>JAPTYO010000010.1:27601771-30543529 GCA_036873135.1 Clarkia xantiana subsp. parviflora | reverse complement strand
CTAAGGATGAAGTGCGCCGTCTTTCTCTGAAGATGACGGATTTTGATGCTCGTTATGATTCTGATCATGCTCGCCTTGTTCAGCTTGAAGCTGAGAACGTTTCCATTGAGAAGGCAATTTCTGACAATGCGGATAAACACAAGGTTGCCTGTCGGAAAGTGCGCGAAGAGGTAATGAAGGCCGGCATTGAGGAGGGACTTGGAAAGTTCCCTACTACCCCTGAGTTTGACAGCGCGGTTACTGCTGCTGCTACGACGAAGGCCACTCCTATGCTTAGCGAGTTTGCTGAAGACGTTGTTCGTAGGGTGAGCATTCTTGCTCCTGGCTTTCCCTTTGACAGGTTAGGGCCGTATGCGGAGTTTGCGGTTGGGCAAGTTGCCGAGCTCCGTCGTTTGGATACTGCAACATCTCAGTTTGCATTTTTGTTTGGAGAAGACGGTGGAGACACTAATGTGCAATTTCTGCCTGTTCCGCCCAGTCCTGTCAGAGATGATGGCATTCTTTGATCTGTGCCATCTTTTGGATATGTTGAACTCGTTTCTGAGTCTGTTTGCCCCCCTGCTTTTATGTTTAGAAACTTGTTGGAGTTGTTCCTTGGTTGTTGCCCGTGACTTGTTCACTTTGAACTACGTCGTTTGAGCCTGCTTTATGCATAGCAGCTTGCATGATAACTTGTTAGTAATATTTCATACCGTTATCACTTACTGTGTTTGTTGAATGTGGATGACTAGTAACGTAGACATAGTCCCCGCAGCCGTGACCGATAGCCACTTCTTGATTGATGACTTGAGGTGTACTCAAGATTGCTTGCATGATGCATTACGCATGTTGCCCTTCTTTCATGAATAACTTGCCGTTATATATGTTGTAACCTGTCAAGCATTTCGCGTATAGCGACTTTTCTTAACAAGTAGTATATTTGAAAGGTGTTATCTTGGCTAAGCAAGATACTAGTTTATACCGTCTCTTAGTTCCACTCTAAGGCGACGTTGTACAAGACTCGACTTGTAAATTTTATAAGTTTTTAAACAGGGTGCGCACCTGCCAGCGTGTATCAACCCGCGTTGGGGAAACATACGTAAAAACATTTTGGTTTTTTGAAAAAATATTTGTGATACGTGATTTCTGCGTCCAGCAACCACGTAACACGTTTTGAAAATATGTATTGTGATGCATGATTTCTGCGTCCAGGAATCATGCAACACGGTTTGAAAATCTGTAGTACGGAATTATCATTTAACAAGAGGACTTTTTCCGTAAAGTGTGAACCCTTGAACAGGAATTCATAGTACGGGATTGTCATCTAACAAGAGGACGTTCTCCGTATAGAGTGAACCCTTGACAGAAATTCATAGTATGGGATTGTCGTCTAATAAGAGGACGTTCATCATAAAGAGTGAACCCTAAACATGATATACACACTTATTGTAGCGTGGGGTCGTTGTCTAACAAGAGAACTTCCGCCATTTATAGTATGGGGTAGGGATGTCAACGGGGCGGGTCGGGGCGGGTATCGCTTGCCCCGTACCCGCCCCGCGGATCCAGATGGTCGATCCGTACCCGCCCCACACAGTTCACGGGGCGGGGCGGGTCGACCCGCGGGTCACCTATTAGTGGTATATTATATATTATTAGCAATTTAAACCATAAATTAAATATTTACCATATACAAATTCAATTTAAAATTTAAATCATAAATAATAAATTTAACTTCAAATCCAAATACAAGTCACAAATCCTAATTATTTTAACTATGTATTATATTACCTAATAGTTTTATATAAATATGTGTAATATATATATAAATTATCCACATACGGGGCGGGGCGGATCAACGGGGCGGGACGACCCCAAAACCGTACCCGCCCCACGGGTCGCGGATCGCGGATCAACGGGTCAAAATCGGGGCGGGGCTCCGCGGGTCACGGATTACCCGTGATCCGTTGCCACCCCTAGTATGGGGTGATCAGTCTCGTATTGTATTTGCCCGTCCTGTTCTGAATCCAGGGAATGGCTATGAACATGAGGATTTGCCTCTAACAATAGATGTCACAACATGTCATTTTTTAGAAGTAAACATGGGGTTTGTCTTTACAAAGAGGATACCTCAACATGCTACTTTTGATAGTAAATCTTGGTGTTAATCCAAGATATTGCTTGTAGTTGACGCCTTTGGAATAGTCGTCATTTTGATGGTAAACCTTGGTGTTATTCCAAGGTATTGCTTGTAGTTGACGCCTTTGGAAAAGTCGTCATTTTGATGGATAACCCGCAGGTTGTCATTGCGACATATAAGTTGACTGTGCACATACCGCGATGGCTTTGTGTTGCCGGCGCCTTCTTGAGATAGACGCCAATGTTATGAATGGACAAATAAACTCCTTGTTTGAACACAATGCTTAGCTTGTATTGTTGAAGTAGATTTTTGTGCATAGGTTACTACTTGGCGTAATTCCCATGTAGTAATCGTAGTGTAGCATGTACCTACGAACATAGTTGCTTTTGTCAGGTGATCGCAATTTCTATAAGTTTGCAAAAGTATGGAGTCATAAAATTTTCTTTTTAGTCATGCATATAATAAATAAAGCAAAGGAATATAATACGAGGATTCCTTGTTTGTGTAGGAAACTTCCCTAAATGCGGATGCAATAGGTGCGGATCATGATAGGTATGTATATATTGGGAGCGTAGCTTTTCCAAGTATCATTCGTTATATGTGGTTGCAGCATGCTGACTTTGAAAATATCTTGGGCTTAACTCCAAGTTTTTGATTCCATGATGACGCCTTTTGATGTAGTCATCAATATGAGTAAGTTGTTGTTGATGATAAGTGTTGTCATATCGCGTAATAGATTTTTGGCTTGCACATGGCATAATATCTTGGATTGTTGATGTAGATAATAAGCGCGTGGTTTTGTTACTTTGCGTTTAATCCAAAATAGCATGCAAGACATAGATATGTACCTACAAATGTAGATTGACTTCATTAGATACTTGCGCGTATTTACATTGGTTTTTTTTCAAGAAGGCGTCAACTGATCATTCCTTCTTAAAACATGTAAAGGAACTAGATGCGATGATACTATAAACACTTAGAATAGGAATGCGCAAAGTAATCGGAAAGATAGTTATTTCTCCCGTCTCTTTTATGGTTGGTTTAACGATGATGTCGCAGAGTCGGTTGCAACAAATCGCCTTAATGCGCCCAGCGCGATGCATTCTTCAATTTCCCATCTCAGTGGAAGACACATGTTTGTGTTGTGCCCCCAGGTTTTGTGGTATTTGCACCATTCCTTAACGTTGTTGCCCAAGAAAGCTGTCTTTGGAACAAGTGGACTCGGGAGCTTGTTTTCGAGTAGGTTGACGTAAATGTCTTCAGCAACCGTGTTTAGCGGTGTGAAGATGTTGTCGATATTGATTCTTGCGCCCTCCTGTTTGTTTGTTTCAGCTTGAACTTCTTTGTCCCAACTGAGGGGTGTACCCCACCTCAGTTCTTGTTCGCACAAGTCTGCTGTCTCGAGCTTGTCTTTTAGATCTACCATGGTTTTGGTTGTTCGCAGTCCATGAGTTCTTCCGAAGAGAAGGAAGGATCTGGCGTTCATGTTTGCATAGAATACGTTTATCACTTCCTCTCTTGTTGCTTTTGCCAAAGAGGCGTTGGAAGCAAATCTGATGAAGTAGTTCATGATTGGCTCGCCTTCACCCTGCTTGACGAGCCATATCTGGTTCCATGACGAATACTGGATGTACTCTTGTGGCTTCCAAACTGTAACAACTTGTTCCTGCCTTTCATCATCAACGACTTTCTGCTTCTTGAAAGAATTTATCATCGCCACATGGAAATGATGCTTTGCTCTTAGGGCGTTGACGTAACAACGTCTTGCGGTTATCTGGTCGCCCAGTACTTCCCCGATCCCATGGTCCGTAGGGAACTTCATCTTTTGGTGGACAGTAGAGGGCACGATCACGTAAGGGTTGATCGTTGTTCGTCCCAAAATTCCATTATAGGCCCCAAGAGATTCCACAACGACGAAAGTGACGTTGACGTGCAATGCTTTCCACCCTTGGCCAAGGATGACAGGAAGCGTGATTGTTCCCAGGGGGTGTGTAGCTGCTCCGGCAAAGCTGACTAGCGAGAAGGTTCCCGGAGTCAAGTCTTTGACTGATCTTCCCAGTTGCTCTAGGACTTTGACATGTAGAATGTCAGCGGAGCTTCCACCATCAACAAGGATTCTTTTCACATCATATCCGTCGATGTCCATGGTTATGACTAAAGCGTCATCGTGAGGGTAAACGATATGCTTTAAGTATTCGCTGGAAAATTGGATGACCACGTCTTCTTGCTCCGGTTGCTTGCACTTTCCGTATTTCGGCAATGTTGCTGCTTGGGATGCATAAATATCCCGAGCATTAGATACTTGTCCTCCGGCGGCAGGTCCTCCGTGGATTACGTTGATGACACCTCGCTTAGTTGGCGGAGGGTTGTCGTTGACCTTCTTTTTGCCTTTATTTCCTCTTTATGACTCTGCTTGAGCCTTCTTTGGGGGGTTGTCGCCTTGATCGACGAATTGCTTCAATTCGCCCTTGAGGACGAAGTTGTTAATGCGGAAACGTAGGCTGACACAGCTATCCGTCTCATGGCCGAAGACCTCGTGGTTTTCACACCACTTGTCTTTGTCTTTCCCCAACGGGCCTTTTCTGAAATTGTTCGGGTCTTTCCCCAATTGACCGCTTGAGGGCGGTTTTGTTTGATTCTGCTTTGGGTTTTCTTTTGCCTTTGCCGCAGAGACTTTTGCCTTGTTCTGGCTTCTGAACCTTTCGAGGTCCACGTATTCTTTAACTCCTGCGGCTAATTCTTCTAGAGTTTCAGCCGGGCGTTTTGCCATTTTTTCTGCTAGGGCATAGCCTCTTCGTCCGAGGTTTCGGATGAATGCTCGCACTATCTCTCCTTCTGTCAGGTTTCCCTGAATATCCGAGATGTTCTGGTTGAAGCAAACCTAATACTCAGCCAGAGATTCTTCATTTTGCTGTTGGACGTCGTCCAGAGCATTTGTTCCTTTCAGCAATGTGCGTTCGCCCATGTATCGTTGAATGAATTTAGCCTTCAGGTTCGCCCATGAGGTGATGCTTCCGCATGGCAGCGAGAAGAACCAGTGTGTTGCGGTCCCGGCAAGAGTTTGTGAAAATGTCATTGCAAAGTGGTGTGAGTTCTTCGTTCTGCCTAGCAGAGAGGCCTCGTGCTTCTGCACGTGTTCCACCGGATCTCCTTTTCCGCAATAGAGATCTCCTCCAATCCGGTACAGTGCGTCTGGGACGCGACTGTTCACAAGGTGGTCCGCGAACGGATGTGACGCCCTTTCTTCAAGTGCGTGCATACCCTTCATCTTTGTTTCTTTCATCTTCTTCTCCACAATTTCTTCTAACATCTCGGCAGTAAACCCTTTTACAGGTTCAGCATAATCCGTTGAAGGATTTTGCCGACCAGTGTTATGGTAGATGTCAGATTGATCTCTGCTTGTGGCCTGGAAGGGATCATCCATTGTTGGCTGTTGTGGGTGGTGGTATGGGGGTTGCCTTTCATTCCTCCAATGATGGGCTCCTTGGGAAGGAGTGTATGAACGTGCGGCTTCATATCTTGCATGTTGGTTTCTGCCCTGGAAAGGATTGCCTTGGCGGGTAGTGTCTTGCGACATTTCTCTTGTCGGCGCGGCGTGCTCCTGAGTGGTTGGAGGTGGTTGAGCCGCATATCCTTGATTTTTTAGTGACTCGCGGAATGCGAGTAACTCTTCCAGTGCAGCCATCATTGCTGGAGTAACGGTAGGCATCGGGTTTGCTCCCGTTCTTTGTTGTTCGCCTTGCGGCATTTCTATCTGAGATTCATCATCATGCATCTGTGGCTCGAAACCAGGTGGGGGTGAGCGATGCTCGTCCCTTGGCTCTTTGTGGTTGTGCTGTGCGTCGGGCACATCCTCAGTTGGCATGGATGAAGCTACGGAAGTAGCTCTTGGTATCTGGGAAGGTCCAGACTGGCTTCCGGCTGGCTTCTGACCTCCTGCTCTTTTGTTTGCCGGAGACTTCCTAAGACGTCCAGGCCTTTTCCTTGTGTTTTTCGCGTTAACCTCTTCGGGAGGGTTGCGATCACTCGTCATGTCTTTGCGGTATGGTAGCTTTTTGTTCGAATCACGGAGACGGCGCCAATGTTGCGTCCTGGATGAACTGGGTCGTGTGGACGCGTCTGTCTGAGTGGTTGAGCGGGTTTTTGGGCTGTCACCCTTCGTCTGAAATAGGTTTTCGCCTTGATCGGTGACGAGTGTTCGGTTTTGTCGTGAGTCTCGGAAAATGGTTGTGTCACGGGAGGCGTCTGTGTCTCGGGAAACGGTTGAGTCTCAGGAAAGCGGATGGCAGTCTGTGCACAAGTCTGAGCGTCCGGGGCGCTGATTCCTGCACGAAGGGCCAGTACTAGCACGGAGAGGGGGGTGGTGCTAGTGGAGCCCTCTCTGATGCCTAAGTCACTATAGGGCTAAAACGGTAATCTTAGAGAGAGAAAGTATTTCTAGAGAGAAGTCAGAGCTCAAAATACCAAAGTTGGGCAAATGAGAGGATGTGTCAAAATGGGTGGCCAAGGCCTCCTATTTATAGACTTCCTTGGGACCGGACCCGGTTTTAAAGCGGTTTGATGACGGTTTAAAAGCAAGCGGTAACCGTCATCAATACTGGCAATGCGCAAACTTGACTTCTCTATACGTAACGGTAATCGCGTAAACGGTAATCGCGTAAACGGTAGTGCAATCCGGACCTCGTCGAATTTGGGCAATTCGGCGAGGTCCGGCTTGCCGTGTAACCCGGACCCCCGGATCGCGTAAGCGCATTGGACATTTTGTTCGTCGGTCAGGATTTCTCCTGCCTCCTTGAGTTCAGCAAGCATGTTAGACATATGTCTAATATGCTCCTTCATTGTGTGCTTGGGATTCATCTTGTATGAGTCTAAAGCGATGTTTAACGACCGCTTCTGGGCTGTGGTGTAAACACCAAACCCTGCCTTAAGACCGTCCCACAGGTCCATGGCAGACTCATAGTTATCATATCCATAGAGTATGTCATCCTCAAGCAGTGACAACAAGGCTGAACGAATTTCCTGGTCCTTTGCATCTCATTCATCATGGAATTTCTTCAGTTTGTCCGTGAGGTCTCTCTCCGGCCTTCATAGTCAAATGTTCCAAACCTCTCATTTCAGTGATTACAATCATTGCGCGCTTATTCCAGATCTTATAGTTGTTGATGTTCAATCTCACCCCCTTATTCATTTGGGAGATAACATTGCTGATCGCAGCCATGACTAACACATTGATGATTATGCAAAAAATCATGGAGACAATAACATTTTAAGAAATAATTGCATACATCAAATATCTATTAAGATGGAATCCGACAAATAACGATTCCTCAGTCATCTAAACCAACCGACCACCAGTAAACCAATGGAAGATGGCTGTGAAAGAGTTCACATTACCTTCGTATTCTATCTAATAAATCATTCTTTTAAAACGGTTTTAATCGCAAATTACCGGAACGGAAATTTTAAAACAAGCATACCCGATCTTGGCTTTCCCAAGACCCTTTTTTTATTTTGGAAAAATATTCCGATGAATTCACTCATGCATATATAATTCTACCATCCATGTAAATTATCATACGCCAGTAACATTCATCATAGAAACCACACTCATGCTTACGCGTCATTCGTCTAATGTTCCGAGGAACTCATGCTTGCATACATAATTCTACTTCCAAGTAAATTATCAAATGCAACCACATCCTCAACATTCTAGCATACGTATCAAACATGTAACATTCACATCCATCATACATATTTGGTGACTGGTTTTCGATTTTAAAATAATTTTAAACATTAGGGGCTGATTTGCAGTTCATGCTTATATTCAATCACGCATCATTCTAGACATGAATCCTAGGCAATTCCAACCATCATAACATGTCTATCCTAGTGCGCATTCCATATATTTAACCATGGCTCCGCCCACAATATGCAATATCCAGCTAGCTTGAATCAGTCAAGACAACATTTCTAATTATGCATAAATATATATCGAATAATAAACAATTGCAATTCAGCCCGCTAATTTAACCAGTCTCAAAACATGTATCTCCGAGATCCATCCCCATAATCGAAACAAGACATAAATGTTAGCAAACCTTGAGCACTATGTAGGCCTATTAAGGTTCAAAACATTTGGATTTTAAAACTTGACCTCCCTATTTTAATTGACTTGAATTCAGTTTTAAAAATACGGTTCGGTTCAGTCAATTTCGTTCTGGTTTGGTCCGGTTCGGTTAAGAAAATCCGGTTTGGTCCGGTCCGGTAAAATCTTGTTCGGACTGGTCCGTTGAAATCCGGTTCGATTCGGTCCGGTAAAATCTGATTCGGTTCGGCCTGGTTTTAATTTTAAAATATGGTTCGGCCCGAACCGGTCCAATAAAAAATAGGGTTCGGTTCGGTTCAACACACAAAACCGGTTTGGTTAGATCCACTTAGTTACCCCGGTCCGACCCGATTAGGTCGAACCGATTGAGAAAAACCGGTTCGATTTAAATTCGTTCCGGTTTGACATATTGGACCGGCCCAATTATTAAAATTTGAAAGGTTGGGCCGAAATGTTTACTTGTGGCCCAAGTAAGGTTTTAAAGTCCAAAAAATATTTAACTTAGCCACCAAATAACATTAACTATATAAAAATAATTTCCAATATTAAATATATATATATATATATATATATATATTTCGGCCAACACATTACTGCATATATATATTTATTATCAAGATTCGATCTTTAAGATTAAATCAATCAACAATATATATATATATATATATATATATATATATATATATATATGTATGTGTAAAATTCGGCACATACTTAAATATATATTTTATTTATTGTCAATATCTTAAATAGGGAAACATATATTAACAACATATTTTCTCAATCTTTTAGGTAACTAAAATCTATCAATAATATCTTTAACATATTTAAATATTTAGATATATTGATAGTTATATATTTTTTTATATATTAATGTGAATCTATCATAATGTTTCCAATTATATATATTGTTACCTAGAATAAAAATTAAAATATGGTAAACAATATACTAATTTATTTCGGCCGAAATTTTGAAACTTGGTGCCTAAGAAATTAAAAAATTTAGCTTATGGTTCGGCCAAAAACACCATATTGGAAACAAGTGGTCAAATTTTAATAAGATCTACAATCCAATGTTTGATTTTGATAAATATTACATTTTTCTTGAAAATCATGAACATCAAATTATCCAAGAAAATCATGAAAATTTTGGACCACCATAAACATAAAATTTAAAATTTAAAATTCCTTTTAAAAAAATTCGGTCAGAAAATTTTAAATTTTCAAGAACACCAATTTATCAAAATCATGAACTCTTAACACATGCTCTGATACCACTGTTAGAGTACGATGAGTAATCACTACGGAAACTAAATCATGGTACGTGCTAGTAATCGAAATTACGTAGCGGATTTACACATACCTCTATAGTTATCCGTAGACCCAAGATCTTCGCAGGAGGGAGTTCACGATCCTCTTGTCGGCACCTGTAGGGGTTCTTGTGAAGGAAGCCCTACGTGATATATTCTCCACAGCAAAGCCTTTGATCGATTCTTGGCAAGGGGACAGATCTCCGGAGTGTTTGCTCGAAGGCAAATTGGCACACCCTTGGTAAGGTGGTGGTTCGGCCGAAACTTAGTGTGTGTGCGGAGGATGATTTTTCTCTCTAAAACACTCCAAGGAAGTATTAATGATTAACCCTAAAAATCCTCTAACACTATGTATTTATAGGGTGAGCAAAGTAGACAAAAGTCAACTTTGCCCACCTTAATAATTCGGCCGGCCTATGCATAAGGGAGGCCCATATTTTGGGCCTCTCATGTCAATTGGGATTTGGGTCTGGCCAAATTTCCTAATGTGACATTTACCCAATTAACTTAGGTAACATATAGATATAATGGGCTTCATTTACCCTGCCCATCACCATATGCTTACATAAACAACATCACATTTTGATAAACAAATTAAATTTAGAGAAGTTCATCATTGTTTTAGTTTTAATTATTGATAAATGTTGTTGGTCTGTGGTGCAGATAATATGGGTAATAGTGTAACTATATAAGGAATGGGCATGAAACTTGTACGGGACGGACTGGTTCTAGCCCTGATCGGAACTGGTTTAAATAGTTCCGATCCGGTCCAAATTTTGTATTAGCTAAGGTATAAGTGAGAAAAGTCGGTCTGGTTCAGGACCGGTTCTGCACTATTTTGTAAAAAATAGTCCGGCTCGGTCTAGAACTGGTCATTCCCATTTTAATATATAGATTTACATTAAACTTAAAAAAAAGTCCAGAAAACTATTATGGTCCAGTCTAAAATAAGTTTGGTCCAGTTCATGATCGGTTCCAAAGAAGTATACTAACGGTTCTTGGTCAGGTTCTCCACTTGAAAACCTGATTTGTTTGGAATTGGTCTAGACTGTACCGGTTCTAATCGGTCTGGCCATACCCGTTTTTTTTATCCATCCCTAAAATGTGAGAGCGTCTAAGGTAAGAAAATCCCTTAAAACACAAGAAAATAGAGGTCAATCTCACATGACAGCATTTATCTTAATTTTTTTTTTGAGTGTATCACGTGTGATTTTTTTTCACATGTTTAAGTATGTAATCGTTTCTTTTGGCCATTTATTTTTTAAATCTAGTTAAGTTGACTTAATATATATATATATACCCTAAAGGTTAAATGTATTTAAATATTTTTATGATTTTTTTTTCTAAAATCCTAATTGGAAGGGTGAACCCTAGAGGATAATGTGTTTAAATAATTTTATAATTTATTTTTTTTTCTAAAAAACCTATTAATTAGGTGAACAATTAGGTCAGGTGAACCATAAAGCATAAATGAGTTTATGAGTATTCTTATTTTATAATAAAGTATATTATTATATAAATTATAAGGAAAAATAATATAGATGTTTAAATATAAAATTTATCTGAAAAAATAAAATAAACTCTAAAGGCAAGTAGAACATAAATTAGGAGCAGTAATGCTAAGGTAATTATCTATCTAAAAAATAATATTAAATTTAAATTAGGAGATAGTTATCTGTTATGCACTTAATAAATTTATGGTGTAGCTGATGATGTGACTGATTTTAACTAGACTATATCTTTTTGTGTTTTGAGGAGGCCCCTAATATAAGTATTTCTCCTAAAATATATATTAATTTAAGGACTTAGTTGTAATATTAAAAATAATGAGGTCTATATGTAAATATTACGATGGCGTAGCAAATGTTAATTTTTTTTTGTTTTGGAAAGATACATGCATTTAAACTAGTGAATAATAATGAATTAAAGTGAATATTGATATTTCTTTCTAATCTTGAAATAAATCTGCAGGCTAGGGGTTTTCCTATTATCAAGGCGGACGGCGAGGAAAGGACGAGGCTTTGTTTATATTCTTTTGAACTGTTTGGAACGAAGAAAGAAGACAGTGAGCATGACAATGAATGGGAATAGTGAGTTGAAATCTAGCTAGCTAGCTACAGTCTGTTAGCCCAATAGGAAGACATGCATTAATCCTTGAGCATTACATATAGCTAGCTAGCTAGCTAAACCCTACATATATTTGTAACGTCCCCCCAGTTTTAGCTATTGTTCTGATTTATTTATTTATTTGGAAGTTTTTAAACATTCTTCAATTAATCATTTTTCTTTGAATATTAACCTTTTCATCATATTTTTTTGTTTATATATTTCATAATTAGATATTCTAAATTTACATATTTTAAGGTACTTGGTTTTGAAATTGTTAAAACTAAGGAGTCGCACTTAGGTGAAATTTTACTTATATAAAAATTTAGGTTTAATATCATTTAATCACAAAAACATTTTTTTTAATTCATATCGTAAAGGATCGTATTTATATTATTCTGGATTAATTTATTATATTAATGAACGTATGCTATAAATATGTGATGTCATATGACATTAATTTGGAAATTTTTATTTATATTTTCACATGAAAATATATCTTTGTAAATCATAGTACACTCTATATAAATTTGTTCATTTGATTACAATATAAAAAAATGAATAATATTACATAAATTATAAGAAAAAAAATATCTTTATAGAGATTAAATTATAAAATATTATTTAATAATGTGAAAGTTGATGTAAAACCATCGTTAATCATTGTAATTTTTTTAGCTTAAAATCACTCATTCTGCCATGTGTCAATATTTCAGCAATGTAATTTAATCAAGAATTCATTTTATAAATTTACTGATTTTCGCACATTGTATTTCTTTTAGTCAAGCAGAGTTAGTAAAAAAAAATTAAATTCACTTTATGAAATTTTCAAGTCTACAGTACGTTTCACAACTCCTATTATTATCTTAGAAAAATAAAAATAAAATAAGCATCCAATAAATTGTCTTTCGATTTAAAATCTGTGAGAAAGAGAAATGTCGTGCACAATGCACTAGAGAAGAAGAAAAAAAAAGGGCAGGGCAGAATAATAGATTTGATGGGCAGAGACATATCTAAGCCCTCCAATCCGGTCACTTGATTAGACAAACTATCTGCATCTCTTTCTGCAGTGCACCCTACTACTACTACTCTACGATCAGTGTTATCAGAATCGGACCGGACCGGCGGCCCGACCGGATTGGGCCAGGAACCGGTACTTTAGTCGGTCCGGTTCTTTTAAAAGCCCGAGAAGGAAGCGAACCCGATTCAAATTTCGGTTTTTTAAAAAAAAATCGGCCGGTTATTTATGGACCGGGCGGTCGGCCGGTTCGATGATTTCCAAAAAATAAAACTTAAAATGTTAACCCTAGCTAATAAACATGTCGCAGCTCAACCTCCATTCGAATCCCGTAGTTAGACACAGAGGGCTCAATAGTTTTGCTGCAGCGCCATGTTGGAACCGTGCTTCGGAGGGTCCCGCTCAGATGGATTGTTGCTGCAAGACCGGAGGAAGTGGCTGGGACGAAATGTTGTTGCAAGATCAGAGGATGTGGCTGGGATAGATTGCTGCCGCAAGATCGGTGGTCCGGTTCTCTTAAAAGACCGAGAAGGAAGCAAACCCGGATTGGGCCAGGAACCGGTGCCTTAGCCGATCCGGTTCTCTTAAAAGTCTGAAAAGGAAGCGAACCCGATTCAAATTCCGATTTTTATGGACTGGGCGGTCCGCCGGTTCGATAATTTCCAAAAAAAAAACTTAAAATGTTAACCCTAGCTAATAAACACGCCGCAGCTCAACCTCCATTCGCAGCCCGCAGCCAAACACAGAGGGCTTAATAGTTTTGCTGCAGCGCCGTGTTGGAACCGTGCTTCGGAGGGTCCTGCTTGGATGGATTTCTCCTGCAAGATCGGAGGAAGTAGCTGGGGCGAAATGCTGTTGCAAGATCGGAGGATGTGGCTGGGATAGATTGCTGCTGCAAGATCGGAGGATTGCTGCTCGGATGGATGTTCCTTGTAGCAAATCCAATGAAAACCCTTTTGCCAAAGCTTGTTGCTTGCTGCAAGATGGAGGAAGGGGCTCCACGAAGAAAGAGTGATGGGTGGCTGGGAGATAAGGGAATTGTAGAGATAAGGAAAAGCTGCTGGGCTTATAAAGTCTACTGCTGGACCGGGTTCTGAAATCTGCTGCTGTGCCCGATCTTTCTTGCAAAACCGGTCTGACCGGGTTCGAACCGGATGCCTAACCGGTTCTTTTGATGCCCGGTCCGGTTCTGATAACACTGTCTACGATACATAATAAATTCACAACTCTTTCGTTTATAGCCCCTGAAAATCACTTATCTAACTAATATCCCCTTAATTAATACCAATAATTAGCATTAATTACCCATTCTTGAAATTAATTGCAGCGCCATGTTGGAACCGTGCTTCGGAGGGTCCCGCTCAGATGGATTGTTGCTGCAAGACCGGAGGAAGTGGCTGGGACGAAATGTTGTTGCAAGATCAGAGGATGTGGCTGGGATAGATTGCTGCCGCAAGATCGGTGGTCCGGTTCTCTTAAAAGACCGAGAAGGAAGCAAACCCGGATTGGGCCAGGAACCGGTGCCTTAGCCGATCCGGTTCTCTTAAAAGTCTGAAAAGGAAGCGAACCCGATTCAAATTCCGATTTTTATGGACTGGGCGGTCCGCCGGTTCGATAATTTCCAAAAAAAAAACTTAAAATGTTAACCCTAGCTAATAAACACGCCGCAGCTCAACCTCCATTCGCAGCCCGCAGCCAAACACAGAGGGCTTAATAGTTTTGCTGCAGCGCCGTGTTGGAACCGTGCTTCGGAGGGTCCTGCTTGGATGGATTTCTCCTGCAAGATCGGAGGAAGTAGCTGGGGCGAAATGCTGTTGCAAGATCGGAGGATGTGGCTGGGATAGATTGCTGCTGCAAGATCGGAGGATTGCTGCTCGGATGGATGTTCCTTGTAGCAAATCCAATGAAAACCCTTTTGCCAAAGATTGTTGCTTGCTGCAAGATGGAGGAAGGGGCTCCACGAAGAAAGAGTGATGGGTGGCTGGGAGATAAGGGAATTGTAGAGATAAGGAAAAGCTGCTGGGCTTATAAAGTCTACTGCTGGACCGGGTTCTGAAATCTGCTGCTGTGCCCGATCTTTCTTGCAAAACCGGTCTGACCGGGTTCGAACCGGATGCCTAACCGGTTCTTTTGATGCCCGGTCCGGTTCTGATAACACTGTCTACGATACATAATAAATTCACAACTCTTTCGTTTATAGCCCCTGAAAATCACTTATCTAACTAATATCCCCTTAATTAATACCAATAATTAGCATTAATTACCCATTCTTGAAATTAATTGCAGCGCACTTACCAAGTGCGCAACTTTGTAACAACTAAAATATTGCTATTGTCAAGAAACGAACACAAGTCACCTACATGATAAATGAGAATACTAACCTCTACACTACAATATCTTTTGTTGAGAATTTGTTAAACTTTTTATATTTATTATTAGTTTAACGACCAAAATATCGTCACTGAGAATTGAACACAGGTCACCCGCATGATAGGCAAAAATTCTTACCACTACACTACAATGACTTTTGTTGATAATTAATTAAACTTTGTATATTTATTTGTCTTTGTAGTTTTATTTAATGTTTTGTGTTAATACATTGTTTAGTTACCTACGTTTGCACTATGTGACCGAATGATTACTTTTTTGAAGTGATTAATGGTTACATACATTTCAGAATATGACAGAATCGTTCAAACTTATTTTATTAATAATTTATATTTAATCAAATGTGACTGAATTTTAAAAAATAACGATTTTACTCTTACCTATGTTTAGTTATTTTTATAAAATGCAGTCACGTTTGATTAAATATAAATTATTAAATAAAATAAGTCTGACGATTCGGTCTTATTCTGAAATGTATGTAACCATTAATCACTTCAAAAAAAGTAATCATTCAGTCACATGGTGCAAACGTAGGTAACTAAACGATGTATTAACACAAAACAATAATTAAACTACATAGACAAATAAATATACAAAGTTTAATTAATTTTCAACAAAAGTCATTGTAATGTAGTGGTAAGAATTTTTGCCTATCATGCGGTGACCTGTGTTCAATTCTCAGTGACGATATTTTGGTCGTTAAACTAAAGATAAATATAAAAAGTTAGTGTAGTGGTTAGTATTCTCGTCTATGACGTAGGTGACCATAGTTTGATTCTTGGCAGTAGCAATATTTTAGTTGTTACAAAGTTGCGCACTTGGGAAGTACGCTGCAATTAATTTCAAGAACGGGTAATTAATGCTAATTAATGCAATTGATATTAATTAAGGGATATTAATGTGATGCGCCATGTAAAATTACGTTGTATGGCGCACAGATGCACTAATGGTGATTCTTGTCCTCCATACTCGTTTTCCCTTGTTTTGTGTTTGAGTTCCAAATATTAGTTAGATAAGTGACTTTTCCACTTTGAAGCTTTAGTCAATAATGGAATATGAGAGTATAATACTTGATAAAGTATATGAGAATGTAATAATAATGAGAATATTCAAAGGTATTTATAAGGAAGTTTTACCGACTTTATGTGGTGGTTACCCTTTGGGGAGGGTTTCTATCAGACTCTGTACAAGCAGGTGACAAGCAGGTTGTCACCTCACCATTCCTTAAGAGGAAGGTTTCTTTAGAGGAGCGGTGGAAGCAGGTGACAAGCAGGTTTCCACCTCATATTTCCTTAATAAGGAAGGTTTCTTCATGGTGGTGGAAGAATGTGACAAGCAAGTTTTCACCTCATTCCTTAAGAGGAAGGTTTCTTCAGAGGGGTGGTGGAAGCAGGTGACAAGCATGTCACATCACCATTCCTTAAGAGGAAGGTTTCTTCATGACGGTGGAAGCATGTCGCCGTCTCCCCATTCCTTAAGAGGAAGGTTTCTTAATAGTACTTGGTTGCCAACTCGACTCATGCCTTAAGATGGGGAGTCTTTATTGAGCGGCGTTACCATTCTTCGTATGTTGTTTTTATGTCGAAATCTTTAAACATTGGTGTCGACTAACTATCTTCAGTTCCTCATTCCGAGCATGAATAGTCGTCGACTCATATTTTGGAGTCTTGACTTAGATGCTCCCGACTATCATTACTGTCTTCTCATCTTCTATAATCGTAACTCAACACTTGCCCCCCGAGACTTGAGTCGTTGACTTCATATTGATAAAGAAGAGGGCTTAAATCGAGTATCGTTTTTCAAATATTTCAGCGGGATTTTGTAATGTCGGGTGGCAATCTTGATTCTTTCTCGCTAGTTATAGGCGAGACCTTGTCTCTATTGTCGAGACGTTGGTACCTTTATTTTTTTACCATTAGAGTGTCAGGGTAAACTGAAGGGTCATTTACGAATTTACGACGGTAACTTTGGTAATCATTACGCCAATAGGGAGCGTCTTGGGAAGAGTTTCTTCGAGAAGTCTTTTCAGGTAATATGAATCCAGTATAAATACTAGAGTTCACTTCTCTAACATTCACTTCTCCGTTTTACTCTTACTCTTCACTCTGGCGAATCAATACATCACTTTCTTCATCAAGCCTAACTCTCCACGCCCCTGTTATCCTGGAGAAAGGATTCTTGTTGGCGTTGCTACTATAGGTTCGCCCAATCCTTCCCAATAAGCCTTTTTTCTTCGATCTCTTTCCAAGAAACTCATGGCGTCCAGGATCTCCTCTGTTGAATTATATGGATTTCTTCCTCCCGTTCTCAATCTTAAGGTTAACAAGCTTTCGGGCCCCGCTTTTATGGAGGCAATAACCCTAGCCAACCTAATGGATGAAGAGATGCCCCAATACTTGTTGGCATTTGGCGAATGGGTCGCCGTAATAGGAGCCCTTTAATATAAGCCCAACAGATAAGTAATTGGGTAATGTCAAATTAGGGATTTTGGGCTGGGCCTAAAATCCCAATTGACGTGAGAGGCCCGAAATTGGACCTGTCCTTTACATAGTGGCCGACCGAATTAATGAGAGAGTAGATATGGGATTTCCCACCTCCTCCTATAAATATGGGTTGTAAGGATTTCTTAGGTTAATCAGGTAATCACTCCCTTCTCCTAAGTGTTGAGACAAAGAAATTCCTCCTCCCTATATTGAGAGTTTCGGTCGAACCCTTGTGGCTAGGAGGTGCCAAATTGCTTTGAGCAATTACCCTAGAGATCCATCCCCGCGAGGAATCGACAAGAGGCTTTGCTGTGGAGACTATTCCTCGTAGGCGATTCCTTAACAAGAATCACTACAAGATCCGACCGGTTGACCGCGAAATCCCAGAGGATCTTGGGACTACAGCAAAGGAGAAACTGGTATGTGTCCCTATTCCGCTATGTAATTAGTTTACCTGGCATGTACACGTGTTTCTTGTCCGTGTAAATAACCCCATACTTCGAACAATGGTATCAGAGCATGTGTTAGGGAGTTCTTGATTTTGATAAAATTGGTGTTCTTAAAGTTTTTGGTAAAACTGTTCATGAAATTGAGTGTTTTTCGGTAAAACTGGTGTTTATGATTTTCAAGAAAAATGTGACATTTATCAATATTAAACATTGGATTATTGATTTTAGTAGAACTTGATCTTGAAATTTGACCACTAGCCCTAGTTTGATGTTTCGGCCGAACCACCATGAAATTACAAAGTAAAATTTTTAACTTCTTAGGCCCCAAGTTACAAGTTTCGGCCGAAATTCCTAGTATGAATTTTTTGGTAAAACTCTGCCAAGTTGCTAGGATGCATGAGGCCATAATTAGGGCTAGATTCACATGATAATTGAGATAATATCTATTAATATATTTTAGCACAATATTATGGATGTTAGATAATATTGATAGATTTAGTTACTATAAAGATTGGGAAAATAAATATTGTTGATATATCTATATCTAAATACAGAATCTTGACAATATATATATGTTGGGGCCGAAATTACTATATATATACATTGTGCAAATATTGGAAATTATATCTTTAATTATTCTTACTTGGTGGCTAAGTTAAGTTTTTAGTGGATTTTAAAACCCTACTTAGCTTACAAGAGAGAATTTGGCCGAACCCTAAAGGGTACCGAACCAATTCAATTTTTCACCACCGGGTCGACCGACCCGGAAGACCATGGGAACCCGAACCGGGTCGGGTTCCACTGGTCCAACCGGAGAAGGTCAACCAATCCAGGTTTTCTCAATCGGTCCGACCCATTCGGGTCACGTCGGACCGGGTAACTAATGGGTCGAACCAAACCGACCCGGTTTGTGTGAAAACCGAACCGAACATATTTTGCCGAACCGGACCGGTCGGACCGACCACTGTCAGCTGAAAATTGGATGGGCAAAATTTAAATCCAAATGTTTTCGAACTTTAAAATTACATACACGGTGCTAATCTGTTTGAAATTTTCACGTTTTAATCAAACATGATGCACAGTTTCGACTATGGGGATGAATCTCAAATATGCATCATTTTGGGACTGAGTCATTTAGTGGGCTGAATTGCAATTTCTATTTTAATTGATGTTATTGCATGATTAGAATTGTGTCTTGACGATGTTAAGCTAGCCAAATATTGCATGTTGTGGGCAGAGCCCTAGAATTCAATTAACGAGTTGTGCACTAGGATAGACATGCTATGATGGTTGTAATGCTTAGAATCCATGTCTAGAAGTTCGCAAGATTGATTGATAGCAAGAATCGAAAGTCAGCCCCAAATGTTTAATATTGGAAATCAGTCGTCAAATATGCATGTTTATTATGGAGTGATCACGCATTGTAGGATTATAGGGGATAAATACTACGAAAACAAAACAAGGTACATGCTATGTAAACAGATTACGCAGCGGAATAGGGCACATGATGGGACGTGTATGTAGCAACTGAATGTCGACCCGAATATCTATCCCACGTGTGAAATTCTCTCGTCTTCCAATATGTTCCCTTTCGCTCTTCCCGTAATCCGCCCCTTCGCTGACCTGCACGAGGGGGAAGCCAGAGGTGGAACCGGCAAACCCTCTCTAATGCTTAAATTAGTTCAGTATTCTAGAGAGAGAGAGAAACTAGAGAGAAGGAAGAGCTCAAATGTGTAAGAATTCATCAAGTTATCAAATGAGAAGAACTTGAGCCCTATATATAGGGCTCAATAAGACGGTTAATGACGTCATTAACCCCTAAATGTGCTTTATTAAGAGATAATGAAGAATTTAACCCCTTGTAAGCATGGGAGAGTTCGTAGTATTGGTAAGGGTCAGATGTGTAGAATGATGACGGGTCTCCGCGAGGTGTGACCCGGGTGACGGTCTCCCGAATGTAGCGTACACCCTTTGGTCGGGCGCATTACGTCGTCCGGGGGTAGTATCGAGGCCTCTGAGATCAGACCAAATATCCGACCTCAGAGTCCTGAGATCGGACTATCTGGTCCGATCTCACCAAGGTGAGTTTGGACCAGCTTTGGTCCGGAAGAGTGTTTTTTCCCGCCCGAGCCATTTTTTTCTTGCGGGTGATGTGTTAGGGTCAATGTTTCGATTAGTAATCGTGTGTGGGGTTATCGTGGCAATACAATCAGAACTAAAACGGGTTCAAATTGGGTGTATATCCGTCATTTGCCCCCGAGTCAAACAATGGCCAAAGCCCTGATTGACTCTATTTTACGATGAGATGAGACACTCAATTTGAATCTGTGGTTTACCTCTTGACAATTTTACCATATGTTCGTGAGTGCGACGCGATGTCCCTTTCTCTGTTTCTCAAGGAATAGGAAAACATAGACATTAGCATGAGCATGGGTGTAAACATGGATATATCATGAACATGAATGTGTGTACTAGCATATATGCAAGTAAAAAAACAAGTACGAAAGTGGGTGTAAACGTGCTGCAATCGTAGACATGAATGTGTGAATGTCGAGTGCACGTGTGTGCGAGCGTCAGGATTACCAACGTAATGCAATCATATACATGTGTGTAGGTGTGTTGAGTATGTATATGGATGTGGACATGAATACGTATGCATGAATACATGGCAATCATATACATGAATGTCTAAATGTTGAACACATAGAAGCGTGGGGATGTGTGTGTTAGCATGCACACGAGCATAGGCGTAAGCAAGGATGTATGCACAAACGTGTCGTGAGACGTGAGCATAAGTGTGAGTGAGGGCATTGGTGTACTCATAGATGTAAATCATAAATATTAACATAAGTGTAAGGGTGAGAGTGTATACTCCCTTTTTATCCAAGAATGTGAACTCTGTTACTCGATGGGGCACAATGTTTCGCCTCTCATGTAGTAGTGCGAGTATTGTCTTTTAGCCTCGGCTTTTGACAGGTGTGACACTTTCCTTCATTTGTTGGAGCGTGTGTATGGTTCTTGAACCATGCCCTGCAGTTCATTATATATAGAAATGGGGGTGAAAATGCTTACAATCTTTCTTCTTACTCTCTGTGCGAAAGAGATTTATCGACATATGTTGAGGGTTTCCCCTCCCTTCGGATGTGTCAGAGTGTTGCTCCTTCTGTGGAAGCTAAATGTTCGCTTTCTTTGTAGCGGATTGGGGGTTGTTTCCTTTGTTAGTGTACCTCGCACTTTGGTTGTAGGATCTCTTGGGTGGCGGTTTTGCTTCCGTAGCTTGATGTTGAGGTTGCCCCCGCAATAGGCGTATCTTGTACTTTCATGAGTAGGGGTCGACCTTTGCGTCGGTCGTATTGCGTTTCCTCCATATATGGAGTCGTATGTGTATATAGTTGTCCTCCGTGTTGAGCATGTTCGTTGTTTTGAGTGTAGGGTGTTGCCCTTGGTATTGACTACACGGACACGGGGTTGTTCCCATGGCGGGCACACTCGAACTCTGGACGTCAGGTGTTGTACCTCATGTAGGTACGTCGATGCGTACATGTGTTATGCTGCGCCTGTAGTGGTTATACTTAGTTTCTGGATGTGGACTGTTGCTCTTCATATTGATATGTCGATGCATGAGTGCACTGCACTGTTCATGTGGCAGTTATACTTACCTTAAGAAGTGAGGTGTTAAACCTCATGTTGATGTGCCGATGTACGTGGACACTGCGCTGCGCCTGTAGTTGGCATACCTCGTGTATGTCTCTCATTTGACTTACGTAAGGGGATGAACATGAGTGCATGTTCACTTCTTGATTGGAGAGAGGAGCATGATTTCTTCCAATCAGAAAGAAAGTACCCATTGTGGTGGCTCAGTTTGGAAAGCGTTTGTTCAACCTGTTGCGAGTCCCGGGGTTGACTCATATCGACTTCAGTTTTTATCTTAACTGTTCATTGGGGGAGATTTTCGGCAGGACTAGTAGCATTCTTGAAAATGTCTTCCCCAAATGGATGAGTAGTATTGCGAGTCGTAAATTCATTGACAAGGCGCGTGCCTAATTTCGTCGAGGTCTTGAGTTCGATGTTTCATCATTTCTACTCTTTGTAAAAGTTTTTTTGCGATGTTGTCTAAGTCTGAGTTAGGTTGTTCGTACCTAGTTGTGTTTCTCATATTCGTGATTGACTGATATCACCCTTTGGTCGGGTGTACGTTGCAGTTGAACGTCGATTTATGTGATAAATAAATTAATATTTCTAGAATGATATTAGTCATCCAAATCCAAACCTGATTAATTTGGATTTAGATGTATTTGGATTTGGATGTTTGATTTGGATTCATATGTTTTATTTTGATTTGGATTCGGCGTGGATTCGGATGGCCGCGGCATCGTAAACCCTAAAAATTGTACTTTTTTTAATAAAGTCTGAACCGGCGGACCGGGGAACCGTCCGGTTCGCTAAAAAACCGGATTTCGAACCAGGTTCGCTTACATCCTTCGGATTTACTTAAACTGGACCGTTGGATGCACCGGTTCCGGTTCGAATCCGGTCGGACCGCCGGTCCGGTTCGGTTTTGATAACACTGCTCGCAATAGACTCTATTGCGATGATAGCTCATTTTTGTCGCGATAGAGACCTATTGCTAGGGTCTATAGTGACGAAACTGTTGCGACGATTATACATGTTATGACGATTTTTGGGGTTCTTGCGACTATTTTGGTCGTCACAATAATCATTAATTCTTGTAGTGGAGGATTTTGAACCAAAAAACTTATGCTTACCAGAAGAAGGCAGAATTGTAGACTTGAGACAATTGCACCCGGTAAAGCAGTACGTTCTTTCTCAAAAAGGAACAAAGTCTAGAAACTTTGATTAAGTATGATCCCAATTGTGAATGAGATCTACAAGAAAATATTTTAAATTAGGTAAGGAGGAGCAATGATAGCGTTCCGTTAACTGCATACACTACTAATTAAAAGGTATTTGTCATTACCTAGACGGAAGGGATGAACGACGTTACACCAAAGTGGGGCAGGAAGACGAGAGACTACTTGTATATTAGGTGATGGATTGAAGAGGTGTAGCATCTTCTTCTCCCACGTCTCTTACCAGATCTCAGTTTCCAAAGAGCGAGCCTCTAATTCCATTCCTCTCACTTAACAACCATATAGGAAACAAGAAAATTATGAATGCGTTTTTGGCGGCATGATGAAACCATGGATGAGTTTCCTCTGTTGTTCTGGTGAGAACATTGTAAATGTGAGGATAAAAGTAATCTCCAGCAACGACGGTGGTAAGGGGAGTAGGCGACGGAGCAACAACGGTGGTAAGGGGAGGTGGGTGATGCTGAGAGGGCGTTGTTCGGAAGTGAGGGAAGTGTGTGATGCAGCTGTGACTTGCCCAGAGCGGTATAAAATTTGGATGACACACCGAGAAGACGCGTCAGTTGGTGCTTACCGGTTAAGTAGTGGTACCCTTTAGGGTTGAGGGCCACTCACAATTTTAAAGATGTAGTAGATGTATAAATAAATAAATACAATTTTACTTGATTGAATCAAATTATGACATGTGACCAAATCAGTAATCTAAAATTTAAAATTAATCATAGGGCTTCTAGACATAATTTACTGATATTTTGCCACGTTATACATTAATCAATTATGAGCTTTTAAATGCATTAAAAAATTCAAGTTATTAAATCAAATTATATTATTTTAATATATAGGGTTAATGCATCATTTAGTTACTTATGTTTGTCTAACGTGCTTGAATGGTTACTTTTGTTTTTTGGTAATTTTTTGATTACATACGTTTTGAATGTGATTAAATGGTTCAAAGTTCTTTTCTTTAGTTATTTATGTTTGATCAATGTGATTAAATGTTTATAAAATAACGATTTTACCCTTATTTTAAATCAATTCAAATTCTTTATTGTATTATTCGGAGAAAGGAGACTTCTCGGAGGCTCGTTCGAATTTGACTGCACTGGAGAAGAATTATGAAGAAGTTGGGACGGAGATGATGAGGATGATAACAGATAGGAAGGCTAAATCCAATCACTCTTCAACGACTACTCTAGTCTATTACTATTTCGATGTCATGCGTCTGTTTTTAGTGTGTTTGATGATTTTTCAGACTTTTGCTGTGTCATGTCTCCCTATCATAACATATGCTGGGAACTTTCGTCAATTCCAGAATGATAAATTACAATTCAATTTCTGTTTATACACACATCATGTACTAACATACAAAATTCCAAGTGTTCATCATCTTTATGTAAAACAGACAATTGATCTGGCTCTAAGCATAATAATATGAAATAGAAATCAGCCATACTATAGCTGAACAATCTCGAATTTATAATATATGGGGAACACAAGAGACAGAGAAAAACTTTAATAATCATGAAGGAACAATCAGCTAGTTGAAGCAAAAGGTGCGTTCGAATTCGAACTGAGTTCGTTTCTTAGAATAAATAATTGAGTTTTTTTTTTTTTTAATTTGCAGATTTATGAAGAACATAAAGAGGAAAGAATATTTAAAGGGTATTTTAGACATTTAATTTCAGTGTAACCAAACCATCACATTTGCAAACGTAGATAACTAAAACGCACACGTTTGAACTAAACGATCACATTGACAAACGTAAGTAACCAAACTATGTATTAACCCTAATATATATAAGTATATATGTTTTTTTTTATTTAAAATCATACTTTTAACTTTATGTATTGTAATTAAAGTATCATAAATTTTCCTATGATACTCTGATTTGTGAATTTTTTGTGTTATATGAAACTAAATGCGAAGAGCTTGCTAATGATCCATAATATCATATATTTTTTAAATAAAAATAAATTAATATACAATTTACTCAATAATAAAAAAGTATAAATTCTTTTAATGTACACATGTATGTTAATTTAATATATCTATTTGCACAAAATGCAAGTTGATAAATATATAACATAATTTGTCATTTTTTTACAAAAATATAACATAAGTTATTACTAAGCCAAATAATGAGAAGGGCTAATGAATAGTATATTTATATTTTACGTATGTTATTGTAACAAAATAATGAAAGATAGACGCATACGCTCTTTTATAATAAATTATTATTATTATTATTATTAATATTATAAAATTTACTTTTTTTTTTTTCATTTTACTAAACAAGGGAGCATAACATAACACAACAAAAAATAGTCTAGTTTACAAGCTCTGTCTTGGGACATACCTAGGATATCATACATCATAAATTGTCTTAAATTACTAAGGAGAATCAAATGGACAATGAAAATACAATACATCTTCACTGCGTACTTTGCTAATTGATTCGCCACTTTGTTTCCTTCTCGAAAGATATGTATGAATTTCAATCTTACAAAGGATTGTTGAAGTTTCTTCCAATCCAAAATCAAGTGTATTGGAGGTATGTGCTAAACAACTAGGTTATTCGTATAAACAATACGCCTTTAGAGTTTTTCATTTGGCCATCTTTAATTCTTCACGAAGGGCCCGAAGTTCAGCAACTAGGCTATCGTATAACCAATAAGCCTTTGAAAACCATGAATCCAACCTCTTAATTCAATTCATAGAATCCCCCCACCTTCGGCAGGGCCTGGATTACCAAATGAAGAACTATCTATGTATAGCTTAACCCAACCATGGGGAAATGGGGTCCATCGAACCTGAATTAGGGAGTGAGATTTATGCATAATAGAGAGGACAAGGTCATATCCATGTGGTGTGGTGAACTTGGTTATTGATGGCCATTGAGATATTTGGAGCCAGAGGAATCACTCTAAAAGGAGATAAATCACAAACATTTCATTAATTAATTCAAGAATACTAACCGGTAGTGGTGAGTTAAATCTTCACAAGTCCTAAACTCGAAGTAGTAGCCTAAACCCGTGTAGTTAACAGAAAGGCAGATCAAATCCATCAATAGCGGCAATTTAGAACGTATTGGAAATATCTCTATTCTCGTAGTCTCGATCATATAACAAGATCACATCTGTTCTTTAGTGTAATTTTATGATGAAAATCAAAATTACAACTTTTTTTAATCTTAAAATTCGATATTATAATAAAATTATAGCTTTAAATTAATATATATATATATATATATATATATATATATATATATATTATTTATCACATAGTGTCTCAGGGGCTTTCATTACAACACTTGTAACATTTTTTTTTTCCAGTTGGTTTGGCTCGCCCAAATATAGAATTTAACATGGTATCAGAGTCAGAGTCCAGTTCCGATTGGCGGGTGTTGGGTTTGTGTCCCCTTTAATGACTACATGTACCGTGTTGTTCGGGTCGGGTTTGGACATGAGAGTGGGGTTTGTTAAAATTAGTCTATACCCATTCGGATTTGAAAAGTCGATGCCTTAGTTAAAGAGTCTTCACGGTGCAGTGGAGTGTTGAAGTATCATCTCACTGTGAGTATACAACACAAGTGGTAATTAGATATTAGAGCATTAAGAAAGTAGACTACCTCCTTTCCACTATCAATTGATTTTAGAAATAAACTCTCACTTGTATAAATATTTGTTCTTTATTAGCTCGTTATATAAGATTTGGTCCAGTGTAGAATTTAAGATATATTACTATTAAATAGAGATATGTCTTTAGAAAAAAATAATGAAATAGTGATGTGTTGACTAAATCTATTTAAGTAATTAGTGATATGTCTTTAGGAAAAAAATGAAATAGTGATGTGTTGACTATGTATCTATTTAAGTAATTAGAACAATTTAATTAGCTCAATGTCTTCTCTATTCCTTTCATGAATTTTGAACGACGTTGGACGTCCTATATTATTTTTCATATCGATTATTGGCAATGTGTATTTGGGCATGGGCAGTCAATATTACTCCTTCCGGAAAAAGAAAAAAAAAAGTAGTGGAGTGGAGGGAGTGGATCTCTTTTTCTAATTTGTGAATGAACTAAAAAACAAGAACTTTGAAATATTCCACAAAATTAATTATACATTCATGGACTGAGGGCTGCCCTATGCTATGCCCTACAAAATTAACCGATTCAAATAAACGTCGCTATAAATCATTATCAAACATATATATCATAAACATTCATAGATATTATTCCTCACATGATCACTTGGCTTTACATCTACATCTTGCTAGTGTTTCATCTTTATACCAATATAAAATGTGAGGGTTGTCCTCACCCCTAATATGTACATTTTGATCACTTTTATTATTATTACCAATATAAAATGTGAGGGTTGTCCTCACCCCTAATATGTACATTTTGATCACTTTTATTATTATTATTATTATTATTTTATATATATATATATTATATTTAGTTTCCATATTTTTGTAAAATTGGTGATTTTATCCTTATTATCTCTAAGACTCGTATATTTTTATCTTTACTATTACTAAAAAAATCATTTAGTTAAATTTGATTATTTTTATTTTTTAAGCTCGCTTAATTGACAGGTGACCATAGTTACTATTAACTTCTGAATCTAATATACTTATCAATTAGAATCAGCATTGACATATGATATGCATTCAGTATGTATTTAGTTAAATTTGATTATTTTTATTTTTAAGCTCGCTTAATTGACAGGTCACCGTAGTTACTATTAACTTCTAAATCTAATATACTTATCAATTAGAGTCAGCATTGACATATGATATACATTCAGTATGTTAAAATGTCGGGTGCATGCATTTTTCCATTTTTCTATTCACCAATTAGAGTCATGTTGACATTTTGTATCACATAAATCAGTCACTTGTCAACTCATATAATAACATATCAAGATATAAATCAAATGTGGTTATTGAAGTTTGACTACTTTACATATAACATGTTACTTAATGTTTAATACTTAATGGCTTGAATTATTAATTTAGTTCTTGTGTAATTCAATCATATTAGGTATATCCTAATTAGTAGTTGAATAGATAGTTAAGGCGAATTCAAGTATAAACTTCTGACATTGATGATTTAAAAAATTGATGATTTAGTCCCTACTATATTTGAGAATTACTAAAATTTTCATTAGTTAAATTGCATTAATTTTTTTAGTTAAGGTCGCTTAGCTGATATCCTACATTAATTATCATTAACTTCTTAATACAATATACCTATAAATTTGAATCACCTTGAAAGTAGGATATGTGCTCAACTCGTGCAAACTTCGAGTACATGTTGAGATTTTTTGTATCACATATATCAGTCAATTGTCAAATCATATAAAGTGTCAAAATATGGGTCAACCACAGTTCTTGAAATTTGACCTTACAGATAAATTACTCATCGTCCAACATTTAGGGTCTCGAGCTATTAATTTAGTTCTTCTGCCTATCAGTTCAAACAAATTGTGTACAACCTAATTAGTTAATTAAGTAATTGACATAAAGTTAAGTATAAACTTTATATTTTAATGAATTGAATTTCATTTAGCGTTAAATTAATTTTTGTTGGTATTATGGTATAAAATTGCAAGGAAATTATATAGTTATGTTTGTATAGGTTAAACTGCTTCACCGATTACTCTAAGTAGTTAAGTACTGGTTTACAATCTTCACTCATCAAGTTGATGAGTTAGATACAACTTTGTCTTTAATAACTCACGTCATTCGCAATCCAACTCAGTATTAGTTCTAACCATAAATATATATACTTGTAAGGCTAATTTAGTACCGTAACTTAAACAATAGTTAATTTTGTACCTAATTAACCTCTTCTATTTTTCCCATTTTGAATTATATTGTATCGTTCTTTTTTATCATACATATTCATTTCTCGCAACCCATTAACTTGACCATGTATTAATTAAATATTATCATATTAGAAAACTTAAGATAAATTATGTATTTTAAAACTTAGACAATCGATACGCGTGCAACGCAGTCGTTAATAACTTGTATTATTAGATATGTGCATATGCATTGCATGCGTGTTAAGAGTTTTATTTATCAATTCGACATAACTTAGAAGAGTGCCTTCTTGTTTAACCGTCTGATGATATGTAATTACGAGCAATTTTGGTGCAAAGAAAGATTAAAGATATCCAACTGTCAACACACATTATAAAATAAATAATAATTAAAGAAAATATGACACTCATGCAAAATTTCAATATATAATTGATAAATAATAAACATGCTTTAATTATCTCATAACATTAACATTTAGTTGGATCAACTAAACAAGACCACCAGTAAAATGCAAAATATTACTTGTATAAATTTAGTTAGGTTGAAGAAGATTAGTGAAATTTTGCATTTGTGGACATTTTCACTCTCTCCAACTACCTTTTATTTACTTTGGAAAACCGCGTTCATATTTAAACCAAACATTGAAATATTTTCCACTTATCGTATTTCCACCGATTGATTGCATTATTGGTTGCGTGCAGCTGCCTTGCATGAGGAATGAAAGAAAGAGACAGATTTTCCAATGTGAAATGATTTGGTTTGAATCTTCTTTAATTAAATTGGATTGACATTTTTTGGGATTGAATGGAAGGAATATATATAAATTAAGTCTCTATATAATAATAAAGTAAATAATAATCTAAATCTAAATCTAAATATTATACTAACCTTGATTAACTATTCACCATATATTGCCACGTAGCTTGCATCCATATTTAGCTTCTATTCATTGTTTCCAAAACGACAAAAGAGGAATATTATTCCTTTACAAAACGACAACACTTATACATAATATCCATTCATTAATGAGTGGGCTCCACTTTCATCGACCCTCACGTTCACTCCACAATATATACATAGAGAAAACGACTTCGTTGTATGCTTCTTCCCTCTAATACGGATGGTCTGGATTCACTGCCATGTTGACACATCAGCAAACAAAACGATGCCGTTTCTGTATTTTTTTTCCCCTTTGTTCCATTAACGCCGCTCCCGTCTTCCAAATGATGACAATTCAATCGGCTTTAATTTGACACCAGAAGGCAAAAGGATTCAATCAATGCACAGAGCGTTTCAACTAGAACAGAGACGACGTTGAAGAAGCAGAGCCCATGTCCAAGTCTGAATCACCGAGGAATCCAGGTCCGTTCCCCTGACTGAGAACAATTTCTTCGATATCTTTCAAGAACTCATTTGAGGTTTTGTCGCGCAAAATGTATAGTCTTTAGTTGAACAAAGATCTGTTTTTGAGTCCCTCTGAGCTTTGTTTTGTTTTGTTTGCTTTTCGGAATTTTTCGTCAAAAATTCAGTTTTCCGGGGTCGATTACTGGGTTTAAGATTTTTTTATCTAAAAGAACGATTGAGTTTCTTCAGGTCAATTACAGTCCATTCGTGCACTAATGTGTAATTTCTTGGAACAAATTGGTGCTTTGAACAGGTATGCTTGATTTTTTTTTTTTTTTTTTTCAATTTTACAATTAGAGGGGATCCAAAGTCTGTTGTATGAGATCAAAGGCCAACTACGTCCAAAACATAAGTGGGAAATTGTCTTCACCGATGATGAAGGGGACATGATGCCACCGATTATGGGAGATGATCATTGGTCTTAAGCACCAACTAACCCAAAACCGTTCTATGTTTGTTTATTAATGTTCTTTGAACTCATTTTCAACATTAATTAATAACTGATCAATCTTAAACAATTTGAAAATAATTATAATAGTAAGTAATAATAATGTTTGCTTTACTCATTCTGCAGATTAACATGTTGATGAAAATGATTATTTTATGATTGCAAAGATATGGTAAATGTAATTTTGCAGATTCCTCCTTACAAAAACTTGATGAAGAACATGGTAGGAGATTGAATCACGCCTCCTCTCAAGGTCTGAGAAGAGCGACTCGGTTCCAAAACTGTTAACCTCAAGAAGGAGAAATTGGTGTCTGGGGTGGAGGAAATTCGAAATTGGTGAGAAAGAAGCCGAAAGTAAAGGTAACTGGTTTAATATCAGAAACAGAGGACTATGAACTATAATTATTAGGAATATAGATGTTAATCCAAATATCCATTTAATATCATTTTGTTTGTTCATGTATTCACTTCTTCTTTCGTTATTACTCTGGTGTTCTCCTTCATAAAATATCATTCTCTCTCATTTTCTCATGGTCATGTTATAGTTCGGTTGATTCTTTAATCTCAGTTTTTCTTCCTCTCCTGGAAATTACTACTCTGAAATGATACGATTTTGATTGATTCATCTGAATTTGACAGTGGGGATTCAAAAAGGATGTTTCTTTTGACTATTGAAGAACGATCCTACCATCTGATTGAAGATGTACGAATAATATTTAGGTACTTCTAGAGTTGTTTTTTTTTTGTTTTTTTTATAATAATTCTAGAGTCTAGATGAGGCTTGATTTGATTGAGCACAATTAGCCATTTCTTACTATTTTTCGTTGTTGGTTGATGCATATGTTTTATCACTTATTTTTGTTTGCTGGTCGTGAAAAGATAGATTCAGTTGACGTTTCGTTGAAATTATGTCTTTTGAGGTATTCAGTTCTCTTTACTGGATTCAGTGCATTTCGTGGGTCTCTTGCTGGACAACTCGGTTCAGTTCTACAAAATATAGAGATGGACCTTTGATGTTCAAGCTTTGTGGCGGTGAGTCGTTTTTAAAATTCGCCTTTCCTGATAGCCCTATTTGCAATGTCATCTGTGTTGAGTTATAAATTACAACTTTCTTGCACAGATTCTATCAAACTTACCGATAATGTTGTGAGCTAATCTAATCAATACATGGCAAATTTTGTTTCCTTCCGGATAAAATTTATTGCAGCATAGGGATAGAAGAAATAAGTTATTTCTTCTAATCATAAGCCTTAGTAGCTTTTCTTTCTGACCTTTTATAGTTTCTCAATTATTATACTCCTAATATAATGGAACTTCTTTATGATCATGCATATAATTTGGTGACACTTAGAAACATGATATGCTTGTGAGAATGTTCTTTTATCAAGGCACCTACAAGAAACTTTACAACTATGGACATCTTACAAATGGTTTTGCAATTAATATTCCCCTTAGCAGGTGAAATGAAGAAGAGCAGGTGAAATCAAGAATAATGAACATGATGCCTCCTCATTTTAGATGATGAACATATGAAGTAATTTAGTGTTCGTATTTATTTGTCCAGTGTTTATAAGTTTACAACTTGATTATTAACATTTTTAATTTAGCAGGTCGCCCCGCGCGTAGCGCGGGTCAGCACCTAGTAATAATAATGTTTGTTGGTAACGTAACGACCACTGCGGTAAATTTCCGTGATATATAACTATTTACCTAAACTTGTAAAAGTCATCTTAACTACCACTACCAGCCACGTCTTTCCATTAACTAAAACTGAGGGTCACGTAGGTGTAGTGTATACCATGCAATGCAAGTGAAAATAAAATCAAAATGAGTGTGAAGATTCTTTTGTATGATTATTATCATTTGTAATGATGAGCCAATCCACCTTAAAAGACATTTTTTTTTCGTTTTCACTTAACTTAAGGCCTAAGTTTTCTAGATGAATGTTCGTCATTTGGGACGGATGCAGATTAGAAATAACAACTTATTCAGGTTATAAGGGCATGTAATTAACATTTTTTTAAATAATAAAGTATAAAAATCACAAGATTTGAAACAATAAAGTAGAAAAATTCCAATATCTTTTTTTATAATATGCAAGAAAAGTGAGACGTGGTTATTTTAACCATATCTATGTGTTATTTATCATTTTAATCATCTCCATGGTGTTTTTTTTGTGTGAAATCAGATTAAACACTATTACTCAGCTCCATATATCGATATATAATAAAAGATTAAACTCAATTTATCTCTGGAAACACATTCGAATTAGCAGTTGATCAAACTAATCTTAGTATAAACAGTTAATAACTACTTAATCCAACCAATTGTGGTATGATGATATTTTAGCTTGAAGGATTTGTAGATGAATTTGTTACAAAAAGTGAGGTGGTCTGTAAAAGCACTGCTGGCAACCATTTTGCTGTCTTTTCCTTAATTACCTCTTTAGTGCCTTCCTCCATTTTGACTTTTTAGTACACATAATTGATAATACATAACAGCTACCAATAACATCCATGTCCTTCCATATATATAATATAAATCCTCGATTAGTGGAGAATGTCTTTATGTAGCCACTTTGATTCTTTCAATACCCATCCACATCATCCTCTTCACATACCACAATGGATATATATATAAATAGACTATTAGATATCCAAATAAGACTTATTAAAGTGAGACCAAGAGTATATATAAATTAAAAAATAAAAATTTGTTTAAACTTATCAAAAAATTAGATAATGTATAAGTCTTATTCTCTAATTGTGGTGATAGAGCCGATAGGACAATGTCAAAATGTGAAGAAATGGTGTACAAAAGAAGAATGAAATAATAAAGTTGAAACCACTTATAAAAAGGCCAGGGTACGTGGATTATGTTGAAGTCATGGGTACGGTCCATGTAAATTGTAGTTTGCAAATATCAGTTTAAGAAAGAGTGTCAAACTATGGTGAAACCTTCCATAAAAAAGAATAAGATGGCTAAGTGAAAGCTCATATTCTCCATATTATGTATTCATAATGGTTTTACATAATTTATAGTCATTAAAGGTATTATATACACATTTATGTAAATTTTAAGTAATACTTAAAAGTTAAGACTTATTAAATTAATTTTATTTTCCAATTGTCTTACTTAACTATATTCTTTAAACATATTTTATTATTAAAACATCTCAACAACTACCAATAAACTATTAGTGTTAATTATGAAATTGATTAAAAATTCGGATATGTGATGATGTGTCCACATAATGTATTCATTAAACTTAAGAAATACCTTATGTAAAAATTGGTGGATTTCATCTTTAAAAAATATTATGTAAAACTATTTCAGTAATTATTTTTTACGTTTAAAATAATCATTACTCGTAGTGAACATTTTTAAAGAATTTATTTATACATAAACATCACCATCAATAGTAATGAGGGTCACGTGAGAAATGCAAAATGATCAAACAAAAAAATCTAAGCTAGGGAGGCAATGACATGAGATGATGAGAATAATGGGGGCCATCAGATAGAGAAAAAGAACCTCTCTTCCACTTCCACTCCTGTTAACACATAAATAGTATACACATCATATAGTAGATAGATACTTCTCGTCTATATGGCATGAAATGAATGATGCTTGGATAACGACAGCATACATATATTATATATATAGAGAGAGAGCAATAAATGTAATCACTTTATTTAATTAATTAATTCACTCTGTCTGTCCCTTTTGTTTAAGGCTTTACTGTTTATGTAAATTCCTCTTTTGCAGCCTGGACTGGATTCCAATTTTTAGATGAATTGGATTTATTGATTCACCAAAATGGCATGCATGGTATGGTATGGTGTGTCAACAGTAGATTCCTTTATTATACCCTTGACTTCATATTTTCTTCTTACACATATTCAAAACTTACACGTATTTCAGGATTTATTTAACCAATAATTACTATTTCCAGCTAAACATCCCCAATATATATATATATATAATTACTATATGATCTCCTTTCAAGTCCTACAATTATACGGAAAAGATTAAGATATGGAAATCCGAAAAGTTATCTTAGGGTGGCATGCTTAGTAATTTCTTACAACTTTGATGGTTAACTTGCTTCTCCCATTTCTTACCTCGGTTGCGGTCGTCGCCGCTAGAATTGAAGTTTTGTAATAATCCATTAGAGATGCTTGTTTATATGCGTTTAAAACATTATATAAAGGTGATTGCAGAGCATGTTATTAGAAATGTTAGTAGTACTTTGATTGAGCAGTTATTTCCGTACATGCCTAAGCTCTAGTTTTGTTCTTTAAAAAAACTCTAAAGCGTATTTTCATCATTAAGTAGATATTTCAAATGTGTACATTTTGTTGAGCTTTTTTAAAAAAAAAATTAATAACAACATTTTATTATTTATAAGCTAACCCAATATAAATAAAAATTAATTTAATTGTGAAGGAAATATGCTTGCTCTCTAGTCTACAGTGAGTGTAGACAGTGTTTAGGACTGCTGGCAAGCAGTTTGTCTGACACTGTTGCCTCCTCCTTTTCCTTCAGCTGTGAATGACATGTCAAAATCTATGGCATGTCACTATCACTTCTCTCTCCTTATTATATCTCTCTTTTGAGGGAGTTTTGTGTTTCTTCTTCCTATGTAAAAAAACAAAAAAATCTTTTTACAAAATAACGTTCACTTAAAAACTTTTACAAAAATGCTTTTTTCTTGCAACTATAACCCCCACCCACATTAGTACCAATTCCTTAAAGGGGCGTTTGGATGGACGTAATGTGAGATAACAAGTAATGAGAGACGTAACGTACAATTACTTGTAATGTTAGATTACAGTGTTTGGTATGTGTTATAGTTTGCATTGTAACGTGACTTTATTATTATTATATTAATTTATATGAGACTATGTTATATCTTAATATGATAAGATTTAAGCGAACATATATTTTGACAACAACTAACTTCATAAAGATTATGTGTGTGGTTGATCCTATAATCATTTATAAAATCTAAAAACTAAATATTTAAACTCAATACGCACAACTAATAAAATTCTATTAATTAAAACATTATATATAATTTTATAAGATGATTTTCATAAAAAAAATACAATGAATAAGACTTACTCATTTTATTTGAATCTCATGTGCATTCTTATGTATTATAATAATAAATTATGAAGTATCTAAAAAATAAAAAAGCTAATAATAATAAAAACATTATTATCATAATAAACTATAAAGATAATACAAAATAATTTATCTATTTAGTAAATAATAATAAAATAATAACACTCCGTAATGTTGGACGTAATCTTACATTACATCCGTTTTTTGATGTAATTTCACATTACGTTGATTGGAGATTGAACGTAATCTCAGATTACAATGGACATTACATTACATTACAATGCACATTACGTTGTTTGGCAAACGAAACAACGTAATGTTGATGTATTGTGGGACGTAATGTGAGCCGTAATCTTTCACTACGTTTTATATTACATCAATATTTCGTTGTTTAAGTTTGTCAAACGGCACAATGTGCATTGTAATGTACTGTATATTGTAATCTGAGATTTTGTCCAAACTTGATTCATTGTAATGTAGGATTACTGTTGGAACTCACACTCTCAAATATATGGAAATGCTTTATATTATTTTGAGCTGCTTGAGTTGTATTCTACATCATATGAGACTCATTTATATAGGATCTCTATTACATGAAACTTCCAATTCTAATGATTATACTAATCATAATACTAACTTATTTCTAATCATCAACTTAATTATTCTTAACAACTTTCAATTATTCAAGTAACTTAACTAATAATAATCTACCAATTATTTTCTAACTAATTAAGTTATGAGGTTGAGTTTAACTTATTTTCTATCAATTACATCCAAAACGAATGTAATGTGAAATTATGTCCAACATTACGGAATGTTATTATTTTATTAATATTTATTAAATAAATGAACACTTAACATTATCTTTATAGTTTATTATGTTAATAATGATAATATTAGTTTTTTTATTTATCTACTTCATAATTTATTATTATAATAAAGAATAATGCACACAATACTGGTATAAAATGAGTAAATTCTTTTTTGTTACATTTTTTATGAATATTATCTTATAAAACTATTTTTTTTTTACTTAATAGAATTTTAATAGCTATGTGTATTGAGTTTATATATTTAGTTTTTTGAGTGCATAAATGATTATAAGTATTAACCACAAAACATAAAGTTTAAGGAGTCAGTTGTTGTCAAAGTATATATTCTTTTAAATTTTATCGTATTAATATATAATATACTCTCATATATATTAATATAATAACAATAAAGTCACATTATAATGCACATTACAGAACAAAGCAAATATTGTAATCTAACGTTACACTCTATATTACAACACAACCAAAGATTGCAATCTAACTTTACATTACGTAGCTCATATTATTTGTAATCTCACATTTTAAGTAATTTCACGTCTCCATCCAAGCGTTCTTAACTAAGCGGGGTTAAGTGTCTTATGCGGTTACCGACAGCGTAAGAGAACTCTTGACCACGGTTAATTGTTTTACGTTGTTGGCAGGCGTGTAAAATAACTTAATTACACTTAAATGTCTTACGCGGTTGGCAACCGAGTATATGCACTAACTGTGGTTTTTTTGCCAACGTCGCTACCAATTGCATAAGCCAATCCTATAAATTCACCAGCATATTCACAGTCATCCTCAAAAATTTACATTCGTCAATAAAATTTTCTTACAATCAATATAAATTTCCCGCGCATCGCGCGGAGTGACTTACCAAATATGTGTAAGTAACAAACTACTATTCGGTGAAATTTATACTGATTATTTGTAATATGTTGAGACATTATTTTTAAATAAAATATCAGTCTAAATTTTGAAAAAGTAAACGAAAGACTGAAAATTTTGAACCATAAAGTACCATTACGCAAATTCACAAATAAATTTTAGATGTCCGCACGGCATACCTTTAGTCTGATCCGTGTCAAGCGTCTGTTCTTCAACATATATGACTTTGATGACCACCGACGATATCTCGCCGGAGACAGAGATGGCTCTGCCACTGAGACTGTCAGCCGCCTGTACCGCCTGGTATCTTCGTTAATCGGCTCCGCGTCAAGCGTTTGTTAAAAATCAGCGAAATTTTAATTTCGATTAGTTACATACATTGAATCTTGAACGGTCTGAAATTTTAATTGCAATTAATTGCATACATTGAATCTTGAACAGTTCAAATTCAAGGAAATTTTAATTACGATTAGTTGTATAAATTGAATCTTGAACGGTCCGAAATTTTAATTGCGATTAGTTGTATACATTGAATCTTGAACGGTTCGAAATCAGCGAAATTTTCATTGCAATTAATTGCAACTTAAAAACCCCAGCTCCCTAGTGCAATCAATGTTATGGAGTTAATGACCACAAAACCCTTAGCTCAATTGTCATAAATGTATTGATTAACGTAAAAAATAAAATTTTCAGCTCCACATCACTCTATTATTATCTTTTCATTCAGAATTTATAATATATATATATATCAATATAAATCATTATGATAAATTTTCATGTAAAAAGTGTTGTGTTCTTTGACATTCTAAAAAAGTTGGAAATATTTTTTATAAAAATGTTTTTCTGCTAAATATTGCATTCGATTCTTTTAAAAATGCAGGATTCTTTGGCCTTCTAAAAAGTTGAAAAAAAAATATAGCATTCTAAAAAGTTTGAAATATAAATTTTTTTATCATTATTTTACATTCTAAAAAGTTAGAAAATTATTAAATATCTCATTCAATTCTTTTAAAATGTACAATTATTTAGACTTCTAAAAAGTAGGAAAAATAAAAAAAAAAACAAAATGTAGCATTTTTTTTCATTCTAAAAAATTTCAAAAATAAAAATCTTAGCATTATTTGGCATTCTAAAATTTTGAAAAATTGTTGATAAAAGCTTGCTTTACTAAGAGTTGAGCTCTCGATATCTAACGCCTTAAGTAGTTTTTTTTAACTAAATTTTAATCGAGTTCCTGAAAAAGATTATTATTATTATTATTATTATTATTATTATTATTATATATACATACTATTTTTTTTAAAAAAATATTGAGTTAAATTGTCTCCTAAAAGTCCGCTTATAACATTATAAATACGCAACTGCTGAACTTGCACACCACAAAGAGATCCCTCAAACCAACTTTTAATGATAATCAAATTACTACTTGAATTTCGATCAATTTACGAATTGCTTTCTGAACTTTGATGTTTAAAAATTGGCTACCCATACTTTCAGTTTAATAGAAAATTGTTATATCTATTTTAATTTCCTTCAAATTGGACTGTAAAAGAGCATGTTTTCGCTACGTAAGATGGATTCAAACATAAATTAAAAGTAATGTACCGAAATACCTCAAATTGGATGCTTATTTGAACTTCCGTCCAATTTGAACTGTGTCATTCAATTGGGTATCAAATTGAAGGTATTCTTTTGCAATATTTTCAAATTATATTTGAATTCATATTTAGTACACATGAGAAGACCCTACATAATGGAAACATGATCATTTTCTATTTAATTTGATATGAATTGAAACAAAGATATCAATTTGCTCTGAAATGAATAGTCAATTTTTTTAAAAAAAAAGTTTAGGTACATATTTGTAAATTGATAAAAGTTATTGTAGCGATTTGGTTTTCTAAACCTTTTTATATCATATATGTTGATGGAAGAAATAAATAAATAGCTGCTAGGCTAGGTAGGTATATATATATATATGGCTTTATATTATAATAATAATAAGGGAATATGATTTTTAGTCCACGATGTTTGACCACTTTTTAGTTTTGGTCAATAATGTTTTTTTTTTTGCATAGTTTGGTACCATATGTTTGCAGATTTTTCTAGTTTTAGTATGACCGTTAAATTCCGTCTATTTTTTCCGTTAAGTGACATGTGCAAGTCACGTGATCCACCCTAAACTTTCAATTTTGTTCAAATTTGGGGGAATTGACACCCTAAATCTAGATCAATTTGAGCGAATCAAACCTAGTTCAATGGGTCAAATTTGGAGGAATTGACACTCTAAACCTAGTTCAATGGGTCAATTCCCCCAAATTTGAATAAATTTAAAGTTTATGGTGGATCACGTGACTTGCACATGTCACTTAACGGACAAAATAGACGGAATTTAACGGTCGGACAAAAACTAGAAAAATCTGCAAACATATGATACCAAAACTATGCAAAAAAAATATTATGGACCAAAAGAACCTTTTAACCCTAATAATAATAATAATAATAATAATAATAAAAATAAAGAAAAAAGAAACTAGAAGGGAAGACTATGAGAGATAATATTCTTTTTATGGAAGAATGAATTTAGCACATCTTTTATTTTGATGGCCAACATAGTTTGACATTGCATGGAAAGGAATGTTTTGAAAATGAAATTCTGTTTTCCCTCCAATGCAGTTCTTCATTTATTATTATTATTTTCTTCCAATTCAAAAGTATATAATTGATTTTTTTTTATTTAAATAAATTAAGTAGGCCTGACAATTTGTGACGCGACACGATAACACGATACGAACACGCACGAAAAAACCGTGTTCGTGCAAGGATATAACAAAACGATAACACGATAGCACATACACAATTAACACGTAATAATTTCTATGTCGTGTTCATATTTATGTATCACAACACGACACACACGATAGCATGATAAAGTTGTACTACTAAGTTTAACTCTTGAGTATTTAAAAAAAAAAAAAAAAAAAAATCTTACTTAATAGCTTTTAAAACTCGAATAAGTGGTTTAGCTTTTAGAGTTTATCTCATATATAACAAACTTAGAAATAATGACATATTAATTCTTAGTTTTTTGCTATATGAAGTTAATTATTTTGATTTTTTACTTAAAGATTTCGTATAAACATGTATAATTGAATAATTTAACACAACACGATAAAACGACACGAATATACACGAATATTCAGCGTCGTGTTCGTGTTTATAAAACGTAGCACAATAAGCTTACCATATGTATTCATATTTAATAAATTTAACAGAATGCGACTATTGACACGCACTATAACACATACAATAACACGAATTGTCGCCCTTAAAATTAAGTGTATTTATTATTGAAATTAAACTACGAATTGCGCCCTTAAAATTAAGTGTATTTATTATTGAAATTAAACTCCTTCACATGATCTGCATCACCCGTCCTCTCTCCAGAGAAATACAAAATTGCTGACACAGTTTGTCATGCTATACAGTGTGTAGTACCAGGCACCAATATATTCAAATCCAACCCAACCTCCCCCGACAAAGAATAATGTATTTTCTATATAACTTTAAGCAAACAAAATCTAGTCCACCACCCAAACCAAATAATTTATTCGTGTAAGTTAATTCATTAAAAAAATTAAGATAGAATTTTAATTAAAAATATTTAAGAAAGAACAAAAAAAAAACATCTTTGTGATGTCATCGTGACAAATGCTTCCGCTAATTCTTTTATTTTAGGGTAGCAAACTACGAGCTTGCTTGAGGGACTAGCACTACTAGGAAAAGAACTTTCATTTGTAAGTTGTTCCTCGAACTTGGATGCCAGTCCTTAAAAGATCAAATGAAATCTCTATTTTATTAGAAAAAAAATGTGTTACATTACATTAAAACAATATATATATTTTATTCCTAATTTAATTTGTTATAATTTTATAATAATATACATCAATTAATTTTTCATAATATCACAAATCATTAAAAACATTTTCACATCTCTTCTGAAATAATTAAAAATTTCATAAAACAGATTAATGTAGAAAAGTTATAAGTTTTTATTATAATATTCATAATAACTAGACAAAAGTAAATATTATAATTAATGATGTATAATTTTTATATACATTTTAAAACTCATATACTGATTTTGAATATGAAAGTTTGGAATTTATTTTAATCCCAGTTTTCACCACATTATTATGCGACCTAACAATGCATATAGTCCGGTAAAAAAAAACAATGCATATAGTTTTATTTCTTTAGAATATGATAGGAATTGAAGAATGGAAATATAAGAAGAACGTAGAATTTGTTTTAGAGAAGAAGAAGAGAGTATAGAGCTAGGAAATTAAATCAAGTTCATTCCACCCTCTCACACTATCATGTGCTCTCTTTATCAATCCCATGCTTAACAAACTCTCATTCCAAGCATAACTACTACTACGCTGCATTTCTTATTGATTCGTTATTGTTTGATGTTGCAGAACGTCTCTTCAAGTTGTAGTAACCTGATATGGGCTTGGGCTTTGGCATAGGCCTGCATCAATGCCCCCCGCTTCAAGAACCTCGTCCTCGAGGTCAAAGTCTGGATAATGAACATTGAAATCATCAAGGAACTCCCAAGTTGAATCATTTGGCGATGAGTTGGACCAGTGTACCAAAACTTGAGTTACAGCCTGATTGTGTCGGATAACTGTATGTCGCTGAAGGATTGCTTGTGGCTGAGGTGACAGCTCTATTTGAAAAGCAGGAAGTGAAGTTGCAGTAACAACTCCACGAGTTTTCTTCAATTGGGAGACATGAAACACCGGATGGATCCAAGAGGAGGAAGGCAAGTCCAAAGGCAACCGTCCTAATCTTCTCCAAGACCTTATAGGGTCCATAAAATTTAGCCATGAACTTCTCCATGTCACGCCCTCGCATAAACGTCTGCTTGTATGGTTGGATTTTGAGGTACATAAAGTCACCTGGAACAAACTGATGTTCGGTACGATGTTTGTCAGCTAGTTGCTTCATTCTATTCCTTGCCCGATCCAAGTAGTGTTTTAGAAGATATAGAGCCTCTTCTCGATCATGAAGCAAGGAATCAACCGCTTAGACAACACAGTAACCAGGAAGGTAAGGCAAATGGATTGGTGACTAAAACCCATACAGAGTCTCAAATGGAGTCATTTTAATTGAGGTGTGAAAATAGGTGTTGTACCACAATTCGGCTAAGGAGAGCCATTTGACCTAATTGACATCAGTGGTCCAGCTCTGTTTTAGTCGAGGTAGAATGGATGGAGCCACGACGAAAGTAGTTAATACAAGCAATTATGCAGCAGGAATATTCCTTGAGAGGGCATCAACAACTATATTTTCTTTGCCATGATGATACACAATTTCATAATCGTAGCCTACTAATCGAGCTAACCATCGGTGCTGTAATGGAGTCGTCAAGTGCTGTCCAAGTAAGTACTGCAAGCTTCGATGGTCACTTCGAATAATAAATCGGCGAGCAATCAAGTAAGCTGACAAAGCTTGATTGCGAGGAGACAGTGCTTGACTAATGTACGCCAACAGATGACCCTCTTGCATAAGCACGACCCCGATTGCTAGAGTGGATGCATCCGTTTCGATAATAAAAACCTTATCAAAATCAGGTAAGGCCAAAACAGGTGCACGTTGCAGAGCCTCCTTTAGATCATCAAAGGTTGATTCTGCAGCAGCTGTCCATACAGAGATGTCCTTTTTTAGTAGGGAAGTCAGTGGGCAACTAATGGCAGCATACCCTTGAATAAACCTCCTGTAATAACCAGTGAGACCCAAAAACCCACGAAGCTGTTTGATGTTTTGTGGTGGTGGCAAGTTGCAAAAACACTTATTTTATTAGGATCAGTAGAAACACCATTCGCAGAGACAATGTGACCCAAATACTCCACATAGAAGCCACAAAAAGTGCACTTGCTGCGCTCTATATAAAGGAAGTGTGATCTTAAGGTGTCGAAAACTTGCTTGAGGTGAGAAAGGTGCTCGGTAAGGTTGCAGCTATATACTAATATATCGTCAAAGAACACTAAGAAGAACTTCCGCTAGAAAGGCCTGAAAATCGAGAGCATTGAAACGTGGATCGGGCATTCGTTAAGCCAAAGGGCATCACCAAGAAATCATAGTGGCCCTCGTGTGTACGGAATGCAGTTTTGTGGACGTCTTTCGACCTCATTCAAATCTGATGGTAACCTGAATGCAAATCCATTTTTTAAAAAAAATAGTGGCCCCACCCAGCTCATCAAATAACTCATCGACCAAGGGAATTGAATATTTATCTTTGATTGTCAAGTAGTTTAAGCGGCGATAATCAACACACACGTCATGTGTTATCTTTCTTCCGCACCAGAACGATAGGAGAAGAAAAATAACTGGGGCTAGGCTAGTGTTAGCATATGGTGTCTGGGCGCTGTAATTGGTAGCCCATTAATATGTATACGTTACCTAAGAAATTAGGTAAATGTCAAATTAGTGAAATTGGGTTTGACCCAAATCCCAATTGACATGAGAGGCCCAAAATATGGGGCCTCCCTTATACATGGCATGCCGAAATAGTGATAGGGGCAAAGTGGACTTTTGTCCACTTTGCTCCTCCTATAAATAAATGGTGTTAGAGTTTTATTTGGGGTAATTCACAATTCCTCATAAGTGGTGATTTGAGAGAAAACCCTCCCCTAAAACACTAGTTCGGCCGAACCTATTGCACCACCAAGGGTGTGCCAATTTGCTTGGAGCAAATCACTCCGGAGATCCGTCCCTGGCAAGAATCAATCAGAGGATTTGATGTGGAGACAATACCGCGTAGGACTTCCTTAACAAGAAATTCTACGGGTTCCGTCCGGTGGGCCGTGAACTCCCTCAGCAGGATCCTTGGGGACTACGGAAAGGGTTTAATGTATGTGCACATCTTCCGCAGTGTAATTCTGATTACAAGTATGTACCTTGTTTATGTTTCCGTAGTAATCTGCCCCGTAATCCAACAGTGGTATCAGAGCCTGTGTTAGAAGTTCTTGATTTTTATAAATTGATGTTCTTGAGAATTTAAAATTTCTGGCCGAAAATTTTAAAATTGTGACTTTTGAAATTTTCGAAATTTTAATGGGTGTGCCGAAATTTTCATGTTGTTCTTAGTAAAATTTGATGTTCATGATCTTCAAGAAAAATGGTACTTTTATCAAAATCAAACATTGGATTGTAGATCTTATTAAAATTTGATCTTGAAATTTGACCACTTGTTTCCAATTTGGTGTTTTCGGCCGAACCCTATAGGAATTACATGGTGAATTTTTTTTTAATTTCTTAGGCCCCAAGTTGTTAGATTATGGGGAGTAATCACCACGGAAACTTAAACATGGTATGCGCTAGTAATATCAATTACGCAGCGGAAAATTTACACATACCACAAGAGTAACCGTAGTCAAAGATCCTTGCTCGAGGGAGTTCGCGATCCTCCGGTCAGGACCCGTAGAGATTCTTTTTAGAGAAGCCCTACGTGGTGCAGCTCCACAGCAAAGCCTCTGATCGATTCTTGGCACGGGGACAGATCTCTGGAGAGTTTGCTCGAAAGCAATTTGGTACACTTGGTGGAATATGTGGTTCGGCCGAACCTTTAGTGTAGGATGAGGGTTTTTCTATCTAAAACTCTCTTGTGAGGGAACTATGATTAACCCTAAAATTTCTCTAACACCTCTTATTTATAGGAGGAGTAAAATGGACAAAAGTCCACTTTACCCCCTCTCTATATTTCGGCCGGCCTATGTAATCCAACAGGAATATGAGGCCATGTGCAAACATTTCATTGACCATATTTTCTAGGACATCTTTCTGCAATACAGAGTATCTATAAGGCCGGGAATGAACTTGTATAACAACATCCTTAAGTGGAGAGGTCATGGTCTTTGTGTGGTGGTAGGGCAGTAGGTTCCTTGAATACATCAACATATGACAATAAGATTTTGTCGAGTCGAGTATCTCCGGATGAAGCAGTAACCAGAGGTGTCAAGGAGTTAGGGTCATCTGTTACCAAAATGACACACAAATGGATAGCTGCAAGTTGGGTTGGGTTGGTTTGCCAATGAGTTTGAACATACGATCACAGCTTGTCGATGTCAAATCTGGTGGTGAATTCATCTCATATATCACACAAAGAGTATCACCATCACAAAAGTTGAGGTAAAACTCCTTGAAACTCATAGAAAAAGCATCAAACTTGGAAAGCCACTGAGCACCCAAAATGAGATCAGAATTTGTTAATGGAAGCAATAATACATCATCTGAATACTGGCTCCCCTGCATTTGCCAATGAAACTTCTCGCAGAGATAATCACAAGGCATATCATATCCATTAGCCAAAACTACCGCCAGTAAGGGCACCGTGATGCATGAAACTTGCAATATTTTTGTCATTGCCAAGATTAGAAAATTATGTGTACTCCTAGAGTCAATGAGGATGTGAAGCTTCTTGGAGCCATGAACCCCATCGACTTTAAGTGTAGAACACCCAATGACACATGTAAATGCATGAAGGGAAATGTGGAGTTGTTCATCGATGACTAATTCAGGTGGAGGAAAGGCATGTTCCTCAACAAGTGATGGAGGCTAAAGTAGATATGCAGGAATATTAGTGTCCATATTCATCAAAAAGAGTTAATGTTTATTTTTGCATTGGTGGCCATGGAAGTATTTTTCATCACAGATGAAACACGATCCTTTAGCTCTCATTTCTTCAATATCCTTAGGAGGCAGGTGTCGAGATGATTTGAAGGATAAGGACTTCTATGGTGGTACAGAAGCAGCATTACGAGAAATGAGAGTGGAGGTCGGAAGCTTGTACCGGCTAATAGGGATGAATCCCAAGAGCGAGTTTGAATAGTATCATGCATTTTCACTAGATAATAAGCATCTGCTAACGTACGTGGTTTCATCATCCGAATGAGACCTTGATATTGAGAAGAAAGACTCCCCATGAGAATGCTAACAGCCTGGGTTTCAGTTATAGGATCTACCACCTGCACCTTGTGATATAGAAGATCAAAATCACAAAAGTAGTTGGCAATGGAATCTGTTTGGCACAGAGAATTTAAATGAAACAGTGGGTCGGCATATGAATTATCACCAAATCGACTCTCAATAGCTCGTATATACTTAGACCAAGGTAACAAACGACTTTGAGCCTCCATAGACTTCATGAATCCTTGGTGCCACATCAATGCATCTCCTTCCAAGTAGATCGTAACCAGATCAATTTTTATCTCATTAGGAATATTTTCCAGTTTGAAGTAATGCTCACAATGATAACGCGAACCCACAACATTAGAACCATCAAACATTGGCATCTGAAGCTTCCCATAAAGACCATGTCAGTCAGGAGCTGAAGGATTGCTTACCGAAGGGGACTTGGAACGTGCAGGTATTGGTGAAACCTCTGGAGATTCTGCAGGTGTAGGGACTCCCTTTTGCTTAAGCCACTCGAAGCAGCGTACCAACCCGCCGATTGAAGCTTCCATGGCCGTGACAGATGATTTAATGTCAGCAACATCAGTCTTAAGGTCAATGGTGTCTTTCCTCAATTCTGAAAGTAGCTGATTATGTTCTTGTATGGTAGTAATATAAACGATGGATATCTTGGGCACGAGTGCCAGCAACCATTGAAGGATCACTGTTTCTGATACCAATGATAGAGATTGAAGAATGTAAATAGAAGAAAAACGTAGAATTAGTATTAGAGGAGAAAAATAGAGTACAAAACTAGAAAATTACATCAAGTTCATTCTACCCTCTCATAGTGTCATCTGCTCTATTTATCAATCCTCATGCTTAACAAACTCTCATTCCAAGTCTAACTACTACTACACTGCGTTTCTTAATTATTTGTTATTGTTTGATGCTGCAGAACGTCTCTTCAGGCTGTAGTAATCTGATATGGACTTGGGTTTTGGAATAGGCTTGCATTATATTAGTACATAACTTACATCATAATAATAACTAGGGTTAAGGGTCCTTTTGGTACCACATGTTTACAAAAAATACACTGTTCATACCATTAGTATTTTTTTTGTACCAAATTGGTACCACATGTTTCCATTTTGTACCGTTTGCATACCACCGTTAGTGTTCTGTAAAAAATGGCCGTTAAATGGCATGTGTCATGCACCTGAGCAGCCAAAAACTTTCAATTTTGTTACAATTTAGTCCCTCTAATACATCCCTAACTTTTATTTTGCATACGACCAATTTCGTAAATTTTGTTTAATTGAACTTGTTGGTTTTAGTTTATATATATACCCAGTATCACATAGTACGATAAAATTTTAGATGAACTAGTGTCACAGACGTGGAGTTTACATGATCTAAGGCTCGTCCGTGAGACGTCGGGCCTCGCTTACAAGTCGGGAATCCATATCGGGGAGTCTTGGGATGCGTGCGATTCTAGAAGATTCTAGAAGACTCCACACACTTGTAGATATCTATTGTAGTATGTAGAATTCTCTAGAGATAGCATTTAATGGGTAGTTGAGACTCTTGTAATAAATGTGGGTAGTTGGTAGATGTCTTCCTTGGAGCCTATAAAAGGGAGACCCCCTCTCATTTGTAAATCATCCAAGAAACATAAACACTTGAGTTCCAAAGCTCATCTCCACTTCATACTCTTCTCATCTTAGTTTTGCTAGGGAAAAGGCTGACTTAGGAGCAGAATCCTAAGCCCGCACGGGTTAGGGAGCGCTAGATAATCCAGGCCCGTGACAAGTGGTATCAGAGCAAGGATAATCGATGGCATCCCAGTTGGAGGTGGTGGCAGCTGAGAAGACCCGGATGAATACCAAGGAGAAGTTGGCGGACCTATATCATCAACTCGCGGTGCTGCAGAATGTGGTGGTGGAAGTCTAAGCAGACGCGGTTGGTGCGTCCAAAGGTGTGGACGAAATCCGTTTTGGAATGGAGGAGATCCAGAAGGATGTGAAGGACTCAACTGAGGAACTTGGGAAGAAGGGTGACGCGCTCGGAGCTACCATCACGGCCATCCAAGAAGAGGTGAATGAGCTCGTGGGGTTGCGAGCGGAGGTGGCTGAACTCAAGAGGGAGCTGAACCGGGTGCGGAGAACCCGCGTTGAATGGGCGGGCGCGGTACAACTCGGGCTAAGACGGAGTTGGAGCGTCGGGGCGTGGAGAACTTGGAGAGGGCGATGGTGACGGCCGAGTCACTACACGAATTACGGTCGGAGAAGTCCAAACCAAATGGTGGCGGAGATCGTGGAAAACCTCCTCATCCTAATGGAGGGAAATCCCACAAGCCCGATGGAGGAAAGTCCGATGGCGGAAGATTCACCAAGTCGTTTTCCAAAGACAAATGTGGATCGCGGTTGAAGGATCGTGGCCCGATAGAGTGCTTCTTGTGCAAGGGGCCTCACTTGGCTCGGGATTGTCCAAAACGGGAGAAACTCGCAGCTCTCGTGACTTTGGAGGAGAAGGAAGAAGAAGGAACGCGGTTGGGTTCGCTGCGGATCCTTAGCTCCATTCAAAGCAAAAAGGCCAAGGCGAATGGCCTAATGTTCGCGGAGATTGAAGTCGCCGGTAAGAAGATGAATGCACTTGTCGACACGGGGGCTTCCAACCTCTTTATGTCCGAGGAGGTCGCAAAGAAGCTGAACCTTCGCGTGGAGAAAACCAACACGACGTTGAAGACGGTGAATTCGAAGGAAGTCCCGACATGCGGAATTACTCGCGAGGTAAGCATTAAGATGGGTATTTGGAGCAGCAAAGAGACGGTGGAGGTGATCCCTCTCGATGACTACGACTTTGTTATCGGGATGGACTTCCTCGATCGGATCGATGCTATGATAGTTCCTTTTGCGGATTGCATTTGTATCTTGGATGCGAGGTGCCAATGTATCGTGCTGGTCAAGAGTTCGAAGGGAGGTGACAACAAGACCTTGTCGGCCATGCAACTCAAGAAGGGAGTCCGCAAAGGCGAGTGTACTTACCTCGCTACCTTGAAGTTGGACGAGGGTGAAATCCGAAGGGACGAAATCCCGGAGGAAATAGCCCAAGTCCTTGGAGAATTTGGAGACGTTATGCCGGCCGAGCTTCCAAAGGAGTTGCCACCCAAGAGGGAGGTGGACCACAAGATCGAGTTGGTCCCGGACGCACGGACACCCGCCATGGCGCCATATCGCATGGCACCCCCGGAGTTGGAGGAGTTACGAAAGCAGCTCAAGGAGTTGTTAGATGCGGGATATATCCGGCCTTCCAAGGTCCCATTCGGTGCGCCGGTGCTGTTCCAAAAGAAGCACGACGGATCATTGCAGATGTGCATCGACTACCGGGCGTTGAACAAGTTGACGGTGAAGAACAAGTACCGATTCCTCTCATCGCGGACTTGTTTGACCAACTTAGCGGGGCGAGATGGTTCACAAAACTGGACTTGCGCTCGGGATATTGGCAAGTTCGGATCGCAGAGGGAGACGAACCAAAGACGGCTTGTGTGACGCGCTACGGATCATATGAGTTCCTCGTAATGCCCTTCGGGTTAACAAATGCGCCAGCTACATTTTGTACTCTCTTGAACAAGGTACTCCACCCATTCCTCGATCGTTTCGTTGTGGTTTACCTTGACGACATTGTGGTGTATAGTCGGACATTGGAGGAGCATATCGAACATTTGCGCCAAGTGTTCGAGGCATTGCGGGAGAACACCCTCTACGTGAAGAAGGAGAAGTGCACGTTTGCACAACGAGAAGTCCCCTTTTTCGGTCATATTGTTGGAGGTGGGCGAGTTCGCATGGACCCGTCTAAAGTCAAAGCAATCATGGAGTGGGAGCCACCAACCAAGGTGACAGAGCTACGATCGTTCCTTGGCTTGGCCAACTATTACCGGCGGTTCATCAAGGGGTACTCGAGCATTACCGTGCCACTCACAGACCTGTTGAAGAAGGGCTTGACGTGGGAGTGGACGGAGAAGTGTCAAAAGGCTCGATCGCTTGAAAAAGGCGGTTACGGAGGAGCCCTTGCTCGTGTTTCCTGATTACAAGAAGACGTTCGAGGTGGAGACGGATGCCTCAGACATTTGCCATTGGAGGTGTTCTTATGCAGGATGGGCATCCAATAGCGTACGAGTCCCGGAAGCTTAACGACATCGAAATGCGATACACGGTCTAGGAGAAGGAAATAGCGGCGGTGGTGCATTGCCTTCGGACATGGAGGCACTATCTCCTTGGATCACGGTTCGTGGTGCGGACCGACAACGTGGCGACAAGTTACTTCCAAACCCAAAAGAAGTTGTCACCAAAACAAGCAAGGTGGCAAGACTTCGTGGCGGAGTTCGACTTCACGTTGGAGTACAAACCGGGGAAGACAAACTCGGTTGCGGATGCGCTAAGTAGGCGAGTGGAGCTAGTAGCCATAAGCCGACCTGAATGTCCGCTAATCGGGAGGATCAAGGAGGGGCTTAAGCACGACGCGAGGGCCCAAGCGTTGATGGGGATGGCAACCGAGGGGAAGACACGACAGTTTTGGTGTGAGGATGGCCTACTTTACATCAAAGGACCGCGACTGTACGTGCCTCAACATGACAACCTTCGAAAGGAGATCTTGCGGGAGTGCCACGACTCGAAGTGGGCGGGTCATCCGGGAATCCATCGCACCATGGAACTTGTGGAGGACAGGTACTTTTGGCCTCAATTGCGGGACGTTGTGGAGATGTACGTGAAGACTTGTCTTGTGTGCCAACAAGATAAGTCGGAGCAAAAATCACCCGCGGGACTTCTCGAGCCTCTTCCTACCCCGGAGCGACCATGAGAGAGTGTCTCGATGGACTTCATTGTCAACCTTCCCAAGTCCGAAGGATGCCAAACGCTAATGGTGGTGGTGGAAAGGTTCTCCAAGTACGCAACGTTCATTCCGGCCAAGAAGGATTGCCCAGCGGAGGAGGCGGCCAAGCTTTTCATGAAGCACGTTGTGAAGTATTGGGGAGTGCCATCCAAAATCGTGAGCGATCGAGACCCACGATTCACCGGGAGGTTCTGGATGGAAATTTTCAAAATGCTAGGTACGGATTTAAATTTCTCCACTAGTTTACATCCTCAAACTGACGGTCAAACAGAGAGGGTCAATGCACTTTTGGAGTTGTACCTTCGGCACTACGTGAGCTCGACACAAACCGATTGGGCGAAATTGCTGGATGTGGCCCAATTCTCCTACAATTTGCAAAGGAGAGAGTCCACGGGGAGGAGTCCATTCGAGATCGTGACGGGACAACAACCATCGACTCTAAGTACGGTGGCAACGGGCTATAAAGGGAGTAGTCCATCGGTATACAAGTTCGCCAAATCTTGGCAAGAGGAGGCGGACATAGCACGATCATGCTTAAACAAAGCCACCAAGCGGATGAAGAAGTGGGCGGACAAGAAGCGAAGGCACACCGAGTACAACGTGGGCGACCAAGTGATGGTGAAGATGCACAATATTCTCCGTCACAAGGATGTTCACAAGGGGCTTGTTCGTCGCTACGAGGGTCCATTCCGGATTCTCAAACGAGTCGGGAAGGTGGCATACAAGGTGGAGCTACCATCCAAAATGAAGGTCCATCCGGTTTTTCACGTGAGTATGCTCAAGCCATTTCACGAGGACAAGGAGGATCCAAGCCGAGCGGAATCATCTCGCGCACCAATTGGAGCAAAGACGGTCTACGACCGAGACGTTGAAGAAATTTTGGCGGATCGGGAGGTACGGAAACGTTGGTGCAAGCCGAAGCGGGAATACCTCATCAAGTGGAAGGGATTGCCAGAGTCCGAAGCAAGTTGGGAACCGGCGGAAGACCTTTGGTAGTTCACGAAGGAGACCGAGGCTTTCCATGATGCGGACGCGACGAGGGCGTCGCTCGATTAGGTGGGGGAGAATGTCACGGACGTGGAGTTTACATGATCTAAGGCTCGTCCGTGACACGTCGGGCCTCGCTTACAAGTCGGGAATCCATATCGGGGAGTCTTGGGATGCGTGCGATTCTAGAAGACTCCACACAGTTGTAGATATCTCTTGTAGTATGTAGAATTCTCTAGAGATAGCATTTAATGGGTAGTTGAGACTCTTGTAATAAATGTGGGTAGTTGGTAGATGTCTCCCTTGGAGCCTATAAAAGGGAGACCCCCTCTCATTTGTAAATCATCTAAGAAATTATAAACACTTGACTTCCAAAGCTCATCTCCACTTCAGACTCTTCTCATCTTAGTTTTGCTAGGGAAAAGGCTGACTTAGGAGCAGAATCCTAAGGCCGCACGGGTTAGGGAGCGCTAGATAATCCAGGCCCGTGGCACTAGTCTACCTAAATCGTAGTTAAACGGATGAATTTGAGCCAGTTTCTTTTTAAATGGGCTGAGTTTGAGCCGGCCTAGTCCAGAATACACAACCAATTGACACGAATTTCTGACACTACACGACACACAAATACGAGCTGTAACAAGTTTTTTTTTTTTTTTTCACTTTCAAATTTATATACAACACGAAAACAAGTCTTTGTGTCTAAGCAACTCCAACGTTAATAAACACGACTTTTAGGTATGTTTTTGTAACTCAGAGTGTGCACAGATTAACGCATAAATACCTAACTTATTTGAAATTCAATATCTACTATCGCCCCAGTAATGTTACAATATTATAACTAAATCCTTAAATGAATATATATATTTACATTATTCCCTTTACTAGGTGCACCGATAACCCACAACATTTGGTATACACAATAATAATATAATGTTACTAGAGTATACGAATTATCTTATCTTAAAAGAAACAATATGAGTCATTATACAATATTAAAAACTTATAACTGTAGATTTATAATCATTTCGTTACATTTGGAAAAATAAAAACTAAAAGTGTAATATACGCATCTCTCGTGCTGACGAGGAGCTATTTTGACTCAAAATGTCATGTCAAAACAGCTGTCATCGTGTTGAGAGCTGTTTTGAAACAAAAAGCTCGCTCTCATAATTGAAAAATTAGTGACACATTTAAAAGAGTTTTACATAACACGGACAAACGATACGAGTGTAGGTAGATTGTATTTGTATTGGAAAAGATTTCATGATCAACACTTTATTATTTATGAACTAACCGTGATGTATAAATTTTTTTAAGTGTAAAGTAAACAAGCTAGGAGTGTTATTCTCTTAATTGGCCAAAAAAACTGAATAAGTAAAATAAAAAGATAGGTAGCGCATGGTTTGTTTCTTTTCCTTTACTCGGCTCCTTTATCACATGGGCCCAGTTAGCTGAATTCCTACTCTATGAGTCTATGACGATTGGAAGCACATCAATCAACAACAAGAGGATGCATGCAGAGATATTACAATCTCCAAAAAAAGAAAACATAGGTCCAAGAAGCTGAAAGAGCTCTACTAGCTTCTTTTCATAACTTACAAAATTCTGTTTAGCTCAGGAAATAAAAGCCCCAGCCACAATTTTAATTCAAACAACTAGAATTAGATTGTAATGACACAACCTGAAAGAAAAAAACTAGATTTTTTCAATCTGGCAATCTTGATAGGCAACAGAGACTGATAAGAAGTAAAAATATATTATGTAAGGCAAACACATAAATAGCATACCTTATCTAGCAATATCGAACACGAAATTCATAGTAAAGCCCACACACAGAAGAAATCTGTTTGAGTTAAAATAAATGTGAGGTCAGCTAGAAACATTACCTCTTCCTCCCTCATTAGAATCAGCCAGCATCGAGCTTCAAATCTCCAATGTTCAGCAAATCATTGGATTCCCAGTTGCAGAAAAGATGCTATTTTGATCGGTGTGGGTCTATAGTTGACTATTTTCCTTCACTTCCAATGGATTGAACGGAACTCCGATTTGGAGCTCTGTGGCTCAGATCTGGGGCCACAGAGGTCCGATCTGGAGCTCTATGGCCCTAGATCGGAGCCACAGAGCTCCAATCAGGGCCGGTGGCTACGTTATGGGCCCAATCGGGCCGTGGTGGCGGTCGTCGAAATTTGGTGGCGGTCGTCGGAGTTGTGAGTGATGGTCGCCAGAGTTAGGTGGTGGCCGGCCGGAGCCGTGGTGGTGGCCGGAGTTTGGTTATGTTTAAATTATGGACAGAGGTATTTTTGTCATTTCATCATTATATTAATTAAACTTTTGATTATTTCAAATATTGCAAAAGGATATTTTTGACATTTCATGCGGTTCTGTTACATTTGATAGAAAATTTGGACGGAAAAACAAAAAATCACAAAGTCCAAACTTCAGAACTCAGTTATCACCATTTCAATCTTCAGACCTCTCAAATTCACAAGGGTCAATCTTCAGACCTCTCCCAGGTTATTGACCCTTTTTAACTCGAGTTTATGAAGAAGATTAAGATGGGTATCCATCCGGTTTCGACAACCGGATATGGGAGACGACCCGCGGCTTCTTGATAGCTAGCGGTGTGGAGACATTGCAAAATTACAAGAATGAAATAAGCAGTCGAAAAAAGAGATTTTTCAAGGCAAAATTAAGATTCCATATACATGTATGTGTGTTGTCAAGGCAATATTTATAGTCAGTCATTCACTCATTCATCAAACTAGGAGGAATTTGCACATGATAACATCAGCATTAATACAACACACCGCCTCCTATCATTCATCACCAAATAAAAAGGAAACAAATTAGTGTTTTTTTGATACCTTTGGTGAAGAACCTGATCCTCCCTCACAATTTTTTTTTTTTATGGTTCCTGTTGACTCGATCAAGCTGGACTTATTTTTTCAAGACATTCACAAATTCACTGGTGGACTTGCCTGATTAAAGGAAGGAGAGCTGTATCGTTAATGACTTATATCCAGGCCTTTTTAAATTCACTCTGATAGGTTTAAAAATTCTGTTTGACTCACCTTAAACAAGAGATCGTGAGCAATGTGTTCCCAAGGCAAAGATACGGACATCAAGCCACATTTCAAAGGAACCATCTCGTTTTCGTAACTTGTTGAAGCAGAGGTTGCCTCGTATGCATGTTTGGCTGCCAATGCTGCTTTTCTGAAGATCAAACTGATCTTAGATCCTTTCCTGGATGCAGAATCTGCTGCTACATCGTGGTGGCTTTGATCTGACAAAATCCAGATGAAAAAATAAATAATTTATGCTCATTAAAAACCTCAAATGTACGGTTATATCTTAACTGACCAATCACAAAAACAATGGAGGTAGTTTTACACGATGAACAGTAAAAAATGGAGAGCCATACTTGAAGAAGAATATAAGTGAGATGATAAGCTAACATGAACATTAACCAGAGAGGAGATAATTTTTGTTTGATATATTTGTGGAGTGAATGAACCATTATAAATGGAGGAAACAGAACATGATCATGAATAGATGAAAGAAGCGGGGCTAGTGGTTGGTACAGAATGAGTTACACTAACCGATAACACCGGAAACAGCAACTTCAACTTCCCCTCGTCCTCCGGGGCCTTTCATGTAAACCCTGTCAGTTTTACCAGGGGGCTGACCAAGGGACAGAAAGCTCCCAAATTGAGACTTTCCAGCTGCAAGAAGAAGAAGAAGAATGATCAATGAGACTGAAAATCTTCTTCCTTTTTGGACAAATGAGAATGACAATCTAAGCAGCAAAATTTTCAAATAGCCTATTATGTTAAGCAAGAGTAGTACGGGAATGGAGCGTTATGACAGTTTTCTTATTACAAATAGATGAAAGTGTTCACTTTGAATTGTCAAGTATTAAGGAAAAATAAAGTAGAGCAGCAAGTCGCAATCTTTACCAATTCTGGACTGTGACGTAGATATTCTATAAAACATCAAATAAGGTGGTGGTCAACGAAAAATTCAATGAAAGCGCTACATAGTGCACTTTTTAAGTTAGAGCACTGTTTTCGTCTAAAGGAATATAACACAAGAAGAATATCCTGCAAAAAGAGTCCAATAGAAGACTAGACACCATAGCTATTTATATGGTATATATGTACCACTGTATGCTTCTTGAACCATCTGATAGCTAACAAATCCTGAGAAAAGGGTAACCTGCAATCATAGTTCACATGGTCAATATGTCTATCATCCACAACTTATGTAAAAAGATGACTACTTTTGATCTTGTGAACGTATTTATGTAGATCAGTAACATTTGGTCAATGAGCTAATATTAAACACCCAATGAAGATGTGGTGCTACAAGTTGCTCATAGCTTGAGGACTAAAATATCTAGAGATCCCCTGACCTTACTGCGAATGGCGTTTGCTGTGTTTGTATCATCTTTCTGAGGTGACTTATTAGAACAAGTTTCTTCTGTAGGGGGAAATGCTGCACCATCATGTGCATTTAGTAACACACAATAACAGTGATCTGTTGATGACAGAACCTACCCAGAAACCGGAAGAAGATGACTTCTCTAAAACAGTGGTTCATGTGCATAGTCATACAAAATAAGGATAGATGTATTTGTGTATTACCACAGCATCAAATGTAGAGTCAAAGTCATCAACTGCAAAGCAGATGTCTGGATAGGCAGGTGTTGTCTCATCTTCCTACATAGTCACATTGTCTCATCAGACGCTGAAGCAAAACAACAAGGGTCTGCACAACGAGGTTTACCTTTCTTGATTCCAAATGAAAATTAATACGGCTTGGTGAGGCATATACTGTCTTTACAACCTGCAGAGAAAACCCAATGATTTTGGTTTGAAATCATAACTCTTTTGCTCCTCAGTAACAGTTATAGCTTAACCAATTTGTTCATGAAAATCTAAAAGTATGAATAATATGGAAATTTAAAACTGTCTGTTTAACTTATGAATACAGGACAGTTGTGGCATCATGATATCTGGCTTGTCCGTTGATTTATACGAGAAATGAATTCAAAAGCATTAAGCCTGACTCAGACATACTTCATAGAACCGCTTGAATTTCTGGCACTTCAGGTTGAAAAATAGATTCGTAATTGCATTCAGCTCTAATACATCCGGCAATCAAATTTCCCCGTAAAACTCCATAAATGATATTAAGACAGATTTAAAACAATGTATAGGAACATGGTGGTTCTTCTCACAGTATGACGATGTATTTATATCTACTCAGATAACTTTGCAATACTCTGCTAGCATACCTTATATATAGATGGCAGAAATGGATTCTGTCCTGGTGGACGATTACGCAGGACCTGATGACTGGGGAACAGACAGAGATACAAAGAATGAACAGCATGACTCGAGACCTTTAGCAGCTATCTATGATAATATATTGCAAATCATTTTAATTCTGTAGGAGGTGAAGAAAACTCACTACGGTAATAGAATGAATCTCAAATCAGAATTATTATTTAGAAATTAAAATAGTTCCCTTCAACAAAGAAACCTATATCTCTAGAAAGGAAATGCATCGTAAAAAATGATAAAGATTGAAAATGCTCAACCCATGTAATACAGTACATTGGCACTTTCGTGATAGTAAGTGTAACCAGAAATGCCATGTTTATAGTTTATTTATTAGAAAACAAAACTAGAAAGCATATTCGACTTTTATATTATCTGATAGCCAAAGTAGCAATGTCACCTGTATGTCCTAATATTACACACAAGCAATAAGTTAAGAATTAAAGCTTTAAATATTTTATAACTTTATAAAAGTTTGATCTATTCAGGGAAAAAGAGATTATCTTGAACCATAAGTTCATGCAAGTAAAAACAAAAGGGTAAAACTTGCCTGCAAATTGCCACAGTGACAGAATATGAAGTATGTGCAATCAAGTTTAAGTAAAAGGAACGCTGCCAATCCACATCTGCTGAGATATCACCGACTAATTTATCCAACTGACATACAAAAAATCAACCACTGACACCACATCAGTAGAGAGAATAAAAAGGTTACAGAAGAATCAGACAGTTCATTAAATATAGACTTAGTAGTTAGTAACTATGTCATTATCAATTTGTTGGATATGAAACTCCAGATAATCTAGACTGGATATGGCAAGTTCAACCTATGAACCACCCATGTTTTTCAGATAGAAAAGAACAGTTAAAAATGTCACAAATTTCTATAAGACTATAACCCAACTTCATTTGCTCTATTGCATCTTTTGCCCATGAAAGTTCTGATTTTGCAAGAACTAGATCATCAGGATCTTAAGTAAAAGAGCTAACTCATTGAAAGAACTTGGACCGTTTCTTAAGTATCAAAAACTTATTTGCTCAATGAAACAAATCAGGAAATATCCCGATATCATATTACTTGAGATGGAAAGTTACTAAAAGTCAAGCAAAAGCTACCCAAAGCCTATTATTAAAATCACACATAGGAAGTTAGTCTGGATAGTGGTTGGATAAGTCACTAAAAGATTTATGTTGCCACCAATTAGAGGTTATACAGTCTTATCTTTGACAGTGACAGTAGTAAAGAGTCTGATATGCTGCCTTATACCTTAGAAGCCCACCTGCGAACAAAGTAAGGCAGTAGATCATCTGCATTATTCCGATGAGCTTGTGAACTCTGCCAATACAACTTCTCCAAGTATAAGTATGATTTCCCACATACTTAACAGAACAAGTGTCATAAGCAATAGTAGAACCCGAAACCATTCATAACCAAAGAACAAAATAATTACCATCTTACGGACAAAGAATATCATATCATCATCATCATGTTGTCCGCTTGTCTCCTTACCACGGATAAAATATAAATCAAACGCATCATGCCAGAAGCCTGAATCCATCTCAATATCTGAAGCATCTTGCTCATTCAGTATGGTTTTACCTATAAAATGTGAATGTTTCTTCACCATGCTCAACAATTCAGACCTGCAGTTCAACAGGCATCAATATTTACAGACTTTGTAATGCAGTGTCATCTATCTATAAAAGAGGCAAATGCCACGTAATTAACATCAAAGCAAAGTCAAGCATCGACTGAGCTCAACAGGAAAGTGAAGTTGCATTTAAAGGCTGAACTGTTTGATCGTTTACACTTGATCATAGTACTCGAGATGAAAAAAGGGATAAACATTAGTCAACTTCTAATTGCATGAGCAAAATAATACTAAAAAAGAACAGTATGGACACTCAGTTCTGGTCTCCTTTTTCCATATCAACGCAAATCACCATGATAGAAAACAAAAGCAGCTTGAAGAAGCTATTATCCAATACTCAATTTGATCGCGGAACTGGTAACTCCACTATTTGGCCGCAAGAACGCCATCAAATTGGAAAAACGAAATCAACGGAATGAAAAAGAGAGTTTTTATCATCTAATCATGGCGCATTTTCAAGAAAATAAGTTACTCAGGTACCTAGAAGGAGTTTCTCCGCCATCTCCGATCATCTCTTCTGTAGCTATTGACTTCCTTAGATTTTCTCTCGAACTTACTATTTGTGAATTGTGATTGTGAATCAACCTTTTCTCTCTCTTGCCGAATTCCAGTAGGTTTTGGGATCAATGCGGATTGCAGAAGAGAAGTAGAAACTGTAGAATCGACGATTGCTGGGGTGACACGCGATCTGATACAGAAACAATAACTTATGTTCTTCTCTCACAGACGACTGCAATCAACGGCATTTGATTCAAGGATTTATTATTTTTGGAAAATCAACTATTCTGTTTGGGTTAACTAATCAAATTGCTATGCTAGTTGTATTTGACAATTTGTACACATTTAGAGCTTTTTATGACAAATTTAGAGTGAATCCATCAAAATATTTTCCGGACTTATTTAGAAACTAATTTCCAAAATAGTTTTTTTTTTTAGTAATGTATATTTTTAATTTGCATTCTAAAGTTTACATTATATTACAAATAAACCCTAAAACGAAATATAATACAAAAAAAAAATGAAAAGATTAAATATATGAAAAATAAATAAATAATTAAATGATGAAAATGCACATTAAAAAATAATCAAACAATTTTTTTTAAGATTTTAATTCTTAAAAATAATATGTGAAATTAAAATAAAAAATTTAAAAATAAAAAGTTTTGAAACAATAATGATATAAAAATTATTCAGGGTATGAAAAAAAAAATACTAACTAAAATCCATTCTTAGTTTTGTTCTTTTGATTTTTTAAATTTAAATTAGTTTATCCGTTATTTTTTCATTCGTAATTTTATATATTTTTATAAATTTAACTTGTTTTAATTAGGGTAGATATACGCTTTCCTAATATTTGTATATACTTACAAAAATCATGAGTATTAATTTTCTTTACGTTTTATATAACTGTTTTTTTATAATTAATTATATATTTAGCATATTTTATTTTTAGATTTTTTTTTCACAGTTACTAATTTTGTTGTTTATAAATTTTACATATAATAATTATCTTAATTTTTTTGAGAATTTTTCATACATTTCTTGTGTTATATTTCGGTTTAGGATAAATTGTAACAAAGTATAAACTTTGGGGTGTAAAGTACAAAATATAAGGGATTAAAAAAGTTGAAAAAAACCTAGTTTTGGAATTAGTTTCTGAAAAAGTCTAGTTTGGAAATAAGTTTGACAACTTAGCCTATTTTAGGAATTCACTTGACAAATTTGCTAGTTCTAATAAAAGAAAAACTTATTGCCCAAAAAGTTAAAAAAAAAAAAAAAACTCGAGATTGAACTTAAACAATGGTTTTGCTACTGAGGCCAATTTTCCTTATCAGATTTTAACGATGTTCACTTTTTTTTTTTATCAGAAAAAGTAACTGTTTTCAATTAAAGCCTTTAAGTTTTACATTCAAATAGACTCGAGAGGCTCGCAAATCGAGTAAAAATAAAAACTCATAAAACTTCTACTCAAGTCGATATCGTACTCATGAATCACTTACACCCCTAACATAACCACCATGTTCCATTATGTATCATCAATAATACTACCAAAGTCAATTTTGTGGAGAGTATTATATATTTCATTTCCAGGTTGTGCTATTAATAATGTGGTCACCAGCACTTGTCCATCTCTGCAAAGTTATGTGGCCACAGGAGATTGACAAAGTAAACTTTGCATTAACAACAACGCCAACCGTAGAAATACCACGTCAGCAACTGCCACATTACCCGACATTTCTTTCTACAATCATCAGAACTAGTTCCAGACATTGGAAGAATTCTTGCAACGTAAAATGCCTAAAATTTAGGGACCAAATACATAGTAGTCCGGACGGACCCCTCTGCAATAGTAGAAATTGCTTCCCAAACAATAAGTGTGACACTGGTGACCCTTTTTTGTTGACATTTCAAACTACAATTCTGCCATGTCATGTGGACTTTCATTTTCATGCAAACCAGATAAACCATAGTAGATCAACATAGCTTGATCGTCAAGAAACCGTAGTAAAAACAACTATTCTTGGTCATAACCTGAAGCACCAATACCAGAGCCGTTCTTGAAAACTAAGAGTAGCAGACGCAATACGGAAACTTGAAAGAACACAATTGAGGGCTGCTACAGAAGCAAAGTTCAATCAAACCTCGGAAAAATGTTTTCCTTTTTTGTCAAGCTTTTGTCACCCGTATATACCTGACCTGCATCAGCAAATTGGTAGGAAGAAGCAGCACATAAAGTGTTAGCAGTATTAGTAAAACCGATCAAGCAATGAACCGACACAGAAGGAATTAGGATATTCTTGATTCAATTAATTATGTGCTTGATTTTACAATATCAACCCCGTAGAACATGTAATAATCCTATCTGATGGGAAGCCTAGTTCTATATACTATACTAGACTAGCATCAACTTTCACAATGAATTACCAGCATAAAAGCATTTCCGCGGCACCAACTTGCGAATGACTAATGAAGCTCGACAATTTCATGAGAGAAGAAGAGAACCCTTTTAAGCTGCCAACACTCTAGCACCACCTAAAACATGTAGATATAAGGCAAGGCATATAGTGACAATAACAGATGACTTTGCACTGACATATCTGACAACTTCAAGTCCCCGACCAACAACTTCCCCATGAACTACACCAAAAGATCTCCTGATACTGTCCGATAGCTTCCAGAAGAAAAACACAAGAAGAGACCTCACAGTTTCAAATGTGACCCTCCCTGTGACATCAAGAACAAATCTTCTGTTGTTTGGGACAGACAAGGTAGATGAAACCCTTTCAGCCCAACCACCACTTCCTTGCACTTCAGGAAATGAGCTTCTCCACAGCTGATGCTTTGAAGCAATTGGAGCATCATCTTTATCTGTCTCAGGGCATTCACTTTCATCATCACCCGAGGTATTTGAACTTGTCAGTACCTGATGAGATGTCCTGACCAGTGTTTCCACGGCACCATTACAAACTGAAACCAGAATGTCCTGCATCTTGGTCTCATACTTTGGATTAGTTAATCCATCGAAGAGCTCACTGTAGGTGTTGATATTCTGAGTCTTGTCAAGATATACAGCAACTGCAGTCCCCACAAACTTCTGTATACAATCTGCAATTAGTTCCTTGCACCTATCATCAGAGACAACATTCAACCATCTTGGCATTTCTGATGAACTTGGTTTCACCATAGACATGCTTGAGTTACCATTTTGATCACATGGTTCGTTCTCCTTGGAGTAAAACCCTAATACCATGTTTTTAGCAAAACTACCCACTACAACTGAAACAAAACCAGTCCCAGCTTTAGATAAAAGCTTCTCCATAACCTTGTCACTCATATTCGAACTTGCAGTTGACGATTCATTTCCCGGCTCCGCCTTACAGCCACGCACGATTCCGACAGTTAATGCCTCTGTGACCCGACTCAGAGACTTTGAGAACTCCGCAGAGCTCGCGATCTTGGATAGTTGTCTCAGACTACGAGGAATATGATCGGTGTCGGACAGAAGGAACTCCTTCAAGTCATTATTGATGAGGGCGATTGTTTCTACGGAATCAGAAACCATCTCAATCACAGAAACCACGGCTCCCAGTAACTTCACGAGTCTCCTCCTCTTTCTTGCCACGGACGGCAGATGATAAACTCTATAAGCAGCATAGCTAGAGGCACCAACCGCAGCAAACAAATATATCAACTTCCTTCTCCTCAGAACCCTCTTGACAAGTCGATGATCCATATATAAATAAAGACCAAAAGTCAAGCCCTGGTGGCTACAAAAATTAGAAAAATCACAGTTGGAAATCAGAACTCTGAAAATTAAGCAAAGAGTAGCAGAAAAATCAAATAAAATCAAAGAAGCAGGGGTAGGGCAAGGATGATTACAGAAGCAAGAAAAGTGGAGATTTTAGGCACGGATTAAGTTTATCAGCGAGTTCATGAGTTGAGGAGGACAAACCTGAGAGAGAGGGGGAGAGGACGCGAATCGAGGCGGTGCAGAGCAGAAGATCACGGAGTTGGGACTGCTGCGCAATGGGACGAATGGACAATCCGATTGTTTGGAGAGCGAGAGAGAGAGAGAGAGGTGGACGCTGATCGGAAATTAAAGATTATTGAGGAGTGGACGTAAAAAAATTTAGTCTGCCCAAGCCAAGCCAAGGCAAGGCAAACAAACGCCGATCTGGATTTTATAGATTTTTGTTTTTGTTTTTCTGGACCGGGAAAACATCGTTGGATTGGATGGACCCCGTTCGTTGTTGGCGCGCCAATTCAGTCATTCAGTAAATAAAGCTTTTGTCTTCATACGATTATTAAGATTTGAGCTTTGATACATGTTCCGATGCCAGCGTTCTGAAAAGTCACGAACTAGACAGAGTGGCAGCGGCTGTAAATAACGTGAACTTCTGGGTCAAAGTCTTACCCACACTGAATCGGAACAAATCGACACCTGAGTTTCGGAACTTCTATCTTTTCTGTTAAGATTTATACGAAGGGAAATGATTAAGATTCTGACGATCGGAATGTTAAAGTTCCTAATTCTATCTTTAAATGAAAGTATCCTTCTTTAAGTTGTCATTTATTACTTGGCTGCATTCAGACAGAAACTGGAATGTTGACATTCCGACTTTCAGATTGTCTATCATTGCTATTTATCTAGGAGTGATCTTTGTTGGATATACTACGCCGAAGCTATTACAAACTAGGCTCGACATCGAGACCGTATCGAACCATAGTTGGTTACAAATTGAAACTTTAACATCGGACACCCCGAAACTCAAAGCACAACCGTAATAACTTACCCTTAGGTCAAAATACGGCTCGGACGGATAATCCCACCCGAGCCAAAGCACACCGAGTTCCATAAAGCACTCTGGGTACACCAAGTGCTATATAGCACTTGGTAACCAAGTGTTGTTAGCACTTGATACCCGAGAGCAGCACTCGGGTGACCAAGTGCCATACGACACTTGGTCACCAAGAGCCGCTCGGGCAACCCGAGCGGTCCACTCGGGTACCCCCTCTTTCCAGGCGAGTATTCCTTGCCCGGGTACCAACCCCCCAACGAAATATCGTCCGGGACACGCCCATAGTGACCATTCTCGAGACACTTAAACTATAATAAACTCATATATGGTTAGACCAATGTCAAATCCACTTTATTTACGGTCAACACCGATTTATATTATCAAACCGCCACAACCGGACCGGAAATGCACCAGAACCGGAGCGGTTCATAAGGAACTCTATAAATAGAACTCTCCTTCCATCATTTGAAGGTAACCTATCTCTCTCTAAGATTACTTTCTCTCTCTAAGCCCATAGTCACTTAAGTATCAGAGTGGCCTTACCGGGAACCCCCCGATGCCCCTTTGCAGGTACTCGAGGAGAAAGGAGAGCGAGGACTCGAAGAGAAGAAGGCACTCAAGGAACGTGTGCAAACATATTGGCGTCGTCTGCGGATTCGAGCAAGAAGCATGTAGCCTACTATCTAAGCTCGATGACAATACCCAAGAGTAAGGCCAAATGAGTGGTTACAACATGAATGCACCCATGGTAGCTCTTTCAGAGCGTACCAATAGGTGGCAAAATGAGGAGGAAACAAAACAACAACCGCTCTATAAGGATGAGCACCATCCTCTCATCCCTTCATGAATGCACCCATAGTAGCTCTTCCAGAGCACATCAATAAGCGGCAACTGGAGGTGACCACTGAACAACAAGCCACTCTATGAAGGATATTGCAACACTAAGGAGGGAGATGTAGGCAATAACTCCAACTCCAGAAGGATATTGCATTCACAAGAGCAACTACATACACTTGAGGGCATTCACATCACCAGTGATATCAAGGAGAGTGCATGCATGCACCTTCCACGGACTATGAACAGAAGGATGATCCCAACCAAGGAGAGTGATATACGAAAAGTGATGCATCGTCAAGGTGTCTCTACACTTAAAAAACAAAAAGAGGTCTTATCGATAGATGTGGGAGAGTTCTACTCAATTGCACTACGGTGTGACACACCAAAGAACACACCTCCCCCTCCTCCTACCCAACAATACCATCACACCCCAGCAGGGATGCGGTCTTATTCTACTCAAGAAGAAGATATACATCCACCTCAAACAGGGAGGCATACACCAATACAATACTCATTTTTTAGCCAAAAACCACTTCTACATCAAACGAGGGGCAGCACTAATGAGGGGGCAGCACCAAACATATGGTCACTACAAGAGCCATTTAAAAAGATAATGGATTTTCAAAAGCAACTTCCTACACATAAGGGTAATGACATTACCAATGAGGCTAGAGATACTGCACCCCTACATCCGCCCCGACCACGTACCAAAAATTTTTCCCAACCAGAAGGGACCTGAGGAAAAAAAAAATATATTATCAAGGAGGTTGTCATAACAACGATCTAAGCATCAATACCAAGAAGTAGACAAGGTTGTTGTTGGGACATGATTCGAGATAACCTAAGATGGACCAGGAACATTTAAATCGGGAGTGTCCGAGTCAGGACCTCTTAAGATAAGTCGAAGACTACTCACGACCCGAATGACAAGACAAAGATGAATGGTCGACACCGATACGAAGAGATGTTGCTAATTAAGACAAAATGCCTGAAGAATGGCGACGACTCTACTCGAAGACTTTCCCTCTTAAGGTATGAGTCGACGGTCCAGTGCTAGCAAGAAAACCCTTCTCTCTGATCAAAAGGTACCACTTGGCAACCTATTTGTCACTTCAAAGAAAGTCCTTCCTCCTAAGGAAGAGACACCAGCTGGCAACCTACTTGCCGCATCCTGATTTAAGGAAACCCTCCTCAAGGTAAAGTTGAGGTTGCGGCCTACTTGTCACCAAGTTAGAAGAACCTTCGACATTAAGAAACGATGATGTGGCAACCTGCTTGTCACCTACTGACACACCACCGTCCCCCTCAAGCAATCAGAGAAAGGCGGCCACCGCCACTGGGCAGCCAATCAGAACATTGCTGCCGCCAGTTAAACTCAGTACAATCTCTCCCTATAAATAGGGGAACACTTATATTATTGAGAAGATTCTACCACATACTTCGTAAAGTATTCTCTCATATTCCATTACTGACTTAAGCTTCGGAGTGGAATCAGGGGAAAATCCCCACCCCCTTTTCAGGTTCTCGCCCATCAAATACTCAAAGGAAACTAAGTACCTGGAGAGGTCGACAAAGATACCTAGAAGAGTCAATCAAAGGCGAGACCTCGAAGTCCACTACCAGGAGCTCTAGGCCACGTCACTTTGATTCCAACATTTGGCGTCGCCTGTGGGAAGGCGATCAAAAGGTCATGGCACCACCAATGAGTCACTTAAGACGAAACCAGACACAGAGACCTGAGGGTGTTTTCCAAGGATCGACAGAAACCTTGGAAAGCTACTTTAGGCGTTCCAATGAGCTTATAGTGGAGGCGAACTATCGGAGGGAGAAGTCGTCCACACATTTTTAGAGGGTTGAGACCACAATCCCAATCCTTAGCCATCACCCAATTCACGGAACCCGTGGGAAGATGGGAGGATCTAATCCATAGGGCAACACTCCATGTTAGGGCAGAACAATCTCGGGTGAGTCGCCTAACCCAACAAGAGACCTCCCGAGGTCGAAGCGAGAGCTTGTCCACGCGAGGATATCTCTCAAGAGAGTTTCGACAAACCCAACAGAGATTGGAAACACTTCAACTAGTTGAGGGAAGTCATCGCCCCCTCTCCTACTGTGAATATCATTGAGCAGAAGGGCACGACACAGAAGATTGCCTCCTCGCCAGGAGGGAACTATAATTTATGAAAGAAGAGATCCAACGTCACCATCGTCATCGTTCCCATGAACGAAGCAGGTGGAGGACCTCTCCGGACAATGACATCAACGTCTTGTCTGGAGGATTTGCAATAGGAGGAGATCGAACGCCGCTCGAAGCCTCTACGATCAGTTTGTTCACGTTGTGTGGTGGGTACACGCCACGCGATGTTGTAGAGATCCAAGGGCTATCATTTCTTCGATTTCAACTCGCGGGATGAGACAGTCGTTTTTGCTGTGACCACAGGCGCTGTTGAATTTGCACCAATGCATGATGTCGGTTCCTAGGAACACGTGTGGTGTTTCCCGAGGGGGGGGGTAGCTTGTCTTGCAAGATGCTCACGAACAGTTGTTCGACCTCTGTGATCAGAGGCGTGAATGCATATTCTAGGCCGTCCATTGTGCTCCTGCCTGTGCTTTGCTGAAAGAGTACCTCTCCCTGGTCTGCGGGTGGTTTGCTCCACCCCAGTTCATGTTCACAAGCGACTGCTCTTTCGATTTTTTCCTTCAGGTCACTCATTGACCGAGTGGTCCTCCAACCGTATTCTCTTCCAAGTAGGAGGAAGGATCGTGTGTTCGAGTTGATGAAGAACGCGTTGATCACTGCCTCCTTAGTTGCCCCCAGCAGAGCTGCATTTAGCGCAAAGCGCCTGTAGTATTCCAAGGTTAGCTCATCCTCCTCCTGCTTGATGTCCCAAACACTTTGCGGTGTCGGGACTTGTTCATCGCTTGTCAGCCGTATAGGCTTGAAAAGTTGTTCGAAACGTGCTTCTTCCACTTGCTTGTCTTCTTCTTGCTCGGGAAAACTCTGCCTTATCATGGCGATGGAGAGTTGTTGTTTACGCCTTAGAGCGTTTATATAGCACTGTCGTGCTGCAGTTTGGTCTCCTAGGTTTTCTCCAAATCCATTCCTTGTCGGGAACTTCAGCTTCTGGTGCGCTGTTGATGGCACTATTTCATAAGGGTTTATGGTTGTTCTTCCCAATATCCCATTATACGCCCCTAAAGTTTCAACCACAATAAAGTTGATGTTGATGTCCAACTTTGTCCAGCCTTCTCCCAGTGTTACCGGGAGTGTGATTGTACCCAGGGGGTATGTTGCAGCACCCTCAAAGTTGATTAGTGGGAACGTTTCGGGGATCAAGTCAGCATTTTTGCGACCAATCTGTTCTATCACCTTGATAGTTAGGATGTCTGCGGAGCTTCCTCCGTCAATGAGAATTAGTTTGACGTCGTACTCTGCGATAGGCATGGTGATGACGGGTGCGTCGTCATGGGGGTACACGATATGTCTCATGTCTTCTTTAGAAAACATGATGACCATATATTCCTGCTCACCCCTTGGTCGCTTGCCGTACTTGGGATGTGTCTCTGCCTGTGAGGCATAGACATTCCTTGATTTTGAGCCCTGGCCGCCGGCAGCTAGTCCTCCATGTATGACGTTGATCACACCCCATTTAGGAGGAGGCGGATTTTCATACATCTTTTCTTTTCCTTTGCTTTTCTTTGAGAGTTCTCCTTGATGTTTTGTGTGGGTGGTGTCACCTTGGTCGACATAGTGTTTTAACTTTCCACGCAAGATAACGTTGTTGATACGCATCCTAAGGCTGAAGCAGTTGGCGGTGTCGTGCCCATTGACTTCGTGGTTTTCACACCACTTTTCCATTTCTTTTCCCAAAGGGCTTTTTTGCCAGTTGTTTGGCTCTTTCCAAAGATTAGTTTCCTTCATCTATTTTAAGATCACTGACAAGGGTGCATTCAGCGGAATGAGGTTTGCGGCATTTACCTCCTTCGGTTTCTGGAAGCCTTCTTGGGCGGGTCGCTTAGGCTGTGGTTGCCACTGCCTTTGCGGTTGATTTCCTTGGGGGTGCTTGTCTTGATGGACCTTGTTGTTATATTTTTTGCGCTCCGGGTTCAGTTTTGCCTTATCTCTTGCGTTGAACCTTTCGAGGTCCACGAACTCTTTGACGCGTGAGACTAACTCCTCCAGAGTTTCTGCCGCTCGCTTTGACATTTTTTCTCCCAAGGAGAATCCTAAACGACCCAAGTTCCTTATGAATGCCTGAATTATATTGTGCCCAGACAGGTTTGTCTGGATGTCTGCAATATTCTGATTGAAGCGGATGTAGTAATCCGCTAAAGATTCATCATACTGCTGCTTCACATCGTCTAGCGCGCTTGAATCCTTGAGCAACTTGCGTTCACCCATGTACCTCTGGATGAACTTTCCTTTTAAGTAAGGCCAGGAACTGACACTTTCATTAGGAAGGGAGAAAAACCAGTGTGTCGTTGAACCTGCTAAGGTTTGCGGGAACGTAACCGCTAAATGGTTTGGGTTTGTTGTTCTCCCTAGCAATGATGCCTCATGCTGTTGTACATGCTCGATAGGATCACCTTTTCCCGACTATTTCTCAATTCTGATGTTGTTTAGGATTCCTGGAACCCTGTCATACAACATCTCCTTGGTGAATGGGTAGCTTGCGCTATCAGCCAGGACATGCATTGGCCTAACTTTTGACTGGTTCAGCTTTTTCTCTATAAGAGCTTCCAAGGCTTTGGACGTCAATCCTTTGATAGGGACATTCTCATTCCTCTCTGGCATCCCCAAAATGTTATTTGGGTTTCTGCTGTTGTCATGCCCCCAGCTTTGTTGGTAATGAGAATTCTCCCTGCCCGGTTGCTCGTTCTTGAAACTTGGTAGCTTTCATGATTCGGCTGGGTGTGGCCTTTCATAGTAAGTTGCACTGGAGCGAGATCCTTGTGGTTCTGCATAATAGTAATGTGGGTTGGCGGCTGTAGGCTGTCTTCCTTGTGGCATTGGAGCTTCTCCTCGAGGAGTGTCGTGAGACAATGTCCCCGGTGCATGGTATGCTTGAGCAAGTGGTGGCGGAGGTGGTGGGGGCGGTGGTGGTGGAGGCGCATAGCCTTGATTCCTTAAGTTTTCTCAGAAGGCCATAAGCTCTTCAATTGCTTCCATCATTGCAAGCGTTAATGTAGGGGCGGTCTAAGCACCTTGAGTGCCTCTACCCTGAGGTTGTTCCTCTTTTGTGTGGGCTCTGCGTTCGAACCCTGGTGGTGGATCATTGGCTTGGGCGGTGCGCTTCTGTTGTGCGTTTGGAGACGGAACATAAGAGGCTGTGGATACGGCCTCGGGGATGTAGGAGGGACCTGCATGACTCCTTCTTGGTGGTGCTTGCTTGGATACTTCCGCAGTAGCCTTCCTTTTATATCGTCTTAGACCTTCTTCTCTTGCCATTTCCGGGTTACCGGGAGGCGGAGGGTTGCTCGTCATTGCTGTCGGTAGTGTATGACTTGTTATGTTCGTGTCTCGCTGACGGCGCCAAAATGTTGGGACCATGACTAGACAGAGAGTCGGGTCCTGGTAAATGCGCTCCGAGTCGCCGATGTAGTGGGTCTTCGCACGTGCCAGGTAACGTGCATCTTCGAACACCTGCACGAAGGGCAGTATCGCACGCCACGCAGAGGAGGGGGTGGAGTGCGATGAGCCCTCTCCGAAGCTTAAATTAGAATTTGTAGAGAGAGAAAGTTTAGAGAGAGGTCAGAGCTTCGGCGTCAACTTCATTGTGAAATGAATGATCAAGGCTCTTATTTATAGGAAACCTTGGAATCAGATCGGGTTTTGAACGGTCCAACGTCGGTTTAGTTGTGAAAAAGTGAACCGGACGTGGACGAGCATGAAGTTGATGTCGGAGAGTCTGACATGTGTCGTACGCGCTTATATAGGAGTCACGCGTATTTCTAGACGCAATCCGGATTCCGGTTCGGATTGTCTTAACAATCCGGACGAGTCCCATGCTCGGGGTACGTGCACGCGTATCCCGGGCCGTTTTGGACTTGCGAGTGATTATATTAGGACCGTTTGGTGGGATTTGACGTGTAGGCGAAGTCCGAATAATAATAAAACGAACTTGAATTGGACGTATACCCATCATCAAGCAACCTCAATAATCTATACATATATATAAATTCTTACTGAAAGAGAATAACAAGTTTAATCTGGAGCTGAGGATTTATAGAATTGTAAAAACTAAGATCAATTACACGAGAATTAAGGTACTTATGCAGGAAACACATCGAATTAGGAGCTGAGCTGAGAGTTTACATTGACTGAATAGATTGAATTACACAAATATAAAGTTTTCAAGATTCAGTCTCAACCAAGATTTCTCTGGTGTCTATATATATATAACTTCTTACTGAAAGTTTAATCTTGAGCTAAAAACTAAGATCAATGACACAAGAATTAAGGTATTAATGCAGGAAACACATCGAAATAGGAGCTGAGCTGAGAGTTTACATTGACCGAATAGATTCAATTACACAAATATAAAGTTTTCAAGATTCAGTCTCAACCAAGATTTCTCTGGTAACGAAGCATCATCTTAAACTCTCTGATTCTACATTGATCGAATAAATAAGCAAGTGAATTACACAAATATCCAGTTTTCAACATTCAGTCTAAGCTTTGTTTCCAATATTTCTCCGGTAACGAAGCGTCAACTCTTTGATTCATGCGATAGGAGAAGAGATTTATAATATAAAATTAACTCGGATACATACCCTTCAATTCAATAAATGTATACGATTTTCAAAATTGTAGTGTAAAGGTTCCAAAGAAGCTACGAAAGTTCCTAGGAGCTTTAATGGTACCTCTTTAGGAGTTGTCTATAAAAGGAGAGAAACAACAAGAAAGTCTTCTGAAGAACACCAAATTCTCCTTTTGACTTCTCTTTCATTTTGGAAATTGGGAGTTGAATCGACAGAGACGGGCAATAATATCTTCCTGAGACACGCCCCCGGAGAAACCATGCACGGGCTCAGTCGTTGATTCAGATGATAAAGGTTGCCATTGTCGTCGAAATCTACTCGAGAAAACCACTACTACCGATTGGAAGGGCTTGGTTTCTGCTCTCTAAAAACACGCGATTCCGACTACTCTGGCCTCTGATGCGACTATGCACGAATCATGTATTTTAGCAGTTTGTGGTGTTGATAGTGGTTGAGTCGTATAGAATATGATACGATTCGATTAATCGATAGTAGAAGATGAGCATATTAGGAATAGAGAAGTGGGCTAGGTGAAGATCGGATAAGATAATCAGAGAAGGTAATCAGAGAAGAAGATACAGAGAAGAGCAGAGACTTGTGTTAACATATCAATTCATCATGCAAGCATAGTTCCATCTTCTCATACATGAGCTATATATAATAAACCTAATTATCTGTAATATCAATATGACCCCCAAACTATTCTATTACTACATAAACCCCCAAACTATACTAGCATAACATAACCCACCCCTTAAAAAAACACCTTGTCCTCAAGGTGTGTCCGGGACCATTAAACTCGTCATAATCCCGAACCAATGCGAATGAACCTCGAGAGCAACCGAGTCCGTTGAATCCATCGTAATCTTGAATCATAGTTTGCTTTACAAGGACATGTCCACCCTTAGGTTAAAACTTCGAATGCCATTCATGAATCAGATCCAGAAATGAATCACTGATGCAAGTGAAAACCAAGTTCATGAGTATAAGATGCTCCCAAGCTTTGATTGTGGAGTCAACTGTGGCTATCCAAAAGGGGTCGTCTTCTCTTCAATCTCAAAATGCTGCCCCATAATCATACACTCCAACTCTGTAAAATCTGGGAAATATATCAATGCCCTTGTTTCGACCACCTCTTCCTTTATGACAACATCTTCAAAGGAGATTTGGGGGTTGTCATCGCTTCAATGGAGATTTGGGGGTTGTCCTCAACTTCAATGAAGATTTGGAAGTTGTCCTCATTTTCAAGTTGCCTTGGAGGAACCAAATCTGCTGTTTCAACATCCAATTCTACTATGTTAACATATGTGTTAGCATTCTGCTCAAAATTGTCAACATTAATCCCCATCATGTAGAGGTCGTGGTGCCATGTTGTTTTTGGTTTGTCAGCATCTATGTTGACACCATCTTGTATTGTGTATGCAGCTTCGTTATAATCTTCATTTAAATGATGACATACCTTGTCCAATGAGTTTGAAAGTTTTGTTGAAGCATCATCCAACAATCCTCTAAGCTTTTGTACATCCTTTCGAATTAAATCCAGAGTATAAAGAAATTCAGCATTTTCCATTCTATACTTAGGCTCAGGACCAAAGATTTGCTCTAAATCAAATATCTTGTTAACCAACTAAGGTAGCAAGTAGCAACTCAACAAAAGAAACTTTCACAGGCATTTCAACGAACACTTAATGGGCAGCAATCAGGGAGATAGAGATGCAATAGCTTGATAGCGGCTAAAATAGAATCGCAGCAACACAGAGCATAAACAAGCGCAGAACAGCAACTCAACACAAGTCTGTTGACTTGCACGACAGTAGAAAATGGCAATACTAAAGGAATAAGACCAGAAGGGCAGCACAAGAACAACAACATAATAGAAATCAACTGCAATGTCAATCCAGATGCAGCAAAGGCATATGAACCAGGGTCCAGTAATACCTCAAATTAATGTCGATTTGGACTGCGATCGATTAGATGAGATCAGCAGGGCGGATTAGAACAATGGTGATCGACAGTGGACGGCAGAAAGGCAATCGACGGAGGCGGAGCGGTGGTCGATGTAAACGGCGGTGGTCGGAGTCGGTAATAGTGGCGGAATCGCAACAAAAAACACCATAGCTGAGGAGAACGGATCTAATACCAATGATATGATTCGATTAATCGATACTAGAAGATGAACAGATAAGGAACAGAGAAGTGGGCAAGGTGAAGATCGGAGAAGATAATCAGAGAAGAAGATATAGAGAATAGCTGAGACTAGCATTGAGCATGGACCGGTCCAGGACCAGGACTGGTCAATGACCGTTAAGGTCCATTTAAAATGGACCTGCTCATAACGGTCCAGTACCGGTCCTGGACTTAACTGTCCTGGTTTCGGTCCAGGACTGTTAAAGACCGTTAGGTTCGGTCAAGAATCAGTTTTTTAATTGATTTTTTTTTAGAAAAGTCTGATTTTTTTTTTTAAATACTGATATGTAATTATAATATGTACAATATTAAGTAATATTTTTACAAATTTAAAAAATTAATTTCATACTTATCATATTACAAGATCTCCATATTATATAATTACTTGACATCTTTTGAGCATAATATCATTGTCTTCTGATAGTGGAAAATATAGGTTATATAAATATAACACAATAGTTGAGACTATAATAATTAGTATAAGCAAATATAGTAATCATCTATATAATTTAGAAAAAAAAATATTGTTAAATTTTCTTTAAAGAGATGATGATGTGTCCGACTAATTTTTTTCCTTTAAATTTTGACTCAATCATACTATCACCAAATATAATTTCAAACAATTGTTCAAGTTTTGGCCAAAAAAATGTTCAAGCATTTTATAACTAAGTTTAGCAAATTTCAGTCATAAACTTAGGTGATTGGAATATTTAGTTATTTATTAATTAATAAATGAAAAAATAATAATAAACAGGAAAAGATGGAAGCACTGAATTGAGTACATGTACAGTACTCTGGGAAGGTGCAGTACTGCGGTGCATTAACGACGCTTCTTCAGTTTTTTTTTTAACTATCGGTTCGGTCCTGGACTCCGTGGACTATAACGGTCTTACGTCGAATTGAGTCCAGGACCGATAAGAACATTTTCAATGGACTCGATCCTAAACGGACCGGTTCTGGACCGGTCATTATGGACTTTTGCTCACCTCTAATTCAGACTTGTGTGTTATTCCATCTCCTCATACATAAGCTATATAATAAACCTAATTATCTGTAATATCAATATGACCCCTTAAAGTATACTATCATAACAGAATATTGGAGGCGTGGTAGGATTGAAGCAGCTGCAGAATTAGAGGGAACATGAATGAAAACTAGAAATAGAGGATTTAGAATGTGGAGGCGGTAGCTTTTGTGTCGCGCATAATTAGATTTAGCATTTAGGGTTTTTTTTTTTTTTTTTGTGGCTAAAGTGGTTCAGCATTTAGGTTAGAATGATACATTTGGACTTTACTAATCTATATGGGCTTAATAAGATGTATGCATTATTTTATGGTGATTGGGCTGGAAAATACATCTTATTAAGCCCATATATATAGATTAATAAAGTATATATGTATATTCAAGGTTGAATACTTTTTAATTTAAGATTAAAAAAAAAAAGAATACTTTTAATAACAAGTATTTTACTCATATAAAAATATAAATCAATACTAATAACAATTTAACAACTGTAATTTTTTTTTTGAATATTCTTCTATATATATCTAACTTAATTTTACTTTTTTTACATTTCAATTTATATTATTTTCCTCGAGATTGATCTGTATAACTTTGTAAAATATTAATACAATTATTACTTACAAATTTATTAAGTCGTCTCCCGCACTATGCGGAAATAGAATATTAAGATTTATGAAATTATAATAACTTTTTGGGTGTAGGGGCTTAGTCTATAAATTTTAAATGTTTTATTTTTAATCTAAATATAGTTTTATATTTATATTTTTCAATTTTTTAGAAAAATATTCAAATGTATTTATTTTCTTTCCATTTAATAAAATTCCGTTATGGACAACCAATACCAATGTCTCTTAACATATATTATACTAGACCACCTCCGTTTTTACCAACAAAAACCTTCACGTATCCAAAAACTTCGGCTTGCCCAATAATCTAATGCTCTAGATAATCCCAAATTATTTGGATAATTTATTGTTCAACATATTCATTTTAGATATTGTTATAATTATTAATTATCATATTTCAAATTTGATAAATACTGAAAAGAAAAAAAAATAATTGCAATATTATTTTTGAATACATATACTTAGAGAATATGTTAAATTCATATTATATATAATTTAATTTAATATATATTATAGGATATTTATATGATAATTCAGATAAAAAGAAAATGAATCGCACTATATTATTATGTCATTCGCGCGGTGCGCGGAAATTACTCCCTAGTATCAATATATCCAATACTTAGTAGTATAAGAGAATCCACATTGAAGCGTTTCAATTTTTAATTTAGTGTCAATTATTTTAGGTACACGAAAAGATATATAAATTTATTAAATTTGATTAATAATTATTGTATTAAATAATATTATAATTATTTATCAATACATACAAAACCACTCCATACGCACACTGTAGGACAATACCTAATTTATATAATTTTTGTACGAGAAAACCTTAAAATGATTTATGAAGTTGATATTAAGTCCGACTAATGAAATGGAGGACTTCTTTCACAAAAAAAAATGGACGACTTCTTAAAAAAAAAAAACGGAGGAGCTTCTTTTAAATTTGAGAAGGATGTAAACGAGTCAAGCTACTCATGAGCTACTCGAGATCGGCTCGGTGGATATTCGAATTTGACTCGCTAAATTTCGAGTCGAGTCGAGCTTAATCTGAAGCCGAGTCGAGTTCGAGTTCACTGGTACTCGACTCGAGAGGCTCGCGAGCCTAATCGAGCTTTTTACTTTTGCCTATTCGAGTCGAGTCCGAGCTCGATTTTTTTTAGCTTAAATAATAATATTATATATGTATATATTGAGTTCAAGTCGAGTTCGAGCTCGAGCCGCGCTCTGCCGTTTACGATTTAATTGAACAAATATAACATTATCGAGCCGAGCTCGAACTCGTCGAGTATGTCATCGAGTCGAGTTCGAGCTCGAAAAATTAAGGTTCAGCCGAGTTCGAGCTCGAGTAAAATGAGTCGAGTCGAGTCGAGCTTGCCAGATGCCCGGCTCGACTCGGCTCGTTTACAGCCCTAGATACAACCGGACTCCGATTAAGGTTCCGTTTGGATGGAATGTGAGATTACTTGAAATGTGATATTACAAGTAATGTGAGTTGTAATGTGAGATTACTTGAAATGTTAGATTACAATATTTGGTATGTGGAGTGTAATGTTAGATTACAGTGTTTGGTATGTGTTGTAATGTGCATTGTAATGCGACTTTATTATTATTATATTAATTTTTAGAGAGTATATTATATGTTAATATGATAAGATTTAACAAAGAAAATATATTTTGACAACAACTAACTTCTTAAAATTTATGTTTGTGGTTAATACTATAGTCATTTAAGAATTCTTAAAACAAAATATGTAAATTCAATATGCACAACTATTAAAATTTAATAGTTAAAACATTATATGTATTTTTATGAGATAATTTTCATAAAAAAATGCATTGAGAAGATTTTATTCTTTTTATACGAACATCATGTGCATTATTATTTATTATAATAATGAGTTATGAAGTAGATAAAAAAAACTACTATTAATAACAAAACTACTATCATAAACAAAGTATTTTGTCTATTTAATAAATTTTAATATTCCGTAATGTTGGACGTAATCTCATATTACATCCAAAAAATGGATGTAATCTCACTTTACGTTGAATGAAGTTTGGACGTAATCTGATATTACAATTAATGTTACATTACAATGCACAATACGTCGTTTGACAAACCAAATAACGTAATATTGATGTAATGTGGGACATAACGTGAGATTACATCCCACATTACATCCATCCAAACACCTAGTTAAAGGCTTATCAAAGCCCCTTTGCTTGTCCTTGCCTCTGTATGTAAACAATTTGTCTAACACAACATAATCATTCCACGAATAACCATTTGAGATATATTATTAATTGAAGTTGTATGACTGAACTGGATAATAATAACTAAGGAAAAAAAATGCTACATGTAGAAAAAGAATAAAAAGGGTAGGGTACACATTGATCATTCATTCATAATATTGTTAGAAAATAAACTTGATTAATGTTGAAGTGTCTAGAAATCTCTAAGAGTGTCTAGGAGTCTTAATAATTATGAGAGTGTGTAGAAGAGTCTAAATAGGAGTCACTAGAACAAGAAGTCACTAGAATCCTTAAGTGTCTCAAGAACCCACTAGAATATGAAGCTTCTAGGATGTGAAATTACTAGATTCTCAAGTCTCTAGGATCTTCCATATGTAACTATAAATATGTGATGGAATGAATGAGAAACCAACAAGTTGAGAAGTAAACAACAACAAGTCTCTCATATTCCTCTCCACCTCTCCCACTCTCATAAACACATATTCAACACCAACAAGTGGTATCAGAGCAAGGTCCAAAGATCGCGATGGCGACGACAAGCATGCAAGTGCCAAGATTGACGAAGGATAACTACGATAAATGGTGCATCCAAATGAAGGCCCTTTTGGGATCGCTTGACGTATGGGAGCTCGTGGAGACCGAGTTCGAGGAACGCGAAGTGACGGCGGAAATGTCAAAAGAAGAGAATGAAGAATTGAAGGAGCAACGGAAGAAGGAGAAGAAGGTCTTGTTCACAATATATCAAGGTCTTGATGAAGCCACGTTCGAGATAGTCGCTCCGGCCAAGACATCATACGAAGCATGGGGAATACTTCAAAAGGCGTTCGGCGACGTCGAAAAGGTAAAGAAAATCCGCCTACAAGCTCGCCGTGCTCAATTTGAATCTCTCCATCAAGAAACCTCAGAATCTATCTCCGACTACTTCACGCGGGTCATTTCAATCGCACATAAAATGCGGAGAAATGGAGAAAAATTGGAAGATGTTCGTATCATAGAGAAGATCTTAAGATCTCTCGATCCAAAGTTCGACCTTGTTGCTGTGGCGATTGAAGAATCCAAGGATTTAGAAGAGATGTCCGTAGAGCAACTCATGGGTTCTCTACTAGCCCATGAACAACGACTTTTGAAGAGAGGAGAAGGTACATCCTTGGAGCATTCTTAACAAGCAAAAATGACGTTGAAGAATGACGGATCACGAGGCGGCTTCCAAAGAGGAAGATTCACAACGCGAAGAGGGAGAGGTGGTCGAACAATAACCACCAATGAAGTCGACAACGATGATGGAGAGTCGATCAAGAAGGAGATCGAGGAAGAGGTCGCGGTCGTGGTCGTGGTCGCGGACGAGCTCAAGGTGGATGGAGAAATAACAAATTAGGAGTTCAATGTTATGTGTGCAAAAAATACGACCATTATGCAGCGGACTGTTGGATAACACCGACATTGAGGAAGAAAATGCGAACTTCAAGGAGAAGATTGACGACGACGGAGTTCTATTGATGGCATACAATCAAGTGGAGGAGACGGAGTCCAGCACATGGTTCGTCGATACGGGAGCTTCCAACCACATGTGCGGAAGAAAGGAGTTCTTTGCGGAGCTTGATGAAAGACACGGTGGACACATCACCTTTGGCGATCTTACCCAACACCAAATTAAAGGGAAAGGTAAAGTTATCTTTGAACTCAAGAACGGACGACAGTTATGCATCGCCAATGTCTACTTTGTTCCCGACATGAAGAACAATATATTAAGTGTCGTACAATTGTTGGAGAAGGGATATGACGTCCGGGTGAAGGAGAATACACTTACCATCCGTGATACTAACAACAATGTTATCACGAATGTAGCCATGACGAAGAATCGAATGTTTCCGTTGGAGTTGAGAATCGATGAGAAGAATTGTTTGAAGGCGACAACAATAGATAACTCGACTCTTTGGCATCTCCGGTATGGCCATCTGAATTTCAAGGCGCTTGAATTGATGGAGAAGAAATATATGGTACGAGGTTTGCCTAAGATCGATCATCCCAACGGCGTCTGCGAAACATGTGTCATCGGAAAGCAACAAAGGAAACCATTCAAGAAGTATCCATCGAAGAGAGCAGCTGGTCGTATTGACTTAGTCCACTCCGATGTGTGCGGACCAATCACTCCCATGTCCATTGGCGGAAATAGGTATTTCTTGACCTTCACCGATGATTATAGTGGCAAGACTTGGGTTTATATGATGAAGCAGAAAAGTGAAGTGTTGACAAAGTTCAAGGAGTTCAAAAATATGGTCGAGAAGCAAAGCGGTCTTTATTTGAAGTGCTTACGAACCGACAGAGGAGGCGAGTATACTTCGCGTGAGTTTGACAAGTTTTGCAAAGAGAATGGGATCGTGCATCAGCTAACCATGCCGCAAACCCCACAACAAAATGGAGTCTCTAAGAGGAAGAACCGGACAATCTTGAATTTAGTTCGGTGCATGTTAAAGGAGAGAAATGTTCCAAAGAAATTTTGGGGAGACGCTGTTGCTACTGTAGTTTATTTGCTGAACAGGTTTTCGACAAAGCGGATAGGAGACATGACGCCGGAGGAAGCATGGAGCAAGTGCAAGCCAAGTGTCGATCATCTTCGAGTTTTCGGGTGTGTGGCATATACAAAATTGCAGAGAAGCCAGAAGTGTGTCCTGCTTGGATATGACGAGAATTCAAGCGGCTACAAGTTATACAATCCCATCACAAAGAGGGTTGTGATTTCAAGAGATGTCGAGTTAAATGAAGAAAAAGCATGGAGCTGGGAGATTAATTATGACCAACCAAAGCAGATTATGGAAGTACAAGAGCCGCCAAGAAAACATGCCAGACGTGTTGAAGTTCAAGAACCATTATCACCCCCACATGTTGATACTCAACAGGAAGAAGACGACTCGAGAGAATCACCGGTGTTGAAGACAAAGCGTATCCAAGACGTATACAATTCCGCGCAAGTCGTTGAAGTGAATGACGATGAAGAATACGGTAATTTATGTCTCTCTGCAGGATGTGATGGAGCAACACACAAAGAAGTTATCAAAGAGACAAAGTGGCGAAAGAAAAGGACGATGGCAAAGCGAGAATACAAGAATCGCAGAGTGCGAGGACATATGCAGAGGACGATTTGTCGGCAAAGACAACCGGGAAAATACGACCAAGCATACACGACTGGTTATACAAAGAAGCATAAGGAAGGACAAGTCACAAGGAGAAGTGATCGTGAACATCGTACGGATGACATCAGAAGAATCAAGTTTAAGGGGGGGAATTGTTAGAAAATAAACTTGATTAATGTTGAAGTGTCTAGAAATCTCTAAGAGTGTCTAGGAGTCTTAGTAATTATGAGAGTGTGTAGAAGATTCTAAATAGGAGTCACTAGAACAAGAAGTCACTAGAACAAGAAGTCACTAGAATCCTTAAGTGTCTCAAGAACCCACTAGAATATGAAGTTTTTAGGATTTGAAATTACTAGATTCTCAAGTCTCTAGATCTTCCATATGTAACTATAAATATGTGATGAGATGAATTAGAAATCAACATGTTGAGAAGTAAACAACAACAAGTCTCTCATATTCCTCTCCACCTCTCCCACTCTCATAAACACATATTCAACACCATCAAATATATCGTCTCTATTCTATAATCTGTATATAGCTAGCAGCAGCAACTCAACAGTACTAGTAATTCCAATTCCCAACCTAAGTACATTCTCCAACATAGAAGGGGGCACGCCAACCAAGGAAGAGAAAAACCGCGTTCTAGACCGCCCTTCAAACATCTGCCACGTATACAACTTGGCATCAACCAGCCAATGGCGTACCAACTCATACCCTTTTCTCCTTTTGCATGTACATTACCTTATACGACAGCCAAAGAGTTGACACGTGCTACAATCTAACCTTTCCTTAGCAGGACAGGACCCTTTTCTTCGTGGCGTCCCTCACTTGTAACACAGTATTAGTAATAATAAATACTTTTAAATTCTCAAAATTTCACCTTTATTTAAACTTCTAACTTCTTAATTATTAACAAGTAACATCTTAAACCCTTTACCGGTTCATTTCTTTTTTTCTTAATTTTTTTTTGTTTCTCTTTAACAATGTAAACTATAATGGTGTAGCTCTCGGTGTATCAAGGTAAGAGAGAGGTATTGTGTTTTAAGGCATTTGAAATTTTTAAAAAAAAAGTATACTGAACACTTTATTTTTAACGGGTTGATCCAGTGTAAATGTAGATTAGTTATTCTACATGTTTTCTTTTTTAAGGAGGTAGTCCAAGGAGGAGTCCTAAAATATTCTTATTTTACACTTAAACTAATTTCTCACTCGTACTGAGTTAGCATGTAAAAGATAAAGTGCTGATCATTTATATATATTTCCTACATCACATTATGATGTAGTCACTGCCGCAGTTTGATTCACTAACCTCTAATTTAGAGATAAAGTGCTGAACCTTACACCTATATATTACATGGTTCTAGATGTTGATATAAAAAATGGATGAATCTTTAAAGTGTGATTTTTTTTGTGAAAAATCTATAGAAAGTTGTCAAGTAACACATGTCAAGTGATGATTTTTCATAAAATGGAAAGTGAATGTTATTATGCATTGCCATGTGGATCTAAAAGTGCTTTCTATGAATTTTTCACAGTTTTTTTCACAGGCTCTAGCATCACCCATAAAAAATACGTGTTGAAAGAAAGAAAAAACCCTTTTTGTTTTGAATTGTATAATAAAAGAAAAACAAAGGGGAAACGACAAAGGATGTTGGTAGCTGGAACGGGATAGGATAGGTGTGCGCACGCATGGCACCCAAAATATCCACACGCGTTCAACGGAAGCGGCCATTGGTTGAGACATGTTTGCTGCACCTTCTCATTGGTTCCTCATTCTCACCACTCTCCAGTATAAAATATACCTAGCTTCTCCACTCTTATCTAACTAAACCCTAATTAATTACATTCACTATTCCTACAAAACTAGACTATTGAAAACAATGCTGCAAAATGTGCAAAGTAATTAAGGTGAAACTTAGATTATCATAGGCATTTTATTTCCGAAAGTTAAATTCTTTAGTTTCGCTATAAGAGAAAATTGTGTTTTTTTTTCTCATTATTATTAATAAGTAATAATTTGACCTAATTCGAGCAAGGAAATGATGTTACGCGATATTTGATTACCTTTGCATGGTTTGCAGTTACGATCTTATGAATGGTGGACACGTCTCGATATGACCGTGATCCGCGGCTATCACCGTAATTTCGTACCTGCTACCGAGTCGGCCAAGGAAATTTTCAGTTACATGCACATTCAAACTCAGTCCTCATCTTCTTCTCGTGTATTAATTAGTCAAAGATAACTGGAGATATATGAGGAAGTTAAAGAAGTAATTAACTTCACAACAACAAAGTTACAATACAATGCATCTATTCTTAGCAATTTATGCATCAATCTATACAATGCATCAATCTCTTCTTTGTCGTTGTATTCAGTCATCATCAAAACTGCATTACTATATATATATTGAAAACTCCCAACATTTATAATATTCAAAAATTTATCGTAAAAAATGGTCAAAATTAACTAAAGACTTTCATTCAAATATATATTAACGAGGTTGGTAAGTCTTTTATGAGAAATTATTGGTGACCCTACCTCCAATCATAATAAAATACGTGTATAAAGTGACAAAAATAAGCAGTTTGCAATGACAAATATCACTTTCTAACTAATAAGGAGGGCAACAGATGGACTCTGTCACTGAGGTAATTAAAAATTTCTCGGCTATTATTAGGTTGAGTATTGTTATTTTCTAAGTTCTGACCCAAGATTGGTCGATTGGACCAATGGAGAGTTTAGGATTTACGAAAAGGAGTTCACTATGTAAATATTATATGAATGCATGTTAAAAAGATAGATTTTTTCAAAGGAAACTAAATGAGTTAGTAGTGGTGTACTAAGCCATCCGTCCACTACGTAACGCTTAGACTCTCTTGCTCGAGATCAAAAGTTTTTTTTCGACCAGACTTAGTGAATAACTAACACATGTACTAACCCGTTAATATAGCTTTACTAGCGTCCTAGCTAACATAATTAAGAAGCCGGTCTGCTAAATTCAATTTTACTTGCCTCCATATACCAGATGTAATAAGTGAGTTAGACAAAACCTGAATTATCTTTAAAAGAGTAGATATTTCTTAAAAATGGTTGAAAATTCAGGTTCGGCACCTTAATTTATTAAAATTATGTAGAATATATATTCTCATTATACGTTATTGTGACTCCAAATCTTAATTAAACCAACTGGTAAAACGAGTTATGAAAAGCCGAGTTTGAAATCTGCCAAACTATGTGTAGTAGAATGAACACGTAGCAGAGTTGAAGAAACAGCAGGAGGTGAGTGGGTGATGTGAGCTAGTTAGAGCTAGCTAGCTAAGACACTCCCTCCCTCCAACTTAAGCTGGCTGTCAAGAAGCAAGTCTATGTGTTGGATAGGTGTAGGCATGCATGGACCCACCCACAGTGCTCGAATCCCACATGTCCCTTCCCTTCCCTCTCCCTCATCCATGTGTCACCTCCTCCTTCCCCCCTCTCTTCTCCTTTGCCGCCTTCTCATTGGCCCTTCTTCACCTTATAACCCCCCTCCATTCTCTCAACTCCTCCTCACTTCTTCTCCTCTTTCACCATGATCAAGACCTTGACCCCTTACACCAACGGACCCTCGGCAGCCAAGACTGCTGAGATCATGTCCAGGTACCGCCCCATTGCTCCTAAGCCGGAGCTCCCCGTCTCCGGTGATCAGAGTCCATCTCCGACGGCGTCCTCATCTCCGACCTCCTCCTTGTCTCAGAAGATCCGGCAGTCGCCGTACCTTAGGAACCTCTGGCCTCAGCTGCAAGCTAGGCCCACCCGGACCAGGAAGAGGGGCAGAACCCCCATTTCACCACCTGCCGCCGTCAAGAGGCAAAGATCATCCCATGCAACCCCCAACAATCTCTCCTTCCATGCCTTCACCCATCACCAGCACCTCAGCCTTCCGATCCCGGCGGAAAATATGGTCGCCAGCCCGAGGAGCTTAGTCACCCTTCCTCTCCTTCCATGCCCTACTTCAGAGGATCTCGGAGAGGTCGTCACCGTAGACTTGAACCTTGCCGGCGGCAGCCACGTGGCGGCGTTATCTATCCCGGAAGAGAAAGATCTGCTGCAGCAGCTTCAGAAGACGACAGTCGTCATAGCCCCACAGCCAATCCGACCGGTCGGGTCGAGCATCAGTGTAGGGTCCATCTGCAGTGAGGTGGCCGACGTGATCACCTCACAACCGCATCCTCAGACGGTGAAGGAGGTGGAGGAGGAGGTGGAGTCGGAGGCGCTACCGGCTGTCATCTCGGATTCTAACCACAAGGTGAGGTTAGCCAACTCTGCGTACAAGGAGATGGTGGGTCAGCCGGAGTGCGCATGGCTGGACTCCATGGTGGGGGGAGGGAGTCCATGCAAGAGGATTGGCGGGGAGGTGGTGCTTCGGATATGCGGTGATCAGAAGGTGCCTGTTCTGTCGGACAAATTTTCGTGCTGGGTGAGGATCGAATGGGGTAACCAAGGGAATAAGAAGAAGAAGGCAGTTGATGCCTTCTGTGATGTGAAGAGACTCTTTTGTGAGTCCAAGGACTATCTTCTCTCATGGAGGTTTCATACTAACACCAGACTAGCTGCTCAACCCACTTCTGTGTAGAAGAAGAATTGATCGAATGGATCATCAGATCGCGAACAAGATGCATGATGTGCAGCTTATATATATTCTCCAGATGTTTTATTTATATATAACATATAGATATATATATATATATTGTATGTCAAGTTGGATGTCTCTACTGTCTGTTATAGTGTAGAGCATATATATATATATAGTTAAGGGTAGTATATATAGTATGTACAAGTACTCTTTAGATGTTTCCCTTCAAAGCATTTGAAAGTTGAACTCATGAGACATGAAGGGTATATATATGGCAGCACTAATGAATTAGATTGTTTCAGAGAAAACGTTTAATATTGTTTTTGGTTGCAAATGTGGAGGCTGCAAATTTATGGGTTCGATATGGTTACTGATGGATATACGCATGGGTTCCATATGGTTACCGATTGATATACGCCCAAGCAGACAAATAACGAGGCAGAGTATGAGCCTCTAATAACATCAGGTGAAAGAGAATTACACAGCCAAATTACCTGCAAAGGACCTGAAAGAGAATTACACAGCCAAATTACCTGCAAAGGAGTTGGTCACAAGCTTAAGAGGCGGATGCTTTAAGCAAATTTGCTTTAGGGTCGGAATTAAACAAGGAGGTCCATTTCGTAGATCACGGAATACATTCCGTCATAGAGAAAATGAAAGTCTTAGTCGTCGATGAAGGGACACTTGGATGACTCAAATTCGTCGGTACATCACTGAAGGAACACTACCTGAAGATAAGGTAGAGGCAGCAAAGATCGAAAGACTGGCGGTGAATTATGCAATGATGAATAACTAGCTCTATAAAAAAAGGTTACTCCACACCGTTTCTAAAGTGTATAGCATACCCAGAAACGGAAACGGTCCTGAAAGAGCTCCATGAAGGAAGTGCCGGGTGCCATGAGGGGGCACGATCAATTATCCGAAAAGTTTTCAACTTGGGTTATTATTGGCCAACAATGAACAAGGAGGCAAATGATATGGTGCAAAAATGTGAACATTGCCAAATTTATTCTCTAAACATCACAGCCCCTGCGGCAGATCTAAGTTCAATATCAAGCGCTTGGCCATTCGCTCAATGGGGGATTCATTTGATAGGCCTCCTACCGAAAACAAAATGGCAAAATACATTCATACTAGTAGCAATAGATTACTTCACCAGATGGATTGAGGCAAAACCACTGAGAAGAACAACGGACGAACAAGTCCTCAGTTTCATCAAATCGCACTTCGTCGCAAGGTATGGTGTACCAAAGGTTCTGATAAGTGACAATAGACCACAATTCAAAAGTAAGATGATGGACTGGTATTGCAAGAAGCTAAACATAGAGCAGCACTTTGCATCAGTAAAGCACCCACATTCAAACGGACAAGTGGAATCAGCTAACAAAATTGTACAGGATTGTCTCATAAAGAGAATTCACGCTTCAAAAGAAAGCTGGGTAGACGAATTAGAAAACGTCTTGTGGGCAGTACGAACAACACCAAAAGTATCAACAGGGGAAACACCATTCGGGTTGGTATATGGAACAGAGGCAGTGGCACCAGCAGAAATGGTAGTAGCATCACTCAGGACAAGTTACTTCGATAGTCAAGAGAATGACAAGGCTAGACGTTTAGATCTAGACCTAGCCGATGACAAAAGATGGAACTCGGAAGAAGCACAATCACGAATGCGCCTCGCTTCAGCTAGATACTACAACCGGCAAGTAAGAGAAAGACAATTTCATGTGGGCGAGTTGGTACTACAAAGAAACGAGTTCTCACACCTCGACCAGATAAAGAAGCTTTCTCCAAACTGGAAGGGACTGTATAAGATAACATCAGTACCATACATAAACGCATACCGCCTGGAAGATGGGGATGGAAATATCTCAAGAAACACATTCAGTGGAGTACATCTGAAGAAGTTCCACGTTTGAAATACCACAACAAAGACAAAATAAATAACTCCCTGAGAAGAGAATGAAATTCAAGCCTTCGTCTTATTTACTCTACTAAAAGAAGATTCAAAAGTTCCAAGCCAAATAATGTTGCAAGAGACTATTCGAATAAACGTTTCCCAAATGCAAAAACATTAGTCCAACATAAACGCCTTACATGGGAACTACACCAGGTAAAGGTCACATTCTGTGCCATCCATGAGCCAATCCTGTGAACTGTGTCATCAAGAAGCCAATCCTGCGAACAATATTTAACGCCCCCAAGAGCGTATCTTGCGATCACATTATGCGCCATCCATGAGCCAATCCTGCGAACTGTGCCATCCAGGAGCCAATCCCACGAACAGTATTTAACACGCCCAAGAGCGTATCTTGCGATCCATTCTGCGCCATCCAGGAGCCAATCCTGCGAACTGTGCCATCAGGAGCCAATCTTGCGAACAGTATTCGATGCCCCCAAGAGCGTAAATTGTGATCACATTTGTGCCATCCAGGAGCCAATTCTGCGAACTGTGCCATCCAGGAGCCAATCCTGCGAACGGTTTTCGACGCCCCCAAGAGCGTATCTTGAAATCAGTTTATACACAACATTTTGTGCTATCCAAGAGCCAATCCTGCAAACAGTTTTCGACGCCCCCAAGAGCATATCTTGAAAGTAGTTTATCCACTACGACAACATTCTGTGCCATCCAAGAGCCAATCCTGCGAACAGCTTTCGATGCCCCCAAGTGCGTATATTGAAAGCAGTTTATACACTGCGACAACATTCTGTGCCATCCAGGAGCACAATTTTACCGAAGTTTTAACCCTTGGTTAAATCGTTTCATTTCTGAATTTAATTAAATTTAATCTAATCAGTTTCAAACATGATTACCATTATAGTTTATTTCATTCAATGGAGTACTTAACAATAAAGAAAGATTTACAACCGGTTCGTTCATAGAACTACGCAATCAATGAATTTAATGGCATTTTGATTTTACTCAAAGAATTAGATGTATGAGAGAATGTATGGAGTTGTTTAATTCAGCTATTTCTAATAGCCTTATTGCTTCGGTTTACTTACTTTTCGGATCGATCTCGTTTCTAGCCGAGTCGATTAATATTGATAAGTAGAACTCATTTCGAATCGAATGGTAACTACTTTATTCAATAATTCCGAAACAATAAAAACTAGAATTCAAACAAAATGAATAATAGGAAATAAAAACCAACATAAACAATACTGTGGTCTCAGATCTCAAACTTGAAGCAGTCACGAAAAAGAATGATGGACAGGTCATCTTAACCGAGTAGTACCGTGAAGGTACAGTTCAACGTTTAGACCTTTTGTTGCCAGGGGTTGCCAAGCATTTTAGCATACTAATGAATCTTTCATTGAATGCCTCGTGTTCTTTTGGAAAGTTTCCTTCTTTATCATATGCTTCGAATAGGTCTATTATCGTCTTAATCGATTTGATCAGACGCGTGAGCCCTTTTTCGCCAACAAACCATGAAAGAGGAAACATCCTCATTACTTTCCGAGCCCTTGTCCATACATCTAACTCATCAGCGGGATCATGATAGGCTATTGTACACCCATTTACAACTAATATATTTCTTAACATTGGGTAAGCTTACCAGGTCCCAAATGCCATTGCCTTCAAATGCAGTGATCTCTTCTTGGATGGTTGAAATCCATCATGGGTCTGCAACTGCTTCCTCAAAAGAATTAGGTTGAACCAACTGAGATATGTTAGACATATAACATTTATAAGCAGCAGTAATGTTGGTATAACCAACAAAATGATCAATTGGGTGTTCAGTAGAGCCAACCTGCAGAACATAGTCACCGATGGTCATCCAAATAGGTGGCCTTCTATCACGAACAGGTCTCATAGGAGACTGAGTGGTATCAGTGGTGTCATGAATGACAACCTCATCATTTACTTCAGGGACAAAGACATCATAATTATCAACTTAAATTCTACATTGGGCCGTGTCAAACCCAACAGGCCAAACATAGAGCAACAATTTCCACAAGTGGGGGTTCCATCTTAAAACCAATTGGTGATAGGAGGAGGTAGCCCACTTTCTTATATGGTGCTATTATATTAACTATTCCACCGGTGTGGTACATAGCTCACAGTGACTTCAACACTCCCCCGCACCGCGAGGACTCTTTTAACTAAGGCCCCGGTTTTTCAAATCCGAACGGGTTGGGACTAATTTTAACAAACCTCACTCTCACGCCCAGACCCAATCCAGACCCAAATATGGTACGTGGAGCTAACAAGGGGATACAAAACCAACACCACTAATAATTGGAACTGGGATTTGGCTATGATACCATGTGAAGATCCAAACCCTAGCAGAGCAAAAGTTAGAACTGGAATTTGCGGCTCGTCGAATTAGGGTTTGGAACCCTAATTCTTACCTATTAATAGGGCGGGGTCCCAAGCATAATGCTCAAGGGTCCCCTAAAAATACAAAACCTCCAGTTTGGTCCCTAACCACTCATAATAACAAACAAGCCAACGGATCAAACCAACCCAACATCGACAAGACACAAGGCCCAACCAACAGATACACAAGTCCAATACAAGCCTGGACACCAACAATCCAGCAACGAGCCCATATTAATATCCTAACAGTCATTTCGTTAACATTTCCGTATACATTTCTTGTTTCATCAGTTACAACTATGGTGGTATCATACTATCTTCTCCCCACTCAAATTAATCGGGACATATTCCTCATCTACCTCTTCTAAAGTTCTATCAAAGTTTCTTCCTAACTAATGTCATCAAACTTTGGAAATCCGTCTTCCAAGAAAGTGACGTCTCGAGACTCAGGTTCGATCATTCTTTCACTCTCTTGAGCCCGTTCAAACACATATCATTTGGAGTTCTTAGAGTATCATATGAGGATACTCTAACGTCCCCTAGGTAGGTCCCTGCTTTTTGTAACGATTGTTGGGTTGATGCGTGTAGACTCCACATCTTCAAGGAAGTAGGTGCGATAGACTCAATTCTCAAACACATATTCTTTGTAGTTCTCAAAGTATCATATGAATATACTCTTTTGTTCCTTAGGTCTCAACTCCCCGTAACAATTGTTGAGTTGATGCGTGTAGCTCTACATCTCCAAGGAAGTAGGTGCGATAGACTCAATTCTCTACGAGTTCATAGCTCATATGGAGTCATTTCAACCGTCTTATAAGGTGAAAAAATTAGTACATAACAACAATGCGTCACCCCAAAATAAGACTGGAGGTTGAGCTTGCAACATAATTGTCCGAACCATGTCCAGAAGTATATGATTTTTGTGTTCAACGACACCATTCTATTGTGACGTGTGGGAAATAGTCATACAATAGACAATGCCATTTTCATTACATATATCATCGATCGTGGTCGAGAGATATTCTTAACCTCTGTTGGTGCGTATGGTTTTAACCCTTCGGTCTAGCTGATTCTCTACGAGGTTCAAATAGCTTTCAAAGCATTTAATCGCTTCAGATTTATGAGAAATCAGGTAGGTAATTACAAAACAAGAGAAATCATTTATAAATGTAATGAAATAACGCATTCCACTCCTAATGATTATGTTCATTGGATCTTATATGTCCGAATGACTTGCAGTAGATCTACCGGTTAAACAGTTTTCGTAGAATGATCTCCTCTACATGCGTTGTGCTGCCAACAACCCTCTCCGGGCTAGAGTTTGGAATCCGTTATAACCTGTATGTACCGACTTTGCATGCCATCCAAACACATTAGATCCTGACTTGCTGAATGAAATTGAGAACATTCTGTTTGCATTATATTAGAAAATCAATATCCGCATTTCAGATCAAATTTAAACATATCGAAGTTTAGAAGTCTGACATTCCATTAATCAAATTAAATTGCTTGGATTGCAAATACTAATTTGTACCTACATAGATTAGCAAAGTAATCATCATTTGCACCCAATCTCCTTCCATCACCACCCTCTAAGTCATTCATATCTATTTTTGAGTCATTTGTGTTAGTTTTATAATAACGCATTTCCCTGTTCTTGAAAAGTTCATTGTCTGTAAATTAGAGGAACACTTTAACTCTCCTACTTTATAGAATCATCAGTTCACATGTATATCCTTTGATTTTTGAATAATTTCAGTATTTTATGTAGATTTTGGCAGTTGGTTACACTTTGCAAGATCTTATTCAACATGTTAATTGTTATTCCCATCTCTTTAGCTATCTATGCCCATAAATCAATTTCACTCTCTGTCATTATTGATCTTTTTTTACACTTAAAAATTGCAGACATTATTGGTTGCAAGAAAATGATTTTCATTCCTTAAGTGCACAGGTTCCGCAGAAGGATTTTTATAGGCTTATTTCTTAGTTTGATCGCTATAAGTTTTATCAAAATCATAATTTATAATTTAAAACAATCGCCCCGCGCATTGTGCGAGGACAGCTTCCAAAGTATAATAAAGATATAATATGTGTAGACTCCTCTCACCTACTTGGACTTAAGAGCACTTCCAATGGTAGTTCCTAGTTCCTAATTTCATGTTGTAAATTTATTATTGTAGATAATTCTTAGTTTTAGTTCCATTTATTGTTGGTTCCTACTAATAATGATTAAATTGGAACTTGACATTTCAATGGGAGTTACTAGTTCTAAAATTGGAGTTCCTAGTTCCTAGATTTGTCATTGGGCCACTAGGCGTGACTGAGATAACAAATATATTTTTTTGTCATTATAAAGTGAATAGTGAAGTGAGACAGTTCCTACTAGTAGGAACTCCCACGTTACTATTCAAGTCGATTCCTACTTTTAATATTATTTTATTCAATAGTTTTGCTTCTCTTATATATATATATATATATATATATATATATATATATATATAATTGTGCTATAATAAATCGTGCAATGACACGAGCCGTAATCGGCCGTTTTTAATATTAAATAAGTTAAATAATGACACGAACAAAAATTACTACTAATTAACTTCAAATCAATTTCAGAGTTTCCGGACTCAATTTGTTTATATTTTACCATATAACACAACCGTCAATTCTAAATTTTTGAAAAATATTATAGAATTCCATATTATTAAACGTGAAATGTTTTTTTACTAAAAATATTATATTATTTTAATGCATATATATTTCTATATAATTTACTTTTTATATTATATTATTATTCTATAAAATGATGATATTTCGTTTATGATGCATTATATTAAAATAATATTTTGAGTGTTGCAAACTCGCTTTGCTATTTTACGTGGGCCAGCACAATCCTTGAATCTGAAGAAACTTGGGCGAATTATGAGAGCATGCATTATATTACATAATATAATTGTTGAGGATGAAAGAGACACATATGCTGGAAATTTTGAAGAAGTATTCAATTATGATGATATTGCTGAAGACAATATCTTTGCTAGAGGTGAGTACGAGGCCTCCAATCTCGTATCAAATGTATATTGAAAATAATATCCAATTACACGATAAAGAGAAACATAAAAAATTACAAGGGGATTTGGTCGAACATCTCTGAAAATTTAGTAATGTGTGTGACAATTCTATGTAGTCTCAAATATATATATATATATTTTCATTTTAGTTGTCAACTTTAATGTATTGTTTTTTATTTATTTGTTGTAATGTAATTTTTTAATTATTGCAATTAATATTTAAAAAAAAATATGTGCTCATTTATATATTATAGTTGTAAATTTTTATATAATTTTTTAAATACCAAAATAATCATAATTACTTTTAAATGTATATTACGTAAATAATTGAACTAACCCTAATGACGTCGAGTTTCGAATTTTGGGATAACAACACACGTTGGTCAAAGTTGGAACCCAAATATTTGATCTAAAATTGAAACTTTGACGAATTCATAAAAAATGTAAAATTTCATTAAACAATCCATTACAATTTTTTAATTTTGTACATATTTTTTTTAAATTAACACAGTCTAACACTTGAATCTCATTCACTGGTTTGTTCATGTCCGTATTTTAAAAATATGAATATTTAATTTAAACATAATGTTTAAAAAATTCGTATTGAGAATTTGGTCGAACATCTTTAGGATTTTAGTAATGCATGTGCCAATTTTACGTTGTCTCATATATATATATATATATACATTTTTTAGTTGACAAATTTAACATACTGCTTGTATTTTTCTGTAATATAATTTTTAAATTATGACAATCATATTTAATAAAATTACTATATTATGTTCGTAACTTTTTATATAATTTTTTAAATATCATATGAATATTTAGTTTATCTATAGATTTTTGTTTTTTTACAAAAAGTTAAATTATAGAACTTGGTCTCCACTAAAGGTTCCAATTTTACTTGTTACATTTACTGTAACTGTTTTGATGAATTAATTGGCAATGACGTGACAGGTTCAATAGAGTAAGTAAGAACTCACATCGGAAGTGCTCTAAGACTCGGTCATATCCAATGCAATGTACAAGCTCAATTGCCTCGATTCAAACTAACATAATTATACGTGGAAAATTTAGAATGGTTGGTCGTGTAATATTGCTACATGATAGTGGATTTGGATTTAGAAGTTCTAAACCTGATTTTTGAACCTTAAAAATGACCAACTGATTTTAGCACGAATGATGATATCTTGTCTTAATCAAACATAATTATATATCTTAAAATTTCGGATAATAGATACACATGACTGTATGTGGTTAGTATTATAGATTCTAAAGAATAACTTAATTATCGAATATTAACTTATAATAACTTATCCTCGAAAATGACATTATTATGAGCCTTTTTATTTAGGTGTTCCTCCGATCGATATGGTCAAGTATGGGAAAGGAGGCACTGGGTCTTCACGAACTGAACCTCTTAGAAGGAAGCAGATTAACTAGGAAATTATTAAGGTAACACTTTAATTATTGCAAGTATGAGGAATTCCCTCTTAGATATATATTGCTGGCAAATTGAGTTTATAACCGCCCTTAATGATAGTCCATTTCCTGATTTGGTGTTAGTTAATTCAAAGCAGGCGACTTAGGGTAATGAGGCTATCAGTTCTTCGATCTTTTTTATTATTGTAGCTGGATTTGATTTATGTCATTGCCCAAACTCACTTTATCTTCTACAACATTAGACAAATAATAAAAATAATTTCTTATAGGTAGTAATTAGAATGTAACAAAAAAAAAAAACTGAGAGTAATAGATATATTCTGAGAAGAGCCGCAATAACTGAAGAGACACGTTATGCTTGAGAGAATTGAAAAAAATAAATAATAATAATAAAATAAAAAAAAATTCTCGACGGCCATTAAAAATGCTTCGTGCTGATGTGATAACCTTTAAGACAGTCACCAAATAATTAGAAAAGAATGTATCCCAATTGATGGGTTCCGATGTAATCGTTAGCCCCGTTAACAGCCAATGGACGGCAAGTAGGCCCAGTGGGCCTCGTAAAAGCCTAGAAGGCCCAGAGGCCCAACACGAAGGGCCCCGACTTTAATAGTCCCGATGTAAGAGCTGAATGCTCCCGATGAGAAGCCTCTGAGTAGGCCCCGATATGCCTTAAGTAAAGGCCCCGATAATAAAGCCCCGCAGAGGCTGGACCTGTCCCGTAGAGACTGAAGGTCCTGGGTGGTGATCTAGAATGAGACAACTCTGGAGTCCCCGACAGGAGTCGAGACTTGTGATCAAAGGATAAGACCGAGAAACCCGCCTACTAGATGAGAGTAGTGGGAAGACGGTTAAGATATAGATAATCTTCCCCGAGAATACGCAGGGCGTGCCCGAGATACACGGAAGTATGGGTAAGATACGCGGAGCGTGGGGCGAGATATACGGAATCGTGGCGAGATATACGGAATCGTGGCTATAACGGCCAAGCCTGGCCTCAGGTAACTCTGGGTGACTTCTCCTCCTATATAAAGGAGGAAGTTACCCCAGAAAAGCATTCATTCTGATACGAACTTAGACGGTGCTTACCACTCCATTGATCACCGTACTCATTTAAGCATCGGAGAGGGATTCTGGGTCACCACCCAGGTCATCCCCTTTTTTGCAGGACCACGCGGAGCCCAGAAGTCCAGAGCTTTCCGTCAAGGACGTAACGGAGCTTCGCCCGTGATCCAACATTGGTGCCGTCTGTGGGAAACTTACGAAAAGTCAAGATAGTTTCTACCAGATCAATGGCCGGTGGTGGTAAGAAGAAACAGGTTCAGGCTGGCAGTTCTCGTCCCGCGGGAACTGTGAATTCCCCGTTGCCGGAACGCGTTGCTGAACAAGGTGAGAACCCTGCCCTTTCCCAGACAGGGGGGCAAGGTGATGAAGTCTCAGTCCGAGACGCAGTGAGGGATAGATAGGACGCCCCACGGAGGGAGGAAGAGGAAGCTCCACCAAACCCGGTGGGCCCTGGAGCTGGAGGTGTCCCGAGAAGGGAAGAAGGGTCGTCTTCGAACTCAGAGTTGGCCAAGGCAGTAGCGGAGGCTATGCCGATGTTCCTGGCTGCCATGGAAGCCTTGCTGGACAAGAGAGAGGCCACCCGGAGAACGGAGGAGTTGCCCCCGCAAGAGGAGTTGCCGCCACCCCCACCGAGGGTGGCCCCAGAAGAACAGGAAGTGTAGGAGGTTCCGCCCCGGGACAAGGGTAAAGAACCTATGCATTCGGAGAAGTTCGTGGTTGACGGCCCAGGACCAGTGCAGAATAGGACCATCCCCTTGAATGTTCCCCTCACCGCTGACCAGGTGGTGAAGATTGTTAGCATTTACATGGGTGACCAAAAGCAGATGACGTCGGAGCTGAGGGATCGGTCCAGCCATCCTTTCGTACCGCGATTGATTGACACCGTCGCTCCGCCTGGGATAGGCATCCCAACAATTAAGGAATACGATGGGGAAGGAGACCCATTCCGCCACGTACAAAGACATGTTCAGGCTTGCATGGGGAGAACTTCAAACGAAGATCTCGTATGCTCGTTGTTCCCGATAACTCTGGGAGAAAGGGCCATGACTTGGTTCTTCAGCCTTCCGCCAGGAAGTATCACGTGCTGGGCTGACATGCACGACCGCTTTATCAAACAGTACCAAGGTCGGAGACGCCTCCTGAAAAGCGTGAGGACCCTAACCCAGGTGGTGCAGAGACCCGACGAATCGTTGGCGTATTATTACCAACGGTTCACTGCCAGCGCTGCGGAGATTGATGAAGAAATCTCAGAGGGAGAGATGATCCGCACTTTCCTGCGGAACCTGAGTGCTCCATATGGCTCCGACCTGATGCACAGTGTAGCCGCGAAGGCTATATGGAGTATGGAAGCCCTGCAGGCGAGGGTGAAACAGCAAATCGACGTCCATGAGTCGAAGATTGCTGCTGGAGAGCTTGATCCCCCGAGGTCGGGAAGAGGAAAGTCGTCGTCCAAGCTGTCGGATGATCGCAAGGGGAGCGACAAGATGGGGGGAAGTAGGAACCGTGGTCGCCCCGAGAAGAGGGAGGATAGACGCCCTCCGAAGAAGGATAATCGTGAAGGTCGGGTTACCCCCATCAAAAGTTCGATGACCTCTGTGCTGGCTGTGATGGATCGACAGGGTCTCGTCCGGTACCCCCCGAGGAAAGAAGGCGAATTTCTAGGAGGCCGCCCGGACCGTTACTGTCGCTACCATCGGGCTAATGGCCACGATACCGAGAACTGTCGGGAACTGAAGAAGGAGATTGAAAAGCTGATCCAGAAGGGAAAGCTGAAAGAGTTTGTCGGGAAGGGACGGTGCCGATCCCGTTCCAGAAGTCGGTCCCGATCCCGTTCCAAATCCCGCGACCGATCCCCGAAGAAAAAGAAGGTCGAGCATGAGGCTTCAGGATCAGGTGCTCGCAAGGAGAGGCGGGGAACTATCAACGTCATCCACGGAGGAATGGCAGCGGGAGGTGATACCTCCGCTTCCAGAGAGAACTATGCTTCGCGCATATCCGCCGCTGTGGTGTTAGGAAAAAGGTCCCGGTCGTGGACCCTGAAAGAAGAAATGGTGATTTCTTTTTCAGCGGAGGATCTGGTTGGTGTGGAGAGCCCTCACGACGACGCCCTGGTCGTGACTCTGGATGTGGATGGATTCGAAATGAAGCAGATCCTGATAGATGGAGGGAGCTCCTCCGACATTCTCTTCATGGATGCTCTGGAAGCCATGGGAAAGACAAAGAAGGACCTGACGCAGGTGGATTTCCCGATGGTGGGATTCTCTGGCTCCACTTCCTACCCGTTGGGAATGATTACCTTAGCAGTTGAGTTTGGTAGTGGCTGGAAGATGGAGAGAAGAAACGTGGATTTCGTCGTGGTGGAGTCTGCGGGGGCATATAACGCGATCATCGGGAGGACCACTATCAACCCCCTTATGGCAGTCGCCTCGACGGTCCACCAGAAGATGAAGTTCCCGACTGATAACGGAGTTGGAGAGGTCAAGGGTGACCAGGTGGCGTCGCGGAAATGCTATGTTAATGCCACCCGACGAAGAAGGAGGGAGACCATGACTGTCCTTCAGACGGATACTGATCCTCGAGAGGAGTATGGGCGTCCCGCCCCCATGGAGGAGTTAAAGGAAGTAGAAATCGATGGACCTCAGAGGAGGGTGAAAATCGGCTCTGCTTTGTCGGATGAAAGAGCCCGAGAGTTGATCGAGCTCTTAAAGGAGTTGTTTGCCTGGTCCCCAAGTGATATGCCAGGAATCAGCCCCGACGTGATAGTGCACGAGCTGAAGATAGACCCCGCGATCAAGCCTATCGCGCAGAGAAGGCGTCCGATGGGCGCGGACAAGAGGATCGCGATCCAGCAGGAGGTGGACAGGCTGCTCGATGCTGGATTCATCAAGGAGCTCCGATTCCAGACTTGGGTGGCTAACCCAGTGCTGGTGCGAAAGAGTAACGGAAAGTGGCGGATGTGCGTCGATTTCCGTGACCTGAACAAAGCCTGCCCGAAGGACTGTTACCCGCTCCCGAGGATTGACCAGCTGGTGGATGCCACATCGGGACATGAGCTGCTGAGCTTCATGGACGCGTACTCCGGGTACAACCAGATTAAGATGGCGAAGGAGGATGCCCCCCATACGGCCTTCTATGCTGACAGTGATGTCTATCATTATGACGTGATGCCCTTCGGATTGATCAATGCCGGAGCAACTTACCAGCGGATGGTGAACAAGCTGTTCGGGGACATGCTGGGGAAAACCATGGAGGCATATGTGGACGACATGCTGGTGAAGTCCCGACAGGCAGGAGACCATGTCCAGAATTTGGCGGCGGCATTTGAGCGGATGAAGTTCCATCAGGTCCGACTGAACCCCGACAAATGTGCTTTTAGGGTGAACTCGGGGAAGTTCCTAGGGTTCATGGTGAGCCAGAGAGGAATCGAGGTGAACCCCGAGAAGCTGCGAGCAATCGAGGAGATGCAGTCCCCGAAGAATCATCGGGAGGTCCAGGTGCTGAATGGCCGGTTGGCCGCGATGAATCGCTTTCTATCCAAGGCGAGCGATCAAGCTATGCCATTTTTTGATGTGCTGAGGGCCAACAAGAAGTTCGAGTGGACCGACAGGTGTGAGGAGGCGTTCCAGGCACTAAAGCAGCACCTCCGCACCCTTCCGCCGTTGGCGAAACCAGTTCCAGGCGAGCCGCTTTATCTCTATTTGGCTGTTTCTGATGTGGCTGTTAGTTCTGTTTTGATTAAGATTGTTAAGGGCAACCAAGTGCCTATCTATTATGTAAGCAAGGCATTTGCCAAGTCTGAAATAAACTATCCCGCTATTGAGAAGTATTTCTTCGCGTTGATTATTGCCGCTCGAAAGCTGCGACCTTACTTCCATGCCCATGAAGTCACGGTATTGACTAATCAGCCCTTGAAACACTTTTTGAACCGACCGGAGGCGTCGGGGAGATTGGTAAAATGGGCTATCGAGCTGACGGAGTTCCGCATTCATTTCGCTCCGAGAACCGCTATTAAGGGCCAGGCATTGGCAGATTTTATAGCTGAGTCTACGGCACCCGATCTGGAAGTAACGGGTCCCGCAGAGGGGGCAACCATGGAGGAAGTCCCGACAACAGAACAGCAGCCAGAACAGCCAAATGAGGAGAATACGTGGGAGATGTACACTGATGGTTCATCGAGTGTAGAAGGCTCGGGGGCTGGATTCGTGTTGATACTGCCCGGCGGAGGCGAGCCTTTACGATATGCCCTGGCGTTGACATTCAAAGCCACCAACAACGAAGCAGAGTATGAGGCTCTCATCACAGGCCTCAAGATTTCCAAAGGTACGGGGGTCGACCATTTAAAAGTGAAGTGCGATGCTAGCTTGGTTGTAAATCAAGTCCAGGGGAACTATGAAGCTAAGAACCCGACAATGAAGAAATATTTGCTCGAGGTGCAAACTTTGAAGGGAAGCTTCAAAAGTTTTGATATCGAAGCGATCCCAAGGGAAGAAAACGCGGAAGCAGATGCCTTGAGCAAGTTCGCTTTGGGAGTGGCTCCCGAGGAGAATCGGAAGGTGCATTTCCTAGAGAGGGTGATTATCTCAAACATTGACCCGGCGGAGGTCTGTGCTATTGGGAGTCGGGACAGGATCGGAAGAAGAGGAGAAGCCTACTTGGATGACCCCGATGGTCACATATCTGACTACGGGAGTACTCCCCGATGATAAAGTAGCAGCCGTCAGATTACGTCGTATTGCAGACAACTACGCGATGGTGGACAACCAATTATACAAAAAAGGGTATGTAAAACCTTTCCTAAAATGCGTAGCGGAGCCTGACACGAATCGGATCCTAAGGGAACTACACGAAGGAGTAGCGGCCTGTCATGAAGGAGCCCGATCTCTAGTGAGGAAAGCATTGAACTTAGGCTACTACTGGCCCTCGATGAACAAAGAAGCGACCGCGATGGTCCGATCCTGCGATGCATGCCAGAGGTACGCCCCAAATATCGTGGCTCCCGCCGCGGACCTAATGCCCATCAGAAGTGCATGGCCCTTTGCGCAATGGGGAATTGATCTGGTGGGACCACTTCCTCAAGCGAGAGGTCAGTGCAAATACTTACTCGTGGCTATTGACTACTTCTCAAAGTGGATAGAGGCCAAAGCATTGGCTAGAACGACGGGGCAGCAGATCCTCAAGTTCCTTCAGACTCAAATCATATCCCGGTACGGGATCCCGCGAGTATTGATCAGCGACAACGGACCTCCGTTCAATGGGGCTCAGTTGAAAGAATACCTGGAAGAATTAAACATTGAGCATCGGACCGCTTCAGTCCGCCACGCCCAGACCAATGGCCAGGTAGAGTCAGCCAACAAGATCGTGATGGATGGCTTGAAAAAGAGAGTTTATGCCTTGCAGGGCCATTGGCTGGATGAACTCGAGAATGTGCTATGGGTTGTGAGAACAACACCCAAGCTATCAACAGGAGAAACTCCGTTTGACCTGGTTTATGGCACGGAGGCTGTCGCTCCCGTGGAGATAGCGGTGGCGTCCCACCGTGCGAAATACTACGAGCCTCTATCAAATGAGGAAATGAGACGTCTGGACTTAGACCTACTCGAGGAGAAGAGATGGAAGGCTGATGAAGTCCAGGCCCGGATGCGTCTGGCAACAGCCCGATATTATAATCGGCGTGTCAGGTCCCGACAATTCTTCGTGGGAGAACTTGTCTGGCGGAGGAATGAGTTTGTTCATCAAGATCAGATCAACAAGCTGTCACCAAAATGGGAAGGACCCTACAAGATCGTGGGGATGCCAGTGCCCAATGCATACAAGTTAGAGGATCTCGAAGGCAAGACGTTGAAGCATTCCTTCAGTGCCCAGTGCCCAATGGGAAGGACCCTACAAGATCGTGGGGATGCCAGTGCCCAATGCATACAAGTTAGAGGATCTCGAAGGCAAGACGTTGAAGCATTCCTTCAGTGGTGAACACTTGAAGAAGTATCATGTTTGATATGAAGCCGCCACGAATGGCGCAAATTGTCTATCAATAAAATCCGATGTAAGCCTACTTTGAATTATTAGTGAATAAAAGAAGTTGCCTTCCGATCAAATTGCTTTCGAATTTATTCTTACTGTTAATAAGACGTCCTGAGTGACGCGACAAAAGCCTTCCGAGGTACGATGAAAGCCCCGCAGGGGACGCGTAAGTCGTCTATATGGCGCGGCCAAAAGCCTTAACAGGTATGGACAAAAGCCCTACGGGGTACACGTAAGTCGTCTATATGGCGCGGCCAAAAGCCTTAACAGGTATGGACAAAAGCCCTACAGGGTACACGTAAGTCATCTATATGATGCAACCAAAAGCCTAGGTATGAAAAGATCCTGATGGGTCCGCGTAAGTCGTCTATATGATGCGGCTAAAAGCCTTAACGGGTATGACTAAGCCGTCCAGTAGAGACGCAATGAAAGCCTTAAGGGATATGAAAATGACCTTAAGAGGCATGGACGAGAAACCTTAAGTGGTGAAATCCCGATTTTGGACGAAAAACCTTAAGTGGTGAAATCCCGATTTTGGACGAGAAACCTTAAGTGGTGAAATCCCGATTTTGGACGAAAAACCTTAAGTGGTGAAATCCCGATTTTGGAAGAAAAACCTTAAGTGGTGAAGTCCCGATTTTGGACGAGAAACCTTAAGTGGTGAAGTCCCGATTTTGAACGAGAAACCTTAAGTGGTGAAGTCCCGACTTTGGATGAGAAGCCTTAAGTGGTGAAATCCCGATTTTTGATGAGGAGCCTTAAATGGCAAAGTCTCGAGTGAAACGTTGGAAGGACGTATGAAGTCATCTTAAAGGGTGCATCGGAACGTTCTAAGTAACGAATTTTAAAGCTACTTTAGATAGAGTGCAAACAAGTATCGGGGCCAAGACAGATGGAAAGAAAACTATTCATATAAAGGTTCGAAGGCCAAAGGAGTTCATTACAAGAGATAAAGGAGAAAGACAACAAGGACTAAAAAATGTAAGCATTAAACTTGGTCCTTGTTAGAAGATGGGCCCTCAGCGGCGTCGGAGGGAGCAAGGCTTGGAGGGGCTTGGGCAGAAGGCTCCGCAGTTGGCAGAGTCGGGTCCACGGCAGCAGCCTCTTCACTCTCCGCGGGGAGGTTGAAGTACTTCTCCGCAACAGGGGCAAGGGTCTCGGACTTCGTGAAGTCGATGGAATCCGCGTAGGCTGTGTAGAGTTCCTCGACGGCGTTGAATAAAACGTCCTCCACATCGGACTTGCAGAACTCCACAGCAGCCAGCTTGAATTCTTCAGAATCCCGATACTCCTTGTGGCCCTGAAGGCGCCCCTCCTCGTGCCCCCGCAGGTGGCCTTCCTCGAGGCCCTGAGCCTTGGCCTCAGCTAGCTTGGCAGAGAACTCAGTCCTCTCCACCTCAAACTTCGCCTTGGCCTCCGCGAGGAGATCAGCGAAGACGTTTTTCTCATGAATGAGCTGTTTCTTCTCTGCCTCGTTCCGCTGATGCTCCACTCGGGCCATCTTCTGCTCTCGACGCATGACAGCCTCATGGTCGTGGACCTTCTTGAGCAGGCTTGTGGCCATGTCATCGAGGAGAGCCTTCTCCTTAGCCATCTTATTTTCGGCCGCCACCGCCTCGTCACGCTCCATCTGAAGCTTAGCTAAGGCTTCAGGGTTCGCCTGGGCCTGGGCCTCCACCAAAGCACTCTTCAGGGCCAGGATAAGGCCAAAACAGCGCTGTTGGTTGGCGGTGTCCTGAGAAAAAGAAGAGATCAAGATGTAAACAATTGAAGATAAAAGTAGTGAAGAGAATGAAACGAGAATAGAAGTTTTACCTCCATCCGTCGGATGGCCATGTCACGAATCTCCTCCTCAAGGTCCTCCTGCGCGAAGGACAGGGGCCGCTTCAAGGCCGGAGGAACTGACCCCGCCAGCAGATGCAGGGCCAAGCCAGGATCAAGGTCTCCCCGCCGAAGTGGAACTCCTCGGAGAGACTCGATCGGGTTCCAGGGCAGCATCCCCTGGTCGGGAGTAAAAACCTTGTAAAGGTTTTCATCCACATGGAGCGGGGGGGATGACCCCAGAACTCGAAGCCGGAGGAGCCACCTCAACGCGCGGCTCGGGAGTCGGGGTACGAAGAATAGGAGGAGGACTTTTGGACACGTCCCTAGCAGCGGGCCGTGCGCTCCTGGACCTCGACCTGCCACGAGGAAGCAGGACCCCCTCATCAGGCTCCTCGACGGAAGGAGAAGCTTCCAAGTCGGTCACCTGGCGGAACTGAGCTCCCGCCGGGGTGTCCTCCAGCATCAATTCTTGTGGAGCTGCCGTCTCCACAGGAATAATAGCCTCTGTCGGGGCAGGAATCTCCAAAGGACCTGCGTCAGCGGGACGAATGAAGTCAGGGAGAGTACCCTCAGGGCACCAGATGATCTGACGATCGAAATATCGTTTCTTCCCAAGGACGTTGTAATATCCCGCCTCAATAACGTGGGGAATCTCTCCTTGAAGGATGAACTTAATCTCTTGAACCCGTGTCTTCCGATCAGCGGGGATAAACTCCTTGGGAATTAATTCTTTATATTTTTTAATTGCACGACGAACGCGCTTACCTTCCTCGACGGTGGTGGCCCCAAAGGCCTGATCTATCTCCTCCCGTCTGGCCTTCTTGGCCACGACCTGCCCCTCAGTCGGAGGAGTAGCAGCTAGGGGAGTGGAGGAGGAAGCCCCTTTCTTCACCAGCTTGCGCTTCCGCTTGGAACCGCCCTGGATGGCATCAGTCTCGCCCTGCTTCATAACGAGATGAGTCAACAGAGAAGCCTTCTTGGCTGCAAAGGTAAAAATGAAATAGTTAGAAATATTACCCAGACGACTAAATCTGCAGAAACAGAATCAAGGAGCCGAACTCCGATGGCAATCAGGTTCCGCTCCTGAAGCCTGTTGGCATCGATGGGTATGAAGTTGTCCCCCCAGCGGTAGAGTTGAACCATCTGGAGGGTGTTGAGGTCATCCTCGGAGTAATCTTGGAGCTTGGGGGCAGGGTCCGCCACGACCTCCCATCGAGGCCAGGGGACAGAGCTATGCTGGACGAAGAAGTAGTACTTCTTCCAGCCACTGTTGTCGGATCCCGAATCACGAATCAGTATCCGATCCTTGTGGAACTTCCAAGTTTCGCTGTCCCAGCCGAAACGTGAAAGTTGTTCCTTTGTCCACTTGGGGAGTCGGGGGGAGAAGGAGCAGACACCAGCTTTGTTGCACTTCATGCCGTAGAAAGTGCGGAACAGTAGAAGACTGTACGTCCACTGCTGGCGGTAGCATAGGAGCTGGAAGGCATTCCACACGCGGATGGCGTGTGGAGAGAAAGTACAGGGGTGCGTTTTGTAGAAGTTGCACATCTCCACCATGTTTCCACAGAAGGGGAACCGAATCCCCGCGCTTATTTGTCCCGTGGAAACAAACGCTTCCCCTGCCCGAGGAGGTGTGATAGTGTGCTTCCTTCTCCAGCAGCTTGGGATTCGTAAGGGAAGCGAGGCTCCCAATCCGAGGTGATACACCCCTCTCTAAGAGCAGCCTCATACGAAGCTTCAGAAATCTCATTGACAGCAAACTCGAAAGTGAAGGGAGCCCTAACCTCAGAACTAGCTTCGTCTAGAACGATCGCAGACAAGAGAAATTGAGAAAAGAAGAATAAACAGTAAAGCAAATTGCGAAGACATGGAAAAGAAGTCCTTACCAGACATGATCGGTGGTCGGAAAGTGAGGAAAAGGAAGATCGGAGAAGTCGAAGTGGCCTTGATCACTTGAAGCACCAGGAGAATTTAAGAGAGAACTTCGGATGCAAGGAGAGCTGAAAGCGAGAGAGTGCAGAAGAAGTGAATAGGACCGAGGTCTTCCCTTTTATAGGCCAAAGGACAATGGAAGGGACGCAATCGTGACCGTTGAAGGCGAAACGATTTGATCATGACCGTTGAACTGGAGAGACGATACGGAGGAGACAGCTGGATGGGCTGGATCTGTGCCGTTGAAGAGGAAACGACACGATCTCAATCGACGAGATTGTAGGCACGGAAGAGACGGGTGTGATGTCACGGTTACTTTTTCAGAAAACAGCAGTCACGCTGATTTAAGCGCCGATTCTCTATCCTCAGGCATTTAATGCTGCAGTAACCGAGGAGTCTTCTCGGATTTGGCAACTGCCCATGGGGCCCGGTGGGCCCAGAACAATCATAAGAAAGAGACTCTGACGTGTAACGATCACACGCGAAGATCAAAACCTCCGACGGTGGTATCGGAAGGTATGAAGACAAAAGCCTCTAACTGAGACATCAAAAATTGCAAAGGTCAAAACCCCCGACGGTGGTATCGGAGGGTGCGAAAACGGAAACCTCCGACAACGAGGTCAAAAAGCATGAATTAGAAGACACGGCGAACTAAAGTCCCCCATGTCTTGGGGGCAAATGATGGGTTCCGATGTAATCGTTAGCCCCGTTAACAGCCAATGGACGGCAAGTAGGCCCAGTGGGCCTCGTAAAAGCCTAGAAGGCCCAGAGGCCCAACACGAAGGGCCCCGACTTTAATAGTCCCGATGTAGGAGCTGAATGCTCCCGATGAGAAGCCTCTGAGTAGGCCCCGATATGCCTTAAGTAAAGGCCCCGATAATAAAGCCCCGCAGAGGCTGGACCTGTCCCGTAGAGACTGAAGGTCCTGGGTGGTGATCTAGAATGAGACAACTCTGGAGTCCCCGACAGGAGTCGAGACTTGTGATCAGAGGATAAGACCGAGAAACCCGCCTACTAGATGAGAGTAGTGGGAAGACGGTTAAGATATAGATAATCTTCCCCGAGAATACGCAGGGCGTGCCCGAGATACGCGGAAGTATGGGTAAGATACGCGGAGCGTGGGGCGAGATATACGGAATCGTGGCGAGATATACGAAATCGTGGCGAGATATACGGAATCGTGGCTATAACGGCCAAGCCTGGCCTCAGGTAACTCTGGGTGACTTCTCCTCCTATATAAAGGAGGAAGTTACCCCAGAAAAGCATTCATTCTGATACGAACTTAGACGGTGCTTACCACTCCATTGATCACCGTACTCATTTAAGCATCGGAGAGGGATTCTGGGTCACCACCCAGGTCATCCCTTTTTTTGCAGGACCACGCGGAACCCAGAAGTCCAGAGCTTTCCGTCAAGGACGTAACGGAGCTTCGCCCGTGATCCAACACCAATTTGAATATTAAAAAGATTCTCGGGAATAACTTGAATATTAACTTATAATAAATCCAAATAAGAATGAAAAAAAAAAACTCCAAATAATCCTCGAAAATGACATTATTAAGAGCTTTTTATTTAGGTATTAATAATATGATAGTTGACATTCGGGACGTATGCAAAGCAGAAGAAATACATATATATAATTATAATAATGGTGCATGTTGGCGTAGCCTATCGATCCATGCATATATATATATTATATGCGTACGGGAGAGCGAAAATCCTTTGAAGAAGCTAGATTTCACTTCTTGCACACAATTCCAGTCCCACTAGCGCCGCCGCTAGTGCAGTCTAGGGTTCCGAAGTCCATGGCCACCGCATAATCGGGAACAAGGTTTTGGTGGTGGGACGAGAAAAGTTGACACTTTTGACAATCTGGTTTGAGAAGTGAGGTTGTCCGATACATGTCCTCACCGCCAACCACCGGCATCGCCACACCGGGCTTTGCTGGGTTCTCAAAGTCAGGCTGGTAAGTCCTTCCGAGCACCCCCTCAACTTCCGGCGACAGTGCAAAGAACTTAAATTGCACCGCCAAGTGGGCGAAACAATTATCGGACGGTACCCGGTACTTATGGATTCGGTCATCCTCCTTGGTGACAGGGACGACACTGACGGAGACCTCGACGAGAGACTGAATGGTCACCGTGGCGGTATTCTTGTCGGAGCTCCTCAAAACCCTAATGCTGCCGGACGGAGATTCCCAGACAGAGCGGATTCTCTCAGGGATGGCTAGTTCCTCTCCTTGGTAGGAGAATCTTAGGAAGTCGGTTTGGGGGTCCCACGTGGCAGCTTTGGCTGCTTCGAGGGAGAAGCTCTCATTGGCGAAGAGGAACCCTAGGGCTTGGATCCACGTGAAGTCGCGAGTGCGACCCTGGGGGCGGTGGCCGATGAATCGGGAATTGATGTGAAGGTTCTTGTCGGCGACCAAGGTGTAATGCTCGTCGCTCTTGCCGTGAAAATAGAAGACTCTACCGTCTCCACCGATGAATCTCGGGTCAAGACAAATTGATCCAACCCCTTTGCAGTCGGGTATGTGATCTGCATCGCAATGATCCATTAATTAATTAATTATGAATATAAGATTTTCTTTTAATTGTTCCCAGCTAGCTAGCTAGCTATCTAATTAAAATTATACTAGTTGGTATTATATTATAATACGTTGCATGCATGCATGAGATGAAGTTGTACGTAAATGATGCTTACTTTTGCACTCGGGATGACAAACAGGTGAATTGCAGTTGACCCAACAAATTTTGGCAGTAGGGTTTTCAGATGAATAATGATGGCTAGGGCATTGTTCAGGACAAACCATCTCCTTCCCATAACAATGACCATAAGTACAGGTTACATTTTCCGCTTCCACACCCAATGTACACAAACTGATCACCACCATGGCCCCCATTAGAAACCCGCTCTTCTTCTGCAACTCCATCTTCTCAATATATATATATATATATGCTTCAGTTCAAATAGAGTAGTTGTTATACAAACTCCCTTTGAATTAAGTTTGATGTGCTTCAGAGTTAACTCTGCACTCTATATTTATAGCACATGTACGTACTTGTGGAGATCATTAATCAAATCCATGCATTATCTTCTACTTAACTCTTTCTTTTTAATATTTAATCATCTCCTTATATAATTAATTTTGCAGGTGGAACCTAGTTAATTAGCATTGGGTGCAGTGCTTGCAGCTAGCTTGTGTAAATAGCTAGCGTGCACTTGACTAAATAAAGCGGTCGGCCGAATCGATGCAGAAGGAAACCTTAAAATCTGTTACTTCTAATTGCAGCTTGATCACGTACTTGTATTTCACACACAACCCCAACTATATTATTATTATATAAAGAAATATATTTCTTGTTAATTAAATCAGCTAATAATACGACAAAAAAAACTGAAAAATATGAAATTTAACATCAGTTCTAAAGTTTCTTATTCCAAATATGTATTATTATTGTGTCAGCCACTTCATTAAGCTTTTGATTAAAAAAATTCTATATAATCATAATGTCTACAAATAAACCTGTTTACTTTTATTTACTATTACTATAGAAGTATCTAATCTTGAATATATCATAGTTAAAACTTTTTTTTAAAATGAAGAATTAACAAATAATGTCATATATTTCTATGGGTCAATAACTTAAAAGAGGTCTCAACGATACACTACCGTTGCGATTAGGGCTGGCGATGAAGAGGGTATGGTGAGGGTACCATTAATACCATAACTATATCATATTTTTTTTCACTCATACCATAATCATAACCATTGCAGCTAAAGTTATGGTTCTTCATACCATCACCATAACCATGGTTTTCACCACGATCAAACCATTTAACCATAATCATTCAACTAATAAAACACTGTTGTTTCATACAAGAAATCCATATTAAATACATTCATTGTTTCATACACGAAATCCAAATTAAACATAATTTCGTTGTTTCACTTAATTAAACAACACTTCTTCAGTCGCCTATCACTTGCGATCATCAGCAGGGCGACTAGGCAGCGAGGCTTGTCGGAGCAGAAAGTAATGCATAATTCGTTGACGGTTGACCTAGGATTAGCGCAGCGCAACTAATTGCAAATGAAGTGAATTAGGACTGTGAGATTTACATTATTAGGTTCTTTCAGATTGGAACATAATGAACTGACCATATATTTATTATGAAGAATCTATGGCAATATTAAATGAACGATATAGACCGAAAAAATGGTGAGAACTGGGAATAAGAATTATAAGATTAGATTAATACTTATAGTATAATATATATATATATATATATATATTAGAGATATATAGATATATATATATTAATATTATATATATAGCGGTGTTGGTTATAATTGCAGTTATAGATTTAATACCATAACCATACCCAAAACCATTATGGGTACAGAACTCATCAAAATAAATGAACCACACCATAATAGTGCGGTTAACCATTGCGGTAAATGGTGCGAAAAATCACGGTTATTTGATTTTCACCGCACCATTGTCGGCCCCAGTTGCGATTCACTATCTCAACTATATTGTTTTTGTTGCTATTAGTTGTCTCAGATATACGATTCGTTGTTAAATGGACGGAAAAAATAGCACGTTTCATGCATGTGATATCAATTACATCCTATTTTTTTTCACGATCAGTTAAGTCCATAAAATTAAGGACTCGTTTCAACTCCGAAAATAAAAATTAATTCTAAAGCTTATGAAACAAAAAATGTATATAATTGTGTCACGTGGCACAATCAACAATTATGAGTTTTAAAGCACACTATTTTTTTAAATAATTAAATATATTATATAATTTTAATATCTATAAAATATTTTTACTTTTAATTTAGGGTTAATAACCTATGAAAGGTCTGAATTTTGACTCATATTAACCGGAGATGTCTGAATTTTCAAAAGTTAATTTGGAATGTCTAAATTTTCAACTTGTTGATATAAGAGGTCTCCGTCAATTTTTACCGTTAAAACTGACGGAATTTGGTCACATGCTTGGCATGTGACCGGAAACAAACTTAAATCTCGAAAATGCCCTCCGACCAAAGTGTGCCCCTCGCATGCTTGACCTGAAAAGGCAAAAATGCCCCTTAAAGCAAAAAAAAAGCATTTTCTTAATTTGACTCCAGGGGTAATTTTGTCATTTCACATTTTCTCAAATAATGTATTAAATAAAAAAAAATATTAAAAGGGCTAAAAGTGTCATTTCACACAATTCTGTTAAATTTAACCCTAAAAATGGACGCAAAACCAAAGTTAAAAAAGTTGAAAATTCAGACCTTTCAAATTAACTTTTGAAAATTCAGACCTCTCCAGTTAACATCGGTCAAAATTCAGATGTTTCATAGGTTATTAACCCTTTAATTTACTATAACATTTTATCTACTATTAAATATCGTAATTAGAGACTCGCAATTTTTTTCTATAAAAATTTAATTTACGAACAATTCTTTGTTTTAAGTGCTGAAAATATTTTGAACTACACCATATTATATATTCTTAACTTATGTGTACCACTCTAGCAACTTAATCAATAATAATTAAGGTACATATAAGTTCTTTTACTATTTAGTTTAAAGACGAATTTTCATACAAAACGCTAGTTAATAACTTTATATATATAATATAAGTTTTCATCTAAGTAAATTTGGTTCAAACACCCGTGTAAAAAAATTAGTATATATATGTGTATATTATGCATAATCGCGTTCAATCCTGGGAATCAGGAGCATGAGTTTTGGTAGTCAGATCCTCAATATATGGCCACCTTTTTGTGTGTTTAAAGCATGTATTTGGGTTTAAGAACTGGATTAATAGTGAACACGTTTATATCGGGTGGGTGCTCCCTTGATGTCAATTTGAAGCATCCATTATTGCAAGCAAAGGGATCTTAAGCTTTTTTTAATTTTATCTTGATTTGGCTATGTTGTATGTTTTAGATGGTGATGATATATATATGATAACGATTAGTTATTGGATGATATCTATAGATAACAAAAGAATTAAGTAGGATATGTTGTAAAGTATGAGTAAAATTGATATTCACATCCATTTTATATGGGATAGAAGCAGTGTTATCAGAACCGGACCGGACCGGAGGTCCGACCGGATTGAACGGGAACCGGGCACCTAAACGGTCCGGTCAGCTAAAAAGACCGATAAGAAGTCGAACTCGATTCAAACAGCGGTTTTTTCAGAGAACCGTCCGGTTTAGAGGGAACCGGACGGTTCACCGGTCCGCCGGTTCAACATTGCCACAAAAGAAAAAAAAACCCTAAATCAAGAATCGAAGCCACACATGGCGGCTAATCACCATCACTATTCTCAATTTCTCATAGTTCCCCTTCTACTAGCTTGTTGAATATACTCTACATATGGCTCCAATCTTTCTCACTCAATTATAAAAATTCTACAGATGGCTCCAATCTTTCTCACCCAATCACAAAATCTCATCTTTAACATAATTTTTTGATAAGCATACTGCTGGAAAGATCACCGGATAGGGAACGCCTGTCTAATCGCCTGCCGTGTCGCCACTCCATGTCGCCTTCGTGCATGTCGCCCGGACCTCCAAGCTTGAGCCCTCCACCGCCACATATGAAGGAAGGGAGAAGGGGGGAAGGAAATGAGGGAAGGGAAACCAACGACTTGGAGGCAAGAATATGAAGAAATGAAAGGAAATGAATATAGTCACCAATACTTACAAAATGTGATATATCAGCTCTATTGTGTACACTATAGAATAGGATCGGAAAAAAAAAAAAAAAAACTAAGAAGAAGAAGTGAATTCACTTCAGGGCATAAAGGAAGTACACACTATTGTTGTTGGGCTTGGAAATAAAACACAAATGCTATTGGGCCAATATTATGTGGATTGAGCCCACCAATTCTAGAAAAAACATATATTATATAACGTGATAAAAAACGGTCGGACCGGACGGACCGACGGTCGGACCCGACGGACCGGCGGTCGGACCGTCCAAACCGAAAATCGGTGCCCTTTCCGGTTTGATGTCCGGTCCGGTTCTAATAACACTGGATAGAAGCAGTGTTTTGAAAACCGGACCGAACGTCGAACCGGTGTTGCGATCGGTTCACGGTCCGACCGGTTTCAGACCGGTCTGACCGGCCGTCCAGTAGTGTTTGCAGCAGACTCGCACACAAGTACCAGTCACTCAACATGAGAGTTGCTATTGGGCCAAGGCCCATATAAGTAATACTAATATACTATCCCTAAAGCAAGGAATTAACGCTATACTCTGCACATATGCTGCCGTTGTAGTCAGAATCCACACAGTGACTATTCTCTGTATCGAATGCCTTACTGCTATTCTTCTTCATTATTTGTTCTTCAATCCTTAAGCAAGTGAGATGGGATTTAATAATCAATGGATTAGCACCAAATAAGCTTCAATTCCTTTCCAACCCCGATATTCCTTTCCAGATAAGCTCCATTACCAATCGCTCGCCCAGAACTTTCTACATAATCTACCTAACCCTAAATCTTGCCCTTCTCCTTCACGATACTTGCCCGATTTTTGGGGGCCAACCCGGCCCGGTAGCGTTTATGAGTTCCTTTTCTCTGTAGCTATATATAGCATTATATTCTCCGAAATTGTAACTGTGGGACTGTCTAATAACACGCCAGCCGCCAGACTTGTGGACGTAGGTCGATTTTGACCGAACCACGTTAAATCCTGTGTGTTCTTTATTGCTTTCTTCTTAATCCGTTTGTGAGTGTTGAGAGAATCGATCCTAACAACTGGTATCAAAGCTAAGGAGATTCAACACGATCGCTGAAGATGGAGATGTCGAAGGCAGGAATAGAGAAGTTCGATGGAAACGATTTCGGTTTCTGGAAAATGCAGATTGAAGATTATCTGTCCCAGAAGGATCTGTACGAGCCTTTGTCTGGGGAGAAGCCGAAATCCATGACGGAGCAGCAGTGGAAGCTCAAGGATCGACAAGCCCTGGGGCTGATCCGATTGTGTCTGTCCAGGAACGTTGCATTCAACATCGTCAAGGAAACATCGACAGCAGGCGTGTTAAAAGCGTTGGCAAACATGTACGAGAAACCATAGGCGATGAACAAGGTATATCTGATGCGTAGATTGTTCAATTTACAGATGGTTGAAGGTGGTTCTGTTGCTGAACATATTAATGCCTTTAATATGATTGTGTCGCAATTGAGCTCTGTTGAGATTAACTTTGAGGATGAGGTTAAAGCTTTGATTTTGCTGTCATCTCTGCCCGAGTCGTGGGATACTATTGTTTCCGCAGTTAGTAGTTCCCGTGGTTCTGAGAAGCTGAAGTTTGATGAGATCCGGGATGTTGTTCTTAGCGAAAGTATTCGCAAAAGAGAAATTGGTGATTCATGATCAGGAAATGCTCTCGGTGTTGACAGAAAGGGGAGGAGTAAATCAAAGGTCCAAATCAGCATGGACGCTCAAAATCAAGAAACAGAGGAAAGTCTCCGGGTAAACCACAAGGATCATGTTGGAACTGTGGTGGAAAAGGTCATTTTCGATCTGATTGTACAAAGCCAAAGAAGCAGAATAAAAAATCTGGCATTGATAGTGATTCTGTGAACTCAGCAGAAGACATTGGGGATGCTCTAATCCTTAGTGTGAACAGTTCACTTGAATCCTGGATTTTAGATTCTGGAGCATCATTCCATTCGTCTCCAAGCAAGGAGTTGTTCCAAAATTTCAAGTCTGGAAAGTTTGGAAAGGTTTATCTTGCTGACAACAAAGCATTGGAGATTGAAGGAAAGGGGAATGTCTGCATTCACACTCCAACAGGAAATCAGTGGACATTGGAAGATGTCAGATATATTCCTTGTCTCAAGAAGAATCTGATCTCGGTAGTTCAGTTGGATAGCACAGGATATGCAGCAGAGTTTGGGAAAAGTTCATGGAAGATTAAGAAAGGTGCTATGGTTGTAGCACGGGGCCTCAAATCTGGAACCTTATACACCACTGAAGGGTGTATAAATGCAGCTGCTATTCAGGAAAGTTCATCCAGTTCATGTCTGTGGCATAACAGACTTGGACACATGAGTGTTAAAGGGATGAAGATGCTGGTGGAGAAAGGAGTTTTAGAGGGTCTGAAACATGTTGACATGGGACTCTGTGAAAGTTGTGTTATGGGGAAGCAGAAACGAGTTAGTTTCACGAATACCCCAGGGGAGCCAAAGAAGGAACGACTGGAATTGGTACATACAGATGTTTGGGGACCAGCTCCAGTTTCATCACTTGGCGGATCCAGGTTCTATGTTACCTTCATTGATGATTTCAGTAGAAAGGTATGGGTCTATTACTTGAAGCGTAAGTCATATGTGTTTGCTACCTTTAAGAAGTGGAAAGCTGAAGTTGAGAATCAGACTGAGGTGAAGATCAAGTGTCTGAGGTCTGACAACGGAGGAGAGTATGAAAAGTCAGAGTTCATAGCATTCTGTGCAGCTGAGGGAATCAGACTGATGAGGACAATTCCTGGCAAGGCAAGACAGAATGGCATCGCTGAGAGGATGAACAGGACATTGAATGAGCGTGCACGGAGCATGAGAATCCATTGTGGACTGCTCAAGATGTTTTGGGCAGATGCTGTTAACACAGCTGCTTACTTGATCAACAGGGGACCTTCAGTTCCCTTGGGGTTCAAGATTCCTGAAGAGGTATGGACGAGAAAAGAACTCAGGTATTCTCACCTGAGAACTTTTGGGTGCACAGCTTATGTTCATGTTGATCCAGAGAAGAGAGACAAGCTTGATGCGAAGGCAGTGAAGTGCTACTTCATAGGTTATGGTTCTGACAAGTTTGGTTACAGGTTTTGGGATGAGAAGAACAAAAAGATCCTGAGACACTGTGATGTGACCTTTGATGAAGACGTCTTGTACAAAGACAAAGATCAGAAGGTCTTAGGGACTCCAGAGCAAGTGGGAGTTGAGGTTGAGTTGGAGACAGGAGAAACTCAATCAACTCCAGACACTGACGATGAAGAACCGGAGGATGAGCAAGAGACAGATCCAGAAGTGGATCCAGTAACACCTGAGCAGGTGTTGAGGAGATCATCCAGGACCATCAGGCCACCAGACAGGTATTCACCCTCGTTACATTACATGTTGTTGACTGATGAAGGGGAGCCCGAGTCCTTTGAAGTGGCTCTACAAATGGATGATTCCATCAAGTGGGAGCAAGCTATGGATGACGAGATGAGCTCACTTGAGAAGAACAACACATGGGTGTTGACACAGTTGCCTGCTGGGAAGAGAGCTTTATTGAACAAGTGGGTGTTCAGAGTAAAGACTGAAGCCGATGACAAGAAAAGGTTCAAGGCAAGGTTAGTGGTTAAAGGTTACTTACAAAGGAAAGACATTGATTATGCTGAAATATTTTCTCCTTTTGTAAAGCTAACCTCTATTCGGATGTTACTGAGTATTGTTGCATCAAAGAACTTGCACCTTGAACAGATGGATGTGAAAACAGCGTTTTTACATGGAGATCTTGATAAGGAGATATATATGCATCAACCAGAAGGATTTGTCGTTCCAGGCAAGGAACACATGGTATGTAAGCTCAGCAGGAGCTTATACGGGTTGAAGCAAGCACCTAGGCAGTTGTACAAGAAGTTTGACTCCTTCATGCGCAAGAGCGGATTCCATAGGAGTGAAAAGGATAACTGTTGTTACTTTAAGAAGTATACTGATTCCTTTGTTTTCTTGCTTTTGTATGTGGATGATATGTTGATTGCATGAGCAAACATGAGGGATATTGATGATATGAAGGTAAGTCTGTCTTCATAATTTGAGATGAAGGATTTAGGTGCAGCAAAGCAGATTCTTGGGATGAGGATTTCTCGAGACAGGACAGCAGGCACCCTAATGTTAAGTGTACATGTGAGTAAAGTGTACCACATCGGTTAGATTTGAAGAGTTGGAACACTATATAAGCTTGGTGGGCTACTCCTACTATTACCAATTGGTTTTAGTATGGAACCTCACTGGGCTTATGTAGTGGGCCTGGGCTCGCTCCCCAGTTTTATCTCCTAACAAATGGTATCAGAGCCGGTGGCTCGGTCCAGGAAGTCGGGGAAGGCCCAAAGTGGTGAGTCCCGGTAAGGGCGACGACACGTGATACATGCTGTTTCGAGTATGGCTCCTGGCTCGGTGCATGACGTGGTCGTTCGGGGGGCTGGTTTGAAAATTTCACAGTTTGGTGCCGTGGACTTCCGGTTAAGGGGGAGTTACGATGTGGGTAGATTCCCGGTTAAGGAGGAGCTACGGTGGACTCACATGTAAGGGGGAGATTGTTAAGTGTACATGTGAGTAAAGTGTACCACATCGGTTAGATTTGAAGAGTTGGAACACTATATAAGCTTGGTGAGAGTTGGAACACTATATAAGCTTGGTGGGCTACTCCTACTATTACCAATTGGTTTTAGTATGGAACCTCACTGGGCTTATGTAGTGGGCCTGGGCTCGCTCTCCAGTTTTATCTCCTAACACCTAAATCTATCCCAAGAAAGGTACATTGAGAAGGTGTTGAACAGGTTCAGGGTGAGTGACGCGAAACCCAGGACTACTCCACTGGCTAATCACAAGAAACTGTCAAAGGAGCAGTCACCCAAGATAGAAAGTCACCCAAGATAGAGGAGGAGCGAGAGCAGATGACACTTGTTCCATATGCATCTGCAATTGGGAGCTTGATGTATGCTATGGTCTGCACAAGACCTAACATAGCACATGCAGTGGGGGTTGTTAGTAGATTCATGTCCAATCCGGGGAAAGAGCACTGGGAAGCCGTGAAGTGGCTTCTGAGATACTTGAGAGGTACGTCCAAGACATCACTCTGCTATGGCAATGACAAGGTGATACTGCAGGGTTTTGTGGATGCTGATCTCAGTGGAGATGTGGACTCTAGTCAGAGTACATCTGGGTACATCTACACCATAGGAGGGACTGCAGTGAGTTGGATGTCCAAGCTTCAGAAATGTGTTGGCCTTTCATCTTGTGAAGCTGAATATGTTGCTATTGCTGAAGCTGGGAAGGAGATGATATGGCTGACAGATTATCTAGAAGAGTTGGGCTTGAAGCAGCGAGAGAAGATTCTCTACACAGATAGTCAGAGTGCCATGCAGTTGGTGAAGAACCCTGTCCATCATTCGAGGACAAAACACACCCGGAGAAGATATCAATTCACTCGGAAGGCAGTGGAAGAAGGGGAGATGTGTTTGGAGAAGATTGAGGGTGCGAAGAATCCAGCAGACATGTTGACAAAATGTGTCGATGTTGGGAAACTGAGGTTGTGCAAAACCTCAGTTGGTCTTCTGTAGTTGTTTCAGAAGACGGGCGGCTGGCGAGGCGGAGATGTTCATGGGAGACTCTTTTGGAGAATGAAGATTTACTTGGAAGATTAAATCAGTATCCAAGTGGGAGAATTGTTGATTATGGATCCTGGATCCCGATTTTTGGGGGCCAACCCGGCCTGGTAGGGTTTATGAGTTCCTTTTCTCTGTAGCTATATATAGCATTGTATTCTCTGAAATTGTAACTGTGGGACTATCTAATAACACGCCAGCCGCCAGGCTTGTGGACGTAGGTCGATTTTGACCGAACCACGTTAAATCCTGTGTGTTCTTTATTGCTTTCTTTCTTAATCTGTTTGTGAGTGTTGAGAGAATCGATCCTAACACTCTTCACCCACCCCCCCTTCCTTGCAGTGTTAGGAAAACTTTGTTCCGTGCTACCCCACCGATCCCGAGCATCAATGTTGGCCTTCCAAGTCAACAACAACTCCACAACCTCAACAGCAATCCACGGTGAAGATCGCTCCGGTGAGCAGAGATGAGAATGAGAAACAGCGGCAGCAACGGTGAAGATCCCTCCGGTGAGAGAGCAAAGAACGAGAAAGGACAAGGAGAAAAGAAACAGTGGCTGGAAATTGGGTTGAACGAGAAACTCTCTCGCTCTGAGCATTACGTTATTTTTTTTTTTTTAGTTTCTTCCCGGTCAGACCGGTGCCGGTTTTTCCGGTTCAACCCGGTCAGACCGAATTTTCTCTGATCGAACCGGTTTCAAGATGCATGTCTATCTTTTGCTGAAACCGGACCGTCCACATAACCGGTTCGCGGTTCAACCCGGTCCGACCGCTTGTCCGGTCCGGTTTTCAAAACACTGGATAGAAGTATATATATTAATTTGTGCTTAATTTTTTTAAAAGGCCGGCTAAATTGAGCTCGACTTGAAATTAATTCGAATTTAACACCATCCGATCAAATCAAGTGAGATATACGCGCTTCATCTCTATCCGTGGATCTGGATCATCTACTCTCATTTTTTTTTTTTTGTAAATATCTCCTCTCGTCTTGTCCTCTCTCCTCATTTTCCTTTTTTTTTTTTTTTTTTCCTTTGTTCATTAATTACGTTTACTTTTTTAGTTTTTTGCCAACATTAAATACTTTTTTTTATTTGTTAACTTTTGACCATTTTTATTCTTTTATTTGATTTAATATAATAAAAAATTAACATTTATATATATATATATATATATATATATAATATACATATATATTAAATTTTAAAAAGGATGTTTAATAATATAAAAGAAAAATATTTTCTTAAAAACAATTTGTGATGATAAAGTATATATATATATTTTGATCTATCATGTTATTAGTTTAAAAAAAAAAACATATTAGGTTAAATAAATGGATGGACGGGGTAACTCTGGAAGGTTTATATACTTTTTTTTTTAAATGTAGGAAATAACTTTTGTATTACCATATTTGCAAAATCTTAATTAACAAGAAAATCAATCCAAAAACTTCCATTCATGGTTAAATCAAGTCCAGAGCCAATGAATTTTTATGCAGGTCAGAGCTAAAACAAGTTCCCAACTCCCATCCTTGAACGATTTAGCTCAGATTGGGATCTAGACCAAGCAAAGAGCTCCGACCACGGTCCAATTTGAGGCACTGTAAACACATAATTTTAGACCACGCGCGACACACGTAGCTTATGGCACACTAAATCGAAAAGTGTTTAAAAATGTTAAGTCGCAAAACTTCTGAGAATGTTTAGTGCAATATTAGGATAGTATATGTATTTATTGCATAATATATTTGTTGAATATTTAGTATTAAATTTCTAAATATTTAGTATTAAATTTCTAAATATTTAGTATTTATGGTGAGAATAAATCAGTAATATTTGTTTCCTAGTTAGATTAAATCTTGTGTACTATAGATCAGTGTTATCAGAATCGGACCGGACCGGCGGTCCGACCGGGTTCGAACCGGAGCCTCCAACGGTCCGGTTCGAGTAAATAAATTCGGAGGATGTAAGTGAACCCGGTTCGGAAGCCCGACTTTTTGAGAACCGGCCGGTTCTGAGCGGACCGGGCGGTCCGCCGGTCTGCCGGTTCGATATCATCCCATAAAAAAAAAAATCAAAGACAATTCGTCAACCCTAGATCAAGTCCACAGCCGCCTCCATTCGTCATCAGTGTCACTGCCATCCCCTGCCCAGAAGACTTCATCACCGGCAGGAGACAGCGTCACGACGACGATGTGTATCGAGATCGCCGACGCGGTGGCCGACGATTTCTTGATGGCCTGCGTCATCCCCTCCGTGTCTCTGCATCTCCGGCGTCTTTTTTGGTTTTTGAGGTCAGCCAGCGACATGAATAAGGAGAAAGCAAAGCCGTTACCAGATCTTGAAAAAAACTAGCACATTATCTCATGCTTTAAGGAATCTTTAGCTACGCATAACCTTATTGGGAGGAAGAGGAAGAAAATAAAGAAAGGGAAGAGAGAGAGGAACTTAGGAAGGGAAGGGACAACGAGTTTGTTTGCAGGAGGGAGAAGAAGTCTACCAAGCGAGCGAGGGAGCGATGGAGTATTGATGTGGAGCAATTAGCAATGGAGGATTCATATGAAAGTGCCAAAGTGGAGTGAAGTTTCAAGATGTGGAGCGATTAGGGATGGCAACGAGGCGGGTCGGGGCGGGTTTTCGCAGCCCCGGACCCGCCCCGCGGGTCGGCCTGGCTGACCCGGCCCCAGCCAATGGACTTTTCGGGTCGGGTCGGGTCAACAATCCCGCGGGTCGACCCGCGGGGCCCTGACCCGCCCCGTCATGTGAACAATTTTTTTTTTTTTTTTTCACTTTTCAATATTAAATACAATTTTTTTTTTATCAAAATATTACATTATATATAAATTCAAAACATAAATCTAACACTAATCAAATATAAACAACAAACACATCAAATTCATTACAAATACAAATTCAAATCCAAACACCAAATTAACAAATCCTAATAATCTAAATATACATCTATTTGTAATTTGGTCCATGTTATTTATATAGGTACTATATTAACCATATTGTTTAGTAAATGTTAGATCATATTAACATAAAAAAAATAAAAAAAAATATATTATATATATATGCATTTCGGGGCGGGTCTACGGGGCCCCGGGTCTCTAGACCCGGACCCGCTCCGCCCCGACCCGTGACCCGCGGGTCGGCGGGTCAAAACCGGGTCGGGGCCCCGAGACCCGTTGCCATCCCTAGGAGCGATGGAGTGAATGTGGGAAAGCTTGAGGATGTGGGTATGGAAGTTTATAGATCTGGGAAGGCCACGATCTAGGGGTGAGACTTCAAAAGACCGGTCGGACACGGTTCGAACCGGGTCCGACCGGACGAACCGTGAACTGGAGCCCTCACCGGTCTGATACCCGGTCTGGTTCTGATAACACTGCTATAGATACATATGGGTCTAGTTACATTGTGGAGGGGGACACAAAAGCAGTGTTATCAGAACCGGACCGGACCGGCGGTCCGACCGGGTTCGAACAGGAACCGGAGCCTTTCCCGGTCCGGTTTGAGTAAATCCGGAGGATGTAAGCGAACCCGGTTCGACAGCCCGGTTTTCATCGAACCGGTCGGTTTTTGGAGAACCGGCCGGTCCTCCGGTTCACCGGTTCGTTATTCAGAGAGAAAAGGAATAGAAAAAAAAAACTGAAAATATTAAATTAAAGAGTAAAATCACAGAACCCTACCTAAAAAGAGTAAAGTCAGCAATCGCAACTCATCTCTATTATCAATCTCGGTAAAATCCATCCACGACAGAGAAGCTGAGCTCGATTCCCAACTGAGGATGACCTGCTCAGGCGGAGTATATGGTGATGTTCGGAAAGGTAATCGCCAGTGAGTAGAGGTCGAGGAAGGTTGGCTGCGATGACGGTGTCTCTACTGCTGCTGCGTGTTAACTGGGCTCTAATGAGCAGAGGTCTAGGAAAATGAAGCAAAGAGAAGTCTTTTGATTAAAAACCGTGTGTTTCTGACCCAGAAATGCTAAGCTATGCGTCGATTCGATGACTATGATGAAGTTTTGATGAGGAAGACACGGAGAATGAGAAGCTTTAGATGGGTATGTGACTCCAATTTAGGAATGAATGGAGGATCTATCTGGAAGTGGGAGGGAGGGAGCGTGCGTGGTGAGGGAGAAGAGCACGCAGTAGCATGATTTAAACCTCTCTCTCTCCATGGATGGAAGGGAGGGAAATATATGAACGAAAAAGAAGAAAGGTGGAAGGGAAAGAGATACTTCTGGATCAGGAAGGAAGATTACTAGCAAATCTGCTGGGCCACTTCTGTTTTCTCATTAAAACAGTCGGACCGGGTTCGAACCGGGTCCGACCGGCTGAACCGGGAACCGAACGTCTAACCGGTTCGATACCCGGTCCGGTTCTGATAACACTGCAGAAAAGACAAAAGAAATAAAAAAAATTGTCGTTTGAGGAAGTGAAGCGTAGCATTTTTTTATACTTTTAGTTGTTATAATTAATTGTTCTTTTCGGTTGTGTACATAAATTATTATTATTATTATTATTATTATTATATTGTTGTCCATCGTCTTCTTGCTTTAGAGGGAGCAGCTCCACCTCTAACAGCAAACACACAGTTCACCGTCCTTCGGAAGCAGCAAATCGCGATTCGCAGGCTCAGATCTTCTCCGACCACGCACCAGAGCCACCGACGTCAGTTTCCTTCATCGTCGGACCTTCGTTGCACCTCTGCTGTCACCCGGGATTTTGTTGCATCTCGACCCGGCCATCGGAGCTTGGCATGTTCATCTCGATAGCATCAGTTGTGTCCCTGTCCGCGACGATCTCGTTCCCTTCCGATTTTTCCATCTTTGACATCACCATCGACCCAACTCAGCCATGGTTGTCTCACTGCCTATTACTGGTCCTTCTCGAAGCCACACCACCGTAGAATCCCACGATCTCTAACTCCGTTTATCATCGCTCAATCCATTTATCCCAGCCACCAAAGTCGGTTCCGACCATACCTCCATTGCTTCCATCCGTTGCACTCTGCCTTCCACTCGCCGGAGTTTCCACCGGAAGCTCGCCCGTTGTGCCGTTGCTGCTGATCCTGTTGTCCCAGTTGCTGCTGCTGTCGAATCCGCCCTCCGCTGTTGCTGCTACTCCGCTTGTTCTTTCAAGTCGATGATGTACTGTGTCATCTCTTACAGGTTCAATTCTAATCTTGTTGACAAAGTATAAAATCAAAAGACGATAGTGTTAACAGGTACAATTTCTAAATTTTTTTTAGGGTTAATAACTAAAAAATTGTCCAATGTTTACCCTATGTTAAAATTAGGTGTCTGAAGTTTCAAATGTTAAAATGTAGTGTCCGGGGTTTCAACTTTGTTAAAATGTGGTGTCTCGGTGTGATTTCTTTAGAGAAGTCAATTCCAACGAAACCGTCTGTCAAATTCGAGCTCCCATACACACTTCATTATCGTCATATTGCCAGGACCGTCACCAAGGAAGTTGGTCACATCCGCGCAAGTAAATCTCGCTATGTTGTACTTGGAAAATGGTTCCACCTCACTCTTCTAGAAACTTTTTTTTTTTAAATGTTCAATTATTGGGTGAAATTTGACGATTTTGTGAAAAGTAAAGAGTGATTGATTATGAGTGGGTAGGTGGGTTGATGAAAATGATTGAATGGAGATGAAAAGACGCGCATAGACACCAAATTTCAACAAAAATAAAACTTGAGACAGTCTATTTTAACATTTCAAACTTCAGACATCTAATTTTAAAATAGACTAAACTTTGAACAGTTTTTCAGTTATTAACCCTTTTTTTTATCTTTATTTATTTGCGTCTGGAGGTAATCATCTTGTTATCTATTATTATATTATATATATTATACATATATATAATATTATTATGGGTTAATAACCAAATTGCTATATGAGCTTTGGTTTGTTTATAAATCGCTACCTCAACTTTTAATTTTGAAAATTAGCTACCTCAACTTTGAAATTCAGATCAAATCGCTACATCTTTCAATTTTTTGTCAATTTAGACAGAATTGAACCACATGTTTTTTTTTTAAATATTTTTCTTCCAAAAATGCCCTTGTCTTTATTCCTTGCCTCCTTGCGTGAACATACTTCACCATCTTCTCTCCATTATCATCTTTGGTTTATTATTTTCTTCTATGGCGTATATATATCTTCAATTCCAAGAGTTCAGAAAAACTTCTATATTACTAATTAACAATTCCCCCATGAAAAAATGTTAACTCCGCCGCTCTACTTGCTCTGTTCACCTGAAAATTATGTATGAAATTTGCAAATGTCATATATATCCTAATGAAAATATAACAAAATTCAAATTGTTTTGATGTTAGTTCCAAGTATACCAGATTTAGATACAGATTTAAAGTTGTCTCTTTCAAGTGTTTCAACTTCTCTTTTATCTCTTATTATTATCTTATCTTTTATTTTTTTGTGCAATTCCTGAAAATGCTAGTAGGTGGAGTGAATTTAACTTAATTTGTATTATATTTTAAGGATGTATTACTTTTTTATGACTTTGATCCACAAATACCCAGACCCCTTTCGTTGGAAGGAATTGAAAAACAGAATAACAAAAAATATTCGCTACGATTCAACAAAAAAATAACAAAAAGTAAACGTCGTAATAGTGAAAATTGCAGCAGCAAAAGGTGAAAAAAAAAAAACAACAATGATACAACATAATTACTGCAGCAAGATAACACAGCAAAATAACACATAACCTAAACGTAGTATAATTAAAACCGAACTAAAAATTGCATAAGCAAAAGAAAAAAAAAACAACGATGAAACAACACCATTACTGCATCAAAACAACAACAAAACAACTTTTAGATTCTGCAGCTTGTTTTGATGGAGGAATTGTTAATTAGTAATGTAGAAGTTTGTCTGAACTCTTGGAATTGAAGATATACATACAACATAGAATAAAATAATAAAGCAATGATGATAACATAGAGAATATGGTGAAGTATGTTCACGCAAGAAGGCAAGGAAGAGAGACAAGGGCATTTTTGGAAGACAAATATTTGAAAAAAACATATGTGGTTCAATTTTGTCTAAATTGACAAAAAATCGACTGAGGTAGCGATTTGATCTGAATTTCAAAGTTGAGGTAACTAATTTTCAAAATCAAAAGTTGAGGTAGCGATTTGTAAACGGGCCAAAGTTCAAGTAGCAATTTTTTTATTAACCCACAAAAACATTTATCGTATATAATATGTAGTGCATTGGCCAAAAAGACATAATATGTTATGCTAGGTAGGATTAATTTATGCATACTTGATAATTATTTTTAGTGCCCTAAATTAAATGGTTGTAATTTGGTTTAACAATATTTGTTCATACTTGATAATAAGTTGATAAGTATTTAGTGTAAAAATTATGTATATATTAGAGTATTGCAATTTGTGAATTGAGTACCGTAAGGGCGTAATTAAAAATTATATTTTTAATTCGTAATTGAACCCCCGAATTCGAATTTCTGTTCGTAGACCGATTGTATATCTAGACGATTATTTCTTTACTCTCCTATGTAATTTAGGTTTCTAGTTACCCTAATAATTAACTAGTGGCGACTCTATTGCAAAATCCGCGTTTTCAAAAACGTAATCGACTTAGGTCAGATTTTTAGGGTCTGAGGGCATCATCAAACTGAGGCTTGATCGACCCAAACCAAGTCCCCTACCATTAAAATGCGGTCCCAACGCTGTGCATATCTCGAGCTCATTTTGACAAATGACATTGTTTTGTGGTTTGTGAGTCTTCATCTTCTTTGTGAGAACTTTGAAACATAACTGACCCTGTTCTTAACGAGCAAAATAAAATAAAAAACTGACCCTGTTCTTGGACATTTCATCCGTATAACAAGAACCTGACTCATTTTATTTTGATCTCATCATCGTATTTTGAAGTTGCTTTATTCAAAACAAAATTCAAGCTTCAGCAAATGATGGTCTAGAGTCTAGACACAGAGATCCCAAAATCAAGAGCCAAAGCATAAGAGGCCTAAGAAGTTAAATTATATGTTGTGTGTTAATAACCAGAACAATATCAAAAACGCATTCTGCGCACTTGCCTTTAACTTCACTGAAAGCTTTCAAGGATTAAGGGAGAGTACGAGACCGAACTTTGGATTCCTTTCCAGGGCCTTAGTGTCCAGAGCACCAGAGACTGTAAGGAAGGACCTGGGCATAATCTCGTGCTACAAGAGCGCCCCAAGATTGTCATGGTTGTTGAGCTTCGCTTTCACTAGTGTATGAGCATCCACTGGATATATACAGCCAACAGTGAGTGTGTTCTCATTGGTGGAGAACTTGCGGCTCATCTCTCCCACCATAGCTCCTTTATTCAGCTGCTCTAGTTGGTGCAGATACAAACACCTCAGTGAATCTCCTTTGTCAGCTCTACACCACAAAATCAAAACTTGTACACAAATACAACTTCTATCAGCATTCCAAGTATATCTAAGCATTGGAAGTTGATATGGAGTAGCTTACAGGACAACTGAAGCAACAGAATTTGGATTTGTCACACTGATTCCTGCATTGTACTGAAGAAACTTGCGAGAGTCTGTTGTGTAACTTTTCTCTGCACCAAAGGCAATACTAGGGGTCCCGATTGTTGTAGAAACATCAATAACAAGGGACTTACTTGCAGAAACACCCATGCTGAATGTTGCATGTTCATGAGAATATCTTGACATCACCTACAAAAGAAAGAAAGCAAGATTATATAGTTGAGAAGAATTGCTTCAGTTTTCCGTGGATTTGTGTTATTTAGATTTTGTGTTGATACCGTTCCAGAGTCATAATCAGGCAGCCTTATGGAGGCAACTGTTAATGTTGGTGGTAGAATATCTGTGATGATAACAGTTGTTAAGATCTGCTGAAGTTGGGAAACGATAATATTGTTAGACCATAAAAAATGTAAATTAGTAACTTTGAAATACATGAGATAATGGTGGTTACATTGGATTCAGTGTCGACTTTGACGTTAAGCACAACATTCTTGTGACTGTATTGTGCTGAAACGTCTCCTGAAGAGAGACCTCCATTCTTCCCTATAGAGGTAGTGATGGCCTGGAGAAGATAAACAATCCATATTAAGTACAAGTGTACAACTTTACTTCCTTCTTGCACAAAGAAGATAGTTCTAAAGATTTTCTCAGTTTCTACTGTTAAGGCACATAAGATGCTAATACATAGAAACAACCAGTTATCCTATACTACAAATCTGCAAATATAAGCTAATAAATACAATTGATGGGTCATTCATTACCTGTATTTAAAATAAGTCATGCAACTGAAGCGTAATCAGATACTATGAAATGGCAATTTAAAAAATCAATTTCGCATAGAGCAAATAAAACCAGGCTGAAATAATTTTAAGGGTTAAAGGTACTTTTCATACCACATGTTTGACCGAATGTGGCTTTTAGTACCGGATGTTTAGTTTTGTATACTTCTGGTACCAAACGTTTGAAAAAATTTGGCTTTTGGTACATCCGTTGGTCGGCCGTTAGTTTTGGCCGTTAAATGACATGTGCAAGTTACGTGATCGACTCTAAACTTTTAATTTTGTTCAATTTAGTCCCTCAGATATATTCATATCTTTTATTTTGTTTAATTTAGTCCTAAACCTTCAAAATCGAACCCAATTGGGACCTATCTCCAATTGGGTAAATTTGACCCAAATGGGGCTATGTCAATTGAATTCGATTGGTTTAATTGGGTCTGATTTTGAAGTGTTATGACTAAGTTAAACAAAATTAAAGTTAGGAATATATTTGAGGGACTAAACTGAACAAAATTAAAAGTTTAGAGTCGATCACGTGACTTGCACATGTCATTTAACGGCCAAACCTAACAGACAACTAACGGATGTACCAAAAGCCACATTTTTTCAAACGTTTGGTACCAAAAGTATACAAAACTAAACATCCAGTACTAAAAGCCACATTCGGTCAAACATGTGGTATCAAAAGTACCTTTAACCCTAATTTTAAATGCGTGGATTCTCATTCATGAACCTTGAACTGCATTTCTATTTTCAAATCAACCCCATGTCCAACTGCCAGATCAAATAATTGACTATTTTATCTAGTCCAAGAGGGAAAATGTTCTAAATAAAAGGATCAAATGAATGAGATGAAAAACTATTTGCATTAAGAAGTGGTTACAATCAATTCGCGAATTCATGGCTATCTGACAATGTTAAATGAAATGGCGCACAAAACTGTGGTAGCAGTACAAAATCAATTAGAGAGTAGTTTGTTTCAAACTCAAATGCAATTTCTCCTAGTTCCCGATCACACTGGATCTAACTTCTCCCAAAACCGAAAGTTTATAGACAATCTTGTTCTGATTCATGCATTATCTGTGAAAATAGTGTAGACTTAAACACGAGGAGAGAAGATCAGCTATAAAGATTGGGTCACAGATATAAGATATCACAATACCTAAAACCTCTTCCCCATTCATGTCGGGGACAGTAAGAAAGATTTTCAGTAATCGTCTTTTCTGAGATATCTTTGCACTGATAAAAATGAAATTATGACACATATGCATCTTTCATTCAAAAGCTCTTCTTCTATTAGCTATTCATCTTTCATCCACTAAATCTTGAAAAAGACTAGCTATAAGTAGAATCAAGAGAAGCAATGCCGTGCGTATGTCAATGAGCAAACTAATCATAACAGAAACAATGACAAGAAAAGGTATTCATCACCCAAGATAGCATCTCAAGCTCATCAAGAAAGTATAGGTAACAAAAGAATCAAAATAAAGAGTCAGTATCGGTCCATTTATGCTCTAACTGAAAATAGTGAACTTCTGATCACTGCTGTAGTCCCTCGTCAGCACGTCTGCAAATAAAATCGAATCAATTACAGGAATTCAACAATAAATCTGCGCATGAAACTATACACGGATCAGCCAAATATATGCAAACTTACGTACCTTTAGCTTTCTTTCCGAACTCAGAAAAGAAAATGGGTCCCATATTCATCTCTGCGGAGACTGGTGGAGGAGGAGCGAATGCGTGAAGAGAACGGGAGAAGGATTGTGCAGTGGAGAAGTCTCCGGCTAAGGGAAGAAAGGAAGGGAGGGTTTATGTAAACTCAACAATGTAAAAGCGGCTTGTTAGCCACGAAGAGAGAGCGGAGCGTTGGCCACGAATGAGAGGGGCCGCTTGAGTACAACATATTCGGTTAACAAAGCCGATCCTATTCCACAAAGCCAACACAATTTTATTTTTTTTCTTAGTGTAGGTGTGTCTAGAGCTGAGCAAAAAATCTCAAAATCCCGAAAGCTCGAGAAGCCCGTCCCGAAAAACCCGATCCTGAATAGGCCCAAGCCCGAATGGGCGGGACTTTCGAACTCGGGCTTGGCTTTTGAACCAAAATCCCGAAAAGCCCGAGTCCGTCCCGACTTTTGTTAATATTATATATATATATTCTAAACCCTAAATATAGTTACTATCTAACTATCTAGGTTGTACTTGATAGCTAATAATGATCCCTAGGAAAAAGCAGAAGTACCCTCCCATGTCCATTTAATGCACTATGCAGAACCTAGTACGCTTATAGCAGCCAACACCAAATAGGGAAGTAAGCTTTTATTAATTATTATTTGTCCCACACCGACTAGCTTCACCCTAGGATAGACTCTCATGTGTTATATAACTAGACAAATAAAATTAACTACTTATTATAGTTCTAGCTGTAATTATGTATGTATATATACATGTATATCTGTTTGATTATGTACGTATATATGTATATATCCGTCATTTTATTTATTTATTTATTTATTTTTAAAATTCGGGATGTCCCGAGCCCGTCCCGACTTTTACGAGCCCGAGTCGGGCGGGAATTTTGTATTGGGTTTGAACTCAGGCTCGGGCTCGGGACACAAATAATGGGCTTGAAAATTTCGGGCTCGGGCTTGACAGAGGCAAAAGCCCGCCCGTCCCGTCCCGAGCTCACCCCTAGGTGGGTCCATTAGGAGGACAACAATTGTAGGATGCTTATTCCAAACATAGCCTCTGTCGATTCTTTAGCGGGGATGGATCACCAGAGTAAATTTCTCAACACAATTTGGCACCTCCTTGGTTGGCTAGTGGTTCGGCCGAAACTACTTATTTAGGGAGGATGGATTTCTTTCTATCTCACCACAAAGGAATAAGAGATTAGTCTTATAATAAATCTCATGTCACTCGATATTTATAAGAGGAGCAAAGTGGAAAAAGTCCACTTTGCCCTCTACCATATTCCGGCCGACCTATAGAGTGTGGGAGGACCAATTTTGGGCTTCTCATGTCAATTGAGATTTTAAGCCTAGCCCAAAATCTCTAATATGACATTACCCAATTTCCTTAGGTACCAGACTCATATTAATGGGCTCCCAATTATGGCGGCCCAATCTCCAAATGCCAACAACTCCCACTCGCCAAAATGGGAGAGTGCCTGTTAATATGTTGTCGACCAACACATCAACATTAGTCTTCGATCCAGCCCTGCTTCGAAATAGTTCATACGAGGTTTGCCGTGCGACCGACGTTCACGACAGGCATCATGCTACTCATCTGTTAGGAGTGTTGTAGTACCCGCGGAACGTTGATTCCCCATCTCTAATCAACCTGTTAAAACAATATTGTGTTGCGCGGTATCCTAGGTCAACTGTGATTCTCCAATTGCCTAGTTTCCACATAGGAATACTCCTTCAAAGCATTTGTACAAGTATTCACAACCTTCAACTAATATTAGGCTGGTGGCCACCTAGTGAATACAAGAGTCGGAGAATTACAGGTGTACATGTAAGCATCTGGTGATGGGCATCGTAATTGGTAGCCCATAATATGTATAGTTTGCCTAAGGTAATTAGGTAAATGTCACATTAGGGTAATTGGGCTAGACCCAAATCCCAATTGACATGAGAGGCCCAAATTATGGGCCTCCCCTATGCATGGCCGGCTGAAATAAGATGTGAGGGCAAAGTGGACTTTTGTCCACTTTGCTCCTCCTATAAATACATGGTGTTAGGGAATTTTTAGGGTTAATCACTATTCCCTCATTAGAGTGTTTTAGAGAGAAAAACCACCCACCCTATACCTAGGTATTTCGGCCGAACCCCTCACCCAAGGTGTGCCAATTTGCTTTCTAAGCAAACACTCCAGAGATCTGTCCCTGTGGCAAGAATCGATCAGAGGCTTTGCTGTGGAGCTTGTACTGCGTTGAGCTTCTCTAACAAGAACCTCTACGGGTCCCGACCGGAGGATCGTGAACTCCCTGCAGAAGGATCTAGGGACTACGGACCATCTTTGAGGTATGTGCGAATCTTCTGCTGCGTAATTTCGATTACTAGCTTGTACCATGATTTAGTATCTGTAGTGATTACTCCCCGTAATCTAACAGTGGTATCAGAGCGAGTGTTAGGAGTTCATGATTTTGATAAATTGGTGTTCTTGAAGTTTAAAAATAAAAAAAAAAAATGAAAATTTTAAAAGAAAATTTTAAATTTTCGAGTTTTTGGGGTTGTTGGTGAATCCGAAATTTTCATGATGTTCTTGGTTAATTTGATGTTTATGATCTTCAAAAAAGTGTAATATTTATCAAAATCAAACGTTGGATTGTAGATCGTATTAAAATTTGATCTTGAAATTTGACCACTTGTTCCCAATTACATGTTTATTTCGGCAAAACCCTAAATTACAAGGTAAATTTTTTAATTTCTTAGGCTCCAAGAAAGCTAATTTCGGCCGAAATATCAAAATAATATTGTTTACCATATTTTAATTTTTAACTAAGGTAAAAATATATCTATAATTGGGAACATTAGGATAGATTCACATTAATATATAGAAATATATATAACTATCAATATATCTAAATATTTAATTGCCTAAAAGATTGAGAAATATATTGTCAGTATATTTGTTACCCTATTTAAGATATTGACAATAAATAAATATATATATTATATATTGTGCCTATTTTTTTCATATATATATATATATATATATATATATATATATATATATATATTGTTGATTGATTTAATCTTATAGATAGAATCTTAGCAATAAATATATATATATGTTAATATTGGCAGATATATATATATATATATATATATATATATATATATATATATATATACATATATGTTTAATATTGGAAATTGTTTTATATAATAAATGTTACTTGGTGGCTAAGTTAAATATTTTTTGGGATTTAAAACCTTACTTGTGCCACAAGTAAACATTTCGGACCAACTTTTAATATTTTAAACTATTGGGCCGGTCCAATATGTCAAACCGGGACGAAATAAAACCGAACCGGGTTTTCTCAATCGGTTCGAGCTAGTCGGGTCCGGTCGGACCGGGGTAACTAAGTGGATCTAACCGAACCGGTTTTGTGTGTTGAACCAAACCGAACCCTATTTAATTGGACCGGTTCGGACCGAACCAGATTTTAAAATTTATAAACCGGACCGAACTGAACCGGATTTGCCAGACCGGGCCGAACCGGATTTTCTGAACCGAACTGGACCAAACGAACCAAAATCGACTGAATCGAACAATGTTTTTCAAAACTGAATTCAAGTCAATTAAAATAGGGAGGTCAATTTTAAAATTCAAATGTTTTTTAACCTCTAAATGGACTACACAGTGCTCATAGGGTTGCTAACCTCTATGTCTTGTTTCGATTATGAGGATGGATCTCGGAGATACATGTTTTTTGGGACTGGATTAATTAGAGGGCTGAATTGCAATTGTTTGTTATTCAATATATATATATATTAATGCATGATTATAAATGTTGTCTTGACTTAGTCAAGCTGGATACTGCATGTTGTGGGCGGAGCCCTGGTTAAATATATGGAATGCGCACTAGGATAGATATGATGTGATAGTTGGAAATGCCTAGGATTCATGTCTAGAATGTTGCGTGATTGAATATAAGCATGAATTGTAAATCAGCTCCTAATGTTTAAAATTATTTTAAAATCGAAAACCAGTCGCCAAATATGTATGATGGATGTGAATGATTCATGTTAAGACGCGTGCCTCGGGTTGATGGGTCTCTGATCCCAGTGACACCTCTCACGGGTATTTCGCTCTTCTTTCTGATCCGCTTAGCTTGACGGTTTGATCTATTCATCTTCTCCTCGCAAACCTGCACAATGGGTAGTACCGAAGCACGGAGATGGGTGGTGGGGTGGTGCTCGGTGAACCCTCTCCGATGCCTAAATATGTTCGGGTTCTTTAGAGAGAGAAAATCCTAGAGAGAAGGCAGAGCTAAAACGTACGAAGATGTAAACTTGTTCAAATGAATAGAACTTGCGAAGTATATATAGGCTACGGGGGGATTAAGGTGACTTAATGACACTGTTAATCCCTAGACGTACTTTATTAACACATAACAGTAGGATTAACCATTTATGAGCATGGAGAGGTGGGTGAAAAAGTCTAAGTATGAGTCGGGTAAAATGGATGTCGGGACGGGGGTCGGACGGAAAATTCGACCCCTAAGGCCTAGGATCGGGTCAGCTTGCCCGACCTCGCTTGGGAGATGCTGGGTTAGCTGACCCGAACCCTCCTAGGAGAGATCGGTTGAGGCTACCCGATCTCACCTAGGTGAGACCAACGCAGCGGAATATGGTGCACATACCTACAACGGTTTCCGTTGTCCCAGGATCACTGAGGGGAGTTCTCGATCCGCCGGACGGTTCCCGTAGAGGTTCTAGTTAAGGAAGCCCTACGTCTCCACAACAAATCCTCTGTCGATTCTTTAGAGGGGATGGATCACCGGAGTAAATTGCTCAACATAATTTGGCACCTCCTTAGTTGGCTAGTGGTTCGCCGAAACTACTTATTTAGGGAGAAGATATTTCTTTCTATCTCTCCACAATGGAATAAGAGATTAGCCTTATAATAAATCCCATGACACTCTATATTTATAAGAGGAGCAAAGTGGACAAAAGTCAGCTTTTCCCTTTAGCATATTTCGACCGACCTATAGAGTGTGGGAGGCCCAGTTTTGGGCATCTCATGTCAATTGAGATTTTAAGCCTAGCCCAAAATTCCTAATGTGACATTACCCAATTTTCTTAAGTACCAGACTCATATTAATGAGATCCTAATTATGGCGGCACATTCTCCAAATGCCCACACTTTGTAGGGGCTCTAAGTTGTTCATATATCTTTCTAATCACTCTTTTGTTATTTCCAAACTTCTGTTTGTTCCAATGCCATAACCTACACTTGCAGCTCAAAAGCTGTTTTTTTCGACCAGAGAGGCATGTTTTAGGCACCATTCATATTGGAGATAGACCATTTCTCAGCCTTGGATCAAGTATCTTTGACAATCTCATTGAACACCTCATGCTCCATCCACATCTCTTCGAATCTGAATGATTTAGGGCATTTCACATCATTGAATTCAGCCACAAGTCCAAGAAGAATACGGTATGATTAAAGGAATTGTTCATGTATAATCTACGATCTTGGATAGACGTCAAGCCATGAAGTATTTGCTAGGCCACAATCAAGGCTTTCTTTCACAATAGTTCTGTTTTACTGATTATATTCAACCATGTGTAAGGCTGGCCTTGGAAGTTTGGATACAACAATTCTGCGTCATCTATCATTTTGTTGAATTTGTCCATCTGATTGGTTTCCCCCAACGTGTTTTTTCATGACCATAAAGAATGTTGTTAAAGTCGCCCATACACACCTAAGTAGCTTTCCTTCGTCGAGCAATTCGTCTTAGGGTGTTCCAGTTCTGTTTTCGCTCGTTGAAATCAGGGTGGCCATATATTCCAGTGAAGAACCAAACTTCATTAGCACCTCGTCTTTAGATGGAGCGGTCTATGATATTTTTGGACTTGTAAAGTTGTAAAGGACTAAAACATTTGAGCTATCATCCTATCATAAAGCAAAAACACCGGATTTTCCAACTGGTTCAACATATTCACTAACATGCGTTCGTAATCTCTTTTTAACACCTTCACAAAAACCCGACCCATTTTTTGTTTCCATGAGGAAGACTATCGTTGGCTTACGCCTCCTCACGAGGTCCTTGAGGTGAGGAACTGTCAGGTTGGATTTAAGTCCCTGACAATTCCATGATATGATACTCATGGGGACCGTATGACTATTTCAGCACAGACACCAGAGCCATTAGCAAGCAGAGTGTTGGTTTAGACGATAGTCAGAGGAGTTGATGGACTTGATTTTCAGATCGACATCTTCCACGACCTCTATAGGGGTTAGTTGGAGTTTTACCCAAATGTAAAGTCATTGGATTCTTGGTAAAAAAATGTTTGAAATAATGAATTATCTTAATGAATACTAACCGTTCTTTGTGAGATTATACCACAGGTCCTAACTTGATGATCTGACACTTTCTTCTTCTTCAAGCTTCTTCGCTCTCATGCGTATTTAACAAGGTTGTTTCGCAGCTCTCCTATTGGGGTCCTTCAATCTCGCACTTTGCAGAAAGTAAGGCTCTATTCTCCACGAACTAAACCTTACAGAATGAGAAAAGTAGACTAGGGGTCTATGTAATAGGGTTTTCTCTCTAAACTCTCTCTATTGGTGGAGAAGTAGACTATGTATTAACCTTTAATTTTTGGGTTAATACATTTTTTAGTCACTTATGTTTGCACAATGTGACCAATAATTACTTCTTTTTTTGACATGATAGTTTGGTTACACTCGTTCCAGAATGTGATTAAATGGTTTAGATATATTATATTTTGTTATTTCTGTTTGACTCAATGTGCTTAAATAGTTATAAAATGACAATTTTACCCATGCCTTCAATTAATTCAAGTGTTCTTCATTATATCTGTCGTGTTCATTTTTTGTTTCATTTTTTTTAATTGAACACCGAAGATGATCTGTCAAGCAATAATGGAATTGGATGAGGAAGGAGGACCGAGCGAAGAAGCGATTTTTTAGTTTATTAAACTTAAGTACAATGATCTATCAGGGACATGTTAATTTTCTAAGACAAAATGTGTGTTTCCATGATTTTTTTTTCATCTGATCGGTTATAAAAAAATAATTCATATTATTGAAGTGTTTTTGTTTTAGTTGTACCAGAGAAGGGGAATCATTTAGTCACACACCAAATTTAATCTCTTCTCGAAACTCTTTCAACTTTAAGGCAGGTGGGTTCAATAATTTATGAAGAAAAAACTGGATGTTAATTGGAGTTTGCTTTGTTATTGTTAAAGCCCATACTTGGTCATGTCCAGCCCGTTTTATTTTTGTTGAATTGTTGGGCAAGGTCCATTTTGGTTTATGGCCCGTTATTGATCGATCTGTGACTTTGGTGTTAATTTAAGGACTGAAGTTGTAAACATAAAAAGGTTGCGGTGCAACTTTGATTATTTCTATTAGGGTTTTGTATTTATTGGGGTGATGAGAGAAAATTAATATACAACTCAAAGGATCCCCGTATATTCTGTTGTGTGCTCTCTCTCGCGACTTTTGGTTTTTCTCCGCCGCGCTCCGCCGCGCTCCGCCGTGTTCTTTGATCTTGCTAGTTTTTACATGGTATCAGAGCAGTGGAGCTCGTACCGCTTCGACGATCTTATTCTGTATCTTCCGCTGCGGTAACTGTTTTCATTTCTCTCCACCTCGTTTTTCAAGATAAAACGTTTTCTTTGACCGATCTTGTTTTTGAGATGACGAACTTGATTATTTGTTCATAGATCTCGTGTTTTTCTGTTTTTCGCGGTGGATCTGTGACGATAACGATTCGTCTTCTTTACCTTTTTCTGAATAAATCTCTTATTGCATGTGATGATTGCCTTCGAATCTTCGTAGATCTCGCAATCTTTATGATATTTCTGTAGATCCGTGACGAAAGCAACCACTACATGACTTTATTGTTCAGATTCATATTTGCATGTGATGTTTGACTTCGAATCTTCATAGATCTCGCTATTTCTGTCATATTGCTGTAGATCCGTGACGAAAACGACCATTACGCAACTTTTATTGTTCAGATTCATACTTGCATGTGATGATTAACTTCGAATCTTCATAGATCTCGCAATTTCTGTCATATTGCTGTAGATCCGTGACGAAAACGACCATTACGCAACATTTGCTGTTCAGATTTATACTTGCATGCGATGATTGTCTTCGATTTCTCGTAGATCTAGCAATTTTTATGTTATTGCCGTAGATCCGTGACGAAAAACAAACACTGCATGACTTTTGCATTTCAGATCTACACTTGCTTCTGGCTTGTCCCTATTCTGTTGAACGATTGGCTATTTTGTTGGCTTGATGTGCTGATGTCCTCTTACTTTAATGTCATACTCCTGTGACGATTTAACTGAATCAGACGTTTCTTTAAAAATTGTGATCTTTGTTTGAGTCTCTCTGCTCCCTCTATCCTTAATTGTTTGATCTGATTCTTGTAGATCTACTCTTTTCTTCTGATCTACATTTACTGTCATATCATAAATGACAAATGAATCGGACAAACAAGTGGGAGAAACTTATGAACTCAACTCAGGCGATGCTCTAACAAATCCTGTTATCGATGCGACGCCAAAAATTGATCACAATCATCCTCTTTACCTTCATCCTTCAGATTCAGCCGGTTTATCTGTGGTTTCTGAAAAACTTACTAGTTCTGAGGATTATGGTTTTTGGAGTAAGGCTATGAGAATTTGTTTGATTTCGAAAAACAAACTTGGATTTGTTACTGGTGCTTGCAAGAAGGAGAGTTTTGAACCTAGCCTCCATCCTTTATGGGATCGCTGCAATGCTTTGGTTCTGGCGTGGATTATGAACTCTGTTTCTCGTGAGCTTATGTCTGGGAACATTTATACTGAGAGTGATTTTTCTGTCTGGAACGATTTAAAAGAAAGGTTGCATAAAGTCAATGGCTCTCGCATTTTTCAGTTACACAGAGATGTCTGCCTGGCCCAGCAAGGTGTGGATTCCATATCCACTTACTTTGCTAAGCATAGGACTATGTGGGAGGAGTTTGATGCCATTTGCAACCTGCCTAACTGTGGATGTCCGGAATTTCAAAAGCATATTTTACATGCCAACAATCTGAAACTCTTTCAGTTCTTAAATGGTCTCAACGATTCTTATTCCAATGTTCGGACAAATCTTGTTATGAGGGAGATCCTTCCTACTGTTTCTCAAGCTTACTCTATTTTGATTCAAGAAGAAAACCAACGCAGCATTTCAAACAGCTCTATCGCCAATATTGCTGATTCCAGACCCTCTTTTGCCTCAGATAATCCCTCCAAATCAAGGGGTCAGAAAAGGAATCTCAATTTGGTCTGTGATTTTTGCAAAGCTCGTGGTCATGATTCTGATCATTGTTTTAAAAAGAATGGCTACCCGCCTGGTTGGAAGCTGCGTACCAACCAGGGTCAGGGCAGGACTCCCCAAGCTAATGCTGTGATCAATGCCAATACTAATGTCCCTAGCAGTGATGGTGGGAGTAGTGGGATTTCCACTCCTCTCGACTTTCCCAGAAATCAACCAATGATGATCACTAATGAGCAGCTGGAGCACCTGGCTCGCAGCATGGCTAAGTCTCACCATGATTCTGAGGTTGAAGCACGTGCAAATGTTGCCTCAACCACTCCAGGTATAATTCTGTTTGTTCCTAATTCTGTTGACTGCTCTAATTGGATCATTGATATTGGTGCCACCCATCATATGAGTTTTACATCTGATCACATGATTAATTTTAAAGCTATCTCATCATATGTTCAAATGCCCAATGGTGTTTAATCTAAAGTTGCTGGTATTGGGAATATTCAACTTGGCAGAAGTTTATTTTTAAGTAATGTCCTTTTTTTGCCTGATTTTAAATACAATATGTTGTCTGTGGCTAAGTTGACTAAAGATTTAGCTTGCTCAGTTATCTTTCATTCTAATTCTGTGATTTTACAGGATCGTTGCAGTGGAGTGGTGTTGGGGAGTGGACATGAAGCTGCAGGGTTATATTTTTTTAAAACACAGCCTTCAATCCCTGTAGCATTCCAATCTTCCAACAGCAACCCACAAACCATTCTATGGCACAGACGTCTAGGTCACCCTCATTTTAAAATCATGAGCAAGATTCCTGACCTTAAAACCCTTAGTTTACAGAATAAAGTCATTTCAGATTGTAATGTTTGCCCTATGGCAAAACAGTCTAGACTACCTTTTCCTAATAGCAATTCTGTAACTGCTGATGCATTTGAATTGATTCATGTTGATGTTTGGGGTCCCTATCATAAACTCACCCATGATAACAAACGTTTCTTTCTGACTGTTGTTGATGACTTCACCAGAGTTACTTGGGTTTATTTGCTCACATTGAAATCAGATGTTATTGAGATTTTCAAACATTTTTTTGTGATGATTAAAACCCAATTTTCTAAAAACATCAAACGTGTCAGATCTGATAATGGTGGTGAGTTTATTAATGAAAATTGTTCTACTTTTTTCTTGAATCATGGTACTATCCATGAAACTTCGTGTGCCTACACTCCTCAGCAGAATGGTGTAGTTGAAAGAAAACATAGGCATTTACTACAAGTTGCTCGATCTTTGAAATTTCAAAGTTCTGTTCCAGATAAATTTTGGGGAGAATGCGTTTTAACAACATGTTATCTTATTAATTTGCTCCCAACTGATGTTTTGAATGGCTATTCCCCTTTTGAAAAGCTTTATGGAAAAGTTCCATCTGTTAATCACATTCGAGTATTTGGTTGTCTTTGTTATGCTAAGATTTTGCCTCTGTCAGACAAATTTTCAACCAGATCTGTTGCTTGTGTTATGATGGGATATTCCTCCACTAAAAAAGGCTACAAGCTTTACAACCTTACTACTAAGTCCTTTTTTGTATCCAGGGAAGTCAATTTTCTTGAACATTATTTTCCTTTTCAACATAACAACAATACTACTCTTCCTGTTTTTTCTCCTAACAGTTTGCCCATTACTTTTTCAGATCCTGTTGGAGTAACATATATCAGTCACCAATCTTTTGATCCTGGTAGTCACCCTGGTGACCATCCTATTGCTGAAACGTTGACTTCCGATGATGCTAACAGCACTCGTGATATCCTTTTAGATGGTAATGATGATGATTTTTCTGATGATCATGCAACTGATATAGTTGATGTTACCCCTACTGTTGCTGAACCATCTCATAGACCTGTTAGACATACTAGGCCTCATGTTTGGACTCGTGATTATGATATGACTGCAAATTGTTCTACTAAACATCCTATTTCTTCGTACTTGAGTTATGATAGAGTTTCCAATGACCATAAGTATTTTTTAAGTATGATTGATAAAATTCATGAACCTAATACTTTTTCTGAGGCCTGTAAAAATGACTCCTGGATTAAGGCCATGAAAGAGGAAATTGCTGCTTTAGAATATAATAAAACTTGATCATTGGTTTCTTTGCCTCATGGTATAAGTTCTATAGGATGTCGATGGGTTTTTTGTGTGAAATATAATTCTGATGGTTCCCTTGAGCGTTATAAAGCTCGTCTTGTTGCAAAAGGTTTTAAACAAAAAGAAGGTATTGATTATGATGAGACTTTTTCACCTGCAAAAATAGGGACTGTTCGGGTTGTATTATCACTTGCTGCAATGAATAGTTGGCCTTTATATCAAATGAATGTTTATAATGCATTCCTCCAAGGTGATTTATCTGAGGAGGTTTATATGGATTTGCCACCTAGATTTGGTAATCAGGGGGACTTGTGTGTTGTTGATTATAGTCTTGTATGCAGATTATACAAATCCCTCTATGGATTAAAACAGGCTTCGAGACAATGGAATATTAAACTTACTGAAGCTCTTCTTGGTAATGGGTATACTCAAAGTCACCTTGATTACTCTCTTTTTATAAAGAGGAAAGATAGTGATATTGTTATTCTTTTGGTATATGTTGATGATGTCGAGGCGTGGTAACTGCTAGTGCTGGGTTCGATTGGAATTCAGCAGTTGCTCTGCTAATGAGTTTGAATCCGAACCCATAAATGGTTTAGATTCAAACCAAATATTCGATTTTAAAAAATAATCGCAAAAAATGAAGATTTTTATTGAATTTTTTTGTTGAATTTTGACGAACAATATGATGAACAATGTGAAAAATAAATGTAAAAAGTATTTTGGTCATTTTATCAAAATATAACTAAACATTTACATTTAGGAATGTAAATATATAATAAAAAAATACTTGTTTGAATTGACGATCATATTTAATGATAAATAAATATTATAACTAACAAAAACAATATATTAATCCTTTAATTTTACCCTTACGGCGATCAGCTAGGAATGAAAGAAAAAAAAAAAAAAAAAAATCAGGTCGGCAAAGAATAATTTCATTTTGACATTTAATATGTCCCGTGAAATTGATTTTCCTTTCGTTCTTCTCCATACGTAACCGACATCTATCTGTTCTGAGGTCTCAGACGAATTTGCATTTCTGCATATATACGCAGCTGTTCTCCATTCACCTACGCCTCTTCCTAGTTCCTCCATTGTAAAACCGATCTTCTCCCCTTCTATCCAATTGCTACTCTGTGATTTTCATGGATACTTCCTCTCTCGATCGAACTCCGTTGCTGTGCTCTTACGTCTCCGTCCAATTCGACTCAATCGATCTCCTGTTTGCTACATCCTTGCATCCTCAGATTTTTAATTACCCTTGTACCCTTTTCTGACGACCAGCCAACACTCGAGCCGTCTTCGGAACAGAAGAAGCAATGGGGAAACGTAAGTTTTTCGAGATCGTTTCATGTTTTAATTTTGATGATTCGATTCTCTGCAAGAAAGGGTAATCTAGTATTCTGCTAACTTCCGTTTGTTGGCTTTATTGGATTGTTGAATTGTGGGTTTAATATAAGCTCAAAGCTGTTCATATGAGTTGTATTTTAGTTGAATTTATGGAATTTCCCTTACTTGAATAATGCCGCGTGTACTTTACCGAGTCAAGTTATAGACAGACCAACCATGGTAATGCTATTCTTATCAGGGTATTCTAGTTTTAGCCTTTTTGGTACGTTCTTCCTTATCCCATTTAGATCAGTTATGTCTTCCTTTCATCCTTGGAGAAAGTGAGCTTGTCAAGAGTTTTTGCTTGTTAATTTTGCCGATTTTACAACCAACAGGTAGTTCACAACGTAGACATGCTGCTATGTTGGATAATCTTAGTGATGATGACAGTAGTGAAAGTTCAACTTCGACTCTCCAGTCAGATCGGATGGCAGTAACTGCACATGAGGAAGTGCAGGTCCAGAAAGATACCTTGCTCGATCAATCCGTTGATTTGTTGTATGAAAAGAGGTAATCGCAGGGATTCCAATTCAAATTTCATCCTGATACTAGGCACCTTTCAGGTTTTATCTCCAAGTGTGCACTAGTTCTGTGTCTGAATTGTACTGATGTGGTATGTTTTGTTTTGATTTTGATTTTTTTTTTTTTTTTTTCTGAAGGGGGTCAACAAGGGAGAAAGCTCTTTCCACAATCATAGAAGCGTTCAACACCGGATTGCACCACGAATTCCTGGAGAAAAAGTAAGCAACTAATACATTTTTCCTTTGTGGTTTTATTAAATAATTTTGGATTCATTTGTTGCCATTGAACCTGTGTTGTCCAGTGTCATGTCTCTAATGTTATTGTATTCTTGTTACTACCTTTGGTCTTCAGATTTGCAACTTTACTACATCAGTGCATAGCTTCCATCAAGAAGGGATCTGCTAAGGAAATATCTCTTGCTGCTCATACTATTGGTAACCATTTGATCCTTCCAATAAAAGAGAATCACGTTTTATCATTTAGGTGGTATATGACATCTTTGTGATTTTCCGTTTGTTCTTTCTGGTCTCAGGGTTGTTGGCTTTAACCGTTGGATGTGGGGATAGAGCCCAAGAAATAGTGGAAGAGACTATTCCTGCACTGTCACTGGCTTTCAAGTCTGGAGCAGATTCATCGAAAATTTCATCGGTACAGCTTTGACTAGAAACTTTTGTAGTTATCATTGAAAATAGTTATAGTTATGTTCACCTTGCTCAATTGCTTAGTTTCATGGGACTTATATTGCAGCTGTTGGAATGCCTAGCTATCATCAGTTTCATTGGAGGGAATGATCAAGATGAGGCAGAAAAAACAATGCAAATCATGTGGCAAGTTGTTCAGCCTAAATTAGGTTCAAATGTGAGTACATCTTGCATCTTGTTTATCAAGTGAAATTTTTCCCTTTTTTATACTGGATTTAATGCTTTATTTCAGTTTGTTTGTGTGCTTAATCGTGCTTATATAAACCTCTTTTCTCCCATGATTGCAGGTAGTTGCAATCAAACCTACACCAGTGATTCTAGCAGCAATGGTTTCTTCGTGGGCATTTCTTCTCACATCTGTGGACGGCTGGAGACTGGATCACAAATTTTGGCTTGAGTAAGTGAAACCTGACTCTAGCTTAAGTTGATTTCTTTTCCACAAGATTTATTAGAAACCTTGCATTAGACGATCAAAATTCTTCAATTTGGTGAGGTTATTGTTTGTTATTATTGGAATTGCAGGTCTGTTCCGTACCTTTCCAGTCTGTTAGATAAGGATGACCGTTGTGTGCGTATTGCTGCCGGAGAGGCTCTGGCACTCATTTTTGAGATGGGAGCTTTTGAGAAAACCCCGGTTGAATCTAAAGTGTCTGAAGATGGCTCTACTCAGAATGGGAGTAAATCTCGTGAGAGTATATTGCAGCTACACAGGTTGAGAGCCAAAATTGTGAATCAAGTGAGAATCCTTTCAGTGGAAGCTGGAGGCAAAGGTTCTGCTAAGAAAGACCTGAACAACCAGAGGAACTTGTTCAAGGATATTTTAGAATTTCTTGAGGTAATTATTTTATGTTGGGCATATCATACAATCGGTGCATATGTTTTTATATATATATGGATCTGATTTTATTTATTTCCCTCCTTGATAACTTTGTACTTCAGCATGGAGACCAGCCAGAATCCTCTATGAAGATTTCTGGGGACACTTTACAGACCTCGACATGGTCTCAGTTAATACAGGTTCGAGTCTCCCTCTATCCCTTTCTCTCTATATGCATATGCATATGAATGATGAATGAATCATCTGATGTTCTTATGAGTTTGCACGTTAATATGTCAGTTGAACTTCATGAAACATTTCTTGGGTGGAGGTTTTGTGAAGCACATGCAGGTATGTTTCTCATAGTTTGAGCAGTTGTTGAATTGATTAGTCAACTGGGTACTGAAGAATATCTCCTTCCCCATTATTTTAGGAAAATGAATTACTTCATGACATTTTTGGGTTCAAGCCAAAGAAGAAAGATGTAGGTGGTGCACTAATGTCTAGTGAAGAAAAGGTCAGTACCGGAAGTTTGTTCGATTAGCTTTTACTGTTGGTTTCCCAAATTGTTTACGTATGGGTTCTGCTGTTTAACATGAGGGTCTTGTACTTGGGGTTTACAGAGAATGTTTAAATCTCCAAACTCGATTATGAACAAGGCAAGGACACAATACCTGAACAAGCAGCGAATGGCGGCTGAGGTAACACTGCCCAGTTCCCCTTAACAAATGAAGTCATATGCAGTTTTTCGTATCCGGATGGTTCTGATACTACCCATCAAATTTGTACTTTTCAGGGCAAACACATTGGTCATTATGGTGTGAATGACGAGATTTGAAGGTCATTAAATTATGGGAGGCAGTGAAGTGAAGTGATCTCTCTCAGCTGAGTAAAACCTTATTATTTTTATGTACAACAACTAATTGATCTGATGAATAAGGAACAGATTTAATTGATGGGAACTGGGATAAAGGATTGATTATAGTACACACATTTTGCTTTATATTCAATATGCAACCCTTCAAGTGTGGCCATGGTTGTCAATTGTGTTGTAGTAGTTGAATGGTGGTACCTTGATGTGGTCTCCGATATTCATTCCCTTGTAGCCTTTAGGTGATCATAGCATACATCCACGTTTTGTCCAACCTCAAAACCTATAATAATAATAATAATAATAATATAATAATAATAATAATAATAATAATAATAATAATAAATAAAGGTACCGCCCAATTTTTGGTGAAGTGCTTATTCACAGGTGGAAAAAAATGAATAATATATTATTTTAATCATATTGACAATATTCATATATCATTTTTAATGGATAAGCATATGGCTAAAATTAGGGGTGAGCAAATATCCCGAGACTCAAAATCCCGCCCGTACCGCCCTAGCCCGTCCCCAAAAATGTGCCCAAGTCCTAATGGGCGGGACTTTTCTTCTCAACTAGGGATAGGGCTAGGATTATGGCTTTTTTACGAAGTCCCAAAAGACCCGTCCCGTCCCTTTTTGCTAACTAATCAACTATAAACTATAGTTAGTTAAGTTAACTTTAGTGATATTTCAGGTTGAAGTTCCATTTGATCTGGGATTTGCATTTATAACTTGTTATGTCAGAATTGTTGGTGACTTTGTGTTAGAGTCTTGGTAAAACTAAGTTTTGGGGTCTTTGGTGAACTATTTTGGAGAACCAAGTTATGTGTTGAACTTGGTGTTCTTACAAGTGACAAAATGTTTGAGTGATTTTGGTATTTAATGGTGAACTTTGTGGTATGTGTTGAACTTTGTTGTTGTTCTGTGTTTAGTTATGATTTAAGTAAATTGAGTTTGATTTTTTTTTTTATAACTTGGATGGGAATTTGGGTTTGTCCCATTTGTCCCTAGTCCCTGTAGGCCCGTAGCGGGCGGGCCTTTTTCTACTAGCTAGGGCTCGGGGATAGGACTCGGGACATCCATTAAGTGGCCCTAGTTTTAGGGCTTGGGCCATTTTTTAGAAAAAGCCCGCCCATCCGTCCCATGCTGAGCCCTAGCTAAAATGATTATCTAAAGGATCGGCTAATCATTGCATTTTTTTTTTTTTTGGTTAACGGTGCAATTTTATAGAGGAAAAACAACCACCCAGAATTTTAGGATAGGAGGCACGGGGTATATCCGAGCCTAGCCAAGTCCTAATAAGCCAAAAGTCGCCGCACGTTTGCCCACTAGATGGGCCGCGTGCACAAAAGGGCAATGTTTAAAGAGAACCGACACGGGTTTAGTAGAAAGTTAATAGAGAATATCCGAAAATACACTAAAGAGAAAAGCAAAAGAGGAAACAAATTGGGAATGTCAGAAACTAAAATTTTGGAGTCAGACCAAAGTTGCAGGGGTCCCCATTCCGGCTGATGTAGGCATAGTCCAGCCCTAAGTGCGAGTGCCTCTGCAAGTAGTGGTTGAGATCCTGTTTGTGAAGTAACTGAGATACCGCCGATGAGACATTCGGGTGTTAAGTAGATAGTCGTTCCGAATAAGGAGTCTATTTCCGCGTTGACGCCACCATCAGATATGATACAGGCAAAAGTGTGGTGGCGTATTGTCGATAAGCCTAGTGGCCTCCCGAGGACGCCGGCGGTCCTGATCTCGCCGGATGGTCTGGAGGGGCTGGAGCATCCTGTAACATGGTGAGGAGAAGCAGGCGTGTCACGAGCCAAAAAAGTAAACCGTAAAATTACAATCTCGATAGACGGGATGACATTATTAAAGATACAATTATTCGGTTCTAGCCAGATTGACCATAAAATGATACACTTAATTACAAGGTCTTCTAGGAAAGAACACCTAAGACTAGACTGATTATTTAAGCATAACCATTGTTGAACAGTGGTAATCGGGAGTTGGTCGGTTCTCACAGAGAAAGGACTAGCAAACCAAACCCGTCGTGCGAAGGGGCAAAACCACATGAGATGATCCCAGTTCTCGAAAGCTTGTTTGCAGAAACAACAGAAAGGGTTAGCGTCTCTGATCCGGATGACTAAAGCAGTGCCAAGGGGAAGGTCGTTGCTGCGTCCCTTCCAGACGAACATCCGAATTTTTGGTGGAACACTGAGGTTCCAGAGGGTAATACAAAAATTCGAACTAGCAGTCCTAGGGGATGCTGAAGAGGGAATTGTTGAGAGGTTTCGAGAAGTCGAAACGATGAAATGATAGCCAGTCTTCGCAGAGTAACAACCAGAATCTGTGTGGTTCCAAAGCAGGGAATCCGAGGTAGGGAACAAGGGTAGTGGTATGTCTTTGATGGTAGAGACCGCAACCGGGACGAGGATAGTTTGAAGGGCATTGATGTTCCAAGATCTAGAAGGATTGTCAAGCATTTGCTGGACCGACAGTGGGGTGCAGGTGGAACCTGGAAGAGCCCACTGTTGGAGACAGCCCATATTAGACTTAATTCCTTTCGCTTGTTAACTCATCCAGAGACTTATCCACCTCGTGGACCGTGCGTTAGGCTTTCGCCTTTTGCAACAGTTGATACTATACTAGTTCATAGTAGCTTGTAAAGCACACTTCTTACTGTTGTATAAGTAATCAATGAGTTATTCCCAAAGGGTTACAAATGAAAATTCAGCATTCATTTATTAAAACACTTCATCATTAAATCCGTACTTTGAAACGATGTGTTCCGTCTTTCGAGGTACACACGCGCGTGGCGCCTAAAACCAGGTTTAACCCATGGTCTAAATCGTTTCGTTTCCAAATTTAATTCAAATCAATCTAATCGGTTTCGTTCATGTCAAACATTTCGAAATTTATCATTTGATGGATTTCTAACAAATAAGATAAGTCGGTTTTAATCTAGAACTACGCAATAAATGAACTTTGAGGTATTTCGATTTCTCGATGTTTAACGACAGATAAGATTCACAGATATGTTTGATTTGACCATTATTAATAGTCTTTAATCCGGTTTAATCTGCTCGGATCGATCCCATTTAACCGGGTCGATTAATTTTGATAAGTAGCTTTTAATTCGAAACGAATGATAACTACTTTATTCAATAAATCCGAATAATTAGGTAACCAAAATTCAAACATAGCCGAACAATAGGAAGTCCAATAAAAAATAATAAGGTCTCAGATCACGAATAGAAAACTTTGTCGAAGATGTAAGATGAACTTGAAGTCATAACCACGTTGAGCAACACACCTAAAAGGAAATCCGCAAGGGAATTATATTAGACGTTTTGCTTCATATAAAACGTTTTACGGTCTTATGAATATGGTAAACGAGTCGTACCTGAAAGGCACAGTTATCAACAATGGTTATCGCACCGAATCGTCGTTTAGACATTTTCTTGCTGGGGGTTACCAAGCTTTTCTACATTCTAATTAATCTCTCATCAGTTGCCTCGGGTTCTCTAGGGAGGTTTTCCTATTTATGATCGGCCTCGAATAGGTCCACTATTGTCTTAATCGATGCGATTAGACGTGTGAGCCAATTATCGTCAGCAAACCATGAAAGGGGAAACATCATCATCACTTTTCGAACCCTCGTCCATACGTCCGTTTCTTCAGCGGGATCATGAACGGCTATTCCACTGCCATCGTTGCATAGAATATCTCCGTATTCAGCCATAAGGCTTCTCGCTTCAGCGGCCTTACCTCCTCCGAAACGAAGGTGTATGGCACACCAAAGATGCAATGCGTTGTGTTCCACGAACTCTTCTTCCATTTCTTGCGTCAGCTCCGAGAGTATCATTTCTCGAGCATTATGATCTCTCATCAACCTTTTCTTGTCGTTAGCCCTATGCGCGCTCCCAAATTCATCAAGGTATATCCTTTCTGCTTTTGGATCGACAAATTCGTCAAGATCCGCGTCAATTAGGAGTTCCATGACATAACCTTTCAATGCATCATAATCCTTACCATCCAGATTGCGAGGTTCATAGAATTGAACTGACTCATCCGAGGAAACTGACTCATCCATGAAAACTAACACATCAAAAATCATGCATAATCAGGAAGACAATAACGTTTTAAAAAATTGCAAACATAGGATTATCTATTAAGATGAAATATGACAAATAGTGATCTGTCAGACATCTAGACCAAACCGACCTCCAGTAAACCGAGGGAAGGGGGTCCGTGAAAGAGTTCACACTATCGTCGTCTTCAATCCAATAGATCAGTCTTTTGAAAACGGTAATTATTTTGTAAATTACCGGAATAGGAATTTTGAAATAAGCATACCCGATCTTGGCTTTCCCAAGGCCCTTTTTGTTTTGAAAATATCCGACAATTTACGCATGAATATATAATTCTACTACACTTAGCAAATTATCATATCAAGACGTAATCATCGACCAAACCATACAACATGCATACACATCATGCGTCTAATGTTCCGTGGAACTCATGCTAGCATACATAATTATACTTTCAAGTAAATTATTACACGCTATCACTTCCCTAACATTCTAGCATTCATGTCATACATGAAACTTCCACACAAAACATGCATAAATTGACGACTGAAATTCGGTTTAAACACTTTTAAAATATTAGGGGATGATTTGCAATTCATGCTTACAATCAAACATGTGAATTTCTAGACATGAATCCTAGGCAATTTCAACCATCACAGCATGTCTATCCTATTGCGCAACCATATATTTTAATCCCATAGCTTAGCTCACAATATAATATCCAACTAGCTTGACATAGTCAAGACGACATTTCTAATTATATCAATATATGGAATTGAAAGTAAATCATTGTAATTCAGCCCACTAACTAAACCAGTCCCAAAAACATGCACCTCTGAGATCCATCCCCATAATCGTAACTTGGCATGAAGGTTTATCGAAAATGTGGAAATTTTAAACCTTCGAGCACTGTTTAGGCTAATTTAAAGTTCAAAATAATATTTGGATTTGAAAATTCGACATCCCATTTTATTGATTGACTTGAATTTGATTTCAAAATACGGTTTAATTCATTCAATTTCAGTCCGGTTTGGTTTGCTCTTATTCATCCGGTTCGGTCCGGTTTAATTTCAAAATTTGGTTCGGTCAAACCGGTTCAATAAAATAGGATTCGGTTCGGTTCATCACTCAAAACCGTTTCGGTTAGATTCACTTAGTTACCCTGGTCCGAACCGACCCGAAAAGGTCTAACCGATTGAGAAAACCCGGTCCAGTTTAACCCAGACCGGTTTGGCAATTTGGGCCGGTCTAAAACCCTAGGGTTCGGCCGAAATATAACTTGGAGGCAAAGTAGGGTTTTAAAATCCACTAAAAACTTAACTTAATCCCCAAGAAATATTAATTATAAAATAATTTCCAATATTGCTAATATATTCATATATATTTAGGCTAATTATCTACATATATATATATATATATATATATATATATATATATATATATATATATATATATATATATATATATATATATATATATATTTATTTATTGCCAAGATTTTATCTATAAGATAAATCAATCAACAATATATATCTATATATCGGCCAAAATATATATAATATATTTTATTTATTGTCAAATATATGATTAGGGATTAAATATGTAGACAATATATTTTCTCAATCTTTTAGGTAACTAAATCCTATCAATATATCTTTATCCCTAAATATTAGCTAAATATATTGATAGTTATATCTTTTAAAATACATAGTGAATCTTTTCCTTATCTTTCCAATGTAAAAATATATTGTTATCTTTAATAAAATTAAAATATGGTAAACAATATATTCCTAAGTAGCTGACCGACTTTATCTTTCTTGCACCCTAAGAAATTAAAAATTTTACCTAATAATTTACAAGGGTTTCGGCCAAAAACACCCAAAATTGTAAAAATTGTCAAATTTTAAGATAAAAAATTACTAAGATCAACAATCCAAATATCGATTTTTGATAAAACTCAAGTTTCTCTTGAAGATCATGAACATCAAATTTAACTATGAACATCATGAAAATTTCGGCACTTACATAAACACAAAAATTTTCGAAATTTAAAAAAAAATTAAGATCAAAATGGTTATGCCAAAAATTCAAGAACACCAATTTATCAAAATCATGAACTCCTAACACAGGCTCTGATACCACTGTTGGATTACGGGGACGTAATACTAGGAAAACTAAAACGTGTACATGTTAGTAATCTGAACTACGCAGCGGAAGAATTCGCACATGCCTTTTAGTGTTCTTCACCAAGATCTTGTGGAGGGAGTTCTCGATCCACGGGCGGAACCTCCTGCAAGTTCTTATTCAAGAAGTCCCACGAAGTATGGCTCCAGAGCAAAGCCTCTGATCAATTCTTTGGCGGGGACAGATCTTCGGAGTGTTTGCTTAGAAAGCAAATTGGCACACCCTTGGTGAGTAGAGAGGTTCTGCCGAACTAGGAGTAGGGGATGATGGATTTTCTCTCTAAGTCACTCTAATGTGGAGTTGTTAATCACTTATGTAAAACCCCTAACACTCCCCTTTATATAGGAGGAGCAAATTGGACAAAAGTCCACTTTGCCCTCCATTAAACAATTCGGCCGGACCTAGTATGTGGAAGGCACAATTTTGGGTCTCTCATGTCAATTGGGATTTGGGTCTAGCCCAATTACCCTAATGTGACATTTACCCAATTTTCTTAGGTAACACATGCATAATAACAGGCTACCAATTACGGCGCCCTATCACCTTATGCTAACAGAGTAAACCTATGAAGGTTTTCTCTGACATTCAGGCAGCCATTGCGGCAGTAAAGAATCCGAAGTACCATAGTAGGACCAAACACATTGATGTGTAATATTTTAATGCTAAATCTATGGTAGAAGACAATATAATCACTATGGAATACTTGTCCACTGATAACATGATTGCGGACCCATTAACTAAACCACTACGCAGGGAGATATTCGAAAAGCATGTAAAATTGCTTGGATTACGTAGGGTTTAGAAGTGGCGTGTATCTGTGATAACATTTTGATATTAGAAAGTTACATTTTGTAAGCGAAAGAATTGCAACTGAGTTTATGATCAATCGACGTCATAATATTTTGATTACATCAAATTTTCGGTCTATAAACTAAGTCGTAGGAGGACTCAATCATCTGCCAAAATTATGTCGAATGTGGGCCATACCTCGTCACACAGGTACGGTCATCTTGCGGTGGAGGGAGGCCTCTACTAAGCAAGGCTGTCTAAGATCAGGGGGATAAACTTGTTTACGCAGAACGATCATCTAGTGTCGAAGTAACTCGACATGATCTTCGCTTTGCAGATCGCTGTGATGAACTTTGTTCGTCATTAATCCACATTCTGGGCCAGATGAAAATATGCGATAACATGATTTGACATATCCCATTCCTTTGAACTTAAAAGTTCATATATGCTATCGACGCGTGTTTCATACTACGCGTGCCATGTTCGACCACGGGGTAACAACTTGGTTGTGCTAGATAAGAATCCTCGTGATTCTAACGGACGCGGACTTCTTCACCTCGAGCGTGTGATTGATCCCGGGAGCCTTATGAAGAGGCACCCAAAGTATCCTCACGGACTCGGACTCAATGTTCACTTCCCGGCGTACGAGCGTAGTGCTGAACAAAAAGGCCCATGGACCACGTCTTTGGAAACCGGTTGGGTTTAACTAAGGATATGAGCGATGAGGGTGGTCAAGTTCACCTGTAATTCACTGACTCTTGTATTCACTAGGTGGCCACCAACCGGATATTAGTTGAAGGTTGTGAATACTTGTACGGATGCCTTGGAGAAGTGTTCCTATGAGGAAACTAGACAAAAGAAGAATTATCAGTTGACCTAGGATACAACGCGACACTATATAAATGTTGTTTATAACAAGTTGATTGGAGAAAAGGGAATCAACGTTCCACGGGCGCTACAACACTCCTAACAGATGAGTAGCACGATGCCCGTCGTGTCTGCCGGTCGCACGGCAAACCTCGTATGAACTATTCGGAAGCAAAGGACCAGATCGAAGGAGTGAAATGTTGATGCAGATTTGGACGACAATACAATAACAGGCACCCTCCCATTCCGGCGAGTGGGAGCTGTAAGCATATGGTGTTGGGCGTCGTAAATGGAAGTCCATTATATGTATATGTTACCTAAGTTAATTGGGTACATGTCACATTAGGGTATTGGGCCAGACTCAAATCCCAATTGACATGAGAGGCCCAAAATTGGGCCTCCCTATACTAGCATGGCCGGCCGAAATTAATGAGGGGGTAAAGTGGACTTTTGTCCACTTTACTCCTCCTATATATATGGGGAGTTAGGGGTTTCATTAGGGTTAATCACAATTCCCTTTAAGTGGTGTTTTGAGAGAAAACCCTTCCCCCCAAAGACACCATATTCGGCCGAACCTAACAAACACCAGGGTGTGCCAATTTGCCTTCGAGCAAACACTCTGAAGATCTGTCTGTCCCTTGCCAAGAATCGATCAGAAGTTTTGCTGTGAAGAATATACCACGTAGGGCTTCCTTCACAAGAACCCCTACGGGTGCCGACCGGAGGATCGTGAACTCCCTCCTGCAAAGATCTTGGGATTACGGACTACTGTAGAGGTATGTGCGAATCTTCCGCTGCGTAATTTCGATTACTTGCATGTACTATGGTTTTAGTATACGTAGTGATTACTCCCGTAATCTAACAAACATTAACCATGTCAGCACTTATACTTTCCACTATCAAGAAGAAGAAGGAAAGACGACATCAAGGCCCACGTGCCGACAGATAGTAAGTTCGCCATTAGGTAACTCCCGAACCTAAATCGGACGTCTATCATATCGTAAAATAGAGTCAAGCAAAGGTTAAGCCATTACTTGACTCGGGGGAAAATGATGGATATCCGCCCTATTCGGGTTCGTTTTACGTTCAGGCCTCGTTAACACGTCAGACCCACTAACAACTTACAAACGCTTATTCACGGGTTAGAACGGTCCGAACGCGTGACACGCATGTATTCGGGCCGTAACCCGTCCGGATTATTGTCCCGAGACGCGCGTATCCCCACGTGTTTACACTATGTGCGAGTCTTCCATTTGCCAATTTAGCTCAAATCCACGCCCGGTTCATATTTTTCCTACTAAACCGGGGTCGGACCGCTTAAAATCGGGTTTGAGTCCAATGTTCCCTATATATAGGAATCTTGGTCACCCATTTCATAACTTAAGTTGGCTTGGGATCTCTCACTTCTCTCTAGCTTTCTCTCTCAAGAGTTCTCATTTTAGCATCGGAGATGGCTCATCGCACACCCCCCCTCATGGTGTCGATATCGCTCTTTGTGCAGGTGTCAGGAGGAGCGCGCGTACGCAACACACGCGACAACCCGACAACCTGACATACATCGTAAGCAACCTTACCAGAACCCGACATCCCGATCGAATCAGGTCCAAACATAGCGCATAATTATACCGAATTTTTTTTTATAAGGTAAATATTAGAACTTTGGAGTTTAAATTGAAACTCTCTATAATTTTTAGGACTAAAGTGTATCTGTTTCAAAAGATGGGGAGCTATTTCACGATCCCTCAACGCTATGTGCCAAGATAGTGCATACATTGTGATGTTGCAACCTCTTAAGCTATTACGTGTAATATTTCTCAATCATTTTATCGATTCACTTTCTTAACAATTTTACTAGGAAAAGAGTAATAGTTCGAGCCCCCCAGCTACTTGATTAAAACCATTTCCTGGGGAAAGGAAGGACTCGTTCCTACGAGCCGGCCTCTCGACTATACTAGGATGTTGGTTGTGCTACGTTGACGGGGCTAGTGCTTAAGCTGGTTGTTCATAAGTATGATATGCTCGCAAATGAACACGAAAGTCCGGACATTACGTAACGGGATGGGCCTAGGGTCGCCACTACTAGCCCATTCCTTTTTTCAATAAAAAAAAAAGTAATAGTTCGAGTTAAATTCAATTAAAAATCATCTAGTTCGAATTAAACTCAATTAAAAATCATCAAGAAGTCCTCGTCTAGGTTTTGGCCTAAACCAAGCTGCCTAATATGGCAGTATATATGTTCGTTTTTGGCAAATTAATGTCTAGGTGAATTCTGTCAATTTGCACAAACCCTAAACAAGCAAAACCCTAGTTTCTGGAAGAAGAGAGAACTGAGGAGGAAATGAAGAGCCAAAGACGTGCGGATCATTAGCGTGTGTTCCTTCACTTGGACACGCTTCACCTTATTTAACACTAAGAGAAACCCGAGATTAACTCAGGGTTTTACCCCATAGTTCATACAAGAAGGAACTTTAACCAGAAAGAAATAAAAGCAGCTACAAAGGTCCTCAAATAATAACAACTAATACAAATAAAACCAAATCAAACTAAACCAGCCCAATAACAAGAAGCCCAACAGAGAGCTCAGTCCGCATATACCAAGATCCATCCCCACAGTCCAGCTTGCTCTATAGAAGGCCAGCCCAACAGACTTCAACACTCCCCCTCAAGCTGGACAGCACAAAAAACCAGCTCATGGAGGCTCATCTTCAAAGTGAACACCTGTTCCTGCAAAGAGATCCTTCATTCCCAACTTATTAGTCAAGTAATAATGTTGCCTAGCTGCCAAAGGTTTAGTGAAGATGTCAGCAACCTGCTCATCAGTGCCAATATGTGAAAAACTGACAGTTCCGTCTAAAAGTTTTTGCCTAGAAAAATGACAGTTGATCTCGATGTGTTTCGTCCTTTCATGGAATATAGGGTTATTGGCAATTTGGATAGCGGCCTTATTGTCACAATAAATTTTTGAAGGAGTATTTTGAGGAAAACCAAGCTCTGACAATAAGCCTCGCAACCAAACAATTTCTTGAACAGTATGCCTAATAGCCCTATATTCTGCTTCAGCAGAAGAGATTGAAACCACATCGTGTTTCTTTACCTTCCAAGATATTAACGAATCTCCCATTTTAACACAGTACCCAGTTAACGACCTACGAGACTCAACACAATTACCCCAATTGGAATCCCCATAGGCAATCAACTCAGCACAACTAGAAGCAGATAATAAAACACCCTTACCCGGGGCATTTTTCACAAACATAACCAACCTGAGTGCAGCTTCCCAATGTGATCTCTTAGGTTGCGGCAAAAATTGACTTAAATGCTGAACAGAAAAAGCAATGTCAGGTCTGGTTAGTGTAAGATAAAGTAACTTCCCAATGAGCCGTCTATAGGAAGAATCATCAGAGAATAACTCATCATCTTGATTCTGTTTCACCAAACTGTCATACCTTTTGCTAGTAAGCCTCAGATTAACCTCCATAGGGGTTTTGGCTGGTTTGCAACCAGCTAAACCAACCTCGGAAATTAAATCCAGGGCATATTTTCTTTGGCACAGAACAATACCCTTTACAGACCTAGCTATCTCAATCCCAAGAAAATATTGTAATTCACCGAGGTCCTTCATTTTAAAATTGGATTGTAGAACATGTTTTAGCTCAGAAATAAGTTTGCTACTGTTTCCAGTAATAAGCAAGTCATCGACATAAACTAACAGAATAACAATCTGGTCACCATCCCTTTTAGAAAAAAGAGAGTAATCATAAAAAGACTGGATGTAACCAGAATCAGAAAGGGCCTCAGTGAGTTTCAGATTCCACTGTCTAGAGGCTTGTTTAAGTCCATACAATGATTTTCGTAATCTGCAAACAGTGTTAGGGCTAAACTCCCCCTGATTACGAAAACCCTTAGGCAAGGACATGTAAACTTCCTCAGACAGGTCACCTTGCAAAAAAGCATTGAACACATCCATTTAGTACAAGGGCCAGTTAAAACTAGCTGCCAAGGATAAGACAGTTCTAACTGTTTTCATTTTCACGACTGGGGAAAAAGTTTCAAAATAATCGATTCCATGTTTTTGTTTAAATCCCTTGGCAACTAGTCTGGCTTTGTACCTCTCTAAAGAACCATCAGCATGAAATTTTAACTTGTAAACCCATTTAGAGTCTATGGCCTTCTTACCTGGGGGAAGAGTAACAAGTTCCCAAGTGCCATTAGCCTCTAATGCACTGATTTCATCCTGCATCTTGTGCAGCCTCCTCAAGGGAACTAGGTTCATTCAGCTCAGAAGTAGATATTAGAAAAGCTTTATAATCAGAAGAAATATGATCATAACAAACATGTTTGCTCATAGGGTAAGGTATAGTGGAAGAGGATGCCACATAATCCTGCAAGTAACCAGGAGGTCTCCTTGCCCTAGTTGACTTCCAATGTTGAATATTGTGTGCATCAGACTCACCAATCTCATTCTGATCATCATTTGCAGTCAACTCAGTAGTATCACTATCAGAACCCCCTTCAGGAGAGTCATCATATAGAGGGTTATCATGCTGATCAACATCATTAGATGTAGCATCTTCAGGTGTCTCTAATGAATGCTCAGCAGAAACATCATTATCATTGACTTGTTTGGATGGTAAATCTTCACAAAAAAAGGGTGACAGATTGGGATTGTTTTCCTTAAAAGGGAAAATATCTTCAAAAAAATTTACATCCCTGCTTATAAAAAATTTCTTGGCAGCCAAGTCATAAAGAGTATATCCCTTTTTTGTATCTGAATAACCCAAAAAACAGCAGGAATAGCACGAGGGGCAAATTTATCTGAAACCATCAAGTTTTTTACATAAGATAAACATCCAAACACTCTGAAGTGAGAAATATCAGGTCTGTGACCAAACAAAACTTCTAAGGGGGATTTGTTTTTCAAAATCTTTGTTGGCATATGATTTATGAGGTAGCAGGCAGTAAGAACACAGTTCCCCCAGAATTTATCAGGTATAAAGGCTTGGAGTTTCAGGGCTCTTGCAATTTCAATGAGGTGTCTATGCTTCCTTTCAACTCTCCCATTTTGCTGAGGTATGTAGGAACAAGAACTTTGATGGAGAATTCCCTTTTTTTTGAAAAATTTATCAAGTTGATCACTAAAGAATTCCCCACCATTGTCACTTCTGAAAATTTTAACTGTTTTGTTAAACTGTGTCCCCACCATCTGAACAAAATTGTAAATAATTTCTGCCACATCGTGTCTGAATTCCATTAAGAAAACCCAAGTGTTTCTAGAAAAATCATCCACCAAAGTAAGGAAATATCTTTTATTATCAATAGTGGAAGTTTTATAAGGACCCCAAACATCACTATGAACCAAGTCAAACACAGATTTGGCTTTTGAATCAGAATTGCTGAAAGGAAATCTAGTTAACTTGGCAAGAGGACACACTTTACAATCATCAACTCCTGAACTCTTATTCTTGAAATCCCCTATACTTTTCAAATTCTGGAGAACATTAAAAGAAGGATGTCCTAGTCTCATATGCCACAAAGTAAATTTTCCCTTATTGGAATCACTAAGAGCAACAGAAGAAAACTTTTTGCTGTTGGAGTTGAGCAGATATAAACCTGAGCTTTGCTCACCATTTGCTAAGACCTTCCCATTTGAGAGGTCCTGCATAGTAAATGAATCATGATGGAAGGTGGCAATGCAATTTAAGTCTTTAGTTAACTGAGACACAGATATAAGGTTGTATCTAAAATCAGGAACATAAAGAATATTTTTCAAATATTTGTTCTCAGCTAACTTAAAATCACCAACTCCCACAGCAAAACAGATATCACCATTAGGCAATTGTATCCTGGTGTTTGAAATATTTTTGAAATTAATAAGCCAGGATCGATTTTTAGTCATATGATTGCTAGCCCCTGAGTCTATAATCCAGCTATCAAGTAAATCCATGTCAGAAACAGAAATCATACCAGCAGCTTGGAGTTGGGCTTTACCAGAAGTGATGGCAGTGGCCACACTTGCAGCGCTACCTCCACCTCCTGCCCTCTGGAGAAGCCTATCGAACTGCTCATTTGAAAGGGTTACAACACCTTGTGATTCCTTCTTGGGATCAAGATCAGAAATGGCAGGCTCAGACTCAGAACTATCACACCCAGTGGTGGTCACAGCATTCACTTTAGCCATCACTGCCTTGGCCTTTTGAAGTTCCTTGAATTTGAAGCAGATGTCTCGATAGTGCCCTTTCTTTTGGCAAAAATCGCAGCCCTTGGAAAAACAACGATCAGATGTATGCCCCTTTTTCTTGCAAAAGTCACACTCCAAGTTAGGGTTTGGAGGTCTCCTAGGCTTTCCATCATTTCCAACTGGGGGTCTCACAGTGAGGGACACATTATCAGCACCAGAGAAGGAAGTAGAGATGTCTCTCTGACTTTCCTCCTGTAAAAGCATACTGTATGCTTGATTGAGCGTGGGCAAGGAAACCCAAAGGAGCATATTGCTTCGAACGTTTGAGAAATTATCACTTAATCCCATCAAGAACTGGAATAAACTTTCCATTTCCCTGTGTTCAAGGTGCTGCTTAAACACATCTCCTTCGATATGGGGCAAGGAGCAGGCAGAATCATACTCTGTCCACAGATTCTTCAGCTTAGTATAGATTGTGGAGATGGAATCCACACCTTGTCTGGAACAAGTAATATCACGGTGGAGCTGGTAAATTCTTGATCCATTCATCTTGTTAAACCTTTCCTGCAACTCAGTCCACACCAAAGAAGCAGTCTCCAAATACATGATTCCATCAGCAATTTCATCAACAACAGAATTGATTATCCAACCCCTAACCACAGCGTCACAACGATCCCACAGCAAATGCAGCTTGGCCTCATACAAATCTCGCTTACAGGATCCAGTAATGAATTCGAGTTTGTTTTTGCCCAAGAGAATAATTTGCATACCACGGCTCCATTTTCGGTAATTTTCCGGACCAGAAAGCTTCAAGGAAATCAAGCTGTGGCCCGGATTGTCCGTAGTATGGAGAAAAAGAGGATGATATGGATGAACCTCTTTGGAGAAATCGAGATTTGCGATTTCAAGACCGATGGTTGCAGACGGATCCACAAGAGTGCTGCCATCCAGACCGGTCTGTCCTCCAGCCATAGCGAGAAAACGACTCTGAAGGTGAAGAGCGGCGAAAACTTCAGAGGCGGAAGAGCTGGCTGGCGATCGACAGAAATCGCCTTATCCACGAACAAAAAAGAACAACGAAGGCTAGAAATCTTCGTAATCAACGCGCAGGAGAAAATCGGGGCCAAGATCGATCAGCAAGAGCATCTTGCAAGCTCTGATACCATGTCAATTTGCACAAACCCTAAACAAGCAAAACCCTAGTTTCTGGAAGAAGAGAGAACCGAGGAGGAAATGAAGAGCCAAAGACGTGCGGATCATTAGCGTGTGTTCCTTCACTTGGACACGCTTCACCTTATTTAACACTAAGAGAAACCCGAGACTAACTCAGGGTTTTACCCCATAGTTCATACAAGAAGGAACTTTAACCAGAAAGAAATAAAAGCAGCTACAAAGGTCCTCAAATAATAACAATTAATACAAATAAAACCAAATCAAACTAAACCAGCCCAATAACAAGAAGCCCAACAGAGAGCTCAGTCCGCATATACCAAGACCCATCCCCACAGTCCAGCTTGCTCTATAGAAGGCCAGCCCAACAGACTTCAACAAATTCTAAGTGAATAATTAGTGATTTTCTAACATGCTTCGTAGCACCATGTTTATACTATTTTTATCACCAGAAATGACTTAATTCTAAGATATGTAAAATTTTAAAAGTATGAATTTTTAACTACTCCTAAAATTTGTATCACACTATTGTTAATATCAATTTCCCTTTCACATTTAGGACAATAGAAAAATGGAAGGAAAAAAAAAACACCATAAACATATTGGATGTAGATCTCTTGTCCCACTCTCTATACACTAGATCATGCATCACCGTTAAGATATTGACACGTGTCCTGAGTGTTATTAATTTTGTAATTTTTTTTTTCTAAAACACTATGGAGATTGGTGAACCCTAAAAGGAAAATATTGAATCTAAGGACATGTGTCAAGATTTTAACGTTGAGGCACGATCTGAGCATAAATAGTGGAGTAGGTGATCTGAATCCAAATATATTACTTGTGAAACATGATAGAAAGACCCGAATAATAAGGTCAAATTAAATTCCTGTAACTATTTGGGAATGATTGTGATTCAATACAACCCAGATTGATAAAGAAAATTTGATAGTAACCCATATTGGTAATTTGTTTTGTTGCAATACTATTTCTATAACGTTTGGATCTTGGTCCATGAGGACCTTTTTATTGATTTAAAGTATTAAAGTTAAATTAACCTCTCATCAATGTAGCATTTTTAACAGAATTTGAACTCATTTAAATACATTTGTTAAACTTCGGCAAAAAAAAAAAAAACTTTTGTTAAATAAATATTTAGTATCTCATTTATTCATAAGTATTGATTAACAGAGTGAATTCCCAAAATAGGTTCGATTGGCAAACTTATTCCCAAAATAGGCTTCTTCAGAAACTAATTCCCAAACTAGGTTTTTCTTTTTAATTAGATATATTTTTCATTTTACATCCCAAAGTTTATATTTTGTTACAATTGACCCTAAACTGAAATGATACAAGAAATATATATTAGAAAAATTGAAAAAAAAATATGGTAAATATATGTAAAAGTTAAAAACTAAAAAATAATAAATTATTAATTATTAATTGTGAAAAAAATTGTAAAAATAAATTATACTAAATATATAAATTATAAAAAAAAAAAAGTTGTGATATAAAATGTAAAGAAACTAAATACTCATGAATTTTTAAGTACGAAAAATATAAAAATGAAAGGGTACATAAACCCTAAACAAAACGTGTTAAATTTATAAAATTAGAAACCGAAAAAAAACAAAAAAACTAATTTAAATTTTAAAAATCAATAGAATGAATTTAAGAATGAATTTCAGTGTGTATATTTTTTTTTCCATACTCTCGATGAATAACTTTTATATCATTATATGTTGTTTTCTTTGCCAATACAAATTTGTTTAAAACTTACTAATTTTTGTATGTATATTTTATCCTTTAATTTCACATATTTTTTAAGAATCAAAAGCTACAAAAAAAATATTTGTTTGATTATTTTTTAATGTATATTTTTATCATTTCATTAATTTTTTTTTTCATATATTTAATCTTCTTAATTTTCAATTTTTTTTCTTGTATTATATTCTGATTGAGGGTTTATTTGTAACATAATGTAAACTTTAGGATGCAAAGTAAATAATATATATTATTAAAAATATGAAGAGACCTATTTTGGGAATTAGTTTCTGAACAAGTCTAGTTTGAGAATTAGTTTCGAAAAAGAACCTAGTTTGGTCATTCACTCTGATTAACAATACATATTACTTGATTTACTTAATTAGGAGGTTCGATATGATCCGAGCTAGAACTAACTTTGCTGTCTACTCAAGAAGATCATATTAAGCATGAGCCTAAGAGTGAGCTCCCTAGCTTATACAACTAATCAAATCTCTAAATTAGTGGTGACTCAATTAATGAGTCAGAGGTTGCCCGATCCTAGCTAGATCAGATGATCAGGCAAAGCACAAGTGAATTCCAACTAGACAAATCGAGTCATATATTGTAAATCAACCATTTTAAAAATCGAGGTACTGAATATTAATAAAGGAAAAGAATTTATTTAGTGTCTAAAGTTTACTCCTGTGGAAATCTGAGCAAGGGTTCGTGAAGAATGAAACCCTAGAAACAGGAGTGAATAACAAAGCAATCAAGGGATCATCGGATGAGATCCTTCATCTGGTCATCATCCTCCTTAAATACCTAGTAACTAATATAAAACTTCAGTTACAACCCAATAGTTTTAGTTAAGGAAAAAAACACCCCTAAACTTAGTTACTAGAAACAATATAATCAGGATCAGGCCAAAAACAAGAAGGCCACCCAAAATACAAAACTAATAAACCCAATAACAAAATGGGCTAAACAAGATGCAGCCGGGCTTGATATATTCAACACTCCCCCTCAAGCACAAGCTGCCCATATTCATCCATCAACTTTGCTCCCCCTGTTCTCCAAACACATTCTTCATGCCAAGCCTGCTACAAAGGTACTCATGTTAGGGGTGGCAACGGGTCACGGGTAATCCGTGACCCGCGGGGCCCCGCCCCGATTTTGATCCGTTGACCCGCGATCCGTGACCCGTGGGGCGGGTACGGTTTTGGGGTCGTTACGCCCCGTTGATCCGCTCCGCCCCGTATGTGGATAATATATATATATATATATATATATATATATATATATATATATATATATATATTATATGTATTTATATAAAACTATATAGGTAATATAATACATAATTAAAATAATTAGAATTTGTGACTTGCATTTGGATTTGAAGTTAAATTTATTATTTGTGATTTAAATTTTAAATTGAATTTGTATATGGTAAATATTGAATTTAGGGTTTAAATTGCTAATAATATATTATGTACCACTAATAAGTGACCCGCGGGTCGACCCGCCCCGCCCCGCGGGTCGACCCGCCCCGCCCCGCGAACTGTGTGGGGTGGGTACGGGTCGACCATCTCGACCCGCGGGGCGGGTACGGGGCAAGCGATACCCGCCCCGACCCGCCCCGTTGACAACCCTAACTCATGTTGCTTCCTGCTCAACGCCTTTGTGAATAAGTCTGCAAGCTGTTGTCCTAATTTAACCTGTCCAAAACTCAACACACCACGTGAATACAAATCCCTAATAAAATGGCAATCCACTTCGATGTGCTTAGTTCTCTCATGAAATACTGGGTTAGAAGCAATTTTGTATGGCAGAACTGTTATCACAATATAACCTAACAGCACTTTTATGTTCAAACCCAAGCTCTTTCAACAGGCTTCTAAGCCAAATAACATCTCGAGCAACCTGTCCCATACTACGATACTCTGCTTCAGCAGAACTGGTAGAAACAGTATCCTGTTTTTTTTACTTTCCAGGACACTAATGACTTACCAATTTTCACACAATAGCCTGTAATGGACCTTCTTGTAACTGGACAAGTTGCCCAATCACTATCACTGTAACTTACAAGAAAAGGGTCAGAATTAGCAGCCAACAGTATGCCCTTTCCAGGCTCATTCTTAACATATCTAATCACCCTCAAAGCTGCTTCTAAATGAGAATTCTTTGGTGATTTCATAAATTGACTCAGATATTGTACAGTGAAAGAAATATCAGGTCTCGTCATCGTCAAATAAAGCAATTTTCCAACCAACCTTCTATAAGACCCAACATCACTCAAAGCAAAATCATTCTCATTAAGATTCAGATGATCATCATACTCCTTGGTGGTTAATTTTAAGTTAACCTCCATAGGAGTCTTTGAAGGTTTGCAGCCACTTAAACCAACTTCATTAATAAGTTCTAATGCATACTTCCTTTGACTCAAAACAATCCCCTTTTCAGATCTGAGAACCTCAATACCTGAAAAATATTTCAAGTTTCCCAAATCTTTCATTTTAAAATTCTGTTCTAGAACCTCTTTAAGTTCTGTTATCAAATTTGGACTATTCCCTGTAATTAGGAGATCATCAACATATACAAGTAAGATCACAATTTCTGAGCCTTGTCTTTTTGTAAAAAGAGAATAATCCAATTTTGACTGCAAATAGCCAGATTTCAAGAGAGTTTCAGAAAGTTTAAGGTTCCACTGTCTAGAGGCTTGTTTTAAACCATACAGAGATTTGCGTAATCTACAAACTAAATCCCCTTTGTGATTACCAAATCCCTGAGGAGTTTGCATATAAACTTCCTCATGTAGGTCCCCTTGAAGAAAAGCATTATACACATCCATTTGAAAAAGGGGCCAATTTTCTATAGCAGCCAAGGCCAAAATAGATCTCACAGTGGGCATCTTTGCAACTGGGGAAAAGGTTTCATGATAGTCCACACCATGTTTCTGTTTAAACCCCTTGGCTACTAATCTAGCTTTAAAACGTTCTAAACTGCCATCAGCCTTAAGTTTGATCTTATAAACCCATTTGCATCCTATGGCAGACTTACCTGGAGGTAAAGGAACAAGATCCCATGTTCCATTAGCTTCTAAGGCATCCACTTCATCCTGCATTGCTTGAATCCAGGCAGTATCCTGAGAAGCTTCAGTAAAAGACTGAGGTTCCACGATATTAGAAATATTAGAAGAAAATGCCTTAGCATTATTAGACACATGGTCATAGGAAATAAAATTTGTCATAGGATATAAGGATGTGGTTTGTCCAACCACATAATCATCAAAAGGCGCAGGAAGCTTGACTGATCTCCCAGTTCTAGTAACATGATGTATATCCTGTGTAACAGCTGTATCTTCAAGAAATGTAAAATCATTAGTCTCAGAATTTCCATCAGAAACATCTGGTGAACCAGGCTGTTCATCATCTGGAGTATTACCAACATCAGAAATATGAACAATATTATCACCAACATCAGTATCAACAGGAGGGGCTGTCTGCTCAGAATTTTGAAAGTACTCATCATATGCAGCCATTCTTAGTGTGACATCGCAAAAGATAGGCAATTGATCAAGCTTACTATTTTCAAAAGGAAATATATGCTCACGAAAAATAACATCTCTTGAGTAAAAAAAATTCTTGTGAACCAAGTCATAGAGCTTATATCCCTTACGAGTCTCAGAATATCCTAAAAAAACAGAGGGTTTGGCTCTGGAAGCTAGCTTGTCAACCACTACTAAATCTTTTGCATATGTCAAACAACAAAAAACCCTTAAATGATCAATGCTAACAGGTTTGCCATTCAAAATTTCAAGAGGACATGAACCATTTAATAATTGAGAAGGCATCAAGTTCACCAAATAACAAGCAGTCAAGACACAGTCCCCCCAAAAGTGATTAGGTAAGAATGACTGTAATTTGATTGCTCTAGCAACCTCAAGAAGATGTATGTGCTTCCTTTCTACTCTCCCATTCTGTTGTGGGGTGTGAGCACTACTGCTCTGATGTAAAATTCCATTATCCTTAAAGAATTTTTCAAGTTGCTCATTAAATAACTCACCCCCATTATCTATTCTGAAAACTTTAATACATTTCTCATATTGGGTTTTAACCATAGCAACAAACTCTTTAAGAATTATAGAAACATCATATTTGAATTGCATTAAAAACACCCAACAAAACCTTGAAAAATCATGAACAAGAGTTAAAAAATATCTCTTGTTATCATAGGTGGGAATGTGAAAGGGACCCCAGACATCTGCATGGACCAAGTCAAATATAGCATCTGCTCTGTTATTAGAAATAGGAAAAGATGGTCTAGTTATTCTAGCCTTGGGACAAATGGGACAATTCTGAAAATCAATCTTTTTATTTTTACACAAATCCAAAGAAGATACATGCTGTAAACATTTGACAGATGCATGGCCTAATCTCTAGTGCCACAACATCATTTTATTGTTTTGGAAAGATAAAAGAGCAGCATGATCAGAATTACATGAGAAGGATTTTAAGAAATAGAGTCCTGATTCTTCAAAACCACTCCCCAAGACCCTCCCACTTGAGAGGTCCTGCAGAATGGCAAATTTTGGATAGAAAATAACAGAACAGTTTAAATCAGTTGTCAATTTTGAAACAGATAATAAATTGTATTTAAAATCAGGTAGGTAAAGAACATTCTGTAACTTTCTATCCTTGTTAATATGAATATCCCCAATGCTAGAAACACTAGAATATACACCATTGGGTAATTGAACTCTGGAGCCATTAATCTTAATATGTTTAGAAATCCAATCAGACCTATTGGTCATATGATTAGTGGCCCCAGTGTCAATAATCCAATAGTCTAAAATATTATTGAGTTTAGAAGTAAGAGTTATACCAGCAGTAGATCTAGGCTGTGAGTTTTCAGAGGTGGCAGCAACATTTCCAGAAGTGCTACCAACCTTTGCTATGTTCTGCACAAGCCTCTCAAATTGCTCCTGAGTGAAGGATATAATGTTGTCACTTGGCTTTACTCCAAGATATTTGGATTTGGATTCCAAACCAGAGTCTTCCATGCTGCCATCACCAACAGGGGTAGCACTGGATTTTGCCACAGTGGCTTTTGCTTTCAGTAAATCCCTATATTTGAAGCAGTTGTCCTTGCAATGGTCTTTCTTTTTACAGAACTCACATCCCTTCGCATAGAATCTCTTCGTGACATGTCCCTTCTTGTGACAGAAGTCACATTCAGTGTTAGCATATGGATTGCTGTTCCTTTTGACTTTATCAGATGGATTAAGGGTCAGATTTGCCAACACTGAGTTTCCACCAGCAGATATATCAGAAGATACAAGCCTATGACTTTCTTCTTGAGCAAGCATACTATAGGCATGTGTCACAGAGGGCAAAGGGTTCCAAAGAAGCAACTGACTTCGAACAGCAGAATAATTTTCATTCAAACCCATCAAAAACTGAAATAAACGTTGATTGTCCCTGTGCTCAAGGTGCCTTTTAAAATCTTCACCCTGAATGAAAGGAAGATTACAGGCAGCATCATATTCTGCCCATAGGTGCTTCAGCTTGGTATAAAACGTGGTAAGATCATCAAGATTCTGCCTGGTCAGGACAATCTCAAGGTGTAACTGATAGGTTTTAGATCCATTTTTCTTATCAAAGCTCTCCTTCAGATCATTGCAGGCAATACAAGTATTCTCGCAATACATGATACTATCACCAAGATCACGAGATATGGAGTTTAAGATCCATCCAAAAACAACAGAGTTACATCTGTCCCACAACTTGCAAAAAGGCGTCAAATTTATCGCGAGCATAGTTACCGGTCACAAACCCTAACTTATTCTTCCCGTGCAAAGATATGAACATCGCTCGGCTTCATCTAGGATAGTCATCACTGCTAGAGAGAGTAACAGATACAAGATGCATACCAGGATGATCTGTAGGATGAAGGTACAAAAGATGATGAGGATGAACATCGGGATATTCATCGTCACCAATCATCTTCTTCTTGCTAGACGAAGCAATCGTGATATCTTCAGATAAATTCTGAGTTATCATAGGCGGATCTTGGTATTCTTCATTGGCCATCGCAAAGCAGACGAATCGATTCGCAGAACAGATGCGAAACGATCAAAGAAAGAATACGAACCGACGAACACAAATCTCTTGGAATAACAGAATCAATGATGTGCGGAAGGAAGGATCATGATAGAATATGCGTAACGTGATTCCGTTCGACGCTCTGATACCATGTGGAAATCTGAGCAAGAGTTCGTGAAGAATGAAACCCTAGAAACAGGAGTGAATAACAGAGCAATCAAGGGATCATCGGATGAGATCCTTCATCTGGTCATCCTCCTCCTTAAATACCTAGTAACTAATATAAAACTTCAGTTACAACCCAATAGTTTTAGTTAAGGAAAAAACACCCCTAAACTTAGTTACTAGAAACAATATAATCAGGATCAGGCCAAAAACAAGAAGGCCACCCAAAATACAAAACTAATAAACCCAATAACAAAATGGGCTAAACAAGATGCAGCTGGGCTTGATATATTCAACAACTTCATTTGTCAATTTGGTGTCTCAGGCTTAAATTGTTACTTTTGACTGTCTTAGGTTTCAACTTTTTTGCTATTTAGTGCCTCTGACAATTTTTTAGGTTAATTTTAACAGAAACTGGCCACGTGATGATCACACGTTCGAATAAATTTGAAAATTCCTAAAGTACTCCCAAATGATCGGAATCGCAGGAATCAGGTCAGACCGGAATCAGAGGTGGGTGTCCGGAATCGGAGGTGGACTGCCGGAATCAGACGGGTGACTTTGAAAAAAAAAAAAAAAAGTATTCGGGCACAATTGTCTATTCATTTCAATCTGTCAAAATTAATCCAAAAAATAGACGAAAAACCAAATTGCAACAAAATTAAAATATGGGACTGGGACACCAAATACTAACAATTTAATCTTTAAACATGAGGTAAATCCGTTACACTAAATATGATATTTTCTATTAATTAAAAAAATTAGAAAGGTACGTAAACGTGGTTTTACAGTAGGTTATATTGTGAGTAAACAACTTGAACCCCAAGGAAAAGGGTGTCCTTTTGTTTGTTTGTTTATTCATGCGTGTCCTCTACGTTCCAGTGTCCACTACACTAGACTAGACTATAGACGACGACTCTGTCTCTTCTCTTTCTTTAGTTTAAGCAAAGGCGGCGGCTGAACTGAAGAAGGGAAGGCAAGGCAAGGGAATCCCCACCTACACTCACCTTCCTTCCTTCCTTCCTACCACTATATCCCGCGATTTCCTTCTTCTTCTTCTTCTTCTTCTTCTTCTTCCTCCCTTTATAAACTTCCTCTTCCATTCTCTCTCCTTCACCACACTCCTCTCAGACCTCACTCAATTCTCCTTGCATCTTCTTCCCATTCACCACTCCATCTTTGATTCTTCCACTTCTAATTCCATTGATATGGCCCTGGAAGCTCTCCGTTCTCCCACCGCAGCGTTGTCGCCGCCGTTCAAGTTCATGGAGGCCGCCGCCATGGAGCCGTCTATCAAGCGCAAGCGGCCCCACCAGCAAGCTCCCACCGAGGAAGAGTACCTCGCTCTGTCCCTCATGATGCTCGCACGCGGAGAAGTCGGATCCGCCGTCTCTCACCGTCCCGTGCCGCAGCTGAGCTATCGCTGCTCGGTCTGCGATCGGACTTTCGCCTCCTTTCAGGCGCTCGGCGGCCACAAGGCCAGCCACCGGAACAAGCCTGCCACATCCGCCGACGATCAAACTGCTTCCACCTCCGCTTCTTCCGGATCGGGGAAGACTCACCAGTGCTCGATCTGCCACAAGTGCTTCCCCACCGGTCAGGCCCTCGGAGGCCACAAGCGCTGCCACTACGAAGGCCCGATAGGACACAACACCACTTCAGACGGCGTGGCTTCAACGCGGACCGGCCAGAGCCAGAACCACAGCCGGCATGAATTCGACCTCAACGTCCCAGCCTTACCTGAACTATCGCCCAAGTTTCTGGTGTCCGGCGAGGAGGAGGTGGAGAGCCCGCATCCTAAGAAGCTCCGGTTTGTGTTCAACGGTTCAGTGAAGGTATGAATCCAAGATCCAGATGAAGAAATTCTTTCTTTCTTTCTTTCTGTCTTTCTTTCCTTTTAGATGAGATTAGTGGGTATTATTGATTGGAATACAGAAATCATTCTTTGATTGTTGGTGATGCAAGAGTAGTTTTGGCCCGGGTGTGTACAGTACAGACTACAGAGTTGTTCTTTGCAGTACGTATATATGGCACTGTAATGGCAGATTATTAGGTACAAGTTGTTATGGTAGTTTCACACCATCTATTCTATTGTGTGTGATAGAGAATACATATTGATGCGCAGGTTCTGGACTTGATTTAATTGATTGTGATGAATCCATTTTTAAGACTTTGCAGAACTCTCCTCTTTGCTGTTGTTTGTATGTTTGCTCAAGCAAATCCTGCTAAAGAAAATGATAAATAAAACCGAATGGAACAAGTATTTGACTAATTAATCGAAATAGTAAGTTTTAAATAAAAATCATAATTCCACGATTTTTTATACAACTCATTTTTAGTGCTCAAATCATAAACCGAAAAGTAAATCGATTACTTATTCAAGAGAATTTATCAAATAGCTGGCCATGAGATCAGATGAGATGCCCCGTGGGGTGGGTGGGTTGACGTGCACTTTCAATGCTCTTATCTTTAAGTTTCATTCATTCTATCTTTTTTGTACATTTTATTTTTCCACATAGGACATCTCAAAACCCGAATAATATTGAATCGGTTACTAAATGATAAATAGTGCTAATTATATATAACTTTTTTTATTTTAGGGCTCGGATTTTGTTGACATGTACGTATATATGAGGGTTAAAGTTATCTTTAAATTAAACCACTTATATGTAGGGTGAACTTGCTGGATGGAGGCTTTTTGAGAATTTTTCAGGATATCTAATTTATGTCCCGAACCCAAGCCCGATCTTGAGTTTATGGAAAAAGTCCTGCCCACCTCGGGCTTTTGTAATTCAGACTGGTTAGGGAAATTTGAAATTTACACCAACTTAAAAGAAAAACTCACAAAATCACATATTATTACTATTTTTTAAATTTTCTAATACATCAAATTTTCATACACGCATCAAATTCTCATACTAATATCAATCTCATAAAAAATATATTAAGTTATATAAATTCCGAGTTAAGATAAATAGTATAGAAATTTAAGATTAGTTACAAATTCGAAACTAGACTGGACATTCGACACTTTATCTAAAAGAACCCAAGCCCAAACCTGAGCCCAAGTTTAGACGAAAAGTTCCGCCCGCTCAAGCTTAAGCATAATTTCAGACGGAATTTTCGAGACGGTCACCAATTTTTATTTACCCCTACTTACCTCTCATGCAATAGTAGAATTAAGTTCATTTTAATTCAAAACCCACATATGTATTGAATATTTCGTTTGTACTATATTTCTCGCGGACTTACATAGATTATTTTCGAATTTGACACTTAAACATCCCGAAAAAATATGAATATTTTGTTTTTCCATTTCTCTTTTTCCAAGCATTACTTTTAATAACATATATACAAGCTTTTACTCACTCTGTTTTTTTTTTCCACGGGTTAGTCCTCGAAGGGGCCCCATCCGAAGTACAGCACCCGTAGCATGCTTACGACACACCCTACTCGCACCGAATCAACTCTTAAGGGAGTGCTAGCTATGAATATCATTCAGATCCCAAGATTGAACTCCTGATTTTTAGTTAAATTAAAGCGTTGAACCGCTACACCATATGCATTGATTACTAAAAAAACTAATGCATTTAATGACCAATTTGTAAGATTCCTTTCCTTTTAAGTTATTTTTTATTTTAAAATATATACATACTAGATACTAACCCCGCGCACCGCGCGGGTAAAATATATAAATAAATAATTTAAATACTTAATTATTCTAATTTTTAAATAATTATAAGTTAAATGCTTAATTTATTATAATTCTTGTAAAATAATTTGTATCAATTCATAGTTTACATTTTTCAAAATATAAGAAGTAAGAACCTCAGGTCGTCACATTAGTATTCTATAACATTATCATTTATAATTCTAGTCTTTATAGATTTATATCGAAAATTTTTGTGTTTTTCCATTAAATATAATTTTTTCCATATAAGTTTATAAATGTTTAGCTGTAAATAAATAAATAGAATGTACACTTACCAATATTTTTATACATTCCATATTAATATTTATTGCATAACATTAATGTTAGTGGTGGCAAAATAACATTAATGTTAACGTATAATATTTATGAAACATATTATATTTGTATAAAAGTAAAATACATGCTTAATAATGTCTAAATTACATAAATTTTAACTATTTCAAATAACTTAAAAAATAACTTTATCTGAGACAAAAATTAATTCTTGAGAATATCTAACTTTGTTGTCGTAACATGATGATTAATAAGAACGATAGATAGAACTATATATGTTATATGTGTCGTGGCTATAAAAAAAAATCAATATTTAAAATTATAATTCATTAGTTGTAATTTAAAAATAATACAATCGGTGGAAGATTAAAAAAATGTAGTTATAAGTATCAAATTATCTACTAATTATTATTATTTTTCATTAAGAAAACTCTAGTTTTGTCAAAGTATCTTGATTGGATAGAACTACGTGAAAGTTATATGCATAATCAGCGCATATATAAAATAGATTAATAATTACATCAATTGAATATATATAATACTTGAATATTTTATTCTACTTGTAAAATTTTAATGTAAGGTTTACCCTAATAATGACCACCTAATTGACCTAGAGACACCTATTTCCTACTATTGTAGTATAGATCGTTTCATTATATGCAACTTCTAACTATTTCCCTCAAGCTAGAGCTTATACATATTAAAACACATTTAATTTGAATATTTAATATTATATATATATTAAAATATTTAATTACCGTGATACAATGCAAGTAATCTTTTTTATAACTCTAAACTTTTGAAGACCTCCATGAAAACTTAAAATCTGACATTTTTAGTGAATTGTCAGATCCAGTATTATGGCCGATGGGTTTGAGCTTATAGCCAACATGAATTTTGCCTATTAATCAACAACACAAATAGGTGAAGAAATTAGCATGCAAAAAATATTAGCAACTTTTTAAATTATTTTAAAAAAACCACTTAAATGTTATTACAACCTCAAAAAATCGAGTAAATGGAGATTTCTACAACTCAAATAAATAGAAGTATGGTAGAGACTACTAAACACGTGATCTGTACAGATCGCATATAACTAATCTAGGGACGGAAAGCGTTCCATCAACTCATCTGTTATTTCACATAAAAAAAACTATAATTTGTTTAATAAGGGTAACAATTAATTATAAAAGGATTAAATAGGTAGGTATTAGAGTCTTTAACTGCGGACAAATACCGCCATGACAATCGAGGGCGAGGCATCCCCATCCGATCGGCCATCTCAATGAATTCACCGTTGACCGATAATCTTCAACGTCCTTCTCGAAGAAGAGAACCGCGCATCTCGTTGACCTCCGTGGTCAACATCTTGACCAGCGGCGCTCCTCCTCCGACCGCCCTCCTGCAGAACATCGAGTCTTTAGGGTTCCACGTCACCCGCGCTGCTCTGTGAGTGGCGGTCTAAGTGGAACTGGTTGTCGAGTGATGACCGAGCGAAGCTCAAGGCCCGGAAGGCACCAACGTGCTGACTGCGGTCGACGTAGACGTAATTACACGAGCTTGAATAACATATTGCCAAAAACTAAGTTATAAATCACTCAGAAAAGAAATAGCTAAGTCAGAAACATAATATACATTGAAAGAACTGGTAAATTCGATATCTATTCATCAATCAATAACTACAATATGTAATGGTACAAACAAGCTAGATTAGGTAAATAGCTATACTAGGAAAGCATTAAATCCGCTAAGAATGGAAATTAACTAATATACAAATATGCAGACTTTCTATATTTAACACTCCTCCTCAAGTTGGAGCGTATATATCTAGCATGCCCAACTTGTCACATAGATCATCAATTGACGCTTTGCGGAGAGGCTTAGTTAGAATGTCCGCAAGCTGGAAATCTGTTCGAACGGGAATAAGTTGAATGTATGGAGGGCTAGAGAATGTTCCCACGACAAGGTCTCGAACAAAATGGCAATCCACCTCAATGTGTTTGGTCCTCTCATGGAAGACTTGGTTCTTGGCAATATGCATGGCAGATTCATTATCACAATGTAGTCTCATTAGACCATCATGACGAATACCTAGTTCATTGAGTAAGCGTTTCGTCCAAATGAACTCGCATGATGTGTTTGCCATTGCACGGTATTCTGACTCCGCGCTAGATCGAGATACAACTGTCTGCTTCTTACTCTTCCACGATATAAGGTTCCCACCAAAGAAGACACAATACCCAGTGGTGGACCTCCGAGTAGTAGGACACCCCGCCCAATCAGCATCAGTGAACGCTGCGATTCTACTATGTCCCTGATCAGAATATACAAGTCCTTTACCTGGGGATCCTTTAAGGTATCTAAGAATCCGAATTGCTGCATCCCAGTGTGTTGTGCGCGGAGCTGACATGAATTGACTCACAACACTCACTGGATAAGAGATATCTGGTCGAGTAACCGTTAAATAATTTAGCTTCCCGACCAGTCTTCGATACTTTTCAGGATCATGTAGAGGTTCCCCCTCATCAGGCCGGAGCTTGGTCTCAGGAACCATAGGTGAGTCAACAGGCTTGCACCCAAGTAACCCACATGCATATAGCATATCAAGGACATACTTCCTCTGACAAATAAGTATCTTCCCAGGAGATCGTGATACCTCAATCCCAAGAAAGTACTTGAGCTTACCAAGGTCCGTTATCTGAAATTGTTCGCTCAAGAACTTCTTTAATGCTGAGATCCCTTCGTCATCGTCACCGGTAATGATCAGATCATCAACATACACAACTAGAATGATGGTCTTCTCCTTTAAGTGTCTGTAGAAAACTGAATGATCATTGGCACTCCTAGTCATGCCAAATTGATTAAGCACGTGGGAGAAACGTCCAAACCAAGCTCGAGGGGATTGCTTCAGACCATAAAGGGACTTGCGCAGACGGCATACCTTGGAAGACTCCTCCTGAACAACAAATCCAGGTGGCTGAGTCATATAAACCTCCTCCTCAAGAATGCCATTGAGAAATGCATTCTTGACATCCAGTTGGTGCAGTGGCCAGTGACGGATGGCCGCCAAAGAGAGACAGATGCGAACAGACGCCATTTTAGCAACCGGGGAAAACGTCTCATCATAATCAAGGCCATATTCCTGAGAATAGCCTTTCGCAACCAGACGAGCTTTGAGTCGATGAAGCGACCCATCAGGATTAACCTTGACCGTGAAAACCCACTTACAGCCAACTGCCTTTTTGCCAGGAGGGAGAGGACAGAGATCCCATGTCTGGTTGTTCCATAGTGCTGACATTTCCTCCTGCATAGCACTAAACCACCCTGGATTGGCCAGGGCTTCTGTCACATTTCTAGGAACAGAGTAACTGTCAAGACTTATTTTAAAGGCACGATGATCTGTAGATAGGGTTGCATAGGAACAAAAGCTATCTAAGGGATATCTGGTACTGGGGCAATGACGGGAGCCTTTTCGAAGGGCAATGGGAATGTCAATATCAGAGGTAGAGTCAAGTCTGGGAGTTGGTACGGGATCAACTGGTTGTGTAGGAGATGGTGGAGATTCAGGTAGGGATTCAATGATTGGAACAGGGGATGCACGAGTCTCATGGTCCTGCATGTTCTGAACAGAGTTAGTATTAACAGGAAGTGTCTTATCTCTTCGAGTATATACCTGAGTAATAGGAGGCGTAGAAGGTGCATTATCAGTCTCGAGTGAAGTAGAGCGGACTTGGACTTCAGGATATGTGAGAACAGTCATGATCGATGGAGAATTACTAGACAAACTAGGTTCAGATTTAAGGAAAAATAGAACAGATTCCATAAAAATAACATCAGATGAGACAAAGAATCTCCTAAGAGTGGGGCTGTAACAACGATAACCTTTCTGAGTTCCAGAATAGCCAATAAAAACACAACGAACAGACTTTGGATCTAGTTTTGTACGGCCCGGTCGATTGTCGTACACATAACAAGTACAACCAAATATCTTTGGTGATACCGGAAACAAAGGTGCAGACGGAAATAAGACATTATAAGGTATTGCACCATCAAGAACAGAGGAAGGCATACGGTTTATCAGATAACAAGCGGTTAAAACCGCGTCAGCCCAGAAACGATGAGGAACATGACCATGTATCATCATTGTGCGAGCCACCTCAAGTATGTGTCTGTTCTTTCGTTCAGCCACTCCATTTTGTTGAGGTGTGTATGCACATGATGATTCATGAATGATGCCATTATCACTCATATATTGCACGAATTCATTTGTGAAATATTCTTTTGCATTGTCGCTACGAAGGGTTTTAATGGTAGTGGCAAACTGATTTTTCACAAAAGAACAAAATGTCATAAATTTTGAAAACACCTCTTGTTTAGATTTGATAACAAACATCCAAGTTGCACGAGAAAAATCATTCACAAAAGTGACGAAGTAACGAAAATTTGAGATAGATGTAACTGAGCAAGGACCCCATACATCTGAATGCACTAAATCAAAGATACCAACAGACCGACGAGTAATCCTAGGTGGATGAGAAGTACGGATATGCTTGCCTTGGATGCATGACTCACAAACTAATTCAGAAATTGAACGGAATTCAGGACGAAGTGTTTTTAGAACCTGTAGAGATGGATGTCCCAACTGATAATGAACCTCCTCAGCACTACTAGTGCTCGTGTACGCAACTCGTTGAGGCAAGCTCTCCAGGTAATACAGACCGTTGTGCTTATATGCAGTTCCAATCAACTTGTTGGTCCCCAATTCCTGAAAGACACATTTAGTTGAAGTGAAAGTAACTGAACAATATAATTGTTCTATCAATTTGCTCACAGATAAGAGATTATCAGGAAAAGAAGGAACGTATAAGACAGATGATAATAACATATATGGTGAAATTTGAACGGATCCAATTCCTTCTATATGATAGGGGGAGCCATTGGCTATCTGGACCGGTGGTTGTGAGGTAGTGGTAAGTCCTGACAGTAAACTCTTGTTACCCGTCATGTGATCAGTAGCACCTGAATCAACAATCCATAATGATTTTGATGCTAATAAACAGTTGGAAGTCATACCTGAGGGGCCAATAATAGCCGTTGAAGTTTGCAGCTGAGGTGTCATATTGACACGGGAGAAGCCCAACTGCGCAAGTCGCTGAACAATCATAGCAACTTCATTTGTATCATTGTGTTCGCTGACTGATTTATTGGCAATAAATTGACTTGTGCTCTTACCCATGTAAGATTTGGCCGCCAATACTAGGTTCTCCATAAAAGAACAAATAACAGCAACTTTGAAACTGATCAGAAACGGAACACCAGCAAGAAACTGATTAGAAACGGACCAGCAGTAGCAATCAGAATTGGACCAGTAATTAGAACCAGACCAGCAGTTAAAACCGGTCCAGGAATCAGACCGGACCAACGATCAGACCGGACCGGAAAAATTGAATCGGACCGGAACTTGCAAAATAAATCAGACGGGAGGCCAGATAAACAAAACTGAGCAGCGCACTAGGGCTTCTGAAATTCAGACCATGTTGGCGCTGGCGGAGCAGCAAGGGAGACCAGTCGGAGCAACACGGAAGCCTGGTCGGCGGCGAAGCAGCACGGAAGGCCTGTCGGCGACGGATAAGCAGTCGAAGACAGCAGCAACAGGACAGGACCCGTCGTCAGAGAGCTTGGCAGACAGAGCAGAGCAGGCGCTCCGGTGGGCAAACGACTGGCAGTGGGATCTCGGAGTGAACAGGTGGCCGACAGCGGAGCAATTAGGCAGAGATGGAATCAGGCTGTCCCAGGAGCAGGTCGACAGAATAACCTCGGCAGATGAACAGGAACGGGAAGGCTAAGAATTGTAAAACGCCGTAAACAATCGAGCCACAGTAAACAATCAGAGGTATTGGTGGAACATGGCTCTGATACCATGAAAGAACTGGTAAATTCGATATATATTCATCAATCAATAACTACAATATGTAATGGTACAAACAAGCTAGATTAGGTAAATAGCTATACTAGGAAAGCATTAAATCCGCTAAGAATGGAAATTAACTAATATACAAATATGCAGACTTTCTATATTTAACATACATAACTAAATACAATTATTATATATAAATTCCCCACATATTAACACTATCTTACAAAAATCCAACATACCTATGGACAAAACCCTACTCACGGGCCACGGCAATATAACCCTATTTATATTGCTTCATAATAAATATACTATTATCTTGCTTGTACAATTTATAGACAGACTCACGGTTTAAAATATTATATATTTTCCAAATACATTTATATTGCTTTAAATACCTCTTTATAATATATATTTTACTATAAGAAAATAGAACGTGAACGTGGGGTTATATATATACATACTCTTTTTTGGTAATCTATATATACATACTTGGATTTGTCTGAAGTTGATATTCTTTCTTTTCTTGGTTATTATTATTGATAACGTGAAGTTATGTATATTATACATAAATACAACCTTATTTATCTTCACCGTTTTTTTTTATTATATTGCTCTATATTTAATACTCTTTGCTTATGTGGCGACCTGTAGTCTTCCGGTACCAAACTGTATACAATTACTATTTAAATGGAAACTTAAAATTAAATTGTTTCTTTAAATTGCGTAGAGACTAAAATAGGAGATAAAAATACTTCTTAATTTATAACCAATCAATATTTTATGTCTAAATTTATAGATCTCCAATTAAATGTCGATTAAATTAGGAAACGCTGACTGGACTAACCACCCACGTGTCAGTCAGAGGGCTTCCGGTACCGAATTAATATAATATAGTAGATTATATAATTTAGGTCTTATACTACTAAATTGTTGCCACCTCACCAACTTCAATTTTGATTGGTCCTTCATGCTACCAACAACCGTTTCGTCTCCACCATAATTTCCATAATCCATGCCATTAAACTCTTTTATTATCTTCTCCTTCTATGTTTGGCCGTTTAATTTCTTCCCTTGCATTACAAATAATCATCTTGGGCTTTTCTCAATTGGGCTTTTCAGAAATTCATCTTCCCTTCCCCGTTTAATTATTTCCTAATATATCTATATCTATATTATATATAATTTGGATGCACTTGGACTATTATGCTCTAAAACATCGTCACGTCACCACAAAGCAATGTGATTGGCTAAAATTTGATGATGTAACGCCCATCACTTTGTAACGCTCATCTTTTTTGTAAAACTCCACTATTTATGAGACATCACTTTGTAACGCTCATCTTTTTGTAAAACTCCAATTTTTATGAGAAAATATTGTGGCCTTCTCTCATGGATTAGTTTAGCATGCATATGGTTATGTAACTTTGAGAGTATTTTGTTAGTATATGTTGAACTTTTGGTATGAACATATTTATTGGAACCAACTTTTATCACTAAAATATTCACCGTTAGTTTGAACTGTTAATAAGCTAAATTTTGTATTTTTTATCTCTTTGTCTGAAGAGAATGATGCTGTCAATGCAAACAACAATAGAAATTCACGCTAAAATGGATATTTTTGGATCGGTGATTCAGACGACATTTTCAATTGGTGCTTAAAATACTACCAAATGATATTTAGAGTTGTATCCGGATGCCATGACCATGGATCTCATCTATATAATACAGGCACAGAGGAAGTAGTGAAGATATTATGTTATTAATTTATTATTATATGAATAACCAATAGCATGTTAGGATATGAAGTTATTATATTATTACATATAATGTATTAGATGATTCAATAAGATACATAGTTTATCTTTTATATATATATATATATATATATATATATATATATATATATATATATATATACTAAATTGGATTTTTGAAAGGTCTTCTAGGATGGCTCCATTTTGAATTTTTATGTCCAAGAGAAGCGACTTTTAGGTTGAGGCCCAATAATGCTTTTATAAATGTACTAGATAGTAGATTTATATGAATTACTTAGAAAAAAAAAACAACAATAATTTTTCTTTTATTAATGTATATACTTAAGATTAAATTGACATTTTTTTTACATATTCATGACTTTTTAAAGAATATATATTTTATAATTTTTAAAAAATAAAATTATTTTTATTGACTTAAATCTATATAACTGATTTGTTTTATTTACGTTGTGCTAATTTAACATTCATTGTATTATAATTTTTGTGAAATATGAAAGTAAAAATTATTTTGTAATGAAAGTATTCTGTTTTCTTACTTTTTTATTAATTGTTTTAATAATATCGACAAAATAGCATAATAATAGATATAAAGTCATTTCATTTTCATATATAAATAATGAAATCTCCTATATTGTTTAATAGCCACTAAATCAATAAAAAAAATTGGAATATATAAATTAAGAACACATACACAATAATATGCAGTATTTACAAACACCGTCTATATATAGTAATAAATAATATATTCAGATACATTTATTACTTAAAATATCGAACCCCGCGCATTGCGCCGGGCAAATACCTAGTAATAATATAACTTAAATACCATCTCTCCATTTTAGAGGTTGTCTAAATTGTTGCCAAGTCATCACTTAAATTTTTCTTGGTCAATACATTTTGCCTATATTTTATATTTTGGATAGGTTCAAAAAAATGTCAAAGTGATTTACACTCCATCAAGCAATTAAACTCTCCATCTGTTTCACATGCTCCTTTGTCCTTCCAACCTTAAACTAATTAAACTCTGCCTGTTTCAACCGTTTCAAATTTCTTCAAGCAATTAAACTACAGTCGTTTTATATCACTACCATTTTGGCAATTTCATTTGATCGATGATTTAAGACATTCACTTGCAGCTTCAAGGAACTCTGGCCTCGCAATAATAGAAGCTCAAACTCAGTTTCTTCCTATTTATTGGAGGTGATTGTCGAGCTCTTGGGCGGCACATGCACTCTGAAAAGATGTAACACGACAACATATAAAATAATATGCAATATTTACAACAACAAAAAAAAAAAAAACCGTTCACATAATAAACACAAACAACTATTATCGAAAATATGGAACCACGCAATGTGCGGGCAAATACCTAAGTCTTCTTCTAAGTCTTTGGTCATCTACGGTGTGTTTAATCATTCGCATCTTCTCTGCATGTTATCTTTGGGTCTCGCGGTTGTTCATCTGCCCGAATCAGCTACTGTCGGCGCCGTTCCTCCAGTTGGTATGAACACTATGGTATTTTCTGCGGCTCTTTAATATACTCATTTACAGGTTTGGGCAAGAAGATGACATCCACAACCTTTATTTATGGAATCATGAGGAAAATTTGGAATCTCAACTATGGAGTTGTAAGTATATTAGTAATCTATTAGTTTACGCTGTTAAATCTATTAGTGACCCGTTTCCATCCCTAGTATATACCTTTCTTCATGTGGTCATTGTTGGAAAAATGGGCCAATTCTTATTAACTTTTGTTTATTAAACTATTTTGTTTAGAGCCCAACTTTTTGTTTGAAGCCCAATGCTTAGTTTAGCCCATTTCTTTGTGAATGGAATTTGTTAATTGACTTTGTACCACATCGAAAAGATTGCTCTCCTCCCCCCTTCTCATCTCCTATATAAATGAGTTTCCTCTTCACATTTTTACACAATGAGAAGAAAATGAGATCTCTTCCTTTTGTTGAGTATCCAATTTTTCCGGAATCCATATTTTTGGAATCCAAGTTATTTTTCTCCTCCTCTGTTCTTCGTGTTGATGAATTGCAGAGTTCTTCTAGGTTGATTTTGACTTATGTCGTTTTCAACCTTTCTAGTTGTTTTTAGCCGTTGTCGTCGGCTTTCCTGTTCTTTGTTTGAGTTCAGGTATTGGGTTCGGTTCGGTCGAGCGTGTTGTATGCATAACACGATTCGATGACACTGTTGAATCCTGGGAGGTGATCGCCCCTTGTATAAACCCCTTTGCATAACCCGAGGGTGGGGAGGGGCGAAATTGCCTTAAGGAGACTGTGATTAGCACGGGCCTCAGTATAAAAATACGTATTCGTTTTTGTGTCGAAGTATACGTACAATTTCGGTGTTGCCTATATCTTGCATGTTAATTGGAGGAATTACTTGTAAGTAACCGAGATTTGATTAATTGCATTTTGGTCCATGGACTTTATAAATTTGCATATTTACCCTCAATATTTCCAACAATCTTAAGGCAATTTTTATTTATTGGTTTTATGAGAGGATGCTTAATTGAACTTTGAGATTCAATTTTGGAGAAAATTATTTATTCTCTAAAGTTCACAAATATTGTCGAACAATGATGTTGAGAATGTGAACATGCTCGAGAGCACATGCGACTGATAAAATGATTAAGGCCATTCAGGCCCTCGAGACTGATAAAGTCGTCAAAAGTCGTTGAGGCTATTAGGACCGTTGAGGTCGCTAAGTCGTTGAGACTATTATGACCAATCGAGATGGTCAAGGTTATTGAGTCTGTTTGATAAGGAGGCTTTGGTCACTTGACCCACTTTAGCCGTTGAGGCTTATGGGGTCGTTGAATCCATTGTTGAAAATTGGATGAAGAAATCGGTTAAAACCGATTCAATGTGTATGACAACTGTTATGGAATTTTATTTCCTTGTCTAAACACTGAGTATTACATTTGATATAAATGTACGTGTGAATCAACGAATCGATTGTACACACCTAAACTTTGGCACGTATGTATGCCACGATAAATGTACATGAGTGTTTACTCACAAGGTTAGCTCCGTGTGAGTCTGGTTTTGTTAAAAGCGAATTTAACTGTGTCCAGGTTTATTTTCTGTCCAACATAAGGAAGAAAAAAAAATTGATTTTTGTAATTGAAGTGATGAAACTTAATTACTGAAATCAGATATTCAAATCGTTATTTGAATTTCAGTAATCCGAATTTGAGGTTCCGGATTAATTATTATTGTGGGGTCGGGTACCAAATACTCGGACTTCTAATAAATCTAAGGGGGTTGGTCATAAGTCAAATGTTTGAACGCTACTCAATGAGAATGTAGCTATCACTTGACAAACAACTCTAAAATTGAGAAAGACTACAATCTTCTCGATGTGGTCTATAAATACGATTATTCTGCGAGTTATGATATCGCAGATGCCGGCGCGGGGTTGGACACTCGTCTAGGATACCGTCTATGTTGCCGGAAAGTCGCTGAGACTTACTTCAGAAGTTGAAGTCATAAGATGGAATTCTTTTTGACAAAATCTGGGAAAAAAAAAGGAGGAAGCATCCCTGTTGGGAGCACTCGAAATCGTCAAAAGAACTGTACGTTAAATACGGATAGACGACAAATTTGATTGAGATGAAGTTGAATTACTTTAAGTGTAATGGCCGTAGTGCCTAAAGTAAACATGAATAAAATTGGTTTTGCATTGGTCGTAGTGCCTAAAGTGAACGTGAAATAAGAATGTTCCTTATTGTGCTGAATTTGTGGCACAATAATTTAGAACATGTTAATTACGATACCTTGCGGAGGTTATCTAACATGGTTCATATTCCTAAATCAAAATAGATCAAGAACTTAAATGTGAAGTTTGCGTTGAAACGAAACTTATTCGGTCGAAAGGATTACCGAACTTCTTGTTCTAAATCCGTAGCGATGTTTGCGACTTAATATATGTCCAAACGCGATGCGAAAATAAGTACTTCATTCGTTCGTAGATGATAGTACGAAATATTGCTATGTATACTTGAGGAAGGAAAAGATGAAACAATAACAAATTCATGGTTTACAAATAAAAACTTGAGTTTCAACTAAATAATTAATTGTTTTCGCAATGAGAAATGCGGCAACAATTATTCTCTGTTTAGAGAATGTTGACTTAAACACGATTTAATTTGTGAAGTTATTGCACCGCATAAAACCCCGATTTAGTTGGGTCGCGGTTTCGATACCACCGGGCGACGATTAAGGTTCTTTTTCTTAGTGGGTGAATGGATTGTCATAAGGTAAAAATGATCGAATCCAACCACATTCTTTCCTTAAAAAAAAAATCGGTTAGTTTTGGCAGTTGCAGTGCAACGGGCCGATGTCGTTTATTGGTTGGAGGGTTATACCATTTTTAGAAACGTGGCGGTCTAATGACCAAATTTGATCTCATATTGTTTTAAGGAAAATGTTGATGTTTTGACGTTCTGATGACCTACATTGATACGATGGTGATCTGATGATCAATGATGATGTGGTTGAGAGTTTGTAATAACTTCATACCAAACTCGTGTGTTAACATGTTAAAATTTTCCTGGAAGAAATAAAATAATGTGGTTGAGACCATGTTTGTTAGCAATTACCTTTTGAATAAGGTACCCCATAAGAAGGAAGATAAACTCTGTTTGAGTTGTGCCTTCAAATGTGGGGGGTGTCTTGCTAAAAGTTATGATACCTCTACGGAAAAGGCGCATACATGCGCTAAACTATTGATTGCATAAGATATGCTCAGAACAGTAACGCGTATCGATTTCTTCTGTTTGAATCGAAAGTGTCGAATAAACACAAAGATACGTTAATGTAATCAAGAAATGCATTTTTCTTTGGAAAATGTATTTTTGGCTAAGTCTAGAGGAGATGCAAGCATATGAGACTATAGAGGAAAAATAGTCAAGACCGAGAACATGGAGGACATGTTAAGGTCGAGACCGAGGTTGAAACCGAGGTCAAGCCCATGATGAGTAAAAGGGCAAGGATTGAAAAATCCTATGGTCCAGTTTTTCTGACCTATATGCTTGAAGTCGAACCTTAGACTTACAACGAAACCGTAAACTCTTCTGAGAGACCTCTTTGAAAATAGGCAATCAACAGTGATATTGAATCCATCTTGCAGAACAACACTTGAGAGCTGGTGGATCTTCCGCCCGGAGATAAACCGTTAGGCTACAAGTGGATATTCAAACGTAAAATGAAAGAAGATGGATTATTTGATAATTACAAAGCCCGACTTGTCATAAAAGTTTATAGACAAAAGGAATTGTGGAATTATTTTGATACATATTCTCCAGTAACTAGAATCACATTCATAAGGATGGTGCTTGCGATTGCAGCCTTGCAAATTCTAGAAGTACATCAAATGGATGTGAAAACAACTTTCATACATGGATACTTAGAGGAAGAAATCTACATGGAACAACCTGAGGGTTTCTCTGCGCGAGAGCAGGAAAAGAAAGTCTGTAAGTTTGTCAAATCTATGTATAGTCTCAGGCAGATGCCTAGATAATGGCTTTATAAATTTGACAACGTTTTATTGGAGAAATGTTTCAAAATAAATAAGTATGAAAAACGTTTTACGTTGATGACATACTAATCGTTGGATATAACGATGAGGTGGTCCGGTCCACTGGACCTATGTTGAATTTGAGTATTGACCTGAAAGACATGGATCTTGCCGATGTGATCTTTGGATTAAAACTCATTAGATCATCAGAAGGTCTCATTCTAAGTCAAACTCATATATTGACAAGTATTTGGATAAATTCAACAAAGATGACAAGAACGAGGTCAGTACTCCAATAGATACAAGTAAGTAATTTCAAAGAATAACGGAGAATGGTTTTCCCAAATTGAGTACGCTCGGATTATTAGAAGTGACATGTACTTAATGTCATGCACTAGACCGGATATCGTTCACGTTGTAAGTGTATTGAGTCGATATACGAGTAACCCTAGTGTTGTCCACTAGAACGGGGTAATCAGGGTACTTAGGTATCTGAGACATATTCGTAATCATGGTCTACACAAAGAGATATCCTTATGTGATAGAATGTTATAGTGATGCAAAATGGATATCTGATTAGACACTACCATCTTGAGTATAAGGGGTTACGTATTCACCTTACGAGGTGGAACAATGTCGTAGAAAATCCTCAAAACAAACAGTCATAGCCGGATCGACGATCAAGTCTGAGTTATTGTACTGGAAAAATGTGAATGGCTATGCCATTTTCTCGAGGATTCTACTAATTGGCCAAAACCTGTGTTAGTGCAAAGATTGATGAGTTTGTTTTGGTTTAATCCAAATTAAATCCAATCTAATGAAAGGTTGAAAATTTTGTTTAAAAGACAAGGTTAACGCGGATATAAGTGGTGCACCCCCCATTTGGCCTGAAAACCTTTGTTAAAGGTTGGGAAATGGGACACTCTGCGAACCTGTTGTCCACATAAGAATCAACCTAAATTTAGTTGTTGGATTGACAAAAATTATTCATGCAGGAAATGATAGTCTGAGGACTGTGATGATTTGAGAACATTGATGCAACGTTGCGATAATCAATCTGTATAACATAGTATAACCTATCTAATGGAATGTCCAAACATATACGTCATAGACGTTATATTACCATTAGACAGTTGCTCTCAAATATATTTATTGTGCCCGATATAGTAAAGTCGGCAGATAAATAGCGGATCCGCTACCCGAAAGGGTTAAACAGAGAGTTATTTGGCCAAGCATCGAAGGGAATGAGGCTAAAGCCCGTGGAGGAAACACTCTTGAGAAGGAAAACCCAACCATGATGACTGGAGATCCCAAGAACTTGGTTCAATGGGACAACCTAATCACAAGAGTGAGTGTTGTCACTGTGGGGGGTCAAACCCCGAGCCTATTCCCATGATGCAAACAGTGATGGAGATGAGGTTAAGCTTTTGCCGGCATTGATCTTCAATAATCGGTTAAACCGAGCACAGTAATTGGAAATTACTTAATTGAAATCATTTTTTACGCAAAGCTTTTAATGATTCGTAAGGAGAACTCAGAGTCGTGATGATGCTCTTGAGACATAGAATCACCTATGCGAGTGAGAAGTGGGGCCGCTTCGAAAGGAATTGTTGAGGGCGCAATTCTTAGAAACGCTTGCAGAACCAGGCGAGTGATCCAGGGCCTAGGGATCACAGGGCGTGAACCGAACCATACTAGGAAGGTACCTGTGTGGGTTATGTCGTCATCTACACCAACGACAGTCGGTTCAAGGACATCGCGTCTACCGACCAGTCAGTAGAGAAGGCATGATCTCACAAGGGATAGGTTCAAAGGGGTTACCCCTACCTATCCTTTGCAGGTATTGACCGTTGAACTCAAAATTCGTGTCTAAATTTTCAAATTCTATTCATGTGGGGGATTGTTGGAAAAATGGGCCAATTCTTATTAACTTTTGTTTATTAAACTATTTTGTTTAGAGCCCAACTTTTTGTTTGAAGCCCAATGCTTAGTTTAGCCCATTTCTTTGTGAATGGAATTTGTTAATTGACTTTGTACCACATCGAAAAGATTGCTCTCCTCCCCCCTTCTCATCTCCTATATAAATGAGTTTCCTCTTCACATTTTTACACAATGAGAAGAAAATGAGATCTCTTCCTTTTGGTTGAGTATCCAATTTTTCCGGAATCCATATTTTTGGAATCCAAGTTATTTTTCTCCTCCTCTGTTCTTCGTGTTGACGAATTGCAGAGTTCTTCTAGGTTGATTTTGACTTATGTCGTTTTCAACCTTTCTAGTTGTTTTTAGCCGTTGTCGTCGGCTTTCCTGTTCTTTGTTTGAGTTCAGGTATTGGGTTCGGTTCGGTCGAGCGTGTTGTATGCATAACACGATTCGATGACACTGTTGAATCCTGGGAGGTGATCGCCCCTTGTATAAACCCCTTTGCATAACCCGAGGGTGGGGAGGGGCGAAATTGCCTTAAGGAGACTGTGATTAGCACGGGCCTCAGTATAAAAATACGTATTCGTTTTTGTGTCGAAGTATACGTACAATTTCGGTGTTGCCTATATCTTGCATGTTAATTGGAGGAATTACTTGTAAGTAACCGAGATTTGATTAATTGCATTTTGGTCCATGGACTTTATAAATTTGCATATTTACCCTCAATATTTCCAACAGTCATGTTGTTCATCATGGATTTCTAGACCGGTACTTATTGTCATTGAAGGAGAGGTAACTTAATTGAGAGGACAAAACCATTTAGCAGCAAACTGGCATCTGAATTTTGTTCACTTTTTCGTGAAGACATTTAAATTTTTATTAAGGATTTCAATTTTAAGTTATGTGATCATCAGTTTTTCAAAACGGCAGATTGAATTTCTTTATTTATATCAACAAAACTCTAAGAGATATTTGTTTTATCTGACACAAGTGTTGAACTTTTACTGCAAATGAACTAGATTAGCAGGGCTGTGGTAGTGACCCTTATCATTGGTTAGTGACCATTCTCTAATCATTTCCTCAAATCGACAAGCTCAAATCTCTGATGGTATTTAAAAATATTTGGTGTATTGGTCAGATAACATTATGATGAGCAAAAATGCATGTCGTGAACTGACTCAAAATAGCGTATGTGTACCATGCCCATAGATCTCTAGGTTAAAACATGTAAGTTTTATAAACCCTAATTGTCAGGATCTTGATCATGCTTTATGTGGATTAAAGTATAGTGATGAATGACTTACCTGGTCTTGATCTCAATTCTTCTGATCTTCCTAGACTGTCAATTCGCTTCTCTGTAGAACGGTTCTACTTCTCTCCCTTGTCCATCCTTCTGTCAGAGACCAGTTGATGGAGAACTGCTCTTTCTCTCTGCGTCAATAACTGGCAGGGAGAGAGGACCGTTTATAATATTATACTCTTTAATCTGGTACGTCCATCAAGTAACCAATTGAACGGTCTAGATTAAATCATACCATAAAGATATATATTGATATAATATAATATAATACATTATTCAATATATCTATACTCATTAATATTATCTGGCCACATAATTAGAATATATATTGTAATATTAAATATATATTCTTACATTCTCCCACTTGGCCAGATAATCACATAAGTCTTACATCTTTATGGAATAACATAAGGCGCGCGTAAAATCTAATCTTTCAGTTCATCATAATCACTTACATTCAATAATCTGTAAATGCGGGTTATGGCGGTCATACACTTATTTAAGCAGCATACTCCCTTCCATATACCACGACAGTTACATCTTATCAAACACATTAGGGTCCGAGTAAGGCTTTGCATAAGGTTTTCCCGTTATCATAAATTTTATGTGTACACAATCATAATTAACAGGAAAACATTGGAGTCAGAAACATATCATTGAGCTCAGAGTGTCAAACATCATCATCATCAGCTTTACAACTAAGACCCATTATTTGCATGTTTATTTAATGTCATTAGTTGTAAAAATTCATTTAAATACATCATTGTCAGCTTGGCCATTATGCTGACAGACACTCTTGTTTCTGAACTTTCTTCTTAACGACAATAAACTTTCATTCCATAAGTTTGCACCTTTTAATGCTTGTCGTTTTGACGAAGAAATAACTGTGGCGTTACTACGATAAATTTTCCAGCGACTTGGTAACGGTGTCGACAACCTCAAGCCCTGAAATAAGTCCCACAGTCCTTAATGCATGAAAAACATGCTAAAACCTTACTTTACATTATTGATAAAGACAGACAATTACCACTTTTCTATAATATTGCTCCAACACATAAAAGGAACAAATAATTGAAAGTGGACTTTCAACTGTCACGATATCCCTTAAATCTGAATCTACACGAACATAAATGCATTTACATGTTCTTGTAGGTGCATTAGGACTTTATTTGCAGCATTTGCGAATTATACTCCCTCTTTAAGATCATTTCAATGTGAGCTTTCTGAGACAATCCAACTGTAACTGTGACTAGATTAAAATTTTAATTTAATCTTTGTCACATAAATTGTCTCTCACATTAACTTTCATCTTAACTCCAGAGAGAAATATAATGCATAATCATTTAAATGTGAGCAAGAAATAATCAATTATACAGGTAAAATATATGCGTACTCCCACTAATCTTATTGTTCATACAATAGTAAAGTAACTTAATAAACCATTCGTGGGAACATCAATTTTATCATATAAATTAATTTCTAAAATTACCATTCATTAATTGAGAAATATAAAATTCGTAACATAATATATTGTGGGAATGAAACCAAAAAAATATTTACTAATATCTGAATCCTACAAGTAAACCAACTTCCAGAATAACAAGTTTTCCTAATGTTATTCTAAATGATTTAACTTTATCAGATGATTATACTTTTCTTTCTTTATGAAGTATCATGTCTTTCGAACATTATCCCTTATGTTGAAATTTTCATTCAACTGATGGAACTATATTCTAATCCATGTGAATAATGTATTCATACAGATAGACAAAATGTCTATCATTTACCATAATATCCACATCTTATTATTCAGACACTCCCACTAATTTCATTATTCTTAAGATTAACATAACTGGTTTCTACAATTTTCGGACTTCAGTTAAGAAAGTAAGTCTTTATACCCTTTGGATCTTTAATGTTACTCTAGAGTAAACATTTCATTCAAGAATCCATTCTTTAATGTGGATCATAAACATTTACTTTACTTTTATTAGACAACCTCAGACATAACGGTGTCTTAACCAAGCTCCCTTCCAACGCACAAATCAATAAAATGTTGGAACTGCCTTTATGGGATCTCAGACTTAACTCATACATCCACAACTTAATGTCATTAATGGGTAAAGAAGATTTACTTGTCTAACTCTTATCTGTAACTTTCAAAGTCCGATTATATTTCCCACAATACTATTTTCATAAATGTATGACATGTTCTCTTAAGAAGTCTTATTAATGAACTAAAAGTCATATCATACTTCTATACATTTCTCATGAAAGTCACCACACATATTAGACATTATGAGTTTTCACGTTTCTATCTAATTTCTTAAGCAAATAGATATAGTCATAACATTAATAAACGTGATTAACTTCATTAAAACATAATACGGAAAAATAAACATAAATTCATAAGTTCAAGAAGATATACAAATTATCCCCCTATTCTTGACACTTATTAATTTACCGCATAAATAATCATGCAATAAGCGAGATATACGAAATATTACATTTTATTCATGTATAAAAAAACAATTGCACTAACCTTTTAGCAGCACTCATTTATGCATGGTTGACATGTGACTTCCTTATTCTTCATAAACATACGAGCTAACTCAATATCACTTAATGAACACTTTAAAGTGCTCTCATAAATATTGAGTTATCTCTAGTCATCCTTAAGGTCTTTAATCTTGCTCCATAAATTAGTCAACTCAAACTTCTACAAACTATACAACTCAAAACTTAATGGTTGTAAGTTTGTACATACGAGTGACTTATTACACAATTCGTTCTTTCATCCACAAAACTTCATAATTTTCTTTATTTATTGTTTGTGGAATAAACCAAAATTATTCGCATTAACTTAAGATTTACTCTGTTATATCGTGTTTATACTTTATGATTTGACTTTCTACTTAAGTTGTGTACCCGTAAGGATACTATTTAATTGTGTTAAGTCAGGATCTAGTAACTTTAGTGGAACCTAACTTACACGGTTTAGAAAGTCAAACCTATTAAACACAATAACAGAACATACATGTGAATTAACTATAATAGCTGCAAATTACATACTTGCTCATTCATAAAATAAGTTAATAAGAATCAGCTAATCATTTAAAGTAAATCATAATCGACCTTTGGGCAACAACTATAATATACTATCATTAAGTAAATGCCAATTAGTAAATAAACTATTATAGATTCAGATAATCAATAAGAGTATATCATAGTCGACCTTTGGGCAACGACTACAATACACTAATCTTAATTAAATGTCATAACATTATTTGGAAATCATCAAAGTATACTATAACTGACATTTGGGCAACGACTATAGCACACAAATCTTAATTAAATTCCATAACATTATTGGACAATTAAAGAAAATCTCCAGTTAAATATATAAGTTATCTTTGGATATACAAATATATAGAACCAAAAGATCTTAATTATCCCATCATGTTTACCGGTTATAGAAAGCGATTCACCTTTGGGCAAATCCTAAAATTCTAGTAACCTGTAAATGTCAATTTATCCAATCATGTATACAGTAATAGGCATTTCATTATTATCATGGATAAATGACAATTATATTATATGCATGAAACAAATAAACATTCTAGATTAACCACTTTGGTGACAATAATCTACTTAAAATATAAGTTCATGCATATAGTTATTGATCTTTCTTTAGACATTACTATTGTATTATACGCATGAAGCAAATAAATATTCTAGATTAGCCACTTTGGTGACAATAACCTACTTAAATTATATGTTCATGCATATAATAATTGATTTTCTTTAGGCATGACAACACATTCTAGTTCTGTCACTTTGGTGACTAGAAACTAACCATAAAGTCATGTTGATAGTAATGTCCCATTAAACCATAACCTTATCATTCTAGTTCAATCACTTTGGTGATTAGAAACTAACTATAAAGTCATGATGACCGTAAATGCCTCATTCATGCATAACATTATCATTCTAGTTCAATCACTTTGGTGATTAGAAACTAGCCATAAAGTCATGCATGTAGGCTTTAAAGTAATATTTCAATAACTAATTATAACCCGACGTAATGGTTATCATCATAGGATTGAAACATCACTCTAAAACAGTAGGTTTGGCTAAAATAAAATATTTTTAACCATTAAAGTTAATGGTTTTACACCATAAAAAACTATAATTTTCCTTAATGAGTAGCGGAAGCAATTAACAAGGAAACTAAATCAAGTAATCTTTCATGCAATGGTCATTTTCATGCTTAATTCAAACTTGCTAAATCCTTCAATATTGAAACATAATCAACCATTAATTTCTAATTAGAATCACATGATCCAATATGTCATTCATTCATCACTCATGCATAAATAATAACATCATCATAATTTAGAATCCATAAACACATGCATAGGAGTCTCAATTGACTACCATTATCACACTCCAAATTCATCATTTAGGTGTATATCCATATTATTATAAGCATGCGATTCTAATCACCCTTAAGGCACGTAATGAATGAAATAGGTAAACTCTAATTTGATCACTTTAGGAACCACTATCAAGATACTATACATGCTAGTACGTGTTGTTCTTAAACTGATCTAGCATACTATCATCATGAGTTGTATAAAAGAGAGAGAGTATACATACGTGAAATTCTGAAAGCCCTCCACTTAGCGGATTCGCAGATACGTGATCATTTTCATCCACGTATTGTCCTTGTAAAGTCAGTCATAATGTGGATGATTTTATCACATATTACATGGTGGATTCATAACCGTAGCAATCTGTCTCTGCTCCCGGATCGAACCACTCGAGCGACAAATCGAGATACAACTCCTCGCTCTCCTCAATGCCTCATGTCACCGATTTGATTTCATCGAGAAGCATAATGAAATGAAGACAATGATTCCATTATCAGAAATTTGATTAAACAATTCCAAATCAATAAATCAATTTCATTAGGTGATAAATCAAATTCCTTTAATTGCTAACCAAATTTCATGAATAATAATTCCATTCGCTAACAATCATGCCATCAGTATGCAATCATCATATCATTATATATATATATATATATATATATATATATATATATATATATATATATATATATATACAGTGAAGCAATTCGTAATCTATAGCGAAGAAATTGCATGTATTCAATTATCCTCATATCAGAATACAGCGAAGGAATTAAAACAAATCATGATACAGGTGGCAATTAGCATGCGTGAGAATGGCATCAAGTTGCTAGTGGGATATAATCTGATATCCATGAGAAAGCTAACCACCAATCAACACAATTCAATCCACAATTATTAAACAATTCAAAATCCATACGTATGCGACAAAATCAACCTAAACCGTGGAAGTCGACATCACCAATTCGTTTAGGAAATTGATACTAAAACGGCGATCGGATTCAAAGCCCAGTCAGGAACAAATTTACGACGGTCGGTTCCTTACTAATTAAATATATCGCCGCAGTTATCAATTACTTAAACACGATAATTCCAACATAAATCATGATCAACAATTCAGGCTCTGATACCACATGTAAGTTTTATAAACCCTAATTGTCAGGATCTTGATCATGCTTTATGTGGATTAAAGTATAGTGATGAATGACTTACCTGATCTTGATCTGGTCTTGATCTCAATTCTTCTGATCTTCCTAGACTGTCAATTCGCTTCTCTGTAGAACGGTTCTACTTCTCTCCCTTGTCCATCCTTCTGTCAGAGACCAGTTGATGGAGAACTGCTCTTTCTCTCTGCGTCAATAACTGGCAGGGGAGAGAGGACCGATTATAATATTATACTTTATAATATTATACTCTTTAATCTGGTACGTCCATCAAGTAACCAATTGAACGGTCTAGATTAAATCATACCATAAAGATATATATTGATATAATATAATATAATACATTATTCAATATATCTATACTCATTAATATTATCTGACCACATAATTAGAATATATATTGTAATATTAAATATATATTCTTACAATAACATGCACTGATGATTTAACCTAAAAGAAGTGATGATGGTATGTTTTTAGGCTTCCTTAGATAATTATGGTGACAGTTGATAGTTTCTTACAGAAGCTCAGACAGATTTTCATACTTTGATTTATGTTCCTCCCTAATATTTATAGGGATTTGATTATCTTTGTTCACTTTCAGTGTAATTTACTTTATGTTTTTATATTTTGCATCTTCCGGAAATATGTCTTTAGGTCCTGAATCCTATCATCATCATACGATAAAATGGAACATGCTGCCACCAACCAAAAAATAATAGCAATTTAGTTAAAAGAGTTCCGTTGCCGGGACTTGAACCCGGGTCTCTCAGGTGAGAGCCGAGTATCCTAACCAACTAGACTACAACGGAGGATGTCTAAACATTGTTGTTACGAATATTAATCAATAAACTTATATATATAAGCAAAGTCGGTGATTCATTCCACTGCATAGGAAATTATAAGCTCACAACACAACACAGAAAAGAAGGCAGCAAAATATAATATGTCCACAAATCTAATCTAACACACACACTGAACCTACAAGCCAGAAACCAAGATCGAACTTTGCACTCTCATCCGTTTTCCCACCATTCATTCATTCATCATTATAATTATGTATATACCCAGCAGTACGTAATTAGAAGCAGCTAACAACTTCTTGGCATACATCACTAACATTTAATTAGCAGGAACCAATATTATCCTAGCATTTGTTTTGACATGGTGATCACTTTAATAGTATGTTACAGCCAATACCACTATGACCAATAATAGTGGCTAGAATACATCTATATCTATATTTAATATTAGAGATAATATTATTAGGTTAAATAATATCTTTATAATATTTAGCTATCTTATAATATTTAGAATATCTATCTTTAGGTTTCTTGTAATCCCTATATATAGTGTATTCTTATTAATGAAATATCAAGCTTCCAACAATTAATCTTAGTCTCCTAAAGAGATTATGGTTGATTAGGAAGTAAGCTTTCCTATATTCAGATATTCTCGTGTTATCCATGCTCTCAATATTCGAGCACGTATCATAATTGGTATCAGAGCCAGACCTTGGAGTGGTGGCCCACGGAGTGGTGGCTCACGGAATGGTGGCCTGGAGAAGCCAGCTGTGACCAACGTGACCGCGACCAACGTGGCCGTGACCAACAAGGGCTCGGAGTGGTGGCCTGGAGAAGTCAGCCGTGACCAACGTGACCGTGACCAACGAGGACGTCGGTCTCCTTAAGGGGGAACGATTGTCATGGTAATATATCCCACACCGGTTGGTAACACCAACCATGTGGTGTATATAAGCCAAATGGGTCCTCCCACCTAATAGACTAGTTTATTGGGCTGGGCTCTTCCATTCGTTTTGTAACATAGTACTTGAGTGAATGTGCTGCTTGATCTTGAAGAAGCTATATCAGAATTAGTCAAGTCTATGCTGTTGTTATCCACCACAACTTCTGCAACAGCTAGCATACTTAACGTGATTCCCCATATCGTACTGAGGCAACTCACCGCCTTTTGCATGCCTAGCTACTAATTTTGAAATGATAATCCTATTGCAATCCATTATAATTAAGAAAGAAAACATTTCCATGTTGCCTGATATCAAAACCTAAGAGGCAGAGCCTGTACAGGATCCGTCTGTCTGTGACGAACTAGACATTCCAATTGGTGATATATATATTCATTAAATCTTAATTTTATAAGTTATAGTCTCAAGTTACCAGCAACGTTGCAACTATATGTGAAATCATTGCATGCATGAGAGCTTGTTGATTTGCTATTGGAATTAATATATATATATGAATTCCAAGAATTTTGTTAATCCCTTAGCTAGAAACCGTTAAAGCATGCAGTAAAGTAACCCAGCCAGAAACACAGTCTCAATGATCATCATTGCATCTAATCTAATCATGCAACTAATTTAAGTATATATACAGGCAGCTAATTAATTAGAATGACATACCTACAACTAATTATAATCAACGATCCATATTTCGGGTTTCTGCCTCCCAGGGGCTGAGAATATGAAGAAGAAGAAGAAGATTCCACAAATGTTTCATTTGCTTTTCCATCACCTAACCTAATGTCTTACAAAAAAATCACAACCGATACTTTTCATATATTAATTGGTCTACTATTAAGAGCAAGATTATCACTTCTTATATGTAGTTTGTGTCTGCCTCAATACCGCTTCGAGGATTTTCCAAACCAAAGAAATATCCCTAACAACAGGGACGAAGCCAGGAATCTTTTTCAAGGGGGCAAAATTATACTAGTTTTTTTTTTTCAACTTATACTAGTAGAGATAGAGTCATAAATATTTTTTAAGGGATAAAATTATACTCGTGTTTTTTAAACTTATATAATATTATGCCTACAATTTCGAACCGACATAAGTTAAAAATGTGAATATGAAATGTAAATAAAATAAAAATATATTTTTAAACGTTAATTCTAGCTAAAAATGTTGTTTACTTCTAAGTTATATTTTTCATATTAATATTACTTCTAATTGTGAAACTAATATCCCAAAATTAATATAAAAATACATACTAATCTTTATTAAGGCATATCATCTTACATCATATTTTTTCTTATCAATTGCATTATATTTATAACTTGTATTATATAACTAACATAAATAACAAAAACCAATTTTTGTTTAGGAAATTTAGGAAAAAAAAAAACTATAAAGTAAACTTATTTTATTGTAGAAAAACAACTAACTTTTTTTTAACTAAAGCAAAAAATAATAGACTAAATTAGCGGCATTTAATCTTATTTATATAATTATTTCCTGCATTCAAAAACTAAGATTTTAGACTATTTATATAATTATTTCCTGCATTAAAAAACTAAGATTTTATACTATTTTAGTTGTATGGTAAATTTAATTAACTTTAATTTGAAAAAAAAAAAATCTATTATTTAAATTATTATACAAATCTACTTATTTTTAAATCAATTTAACTTAACGCTATATATTACATTAGTATTTAGTTGAAGAAGCATTTATTACTCAAAATGGAAAATATTTTTTTTTGGTTTCCCGCGGGGTGATCCTAAGCTAGACTAATCCCCACTCGCACCGGGGTCAGCCCGTAAGGGGTAAGGTGCTGGTCACTAGCGGGGTTTGAACCCCTGACCTCTGGTTAAGGGATGAGGCGCTGAACCACCACACCATATTACATGGTTAAAATGGAAAATATTTAAGTTCTGGTAAATTAGGAACAGGTTTATATACCAAAAATAAACTAGGAATGTGCTTGAAAAAACTATGAATTTAGTATACTCTGTTTTGTTAAAACGAAAGTATTATTATGTAATATAAGGTTGAATTGGATTTTGCATTTATATGTTTAGTAAAAAGTAAAAGTGAGAGATTTTTTTGGTAAAACTAAATGTAGAAAGTAACAGAATTACTTTTTACCAAAAAAATGACAACTCATATTTACTTTAACATTTATGGTTTCTGTTGCGTCCAGGATTGAACAGAGTCGTGAGGATGCGTCTGTGGTTGTGCGGGCTGTAACCCTTCCGTCGGAGGTTGGGCCACTGACGAGTGTTCAGGCTTGCTCCCGGGTGAGGATTGTGTCTCGGATTGGCTGTGACTCGGTACGGATGTGACTCGGTACGGATGTGACTCGGTACGGATGTGACTCGGTACGGATGTGACTCGGTATGGATGTGACTCAGTACGGTTGCGTCCCAACGTCGGATCCTGCACTAAGGACCAATGCTAGCACGGAGAGGGGGGGTGGTGCTAGCGGAGCCCTCTCCGATGCTTAAGTCACTATAGTGGCAAAAAGGTAATTTCTAGAGAGAGAGAATTTCTAGAGAGAAGTCAGAGCTCAAAATACCAAAGTTGGGCAAATGAGAGAATGTGTGAAAATGGGTGGCCAAGACCTCCTATTTATAGGCTTTCTAGGGACCGGACCCGGTTTTAAAGCGGTTTGATGACGGTTCAAGATCATGCGGTAACCGTCATCCATGTTGGTAGTACGTGAACTTGACTTCTCTACGCGTAACGGTAATCGCGGATACGGTAATAGCGCGATACCCGTAAGGCAATCCGGACCTCGTCGAATTTGGGCAATTCGGCGAGGTCCGAATCGCCACGCAACCCGGAGGTCCGGTCCGGACGCGCGTAAACGCGCCTCCGGACCGTTTTGATACCGTGGGAGATGTTTTTAAACCGAGATGTAATTTTTGACGTGTCGACGAGGCCCGAAATGTAAACACGAACCCGAATTGGACATTTATCCATCACTTGCCCCCGAGTCAAGTAACGGTTTAGAACCTTTCTTGACTCTATTTTAAGTTTAGGATATTTGTCCAATTTGAGTTTGACGCTAACCTTTCGGTTTTGATCGTTGGTCGGACACAAGCATCTTGATTTCGTCCGTCGCTTGATTTTCCGGCCGAATGGCTTTGTTTCCTATTATCATGGTTAGTGCAATAGGAAATTTGTATGTGCGAATATGATTATCGTCGGAGACATGAGCAAATGGTAATGCGCTATGCGAACATGTATCTATCCGTATGCAAACATAAGCAATAGTCATGGCAAGATTGTAATTACGCAATGCAAGAAATAGAAAACGTACGTTTCTAAAATGACTAAGTGATTACCGAATCATGAATCATGTGATTGCCACATACGTGTATAGTAATGGATTTGATACGTGCAATGTCAAGACATGTATAGGAGTAGATATTTTAAGAGGAGAGTGTAGAGTATACCGTAGGAGTTTAGTCTTGAGTGTAGGTAAACTAATCCTTTGATCTTTATCCACAAAGCATCTCTTTGGGATTAGTAAATACACACATCCCCATTTATCCTTCCAGCATCCTAGGAGTTCACCATTCCATCCCCTTTGCAGGTAATTCATTCATTCTTTCCCGAAATTGCTCTTGTGTTCATAATTTCTTTGCCGTCGTGGAGCTTAAACACATTCCGACAGTTTCGAGTCTGATTTTTGACTTGTTTTTGGAAGTTGACACCACCATTCGACTCGGTTCGTCTCAAGGATTCCAGCGCCACCTTCGGAGCCTCCAGGAGACGCCGCACGCGCCCTCACGCGCCGCCGCGTGTGGAAGACCTTCGCCGGAGCGTGTGGCCCACGCGCCGCCTTCCCGGCCTCGCCTCGTTGCGGTCCTTACCTTCCCAGAATCGTCTCGACGAGAGGAGTCCATTGTGATACCTTTCGTCTCGTTTTGAGGTAATTTGAAAACCCAATTTTAAAAGATAGCTTCGGCCTGATATCAAGTGTCGCCGGATTGTTGTTCGTCTGGGCTGTTTTTCGTCGTTGACATGTGAGACTGCTTGTTGAAGCATGTATGTTGAGTAATTGCTGATTAGTTGCCGTCGTTATCGTCATTTGTTCATAATTTAGGCGATTTTCCATTTCTGTGGGTATTTGGTGTAGAATTCCCCGTATCTTCGTGTAGAAGCTTTTGGGTTGATATGCATGATTTTCCTTCTTGGCGGGTTTTTGGTTGACGGGGGTTGCCCAGTAACTTTAGGCATAGTCACTTGTCGTCTTGATGCTTTAGAGAAAAAATTTCCTTAAGCGTTGCCACGTTCGATTCTTACGGTTCGTCGCGTTAATCCCCCGTTTGCATGATAGCCCCTTAGTATGTTAGTCCCTTCCTTGGTACGTACCAACTTTACTATGTGCGTGGAACTTGATCACGTGCGTTGATGTTGATACGCGCGTTGATGTTGATACGCGCGTTGATGTTGATACGCGCGTCGATGTTGATATGCGCGTTGATGTTGATACGCGCGTTGATGTTGATACGCGCGTTTGATATTGATACGCGCGTTGATGTTGATACACGCGTTGATGTTGATACGCGCGTTGATGTTGAGTGTCAGGTATAAACTGTTGGTTATTACCTGCAAGTATGCTAAAACACTTAGAAAATATTTAAACGATATCTAACGCTTGTTACCATAGATGTCGTTGTATGAGCTTTGTCGATGAGCGTTGTAGGTGTGCTTAGGGGACATAGCTATTCGTTGTATGCAATCCATCTTTGTTGACGTGTATGTGCGTACATGGAAATACTTAGAAAATATTCTCCCCTTGTCGACATGTATCCTCGTCGACATGTATGTACGTACATGGAAACACTTAGAAAATATTTTCTCCTTGTTGACATGCATCCTTGTCGACATATATGTACGTATATGGAAGTATGATACGTGTGTTAACTTTGATACGCGCATTGATGTTGATTGCTTCTTGCAGGTTGTGGGATTGTAGCAACTTCTTGCGGAGCTTCCTTCCCTTCGATCGCGTTGATACAATGAGTAAGTCCGCCACTCCTCTATCGCAGACTCCCTTTAATTTCGATATAGAGGATGACTTGGGCGTAAGCCCGGTTTTGCCGGCAGTTAGTGCTTTAGGCACCGATGAGGGTGTAGCTGTTGGGGTATCTCTTGCTGGAGAGACTGAGGCGTTGGTTAAGTATTATACCAACCGCCTGGATAGATCCCTGTTCACCTTATATGCGAGTGCTTCCGGACTCGATGCTTGTACCGAGGCTTTTTACCCCTTCGAGGTGCTTCCTGATAGCAGTCTAGGAGAAGCTACTCCTCCGCCCGTAGATTTATATGTTGTGTACACATCACACGTTAGAGAGGGTTTGCGGTTTCCCTACTGTTCCGACTTGGTTGATCTTTGTAGCAGTTATGGGATTTCCCCCTTAGACCTCACACCCAACGGGATTCGAGTGTGGACTTGTTTCAGAGTGTTGTTTTACCACCAGTCCTGGTGTTATTCTCGCACTCTCTTTCGCTGCTTCTATCAGCTTAAGAGTTCAGACTCGGCGGGCTTGTGCGGTGTGAGAGTTCGTTGGCCGAACTTGCAGGGCGATGGTTTCGAGGAACTTGGTCTTGGGGAAGCCAAGTGGGATCCTAGTTACCGATTAGTTGCTACCGCGGATCGGTCTGCCGAACATTGGAGGCATCATTATTTTTTCGTTCATGATGCGGGGACGACTTGGGATGTCGAGTATATTCAGAAGTTTGATCCCGCGCCTGCTTTTCGGGAGCTCTCCATGTCGGATAAAGAAGTGATAAAACAGATATATCGTTGTCAGCAATCACGCGGCTTTACTTGCTCATTGCGTGCATCTGATCAGGAATTGATCGATGCTGGGATCCATGTGCTCCCTTCTGCAGCTTCGGTATGTTGATCATTTTTATAACTTTCTACCGTGTTGCACTGTAGGTTGGTTTGACGGAAAAAGATCGTCTTTGCAGACGGCGGCCGCTCGTAAGATTGCTTCTAGCGGGAGGATCGTTCCCCCACTTGCTTCCGGAGCATCAGCAGCTTCTAGACGCGGCAAATGTAGATAGCTTCCTGAAGGAGCAATCTTTTATTTTCTTGATTGGGTTGTAACTTTGCATGTTACTTGCAGGTCGTACGGCTCTTGTTACTGACCGCGTTGTTGCTGCTCCTGACTCTTCCAAATGGTCCACCACTGGGGCGCGTTCTTCGAGCGGTTCAAAGCGTCCGAAGACTACTGTGACCGTTCCCACTCCTTCCTGTCATAAAGGGAAGGAAGTTGGCGGTAGCGAGGATGCGTTGTCTGCCCCCCGCTCGAAGGAGCGGTCCGAGGTGGAACGTTCTCTTCTTTCTGGTATAAGCTGGACACTTGATTCTATACCTTTATATGCTTTATATTTGGCTTTTGCATAACGCTGCTTGGTTTACATGTAGCGGTCCCGCCACTTGGACGTGCGGATTTGCTTCGTCCTTTGGATGGAGATATTTCAGATAATAAGTGGATGCCGTACGTGGCAGGAGATGTTACTTTTCCCAAGAACTCTCAGCTGAGCATGCCTGAAGTTGGCGTGCGTGTTCTTCATTGATCTATTCCTCCTGGAGATCGAGTTGTCCGACCCTCGAGTGACGAGGAGGCACGAACGTTTGTTGAGAGATCGTTGTCTGGATTCTCTCCAGTGAGTATCTCTTTTCTTTACTTTGCTATGTTTGTTGTTCCTGAACATGTATGCTCAATGTTTCCTTGTTTTCAGGTTGTTTCCGACATGGTGCACATGGCCTCTTTCATGCTAGAGCTTGTTCAGGAGAACCGTGCCATTGCTGACAAAGCTGTCACTTTGTCCAAGGAGCTTGAGGAGGCCAAGGATGAAGTGCGCCGTCTTTCCTTGAAGAAGACGGACTTTGATGCTCGTTATGAGTCTGATCATGCCAGCCTTATTCAACTTGAATCCGAGAATGCCGCCATTGAGAAGGCAATTTCTGATAACGCAGGCAAGCACAAGGTTGCCTGCCGGAGAGTTCGTGAGGCAGAGATGAAGGCTGGCATTGAAGAGGGACTTAGCAAGTTTCCTTCTTCTCCTGGATTTGATAGCGCAGTTACTGCTGCTGCTACAGCGAAGGCCACTCCTATGCTCAGCGAGTTTGCTGAGGACTTTATTCGTAGAGTGAGTATTCTTGCTCCTGGCTTTCCTTTTGACAAGTTAGGGCCATATGCGGAGTCTGCTGTTGGGCAAGTTGCCGAGTTTCGTCGCTTGGATAATGCAACATCTGAGTTTGCATTTTTGTTTGGAGAAGATGGTGGCGGCACTAGCGTGCAACATTTGTCTGTTCCACCCAGCCCTGTCAGGGATGATGGACTCCTTTGATTTGTGTCATCTTTTCGATGTGTTGAACTCGTATATGAGCCTGTTTGCCCCCCGGCTTCTATGTTTTAGAAACTTGTTGGAGTTGTTGTTTGTGACTTGTTCGCTTTGAACTACGTTGTATGGACCTGTTTTATACACAGCAGTTTGCATGATAACTTGTTAGTAATATTTCATACCGTTATCACTTACTGTGTTTACTGAACGTGGATGACTAGTAGCGTAGACATAGTCCCCGCAGGTGTGACCGATAGCCACTTCCTGATTGATAAGTTGAAAAGTTCTCCTGGTTGTTTGCATGATGCGTTATGCATATTGCCTTTTTTTCCTGAATAGCTTGCCGCTATATGTGTTGCACCCTGCCAAGTATTTTTGCGTATAGCAATATTTCTCAACAAGTAGTGTGTTTGAAAGGTGTTATCTTGGCTAAGCAAGATAGTAGTTTATTCCGCTCTAAGGCGACGTTGTACAAGACCCGACTTGTAAATTTTATGAGTTTTAAACAGGGTGCGCACCTGCCAGCGTGTATCAACCCGCGTTGGGGAAGCATACGTAAAAGTATTATTTGAGGGGTGTAATCTTGGCTAAGCAAGATACTAGTTTATACCGTCTCTTAGTTCCACTCTAAGGCGACGTTGTACAAGACTCGACTTGTAAATTTTGTGAGTTTTAAACAGGGTGCGCACCTGCCAGCGTGTATCAACCCGCGTTGGGGAAGCATACGTAAGAATAGTTTAGTTTTTGAAGAAGCATTTTGTGAATCCTAAAAAAGGTTGTTGGAAAAATATTTGAAAAAATATTTTGACATTGAATGTGATACACCCAAAGAACTGTGTTGATAAATTTTTTGGAAAGGTGTTTGATACATAAAATATTTGATAAAATATTTGGCAAAATTTTTGGTAAAATGTTTGAAAAAATATTTGTGATACATGATTCCTGCGTCCAGGGACCATGTAACACTTTTTTTGAGAATATGAATTGTGGTGCATGCTTTCTGCGTCCAGGAACCATGCAACACAGTTTGAAAATCTGTAGTACGGAATTGTCATCTTAATCAGAGGACTTTTGCCGTATAAAACGAACCCTGATGGCATTCGTAATATGGGAGTGTCGTCTAAATAGAGGACATTCGTCATGAAGAGTGAACCCTAAACAGGATATAAACACTTAGAGTGAACCCTAAACAGGATATACACACTTAGAGTGAGGTCGTTGTCTAAACAGAGAACTTCCGTCATGAAGAGTGAACCCTAAACAGGGTATACACACTTAGAGTGAACCCTAAACAGGATATACACACTTAGAGTGAGGTCGTTGTCTAAACAGAGAACTTCCGTCATGAAGAGTGAACCCTAAACAGGATATACACACTTAGAATGAACCCTAAACAGGATATACACCCTTAGAGTGGGGTAGTTGTCTAAACAGAGAACTTCCGTCAATTAAGGGGTGATCAGCCCCGTATGCCCATCCTGTTTTGAATCCAGGGAATGGCTGTGAACATGAGGATAGTAGACCTTGGTGTTAATCCAAGGTATTGTTTGTAGTTGACGTCCTGAATAGCCGTCGTTTTGATAGTAGGTCTTGGTGTTGTATACCATAAGTCCCTTCCTTGAACACAATGCGTAGCTTGTATTGTTAAAGTAGATTTTTGTGCACTGGTTACTACTTGGTGTAATTCCTGAGTAGTAATCGTAGTGTAGCATGTACTTCCAAGTTTTTGATTCCATGATGACGTCTTTCGATGTAGTCGTGAGTAGGTTGTTGTTGATGGTACGTGTTGACATAACGCGTAATAGATTTTGCTTGCACATGTCATAATTTCTTGGATTATTGAAGTAGATAATAGACGCGTAGTTTTGTTGCTTCGCGTTTAATCCAAAAAATAGCGTGCAAGAGATAAGTGTGTACCTACAAAGTAGATTGTCTTTATTAGATACTTGCGTGTACTTACATTGATTATACTAGAAATAGTAGGAATGCGCAAAGTAATCTAATAGATAGTTGTTTGTCGCTTCATTATGGCTGTCTTGATGATGATGTCGCGTAGTTGGTTGCAACAAATCGCCTCAATGCACCTAGCGTGATGCATTCTTCAATTTCCCAGTTTAATGGTGGACACATGTTTGTGTTGTGCCCCCATGTTTTATGGTACTTGCACCATTCTCTGATGTCGTTGCCCAAGAAAGCTGTCTCCGGGGCAAGCGGACTTGGGAGCTTGTTTTCCAGCAGGTTGACGTAAATGTCTTCGGCCACCGTGTTTAGCGGTGTGAAGATGTTGTTGATATCAAAGCTTGCGTCTCCCTGGTTGTTCGTTTCTGCTCGAACTCCTTTGTCCCAACTGAGGGGTGTACCCCACCTCAGTTCTTGCTCGCATAAGACTGCTGTCTCAAGCTTATCTTTTAGGTTCGCCATGGTTTTTGTTGTTTGCCATCCATGAGTTCGTCCAAAGAGAAGGAAAGATTTGGCGTTCATGTTTGCATAGAACACGATTATCACTTCTTCTCTTGTTGCTTTCGCGGTTGAGGCGTTGGAGGCAAATTTGATGAAGTATTCCAAGATTGGCTCGTCTTCTCCATGCTCATGAGCCAAATCTGGTGCCATGGTGAGAACTGGATGCTTTCTTGCGGGTTCCAGATTGTAATGGCTTGTTCCATCGGTTGCTTCTTTCTTTCATCGACCACTTTTTGCCTCTTGAAGGAATTTATCATGGCCACATGGTACTGGTGCTTTGCTCTCAAGGCATTGACGTAACAACGCCTTGCGGTTATCTGATCGCCAAGCACTTCTCCAATCCCATGTTCTGTCGGGAATTTCATCTTTTGGTGGACGGTGGAGGGCACGATCACATAGGGATTGATCGTTGTTCGTCCCAAGATTCCGTTGTAGGCTCCGAGGGATTCTACAACTACGAAAGTGACGTTGATATGCAGTGCTCTCCACCCCTGGCCAAGGATGACAGGAAGTGTGATTGTACCCAAGGGTTGTGTAGCTGCTCCTGCGAAGCTAACTAATGAGAAGGTTCCTGGGGACAAGTCCTTGACAGATTTTCCTAGTTGCTCCAGGACTTTGATATGTAGAATGTCAGCGGAGCTTCCACCATCCACAAGAATTCTTTTCACATCGTACCCGTCAATGTCCATAGTAATGACTAAAGCATCATCGTGGGGGTAAACGATATGCTTCAAGTCTTCCCTGGAGAATTGGATGACTGCGTCTTCTTGCTCGGGTTGCTTGCACTTTCCGTACTTTGGCAGTGTTGCTGCTTGGGATGCATAAATGTCCCGAGCATTAGATACTTGTCCTCCGGCGGCAGGTCCTCCGTGTATGACATTGATTACTCCTCGCTTGGCTGGCGGAGGGTTGTCATGGACCTTCTCTTTTCCCTTGTTTGTTCTTTTTGACGACTCTGGTTGAGTCTTTCTTGGGGGGTTGTTGCCCTGATCAACAAATTGCTTCAATTCGCCCTTGAGGAGGAAGTTGTTGATTCGGAAGCGTAAACTGACGCAGCTATCGGTCTCATGTCCGAAGACTTCGTGGTTTTCACACCACTTATCCTTGTCTCTTCCCAATGGGCCTTTCCTGAAGTTGTTTGGCTCCTTCCACATATTCACGTCTTTCATTTCTTTCAAAATTACAGACAGCGGGGCATTCAGAGGGATGCAGTCGGCAAGATTTACTTCCTTTGGCTTCTGAAAATCCCCTTGGAAAGGTCTTTTTGGCTGAGGTTGCCAATGTCTTCCTTGATGACCACTTGAGTGTGGTTTTGGTTGGTTCTGTTTTGGATTATCTTTTGCCTTTGCTGCAGCGATTTTTGCCTTGTTCTGGCTTCTGAACCTTTCAAGGTCTATGTACTCCTTGACTCTTGCGGCTAGTTCTTCCATAGATTCTGCTGGGCGCTTTGCCATTTTTTCAGCTAGGGCATTGCCTCTTCGTCCGAGATTTCGAATGAATGCTCGAACGATTTCTCCTTCAGTCAGGTTCCCCTGAATGTCAGAAATGTTCTGATTGAAGCGGACGTAGTAGTCGGCCAGGGACTCCTCGTTTTGTTGTTGGACGTCGTCCAAAGCGTTTGCCCCTTTTAACAACGTGCGCTCGCCCTTGTACCGTTGAATGAACTTGGCCTTTAGGTCCGCCCATGAAGTAATACTTCCACATGGCAGTGAGAAGCACCAGTGCGCTGCAGACCCGGCAAGAGTTTGTGAAAACGTCATTGCGAAATGGTGTGAGTTCTTCGTCCTGCCTAGCAGAGAGGCCTCGTGCTTTTGCACGTGTTCAATTGGGTCTCCTTTTCCCCGGTAGGGGTCTCCTCCAATTCGGTACAGTGCGTCTGGGACGCGACTGTTCACCAAGTGGTCAGCGAACGGATGTGACGCCCTTTCTTCAAGAGCGTGCATACCCTTCATTTTGGCCTCCTTCATCTTCTTCTCCACCAGTTCTTCTAACATCTCGGCGGTAAATCCTTTTACCGGTTCAGCATAACCTGTTGAAGGATTTTGCTGATCATTGTTGCGGTAGATGTCAGATTGATCCCTGCTTGTGGCCTGAAAAGGATCGTCTCTTGGTGGTTGCTGTGGGTGGTAGAATGGGGGCTGCCTTTCATTCCTCCACTGTTGGGCTCCTTGGAAAGGAGTGTATGACCGTGCAGGTTAATATCTTGCATGTTGGTGTCCGCCCTGGAAAGGATTGCCATAGCGAGTAGTGTCTTGCGACATCTCTCTTGCTGGCGCAGCATACTGTTGGTTGGTCGGAGGTGGCTGAGCTGCATATCCTTGGTTTTTTAGAGACTCGCGGAATGCGAGTAACTCTTCCAGCGCAACCATCATTGCTGGAGTAATGGTGGGCATCGGGTTTGCCCCCGGTCTTTGTTCGCCTTGTGGCATCTCTGTCTGGGATTCATCCTCGTGCATTTCTGGCTCGAAACCAGGTGGGTGCGCGTGGTGTTTGTCCTTTGGCTCTCTGTGCTGTGCGTTGGGCACATTATCAGTCGGTATGGATGAAGCTACGGAAGTAGCTCTTGGGATGTGGGAGGGTCCCGACTGGCTCCCAGCTGGAGCTTGGCCTCCTGCTCTTTTATTTGCCGGAGATTTCCTGGGACGCCCTGGCCTTTTCCTTGGGTTTTTCACTTCTTCAGGAGGGTTGTGATCACTCGCCATGACTTCTGCGGTATGGTAGCTTTTTGTTCGAATCACGTAGATGGCGCCAATGTTGCGTCCATGATTGAACAGAGTCGTGAGGATGCGTCTGTGGTTGTGCGGGCTGTAACCCTTCCGTCGGAGGTTGGGCCACTGACGAGTGTTCAGGCTTGCTCCCGGGTGAGGATTGTGTCTTGGATTGGCTGTGACTCGGTACGGATGTGACTCGATACGGATGTGACTCGGTACGGATGTGACTCAGTACGGTTGCGTCCCAACGTCGGATCCTGCACTAAGGACCAATGCTAGCACGGAGAGGGGGGGGGGGGTGGTGCTAGCGGAGCCCTCTCCGATGCTTAAGTCACTATAGTGGCAAAAATGTAATTTCTAGAGAGAGAGAATTTCTAGAGAGAAGTCAGAGCTCAAAATACCAAAGTTGGGCAAATGAGAGAATGTGTGAAAATGGGTGGCCAAGACCTCCTATTTATAGGCTTTCTTGGGATCGGACCCGGTTTTAAAGAGGTTTTATGATGGTTCAAGATCATGCGGTAACCGTCATCCATGTTGGTAGTACGTGAACTTGACTTCTCTACGCGTAACGGTAATCGCGGATACGGTAATAGCGCGATACCCGTAAGGCAATCCGGACCTCGTCGAATTTGGGAAATTCGGCGAGGTCCGAATCGCCACGCAACCCGGAGGTTCGGTCCGGACGTGCGTAAACGCGCCTCCGGACCGTTTTGATACCGTGGGAGATGTTTTTAAACCGAGATGTAATTTTTGACGTGTCGACGAGGTTCGAAATGTAAACACGAACCCGAATTGGACATTTATCCATCAGTTTCTCTCTCATACCTTCTTCTTCCCTATGCTTCTCTTCCTAGGAATTACTTCTTCTTCCCTAATTCTACCACGAACCATTCTCTTCTGCAACTTTCTTTTTCATTTCTTCTTTTACAGATTATGAAAACATGAAATAAAGCATCAAGAGCAGCTGGGCAGGGGCAAGCAGATAACTATAGGAACTTTAAACCATTTTCAGGAGGGGCAAGCTCAAGAAACCCTAATTTTTATCTTAAAGCTCATAAAGTTCAGAGGGGGCAAGTGCCCCTCCTGGTCCCTTCATAGTTTCGTCCCCGCCTAACAATGCATCCACTTTTTTGTCATATTAATTACACTTTTGGAAGCTAATTTCTACATACTGGGCATGTAGCTCAAATGGTAGAGCGAGAGGCACAGGGTTTGATTCCCTGCACCTACATGCCTAAATTATTTTACAAGTTTTTTTAGTTCTCATGATATATGTTTGTACCTGCAACAACAAAGTTGGGTAAGTTATTCTCACAGATGCATTTTAACATATGGGGGTGTAGCTCATATGGTAGAGCGCTCGCTTCGCATGCGAGAGGCACGGGGTTCGATTCCCCGCACCTCCACTTTTTATTTTTGTCGAAAGAAATAATAACGTAACCAAAAAAAGTCTGGGGCCCAACAAAACGTCTGCTAAAAGATATGGGCCTAATCATTTATTTGTTCTTGTGCTGAAAGCCCAATAATGTTTCACGGGTCGTCTTGCTCTTCATCTCTCTCCCTTGCTGAATGATCGGACTTTCCGACAACTCCTAGATCGGAGATATTTCCAGTTCAACCGTTGCTGTTTCTAGCCGGTCGGTCAATCTCCACCGGAAGGCTGCCCTTTTTCCGGCGACCTCCTGATTAGATCAGGTGTTCCTGCCATGGACCCTTCCATAATGAAGCTCCTCGAAGAAGACGAGGTTTATCCGGAAATTCAACTTTCTTACTTCTTTCCAGGGGTTATAATTGTGGAATTTCTGGCTTTCTAGTAGCTAACTTGGTGCTCTCTTAGGACGAATCGATGCATTCCGGTGCCGATGTGGATGCGTTTCAGGCAGCGCTGAATCGGGATATTGGTGGAGATGCGTCCACTTCCCAGGCTCCTCCATCTGATAGAGGTAACTTACTTAACAATTTGGGATTTTCAAGGTCTTTCTCGCTTACTGAATTGTTCCTCTGTCACCTAAAGAAACTATTTTTGCTCTGAAGTAAGTAGTAGTAAGTGACTACACTTCTTCGTTTCTCGGCGATAATTCAATTTTTAATGCAATGCATGCAGAATTATTATGATTTTTGTGCATTTAATGTTCATGCCGTAGCATGATAGTAGTTAAGCCTTAATCGTGCTCTCACAGGAAGGTGCTACTAGAAGAGTGGCAATGACATCATAGTTTGTTGAAATATTTTTGTTCCTGTCTGCCCCATTTGACGATTCTCATACTTGTTCCATTTTGATTTGAATTGACCACCTCCATTTTAGCTCAGATAGCTTGAGAGCTAAGCTTTCCTAACTTTTTTAGTCTGATTTTGGTTCTTTTTTCCCGTGATTGGTTAATTTGTCTTAGGCATGTCAGCTATATGCGTAAAAGATATAATTGTGAAGTTTGCATAATTACTGAGTCTGAGATGAATATATTGTGGTGCTTTTTGTAAATCCACTTTCTAAAAGATAGTTTATGTGGAATCTGTTTATGCTTTTTGTAACAACAGTTATATGCTTTTGCTTCTACTTCTAGCAGTGATGTTACATCAGCATAAGTTAATTGGTTTCTTCTGTCTTTTTGTAAATCCACTTTCTAAAAGATAGTTTATGTGGAATCTGTTTATGCTTTTTGTAACAACAGTTATATGCGCTGTATTTTTCTCCTTTCTGCAGCTTTAGCTCAGTTGAGGAGTCACAGCAGTAACCAAGCATTTCCAGGATGGCAATCTACCAATAATCAGGATGAGATGAAAAATTCTCAGTTGCAACAAGAGCAAATGCATATGCAGCATCAAGAACGGATGTTATCAGAAACGGAGTTGAAACACCATGGAGATGCCAAGGATCCCAACCAAAAGGACATTCACCAGGAAGTAAACCACCCTATTTTGCATCAAAGGCAATCTCAGGATGATCTTCAGTCGGGGCAAGGTGAGCATATTCCCCATCAGATTCCACAAATGATTGGGATGCAAGTATCTGAGCCAGAGAGGTCTCATACTGCAGATGGTGAATCTCAATATTTGAAATTACAGAAGATGAGCAATCAGCAGGCTATGCTCCCTGATCAGAATCGTTCTAATCGGCTTAAACAAGTGCCATTCGCCTTTTTGCTACCTGCTATTTTGCCCCAACTTGATAAGGATAGAGCCATGCAACTTCAAACTCTTTATGCTAAACTTAAGGTGCGTTACAGTATTAACTTCAATTTATTTTTCTAATGGAGGAGTGCTAGATCAAGCCATTTGCTTACTAGCCCTATTTCTCATGGTTGGCATAGAATAATGACATTCCCAAGGAAGGTTTTGTCAGAATTATGAGAGGTATCGTTGGTGATCAGATGCTCAAGTTGGCTGTAATGAAAATTCAACAGGTAAGATACTGGTGTTCTTGTTGATTAAGATGCTAATGTTAAGATCAAATCACCAGAAGTTGCTTTGCTGTAGTCGGGTTCCTTCCAGTTGCATATGCAAGGGGAGGCTTCAGCGCCACAAAGCCATCCAAGAATGCAGCCACCAACCACAGCAAAATTCAATGAGTCCCAATCATTCTCGCAACTTAATCAGAAAGGGAATTCTGAAGCTTCTCACAGTGTGTCTTTGTCAGCTCAAGATAGAGATCACACTTCAGCACCAGTACAAGGACTTAACAGGCAGCACCAGCAGCAACAGCAGTTGCAAAATATGCAAACGAACTTTTCTATGTATGGAAGTGGAGGTCCTTACCATACTTTTAGTGGGATACATGTCACTAGTAATACATCATCTGGAAAGTCGCAATCTCAGGATTTTCAAATGAAACAAGTTCCAAGTCATCAATCCATGGGTTCAAATCAGCCTGGAGGCATGGTTCAAACCATGAGTACAGGAGTGGCACCTAAATTTGAAAGACCCAACACTATTGGTGATTCTAAGAGAGTGATGAATGGTTCTATCTCTGCTTTTATGAATAACAATCCGTCATTGCAGCAGGGTTCAATTCCTTGGAGACCACCAATAACGAAAGAGCAATCTTCTGGCTCTTTCTCATCAATAGGCTATGTTAAACCTGAACCTGTTGAACATTCAAATGATCAACAACATAAGTCACAATTGACTGCCCCTCACGATTTGTCTTCTGTTTCCGCTGAACAAACAGACCACAAGTTTCCTCTAGCAGGAAAGTCAAGGGACGGTTCTTTAGAGCCACAGTCTCATGGCGTGGGCTTCTTGCCAGCTACAAGTGCTGGACCTTCACATTCTGAATCTCCTCCAATGTCAGCTGAGGAGCCTAATGTGCAGGTGATCTTATGGTTTCCTTTATATATCTCTGCAATTTATCCTGTATATTTTTTTTTATCTGTAGTCATTCCCATGTTTCATATCATATTATAGGGTTAATACATAGTTTAGTTACCTACGTTTGCACCATGTGACCGAATGGTTACTTTTCTTTTTTGACGTGATTAAATGGTTACATATGTTAATGTGACCAAATAGTTCAAACATGTTTTATTTAGTCACTTATATTTAACCAAATGTGATTGAATGGTTATAAAATGACGATTTTGCCCTCGCTCCCAATCAATTCAAAGTTTTCTTAATATTCTTCATCGTTTTCTTAGTATTTTTCTTAGTGTTCTTTATCAAGTTTGTCTTCAAATTCATAAAAAAAACTTTGATATATATATATTTTTTTTTTCTCAAAATCAAACATTGAAGTGAACCCTCGAACCCCAGCCATTCTGCAATTTCCAGATCTGAGAGCAGCAGCTGCTCTCAGTTCTGGAATTGAGAATAATAGAAGCTGCTGCTTTCAGTTCTGGAATCCAGAACAAGAGAAGCTGCTGCTCTCAGTTCTGGATTTCCAGAACGAGAGCAGCAGCAGCTGTTGCTCCAGATCTGTAAATCCAGAATTGAGAGTTGCTCTTGTTCTAGAATTTTTGAACTAATCGCTGTAAAAGTTTGATTCGAGTAATTGCAGCTGTTGTAAGGTTTAGATTCAAATGTGGGTTCGATTTTGAAAAAAGGTTTAAGTTTTTATGAAAAACTTGATGAATTTGATAAGAACACAATAAATCGCTAAGAACATACAAAAAATATATAAATGATATTTTGGATATTTTATCATAATGTAACCAAATAATCACATTAGCAAACGTAAGTAACTAAAATACACAAGTTTGAACCAAACGGTCACATTGACAAACATTAGTAACTAAAAAACACATGTTTGAACCAAGCGGTCACATTGACAAACCTAAGTAACCCTCATATTATAGGAGCAAAACTATAGATTAGGGCTAATGTATTGTATGTGTCTTCCATCAGTACCCCTGAAAAGCAATGGAAGGGAGGCACTTGTAGAGTCCATTTTTTTTTTTATTTTTTTTTTTATTTTAGTTATACTCCAGGATTAGCTTGTGTGGAGGTTAAACTTAATCTCCTCCATTCTTGTTTTGGACCTTTGAGGTATATCCTTCCGTTTAGCACTGTTAATACGTAAACTCTTTTTTTCTTTATTCCATATCAGGTAGGCTCTCGGACATCACTATCAACACCAGGAACCAATTCAAGAACACCCACCAAAAAGGTTTTTGCTGGCCAAAAGAAGCCTCTCGACGCACCTGGATCTTCGCCACCACTCTCTAGGTGATCTGACTTGTGCCTACTGTATTAGTTTGATCGCTTAATTATAATGGACCTACCTATTTCTTATGTAGCCATCTTACATCAAATTTCTGTCTGTACCAGTAAGAAGCAAAAAGTGTCGGGCAACTTTGCAGATCAAAGCATTGAGCAACTGATTGATGTCACTGCTGTTAGTGGTGTAAATCTCAGGGTATTTGTTTTCCTATCAAAGTTTTCCTGTTCTATTTATTAGCAAAGCTGCAAAATTAATAAGAGTTTAAAAATTAACAATCTTGGTATCCTGGTAACTAGGAAGAGGAGGAACAGCTGTTTTCTGGGCCTAAGGAGGATAGTAGAGTCTCAGAAGCATCCCGGAGAGTTGTTCAAGAAGAAGAAGAAGCATTGATCTTGCAGAAAGCTCCACTGCAGAAAAGATTAGCAGAGATCAGTTAAATCTTCTGTCCTATGACTCCTGTCCTGTCTTCGCTTGTTTGGCTTCTGTTCTTGGTAAAAGTAATAGCAGTTTTACAAAAGTTGATGTGACATATTGTTGTTGCAGTGGTTAAATGTGGTGTGAAGACTTCAAGCATAGATTTGGAACGATGTCTGTCACTAGTGAGATTTTACTTCCTCCCTTCCTCTCTCTCGTTTCTTTTTTTTAACAGTTGCTCATGTTAGAGGCAACTGAATTTTCAGTGTGTAGAGGAAAGGATGCGTGGACTCTTGAGCAATCTAATCAGATTCTCAAAGCAGGTAGAGTATATATTATACATATGTGCGTAAAAATTATCTGGTATTGACCTAGTTGGCATGCTTCTCGCTCTCTTATATGTTTGACGATGTGAACAACTGTTTAGAGGGTTGATGCCGAGAAACCAAGGCACCGGACAATCATCACATCAGATGTTCGTCATCAGCTTACGATGTTGAACCGTATAGCCAGGGAAGAGTATGACAAAAAACAGGCTGAGGCAGAAAAGCAACGAAAACTCAATGAGGTTTGGTACTTTGATATCTCTAATTTGTGAAGCTGTAAGTTCTTTGGAGCATAGATTTGATGCTTAGGCTTAGTTGTTTCTTATTTGTATCTGGTGCAGCCTGAGGGTGGTAATGCTGCTGATGGTGATAAAGACAAGGATGATAAAAGTGGAAAAGGAGGCAAGGTATGTAATTACTATTTAGTTTTTTGTCGATATGTTTTTATTATTATTTTTCTATGAGAAACAATAAGCAATCAGTAGTAAGTATGCACTAAGAGAATTTGGGAATCATCTTCTGTTGTGAGCTTATTCAATAAGTTTGGGGATTATATTAGGTTAACAGAGAAGAAGATGAGAAGATGAGAACAACAGCTGCAAACGTTGCTGCAAGGGCGGCTGTTGGAGGAGATGACATGCTGTCAAAGTGGCAATTAATGGCAGAAGAAGCACGTCAGAAACGGGAGGGTGTACCTGATGGGGCATCGGGTTCTCAGGGCAGCAAAGATAGCAGCGGTAAGGCTACAGGTAGAAGCAGCAAGGACCCTAATGATGATTCAGGAAAAAAAAGGGGACAAGGCTCTCTATCTTCTTCCGGTATGTATCTACCCTACCCTACCCTTTTAGTAAAACAATGAAAATAATTTTCGCTTTTGTAACGATCTAAATGTATAACAGGGGGGATAAAAGGAAAGAACCAAGAGGTTTCGCGGGTAGCTCGATCCATTTGTGTTAAGGATGTGATATCAGTCCTTGAGAGGGAGCCTCAAATGTCAAAGTCGAGTCTCATGTATCGTCTCTATCACAAAGTCCACTCCCACCCAACTGGTGAGTAGTAATTAAATTGGAGTAGCGACTTCTTTTTCGTGTCAAAGCCCTTCGATTTCTTGCTCTCCCATCACAACAACAACATGCATATATGCCATGGTGTGTGAATGTGAATGTGATGTATTAGACATTCTTAACCACTAATTATAGAGCCTAATCAGAGTATAAGGAATGTAAACTGGTTGTTGTTTCAGATTATTCATTCCATCTTTTTTATGTAAGTATGATAGATAGTCTGTAACGGAGTGCAAAGTGTTACTTGTTGAAGGGGTTGGGTAATAATAGAGCTACAACACTTGATTGTAATAATTGAGTACTCACATAATACGAGTGCTCAATTGCGTGGATAGTGATATATCCCTCTACATTTCATTAGTCTTTCATACAGGGTCTAAGGCCATATAACCGGAATACTATGTGTGAACTATTTTATATATATTTGTTAAGAGTATATTACCCTGCATTAAGGAAAACATGCAACGATGAAGTATGTTGTACTGTAAATCGTCAAAATTCATTCAGATATCTACAAAGATCTCATCTCATTAGTTATACATTGTACTGACAATCATGATACTACATCATGACTGGTGCACTGATGAACACAAATCTAAAAGAGATTTTGTTGATAGCTTTCATATTCTCACGATCCTTTCAACACTAACCTGACTCAATTTTCTAAACATGTCTCGCCATGTCGAATCAATGTCCTTGGTCGAGATTTTGAAATGTCCGACGAGATTTTGAAATACAATCGTCGGCAGGATTCTCTTTAGAATAAATTACAACACAATTTCCAGTTGACACTGGGAAAGTAATGTGCATCATTCATAATATATACAGAAACCCCTTCGAACAAACTTAATTCTCAATTTTCAGTGCGATAACAACTAATTTAGCTTCATTTCCATAAAATGAAATTTGACCATCTTTCATAAGATATATTTTATTGATGAAGTCATTACTCCCATTAGGAACAACTTTACTCACATATTTTATATGTACGACGCTTCAACAACTACTCATTATGTGATCATTGAACATCATTTCAAGCCGAGTCATATGCCCAATTGAATGGTGGGTCTAGTATACATCATAACATGAATAAGTCTCACGCCTTAGATCATTTTATAGGGAAATTGGCACATCATGCCATGACTTTTATATACGAAGCTTTATCGAGATAATAGTATTAACAATAACCCAAGAACATAATTTTTCAAATGATCTCTTAATATCTTAATTCCAAGACTATACTATTCTACTATTTAAGATATCAACTAAGTATCACACTCTGTTGATGAACTATGTAACTTCCAATAATACTACGTGACAAACACTTTTATCTTACAATTATTATTCAAGAAACATCTCTCAAATTTGTTAGCTTTAAGGACCTGACCGATTCACTTGTGCAACCACTAAGATTAAGAACATTATATACGCTTTCACTCGAACGACCAACGGTAACATTAACTCACTTCGAATAAAAACATGAAATTTCTTGCTCCTACTTAAACTAATATCCCGACAAAGATTATTACATTCGCAATTGATGATGAATAAGGCGAGCACGATGAGAACGAATTTGATATCTGCAAAAATTCTTTCACTCGAATGAAGTTATCTTAGTACACTTTAGCTTAAGGACTAAAAGAAGTCACAGCCCACTTTTTCCCTTTACAAGGATATATTGTTGGCATTTGGAGATTGGGCCACCGTAAATAGGAGTCCATTAATATGAGACTGTTACCTAAGTCAATTGGGTAATGTCACATTAGGGATTTTAGGCTAAAATCCCAATGGACATGAGAGGCCCAAAATTAGGCCTCCCTTTCTCATATGTGGCCGGCCGAAATACTTGGGGCATGTTTGATTGCATGTATTAGCTAATACACGTATTAGCTAAGCGACGATTATGATATCCTAGTCGGTGCTTAGTTAATACTATGTTTGCACGAACCATGTATTAGGATATCCTAATACAATGTATGGATGCATTTTGTATTAGGATATCCTAATACAATGACTAAAAGACATAAATACCCATATATGTGTTTTTTTAATAAGATTATATTTTTACTTATTAATAATTAAAAAAAAAAAATAGAAAAAGTAACTTTAATTTATGTAAAGGGATAAAGGTTCCTTTGGTACCACTTCTTTGGGCAGAATCCACTTTTAGTACCACTTTTTTTTGTACACTTTTGGTACCAACGTTTTCCATTTTGTACCCTTTTGGTACCTTCGTTAGAATTCCGTCCAAAATAGCCGTTAAAACCCCATGTGCCTTGCACGTGACCAAAAACTAAACTTGGCTGGACGGATTTACCCTTATGGATAATGGTTCATTTGGTACCACTACTTTGTGTAGAATCCACTTTTGGTACCACTTTTTTTTTTTTTTTTTTTTTTTTTTTTTTTTTTTTTTAACACTTTTGGCCAAGAGTGAGTTTAACAGAACCCTTATCCCTATAATATATGTATAGGTTTCGAGTCTGCCTTGTTTGTTTTGTATAGACTTGGCCATTTACAATATCATCAAATGTCTCTTCTGCTCATATACTTCTCTTCCTTGTATAAAACTGGGCTAAACAAAAATAAACAGCCGAGTTTACGAAACTGTGTTTGACTACGATTTGTGTAGTTTGTGATGCATAATGAACTTACGAGCTGAGTTGAATTTGAAAGAACAAGTTCAAGCTCAAAAGTGGGTGTTTAATGGAAGAGTCACACCAAATCCCGTGGAGAATAGCCCTAGTTGTGGAAAACATCATAGCATCTCAGATTCCCCGGATCTTTTGGCGTGCTAAATGCTATCCCAAGGAAGGAAAATGAATGTGCAAACTGGATTGCGACACAGTGCAAAAATATATCGTGTAGTGATAATTGGGTTTCCCAACCCCCGCCCCCTCTTTTATTTTTAGTTAATAAGGATCGTAAGTTTTTCACACCATGATGTATTTGAACAATATTCTTTGAATATTAATGAATTACTTGGCCAAAAAAAAGTTAATTTTTTTTTTTGGTGAAATGGTTAGATATTATTGATATGACCAAAAAAGAGTTAAATATATTGACACATTGTGAAGCTATCAATAAGTTTAAACTCAATTATAGTATAGGCATAATTGACAAATTTAAATTTTAAAACGCATTAAAAAAATTACTTCATGAAATAAATCTGTATTTTATATATAAATATCATAAATATACAAAAAAAAAGTGGTACCAAAAGTGGATTCTGCTCAAAGAAGTGGTACCAAAAGAACATTATCCCTAAGGGTAAATCCGTCCAGCCAAGTTTAGTTTATGGTCACGTGCATGGCACATGGGGGTTTAACGGCCATTTTGGACGGAATTCTGACGGAGGTATCAAAATGGTACAAATTGGAAAACGTTGGTACCAAAAGTGTAAAAAAAAAAGAAGTGGTACCAAAAGTGGATTCTGCCCAAAGAAGTGGTACCAAAGGAACCCTTATCCCTTATGTAAAAGTACCACGAACCAGTTATATTCGACTCGATATGAAACGGTCATGGCTAGCCCGGATATGGCCCGACCCGAAAATGCCAACCCGACGTGACCCGAGCCCGGCCCAGCCCGACCCATCCCGAACATTCCCAACCCGACCCGAACATGGCTGACCCGACCCGACCGGAACACAGATGACCCGACTCGACCTGAACACGGCTAACCCGACCCGGTCCGAACATAACTGATCCGACCGATCCGATGTGACCCGAGTCCGGCCCAGCTCAAACATGACCCGACCCGAGACCGATGTGTCCTAGCCCGAAGTTGACGTAGTTATTATATATTAAGTAAGATTAGGGTTATTTTGGTCATTAGGCACTATGTATTAGCTAATACATTCTTCTTTTTTGGAGTCTTAGCTAATACATGATTTACTATAGAAATAAGTATTAGCTAATACTCATGTATTAACTAATACCAATGCCAAAGCAAAACAAACAAAGTATTAGCTAAGACATGTATTAATATATCATAATACATGCAATCAAACATGCCCTCAATGTGGTGAGACGGGCATACAAGGTTTGCCGTGCGACTGACGGATACGACGGACATCGTGCTACTCATCTGTTAGGAGTGTTGCAGCACCCGCGGAATGTTGATTCCATCTTTAATCAACTTGTTAAAGCAATATTGTACCGCACTGTATCCTAGGTCAACTGTCATTCTCTAATTGCCTAGTTTCCAGATAGGAATACTTTTTTAGGGCAAAGTGTTCACAACCTTCAACTAATATCAGGCTAGTGGCCACCAAGTAAATACAAGAGTCGGAGAATTACAGGTGTACTTGACCATCCCCAGCGTTCATTCCCTTAGTCAAACTCAACCGGTTTCCAAAGACGTGGTCACTTGGCCTTTTTGTTCGGCACTATGCTCGTACGCCAGGAAGCAAACATTGAGCTTGACCTTAGGTATGAGTTCTGAGTCTGTGAGGATACTTTGGATGCTTCTTCATATATAGCATCCGGGATCAGTCACACGCTGAAGGTGAAGAAGTTTGTGCCCATCTGAATCATGTGGTTTCTGTCTAGCACAACCGAACCTAACCCCGTGGTCGAACATGGCACGTGCAGTATGAAGCGCGGGTCGATAACATAACTTGAATTTAATCAGAAGTGGGAACTGTCATATGCTATCGCAGATTTGTCATCTGGCCCTGAATGTGGTTATCTAACGAATAAAGTTCGTCACAGCGATTTGCAAAACTTAGATCACGTCGTGGTTCGATAATCTCATCTTGAGTCTGATCGTTACTCCCACTCGGAAAAATACTTCTTTTCGGAGCATTACTCCCACTGAGAACAATGGCGGTGCTAGAACTTTTGGTCTACAACTTTCTTAGAATGACCTCTTGGTCTCAGGATTTTAACTCCGAGATTTATTCTTTGATCACTAGGATCTGGAATCAAGTTAGTCATTTCCTCCCACTAGGAATAATGGGCAGTTGCGACGACTATTGGATTTTCATCCAATGGTTCAGCATTATGATTATCAGGCCCGACTTGATTCGCATTAACATTTAGTGATGATTATGTGAGGGGGAGTGAGCCCTCCCACTGTATTTATTATGAGGACGTTTCCATCATCATTTACCATGTCATTCACTAATGCTATATCATTCTCCCACTCGAAGTAAGTGGGACCTGAGAATCTCCGTTATCCATTTTAATCCGATCAGTACTTTAGTTCGTTTCGTTCCGCAAAGTATTGGAAGTCCATCCTCAAATTTTCTATAATGTGTTATGTTCGACCACGTTACCATTAATCCAAGCTAATATTAAACTTGTATTCTTTAATAGTAGACCGTACTCTTGATAAATACATGTTTAATGTGCAAAATAATGATTCTTTATGATAAGGTTTCACCCGTATCATATCTTAGCTTTTAAGGTAACGCTCCAACCGATTTTATTGGAACATAGTTTTATATTAATATGTAATCAACTTAATTTTATTCCATAGGAACAATTAATGTTGAGTTCTAACATAATGTAATTTTAAACTATGTTTCTCGAAGTATTTAATAATATGATTGCTTAGCCAAACTTATCGTTAAAGGCTTATGGTGGGAGAGTCATTTTATTGACTTCTTCCTTTCGTTTATTAACTCATCCAGAGACTTATCAACCTCATGGACTATGCATTTGAGCTCATGCTTAATGCTATAGTTGATGTACTGCTCGATCGTAGTAGCATTAATGCATACTTCTTCTTGATTATAGTAGTAATCAATGAGTTATTTCCAAGGAATCATAAACGAAAATTATCATTCATACATTAAAACACTTCATTATTAAATTTGTACTTTAAAACGATGTGTTCCGTATTTCGAGGTACACGCGCGTCTGGCGCATAAAACCAGTTTTATTCCGTGGTTTAAATCGTTTCATTTTCAAATTAACTTAGTCGGTTTGAACATGTTTTAATTATTACGCAAATAATTATTTTAAGTGGAGTACTAATAAATAAGGATGAAATTAACGGTCGGTTATAAATAAGGATGAAATTATGCAATCGATGGATGTTTGATTAGGTGAGTGAATGTTTTATTTGATCCACCCGTTTTACTGGAGGATTTGCAGATTAGTTATTTGTTTCGGATCGGTCCCGTTTAATCGGGTTGATTAATTTTGATAAGTAGGCCAAATCATGAACTGAATGGTTATTACTTTATTCAATAATTCTGAATCATCATTAACTAAACATAAACATTTATTGATAATAAGAGAACTTGTAGACATTGATACTGCACTAAGATACATTACAAAGCTTTTAGAGGTAAAGGAAAAGTAAAGTCGAAAATGAAAACTCCAGCCATCTTCACCAACGTCCCTGAAAGAAATTCACAAGTGAATCATATCAGTAGACTTAGCGATATAAAACGTTTAACGGTTTTATATATGTAGCAAACGAGGTGTACCTTTTACAATACTTCATCAGTAGTATTTTTCATACTACGGATCTCGTTTGAGGATCAATTCGATCTTGTTTCCTCTGCAATTTCCTTAGTCCTCTTGCGGTGGCGCACACCGGAACTTTTCAGTCTCTTTTGGTTGCTTTCCTTGAATAGGAACATGGAGTACTTAACTGAGTCAATTAAGTATCCTAGTCCATTATCGTCAGCAAACCATGATATCGGATATCCCTGTGCGATATTTATTATCTTTCTCCAATTGGATCTTTCGATCCTTCGGTTACACACAGGTTTTACTCTGGTGTTGTTTGAAAGTAGGTCATCATACTCTATTATTACTTTTCTTTCTTCGGCTGCCTTTCCACTACCAAAACGGAGTTTAAGGGCAGCCCAAAGCTGAACAGCAGAATAATTGAGCGTGAAGTCCTCTGTGACCTCTTAATCCAAGGATGCCAATATCACCTTGCAAGCTTTCTTATCTCCCAAGCCTATGTTCCCTATTCTGGGAACTAGGTTGTGGTCTGGCGGTACCAACATTTTTTCTCTTATAGATATGATACAGTCGTGTGTATCACATGCTATAAGACGTTCTCTTACCATCTCACTCCATGCTTCGTAATCCATACCATCCGGATTGCATGGTTTATAAAAGCGTACCGACCCAGCCATTAGAACTATTACAATTATAATCATGCTAAGTTAGGGAGACAATAACATTTTGACAGAATTGCAAACATCAGATTATCTATTAAGATGGAATACGACGAATATTGATCCTTCAGTCACTAAACCAAACTGACCGCCCGTAAACCGAGGGAAGGGGGTGTTGTGAAAGAGTTCACACCATTGTCGTCTTCAATCCAATAGATCAATCTTTTGAAAACGGTTATTATTTTGCAAATTACCGGAACGAGAATTTTCAAATAAGCATACCCGATCTTGGCTTTCCCATGGCCCTTTTTGATTTTGAAAAAATTATCCGATAATTTACGCATGCATAATACTATATCACGCCATAAACATCGAACAAACCAAAACAACATGCTTACGCGTCACGCGTCTAATGTTCCTTAGAATACATAATTCTACTTAAAGTAAATTACCACATGCTTTCATTCATGAACATTCTAGCATACGTGTCAAAACATGCAACTTCCGCATACATCATGCATAATTGGCAACTGGTATTTCAGTTTTAAAAAAGTTTTGAAAATATTAGGGGTTGACTTGTAATTCATGCTTACAATCAACCATGCGAAATTTCTAGACATGGATTCTATGCAATTTAAATCAGCATAGCATGTCTATCCTATTGCGCATACCATATATTTAAATCCCAGTGCTCAATTGATGCAGCGTGATGGGGATAGATGGATCAAAGACTCGTTGATTCAAAGGAATGCCGAGAATTTGATGGATAGAGGGCGCAAGAATTCGTTGATTCTAAGAATACCCGAAGAATTGACGCATAGTAGAGGAAAACTTCAGTTTTTTTTTTCATTAATCAATAAACTGAATACAAACGACGGCTAAGAGAGTCTTAAATAAAGAAAAAAAACCCTAACCCTATTAAAATTACGAAATTAACACTAAAGTACCAAGCAAAACCGACAAATTATAAAAAAAAAAAGCCGAAAGAAACATAAAACTGCAAATTTGACCCTCTAAACGAAGGAATTTGGCCTAAAACCGTTGAACCCCATAGTTTACTATTGGTCTTGCTCAGATTGCCGTTTACGCATGGAAAAGTGGAAATTGTACGACTCGCACGCCCAAATCCGAGACTTCGCCCACATCATTCTCTCCGGGGAAGAGAAGATTCGCCCTCGAATCTTGCGCAATGAAGGCCAGTAATATGAAGCAGGAAGAAGAACACACTCAGCCATAAAATCATAAAAAATTTCACGTGAAGCGTTGTTCGAGTGTGGTCTTGGTGCCGATGTTGGGGTCGATTTCCCTTGTGGCTTGTACCCGAAATCGGAGGTGAAGAGGCCTTCGAAATCGCTCCTGGCGGTAGGGAAAAGGATAAATCCAGGATCATGGAAGGTGGATTGATGGTCTATCATCGCTGTGACGTCATCATCATCTGCATACTCGTCATAAATTGGATTATCAAGAACAGTTGCGGTCCTGGTACGATCTGGTGCTAGCCAATCAAGGAACGGCATCGTGCAAGATCTTCGGTTCTGATACCAATCTAATGCAGCGTGATGGGGGTAGATGGGACGGAAACTCGTTGATTCTAGGGGAATGCCGAGAATTTGACGGATAGAGGGCGCAAGAACTCGTTGATTCAGAAGAATGCCGAGGAATTGACGCAGGGTAGAGGAAAACCTCAGTTTTTTTTTTTTTTTTTTCATTAATCAATAAACTGAATACAAACGACGGCTAAGAGAGTCTTAAATAAAGAAAACAAAAACCCTAACCCTATTAAAATTCCGAAATTAACACTAAAGTACCAAGCAAAAACGATAAATTATAAAAAAGACCGAAAGAAACATAAAACTGCAAATTTGACCCTCTAAACGAAGGAATTTGGCCTAAAACCGTTGAACCCCATAGTTTACTATTGGTCTTGCTCAGATTTCCGTTTACGCATGGGAAAGTGTACTCGCACGCCAAAATCCGAGACTTCGCCCACATCATCAATGCTCGCAATTTATTATCCAGCTAGCTTGACTAAGCCAAGACGATAGTTCTAATATATGTTGCAGAAAGTAAACAATTGCAATTCAGCCCACTAATTTAATCCAGTCCCAAAAACATGCATATCCGAGATCCATCCCCATAATTGTAACCAGGTATTAGGGTTTTATCCGGAAACGTGTTAAAACGTAAACCCTAAGAGCACTGCTTAGGTTAACTTTTAAAGTTCGAAAACATTTTGGATTTAAAATTTGATATCCTATTTTATTGAACATTTAAAATTTCCGAAAAATTTTAAAATTTAATTCTGTCCAATTTAAAATCCAGTTTGAGTCGGTCCAATTTTAAAAATCCGGTTTGGTCCGAAACGGTTCAATAAAATAAGATTGTGGTTCGGTTCATCACTCGAAACCGGATCGGTTTAGATTCACTTAGTTACTTTTGTCCGACCCGACCCGACTAGGTTGACCCGATCAAGAAAACCCGGATTGGTTTAACTCGTTCCGGTTTTGCAAATTGGACCGGCCCGATAAACCCATTGGGTTCGGCCGAAACATTTCTTTTGGGCTAAATAGAGTTTTAAAGTCCACTAAAAACTTAACTTAGCCCACAAGAAACATTAATTTTGTAAAATAATTCTCAATATTGCTAATATATATATATATATAAAATTCGGCACTTATATATTATTAATATATATAAATATTGTCAAGATTCTACTTTTAAGATGTAAATCAATTAATAATATAAATATATATATGTAATTTTCGGCCAAATATATATATATATATACATATAATTATTGTCAAATATATATTTAGGGATAAAATATATATGATGGATATCTGTCCAATTCGGGTTCGTATTTTCGTTTCGGACCTCACAAACACGACGAAACCCATAAACGGATTTTACCGCGGACACCCCGAGTCCAAAATGGTCCGGACGCGCGCAGCACCCGGACCAGGACTTCCGGATTGCCACAAGGAAACCCGGAGGTCCGGATTGCCTCGGCAGTCCGAACTGGTCCGGTTCGCCCGTCAATCCGGACCATGTCGGACATCCGACATGGTCCGGACTGTCGACTGTCACCGCGCGCTTACCCTTATTATTTTTACTAAGTATGAGAAGTCAGTGCGCACATAGCCAACCTCGATGTCGGTAAGCATTTTCCTTTAAACCGGCATTGAACCGCATAAAACCAGGTACGGTTATCTGGTTTCCTATAAATAGGGACCTAGACCTCCCATTTGAAATCTTAATTCGAAACTCTCTCAAATTGGCTATTTGTGCTCTGACCTCTCTCTACATACTTTCTCTCTCTAGATTGTGACTTAAGCATCGGAGAGGGCTCAACCAGCACCACCTCCCCTCTCCATGCTGGTTATTGCCCGTTTTGCAGGACCCGACGTGTAGGAGACCGAGGTTGGAACGAAAGCCAAGTTCGAGGTTCGAGGATCGAGGTTCGCGGATCGTGGATCGTGACGTGCTGACAGGAGACCGTACCTGCGTGCACATCCAACCCGTTCGCGAAGAGCAACCCGAGGTGTCCCAGCCCAGGTGGAACCAACCTCAACACTTGGCGCCGTCAGCGTGATTCGAGCAAGAAGTCGTTCCATACCGCAAGCTATGACAGGCAGACGTACGAAGAAGGCAGGTGCGAGCAAGCCGAAGCCGATGAGAAGCCAACTAGGACCTTCTTACATTCCAGATGCAGAGTCTACCACCACCACCATGCCAACCGCAAATGCGCCTTTCGCGCAGCATGGTCCTGACGTCCAGAACGAGGTACCAGTGCACGAGTTCGAGCAAAGGACGGAAAGGAACGAAGATTTCCCATACGGGATGCCAGCTGACGGAGTGCAGCAGCAAGCAAGAGGCGCAAGCAACCTGCCACCAGTCACACCTGCCATGATGGCCGCACTAGAAGAGCTACTCGCATTCAAGAAGACTCTAAAGAACCAGGGATACGTGGCACCCCCGCCACCACCTCCGCCAGCTAGCGAGCATGCTGCACCTACGAGGGAGATGTCGCATGATGTCAATCATCAAGAGCCGCAGCATCCAGAAGGCGAAGGATATTCTGAAGGTACCTACCAGTACCGGCAGGCAAGGTAGGAAGCAACACATTCATACACTCCAAGTGTTGGTTTGAAGCAGCAGCAGCAAGGAGTAAGATGGAAGCAACCCCCTGTGAACAACTCACAGCGGCCACAAAAGGAAGGCAACTTCAAGTCAGCAAGCCATGCCGACATGTACAAGGAAGGCAACTTCAGGGAAGCAAGCCGTGCTCATACATACAATGAAGGGTGGAGGAAGCCCGCATGCAACAGTGACATCCCAGTCACGGGACTTACGGCTAAGGCCTTGGAAGAGATGATCGAGAAGAAGATGAAGCGGTCCAAGATGAAGGGAATGCATGCCCTTGAAGAGAACGCGTCGCATCCGTTCTCCGACGAGCTAGTGTACAGCCGCGTCCATGACGCTCTCTACCGAATTGGAGGAGAGAAGTACAAAGGAAAAAGAGATTTGATCGAACATGCTCAACAACATGAAGCCTCCTTGCTGGGATGAACTGACAATCCACATCATGTCTCCATGACATTCCCCAACACCCTTGTGGGAACTACCGCACACTGGTTCTTTTCACTACCATGCGGAAGTGTTACATCGTGGGCATACCTGAAGGCGAAGTTCATTCAAAGATACATGGGAGAACGTACACTCCTGAAAGGGCCAAATACATTGAACGAGGTGGTACAACAAAATGATGAGTCGTTAGCGGATTACTACATCCGTTTCAACCAAAATGTCGCAGACATTCAGGGCAACCTCACTGAAGGAGAGATCGTGCGTGCTTTCATCGGGAACTTAGGCCGAAAAGGGTATTCCCTAGCGGAGAAGATGTCGAAGCGCCCTGCGGAGACACTTGAAGAACTGGCAGCAAGAGTCAAAGAGTTCGTGGATCTACAAAGATTCAGAGACCAGCATAAAGCGAAAGTCAGCGCAGCCTGCGCTAAAGAGAAGCAGGCGAGACCTCAACAAGGTTCGCAACAAGTAAGGCAATTCAGCCGCAAAAGCGGTCGTTCCAGCCGGAATTCCAAAGACTGAAGGAAGTGAACTTGGCAGACTGCGTTCCCTTGAATGCACCACTCTCAGTGATCCTGAAAAATATGAAGGAAGACAACATGTGGAGGGAGCCGAAAAACTTCCGAAAAGGTCTACTTGGAAAGCAAAAAGACAAATGGTGCGAGAACCATGAAGTCTATGGCCACGAGACGGACAGCTGTGTCAACCTAAGATTCCGTGTAAACAACTTCATCCTCAAATGAAAACTCAAGCAATACGTAGATCAAGGCGACAAGCGCCAAAAGAAGAACCATGCTGAGCCATCCGAAAAGATGAACAAGGGAAAGGAGAAAATGAACGACAATCCGCCACCTACGAAGCGTGGCGTCATCAATGTGATTCACGGAGGGCCAGCTGCAGGAGGAAGCATTTCTAATGCTCGTGATGTCTGTGCTGCGCAACTACAAGTTTTGCCCAAGTATGGAAAAAGACGCCAACCAGAGAAGGAAGACGTGGTCATCTCATTCTCATATGCTGACAAGAAGCACATAGTCTACCCCCACGATGATGCTCTTGTCATTACAATGGATGTCAACGGATACGATGTGCGAAGGATATTGGTGGATGGTGGAAGTGCCGCAGACTTACTACATATTGAATTTCTCAAGAAATTGGGAAAAACGGAAGCTGATCTTTCGCCAAGCACATTCCCGCTAGTCAGCTTCGTAGGAGCTGCAACTTACCCATTGGGTATGATCACACTGCCAGTCATCCTGGGAGAAGGTTGGAAGGCGCTTTATATCAATGTCACATTTGTAGTGGTGAACACCCTAGGAGCATACAACGATATCCTAGGAAGAACGAGAATCAATCCGCACGACATCGTGCCGTCCACCGCTCACCAAAAGATGAAGTTCCTAACTCCTCATGGGGTCGGCGAGGTGCTAGGCGACCAAACAGCCGCACGGAAGTGCTACGTCAACGCTCTAAGGAAAATGAAGCAAGTGTCCATTTCTATGATAGAAGTTGGTGTGAAAAGAAAGCTGTTCGCTTCAAGTGATGATGATGAAAGAAAAAAAGAAAGAGTTAACACCAAGAGCTGGACTCGACAGGATGCTCTTCCCAACAAGACGAAGCGTCCTAGATGTCATACAAGGACAAGAAGAGTCCATTACAGCTTACTTCAGGAGGTTCGCCCAAAATGCAACCGCACTAAGGGCAACCAAAAAAAGAAGTCATCACTGAGTTTTACTTGAACATGAACGCGCCAACGTTTTTGATGTTTGGAAGAATCCATGGATGGCGTACAACCAAAACGATGACATGCCTGAAAGATAAGATGGAAACCGCAATCTCTTGTGAACGCGAGCTGGGATGGGATACACCTCTCAACTCGAATCAGGAAGCTCAGACTTCAAGAAAACCAGGAAGCTCAAGCGTCGAATACGTCGATATCTTCACTCCCTTAAACACGGAGGTTGAAGAGATATACATTTAGCTCCTGGAAAACAAACTTCCGGGTCAACTCGAGCCGATGACTACCTTCTTAGGTAGAAACGTCGAAGATTGGTGCCGATACCACCAAACATGGGGGCACCATACTAACAATTGCTTAACTTTGAGAATGGAGATCGAAGAGTTCATTGCACATGGAGCTTTGGGAAGCTATGTTGCAAGTGACGATGCTCGTCTGCCACCAAGACATCTCAAAGAGAGATAGGCTATCCACTCTTTATCTATCTTTACATCTTTGTTAACATGTCTATCCTAGCTGAGAACTTAAGTGTTGTTTACGCTTCTGTATTTAGAAATATTTCGGAAAGAGCGATCAGTAGACGCCTTCCTGCAAGTGATTGTACGCATAACAAAATTCTAATGAAGATTAATCTACTTTCGTAGGTATCTCTATAATACGCATTTTACTTTGGATTAACACCAAGTAACAAACAACGAGCATATTACTCATATCAACAACTCAAGTCATTATCCTATGCACTTATGTTATGCGGCATCAAGAAGATTATTATCAACAATACAAGCTAAACACTATGTGTAACGAGAAACTTATGGCATACAACGCCAACATATCTATTATCTACACCAACAAGGAGTTTATTTCTCCATCTATAACGGCGTCTATCTCAAGAAGATGTCGGCAACACAAAGCCATTGCGCTATGTACACAATCAGCTTACATCACGCAATGACAACTTGCGCATTATCAACAACAAGGCGTTTGGTCCAAGTGACGAAATACCATACAATGCGTTTGGTTTTCAACACTTGCTTCAACGCTCTATTCAAAAGGCGTTATCACGTGGTATGTAATGAAGATAACTCAAGGTATGCTATGTTATCTTGCTAGTAATATGCTATGAAGATAACTCAAGGTATTCAAGTAATATCTTGAGTTATCTTCAACGCTCTTCAACGCAACGTCAACAATGAAGATAACTCAAGGTATGAAATATTACTAGCAAGTTATCACGTGTTTATTATTATTGAAAACAGGTCCAAGTGACGAAATACCATGCAAGCAAACGCATAAACAAAGGTTGGGACAAAAGCCTCAACATAGCATCAACCCGTTCACAAAAGGTTCAACATGCTGGAAGCAAACAACGTGATACCATCCAAGAGATGACATCATCTCCAAAAGACTAAGACAAAATATCCATGAAGTCAACACCAAGTGCAATATCATCATTACCATATCCAAAGATCACGGAGAGAGAAGCCGCTTCAGCTTCCTTACGCTGTAAATCCGCAACATGTTTAACAGCAAAGGAAGAATAAGGACCTATCTTGTCGAACGGAAAGCCGGGTGCAAGCGTGCGTACTCTACCAATATAATCTTTGGCAAACTCATCAATCATAGATGAAAACTTCGCCTTAGCGACAGCAAGGACGGCAGCAGCATGGGCAAGGGTGCTAGGATACTCGACAAGTCCCTTCTCAACTCCCTATTTATGCGCTTCCTCACATATAGAAGCAAGCGCGACATCATGGGCGCTACTACTCTCTGCAATTTCCTGCTTGATAGCAGTAATCTCAGCCTCAAGTTGCTCAACATGGGCGCGACGAGTAGCAATGCGCGTATCAAAATCAGCAACCTTGGAGTTCAAGTTTTGTACCTCCTCCTCGGACTGTGCAAGCTCGCGAGTAACTGCATTGCTCTTCTTGACAGCAGCCCTCTTCTCGCTCACAAGCTCCAACACAAAGGACGACATGTTAACCATCTGAGACACAGCCTGAGAACCAAACAAATAGACAAGTACATAAGCATTACACAACAAAAGCATGCGACACATAAGCAATCAAGAAACTGAACCAGTTAACTTATAGGGGCAAAGCCGACCAAAGCATGTTCAACACATTCCTCGGCTTCTATATCAGTTCTCGGACATGCGCGTCGATCGCCCGGGGGCACACTCCTGTGCAACACACGGACTCCAACTTCCGGCATACTAAGCTTCACATCCTTAGGAAAGTGAAGACCGCCCTTGCCAAGAGGTTTGCATGCATCACCAGATACATCACCCTCCAAGGGACGAAGTAGGTGATCACGCTTCAAAGTTGGGATCACTGCAAAAAAAAAAAACTAAGTGTTAAACATCCAGACAAGGTCAAAAAGTAGAAGTTTACCTCATACCTCGAAGAGAAGGGCGATCCTCCGCGGGTCGATCTCTCGACCGGGGGGCAGAAGATACCGTCGTGCATCCAACAACTCCCTTTTCCTTGTCGCAAGCCGGAGTTGGAATGGTAGCACTTGTCTTAGCGCGCTTAGGGTCGCTCGAGACATGCGTCGCCGCCTCGGATCGCTTGGTGGGAAGTTGGGAATCAGCCACGGGAACGTCAAATGCAGGAGAACGAGCTGAATGATCAAAAAGACAAGACAATGAGAATAATAAGTCAAAGAAGTAAAAAAGTAAGAAATAGTTACAAAGGAAATATCTTACTCATAAGACCTGTTGCGTCCGGATTGAACAGAGTCGTAAGGATGCGTCTGTGGTTGTGCGGGCTGTAACCCTTCCGTCGGCGGTTGGGCCACTGACGAGTGTTCAGGCTTGCTCCCGGGCGAGGATTGTGTCTCGGATCGGCTGTGGTACGGATGTGACTCAGTGCGGATGTGACTCAGGGCGGATGTGACTCAGGGCGGATGTGACTCAGGGCGTCGGAACCTGCACTAAGGACCAATGCTAGCACGGAGAGGGGGGGGGGGGGGGGGGGGTGCTAGCGGAGCCCTCTCCGATGCTTAAGTCACTATAGCGGCAAAAAGGTAATTTCTAGAGAGAGAGAATTTCTAGAGAGAAGTCAGAGCTCAAAATACCAAAGTTGGGCAAATGAGAGAATGTGTCCAAATGGGTGGCCAATGCCTCCTATTTATAGGCTTCCTTGGGACCGGACCCGGTTTTGGAGCGGTTTGATGACGGTTCAAGATCATGTGGTAACCGTCATCCATATTGGTAATGTGCGAACTTGACTTCTCTACGCGTAACGGTAATCGCGGATACGGTAGTCGCGCGATACCCGTAAGGTAATCCGGACCTCGTCGAATTTGGGCAATTCGGCGAGGTCCGGATTGCCGCGCAACCCGGACCTCCGGATTGCAAGCAATCCGGACGCGCGTAAAGGCGCTTCCGGACCGTTTTGATACCGTGGGAGATGTTTTTAAACCGAGATGTAATTTTCGACACGTTTACAGGGCCCGAAATGTAAACACGAACCCGAATTGGACATTTATCCATCACTTGCCCCCGAGTCAAGTAAAGGTTTAGAACCTTTCTTGACTCTATTTTAAGTTAGGATATTTGTCCAATTTGAGTTTGACGCTAACCTTTCGGTTTGATCGTTGGTCGGACGCAAGCATCTTGATTTCGTCTGTCGCTTGATTTTCCGGCCGAATGGCTTTGTTTCCTACCATCATGGTTAGTGCAATAGGAAATGTATATGTGCGAATATGATTATCGTCGGAGACATGAGCAAACGGTAATGTGCTATGCGAACATGTATCTATTCACATGGGTACATAAGTAATAATCATGGCAAGATTGTAATTACGCAATGCAAGAAATAGAAAACGTACGTTTCTAAAATGACTAAGTGATTACCGAATCATGAATCATGCGATTGCAACATACGTGTATAGTAATGGATTTGATACGTGCAATGTAAAGACATGCATAGGAGTAGATAGTTTTTAAAAAGAGAGGATAGAGTATACCGTAGGGGTTTAGACTTGAGTGTAGACAAGTTAACCCTTTAATCCTTATCAACAAAGCATCTCTTGGGATTTGCAAATACACACATCCCCAATTATCCTTCCAGCACCTTGGGAATTCATCATTCCATCTCCTTTGCAGATAATTCACTCACCCTTTCCCGAAATTGCTTTTGTGTTCAAGATTTCTTTGCCGTCGTGGAGCTTAGATACGTTTTGACAGTTTCGAGTCTGATTCTTGGCTTGTTTTTGGAAGTTGAAACCACCATTCGACTCGGTTCGTCGCAAGGATTCCAGCGCCGCCTTCGGAGCCGCCAGAAGATCTCTCACGCGCCCTCACGCGCCGCCGCGTGAAAGACGCCTCCGCCGGAGCGTGGGGCCCACGCGCCGCCTTCCCGGCCTCGCCTTGCTGCGGTCCTTACCTTCCCGGAATCGTCTCGACGAGGGGAGTCCATTGGGATACTTTTCGTCACGTTTTGAGGTAGTTTGGAAACCCAATTTTAAAAGATAGCTTCGACTTGACTTTGAATGTCGCCGGATTGTTGTTCGTTTGAGCTATTTTTCGTTGTTGATGTATGGAACTGCTTGTTGATACTTGTATGTCGAATAATTGCTGATTGATTGCCGTTACTATCGCCGTTAGTTCATAACTTAGACGATTTTCACTCCCGTGGGTAGTTGAGGTAGAATTCCCCGTTCGGACATAGTGCCCCCGTGTCTTTGTGTAGGGGTTTTGGTCGGTATGCATGATTTTCCTTCTTGGCGGGTTTTTGGTTGACGGGGATTGCCCAATAACTTTAGGCGTAGTCACTAGTCGTCCTGACGCCTTAGAGAAAAATTTCCCTTAAGCGTTGCCATGTTCGATCCTTACGGCTTGTCGCGTTAATTCCACCGTTTGCATGATAGATCCTTGAGACGTTAGTCCCTTCTATGGTACATACCAACTTTACTATGTGCATGGAACTTGGCTACGTGCGTTGACTTTTTGATATGCGCGTTGACTTTGATACGCGCATTGATGTTGATATGCGCGTTGATGTTGATACGCGCGTTGATGTTGATACGCGTGTTGGTGTTGATACACGCGTTGATGTTGATACGCGCGTTGACTTTGATACGCGCATTGATGTTGATAGTTGAGTGTCAGGTATAGACTGTTGGTTATTACCTGCAAGTATGCTAAAACACTTAGGAAATATTTAAACGATATCTAATGCTTGTTACCATAGACGTCGTTGTATGAGCTTTGTCGATGAGCGTCGTAGGTGTGCTTAGGGGGCATAGCTACTCGCTGTATGCAATCCATCATGTATGTGCGTACATGGAAACACTTAGAAAATATATATTCCTCCTTGTCGACATGCAACCTTGTCGACATGTATGTACGTACATGGAAACACTTAGAAAATATTCTCCCCTTGTTGACACGCAACCTTGTCGACATGTATGTACGTACATGGAAATACTTAGAAAATATTTTCTCCTTGTCGACGTGCATCCTTGTCGACATGTATGTACGTACATGGAAACACTTAGAAAATATTTTTTCCTTGTCGACGTGCATCCTTGTCGACATGTATGTACGTACATGAAAACACTTAGAAAATATTTTCTCCTTGTCAACGTGCATCCTTGTCGACGTGTATGTACGTACATGGAAACACTTATAAAATATTTTCTCCTTGTGCATCCTTGTCGACATGTATGTACGTACATGGAAACACTTAGAAAATATTTTCTCCTTGTCGACGTGCATCCTTGTCGACATGTATGTACGTGCATGGAACCATGATACGCGTGTTAACTTTGATACGCGCATTGATGTTGATACGCGCGTTAATCTTGATACGCGCATTGATGTTGATACGCGCGTTAACCTTGATACGCGCGTTGATGTTGATATGCGCGTTAACCTTGATACGCGCGTTGATTGTTGATATGCGCGTTAACCTTGATACGCGCATTGATGTTGATATGTGCGTTAACCTTGATACGCGCATTGATGTTGATACGCGCGTTGATGTTGATATGCGCGTTAACCTTGATACGCGCATTGATGTGTTGAAGAGGTTGCCCCCCTTGCGCGATGCTTGTTACTTGCTGCACGAAGACTTAATAAGTCTTGTACGTTTGTGGTTGTTCTCACATGGAACGTCTGTTGCATAAGTTCTTGAATAAGTGTTGGCGCGTGCTTGCGCACTGACTGTATTGTTGATAGCACTTACCAAGATATTAGATCTTGTTGATTTTCCCAGTTATCGCCGGCTGCAGTTTCTGTTTTTAGCATAATTCTCGAAAGATCCGACGCAGGGGCGTGTTCCTCGAGCGATTCTTGGTTCTTTATGATGAGCATGACCGTGCTAACTCTTTCTTGTGATAAGAGAAATAGAGTTGAGGGTTGTGTAGTGGCGTCTTCTGCCCCCCGGTCGAGGGACCGGCCCAAGGAGGAGCGTTACTCCTACTGAGGTAAGTGTTTGTTGATAATTCTTTGTTCATGCTTTTGCTTGCATGACATTTCGTCACCTGGACATTGTTAAGTGCTGTGATTTCCCCACTTGGCTAGACTCCAAGGCATGGCGAGATGGGTGGAGCATAGGATGTTGCGACTTGCGCATTGTAGATTTTGTTTGGAGAAAACGGCGGCAACTTCTGCTTGTTCCGCCGAGTCTTGTTAGAGATGATGGCATTTTTTAATCTGTGCCATCTTTTGGATATGTTTAACTCATTTCTGAGTCTATTTGCCCCCTGGCTTCTATGCTTGAAGACTTGTTGTAGTTGTTCCTTAGTTGTTGCTTACGACTTGTTCGCTTTGAACTACGTCGTTTGAACCTGCTTTATACATAGTAGTTTGCATGATAACTTATTAGTAATATTTCATACCGTTATCACTTACTGTGTTTATTGAATGCGGATGACTAGTAACGTAGACATAGTCCCTGCGGTCGTGACCGATAGCCACTTCCTGATTGCCTGCCTGATGCATTATGCATATTGCCCTTCTTTCCTGAATAGCTTGCCGCTATATGTGTTGTAAACTGCCGAGTATTTTTGCGTATAGCAATATATCTCAACAAGTAGTGTATTTGAAAAGTGTTATCTTGGCTAAGCAAGATACTAGTTTATACCGTCTCTTAGTTCCACTCTAAGGCGACGTTGTACAAGACTCGACTTGTAAATTTTATGAGTTTTAAACAGGGAGCGCACCTGCCAGCGTGTATCAACCCGCGTTGGGGAAGCATACGTAAGAGTATTATTTGAGAGGAGTTATCTTGGCTAAGCAAGATACTAGTTTATACCGTCTCTTACTTCCACTCTAAGGCGACGTTGTACAAGACTCGACTTGTAAGTTTTATGAGTTTTAAACAGGGAGCGTACCTGCCAGCGTGTATCAACCCGCGTTGGGGAAGCATACGTAAGAGTATTATTTGAGAGGAGTTGTCTTGGCTAAGCAAGATACTAGTTTATACCGTCTCTTAGTTCCATTCTAAGGCGACGTTGTACAAGACTCGACTTGTAAATTTTATGAGTTTTAAACAGGGAGCGCACCTGCCAGCGTGTATCAACCCGCGTTGGGGAAGCATACGTAAAAACATTTTTGTTTTTGAAGAAGCATTTTGTGAACTCTAAAAGGCTTGTTGATAAAATATTTGAGAAAATATTTTGGCATTGAATGTGATACATCCAAGAAACTGTGTTGATAAACTTTTTTGGAAAGGTGTTTGATACATAAAATATTTGATAGAATTTTTGGCAAATTTTTTTGGTAAAATGTTTGAAAAAATATTTGTGATACATGATTCCTGCGTCCAGGGACCATGTAACACTTTTTTGAGAATATGAATTGTGATGCATGCTTTCTGCGTCCAGGAACCATGCAACACGGTTTGAAAACTTGTAGTACGGAATTGTCATCTTAACCAGAGGACTTTTGCCGTATAAAACGAACCCTGATGGCGTTCGTAATATGGGAATGCCGACTAGACAGAGGACATTCGCCATAAAGAGTGCACCCTGAACCGGATATACGCACTTGTTATAGAGTGGGGTCTTTGTCTAAACAAAGAACTTTTGCTGTATAAAACGAACCCTGATGGCGTTCGTAATATGGGAATGCCGACTAGACAGAGGACATTCACCATAGAGTGCACCCTGAACCGGATATACGCACTTGTTATAGAGTGGGGTCGTTGTCTAAACAGAGAACTTCCGTCACTTGAGGGGTGATCAGCCCCGTATACCCATCCTGTTCTGAATCCAGGGAATGGCTATGAACATGAGGATTTGCCTCTAACCAGAGATGTCACAGCATGTCCTTTTTTAGAAGTGAACATGGGGCTTGTCTTTAAAAAAGAGGATACCACAACATGCTATTTTGATAGTAGGCCTTGGCGTTATTCCAAGGTATTTTTGTAGTAGGTCTTGGTGTTAGTCCGAGACATTGCTTGTAGCTGGCGCCCTGAATAGTCGCCGTTTTGATAATAAATTCGCAGGTTGTTATTGCGGTATATTAGTTGATTGTGCACATAGCTTGATGGCTTTGTGTTGCTGACATCTTCTAGAGATAGGCGCCTATGTTATGAATGGAGAAATAAACTCCTTGTTGACGTAGATAACAGATATGTTGGTGTTGTATACCATAGATCCTTCCTTGAACACAATGCTTAGCTTGTATTGTTGAAGTCGATTTTTGTGCATAGGTTACTACTTGGCGTAATTCCTGAGTAGTAATCGTAGTGTAGCATGTACTTCCAATTTTTTGATTCCATGATGACGCCTTTGATGTAGTCGTCAATATGAGTAGGTTGTTGTTGATAAGCGTTGTCATAACGCGTAATAGATTTTGCTTGCATATGCCATAATTTCTTGGATTATTGAAGTAGATAATAGGCGCGTAGTTTTGTTGCTTCGCGTTTAATCCAAAGAATAGCGTGCAAGAGATAAGTATGTACCTACAAACGTAGATTGACTTTATTAGATACTTGCGCGTATTTACATTGATTATACTAGAAATAGTAGGAATGCGCAAAGTAATCTAAAAGAGAGTTGTTTCTCCCGTTTCGTCATGGCTGGTTTGATGACGATGTCGCGTAGTTGGTTGCAACAAATCGCCTTAATGCACCTAGCGTGATGCACTCTTCAATTTCCCAGTTTAATGGTGGACACATGTTTGTGTTGTGCCCCCAAGTTTTATGGTACTTGCACCATTCTCTGATGTCGTTGCCCAAGAAAGTTGTCTCCGTGGCAAGCGGACTTGGGAGCTTGTTTTCCAGCAGGTTGACGTAAATGTCTTCGGCCACCGTGTTTAGCGGTGTGAAGATGCTGTTGATATCAAAGCTTGCGTCTTCCTGGTTGTTCGTTTTTGCTCGAACTCCTTTGTCCCAACTAAGGGGTGTACCCCACCTTAGTTCTTGCTCGAATAAGACTGCTGTCTCAAGCTTATCCTTTAGATCCGCCATGGTTTTTGTTGTTTGCCATCCATGAGTTCGTCCAAAGAGAAGGAAAGATTTAGCGTTCATGTTTGCATAGAATACGCTTATCACTTCTTCTCTTGTTGCTTTCGCGGTTGAGGCGTTGGAGGCAAATTTGATGAAGTATTCCAAGATTGGCTCGTCTTCTCCCTGCTCAACGAGCCAAATCTGGTGCCATGGTGAGAACTGGATGCTTTCTTGCGGGTTCCAGATTGTAATGGCTTGTTCCATCGGTTGCTTCTTTCTTTCATCGACCACTTTCTGCCTCTTGAAGGAATTTATCATGGCCACATGGTATTGGTGCTTTGCTCTCAAGGCATTGACGTAACAACGCCTTGCGGTTATCTGATCGCCAAGCACTTCTCCAATCCCATGTTCTGTCGGGAACTTCATTTTTTGGTGGACGGTGGAGGGCACGATCACATAAGGATTGATCGTTGTTCGTCCCAAGATTCCGTTGTAGGCTCCAAGGGATTCTACAACTACGAAAGTGACATTGATATGCAGTGCTCTCCACCCCTGGCCAAGGATGACAGGAAGTGTGATTGTACCCAAGGGTTGTGTAGCTGCTCCTGCGAAGCTAACTAATGAGAAGGTTCCTGGGGACAAGTCATTGACAGATTTTCCTAGTTGCTCCAGGACTCTGATATGTAGAATGTCAGCAGAACTTCCACCATCCACAAGAATTCTTTTCACATCGTACCCGTCAATGTCCATAGTAATGACTAAAGCATCATCGTGGGGGTAAACGATATGCTTCAAGTCTTCCCTGGAGAATTGGATGACTGCGTCTTCTTGCTCGGGTTGCTTGCGCTTTCCGTACTTTGGCAGTGTTGCTGCTTGGGATGCATAAATGTCCCGAGCATTAGATACTTGTCCTCCGGCGGCAGGCCCTCCGTGTATAACGTTGATTACACCTCGCTTGGCTGGCGGAGGGTTGTCATTGACCTTCTCTTTTCCCTTGTTTGTTCTTTTTGACGACTCTGGTTGAGTCTTTCTTGGGGGGTTGTTGCCCTGATCAACAAATTGCTTCAATTCGCTCTTGAGGACGAAGTTGTTGATTCAGAAGAGTAGACTGACGCAGCTATCGGTCTCATGTCCGAAGACTTCGTGGTTTTCACACCACTTATCCTTGTCTCTTCCCAATGGGCCTTTCCTGAAGTTGTTTGGCTCCTTCCACATATTCGCGTCTTTCATTTCTTTCAAAATAACAGACAGCGGGGCATTCAGAGGGATGCAGTCGGCAAGATTTACTTCCTTTGGCTTCTGAAAATCCTCTTGGAAAGGTCTTTTTGGCTGAGGTTGCCAATGTCTTCCTTGATGACCACTTGAGTGTGGTTTTGGCTGGTTCTGTTTTGGATTATCTTTTGCCTTGGCTGCAGCGATTTTTGCCTTGTTCTGGCTTCTGAACCTTTCAAGGTCTATGTACTCATTGACTCTCGCGACTAATTCTTCCATGGATTCCGCTGGGCGCTTTGCCATTTTCTCAGCTGGGCGCTTTGCCGACTAAAACCACTTTGAATAAAGTAGTCATCAATTCTGGAATTTCATGCTCTTGGAGCTTGTTTTAGGCCGTAAAGTGCCCTTCTCAGTCGATACACCTTGTCTTCTTGGCCTTTGACAATAAACCCCGGCGGTTGTTCCACGTAGACTTCCTCTTCGAGATTCCCGTTCAGGAATGCTGACTTCACGTCCAATTAGAATATTCTCCACCTCTTTTGAGCGGCAAGTGAAATGAGTAATCTTACCGTCTCTAGCCGGGCCACCGGTGCAAAGACTTCTTCATAGTCGATCCCGAACTTTTGTTTGTATCCCTTCACGACAAGCCTTGCTTTTTATTTCTCTACTTCTCCATTTGCCTTTGTCTTCGTCTTGTACACCTATTTTACACCGATCGCATCATGACCTCGAGGAAGTGTAGTGAGCTCCCAATTCTTGTTCTTCTGAATGGATCTTATCTCTTCTTCCATCGCCTTCTTCCATTTGGTCTCCTTGGAGGCTTCCTCAAATGTTAATGGATCATGTTGCGTCCGGGACGACTGAGGTCACGAGGACGCGTCTGAGGTTGTGCGGGTTAGGACCCTTCCGTCGGAGGTTGTGACCCGGCAAGGTTGTGACCCGGCAAGGTTGTGACTCGGCGAGGTTGTGACCCGGCAAGGTTGTGACCCGGCAAGGTTGTGACCCGACGAGGTTGTGACCCGACAAGGTTGTGACTTGGTAGTTCTGCGTCTCGAGCGTCGGATCCTGCGCAAAGGACCAATGCTAGCACGGAGAGGGGGGGTGGTGCTAGCGGAGCCCTCTCCGATGCCTAAGTTACTATAGTGGCAAAAGGGTAATTTCTAGAGAGAGAGAATTCTAGAGAGAAGTCAGAGCTCAAAATACCAAAGTTGGGAAAATGAGAGAGTGAGTGAAAATGGGTGGCCAAGGCCTCCTATTTATAGGCTTCCTTGAGACCGGACCCGGTTTTAGAGCGGTTCGATGACGGTTCAAGGAGACAAACGGGAACCGTCGTCCACATTGGTAATGCATGAACTTGACTTCTCTACACGTAACGGCGATCGCGGACACGGTAATCGCGGATACGACAATCGCGCAATACCCGTGGCGGAACCCGGACCTCGTCGAAATTGGGCAATTCGGCGAGGTCCGGATTGCCGTGCGATCCGGACCTCCGGATTGCTGCAATCCGGACCGGATTGCTTGCAACCCGGACGTCCGGGTTGCTGCAACCCGGAGGTCCGGATTGCAAATGCAATCCGGACCTCCGGATTGCACCGCAATCCGGATGTCTGGTCCGGTCACGCGTAAATGCGTTTCCGGACCGTTTTGACCCTTGGGAGACGTTTTCCGAGACGAGATGTAATTTTTTACGTGTTTGCGAGGCCCGAAGCGTAGATACGAACCCGAATTGGACATTTATCCATCACTTGCCCCCGAGTCAAGAAACGGTTTAGAACCTTTCTTGACTCTATTTTAAGTTAGGATACTTGTCCAATTTGAGTCTGACGCTAACCTTTTAATTTTGATCGTCGGTCGGGTGCAGACATCTCGATTCCGTCCGTCGCTTGATTTTTCGGCCGAACGACTTTATTTCCCGTCACTATGGTTAGTGCGATGGGAAATATATATGTGCGAATATGATTACTGTCGGGGACATGAGCAAATGGTAATGCACTTATGCAAGAATGTGTCTATCAACATGTATGCATGAATAAAGGACGTGGCAAGATCGTAATTACGTAGTACAAGAAAATAGAAATCATGTGTTTCTAAAATGACTAAGTGATTACCGAATCTTGGATCATGCGATTGCAACATATGTACATAATGATTGGCTTGACACGTGCGATGATGCTGATGCGCGCGTTGATGTTGATACGCGCGTTGATGTTAATGGTTGAGCGTCAGGTATAGATCGTTGGTTATTTCCTGCAAGTATGCTAAGACACTTAGAAAATATTAAGTGATATCTAATGTTTGTTACCATAGATGTCGTCGTATGAGCTTTGGCGACGCGCGTCGTCGGTGGGCTTAGGGGGCGTAGCTACTCGTTGTATGCAATTCATCTTTGTCGACATGTATGTACGTACATGGAAACACTTAGAAAATATTTTCTTCTCGTCGACGTGCACCCTCGTCGACATGTATGTACGTACATGGAAATACTTAGAAAATATTTTCTCCTCGTCGACATGCAACCTTGTCGACATGTATGTACGTACATGGAAATACTTAGAAAATATTTTTTCTTCGTTGACATGCCCCCTCGTCGACATGTATGTACGTACATGGAAACACTTAGAAAATATTTTCTCTTCGTTGACATGCCCCCTTGTCGACATGTATGTACGTACATGGAAACACTTAGAAAATATTTTCTTCTCGTCGACGTGCACCCTTGTCGACATGTATGTACGTACATGGAAACACTTAGAAAATATTTTCTCTTCGTTGACATGCCCCCTTGTCGACATGTATGTACGTACATGGAAACACTTCGAAAATATTTTCTTCTCGTCGACGTGCACCCTCGTCGACATGTATGTACGTACATGGAAATACTTAGAAAATATTTTCTCCTCGTCGACATGCAACCTTGTCGACATGTATGTACGTACATGGAAATGCTTAGAAAATATTTTTTCTTCGTTGACATGCCCCCTTGTCGACATGTATGTACGTACATGGAAACACTTAGAAAATATTTTCTTCTCGTCGACGTGCACCCTTGTCGACATGTATGTACGTACATGGAAACACTTAGAAAATATTTTCTCTTCGTTGACATGTCCCCTCGTCGACATGTATGTACGTACATGGAAACACTTAGAAAATATTTTCTCTTCGTTGACATGCCCCCTTGTCGACATGTATGTACGTACATGGAAACACTTAGAAAATATTTTCTCTTCGTTGACATGTCCCCTCGTCGACATGTATGTACGTACATGGAAACACTTAGAAAATATTTTCTCTTCGTTGACATGCCCCCTTGTCGACATGTATGTACGTACATGGAAACACTTAGAAAATATTTTCTTCTCGTCGACGTGCACCCTCGTCGACATGTATGTACGTACATGGAAACACTTAGAAAATATTTTCTTCTCGTCGACATGCAACCTTGTCGACATGTATGTACGTACATGGAAACACTTAGAAAATATTTTCTTCTCGTCGACGTGCACCCTCGTCGACATGTATGTATAAGTGTTGGTGCGCGCTTGCGCACTGACTGTATTGTTGATAGCACTTTCCAAGATATTAGATCTTGTTGATTTCCCCCGTTATTGCCAGCTGCAGTTCTTGTTCTTAGCACAATTCTCGAAAGATCCGACGCAGGGGCGTGTTCCTCGAGCGATCCTTGGTTCTTTATGCTGAGCATGACCGTGTTAACTCTTTCTTGTGATAAGAGAAATAGAGCTGAGGGTTGTGAAGTGGCGTCTTCTGCCCCCCGGTCGAGGGACCGGCCCAAGGAGGAGCGTTACTCCTACTGAGGTAAGTGTTTGTTGATAATTCTCTGTTCATGCTTTTGCTTGCATGATATTTCGTCGCCTGGATATTGTTAAGTTCTGTGGTCGTCCCTCTTGGCTATTCTTCAAGGCATGTCAGGATGGGTAGAGCATAGTATGTTGTGACTTGCACATTATAGATTTTGTTTGGAGAAGATGGTGGCACTTCTGCTTGTTCCGCCGAGTCCTGTTAGGGGTGATGGCATTCTTTAATCTGTGCCATCTTTTAGATATGTTGAACTTGTTTCTGAGTCTGTTTGCCCCCCGGCTTCCTCACTTCCTGATTAATAAGTTGAGATGTTCCCCTGATTGCCTGCCTGATGCACTATGCATATTATTCTTCTTTCCTGACAGCGTGAATCAACCCGCGTTGGGGAAGCATACATAAAAACATCATTTGAGAGATGTTATCTTGGCGAAGCAAGATACCAGTTTATACCGTCTCTTAGTTCCACTCTAAGGCGACGTTGTACAAGACTCGACTTGTAAATTTTATAAGTTTTATACAGGGTACGCACCTGACAACGTGTATCAACCCGCGTTGGGGAAGCATACATAAAAACATTTAAGTTTTTGAAGAAGCATTTTGTGAAATCTAAAAGGCTTGTTGATAAAATACTTGAGAAAATATTTTGGCATTTGAATGTGATAAATCCAAAAAATCATGTTGACAAAAATTTTTTGGAAAGGTGTTTGATACATAAAAATGTTTGATAAAATTTTTGGTAAAATTTTGGTAAAGTGTCTGAAAAAGTATTTGTGATACATGATTCCTGCGTCCAGGGATCATGTAACACTTTTTGAGAATATGAATTGTGGTGCATGCTTTCTGCGTCCAGGAACCATGCAACACGGTTTGAAAACTTGTAGTACGGAATTGTCGTCTTTGCCCGAGGACTTTTGCCGTATAAAACGAATTCTGGCCAGGAATTCGTAGTGTCGTCTAGATAGAGGACACTGAAGAATGAACCCTTGGAGTCCGGAGTGCCGTCTAAACAGAGGACACCCATTTCAGAGAATGAACCCTTGGAGTCCGGAGTGTCGTCTAAACAGAGGACACCCACTTCAAATAATGAACCCTTGGAGTCCGGAGTGTCGTCTAAATAGAGGACACCCATTTCACATAATGAACCCTTGGAGTCCGGAGTGTCGTCTAAACAGAGGACGCCCATTTCACATAATGAACCCTTGGAGTCCGGAGTGTCGTCTAAACAGAGGACGCCCATAGCTTAAAGGGTGATCAGCCCAGTATGCCCATCCTGTTCTGGATCCAGGGAATGGCTTATGAACATGAAGATTTGCTACTCATCATGCTATTTTTATAGTAGGCCTTGGCGTTATTCCAAGGTATTGCTTGTAGTTGACGCCCTGAATAGTCGCCGTTTTAATAATAAGTCTTCTAGAGATAGACATTTATGATATGAACGGAGGAATAAACTCCTTGTTGGTGTAGATAACAGATATGTTGGTGTAGTATACCATAGCTCCCTCCTTGCATATAATGCTTAGCTTGTATTGTTGAAGTAGATATTTGTGCATAGGTTACTACTTGCCATCATTCCTGAGTAACAATCGTAGTGTAACATGTACCTACGAGTAGAGTTGCTTTTGTTAGATAGTCGCAATTTTTATAAGTTTGCAAACGTATAAAGTGATGAAATTTTCTTTTTTAATCATGCATATGATAAATGAAGTAAATGAATTTGATACGAGGATTCCTTGTTTGTGTAGGAAACTTCCCTGATGGCAGACATGATGAGTGTAGGTTATGGTAAGCATATGTTAGGTAGAATTGTCGAGCGCTCTTCAGCTTGGTGATCCCCAAGTTGCTTGGCGGTTGTATCGCTGTTTCTTGTTTTATATTGCTTTGACTTCTAATAGTGTATGACCTGTCCTTGTGTAATGCCCCCGGCTTGTCTATTATTGCGACATGATTTTTATAAAATGCTTGAGACTTTATGTTGTTGACGCGAGGAATATGTGTGTAGTTGTTACTTGGCGTTATTCCAAGGTAATATGCGTCATAATAATGTACCTACGAAAGTAGATTTATCCTTTATTAGATATTTAGAGTTCTCACGACGGATTACAAGAAAGTGTCTAGTGATCACTTCTTTTGAAAATTACTGAAGCTAATAAGCATGAGTTGTACTTAAACTTTAAAAGATTTAACATAGATATGCGAAAAGGAGATAGGGAAAATAAAGGGATTGTGATGTGTTTGATGTCCCCGTAGGTGATTTGTTGGCTAGTTGATTCTGCCACGTGCCACATAGTTTCTCAATGCATCTAGCGTGTTGAGCTCTTCAATTTCTCCTTTTGGGGATGGACAAAAGCTGACGTCATGTGCCCAAGTTTTACTTTGCTTGTGTTGTTCTTCAACATTTTTGTCAAGGAAGGCAGTTGTTGGCTCAGGTTGGCGGTGAGGTTTGTTTTCTGGGAATGCTGCCACACTCCAAAGATTGTACAAGTCGTCACAATTGGTTCCATAAGTGACGTTGTTTTTCTGGCGTTTGGCGATAGGTGGATTATCGTCCACGATTTCTTTTCCTTTGCCTTTTTCTGAAGACTTGACACGAGGCTTCATTTGATGCTTACGGCCATGGTCGATATACTTCCACATTTTTCCTTTTGAGATCAATTTGTTTACATGAGACCTTAAGCTGACACAGCCATCTGTCTCATGGCCACACACTTCGTGATTCTCGCACCATTTGGTTTTATCTTTTCCCAATGGGCCATTGCGGAAATTAAAGGGTTTTTTCCATAGCTTGGTCTCCTTTATTTCTCTTAGGATGACAGATAATGGTGTGTTCAGAGGAACATATATGGCGAGATTGGTATCTTTGAGCCTTTTGGCGTCTGACTGGAGTGGCTTCTTCTGGCGCGGTTGCCTATTTTCCCCGGAGATGTGTATCTCTTTTTCAATTATCGCCTTCAGGGTTCTTGTTGTCAATCCTGTGATTGGGATGTCGTCGCCACTAGCAGGTTTTTTCGGTCCGTCCTTGTGACAAATGTCGGCATCGTCTTGGCTTGTCCTCATGGAATGATCTTCCTTGTGTACTTTGGATGACTCTGCTTGAGTCTTCTCTGAGGGGCTGTTGCCTTGATCAATAAATTGCTTCAATTCGCCCTTGAGGATGATGTTGTTGGTTCGGAAGCGCAGACTGATGCAGTTATCGGTTTCGTGACCGAAGACCTCGTGGTTTTCACACCACTTGTCCTTGTCTTTTCCCAATGGGCCTTTTCTAAAGTTGTTTGGCTCTTTCCACATATTTGAGTTCTTCATTTCCCTCAAAATTACAGATAGTGGGGCATTCAAAGGAATGTGGTCGGCGATGTTTACTCCATTTGGCTTCTCGAAACCTCCTTGAAAAGGTCGCTTTGGCTGTGGTGTGTCTTGATGACTTGTGAGTCGAGATTTTGTCCCTATTGTCTCAACTTGTTCGTTGATTGGAGGCAAAAAAGGTGACGGGTTGACACCTTTATACTGGCGGGCTCCTTGGTTGGACGGAGGTGGGTGAGCTGCATATCTTTGGTTCTCTAGAGATTCGCTGAATGCGAGAAATTCTTCCAGTGCCGCCATCATTGCTGGAGTAATGGTGGGCATCGAGTTTACCCTCGTTCTTTGTTTGCCCTGCAGCATTTCTGCCTGGGATTCAACTTCTGGTTTGAAACTAGGTGGAGGTGCGTGATGTTTGTTTTTTGGCTCCTTGCGCTGTGCGCCGGGCACATTGTCAATTGGTATGGATGAGGCTACAGAAGTAGCTCTTGGGGTGCGGGAGGGTCCTGACTGGCTCCCAGCTGGAGCTTGGTATCCTGCTCTTTTGTTCGTCGGGGAGTTTCTGGGATGGCCGGGCCCCTTCCTTGGGTTTTTCACCTCCTCGGGAAGGTTGTGATCACTTGCCATTGTTTTTGTGGTATTGTAGCTTTTTGTTCGAATCGCGGAGACGGCGCCAATGTTGCGTCCGGGACGACTGAGGTCACGAGGACGCGTCTGAGGTTGTGCGGGTTAGTACCCTTCCGTCGGAGGTTGTGACCCGGCAAGGTTGTGACCCGGCAAGGTTGTGACTCGGCGAGGTTGTGACCCGGCAAGGTTGTGACCCGGCAAGGTTGTGACCCGACGAGGTTGTGACCCGGCAAGGTTGTGACTTGGTAGTTCTGCGTCTCGAGCGTCGGATCCTGCGCAAAGGACCAATGCTAGCACGGAGAGGGGGGGTGGTGCTAGCGGAGCCCTCTCCGATGCCTAAGTTACTATAGTGGCAAAAGGGTAATTTCTAGAGAGAGAGAATTCTAGAGAGAAGTCAGAACTCAAAATACCAAAGTTGGGCAAATGAGAGAGTGAGTGAAAATGGGTGGCCAAGGCCTCCTATTTATAGGCTTCCTTGAGACCGGACCCGGTTTTAGAGCGGTTCGATGACGGTTCAAGGAGACAAACGGGAACCGTCGTCCACATTGGTAATGCATGAACTTGACTTCTCTACACGTAACGGCGATCGCGGACACGGTAATCGCGGATACGACAATCGCGCAATACCCGTGGCGGAACCCGGACCTCGTCGAAATTGGGCAATTCGGCGAGGTCCGGATTGCCGTGCGATCCGGACCTCCGGATTGCGCAACCCGGAGGTCCGGATTGCACAATCCGGACCTCCGGATTGCACCGCAATCCGGATGTCCGGTCCGGTCACGCGTAAATGCGTTTCCGGACCGTTTTGACCCTTGGGAGACGTTTTCCGAGACGAGATGTAATTTTTTACGTGTTTGCGAGGCCCGAAGCGTAGATACGAACCCGAATTGGACATTTATCCATCAGATCATATCCTGCGAAGAGACAAATGTTACCATATAGTTCTTCATCATTTACATCAATTTCCTCCGTAGAGGTATATATATCCTGAATCCTCCTTGTCTTCCTCACGGGTGATTCACTTGAGCTTTCTCCTTCTGATTGGGCTCCAGCATTTGTGGGTGAAGTTGGCTCCCGAACTTCTTCATTTCGGACACTTTCGTGCTCCGACTCCTCCGCATCTAAGATCTCCTTTTGCTGGTTGTTGTTTTCCCAATTTCATACTCGCTCCTCATCAAACTTGACGTCCCGCGACATTACAACTCTTTTTGTGACAAGATTGTATAACTTGTAGCCGTTAGAGTTCTCTCCGTAGCCGAGCATGACACACTTCATACTTTTGTCCTCGAGCTTCGTCGGCTTTTCTTCTTGTACTTTTGCATATGCAATGCATCCAAAGACACGAAGATGCTCGACACTTGGCTTGCGCTTGCTCCATGCTTCCTAAGGTGTTATGTCTCCAATCCTCTTCGTAGGGAACCGGTTGAGTAGGTACACGGCACATGCAACCGCGTCTCCCCAGAATTCTTTCGGAACTCCTCTCTCCTTGAGCATGCATCGAACCAAATTCAAGATGGTCCTGTTCTTTCTCTCGGAGACACCATTTTGTTGAGGCGTTTGAGGCATGGTGAGTTGATGCACGATCCCGTTCTCTTTGCAAAACTTGTCAAACTCCAGCGATGTGTACTCGCCTCCTCGGTCGGTTCGCAAGCACTTCAAATGACGACCGCTTTGCTTCTCCACCATGCTTTTGAACTCCTTGAACTTTGCCAGGATTTCGCTCTTCTGCTTCATCATATAAGTCCAAGTTTTGCCACTATAATCATCGGTAAATGTCAAGAAGTACCTGTTTCCACCAATCGAGATGGGAGTGATTGGCCCGCATACATCCGAGTGGACCAAGTCAAGACGGCCTCTTGCTCTCTTCGAATGATACTTCTTGAATGGTTTTCTTTGTTGCTTCCCGATGACACATGTTTCCCACACGCCGTTGGGACGGTCAATCTTTGGCAAGCCTCGTACCATGTTCTTCCTTTCCAGTAGCTTCAACGCCTCAAAGTTGAGATGCCCATGCCTGATGTGCCAGAGAGATGAGTTGTCCATGGTGGTCACCTTCAAGCAATTATCCTCATGTGTGCTCAGCCGTAGAGGAAACATCCTGTTCTTAGTCATGGTCACATTCGTGATAAGTTTGTTATTTTTATCACGGATGCTAAGAGCCTGATCATTCATATGGACGTCGTATCCTTTCTCGAGCAGTTGTCCGACGCTTAGAATATTATTCTTCATATCGGGAACATAATAAACATCGGAGATGCAGAGCTGTCGCCCATTCTTGAGTGCGAATAAAATTTTACCTTTACCTTTGATTGGCTGTCGAGAGAGATCGCCGAAGGTAACATTCCCATCACGCCTTTCGTCAAGCTCCGCAAACAATTCGTTTCACCCACACATATGATTGGATGCTCCCATATCAATGAACCACGTGACGGATTCTGATGCCACCGTTCCATCGTAGGCCATCAAAAGTACTCCATCGCCGTCAGTCTTCTCTACAAGATTCGCCTTTTCTCCGACATTGCTTGTATTATACCAACATTCTGCTGCATATGGCCATATTTTTTACAAACATGGCATTGGATTTCTGATTTGCTCCATCCACCGCGACCTCGTCCGCGACCTCGACCTGCTCTTTGTATACCTGATTCTCCATCAACAGGTTCGTTGGTGGTTGTTGTTCGACCACCTCTTCCTCTCCGTGTTGTGAATCTTCCTCTATGGAAGCCACCTCGTGATCCGTCATTTTTTAGCGTCAACTTCGCTTGTAATGCCTGCTCCAAGGATTTTCCTTCTCCTCGCTTCATAAGTCGTTGTTCATGGGCTTGTAGAGAACCCATGAGCTGCTCCACGGACATCTCTTCTAAATCCTTGGATTCATCAATCGCCACGGCAACAAGATCGAACTTAGGATCGACAGATCTCAAGATCTTCTCTATGATACAGACATCTTCTAAAGTTTCTCCATTTCTTCGCATTTGATGCACGATTGAGATGGCCCTAGTGAAGTAGTCGGAGATGGACTCCGAACTTTCTTGATGAAGTGACTCGAATTGAGCACGGAGAGCTTGTAGGCGAATTTTCTTTACCTTTTCGACGCCATCGAACGCTTTTTGGAGTATTCCCCGTGCTTCGTATGATGTCTTGGCCGGAGCGACTATCTCGAACGTGGCTTCATCAAGACCTTGATATATTGTGAACAAGGCCTTCTTCTCCTTCTTCCGTTGCTCCTTCAATTCTTCCTTCTCTTCTTTTGACATTTCCGCCGTCACTTCGGGTTCCTCGAACTCGGTCTCCACGAGCTCCCATACGTCAAGCGATCCCAAAAGGGCCTTCATTTGGATGCACCATTTATCGTAGTTATCCTTTGTCAATCTCGGCACTTGCATGCTTGTTGTTGCCATCGCGATTTGAACCTTGCTCTGATACCACTTGTTGGTGTTTGAATATGTGTTTGTGTGTGTGAGGGAGGTGGAGAGGATATGAGAGACTTGTTGTTTTTTGCTTCTCAACTTGATGCCTTCTTATTCATTTCATCACATATTTATAGGTACATATGGAGGACTCTAGAGACTCTAGGATTTCTAGTGATTTTTATTCTAGTGACTTCTTTTCTAGATATTTCTTGAGACTCTTCTACACTCTAATTAACTAAAGTTTTCTAGTCTCTCATAATTACTTAATTCCTAGACACTCTTAGAGAATTCTACACACTTCAATACAAATCACAAGTTTAATTCCTAACACTATCCTCCTTAGTTTCACCACTACAGTCCCAACCTCCCCGCTCCTCCATAACGGTCCAGACGCTCCCAACCTTCGATTCCATTATTCTCGCTCCGCCATGGTCAGTTCCACCTTCGCTCTCGTCCGGCCACCTATGCCTGGTATCGTCGCCATCAACCTCGCCACCGGAATTCAACCCAGAAGCTCCAACGAAACCCGCTCCGACTCCAGTCATCCCGACTCCGACTGCATGTTCCGTTCACCAGCACCGTTGCTCTGCCACCCTTTACAACGGTCTCCACCGGCCGTACTCGATGTGCTTATCCTTCTTTGTTGCGTCTATTACATTAAACCCTTCCTTCTCAGGTACTGATTTCTGCAATTAACCTATGTTAAAATTAGATGTCTGAAGTTTGAAATGTTAAAATGGACTGTCCCAAGTTTCAATTTTATTGAAATTTGGTGTCTCTGTGCGTCTTTTCATCTCCATTCAATCATTTTCATCAACCCACCAACTCACTCATAATCCATCACTCTTTACTTTTCACAAAATCGTCAAATTTCACCTAAAAATTGAACATTAAAAAAAAGTTTCTAGAATAGTGGTGTGAAGCCATTTTCCAAGGACAATAGAGCGAGATTTACTTGCCCGGATGTGACCAACTTTTTAGGTGACGGTCCCGGCAAGATGACGAGAAGGGAGTGTGTATGAGAGCTCGAATTTGACAGACACTTTCGTCGGAATTGACTTCTCTAAAGTAATCACACCGAGACACCAAATTTCAAAAAAATGAAACTTGGGACATTCCATTTTAACGTTTCAAACTTCAGACACCTAATTTTAACATATGGTAAACCTTGGACAGTTTTTTAGTTATTAACCCTATATATATATTCTTAGGTTTTGTTTTGTCTTTTATGGCTTTTATTATTAGTTATTATTATACATAGTCCAAACTCACATATATCGTTGTTTTTTTTGGTATTGTACTGATTGTATCTATTGTGTTTTGATTTTTAACATATTTTTCTAAAATAATAAACTTATGGAAATTAATTATGTGAATTGAGTATCGTAAGAGCGGAATTTTAAATAATGTTTCATTTTCGTAATAGAGCCCCCGAACTTAAATATCTGATCGTAGATCATTATATACCTATGTGATTTAATTTGTTAGTCAATAGGTAATACATGATTCTAGTTAACCTTATAATTAACTAGTGGCGCCTCTTTATAAATCCATGCGTTTTCAAAACGTAATTCGCCGTATGTTAGATTCAGGTCTGACAATTTGGCGACTCTGCTGGAGATGAAGAGGGTCCGGACTCATTATATTCACTTAATGTCATTTTTTTTTTATTAATTTAATTTTTTATTGATTAATCTAACTTTTTCTTTTTTTACAGGTACAAAGTGTACAGTTTAAACTAACTTATTCTTTTTTGTGGCATTGTTTGAATTTGCACATACACCACTTTAGAATAATCTCCAAAACGCCTAAAACTCAGGGCGACTAGGAACCCCAGAGGTTTAGTACGGTACGACCGGAGCGGTAGTTACACCGGTACGACTCGGAAAAACTCACTCGCTCGTGTAGGTCCCGAGATCCCTTTTTAAGGGGAGGAAACCGCCGTGTTGGGAACCTATCAGTGAAACCTACCTTGTAGAGCAAATCCACATTTTTTTTAGACCCCTAACATGTCGTTTTTGTCCATATTTATTTTTTATTGTTAAAGCTTTTCAGGTAAATAGTAAGTGTTCAGTTTGTATAACTTTTTTCCTCAGGCATGCATCTCATTGCATTAAAAAAAAAATTCAACTAAGTAATTAATCTGTTAGTTGTAGAATTTTTTTTTTTTCAAACATGTATTCCATATGCATTGCTTTTTAAACATCTTGCCTGAATTTTTTATTTTAAAGATGTGTTTCGTACGCATTATTTAAAAATAAAAACAAAAAACAATAAAAAAAACTCTTCAGGTAAGTTGTAATTTTGGTTAGTGCGTCACATATGCATTATTTAAAAAAAGAACATTTTAAGAAATTATAATTCATCTTTAGCTATTAGAGCTTCTAATTTCGAACGCGCATTTCATATGCATCATTTCAAAAAAAAAAAAAATTATCTGAATTTTTTTTTTTAATAATGCATCCAACATGCATTAATTTTTTTTTAAAAAAATTTTAGATAAATCGTAAGCTCTCTTAGTTTTAGGGCTCTTATGTTTAAACGCGCCCACAAGCCCCACCCCACGCGCTACCACACGCGTATTCATACGCCTATACGCGCCGCCACGCCCCAGCCACGCGTCATCCGACTACTGCCCACCCACACCCACGCGTCATCACACGCCATCACGCGCCGCCACACGCCGTCACGCTCCGCCTAGGAAGACTTCCTCCCCCCCAACGCCATTCGTCCTCGCCCCTCCACGCGTCGTCGTGGATGCTGTCCACCGCGTTAAGCTCAAACTCAACTATACTATGGCGGTACAGCCCACTACCCTCCCCCATCTACTCCTTCCATTTGAACCCATAGTTCGTCAGAACTAACGCTCCGTTCATCACGCAAACCACTGCATGATATGTACCCTTCGGGGTACCCACGATATGACTGCGGTCGCGGTCGTATCTCATTCTCAAACTCTTCTCATAACGGAGAAGCGGAGTATTTCTATAGCACCCTCGACGTGCGCTAATCCTTCGCGGATGTTCCACAGACAACGGAGCTTAGGTAGACTAGTTTCGTCCAGCCCCTACCAATTAGAAATCTCTACACCAGTCATGCAGTCATCTTTGTTTGTTTATGGAGTTGTTAAGATTTCAGATCTACTGTGGTTCCTGTCTGGTACCGCTTGTTGCGCAGGTCCACTGTTAGCCATGTCAGCCTTGAGGGAAGTTATTTTCCTCTACGAAGGGCTGAATTCGTTACTGTACCAGTTGGATTCCTCCTCACCAAGCTATTATCCTTTGCATGGGGTCATATTTACCGTTAAGCTGATATGTTGTTATATTTTATTTACTACCTGTTGTATTTTTTCTTCTTGCTCTGTTATCTTTGCTAACGTTGTTATGTTAGTACCTGCTCTACTTGTTCGAAATTTGGATATTAACCAATCCCTCCAGAGTGGGTATTTTCTAATTTGTAGTTTGTATTCGTTCTTATTTCAATAATATTTAGCATTGATTAAAAAAAATAAACATTCGAAGAATAAATCTAAATACTCGGGTCACTTGTCTCACTTTTAATGTTCTATATTATGTTACGTTGTTGTGATTTTAACATGTGTATATAGTATAATTAATTTCATGGGTTTTTTTTTTAAATTATTAAAATTGGTAAATCTTAAAAATAAAATATTATATCTTAAGATATATTAAGATTTTGATGGTGATACATAATTTGAAATGGAAAGAGTTGAATCAAGTAATTTGAATCCTCGAAATTATGGCAAAAAAACAATCCTCGAAATTAACTTTTTAATCCCTCCATCTATGGACACGTAATGTGGCTAGTGACTTTACCTTTGCGATCAGTGAGTGCCGAACTCGTAATCTATAAATAAAAAGAAAAAAGAAAATCAACAGACGGTTCGAACAATTGTGTCGACTGGGCACCAGCAATAAATGCAACTAAAGTCACCTAAATCACAACTTTACCCCATTAAGTTGCCGAGTCCGAGTCATCTAGTGTCGGCTCCTCCAAGTAGCTTTAAATTTATGTAACGATTCTAATTTGTTAGTGCCGTCTAATTTACTATTAAATTGAAATAAATACATATAGGCATTTATTACGTTACGTTTTATGATAATGTAGCTACTATATATAGTGTCAATATCTCCAGAATTCGTAAAATTCAACCTAATAAACTGTAAACTTCTCAATACTTCTATTAACTCTAAATATAAAGAACAAAATAAGACAATAAACAACATATAAGTTCCTAATTATTATTTAACATTTAATAATTAGAATAAATTTTAAATTTTTTTTAGTTCAGTTAACAATTTGTACAAAACATTGGTTAGCAAATTGCCTAAAATCAATTTTAGAAAAAAAAACCAAATAATATGGTATAACGGGTTAATAATTCATCCATTAATTAGGGATATCGACCCCGCCAAGCGAATGAGAAAAAAAAAATTATGGCCATCATTTTAAGTATTACAGACTGATCTAGTGTAAACTGTAAATGATGATGATTTTAGATATACAACAAACATGTAGTGACTATGAGTGTTACCCTCTTTTGTGGAGTAAAGTAATGATAAGACACCTTCCAACATGTGTTGCCTCCTAGTGAAAGGCTCCCTAAGACTACTAGTTGACCCTAAGAAATACTCCATATGAAACAGATAGATCAAAGTTTTGCAGCAAGCCCAAAATACAGAAGAGAAAGACAATGTTCTTCCTTCTTGGAAAACTTGCAAGCAGTAATGTTTGCTTGCCATCCTAATGTTGGGCCCATAGTAGTACCACCGCGCGGATTGAAAAAAAAAAAAAAAAAAAAAAAAAAACTTGTATGCGGTAATCCTGGTGAATGCATGCATTAAACCAATTAACCTTTCTTGTTGGTCAAGGTAAGTTAAACATAATAAAGTAGAACCAAAAGACCAGATATCATATATATATTCCTATGCATCAGAGTTGATGTAGTACATGCTCCTCCTAGACAGGTAGCTAGCTACATTCACTGCTATTGTCCTGTCGATTTACATTACAACGTCAATCTAGCTAGCTATTCCTTTGAGTCGAGTTGTTATCAAAATCTAAATCCATCAACGAACAATACAACAGCAAGTCTCCTCCGTGTTACATCCGAACAAAATACTAGGTTTGTTGGTCAAGTCATAGTTCATCTCAACACGCCTGTAACTGAACATTTTGCTTCTTGAGTCGCTTCAGCACTTTATTCCCATAAAAGTGGCCTCTCATGAGTTCATAATGCTTTTCTACGTGCCCCACTAGTAGACTATACACCAGCTGCAGCCTCCTCTCCTGCAAAACACAACAGTTTAGAAGTTGCCCATCTGATGTATGTATGAATCACAAACATGTTTCAATAACAGACAACCTTTGCAAGTGAAAATGCACAAGTCACAATGTAATTCCCATACTGATCAAGAACAAGCAGATGATGCTGCTGCTGCTGCTGATTCTGCAACAGTTCCAATATGATTTCTGCAAAATCCTCTGTCGCCGATAATTTCATGCACTTCTCCACCACATGGCTACCGTATTTATTGCACGAAAGTGTTGCAAAGTGGCCTCTGAGTTGCATTATGACACCCGCTGTGATTTCTGGCATTTTCAGATCAAGCAGAAACTGCACTACATAATTGCTGCAAGTGCCAGCCATGGAAAGAACAGACAACAAGATCAGTTCATATAAACTGATCAATGAACCAACCACTCAGCATGCAAATGACTACTTGAATTTACCCATAAAGATCTGTCGTCAATGCAAGGGAATGTCTTGAAATGGCGTCCATCAGGATTTGTCTAAGTGGTGTCTCAGCAGATTTGATGATGTCTTGGAGCACACGGCACCCGCATTTGTCTGTTGCGATTGTGTAGCAATTTTCAATGATATTCCAGTATAAAACCTGTACAAGACAAAGAAAGCTCCTCAGTTTATCCACTATATTTATGTCAAAGTAACCAAACTTAGAAAGAACAGAATTGGGTTATCAGAAAATCAACAAGTTGCTTTCTTCGTTTGGAAACAATGATTAATGTACAAAGAAATAATCGAAAGAAGACTCTTCGGGTCGGTGAATTCTATAAATACATAAGCAGTAAAGGACATTCAACACAATTGTGGTCTTCACAATTCATTTCAAGCATGATTCTTAGCACTTATGGAGACTTTAATAAGTAAAAAGTATGCAATTGAGGGGAGCAGACTATAAAGTTATGCACATTGTGATATTATTTCCACCAAGTCGAGCCAAATCCCAAAATCTCCATAGAGTTTGAAAAGCTATAATTTGTAACATTAGAATTTGAATAGGAATAACTACTAATTGTCTCATCAGTATTTCTTTTCTATTCAAAAAATCAACCCTCCTATAGCACTAGAACAAGAACAACTGATTTATCAATGTTCCTTAATTCAAAATAGATTTTCATGAAGGATGAAGCAACACGAACAGTAATCGGAAAAATTCTTTGAAGTTTGGTGAACAAGGGAAGATAACTTCCTTTGACATACATGGTAATAATAAATGCTGAAAAAAGCAGGATGTTATGATGTCCCACACAACAGTGTTCAACAACATCGTACCTAAGCTTAAGGGACTTGAAATCAAATCGATGACGGTCTTACCCTAGTTTCCATAGTCGAGAAAGTGTCTAAGAACATCTCGACAACATGGTGCCCGTAGTTGTCATTCACCAGAGTGACAACAGCAGGAAAAAGACCAGACATCAACAAGGATACCTGTTCTCGAGAAGTTATGTTCTTCAGTAATTTCTGCATAACACGAACGCTGAAGAACAATGAAAGAACAAGACAGTCATCTTCAACAGTAGTAATATATATATATATAAAAATATAAAGAAAGAAACAAAAGTTGGATCGAAGAATATACTATACCCACCCATATTTATTGAGACAAATGTCTACGACTTGGTTCTGTCGGGTGATTTCGGTTAAGATTCGGGTAACCTGCTGTCGATTGCAGACTTCGACGAGTTTCATAATAACATAGCTGGCGAACTTATCGACCATTAAGCAGCCGACGCAGTTGATAGTCTCCGAGAAGGGAATATCAATTTCATCAGCGTCCACACACTGCTCTATCATGTTCTGCAGATGCCGGCTCCCGTGCCGATCCATGGAGAACCTCAAGATTTCGCCCCGAAGATCTCGCAGACTAAGAGAAACCTGCGGTCGAAGGGGAAGATAGCCGCTTCTTACCTCAATCTGGTCGGAGGAGCCATAGATGTCGTAGAGTAAGTCGCCGGTGGTGGGGCGGCTCCATTGCAGCGTGGTCGGAAATCCTCCGGGAGGCAGCGCGGAGAAGATTGCGCCGTCGTGGAGACTCATACTCTGCAGCTGAGAAGGTAGGGAGTTAGCCGCCGGAGGGGAAAATCCGCCGCCACCGGAGGCGTAGGAGAAATCCGGATTGGCATACTCCGGCAGAGGAACAGAGTAACCAGAGAAGTCCTCCTCTTGAAGCCGTTTGTAGAGCGAGCCTAGGTTTTGCAGGGGGGCGCCGTGGTGAAACGGGCTTCGTGCGGTGGAGGGGCTCGGGATTAGGGGACTTAGCACTTCGTCGGAGAACGCCGACCGGTGGCCGCCTGTTGGCTGTCTTTGCATTGTGGTGATTTTGACTAAAAAATTAGCAAGAGATGGATGAAGAAGGTGGGGCTTTGTTGAAGGGACAGACAATCTGGACTGAAAAAGGAGACAATACGGTATGATTCTGGGTGAAAAGAGACACTGGTCTTGGTCTGGTCGGAGAGAAGAGAAGATGACTGAGGGAGGAGATGGAGACTGCGGGAGGTACTGCGAGGAAGACGACTGATGAGTGTCTAGAGAGAGAGACAGTCTGCATGCAATTTATGGAAAGTTTTCATGAACGCGAAAACGACAGAGAGAAACAATATGGTACTACTGTTGGGACTTTTCTAGGGGTTTAATTGAATTTAATTGAATTGAATGTAGGTAAAAAAATATTTCGCTTCGCTAAAATGCAATTTGAGTTATGTTAATATATCATAAGAGAAGATTCCACTAAAGAAATTTAGTCAAATTTCAATCGTTGCCCAAATTTCAATGTATTTATTATAATTGCTATAAATTCGACCGACTGCATTATTATTACACTCCAACTCTTAAACCATCTACAATGGTATTACGTAAACGTGGATTCTACATGTTTATTTAAGTTAAGAAAAAAAAAAGTTTTACAGTGGTTTTACATAACATTCGTTAAAGATGAGACCCACACGTAAATTTATGTTTTTACATAAAACTTTTCTTAAATATAAGGAATGCAATATGTATTACGTAAACAATTTTTAATTATAAACTAATTCATTTTATTATTAATGTTAATATCTTAGGTGGTTGTTGAAAATTTTAATAATAAAATATATTTAAGGAATATGTTTAAATAATACAATTGCAGAGCAAATATTTTTTATGTGTGTCTTAACTTTACGTATTACTTAGAATATATATAAATATCTACATGACAAATTTAAAGAATACAATTTATATAAAAGCATTATGGATGCTCATAATGAGTTGTCTCGTCATTGTGTAGATAACCAAGAAAGATTAGATATACAACAACACCTATAATGATTCATTCTTTTACACCTCATAATTAATGTTCCAATTTTATTTTTTATATTTTCTATTAATCTTTTCAATTATTTATGCTATGTTTCTTATATTTTTTATATTTTTCTTATATATTTAGTTTAGTACATTTGGCTGAATAAGAAATATATGAAAGTTTTTATTTAAATTTTGAATATTACGTGCAATTCTTTATATGTCAATTTTTTAGTTTAAAATAATAATATTTAGAATAATATATTTGAAAAATAAATTATTTATTATGAAATGAATTAATTAAAAATGTGTTAATATAAAAAAAAAAACATATAGCTCTAGTTGATGTTAAAAATCGTAGATATCGTTAAAGTAATAATAAACAACTTCAAAATACTTTTCTTTTTATAACATTCAAATATAAGAAAGTATGTTGATGTTTACATGGAGTATAGAGTGATTTGATTGATTGACTTTATTTATTTAATTTGTTTATTTCTCTATCTATATCTACTTGGTGAAGAAGTTACATTGAAAAAAGAAAAAAAAAAAAAAAAAAACTATAATATTTTCAATCTCTTATTCCTTCTGTCGAATCCTATAATTTGGATGTTGAGCGGTTGCTGCTTAATGGATTTTTTTATTAATAAATAAATAGTATATATGTTACTTGGAAGAAAAAATTTGAAATACAATTCACCATTTCACCTTCATTCTTTCTTCGATTAAATGTCGGATAGGGATCCTGTTATCTTAAGGATGTTTATGATCTTAGTAGATTTTTTTTATTTTTATGAAGGATCTTTAGAAGATTGAACCCTAAAAATAAAATATATGATCTATATAGTATATCTTTTCCTATGCTATATATATGTTATTGTTTATTATAATTAATTGATTATATATACATAAATATATATATATATATATATATATATATATATATATATATTAAAATTAATTAAATAGTTCAGTTTTACCTTAATTATAAAAGTAAAAACTATGAAATAAAAAAGAAGTATATGATGCAGACTTAGAAAAACACAAATAAAGTAATATCTTTTCATTTTGTAGATAGATTTTTTTTTGGTTAACATTTTGTAGATAGATAATGGAGAGGAAAACTAAAAGTTTTAGATGAATCATGAGATATGTTCGATTTATTATTATTATTGTTAATAAAATTGATGTTTACACTAATTTCACGCATATAATGAGTTATTTACATTTTTACTGAACAATAAAACGGTGGATATATAGTTTAAACAGAACATGCTATTTTTGGTCACGTTTTAATCGACACATTTTATATATGTGAATTAAAAGTGTCTAAAACTTAATTGTCTACACTATTTCAATGGTATCTATATATTCAATTCTATTGTTATATTCTCATTTTTTCTAAGTTTTATATATAATAATAAATAATAAAAATATAAGAGATGAGAAATAAAAAGAATTAATAAGTAGGATATGAGAGGAATTTTTGGACTAAAAAACAGATATACTCAAATGCAAAAGGACAAAATACTATATTATTAGGAGAAGTTGTTCTCCGAGATGTTCATAATGTTATGATCTAAACACCTACAATAGTACCTATGAATTACCCTAAACCCTAGGCTCGCTCACCTATTTATACGTGTTAAAAAAAAAAAACGTTCATTTTTTCACACTTAAATAAATACTAGTAATTTCTGCATGTGCTTTGCACATGCATATTTCTAAGATTTTTATTTATATAAGTTGTTAAAGTATAACTATGATAATTACATTTAATATAATACGTCTATTTTTAATCTAGCAACATGTATAGAATTTAGTGATCATTATGGAAAAAATCAGAGTTTTTGCATGATTGTCCCTTGATAGTTGAGACATCATATGTAATTAAACGGGCAGCTTCATTAAGTGTGTTTTTCAAATTCTGAACCGCATACATAAAATAAACTTACGACCCTAAATATGTTGAATCGTTAATGCATCACATATCATCATATATTAAATCATAGTTTAGAGCTACAACAATTACGGATTTCTTCTCGGTTTATCGGCATTTATGATATCCCAGTTTAGTTCTATATCTAAAGGCCCTACTTTTTTCATAGATTGTGCCGGTTCGGTAAGATTTAGGTCTAAACCGGTTTGATAACAAAATTTAATCCAAACCGGACGAAATAGGTTGGTTTAAACTTTAGAAGGTAGGTGACTTTTGGAAGGTATGTGACTTTTAGAAGGAATGTATAAAGCCTTTTGGAATATAAGTGACTTTTGGGGTGAGGACCCAACACAAATTATATATTGGTATATAGATTATTTGAGAAAATGACTTAAAATGAAGACTAGACATCAGTTCTGAAAGAAAAAAAAAAACACGGAATAACGGAAATTATTCATTCGGTACCCGCAAAGACAAGAGGCAGCAGCATTGATTGGATTTCTTTTTCTTATTATTCTATACATACATACATACATCATTAATTATTTGGATGCGAATCTCTCTATTTGATATTGATTTAAAATGAACATAGTAACCCAAAAAAAAACTAAAATTAACTTAATATATTTCGTAGTCAACCCGGATAGGATTTTAATTCTAGCCATGACCAACGACGGATGAAATTCTACTACCATAGGATCAATTATTAAATTGTTAGTTAGAGTTTGAAGACATGATGAATAAATTGTTAATCAAATTTTTTTAGATATATATATTTTGCGAAGATTTTTTAATAAGTTACTAGTTTAACTTTAACCTTTGTTTTTCGGAAAAATTGCTAATTGCTTAAAATATAAACTATTAAATTTTATAAATAAAAAATAACAGCTAACTAAGTAAAAACTTTATAATTATCGATTGTAAAAACAAATAATGGAGAATAAAAGATGAATTTGCACAACATTATCGATTGGTCAAGTCAAACATTAACTATAGGAAATGTTGAGGGGCAAGATGGCAAGCTAATGTTGTTTAGTGTCTTTTGTTTAGGATTAGGTTGAGGACTTGTTTAGCTTGTTTGTAGGTTTATTTGTATTGTTTTCATTTCTTTGTGACCTTGTTCCTTCTTTATGACTTGTGGGGTTGAACTTGGTTTATATTGAGTATCCCTTAGTAATTTAGGTTGAGAAGATGCTACTTAAAGGAACCATCTTCAATAAACCCGTAATTGACTCTCCATCTTCTTCTCTATGGTTTCTGCTAATTCCCCCAGGTTAACATGGTATCAGAGCCAGAACCCGGTTCTAATTTTCGTTGTTGAGTTTGTATCTCCACGTACCAGATTATCCGAATCGGGCATGGGTATAAGAGTGGGGTTTTCTTAAAATTAGTTCAAACTCGTTCGAATTTAAAAAGTCAGTGATTTAGTTAAAGAGTCCTCAGGGTGTGGAGGAGTATTGAAGTATTCACCATAAAATTATATTACCACACCAGTGATCGTATAATATTTGAGCACCATATAAACAATTGGACTATCTTCTCTTATCATCAATTAGTTTAAGATAGAACACTCAGTTATATAAATGGTCGCTCCCTCTTGACTCGTTCGGTTAGCTCGACCCAATGTATAAAATCAAGGACTATGAACTATTGAAATAACTCCAACTTCGAAAAGTATCATAAATTACATATTTACATCCACTTTAGGCCTACAATATATTATAGGAGACGGTGGACTTTTCGAGTTGTATCTGGTTTGATAACCTCTCTTTACGTTCCACCTGAACAACTATACTCTCATTTAAGAAAAAAAAAATATCATATTAGTATTAGATTAGCATATATCTATCTATCTAAATCTAAAATACAATAATAAAGAAATATAATTCTGCTTAAAAGTCATACATTATTTTTATTGTACTCTGAATTACAAATAATTTTTTCATGCGCATCTAGACGTCAAAATCTTATAAATGCATATACTATTATATATTTTTAATGCACATATATATTGCTATAAATTAATCAACAATAAGATGCATTTGTTCGTTTCATATAAAAAATAATTTAAAAGACTGTTTTACATGCAAAACGCGAGTTAATAATATTATAATACTATTATCTACTCCTAAGTGTTGTAATCAAATAGTCTAACTTTTTCTAAAAATGTGTCTAACACAAGAGATAAAGGATCACGATAAAATAACTCTTCAGTAAGATTTAAATAAGATTCAACAAATAAAATAATAATGTAAATAAATTGAAAAATGAAATTCTTCAGTTAAATTGATCTCAATTCAATTCATTAACTCGATGTGCACAAAAAAAAAAGTTCAAACGCTAAATGCATGTGTATATTAAATGGAAAACATTTATATTTGGGGTTAGTAACCAAATCACTACTTGAAAATTGATTTTCAAAGTTTTTTTTATAAAAAATCTAAAGTATTTTTAATTGTAGACCAAATTGCTATCTCTATTATAATTTTTGTCAAACTTGATAAAATGAGCATGTACCGACCACGTAAGGTATTTTAGCGTGTATCCAAGATGTATTCTGTAATAAATTAAAATCATTAAATCAAAATATCTTTAATTGGATATTCACCCAATTTCGATGTTTAAAATTAATCATACAGTCTTTGACCCCAAATGCGTATTATTTTACTACGTGGCATAATCAGTGATTTTGAGCTTTAAATTTAAAATGTACCAAAAAAATTGATGCCATTAAATACTATTACATATTCTTGAATTTCGAAATCAAAGAGTCAATTTTTATTTATTTATTTATTTTTATTTTTTTTACAGTGGTCTAATTTACGAACATGATTTTTATATTAATGTAGATGTAGATATGGAGAGCTTAAAAATGACATATGATATTGGACATTTCTACAATGCTCTTGGAGCACCATGTTTTTGCCACTAATTTTTTTATTTTTCTATTGCCCTAAAGGTGAACCCCATATGGAAATTGATATTAATAATAGTATGATACACATCTTAGGTGTAGTTTAAAAAATTCATGTTTTTCATACTTTTAAAGTTTTACTTATGTTACAATTAAGTCCACCCTAGTATTAAAAAAACCAAAAGCATGGTGCTCCCAAAGCATGGTAGAAAAATCCTATGATATTACATGTTAAGACACGAAGCCACTTAAGGATGATATGAGTAATTTCTTCCCCTCAACTTTTAATATTTTACAATTTTTTAGACCTAAATATGTAAATACCTTCGATTTAGCCATTTGAAATCTTTTATTTCCCACTTGATTTTTTATTTTTTAATTATTTAATTCTACTCTAATTTTTTTCTCCTACTAATTTAAATTTATGGCTTCATCTAAGCATATATTTCTAAGGGTTAGTTACTAAATTTCTAGCTAAACTTTACTTGAATGTGCAAATTGCTAGTCAGACTTTTATTTGTAACAAATTGCTAGCTGAACTTTCTATATTCTGCAAAAAATAGCTCTGTCCATCTTTCAGTTAGTTTTGGATGAAAAATACTTTAAAAAATTGCTAAAACACCCTAAAGTTTTACTATAATAATGTATTGACATGATATTTATATAAAATCCATTTTTCAAATAATACATGTTAAGAAATACATAAAAGAAAAAATGTCGCAACAAAATAGAAAAAAACAAATTATTATAATATTTTTAAAAATATTATAATAATTTTTTTAAAAAAAAATATTTTGTTTTAATTTTTAAACTTTGGGGTCGTATATTTAACTTATATAAATTATTTGTATAATATATGTCATTCTAAAATTTTATTCGAGATTTATACTTACTTTTATATAAAAGTTGAGGTTATTTTAGAATCATAGTAGAACTTTAGGGTACTTTTAGTAATTTTAAAAAAATATAATCCGTCCATAATTAATGGAAAAAATGATGGAGCTATCAAATTGCACATTATAAAAAGTCCGGCTAGCAATTTGCTACAAAATTAGTTCGGCTAGCAAATTGCATTTTCACGTAAAGTCTAGCTAGCAATTTGGTAATTAACCATATTTCTAATTTAGGTACATTAGAGTAGCAAATTAATTAAAAAGAGATGTATAGGTTCTTTCACTATATGTAATTTAAAAATAAATTTATTCATAAAGTGTGAACTTTGGCATAAATAAAAATAAAGTGTGAACTAATAATATAATTAATAAAATAAAAAATAAAATAAAATTTCAGACAACACATATTCAATAAGTAGTGTTAATATAATCTTTCATCTAAGTAGAAACTAGAGCAATACATTAACTCATCTTTTAATACAGTATTCTCAAATAAATTTTTTTTTTTTAATGAGGGATATTCGAACCGTGGAAGTTGGGGATTGGCTAAAAAAATAGTAAGATAGACGAAACCTTATTATTATAGAAAAAAAAGTGATGGTCAAAACTTACTATGTGTATACTTACAAAGTAAGGGGTGTTGGGACCTCGTCTCTCGCGGTCCGATCTAGGCGGCCTTGTAGTCGAGTCGAGTCCCTTTCTTCCTCCTTAGTAGTGTCGATCTGGTCTTCCAAGCTCTCCTTACCTGCACAAGGGGCAATGCCAGAAAGGAGGGGGGGGGGTGTCTCTGGCGTACCCTCTCCGATGCTTAAATGAGAAAAATATTCTAGAGAGATAAAACTTATAGAGAAGTCAGAGCCCCGGTCCATTCGAGATCGTTCTCAGAATGAAAGACCTAGGCCCCTATTTATAGAGTTTGGGAACCAGGCACCAGAGAGGCCCACATTTTTGGGTGGGGCCCGCATAGAGATAAAGAGAAATTAAATATACGCGGATACCCCAGACAGTAGTGTCCGGGTGTATAGGGGTCGCAGCGGGAGCGTCGGCCCCGTAGGACACCGGACGGGTCCGGAGACGTTGCGTCCGGACCCGTCCGATTGCTCCGGGCGAGGCCGGCGCAATCGGACAAGCCCGATTGCTTTATAGCAACCGGTCAAGTCGTGTATGTTTCTCGGGATCAAGTGGACTTACCTCGGGGTCGACGGGGCGACCGTGTTTAAACCTTAGTGAGGTCCAATCGGGTTTATATCCATCATTTTCCCCCGAGTCAAGGATCGGCTTGCCGTTTCTTGACTCTATTTGTTTAGAAGGATTATAAATCCGATTGTATCTCGGCTTTTTCTATTACCTTTATGTGCTCAATGTAGGTGACCGTTCCCTTCCTTTTCGTGGAACCCGACCTGTATTGTTGTTTATACTCATAGAGAAAGTTATAATGGTTAGTCATAAGACCTGCAATCATGTGATTTATATGCAGGTGATACCAGGAAATGTCACGTGGCGGCGCTTGTATCATGGGATTTTGTCATGTATGATATATATATATATCATACCAACCAATATGCAATCTTCCACGAATACGTGTAGTACATGTAATCGAATATCTGAGTTATGCGTTTATACTAAATTTAGTCTATATCAAAAATTCTATCTATGATGATATTCTAATCATGCTATGATTTTGATGGGTATTATTGTCGTGTTAAAATCGTAATGCAAAAAATTGTTAACCGTTAGCCATAGTGGCGCTATTGTAATTTTTACAATAGTAAAAACCCTAGAACCTCTTTATAAAGGGGTTGTAAAATTTTTGCTCCTTCACATTATTCACTTGCTATCCACTTATGCCCTATAGTTTTTAGAGTTCGTACCTTAGCATTTCTTAGTCGCCAAGAAATCGATTTTCCGAGTTTTGGTGACTTCGCTTAATCATGGTTTGATGATTGTTCAGTTTGCGTCTACCCGGTTCAATTCGGTTTAGGTTCGCTTTACGAACCAGACCGCCGGCGGAGCTCCATTCAGTCTTGGTGGTGGTTGTGGTCATTGGTGGCCAATTCGAGGCCTTCCCGGCGGTATTTCGTCATGGGGTTGCCGGCAATCGACGGGGAATCTCCTGAGCGGCCTGTTCGTGGTGTTGGCGGCGTCGATCCGTGGCGGATTTGGCTCCGGCGAAGGCTAGGTCGCGCTGCACGACGGAGCTGATTGTCGGCGGCGGAGGGCTCCTTTGCAGGTGGGGCTACTGCGACTGGGTTCGCATCGTCGAGCCGATTCCGGCGAGGTAGGGCTCGACCGGTTGGGGTGGCCTGCGACGGCGGCGGTGGCGACGTCGTAGCTTACAGAGGCGATTCCGGCAGCTGACGGCGTTTTTTTTCGTGACGGGACCTCTGCGAGTGGCTTCGCGACGTCAAGGCGCTTCCGGTGAGGTCTGATTCGTCCATCGACAGCGACCTTTCTCGGCGACGACGGCGGCGGGGCGGTGCTGACGTCGCTTTCCGGCGAGGGTCTGATTTTTTACTCCTTGGACCGGTCTGGTTTGACTGGGCCGGTTTTTATTGAACCGGCTTGATTTGAGGTCCAATCTCTAACCCATTTTATCTATTTTTGTCACAATTTGAACAAACACTTGCAATATTTTGTCAATATCATAATTTGTATTTAATAGGAGAGATATTACCTTGATTCCGATTTTTTGAAAAATTTACAATTTTTCAAAAATTTGTAACTTGATCAAGTGGGAATGTCGTTGCACTCCTTTGGTTCGTAATCCTTTTGATTACGTAAATGTGACCTGTACTTATCAAACAATTATTTATAAATTTATTCTCGTGACATGTTAGTGAATACCTTAGGCATGAGATGTGTAGTCCCGTGTCGACGACGTTATCTTTAGGATTGCCGGAAGGGGTTACCCTTAATGTCTTTACGTATCATCGTGGTGGACATGGGGTGTCTCCCTACATGTCACTTATTATGTTATTTGATGCATGGTTGCCCCCCTAGGGTAGGCGGAGTTATCATCACTTGGGGTGGTCATTTTTCTTGGTGCTGATTACTCCGCTTACACTGTCTTATTTTCCCTTGCCCCCTATTGGTGACGATATCATCATTGTTGTTGCCCCCGTCATCGACTTGTTTGCCGTATGCCTCTATAGGGTGTTGTTGGTTTGGTCGTACCTTTTAGTGTAGTTTTTGGGTTGCCCCCCAAAGTAGAGGTGATAGCCGTTCGATAAACTGACGGGCTTGCTTTCTTTGTTGCAGGTTGTTTGCTCTACTTTAGACTTATAGTGGGCGTTGAAGTTGATCTCATCATCATTCGTAAGTTTTTTACTTCTAAACCTCCTCGGATCGTGTTTCCCGCTCATTACTTAGTTTCTGAATCTAGCGAGGACCTGAATTATTCTCATCATACTGAGTCCGTGTCCGGGTTGCTACCCATTAATGAATCTGAGTTGAACATGTCTTGTGAGTACGTTCCTGCGGACCGTGAGTCTTTCGAAAGTTCTTCTTCTGTCGCGGTTTCATCCCGCGTCTCTTCTCCTGAGGAGGTTAGTCCTGAAGATAGTTCCGGATACGTTTCTGAGGCGGAGCATCAGGGGAGGGTGTTCATTGGGGATGAACTTATGCTCAGGGATTATATGTCTATCCTTCGCATGGCTTGCTTAGCTGAATCTAATCACACTGTCTATCCCTTCGACCGGTACCCGAAGGCAAAACTTAAGAGTATCACTCTTCCTCCTCCTGGGATGTATGCAGTATATACACTCCAAGTTCGTAGTGGCATGCGTTTCCCTTACTGCCCAGACCTCTTAGAACTGTGTGAGTATTATGGGGTTACTCCCCTTGATCTTGCTCCTCACGCCATCCGATGTTGGGTTGGGTTTCGGGTTTTATGTTACCGGCAAGGTTGGGATTATTCTCTGAAGATCTTCAGGTGTTTCTACCGAATTCAGTTTCAAAAGTTGGTTAGTGTTTATACCATGGTTGTCCGGTATCCTAAGTTATCTAAGGGTAATGTCGATTGTGTCTGGGACCTTGAGTATCGATTTGTCGCCGCCATTGATCGTTCCAAGAAACAGTGGATGAATCATCACTTTTTTTATCAAAGACTGTCAGCTTTCCTGGCCTATTAAGATTGGCGGTATCAACGATGACGTCCCTTCCTTCTCTAGCTTGTTGTCGTCGGAGGGGTCGACTATAAGAGCCATTTTTTCTTCCCACCAGGCCCGAGACTATGCTACTGTGTTGTCTTATACCGATGAAGAACTTTGCCAAGCGGGCATATTGATTGATACTCCTTTAGTATGCTTGACAATTTTCTCATTGTTACACCTTCATGTTTCCTTGTTGTAGGTTTATTTGCTGATGTGAAAACCCGGTCTTAGGTGGAGCGTTCTTCTCGTGCTGATAGCGGGAGTGTTAGAGGGTTGCCTCCGTCTTCCATTAGTTTAAAGGCGTCTAAGGTTTCGAAGCCTTCCAAAACGGAAGGTATTTGTGTTATTATGCCATTACTATAGTTTTCTTCATTATCTTCATGGTTGCTCATCCTTTTGATTTTTATTTTGATTTTTATTTCTCAGGTAATGGCGGTACTTCTGCTCCTGCTGATGGAGTTTCCGGTGTCTCCTCTAGCCGGAAGGGGAAAGTGATTGCGTTGGATGATCCTCCTCCGGAAGGGTGCTCTTGATATTGCTCCTCCCGATCCTTTGCCTGTCGCACCCGTTGAGACTATCCCTGGCGATCCTTTGCCTTTCGCACCGGTTAAGACTACTCCTGGCGATCCTTTGCCTGTCGCACCGGTTAAGACTACTCCTGGCGATCCTTTGCCTGTCGCACCAGTTGAGACTACTCATGGCGATCATTTGCCCCCGATCGGTGAGCGGAGAGATGTTGCTGCTATTCTGCAGAGATGACTTCTCATGACGAAGACTTGTCTGTGCTCTCTGGACTTGGTCCTCAGACACAGTTTGAAGGTATGTATTCTTCTTTCTTTTTTCCCGTATATTCGGTCTTATATTGATTATGTTGTTTGAGTTCAGCTCGTATTCGCCACCCTATTCTGTCCCGAGAGTATCTGGTCCGTCCTCTGGATGGTGATATCATGGGTTCCCAGTGGATACCCTTTGCCTCCACGAACAGTCATCACTTTGACTGGTCTTCCCTGTCTGTTCCTGAGGTTGGTGTCCGTGTTATGAATGCTGCGGTGCCCCCTGGCGATCGTAGGGCGTTACCTGAAAATTCCAAGGCTGGCTTTGAATATGTTCGCGACGCAATGTCCCGTTGTGCCCCCGTAAGTATGCCTCTGTTATCTTCTCTTGTTATTACTTTCCCTTATCTGACCCGTTTATCTTTTGTACAGGTCTTCTCTGACATGGTTACCATGAGTTCCTTTATAGTCCAGCTTACTGAGCAGGCTGATGCCCTCAAGGCCAATGTGAGGAGTCTTGAAGGAACTATCCGTGTTATGAAGGATAAGGCCTCTACCTTTGATTCCTCCCAGCTTGTCTACCAAGGACGCATTGCCTCCCTTGAAGCTGATGTTAGTAGGCTTCAGAAGGAGAATGATATAGAGGCGGTGGCGGCGTGTGAACATCTTGCTCAGTCTCTTCTGTCGAATACCCAAGAGGCGATTGCCCGATACAAAGCGTCTTCCGAGTTTGAGGAAGATACCAAGGTGAAGTTTCATGACATCCTTAGGGCTTATGGCGAGGACCTTTCTGAGAAGATCATTCGTATTGATCCCTTGTTTGATTTTGGTCGTCTTGGGGACTTTGGTGAGTTTGCCTCTAGGCATTTTTCGGCGTTACGAGATGAGCTTCTAGCCCCCATTGATGGGTCTCCTGCCATCATTGGTGATCCTTCTGCCCCCGTGAATGGTGGAGGTCGTACTTATCCTACTATTCTTTCTGACAGGTCTTTAGAGGCCCTCCTGTTTGGAACCGATGCTGACGATGTCACCAGTGCCTCTTGACTACAAAGTCACTATCTTATCTATCTTATTGATATCTATCTTAGTATTTATGGTTGTTGTGTTCCTTTTCTTGGAAACACTTATTTTGGGAGTTAGGCTTGCATATCGTCCGTCTACCTTTACCTTTATATCCGCATAAGACATAAACATATATATGGTGTTGTATATTCATAGTTAGAATTTTGTACCCCAGTCATTTCAATCTTGAAGGGAGGAAAGTTGTGTGTGGTCTTGAGTTGTATATGTGACGTATACCACTATGCTGATGCCCCCTTGCTCTTGGGGTGTTATCACCATTGTCTCACCGGTAGGATAGCTTAGCCGTTCCCCTCTTGGTTGCTTCCAAGGAATGGCGTTGCCTCTATAACATGGTTCCTGGAGGACCCTTTGTTCGTTGATGCCTCAATATAGCTTTATTTTTGCAAGACGCTACTTGCGTTGTGATGACACGTTTTGTGACCGTGTCTCCGATGCCTCGAGATAACATTGTTGGCAAGAAGCTACTTGCTATTTTGTTGTGTTTTAACCACTTGCCCGATATCTCGGGGTAGTGTTATGGCAAGACGCTACTTGCTTAGTTTGGTACGTTTTAAGTCGCTTACTCAATGCCTTGAGATAGCGTTGTGGCAAGACGCTATTTGCAATCCTAGTATGCTATTGTTAGTGCGTTTTACCGCCCTTGGTAGCCCAAGATGTGGTGTTGGTGCAAGACGATTACTTGCTATGGCGCAATTCGTTTTTTCATTATATGACCATTGCTTGGCTTATCCGAAGCAAGGTCACGACGGTATCGACACCGCCGTAGGAGTGTGTCCGTTACTTAATTTCCTTAAGCTTACGTTTTGGCGAGACGCGACTCGCATGATACTCAGCGTTTTAGGGCGTGTAGGCGTCACCTTGTTATCATAAGGGTTGCCTCTTCATCGGTATAGCCAGCGGTTGCGGAAACATAACTATCCGTGGTAGTGTCGCTGCTCCCTAGGAATGGCAACGGGTCTCGGGGCCCCGCTGACCCGCGGGGCCCCGACCCGGTTTTGACCCGCCGACCCGCGGGTCACGGGTCGGGCTCGGGTCCGGGAGGGTCTGGGTCTAGCGACCCGGGTCCCCGTAGACCCGCCCCGAAATGCATATATATATAATATATTTTTTTTATGTTAATATGATCTAACATTACTTAACAATATGGTTAATAGTACCTATATAAATAACATGGATCAAATTACAAATAGATGTATTTTTAGATTATTAGGATTTGTTAATTTGGTGTTTGGATTTGAATTTGTATTTATAATGAATTTGATGTGTTTGTTGTTTATATTTGATTGGTGTTAGATTTATGTTTTGAATTTATATATAATGTAATATTTTGACAAAAAAAAATTGTATTTAATATTGAAAAGTGAAAAAAAAAAAAAAAAAAATTGTCCACATGACGGGGCGGGTCGGGGCCCCGCGGGTCGACCCGCGGGATTGTTGACCCGACCTGCCCTGGAAGGTCATTTGGCCGGGGCCGGGTCAGCCAGGCCGACCAGCGGGGCGGTTCCGGGGCTGCGAAAACCCGCCCTGACCCGCCCCGTTGCCATCCCTACTGCTCCCTAAGAGACTGGACATAGCGATATTCAAAATATCTCCTTAGAGTTAGCTCCTAAGGGTTGGAGGCAATCACATCACATAAGTGCCTGTACCTGGGATGGTACCTGGTTTTTACTTCCTAGGTACCTGGTGTTACCCAATCAATATGACCTTAGCGCTAAGGTAATGTGAACGTGATAATGGTCTCTGCCAGCCACGTCACTTTGTATCAGTACCCTAAGGTACAACAACCACTAACTTGGTGTTGGTTCCAAGTGGGTGCTTTGAGTAGTTCCCTAAGGCACAACTATCATGGTGTTAGTATCAACCATGATGCTTTAAATAATACTGTCGGGTGATCAGCCCAAGACAGTGTGTTTGTTGTATCTCAACTTGGCGGGTGCCTTTGGCATAGTATGAATCTCCTCCTTGGATTTTTTCAAGAGACGTCTTGTGTCGCTTGAAATGAAAAAACATATATAAACACAATCATTCTTAAAATATACAATACGAAGTCCAATGATCTTCGCTTTAGATTTGTGTAAAGGTCTAACGAACATTTTTATTTAAATAGCTTATGAGGATACTGTTTGGTGTGTGTCCCCTTGTGGCATGGAGTAGTATTTCTTCAGGTGCCCTCCATTGAAGGTGTTTGTTGATATGTTCCCTTCTGAGTCCTCTAGGCGATATGCGTTCAATGTTGGCCTTGATGCTATCTTGTATGGCCCTTCCCATTTGGGAGACATTTTGTTCAACTGGTCTAGATGGGAAAATTCATTTCTTCTCCATACCAGTTCTCCAATATAAAACTGGCGTGCTCTCACACGTCTGTTGTAATATCGGGCTGTGGCCAGGCACATGCGTGCCTGGGCTGCTTCCGACTTCCACCTTCTTTCGTCGGTTAGGTCCAAGTCGAGTCTTCGTGCTCCTCGTTGCCTTGGTCATTGAAGTTTGCAGTTCTGTATGATGTGACTGCTATTTCCACTGGAGCTACGACCTCGGTTCCTTATTCCAGACTAAATGGTGTTTCACCTATTGTCTTTTTGGGTGTTGTTCTAACTTCCCATAGGACGTTGTCCAGTTCATCTACCCATTTGCTTCCTAAAGCGTGCACTCTTTTCTTGAGGCCGTCTAAGACAACCTTATTAGCTGATTCGACCTGTCCATTGGTTTGCGCATGTTTCACTGATGCAAACCGGCGGTCGATGTTGAGCTCTTTGCAGTAGAGGGCCATCTTTTTACTTTTGAACTGTGCACCGTTGTCACTAATCAGGACTCTGGGAACGCCGTACCTTGCCACAATGCAGGGTTTTAGGAACAAAAGGACTTGGACCTCCGTTATTGTTGATAATTCATTTGCTTCTATCCATTTTGAGAAGTAGTCTATCGCCACGAGTATGTACTTTCTCTTAGCTCCGCCTTTTGGTAATGGTTCTATTATATCTATCCCCCATTGGACGAATGGCCATGCACTTGTAATTGGCTTCAAGTCTGCCACTGAAGCCGTTATGTTTCGTGCGTATTGTTGGCGGGACGGACATGCTTGTACCCTTTATGTTGCTTCTTTCATCATTGTTGGCCAATAGTACCCTAGGGTCAGTGCCTTTCGTATCAACGACATTGCTCCCTCATGGTATGCTGTGATTCCTTCATGGAGTTCCCTAAGGACTCTCTCTCTATCAGGATGTGCAATGCATTTCAAATATGGGGTTGAGTATCCTTTCTTATACAGGTCTCCCACTAGCCTTTGTATTTTTGTAGCCTCTGTTGCATCTTCTGGGAGCGTGCCGTTTGATATGTAAGTGTGGATTGGTGTCATCCATGTGGCCTCTGAGTTGATGTTTAGTACTTCCAATCCGTCAATGACGGAAAAAAGTTTTTGCTCCAGGAAGTTAACCTCCTTAGCATTTTGGTTGCCTTGAGCAAATTTGCTTAGGCTGTCTGCTTCTTGGTTCTGTTCTTGGGATTGCGCTTATCTCAAAGGTTTTGAATGACTGAATTAGTTCCTTAGCCTGTTGCAGGTATTTCTTCATTGTCCCTGACCTTGCATCGTAGTCCCCCTTTACTTGGTTAACTACTAGTTGTGAATCACATTTCGCTCTTAAGTGCTTCACACCTACCCCCTTTTTCTATTCTTAGTCCTGTGATCAAGGCCTCATATTCTGTTTCATTATTTGTTGCTCTGAATGTTAGGGTCAGGGCGACACGCAAGGGTTCTTCTTTGTCAAGAGGGATTAGTAGCAATCCTGCGCCCGACCCTCATGCGTTTGATGACCCGTCCGTGTACATCTCTCATACTTCATTCGCGTTGATTATGTCCTTATTAATGGCGTCTTGTGTTTTTTTCTTCTTCTCGACTTGGTTTGATTCCTGTGAACTCTGCTAATGCCTGTCCCTTAATTGTAGTTCTTGGTTCGAAGTGGATGCGGAACTCACTTAATTCGACTGACCATTTTATAATTCTTCCCGATGCGTCTGGCTTTTGCAAGAAATGCTTTAGGGGCTGGTTTGTAAGCACTGTTATCTCATGTGCGTGGAAGTATGGTCTCAACTTCCGCGCTGCTACTACTAGAGCATAAAGGTACTTTTCCACTGGTGTGTAGTTCATCTCGTATTTTGCCAGAGCTTTACTTACGAATTATACCGGGATTTGTGCGTTTCCTTCATTCTTTATTAGTACTAAGCTTACCGCCGCGTTGCTTACTGATATGTACAGATATAGCGGCTCTCCTGGACTAGGTTTTGCCAATGGTGGTAGCGTTCGTAAGTGCTGCTTCAGTTGTTGGAATGCTTCCTCACACTTTTGAGGCCATTCAAACTTCTTGTTGGCTCTTAGCACCTCAAAGAATGGTAGATCCTTTTCTCCTATTTTGGAGAGGAACCTATTTAGTGCAGCCAGTCGGCCATTAAGTTGCTGCACTTCCTTGTTTTTGGTTGGGGACGCCATCTCTTCTATGGCTCTTACTTTTTCAGGGTTAACCTCTATTCCCCGTTGACTTATCATGAAGCCTAGGAATTTGCCTGACTGTACTCCGAATGCACAATTTTTGGGGTTTAGCCGGACTTGATATTTGCGCATCCTTTGGAATACACTTCTCAGGTTTTCCACATGCTCTTCCTTCCTTTGTGATTTGACTATCATGTCGTCCACATAGGCCTCCATTTTCTTGCCTAGCATGTCTCCAAAGATCTTGTTTACCATTCGCTGATACGTTGCACCTGCATTAACCAGACCGAACGACATCACCTTGTAATAAAATATGTCGCAGTCTGCATAAAATGCCGTGTGCGGGGCATCTGCCGTATCCATCTTTATTTGGTTGTATCCTGAGTAGGCGTCCATGAAAGACATTAGCTTGTGTCAGGACGTTGCATCCACCAACTGGTCTATCCTTGGTAAGGGGTATGAGTCTTTTGGGCAGGCATCGTTGAGGTCCCTAAAGTCTATGCACATTCTCATTTTGCCATTGGATTTCCCGACAAGGACTGGGTTTGCTACCCATGTCTGGTATTTGCTTTCTTCAATGAAGTTTGCTTCCAAGAGCCTTCCTACCTCTTCTCTGATAGCAACCTTTTTGTTTTCTCCCATAGGTCTTATCCTCTGTGTTATCGGCCTTTTGGCTGGATCAATGTTTAGCTTGTGAGTTATGATGTCTTTGCTTATCCCTGGCATGTCGCTAGGAGACCACGCAAACAGATCCTTGTATTCTCGCAGAAGCATTGCTAGCCTCTCGGCTTCATCTTCTATAGTCACCTCTCGGAGTTCTTCTATGGGGGAGGGAAAGCGTGCTCCTTTCTTGGGTCGTCGTCTATCATTACTGGGTCTTCCTTGCTTATTGGAAGTTATGTTGTCATTGCTATTGCATAGAATTCATTTGACATTTGCTGGTCACTTATTATTTCTCCTACTCCCTTAGGGGTAAGGAATTTTATCTTCTAGTGGACTGTTGATGGGACCATGCCATGTTTGTTGATGGTTGCCAATCCTAGTATCCCATTGTATGCCTCTAGGTGATCCACCACCATAAACGTCTCCTCAATGTAGAGTTTATTCCGTCCAACTCCCAGCATTATGGGTAGGGTGACCACTCCTACGGGGTAAACTGAGCCTCCTGCAAATCCTACCAGTAGTGAATGAATTGGTTTGATACTACTCCTCTTTACTCCAATTTCTTCGATCACTCGCCTTGTGAGGACGTTTGGCGAACTCCCTCCATCTACTAATATCCTAAAAATAGACTCAATTTAAATTGGGATAGTATATATGCATTAAATATGATGTAATAATCAGAAAATATATAGTATAGATTTATGGCAAGATTCATAAACATATATATATATATAATTTTTGGATTTATTGAGGTGTATATTCTAGCAAATATTGCTTTCCTAATATTAGGGGTGTAGAGTAGCTATAAATAGGTCCTTTGTCAATGTAAAAAAAGGAGACAACCATTAATCAGAATAAAATACTATTTTTTTCCTTGAAATTCGTGCAGAGAGTTTTTTTTACTCCCGTCATATGGACTGCTGTCCTCGCCGGAGCTCCACCCTGCATCTCCGGCCACGGCGCTGCCCTTCCCGACCCTTGCGTTGTCTTTTCCGTCTCGTTGCCGGTCACCGGAGTGTTGCCCCGTGCTCGCGATCCAATCCGCCGCCGGAAGGACCTCCCATCCCGCTGCGTCCGACCGCTGCCCAGACCCACCAGAGTTGCTGAATTGCGCCCGTCCCTGCCGGTGCCGCAACGTCGCCTGTCGCCCGCTGCTGCCTGCGCCCTCTGCTACCTGCTCCAGCGCCCTCTGTTGTCTGCTCCGGTGGCCGCTGTCTTCTAGGAGAAGACGAGGTAAGGCGTTCTGTTTTTTTAATTATTATTATTATTTAATAATTTATTTTCTGTTTATTTATTGTTATTATTATATCATATTAGTTAGGTAATTAAAATGTATATATAATCTAGTTGCATGTTTTATGTGTATATGTGTATAAGATGTAGTTATTAGATTATATCATGATTTGAGTATGTTTAGTTTATTTAAATTTTATCTCAATTAGGGGATTTAGATGCATAATAGGGTTTTTAGGCTTAAGTTTGTTATTAATAATAATTCATGTGTAAAATTAGTTTAATTTGCAATATCATTAGGTTAATTAGTCGTGGTGCATGTTCAAATTCTAAAATTGGTAAATAGGTTAATTAAGTACCGAAATGGCGTAATTAGAAAAATATATTTTTTTTTTAATTCGTAACAGAACCCCCAAACTCAAATTTTGGACCGCAGACCGATTAATTTACTTAGGTGTTTAATTCGTTATTTACCTGGGTAATTTAGGTTTCTAGTTAGCTGTAATTAGCTAGTGGCGACTCTTTAAAAAATCCACGTTTTCAAGAACGTTAATCGCCTTAGGTCAGATTTAGAGTCTGACAATTTGGCGACTCTCCTGGGGAGTGATTTTTTCAAAGAGGGTTCGGGCTTGTCGTGTTTTCTTATTTGCCATGTTTTAATTTAAACATATTTTTTCGTCGTTATTCTAACTATAATTTTTTTTTTATAGGTACAAAGTTTTATTTAATTTTTTTTTCTCTTGACAAGTTTTTTTATGGTGTTGTTTGAAACCACACACACTCACTACTTTAAACACAATGTCCAAACGCCTAAATCCCAAGGCAACTAGGAACCCCGGAGAGTTAGTAAGTGTACGACCGCGCGGCTGAGCCGCCGGAACGATTCAGAACTACTCCACCGCTCGTGAACGTCCCGTGATCCCTATGATGGGGTGAGGAAACCACCGTGTCGGAAGCCTATCAGTGGAACTCACCTTTTAGAACAAAGCAAAAACACACACCTAAAGCTTCTATCCTGCTGCTATGCGTAATTGCGTGTGTTCTTTTTCTAATTGTTTTCGACCCCTAGAATTTTTCTTGTATAGGATTTGGGTCTAATGTAATCTTTTTATTGCACCATGTATGTAATCATGAACTGAATATTAATGGAAATTTACGTTTCAAGCACGCATCATATTTTTCCAAAAAAAGTGACATTCAAATCGTTGTTTCTAAAACGCTTTACACACAATTTTTGGTAAAAATGGGAAGACTGCACAACTGCCCTCGTATCACGGCTTTTCCATTTCCGGAGATTGACGAGATCCAGATTAGCATGATGGAAGCAGAGCAAGAATATTCGAGAAAACCCGTGTAGAGTGGAGTGGCACAATCGTTCAATATTGGAAATAGAGACGTTAGAGTCAAGTGCTCGCTCCAAAATTCGATCGAATGGAAAAAATGAAACATTTTGAAAAAACTTCGTTGCATTACCTTCGTTCGGATTATGGGGCAAGTACTCAGCGCTCATTGACCGAGTTCCGCAGTTGTGTAAAGTGTCTTAGAAACATATTTTAGTTACTAAACATTTTTTCAAAAGATGATGAGATGAATGACACATTACTTTCAAAACGATCATGCATGATATTTTGTGTTCCATATTCTGAACACTGCATTTTTAATTTGCAGGTATTACCGGCAAGGTGTGACTTCTTACTCGAAAGAAGCCCAGTTGAATGGATCAAGTTCCAAAAATTCAACAATGCGAGGAGCGGATAGCTCAGCTCGAGGCATCCAATGCTAAAATGCAAGAAACATTGGTTGTCATGTCCGCAAATTTTGAGCGCTTTATGGCATTATTCGGAGCACAGTCGTCTCTCGCAGCCTCGAACACAACCATGCCGACGGGAACCCCGATCCTGGATTCATTTCCGTTATTAACGATAAATGCTGGAGCTGCCTCACTTGCCGCTACCAAGTTTCCCTTCCAAGCTTCATATGCTGCATTCAGTCTTCCCGACCAAACCCTACCGACCTCGGGGTCCATCAATCATGAAGGTCCGTCAAGTTTGAAGGGGTCTGCATTGCCATCTGCCTTTATGGAGAACAAACGCGACAATCCCTCGAAGGAAACGATGGGGCATGAGATCCGTAAAAGGAAATCGAAGATCCTAAGAAAAATGGAAGGTTGGAGGACTCGTTGCCCAAAGATGCGACGACCATTGCACTCTACCCGATGAGTTACCCTAAGTCTGCGACGCACGCATCCTAGCTTGCAGCTCTACGATCCCAAGGTTCGAAACCCCCCGTCACAACTATACAAGGCAATCAGGTCGAGAAGAGACGTCGAGAGACTAGGAAATTCACACCTTTACCATTGCCAACAACAGAGGTGTACCGACAAACGCTTGCTCATGGACTCATCGGCCCTGAGGTTTTGAAGTATGATTCCAGATTAGCCGGAAATGAACTGCACTCAAAGTGTGAATTTCATATGGGTGCGACAGGACACGCAATGGAGAACTGCATGCGTTTGAAACATAAAATTCAAGACCTCATCGACCACAAAGTCTTGTATCTCAACCTGGCTCCATTACAAAATGTCAACGCCAACAGTGTGCTTCCCAATGATGTCACGAATTCCGTCAATATGGCTCCTCAAAGAAGTCCACCTCGACACTTCTGCCGCTCATCGTCTCGACAGTGAATAAAATTTTCAATTCTGTTGTACTCCTTGCGCGGCAAGATCATGAGCCCCGCATAGGAAAGAGGGATATTGTCATGATCTTATCAATATAAATAAATCCCTTTATTCAATTTTACTCATTTTCATTCATTTCCCTACAAATTCGCATTGATTTCAATTATTTTCCTTACCGTAGGAAAAATACAAGAAAACACGAGAACCATGACGATGTGATTCCATCTGAGGAATATAGAGATGACCATGTCTCGATAGAAATAAGGGAGAGCCTTGAAAGATCCGAAGGGAGAAAACCATCGACCGCCGAAACTATCAAAATAGTTAACATCGGTACAAAGGAAGAACCCCGAGAGCTCAAAATTGGGGCAACTCTTGATCCTTCTCAGAAAGCCCAGATGATCGAGCTGCTAGAGGAGTACAAGGAGATCTTTTCTTGGTCATATTCTGACATGCCAGGTTTAGATACATCAATTGTGCAACATACTTCGCCCATAAATACTGAGAAGTTCAAGCCCAAAAAACAGCATTTAAGGCGGCAAAGTCCAGGGTTACTTCTCAAGATCAAGGAAAAGATCATCAAGCAGATTACCGTGGGGCTCCTTGAGGTGTGCAACTACTTTGAGTGGGTCACCAATATTGTTCATGTACCGAAGAAGGATGGTCGTGTTCGAGTCTGTGTTGATTATCGAGATCTCAACAAGGCTAGTCCAAAGGAAAACTTTCCACTCCCTCATATTGACGTGTTAGTCGATAACACGACGCGACACAATATGTTTTCATTCATGGATGGGTTCTCTGGATACAATCAAATCAAGATGGCGAAAGAAGACAAGTCAAAAACCACTTTCATCACGATGCGGGGCACGTTTTGCTACAAGGTCATGCCTTTCGGACTCAAGAATGCAGGGGCAACTTACCAGAGAGCAATGGTGACACTGTTCCGTGACATGATGAATAAGCAGATAGAAGTGTACGTCGATGATATGATCGCAAAGTCCCGCGAAGATGAAGACCACCTTGTCAACCTGCGGATGCTCTTTGAACGGCTCAAGAAGTTTAAACTCAGATTAAATCCAGAAAAATTCACATTCGGAGTAACATCTGGCAAGTTGCTGGGCTTTAGTCAGCACGAAGGGTATAGAAGTGGATCCCGACAAGGTCAAGGCGATCTTAGACCTTCCAGCACCATCTACCGTCAAGGAGGTCAGAAGCTTGCTTGGATGTTTGAATTACATCGCGAGGTTCATCGCCAATACGACGAACAAGTGTCAACCTTTGTTACGCCTCCTGCGGAAAAATGCATTGATTGAATGGGATGAAGAGCGTCAGCATGCCTCCGATTCAATCAAAGCATATCTCGTCAATTAACTAGTCCTGGTCCTATTCACTCCGGGTCGGCCGCTTATTTTGTATATGGCGGTTCGAAAAGGCTCATTGGGATGCATGTTGGGGCAACTAGATGAAGAGGCCAGACAGAGCACGCCATTTATTACCTCAACAAGAAGTTCACTGAAGGAGAGGCCAAGTACACGGAGGTTGAAAGGACAAGTTGCGCGTTAGCATGGGTGATGCAACGACTCCGACAGTATACGTTGTATTACACCATACACCTCATTTCTAAGCTGAATCTCTTGAAGTACATACTAGAGAAGCCGGCATTAATGAAGAATGTCGCCAAATGGCAGGTCCAGCTTGCTGAGTACGACATACAGTTCATTCCTCGTACTTCTATAAAAGGGCAGGCTATTGCAGATCATCTAGCCGAGTTTCCCATTGATGACGATCATCAAGCAAGTCACGAGCTTCCGGACAGCGACATACTTCACGTGGAAGAAGAGACAGAAAATGGAAGCATGTGGAGAGTGTATTTTGATGGAGCTGCAAACTCCACCGGCTGTGGTGTAGGGGCAGTACTCGTATCCCCAAAAGGTCAGCATTTTCCGGTAGCGACGAAGATTACTTTTCCATGCACCAACAACGTAGCGGAATACGAAGCGTGCGTTCTCGGGTTGCGAGCGGCAATTGATTTCAAAATACATGAACTGGAGGTTTATGGAGATTCCATGCTGATCATTCTCCAAACCTTGGGAGAATGGAAAACAAGAGATCCCAAGTTGCAACCATATCATCAGCATATCGAAGAGTTGAGCGAGAATTTCGAGGAAATAACATTCACGCAGATGCCTCGAAGTAAAAACCAATTCGCGGACGCGTTGGCGACCCTCGCATCAATGGTGAATATCTCATATGGTAATTCCATAGAGCCTCTCGAGATTGAAGTAAACAAGCGTCCTGCATATTGTTGCACACTTGAAGAATCATATGGCGAACCCTGGTTCATTGATATAAAGAGATACTTGCAGTCAGGAAAGTTTCCCGAGGATGCAAGTAGCAAGGATCGGAAAACCATCCGCAGGATGGCATGCAATTACTTTCTTAGTGGTGAGGTTCTGTATAGAAAATCTTTTGATGCTACCCTTTTGAGATGTGTAGGTTCGGAAGAGGCAAAGCGATTAATGGAGGAAGTCCACGAAGGAGGTTGTGGACCGCACATGAGCGGTCACATGCTCGCGAGAAAGATCATGAGGATGGGCTATTTTTGGACTACCCTGATGTCAGACTGCGTCGAGCACGTCCGGCGATGCCACTTATGCCAGGTGTACTCTAGTCAGATTCATGCGCCGCCAAACGAGTTGCATCTGATATCTTCCCCGTGGCCTTTTTCAATGTGGGGAATTGATGTGATCGGTCCCATTTCACCAAATGCATCTAACGGCCACAAGTTTATTTTGGTGGCAATTGGTTATTTCACCAAGTGGATAGAGGCTGTCACACATGCGTCAGTTACTGCAAAAGCGTTTGAGCGTTTCTTACGAAGAAACATTGTTGCCCGTTACGGGGTGCCCGAGACGATAATCACAGACAATGCCAAGAATCTCAACAACAAGCTGATAAACGACTTATGTGGCCAACTCAAGATCAAACACCCAAACTCGTCCACATACCGTCCTCAGATGAACGGTGCGGTGGAGGCGGCGAATAAAAAAATAAAGAAAATCATTGAGAAGATGACAGTCACATACAAAGATTGGCATAATATGCTACCTTGGGCACTCTTGGCATACAGAACTTCGATCCGTACGTCGATCGGGGCAACTCCGTTCTCACTCGTGTACGGAACTGAAGCAGTTCTACCCATAGAAGTGGAGATTCCCTCAGCAAGGATCCTGGCAGAGTCGGGGCTCGACGAAGCAGAATGGGTCAGACGAAGATATGATCACTTGAATCTCATCGATGAAAAGAGGCTCACGACACTTTGCCATGGGCAATGTTACCAGCAACGAATTGCTAGGGCCTTTGACAAGAAGGTGCGACTACGTAATTTCCAACCAGGGGACCTGATACTGCGAAAAGTACTACGTATCAATCCTGATTCGCGAGGGAAGTTCGCGCCCAAATACGAAGGACCCTACGTGGTCAAAGAGGTGTTCAAAGGAGGCACGTTGATCATCACTGATATGGACGGTCGAGACCTCCCGAGTCCAATCAATGCAGATGCACTCAAAAGGCACTATGCCTAAAAGAGTAGTTTCCCATTGTGAGGCTAAAAAAATCCCGCTAGGTCGAAAATTTGTAAAGGTGACCTAGGCAAAAATTAGGGATGAGAGGCATGATTGAAAATCTTAAAATACAATTATGGCAAAAGGGGAGTTTTCTTAAAAAAAAAAAAAAAAATCAGGGCCCTAATTAGCGATGACGACACATTTCATAACGCATCCTGAGCTACTTACCTGAAATTTTCAAATGTTTCCTAGGGCCATAGCCACCCTTAAAACGGCTACCCACAATGAGTGATTCCGCAACTTATGAGAGCAGAAGGATTTTTAAAGGGCCACAGCCACCCTTAGAGGAAAATAGCTACAAATAAAGAGTGATCCCGCGAATTCCGTAAGGACGGGAAAATAAGGAACGGGTCATAGTCAACCAAAAATTGACTACTGAAAAGAAGAGCTTCCGCAATGAAAAATGCGAAAAAGAATTGAGAGGGTCGCAGCCACCCATTAATTGGCTACCAAATAAGGAGTGCTTCCGCTAGGTTGAAAACCTGAAAGGGCGGCCTAGGCAAAATCAAGAAATGAGGGGCATGATTGAAAAATGCAATCATGGCAAAATGAGATAAAATGAAAAAAACCGAGGGGCACGGTCGGAAATTTCTAAATCGACCGTGGCAAAAGGAAAGAATATGAGAGATGAAAAAATCCCGCTAAGTTGTCGTGCCATGTACAGCTTAGGCAAAAATTATGGATGTCGTCACACCACTAGAGGTTCTTCTCCGACAGATGCCACTGGAGGCTCTTCACCGACGGACGCCGCTAGAGGCTCTTCACCGACGGAGGCCACTAGAGGCTCTTCACCGACGGACGCCACTAGAGGCTCTTCTCCGACATACGCCACTAGAGGCTCTTCTCCAACAGACGCCATTAGAGGCTCTTCTCCGACAAATGCCACTGGAGGCTTTTCATTTTCGCTCGCCACTGGAGGCATCATCTATCAAGATTTTACTTTATTGCATGCCACTGGAGGCTTTTCCTTGTCGCTCGCCACAGGAGGCATCGTATATTGAGGTTTTTTTTATCGCACGCCACTGGAGGCTTTTCGTTACTGCACACCACTGGAGGTTATTCTTTACCGCACCGCCGCTGGAGGCTCTAAGTTCCGCACTACCATTGGAGGTTTTTAGCGTTATCTGTCAATAAAGCCAAATGCCACCTTGGAGACTTGAAACCCAGAAGAAGATATACTTCCTAGCCAAAATTAGTGTTTACTCGTCTTTGGACAAACCCCCTTGAACGCATTCTACGGGAGTCCGTCCAAAGAGGGGCAAGCTGTAAACACCTAATTTTGGTACGCGCGACACATATGTAACACGTTAAAAATTTTATGTGTAAACGCGTTTAAAAAAGGAAGCATCTGGATATGGACTCAGTTTAAATTAGGATAGTATATATGCATTAAATATGATGTAATAATTAGAAAATATATAGTATATATTTATGGCAAGATTCATAAACATATATATATATATATATATATATATATATATATCGGATTTATTGAGGTGTATATTCTAGCAAATATTGTTTTCCTAATATTAGGGGTGTAGAGTAGCTATAAGTAGGTCCCTTGTCAATGTAAAAAAAGGAGACAGCCATTAATCAGAATAAAATATTATTTTTTTCCTTGAAATTCGTGCAGAGAATTTTTTTCACTCCCGTCATCTGGACTGCTGTCCTCGCCGGAGCTCCACCCTGCATCTCCGGCCACGGCGCTGCCCTTCCCGACCCCAGCGTCGTCTTTTCCGTCTCGTTGCCGGTCACCAGAGTGTTGCCCCGTGCTCGCGATCCAATCCGCCGCCGGAAGGACCTCCCATCCCGCTGCGTCCGACCGCTGCCCAGACCCACCAGAGTTGCTGGATTGCGCCTGTCCCTGCCAGTGTCGCCACGTCGCCTGTCGCCCGCTGCTGCCTGCTCCGACGCCCTCTGCTACCTGCTCCGACGCCCTCTGCTGTCTGCTCCGGTGGCCGCTGTCTTCTTGGAGAAGACGAGGTAAGGCGTTCTGTTTTTTTTTTTTTTAATTATTATTATTATTATTATTATTTAATAATTAATTTTATGTTTATTTATTGTTATTATTATATCATATTAGTTAGGTAATTAAAATGTAAATATAATCTAGTAGCATGTTTTATGTGTATATGTGTATAAGATGTAGTTATTAGATTATATCATGATTCAAGTATGTTTAGTTTATTTAAATTTTATCTCAATTAGGGGATTTAGATGCATAATAGGGTTTTTAGGCTTAAGTTTGTTATTAATAATAATTCATGTGTAAAATTAGTTTAATTTGCAATATCATTAGGTTAATTAGTCGTGGTGCATGTTCAAATTCTAAAATTGGTAAATAGGTTAATTAAGTACCGAAAGGGTGTAATTAGATTTTTTTTTTAATTCGTAACAGAAACCCTGAACTCAAATTTTGGACCGTAGACCGATTAATTTACTTAGGTGTTTAATTCGTTATTTACCTGGGTAATTTAGGTTTCTAGTTAGTCGTAATTAGCTAGTGGCGACTCTTTAAAAAATCCATGTTTTCAAGAACGTTAATCGCCTTAGGTCAGATTTAGGGTCTGACAGTTGGTGAACTGGATGATGCCCTCTAACCAATGGGATTTATCCATGTCCTCCTTTGCTTCTTCTTGTTCTTAGGAGGCGTATTCATTGCGTCCTTTGGATGACTCTCCTCCTGATCCTAACCCTCCGTGGATGAAATTTATTGTTGGCATTTAGTTAGCTTGTTGATGACTTTAGTTCGAATCACCACAGACGTCGCCAATGTTGGGACCTCATCTCTCGCGGCCCGATCTAGGCGGCGTTGTAGTCGAGTCGAGTCCCTTTCTTCCTCCTTAGTAGTGTCGATCCGATCTTCCAAGCTCTCCTTACCTGCACAAGGGGCAATGCCAGAGAGGAGAGGGGGGGGGGGGGGGGTGTCTCTGGCGTAACTTCTCCGATGCTTAAATGAGAACAATATTCTAGAGAGATAAAATTTAGAGAGAAGTCAGAGCCCTGATCTCTCCATTCGAGATCGTTCTTAGAATGAAAGACCTAGACCCCTATTTATAGAGTTTGGGAACCAGGCACCAGAGGGGCCCACATTTTTTAGTGGGGCCTGCACAGAGATAAAGAGATATTAAATATACGCGGGTACCCCGGACAGTAGTGTTCGGGGGTATAGGTGTCGCAACTGGAGCATCGACCCCGTAGGACACCGGACGGGTCCGGAGACGTTGCATCCGGATCCGTCCGGTTGCTCCGGGCGAGGCCGGCGCAATCGGACAAGCCCGATTGCTTTATAGAAACCGGTCAAGTCATGTATGTTTCTCGTGATCAAGTGGACTTACCTCGGGGTCGACGGGGCGACCGTGTTTAAGCCTTAGTGAGATCCAATCGGGTGTATATCCATCAAGGGGTAATATTAATTTACTAAATAAATTTTTATATCTATCTATATATATTATAAATTCTGAAGGAAAGATAATAATAGAGTGAATATGGAGCTGAGAATTTTGTTTTTTACGCTAATCGATGCATTTATGACAATTGAGCTAAGAGTTTTATAGTTATTAACTCCATAGCATTGATTGCACTAGGGAGCTGAGAGTTTTTAAGTTGCAATTAATCTCAATTAAAATTTCGTTGATTTCGAACCGTTCAAGATTCAATGTATACAATTAATTGCAATTAAAATTTCGGACCGTTCAAGATTCAATGTATGCAATTAATCGCAATTAAAATTTCCCTGATTTCGAACTGTTCAAGATTCAATGTACGCAATTAATCGCAGTTAAAATTTCGGACCGTTCAAGATTTAATGTATGTAATTAATCGAAATTAAAATTTCGCTGATTTTTAACAGATGCTTGACGCGGAACATGCGAAAGAAGATACCAGGCGGTACGGTTGACTGACTGTCTCAGTGGCAGAGACATCTCTATCTACGGCGAGATATCACCAGTGTTCATCGAAGCCATATCTGTTGAAAAAGAGACGCTTGACACGGATCCGACGACCAAATGTATCATGTGGTACAGACATCTAAAATTTATTTGTGAATTTGCGCAATTATATTTTATGGTTCAAAATTTTCAGTCTTTCGTTTACTTTTTCAAAGTTTAGACTGATATTTTATTTAAAAATAATGTTTCAAGTTTCAACATATTACAAATAATAAGTATAAATTCATCGAATATTAATTTGTTAATTATACATATTTGGTAAGTCACTCCGCGCGATGCGCGGGAAATGCACCTTGAAATAAATGCCAAAGGCTTTTAGAAGAAAGTGAGACCAAGTCTTTTGTTTCCTTTTTATAAGAAAAAAAACCTCCATGCGAAGGAAACAATTCAACTATTATATTATATTATTTTATTTTATTTTAAGAGCTAAAAATCAGGTCATCCCAACGCGATATTGATCAGTTGCCTTTCTTTGCTCTCGCTAAATTGACCGTTCAATGTTCAAAGCTATTAGTCTGTATATACATTTTGGGTAAGATATGATAGTGTCTTATCATTTCAAATGTGATTTTAGACTAGTTATTTGTAATTACTTCTTAATAAGTTTTTTTAATATTAAAATTTAGGTCATGTCAAACTTACAAATCTCAATCTTATTTGAATGTATGGTTTATGCTTTCACTAACGTTTGAATTGTTTTTATTCGACTGTAGTCATGGTAGAATATATCAGTTGGCGTGAAACTCTTAACAATATACTTTGACACAAAAGTAGACAACAAGGGTCTGAATTTTGGTCCATGTTGACAGAAGAGGTCTGAATGTTCAAATGTTAATATTAAGAGCCTGGATTTTCAACTTTGTTGATATAAGAGGTCTCCGTCAATTTTTGCCGTTAAAACTAACGGAATTTGGTCACATGCTTGGCATGTGACCGAAAATAAACAAATCCCGAAAATGCCCTCCGACCAAAGTGTGCCCCTCACATGCTTGACCTGAAAAGACGAAAATTCCCTTAAAGCCACCACGGCTCCGGCAACCGCCACCCGGCTCCGGCAACCGCCACCCGGCTCCGGCGACCACCACCCCAGCTCCGGCGACCACCACCTGGCTCCTATCGGGGCCGGTAGCTCCGATTTGGGCCCAATCGGAGCCGTGGTGTCGCCGGAGTTGGGTGGTGGTCGCCGGAGCTACCGGCCCCGATAGGAGCCAGGTGGTGGTCGCCGGAGCTGGGGTGGTGGTCGCCGGAGCCGGGTGGTGGTCGCCGGTGTTGGGGTGGCGGTGGCCGGAGCCGTGGTGGCTTTAAGGGCATAATTAGTGGGCAGGGGTATTTTAGACATTTCATATTTCATTAATTAAATTTCTAAATTGTTACAATAATTGCTAAGGGGTAATTTTGACATTTCATGTGGTTCTGTTAAATTTAACATAAAATTTGGACGGAAAACCGAAAAACAACAAACATGATAATTCAGACCCTTAATATCAACATTTGAACATTCTGACCTCTCCCGTCAACATGGGTCATTATTCAGGCCCTTCTTGTGTTCTTAACCCAAGTCAAAAACTCAGTGCGAGTGTTATGGCCACAATCAGAGTTCGACAATAGTTTTTGTTATAAGGGGATGGATATACAATTAATTGGATTGGAGCTCACTAAGACTCGATTTGGCAGCCCTATCGACCCCGAACATGGTAAATGACCGAGATCCAAAGATTACGCGCTAGTTCTTCCGAAAACCTCCGTCCGGTGTCAAGCACCGGACTAGTCCAGTCACGATGGGGCCGACGCACTCCGTGCTCAGCCCCGACGTTTAGGTGACGGACACTCGGGCTACGCGCAAGACACATCCCGTATGAAGTACTACGCGGACCCTACCCGATAATGTGGGCCCCTCTGATGCCAGGATCACAATTCCTATAAATAGAGCCCTATATCTCTCATTTACACATGATTTCACTTGAATGCTCTGACCTCTCTCTAGAACTTTATCTCTCCAAAACCGAACTCTCATTTTAGCATCGGAGAGGGTTCGCCGGACACCCTCCCCCCCCCCCCCCCCCGGCTTACCTCTTGTGCAGGTAAGCGAGATAAGTAGCGGAACGAGCAAGGAAAGCGAACTCAAGTCGACAAAAGACCTCCAAGATCGGAACCTCAACGAGCGTGATCCATCATTGGCGCCGTCTAAGTGACTCGAAAAAAAAGTCTAGATATAACAAGATCGATGACAGCGAGTGCACAGTCAAGAGATGAACCCACAACGGGTAACGAGCCTCTACGTCCCTAGAGTTCAATACCACATCTACACCCCAACACGCAAGTACCAAGATCGACAAGGCCGAGGGAGGAGCCACACGTTCCTGTCCCTCAAGAGGAGTCCTCGACTGCGTTGACACCTATGGTGCGCAGACACCCAAGCAAGGATGTCAAGACAAGCACTCAAGCGCAGTCTCGAAGAACACAACAGGGAGATGGTCGCCTCCAATGGATCTTCTGGAAGGCTCCCTTGTTCCAAATAGTTCTGGATGGGAGTTATCCATGAGTCAGGGGCTTGGATAATAACGACCTCTTCCCTCGACTCCACAGCTAAGTAGAGAGAGCGATTGATGAAGTGTACTGGTGCGGGGAGGGTGTTTTCCCAAGCAAATTTGCTAAGGGTGTCATCCTCTTGGTTGCTTTCTCAAGGGATAGCCTCTATTTAGAAATGAGACATGTCTCGCACGAGTCGTTGCACCTGTTCTGCATATTTCTTCATATTCTCCTCTTTGGCTATATAGGTTCCGTTTGTCTGATTGACAATCAACTCAGAATCGCATCGCACTTTCAAATTTGTAATTCCAATACCTTTGGCTATGCGAAGACCCGTGAGTAGGGCCTCATATTATGCTTCGTTATTGGTAGCTCGAAAGGTTAGGACCAGCGCATACCGGAGGGGTTCTCCATCAGGTGGCGTTAATATCAAACCTGCCTCACATCCTTGAGAAGAAGACGAGTCGTCGGTATATAAGAGCCATGGCATAGTATCGCTGGATATATTCTCGGGCGTTTTCTTCACGTGCTCCTCTCGTGGGAGGATGAAAGGTTTGGTGTCTGGCGTTGCCGTGTTTTCAGCGACGAAGTCGTCTAGTGCTTGGCCTTTGATCGCCTTTCGCGGTTCGAAGTGAATGCGAAACTCACTAAACTCTACCGCCCATTTGACCATTTTCCCCGAGATGTCAGGCTTCTATAAGAGCTGCTTTAGAGGTTGGTTGGTGAGCATTGTGATTTCGTGGGCATGGAAATAGGGACGGAGCTTCCTCGCCGCTATCAGTAGTGCATACAAATATTTCTCGATTTCCATGTAGTTTGCTTCGGCGACACCGAAGAACTTACTAACATAGTAAAGTAGAATTTGAATATTGCATGTTTCTTTAATTAGTACTGAACTCACCGCTGCTGAGCTTACACTCAGGTAGAGGAATAGGGGGTCTTCAGGTAGTGGCTTAGTTAGGGCGGGAAGCGAATGAATGTGTTTCTTTAGCCGTTGAAAAGCCTCATCACACTCGAGCGTCCACTCGAACTTCTTGTTTTCCCTTAATAATTTGAAGAACGGAAGGTATTTATCACCTGATCTCACCAGGAATCTTCCTAGTGATGCCAACCTTCTATTGAGACTTTGTACATCCCTGTGACAGGTAGGCGAGGACATCTCTTCTATGGCAGAAATTTTTATGGGTTAGCTTTGATCCCCCTCTAGCTGACAATAAATCCCAAGAATTTTTCTGATTGGACACAAAGCACATTTGGTTGGATTTAATCGTACTCGGTGGCGTCGCATGCAAGTGAACGCTTTATCTAAATCTTGGACATGATCTTGGCCCCTTTTCGTTTGACGAGCATATCGTCGACATAGGCTTCCATGTTTCTCCCCAACATCGAATTGAAGAGTTTGTTGACCATCCGTTGATAGGTGGCGCCAACGTTTATCAATCCAAAGGGCATGACCTTATAGTGATAGATATCACTATCGGCGTAAAAGGCGGTGTGAGCCTCGTCGTCGAGATGCATTTGTATTTGGTTATACCCAGAGTAGGCATCCATGAAGCTTAGAAGCTCATGTCCTGAGGTGGCGTCGACGAGTTGGTCGATCCTGAGTAGTGGATAGGAATATTTGGGACATGCCTTGTTGAGATCTCGAAAGTCTACATATATTCTCCACCTTCCGTTAGACTTTTTCACAAAGACGGGATTAGCGACCCAGGTTTGGAATCGTATTTCCTTCACGAAACCAGCGTCGACTAATTTTCCAACCTCTTAGCGTATTATCGCCTTATTCTCTGCTCCCATGGATCTCCTTCTTTGGGCTATAGGTTTCACGGCTGGGTCTATTATGAGCTCATGGGAGATGATGTCGGGACTTATCCCTGGCATATCACTGGGCTCCCGAGCGAACAATTCTTTGTATTCCCTAAGGAGGGAAATTATCCTTTTAGCTAGCTCCGTCGGTAGAGTAGACCCGATTTTAACCTTCTTATCTTCCCCATCGATGGGGATCTCTATTAGTTCTTCCATCGGGGCGGGACGTCCCCCCTCTTCTCATGGGTCTTCATCGGTGACGATAGATAGAGCCTCCTTTTGGTTGCGCCTCTGGAGGAGGTTGATGTAGCATTGTCGAGATGCCCTTTGGTCACCCCACACCTCCCCCATCCCGTGATGAATGGGGAATCTCATAACTTGATGAGCGTTGGAGGGAATGATATAATTGGAGTTAAGAGTCGTTCTTCTCAATATAGCGTTGTAAGCGTTGATATGGTCGACGACTATAAATCGTACTTTCAAATGCAAGGCTTTCTATCCCTCGCCTAGGATTACAGGTGTTGCGTCCGGGACGAACGAGGTCACGAGGACGCGTCTGTGGTTGTGCGGGTGTGACCCTTCCGACGGAGGTTGTGATCCGGCAAGGTTGTGACCCGGCAAGGTTGTGACCCGGCGGTTCTGTGTCTCGGGCGTCGGATCCTGCGCAAAGGACCAATGCTAGCACGGAGAGGGGGGGGTGGTGCTAGCGGAGCCCTCTCCGATGCCTAAGTTACTATAGTGGCAAAAGGGTAATTTCTAGAGAGAGAGAATTCTAGAGAGAAGTCAGAGCTCAAAATACCAAAGTTGGGCAAATGAGAGAGTGAGTCAAAATGGGTGGCCAAGGTCTCCTATTTATAGGCTTCCTTGAGACCGGACCCGGTTTTATAGCGGTTTGACGACGGTCCAAGAAAACAAGCGGGAACCGTTGTCCATATTGGTAATGCATGAACTTGACTTCTCTATACGTAACGGCGATCGCGGACACGGTAATCGCGGATACGGCAATCGCGCAATACCCGTGGCGGAACCCGGACCTCGTCGAAATTGGGCAATTCGGCGAGGTCCGGATTGCCGTGCGATCCGGACCTCCGGATTGCGCAATCCGGAGGTCCGGATTGCTTGCAACCCGGACGTCCGGGTTGCTGCAACCCGGACATCCGGGTTGCTGCAACTCGGAGGTCCGGATTGCACCGCAATCCGGATGTCCGGTCCGATCACGCGTAAATGCGTTTCCGGACCGTTTTGACCCTTGGGAGACGTTTTTTGAGACGAGATGTAATTTTTGACGTGTTTGCGAGGCCCGAAGCGTAAATACGAACCCGAATTGGACATTTATCCATCACTTGCCCCCGAGTCAAGTAACGGTTTAGAACCTTTCTTGACTCTATTTTAAGTTAGGATATTTGTCCAATTTGAGTCTGACGCTAACCTTTCGATTTTGATCGTTGGTCGGGTGTAGGTATCTTGATTCCGTCCGTCGCTTGACTTTCCGGCCGAACAACTTTATTTCCTGTCACTATGGTTAGTGTGATGGGAAATATATATGTGACGTGCAAGCATGGTTATTGTCGGAGACACGAGCAATTGGAAATGCATTTATCCGAGCATGCGTCTATCGACATGTATGCATGAATAAAGGACGTGGCAAGATCGTAATTACGTAGTACAAGAAAATAGAAATCGTATGGTTCTAAAATGACTAAGTGATTACCGAATCTTGGATCATGCGATTGCAACATACACACATAATGATTGGCTTGACACGTGCGATGATGCTGATGCGCGCGTTGATGTTAATGGTTGAGCGTCAGGTATAGACTGTTGGTTATTTCCTGCAAGTATGCTAAAACACTTAGAAAATATTAAGCGATATCTAATGTTTGTTACCATAGATGTCGCCGTATGAGCTTTGACGATGGGCGTCGTTGGTAGGCTTAGGGGGCATAGCTACTCGTTGTATGCATTTCATCTTTGTTGACGTGCATGTGCGTACGTGAAAATACTTAGAAAATATTCTCCCCTCGTCGACATGTATGTACGTACATGGAAACACTTAGGAAATATTTTCTCTTCGTTGACATGCCCCCTTGTCGACATGTATGTACGTACATTGAAATACTTAGAAAATATTTTCTCCTCGTCGACATGCAACCTTGTCGATATGTATGTACGTACATGGAAATACTTAGAAAATATTTTCTCCTCGTCGACATGCCACCTTGTCGACATGTATGTACGTACATGGAAATACTTAGAAAATATTTTCTCCTCGTCGACATGCAACCTTGTCGATATGTATGTACGTACATGGAAATACTTAGAAAATATTTTCTCCTCGTCGACATGCCACCCTGTCGACATGTATGTACGTACATGGAAATACTTAGAAAATATTTTCTCCTCGTCGACATGCAACCCTGTCGACATGTATGTACGTACATGGAAATACTTAGAAAATATTTTCTCCTCGTCGACATGCAACCCTGTCGACATGTATGTACGTACATGGAAATACTTAGAAAATATTTTCTCCTCGTCGACATGCAACCCTGTCGACATGTATGTATGTACATGGAAATACTTAGAAAATATTTTCTCCTCGTCGACATGCAACCTTGTCGACATGTATGTTGAAGAGGTTGCCCCCCTTGTGCGATGTTTGTTACTTGCTGCATGGAGACTTAATAAGTCTTGTAAGTTTGTGGTTGTTTTCACACGAAGAGTCTGTCGCATAAGTGCTTGAATAAGTATTGGTGTGCGCTTGCGCACTGACTGTATTGTTGATAGCACTTTCCAAGATATTAGATCTTGTTGATTTTCCCCGTTATTGCCAGCTGCAGTTTCTGTTCTTGGCATAATTCTCGAAAGATCCGACGCAGGGGCGTGTTCCTCGAGCGATTCTTGGTTCTTTATGCTGAGCATGACCGTGCTAACTCTTTCTTCTTTCTTGTGATAAGAGAAATAGAGTTAAGGGTTGTGTAGTGGCGTCTTCTGCCCCCCGGTCGAGGGACCGGCCCAAGGAGGAGCGTTACTCCTACTGAGGTAAGTGTTTGTTGATAATTCTTTGTTCATGCTTTTGCTTGCATGACATTTCGTCACCTGGACATTGTTAAGTACTGTGATTGCCCCTCTTGGCTAGACTCCAAGGCATGGCATGTGCAGAGCATAGGATGTTGCGACCTGCGCATTATAGATTTTGCTTGGAGAAAACGGCGGCCACTTCTGCTTGTCCCGCCGAGTCTTGTTAGAGATGATGGCATTTTTCAATCTGTGCCATCTTTTGGATATGTTGAACTCATTTCTGAGTCTGTTTGCCCCCCGGCTTCTATGCTTGAAGACTTTTTGTAGTTCTTCCTCACTTGTTGCTTCCGACTTGTTCGCTTTGAACTGTGTTTATTGAATGCTGGTGATTAGTAACGTAGACATAGTCCCTGCAGTCGTGACTGATAGCCACTTCCTGATTAATAAGTTGAGATGTTCTCCTGATTGCCTGCCTGATGCATTATGCATATTGTCCTTCTTTCCTGACAGCGTGTATCAACCCGCGTTGGGGAAGCATACATAAAAACATCATTTGAGAGATGTTATCTTGACAAAGCAAGATATTAGTTTATACCGTCTCTTAGTTCCACTCTAAGGCGACGTTGTACAAGACTCGACTTGTAAGTTTTATGAGTTTTATACAGGGTACGCACCTGACAGCGTGTATCAACCCGCGTTGGGGAAGCATACATAAAAACATCATTTGAGAGATGTTATCTTGACAAAGCAAGATATTAGTTTATACCGTCTCTTAGTTCCACTCTAAGGCGACGTTGTACAAGACTCGACTTGTAAGTTTTATGAATTTTATACAGGGTACGCACCTGACAGCGTGTATCAACCCGCGTTGGGGAAGCATACATAAAAACATTTAAGTTTTTGAAGAAGCATTTTGTGAAACTTAAAAGGCTTGTTGATAAAATATTTGAGAAAATATTTTGGCATTGAACGTGATACATCCAAAAAACCATGTTGATGAAACATTTGATACATAAAATTTTTGATAAAATTTTTGGCAAAATTTTTGGTAAAATGTTTGAAAAAATATTTGTGATACATGATTCCCGCGTCCAGGGACCATGTAACACTTTTTTGAGAATATGAATTGTGATGCATGCTTTCTGCGTCCAGGAACCATGCAACACGGTTTGAAAACCTGTAGTACGGAATTGTCGTCTTTGCCAGAGGACTTTTGCCGTATAAATCGAATTCTGGCCAGGAATTCGTAGTGTCGTCTAGATAGAGGACACTGAAGAATGAACCCTTAATTGGAGTCCGGAGTGTCGTCTAAACAGAGGACACCCATTTCAAAGAATGAACCCTTACTCGGTGTCCGGAGTGCCGTCTAAACAGAGGACACCCATTTCAAAGAATGAACCCTTATTCGGTGTTCGGAGTGCCGTCTAAACAGAGGACACCCATTTCAAAGAATGAACCCTTACTCGGTGTCCGGAGTGCCGTCTAAACAGAGGACACCCATTTCAAAGAATGAACCCTTACTCGGTGTCCGGAGTGCCGTCTAAACAGAGGACACTCATTTCAAAGAATGAACCCTTACTCGGTGTCCGGAGTGCCGTCTAAACAGAGGACGCCCATAGCTTAAAGGGTGATCAGCCCAGTATGCCCATCCTGTTCTGGATCCAGGGAATGGCTTATGAAGATGAGGATTTGCCCCTTAACATGCTATTTTTATAGTAGGCCTTGGCGTACTCCAAGGTATTGCTTGTATCTGTCGTCCTGAACAGTCGTCGTTTTAATAATAGGTCTTGGTGTTAATCCGAGACATTGCTTGTAGTTGACGCCCTGAATAGTCGTCATTTTAATAATAGGTCTTGGTGTTAATCCGAGACATTGCTTGTAGTTGACGCCCTGAATAGTCGTCGTTTTAATAATAGGTCTGCAGGTTGTCATTGCGGTATATAAGTTGATTGTGCACATAGCTTGATAGCTTTGTGTTGTCAGCATCCTCTAGAGATAGACGCCTATATTATGAATGGAGAAATAAACTCCTTGTTGGTGTAGATGACAAATGTGTTGGTGTTGTGTACCATAAATCCCTTCTTGCACACAATGCTTAGCTTGTATTGTTGAAGTAGATTTTTGTGCGTAGGTTACTACTTGGCATAATTCCTGAGTAGTAATCGTAGTGTAACATGTACCTACGAGTAGGGTTGCTTTTGTTAGATAGTCGCAATTTTTATAAATTTGCAAAAGTATGAAGTCATGAAATTTTCTTTTTAGTCATGCATATAATAAATGAAGTAAAGGAATTTGATATGAGGATTTCTTGTTTGTGTAGGGAACTTCCCTGTTTTTGATTCCATGATGACGCCTTGATGTAGTCGTCAATATGAGTAGGTTGTTGTTGATAAGCGTTGTCACAACGCGTAATAGATTTTGCTTGCACATGGCATAGTTTCTTGGATTATTGAAGTAGATAATATGCGCGTAGTTTTGTTGCTTCGCGTTTAATCCAAAAGACAGCGTGCAAGAGATAAGTATGTACCTACAAACGTAGATTGACTTTATTAGATACTTGCGTGTATTTACATTGATTATACTAGAAGTAGTAGGAATGCGCAAAGTAATCTAGAAGAGAGTTGTTTCTCCCGTTTCGTTATGGCTGGTTTGATGATGATGTCGCGTAGTTGGTTGCACCAAATCGCCTTAGTGCACCTAGCCTGACGCATTCTTTGATTTCCCAATTTAATGGTGGACACATGTTTGTGTTGTGCCCCCAAGTTTTATGGTACTTGCACCATTCTCTGATGTCGCTGCCCAAGAAAGCTGTCTCCGAGGCAAGCGGACTTGGGAGCTTGTTTTCCAGCAGGTTGACGTAAATGTCTTCGGCCACCGTGTTTAGCGGTGTGAAGATGTTGTTGATACCAAAGCTTGTGTCTTCCTGGTTGTTCGTTTCTGCTCGAACACCTTTGTCCCAACTGAGGGGTGTGTCCCTCCTCAGTTCTTGCTCGCAAAAGATTGCTGTCTCAAGCTTTTCTTTTAGATCCGCCATGGTCTTTGTTGTTTGCCATCCATGAGTTCGTCCAAAGAGAAGGAAAGATCTGGCGTTCATATTTGCATAGAACACGCTTATCACTTCTTCTCTTGTTGCTTTCGCGTTTGAGGCGTTGGAGGCGAACTTGATGAAGTATTCCGATATTGGCTCGTCTTCCCCCTGCTGAATGAGCCAAATCTGTTGCCATGGTGATAACCGGATACTTTCTTGCGGTTTCCAGATTGTAATGGCTTGTTCCATTGGTTGCTTCTTTCTTTCATCAACCACTTTCTGCCTCTTGAAGGAATTTACCATGGCCACATGGTATTGGTGCTTTACTCTCAAGGCATTGACGTAACAACGCCTTGCTGTTATCTGATCACCCAGCACTTCTCCAATCCCATGCTCTGTCGGGAACTTCATCTTTTGGTGGACGGTGGAGGGCACGATCACATAAGGATTGATCGTTGTTCGTCCCAAGATTCCGTTGTAGGCTCTAAGGGATTCTACAACTACAAAAGTGACGTTGATATGCAATGCTTTCCATCCCTGGCCAAGGATGACCGGAAGTGTGATTGTGCCCAAGGGTTGTGTAGCTGCTCCTGCGAAGCTCACCAATGAGAAGGTTCCTGGGGACAAGTCCCTAACAGATTTTCCTAGTTGCTCCAGGACTCTGATGTGTAGAATGTCAGCAGAACTTCCACCATCCACAAGAATTCTTTTCACATCGTACCCGTCAATGTCCATGGTAATGACTAAAGCATCATCGTGGGGATAAACGATATGCTTCAAGTCTTCCCTGGAGAATTGGATGACTGCGTCTTCTTGCTCGGGTTGCTTGCGCTTTCCGTATTTTGGCAGTGTTGCTGCTTGGGATGCATAAATGTCCCGAGCATTGGATATGTGTCCTCCGGCGGCAGGCCCTCCATGTATGACATTGATTACTCCTCGCTTGGCTGGCGGAGGGTTGTCATGGACTTTCTCTTTCCCTTGTTCGTTCTTTTTGACGACTCTGGCTGAGTCTTTCTTGAGGGGCTGTTGCCTTGGTCCACAAATTGCTTTAACTCACCCTTGAGGATGAAGTTGTTGATTCGGAAGCGTAGACTGATGCAGCTATCGGTCTCGTGGCCGAAAACTTCGTGGTTTTCACACCACTTGTCTTTGTCGCTTCCCATTTGGCCTTTCCTAAAGTTGTTTGGTTCCTTCCACATATTTGCGTTTTTCATTTCTCTCAAAATCACCGACAACGGGGCGTTCAGAGGGATGCAGTCGGCGAGATTTACTTCTTTAGGCTTCTGAAAATCCCCTTGGAAAGGTCTTTTTGGCTGAGGCTGCCAATGTTTTCCTTGTTGGCTGCCTGGGTGTGGCTTTGGATTGTCCTTTGCCTTAGCTGCAGCAATTTTTGCCTTGTTCTGGCTTCTGAATCTCTCAAGGTCTATATACTCCTTGACTCTCGCGGCCAATTCTTCCATTGATTCTGCTGGGCGCTTTGCCATTTTCTCCGCTAAGGCATTGCCTCTTCGGCCGAGGTTTCAGATAAAAGCCCGAACAATTTCTCCTTCGGTCAGGTTTCCCTGAATGTCAGAAATGTTCTGGTTGAAGCGGACGTAGTAGTCGGCAAGGGACTCTTCGTTCTGCTGTTGGACGTCGTCCAGAGCGTTTGCCCCTTTTAACAGTGTACGCTCACCCATGTATCGCCGGATGAATTTGGCTTTTAGATCCGCCCATGAAGTAATGCTCCCGCAAGGCAGTGAGAAGAACCAGTGTGCTGCGGTCCCGGCAAGAGTTTGTGAAAACGTCATTGCGAAGTGATGCGGGTTCTTTGTTCTGCCTAGCAGAGAGGCCTCGTGCTTTTGCACGTGTTCAATTGGGTCTCCTTTACCCCGGTAGGGGTCTCCTCCAATTCGGTACAGTGCGTCTGGGACGTGACTGTTTACCAAGTGCTCAGCGAACGGATGTGACGCCCTTTCTTCAAGAGCGTGCATACCCTTCATTTTTGCCTCCCTCATTTTCTTCTCCACCAGCTCTTCTAACATCTCGGCGGTAAATCCCTTTACTGGTTTAGCATAACCTGTTGAAGGTTTTTGCTGATCATTGTTGCGGTAGATGTCAGATTGATCCCTGCTTGTGGCCTGATAAGGATCGTCTCTCGTTGGTTGCTGTGGGTGGTAGAATGGGGGCTGCCCTTCGTTCCTCCACTGTTGAGCTCCTTGGAAAGGAGTGTATGACCGTGCAGGTTCATATCTTGCATGTTGGTGTCCGCCCTGGAAAGGGTTGCCATAGTGAGTAGTGTCTTGCGACATCTCTCTTGCTGGCGCAGCATACTGTTGGTTGGTCGGATGTGGCTGAGCTCCGTATCCTTGGTTTTTGAGAGACTCGCGGAGTGCGAGTAACTCTTCCAGCGCAGCCATCATTGCTAGAGTGATGGTGGGCATCGGGTTTGCCCCCGCTCTTTGCTCGCCCTGAGGCATTTCTGTCTGAGATTCTTCTCCATGTCCTTCTGGCTCGAAACCAGGCGGATGCGCGTGGTGTTTGTCTCTTGGCTCTTTGTGCTGCGTGTTGGGCACATTGTCGGTCGGTATGGATGAAGCTACGGAAGTAGCTCTTGGGATGTGGGAGGGTCCCGACTGGCTCCCAGCTGGAGCTTGGCATCTTGCTCTTTTGTTCGCCGGTGACTTCCTGAGGCGCCCGGGCCTTTTCCTTGGGTTTTTCACCTCTTCGGGAGGGTTGTGATCACTTGCCATTGTTTATGTGGTACTGTAGCTTTTTGTTCGAATCGTGCAGACGGCGCCAATGTTGCGTCCGGGACGAACGAGGTCACGAGGACGCGTCTGTGGTTGTGCGGGTGTGACCCTTCCGACGGAGGTTGTGATCCGGCAAGGTTGTGACCCGGCAAGGTTGTGACCCGGCAAGGTTGTGACCCGGCAAGGTTGTGACCCGGCAAGGTTGTGACCCGGCAAGGTTGTGACCCGGCGGTTCTGTGTCTCGGGCGTCGGATCCTGCGCAAAGGACCAATGCTAGCACGGAGAGGGGGGGGGGTGGTGCTAGCGGAGCCCTCTCCGATGCCTAAGTTACTATAGTGGCAAAAGGGTAATTTCTAGAGAGAGAGAATTCTAGAGAGAAGTCAGAGCTCAAAATACCAAAGTTGGGCAAATGAGAGAGTGAGTCAAAATGGGTGGCCAAGGTCTCCTATTTATAGGCTTCCTTGAGACCGGACCCGGTTTTATAGCGGTTTGACGACGGTCCAAGAAAACAAGCGGGAACCGTTGTCCATATTGGTAATGCATGAACTTGACTTCTCTATACGTAACGGAGATCGCGGACACGGTAATCGCGGATACGGCAATCGCGCAATACCCGTGGCGGAACCCGGACCTCGTCGAAATTGGGCAATTCGGCGAGGTCCGGATAGCCGTGCGATCCGGACCTCCGGATTGCGCAATCCGGAGGTCCGGATTGCAAGCAACCCGGACGTCCGGGTTGCTGCAACCCGGACGTCCGGGTTGCTGCAACCCGGACGTCCGGATTGCACCGCAATCCGGATGTCCGGTCCGGTCACGCGTAAATGCGTTTCCGGATCGTTTTGACCCTTGGGAGACGTTTTTTGAGACGAGATGTAATTTTTGACGTGTTTGCGAGGCCCGAAGCGTAAATACGAACCCGAATTGGACATTTATCCATCAACAGGGAGTAGGATCGCTCCCAAAGGGTAAGTCGTTCTTCCTGCAAATCCTATTAGCGAGGAGGTCACTTCCTGGAGATCCTTCTTTAGGTATCCCATCGCGGCGATGACTTTGAAAGTGATTACATCTGCTGAGCTTCCTCCGTCGACGAGTATCCTCTTTACATAGATATCATCTATCCGAGTTGTGATTACCAGAGCGTCTTCATGAGGTTGCGCTGCCTTGGTAAAATCATCCATGGAAAAGGTGATCGCCACTGGTTCTACCTCCCTTGGCCTCTTACGCGTGCTTGGCGAGGAGATTTTTTTGTCGCGTAGAGGTCTCGCGCTGCGCTTGAATACCCTCCTGCTGAAAATCCTCCTAGACGTTGATGCCATTGTCCGGAGGGGTCCTCCACCTTGTTTGTTCATTCGAACGATGACAGTGGTGACACTGGATCTCTCTTTGCATAAATTCTAGTTCTCTCCTAGCGAGGAGGCAATCTTCTTTGTTGTGCCCCTCAGCCATTTGAAGTCTTTCCAATCTCCGTTGAGTTGCCGAAATTCTCTTGAGGAAGCTCTTCAGATAGAAGAACTCTCGCCTCGACCTCGGGGGGTCTTTTGTAGGGTTGAGCGATTTGCCTGACCTTGTTCTGCCCTAATATGGAGGGTCGCTCTATAGATTAGATTTTCCCATCTCTCCACGGGTTCCATGTATTGAGTGATGGCTAAAAATTAGGATTGAGATCCCAACCCTCTGAAGAAAGCGCATATGGCTTCTCCCTCCATAAGTTCACCTCCACTATAGGCTCCTTGGAAACGCCTGAAGTAGCTTTCCAAGGTTTCTGTCGATCCTTGGAAAACATCCTCCGGTCTCCATGTTTGGTTTCGTCTTGAGTTACTCTTGGTGGTGCCATGACTTTTTGATCGCCTTCCCACAGACGGCGCCAAATGTTGGGATTAAAAGACGTGGCCTAAAGCTTCTAGTAATGGACTTCGAGGCTACGCCTTTGACTAGCTCTTCTAGGTGTCTATCTCGACCTCGAGGGGTGCTTAGTTTCCTTTTGAGCGTCTGGCAGACGTGAACCTGTAATGGAATTTTATACAGAATACTGTAAAAAGTATATCAGATAGAATATCTTTAAGTAATGAGAGTGCTCTCCTATTTATATGGGAGGACTATACCGACTTTATATGGTGGTTGTTGTGTCCTGATTGGTGGCGGCGGACGCCTTCTTCTGAATGGTTGAGAAGAACGGTGAAATGTCAGTAGGTGACAAGAAAGTCGCTACCTCATCATTTCTTAATGTGGAAGGCTACCTTAATCAGGTGACAAGTAGGTTGCCACCTTAGCTTTACCTTGAGAGGAAGGTTTCCTTGGTAAAGGAGACGGCGGGCAGGTTGCCAGCTGGTGCCTCTTCCTTAGGAGGAAGGGTTTCTTCAATAATGTTTGGTTGTCGACTCGAGACTTACCTCAAGAGGGAGAGTTCTTGAGTAGACTTATCACCTTTGTTCGAGTGTTGTATTGGCTGTCGACACCTCTTAGAATCAGGGTCGACCATTTATCTTTGTCTTATTCTCCTGATCATGATTGGTCGTCGACATGTTTCTCCGAGGTCTCGACTTTTAATGTTCTCGATATTTCCAAGGTTACTTAGAATCACATCCCAACACACGTCAAAATGCTTGGACTGCGTATGGTTTAAGAGGCTTGTATTGTGATGATAACATTTTGAGATTTAAAGTAATTTTTGAATAAAAAGAATTCAATTTGAGTTTATGATCTTACAATGTCATAATGTTTGAATTACATCGGATTTTACGGTCTATAAACTAGTCGTAGGAGGGACAATCCTCCCAAATAAAACAAGTCAAATGTGGGCCAAACCTCGTCACACAGGCTCGGTCGTCTTGGCGGAGAGGGGGACCTCTACCATGTCAAGACCGGCTAAGAACCATAGTGATTTCGAAAGATAAACCTGGTTAAGCAAAACGATCATTTGGTTTGGGGGTAACACGACATGATCTAAGTTTTGCGTATCGTCGTGGCGAACTTTGTTTGTCAACAACCACATTATGGGCCAGATGACAAGTCTGCGATAGCATATGACATTTCCCCCTCCTAAAAACATGAAAGTTCAGGTTACGCTATCGACGCGCACTTCATACTGAGAGTGCCATGTTCGACCACAGGGTCAGGCTCGGTTGTGCTAGGTAGAATCCACGAGATTCGGATGGGCACAAACTTCTTCACCTTGAGTGTGTGATTGATTCCAGATGCTTTATGAAGAAGAGTCTAAAGTATCCTTACGGACTCATAACTCATATCTAAGGTCAAGCTCAATGTTCGCTTCCCGGCGTACGAACGCAGTGCTAAACCAAAAGGCCCAGCGACCACGTCTTTGGAAACTTGTTGAGTTTGACTAAGGGTATGAGCGATGGGGATGGTCATGTACACCTGTAATTCTCCGAATCTTGTATTCACTAGGTGGCCACCTGCCTGAAATTAGTTGAAGGTTGTGAATACTTTTACGGATGCCTTGGAGAAGTGTTCCTATGTGGAAACTAGGCAATTGGAGAATGATAGTTGACCAAGGATACAACGCGGCACAATATTATTTTTACAGGTTGATTATAGATGGGGAATCAACGTTCTGCGGGCGCTACAACATGATGCCCGTCGTGTCCGTCGGTCGCACGACGAACCTCGTATGAACTATTCCGAAGCAGAACTGGGTCGAAGAACAAATGTTGAGGTGTTGGTCGACAACATATTAACAGGCATCCTCCCATTCCGGCGAGTGGGAGCTATTGGCATTTGGAGATTGGGCCACTGTAAATAGGAGCCCATTAATATGAGACTGTTACCTAAGTCAATTGAGTAATGCCACATTAGGGATTTTGGGCTAGGCCTAAAATCTCAATGGACATGAGAGGCCCAAAATTGGGCCTCCCTTTCTTATTATAGGTCGGCCGAAACATGTAATGTGGTGATGTGGGTTGTGCCCACCTCATCTTATAAATAAGGAGTGTTTAGGGAACTAACAGGGAGTGTTAGGGAACTAACAATGATGTGGGTTTTGCCCACCTCCCTATTATTAGTGTGTTTCGGCCGAACCATCCAGAAGCCCTAGGAGTTGCCAAATTGCTTCAAGCAATTACTCCGGAGATCCATCCCTGCAGAAGAATCGACAAGATGCTTTGCTGTGGAGACCAATCTGCGTAGTTATTCCTTAACCAGAATCCTTACGGGAATCGTCCGGCGGATCGAGAACTCCCCGAGAAGATCTTGGCTCTACGGAAAGCATTGTAGGTATGTTCCCCTAATTCCGCTGCGTAATTCGTTTAGATGGCATGCACCTTGTTTTGTTTCCGTAATATTTATCACCTATAATCCTACATAACGCGCCCCTCACAAATATCTTTCGGGAAATGAAGGGACAAGGAATGTGGATGCCTACTTCGAAAAAGCCAGACTACCAAATGGGACCAGATGGTGACAATTTCTGCGGATTCCATGAAGCCCAAGGGCATCACACAAACTCCTGCAGTACTCTAAGGGAGAATATTGAAAAGGAAATCCAACAAGGACGTCTAAAGAATTACGTCAGCGCTGGAAGCAAGAGAGAGCGATCGCCGCCTCCTAAGTCGTTGCCTATTGACAAAGGCAAGGGGAAGATGGATGCCTACACACCTCCCCCCCCCCCCCCCCCCCCCCAAGAAGGGCACTATCAATGTCATTCACAGGGGCATAGGTTTCGGAGGACAATCTTCGAACGCAAGGGAGATTTATGCTTCTCAAAGTGAGAACATGGCCATTCGGGGCAAGAGACAAAGGGAAGAGGACGACATAGTCTTCCAATTCTCAAAGAAGGACTTGGAGCACATAGTGTTCCCACATGAAGACGCCCTGGTCATAACAGCTGAAATTGCTAGTTTTGATGTAAAGAGGATCTTAGTGGACGGGGGAGTTCAGCAGACATCCTCCATGTCCAAGTATTGAAGGAATTGGGAAAGAGCTTGACAGACCAAACACCGGTGGACTTCCTACTGGTAAACTTCGCGGGAACATCTCCATACTAATTGGGAACGATAACGCTACCAATGAAGCTAGGACTAAGATGGACACATATTCACACGAATGTGATTTTGTTATAATGGAGCACTTGGGTGCATACAATGGCATCCTAGGAAGAACGACTATCAATCTGCACGTAATAGTCACGTCCACAGCTCATCAAAAGCTGAAGTTCCTAACTCCACATGGAGCAGGCGAAGTAGTAGGCGACCAGACGGCAGCACAAAAGTGCTACGTTAATGCTACGAAAATAAAGGTATAGCAAGGCCTGAATGTTGCAATGGTGGGAACAGCAAGCAGATAAAAAGAAAAGACGCCTCCACGGGTGTGGAAGAAGTGGAATGTGATGAAGAGGTCGGCATATGGGAAATCGATGCGCCTAAGTAAGTAATTGAGCTACAAGATGTGTATAAGAACACCGGCTAAAGAAGTGGGAATGAAAGGGTTTCGACCCCAGAAAGCCAAGAAAGGCAAGATGAATCAGCTGAGGAAAGGATGGAAAGGAGAATAAACATGGCAATCGCATTGGGATTTCGCCACGTTGATGACATTCAGCAACGCCCGAATGAGACAATAAGAAGTTACTTCTCAAGGTTCTCAAAAATTTCGTCGCACTGTATGCAACGAAGGGAGAAGTCATCCGGATCTTCTTTAGAAATTTGGGAAGCTCGCACATAAGATACTTCGGGGGCATGTACGTAGTTGTGACAACAACTACAATGAGATATATGAGAGGAAGGCTGGATGAAGCCATGAAAATGAAAAAGATGAACTGAAAGCTAACGGTCTCATGAACAAAGAAAAAGTTAAGGAAGATGCGGAAAACACTGACTCCATGACTGAAGAAAATGCTGTGATTGACAATGGAACAGTAGTTAGGGTTGGGTTCACCCCGTTGAACACACGCCTAGAAGAGTTGCACAACGAATGCATTTGGTACTTGATACCACCTCCAAGCCTGGAGGAGCGAGCTTTTGTGGGCAGCAACAAAGCTAAGTGGTGTCAACACCACGAGACATGGGGGCACCACACGAATGACTTTATGGTATTGAAGATAGAAGTTGAATGCCTTGTCCGTCAGGGAAGGCTAGAAGAATTCATGGTGCCTCATTTTTGAACAAATAAATCCTTGAAAAAGGTTGTGTCTATGTATCGTTTTTAAGTGTCCTTGCATTAATATTTTCAAGAATGAACTCCCTATGTGGAGACAGTACCTAGTAGATGATAACGTTTATATTTCGAAGTATGATCCTAAGCGGATATCCTCGGACTCCGTCATGTAAATGGTATGAATTAAAAAGTTATGAATGTTTTTTGATGCGACCAGGTCATATATGATTCACGCCCTACAATGGAAAATCACCAAGTAATGGTAACTCTTTGAGGAAAAGCACGCCCATCGAAACGTGTACAACCTTTAAACTGCTCTGGGCTGATCACCTAGCAGTACTATTGATATTACCCTCAGAATTTACACCGGGCTGGTATTTATTAAAGTGACGTGCTTGGTATTTACACCATGGCACGATCGCTTACCCTTTGGTGTTTACACTGAGCTGGTACTAATTGAAGTGACGAGCTTGAAATTCACGACAAGGCACGATCGTTGTATATTTGGTATTTATACTGGGCTGTACTGATTGAGTAACATGCATACCTTCGAATTTACACCAAGGTATGATTGAAATCGATAGAGCGACGCGTATGCTTATGTGACGGGAGCTAACTTCGAGTAGATATTTGATATCATTATGTCTAGCCTATTTTGCCAAGTAGCAATGACCTACTAGGGATACTCATGTCGCACCGACCCCTAACTGGGCCGATGAAGAAGCAAGTCGCAATTGCGAATTATGGCCTACACGCCCAAAACGCACCAAATCTTGCAAGTCGCGTCTTGTCATAACGTCATCTTGAGTCATCAAGTAATGGTTAATGCACATCGGCAGAGTCTATCATGTCTTGACCTTACTTCGGAAAAGTCAAGTAATGGTCATACAATGAAAAAAGACGCATATAAAATTGCAAGTAGCGTCTTGCACCAACGCCATATCTTAGAAAACCAAGCGGCGGAAAAAATGCACTCGCAAGTAGCACCTTGCCAAAACGCTATCTCAAGGCATTGAGTAAGCGGCTTTAAAATGTACCAAATTATGCAAGTCACGTCTTGCCATAACACTACCTTGAGGCATTAGGTAAGTAGTTAAAACGCGCCAAACTAGCAAGTAGCGTCTTGCCAACAACGCTATCTTGAGGCATCGGATACGCGGTTACAAAACGTGTCAACACAGCGCAAGTAGCTTCTTGCCACAACGCTATGTCGAGGAATCGAACAACGGATGAATGTCAACATTCACGACGAACACTTTTGAATGACACCATGCCTTGGTAACTACCAAGAGGGCACACACGAGCATAGCGCTCAAGTACCATTGACGATGAATTAAATGAACGTCATGACCGGCATACAACCGGCATGACAAGTATGACAAGTCGTGGGAACACGCATTATCACGCTACAACCGACATACGATCGAAATGGCGAGCATGACAATAACCTCGAATAAAAGAGAGTACGAAAAGTCGTGGGAACACGCATTATCAGGCTACAACCGGCATACGACCGACATGGCGAACATGACAATTACCTCGAACAAAAGAGGATACGACAAGTCGTGAGAACACGCACTATCAAGCTACGAACGGTATACAATCGACATGGCGAGTATGACAATGACCTGGAACAAAAAAGGATATGAAAAGTTATGCAAAAACATACAACCAAGCAAGCATAGCCCAAAGCAAAAGGGCAGGCATGACAATAAGGGTATGAAATACTACTCATGTTTATATAACCATAATGTCTATATATGTTTTGGAGAGGTTTAATGCAAAGGATAAAAGGACGGCATATATGTTCAAGTCCCAAAATAATTGTTTCTAAACAACGAAACAAAATAGCATAATGAAACGAGAAGCGACTATCTACAAACATGATAGAGGAGTCCGCTCATCAATCGAAAATCGCGGGTTCGCCACCGCCGTCACAAACCAACGAAGTGGTGTCCGCAACATCACCTGAGGAAGTCGAAGAAGCACGCTTCTCTTCGCTTTAAGGGGGGGGGGGGGGAGGTAGAATCCTCACCAAGAAGCGCCTTCACATGCGCGGAAGCAAAGTCTCCAAGCTCGTAAAGAATGGGTCGATGGAGTATATCTTTACAACAAGTTTCTTTTCATAGTCGAATATCATGTCATTGCACTTTACCTTGGCATCCTCCTCAAACTCGGGAGACACCTTATACTTAGTCACACCAAGAAGAGCCGCCGGAATTCTTCAAATGGGCTTTAGCCAAATGATCTCTCGCCGTTATGGCCTCGTCTTCCTTCTCCTTGCGAAGTCGAGCGACTTCGACTCGACGGAGGAAATGCGACCTTGAAAGACTAACTCATAGGAGTTGAAGGTAGCAACCTTCTCCTTCAGGACGTACACCGTCTCTTTCGACCTCTCCAACTTAGACTGTTGGAGGCTAACCTTCTCGGTCAGCTCAACTACGAAGGACGACATGTTAACCATGTCGGCAACCACCTGAATACAACAAGCATGCGTTAAGAAATTAAGATAGAACAAAAGAAATATGAAAATAAGAAAAACTTACATGAGCATAACGAGAAAACGCCTCGCGGGCGAAGCGATACGCTTCAGTAAAAGTGTCAGACACAGCTCTGCGATCAGGTGGAGGCACGAGCGCATTCAGCATGCGTACGCCGACCTCCGGGGTCGCCAGGATAGACCATTGATTAAAATGGTAGCTACCATTGGAAGCAAAAGGCACCCAAACGGAGCCTACGACGTCACCTCCAAGAGAACGGAGCAAGTCCTCCAGGGACAGCACAAGGAGCCGTATGCGCCATACATATCAATACTTGAATAACGCATAACATGAAAAATGACAAAGTAAGATTAAAGATTCATACCTTCGAGGTTCATCTCCGAGTCAGGAGCGGAAATATCTGACAAGCCGTCAACATACGATGCAATCTCCTCGACCAAGACATGACCCTTGCCCTTGTTGACTACGGGGATGGGAGGAACGACATCCTTCTCTTTATCACAAGAAGGAGTCGGTAAAGGGTCATCAAGATGAATAGCCTTCCTCTTCCGGCTGGAGGGATCTTTCGAATCTCCATTCTCAGGGTTAGACTTCTTCACCCTCAATGCAGCCACAACCTTGTCTGTGCCAACAGCTTGCCCTGAAAAAGCAAGGAAGACAATATGAGAACAACTATGAAATGAAGTGTATAACAATGATAGCAACTACACATTCTTACATACCTGAAGATTTGGACACCTTGGAGGACTTAGAATTTTTTTTTCCCTTTGGGAGTAACATGGGGCGGAACCTTCCTTCCAACAATCGCGGCGTCACCACGCGTGGAATCACCCACCTGTGACCATGGGGTTTCTTCAGCAAACATACCTACAAGGAGAGAAAGAAGAATATATAAAAAAAAATACGAAAAGTAGTAGCATACCAAGGGAGGATCTAGTAAAACGCCCGCCCGACGTAGATCCGACTCAGAATACGCTTGCTTAGACTGATAGCTCCGAGTCTTATGCGCAACATATATAACTTCGATGGTTGCTCTGTCAGACGAAGAAAGCTCTGAAAGAGTCGAACACCATCATTGATACCAAACTGATTAATTGGCCAAGAGAATTGGTAATCCTTGATGAAGAAGTAGTAGTGATTCTTCCACTGATTACTCGAACGGTGAATCGGAAGAACAAATCGGAAGTTAGAATTCCAAGAAGCCCCACTTCCTTCCTTAGTGTCTGGACTAGACAGTGCGGGATAGAGAACAACCATATCGAACACCCCAGTTGGCTTATGAAACTGAATCCGGTAGAAACATCGGAATAGAGCAAATGAGTGGTTCCATCCCTGACGATGACACAACACTCGAAAACCACCCAAGCCCGAATGGCGTTGGGAGCAAGGTCAAGAGGTGATATTCCATAATAACGACACAGATCTAGAAGATCTGGGCAATAAGGAAAGCGCAAGCCGCTACACACTTGAACAATGTATAACGATGACATCCTAGGCGGAGGTACTGTGGTATTCCCTACCTTACACCTCAGATAGTAATCGAAGGGGTATGCAGCCTCGTCTACTTCACTCAAGCCCGCTAAAGCAACAAAAGAGTTATACTCTTTCATGCGAAGAAGATTCCCAATATACTTCCAACCTCAATGCTCTACCTCACCTGTCGACCCCGAGTCCTCTACTCGAACATCCGAACCATCCACTGATTCTCTAACCGACTCTGAAGCGAACGAAGTCTCCACGTATGACTCATGCTCAGACGATAGTTCCAACCTCGTTGTCAATAAATGTCCAGACTCAGAATCGGACACGGGTAACAACCCAGAAACCGACTCAGACTCAACAGAGGTTTCCCAATCCTCATCAGTATCCGACATCAAGTAATAGTCGGGAAAGATAGTAACAGAACATTTAAGGGACAAAGACTTACGCATCATGATAAGCACGATCCCAACAATGCAATGACAGTTACGTCCACGCCTAGAGCTAAGGTCCTGATGAACAAGTAGCGCAAATAGCCTACAATATGAATGGAAGACTTAGTGAAAATCATATGGATAACGTCGTATCGTTAATGGACGACCACTACGCCTACTACGGGGGCAACATGATGAACGCGTGCTATGAAGCACGACGAACGAAAGGGTCGACACCCTATATCTGTAATGACTACTACGCCTACTACGCGGGCAACATGATGAACACATGCTATGAAACATGACGGGCGCAAGGGTCGACACCCTATGTCCGTAATGATTACTACGCCTACTACGGGTGCAGCATGATATACACGCGCTATAAAGCACAACAGACGCAAGGGTCGACACCCTGCGTCCATGATGACATCTACGCCTACTTCGAGGGCAACACAACATGATACGAACGACGATGAAAATGAAAATGAAAAGGCTAACTCCCTAAGCATACGATGATCGCTACGCCTACTTCGGGGGAAATATGCCACTTATGACATGATACATGACAGGCGCGCGGGGTGACTCCCTATGTCCGGCATACTTACACATGATACAACAGATGCGCAGGGTGACTCCCTATGTCCGGCATACTTACACATGATACATGACGGACGCGTAGGGTGACTCCCTACGTCCGGCATACCGACACATGATACATGACGGACCCGTAGGGTGACTCCCTATGTCCGGCATACTGATACGTGATGGACGCGAAGGGTAAACCCCTACGTCCAATATATGAACATGCCAATGCTACGCAAGCATAGCATACGACGCCATCAACGCGAGACCCAACACCTCACGTCTAAGGTATAAAAAATCTACTTCGTGGGCAAAATTTTACATGCCAAATTTATGATTACAGATTATGCATAAAATGAACGATATGAAAAACAACCCGAACAAAAACAACGACATTTCTACTCGAGAAAAACCGATTTTTTTTTTCAAAATCGGAGTAAAGGTAATCCTTTCCCGATAACCTGCGATGATTCAATTATTTTTTACATAACCATATATTGTAAGTATTTGTCTCGACTATGATTAAAATATAGGAAACGAGAAGGTAAAAGATTGGACCTTCAAAATTCCGTGTTGAACCGAGTCAAACCGGCCCGATTAGAACCGGTTCAGCTGAACCGGAATGGGCTCGCCAGAATCAAACCCGCCGCTTGAGAGAGAAGCCGTCACCGTCGATGTCCACTGCACCTCTGGCCAAAGATGCTGTTGCTGTCGGCGATCGCGACGCCGCTCCCTTGCCGCCTTTGCTGCAGGCCGCCGGCGATGGAGCTCCCCCTCTTTTCCGATGCGAGCCGCGTCGGCCTGATCTCCCTCCCTCGATGCGAGACACAACCGCCGGAGGAGCCTCCCTTGAACCCCTAACGCCGTTGCCCTCGATTGGCCGGCCAAAATCGAACCAAGCAAGGTCCGATTAATCAGAAAAAGATCAAACCGATAATCAAACCAAGTTCCTAAGTCGAGCTATGGTGATTTATTGGTGCCCAAGTAAGGTAAAAATAAAGAATTTTTAAATGTTGGTAAAGATTGGATCTTTGGTGGCTATGACAAGTGGTGACGTACACCCCTTTTTAAAGAAGATGAGAATAGGGTTTTTGAAAAAATGATTATTTACATTGATGCCATCAATTATCACATGCTTAGGCATATAGTGTTAGTAGTTTTTTTTTTCATATACTAAGACATACGCCCATGATTTACATATATGCATCATTGATAGTGTTGTCAAACACTTAGTATTTTTTTTCATTGATTCACATGTATGTATCCATATGCATCAATACTAGTGTTGTCAAACACTTAGTAATTTTTTCATTCATTGACATGTATGCATCAATATGCATCAATGCTAGTGTTGTCAAACACTTAGTAATTTTTTCATTGATTGACATGTATGCATCCTTATGCATAAATACTAGTGGTGTCAAATACTGAGTAATTTTTTCATTGATTGACATGTATGCATCCATATGCATCAATACTAGTGTTGTCAAACACTTAGATTTTTCATTGATTTACATGAATGCATCCATATGGGTCAATGCTAGCGTTGACCAACACTTGGAATTTTTTTCATGATCATTACATGTATACACTCACTCGCACCATATGACACAATTTTGGCATACTCATACATACACACATGATGACATACAAGCATTCATTCATATATGCTCTATTACGTACATACGCACGTACCCATGTTGACACGCTCGCATTCACTTGCAATATTACTTAGGATTCATTACAAGCATGTATGATCCGTATCAATGCGTACATCTATGAAATCATATGCTTACACACTTATGACTCACCCCATACTTTTGTATATTTTTGCATCTATGATTATGACAATTTCATAGGTAGAACACACTCCTAGCAATGAAGGAACGACTGTTGGGCAATGCGCACTGACAACGACAGACTCATTAAAGAGGTAAAATATAGTCGAGGTACAATCGGACGTGCATCATTCTAACAAATAGAGTCAAATAAAGGTAAAACCAATGCTTGACTCGGGGGGAAAATGATGGATATACACCCAATTGGACCTCACTAAGGCTCGAGCTTGGTCGCCCAGTCGACCCCGAACATGGTAAGTGGCCGAGACCTGAAGATTACGCGCTAATCCTTCCTAAAACCTCCGTCCGGACCGGACTAGTCCGGTCACGATGGGGCCGACGCGCCCCGCGCTAGGCCCCGACGTCCGGGTGACGAACATCCAGGCTACGCGCATGACACATCCCGTATAAAATACTACGCGGACCCCGCCAAATAATGTGGGCCCCTCCGATGCCAAGATCACAATCCCTATAAATAGAGTCTTATATCTCTCATTTACACATGAATTCACTTGAATGCTCTGACATCTCTCTAGAACTTTATCTCTCTAAAACCGAACTCTCATTTTAGTATCAGAGAGGGTTCGACGGACACCCCCCGGCTTAACCCTTGTGCAGGTAAGTGAGATAAGGAGCGGAAAGAGCGGACAAGCAAGGATCGACAAAAGACCGCCAAGATCGGAACCTCAACGAGAGTGATCCATCATAAGGTCTCGTGTCTTCATATCCGGTTTTCTTCGATCTTATCTTTTTGTGAATCTGCAAGAAGGGGTGGACGGCATGTTTTCCGGTAAACTAACTCTGATGCCTAAGTGAGTGTCAGTTCTAGAGAGAGAAAGAGACATAGTAGAAGTAGAGAGGGGATGATTCACCTTAAAATGAAAAGTGTGGTATTTATAGAGTTTAGATATCTTTATTCTGGGATAGGAGTTAATCTTGTCCAGAATAGGATTATTCTAGGATAATTAACTTGTTAACCGCGGATAGGCTAGGTTTGATTCTATTTGACAATGAAGGGGTTTACATTGTTTTTGTAGATTTTTTTTTAGAGGTGGATGTAAGGATAGAGGGGATGCCACTATTGAGGTATGCCCTGATACCCTTACTCGTGCCTCGTGTGATTCCGGAAGTTGGAGATTAGTACCTGATTTGAGGTACCAGATTACTCAGTACGAGGGTAGGAAAATGTAAAAGTGTGATTCAAGTGGGGGAATCCAACAGGCCATATGGTCCGATCCACTCGGACTAGCCGATCCGAGTGGAACGGATCCACTCAGATCGGTCCGAGCCCAAGTGAGTTTATCCACTCATGCCGTTTTTCCGACCTGCGGGTATTTTCAAATATTCGAATTCGTACATTTCGTGGTTTGACCTACAACGATGTCGAGCCGTCAAATCGACTGGTCGATCTCTTAATTGTGCGTGTATCCATCAATTAATTGAAAAGAAAAGTTTTTTTTTTTTTAAAAGTTTGTGAAGTTGACTTGGGCGAACATTATATGGTTCTCTAAAGTGTAATGAGTGTTGGTAGTTTTATTCTAAATATTTACTGAATTGTGAAACGGTATAACCGAGTGAATAACAAAATTCATGTTCAATTAAAAAAAATTACAAAAAATAAAAATTCAATTTTTTTTACACTTGGTTATTCCGTTTGGTAAATTCAGTAGATATTTAAAATAAAACTACCATACTCATTTACATTTTGGGGTTCATCTTGACTATACCATTTGCCCAAATCAACAGTTTATAAATATACCAGTTTCAATAGTCTGTTGGTAGTATGACTACAACGTTTGAGACTACTGGCTTGGCTTATATTCCCCTGTGGTAGTAAAACAAAAGCAGTCTAAATATTTTTTAAAAAAAAAACTTTTCTTTTATTTTATTTTTTAAATAAATAAATAATATTTTTCCTCAGCTACGGACTTTAACCGAACGATCGCTACACTGATATAATTTCTACTCACATTGTAGAACCAGGTGGGATATCTATCTATCTAGTCAATGGAAGAAATGACCACTCTACTCTAGTCTGTCTAACTAGAGAGTTTCAATACTCAAAGATTGATTCCTACTCAAGATTTTCGTCTCAAAGTCTTAATGAAATTTTGAAGAACAATTATATTAATTAATTAATTACAAAACTGGACAAACAACTCAAAAATAGATCATCTACCACGTCAACATTTTCAAAAATGCCTTCCGTCACCTTGAAATCAATCAATCCTCCTATCCTGAATTTGTTTCTGATGTCGAAAAATTACGCAGATTCTTCATTCAGTTGCTTCTAAACCAAGGCAATTTGGAATAAATCGAGTCCAACGGAAGGACACTACCGTAACGAAGAAGATACACAATGAACGTTAGATATGCACTCATAGCAATGCATACTAAAAAGCCGATCAACACTCCTCTAACTTCAGACACGAAGAAGTCGAGCAGCAGGTAGCCGTTGATCATTATCAATATTGCTGCCGAACTCCATGCAACTCTCTACAACATATGTAATATGGTTACTTGAAATGCAAGAAATATCGAGGTTGAGACGGTTTTTATTTTACCTGAAGAACCGGACCGATTGTAAACGATCCCATAAGCTGTTCCTTGGACACCAAGGTAATAAGCGGTATCAGAGCGAAAGGAATCTGAACACACTGCAGCAGATTCAGCCATTCTGTCAATTTATCAAACTTTTCCTCCGACCGGTTAAATATAACCGCGACAACTATAGTTGGCACGATGGCTAGGCTTCGGGATATTGTCGATCTCAGCCATTTCTTGACCGGCAAGTCGAGAAATCCCCCCATGATGAATTGACCAGCGTAAGTTCCCGTAATGGTGCTGCTTTGGCCTGCAGCTAATAAACCGACTCCCCAGATGTATAGTATCGGGAACGACCCACCCCCGTACTTCTCCTGAAGGTAGGTCCCGGCATTGGCTAGCCCGATGGTGGTGGCCTTTTCGGTGCCGTAGAATCCCTTTGCAAAGACCGAGGTGACTAGGAGGTTGATGATGAACATTATGAAGAGAGCAATAGAAGACTCTATTGAGTAGTAGTTGAGCGCCTCCTGGACTCGGCCCTTGCTTTGATGATCGACTTCTCTTGACTGCACTAAAGCCGAATGGAGGAAGACGTTGTGTGGTGTTATGACGCAGCCGACCACCCCCACGGCTTGGTGGATCGTCTTTGAGCTCAGTCTTGGAATTACAAGGCCTGAGATTCATTAAATACTATGTTATCAAAACAAGTATAATTCTGTTTAATTAAATCAGATAATGAAACATGTGTAACTGATACATTTTACATTTCCAAACAGTTTTAGAGTTCTGAACTTTAAAACTCACTAGAAAAAGGCAAATCACTAAATAAACTATAGAGCCATCAAATACAAACAACATACAAGAAAATCTTACCACTCAAGAGCTCTTGGCCGCTAGGCTTGGTCTCTGCAAACATGCCAGCAAATGACAAAGCCATTGTTGAGATGAGAACAGCGAAAACAGCTTCTAACTTCCTTATTCCGTAGTTCTCTAGGAATAAAAACACGAAACTACTCACCGGAAAGAGGGACAAACAAAAACAGAATCATTGTTACAAACAAGCCTTAGTTCCGAGTATCAGTTAGCACAGCAGTATTGAAACAAACTACAAATAAAAAACTGGTGTATTTACTTGATCGCAGTAAAAGGTAAACTTTAATCAATCGCAGCACAACATTGAAATTGTAAAGGAACTAGAAGGAAGCACAGTTGCAACTTGTGTGTTTGACGATGGGTTCTTTTTATTGCATGGAAACAGCAAATTAGTAGCTGGAAATGAAATATCAAACAGAAAGCCACACACTTTACGCCATTATACCCATAACGCACGCATATAGTATTTACTGTATTACCTTCCACAAGAGTTGAATTTTGAAACTATCATGTTTTTCCCGAAATTTGCTTAAGATTTTCTCGTCATCAGTTCCTTATTTCTTTAAGTGATAGTTATCAAATTGCTAGATGATATTTGACACTCGGACAAATTGCTAGCTCCATTAGTATTTCCATCTAATTTGAACAGAACAGGTCAGTTGTTCAGTACGCAATGAAGAAAAATTGCTAGCTGGTGTTTTGTCACACGAACAAATTGGTTATGATTCTCTTTATAAGGTGACTCATTCCGTCCAAATTATATAGCAATCTTAGCATTTTGTAGGCATTTTGTACACGTGAATTTTCAAATAGGAAAATATTCAATAGAACTCAGAATTGAGCAAATCATTCTCTTGAGAGGCACAAGGATCTAAAGATTACATACCAATCAGAGGCGGTGATAACAACGCCGACCCAGAGAGGAATCCATCCCCTGCTAAGAACTCTGATTCCGATGGCGCTTCCGATGACCTCCTGAATGTCAGCCGCAATAAGCGTGACCTCCGCCATGACCCACAGTATCAACCTCGCCCACCGTGGGTACTCCTCGCGGCATAGCTCCGCCAGGTGACGTCCAGTCACCACCCCAAGCCTCGCAGACAGCATCTGCAGCATGAACCCCATCAATGTCGCCCACATCAGCAGCCACAGCAGCGAATACCCCGCTATCGCTCCCGCCTGGAGGTCTCCCTCCAGATTTCCGGGGTCCAAGAACGCAATGCTCATCAGAAACCCAGGACCCGTGAAGAGCCATAGCTTCTTCCATGAGAAAGGGGGCGTTATTGTCGGGTCAATCGTCTCCATGTCGAACACCATGATCTTGTCCCGTGACTCGAAGGCGCGCTCTAGCTGCAAATCGCCGATCTCGCTGCTGGTGGGCGAGTGGAGGAGCTGCTCTTCGTCTTCCTGCTCGCCGCCATTGCTGATGGGTATAGCCTCCATCGACTTAGGATCGTTCATCGTCTGGCCTCGCCGGAAAGGAGAATCGCTGGCGTAAATGGATGATGTGGCATGCATGCAATGGAGGATGCCGGCACGATAGATAGAAGGAGGAAGCTCTTCTGTTCTGTTAGATGGGGTAAATAAATTCACGGAAGCCTTGAGTTCTGCGTAATAAATGGATGGAGATTCAAAGATCAAAACCCATTTTCACATGAAAATGATGCAAGGTGTCAGAGTCCGAACCCGGAACGGCGACAAAGATTGAACGGTTATTTTTGTCCTTTTGATCCATCATAGCGGGTAACGAAGGGCCTGCAGAATTGAGGTACTTTCTATGATAGTTTACCGATGTTATGAATACGTATATGGATATTCAATATTATGTGTATATATCATTTTCTTTATTTAGTTCTTATATTGATTTTACTTTTTTTCCAAGTCGATGTAATCCATATATAAGGCCGTGATAATAAGACATCATCAATTCCTTTCTTCTATTACTCTTTACTTTTGTAACACGTTATCAGTACGATATCGCTACAAAAATAAAATCGTTCTAGACCTCCTCGTGTCCTCCACATGATTATATGTTTGTCGATTATAATAAGAAAGCTGCCACCTCTAAATCGAAGAAGCTATGCTGACCCTTCATTAATTTTTATATATATATAGATAGATAGTTTTTTTTTTTTTTTTGTGAATTAGATAGATAGTGATTATATACATATTTTATTACCTCCGTTTTATTTTTAGAGTCGTTCACTGATCTGTGATTCATCTTCAACTCTTGGCTAACGACGATTCTGATTTTAATTCTTAATTGCATCATCTAACAACTTTATCTTAGCCAAGCCACCATCGATCGTTAGAGGAGTCAAGCCATCGTCTTTAGGGTTCCTGGCCTTCCCTGGCTTGAGTCTTTTCACGGTCACGGTCTCTCAGATTACCCCGGGACATTTCGATTCAGTGAAAGCCTCGATCGATTCCGCAAGCCGATTACAAGTTTTGCACTAAGCTCTGGTATCGATTCGAAAACAAGAGACGGGAGTATCATCTTTAAACTATTTTTATATATCCAATAATTGTTTCAAATTATCAATTTTATTGACTAATTAATATTCTAATCAATATTGTTGTTATGTTGCAGTAATATGACGTTACGCAATATGTTTCATCACCACACTCAATTTTATGTGAGCGTTGCAATTTACGATCATAAAGATGATATACTCCACTCCTTAAAGTGAGTGTTGTAGTTTATGTTATATTATACTTCCTGAAATTAGTATTACAGTTTATGATCACAATGATAATATCTTGCACTCCATGAAGTGAGTATTGCATATTATGATTACAATAAAAATATTTGTCACTCCCTGAAGCGAGTGCGGAAGTTTATGATTGACTTTGAAGGAATACGATTTTACTATTGTTATCATGTCATGGTTGACTTTGAAAAAGATAAAATAATTAGCATCATCATGATATCGATAAAGAGCGATGATGCCTCTTACAAATAAAGAATGCACGAAAAGAATGCAAAGTCCAATTGATTTGGAATAATGATAACTATGAGAAGCGTGGTGACACAAGCAGAAAAGTAATGATATTATGCAGCGCGAGATTTGATCATATGAAGCGCAATGACTCTAGGTAAAGTGGCATATGTGAAAAGCAAAAATCTTTGGATATATTATAATGAGATATTATGACAAAAAAAAAAGTGCACTCTTTATGAATGACGGATCCTGAAGATCCGATATTACGATCTTGGAGATCAAGAATTATGAATTATATTTCTCTTAATTTATATGTATATTTCTTGCACTATATTTAATTTTACAGTTATATTTTATATTTCTTGCACTACATTTACATTTACATTTTTATTTCTTGCACTTCGTGATATTTATTATATACATTTATTTTTATGCTCATTGCATTTATAAAATGATCCAGAAGATCAAGAGTTATTCAGAAGCTCAAGAATTACTACTTTTAGAATCCGGAAGATTCTAGAATGAATGAGAAAAGGATCAAGATAATTCAATTTATAAAATAATGATCTTCTAGTATAAGAAAAAAAATCATGAATACCATGAATTATATTATAAATAAGGGATCGTGAAGATCTCAAGAGATCATGAGTTATGATTAAAGGATCCTGAAGATCCTAGAAGATCTAGAACTATAAATAAAGGATCTGAAGATCCTAACAATCTTAAATTATGAACAGAGATCCTGAAGATCCTGAATTGTTTCAAATGAACGATCCTGGGGATCGTAAGAAATTCTGAGATATGAATAAAAGATTCATAAAAATCTTGAGCTACGAATAAGAATCATGAAGATCCTAAAATATTTTGAGCTATAAATGATCTGAAGATCATGAATTACTAGCATTTATATGAAATTATATTATTATGTTTTTTTACGCTTTATACATTATTTTTATTATTATTTTTTATATGCTTTCATATACTTCATATTTATTTCTTATTATAAGAATGTGAATACTCCGCAATCATCATTATGATGAAGATGAAAAAAAACAAACATGCGGATTGTGTTATTAGGATTATGAAAAAAAAAAATCAGGTAAAACCAGAAGTTTACGAGCCAATATTGGCGTGATTGATTATATATTCGGTAAACCGGAAGTTTACTGATTCATATAGAGGTAAACCAGAGTTTTAACCATATAATACAGTATTTGGCGTGGCCGGTTAAAGACCATTCTGGATCACTTAATATTAAGATATAATATATTTTTAAATAGATTAATATTATAATAATAAATAAATCACATTACAATGTACATTACAAACCAAACCAAATACTGTAATCTGACATTACACTCCACATTAAAGCACAAACTAAACACTGTAATCTGACATTACACTCCACATTACATTGTTGATTACGAATCAACCCGTTGGGTCAGAACATTACAAGTAATCTCACATTACGTCACATTACATTGTGACTTTCATTTCATATACACATTTAACAAGTTGATTCTGGGGAAAAAAACAAGTTGGTTGACCAATAGTTAATCGAATTGCATTTATACTGGCGAGCTGAGTTTGTACTCTTTTCAAGGCGTCGTTTGATAATATTCAAAATTCAAAATTGTGTAAGCATTCTTATAGTTACGTTGTGATTATTAATATAATATGAAATATAATATTAGATTGAAATGTTAAATTATGTTACAATAATAGTATAATGATATATTATTGTGTTGAGTATAAGTACACTGTAAGACTTAATAGAATTTTCATGTTGATGTTGATGTTATTTAGTAAAAAAAAATAATTCTTACGATTTTAATGCATAATTCTTTTTTACTTTTTTCTTGAACCTAAATATATGAAAAATTTCATCTAAATACCCACCATATTGAACTCAAATACATATATAATGGTATGCAACTTTCGTTTACAAATATACCTATGTACGAATCTGCAAATTGCGTACACCGATCTATCCAACTCAGGTTCGCGTACGATTTGTCGAGATTTAGGGTTTTTGAATTCATATTTTCAAAATCAGTGATTAGTTTTTTAAGTGAGTACACAAATCTCGTCCGCTTACGACCGTTACATTATCGGTCGTCTCATATAGCCGTTTTCTAGCAAACATCGTTGTCGAGACACAACTTTCACACGGTATGCGACTCTCATTACGTGTTAAACCCTACACGAATAGGATTCACGTACCGTTCTGCTATATAAGAAAAACAACGCAAATCTCATTCAGGGGCAGACTAAAAAACTAAATTTCTCTCTTCATCTTATTCAGATTTTAGTCTTCATCTTGTTTTTCATCTGATTCAGAACTTTCCATGGCGTGTGGTAGTGGTAGCTCTTCAAGCTCCGATGGTAGACGTAGTTTAAGATGGGCGGAAAAGGAACAAGTGGACCCTTCAGTTCTGTATGATCATGATTGTCACATCTCTTAACGTGCCCCTTCAATTTCCAAATTTTATTTAAATTAATAAAATGTTATTTAGAGTTACATGCTGATAGAGATATACATACTTGTTACTACTTATAAGGGTAAATTTCAATTTTCGAGATGTTGTATTTTTATTAAAAAAAATTAGGAAGACAATCATCAAAAGTGTCACTTGTATAAAATTTAAATTAAACTAACTAATTAATTATATTGATTAATAACAACTAATATTATATATTTTGTATACATGTAATTAACATACGGTTAGTTCGGTCTCCAGGGTCCACAAAACTCAAAAACCAGCCCGGTCCGAAAAAACCGATTTAGAGTTGAAAAATCCATTTGAAAACCGGATCAAACATTTTCAGTCTAGTCTTTTCAATTCAGACCGGTTTTGTTTACCGGTTTTTCGGATCATGCGGATTTTGCTTTCTCCTCTTAACTAGACGTTTCGACTTTCGAGTTTAAACTTTGAAAATGAAAAATAAAAAAAAATAAAAATTATCTAGTGCGAATATAGATTATTTAGGTGTAAAAACAAATATGCTATAAATACTGCTTTCTTAATGGGCTCCAAATAAAAACATCATATCACTTCGTTTCCATGAACTATCATTTTGTGAATTTCATGTATTGAACTTCACTATTTACCAACGATATTAGTGGTCTAGTGGTTAAAAGCACTTGTTGCTGATAACGCATATTGTTCGCTAAGTGAATCGAAAAAATTTCAAATCTTATTGAAAAGTCTGAACATTATGTTGCGATGAGTTTAGGTTCCCATATGTATAGTCCATTCATTTTTTATTTAAAACAAAAAAAGGTTCACTATCATTAGTCTAAATAAATAAATAAAACTTCACCAACTTTTGCAGATTTATTTATTATATTCGGTTGAATAAAGCCTAATTAATTATTGGGCCAAAAAAGCCCAATACTTGAAACTCAAAAGTCCAAAAAAAAACCTAGACGTGTGAGAAGTTTTTTTCATCGACTTCTGGCTCGAGGAGACCGAGCCCACATTTTAATTTCTCAAAACGTTTTCGAAATCTTTCCTCAAATAATATTTTTTTTTCTTCCCGAGCGATCTCGGTCTCAGATTTTCCATTCCCAAACTCGAAGCCTCCGATTCGACGCCACCAACGCCGCCGAACGATGGAGGAGAAGCCACAAGTACTCCAAGAGTCGGCGCTCAAGAACCACCCTTCCTTCAATCCTAGCACTACATTTAACATATGGCCTCCGTCTCAGCGTACTCGTGATGCGGTCGTCACCCGCCTCATCGACACGCTCACCAGTCCTTCCGTCCTTTCCAAGCGCTACGGTACTATTCCATCCCAGGAGGCCGCTTCCACCGCCCGCACCATCGAGGAGGAGGCCTTCGCTGCTGCCGCCGGGTTCGCTGCTGCGGACGATGATGGCATCGAGATCCTCCAGATCTACTCCAAGGAAGTCAGTAAGCGGATGCTCGAGGCCGTGAAGTCGCGCGCCGGCTCCACTGCAGTCGCTGCTAGTGCCGCCGACAGCCAGGAGCATAGTACGGTCACGGATTCTGGTCCCGCCCATACTGCTTCTGAAGTCGGTTCAACCGTTGAATCCGAGGCTTAGGTTAGGCTTTACTTGTTCTTCGGAGCTTGTTACAGCATGTTAAGTTTTAGTCATGGTAGCATTTCAGATTTTATGCCCTAATTACGAATTTTGGTGATTGGAGTATTAGAGATCTTTCTAGGGTTTCAATCTCCCATCTGGTCAAGTGTTTTCTTTATCATTGCATCATTTATCCATAGAATATTGCTAAATCATTACGAAATCTTTAACGAAAAATGTTAAATCGTCTTGTAAATTACGAAATGCTTCTTTTAACTGAGGCTCGCAATTTATGACACGGACACGTACGAAAAAAAACATGTTCGTGCTAGCGTATTGACAGAATGATAATACAAACACGATTAATCGATATAAGTTCCGTGTTGTGTTCGTGTTTAAGTATCATAACACGTAGCTTAATTATTTTTTGAACAAATTTTATTTATTATTTTTAAAAACTCTAATTAGTGGTGTAATTTGTAGTGTTTATAAACTCTATATTACTAATTTATGAATGCAGACATTAATTTATAGTTTTTTTTATATATAAAGTTCATTATTTTGATTTTTGCTTAAATATCTTGCATAGAGATGTACAACTACTAAATATCCTTACACAACACGATAGCACAATACAAAATGATCGAAAATATTCGTACCGTTTTTGTGTTTGTAAAACGTGACACGATAAACTTACCGTGCGTGTTCGTATTAAATAAGTTTAGCACGACACGATCATTGACACACTATAGCATGAATTCCCACACCTACTTTTATATATAATAATCTTAAGATTAGAAGATTATATATGACAGTTGACTGAGTACATACATTCTGTCGAGCCTAAAAGACTTTAGCTGCTCCCATCTTCTTGACCATACTCTGTTTCACTTCATTCCACGAAACTATTTATGTTTGTGGACCTGCAGACCTCCCCACTATTTTCATTCCAGCAAATCTGTGTATGTCCCCCATGAATCCATAATGTAATACGGTTTCGACGAACCTTTAGGGATATTGTTGTGATTATTGACTAGAGCACATGCTTTTTGTTTGGCCAAAACTGGAGCACGTACTTTTGAAACGTACGTATATAATTCACGTTTTACATAAGTATTTACATTGGGCCAAAAAAATATACAGTAACTATTTACATTGTCGACAGAATTATATGTAAGATTAAACCAACCTAATTGCAGTCAAATTTCTTCTTCTTCTTCTTCTTCCTAGAAAAGAGAAGAGAGGTTGTTAATGGCCAGGACCTTTGTTGCTGGGTCCTGCGACCAACTGAAACGCCAAGCTCCTCATTGGTATCCAACGGTGGTGGATGTGTGCACCATCATCATTTGAAGCCCAACTTCCCACCGTCGGATTTAAATCGTTGCTGGTTTGTTGATTGCTGCTGCCGGCAAGTGGTCGGCCTTGAACGGTGCTGCAGGGGAGTAATAGCAGCAGCAGCAGCACAGCCGCCACGAACAGAGCAATGGGACGATAACTCCGTCTCATCATCATTATCAATTAATTATTGGTTTGTTTGGATTTGGAGAAGAGATAGATAGATATCTCTGTTAAGAAGAATTCTTATTCTTATTATTATATATATACTAGAAGAAGAAGAAGTCGATATATATATAGGATAGAGATGTGCGGCCCGGGAGTGGTGGTGTGTGGAACTGGAAATGGTATAGAGGACGGCACGAAAAGCTGCGAATTGTGGCTGCTTAAAGAGTTTGGGTGGGTCCCTTCCTTTATTCTCCACTTTTCGACAGACATGAACAACTTATTCGCATTTTACTCACCGTCCCTCCCTCCTTATAGACACTACATTCATTCATAATCCCTACATCCGTTCTTTTACAACACTACATACATCCATAACCTAAAAGTTGCCAACTTATATGCACGTGTTCTCTCCTCTCATAATAATTACTTTTTCTCTGCAACCTTTTCTTCCATATTTATTTCATTACAATTCCTTCCACAGGAAAATTCTAAATTGGATTCCAATTTGACGGGTTATAGTTAGTGCGAGCTTATTTATGCACTTATGCAATATTTAGATTTTTTTTTTTTTAAAGATCCTGGTTTTCCTGCTTTGGTGGGTCTCTGAGATCCTACCGATAACATATAAATGGATGTCTGTATAATATGATTGATTGCGTAAATCCCGTGTTAGCTACAAAATGGGGGGAAGTATACGATGTTGGATTTAAAAGTCTTGATTTCTTAGCTACGTCGTCGACAACATCTGTAGGAGGTAAAATGAGGTGTTGTGCCAACGATACCTCTCTTATGCTTAAGTTAGTATACAATAATTAGTAAGTAATGATAATGTTAATTAATAAATGTGTAAAATCTATTAATTATAGGAGACTTAAACCGACTTTGGGATGGTGACTCCTTTTTTATTATTGGTTGATTAAGGTGATGACAACCAGAATTTTGTTGGTGGAGATAATCAGTAGCAATGTTTTGAAAACCGGACCGGATCGGCGGTCGGACCGGATCGGGCCGCGAACCGGGTATATCACCGGCCCGGTTTGAGTAAAAGAACGAAATGCATAGTGAACCGGGTCTGTTATGAGAATTGGCGGTATTGTGCAATATCATTATGGATGCTTTATTGACGACGAGGTATTGTTGACATGCATTCGTTCGTAACATCGTATATATGTACGCGACTCGTTGGTGCTGTAACAATTTGACTTTTTGACGAGACTTTTTTGTTTTTATATTTTAGATTAGATAGATAGATGAGATTAATTTTGATATTACCTGCTTTTAGAATATTTTATTATATTATTTTGTATACTAGTAGAATTTTATAATTCATATGTTTGAATTACGATAACTCTCTCTCTCATAATATGTATTAAAATAAAATTATTTGTAGAAATAATTTATCCGACAGTGAACATTCATGTAGTTGAAAATGAAGAAGTAGCTAGCTACTTACGCGGTGGTGGCCAGGACCTTGGCTGTTGCTGGGTCGTGAGGCCAATCGAAACGTCAAGCTCCTCAATATCACAGAGGGTTAGTAACTAAAAAACTGTCCAAGGTTTACCCTATGTTAAAATTAGATGTCTGAAGTTTGAAATGTTAAAATGGACTGTCTCAAGTTTCATTTTTGTTGAAATTTGGTGTCTCGGTGTGATTACTTTAGAGAAGTCAATTCCGACGAAACCGTCTGTCAAATTCGAGCTCACATACACACTCCCTTCTCGTCATCTTGCCGGGACCGTCACCTAAAAAGTTGGTCATATACGGGCAAGTAAATCTCGCTCTATTGTCCTTGGAAAATGACTCTATACCACTCTTCTAGAAACTTTTTTTTTAATGTTCAATTTTTAGGTGAAATTTGACGATTTTGTGAAAAGTAAAGAGTGATGGATTATGAGTGGGTTGGTGAGTTGATGAAAATGATGGAATGAAGATGAAAAGACGCACAAAGACACCAAATTTTAACAAAAATGAAACTTGGGACAGTCCATTTTAACATTTCAAACTTCAGACACCTAATTTTAACATAGGGTAAACCTTGGACAGTTTTTTAGTTATTAACCCTATCACAGATGATGATTCGGAGATGCGATTGCCAGTGATGGGTTCCGATGTAATCGTTAGCCCCGTTAACAGCCAGTGGACGGCGAGCAAGTCCAGTGGGCCTCCTGAAAAGCCTGGAAGGCCCAGAGGCCCAGTACGAAGGGTCCCGACTTTAGCAGTCCCGATGAATGAGCTGAATGCTCCCGATAAGAAGCCTCTGAGTAGGCCCCGATATGACTTAGTAAAGGCCCCGATAATAAAGCCCCGCAGAGGCCGGACCTGTCCCGTAGAGACTGAAGGTCCTGGGTGGTGATCTAGAATGAGACAACTCTGGAGTCCCCGACAGGAGTCGAGACTTGTGATCAGAGGATAAGGCCGAGAAACCCGCCTACTAGATGAGAGTAGTGGGAAGACGGTTAAGATATAGATAATCTCCCCCGAGATACGCAGGGCGTGCCCGAGATACGCGGAGGTATGGGTAAGATACGCGGAGCGTGGGGCGAGATATACGGAATCCCAGCCGAGATATACGGAATCGTGGCGAGATACACGGAATCATGGGTAAACCAGGCGTAGTAACAGGTAACTGAGTAACTCCTCCTTCTATATAAAGGGGGAGGTTACCTCAGAAAACCATCATCTAAACTAGGCTAATACGAACTTAAACTTTGCTTACCACCCATTGATCACCGTACTCATTTAAGCATCGGAGAGGGATTCTGGGTCACCACCCAGGTCATCCCCTTTTGCAGGATTACGCGGAGCCCAGGAGTCCAGAGCATTCCGTCAAGGACGTAACGGAGCTTCGCCCGTGATCCAACATTGGCGCCGTCTGTGGGAAGCTTACGAAAAGTCAAGATAGCTTCTACCAGATCAATGGCCGGTGGTGGCAAGAAGAAGCAAGTTCAGGCTGGCAGTTCTCGTCCCGCGGGAACTGTGAACTCCCCGTTGCCAGAACGCGTTGCTGAACAAGGTGAGAACCCTGCTCTCTCCCAGACAGGGGGGGCAAGGTGATGGCTATGAGGTCTCAGTCCGAGACGCTGAGACGAACATGCAGGATGTCCCGTGTAGGGAGGAAGATGAGGCTCCCCCAAACCCGGTGGGCCATGGAAGAGAAGGAGTCCCGCGAAGGGAAGAAGGGTCGTCTTCGAACTCGGAGTTAGCCAAGGCAGTAGCGGAGGCTATGTCCATGTTCTTGGCCGCCATGGAGGCCTTGCTGGATAAGAGAGAGGCCACCAGGAGAGCGGAGGAGTTGCCTCCGCGAGAAGAACTACCACCACCTCCGCCGAGGGTGGACCCCGAGGAACATGAGGTTCCGCCCAGGAGCAAGGGTAAGGAACCAGCACACCCGGAGAAGTTCGTGGTTGACGGCCCGGGACCGGTGCAAAATAGAACCATTCCCTTGAATGACCCCATCACCCCCGATCAGGTGGTGAAGATCGTGAGCATCTGCATGGGTGATCAGAAGCAGATGACATCGGAGCTGAGGGATCGGTCCAGCCATCCTTTCGTGCCACGGCTGATCGATACCGTAGCCCCGCCTGGGCTAGGTATTCCGACCATCAAGGAGTACGACGGTGAGGGGGACCCAGTTCGCCATGTGCAGAGGCACGTCCAGGCCTGTATGGGACGAACATCGAACGATGATCTTATATGCTCATTGTTCCCGATAACCCTGGGAGAAAGGGCCATGACTTGGTTCTTCAGCCTCCCCCCAGGAAGCATCACCTGCTGGGCCGATATGCACGATCGCTTCATCAAGCAATATCAAGGTCGGAGACGCCTCCTGAAGAGCGTGAGGACTTTAACCCAGGTGGTGCAGAGGCCCGATGAATCGTTGGCATACTATTACCAACGGTTCACTGCTAGTGCTGCGGAGATTGACGAAGAAATCTCGGAGGGAGAGATGATTCGCACTTTCCTAAGGAACTTGAGCGCTCCGTACGGTTCCGACCTGATGCATAGCGTAGCCGCGAAAGCTGTGTGGAGCATGGAGGCCCTGCAGGCGAGGGTGAAACAGCAAATCGACGTCCAGGAGTCGAAGATTGCTGCTGGAGAGCTCGATCCCCCGAGGTCGGGAAGAGGAAAGCCATCGTCCAAGATGTCGGATGATCGCAAGGGGAGCGACAAGTTGGAGGGAAGTAGAAACCGTGGTCGTCCCGATAAAAGAGAAGACAAGCGTCCTCCGAGGAAGGACAACCGAGAAGGTCGGGCTGTTCCCATCAATAGCTCGATGACCTCTGTGTTAGCTATGATGGACAGACAAGGTCTCGCTCGATACCCCCCGAGGAAAGAAGGCGAATTCCTAGGAGGCCGCCCTGACCGTTACTGTCGTTACCATCGTGCCAATGGTCACGACACTGAGAACTGTCGGGAGCTGAAGAAGGAGATTGAAAAGCTGATCCAGAAGGGAAAGCTGAAGGAGTTCGTCGGGAAAGGACGGTGCCGATCCCGTTCCAGAAGTCGGTCCCGATCCCGTTCCAAGTCCCGCGACCGATCCCCGAAGAAGAAGAAGGTCGAGCATGAGGCTTCAGGATCAGGTGCCCGCAAGGAGAGGCGGGGAACTATCAACGTCATCCACGGAGGAATGGCAGCGGGAGGTGATACCTCCGCTTCCAGGGAGAACTATGCTTCGCGCATATCTGCCGCGGTGGTGTTAGGAAAAAGGTCCCGGTCGTGGACCCTGAAGGAGGAAATGGTGATTTTTTTTTCTGCGGAGGATCTAGTTGGCGTGGAGAGCCCTCACGACGACGCCTTGGTCGTGACCCTGGATGTGGACGGATTCGAGATGAAGCGGATCCTGATAGACGGAGGGAGCTCCTCCGATATTCTTTTCTTGGACGCTCTGGAAGCCATGGGAAAGACGAAGAAGGACCTGACGCAGGTGGACTTCCCGATGGTGGGATTCTCTGGCTCCACTTCCTACCCGTTTGGAATGATTACCCTACCAGTAGAGTTTGGTAGTGGCTGGAAGATGGAGAAGCGAAACGTGGATTTCGTCGTAGTGGAGTCTGCGGGGGCATACAACGCGATCATCGGGAGGACCACTATCAACCCTCTTATGGCAGTCGCCTCGACGGTCCACCAGAAGATGAAGTTCCCGACTGATAACGGAGTCAGAGAGGTCAAGGGTGACCAGGTGGCATCGCGAAAATGCTACGTTAACGCCACCCGACGAAGAAGGAGGGAGACCATGACTGTCCTTCAGACTGATGCAGATCCTCGAGAGGAGTATGGGCGTCCCGCCCCCATGGAGGATTTGAAGGAAGTGGAGATCGATGGGCCTCAGAGGAAGGTGAAGATCGGCTCTGCTTTGTCGGAGGAAAGAGCCCGAGAGTTGATCGAGCTCTTGAAGGAGTTTAGGGAGCTGTTTGCCTGGTCCCCGAGTGATATGCCAGGAATCAGCCCCGACGTGATAGTGCACGAGCTGAAGATAGACCCCGCGATCAAGCCTATCGCGCAGAGAAGGCGTCCGATGGGCGCGGACAAGAGGATCGCGATCCAGCAGGAGGTGGGCAGACTGCTCGATGCTGGATTCATCAAGGAGCTCCGATTCCAGACTTGGGTGGCTAACCCAGTGCTGGTGCGAAAAAGTAACGGAAAGTGGCGGATGTGTGTCGACTTCCGCGACTTGAACAAAGCCTGCCCGAAGGACTGCTACCCGCTGCCGAGGATCGACCAGCTGGTGGATGCCACCTCGGGACATGAGCTGTTGAGCTTCATGGATGCCTATTCCGGATACAACCAGATCAAGATGGCGAAGGAGGATGCCCCCCACACAGCTTTTTACGCTGACAGTGACGTCTACCATTACGACGTGATGCCCTTCGGATTGATCAATGCCGGAGCAACTTACCAGCGGATGGTGAACAAGTTGTTCGGAGACATGCTGGGGAAAACCATGGAGGCATATGTGGACGACATGCTGGTGAAGTCCCGACAGGCAGGAGACCATGTCCAGAATTTGGCGGCGGCATTTGAGCGGATGAGATTCCATCAGGTTCGGCTAAACCCCGACAAATGTGCTTTCGGGGTGAACTCGGGGAAATTCCTAGGGTTCATGGTGAGCCAGAGAGGAATCGAGGTGAACCCTGAGAAGCTGCGAGCGATCGAAGAGATGCAGTCCCCGAGGACTCATCGGGAGGTCCAGGTGCTGAATGGCCGCTTGGCCGCGATGAATCGCTTCCTATCCAAGGCGAGTGATCGAGCTATGCCATTTTTTGATGTATTGAGGGCCAACAAGAAGTTCGAATGGACCGACAAGTGCGAGGAAGCGTTCCAGGCACTCAAGCAGCACCTCCGTACCCTTCCGCCGTTGGCGAAACCGGTTCCAGGCGAGCCGCTCTATCTCTATTTGGCTATTTCTGATGTGGCTGTTAGTTCTGTTTTGATTAAGATTGTCAAGGGCAACCAAGTGCCTATCTATTATGTAAGCAAGGCGTTTGCCAAGTCTGAAATAAACTATCCCGCTATTGAGAAGTATCTCTTCGCGTTGATTATTGCCGCTCGAAAACTGCGACCTTACTTCCATGCCCATGAAGTCACGGTATTGACTAATCAGCCCTTGAAACACTTTTTGAACCGACCGGAGGCGTCGGGGAGATTGGTAAAATGGGCCATCGAGTTCACGGAGTTCCGCATTCATTTCGCTCCGAGAACCGCTATTAAGGGCCAGGCGTTGGCAGATTTTATAGCTGAGTCTACGGCACCCGATCTGGAAGTAACGGGTCCCGTAGAGGGGGCAACCATGGAAGGAGTCCCGACAACAGAACAGCAGCCAGAACAGCCAAATGAGGAGAACACCTGGGAGATGTACACTGATGGTTCATCGAGTGTAGAAGGCTCGGGGGCAGGATTCGTGCTGATAACGCCCGGCGGAGGCGAGCCCTTACGATATGCCCTGGCGTTGACGTTCAAAGCCACCAACAACGAAGCAGAGTACGAGGCTCTCATCACAGGCCTCAAGATTGCCAAGGGTACGGGGGTCGACCATTTAAAAGTGAAGTGCGATGCTAGCTTGGTTGTAAATCAAGTCCAGGGGAACTATGAGGCTAAAAGTCCGACGATGAAGAAATATTTGCACGAGGTGCGGACTTTGAAGGGAAGCTTCAAAAGTTTTGATATCGAGGCGATCCCAAGGGAAGAAAACGCGGAAGCAGATGCCTTGAGCAAGTTCGCTCAGGGAGTGGCCCCCGAGGAGAATCGGAAGGTGCATTTCTTAGAGAAGGTGATTATCTCAAACATTGACCCGGTGGAGGTCTGTGCTATTGAGACAGGATCGGAAGAAGAGGAGAAGCCTACTTGGATGACACCGATGGTCACGTACCTGACTACGGGGATACTCCCCGATGACAAAATGGCAGTTGTCAGGTTGCGGCGGATTGCGGATAACTATGCAATGGTGGACAACCAGTTGTACAAAAAAGGGTACGTAAAGCCTTTTCTAAAATGCGTAGCAGAGCCTGACACAAATCGGATCCTGAGGGAGCTACATGAAGGAGTCGCGTCCTGCCATGAAGGAGCCCGATCTCTGGTAAGGAAGGCATTGAACCTGGGCTACTATTGGCCCTCGATGAATAAAGAAGCGACCGCGATGGTCCGATCCTGTGATGCATGCCATAGGTACGCCCCAAATATCGCGGCTCCCGCCGCGGACTTAATGCCCATCAGGAGTGCATGGCCCTTTGCGCAATGGGGAATTGACTTGGTGGGACCACTTCCCCAAGCGAGAGGTCAGTGCAAGTACTTACTCGTGGCTATCGACTACTTCTCAAAGTGGATAGAGGCTAAAGAATTGGCTAGAACGACGGGGCAGCAGGTCCTCAAGTTCCTTCAGACTCAAATCATATCCCGGTACGGGGTCCCACGAGTGTTGATCAGCGACAACGGCCCTCCGTTCAATGGGGCTCAGTTGAAGGAGTACCTGGAAGAATTAAACATTGAGCAGTCCCGATTTTGGACGAGAAACCTTGTGTGGTGAAGTCCCGATTTTGGACGAGAAGCCTTAAGTGGTGAAGTCCCGATTTTGGACGAGAAACCTTGTGTGGTGAAGTCCCGATTTTGGATGAGAAGCCTTAAGTGGTAAAGTCCTGATTTTGGACGAGAAACCTTAAGTGGTAAAGTCCCGATTTTGGACGAGAAGCCTTAAGTGGTGAAGTCCCGATTTTGGATAAGAAACCTTAAATGGTAAAGTCGCGAGTAAAACGTCGGAAGGACGTATGAAGTCATCTTAAATAGTGCATTGGAACGTTCTGAGTAACGATTTGTAAGCCGCTTTAGATAAAGTGCAAATGATCATCGAAACCAAAACAGATAAAAGAAATCCCTTATATAAAGGCTCGAAAGCCAAAGGAGTTCGTTACAAGAAACAAAGGAGAAAAACAACAAGGACTAAAAGATGTAGGTATTAAGCTTGGTCCTTATTGGCGGTGTCAGCAGGAGTTGGATCCACGGAGTTAGTGGCAGAAGGCTCCACAGGGTCATCCGTTGGAGGAATGGCTGTTAGAATCATGGGATCGAGGAGTTTCCGATGAAGAAGCAGCTCCTCTTCACTCTGAACTTGTGGTATGCATTTCCGGCCTTGAGCATCGGCCTCTTTGGCGGAAATGATACATCCTTCCTGGAGAGCTGCATCATAAGCAGTGCTGAAAATTTCGTTCAGAACATAGTCGAAGTTGAAAGGCTTCCTTCCCTCGAAGCCAGATCCACCATCTGAAATTAGCCGTTGAAAAGACTGTTAAGCTCATTCGGAAAAATACAATTAAGCTAAGTAAAGAGGCAAGCAAACAATGGAGAAGGAAACCTTACCAGACATGGTAAAGTCTTGAATCACTTGAGGAGCAAAACACATGGGGAGAAGAAAACTTCAGGTCCAAAAACGGAGGCACTTCCGAAAATGGAGACGGTGAAGAAGAATATTGCCCAGGTCTTAGCTTTATAAGCAAAATGACAGATTGGACGGACTTAATCTGGACCGTTGAAGATGAAACAATTCAATCTCAACCGTCGAAGACTGAGGGACAGTACAGAAAAGACGATGCTGACGTAATGAGTGCCTTTTTCAGAAAACGACAGTCACGCTGATGTGAGCGTCGTTTCTTTATCCCTAGGCATTTAATGCTACAGTAACCAAGGAGTCTCCTCGGATTTGGCAACTGCCCGTGGGGCCTGGTGGGCCCAAGGCAATCATGAGTAAGAGACTCTGTTATGTAACGATCAACACGCAAGGCAAAAACCTCCGACAGTGGTATCAGAGGGTGTGGAAATAAAAGCCTTCGACAAAAAGGCATCAAGGAAATGCAAAAACCCCGACGGTGGTATCGGGAGGTGCGAAGACAAAGGCCTCCGACGGTGGTATCGGAAGGCATGAAAGCGAAAACCTTCGACGAGAGAGGTCAAAAGATCTGGACTGGAAGACATGACGAACTAAAAGTCCCCCATGTCTTGGGGGCAAATGATGGGTTCCGATGTAATCGTTAGCCCCGTTAACAGCCAGTGGACGGCGAGTAAGTCCAGTGGGCCTCCTGAAAAGCCTGGAAGGCCCAGAGGCCCAGTACGAAGGGTCCCGACTTTAGCGGTCCCGATGAATGAGCTGAATGCTCCCGATAAGAAGCCTCTGAGTAGGCCCCGATATGCCTTAGTAAAGGCCCCGATAATAAAGCCCCGCAGAGGCCGGACCTGTCCCGTAGAGACTGAAGGTCCTGGGTGGTGATCTAGAATGAGACAACTCTGGAGTCCCCGACAGGAGTCGAGACTTGTGATCAGAGGATAAGGCCGAGAAACCCGCCTACTAGATGAGAGTAGTGGGAAGACGGTTAAGATATAGATAATCTCCCCCGAGATACGCAGGGCGTGCCCGAGATACGCGGAGGTATGGGTAAGATACGCGGAGCGTGGGGCGAGATATACGGAATCCCAGCCGAGATATACGGAATCGTGGCGAGATACACGGAATCATGGGTAAAACTGCCAGGCGCAGTAACAGGTAACTGAGTAACTCCTCCTTCTATATAAAGGGGGAGGTTACCTCAGAAAACCATCATCTAAACTAGGCTAATACGAACTTAGACTTTGCTTACCACCCATTGATCAACGTACTCATTTAAGCATCGGAGAGAGATTCTGGGTCACCACCCAGGTCATCCCCTTTTGCAGGATTACGCGGAGCCCAGGAGTTCAGAGCATTCCGTCAAGGACGTAACGGAGCTTCGCCCGTGATCCAACAGCCACATCGGCATATATAATTGAATCCCCACATCACATCTGAGAGCTCGGCTTTAATTGGGCGGTCAAGGACTGTCCGGAAATCAAATCAGCAGAAGTAGAATCACCACGTACGGCCGAAGCAGTACTGTACCAACTCCTCCTCATCCTCGGATAATACAATTAATCCAAGGTTTAGTCTGCTCCCACCACTATGTAGTCCTTAGTTATTCATATATATATATACCAGCTACAACTACAGCTACCTGAATTAAATTGACTATATAGTGCTAGCTAGCTAGTATAATCTATATTCATATACAACAATATATCAATGTCGTGTCATCCATGTATTTATGTTGGCGAGTTGGAGTCGTCGCAGCATATGTGTACGAAGACAAGAGAATGTGTGCTTGGTTTGGATGGAGTTGGCCGCGCTACAACAAATTGACTTTTTAACTAAGCGCCAGAAACAATGTGGTGGGTGAGATAGATTATTATAGAATAATAATTAACAGAAAATCTAAGTCAAATTACAATAAATAAAGTGAGATTTTTTTCTTCTTCTAGTAAATAGTTCATTCCATTTCACAATAAGAAACGTCAAAGTGGATTGAGAATGTGTTATTATTACTATATAGATCTGATAAATTTCATATCCCTAGGTATATATGTATATATATATGGTATGGAAGCAAAAGAATAAAGGGGCGGGCCGCATGGTTATGAACGTGGTGTCGTGTCTAGCTTTTTTGTTATGGCGCTTTTTGCATGGGCGGTCTCAAATCAAACTGATCGATGTATAAATATGACTGAGGTACAATACAACAAGGCAATAAAAGAAAGACGGTGCGGTGCTTTTTATTAGTTATTGATTGATTGGTTAAATATTTGTGATGATGAGGTTTTGGACAGCTTACATGCCACGTACGTGTTGCACATCCCGACAATTGCCCACTTTAATTAGCAGATCATAATAGACACAACGATATCATTCATATTTTGTCAAATTTTACGTAAACGCCTTCAAAGTCAACCATGCATATTGTATAACTTGTTGACTACACCTTAATTGATAGTCCTGGCTGGCCGGTGATGACTAGCTAGTAATTTACTAATTAATTAATCTCGCCGTCTCATCCTCCGTTTCGGAAATTTCATTCGGCCATCTTTGAGCTCTACTATGTGTTGGATTTATCACGGTTACATTCAAATTTCGTAGCGTTACTTATTCAATCAATTTTTTTTTTGTCTAATCTTCTTGTTTGAGTTCAGGTATGAGTTTGGTTCGATTGAATGAATTGTGTCAGCGACACTGTTGTATCATGGGAGGTGATAGTCCCGTATTAAACCTCGTTGCATAACATGAGAGTGAGGTGCGGTGAAATTACCTTAAGGAGACCGTGATCAGCACAGGTCTCAGTAAAAAATTCGTCTTTCCAATTCGATCTACGGATCGCAATTTCAGTTTTTCACACACATACAAATTACTTGTTAATTGTATGCTGATTACCGAATAATAATTAATTGGGCTTTAGTCCTACATATTACAGAGTTACTGTTTTACCCACGTATCGACCAACGTTTTTCCAACAGCATGTTCGTTCAATCATCCAGCTCGTAGGTAGAGCTCGCCTGATCTCGACCACGTCCCTACCTCAGCCACACCGAGCTTCTCGCCGCTGACCGCCTCCAGCTGTCAGCGTCTCCTTCCCATTTAACCTCTTCCCATTCACTACAGTCACAACAGAGCGGCTCTCAGCCGTCCTTATTCTGAACTTGCACCGGCGACTTAGACACAAGATTTTCCTTGAATTATGCATGATACGAAGGGGGAAGAAGGAAGTGGGTTGGGGAGATGGAATGAGTGAGGTCGGTTGGGAAGGAGAGAGGGATAGGGGAAGGAGAGAAGTAGGTGGAAATGGAAGACAAAGAGTTTGGAATGGTCAGATCAGGTTCGAACGAATTCGAATTGAAAACTGGAGTACTAGCTGGTTTGATACCCGGTTCGGTTCTGGTAATACTGCTCTACAATAAAAATAATTTTACAACATGAAGAACAATTACTTTAAACTTTGAGTGAATGCCCAAAGTAGGTCACTTTTCGAAACTAATTCCCAAACTAAGCTTGTTCAGAAACTAATTCCCAAAATAGGTCTCTTTATTTTTTAATAATATATATTAATTAATTTGCATCCTAAAGTTTACATTATGTTACAAATGAACCCTCAATATATAGCACAAGAAAAAAAATATATTAAGAAGATTAAATGTATGGGAAAAAATGAAATAAAAAATAATCAATTAATTAAATGATGAAAATACACATTGAAAAATAATTAAACAAACAATTTTTTTTTTATAGATTTTAATTCTCAAAAATATGTGAAATTAAAGGAAAAAAAAAAATTGAAACAACTTTATCTTGGAAGAAAAACAATTACTATAATGATATAAAAATCAAGAGTATTTAGTTTTTTACATTTTCTGTCATTGTCTTTTTTATTTATATCTTTAGCATAATTTATTTTTTAAATTTATATCTTAAATACCGGAAAAAAAACTACTATAATGATATAAAAATTACTCATCAAGAGTATGAACAAACAATATACAAACTAAAATTCATTCTTAAATTTATTCTATTGATTTTTCAAATTTAAATTAGTTTATCGATTTTTTTTTCACTAATTTAATAAATTTAACATTTTTATAGGGTTTATGTACGCTTTTATTTTTATATTTTCATATTTAAAATATCAAGAGTTTTAGTTTTTTTACATTTTATATCATTATTATTTTTTTTTAAATTTATATCTTTAGCATAATTTATTTTTAAAATTTTTTTTTCACGATTACTAATTTACTGTTTTTTTTTCTTTATAACTTTTACATTTAATTACCTTATTTTTTCAATTTTTATAATATACTTCTTGAATTATATTTCGGTTTAGGGTCAATTGTAACAAAATATAAACTTTAGGATGTAAAGTAAAAAATATAAATAATTAAAAAAATTAGAAAAATCTATTTTGAGAATTAATTTCTGAAGAAACCTAAGTTTGGCAAAGTAAACGTGCTCCATATCCGAGTGTGAAATGCCAACTATATCTCTGTTACCAAATCTCAGTAGCAGGCAGGAGATTACAAAGAGGTTGGCAATTTACATTTTTCTTAAAACTATTTTATCGGGTACTAATTTAGATAATAGTTAACTTTAAAATATAATTATAATATTCTAGAGAAAAAAGAAAAGGGAAAAACAGAGACAGAATCAAGGAAAACTTGGGTCCCTCCGGCTCTTCTTGAAGAGAGGCTCCGGCGAGGAAGAGACAGAAGGTGGAAGTGGAACCGCCGCCCAAGAATCATTGGAGCTGTCGGAGCTGAAGCAGCCCCACTCCATCACTCCTCTAGGGCTCCCCGGCTCGGCGGACGCGCCGTAGCTTCGCTTCCCGAAACGGGATCCACTCGATTCCCAAATGAACTCCCGACAAGATTCCAACTTTTCCTGCATATTATACCCAATCAAATCATGCTGATCATCATTCTCCTTAAATTAAAGGCACCACTCAATACTAATTATTAGCTCTCAAGTACAAATTAATAAATATCCTCTTTAATTTCAACTTTAATCAAGTTATTAAACAATTAAAACCGTTAACCAATCATCAAAGGATAATTGTTAATGTTTTTTATCAGTAGTATATTTGAATGAAATTTGTGATTTCGATTATTTTTATACTTCAGAATTAATATATAGATAAGACCAATTTCTTAATTTTACAATTGTTTTTCGATTTATCATTAACTACCTGCAAATTGTTAATGACGCTATTAAATTGTTAAAATAATTCAGTTAGCAACTTTCCAAATGGCGAAGCATTAGCTATTAATAATTTGGTAATTAACTCTTATTCTTCAAAAAGGAATAAGAAACCAACCTTATCGATCGCCATGAGACCGACGAGCTGCGATTGGCATTCTACTGCAAGGCGAGGCTCGAGGCCGTCGATGACCTGCAGCATTGCCGCAGTGGCCACAACCGATGGAAGAAATTTCTGTAATTTCAGATCTGACGAAGAAACGTTCAAGTTATCATCATCAGTTAAAGGTTAAAAATTGCAACTTTTATATTCATCAACGGCGGATAGGATACGCACCTGGAAGAAGAGAGAGAAGCAGATTCTCGCACCGCCGTAGGAATTCCGAGCATGAGTGATCCTTCAATCCAAGCCTCCTAATAACGTAATCGACGAACGATAATGCAGTCACCGGATTCATCTTCCACTTAAGAGTGGAGAGTACCAGAAGCTCCATCCTCTTGATCGTCTTGGCTTCGAAAACGTACGGCGTCTCTACCTTAGATCAGATCTAGTGTTTAGCGGACGTGGCAGGATACGATTGGTTTAAGATGAAGATGTAGTACCTGGAAGTCGAGGAGGAGAGGCACGTTAGTCTCCTCCACCTTGGCGGCTAGGGTTAGGCAGGCGACGGCGGTGAGCTGGCCCATCCACGGCTGATCCCGCCAGGGATGGAGCCGAACCAGGAACCTGTCTAAGTAGTTAATGGCTAGAACCGCCGTCAAGGCGGCGAAGTGGTAGTGGGCTTGAACCTTGAGGATCCAGGCCACCGCCTGCCGCCTCACAAGGGCCAGCGACGTCCCGATCCTCGGCGAGTCTGGCTCCGACGACTGCTTAGAAAGCAGAGTGGCCAGCTCCTCTTCTTCCCAGTACAAGTCGGGTTCGATCAGCGGCTCTGCTTCGTTTCCACAGAACTGCAGCTCGGAGCAGTAGAGGTCGTCGGAGATCTCTGTGGGGTAGCAGTAAGTCATCTTCTACGCAGAAGAGGATTGGGGTCTGGGTTCATGAAGGTAGTTCCATGGCAGATGAAGACGATGGAAAGTGGAGGTGTAGAGAGAGAGGACAGTGTCTAGTGTAGTGGAAGGTGTATGTTTGCAGCAGCTATGGGAGTCAGTCGGAGGCAGCAAAACGGACCTGGTGAGTGGAGTAGACTGTAGAGTAGTAGGGTGGGGGTGACTGTAGCAGAAGAGAAGAGAGAGAGAGAGAGACGTTGTGTTGTTCTTTCTCTTCAGTTGTTCCAAATCGTGTGTTTTTTTATTTGTGGGGTTTCTTTTCTTGTTGGATTTCTTGATTGGGGACCGGATGTTGTCTTGTCTCTAATCTGTCTAATCTCGCTTCTTATTATTAACCGCGTCTCTTTAATCCAACGGTCAGGGTTCTTTCTCCATAACTTTCTTTATCTTCTAAGTATTCCTTCCTGTCCTGTAAATATATACGATGGGTGTCGCTAAAAACTTTTCTATAGAAAATGATAGAGTGATTGACCAAACTAGGTTACTTTTCGAAACTAATTCCCAAACTAGGCTTGTTCAGAAACTAATTTCCAAAATAGGTCTCTTTATATTTTTAATAATATCTATTTGTTACAAAAGTAGAGAGGTAATAGAAGAGGGAATTTTAGGACAATCTTATTATCACACATAGGGGCCCTTATATAGGGATTACATAGACTTGGAGAGGAAGTAAAATCAATACAAGGAAAGTCTAAATTAGGAAGATGGTATATACACATAATATTGAACATCCACTAAATATATTCATAACACTCCCCCTTGGATGTTCATAAGGGAATTGTGCCTCGTTAAAACCTTACTAGAAAAAACCCATTGGGATAAAAATCTAGTGAAGGAAAAAGAGTACACAATTATGGATCCCTTTTGTAAGCTGCCTCGTTAAAAACCTTACCAGGAAAACCCAATGGGACAAAACCTTGGTTAAGGGAAAAAGAGTGCAGCGGTGTAGATTCTCCCCCTGATATTGACATCACGTAATTTCATTAAGTCGACGCAATCCAATCATGTTCGCCAATATTCCAGATGTCGCAGTCGATAAAGCCTCTTTGAAAAGATCCGCTAGATAGTCATATGAATAAATTCGTTGGATGAAGAATAACTTGAGGCGAATGTGTTTTGTACGTCTCCTTTGATATAACGATCTTCAACTCGAGCTATATAACCTGCATTATCTTCATATATACAAAATAATGGTACAATATATTTATTATCCAACATTCTTGGAAAAAATTTCATGCTAGCATTTTCATTCCTTCTAGGATTTTCACTTTAATTTTGCTATCAAATTAGCCACTCAAAAAGGCTATAAATAATTCATATGTGGGACGCATTCAAAACTTTTTATGTACTGCCAACGTAATAATATATTTGAAGGTGATTGCTCCACTAGATGATCCATATAATAATTGCCAGGATTTTGCATATAACATTTGTACCACAGGTTGTGCGTATATATCTTACGACACAATTTATTTATGCGGGAAATAATTTGTATCCACTGGCTTCCACCTTATGCATTTTTCATGTTATTACTTGCGTCTTTTCAAACTTTGGCCAATCATAATACTTGTTTAACATATTGAGCTCAAGATCCTCGACTCCTCGTCTTGTTTTATGATTTCACTCATGAATAATATTCAAAACTGTTGTCGACAACATTATATTTTACGGTTCCATCACTTCCCGTTAATGACATAACTCATTGAGATCTCTTTATTGTAATTACAGGTACCTGAACCACTTCTGGGGTTTCATATTTAGTTATGTTTTTAATTCTTTTGGGAAATCACCTCCACAATAAGACCATATTTATATTTATTTATATGCTCCATTCTTTTATCAATAAAATTGCTTTGGAACCATTATCACACGCTTCAGGCGTGAGTTATTTTTCATTATAATTTGTCCTAGCGGGACATTTCAAATTGGAGCATTTACAGCTGTTACATGACTTATGATTTTCTGGGTCTCATAAAGTCACTTATTGGCAGTATTTGAAAATGCTTTTCTCTTTGAACTTCAGGTTCATATTCTCATTGTGCGAGGATCTAAATGAGATAATAACAATTTTTTTTTTAGTCAATCTCTTTTCTGCCAGCTGTTTCTTTTCTCCCCCTAATGTTGGGAAAAGTTGTTCAACAATGACAATCAACACTCTTGTTTTAAATATATATATCAGTCATTGTTCTCATATAATTGATTTATAGACAAAATATTTTTCCCAACATTCCAGACCCATGTTTGTGCGTTGCGGTGGAGTAATTCAAACATATATCGCACACAATAATATTAATATATGGAAAATTTGTCTCTTCACCAAAAATTGGTTGTAATGGGGAGAACTGTGATTTAACATTGGCTTGATGCGCAATTATATTGCTGCTTTCATAATATCATGCATTTGTACTCAATTTGCTCTAATTGGTAGCATTTTAGCTATGTAATTGGAGGATCTTTGTAACTTTCATGCTAAACTGCAAATCTAGACATGTAGTTGTCTGAATCTTGTAGTAAATATCAACTTTCAATATCATCATCATTCTTTATTACATAATCTGGAAATTTTGCTATTGCAAATTCGTGATAATTAATGCACATGCGACCATATTGTAGATGCATCTTTCAAAATAATATATCGGTCCACATGGCAGGTGAACGAGCCCATATTCACCTTTTATTATTTCCATAAATAATGGAATTTTATCCCGAACTTAGTTGATGATTATCACATAATGAATTTTCCTTTGAGAGCAATTATCATAATGATTTATGGAGAATTTTCAGGTTCTTCCAAATAATGTACTGCGCATCTTAAGTGATCCGGAATGGTCTGTAACCGGTCACGCCAAATATTGTATTATATGGGTAAAACTTCTGGTTTACCTCAATGCATCAGTAAACTTCAGGTTTAACTGATATGTATATCTTTCGTATTTCCGTAGGAGATATGTCATGTATCTCTTGTAACATAATCCGCATATTGTTATTTTATTCATCGTCATCATAATGATGATTGCGGAGTAATCAATTCTTTATAATAATATATACTGTATATGTAAGATATAAATAATAATAAAAAAATGTAAAGAAATAAATAAATAACTTCGTATAAATAGTTATGTTTTGCATGTTCAGTTAATCATTCGCGACAAATAGTTTTTTTTTTTAAGAACCAAAATAAATTATTCAGTTTAACCCATATATCAATTTAGTAATAATAGGTATACTCATCTGTTTTATTTGAAGAGGTAATCGTATTCGTCTTCCGTTCTAGCCATGATCTGTGATGGTGAAGTGGATCTGTGTGGAGCAGTCCCGGACGTCTAGATCGGTGTGATGTTCATCCTCTCTCGGGGAAACCAATCGATTAATTATGTCAGCTTCCTCCACATAATTCGACCTTTTTTACACATGATAATAATAGTGATTAGAATATAAAATAATCAATCAATATAATTTTATTATAATAATAATAATAAAACTCCCTTTTTTTTCGTTGATGTTATATTATATATTGCTCCATGGATGCAACCCTAATATGAGTATGGTTTCCGCCCAGCACTGCACTGTGGTCGTGGAATCTTGAAATATGTGTAGCTAAAAAATATATATAATCGGGAGATATCGTGCTGATAACGTGTTACAAAAGTAGAGAGGTAATAGAAGAGGGAATTTTAGGATAATCTTATTATCACACATAGGGGCCCTTATATAGGGATTACATAGACTTGGAGAGGAAGTAAAATCAATACAAGGAAAGTCTAAATTAGGAAGATGGTATATACACATAATATTGAACATCCACTAAATATATTCATAACACTATTATTTACTTTGCATCTTAAAGTTTACATTATGTTACAAATGAACCCTCAATCGTAATATAATACAAGAAAAAATTGAAAATTAAGAATATTAAATATATGAAAAATATAAAAATAAAAATGGAAATAAAAAATAACTAATTAATGAATGATAAAAACAAACATTAAAAAATAATCAAACAAACATTTTTTTGTAGCTTTTAATTCTTAAAAATATGTAAAATTAGATGATAAAATTTACGTATAAAAATAAATAAGTTTTTAAACAAATTTATATGGGCAAAAAAGCAACATATAATAATGATATAAAAATATTAATCAAGAGTATGAAAAAAAAAATATACAAACTGAAATAATTTAGGCTATTTATTTTCAAATTTAAATTGTTTTACTCTTTTTTTTTTTTTCCAGTCGCTAGTTTTATAAATTTAACACGTTTTAGGGTTTATGTACGCTTTCAGTTTTATATTTTCATACTTAAAAAATTACTAGTATTTAGTTTCTTTACATTTTATATCACAACTTTTTTATAATTTATATCTTTAGCATAATTTATTTTTACAATTTTTTCACAATTAATAATTTATTATTTTTTTGTTTTTAACTTTTACATATAATAATTACCTTATTTTTTTTCTTCAGTTTTTCTAATATATTTTTTGTATTATTTCGGTTTATGGTCAATTGTAACAAAATATAAACTTTGGGATGTAAAATAAAAAATATATCTGATTAAAAAAAATAGAAAAACCTAGTTTGGGAATTAGTTTCTGAAGAAGCCTAGTTTGGGAATAAGTTTGTCAAACCAACCTATTTTGGGAATTCATGATATAGGTTCCCACTAAGCACCAATACATTTCTTTTACTTTTTCTTTATTACTTTCTATTAAAATTTTACAAGAAATTTTATACTTTAAAGATTTACTCATATATGATCTATCTATCTAGTAATTTTGTTTTATTCTCTCATTTTATTTTCATATATCAAGACGACATTGGTGCTATTTTATAAAGGGGTTAACTAAAATGTGTTTTTACACAAAATTTTGATTTGATAATTAATTTAAGAACTAATTAAACAAGGAATAAGTTGATGATTATATATATATATATATATATTTTTCATTCTTGGAATGCCAATGAATTTTGAATTTAAAACTTCTAATTAAAGAATGAAGTACTAAAATATTAAACTTTTTATGTTACTGTACATTATCTACAACGATATCTAATAGTATAAATCAAGAGATCATGCACAACTTTTTTTTTTATCTTCCTGAAAAAGTAGGTACATGTAGTACATTTCTCTTCGCTAAAAACATGAAATTAATAGTTACATCCATAATTATAATTCTCCATGTAACATAAACCAAAAAAAAAAACACTATTATTATAACGCTAATTTATCAATACTATGACATTTCTATAATTTTATCGAACATTATATATATATATATATATATATATATATATATAGATATATATTCTAATATAATTATTTTTAACGGAATATAACTATACCTTTTTTTCGAATACTTTTTATATTTGTTTCTAAATAAACATACAACAATAATAAATGTCATAAAAACATAAAAAAGATTTAAAAGTATTATATTAGTGATTTTGATATAAATATTTATTGACTTATTATTATGTCAGTTCATTTTATCAACATATACACTTAATATTTATATTGTGTTATTGAATCATAAATGACATATCCTATTACAACAAATTTACTAATATTTTTGATATTTTTCTAATACGTATAACTTATTTTATAATATACTAGGTGCTACATGGGTGTTATAATATACTAGGTACATACGTATAACTTATTTCTAATACGTATAACTTATTTTACTAGGTGTTGTTCCTACGCTACATGGGTGCTATGTTAGGATTCAATTAATAAAATTGTTATGAAAATTAAATTTGATATCGAAGCGACCCAATTACAAAGATTTAATAAAATTACAAATTATATCGGCATAGTGATCTTTATTGTCGACCAAATTCTAATTAAAGTTGTTAATGAGGTGAGAGGTCTAATTCAGTGAGAAAGAAGCAGCCAGAATAGCAAAGAGTTTATCTTAAATCTTTCTTTTGTAGGTGACCTCTGTGCTCTTGGTAAGATGGTGGTTGGTGTTCCTCCTCCCTCTCTTTAATTGCTTGCAGCAATTCAACTATAAAAGATGGCCTATTATTATTATAAGATATAATAAGTCATAAAATAAAAGCATATTAAAACCTTGGATTTCTGCATAGTTTCACTAACCATTTCAAGTATGGCATGGACCGTTCTAATTTGTACCAACAATCTTCGTGACGTTTTGAGATTATGCAAGTTTTTTTTTTTTTTTTTTTTTCTCCTTTTGAAGGCTTTGATGGGTTCCGATGTAACCGTTAGCCCCGTTAACAGCCAATGGACGGCGGGTAGGTCCACTGGGCCTCGTGAAAAGCCTGGAAGGCCCAGTATTAAGGGTCCCGACGATAGCGGCCCCGACACATGAGCTAGAGGCTCCCGACAAGAAGCCTCTGAGTAGGCCCCGATATGCCTTAGTAAAGGCCCCGATAATAAAGCCCCGCAGAGGCTGGACCTGTCCCGTAGAGACTGAGGGTCCTGGGTGGTGATCTAGAATGAGACAACTCTGGAGTCTCCGACAGGAGTCGGGACTTGTGATCAGAGGATAAAGACCGTGAAAACCGCCTACTAGATAGAGTAGTGGGAGACGGTTAGAGATAAAGATAAATCCCCCGAGATACGCAGGGCGTGCCCGAGATACGCGGAGTATGGGTAAGATACGCAGAGCGTGGGGCGAGATATATGGAATCCCAACCGAGATATACGGAATCGTGGCGAGATACACGGAATCATGGGTAAAACTGCCAGGCGCAGTAACAGGTAACTGAGTAACTTCCCCTCCTATATAAAGGAGGAAGTTACCTCAGAAAACCATCATCTAATACGAACTTAGACTTTTTGCTTACCACCCCATTGATCACATACTCATTTAAGCATCGGAGAGGGATTCTGGGTCACCACCCAGGTCATCCCCTTTTGCAGGATTACGCGGAGCCCAGGAGTCCAAAGCTTTCCGTCAAGGACGTAACGGAGCTTCGCCCGTGATCCAACATTGGCGCCGTCTGTGGGAAGCTTACGAAAAGTCAAGATAGCTTCTACCAGATCAATGGCCGGTGGTGGCAAGAAGAAGCAGGTTCAGGCTGGCAGTTCCCGCCCCGCGGGAACCGTGAATTCCCCGTTGCCGGAACGTGTTGCTGAACAAGGTGAGAACCCCGCTCTCTCCCAGACAGGAGGGCAGGGTGATGGTTATGAGGTCTCAGTCCGAGACACGGAGATGAACAGGCAGGATATCCCGCGTAGGGAGGAAGATGAGGCTCCCCCGAACCCGGTGGGCCATGGAGGAGGAAGAGTCCCGCGAAGGGAAGAAGGGTCGTCTTCGAACTCGGAGTTGGCCAAGGCAGTAGCAGATGCTATGCCCATGTTCTTGGCTGCCATGGAAGCTTTGCTGGACAAGAGAGAGGCCGCTAAGAGGGCGGAGGAGTTGCCTCCGCGAGAAGAATTACCGCCACCCCCCCCCCCCCCCCCCCCCGAGGGTGGCCCCAGAAGAACAAGAGGTTCAGGAGGTTCCGCCCAGAGGCAAGGGTAAAGAACCAATGTACCCGGAGAAGTTCGTGGTCAACGGCCCAGGACCAGTGCAAAACAGGACCATTCCCCTGAATGGCCCCATCACCCCCGATCAGGTGGTGAAGATCGTTAGTATCTGCATGGGGGATCAGAAGCAGATGACGTCGGAGCTAAGGGATCGGTCTAGCCATCCTTTCATTCCGCGGCTGATAGATACCGTAGCCCCGCCCGGGCTAGGTATTCCGACTATCAAGGAGTACGATAGTGAAGGGGACCCAGTCCGCCATGTTCAGAGGCATGTACAGGCCTGTATGGGTAGGACTTCAAACGATGACCTCATATGCTCATTATTCCCGATAACCCTGGGAGAAAGGGCCATGACTTGGTTCTTCAGCCTCCCGCCAGGAAGCATCACCTGCTGGGCCGATATGCACGACCGCTTCATCAAGCAGTACCAAGGTCGAAGCGTCTTCTGAAGAGTGTAAGGTCCCTGACTCAGGTGGTACAGAGGCCCGACGAATCGTTGGCATACTACTACCAACGGTTCACTGCTAGTGCCGCGGAGATTGATGAAGAAATCTCGGAGGGAGAGACCATCCGCACTTTCCTGCGGAACTTGAGCGCTCCGTATGGTTCCGACCTGATGCACAGCGTAGCCGCGAAGGCTGTGTGGAGTATGGAGGCCCTGCAAGCGAGGGTGAAACAGCAAATCGACGTCCATGAGTCGAAGATTGCTGCCGGAGAGCTCGATCCCCCGAAGTCGGGAAGAGGAAAGGCGTCGTCCAAGCTGTTGGATGATCGTAAAGGGAGCGACAAATCGGAGGGAAGTAGAAACCGTGGTCGTCCCGAGAAAAGAGAGGACAAGCGTCCCCCCAGGAAGGACAATCGAGAAGGTCGGGCTGTTCCCATCAATAGCTCGATGACTTCTGTGTTAGCTGTGATGGACCGACAGGGTCTCGCCCGATACCCTCCGAGGAAAGAAGGCGAATTCCTAGGAGGCCGTCCTGACCGTTACTGTCGCTACCATCGAGCCAATGGTCACGACACCGAAAATTGTCGGGAGCTGAAGAAGGAAATTGAGAAGCTGATCCAGAAGGGGAAGTTAAAAGAGTTTGTCGGAAGGGGAAGGTGCCGATCTCGCTCCAAAAGACGGTCACGGTCCCGTTCCAAGTCCCACGACCGATCCCCGAAGAAGAAGAAGGTTGAGCAAGAAGCCTCAGGATCGGGTGCCCGCAAGGAGAGGCGGGGAACTATCAACGTCATCCACGGGGGAATGGCGGCGGGAGGTGATACCTCCGCTTCCCGGGAGAACTACGCTTCCCGCATATCTGCCGCGGTGGTGTTAGGCAAAAGGTCCCGGTCGTGGACTCTGAAGGAGGAAATGGTGATTTCTTTCTCGGTGGAGGATCTAGTAGGCGTGGAGAGCCCTCACGACGACGCCTTGGTCGTGACCCTGGACGTGGACGGATTCGAGATGAAGCGGATCCTGATAGACGGAGGGAGTTCCTCCGATATTCTTTTCATGGACGCTCTGGAAGCCATGGGAAAGACGAAGAAAGACCTCACACAGGTGGACTTCCCGATGGTAGGATTCTCTGGCTCCACTTCTTACCCGTTGGGAATGATTACCTTACCGGTGGAGTTTGGTAGTGGCTGGAAGATGGAGAAGCGAAACGTAGATTTCGTCGTAGTGGAGTCTGCGGGGGCATACAACGCTATTATCGGGAGGACCACTATCAACCCTCTCATGGCAGTCGCCTCGACGGTTCACCAAAAGATGAAGTTCCCGACTGACAACGGGGTCGGAGAGGTCAAGGGCGACCAAGTGGCGTCGCGAAAATGCTACGTTAACGCTACCCGACGGAGAAGGAGGGAAGCCATGACTGTCCTTCAGACTGATGCCGATCCTCGAGAGGAGTATGGGCGTCCCGCCCCCATGGAGGATCTGAAGGAGGTTGAGATTGATGGGCCTCAGAGGAAGGTGAAGATCGGGTCTGCTTTGTCGGAGGAAAGAGCCCGAGAATTGATCGAGCTCCTGAAGGAGTTTAAGGAGCTGTTTGCCTGGTCCCCGAGTGATATGCCAGGAATCAGCCCCGACGTGATAGTGCACGAGCTGAAGATAGACCCCGCGATCAAGCCTATCGCGCAGAGAAGGCGTCCGATGGGCGCGGATAAGAGGATCGCGATCCAGCAAGAGGTAGGCAGACTGCTTGACGCTGGATTCATCAAGGAGCTCCGATTCCAGACTTGGGTGGCTAACCCAGTCCTGGTACGAAAGAGTAATGGGAAGTGGCGGATGTGTGTCGATTTCCGTGACTTGAACAAGGCCTGCCCGAAGGACTGCTACCCGCTTCCGAGGATTGACCAGCTGGTGGATGCCACATCGGGACATGAGCTGCTGAGCTTCATGGATTCCTATTCCGGGTACAACCAGATCAAGATGGCGAAAGAGGATGCCCCCCATACAGCCTTCTATGCCGACAGTGACGTCTACCATTACGTCGTGATGCCCTTCGGATTGATCAATGCCGGAGCAACTTACCAGCGGATGGTGAACAAGTTGTTCGGAGACATGTTGGGGAAAACCATGGAGGCGTATGTGGATGACATGCTGGTGAAGTCCCGACAGGCAGGAGACCATGTCCAGAACTTGGCGGCGGCATTTGAGCGGATGAAGTTCCATCAGGTTCGGCTGAACCCCGACAAATGTGCTTTCGGGGTGAACTCGGGGAAGTTCCTAGGGTTCATGGTGAGCCAGAGAGGAATCGAGGTGAACCCCGAGAAGCTGCGGGCAATCGAGGAGATGCAGTCCCCGAAGACTCATCGGGAGGTCCAGGTGCTGAATGGCCGGTTGGCCGCGATGAATCGCTTCCTATCCAAGGCGAGTGACCGAGCCATGCCATTTTTTGATGTGCTAAGAGCCCACTAGAAGTTCGAATGGACCGACAAGTGCGAGGAGGCGTTCCAGGCATTCAAGCAGCACCTCCGTACCCTTCCGCCGTTGGCAAAACCAGTTCCAGGCGAGCCGCTTTATCTCTATTTGGCTGTTTCCGATGTGGCTGTTAGTTCTGTTTTGATTAAACTTGTTAAAGGCAACCAAGTGCCTATCTATTATGTAAGCAAGGCGTTTGCCAAGTCTGAAATAAACTATCCCGCTATTGAGAAGTATCTCTTCGCGTTGATTATTGCCGCTCGAAAGCTACGACCTTATTTCCATGCCCATGAAGTCACGGTATTGACCAATCAGCCCCTGAAACACTTTTTGAACCGACCGGAGGCGTCGGGGAGACTGGTGAAATGGGCCATCGAGCTGACGGAGTTTCGTATTCATTTCGCTCCGAGAACCGCTATTAAAGGCCAGGCGTTGGCAGATTTTATAGTCGAGTCTACGGCACCCGGTCTGGAAGTAACCATGGAGGAAGTCCCGACAACAGAACAACAGCCAGAACAGCCAAATGAGGAGAACACTTGGGAGATGTACACTGATGGTTCATCGAGTGTAGAAGGCTCGGGGGCAGGATTCATATTGATACCGCCCGACGGAGGCGAGCCCCTACGATATTCCTTGGCGTTGACGTTCAAAGCCACCAACAATGAAGCAGAATATGAGGCTCTCATCACGGGCCTCAAGATTGCCAAGGGTACGGGGGTCGATCATTTAAAAGTGAAGTGCGATGCCAGCTTGGTTGTAAATCAAGTCCAGGGGAATTATGAAGCCAGGAGCCCGACAATGAAGAAGTATTTGCACGAGGTGCAGACTTTGAAGGGAAGCTTCAAAAGCTTCGATATCGAGGCGATCCCGAGGGAAGAAAACGCGGAAGCAGATGCCTTAAGCAAGTTTGCTCTGGGAGTGGCCCCCGAGGAGAATCGAAAGGTGCATTTCCTAGAGAAGGTGATTATCTCAAACATTGATCTAGCGGAGATCTGTGCTATTGAGACAGGGCCGGAGGAAGAAGAAAAGCCCACTTGGATGACCCCGATGGTCACGTACCTGACTACGGGGGCACTCCCCGATGACAAAGTGGCACCTGTCAGGTTACGTCGGATTGCGGACAACTACGCGATGGTGGATAACCAGTTATACAAAAAAGGGTACGTAAAGCCTTTCTTAAAATGCGTGGCGGAACCCGACACGAATCGGATCCTGAGGGAGCTACATGAGGGAGTCGCGGCCTGTCATGAAGGGGCCCGATCTCTTGTGCGGAAGGCGCTGAACTTGGGCTACTATTGGCCTTCGATGAATAAGGAGGCGACAGCAATGGTCCGATCCTGTGATGCATGCCAGAGGTACGCGCCAAATATCGTGGCTCCCACCGCGGTCTTAATGCCCATCAGAAGTGCATGGCCCTTCGCGCAATGGGGGATTGACCTGGTGGGACCTCTTCCTCAAGCGAAAGGTCAGTGCAAGTATTTGCTCGTGGCCATCGACTACTTCTCAAAATGGATAGAGGCTAAGGCATTAACCAGGACGACGGGGCAGCAGATCCTCAAGTTCCTTCAAACTCAGATCATATCCCGGTATGGGGTTCCTCGAGTGTTGATCAGTGACAACGGCCCTCCGTTCAATGGGGCTCAGTTGAAGGAGTACCTGGAAGAGCTAAACATCGAACATCGGACCGCTTCAGTCCGCCACGCTCAAACCAATGGCCAGGTGGAATCAGCCAACAAGATCGTGATGGATGGTTTGAAGAAGAGAGTCTACGCCTTGCAGGGCCATTGGCTGGATGAGCTCGAAAACGTGCTGTGGGCTGTGAGAACAACACCCAAGCAATCGACAGGAGAAACTCCGTTCGGCCTGGTCTATGGCACGGAGGCAGTTGCTCCCGTGGAGATAGCGGTGGCGTCCCATCGCGCCAAATATTACGAACCTCTGACGAACGAGGAAATGAGACGTCTAGACTTAGACTTACTCGAGGAAAAGAGGTGGAAGGCTGACGAAGTTCAGGCCCGAATGCGTCTGGCAACAGCCCGATATTACAATCGGCGTGTCAGGTCCCGACAATTCTTCGTGGGAGAACTTGTCTGGCGGAGGAACGAGTTCGTTCATCAAGATCGGATCAACAAGCTATCGCCAAAATGGGAGGGACCTTACAAGATCGTAGGGATGCCAGCACCCAATGCATACAAGCTAGAGGATCTTGACGGCAAAACATTGAAGCATTCCTTCAATGGTGAACACTTGAAGAAGTATCATGTTTGATATTAAGCCGCCGCGAAGGGCGCAAATTGTCTATCAATAAGATCCGATGTAAGCTTATTTTGAGTTATTTATGAATAAAAGAAGTTGCCTCCGATCAAATTACTTTTAGATTTATTCTAACTGTTAGTAAGACGTCCTGAAGGACGCGACAAAAGCCTTCCGAGGTACGATAAAAGCCTTCCGAGGTATGCGTAAGTCGTCTATATGATGCGTCCAAAAGCCTTAACAGGTATGGACAAAAGCCCTACGGGGTACATGTAAGTCGTCTATATGATGCAACCAAAAGCCTAGGTACGAAAAGGCCCTGATGGGTCCGCGTAAGTTGTCTATATGATGCGGCCAAAAGCCTTAACGGGTATGAAAAAGCCTTAACAGGTCCGCGAAAGTCGTCAGAATTGGCGCGATAAAGCCCTTAAAGGGTACGATTGAAGCCGTCAGAATTGGCGCGACAAAAGCCCTAAAGGGTGTGAAAAATGGCCTTGAAAGGCGGGGACGAGAAGCCTTAAGTGGCGAATTCCCGATTGGACGAGAAGCCTTAAGTGGTGAAGTCCCGATTTTGGACGAGAAGCCTTAAGTGGCGAAGTCCCGATTGGACGAGAAACCTTAAGTGGTGAAGTCCCGATTGGACGAGAAACCTTAAGTGGTGAAGTCCCGATTGGACGAGAAACCTTAAGTGGTGAAGTCCCGATTAGACGAGAAACCTTAAGTGGCGAAGTCCCGATTTTGGACAAGAAACCTTAAAACGGTAAAATCTCGAGTAAAACGTCGGAAGGACGTATGAAGTCATTTTAAATGGCGCATCGGAACGTTCTGAATAACGAATTTAAAGCCGCTTTAGATAAGTGCAAACGAGTATCGGTGCCAAAACAGATGGAAAGAAACTGCTTATATAAAGGCCAGAAGGCCAAAGAGGTTCGATACAAAAGATAAAGGAGAAAGACTACAAGGACTAAAAGATGTAAACATTAAACTTGGTCCTTGTTGGAAGATGGATCCTCAGAAGCATCGGAGGGAGCAAGGTTTGGAGGGGCCTGGGCGGAAGGCTCCGCGGCTGGCGGAGTCGGGTCCACGGCAGTGGCCTCTTCACTCTCCGCGGGGAGGTTGAAGTATTTCTCCGCGAAAGGGGCGAGGGTCTCGGACTTCTTGAAGTCGATGGAATCCTCGTATGCTGTGTAGAGCTCTTCGACGGCATTGAACAGAACGTTCTCCACCTCGGACTTACAGAACTCTACAGCAGAAACCTTGAATTCTTCAGAGTCCCGATACTCCCCGCGGCCCTGCAGGAGGCCCTCCTCGAGGCCCTGAGCCTTTGCCTCAGCCAGTTTGGCAGAGAACTCAGCCCTCTCCGCCTCAAACTTTGCTTTGGCCTCCGCGAGGAGATCCGCGAAGACGTTTTTCTCATGAATGAGCTGCTTCTTCTCCGCCTCATTCCGCTGCTGCTCCGCCTGGACCATCTTCCGCTCCCGACGCATGACAGCCTCATGATCGTGGACTTTCTTGAGCAGGCTCGAGGTCATCTCGTCTAGGAGAGCTTTCTCCTTGGCCATCTTATTCTTGGCCGCCACCGCCTCGTCGAGCTCCACCTGAAGCTTGGCTAATGCATCAGGGTTCGACTTAGCTTCAGCCTCCTCCAAAGCACTCTTCAGAGCTAAGGCGATGGCAAAACAACGATGCTGGTCCGCAGTTTCCTAAGGCGAAGGGAAAAAGATAAGAATTCGATGATCGAAAGTAGAGATAAGGAAGAAAACAAACAAAGGTAAAGTATTACCTCCATCCGACGAACGGCCATAGCGCGGAACTCCTCTTCGATGTCCTCCCGCGACAAGTAAAGCGGCAGTCTCAAAGCGGGAGGAATTGACCCTGCCAGCAGATGCAGGGCCAAGTCAGGCTGAAGATTATCCCGTCGAATCGAAAACCCGTGGAGGGATTCGATCGGACGCCAGGGAACCGTCGCCTGGTCGGGAGTGTAGATCTTGTAAACGTCATTCATCGGAAGACGAGGGATAACCTCAGCACCATCGGCGGGAGGAGCTACCTCAGTCGGAGGAGGCTCGGGAGTTGGAGTACGAAAAGTAGGAGGAGGACTCCGGGACACGTCCCTCACAGCGGGCCTCATGCTCCTTGACCCCGATCTACCGCGGGGAAGCAGGCCCCCCTCGTCAGGCTCCTCGACAGAAGGAGAGGCCTCCAAATCAGTCACCCGACGGAACTGAGCTTCCGCAGGGACGTCCTCCAGCATCAGTTCTTGCGGAGCTGCAGTCTCCGTTGGAATGACAGCCTCCGTCGGGGCAGGAGTGTCTGAGGGACCTGCGGTGGCAGGACGAACATGATCAGGAATAATTCCGCCAGGACACCAGAGAATTTGACGTTCGACATGCTGGTCTTTCCCATGGAAGTTATAATATCCCGCCTTGAGAACGCGGGGGACTTCTCCTTGAAGGATATATTTAATTTCCCGAACCCGCGACTCCCGATCGGCGGGGATAAATTCCTTGGGAACTAATTTCTTATATCGTTTAATTGCACGACGAACGTGCTTACCTTCCTCGACAGTAGTGGCCCCGAAGGCCCGATCTATCTCCTCCCTCCTGGCCTTCTTGGGCCCGACCTGCTCTTCGGTTGGAGGAGCAGCAGACAAAGGAGTGGAAGAGGAAGCGCCTTTCTTCACCAGCTTGCGCTTCCGCTTGGAGCCACTCTGGACGGCATCAGTCTCGCCCTGCTTCATAATGAGATGAGTCAGCAGAGAAGCCTTCTTGGCTGCAAAGGTAAAAAATAAGATAGTTAGAAATATTACCCAGATGACCAAATCCTTGGAAACAGAGTCAAGGAGTCGGACTCCGATAGTAATCAGGTTCCTCTCCTGGAGCTTGTTGGCGTCAAGGGGTATGAAGTTGTCTCCCCAGCGGTAGAGCTGAACCATTTGGAGGGTGTTGAGGTCATCCTCAGTGTAGTCTAAGAGCTTGGGGGCAGGGTCCGCCACGACCTCCCATCGAGGCCATGGGACGGAGCTGTGCTGGACGAAGAAGTAGTACTTCTTCCATCCGCTGTTGTCGGACCCCGAATCGCGAATCAGCACCCGATCTTTGTGGAACTTCCAAGTTTCGCTATCCCAGCCGAAACGTGAAAGTTGCTCCTTTGTCCACTTGGGGAGTCGGGGGGAAAAGGAGCAGACCCCAGCTTTGTTGCACTTCATGCCGTAGAAAGTGCGGAATAGCAGTAGACTGTACGTCCACTGCTGGCGGTGGCATAAGAGTTGGAAGGCATTCCACACGCGGATGGCGTGTGGAGAGAAGGTACAAGGGTGCGTTTTGTAGAAGTTGCACATCTCCACCATATTTCCGCAGAAGGGGAACCGAATCCCCGCGCTTATTTGTCCGGCGGAGACGAACACTTCCCCTGCCCGAGGAGGCGTAATGATGTGCTTCCTTCTGACAGCAGGTTGAGACTCGTATGGGAAGCGAGGTTCCCAATCTGAGGTAATACACCCCTCTCTAAGGGCAACCTCATATGAAGCCTCAGAAATCTCATTGACAGCAAATTCAAAAATGAAAGGAGCCCTAGCCTCAGAACTAGCTTCGTCTAAAATGGTTGCAAATAAGAGGATTTGAGAAAAGGAGAACAAACAGCAAGTAAATCACGAGAACATAGAAGAAAGCACTTACCAGACATGATCGGTGGTCAAAGAGGTAAAATGAAGGAAGATCGGAAGGGTTGAAGGCCTTGGATCACTTGAACAGCAGGAGGAGCTTGGAGAAGAAGCTTCGAATGCAGGAATGGCTGAAATCGAGAGAGTGCAGAAGAAGTGAATAAAGCCAGGGTTTTAGCTTTTATAAGCAAAAGGACAACTGAGGGGACTTAATCTTGACCGTTGAAGACGAAACGATTTGATCGCAATCGTTGAAATTATGAAGACGGTACGGAAGAGACAGCTGGATGGGCTTGATCTGCACCGTTGAAGAGGAAACAACACGATCTTAACCGCCGAGGTTATAGATACGGAAGAGGCGTGCGTGACGTCACAGCTGCTTTTCCAGAAAACAACAGTCACGCCGGTTCAAACGTCATTCCCTTATCCCTAGGCATTTAATGCTACAGTAACCGAGGAGTCTCCTCGGATTTGGCAACTACCCACAAAGCCTAGTGGGCCCGAAGTAATCATGAGTGAGAGACTCTGTTATACAACAATCATACGCAGGGCAAAAACCTCCGACGGTGGTATCGGGAGGTGTGAAGACAAAAGCCTCTGACTGAGGTATCAAGAATGCAAAGGTAAAAGCCCCCGACGGCGGTATCGGGAGGTATGAAGACAAAAGCCTCCGACAACGAGGTCAAAAGATCCGGACTGGAAGACACGACGAACTAAAAGTCCCCCATGTCTTGGGGGCAAATGATGGGTTCCGATGTAACCGTTAGCCCCGTTTACAGCCAATGGACGGCGGGTAGGTCCAGTGGGCCTCGTGAAAAGCCTGGAAGGCCCAGAGGCCCAGTATTAAGGGTCCCGACGATAGCGGCCCCGACACATGAGCTAGAGGCTCCCGACAAGAAGCCTCTGAGTAGGCCCCGATATGCCTTAGTAAAGGCCCCGATAATAAAGCCCCGCAGAGGCTGGACCTGTCCCGTAGAGACTGAGGGTCCTGGGTGGTGATCTAGAATGAGACAACTCTGGAGTCTCCGACAGGAGTCGGGACTTGTGATCAGAGGATAAAGACCGAGAAACCCGCCTACTAGATAGAGTAGTGGGAGACGGTTAGAGATAAAGATAAATCCCCCGAGATACGCGGAGTATGGGTAAGATACGCAGAGCGTGGGGCGAGATATATGGAATCCCAACCGAGATATACGGAATCGTGGCGAGATACACGGAATCATGGGTAAAACTGCCAGGGGCAGTAACAGGTAACTGAGTAACTTCCCCTCCTATATAAAGGAGGAAGTTACCTCAGAAAACCATCATCTAATACGAACTTAGACTTTTTGCTTACCACCCCATTGATCACATACTCATTTAAGCATCGGAGAGGGATTCTGGGTCACCACCCAGGTCATCCCCTTTTGCAGGATTACGCGGAGCCCATGAGTCCAAAACTTTCCGTCAAGGACGTAACGGAGCTTCGACCGTGATCCAACAGGCTTCAATGTAGGCTCAACTTCCAGCCAGTCTCATCCATCTGATCGATAGCTTTGTCTGGAAGCCATTTCAATCATTCATTAAAAAAAAAAAAAAAAAGATTGCAAGAGTCAATTACATGTATCGCAACTAAAAACAATAAAAGAAGATCAATCAAACATGTTTTTATTAATGATTTGTACGGAATAATATTAGACCGCAATAATCAGGCAAAAATCTATAAGCAATATATATTTTCAAACACAAAATTAAATAAGCAATCCTCTCACAGGAGATAACTTTGTGATTCTGTATCCACAAATTATATAAAGGGTTAAATGTACTTTCATACCACATGTTTGACCGAATGTGGCTTTTAATACTGGATGTTTAGTTTTGTATACTTTTGGTACCAAACGTTTGAAAAAATGTGGCTTTTGGTACATCCGTTAGTTGACCGTTAGTTTTGGCCGTTAAATGACATGTGCAAGTCACGTGATCGACTCTAAAATTTTAATTTTGTTCAATTTAGTCCCTTAAATATATTCAAACTTTTATTTTGTTTAATTTAGTCCTAAAGCTTCACAATCGAACCAAATTGGGACCTATCCCCAATTGGGTAAATTTGACCCAAATGGGACTATGTCAATTGAATTCGATCGGTTTAATTTTGTCCGATTTTGAAGTGTTATGACTAAGTTAAACAAAATAAAAGTTAGGAATATATTTGAGGGACTAAATTGAACAAAATTAAAAGTTTAAAGTCGATCACGTGACTTGCACATGTCATTTAACGGCCAAAACTAACGGCCAACTAACGGATGTACCAAAAGCCACATTTTTTTCAAACGTTTGGTACCAAAAGTATACAAAACTAAACAACCAGTACTAAAAGCCACATTAGGTCAAACATGTGGTATGAAAAGTACATTTTAACCCTTATATAAATGAAAGCTATTTCAAAGTAAAACTTCTATTTTCATTCAACTCGGAAGCTCCTCAGTTGTCCTTTATGTTCAACATATTATTTGAGCTCCAATAATTAGGGCATCAAATTCAGGAATTGGAACAAAATCAAATGACAATGATTACTGGAGCTGCAAACCGTATTATTAAAAAAGAAAAGCATATGATTTTTTAACCAAACTGATGAATTTGATTAAAAAAAAGTGTCACGAAACCCTAGTAATGGTTGTACAGAAACCCTAGAGAACTTGATTTACTACATCACCAAGAATTAGCAACAGAAATAGAAAATACCGCTTTAATATTTAACAATTGTTATAGTGTAATATCGTGTGTGGTCTCATCCATCGAATTGCACATGTACATTCTAAAATAGAAAGGAAAATATGTTATTAGAAAAATTCATAAATGTTGCCAAATTTATCTAATCTTAAGAGTGTAACAAAGATAATAGCATTGATCGATCATCCAACTTCAAGGATACGTGCTTGAACATAAATCGGACTAACCAATTGAAAACAATTTTGTATTCAAAGCAGCAAATACATTCAAACTATCAAACTAAAATTTTTGGTGAATTCAATGACAATCGTTCTAAAAAACTAAAAACGACGCATCTGTTGGATTACGATCTTTAGGATGGACTTGCACGTACGAGTCTAGAGTATATAAGTCGAGACTCCTAAAAAAGGTCAACGACTAATCACGCTCAGAATGTCAAAATAAGGAAAGATGGTCGACACCAAAATTTGGGAAGGTCGACATTCAAGGTCTTCAAAGACCGGCGACCAGTCAAATTCCAAACTCTCCCTCTTAAGGCAAGAGTCGAGTTGACAACCAAGTCTTATTGAAGAAACCTTCCTTTTAAGGAAATGACAACTGGCAACCTGATTTGCCGCCTTAGAGAAAACCCTTCCTCTTAAGGAAGGGACAGGTGGCGACCTGCTTCAACCGCCTGAAGGAAACCTTCATAGCTAAGGAAAGGTGAGGTTGCGACCTGCTTGTCACCTGCTAACACCGACTCAGGACAGAAACCTTCCCAAGTGGGTAGCCGCCATTCAAAGTCGGTACACTTCCTCTATAAATAGGAGGATACTTTCATTATTTATCTACATGCATATACTTTTTAAAGTATTCTCTTATATTCCATTACTGACTTAAGCTTCGGAGTGGAATCAGGGGCCATCCCCACCCCTTTTCAGGTCCTCGCCTTTCAGAAAGCACTTAAAGGAAACTAAGTCACCCCGAGGTCGAAACAGATACCTAAAGGAGCTAGCCACAAGCGATATCTCGAAGTCCATTACCAGAAGCTCAAGCCACGTCATTTTGATCCCAAAATTTGGCGCCGTCTGTGGGAGCGGTGATCAAAAAGTCATGGCTCCCAACAAGAATACGAAGAGAACGGCAGCAGTGGTGGAAGATATGGCCAAATCTCAGACAGATCCCACCACTTCGAGACCAACAAATGAGGAAGACCCTCCCCGAAACAATGGTACTCACCAGGAAGAAGAAACTCTCCACTCTGATCCATCTCCTGATACAGTGGATCTAGAAGTAGGAATAGGGGCGACACCAACTGTTGTTCCCCAAGAATTGATGGATGCGTTCATGGCCTTTTGGAACCAAACTCAAGCAGGTGCCATCCTTGGCAACAAAGAGCCAACTCGAGAAGTCTCCCGAAAGGAGGATGTGGCTTCTAGTGAGAAGATCGACGAGATCAACTTCCCGGAGAATGAAGTTCACAAGACTTCCAAGACTGACAAAGAGACCAAAGAACCTGTTTTATTCACTATAGGACAAGTAGAAGAATTGCTTGAAAAGAAGAGAAGGGGGACAAGCGATATGCTAACCGTTCAAGATCATACCTCTCACCCCTTCTCCAAAAGACTTTTTGACACTCCTCCTCAAGTCTTCGCGAGGAACATCGACGACTATACTGGTGAAGGAGATCCTGTCCGCCACATCAACGCTCATAACTCTTCTCTTTTAGGAAGAGGGGCAACGCTGGATCATTATGTGGCTCTCTTCCCAAAAACTCTCAAAGAGGAAGCCTCTACATGGTTCTTTGGCCTCCCGAAAAGTTCCATAGATTCGTGGGAAGAATTAAAGATGAAGTTCATCGAGTGGCATATCGGCCAGAGGCAACGCCTCAAAAGTATGGACTTTCTGATAAAATTGAACAAGGTCCCGATGAGACCTTGGCCTGTTATTATACAAGGTACCATAAAATACTCCAACAATTGAGTGAGGACGCCACCGATGGCGAGCTGATACGGACTTTCTAGAGAGGTCTGAGGAGCCAGAGTCAAGCTCTAAAAGATAGCATGGTGACAAAGCCCGTGAGAAAGATTGATGCCCTCGCCGTTAGAGTCAAAATGTATATCGACTTGGAGAGGTCACACGAGAGGTCACCTGAGGAAATCAAAAAGCAAGCTATTCCCGCCAAAATAGAGGAGGCATCTGCTTCTCGACCTACTAAAAGAGAAGAATGACGAGATGGGAACTTCCGACAAGGAAATCACCAGAGCCAGAAAAGGGGTACTAATCCTTACCTGTCAAGGTACACCCCTCTCACACATAACATCTCTGTAGTACTTCAAGAAATGGAGAAACTCAGACTAGACGACCTGCCTCCAATAAAAAAGAGTCTGATGGGATCCCGATAAACGACTATTGTCGTTATCATCGGGTTAAAGGCCACGATAACAACGAGTGCCTTGTCCTGAAGCAAGACATCGAGGCTCTTATAAGAGGCAAAATTTTAAAGTTTATAGAAAGACCATTCAAAATGCCAAGAAAGCGAAGCCGTAGCCCACAAAGAGCTTCCCGCTCCCCTCCACGCGATAATCTCATCAAAACCCGAAGACGAACAATAAATGTCATCGCAGGGGGATTTGCGTCGGGCGGCAAGACCAGTGCGGCTAGAGAGGTATACGGCACTCAAATCCCAAAAGAAGAAAAGGGAAAAATCCATCAAGAAGTCGATCCTGTGATCATAAGCTTCACGATGTATGATCTTATGATGGTAACTCAACCACATGATGACGCTTTAGTAATCACTGCCACCTCGGCAGAATACGAAGTCAAGAGAATCCTCATCGATTAGCTTCAATTCCTCTTTGGCTTGCCATGAACCCCATAAATTTCTCTGACTGGACGCCAAAGGTGCACTTAGTCGGATTCAATCGCACGTTGCGTAGCCGCATACACGCGTAGGCTTCCTCCAGATCCTTAACATGGTTGTGTCCTCTTTTAGTCTTGAAAAGCATGTCGTCGACATAACCCTCCATATTTCTCCCCTACATAAATTTAAAGCGTTTGTTAACCATCGTTCGGTAAGTTTCCCCAGCATTGATGAGCCCAAAATGCATTACCTTATAATGATAGATGTCACTGTCAGTGTAGAATGTGGTATGGGATTCATCATTGGGGTGAATTTATATTTGGTTGTACCCATAGTAGGCATCCATGAAACTCAGAAGATCATGACCTGACGTGGCGTCAACCACCTGGTCAATCCTAGGTATAGGATATGAATCCTTAGGACATGCTTTGTTGAGATCACAAAATTCCACACACATCCATCACTTCCCACTGGATTTCTTTACCAGGACAGGGTTGGCGACCCATGTGTGGAACCGTATTTATTTTACAAAGTCGACATCAACCAACTTTCCGACCTCTGAGCGTACCGCCGTCTTTTTATCAGCGCCCATGAATCTCATTCTCTGCTCTATACGCTTCAGTGTCGGGTCTATTTTTAGCTTGTGGGAGATGCTGTCGGGGCTGATTCCTGGCATATCGCTTGGTTTCCAGGCGAAAATTTTCTGTAAAAAATGGATAGGTTCGATCTATAGTCATTCGGTCCTCCTAAAAAGATCTACTAAATTCATTTCTATACTCCCTTAGAAGGGAGGTTATTCCTTCAACAAGATCTTGAGGTAAAGCCGCCCCGATTTTTACCTTATTTTCACTACCGTCAACCTCAATTTCTACCAGATCTTCCATTGGAGTTGGACGCCCTCCTTCTTCTCGATGATCTTTTTCGGTGACGATGGACATGGCTTCTCTCTAGTTACGTCTTCGTAACGTATTAACGTAACATTGTCGAGATATTTTCTAGTCTTCTCGAAGTTATCCCACCCCATGGAGGGTTGGAAACCTCATAACCTAGTGAGCGGTGGGAAGGACGATATAATTGGTATTGAGAGTCGCCATCCCAGGATGGCGTTGTACGTATTCATATCGTCAACGACCGCTAACAAGATCTCTATGCGTAGAGCCTTCCATCCTTGTCCCAGAATTACTTGGAGTCAGATTGCCCCTAAATGGTAGGTCGTTCTGCCTGCGAATCCCACTAGAGGGGAGTTCATCTCCTGGATTGCGATATCCTAATTTGGCGACGAATTCAATGGCTATTACATCAGTCGAGCTTCCTTCGTCAATTAACACTCTTTTAACCTCAAAACCGTCTATCCAGGTCGTGACAACGAGGGCATCTTCTTGGGTTTGTGCTACCATTGTTGAGTCGTCAACATAAAAGGTGATGGCAATGGGTTCCAATTCTCTAATTCTCTTTCAGTATCGTTTAGGGATATGCTCTGGGTAGCATAAGTTTCCCGAGCGGCACTAGACTCTCCTCCTGAAGCGAATCCACCTAACAGCACGTTGATGCCATCTGGTGGCGTCGCCCACCTCCTGGATTGGTGAGAGATATGGCGATGACATCTTTGGATTTCTTCATGCATAAATTCCAACCCACTTCTTGTGAGGAGGCAGTCTTCTGTACTATGCCCTTCAAGCTGGTGGTGTTCGCAAAATTCTCTAGGGCATCTACTACCTTCAGACAAATGCAATCATTCTAACCTCTGTTGGGTTTATTGATAGTTTCTCTCCTGAGTAGCTAGGACTCCTTTTGGAGGTGGATTTCCTCTACGATTCTGGTGGCCTCCTAGCTCACTTCGAGTTTGTTCCACCTGAATGAGAAACCTTATCCTTTGGGTCAAATCCTTCCATCTCTCCACTGGCTCCGTGAATCTGGTGATAGCTAGGGGTCGAGATTGAGGTCTCGAACCCCTGAAAAACGTTCGAATTACCTCTCCTTCAAAGAGATCTCCATTAACTTAACGAAGGGTTAGCCCAAAACGGTTATAATAGCTAGCCAAAGTTTCTTCGGGTCCTTGAGTAATCCCTTCCAAATTCGTGGTGGCTTCGTATGCAGTGTACTGTCTTGAGCGATTCCTTGGTGGAACCATGATTTCTTGATTGCCTTCCCACATATGGTACCAAATGTGGGATCAAGTCTGTCAGGCCTTGCTCGGAGGTGGACTTCTAGGATCTCGCCTTAGTTGCTTCTAGGTATCTTCGTGACCACAGCGGGTACTTAGCTTCCTTTCTTGAGCTTGAACTTGGCGAGGACCTAAAAAGGGGTGGGGATTATTCTCCTGATTCCACTTTGAAACTTAAGTCAGTATATGGAATATACGAGAGATAATGAATATCAAATAATGTAAAGCATCTTACTATTTATAATTTCTAGCCAATCGACTTTTAGTGGCAGCTTCTTTTCTTTGATTGGCTGCCTCTAGGGGTGGCAGCCGTCTGTTGTGATTGGTTGAGAGAGACGGTGGCGAGTCAACATGTGTCAAGAAGGTCACCGCCTCATCTTTCCTTAGCTAGAATGGTTTCCTCCAATCTGGTGATAAGTAGGTCACCACCTCACATTTCCTTAGGATATAACGTTTTGTTGGCGAGAAGTAAGTTGTCGCATCTCCCCCTTCCTTAAGAGGAAGGCTTTAACGAGGGGTACTGTACACACTTGTGGTTTCTTGACTTGGTTGGTGTCGATCCTTAAAAAGTGTTGCCAACCTTTTATCTTTATCTTCTCGTGGTGAATATTTTAGGTCGTCAACTTTTCGTTCTCGACTCAGGGGTTCTCGACCTAGTGGTAGCCGACATGAGTTCTCCTATTCATGAAGCTCTCAATTGCAATACTTAATGTTATAAATGATTATGAATAATTATAACATACTATTCTAATACGGTATTTTTCTCTATTCCAACAAATGATATAAATATAGAAGAATCTATTAGGAGTTGATGACAACTTGCCCCCATGAAATTTTAAAAAGCCTTAAAAACAATTTTAAAGCTGAGAAAATTCAATTTTGCCACCCTAAATTTATAAGTATATTATAGTGATGTTAATTTTCTTAAATTCGAAATTAATTCTCGAACTCATCCTTAATATGGATGATTTTATCTTAACTTGAATTGTAGGATCACATTATCGTTTTATTAACTAGGTTCATAAGATCGTAAGATCCAAAAATCAAGATCATGATTCATTAAGATTCTATAAGATTAATATCCTACGAGGGATCGAGATCGCTTTACTTCACCATGATCATAAAATCGTAAGATTTTAAGATCGCCGGATCGGGATCCTGACAACCTTGACTTCAGCACGCAGCTCAGACAGAAGCAGCAAGCTGGCAGACAGAAGTAAGTAAGTAGCAGATGAAGAATTTGAGAGTTGATATTCTGAATTGATGAGTTTCAAATGGGAGAAGTTGTCTCTATTTATACTACTAGGAGGCTGTATCTGCATAAATGCATTCATAAATCTAAGAAATAAAAGAAATTAAAACGGAAGCAGTTACAACAGACTTAATGCATCTATTTTAGAAGTTCAAAAAAACCTCAGATGTTCATTGTATATTGATAGACAACAGTCGGGTTTAGCAAAATCGGAGTAGTGCAAGGCTAGATTTTTCAGACCGACGTTAGGGTATACACGTTGCGCCTGCGCTCACAATCCAAGCTTATTGGGGTGAGTATTCAACTACTCGACAGAACCCCTGCACGTATATAGAGAGTCTCTCATCTAGTAAATTTTTACAACCTTATGAAGATTCCTAATATACTATGTAAAAGTAGTTAACATGGTCGGTGTGGGATTAAAATCACACTAGGTGATTCACAATAACACTAAATTGTCATTCACATTTATGTTATGCTTTAACAAAGTCCGTTAAGACAAAGTCTTCGTCCAACATATATTTTATATCCAACCTCACGAGCGTGAGAAGAAGTTTACTATCTCTCATCCATTATTTTTTTTATATCTCTCCTATTTTATTTCAATATATTTCATACTTTTTTAGAAAATTTTGACACACTACCTCCGAAATAAAAATCAATTACAAAAATGTCTCATTGTATTATCTATTTATGAAGGTATGCTAATCCGGAATTTTTTGTTGGCACAATCGGCACATTATATCAATTGAGACCGCTGCAACTTTTTGCTGCTGAAAAGCAGCAGTGCTACACCCAATGCAGCAAAGCTACACGTTGCAACTTTATTATTTGTTAATTTTTTCCTCTCAAAATTTTAGATTTCATTTAAATGTTAATATAGTTTTTATGTTTTTTTTTAAAATACTATTGGCTGGGTTTAGTTCGGGTTGGTTTAACGCTAAATGATAAAAATTGTTACACAGTATTAGGGGTTAAAGTTAACTTGCCCAAACCGTTCACCAATACAAATAAAATTTTAGAATTTAGGGTTTATTTAGTTAATAATAAAAAAAAAAACTACTAAAATCCTATTGTATTGAGTGAATAATTTGGTTGGGTTAACCCTAGAGGATCTAACTGTTTAACATTTTTATCATCTAGGGTTAACCCTACAAAAATGATGAAATTACATAAACAAAACAAAGCAGGAGCAACTAAGGAAGAACAGAAGCAACAACTTGAACAAACAGAATGCAACAGCAGGTCACAGAAGAATTTCAGCACGCAACACAAGCAGCAAGCTCGTAGACACAAGTAAGCCGCAGATGAGGAATTTGAGAGTTGATTTTCCGAATTGGTGAGTCTCAAATGGGAGAAGTCTCTATATTTACTACTATGAGGTTGTATTTGTATAAATGCAGTCATAAATCTGAGAAATAAAAATCAAAACTGAAGCGGTTACAACAGACTTAATGCACCTGTTTAAGAAGTTCAAAAAATTCTTAGATGTTCGTTCTTCATTGTATATGGAAAGAACACAAACGGGTTTAGTAAAACCGGACTAGCGCAAGGCTAGCTTTTTCGTGGACATTCTGTTAAATATTTTTCAAATTTTACCATGTAATATGGTGAGCGGTTCAGCGCTTTATCCCTTAACCAGATCTCGGGAGTTCATTTCCCGTTAGTAACCATGAGAATGTAAAGATATTCATGACCAACACTTTTTCCCTTAAGGGTTGACCCGGTGCAAGTGGGAATTAGTCTAGGTATATAGTAAGCATGCTACGAGTGTTGCTCTTTAGATGAGAACCTCATAGGACCACCCACGGGAAACCAAATATATATACATATATATATTTCAAATTTACAAAACTAGACTAGTACTTTTCCAAATATTCAATTTAAACTATAGTAACTTATACTAATTAATGTTAAAATTGAGTCTAATCATACTCCAACATGTTTTTTGCAAATATATATATTTTACATACTTTTCCATTCAATAAAGTTTGATTAGATTGTAACTTTTAAAACATATTATTACAACAACAAAAAAAAACATTTTTTCACATGTTTATGTTTTAACTTTTACCTATTGAAGAATAATCATCTCACTTGTTTTGGTTCAAGTATTAATTAGAATAGACTAGCTATAGTTAGCTACTATTATCTTTTTTTTAAGCTACTACTAGTGTCATTTTACTGTACTGCCACTGCGGAATTTATTTCCGTTTCTGTGTATGTAATTAATACTTGGTTCAAGTAACATAGGAAGTGAAGAAGCATCGTTTTTTTTGCTCGGTAAAAGAAGCATTGTTATTGTTTACTATTTTATAAGTACGTATGTATAGGCACCAATTTACGTGTGTGAGTAGTTAGTACTTAATTGCTTACCCCAGTTAATATTTCTCACAGACTGCAGCAATGCAACAATAGTCACTCTTCTTATCCCCTTTACCTTGCTGTTGACTGATTGCATTTGCTTTGCATGCAAGTGTCTATCTCCATGCATGTATAGTTGTATCTCCATGCATGTATAATTGTATCTCCATGTATAATTGTCTTCCCTTTATGATCTCCGAAAACAATTAATTATCAAACTGTTATCTAAGCTTGTGCACTCAGACAATGTTAATTAAAGTTTTATTCGACAATTTGCTAGTTCGTATTTCGATTGTAGATAATTCATTAGCTCAATCCAAATATACCATATAATATTTGGATTGAGCTATCAAGTTTTTACAATCAAAACAAAAAAAAATAGTAAATTGGCCAAAAAAAAACTTCAAATGAGTGCCCAAACTGCAGCTATAGCAATTTTCTGGTGATGGGCCCCGGCGAAGGCCGTTAGGCCCCTTAACGATTGACAAACGGCGACTAGGCCCGTTGGGTTAGGAGCTGGGCTACTGGAAGGCTAAGGGTTCCGACGGAAGGAGGCCCCGATATTGAATGGCCCCGAGCAAGTATAGCTCCGATAGGGAAAAGCCCCGATGTATATCGGACCTGGACGTAGTCGGTCCCGATGTGGAAGTTGACACCACTCCCTAAAACCGAATCCTCAACGATGTAACTTGGGAGCCTCCGATAATGATCGAGACTCACCAGTAAGAGCCCAATCCCGGAAATCTCGCCACGATCATAGAAGTGATATAATGGGCGAGATATGTGGGATACGAATAACTGTACGAGGTACAGGGCAAGATATACGGCGAGATACGTGGGAAGGTGGATCACGATTCAACCGCCTAATCAGGTAACTGGGATGGCCTTTCCTCTATAAAAGGAGGGAAGTTATCCCAGATTAGGGTTACGTTTTAGACAGACACAATATTTGCTTGCTTGCTCTGTTGACTGCCGTACTTACGTTAAGCATCGGAGAGGGATTCTGGGCCACTGCCCTCTATTCCCCTTCTGCAGGATTGCGAGGAGCTAAGGAATCCGTCACCGTAACCGGAGTTCCCGCCGTGATCCAACATTGGCGCCGTCTGTAGGAAACGCAACAAAAAGCCAAAAGTAACTTTGCATTCCCTCTGATTCCATATCATGGCTGGCAACAGACCGCAGCGTTCAGGCAAGCAGGTGCCGGCCGCCAGCAATCCCCCCGAAGATGCAGCCCAGCATCAGGATCTGAGAGATGAGGGTGACAGCACTCGCCGGAACGAAGCACCTTCCCCGAATCCGGAGCTGGCCAGGGTAGTGGCAGAGGCCATGCCCCTATTCATGGAGGCCATGGAGGCCCTCCTAGACCGAAGAGAAGCTGCTAGAAGGCAGGCCGATCTACCGCCACTCCCTCCGCGGCGAGATATTCCCAGAAGGCAAGGGGACGACAACTTGCCTCCACCTCCTCCACTAAGGGAACAGCCTATTCCCCCCAATCCAGCACCGGCGGAGAATTTTGTGGTCGATGGACCAGGGCCAGTGCAGCAAAGGACCATTCCCCTGAATGGTCCCCTCACTGCCGATCAGGTGGTGAGAATTGTGGGTATCTGTATGGTAGACCAGAAGCCCATGATGTCGGAGCTGGGAAGTCAGGAAACCCATCCCTTCGTGCCCAGGCTGATTCATACCTTGGCCCCTCCAGGTTTGGGTATCCCGAAGATAGACGAGTACGATGGGGACGCAGACCCGGTTCGCCACGTACAGAAGCACCTGACAGCATGCATGGGCAGGACCCCAGATGAGGATGTTATCTGCGCTCTGTTCCCAAGCACCCTCGGGGAGAAGGCGATGACGTGGTTCTACAGTCTGCCCACTGGATGTATCACCTGTTGGAAGGATATGCATCAGCGATTCATTACCCAGTATCAAGGGCGTCGACGGCTTCTGAAGAGCATTCGGACCCTGCATGAGGTGGTCCAGAGGCCCGACGAATCGCTGGCCCAATACTACCAGCGTTACACGGCTGGCATGACTGAGCTGGATGAGGAAATATCGGAGGGCGAGGCCATCCGTACCTTCCTGAAAAACCTTAAACCCCCCTACGGTTCCGACTTACTGCACAGCATCGCGGCCAAAAATGTCTGGAACATGGAGGCGCTCCAGGCAAGGGTGAAACAGCAAATCGACGTCCAGGAGTCGAAGATTGCCGCTGGAGAACTGGCTCCTCCCAAAGGGCACGAAGGAAAGCAGTTGTTCAAACCATTGGACAACCGACACAGGAAGGATAGCTCTGAGGGTAGTCGGAGTCGCGGACGTTCCGATCGGAGGGAGGATAAGCGTTCGACTAAAAGGGACAATCAGAGGGAGGAGTTTACCCCCCTCAACAGACCTTTGAAAGAGGTCTTGGCGGTAATGGAGAAGCAAGGCCTCGCTCGTTTCCCCAAGAAGAAGGAAGGAGAAAAGTTGGGCTCCCGCACCGACCGTTACTGCCGATTCCATCGGGCCTCCGGTCACGACACTGACCAGTGTCGAGAGCTGAAGAAGGAAATAGAGAAGCTTATCCAGAGGGGTAAGCTGAAGGAGTTCGTGGGAGACTCGCGCTGTAAGCCCTGTTCACGATCTCGGTCAAGGTCCAAATCTCGATCGAGGTCCCCCAGGAAGAGGAGGTCCGACGCAGAGCCTTCGGAGGGCCCATCCGGGTCCCGACAGAAGAGGATTATTAATGTGATCCATGGAGGGTTCGCTGCAGGAGGAGACACATCGTCCTCTCGGGAGCGTTATGCCAACCAAGTGCCAGTCGCAGTGGTTTTGGGAAAAAGATCACGGTCGTGGACCCCGAAGGAGGAGATGGAGATCACCTTCTCGGCGAAGGATCTGGAGGGAGTAGAGACCCCCCACGAGGATGCCCTAGTAGTAACACTGGATGTAGGAGGATTCGAAGTGAAGAGGATCCTCATTGATGGAGGAAGCTCCTCCGACATCCTCTTCTCCGACGCCCTGGAGCAGATGGGGAAGAAGAAGAAAGATTTGCGGGAGGTTAACTTCCCGATGGTAGGATTTTGCGGCACAACCTCTTATCCATTGGGGGTTATCACGTTGCCCGTGTGGTTCGGCAGTGGCTGGAAGATGGAGAAGAGGAATGTGGAGTTCGTGGTGGTCGAATCCACAGGGACGTACAATGCGATCATTGGAAGAACCATTATCAATCCACTGATGGCAGTAGCCTCGACTGTTCACCAGAAACTGAAGTTCCCGACTGAGAATGGGGTCGGCGAAGTGAAAGGCGACCAAGTGGCGTCGAGACGATGCTATGTCAACGCCACCAGGAGATCAAGGAAGGAGGCTATGTCGGTGCTCCAGACAGACACCGACCCTCGAGAGGAGTTCGGGCGTCCCGCCCCCATGGAGGACCTAAAAGAAGTCGAGATAGATGGGCCCGAGAGGAGGGTAAAAATCGGATCTGCCTTATCCGACGAAAGGGCCCAGGAGTTGATTGCGCTCTTACAAGAATTCAAGGAGCTGTTTGCCTGGTCCCCGAGTGATATGCCAGGAATCAGCCGGGACGTGATCGAGCACGAACTGAATATCGACCCTATGATCAAGCCGATCGCGCAGAAGAGGCGTCCGATGGGGGCAGACAAGAGGATTGCAATCCAGCAGGAGGTTGGCAGGTTGCTCGATGCTGGGTACATTAGGGAGATTCGATTCCAGACGTGGGTAGCCAACCCAGTGCTGGTAAGGAAGAGCAACGGGAAGTGGCGGATGTGTGTCGACTTCCGCGACCTGAACAAGGCCTGTCCGAAGGACTGTTATCCGCTCCCGCGGATCGATCAACTAGTGGATGCTACATCGGGGCACGAGCTGCTGAGCTTTATGGATGCTTATTCTGGTTATAACCAGATAAAGATGGCAAAGAAGGACGCCCAACACACTGCCTTCTACGCTGACAGCGAAGTATTCCAGTATGATGTTATGCCTTTCGGCCTGGTAAATGCGGGGGCGACCTATCAGAGAATGGTGAACAAGCTGTTCGGGGATATGATCGGAGGTACCATGGAAGCTTATGTAGACGACATGCTGGTGAAGTCCCGACGAGCATCGGACCATGTCGGTAATTTGGCTATGGCCTTCGAGAGGATGAAGCTCCACCAGGTCCGTCTGAATCCAGCCAAGTGCGCTTTCGGAGTCCATTCTGGGAAGTTCTTAGGCTTCATGGTGAGCCAAAGGGGGATCGAGGTGAATCCCGAAAAACTAAGGGCGGTAGAAGAGATGCAGTCCCCGACGAACCATAGGGAGGTGCAAGTGCTGAACGGCCGGCTGGCTTCGATAAATCGCTTTTTATCCAAGGCTAGCGACCGGGCGATGCCATTTTTCAACGTACTAAGAGCCAACCGACAGTTCGAGTGGACTACCGAATGCGAGAAGGCGTTCCAGGCGCTCAAGCAACATCTTCGCGACCTCCCACCACTTGCGAAGCCAGCTCCAGGCGAGCCGCTCTATCTTTATTTGGCTATCTCTTCGTTCGCAATAAGCTCTGTTTTAGTTAAAGCCGTCGAGGGCAATCAGATTCCCGTCTATTATGTAAGCAAGGCGTTTGCCAAGAGTGAAATGAATTACCCTCCGATTGAGAAGTACCTCTTTGCGTTGATTATTACTGCTAGAAAGTTACGGCCCTACTTCCATGCGCATGAAATTACGGTGTTGACTGATCAGCCATTGAAACACTTCTTGAACCGACCCGACGCGTCGGGGAGACTAGTAAAGTGGGCCGTGGAACTTAGCGAGTTTCGAATTCATTTCGCTCCACGAACAGCTATCAAAGGGCAGGCATTGGCCGACTTTATAGTTGAATCTACTATTCCCGATCCTGAAGCAACGGAAACAGTAGAGGGGGCAACCACCGGGAAAGCTGACGAGGTCCCGATGGAAGGGCAGGTGGAACAGCCGAATAAGGAGAACTACTGGGAGTTGTACACAGATGGCTCCTCAAGCTCAGACGGATCGGGTGCAGGGTTCATATTGATTCCACCAGGTGGGGCGGAGCCACTTCGATATGCATTGGCCCTGACATTTAAAGCCACCAATAACGAGGCGGAGTATGAAGCTCTTATAACAGGGTTGAAAATCGCTAAGGGCACTGGAATCGAACATTTGAGAGTGAAGTGTGATGCAAGCCTGATTGTAAATCAGATTCGGGGGCAGTATGGAGCAAAGAATCCAATCATGAAGAAGTATCTTCAGGAGGCTCAGACATTAAAGGAAAGTTTCAAGAGCTTTGATATAGAGGCAATCCCAAGAGAAAAGAATGTGGAGGCTGATGCCTTGAGCAAATTTGCCCTGGGGGCACCTTTGGAAGACAGTCGGAGGATACACTTCTTGGAGAAGGTGATTCTATCGACAACCGATCCCTCGGAGGTGTGCGCTATCAGAACGGGGTCAGAGGAGGAACCCACTTGGATGACCCCGATAATTGTGTACCTAACTACGGGGGCACTACCTGAAGATAAAGTGGCAGCGGAACGACTGCGACGAATGTCAATTAACTACGCGATGGTGGATAACCAGTTGTACAAGAAGGGTCTGCTTTCGACACCTTTCTTGAAATGCGTAGCAGAACCCGATACGACCCGAATTCTGAGAGAACTGCATGAAGGAGTCGCAGCCTGTCACGAGGGCGCCCGATCCATCCTGAGAAAGGCGTTGAACTTGGGATATTATTGGCCTACGATGAATAAGGAGGCAACGGCGCTTGTCCGAGGCTGTGACGCGTGTCAGAGATACGCTTCGAATATTACAGCCCCCGCTGCTGATTTGATGCCCATTGGGAGTGCTTGGCCATTTGCACAGTGGGGCATTGACCTGGTGGGACCCCTTCCGAAAGCAAAGAGCCAGTGCACACATCTGCTGGTTGCGATTGATTACTTCTCGAAGTGGATCGAGGCTAAGCCCTTAGCCAAGACAACAGCAGGACATATCATTAAGTTCCTCCAAACCCGAATTTTGTCAAGATATGGGGTGCCGAAGGTGATCATCAGTGACAACGGTCCTCCGTTTAATGGGGCCCAGTTGGAGAGATTCCTAGACGAGTTCAACATCGAGCATCGGACAGCGTCCGTTCGTCACGCTCAGACCAATGGGCAGGTGGAGGCTGCCAACAAAATCGTGATGGAGGGCTTGAAGAAGAGGGTTTACGCTTTGGACGGAAAATGGCTAGACGAGCTGGAGAACGTGTTGTGGGCGGTCCGAACGACACCCAAGCGGTCAACAGGTGAAACCCCGTTTGCACTTGTTTTTGGGACGGAGGCGGTCGCTCCTGTAGAAATCGCTGTGGCGTCCCATCGAACCAGAAGTTATGAGCCCTCGACGAGTCCAGAAAGAGCCAGGATAGGACCTTTGACGAATGACGAAACAAGGCGCCTGGAGTTATCCTTGTTAGAGGAAAAACGGCTAGAGGCTGACATAGCGCAAGCTCGGATGCGTTTGGCGACGGCTAGGTACTATAACCGGAAGGTCAAGTCGTGACAGTTCTACGTGGGGGAGCTAGTCCTACGTCGGAATGAGTTCGCCCTCCAGGATCGGATCAACAAGATGTCTCCGAAGTGGGAAGGGCCTTACAAGATCGTAGGCATGCCGGCCTCAAATGCTTACAAGCTAGAAGACCTCGACGGCAAAGTGTTACGAAACACCTTTAGTGGTGAGCACCTGAAGAAATGTCATGTTTGACAAATAAGTCGTCCGTTGAGGCGCAAAGATGTAATCAAGTCGCCCTGAGTGGTGCATGATATATTAAAGACATCAATCAATAAAGAGGTTACTTCTGATCAAAGTGTTCCTAAGTTATCCTTAAATTATTAAGGTTCGATTAAAAAGCGTCATTGGACGTCCGAAAATCCTTAAGTTATTAAGGTTCGATTAAAAAGCGTCATTGGACGTCCGAAAATCCTTAAGTTATTAAGGTTCGATTAAAAAGCGTCATTGGACGTCCGAAAATCCTTAAGTTATTAAGGTTCGATTAAAAAGCGTCATTGGACGTCCGAAAATCCTTAAGTTATTAAGGTTCGATTAAAAAGCGTCATTGGACGTCCGAAAATCCTTAAGTTATTAAGGTTCGATTAAAAAGCGTCATTGGACGTCCGAAAATCCTTAAGTTATTAAGGTTCGATTAAAAAGCGTCATTGGACGTCCGAAAATCCTTAAGTTATTAAGGTTCGATTAAAAAGCGTCATTGGACGTCCGAAAATCCTTAAGTTATTAAGGTTCGATTAAAAAGCGTCATTGGACGTCCGAAAATCCTTAAGTTATTAAGGTTCGATTAAAAAGCGTCATTGGACGTCCGAAAATCCTTAAGTTATTAAGGTTCGATTAAAAAGCGTCATTGGACGTCCGAAAATCCTTAAGTTATTAAGGTTCGATTAAAAAGCGTCATTGGACGTCCGAAAATCCTTAAGTTATTAAGGTTCGATTAAAAAGCGTCATTGGACGTCCGAAAATCCTTAAGTTATTAAGGTTCGATTAAAAAGCGTCATTGGACGTCTGAAAAATCCTTAAGATATTAAGGTTCGATTAAAAAGCGTCATTGGACGTCCGCGAAATCCTTAAGTTTTTAAGGCTCGATTTAAAAAGCGTCATAGGACGACGGAAAGCCTTAAAGTTCTTAGGGTCCGATAAAAGAATTACGAAGAACGTGACCGAAAAGAAAACATCCATAAAAGGCTCGAAGGTCTAAGAGGTTCGGTACAAAAGGGGCAATGAGGAAGAAGTACAAAGACTTAAGATTTAACAAATTAAACTCGGTCTTCGGGCGCTGAATCTTCGGAGGGCTTCGGAGGGGCAGACTCGGAGGGATTGGCAGGAGGCTCGTCGGCGTCTTCAGAGGAGCTCTCTGAAGGGAGGTTGAGGTACGTTTCCACGGCTGGGCCAAGAGTCTTGGATTTCCTCAAGTCGATGGAGTCCCCATAGGTCTCATTAAGCTCTTCGACAATATCGAGGATGGCATTCTGCAGATCCTCTTGACAATGTTTCGCCGCATCCTCTTTGAAGTCCTCCGAGCTCCGGTACTCTTCGCGGCCCTGGACCTTCGCGTTTGTTAGTTGGGCGGAGTGATCCGCCCTCGCCTCCTCTAGCTCCGCGATGGCCCTCTGCTTCTCAAGCTTCAGCCGCTCAGCCATTTCTTGCAGCGCTGCCTTGTCAAAGGCAGCCTGGCTCCGATCCGCCAAGGCCGCCTGCTGCTCCCGCCTAAGCGAGCTCTCGAGACTTAGAATCTGCCTATGTTGGGATTGAGCCTCTTGAGCAAGCTTGGCCCTGACTTCCTCGGCCCGCTGCCTTTCCTCCTCAGCTTGTTGCTTAACCTCCTCGGCCCGCTCTTCGGCTCGCTTCTTACCCTCCTCCGCTCGGAGCCTTGACACCTCGGAGGCAGCTAAGTCCTCCTGGAGCTTGGTCAAGCTCTCGAGGTTGGAGTTGGCCCGTTCTCGCTCCAGAGCCTCCCGCAAAGACATGATGTAGCCGAAGCAACGATCCTGGTCCGCCATTTCCTGAGGGCAAAAATATAAGCTTAGTATCCAAAAGTCGGAATACCCCCAGATGAATAAAAGAAAATTATACTTACCTCTATTCGACGGACAGCCATCTGCCGAATGTCCGCCTCGATATCCTCTCCTTCCAGAGAGAGGGGACGCCTCAGCGAGGGCGGGATCGAGCCCGACACCAGGTGCAAGGCCAGGTTCTTCTCCTGGCACCCCCGATGCAGAGGGATCCCCTGAAGGGACTCCACCGGTCTCCAAGGCTCGGAGCCCTGGTCCGAAGAGAAGGCCTGATAGTAGTCCCCATCCAAAGGGAACGGAGGTACTACCAGTCGGGGCTCTCCAGCTTCCTCACTCACTCGGGCTTCGGGGCTCGCACCCCTAACGGGCGAGGATGGCGGGGCAGATGACGATGGCGGCGTGGTGGGAAGTGGAGATGCCTTCCCACCAGATGACTTCGCGGGAGTCAACCTCGATTTCCCTCGGAGGATGACGCCTTCCTCCTCAGCTCGATCATCGGAAGGGGAGTCCTCCAAGCTGGTCACCCGACCGAATTCGCCCCGGGCTTCCGTCGGGGCATCTTCCACCACCGGCTCCGCTGCAGGCGCGGAGTCTGAGGCAGGTGCAGCAGGGGCGACGTCCGCAGGACCTGCAGCGGGGCGAATAAGTCGAGGGATTAATTTGATATCGGTGTGCCAGATTAAACAACGCTCCATAAATCTTTCTTTGCCGAAAAAGTCATAATAGCCCGCCTCGAGAACATGTGGAGTTTCCCCTCGAAGGATATTCCTGACATCTCTAATCCGTCCTTCCATATCGGAGGCCTGAAGGTCTTGAGGTACCAACTCCCTATATCTTTTAATAGCACGAAAAACTTCCTTACCTTCCTTTTCGGAGCGGACGTTGAAGGCGGTTCGAACCACATCCACATTAGTCCGCCCCTCGGAGGAGGGGGCAGACCTTGGGCCCTCGGAGGTCCTCGCCTTCTTCTTGGACGGCCCCGACGGGGCAGAAGTCTTTCGGTGGGAGGGCTTCTTCTTGCGCTTCAGTGAGTGGGAGGCATCGGTGTCCTCCTGAAACAGACGGGCGGTCAGCGATGATCGAGGGGCTGTAAGCAGTGGAAAAAGAAACAATTAGAAGATTACCCAGAGAATTACATTGGAAACACCGTCACGAACTTTTCCCCCGGAATTGGGATCGATCAACATAATCCCAATCTTGACCCGCTGTTGGTCAGTGACAGAAGTGGCCTCGAAGGGCCGGTAACCCTTCTCCCAGCGACGAGCCTGGATGAGCATCAAGGCCCTCTTGGTCTGTTCCGACCACGAACGAAAAGGCACGGGGGGATCAGCCTCCACGATGGTCTTCGGCCACTCGATGGGACCAGGCTGAATGAAGAAGTATTGCTCCTTCCAATTAGCATTGTCGTTCCCTTTGTCGGAGATGATGGCCCGTTCCTTGCAAATCTTCCAGGACACCTTCCTGTCCCAGCCCATCTCCCTATATTGCTCATCGGTCCCCTCGGGTTGGCGGGGGGTAAAGGAGCAGATTCCGTCCTTGTTGCAGGTCATCTTGTAGAGAACCCGCCAGAGCTCCAGGGAATAGCTCCAGTCCTCCCCATTGATATCACACCACACTTGGAAAGCAATCCATGTACGGATTGCGTGTGGAGAGAAGGTCGTAGGGTACGTCTTATAATGGTTGCACAGCTCCACCCAACTCGGACAGAAGGGCAGTCGAATTCCTGCACGAATCTGCCCTGGGGAGATGAACACCTCATCTCCTTTGGGGAGCGTAGTTCGAGCCTCACGAGGATTGAATTTGTCATAAGGATAGCGGGCCCCAAAGGAGGATTCAAAAATACCACACTCTCTACGAGCCCTATCAAAGCTAATGGGCGCGAGCGTGTTCTTGAGATACTTGAAGACGAAGGGTTGGCCAACAGTAGCAGATCCCTCGGCTGAAAATCGTCGAGGGAAGGAAGGAAGGAAAAATTGAAACCTAAAGAAAACCAAAGATGAAAAGGAAAAGAGCAATAAGATGAAGAACCTTACCAGACATGGTGGTTGGAGTGGTCGTGATCGGAAAAGCTTGAATTGCTCGAATCGCCGGTGAAAACTCGAAATTTGGAGAATCAGAGCTCTTGGGATCGCAAAGAAGGAGAGGTAAAAGAAAGGTGAAACAGTGCCTAGGGTTAGGGTTTTATAAGAGAAGAAAACAGGGAACTGAAGAGGTGGACAATCAAAGCCACGGGATTCGAAACGATTCAATCATGATCGTCCAAGGGAAAACGTGCCAATTCGAAGAATAGGAACGGTTTTAATCTGAACCGTCAGAACGCATGGGACAGATAAGACAAGAGTAATGACGTATTGGAACGGTTGAAAAGTGCTTTTTCAGCAGACAGGCGTGCAGAGCCCGAAACGTTCCTTCATCTCCTATCAGCATTAAATGCTGGTCTGATCAAGAAATCCCTTCGAATCCAAACAAGATCCCAAAGGATCTTGAAAAGATCCAAGGCAATGGCCTCCGACATTCCACACAAAGGCCTCCGACGAGGATACGAAAGAGTCCGACGTTGGAAGACGCGACGCACTATAAGTCCCTCACGTCTTGGGGGCAAATGATGGGCCCCGGCGAAGGCCGTTAGGCCCCTTAACGATTGACAAACGGCGACTAGGCCCGTTGGGCTAGGAGCTGGGCTACTGGAAGGCTAAGGGTTCCGACGGAAGGAGGCCCCGAGCAAGTATAGCTCCGATAGGGAAAAGCCCCGATGTATATCGGACCTGGACGTAGTCGGTCCCGATGTGGAAGTTGACACCACTCCCTAAAACCGAATCCTCAACGATGTAACTTGGGAGCCTCCGATAATGATCGAGACTCACCAGTAAGAGCCCAATCCCGGAAATCTCGCCACGATCATAGTAGTGATATAATGGGCGAGATATGTGGGATACGAATAACTGTACGAGGTACAGGGCAAGATATACGGCGAGATACGTGGGAAGGTGGATCACGATTCAACCGCCTAATCAGGTAACTGGGATGGCCTTTCCTCTATAAAAGGAGGGAAGTTATCCCAGATTAGGGTTACGTTTTAGACAGACACAATATTTGCTTGCTTGCTCTGTTGACTGCCGTACTTACGTTAAGCATCGGAGAGGGATTCTGGGCCACTGCCCTCTATTCCCCTTCTGCAGGATTGCGAGGAGCTAAGGAATCCGTCACCGTAACCGGAGTTCCCGCCGTGATCCAACATCTGGAAAATAGTTACCAAGGCCGGCCGGAGAAAGTAGGTAGGTTCAATTATTATCCTAGCTAGCTTCCAGCTGTAGTGTACGTAAATGGTACATATATACACATCATAGCAAAGGCAGAGCTCTCTCACCAAAAGAGATGTCGTATCTACGCAGCAAAACAGTTACATACTACTGTGTGGTCAGTCAGAAGAGAGCTTACCTTACAGAATGTGAAAAGAAAGAAGAACAAGCGGGTGAATAAAAAAAGCAACAGATAGAGACAGTACTAGTTTGACTGAGCTAGCTGCATTAGGGTTTTCAATTACACGACCACCATCAAAGGCATGTTCCAATCCATTACTTATGTTTATGGGCAGCAATAAAAAAAAATTGTTTATGCAATGGAGCCAACTAAGTAGCAAAAAGGTTCAGTGTTTCGGCCTTTAATTAAATATTTCATCATGTAAGTCTTGAGAATGACAAAACTTTCATAATCACTGTTTTTTCATTAAAATGGTTGATCTGATACGGTTGAGTATTATTTTTGAAGTTAGGCTCTCCACAAAACTAAAAAAAAAAAAAAAAAATCAAGGGAAACAAATAAATATCATTCATGATTTTGGTCACTTACCGATTCGAGTAGCAGAGTAGGCCTGATAATTTGTGACACGATATGATAGCACAATACGAATACTTACGAAAAAATCGTGCTCGTGCAAGGATATGACAGAATTATAACACGATAGCACGAACATGATTAGCACGAGTATAATTTTCATGTTGTTTTCGTGTTTATGTATCACAACACGATAGCACGATAAAGTTGTACTACTAAGTTTAACACTTGAGTAATTTTTGCAAACAAATCTTATTTGATAGCTTTTAAAACTCCAATAAGTGGTTTAACATTTAGAGTTTAATTCATCACATATATTTCAAACTTAGGAATACTTAATTATTAATTCATAGTTATTTTTTTTTAATGAAGTTTATTATTTAGATTTTTTATTAAAGATCTCGTATAGACATGTACTATTGAATAATTTAACACAACATGATAGCACGACACAGACACACACAAAATTATGTGTCATCTTCTTGTTTGTAAAACATGGCACAATAAGATTACCATCTGCGTTCGTGTTTAGTAGGTTTAACATGACACGACTACCGACATTCACGATAGCACTCACAATAACACGAATTAACACCCCTAAATTCGAGGACCAAATTGGGATAAAGAGAAGAAGTGATTGGACTTTTTTTTTTATGATTTGAATTTTTAAACAAAAATAAATATGAAGAAATATATCTTATTTTATTTATTCTCACGTATACATTTTTTTAAGAATTTATATAATGAGAATTATATTTTTATAGCAATATTATATAAAAAAAATATATATGTTGTGCTGTGTTCCCAATCTTAATGGTACCACTTCTAATCTGATCGGGTTTTTGTAGCATGCTTCAGAAGCACTATGTTTGTTCTCTTTTTACTATTATGGATGACTTATTTGTAATATAAGTAAAACTTTAAAAGTATGAATTTTTTAGCTAAACCTAGAATTTGTATCACACAATTCTCTATAGGGTTCACATTTAGGGCACTAAAAAAAATGTACCACAAGCATGGTGCTTGTAAAACATGATGGAAAGACCGAATCCGATCCACCAGTCGGCCAGCCATCAAACTAATGTGCTGGAATTACTGTTGGAAAATATGCACGTGAAAAAAATTAAAGGAGAATTATATGGAGTAACTGAACGAATGGATTTTAATCGAGTTCCGTGCTGATTATGATCATTTTAATACAATTTTGTCCACTCGCGTACTTATCAGTTATGTTAGGGGATAATCATGGAAGATTGTCTCCCAATATAAAATGTTATTCCAGTGTCGAGGTAGCACGAAACCCCCACAAGTTGAACAGAACATTGCTTGAACTCCACTAAAAACAGAGATGGGTCAACCACGAACATGAATAGAGAAGATTTGTCGAAGACAATGTATCAATATCGTTTATAAAGAATATAGAATAAAAATTTTCTATTTTAGTAGGATTATAACATGTATTAATGATACTAACATAAATAAAAATGAAATATTATAATAAACACGGATAATGAGACAGTTACATACCATTAATACATTAGATTCATCGAAACTAGACAAAGTAGGAACTACACTGATGGAGTGCAATAAAAACAACAATTTCTCATTCAAGAGGCAGGGGCAAGAAACACGGATCCAGATCTCCTGCCCCACTCTTCATGCTCAAGATCGTACCTCACCGTTAAGATATTGACACGTGTTTCGAGTTTAATTTTGTAGTTTTTTTTTTTTCTAAAATCCTATTGGGATTGATGAACCCTTAAAGAAAATATTAAATCTCAGGACACGTGTCAAGATCTTAAATGTGAGGCGCGGCCTGGATCCTGAAGAGTGAGGCATGTGATCTGAATCAAAAAAACACAAACTACTAAACACTAAGGGGGCGTTTGGATTGATGTAATGTGAAATTACTTGAAATGTGAGATTACAAGTAATGTGAGCTACGTGATGTAATGCTAAATTACAGTGTTTGGTTTTTCTGTAATGTTAGATTACAGTGTTTGGTATGTGTTGTAACTTGTAATGTGCATTGTAATGAGATTTATTATTATTATATTAATCTATATGAGAGTATATCATATCTTAATACGATAAAATTTAAAAGAATATATATTTTGACAACAACTAGCTTCTTAAATATTATGTGTGTGGTTAATACTATACTCATTTATGAATTCTAACGGCTAAATATTTAAACTCAGTACGCACAACTACTAAAATTCTATTAAAAAAATTTATAAAGTTTAATAAGGTAATTTTCATAAAAAAAAATGTAACGAAAAAGACTTACTCATTTTATATGAACATTATATTATGTGCATTATTATTTATATAATGAGTTATGAAGTATATAAAAAATAAAAAGCCAATAATAATAATAATAATAATAACAATATCATTATCATAATAAACTATAAAGATAATATTTTTTTTTATCTATTTAATAAATAATAATAAAATAATAACACTTTGTAATGTCGGGTGTTGTTTGCACACGAGTTTCCTTTGTGGGCTTCTCCTTCCGTTCTCTCCATCTTTATGGGCTTCTCCTTCTAGTATTCCCGCTCCGTAAGCTTCTTCTTCTCATATGCCCGCCCCGTGGGCTTCTTCTTCTCGTATACCTGTAGATGGGCACCGGGGAGGGGGTTCCCGGTGAGCCCACTATTTGCTCACGGTGTCCTGAGTGCCTTCTTGCTTGGGACCTCCGCCCTTCCTTCTTCTCGTGATACCTGCAAAAGGGGCAATACCGAGACCCAAGGGGGGGGGGGGGGTGCTCGGTGTGCCCTCTCCGATGCTTAAATGAGTATATGCATTTTAGAGAGATAAAGTAGAGAGAATACAGAGCTTGAGTTAGAGATAACAAGATTGATCTTAAATGAGGAGAGGAGGCCTCTATTTATAGAGTTCCTATCGGACCGCCTCGGTTCCAGTGGTTTCCTGGTCCAGTTGTGTCAGGTTCGTAATATAAGTTGGCTTTGACCGTAAATAAGGTGCATTTGACCCCGGTTCGACCGTAGGTAGATTTATCATAGCTAAGTGTTGGTTTGTGGCCTCCAAGGGCGAGCCCCTGGCGAAGTATCGTCCGGGGGCGGGGGTCCGGACGAAGGGGGCTCGTCCGGGCGGGGGGGGGGGGGGGGGGGGGGGTACCCGGACGGGTACCTCCAAGGTCTTGCTCGGGTAACCCGAGCAAGAAAGGGTCCCTTGTTTGGGTTGCCCCCCGGGTGGTTTTTCCACTCGGTGCCTTCCCGAGTGGATTTCGCCACTCGGGGTGTTTTCCGGGCCTATGTGATGGGCCTCAGGTGTCTGTGTTCTAAGTTTCGAATTGTATTCGGTTATGACCCATTTATCGGGTCCAATTAGTGATAGCTTGGGTGTATATCCAAGACTTTCCCCCGAGTCAAGAAATGGTTTATCCTTTACTTGACTCTATTTTTGCGGAATATCGCCTAAGCGGGTTGCGAAATGTACATTTATGACGATCTCGGCCTTTATCGAGTGCTCGAGGAATGTCACGATTTACCTTGCTCCGTGTTTAAAGGAGCTTTAAGACGGTCCTGACCTTCTTTGGTTGCTCGAGGAACGTTGTATTTTTCCTTGCCCCCTATTCAAGGAAGCTTGGTCTCGTTTTACTTAGCCTTAGGATTGTGTCCTTTAATTTGAGTCTCTGTTTCATTGGAGTTCCTTGTAGAAGCGCTTGACACAACTCTACATAGGAGAGGCTATAGGCGAACCCTGTTGGAAGGATGTTCATATAACATGTGAGTGTTAGTCAACATGGATGTGGGTGTTAGTCCAAGTATGTATATAGATGATGTAAATGATTATAAGTATGAAATCTGGGCCTTAGTCCCATTTCACTCAGCCTTAGGACCGTGTCCTTTTGTTCGTTTCTCCCTTTTATTGGAGCTTTTTGGAGCATCTCTAAGGTGAGTGTTTGATATAGGTGTTGCCCCTAAGGAACTTGGTAGTTGCTTGTTGTTTGGGTGCCTTAGTGCTTTGCCTAGGTCATCCCTTACTTGTATAGTTGATACATGCCCCCATGAAGGATGTTTAGTTCCACCCTTCATTACCTATGGTAGTGGTGAGGTGATTTTATTTGTCTCCCCCCTTAAGGGTGTTTTACATACTTTATCCATTATAGTCCTCCCTTTGACAAGTAATATCGTCCATGCACGTGTCTTTTGCCCCCGCAGTAAGCATTTGATCTCTAGGCGCTTTGGGACGTATCCTTGGGTAGGTTGGTCTTGATGGATTTATATGGTGTCATGGCGGGCCGCTGTTTTTTCCTGACGGACCGCTGTTTTTCCCTGACGGACCGCTGTTTTTCCCTAACGGACCGCTGTTTTTCCCTGACGGACCGCTGTTTTTTCCTGACGAACCGCTGCTTTTTCTTGAAGGACCGCTGCTTTTTCCTTCCCCTCTTAACCTTGCCCTCTCTGTTATCCGTGCTTGGGTCGGATATAGAGTGTTGTGCTACCGCCAACTCTGGGCTTACTCCCTTCGTCTCTTCTGATGTTTCTATGCAGGTGAGTCCGGGTTCTATTCCTTAGTGATCTAGTACCCCTTGTTGTCTCATAAGGGGTTCTTTGGATTGGGTGATGTTAAATGGAATAGAAAACGTCGGTTCGTCATTGCCTTTGAAAATGATGGGTCCGACTATAGCCGTCAGGCCCTTTAACGGCGAGGAAACGGCAAACAAGCCCACCAGGCCCAGAGTAAGGGTCAAGATGACCTAGCAGAAGGGTCCCGATGAAGGGAGTCCCGACGAAGAAAGGTCCCGACAGAGTCGGTCCCGACAGTGGAGCTGGAAGCTCCCGATGAGAAGCCTTTAAGTAGGCCCCGATGATGAATCCCTGAGAATGATTGGCCCTGTCACGATGACGAGGGGCCCCGAGCGGTGACACAACGTGATAACTCTGGAGTCCCCGACGGGAGTCGGGACTCGTTATCAGAGGATAAAGCCAAGATATGCGGGGCGTGGCCGAGATACACGGAACGTGGTTAAGATACACGGATCGTGGCCGAGATACGCGGGGCATGGCTAAGATACACGAGATCACATCCGAGATATGCGGGATACGGGCTAACCACCCCTAACGGTTCGCCAGGTACCTGAGGCATCTCTTTGCCTATAAAAGGGCAGGAGGTCACCTCAGATCACTTACGTTGAGTTGAATACATTTTGATATCTGTTACTTGCCAGTCAGACGAAGTACTCATTTAAGCATCGGAGAGGGATTCTGGGTCACCTCCCGGTCTATCCCCTCTTGCAGGATTGCGTGGAGCAAAGGAGCTAGGATTGCCGTCAAGATCCGTACCGGAGTTCCACCGTGATCCAACATTGGCGCCGTCTGTGGGAAGCAAACAAAAAGCCGACATGCCTTCTACTCGATCAATGGCGGCTGGCAAGAACAGAAGAGGACAATCCGGTGGTTCCCGTCACCCCGCTGCAACGAACCTGAATTCAGTACCAGAACAAGGAGAAAACCAGAACCATCCCCCGGCTGAGCTCCCCCAGACAGGAGGACACAATGGATCGCATCCCGAAGACGTTGCCCCTCAACACCAGGATAACAGGGGGCAGGAGGCTCCCCCAGCTGCAGATTTGACGAGGGCCGTGGCAGAGGCCATGCCCATGTTTCTGGCGGCTGTAGAGGCTCTCTTGGACCGAAGGGAGGCTGCGAGGAGACAGGAGGAGATGCCCCCGCTGGAGGAAGCAACCCTACCAACAGAGGGTCAGAATGCGCAGGAAGCCCCGCCCCGAGGCCAGGACAGAGGTAGGGCAACCGGTCAGCCGAAAAGGTTCGTGGTTGATGGGCCAGGACCAGTACAACACAGGACCATTCCCCTGAATGGTCCCATCACCCCCGACCAGGTGGTAAAGATCGTGAACATCTGTATGGGAGAACAGAAGCCACTGGTATCGGAGCTTAGGGATCGATCCACTCATCCCTTCGTCCCCCGACTCATTGACACCCTAGCCCCGCCTGGGCTAGGCATCCCCACGATAAAAGAGTATGATGGCGAAGGAGATCCAGTTCGCCATGTCCAGAAGCACCTCATGGCGTGTCTGGGAAGAGCCCCAAGTGAAGACATAGTGTGTACGTTGTTTCCGAACACACTAGGAGAAAGGGCCCTGACTTGGTTCTTTAGTCTGCCCCCAGGCTGCATCACTTGCTGGGCAGACATGCACGATCGATTCATTCAATAGTACCAGGGTCGGAGGCGTTTATTGAAGAGCGTGAGGTCCCTGACCCAGGTGGTGCAGAGGTCCGACGAATCGCTGGCTCATTATTACCAGCGGTACACAGCCAGCGTAGCAGAGATAGACGAAGAAATCTCGGAAGGCGAAACCATCCGCACCTTCATTCGGAACCTTACAGCCCCCTATGGCTCCGACTTGATGCACAGCGTGGCTGAGAAAGCTGTGTGGAACATAGAGGCATTGCAGAAGAGGGTGAAGCGGCAGATCGATGTCCAGGAGTCAAAGATAGCCGCGGGAGAACTGGAGCCCCCGAAGTCGAATAAAGGGAAGCAGTCGAGTAAACCTTTCGACGATCGTAAGTCAAAGGGTAAACCCGACAGTGGCAAGAATCGAGGTCGTCCGGATCGGAGGGACGACAGACGCTCTTCAAGGAAGGATAAGCGGGAGGATTTTGACATTCCTCTCAACTGCTCCATGGCGGAAGTGCTGACATTCATGGAACGACAAGGTATCTCCAGGTACCCCCCGAAGAAAGATGGAGAATTCCTGGGGTCCCGCACAGATCGCTATTGCCGGTTTCACCGCGCGAATGGCCACGACACCAATCACTGTCGGGAGCTGAAGAAGGAGATTGAAAAGCTAATCCAGAAGGGAAAGCTCAAGGAGTTCGTTGGGGACAAACGATGCAGGTCTCGCTCTCGGTCCCGATCGCGGTCCCGTTCCCGATCCCGCGATCGGTCCCCGAAAAAGAAGAGAACTGATCCAGAGTCATCCGGTGCTTGCAAGGAGAGACGAGTCATCAACGTGATTCATGGAGGATTTGCTGCTGGAGGTGATACCTCATCAGCCCGAGAGGTCTATGCCTCTAGAATCCCTACGGCGGTGGTGCTGGGTAAGAGGTCCCGATCTTGGACCTTGAAGGAAGAGATGGTGATCTCCTTCTCATCGGAGGACCTCATAGGCGTGGAGACTCCACACGACGATGCCCTGGTGGTAACCCTGGATGTAGATGGGTTCGAAATGAAGAGAATCCTAATCGACGGAGGGAGTTCCTCCGACATTCTGTTCATGGACGCGCTAGAAGCTATGGGGAAAACAAAGAAGGATCTGAAGGAGGCAAACTTCCCGATGGTCGGGTTCTCTGGCTCAACTTCCTACCCACTAGGAGTAATCACCTTACCAGTGGAGTTTGGTAGCGGGTGGAAATCAGAAAGGAGGAACGTGGAATTTGTCGTGGTTGATTCTGCGGGGACCTACAACGCGATTATCGGAAGAACCACCATCAATCCCCTAATGGCAGTCGCCTCGACTGTGCACCAGAAGATGAAGTTCCCGACCGACCACGGAGTCGGGGAGGTCAAAGGCGACCAGGTGGCATCCCGAAAATGCTATGTCAACGCCACCCGGAGGAGGAGGCGAGAGGCCATGACTGTCCTCCAGACAGACACAGATCCCAGAGAAGAGTTTGGGCGTCCCGCCCCCGTAGAAGATCTGAAAGAAGTCGAAATCGAAGGACCCCAGAGGAAGGTGAAAATCGGGTCTGCTCTAACTGAAGAGACAGCCCAAAAACTGGTGGAGCTGCTGAAAGAGTTCAAGGAGCTGTTTGGTGGATATGCCAGGAATCAGCCCCGATGTGATCGTGCACGAGCTGAAGATAGACCCCGCGGTCAAGCCTATCACGCAGAAAAGGCGTCCGATGGGCACGGATAAGAAGATCGCGATCCAACAGGAGGTGGGCAGATTGCTCGATGCTGGTTTCATTAAAGAGCTCCGATTCCAGACGTGGGTCGCCAACCCGGTGCTGGTAAAAAAGACTAACGGGAAGTGGCGAATATGCGTGGACTTCCGCGACTTGAACAAGGCTTGTCCAAAGGATTGCTATCCACTCCCGAGGATTGACCAGCTGGTGGATGCCACATCGGGACATGAGCTGTTAAGTTTCATGGATGCGTATTCAGGCTACAACCAAATCAAGATGGCCAAAGAAGACGCCCCCCACACAACGTTCTATGCAGACAGCGACATCTATCACTACGATGTCATGCCTTTCGGGTTGATCAATGCCGGGGCAACCTACCAGCGGATGGTGAATAAGTTGTTTGGAGATATGCTGGGAGAAACCATGGAAGCCTACGTGGATGATATGCTGGTGAAGTCCCGACAAGCCGAGGATCATGTGCACAACCTTACCATGGCATTTGAGCGGATGAGGCTCCATCAGGTTCGTCTGAACCCGACGAAATGCGCCTTCGGAGTCCACTCAGGGAAATTTTTGGGCTTCATGGTAAGCCAAAGAGGAATTGAAGTGAATCCTGAGAAGCTGAGGGCAATCGAGGAGATGCAGTCTCCGATCAACCATCGGGAGGTGCAAGTACTGAATGGCCGACTAGCCGCAATGAACCGCTTCTTGTCCAAACCCAGCGACCGATCAATGCCGTTTTTTGAAGTCTTGAGGGCCAACAAAAAATTCGAATGGACCGCTAAATGTGAAGAGGCGTTCCAAGCACTCAAGCAGCACCTTCGCACACTCCCGCCGCTAGCAAAACCGGTTCCAGGCGAGCCGCTCTTCCTTTATTTGGCTGTTTCTGAGTTTGCCATTAGCTCTGTGTTAGTAAAGGTTGTCGAGGGTAATCAAGTCCCCGTCTATTATGTAAGCAAGGCATTTGCCAAATATGAATTGAACTATCCCGCCGTTGAGAAGTACCTCTTTGCGTTGATAATTACAGCTCGGAAGCTAAGGCCATATTTCCACGCACACGAGATCACTGTGCTAACGAACCAGCCTTTGAAGCATTTTCTGAACCGACCGGATGCGTCGGGGAGATTGGTAAAGTGGGCAGTAGAGCTCAGTGAGTTTCGAATACACTTTGCTCCAAGAACGGCCATCAAGGGCCAGGCATTGGCGGACTTTATAGCAGAATCTACAGCCCCCGATCTAGAAGAAACGGGCCCTGTAGAGGGGGCAACCATGGAGGTCCCGACAGAAGAACAACCAGAGAGGGCAGAGCAATCAGAACAGCCAAACAAAGAAAATACTTGGGAGATGTACACGGACGGCTCCGCGAGTTCAGACGGGTCAGGAGCGGGCTTTTTGTTGATACCACCAGGTGAAGGTGAACCTCTCCGATACGCCTTGGCTTTAACATTCAAGGCCACAAACAATGAAGCGGAGTATGAAGCTCTTATCACGGGCCTAAAAATTGCTAAAGGCACTGGAATCGATCACTTGAGAGTGAAGTGCGACGCAGCGTTAATCGTGAACCAAGTTCAAGGGCGATACGAAGCAAGAAGCCCGATAATGAAGAAGTATCTACGAGAGGTACAAACCCTGAGAGAGAGCTTCAAAAGCTTCGATATCGAGGCTATTCCGAGGGAGGAGAACGTAGAGGCAGACGCCTTGAGCAAATTTGCCCTGGGGGCACCCTTAGAAGAAAATCGGAAGGTGCACTTCCTGGAGAAGGTGATCTTGTCAAATATCGACCCCACGCAGGTGTGCACCGTTGAAGCAAAATCGGAGGAGGAGCCCACTTGGATGACCCCGATAGTCGCGTATCTGACTACGGGGGCAGTCCCCGAGGATAAGGTAGCAGCAGACAGGATATGTCGGATCGCGTCTAATTATGTGATGCTGGACAATCAGCTGTACAAGAAGGGCTGGTTCTCGACTCCGTACCTGAAGTGTGTAGCAGAACCCGACACCAACAGAATCCTGAAAGAAATGCATGAGGGGATCGCGGCTTGTCACGAAGGGGCCCGATCCATTTTGAGGAAGGTGTTGAACTTAGGCTACTATTGGCCCACGATGAACAAAGAAGCAACGGCGTTGGTCCGATCATGCGACGCGTGCCAGAGGTACGCCCCGAGTATCGTGGCTCCGGCTGCTAACCTGAAATCCATCAAGAGCGCTTGGCCCTTCGCGCAGTGGGGCATCGACTTGGTGGGACCTCTTCCACAAGCACAAGGACAATGTAAGTATTTACTTGTAGCTATCGATTATTTTTCGAAATGGATAGAGGCAAAGGCATTGGCCAGAACAACGGGGAACCAGATCGTCAAGTTCCTCCAAACCCACATCGTGTCCAGATACGGGATTCCGAAGGTGGTGATCAGCGACAATGGCCCACCGTTTAACGGCTCTCAGGTGAGAGAGTATCTGGAAGAACTGAACGTTGAGCATCGGACCGCCTCCGTACGCCATGCTCAGACCAATGGCCAGGTGGAGTCAGCCAACAAAATCGTGATGGATGGCCTGAAGAAGAGGGTCTATGCCTTGAAGGGCAAATGGCTGAACGAACTAGAAAACGTACTTTGGGCTGTTAGAACGACACCCAAACGATCAACAGGGGAGACTCCGTTTGGCCTTGTTTATGGCACGGAAGCTGTCGCTCCTGTGGAGGTAGCTGTGGCATCCCATCGGACAAGATATTATGAGCCCCTGACGAACGATGAAATGAGACGCCTGGACTTGGACCTACTCGAAGAGAAAAGGCGGGAAGCCGATGAAGTCCAAGCACGAATGCGCTTAGCGACGGCCAGGTACTATAATCGGCGAGTGAAGTCCCAACAGTTCTTCGTCGGGGAGCTGGTTTGGCGTCGCAACGAGTTCACCCTTTTGGATCGAATCAACAAGATGTCACCAAAATGGGAAGGACCTTATAAGGTCGTGGGGATGCCAGCTCCGAACGCATACAAGTTGGAAGACCTCGATGGCAGAACGTTAAAGCATTCTTTCAGTGGCGAACACTTGAAGAAACACCATGCTTGAAGAAAGTCGCCTTAAGTGGTGCCCGATGTAAAATCGCCTTAAGTGGTGTATGTTGTTTATCGTTTAATTCGATGTAAGCCTATCTTATGCCAATAAATAAAGAGGTTGCTTCCAAATAAGAGTTGTCCTTAGATTTATGCTAAGTGTAAAAGTCGCCTTCAGTGGTGCACGTTAAAAGTCGCCTTCAGTGGTGCACGATGAAAGTCGCATTCAGTGGTGCACGATGAAAGTCGCCTTCAGTGGTGCACGATGAAAGTCGCCTTTAGTGGTGCACGATGAAAGTCGCCTTAAGTGGTGCACAATACTTAGATTTATTCTAAGTATCCAAAAGTCGTCTTAAGTGATGCATGGGATTAAGCCGCCTTAAGTGGTGCACGATCTTTAGGTTTACCCTAAGTAACGATTAAGTCGTCTTAAGTGATGCACTCGATATTAAGTCGCCTTAAGTGGTGCAAGTTATTAAATCGTCGGGAAAGACGTATGAGAAATTCTTAAGTATCGAAGTTTCGACTGCTAAGAACTAAGTCGTCTTAAGTGATGCACTCGATGCTAAGTCGCCTTAAGTGGTGCGGGTTGTTAAATTGTCGGGAAAGACGGAAGACAACAAAAGATCGGAATTAAAGGAGTCTAATATTGATAAAGGGCTCAAAGGCCCGACGACGACACAAGAGAAGAAGATACAAGGACTCTAAAAGATAAAAGCATTCAAGCTTGGTCCTTGTCGGCAGCATTGGCAGCAGCTGGGTCCGCGGAGTCGGTAGCAGAAGGGTCCACAGGATTGACTTCGGGAGGATTGGCTATCGGGGCGTCCGCACTTGGAAGCTCAGAGGCGTCTTCGACAATTACGGGGGTACTCCCCCCATCACTCTCCTCGGAAAGAGCAAAATACTTCTTCGCAAAGGGAGCGAGGGATGGAGACTTGTCGAAGTTGATAGCGTCCCCGTACTCCAGGTGGAGCTCCTCAACGGCGTTGAAGAGAGTGTTCTCCACCTCTGCACCAAAGAACTTCATGGCATCAGCTTGAAAGCCCTCCGACCTCCGATAGTCCTCCCGACCCTTGGCCTCCGCTTCAGCCAGCTGTGCCGGGAATCCCGCGATCAGCTCCTCCAAAGCCTTCTTCTCAAGGACCAGCTGGTCCTCGGCAGCCTTCTTCTCCTGGGTCAGCCGGTCCACGACTGCCCCCCGCTCTTGCCGCTCTTGCCTCAAGAGCCCCTCGAAGTCCGCGATCTGCTGCTGAAGGCCCCGAATCTTCTCATTGAGGACAGCCAGCTCTTTGGCAAGCTTCCCCCGTGAAGACTGGGAGGCCTTGAGATCCGCCTGAAGCTGCTCGCGGACTCCTCGGTCCCGCTCCCGGGCCTCATCATAGGCAATGACATACCCGATGAGGCGGTTGTAGTCACCAAGCTCCTGCAATCAAAAGGAAAATGTTAAAAGGACAAAAGACCCGATTTATCGATCAACAAGAAAGAAGCGAAGTCTCACCTCGATGCGGCGCACAGCCATACCCCTGACGTCCCGCTGCATATGCGTCCGATTGAGGTGAATCGGATGTCGCATAGAAGGCAGGATGGAACCCGCCAGCAGATGCAGGGCCAGTTCTTGGTCCTGTTCCCCTTGAGTGAGCGGGACTCCCTGGAGCGTCTGGATAGGAGCCCAGGGGGCATTCGCCTGTGAAGAATTGAAGGGCTTGTAGAAGTCCCCATCAAAAGAAAGGGGAGAGATAGGACGAGGAAGAGAAGGGCACATCTCCGTCTCGGCCCGAACAGGGGAGGGAGAGAAGTCGTGGATAGGCGAGAGCTCCCGCTGCTGCGGAGAAGACGAGGGAGGCGGCCCCTGAGAGGTTGGTTTCAAGGGGGATTGCCCCGCCTTCCGACGCTGTTGAGGGGGGTCAACCCCGCCGGTCTCCTCGGAGGAGTCCAGAGTCTCCACCTGGCGAAACTGTTCACCAGATGGTGCCTTCTCTCCAGCTGAGGAAGGCACCCCCGTTGGAGGTGGTGCATCTGAGGAAGCTGCAGCACCCGAGGAAGCTCCCGAGCGACCTGCACCTGGAGGATGAAGAGCTTCAGAAAGGTAGTCAGGAAGTTCATCGGGATTCTTACACCAAATGATACTTCGGGAGACGTATTGATCCTTCCCACGGTAATGATAGTAGCCTGCCTTCAAGACTCGGGGAGTTTCGCCACGAAGGATTCTTTTAACATCAGCAATGCGGCCTTTCTTGGTCGAGGAAATCAAGTCCGACGGGACCATCCTTTTATACGATTTAATAGCAAGTCGGAGTTGTTTACCTTCTTCAGCAGTCTGGACATCGAAGAGTTGGTCCAGATCCACCCGTGGCCGCTTGGGCTGCTCCGTTGAAGGAGACCCCGACCTGACAGCAGCCTTCTTAGCAGACTTCCTCTTCCGCGAGGGGCGGACAGCATCGGTCTCCCCTGCTTAAGGAATAAATCGGTCAGCACAGACACCTTCTTGGCTTCAAACAATAAACGAAGAAAAGTTAGAAGGTTACCCAAGGGACCACATTGGAAGGGCCGTCGAAGAGCTGCCCCCCGGAAACAATACTGAGGAGTCGGACCCCGGCCTGCACCAGGTCCCGCTCCACAAGGGAATTAGCATTGAGAGGAGTGTAAGACTCCTCCCAACGATAAAGCTGGATTAGTAGGAGAGTCTCGAAGTCCTCATCGGCATAAGTATGGAAAGCAGGCGGAGGATCTGCTGCCACCTCCCACCGAGGCCAAGGGATAGAAGAATGTTGGATGAAGAAGTAGCTCTTCTTCCAGCTACTGTTGTCGGACCCTGTATCGATCAAGAGTCCCCGACCCTTGACCACCTTCCAGGTGTCACTGGTCCAACCGTGCCGGGCAAGCTGCTGCTTACTCCACTTGGGCATCCGAGGGTAGAAGGCGCAAACCCCCGCCTCGTTGCATTTCAGCCCATAGAAGGTCCGGAAGAGTTGGAGGCTGTAGACCCACTTCTGCCGAAGACAGAGGACTTGAAAGGCGTTCAAGATACGGATAGCATGAGGAGAGAAGGTAGTGGGGTGTGTTTGGTAGTGATGGCACAGCTCGACCAGGCTACCACAAAAGGGGAACCTGATCCCCGCTGATATTTGTCCCGTAGAGACAAATACCTCCCCTTTCTGGGGACGAGTAACCTCAGGGTCACTCGAGGGACGATGTCGAGGATACGGGAAACGAGGTTCCCAGGTGATGGTGATGCAACCCTCTCGGAGAGCTGCATCATAAGCAGTAGTGGAAATCTCATTCGGAGCATAGTCAAATTTAAAGGGTTTTCTCCCCTCGGAGCTGGAACCGCTGTCTGAAAAGCAACCAGGGCAAGAAAATACAGTGGGACTCTGGGAAAAATTAGAAAGAAAAAGACGAACAAGCAACGAAGAGTGTTTCCTTACCAGACATGATGAAGTAGAGGTTGAAGGAGATGAACGAGATGTCGTCGGAAAGAAGATCGGAGAGACTCCAAAGACCTTCGAAATCACAGAGCCTGAAATTGCAGAGGAATCGCAGAGAGCTTTTGAGAATTCGAAGACGGTAAAAGTTAAATGATGACTGTGGCTAGGGTTTTATAGTCGAAGAAGACGATTGAAAGGACACTTCGATCCGAGTCGTCGAAGTCGAAGAGTCTTAATCTGGACCGTTGAGATGAAACGTGCAGAAGGACAACGGACGCAATGATGAAATGGCCTGAAAAGCACTTTTCAGAAAAGGACAGGCGCGAAAAATCAGGCACGTGGGTCGAAAAACGTCACTCCATTATCTGCTGCATTTAATGCACTAGAAAACCGAAGAAGACCTTTAGGATATAGCAGTTATCTACAAAACCCTGAGGAAACGTGGAGGAGAAGACTGATAAAATTAAGTAACTGAATCAAGGAACAGATCCCCGACTCTAGTATTGGAAAATCGGGAGTTGGAAGACACGACGAACTAAAAGTCCTTCATGTCTTGGGGGCAAATGATGGGTCCGACTATAGCCGTCAGGCCCTTTAACGGCGAGGAAACGGCAATCAGGCCCACCAGGCCCAGAGTAAGGGTCAAGATGACCTAGCAGAAGGGTCCCGATGAAAGGAGTCCCGACGAAGAAAGGTCCCGACAGTGGAGCTGGAAGCTCCCGATGAGAAGCCTTTAAGTAGGCCCCGATGATGAATCCCTGAGAATGATTGGCCCTGTCACGATGACGAGGGGCCCCGAGCGGTGACACAACGAGATAACTCTGGAGTCCCCGACGGGAGTCGGGACTCGTTATCAGAGGATAAAGCCAAGATATGCGGGGCGTGGCCGAGATACACGGAACGTGGTTAAGATACACGGATCGTGGCCGAGATACGCGGGGCATGGCTAAGATACACGAGATCACATCCGAGATATGCGGGATACGGGCTAACCACCCCTAACGGTTTGCCAGGTACCTGAGGCATCTCTTTGCCTATAAAAGGGCAGGAGGTCACCTCAGATCACTTACGTTGAGTTGAATACACTTTGATATCTGTTACTTGCCAGTCAGACGAAGTACTCATTTAAGCATCGGAGAGGGATTCCGGGTCACCGCCCGGTCTATCCCCTCTTGCAAGATTGCGTGGAGCAAAGGAGCTAGGATTGCCGTCAAGATCCGTACCGGAGTTCCACCGTGATCCAACAGACCGCTGCTTTTTCCTTCCCCTCTTAACCTTGCCCTCTCTGTTATCCGTGCTTGGGTCGGATATAGAGTGTTGTGCCACCGCCAACTCTGGGCTTACTCCCTTCGTCTCTTCTGATGTTTCTATGCTGGTGAGTCCGGGTTCTATTCCTTAGTGATCTAGTACCCCTTGTTGTCTCATAAGGGGTTCTTTGGATTGGGTGATGTTAAATGGAATAGCAAACGTCGGTTCGTCATTGCCTTTGAAAATGGTAGTGGCTACTGGGGTAGATACTGCTTCTTCGTTAAGGAATTGTTATCCTCGGACGCTGATTTTGCCTTCGTGGCTCAGTGCTGAGGCTACCTCCGCGGTATACATACCTTGCACCTATACAAGTGAGGGCTTGGCCCTTGTGCTACTCATGCTCTGTGACCTGTTAATATAGAGTTGTATGTATATAGCTGCCCTTGCCGTGGGCATGAGTGGAGGTCTTTGGCATTTCAGACGCACGGGGGGGAGGGGTTAACCCTTGAAGTGACTACGCTTGGCAGCCAATGTATGCGTGCCCCCGTAGTGGACACGTTGTTGTACGTAGAGGGATACTCCTCGTATTGGCTACGCTTGGTAGCTCGTATATAAGGTTGTTCATTTCATGCCACTGGTTGATACAGAGCTTGTTGTAGGTGTTTGGTCCCTCCCCCGACTACCCTGGGTAGTGTTGGGATGGTTTTGCTTATCTACCCCTTAGGGGTCCTTGTGATGTTTGTTTATCCACCATAGTCCTTCCTTTAGCATGTAGTATCATCCATGCACATGTCTTTGCCCCCGTAGTAAGCATTAGGTCTTTGTGCACTTTGGGATGTACTCCTGGGTAGGTTGGCGTTGATGGCTTAGCACAGTGCGTTGTGGCAGGGTTAATTGTACCTGACGTGTTATTGCTCCTCCTCCTGGAGTACTTTTTTGCTATGTCCTTCGTCCCCCTGGTTTGCTATGGTTGACGGTCTCCTTGTGTTTGATTGCTACTTCCTTGAAGTTTCCTTTCTTTCTTTTGAGGTGGGATGGAGGATGTCCGTTGCTTAATTGGGCGTGTATCCCGCTTTGCCCCCCGAGTTAAGCAATGGCCTTAACCTTTTCTTGACTCTATGATGGTCGGATAGGCGTCCGATTAAGCTATTGATAGTTGTTTGAAATCTTGGTGGAGGCTATCTTCTTTGTCCCTTCGACCACCGAACTTGCGGTTGTTGGACTTGGAATAAGGAGGATGCCTTCATGGTGATGGAGCCTCATGCTTGGCTAACCCGAGTATTGTTGGATCTAGAGTACGAGCCTTTTGATGACCATTTATAGTGTACTGGTTTTCTATATATGTTGAACATTCTTTCGTGGACATGATAGCTACCTTTGTGATATAAGGTTATGGTTTCCTCCTTTGAGACATTTGGGCATGATAACCGTTGTTGAGGTATAGGGGGACGGTATCCTTCTTTGATAAATGGACATGATAGCCAATGTTGATGAAATATAGGGGGATGGTACCTTCCTTTGATATATGGACATGGTAGACATTTGATGAAGTATAGGGGGATGGTGCCCTCCTTTGATATGACATGGTAGTCATTTGATGATGTATAGGGGGAATGGTACCCTCCTTTGATATATATAGATGTGATATACACTTGATGAAGTATAGGGGGTTGTACCCTCCTTTGGTATATATGGACGTGATAGCCATTTGATGATGTATGGGGGGGATGGTACATTCCTTTGATATATGGATATGGTAGCCATTTGATGAAATATAGGGGGGTGGTGCCCTCCTATGACATATGGACATGATAGTCATTTGCTGATGTATAGGGGGATGGTACCCTCCTTTGATATATATTGACGTGATAGCCACCTGTTGAAGTACTTACATTCTCTATCTTGTTGTAACGGTTGCCATTTGGTTAGGGGACTTACTTCCCTATCTTGTTGGATGAGTTACCTTTTAATTGAGGGACTTACTTCTCATATCATGTTGGAATGGTGGCCATGTGGGTCTTATGTCCATTTTCTGTTGGAAGGGTGGCCCTATGGGTCTTATGTCCCTTTTCGGTTGTAAGGGTTGTCCTTATAGATCTTCCTCTTTCCATATGTAAGGGTTGTCGATCGCCTTATCATATTTCAGAGTTGTCTTTTTGGATCTTCCCCTTTTCGGTTGGAAGGGTGGCCCTATGGGTCTTATATCCATTTTCGGTTGTAAGGGTTGTCCTTATAGATCTTCCTTTTTCCATATGTAAGGGTTGTCGATCGCCTTATCATATTTCAGAGTTGTCTTTTTGGATCTTCCCATTTTCGGTTGGAAGGGTGGCCCTATGGGTCTTATATCCCTTTTCGGTTGTAAGGGTTGTCCTTATAGATCTTCCTCTTTCCATATGTAAGGGTTGTCGATCGCCTTATCATATTTCAGAGTTGTCTTTTTGGATCTTCCCCTTTTCGGTTGGAAGGGTGGCCCTATGGGTCTTATATCCATTTTCGGTTGTAAGGGTCGTCCTTATAGATCTTCCTATTTCCATATGTAAGGGTTGTCGATCGCTTCATATTTCAGAGTTGTCTTTTTGGATCTTCCCCTTTTCGTGGAAGGGTGGCCCTATGGGTCTTATATCCCTTTTCGGTTGTAAGGGTTGTCCTTATAGATCTTCCTCTTTCCATATGTAAGGGTTGTCGATCGCCTTATCATATTTCAGAGTTGTCTTTTTGGATCTTTCCCTTTTCGGCTGGAGGATGTCCTTCCACTAGTCGATGCCTCGACATAGTGTGTTGGCAAGACGCTACTTGCGTTGTGTTGACACGTTTTGTGACCGCATATTCGATGCCTCGGGATAGCGTTGTGAACAAGACGCTACTTGTTAGTTTGACACGTTTTAACCACTTACTCGATGCCTCGTGGTAGTGTTAAGGCAAGACGTTACTTGCGTAATTTGGTACGTTTTATTCTGCTTGCTCAATGCGTTGAGATAGTGTTGGGGCGAGACGCAACTCGCGATATGCACCTTACCGCCTACTTGAGGACTCAATGTGGCGTTTGAGGCAAGACGTTACTTGATTAATTTGGTACATTTTATTCCGCTTACCCAATGCCTTGAGGTAGCGTTGTGGCGAGACGCGACTCGCAATCCTAATTACTAAAGTTAGCGCGTTTTCCGTCGCGTGGAGTTCCAAGATGTGACGTTATGGCAAGACGTTACTTACTTGGTTTGGTACGTTTTATTCCGCTTACTCGATGCCTCGAGATAGCGTTTTGGCAAGGTGCTACTCGCAAATGCATTTTTCCGTCGCTTGGAGTTCTAAGATTTGGCGTTGGTGCAAGACGTTACGCCGCTTGGAGTTCCAAGATTTGGCGTTGGTGCAAGACGCTACTTACAAATTTTGAATGTGTTGTAGATGACGCCTTCTATTTTGTGAGTGATGGTGTCTTTCTTCTTTCCCTTGTGTCCTGAAAAGCATTTGACTCATTTAGTGTTATTTTCATTTCTTACAGAAATGAAAGTTTAAGTGGAGTCCGTAGATCTCCTTTTGGTAATAACAAATTATGTAATGGAAGTGGATATTCCCTTCGGGTGTAGAACTTCTTCAAATGTTCTTCACAGAATGTGTTAGTTGATATCTTCCCTTCCGCATCCTCCAGTCGGTATAAGTTGTGGATGCCGCCTTATGAGGGCGGTCACTATTGCCTCCCACACAGGAGCTAGTCCTTGTAGTGGGTTTATGTTGTATCCTTCCTTTGTAGTTTCTATTGGAAGGAGTGATGTCTCGTATTCGCGTGGCCTTCTATTTCCGGGTGGAATATCAAGCACTAGTTCTCATGGTGCCCCCCCTAGTTGCTTGGTAGTTGCGCCGTTTGTTCTTGTTTAGCCTGTTAAGGCTTATCTTTCTGTTTCTCGGTTGGGTGCCGAGCTCTTGTTCATTTGGTGCCCCCAAGTTGCTCGGTCTCCTTACTCTTTTGTGCTCTTTGAGCATGCCTTTCTTGTATGCACCTTCCAGAATTGGCGAGGTGGGTGGGGGTGGAGGGAGGATTCAATTTTCATCTTCGTTATTGTTTCTTCCATTTACTCTTTGTAGGTGTTGATTTGGCGTGGTGCCACCAACCCTGTGTTGTTAGCACCCTTGGGTGTAGAATGTTTGTTTTGCAAATCAAATATCCTTTTAACGTTGAAGTTATTGATGATCCTTGCAATGAGCATAGGTTTAGTGCTGCCCCCTCATTTAGTCCTATCCCTCCTTATATGCAGAAGCGGCTTTTGTTCAAAAATGAGTATTGTACTGGGTAGGAGGAGAGGGAGGTGTTTGCCTTGCAGGCTGGGTTGAAGTGGTATTCCCTTCTTTCACAGCGTGGCGTCCCGTCCTTTGGGCGGGCGGGCTTCTGGTGGGTGTAACAGTTGTATATAGGTATATTTTAGGATGAGATTCTATATGATGGCATTCAATATGGTTTCCATGGAAAGGCATATCGTATTAGAACCCCTTGGATGGCATTCTCTCAAAGTAGGCGCAACAGGCCCTGCTGGTTGTAGGTTCCCTCCTTGTAAGGTTATCCTTTTGCTCATAGTGGGGGGATGTGTATGCATGCACCCTCCCTGCTATCATTGGCGATGCTTTTCCCCAGTGTATGTGGTTGTTCTTACTAGTGCCATATTCTTCTGGGGATGGAGTTATTGTTCATCTCTCCCTCCTTAGTGTTGCCATATCCTTCACAGAGTGACTGTTGTTCAGTGGTCACTTCCAGTTGCTTCCTATGGATGTGCTCTGGAAGAGCTACTCTAAGAATTCATGAAAGGATGGGAGGTTGGTGCTCATCCTTGTGGAAAGGTTGTTGTTATGCTCCATCCGCATCTTGCCCCCTATTAGTATATTCTGGAAGAGCTACCATGGGTGCATTTCTTTGTAGCCACTTCTTTGGCCCTCTGCTCTTTTCCTGGTTATTTAATTGTTGTCCCCACTAGAGGCTTGTCATTTATTAGGGGTAAGGGAGGTAGTTGTTGATTGACTACCGGTCGTGGTATCTTGGAGCTTGATGGGGTGTTATCCAGGGAGTGTTGTTCTCCATTGGACGACGGTTGCTTAGGATCCTTTGGTTGTTGCCCATGGATGCTAGGCTCCTGGAGACCCGCGGTAGGTACCTTACCATGCCACCCCCTTCTCTTAGATCCCATATTATTTCCATCGAGCACAAGTAGTAGGCTACGTGCTTTTTTGCTCGAATCCGCAGACGGCACCAGTGTTTACATCCACATTATATTGTTTGGTTTGCTAAACGGTGAGGCAGCCGATGTAATTCTCTGAAACAATGATAGTGGAGGCCTGGAGGGGAGATAATAATTGGAGAACAACGAAGAATAAAATATTGAACATGATGAAAAGATAAAAGGGTTAATAACACAATAGGGGCCTGAATGTTTGCCCATGTAGCCAAAAGGAGTCTGAATTGAAAAAATGCATTATTAATGGCCTGAATTTTGAGTTTTGTTGATAATCGAGTTTCCGTCCAAATTTGCCGTTAAATGTAACGGAAACACGTGAAATGACAGAATTACCCTTTTGCAATTATTATACAATTTATCAGTTTAATTAATGAAATGTGAAATGTCTAAAATACCCATGCACACTAAATATGCCCTAAGGTCACCACGGCCACCGCCACCGACCACCACCCAGCTCCTGCGACCACCACTCCAACTCCGGCGACCACCACCCCAGCTCCGGCGACCACCACCCCAGCTCCGACGACCAAAACCTCCCTCCGCCGACCCAAAAAAGCTCCGATTGGAGCCAAAAAGCACCGATCGGAGCTCCAAAGCTCCAATCGGAGCTTTTTTGGGTCGCCGGAGGGGGTGGTGGTCGTCGGAGCTGGGTTGGTGGTCACCGGTGCTGGGGTGGTGGTCGCCGGAGATGGTTGGTGGTCGCCGGAGCCTGGTGGTGGTGGTCGCCGGAGCTGTGGTGGCTTAAAGGGCATTTTCGTCTTCTTAGGTCAAACATGTGAGGGACACACATTGGTCAAAGGGTATTTTCGGGTTTTCAAATTATTTTCGGTCACATGCCAAGCATGTGACCACTTTCCGTCACTTTTAACAGAAAAAATAGACGGAGACCTCACTTATACACAAAACTTAAAATTCAGGCCCTTAATAATACGTTTTTTCAATCCAGACCCCTTTTGGCAATATTAGCAAACATTCAGGTCCTTATTGTATTCTTAACCCAAGATAAAAAGACGGCAAAGACACACTACTTGGCAAGCTCTGCGGTTATGCAAAAATGTATATTAAGAATGTTGTATTTTAAGGATTTCATGCTGTGGGAACCAACTGGTAAACTCTTTTCCTTTTAAATAGAGGAATTAATAATTAACAAAATTTGATTATATTAACTATTACAAGAACAATATGTATTATACTTAATATAATCGTCACAATTATATTTAAACCTTTTTTGTATATATTATTATTAGGGTTAATAACTAAAAAACTGTCCAAGGTTTACCCTATGTTAAAATTAGGTGTCTGAAGTTTGAAATGTTAAAATGGACTGTCCCAAGTTTCATTTTTGTTGAAATTTGGTGTCTCGGTGTGATTAGTTTAGAGAAGTCAATTCCGACGAAACCTTCTGTCAAATTCGAGCTCTCATACACACTCCCTTCTCGTCATCTTGCCGGGACCGTCACCTAAAAAGTTGGTCACATCCGGACAAGTAAATCTCGCTCTATTGTCCTTGGAAAATGGCTCTACACCACTCTTCTAGAAACTTTTTTTTTAATGTTCAATTTTTAGGTGAAATTTGACGATTTTGTGAAAAGTAAAGAGTGATGGATTATGATTGGGTTGGTGGGTTGATGAAAATGATGGAATGAATATGAAAAGACGCACAAAGACACCAAATTTCAACAAAAATGAAACTTGGGACAGTCCATTTTAACATTTCAAACTTCAGACACCTAATTTTAACATAGGGTAAACCTTGGACAGTTTTTTAGTTATTAACTCTTATTATTATACTACAAGAGATGATCAAATTTATATCATACTAGGGTGTATTTTTCGCGCATCGCGCAGGGTGACTTACTAAATATGTATAATTAACAAACTAATATTAGATGAAATTTATAATGAATATTTGTAATATATTGAAAACACTATTTTAAAAAATATATATATAAATCAGTCTAAAATTTGAAAAAAGAAACGAAAGACTAGAAATTTTGAACTATAAAGTACAATTGCGCAAATTCACAAATAAAATTTTAGATGCCCGTACCGCCTTCTACCTTCAGTCGCTGAATCCGCGTCAAACGTCTGTTCTTCAACATATATGGCTTCGATGACCACCGACGATATCTCGTTGGAGATAGAGAGGGCTCTGCCGCTGATATTGTTAGTCGCTCGTACCGCCTAATGCGTTCGTTCGTCGGCTCCGATCCAAACGTCTGTTCTTCAACATATTTTAATAAAAGATGTGTGGAGAAATCTGAAGGAGATGCCTCAATTATCCATCTACATTAAATTGAAGTCGCATCAATTATCCCATCTACATTGAATTGAAGTCGCATCGTTTCTCTCCTCCAAACATTGAATTGAAGCCGAATTTTAATTGTGATCAACTGCATACATTGAATATTGAGCATTCTGAAATCAGCGAAATTTTAATTGCGATTAATTTTATACATTGAATATTGAACGGTCGAAATTTTAATTGCGATTAATTCCATATATTGAATCTTGAACTGTTGAGGTCGTTTCTACCTGGGACACCTCGGGTTGTTCTCTTCGGGCGGATTGGATGTGCACGTAGGTACGAACTCCTGTCAGCACGTCACGATCCACGATCCGCGAACCTCGATCCTCGAACCCCGAACTTGGCTTTGGCTCCAATCTCGGTCTCCTACACGTTGGGTCCTGCAAAACGGGCAATAACCAGCATGGAGAGGGGGGATGGTGCTAGTTGAGCCCTCTCTGATGCTTAAGTCACAATCTAGAGAGAGAAAGTATGTAGAGAGAGGTCAGAGCACAAATAGCCAATTTGAGAGAGTTTCGAGTTAAGTTCTTAAATGGGAGGTCTAGGTCCCTATTTATAGGAAACCCGAGAACCATACCCTGTTTTATGCGGTTCAATGCCGGTTTAAAGGAAAACGCTTACCGACATCGAGGTTGGCTATGTGCGCATTGACTTCTCATACTTAGTAAAAATAATAGGGGTAAGCGCGCGGTGCCCGTCGACAGTCCGGACCATGTCGGATGTCCGTCATGGTCCGAATTGCCGAGCGAACCAGACCAATCCGGATTGCCGAGGCAATCCAGAAGTTCCGGTCCGGGTGCTGCGCGCATCCGGACCGTTTTGGATCGGGGTGTCCGCGGTAAAATTCGTTTATGGGTTTCGTCGGGTTTGCGAGGTCTGAAACGTAAATACGAACCCGAATTGGACCGATATCCATCATGAACGGTCTGAAATCAGCGAAATTTTAATAATGATTAATTGCATACATTGAATGTTGAACGGTCCGAAATTTTCTTGCTTTTTGGATTGGATGAACCGAAATTTTAATTGTAATTAATTGCATACATTGAATCTTGAACGGTCTGAAATCAGCGAAATTTTAATTGCTATTAATTGCATACATTGAATCTTGAACGGTCTGAAATTTTAATTGCGATTAACTGCATACATTGAATCTCAAAATCAGCAAAAGTTTAATTGCGATTAATTGCATACATTGAATCTTGAACAGTCCAAAATCTGCTTGCTTTTTGGATTGGATGAACCGGGAATTAGACCGGTCGAACCGTGAACCGTTTTTTACAACAATACTAAAGACAGATGTGGCGGCTCCTGATTGGCTCACCATGCTGACGTGGCGGCTCCAAATTGCTCCTTTTATTCACTCTCATTCAGAATTTATATAATATATAGTTACGATTAATTACATGCATTGAATCTTGAACAGTCTGAAATCTGCTTGATTTTTAGATTGGATTAACCGGGAATCAGACAGGTCGAACCGTGAACCAGTTTTAACGACAATACTAAAAACTTATGTGGCTAGAAGCTTCTGATTGGGCTCACCATACTGACATAACAACTCCAAATTGCTCCTCTTATTCTCTCTCATTCAAATTTATATAATAAATACATTCTTAAAATAAATATGCGCATGCAAAAGTAACTAGTAAAGATAAGAAACATATTAATGACCCTCGCCTCTTAAAAAAAAACCCTTGTCTCGGTATTTATTTACTCAATCAAAATTTTACCTTCAGAAATTTAGTCATTGACTTTTCATTTACACATTTAAAAAATATATATAGAGAAACTATTACTCAATGATAAGGGCAAAGTATTGAATTTCAATGATAAGGGCAAAGTACTGAAAAAAATTCAATGTTCCATTTCTCTAATTTACTGTTCACTTTACAATATTCGTTAAACTCCCTCCCACACAACAAAACACATATATTCATCCCCCACCCCACACCAACCCTTACTTTAATTCCCTACCAAACAAGGAAGTCATAATCTAAGGATATTCAATGTCAATGACAGGCAAGATCTGCTAGTCAAATATTAACTCCATATTTCATTCATTTTGCGTCCCACTAATCAAACCCAGAACTGGGTTTGGACCCTGCCGAGTCAAGGAGTGACAGTTAACTATTCAATGGTGTCACCCAAATCATTGCTCATCCATATTGATTGCTCCAAAGAATACCTTTATTTGAAGCATGCATAACCTTATCTTCTTCTTCTATGTTCGGTATAAGTAGTAGGAACGGGTTGATCGAAGAGTAATGGATTTTTTTTTTAACCGCTCCCTCGTTTAAAATGCTCTTTAATGAACCTTTCTGCATGTGAGGGATACTTAGCTCGAATGTACGTTCTGAGGCACTTCTGGTATGAGAAATCTATCCATCCGCCGTCTGCTCTAACCACAAACAGACACCTTGATTGATTGAACTGGGGATGCCGATCAACCTTCATAAGAAAGTAAAAGTAAATGCTGGATGGAAGAAAAACACTATCTTCACAAAACACATCACTGATGAAATGACAGTACCGTCTTTTTTTACAAATGTAAAACTAACATCTCACTATAACATCAAACAAGATGGACCATAACATTCTTTCTACAATAACTACAATGCTCCAAGCAGACAGTGGAAAGGGCAAAGATTGAAGAAGCAGGGAGTTACTTTCTAAGTTATCAACAGCTACAACTCACTTCAGTATCACATATTTCACATTCTGCAGTCAAAAACTTGATCAGACTGAGTTTTTCAGGTCTTTCATTTCAAATGAATTATCAAGCAGCAAATGCACTTCAGTTAGACTCTTCTCAACTGCACTTCATAATATAATGCCAACGAAACCAAACTTTGCTTCAACGACCATACCTTGAAATTTAGAATTGGAACTCATAGATTTATTCAATATGTGTAAAGCAGAGTAATCTGACTTCCTCTTCTAAGATCGCCACACACTGAATTTGACACATTGACATACTGAATTAAGCATTGGCACACTAGACAGGATCAATAAAGGAGCCTTTGTTTTGCCAATAAATGCACGTGCATTAGGGTGAGGCTACTTAAGTCTTAACAATTAACAACAAAAGAAAAGGAGCATATGTAAATCACTCCACATGATGAATATCATCATTTCATGCATTTTCTAACGTTCCAACCATCATATCGTCTAAAACTACTCAAGTTAAAAACATGTAAGAAGCTAAGTTCAACCCAAAATAGCTTTCCCACTTATATTCCACATTCATCTAATTTTCTGAATGATGGGAACTTCAACACTTGCTGAGACACAGGCAGAAGCATTATGTGCACACAGCCTTTAACAACAAACAGTAGCATAACATGAAGTATACTTGCATCCTTAATACTGAATCTTGGCGCATTACTCAAATCATTCTACAAACCAAAACCAGCAATAGCATGGGATGGAGACTTCTGTACTTTTGATAGGGGTTCCGGTTTGGTGTATCCACAAAGCCTAAAAATTGACTCAAACACAAACACTACATTAAATCAATATAGGGATTTTACAACTGATCTAAGTCCATATGAAATTCAAGAAATGAAGGTGATAGGTGGTGAAATCTTCATTATATTAATCAACATGAGGAGAAACAATAGAATGTCTATACCATAAACTTTAGATACAAGTCACCAAATAAAGGGATAGATCGTTTCCAGTTATGAGTTGATCCCACAACAACATAGTAGCAGTTCTTTTCCTGCTTGTAACAGTCATCCATAGTCCTCAATAGAACTTAGGTTTCATTTTGCACATTGAACAATGTTTCTCATGAGATGATTACGTGTCACTAGTTTGTAGCACAATCTTAATTAGATTTCATATACGGCTTTGTTTTTCAAGATTAAGTTTAGTATACACAAACAAGCAATTGTTAAGTCTTTTTGCAACGCTCGATCCCGTACTGAGAATCCAGCAGTGGCATCATTATTAGTTATAGAGTAGAAGAAACAAAGTATCTGACATGTTAATATCAAACAATTCATAATATAGAATATAGACCTCATCAGTAACCTATTTCTGCCTAACATTAACTGACTCATCCCACCTCGGACCGTTCTTGCACGAGATTAGTGGGGATATAGATTCGGGTTTTGCTAACTAAGCCGCAAATGACAAATGGATCTGTTATAATGTATCAACTATTAGACATTATGGAAGATGATGTCTCACCATAATACCATCAAGTCCGCAACCAATTTTGTCATCTCTACGTGGATGATAGGCGAGAACCTTCTCTACAACAGCCATTTCATCTTCATCGGAAAGGCGTTCCCCATCCAAGTACCTGTTGAAAGAATTAGACAAGATAAAGGCGGGTGTTTGAGCAAACCATTTCCGCAGTCTTTGGTTGGGTAAATTTCCGTTGCCTCAAATTTAGCCAGAATTAGACAAGCAGTGCCACAAGACAGTATACTAAAGCTAAATGTACCGTCAATACAATGAAAAGTGGGAAATCCTCAACAGAAGTACAATCAATCAATCATAATCGAAGAAATAACGACGGATTCTATTCAATCATATCGGAGAGTGAAGAGATATACCTTCTTGAATGAAGGATGGTCTTAGTAAGCGAAATGATTGGCGTGATGTCTCTGAGAATCTCTTCTTCCTTATCTTTCCACTTTCTATAGTCAGGATCGTCCCACCTGTGGTACTTGGGAGGCTCCTGAGGACCCAGAAGCACGGCGGTAGAGAATTCCCCTTCCGGCTCGGTGGAAAACGGGAAAGAAGAAGCGGCAGTGCACCACAGGTGGCGCGGCGGAAGGAGGGCTCCGGCAGCGAAACGGCGGTGGAGGCAGAGGCGAAGAAGCGGCAAGCCTCTGAGGAGCAGAAGGGCGGGAGCCATGTGTGGCGTACTTCGCTGCGCCACTGGGGGAGTGAGCTTAATCCGCTGGAGTTATCTGTTGCGACGAGGCGTACGTAGGACGGACTCGATAGGGCCCACTTTGAATGTAGATTGTAGATGATTGGTTTATGCAACGTGATCCGGACCTCGCTTCGGTGTCGGGCCGGATTCCTATGTTAGAAATGAATTATATATTTTTTAAATTATTAAACATAAACAAAAAAAAATTAAATTTCCTTATCCAAAGGTTAATCACTTTTTTTTTTCTCAAGAGAACTGTTGCGTCCGGGATGAACTGGGTCGGGGGACGCGTCTGTTCGTGTGGATGTGCGGGTTTTCGGGCTGTAACCCTTCGTCTGAAAGATGTTTATGCCACTGACGAGTGTTCGGTTGATTCCCGGAAAGGTCTGTGTCTCAAAGTGCGGTTGTGTCTCAGGGGGACGTCTGAATCTCGGAAGACGGTGGTCTGTACACAAATCCGGATGTTTGGGCGACGATTCCTGCACAAAGGACCGGTGCTAGCACGGAGAGGGGGGGGGGGGAGGGGGTGGTGCTAGCGGAGCCCTCTCCGAAGCTTAAGTTACTATAGGGCTAAAATAGTAATTCTAGAGAGAGAAAATATTTCTAGAGAGAAGTCAGAGCTCAAAATACCAAAGTTGGGCAAATGAGAGGATGTGTGAAAATGGGTGGCCAAGGTCTCCTATTTATAGGCTTCCTTGAGACCAGACCCGGTTTTAAAGCGGTTTGATGACGGTTTAAAAGCGATGTATGGCGAGAAGTGTCTACGGGTCTGGAATGGAGTGTTGGTAATGGTGGAGTTGTTCACTTTTTGGAAGACAGCTGGATTCCCAAGCGGTAACCGTCATCATCATTGGTAATATGCGAACTTGACTTCTCTTCATGTAACGGTAATCGCGTAAACGGTAGTCGCGCAATGCCCGTAGTGCCATCCGGACCTCGTCGAATTTGGGCAATTCGGGAGGTCCGGATTGCCGCACAATTCGGACCTCCAGATTGCGAGCAACCCGGAGGTCCCGGTTGCAATGCAATCCGGACCTTCGGATTGCTTTACGCAATCCGGAGGTCCGGTCCGGATGCACGTAAATGTACTTCCGGACCGTTTTTACCCCTTGGGAGACGTTTTTCAAGTTGTGATGTGATTTTCGGCATGTTTGCGAGGCCCGAAACGTAAATACGAACCCGAATTGGACACATATCCATCACTTGCCCCCGAGTCAAGTAACGGTTTAAAACCTTTCTTGACTCTATTTTTAAGTTAGGATACTTGTCCAATTTGAGCTTGACGCTAACCTTTCAGTTTTAGTCGTTGGTTGGACGTAGACATCTTGATTTCGTCCGTCCTTTGATTTTCCGACCGAATGACTTTATATCCTGTCATCACGGTCAGTGCAATAGAGAATGCATATACGCGTGCGAGTATGGTTACCGTTAGGGATATAAGCAATTAGCAATACATCATGCTTTTATCAACATGCATGCACAAGTAACGGTTATGGCGAGATCGTAATTACACGATGCAAGAAATATAATCCGTACATTTCTAAAACGACTTAGCAACTATCAAATCATGCATCATGCGATATGAAAACATACGCGTAGAACGACGGGTTTGATACGTGCAACATCCAAATAGTCACGTACGTAGATATTTAGAAGAGAGGGTGGAGTATACCGTAAGTGCTTAGGCGTGAGTGTAGATGAGTTACTCCTTTAATCCTTATCCCCAATCATTCTCCAGCACTTTGGGAATTCGTTATTCCTTCTTCTTTGCAGGTAATTCCTTCATCATTTCCAGAAATTGTTTGTGTGTTCATAGTTTCTTTACCGTCGTAAAGCTTAGACGTATCCTGAAAGTTTCGTGCTTGATCCTTGACTTGTTTCCAGAAATTGACACCACCAATCGACTCAGATTGTCACGAGGATTCCAGCGCCGCCTTCGGAACCACCAGGCGACGCCGGACGCGCCCTCACGCGCCGCCGCGTGAGCTCCGCCTTGCCGGCGCGTGTAAGCCACGCACCGCCTTCCCAGGCTCTGTTCGTCGCGGTCCTTACCTTTCCGAAATCGTCTCGACGAGGGGAGTTCATTGTGATACTTTTCGTCACGTTTTGAGGTAATCTGGAAATTCGATTTTACAGGACAGCTTCGACTTGATTTCGAATGTCGCCGTATTGTTGTTCGTTTGAGCTATTCGTCGTTGTTGTCGTATGGGACTGCTTATTGGTGTTTGTATATCGAATAATTGCTGATTGGTTGTCGTTACTATTGCCGTTAGTTCATGCCTTAGGCGATTCTTCACTTCCATGGATAGTTGAAGTAGAATTCCCCGATTGGACATATTGCCCCCGTGTCTTTGTGTAGAGACTTTTTGGCCGGTATGCATAATTTTTTCCCTTGATGTATTCGTTGGTTGATGGGAATTGCCAAACGTCCTTAGGAGTAGCCTTTTGTTGCCTTTGAAACCTTAGGAAAATATTTTCCTTAAGTGTCGTCGTATTTGATCCTTGTGGTTTGTCCCGTTAGATTCACCGTTTGCATGATAGCCTCTTAAGACGTTAGTCCCTTTTATCGTACGTACCAACTTTGCTATGCGCGTTGACTTTTGCTACGCGCGTTGACTTTCGCTACGTGCGTTGACTTTTGCTACGCGCATTGACTTTTGCTATACGCGTTGACCTTCGCTACGCGCGTTGACTTTTGCTGTGCGCGTTGACATTTGCTACGCGCGTTGACTTTTGCTACACGCGTTAACCTTTGCTACGCGCGTTGACTTTCGCTACGCGCGTTGACTTTTGCTACGCGCGTTAACCTTTGCTTGGTTTTTGCAGATTGTGGAGTCGTGGTAACCTCTTGCGGAGCTCCCTTCCTTTTGATCGAGTTGTTGCCATGAGTAAGTCTATCACTCCTCTATCGCAGACTCCTTTTAATTCTGATATAGAGGATGACTTGGAGGTAGACCTGGTTTTACCAATAGATAGTGTTTTGGACACCGACGAGGGTGTAGCTGCTGGTCCTCATGTTGGGGCGTCTCCTGTTGGGGAGACCGAGGTGTTGGTTAGGTACTATACTAACCGCTTGGATAGATCCTTGTTCAACCTGTATGCAAGTGCCTCCGGACTCGACCCTTGTACCGAGGCTGTTTATCCCTTTGACGCACTCCATGAGAGCAGTTTAGGGGATGCTACTCCTCCGCCTGTAGATTTATCCGTTGTGTACACTTCTCACGTTAGGGAGGGTCTGCGGTTTCCCTACTACTCTGACTTGATTGAGCTCTGTAGTGGTTACAAGATTTCCCCTTTAGATCTTGCGCCCAACGGGATTCGAGTATGGACTTGTTTTAGAGTATTGCTTCACAAGCAATCCTGGTGTTACTCTCGCACCCTCTTTCGCTGCTTCTACCAGCTTAAGAGTTCAAACTCTGCAGGATTGTTCAGTGTGAAAGTTCGTTGGCCGAACTTGCAAAGAGATGGTTTTGAGGAGCTTGGTCTTGGTGAAGCCAAGTGGGATTCTAGTTACTGATTAGTCGCCGCAGTGGATCGGTCTGCCGATCATTGGAGACATCATTACTTTTTGCTCATGATGCGGGTACGACTTGGGATGTCGAGTATGTTCGAAAGTCTGATCCCGCGCCTGCTTTTCGGGAACTTTCCTTGTCGGATAGGGAGGTGATGAAGCAGATATACCACTGTCAACAATCGCGCGGCTTTACTTGCTCGCTGCGTGCATCCGATCAAGAATTGGTTGATGCTGGGATTCATGTGCTCCCTTCTGCAGCTTCGGTATGTTAATCATTTTTATAACTTTTACCGTGTTGCGCTGTAGGTTGGTTTGACGGAAAAAGCTCGTCTTTGCAGACGGCAGCCGCTCGCAAGATTGCTTACAGCGGAAGGATTGTTCCACCTCTTGCTTCTGGAGCATTGGCGGCTTCTGGACGTGGAAAAGGTAGATGGTTTTGAAAAAAACAATCTTCCTTATGTATTTTCTTGGTTGGGTTGTAACTTCGCGTGTTACTTGCAGGTCGCACGACGCTTGTTACTGATCGCGTTGTTGCCGTTCCTGACTCTTCCAAATGGTCCACCGCTGGGACGCGTTCTTCGAGCAGTTTGAAGCGTCCGAAGACTACTGTGACCGTTCCTACTTCTTCCTGCCATAAAGGGAAAGAAGTTGACGGTTGCGAGGATGCGCTGTCTGCCCCCCGCTCGAAGGAGCGGTCCGAGGTGGAACGTTCTCTTCCTTCTGGTATAAGCTGATCACTTGATTGTGTGCTTTTGTGCGCTTTGTTTTTAGCTTTTGTATAACTCTATTTGGTTTGCATGTAGTGATCCCGCCACTTGGACGTGCGGATTTGCTTCGTCCTTTGGAAGGTGATATTTCAGATGGTAAGTGGATGCCATATGTGGCAGGAGATCTTACTTTTCCCAAGGACTCCCAGTTGAGCATGCCGGAAGTTGGCGTGCGCGTTCTTCATCGATCTATTCCTCCTGATGATCGAGTTGTCCGGTCCTCGAGTGACGAGGAGGCACGAACTTTCGTTGAGAGATCGCTATCTGGATTCACCCCAGTGAGTATCTTTCTTTACTTTTCTATGTTCGTTGTTCCCGAACATGTATGCTTATTGTTTCTTTGTTTTCAGGTTGTTTCTGATATTGTGCACATGGCCTCCTTCATGTTGGAGCTTGTCCAGGAGAGGCGTGCCATTGCTGATAAAGCTGCCACTTTGTCCAAGGAGCTTGAGGAAGCTAAGGACGAAGTGCGCCGTCTTTCGTTGAAGAAGAAGGATTTTGATGCTCGTTATGATGCTGATCATGCCACCCTTGTTCAGCTCGAATCTGAGAACGCTGCCATTGAGAAGGTCATTTCTGACAACGCGGGCAAGCACAAAGTTGCATGTCGGAAGGTGCGCGAAGAAGAAATGAAGGCTGGCATTGAAGAGGGACTTAGCAAGTTCCCTTCTACTCCTGGATTTGACAGCGCGGTTACTGCTGCTGCTACGGCGAAGGCCGCTCCTATGCTCAGCGAGTTTGCTGAGGACTTTGTTCGTAGGGTGAGCATTCTTGCTCCTGGCTTTCCTTTTGACAAGTTAGGGCCGTATGCGGATTTTGCTGTTAGGCAAGTTGCTGAGCTCCGTCGTTTGGATACTGCAACATCTCAGTTTGCATTTTTGTTTGGAGAAGACGGTGGCGGCACTAATGTGCAACTTCTGCCTGTTCCGCCCAGTCCTGTCAGGGATGATGGCATTCTTTGATCTGTGCCATCTTTTCGATATGTTGAACTCGTTTATGAGTCCGCTTGCCCCCCGGCTTCTATGTTTAGAAACTTGTTGGAGTCGTTCTTTGATTGTTGCTTGTGACTTGTTCGCTTTGAACTACGTCGTTTGAACCTGCTTTATACATAGCAGTTTGCATGATAACTTGTTAGTAATATTTCATACCGTTATCGCTTACTGTGTTTATTGAACGTGGATGACTAGTAACGTAGACGTAGTCCCCGCAATCGTGACCGATAGCCACTTTTGAGTCAAGATTGTTTGCATGATGCGTTATGCATGTTGCTTGTCTTTCCTGCATAGCTTGTCACTATATATGTTGAAAACTGTCAAGTGGTTCGCGTATAGCGACTTAACAAGTAGTATGTTTGAAATGTGTTATCTTGGCTTGGGCAAGGTACTAGTTTATACCGTCTCTTAGTTCCACTCTAAGGCGACGTTGTACAAGACTCGACTTGTAAATTTTATGAGTTTTAAACAGGGTGCGCACCTGCCAGCGTGTATCAACCCGCGTTGGGGAAGCATACGTAAAAACATTTTGATTTTTAAAGGAGTATTTTGTGAACCCTAAAAAGCTTGTTGATAAAATATTTGGAAAGGTGTTTGATGCATAAAATATTTGACAAAATATTTGATGAAATATTTGATAAAATATTTGTGATACATGATTCCTGCGTCCAGGGACCATGTAACACTTTTTGTAAATATGAATTGTGATGCATGTTTCCTGCGTCCAGGAATCATGCAACACGGTTTGAAAATATGTAGTACGGAATTGTCATCTAACAAGAGGACTTCTGCCGTATAGAGTGAACCCTAAATAGGAATTCGTAATATGGGATTGTCATCTAACAAGAGGACATTCGCCATGAAGAGTGAACCCTAACCAGGAATTCGTAATATGGGATTGTCGTCTAAAAAGAGGACATTCGACATAAAGAGTGAACCCTAACCAGGAATTCGTAATATGGGATTGTCGTCTAAAAAGAGGACATTCGCCATGAAGAGTGAACCCTAACCAGGAATTCACACTTGTTGTAGTGTGGGGTCATTTCCTAACAAGGGAACTTCCGCCATTTATGGGGTGATCAATCCCGTATTGTATTTGCCCATCATGTTCTGAATCCAGGGAATGGCTATGAACATGAGGATTTGCCTCTAACCAGAGATGTCACAGCATGTCATTTTCTAGAAGTAAACATGGGGTTTGTCTTTATGAAGAGGGTACCTCAACACGCCACTTTTGATAGTAGGTCTTGGTGTTAATCCAAGATATTGCTTGTAATTGACGCATTTAGCATAATTGTCATTTTGATAGTAGACCTTGATGTTATTCCAAGGAATTGCTTGTAGATGATGCCACTTGAATGGTCGTCATAGTAGAAAATTTCTACAAGTTCCTTTTTTGATAGATAATCCGCAAGTTGTCATTGCGTCATGTAAGTTGACTGTGTTCATAGCGCGATGGCTTTGCGTTGTTGGCACCTTCTTGAGATAGATGCCCATTTATAAATGGAGAAATAAACTCCTTATTGGTGTAGAGATGCAAGTATCATCCGCTATATGTAGTTGCAGCATGCTGTCTTTGAAAATATCTTGGGTTTAACTCCAAGTTTTTGATTCTATGATGACGACTTTTGATGTAGTCATTAATATGAGTAGATTGTTGTTGATGATAAGCGTCGTCATAACGCGTAATAGATTTTTTGCTTGTTGATAGCATAATATCTTGGATTGTTGATGTAGATAATAAGCGCGTAGTTTTGTTACTTCGCGTTTAATCCAAAAATAGCGTGCAAGACATAGATATGTACCTACAAATGTAAATTGACTTTATTAGATACTTGCGCGTATTTACATTGTTTTTTTGAGAAGGTGTCAACCGATCATTCCTTCTTAAAACATGTAAATGCGATTATACTAGAAACACTTGGAATGGAGATGCGCAAAGTAATCTGAAAGATAGTTATTTCTCCCGTTTCATTATGGCTGGTTTGATGACGATGTCGCGGAGTCGGTTGCAATAAATCGCCTTAATGCACCTAGCGCGATGCATTCTTCAATCTCCCACCTTAGAGGTAGACACATGTTTGTGTTGTGCCCCCAAGTTTTGTGGTACTTGCACCATTCCTTGATGTTGTTGCCCAAGAAAGCTGTCGTGGGAACAAGTGGACTTGGGAGCTTGTTTTCAAGTAGGTTGACGTAAATGTCTTCCGCAACCGTGTTTAGCGGTGTGAAGATGTTGTCGATATCAATGCTTGCGCCTTCCTGTTTGTTCGTTTTTGCTCGAACTCCTTTGTCCCAACTGAGGGGTGTACCCCACCTCAGTTCTTGTTCGCACAAGACTGCTGTCTCAAGCTTATCCTTTAGATCTGCCATGGTTTTTGTTGTTCGCCATCCATGAGTTCGTCCGAAGAGAAGGAAAGCTCTGGCGTTCATGTTTGCATAGAACACTCTTATCACTTCTTCTCTTGTTGCTTTCGCCGAGGAGGCGTTAGAAGCGAATCTGATGAAGTAGTCCATGATTGGCTCGCCTTCTCCCTGCTTGACGAACCATATCTGGTGCCATGGCGAATACTGGATGTATTCTTGTGGCTTCCAAACTGTAACAACTTGTTCCACTACTTGCTCCTTTCTTTCATCAACAACTTTCTGCCTTTTGAAAGAATTTATCATTGCCACATGGAATTGGTGCTTTGCTCTCAAGGCATTGACGTAACAACGTCTTGCAGTTATCTGGTCTCCTAGCACTTCCCCAATCCCATGGTCCGTAGGGAACTTCATCTTTTGGTGTACAGTGGAGGGTACGATCACGTAAGGGTTGATCGTTGTTCGTCCCAAAATTCCGTTATAGGCCCCAAGGGATTCTACAACGACGAAGGTGACGTTGACATGCAATGCTCTCCACCCTTGGCCAAGGATGACAGGAAGCGTGATTGTACCCAGGGGTTGTGTAGCTGTTCCGGCGAAGCTGACTAGCGAGAAGGTTCCCGGAGTCAAGTCTTTGACAGATCTTCCCAGTTGCTCTAAGACTTTGACATGTAGAATGTCAGCGGAGCTTCCACCATCGACGAGGATTCTTTTCACATCGTATCCGTCAATGTCCATGGTTATGGCTAAAGCGTCATCGTGAGGGTAAACGATATGCTTTAAGTCTTCCCTGGAAAATTGGATGACCGCGTCTTCTTGCTCCGGTTGCTTGCGCTTTCCGTATTTCGGTAATGTTGCTGCTTGGGATGCATAAATGTCCCGAGCATTAGACACTTTTCCTCCGGCGGCAGGTCCTCCGTGTATGACGTTGATTACGCCTCGCTTAGCTGGCGGAGGGTTGTCATTGACCTTCTCTTTTCCCTTGTTTCCTCTTTTTGATGACTCTGCTTGAGCCTTTTTCGAGGGGTTGTCGCCTTGATCGACAAATTGCTTCAATTCGCCTTTGAGGAAGAAGTTGTTAATGCGGAAGCGTAGACTGACACAGCTGTCCGTCTCGTGGCCGAAGACCTCGTGGTTTTCACACCACTTGTCCTTGTCTCTCCCCAGCGGGCCTTTCCTGAAATTGTTCGGCTCTTTCCACATATTCGCGTCCTTCATCTCTCTCAATATCACGGACAGCGGGGCATTCAAAGGAATGCAGTCGGCAAGATTTACTTCTTTTGGCTTCTGAAAATCTCCTTGAAAAGGTCTTTTCGGCTGAGGTTGCCAATTTCTTCCATGTTGACCACTTGAGTGTGGTTTTGGTTGGTTCTGTTTTGGATTTTCTTTTGCCTTTGCCGCAGAGATTTTTGCCTTGTTCTGGCTTCTGAACCTTTCAAGGTCCACGTATTCTTTAACTCTTGCAGCTAACTCCTCCATGGTTTCCGCTGGGCACTTTGCCATTTTTTCTGCTAGGGCATAGCCTCTTCGTCCGAGGTTTCGAATGAACGCTCGAACAATCTCTCCTTCCGTCAGGTTCCCCTGAATATCAGAGATATTCTGATTGAAACGGACATAGTAGTCGGCGAGGGATTCTTCGTTTTGTTGTTGGACGTCGTCCAGAGCACCTGACCCCTTTAGCAATGTGCGTTCGCCCATGTATCGTTGAATGAATTTAGCCTTCAGATCCGCCCATGAAGTGATGCTTCCGCATGGCAGCGAGAAGAACCAGTGTGCTGCAGTCCCTGCAAGAGTTTGTGAAAACGTCATTGCGAAGTGATGTGGGTTCTTTGTTCTGCCTAGCAGAGAGGCCTCGTGCTTTTGCACGTGTTCCACTGGATCTCCTTTTCCGCGATAGAGGTCTCCTCCAATCCGGTACAGTGCGTCTGGGACGCGACTGTTTACAAGGTGGTCTGCGAACGGATGTGACGCCCTTTCTTCAAGTGCGTGCATACCCTTCATCTTTGCTTCCTTCATCTTCTTCTCCACCATTTCTTCTAACATCTCGGCGGTAAACCCTTTTGCAGGTTCAGCGTAACCTGTTGAAGAATTTTGCCGGCCATTGTTGTGGTAGATGTCAGATTGATCTCTGCTTGTGGCCTGGAAGGGATCATCCCTCGTTGGGTGCTGTGGGTGGTAGATTGGGGGCTGCCTTTCATTCCTCCAATGACGGGCTCCTTGGGAAGGAGTGTATGACCGTGCAGCTTCATATCTTGTGTGTTGGTTTCTGCCCTGGAAAGGATTGCCGTGGCGAGTAGTGTCTTGCGACACCTCTCTTGCCGGCGCGGCGTGCTCTTGGTTAGTTGGAGGTGGTTGAGCAGCATATCCATGGTTTTTTAGAGACTCGCGGAATGCGAGTAACTCTTCCAACGCAGCCATCATCGCTGGAGTAACGGTGGGCATTGGGTTTGCTCCCGTTCTTTGTTCGCCTTGCGGCATTTTCGTCTGAGATTCCTCTTCATTCACCTCTGGCTCGAAACCAGGTGGAGGTGAGTGATGCTCGTCCCTTGGCTCTCTGTGCTGTGCGTTGCGCACATTGTCAGTTGGCAAGGATGAAGCTACGGAAGTAGCTCTTGGAATGTAGGAGGGTCCCGACTGACTTCCAGCTGGCATTTGGCCTCCTGTTCTTTTGTTTGCCGGGGACTTCTTGGGACGTCCGGGCCTTTTCCTTATATTTCTTGTGTTAACCTCTTCGGGAGGTTTGCGATCACTCGTCATGATTTTGCGGTATGGTAGCTTCTTGTTCGAATCACGTAGACGGCGCCAATGTTGCGTCCGGGATGAACTGGGTCGGGGGGACGCGTCTGTTCGTGTGGATGTGCGGGTTTTCGGGCTATAACCCTTCGTCTGAAAGAGGTTTATGCCACTGACGAGTGTTCGGTTGATTCCCGGAAAGGTCTATTTCTCAAAGTGCGATTGTGTTTCAGGGGGGACGTCTGAATCTCGGAAGACGGTGGTCTGTGCACAAATCCGGATGTTTGGGCGACGATTCCTGCACAAAGGACCGGTGCTAGCACGGAGAGGGGGGGGGGTGGTGCTAGCGGAGCCCTCTCCGAAGCTTAAGTTACTATAGGGCTAAAAGAGTAATTCTAGAGAGAGAAAATATTTCTAGAGAGAAGTCAGAGCTCAAAATACCAAAGTTGGGCAAATGAGAGGATGTGTGAAAATGGGTGGCCAAGGTCTCCTATTTATAGGCTTCCATGAGACCGGACCCGGTTTTAAAGCGGTTTGATGACGGTTTAAAAGCAAGCGGTAACCGTCATCATCATTGGTAATATGCGAACTTGACTTCTCTTCATGTAACGGTAATCGCGTAAACGGTAGTCGCGCAATGCCCGTAGTGCAATTCGGACCTCGTCGAATTTGGGCAATTCGGCGAGGTCCGGATTGCCGCACAATCCGGACGGATTGCGAGCAACCCGGAGGTCCGGATTGCTTTACGCAATCCGGAGGTCCGGTCCGGATGCGCGTAAATGTACTTCCGGACCGTTTTTACCCCTTGGGAGACGTTTTTCAAGTTGTGATGTGATTTTCGGCATGTTTGCGAGGCCCGAAACGTAAATACGAACCCGAAGTGGACACATATCCATCAAGAACATTCATTCATTCAAACAAGGTTTAAGGAGGGTATGAATCCCGATCTTTTACAAGCAGTAATAAAAGAGAGGGCGGGGGTGCGCAGACCCAATTCAAATGACACGACCTCTTTCTGGATTGAACAGCGGTCCAATCAGCACATTCGTTTGCTACTCTCGGTATACACGACCAAACAACAGATTGCATTAGGCTAAGTCGGCTTCGAACGTTGATGAATTGAGTGGATATTCTCCAATTCGGCTGAGCCTGCTCGTTCCTCAGATTGTTGATCACCTCTGATGAGTCAGACTCGATGATGACATTCCTCCATCCATGTGTAAATGTCAACTCAAGTCCAGTTTCCACGGCCTTCATTTCAAGCTCCAGGACGCCAACTCCTCTGACAAACTGATCGCACCCTCCAACTAAGTTACCATAGCTGTCCCGCGCAAGTACACATATGCCCTCATGGCCCCGGTGTTCATCATAAGAGGCATCGCAATTGATCTTGATTACCCCGATCGGTGGCGGTTTCCAACGTGACAAATCGCCTGATCCTTGATGTTGTTCCTCCTGGCTGCGGGATGGAGCGGTCGGATTGGATGACCAGAACTCGTTGTGGTCTCGTATTGCCCTCTCTGAAGTGGTAATGGGATCCGGGCTCTCGTTGTCATGCATAGCTTGATAACGCTCCTTCCAAATGGCCCAGCATGTTGATCCTATTAGTGACCACCTGAGTTGTTGCTCTTTCTTTGGAAGTTACCCAGCGCATCTTAGCCAAGCTAGAAAGCCTGAAATCGTGTTCACCGGTGCTAGAGTCGGTCGAGTTGATATAGTGGCAAACCAGATCGGTAGCGTCCACGTGCATTGGAACGTCATGTGCTCAACTGTCTCTATCTCCTCGCAAAAAGGGCATTTTGGCTCTACATTAATTCCCCGGTGTAGTAAATTGTTTCGGACCGCCAATGCGTTCGATAGGAGCCTCCACATAAATTCCCGGATCTTCGGGATTGACTTCATTGCCCAGATATCCTTCCACTTCAGCGCTGGCGCACCCTGAAACCTCATCGCCGATCACGTCAGACTCGTTTCCAAAACCTCTAATTTGAGCATATACCGAACTGACTGTTACCTCACCCGACCTATTGTGAGGCCATATGAAAGCATCGGGGGTTGGCTCGACTGGTAAAGGGATCGACCTGATTGCATGCAACGCATCATCCGTAACTCCATGTAAATCCCGCAAATCCCATGAAGCTCGTTGACGGATAATAAGCTCGGCAACCCGGAAGTTGGTCACCGTCTCGTCTGGGAGAGAAAGCTGAAAACCTGGTAAGTTCGGTATCCATGCATCCTTGTAAACATTAATACTATGTCCATCACCTATCTTCCAAACCCCGTTGTCCATGAGAACATCCCGCCCTGCAAGGAGACTCGTCCATGCCCATGAGGCTCGACCTCCCTTCGGTGCATCTTGAAGAGTGGTGTTAGGGAAGTAAAGCCCCTTAATCATTCTTGCCCAAAAAGTAGTCGGGTGATTCAATAAACGCCATGCCATTTTGGTGAGCAAAGCAATATTGAAAGTTTGGAGTTCCTTGAAACCGAGGCCTCCTTTCGGTTTCGGCTTGGTGAGACTATCTCATGACCTCCAATGCATGCGTCGTTCTTCCCCCCGTTGTCCCCACCAAAACCGAGCAATTAACGAAATGATCTTGGCACACCACTTTTTCGGTAGAAGAAAAACACTCATAGTGTAGGTCAGCATTGCCGTCACGACCGATTTGATAAGTACCTCTTGTCCCTCATCGTTTAACAAAAGCGATTTCTAGCCTTGTAGCTTTCCCGAAATGCATTCTTTAAGATAGCATAGAGCCTCTTTCTTCGACCGTCCCCAAATCGTTGGCAAACCCAAATATTTCCCGGGATTCCTGGTTGCTCGCACACCTAGAACAACTTCTATGATCTGTTTGGTCGCCTCTGACACATTGGACCCGAAATAAATACTCGACTTTGCAACATTCATCTCTTGCCCCAACGCTATGCAGTAGCGGCTCACAAGGTTTCTAAGGCTCAAAGCATTAGTCGCGGTTGCACGGATAAAAAACAGAGAGTCGTCCGCGAAGAACATGTGGTGAAGAATTGGGCAGCCCCTCTTAAGTCGAAAACCTTCCTAAGAACCTCCATCTACCTCCGAGGAAATCATACGCGACAAAACATCCGCCACAATAATAAAGAGGTAAGGTGATAGAGGGTCTCCTTGACGGATTCATCGTGATGGCCGGAAAGGGCCCGTCCTCTTGCCATTAACAACAATTCGGCATGCTACCGTCGAAACACAAGTATATATCATTCGCACCCATCGATCGGAGAACCCCATTTTTGTCAACACCGCCTTTAGGAAATCCCACTCTATTCTATCATAGGCCTTCTTCATATCAACCTTGATTGCACAATCCTCGCGTACGGCATTGCCCCTATTCCGCAAATGATGAAACGCTTCGTGGGCAACGATGATGTTGTCCTGAATTAGCCGACTCGAGACAAATGCGCTTTGGTACGGTGTAATCAACTCAGTAAGATAAGGCTTCATGTGGTTAACCATTACCTTTGAGATTATCTTGTACGCGAAGTTGCAGAGAATGATCGGTCGAAGCTCGTTAGGCGTTGTCGGGTTAGGCACCTTTGGAATAAGGACAATGTCTGTGCTTCCTAGCGACCCTGACAAAGTACCCGTGTCGAAAAAATCGGCAACCAAGTTAAACACATCTCGTCCCACCAAACCCCAATATCATTGGAAAAATAGCCCCAGGAATCCATCCGGCCCAGGTGCTTTGGATCCACCCAGCCCAAATGTTGCGCGTTTCACCTCCTCCGTCGTCATGGCCCGTGCTAGTTGATCATTGGTTTGGTCGGTCACCAATGATGGGACTACATCAAGAATATTTCCCAAATCCCGTGTACCTGTCGAGGTGAACAACCCCTGGAAAATGTCGTTCAAAGCGTGGCCAATCCCAACTTCACTAGTAATCGGTTGCCTATATTCGTCGTTAAGATGCAAGATCTTGTTCCTCCGTCGCCTATCAATGGTAGTCATATGGAAGAATTTAGAGTTCCGATCTCCATGATTAAGCCATTTTACCCGGGATCGCTGTCTCCAATAAATTTCCTCTCGTTTCCATGCTTCCTCGAGCCTTTTACGGAGAGTATCTTGTTCAGCCCTGTGCCGTCTACTTCCGGGTCGTCTTGTAGGCGCTTCAAGCAGCCGTAGATGTGCTTTATCTCCCCCCTGTTATTGGTAACCGGGCTCTACTCCACGTGATTAGTCGACGGCGGCAACTCGTTAGTTTATTCTCTACGGCTGATGTTCGGCCCCCACTACCAGCAGAAGAAGACGATGCCCAAGTTGTGTGGATCAAAGGGTCACACTCCTCGTTTTCGGTCCACATTTCTTCAAATCGAAATCGTCGCGGCCTGGGTTTATCACCGTAATTAGTCACCACTACTATCGGGCTATGATCCGATCCAATAGCGAGCTCATGAATCACTTGCGCCTTCGGGTTTAAAGTCAACCAAGACGCGTTAACCAAGCCCCTATCAAGCCTTTCCCTGACAAGTATCCCATTATGGCGGTTATTAGACCAAGTAAACATCGATCCCTTTAAGCACAAATCCAATAGACGGCCTCATCAATCATTGCGTTGAAAGAATCAATTTGAAATTGATCCTTCCTTGGCCCCCTTCTCTTCTCATGATGCGCTCGAATTTCATTGAAATCGCCTACACATAGCCAAGGCCCCGTTCTGCGCCTTGCAATCCGCAACAACATTTGCAAATTCTCTAACCGACTAGTCAGATTTGGGCTTCCGTACACACATGTCAAATACCACAAAACACCAGTTTCCTCACACCGAACGGTACAATCAATTACTTTCTGTTATAAATATATTAATATTTTATCTTTTACTATTATATAAATGTTATTTACTTATTCACCTTAACAATTAAAAAAAATTAACCCAATAATAATAATTTACACTATTATATTTTTAATGTTAAATGATTTTACTAGACTTTTATGAATAATATAATATAAATATATTTAACATTAATAAAGTTACACACAATTAAAGTTTATATTACATATACGGTTTTTCTAATAATATTTAGAATATTTTATTGTTAAATAATTTTATTTTATCCGTTATTATTATATATTGTAAATAATTTTAACAAATACGGTACTACCTTGATTGTGTTTTATATATCTAAGAAAAATGACATGTGCATCTATCTTCGCTCGAACAATTTTATTTTATTTTTTAATTTTTAAGTATATATTATGAGTAACAAATAAATCAATTTAGATATTTTTTGTCTCTTTTCGAAACCAACATAGGTCATTCATTTAAAAAATATGCGTAAAAAAAATCTTCTTATAGTGAAACAAATACTTTTATCTTACATGTACAGGAAAATATATAAATGTTATATTCTTTTAATAGAATATTCTAAATTAACATGTCATATGTTGTTTCCATAACTTTATCATGTTTTTCATTTTGACTCTAGAGAATCAGAGATGTCATCGGAAGCATACAAAATAACATATGTTAATACAGTTGTAATCAACTACTTATTTTGCAGTTACTTTACCAAGTACTTATTATGGATTGTGTTATATTTGGAATCTGTTATGGGTCTTGCATGAAGTGTATAACATAGAGGCCGCAATTAAATCTATCCATGCACAATTGAATTTTTTTATGTAAATGTGATAATAATACATTGTACAACATCACAACTTAAAATTCAAAATATTTTACATACCAATCGTTAAGTGCCGCTTGATTTGGAACATTAGAAGGTTAACAAACTTCAAATCTTGAAGTCTGGTGATTTCATTTGTTTAATTCTCCATTTGTCATATATTGTCTCTTGTCTATGCCCACTAATTCTTGTATTGCATTTACCTATTTTAAAACGACAAAATATTAATCGCAAAAATTATAAATTGTGCAGTGTGTGAATAGTATAAGAATAAATGAAGCCGACAATTATCAAATTAAAGGAAAAAAAACCATGAAGGAAAAATGAGCGGTAAAAAAAGACTTTCGATATTCTAAATACTTGATCCAAGTAAAAATAGAAGAAATAATTTAATATTACTTAAAATGGATTCATTACTTTATTATATATTGATTTTGGTCTTTTACGTGGTAGTCGCGGAATAATAACTTCGCATGTTTTAGCATCTCTAAAAAAAGGTCGACTTTGTTATACAAAAGCAATTTCTCTCTCCCTATAAAAAAATATAAGTCACATTTTTTTTCATTTACAAAATTGGATAATTAAGGGTACAATTTTTTTCTCATTGTTACCTATTATAGCAGGTTACATATTTACTATTTTTTTAATGTTTTATAACTAATTTTCCATTTTTATTTGTAAATTAATACATTTGAAATGCGGTATCATTCCCGAGATAAGAATTTTCCAACATGATCCATATTCTAAGCTTAATTATCAGCAGAAATGTAGTCACTATTTTGTTTTTAGATGTATTTTTAGCTATTAAATATTTCATCTAATTTAATTTGAAAAGAATTAATTGTATGAAATAAAAAAAAACTAATTTAAAATAAAGGATTAAATTTTCATAATCCACAATCATTTATATATATAATCGAAATCATAAATATTATCTATATACATAACATGCATTCTAAAAATAGTTGTTTCCGTTGAGATAATCATGTAATATATGGTCATTTTTCTGATTTTTCTTTAATCGTGTAGTTTAACACCATGTTTGGTTTATGGAATGGAATCATGAATTTTTTTTTGGTAGAAAAATGAATAATATCAGAACGAAGTGTTAACGTCAATTCAAAACAAATTGGTCCAACTCAGTCTAGAACAAATTAGTTGTGATATCTAATCAATCGGGGTTAGCAGGCACCCACAATACTTTTCAAAGTGAAAAGTCGAGCTTCCCTTGGAGGCACGCAATAAGTAACAAAATTAGTTTCTTGATGAACACCAATCCCAGCCATGGCGTCAATGACCGAATTAGCTTCCCGGTAAACGTGTCTAAGTTTGTACCTCCTTAACCTGAGCAAGAGGTTCATACAATCCAAAATGACAGGCATGAGTTTCAAGTTAGAAGAAGAACTATCCGAGATGAGTTGTTGAGCGACCAAAGCATAAGTCTCAACATGTAGAGACTCAATTCCCAAGCTAAGAGCAAGAGAGATCCCATCTCGGATAGAGCTCTGCAACAAGACTATTTGAAAACCCCAAGTTTCTAGAAAAACCCGAGATCCAATTCCCGTTGGAGTCACGAATGACTTCTCATGCACCCGCATTTCCCGGGTTGTCGTGGGATGCACCATTAGTGTTGAGTTTTTTCCACCCATGATCGGGTGGAAGCCATCTGACTTGGATAGCGGAGAGGGGCATCAATACTTCGTGGTTTACCATCACTTTTTGAATTTTTTTTGCATGAGCTAAAAAGACACGAAACACACTATTATGTGGTCCTTTGGAAGACAAAAGAATTTCTATTCTTCCAAAGATTCAAAAGGCAATAGGAAAATAAAGTCATCAAATTCTCACCTTGTACAAGTCTATCATTATCAGTGTAATTAAGCTTAATCCATTCGTTCAAAGGCAATCCAAGGAAGCCTAAAAGCTTGTTGGGACGGAGTAGCTTGCCCACAATTGTCTTGCCGGTGCACAACCCCTAATAATATGGCAGTCAAGGGAGAGTGATTATTTCTCTTAAGTCGTACAAATAAAACAATGCAAATTTAATGTTTTTATTAAGTACGAGACATTACATTATGCATAAGACAAAGGGATATACCATGTCGAATTCCTTAGAATGGGATAAAATAAAATGGTGTTTCGAAATAAATAGTGAAATTTCAAGTAACTGCTTACATATTGTCGAACAAACTAAACTAGAACCCGCATAAACTGTAACAAGAGACAACATCTAAAAAACAGACTTCCTACAGAAACACATTTTCTGATACTTGAACATCATCAATAGAGCAACAAGGCTGCTATATTAACCAGTATTGAGATTAACTGTACTCAGTCTAAACATTAAAACATCTACCTCAATTTGTTTTCTTCTCCTTCTTCTTCTCTGGCTGCCTAGAGTAGAGGATTATCTGACTCAGGATCGTGCCATTCGTCAGAATCCCGATCAGCGACCCCAACACAACTGCAAAAACAAAAAAAAACAAAAAAAATCAAGTATCATATGTTAATAATGGCCAAAGGATACTCAAGTCAATCTATTTAGACTCGATGAATCTATAGGAAGTTCCAGAGTTCAACTCTTCTATATAATTGAGATTTTTGCAATTAATCATACGTGGTAAGAAAAGCCGAGCTTAAAAAGAAATAGTACCACTTGGTGGGGCATTCTCCTGCATGCTGGTAAATACTCTCACTGCATAAGAGATTAAATACAGAAAATACATTACTACTTCTGTTGTTATAGTTATCGAAAGAATATGAAGACGAAACAATGAACTACACCCTCTTCTCAAAACTGTGATTTTACATTCATCGCAGAGTATAAACTCACCCATAGAACCAGCAAAGTTCATCAAAGATGTCAAGAAGCTCAGTTCTCCAGTACTTTTGCTCTGTACATATTACATAAGATGGTTCCAAAAGTCAATACCCAATAAATAAGAATTTCAAAAAAATCAGAAAACATTCCACACAATTTCGTAGCAAAAATTATAAGTTGAGAAATATCAGTGTGCGAACAGACGCAGCACGTCTTTTTCTTTTCTTTTTGCTAATTACAGACATCCCATCAGAGATTCACAAGTTGACTATCGTGTTTTATTAGAAGAGACGATATTTCATGAGTATAAATAACAACTAAAAGCATTTAGAATAGGCAAAATTACAACTTTGACCTTTTTTTCTGTTGTCCTTCATAGTGTGTGGCATATGATGCTTGCCGGTTGTTTTTGTGCCAAAATCAAGTTGATTTCATATTTATTGAGAAATGATATAGTCCATAGATTATCGGCTTAATGGACCTTATCATATATTACCAAATTCTGTTTCTTTTCAAACTTTGTTATTATGATTCGTGCAATCCTGTGAGATGGCCAACCTAGTCCTTCATGATAAATCAAAAATAAGATCTTAGTTAAAGCTACATAATCGAGTTCAACTAAACATATGATCAACTTACAGTGAAGTTCTTCCATATTTGTGGAACTCTGACACAAAAAAATATCGCGTGTTGGGAAGCCTGAATTTAGAGCAGCTTAATGTCAGTCAGGCACTATGAAATTGTTTCTCTTTTGGAAAAGGAATATAAAGCTCTAAGAACAGCTAGGATATAATATTAAGTATAGGCTCGATAATGGAAAGCTGTTACTCACATATAAGGCTTCGAAAAGGACAGGACTTATATTACCAGCTAAAATAGTAGGTGCTACTGCACAATATCTGAAATCATAACGTTAAAGGGAAAGTATTAATAAAGAAGACATCATTGTACTGAAAGCAAAAACTAAATTATAGTAGTGAGAAGGATACGCTAGAGCTCTGATCCACGTCAAGTTCCCCACAGGATGAGAGAAATAGTATATAATAGCAACCAAGATAATAGCTGTCAAAAGCAAGAAATTTTACCGTTAGTTCAAAGGATTGACATCAATAGTATCAGGGACTAAAGATCGGTTTGATATAAAAATTCCATTTCAGACAAATGAAGAATATTGTGGACCATCCATTACAATACAACAAATACTACTAATATCAAAACTGTTTAAGGACGATTCTTTAGGGTTTCACCACTCAAGGGACATATATTGTTGCCTCAAACTTTACAAAGCATACTTTGAATTAATTATGAATATGCTTTCATGTCATCTATAAGATACCTAAAGAATAGTTTCCTCCTGCAAATTTAATTATGGATGTGGAATCAACTGACACCGTAACTGAATATCCAGTGACATGAACGGTCATTTACATTTTGAGAGGCATTGAGAACATTGAACAGAAGAAAACATTTCAACCTAGAATGGGAAAAAGTATGTACCTTGGATAAGAAGAAAGGCCAATTCACCAAAAGCAGAGAAAGGGAGTCCCTTGTGAAGACAATATGCTAGAGCAATAGTGTAGCCAACAATCAAGTTCGAAAGCTAAGACACTTAGACCTCTAACACTTTCATGCTTCAAAATTTTCATTATCTGCCATTGGCCAAATTTAACAACGTAAAAATGTCAGTTAGTATCTTCAGTGAAGCACCACCCATCTAATTTAAGAACTGAAAAACAAGCAAAATCATGTAAAAGTAGCAGAGCACATGAATGAACAAGATAATAACCAATCCCCAGATCACTTTTCACTACAAAATTGGTATTTTTAAGCAGTTAAAGTCAAGATTTTCCTCAAGCATTGATGCCGAATGAACATGATCCTCAATTTGCTCCATACCATCTAATTAATTATTGGGATGTCAAGTTCCTGCTCTCATGTTAAATTTGAGCAACTTCCTTCTTACTGTTCAAAATGTTCCCACTTTCTTTGAGCACGGACAAAATTTATCTCAGAAATCCTAAAAGAAAAACTGTCTACACTTTAACAACTGATTTATGTGTTTAAACCTTATAATATTCGGTAATGTCAATAGCCACCCATAATTCATGAGGCCAATAGCCAGATAAAGGGAGTCATCAACAGCCTATTCTGAATATTGAACAAATTATAAGCACATATACATCCATCTCCATAGAAGAGATTTTATGAATCTCGATAGGTCAAACCTGCATTAACTTGAAAAACATCAAATCTCAGACAAAAGTTTTCAGGTCTGAAACAATTTTGCACAAAATAATTTCAAAAGTAAGACTGTCATCCAGATAGGAAACAACTCTCTATCTCAATCAGCTTATAAAACAATTAATGAATCTTGATATCCACGCCGATAAGAGCCCAATCCAGTATGACCAATATCACTAGAACCGGTTTTTCTTTAGAGCCAAGAGGATACGTACCTGAGGGAGTTTAACGGTGGTAGAAGCAGCAACGATGGCATAGCCGAGGACCTTGGAGATCAACGGCAACAAACAATCTTTGTCTGGAATCTTGCCATTGCGAAGAGATTCAAGGGCGCAGCTCGGATCAATCCCAAGAAACACCATCACGAAGAGATTTAGACCGACAGAAACCCAGAAGATTAAGCTCAGATGGGTAGAAAACGAGTTTAAAGAACTGATTTTCCCGGTGAACGTACTAGTCCTCTCCTATCAGCTCAGTCGCTTCGTCGATCGACAGACGAGACGAGATATCACACCGAAGCTTTTGAACATGTATAATTGAAAATCAAATAAGTATAATTATTAGTACCATTTACCGTCGCACTACTATTATAATGGGCGGTTATGGTGATGAGTTTTGTGCTTACAATAGTAATTATGATTATGGTATTAAGTTCATAACCACCGTTATAAACATCACAATTATATACATAATATTAATATATATTACTAATAATTATAAGTTACATTATTATTATATACTATATAAGTATTAGTCTTGTAACAAATAAAATTATTGATTCAATTATCACATATCTCAATTCTCACCATTCTTTTTATGTGGCTAGAGATCCCACCATTCATTCATTCGATATCTTGACATGTGTACCCAATATTGGATATGGATGAACACTCGGAATAGTTCTAATTATAACTTATATTTATTTAGAAATTATTTTCCTTCTAAAATGATTTATGACGTTGCACATGTAAACTTTTAATATACTATAGAATTGCTCTATTCATGCAACTTTTCATACCATTTTACTAATCCATATCTTTTCTTTCATTGTTACAGTTGTATCCATAAGTTAAGAAAGCTTAAGTCAATTGATGATGTAGATTATGATTATGATTCAACAATAACTGAGGTAATTAGTTATTTTTAGCAAAGCTGAGACTAATTAAATTACATGAATATGTCTAATCATTATGTCCATATTTCTTATTATTAGATTACCTCTATCGGAAGTGATGACGATTGAGGATCTGAAGTGATAGACAATTGAAAAAATGTTCTTTAATTAAGTAAAAAAAATGTCATTATGTTTAATTTGGATTTCGTGTATGAAAAATGAATGTATGTTTAATTTGGATTGCATGTGAAACAAATGGTGTTGTATTAGTTTTAATGTTTATGGTTAAATGGTTTAACCGCGGTGAAAAACCATGGTTATGGTTATGGTTATGGTCATAGACTTATAAAAAAACTACTCTCTTGGGGGCGTGGAAAGAGTCATAGACTTGGTATTCATATCTGGGTAAGGAGAACATGACGCTTGTCTTATCTCATACTTAGAAAATATTTTGATGAACATCTACTTCATTGTGGGCATGCATGTCATATGTACAAACGGGGGTGTCCTGGGTGGTCCAAGACATCCTTTAGAAAAAAAAAAAAAAAAAAAAAACAGATGGTTGAAGAGTTGGAGAAACTTCGTGAGTTTTCCGCCTCAATAGTTGTTTTTTAGAAAACTAAACTTGTAAACATGTAACATACGTAATATGAAACTAAAGATATGGTGTTCCTCTGGCGTGATCTCCTTAGGCCATGGTGGGTGCCCTTGGTGCTATGTACCTCTTGAGTTCTCCCTTGAAGATCATCTCCTCAATTTCAATTTTCAATACCATGCAATCATTGGTCTTGTGCCCCCATGTTCCATGGTAATCACACTATCCTGTTGTATCCCTTCCTAGGAAGGCCTTGCCATCTTCTTTGCACATTGGCATCTTCTTGATTAAGTATTCCTTAAAAATATCCTCCACTTGCACTTTGAGAGGTGTGAAGTTGAAGTTCACACCCCCTTCATGTGTGTAGTTTTCCTCCTCTCCTTTGGATTCTTCGCCATGCTGTTCCTTCTCTTTCTCGAATGCCTCATCCAGTTTCTCTTTAAGCCCTCGCATCGTGTTTGTCATCACTACCTCGTAGTGACCTCCAAAGGCCTCGAAAGAGGTTGGATGCATGTTTCTAAGGAAAGCTCTTACAACTTCACTTCTTGTTACCTCCACGTTGGCCCCATATTCCATGAACCTTTTGAAGTAATTTGTAAGGATTCTCCTTGCATTTGCTTGACATCCTCAATATACTTGAAGCCTCTTTCAATTGCTCCTCTTGTTCTCCTTCCATTCTTATTTTCTGACTGCCAAGGTATGCTTGTTACCTTTACAACCTTGTCCATTCCTGATCTTCTTGCCAAATTTCTGAACACCTGCTTGCTTAGGCAGAGTGTGACTCATGTCCTTCCCTTCTTGTAGCTTGGCATTTTCCCTTTTTCTTTCTCACTCTGACTAGCCCATATCATCACCATTGCCACAGAGTCAGATTGGTGTGGTCTACGCCTCATGGAATTGACGTAGCATTGCCTTGCGGTGCGCTGATCACCTAAGACTTCACCTATTCCACTCTCCGTGATATACTTCAGTTTCTGGTGAACTGTTGAGGGGACTATTTCGTACGGATTTATGGTTGTTCTGCCTAAGATCCCATTATAGGTTCCTAGGTTTTCCATCACCACAAAGTTCACTTTGATCCTTAGCTGAGTCCAGCCTTGGCCCATTGTTACCGATAGGGTGAGCATGCCCAGAGGGTAGCTTGTTGCTCTAGTGAATCCGACTATAGGAAAAGTGACTGGCTTCAAATCTGACTTGGATTTGCCTATCTGCTCTAGGACTCGCAGGTTTAGTATATCTGCCAAGCTGCCTCCATCGACCAGTATCATCTTCACATCGAAGTTATCGATGTCTAACGTTATCACTAAAGCATCCTCATGGGGAAAGACGATGTGGCTCTTTTCCTTTTTCTGAAAATTCAATCACCATCTCCTCCTTCTCTCTTGGCCTCTTCCTCCATTTGTTGTCATGTCTATCTTGGAGGCATACACCTCTCTCGCATTTGCAGATGGTCCGCCTGCCGCGACACCACCATGTATTATATTGATCGTTCCTCTCTTGTTGTGAGAGGGGCATAGTGCATTTTCTCTTTGCTCTTATCCTTTTGCATTGGTCTTGCGGGTGTACTGCTGCCTCCATGATCTACAAACTTCTTCAGCTCTCCCCTTTGCACGGTATTATTTATGCTTAACTTCAAACTGAAGCATTCGTTTGTATCATGGCCGTGTGCTTCACGATTATCACACCATTTTTCTTTATCTGTTCCCACCATTGGGGCTCTCCATCTTCCTGGGGGTGACCATATCTTCAAGTTCCTCATTTCTCTCAAGACCACGACTGGGGTTGCATTTAGTGGTATGAACTTAATGACATTGATATCCATTGATCTTAGTGATTCCCCTGCCTGATTCCTTGGCTGGGGCGGACGCCACTCTTGTTTCCTTATGGGTTGAGGAGCCTGAGGTGGTTTTCCTTTACTTGGCTTTGTATTTTCTTCTTTCGTTGCCTGGACCTTTGCTCTCTTGCTCATTCTATGTCTCTCCAGGTCTATATGTGTCTTCACCCTTCCTGCCAGCTCCTCTAGGGTGCTAGCGGGTTTTTGGCCATTTTTTCCGCTAAGGTACAGCCATAGCAACCAAGGTTTCTTATGAAGGCTCTTATGATTTCGCCTTCGGTAATGTCACCCTGTATGTCAGCCAGAATCTGGTTAAACCTTGTGCAGTAATTAGCAGTGTCTCTTCATTCTCCTACTTCACATCATCAAGTGAGCTTGTTCCATTGAGTAGCTTCCTTTCTCCCAAGTACCTTTGGAGAAATTTTGCCTTCAGTCGTGCCCATGAATGGATGCTCTCAGTAGGTAAGCTAAAAAACCAGTGCGATGCTACCCCTGACTAGGTGTTTGGAAACAAAAGTGCCTTGTAGCGATCCTCCGTTGTTCTACCTAGGAGGGGAGCTTCATGTTGCTGGATGTGCTCTAAGGGGTCACCATTACCATTGTATTTTTCGATCTTTATCAAATGCAACGAGTCTGGCACTCGATTCATCTCCAACTCCCTTGTGAATGGGTGATTTGTGTTGTCACTCAGACAATGAACTTACTCTTCTTTGACTCATTCATTTTCCTTGTGATCATGGCCTCAATTTCTTCATGGGTCAGCATTACCGGAGACGGGCTGTAATTTCTCTGGTACCCATCGTAATTGTTAACCGGGCTTGCGGGGATCGCCTGTCCGTTATGATACGGACTGTATGTGTACCTTGGGCATCCCTGCTGGGGTGGATGCTGGAATTCTTCTCTTCTTGGAGGTCGGGCTTGCCTGTCCTCCCTCAGTGGGGTGTATGCCCTTACTTCTCTGGCTGAGCTTGATATTGCCTTGGAGGCACAGATGGTTGCCTCCCCATTAGGGGTGGCCCTTGCTCACTTCTTCCTCGACCTTCTCTCTGTTCTGCTGGGGGTGTTTCTCTTCTTCTGGGACTTGTTCTTCTTCGTAATACTGTTCCTCATGCGGATTCTGTTCTTCGTGTTGGTGCTGCCTTCCTTGGCCTTGCCTCAGCGCTTCCCTATAAGCCAAAAACTCGTCTAAAGCATTCATGAACCCAGGAGTCACTGTTTGTGCTCCTTGTGAATTCATTGGCCTTGTATTGGTCGTATGAGCGCTGTTGTTGTTCCCATGCATGCCTTTCCTTGGCATTCCATAAGGGTGCTCTTGGGGGGGGGGGGGGGGGGGGGCGTCTCATAGTGGTACCCATGTGGAGGTGCCGTGTACTGGTACCCTTGAGATGGCACTCCTTGTTGTACACCTTGTCTTCGTGGTCTCTGAACCAAAGGGGTTGAGGCAGTGGAAGACTCTGCCTCAGCTGGGCGTGATGGTCCTCCTTCATTGTTTGCCTGAGGTGCTTGCTGGGTTGTTTGATGTATTGGGGGTACAGGCTGCCTCTGGGGGGTAGGTTCCCTTGGTGGAGGCACAGGCTATCTTGCCGAGGGTGCAGGCTGTCCTGCTTGGTTGTTTGGCATGTTGCCCCCGGTTGACGGTTGTCTTTGGATGGCAGACTTTTCTTCATCGCTCTTGTGATAGCCAGGCTTTTTGCTTGAAAATCCACGGACGACGCCAAGTGTTAAGTCGCGTGACTCGAGTCTGCGGGTCGTTGATCCAAGTTCCACTCCTTACGGGTAAAAAGCTTGATCTGATACTCTATCTGACGGGTGATCTGATCCGTGTCCTTCTTATCTTCTGTCTTCCTTCCTTCCTCTGACCGACCTGCAATAAGGGCAGTACCAAGCACAGAGGGGGGGGGGGGGAGGGGGTGGTGCTTGGTGAACCCTCTCCGATACCTAAGTCAGTCTTATATTTCTAGAGAGACAAACTAGAGAGAAGGCGGAGCAAAAGCTAGTGAATAATCAACGTGATGGAAATGAATAGGATACGAGCAGTATTTATAGGCTTCAGGAGGATTAAGGTGGCTTAATGACATCGTTAATCCCCTAAGCGTATTTAATTAACTCATAACCGTAGGGTTAGACCCTTAAAGCATGGAGAGGTAAGCGAAATAATCTAAATGTGGGACGGGTGAGAAAAGATGCCGCGGCCCTTGGAGTCGGACGAGAAATCCGACCCCCGAGGCTTAGGATCGGGTAGGCCTGCCCAACCTCTCATGGGAGAGGTGGGGTAGCCTACCCGACCCCTCCTAGGAGAGATCGGGTGAGGCCACCCGATATCTCCTAGGAGAGATCGGGTTGGCCCACCCGATATCTCCTAGGAGAGATCGGGTTGGCCCACCCGATCTCTCCTAGGAGAGACCGGGTGAGGCCACCCGATCTCACCTAGGTGAGACTGTTGGAGGGGCTCGGACGAGTACCTCGGTCTGTCCGGGCAATTAATGTTATTGGTGGGGTATTCGGGTCAATGTTTCGATTTACAATCACAAGTGAGGTGATCAAAATAAGACAATCCGAACTAAAACGGGTTCCAATTGGGCGTATATCCATCAATATACTATATAAGTATTAATCTTGTAACAAATAAAATTATTAATCCAATTATCACATATCTCAATTCCCATCCACTTATCACACATCTCAATTCCCACCATTCTTTTTATGTGGCTAGAGATCCCACCATTCACTCATTCGATATCTTGACATGTGTACCAAATATTGGATATGGATGAACACTCGGAAAGGTTTATAGATCTAATTATAACTTATATTTATTTAGAAATTATTTTCCTTCTAAAATGATTTATGACGTTGCACATGCAAACTTTTAATATACTATAGAATTGCTCTATTCATGCAACTTTTCATACCATTTTTTCAATTTGTACTAATCCATATCTTTTCTTCCATTGTTACAGTTGCATCCATAAGTTAAGAAAGCTCAAGTCAATGATGATGTAGATTATGATTATGATTCAACAATAACTGAGGCAATTAGTTATTTTTGGCAAAACTGAGACTAATTAAATTACATGAATACGTCTAATCATTATGTCTATATTTCTTATTATTAGATTACCTCTATCGGAAGTGATGACGATTGAGGATCTGAAGTGATAGACAATTGAAGAAATGTTCTTTAATTAAGTAAAAAAATGTCATTATGTTTAATTTGGATTTCGTGTATGAAGAATGTATGTTTAATTTGGATTGCGTGTATGAAACAAATGGTGTTGTATTAGTTTTAATGTTTATGGTTAAATGGTTTAGCCACGGTGAAAAACCATGGTTATGGTATGAGTGAATATATATATATATGGTATGGTTATGGTATTAGTGGTACCCTCACCATCGCCAGCCCTAGTACCAACTGGATCCGAGTAGATGTGTAGAAACCGACAATTCAATGAATATCGAAAATTCAGACCTAAGGTTGAAAAATCTCGATTTTTTTTCATATATAATTCAACTGCTGTAAAATTCGGCTAACAATGTCTTAAATATTGAAAAGAAAAACCCTAACTTAGACAAAATACGAAATTAACAAAAATTCTCAAACAAAACCGACAAATTACAAAAAAGACCGAAAGAAACATGAAACTGCAAATTTGACCATCTAAACGATATAATTTGGCCTAAAAACGTCAAACATCATAGTATACTATGGGTCTTGCTCATATCGCTGTTTCCGCGTGAAATACTGTACTCATATGCCAAAATCCGATACTTTGCCAACTTCGCCCTCATCATTCTCTCCGGGGAAGAGAAGATTCACCCTCGAATCTTGCGCAATGAAGGCCTGTAATAGGAAGCGGGAAGAAGAACACAAACAACCACATCATCATAAATTTTTTCACGTAAATGGGGAGAGTCATGTGGTAAGAACTCAGGAAATACATCATCAAATTCATGCGGCAAAAATTGAATTCCGACCGACACTACCTTCTTGTCGTGAAAGACAAAAGAATAAGTATTGGAACAATCGCCATGCTGCACAGCAAGATCATATTGACATGGGCGGTCAAGAAGTAAATTACAAGTATCCATAGGAACCACCGTAAGACCCGATTTCCCAACAGCCAGATCTGAAATCACATTCTCACAGCTGCCTGGATCTGTTGTGATATTGGTATCCACAGTAATGTACTCCTCATTCAATCCATCATCGTCATCGTAATCATCATAAACCGGAATATAAAAAATAACAGAATCTACCTCAACATCTTCATAAATAGGAATATCGATAGGGTTCACATATGAGGCGGTCTCATCATCCTCCTCAAACTCGAACTCATCCTCTTGAAAATCGAATTGACATTGTTGTTCTTCGATTTTCTTTTCCATGAACTGACGTAGCCATTCTTTGTTCTGTCGCAGTTCTTCGAGTGAACGCCGCAGTTCGTTCCTCTTTGCAGTTGTTGGACGTCTTCGGGGTGGCATCGCGCAGGATCGATTGGGCTCTGATACCAATCTGATGCAGCATGATGGTGAGATATATGCGTAGAAACCGACAATTCAAGGAATATCGAAAATTCAGACACAGGGTTGAGGAAAACCTCGATTTTTTTTTCCATAAATAATTCAACTGCTGTAAAATTCGGCTAACCATGTCTTGAATACTGGAAAGAAAAACCCTAACCTAGAAAAAATACGAAATTAACAAAAATTCCCAAACAAAACCGACAAATTACAATAAAGACCGAAAGAAATATAAAACTGCAAATTTGACCATCTAAATGATAGAATTTGGCCTAAAAACGTAAAACCCCATAGTTTTCTATGGATCTTGCTCAAATCGCCGTTTTTGCATAAAATACTGTACTCATATGTCAAAATCCGATGCTTTGCCAACTTCACCCACATTACTTAGTAAACTAAAAAATATTTTCTATGAAGTCTCTGTAGAGGCGTGTAAAAACAAATCAAGGGTGATAATTCATGCGTTATAACCACTCATGTCGTGTTCAATTTAATAGATATACTTAATCAACTAATATAATACGTTTGAGTGTTTAGGATCTTTCTATCATACTCCACATGCACCATGCTTTTGGTACATTTTTTTTTATTACCTTAAATGTGAAACATAGATGAAAATTGATATTATTAATAGTATGATGCAAATATTAGGTGTAGTTAAAAAATTTCATACTTTTTCATAATTTTAAAATTTTACATATGTTACAATTAAGTTCACTCTAATAATAAAAAAACAAAAGAATATTGCTCTACAAGCATGGTAGAAAAATTTGAGTGTTTGAGTGAGATATTTGGTGATCTAATACTATACGTGTATACATAAATAGAATTATTTAATACTATTATAAAAAATATATATTTAAAATATAATGATTAATGATCAAAATATACTTACTCTTACTAGGGGGAATTGATAATATCAGTCAAGTACAAAACATTCATAATAAAACAAGATCTGTCTTCAGATTCAATCTCAAGTATATCATTTTGTCGGATTGCGTTGCGACGAGCTCAACCCGAATATATTCCGTGATTATGATTGGTTAAATATGTTGTAAAAGGATGGTAATTGGTATTTTTATAAATTATTATCCGTTCAAAACTAATGCTAAATATGTTTTAATTTTGTAAAATTAACTAAATATTTTTTTTAATATCATAAGTTTTCATATGACTAATGTTAATGTTATAATTAAACTGTAATAACTTATTCTTGTTATGAATATATTTAGTGGATGTTCAATATTACGTGTATATACCATCTTCCTTGTTTAAACTTTCATAGTATTAAATTTACTTCATCAACAAGTATATGTAATCCTTATACAATGGCTCCTTATGTGTGATAATAAGACATCCTCAAGTTCTCTCATTCTATTACCTATCTACTTTCGTAACACGTTATCAGCACGATTTGTCTCACACTTTTTATTAGCTACTCCTTAATTACATTGATGCCGATGTCCTCTATATTATACCTAAGCAACCCTAATTATCTGGAGCACTTGCTTTCACCAACAGTCGCTGCTTTCCGATTAATATCCAAATTTGCGCCGCTCCGTGGTCCGTGAAGAATTGAGGGGTCCGGGAAATATTATTTGAGGGATCATCTTTATGTTTACCCTCAGGACATACGGCATCATCATAAAAAATATGGCCATCACCATCAAACATATTATAAGAGGGAAGATTATAATTTTTTTTAACTGATATTAGGTTCTACCTATATTTTTTTTATATTTTGTATTCTAACTAATATTATGTTTACTTGTCAGCAATATGATGAATTTGTTCATATGACTATCAAGTGGATCTTTTTAAGGAGGCTTTATCGATTGCGACATCTGGAATATTGACGAACATGATTGGATTGCGTCGACTTAATGAAATTACGCGATGTCAACATCAGGGGGAGAATCTACACCGCTGCACTCTTTTTCCCTTAACCAAGGTTTTATCCCATCGGGTTTTACTGGTAAGGTTTTTAACGAGGCAGCTTACAAAAAGGGATCCATAATTGTGTACTCTTTTTCCTTCAATAGATTTTTATCCCAATGGGTTTTTTCTAGTAAGGTTTTAACGAGGCACAATTCCCTTATGAACATCCAAGGGGGAGTGTTATGAATATATTTAGTGGATGTTCAATATTACGTGTATATACCATCTTCCTTGTTTAGACTTTCATAGTATTAAATTTACTTCATCCACAAGTATATGTAATCCTTATACAAGGGCTCCTTATGTGTGATAATAAGACATCCTCAAGTTCTCTCATTCTATTACCTATCTACTTTCGTAACAATTCTAATATTATAATGGAGTCACAGTTTTATAGAGTTCGACCGACCCAAACAAGGGGCTTCATAGTCTGGGATCCCATCTAGACCATTAGACAGACCTCCAATTGAGGCTTAATTGATAATTCAACCCAAAAATGCTAGGTTGACCAATCTCAACTGATTTAGAAGTCTTATTATATATGGGTGAGTGGGGATCTAGATCATAGAAACTATAATTGGGTCCTGATATGATCAATTGTATCATTTATTTGAGTCATTATCTCCTAATTCCGACATTTGAAAAATTATTTGATTAAATTAGTAACTCTAGAAAAGTTTTAAATGATAATTCTGATTATTATCTTTATTTGTTAACATGTTTTAAAATCGTTTTGATATAAAAATCATTTTGGTCAAACATTGCACGTTTTTTTTTTAAAGGAAAACTTTATAAAAATTAGTATCAATAATGAGAAATATCTCTTAAGTTTAAACTTATGACTGAAATGTATTTCGCATGTTGTACTTACGACTTGTCATACTCAAAGAGGCAGCAACAAGTTTTGCTGTCGGGGCAGGAATAGTCACTGTCGCACATTGTCGGGGGCTTTACCGGAGATGGGTTGGGTTGGGTTGGGTTCCCACTTAAGAGGCCTCCATTGCTATCCCGCACTTGCCTTTGCTAGATTCTACTAGCTTCTTATGTAACATTTGTCTCCCCACTCTTTGCCCCACGAGTTCTTCACTACTAATTGAACCCGTATTCTGATCCGTAAACGATCGCAGTTACACCGTGATTCACGTCCGTGTCGCAACTCCCAGTGTATATACCCTTGCATATATATATTGCTTTTTTTTCCACATATTTTGTAACATTTTTGTTTTGTATATTCATTAAACTATTTCTTTTTAATTCTGAAGATTATTATTTTATTAATACCAACTAGATAGTATGCCGTATTAAGATTTGCAAGAATTTAGCTAGATTAAATGCATGACAGTAATGAACGGATAGGATAGGAAAGAACAAACCGAGTAGTAATTGCAGTTGCATCAATCGTAACGCTAATAGGTTGATTAGCAACTGCCTTCTTTAACGCTACCTCATCATTCTCCGGCACATTTTCATAGTCATCCATCGTCACTATCCTTGTGCTCTTCTGCAAAATATGCATACACCACTTATTTATCAACTAGATATTTTGCCCGCGCTTTGCGCGGTATGCAAAAGATATATTTAAACTATTGTAGTTTAAAGTTACCAAAATAATATAAATAGAAAAATTATAAAAAAAAAAAATATTTACTCAATTTTTTCATAAAATAGATATAAATAGAAAAAAAATATATAACGTGATTGATTATTTTAATAGTCAAAATTGGATTGTTTAGACATAAATATTCATGCTTTCAAATTTACTATTTATTTTAATCATTTAATCAAATTGAATATCAATACAAAAATAATTATGTCAGTAACATTATTATAGTTAATAGTAATAAATAAATTAAATTCAGACTAATTGTAAAAATAAAGATCTATATTGTTGACCTGAGATGTATGATATATATATATTTATATATGTTTATTTATTTTATTTTCGCTACAAAATGTATGTTAATAAAACGTAATACATCAATATAATAATGTTGTCGGTAACACAATAACCAATGTATATAAATTAATTTAATAGTAATAAATAAAAATTTAATTCTAACAACTAAATGAATGTAGTATAATTGCTAGCTGAAACTAACAAAATAATTAGTACTAATTTTAAAAATATTGATTGATATTGTTAAATGAAACTTACCTAAAATAAATTAAACATTTTTTAAGATTGAATGAATGACTTTGAAGCAATTATCTCGGTATAAGTATACACATGACATTGTCACTTCATTGGTGAGAATTATATAGACGTGGACGAATAAGATTTTTCGCTTTTGACATGTAAGTGCGTCAGTCTATCACTTGTTACAGTTCTATACAATCTATCCAAATTAAATTACATGAAAAATAACCACGCATATGTTATATTTACATACAGACACTTATAATTATAAAATTAAAATGATGATGACACTATTCATATATTGCATACGACTCTCATGAAAGAAATTTTTTTTATCAAGTATTTTTATTTATCTATCCTGTTGTAAGTGTGAAATTTGGATTTTTTTTTTTTAATAAATGTGAGAAAAAAATGTATCAAGTATAATATCAATAAAAAGTTAAGTTCCCCAAAACCTATTTATAAATCCGAAACTCCTTAATCAATCTTAAAATAAAAATTTATTTGTGTAATCAAATCGATCCTTATGTTTAAAATAAGTTCTAATTTAGTTTATTTACTATGAAATTACTTATAATATTTATTATATAATTTTACTACTATATTTAATTTTATATTCATCTATTTGATTTGATAAAATAATTAATAAATGTAAAGCTAATGAAGGATGAAATTTTATATCTAATAATAATTAATTATATTACATGTGATAAATAAAATATATGCTATATTTTTTAATTACATAAACCATCAAAAATATTAAAATATCAAATAAATATTATCTTAATATGTTATTATATTTGATACTAAAATATACATATACTAATTTTTGCCCAAAAACCAAATTTAATATCAAACTCGATAGTTCTAATATTAAAATAAAATTACTAAAAAAAAGTTAGTAAAACACAACTTTTTATTGGCAAAAAAAATCAACATTTTTAGTATTTGTTTGTAGTGGATTGTCAATAATAAGTAATATTAATTTACAAAAAAAACGGACAATAATGTAACGGCTTTCAACATGCAATTAGGAAGCTTGGAGGAAATCTAAGTGCTTACATTAGTCTACATGGAATTGACACGTCATAGGAGAGATACTTAAGTTGACATGGACCAATAGAATAACTCTGTATTGCCATGTAACCGACCCATTTTGTTATTTGTCAAAATTTTGTTTAACCTATTAGAATTATATTATATATAGATAGATAGATTACCCATGTTAACTAGACATTGGAACATTGTGCCACCCTTAATCGAATTTGTCCCATCTAAAATCGAAAGTGTAAACACCTAATTTTGGTACGCACGACACGTATATAACATGTTCAAAAATGTTATGTGTAACGCGTTTAAAAAAGGAAGTATTTAAATATGGAAGGTCACGGGGTTGTTAAAAATAGGCTTAGTTTAAATTAGGATAGTTATTTGTATTTATTGTAGAAAATATTTGTTGAATATTTAGAGTATATTTTCTGAATATTTAGCATTTATTAGAGAATAATTCAACAATATTTGTTGCTTAGTTTAGATGAGGGCTTTGTATTATAAATAGCTAGTTTCGTATATGTAAAAAGGGGAAGCATTGGAAAGGAAAAATACACAAGAAAAAAGAAGATGTTGTCGATACATACTTGTGTTCTTTAATTCATCGTGTTGCTTGATTTGCTGCTGTTTAATTGTTTATTCTCGTTCTTATGTTATTATTATGTGTGTATATTTATATCATATTGTTATATATCATAATTAAGGGTTTTGATATTTTATTATTATTATTACTTTTATAATCTTCCTGTACAACATTTGCATCGTCTTCTTGCCTACAGCAAGTCCCTGGTTTGGTGCTGTCCATACCTCCAGCGACGCAGTGGCCCAACCTCCGACCATCTCCTGCCCAACTAACCACGACGACCACCGCCCGCTCTAGATCTCCGACCTAGCCACTCGCAGCCACCCTAGCCTTGATTGCTCCGCTCTGCTGCTTCAGTCCGACCACCTAGCCGCGCCCAGCTCGAAATCGATTGTCACTCCCCAGCAGCGACCATAATCCGCCGTCCTCGCGTCACCAGCTACTCCCTTACTCTATTCTTCGCGTACGATGCCTGGTCTCGCCATCCCTGCGCTACCACAACCTGTTGGTTCCGTTCCCGATCCTATTTGTGTCTCTGTTGCACAAATATGCAATTATAGCTGCAGTCCCACCGGAGTTCCGCCGGAGATCCACCGGTTCCGTTCGCTCGACTGGAGCTCGTTCATCGGAATTGTGCCAGCCTGCCAGACCACCGGAGTCGGTCGCCGTCGCTGTCCGGACCTCCGCTCAGCCTGCCCCGTTCTTGTCGTAAAGAAAGCTCTCACCGACTTCCCTACACAATCAGCTCTGTTCAGATTCGAAGCTTGCTCACCCGCTGTCGGAATCGTCGTCGGAGCTACCAAAATCGCCCTGCTCTGCCCGTTTCACCGGTGCTATTCCTTTGCTGCTCCACCATCCCCGCCACCGACGCGGTCACTGTCATCCCGGCCCCATCCATCGCCGGAGTTCGAACCACCGGAGCCCGTCGTCTGCTGTTCCGCCGGAGCCCGTCCTTCTGTCGCCGCCATCTGGTTTCCCTCGCTGCTGCTCCATCCTCGCTGCCCGTTCCCGGAGCTCCGACTTGGCACCGTTGCTGCTGTCCTTCGTTGCTTCTGTCAATCCATATTTGAATTGTGTTGTTGTTGTGGTTTCTGCTGTTGATGAGGATGGTCTTGCTACTGCAGGACAGGCAATCCTTGCAAATACTTTCGTCTGGATGACTATGTCAAGGCCACAAGCACTGCATCTCGAGTCCTGCAGGTTCATAACCCTAAATCCTAAAGATGTGAGTTTTGTCTTATTTAATTATTATATTATAACTGATTATTATAGTTTTGCAATGTTATTATACCTTTAAGTTAAATAGATTTTGTCTTATTCATTTAGCTGTTTTATTATTGTTTTATGATAATATTAACTAGATTAGAAATGTGTAATAAGTGGCGTTCATGTTTTTTTTTAAGATTATGTTATAGGTGGATTCTTAAACATGAAACTTAATTTAGCAAATTTAGCGAATTGAGTACCAAAAGGGCGAGATTATTATCATGTGTTTTAACTCGTAATAGAACCCCCGAACTCGAATTTCTGATCGTAGACCGATTTTATACCTAGGTGTTTAATTCGTTACTCGCTTAGGTAATTTAGGATTCTAGTTAGCCTTAATTAACTAGTGGCGACTCTTTTCAAAATCCGCGTTTTCAAAACGTAATTCGCCGTAGGTCAGATTTTAGGTCTGACAATTTGGCGACTCTGCTGGGGAAGTTTAGAGGGTTCGGGCTCATTGTATTCGCTTTTTGCCATGTTCGAGTTTGTAGATTTATTTATTTTATTTTATTTTGACTTCACTTATCTAACTTGGTTGTTTTTGTGTAATTTCAGGTGTGGAGTTAATATTTTATCATATCTGACTATTTTTTTTTGTGGCATTGTTTGAACTCGCACACACCACTTTAGTGTAATATCCAAAATGCCTAAATCCCAGGGCAACTAGGAACCCCGGAGAGTTAGTAAGGGTACGACCGCGCGGCCGAGCCGCCGGAACGACTCAGAACAACTCCACTCGCTTGTGAAGGTCTTATGATCCCTGTGATGGGGTGAAGAAACCACCTTGTCGGGAACCTATCAGTGGAACCTACCTTGTAGAGCAAAGCCACACATTTTTTACCCCCTAACATGTTGTGTTTTATCCGTGTTTTTTTGTTGTTGTAAAAGAGAGTCGTCAGGAAAACTGTAAGTTTTTTTTAACTGTGTAATTTTTATTCTCATGCCTTCATCTTCTTGCATTTTTTTAAAAACAAAAAAAAAAAACTTTTTTTCAGCTAAGTGATCGGACATTTAGAAATTTTATTTCCGATCATGTATGCATTGTTTTTTTTTTTTTAAACTTCTTACCTGATTATTTTTTTTATTTCAAATTTGTGTTTCATACGCATTATTTTTTTTTTCTTAAAAAAAAAACTCTTCAGGTAAGTTGTGATTTTGGTTAGCGCGTCGCGTATGTAAAAAAAACATTTTTGGAAATTTTAATTCCCCTTTAGCTATTAGAGCTTCTAATTTCGAACGTGCATTCCACATGCATCATTTCAAAAACTTTTTGCCTGAATTGTTTTATTTTAAATAATGCATCCAGTATGCATTAATTTTTTAAAAAAAAAACTTTTTAGATGAATCGTAAGCTCTCTTAGTTTTAGGGCTCTTTGTTTAAAAAACCTTTTACCTGATTTTTTTAAAAGATGTGCATCTCATATGCATTATTTTCGAAAAAACCTTTCAGGTAAATTGTAATTTTTCTTAGTTGTAGAACTTTCATTTTTAAGTTTGCATCTTGTATTTATTTTTTTGTGCATCTCATATGCATTTAAAAAAAAAAAAAAAAAAAAAAAAAAAAAACTTTTCACCTGATTTTTTAATCTTGAGCAACCAAGATGCATTTTTTTTCCTCGTTAAAAAAAAAAAACCAAAAAAATATTTTCAGATAGCTTGTAAGTTTTCTTAACTGTACAACTTTCATCTCATGTACATCTCATAGTTGTTGAACTTTTGATTCCAAACATGCATTGCATTTGCATTTGTTTTTATAAAAAAATTTACCTGGATTTTTCATTTTGTACATATGTATTATTCAGGTAAACTGGTTGTAAGTTGTAACTTTCTTAGCAGTAGAACTTTAACTTTCGAGCGTGCATGAGCATTTTAAAAAAGAAAAACTTCAAAGTGTCATTCGTTCTTATCCAAAGTGTATTGCACTTTTTTTGGCAAGATCGTCATTTCAACACTCGCATGAGCAAGCATTTGAAAAATGGGATTTTTAATTCCTTTTTGAGAAAATATTTTAACTGTGCAGTTGAGTGCTACTATTCGAGTTTAAAAAAAGGACGATAAAACCTTTTTGAAAAAAACTTTGTTTTGAGCAGTTGTCCTGCGTTCGAGCCAGATAGTGCACTCAGCGAACTCATTAAACTCCAAGCTAGTGCAAAACACCTTAGATCATAAATTTTGATTCTTTCTGAAATGTAATCAAAATTATGAAATGAATGACATTAGAAGTTTTCCGAAAAATCATGCATGACTCATTTGATTCTTTATACTAACTTTCGTGTCTTGTCTTTACAGGTACCCTTGGATAGGTATGTTGTACATACAAGTGGTGTCGGCCAAATAGGGCAACATAAACGTGCAGTCATCCAGTTACACGAAGAACAAATTGCGCATTCGGAATATCCGATGCTCAGGTATGATGAATTGTACTTGTTTTTTTCTTAAGATTTGAGTGTCCCTACTCTTTTTGCAGATCAGACGACCACTTCGACGAGGTCGCAACCACGTGAAATGTGACTGCTTCAAAGAACTCCCATGCCAAAATTCCACATACCAGGTGAAATTCATGCGCGTCAACGAACTAAGCCGTACATCCGTTCTACTGTGAGGTCTAAACCGGTCAGTGGTAAACAAGGGGCAGCTCCCATTGAGATCGGAAATGTCCAAAGATGGAAAATATCAAGAGATCACCGAGGTTCCCGAGAAGATTCAATGTGCCGATCAATGAGCATTTGAGATGTCAAACAAAGAAAACATTATTGTTGGTGCCTTCCATCAGAGGTCCAGGGGCATTTATTTTCCGGAAGGTGTTCATATACAAGTTGTGATTTCTAGATGGAGCAGGAAAATCAGGACGTGCAACAGATCCATTCACATATGGAGCAAATTTCCATTAAAGATGTCAGACACTCAGGTAAGAGAAGTCGTGATCAATTTTCTCCCCGAAATTTGATTTTTTTCCTTATTCATTGTGCAGCTCAGATAATCATCCAAGTAAAAGCCTCTGAGGAGCACATCTCGTGCACGGCCCTTTGCTCGCCAACCATTCTTGTGTCAGTTGCCGAATTTATCTCGCGCAATATCTGTGCCCCAATGCGGACTACTCCACGTCACCCATGTGTGTTCGTTGACCAGGCCATTCACCCTGTATGCGACGAGCCTATCCCGGTAGGTGCTAGCCGTTGGGCAGCTAAGATTGAGCAATAATCGGGGCACTTGAGAAGCCGATATTGGAAATCACTGTCTACGTCATCCATTGGTTGTAAGGTCCATTTCAGATTTGCCGCTAGGGGAATGTACATAATTGTTGTTGATTATTTTCGTTAAATTTTATTTTCCAAAAAAAGCAAAAAAAAAAAAAAAAAGCAAAAAAGCAAAAAAAAAAAAAAGAAGAAAAAAAAAAGCAAAAAAGCAAGCAAAAAAGGAAAGAAAAAAACTCATTTTTTTTAGGGTCACAGCCGCCCTTTAATTGGCTACCGATAAAAATAAAGAGAGCGCTCATGCATATTTTGTGAGAGCAGTGAATAAAAAGGGTCACAGTCGTCCCTAAAACGACTACAAATAAAGGGCCACAGCCACCCTTCAAATGGCTACGGATAAAGAGCGCTCCCGCAACATCAAAAGCGGGAAATAAGTGAAAGGGCCATAGCCACCCTCCAAACGGCTACGAATAAAAGAGTGACCCCGCGAACCCTGTGAGGGCGGGAGAATAAAAAGGGCCACAGCCACCCTTAAAATGGCTACACAAAAAGAGTGATCTCGCGAAACCGGTGAGGGCGGGAAAATAAAAGAAAGGGTCACAGTCGTCCCTCAAACGACTACAGTCGAAAGAGCGATCCCGAAACATCGATAGCAGATATTAAGTGAAAGGGCCACAACCACCGTCAAAATGGTTACATATAAAGAGTGTTTCCCGGATAAGAGACAATAAATGAAGGGCCACAGCCACCCTCCAAATGGCTACAATCAAAAGAGCTCCCGCAACATTGAAGACGGTGAGAAAAGGGTCACAGCCACCCTCCGAATGGCTACAAATACTCCCGCATCGAGGCGGAAATTAAAGTACGGGTCACAGCCACCGTTCAATCGGCTACCAAATAAAGAGTGCTTCCGCTAGGTTGAAAACCCGAAAGGGCGGCCTAGGCAAAATCAGGAAATGAGGGGCATGGTTGCAAACTCAGAGATTGCAATCATGGCAAAAGGAGAGAAAATAAAAAAACCGAGAGGCACGGTAGAAAATCTCTCAATCGGCCGTGGCAAAAGGAAAGAAAAAGAGAGATTTAAAAAAAAAAAAATGAAAAAGAAAAGATCCCGCTATGTTGTCGCGCCGTGCGCAATTTAGGCAAAAATTAGGGACAAACATTCATGCGCAACACAGCGCCTTCCAAAGTAAACTTCACGGCAAGCGGGACGGTTACAGTCTGCTCTCGCGAGTCGCCATCCAAGGATGAGTAGGACTGTTACAGTCTGTTCCTACAAATCAATCGACGATCAGGATCTGAAATTTTCCAGCTTTCTGAGAGTCACCCCCGACGAACGAAGCCTTAGTATTCAGCCTTCGCAAGTCACGCCACTAGAGGCACTTCTCCAACGGACACCACTAGAGGCTCTTCTCCGACATACGCCGCTAGAGGCATCGCCAAAGGGTCTCCGGTACGGTCTGACGTAGAGGTCTTCCGCCACCAGAGATATCACCAGAGGTTTTTCCGGTACGGTCTGACGTAGAGGTCTTCCGTTACCACACGCCGCTAAAGGCATCGCCAGAGGTTTTCCGGTACGGTCTGACGTAGAGGTCTTCCATTACCGCTCGCCGCTAGAGGCATCACCAAAGGTTCTCCGGTACGGTCTGACGTAGAGGTCTTCCGCCACCAGAGATATCACCAGAGGTTTTCCCGGTACGGTCTGACGTAGAGGTCTTCCGTTACCACTCGCCACTAGAGGCATCACCAAAGGTTCTCCGGTACGGTCTGATGTAGAGGTCTTCCGCTACCAGAAATATTACCAGAGGTTTTTCGGTACGGTCTGACGTATAGGTTTTTCCGTTACCACTCGCCACTAGAGGCGTCACCAAAGGTTGTTGGTACTGTCTGACGTAGAGGTCTTCTGTTACCAATCATCACCAAAGGTTTTACTTTATTGCACGCCACTGGAGGCTTTACTTTTCTGCACGCCACTGGAGGCTTTACTTTCTGCATCGCCAACGGAGGCACCGCCAACAGGGGCACCGCCGATCGAGGCTTTACTTTCTGCAGCGCCAACGGAGGCACCGCCAACAGGGGCACCGCCGACCGAGGCTTTACTTTTCCGCACGTCACTGGAGGCTTTACTTTCTGCACTACCAATGGAGGCACCGCCAACAGGGGCACCGCCGACAGAGGTTCTATTTTCTGCACTACCAATGGAGGCACCGCCAACAGGGGCACCGCCGACAAAGGTTCTACTTTTTCGCACCATCAATAAAGCCGAATGCCACCTTGGAGACTTGAAGACCCGAAAGATGATATACTTCCTAGCCAAAATTAGTGTTTACTCGTCTTTGGACAAACCCCCTCGAATGCATTCTACGGGAGTCCGTCCAAAGAGGGGCAAGCTGTAAACACCTAATTTTGGTACGCACGACACGTATATAACATGTTCAAAAATGTTATGTGTAACGCGTTTAAAAAAGGAAGTATTTAAATATGGAAGGTCACGGGGTTGTTAAAAATAGACTTAGTTTAAATTAGGATAGTTATTTGTATTTATTGTAGAAAATATTTGTTGAATATTTAGAGTATATTTTCTGAATATTTAGCATTTATTAGAGAATAATTCAACAATATTTGTTGCTTAGTTTAGATAAGGGCTTTGTATTATAAATAGCTAGTTTCGTATATGTAAAAAGGGGAAGCATTGGAAAGGAAAAATACACAAGAAAAAAGAAGATGTTGTCGATACATACTTGTGTTCTTTAATTCATCGTGTTGCTTGATTTGCTGCTGTTTAATTGTTTATTCTCGTTCTTATGTTATTATTATGTGTGTATATTTATATCATATTGTTATATATCATAATTAAGGGTTTTGATATTTTATTATTATTATTACTTTTATAATCTTCCTGTACAACATTTGCATCGTCTTCTTGCCTACAGCAAGTCCCTGGTTTGGTGCTGTCCATACCTCCAGCGACGCAGTGGCCCAACCTCCGACCATCTCCTGCCCAACTAACCACGACGACCACCGCCCGCTCTAGATCTCCGACCTAGCCACTCGCAGCCACCCTAGCCTTGATTGCTCCGCTCTGCTGCTTCAGTCCGACCACCTAGCCGCGCCCAGCTCGAAATCGATTGTCACTCCCCAGCAGCGACCATAATCCGCCGTCCTCGCGTCACCAGCTACTCCCTTACTCTATTCTTCGCGTACGATGCCTGGTCTCGCCATCCCTGCGCTACCACAACCTGTTGGTTCCGTTCCCGATCCTATTTGTGTCTCTGTTGCACAAATATGCAATTATAGCTGCAGTCCCACCGGAGTTCCGCCGGAGATCCACCGGTTCCGTTCGCTCGACTGGAGCTCGTTCATCGGAATTGTGCCAGCCTGCCAGACCACCGGAGTCGGTCGCCGTCGCTGTCCGGACCTCCGCTCAGCCTGCCCCGTTCTTGTCGTAAAGAAAGCTCTCACCGACTTCCCTACACAATCAGCTCTGTTCAGATTCGAAGCTTGCTCACCCGCTGTCGGAATCGTCGTCGGAGCTACCAAAATCGCCCTGCTCTGCCCGTTTCACCGGTGCTATTCCTTTGCTGCTCCACCATCCCCGCCACCGACGCGGTCACTGTCATCCCGGCCCCATCCATCGCCGGAGTTCGAACCACCGGAGCCCGTCGTCTGCTGTTCCGCCGGAGCCCGTCCTTCTGTCGCCGCCATCTGGTTTCCCTCGCTGCTGCTCCATCCTCGCTGCCCGTTCCCGGAGCTCCGACTTGGCACCGTTGCTGCTGTCCTTCGTTGCTTCTGTCAATCCATATTTGAATTGTGTTGTTGTTGTGGTTTCTGCTGTTGATGAGGATGGTCTTGCTACTGCAGGACAGGCAATCCTTGCAAATACTTTCGTCTGGATGACTATGTCAAGGCCACAAGCACTGCATCTCGAGTCCTGCAGGTTCATAACCCTAAATCCTAAAGATGTGAGTTTTGTCTTATTTAATTATTATATTATAACTGATTATTATAGTTTTGCAATGTTATTATACCTTTAAGTTAAATAGATTTTGTCTTATTCATTTAGCTGTTTTATTATTGTTTTATGATAATATTAACTAGATTAGAAATGTGTAATAAGTGGCGTTCATGTTTTTTTTTAAGATTATGTTATAGGTGGATTCTTAAACATGAAACTTAATTTAGCAAATTTAGCGAATTGAGTACCAAAAGGGCGAGATTATTATCATGTGTTTTAACTCGTAATAGAACCCCCGAACTCGAATTTCTGATCGTAGACCGATTTTATACCTAGGTGTTTAATTCGTTACTCGCTTAGGTAATTTAGGATTCTAGTTAGCCTTAATTAACTAGTGGCGACTCTTTTCAAAATCCGCGTTTTCAAAACGTAATTCGCCGTAGGTCAGATTTTAGGTCTGACAGAAAGTAGTGATCACAAGTCTATATAAGCAAAATATATATTACTCACACCTAATAAATATTTCTGTTTTTTTCTAGGCTCAAATAACTACTTAAGCCAGGTTAGATTGGATTAGTGACAACAATCGTTCAAGTTTGGGGCGGGACAGAGTCGATCTACAATTGTGCATATTGCTCTTGCGGGAAAATTAAGGGTCCTAAGATAATAGCTTGAATTAAAGTAACAACTCGTGTAGTTTCAAGTCATCTACTGAGGGTAAAGATTCTGGACTGTTTCCCAATGAGAACGTCGCATGAATTAAGGTGTAGATTGTGATACCCCATTATTCTCACATAGAATATAGAAAATAATGATTAGAAGCCTATATAAGTAAGAAATGTACTGCTCCCCACTAGTTCTAACCCAGCCTCACTAAATAAACTGTCTTCACTTGGGTCCATAATAGGAGGAATTTATGTTGAGCTTTATTAGTACCTCTCTTACTTGTTAAAACTCCAAATTCACGTGGTACAAACATGGTATTACAAGTACCAACCTTGTTTTGGTCACATTGGTCATCGACAGCTTTATAAGGATAATCGTCGGCGGTGTCTATGCCTCCTCCATTGTTGACTATGAACTCAAATGCAGCGTCCATGAGGCCCCCGCTGCATCCTTCATTGAAAGAGGTGTCACACGAAACGAGGTCTTGCTCGGAAAGTGACGTTAGATCCCCGGTCACAATTTGGTTTATTCCCTCCACATCAGCAATTGTTGAGAACGCCCAGCAGCTACCTTCACGTTACATATATGGCATCACACGACATAAAGTTAATGTGCAATGCTCTAAGCTGAATTGTCAATGTATAACTCGCACCCGATTTTTTTAAATATATATATTGCTCCCTCATTTTCATTTTAGATCAAAATGTTACCTCCAATATAGCTAATTTTTCCGTGACTGAGGCAACGATTTTTTTGGTCTTTGAGGTGGCAACATTTTAAAAATCAAAATTTTGAAACAATTTATCATTATAACATAGGTAAAATTTTAAAAATTTAAATTTCGGCAACCAGGGGCGGAGACAAAGAAGGATGAAGTTGTCTCCTTAACTTTTTATGATGTACAATTTTTATCCTAAAAGTTATAATTATTGTCAATTTGACCCTTTAAAATTTGAAATTGAATTAGTCACCACCACAATTCCCATGGCTTTTGACGTCAACGACAGCGCCTTCTTTCCGCCAGTCGACAGTATCCGGCAAGTCCTCATCTCCCTCACGGGAAACGCAACGGTCGCTCCTACTCCTCCTCCTCCTGGTCGGGTCAACCCGAGTCCCAAGATACATGGACTTGAACTCCTCGTTAGTTAAGTCAGCGAACTGGTTCAACCCGACCCGGAAAGACCGGGTTGAATCCGAATTGAATTCCTAGATGAACCGTAGATTGTCTCTGAAAATCTGAAACCGCTTCTCCTTGTCTCCCAGGGAATTGTAGACCTTGCCGTGCATGGCAAGCCACGATTCGAATGCTATCGTGACGGTGTCCACATGGATGTCGCTGTCACGTCCAGTTATGGACGGACGTGTCAGGATCAGCCGATGATGGTATCATTGTAGCTCCGAGAATTAGTAGCGTGAAGAAGAACAGGAGTCTGACAATATACATAGTGATTTCAAGAAGATTTAGGATGGTGGGAGATCGATCGATATATATAGTTCGTCACATTTATATATAATATATAGATTGATGGATAAGTATGGAATAATAATAATAGTATTATACGTACGTAGCTAGCTTAATACATGTTAGCAGATTATATATTATGCAAATACTCTAGTCTTACTTGTTAAGAAAATGTTTATAATATTGTATCTCCAAATTTACAAGCAAACTCTAAATTTATGCAATATGATTTTTTATTTCTCCATATACTTACCTAATTAAGCATCTTCTCCTTGGAGTAAATTTGAAACCCTAAACCTCCTTGGAGTAATTTAACTGGCCATAAACTGTTAGAACACAAGAGATTATGGGTCTAGACAACACCACGAACCACGGACTCGAGTGAGTCTCCAATAATGATTACAAACTTCTGGCATGAAATGAATTGATGATTCATAAGCGAGAGATATGGAAGCAATAGTGAGAGAGTTGCGTGGTTTTGAAGTGCCTAAATTCATTTTTTTGAAAATTATATTTTTTTTTTGATATATTTACATTGCTTTCGCAAGTTCGGACCGGGAGCGTTAAGGTTAAAGTCCTCCCCAAATGACTCTCACTCTACTTTGAAAGAGTTTTGCTAACATATCATCCCTAAATGAGCGAGGCCGGACCGGAAGATAGAACAAAACTAAAATGCCAATAAACAGGAGTTCCGTTCGGGTGACAAAAATTGAGTTAGTAATAAATAATTAGTATAAAAATTTGCAAAAATAAATGTAAAATTTTCAATTTTCAAATTGACAATAATTATAAATTGGGAAAACAACATAAATAATCCTCGAACTTTACTCATTTTTCTATTTCTGTCCTTGAACTTTATTTTTTTCTATTAATGTACCTGAACTCGCAAATTCATTCTCTTTTAGTCTCGTGTTAAAATTTTACTATTAATTGTGGGTGATTAGATGCTGATTAAGCAAAAAATATTGACATGGACAAGTTGGCGTGTCATAGTTTTGGCCACATCATGTTTAGTGCCTTTCATTTTCATGTTTTTTTTTAATTTTCTTTTATTTTTTCTTTATTTATTCATTTTTTTTTAGTTATTGATATATATTAAAAAAATATGATGTGATCCTAAATATGTCATGTTAGCTTGTCCACATCAATATTTTTTGCCTAATCAGCGTCTAATTACCCACAATTAACAGTAAAATTTAACGACGGGACTATAACAGAATGGATTTGACGAGTTCAAGTACATCAATAGAAAAAAATAAAGTTCAAGGACAGAAATAGAAAAATGAGTAAAGTTCGAGGACCATTTATATTGTTTTCCCTTATAAATTTTAAGATAAAATTACATATCTGTTATGAATATATTTAGTGGATGTTCAATATTACGTGTATATACCATCTTCCTTGTTTAGACTTTCCTAGTATTAAATTTACTTCCTCCACAAGTATATGTAATCCCTATATAAGGGCTCCTTATGTGTGATAATAAGATATCCTCAAGTTCCCTCTTCTATTACCTCTCTACTTTCGTAACACGTTATCAGCACCGATTTTGCTCCTTTATTTTCTAGCTACGCCTGAGTCAATATTTTTTTTTCTCTATGTTATCTTCTGCGCATGCAATCTTTTTCGTCCAATTACCCACTATCCTTATTACCTTATACTGTCAATCTTACACTGCTTCACCGAAGTAAAACCATGTCCAAGCGCCATCTACCGAGAAGCCACAGATCCATCACCCTTTTCTAACACAACCCATGACATCCCGTTGCGAAAGTCAACACTTGGAATCGACCAAAATCATACGAAAAGAAGGGGAAGATTACTATTTTTAATTACTTCAATTTTATTGATTATTTATCATGTACTCAAGTTTGTGTTCATAACAATCGTTTGCTCCATGCTTTAATTAGGTCGAATTATATAGAGAAACTGACTTAATTAATCGACCGATTTCCCCGCGAGAAGATGAACACACAGATCTAGATGCCCGTGACTGCTCCACACAGATCCGCTTCACCATCACAGATCATGGCTAAAACTAAAGACGAATACGACTACCTCTTTAAGTAAAACAGATAAGTAATACCTATTATTATATTATTAAATTGATATATAGGTTAAATTGAATAATTTGATTCGATTCTTTAAAAAAAAAAAAAAAACTATTTGTCTCGAATGATTAACTGAACATACAACATAGCTATTATAATCGATTTGTGAATTATTAGTTGCAATTGATATAAAAAGAAATTATTATATGCATCAATATATTATGCTCCCAGAAGTGAGTATAATAGCACATGAATTATCATGAAAAAAAAAGGTGTGGCCTAGCACATAGGTGCTTGATGCTTTGATATCTCTATCGGTAATTGATGAAAAAATATATATGCATCGCCCACTAGATGTTCTTCGCTCTCTGAAGTGAGTGTTGCAACATATGATTATATTGAGAGGATGATATACTCCACGCCCTGAAGTGAGTATTGAAGTTTGTGATTAAATTATGATATCATCTCTACTCCCTAAAGTGAGCATTACATTGTTTGATTATGACTCTGGAAGAGTACAAATACAAATATGATATAATTATTACATTCATGGACATGTTTATTCTTAAAAGAGATGAATTATTTAGCATCATCATGATATCGATAAAGAACGATGATCCATTTTACAAATAAAGAATGCAAGAAAATGCAAAGTCCAATTGATTTGGAAGAATGATAATTTTGAGAAGCGTGGTGACGCTAGCAGAAAAGTAATGATATTATGCAGCACAAAATTTGATTATATGAAGCGCAATGACACTAGGCAAAGCGGCCTATGTGAAAAACAAAAATCATTGCATATATTATGATTAATTATGAGATATTATGATCAAGAAAAATGCATTCTTTATGAATATCGGATCCTGAAGATTCGATATTACGATCCTATAGATCAAAGTTATGAATATTCGTATTTACTTTATTTTAAATTCCGCATTTACATTTATCTTTAATATTTATTGCACTACATTTACGGTTACATTTTTATTTCTTGCACTGCATTATATTTATTATATACATATATCATTATGCTCGTCGCATTTTATCAAGAGTTATTCAAAAGCTCAATAATTACTGCATTTAGGATCCAGAAGATCCTATAATGTATGAAAAATGATTTAATGAAGTAAAGAACTTAAAGTATGAAAAGTGAATCATGTAAAACATGAGTTATACATAAAGAATCCTGAAGATTCTAAGAGATCGTGAGTTATGAATAAATGATCATGAAGATCCTAGAAGATCTGGAAATGAATAAAGGATCCTGAAGATCCTAAATATATGTGACTATAAATTAACGAGATTGAAGATTCCTGAAGATCTTAAATTATGAACAAAGATCTTGAATTATTTTGATGAATGATCTGGGATCATAAAAATGAGATCTGAATATCCTAAGAGAATTTGCGATATAAACAAAAGATCATTAAAGATTTTGAGTTACAAATAAGGATCCTAATATATTGAGCTATAAATGATCCCGAAGATCATGAAATTGAGCATTTATACGAAGTTATTTATTTATTTCATTACATTTTTTTATTATTGTTATTTATATCTTACATATACATTATATATTATTATAAAGAATTGATTACTCCGCAATCATCATTATGATGATGATGAATAAAATAACAATATGCGGATTATGTTACAAGAGATACATGACATATCTCCTACGGAAATATGAAAGATATACATATCAGTTAAACCTGAAGTTTACTGATGCATTGAGGTAAACCAGAAGTTTTACCCGTATAATACAATATTTGACGTGACCGGTTACAGACCATTCCGGATCACTTAAGATGCGCAATACATTATTTGGAAGAACCTGAAGATTCTCCATAAATCATTATGATAATTGCTCTCAAATGAAAATTAATTATGTGATCATCATCAACTAAGTTCAGGATAAAATTCCATTATTTATGGAAATAATAAAAGGTGAATTTGGGCCCGTTCACCTGCCATGTGGACCGATATATTATTTTGAAAGATGCATCTACAATATGGTCGCATGTGCATTAATTATCACGAATTTGCAATAGCAAAATTTCCAGATTATGTATTAAAGAATGATGATGATATTGAAAGTTGATATTTACTACAAGATTCAGACAACTATATGTCTAGATTTGCAGTTTAACATGAAAGTTAGAAAGACCCTCCAATTACATAGCTAAACTGCTACCAATTAGAGCAAATTGAGTACAAATGCATGCTATTATGAAAGCAGCAATATAATTGCGCATCAAGCCAATGTTAAATCACAGTTCTCCCCATTACAACCAATTTTTGGTGAAGAGACAAATTTTCCATGTATTAATATTATGATGTGCGATATATGTTTGAATTACTCCACCGCAACACACAAAGATGGGTCTGGAATGTTGGGGAAAATATGTTGGATATAAACAATTTATTGGGAACAACGACTGATATATATTTTAAAGCAAGAGTTGATGATTGTCATTGATGAACAACTTTCCCAACATTATGGGGAGAAAAGAAGCAGCTGGCAGAAAAGAGATTGACTGAAGAAAAAAAATTGTTATTATCTCATTTAGATCCTCGCACAATGAGAATATGAACCTGAAGTTCAAAGAGATAAACATTTTAAGATACTGCCTATTAATTAGTGACTTTATGAGACTCAGAAAGTCATAAGTCAAGTAAGTATCAGCTGCAAATGCTCCAATTTGAAATGTCCCGCTAGGACAAATTATAATAAAAAATAACTCATGCCTGAAGCGTGTGATAATGGTTCCAAAGCAATTTTATTGATAAAAGAATGGAGCATATAAAGAAAATAAGTAAATATGGTCTTATTATGGAGGTGATTTCCCAAAAGAAGTAAAGACATAACTAAATATGAAACCCCATAAGTGATTCAGGTACCTGAAAGTGATTACAATAAAGAGATCTCAATGAGTTATGTCATTAACGGGAAGTGATGGAACCATAAAATATAAAGTTGTCGACAATAGTTTTGAATATTATTCTTGAGTGAAAACTTAAAACAATACGAGGATCTTGAGCTCAATATGTTAAAGAATCATTACGATTGGCCAAAAGTTTGAAAAGACGCAAGTATTAGCATGAAAAATGCAGAAGGTGGAAGCCAGTGTATGCAAATTATTTCCCGCATAAATAAATTGCGTCGTGAGATACGCACAGCCTGTGGTACAAATGTTATATGCAGAATCCTGGCTATTATTATATGGATCATTTGGTGGAGCGATCACCTTCTGGTATATTACTACGTTGGCAGTACATAAAAAGTTTTATTTTGCGTCTCATTATACGAATTACTTATAGCCTATTTGAGTTGCTAATTTGATAGCAAAATTAAAGTGAAAATCCTAGAAGGATTGAAAATGCTAGCATGAAATTTTTCCAAGAATGTTGGATCATAAAGATATTGTACCATTTAAAATAATACAGGCAATTTATGTTATATTCTCCACAACGTATAGCTCATTTGAGTTAAGATATATCAGATGATATTATGCAAATTAAGAAAACTGATATTTTGATAAGTTGAATTGATCACGCTATAGCCGAAAGGGGCATCGCGTGAGGGGGAGAATTTAAGGATATTGAAAATCGTGAAGAGTTTGTAAATACAATCAATTTATTGATGATGTTAAATTCAGACAAATTATATTGAAAGGACAAAGGTTTGGCTCGGCCTGAAGATCGAGTACTTAAGAGATTGAAAATAATCTTGTCCTATAAAAAAAAATGTCTTAAAACTATTTTGCATAGATAAACACATATATTGAGTAGTTTAATGATTGTAAGAATTCCATGAGTTTAATATCATGATGAATTAAGACCTAAATTAATTTGCTACACAAATGTAAGTTCTAACATGGAAGTGCACAATTTTCAAATGTATCATTATATTGTATATATATATGAAGATAATGCAGGTTATATAGCTCGAGTTGAAGATTGTTATATCAAAGGAGACATACAAAACACATTCGCCTCAAGTTATTCTTCATCCAACGAATTTGTTCATATGACTATCTAGAGGATTTTTTCAAGGAGGTTTTATCGACTGCGACATCTGGAATATTTGCGAACATGATTGGATTGCGTCGACTTAATGAAATTACGCGATGTCAACATCAGGGGGAGAATCTACACCGCTGCACTCTTTTTCCCTTAACCAAGGTTTTATCCCATCGGGTTTTCCTGGTAAGGTTTTTAACGAGGCAGCTTACAAAAAGGGATTCATAATTGTGTACTCTTTTTCCTTCACTAGATTTTTATCCCAATGAGTTTTTTCTAGTAAGGTTTTAACGAGACACAATTCCCTTATGAACATCCAAGGGGGAGTGTTATAAATATATTTAGTGGATGTTCAATATTACGTGTATATACCATCTTCCTTGTTTAGACTTTCCTAGTTTTAAATTTACTTCCTCCACAAGTATATGTAATCCATATATAAGGGCTCCTTATGTGTGATAATAAGATATCCTCAAGTTCCCTCTTCTATTACCTCTCTACTTTCGTAACAATATCATGAAAAGTTTAGGAAGAAGGTTGCCTTTTCTCCAAGTTTCCTATACCAAATGAGCATAATTCGTCCTTTCTTTCATACAAAAGAAAGGCTCCTCTTCGGCCCCATGTCGCGCTTTTCCGCCAATATAGGTTTTTTTTTTTCTTTCTAAGATTGGTCTTCTTCAAACTAAGAACAAAAAATTATCTATAGCCCAATGATAAGGTTTGTTAGTTTCGGCCTATTGAAATAAAAACGTATCTAGGGCCCAATGATAAGCTTTGTTAGTTTCGGCTAATTGAAGTTTTTCATCGTGAAAAAAAGTAACAAAAATGCTAAAATTGTGAACCTAACATGAATCAAACACGCAACCTTCTGATTTAGAGTCAAACGCGCTACCATTACACCACAGATCCAATCTTGTAAACTATATTTCATTTAACTTTATATAAATGAACCTTTTTAATTATCTTCTATAGATTTGTTCACATGAATGTAAGTTAAAATATTTAATGTATTCCAATTTTGAACTAAAATTATATTTTTAAAAATTAATAATTTTTTTTGGTCACAATTTTTAATATTACACATCGAAATCTTAATATATGAAAACAAACATGTCCTAAGTAATACTTAAGACTCACTTAAATAATATTTTCTCTAAAAAATAGGATATTTGATGTTGTGACAACGTCGTGCATTCCTTAAGTTTATGTGATACACTATAAAAAAAAATTTATTTGTATAGTCTTACTTTGTTAGAATTATATAAACATTGGCAAAAAAAAAAAAAAAACACAAACCGTCACTAATTTTGCAAGAATACATTACCCTATAATATACTAACCAAATTATATAGTGAAGCGATTTAATGCTTCATCCTTACCTAAAGATCTTGAGTTCAAACTTATTAGAACATTATGAATAGAAAAATATTCATAACCAACACTTTATGGTAGAAGTTATTTTAAGTGAGGAGTGAGCATGTAACATGTGAGTTCAATCCCCATTGGAGCCCTGTGAATATATAATATCCATGGCCAACCCTAACCTCTTACAGTTTGACTAATGCAAGTATAGATTATTCTTAGTGAAGTAAGCATGTTATGAGTGTTGTCCTCTGATGGGTCTCTTTCAGGACATTGCGTGGCAAAAAAAATAATCTATGTAAAATAGTGTAATTGTTCAGAATTTCATCATTTAATTAGAGGTATTATGAAATCCAAGAAGTCGCTCCTCCCCAAAACCCTAAACGAGCTGCCACCCTCCCATCAATTCTCTCATCGTCGACGTGCTCTTCTACGACAGCCGCTCCCGGCAATGCATAACATTTTTCTATTCAATAAATTTCTCTTTAGTGGTTTAAATTTTTGTCCTGATGCGGTTGTCAATAGTGGAGGATTCTGACGGTTTCCTCTTTTTCCTCCCATCTTGGGAGCTTTTCGTCTTCTTGTTATGGAGATTATTCGTCTTATCGTTATGGGAACTATTGCATCTTGTGATTATATATCCAAATTATTGGCAACATTGTTGGATCCTGAGTTCCTGACTCTTCGTGGGTCGTTGACTCGAAATTTGTCGGGTCCTTGAAGTGTTGCGTAGTTATACAACGGATTGTTTGAGCTAGCAGATGTCCGACAGTCGGGGAGTCGGAAACTCGCAAGTCCTTAAAATGGCTAAGTGTTTGAGTATCTTGTAGTGTCTGCGCATGGCGAGCCTTACGGAGTATGCGCATATGCGTTCCTTATGGAGTGTGCGCTTATGCGGGGTATGCGCACCTTGCACGTATGCGCGCATTGCGGGATGTTGGGACCTGGACTAAACAAAGTGTCGGATCCTTGTATTGATGCGGGAAGATGCCTCATATTGTTCGTTCGTCGGGTCTTCACACGTATCGGGGCTCGTGCGTCTCCGTATACCTGCACGAAAGGCGATATCACACACCACGCAGGGGGGGTGGAGTGCGATGAACCCTCTCCGAAGCTTAAGTCAGATATCTTAGAGATAGAAAGTTAGAGAGAGGTCAGAGTTTCCGCTGTCAACTTAGTTGTAAAATGGGAGAGTGGAGTCCCTTAAATAGGAGTTTTCCAACTCGAACCCGGTTTTGAACGGTCCAACGCCGGTTTAATGTAAAACATGAACCGGGCGTAGACGGGAGTAAAGCTGACACGGGAGGGTCTGCACGTGTAGTGTTTGCGTAGGGGTTTACGCGTCATCAAGATGAGTAATCCGGACCGTCCCAGAGTATCGCGAGGATCCCGGGAGGTCCGGAGTGTTGGGACAATCCGGAGGGTCGGATTGTCCCACAATCCGGACCGGGTCCAGATTGTCCCACAATCCGGACCAGGTCCAAATTGTCCTACAATCCGGACCAGCTCCGGATTGTCTTGCAATCCGGAGCTAGTCCGTATTTTTCAAACAATCCGACCAATGAGCATGCGAATCACATATGTGGTATATAAATTTATAATAACAAAAAAAAAATTCTTTCAAGTTATTATATTTGAATGTCCAAATCAATGAATAATTGAAGAACTTCTCTCATTTATATAAATATAAATATCATTGATACTACATGCTGATATGGAAAAATATCATCATTTATTGTTATATATATATAACCCAACAATTTTAACCAGCGCTTCATTTCAAACTGAACAAAGCCAAAATATAAGTCTTCGTACAACATAGACAAACCTTAACCTTCCATCTCTTGTAACTTCAGCCTTTGTTCTTTTACTGTCCATGATCTATATTCGTTCAGCTTCACCCATTTGCCATCGCCCGTCCACCGCGTCGCCGTAGTGGAGTTAGTCATAGAGCCACCGTGGAGTCGTCAGAAAGAGACCAGCAATCAGCTTTTTTCGCTTTGCCAACGCCTGTCAGCTGCAACCCGCTTCCTCCCGCCTCCGTCGTCGGGCATTCCGCTCTGCCAACGCCCGTCAGCCACAGCCCACCTCCGACGTTAGATGTTCCGCTCCGCCAACTCCCGTATTCGTTAGAGATAGTCAGACTACTTGGTCGAAATCAGATCTGAATGCCTCGAAGCACGTTGCCCATCCACATTTTCCACATTTCTTCATATATGTATAGTTCAGAACAATAGGCAGACCACCTTTTATTATATTCTCTTCGTTTGGAAATTTTTTTATCGCAAAAGTAGTATCTGGAATTGCTTTATAACTTGTTCTAAATTGTTTATGCTTTTAATATAAATTTCGTTTGAAAACTGTAAAAATATAAATTAGTACAACTATTTTGGAATTGCAAAAATAGTAACCGAAATATGTTTTAAATTGCTTTGATATTAATGTAAAAAGATTGAAGAAAGAGAAGAAGGTCATGAATTGTTAGGAATGTTCATATAGCAAAAATAGTAACCGAAACATGTTTTAAATTGCTATTAAATTGCTTTGATATTAATGTAAAGAGAATGAAGAAAGAGAAGGTCATGACTTGTTAGGAATTTTCATATTGCTCACTAACCAATTAGAAATTTAGTTGATGACATGGCAAAAGATTAGAGCCTAGTTACCTAAAGTGTATTTTCCCCGCGCATTGCGCGGGGTTTTTATGTTATGTATTATTATGTAAATTATGATTTTTTAAAAATATTATATATTATTTTAGATGGATTGTTTTTAATTTTGCATTATGATTCAATTTGAGTGCAAAATTCAATATTGATTCTCAACATCATTTTACACTAAATCATATGTTTTTAATATGAATAGTTTTTTTACAAAATAGTTGCTTTTTTTTTTTGGTAATGATCTTGACTTGCTTCTTAGTGTGTTTATATACATATTAAAAACCAAGCAAAAAGAGGAATTAGTGATATGAATTATATAATTGCCTAATTAGACAAAAAGTAAGAATGAACAAAATAATTTTTTTAGTTAAATAATTTAATTTTGGAAAAAATTAAAAATGGCATCAATCTGAAATTTCAAGAAATTACTCGTTTTAATATAGCCCTTTCTTATTCTTTTATATATATATAACATCATAAAATTTGACTAAATAATAATAAAACTCTATGTAATAATATCACTAACTATCTCCATGAAAATATAGCTAATTTTTTTATGTACAAATATGTATATATGTATCATTTGCTAAATAAATGTCATTATTATACCAAATATTTATCATTTCCATTTTGTGCTCATCCCACTAATAAATACATATTAAAACATTTATTTATGATTTTCCTTAAATCAAATAATCAATTTGATATAATCGGTATTAAATAAAATTTACCATAATATCTACACACGACAAAAATAATTGTTGTTTTCAGTATAAATCTTCTAGTTGTTGAGACCCTAATAAAAGATTTCTTAATTCACCTTCCACTTCCCCATGACAGTGCCTCCATCAGACATAACCTAATTTCGTTCACCTAAAATCCAATCTACCGGAGGTTGCTCTACAGGAGGTTTAGTCACAACAATCTTCCCGCTGATATCTTACGGAGGCGGATTTCAGTTGCCGTCGGGATCTTTTGAACTCGTAGATCTGGCCGCCAATAGTACAATCTACATGGTTGGAGTCGTATCCGAAGGTTCAGTGTCGGTTGGGCAGCAGCTAGGTTGGCCAACGTCTATTTCTCTCACATTTCAATTTCAATCTGTTGCTGCGTTTCTTCTGCTGGTTTACCCCGATTCTCGTTTCCAAATCCTGAGCTAAGGTGTTGTATTTCTTCTAGGGTCGGCTGAGAGCGACCCTCCTCCCGTGACACCCTCCAGTGTGTTAAAAAGTGGTTGTTTTAGCTTAGTTTTATGCTTGATTTCTCTGAAATCCATCTATTATTTCCACATATGCAGATATATAGATACTTCAGATTAATGTTGAAGAATGGTAAAAGACATACGTTTCATTATGTGTAACATAATTCCTCTTTAATTGCTTTTGTTTTTATGCAAATAGATTAATTACATGTAATTGAATTTTCTTTTAATTTGTTCTTAAATTGCTTGCTTTTAATTTGCTATTAATTTTTTTTGTAACTGTAGGTAGATTGAAACAATTAGAAGATCCATGATGACGTGGCAACCAAAGAACCATCTATAACCTATAATATATAGTTAGATAGATTTTTGTAACAGTAATTATCCACCTAAGAGCTAAGAACCAATGAGATTGCTTCGTGATGACGTGGCAGCCAAAGAACAACCCTAGTACCTAAATTATATAATATATAGATAGATAGATGTAGATAGATTGCTTTGATACTAATGTAAAGAGAATGAAGAAAGAGAAGGTCGTGACTTGTTAGGAATATTCATATTGCTCACCAACCAATTAGAAATTTAGTTGATAACATGGCAAAAGATTAGAGCCTAGTTACCTAAAGTGTATACCAATTATATTATATATATTGATTGAATTTTTCTTAGTCCTGTCACAATAATCTATAGTTGCTCAATTAAATGTCTTTTAATTATTAATGAAAAATGAGTTGTACTATTTGTTGTTGCAATATAAAGATTATATGTGTCACTTGGACATAATGAGATGGTGATTGTCAACAAGGAAACATTTTTCTATATTAATTAAGATTAAAATATGTTAAGCTACAACCTGTAAAATTTCATGTGAAATTTCTCTAAAAATAATATAGGGTCTCATCAAAAATCAATATACATTTGTCCATTTACTTTCTCATTCTTACTTTTTATTAAAATTTCAACAAAAAATTCATATTTTAAAGATTTATCCTATTAAAATATTAGAGATTTAAGAATAAAATTCTCCATTGCCCTCGCAGAAGTCACGTGAGGACTATGAGGGTAATGCTCCTCAATTTTTTGCAGTATACAATTTTATTAAGAAAAAAACATTTATCATTATAAGTTTGATATTACTTGTAGTTTATTCAATTGTTGATTTTTTTTGGGTAATATATTGATGATTGCAACATTTGGATTAAAATACGTCCCGGTTAGCGGAAAACGCGTGAACCTATTGAAGAAGCGTACTTCGTAACCGTGTATTAAGTTTTTGAGTGATTTAGAAGCAAACGCGGTGGGAATTTATCCTATCTGACGACCTTCAAGTCAATGGCAATTACAAAGCAAGTGGTGTTTCTTATTATTTATTATTATTCCTCGTAAGTAAATATATATAATTATAATAATGATCCGCTTGACTTGGCAGTCCCGTACCATGTACAACAATAAGTTACAACCGTAATCCCATTATCGATTATCGAGTATTTTATTAAGTCTATAAATTTATTCTTAAAATAAAATATATTTCGATCTTTATTATTTTTCGTGTAAAATTCCCATTAATTGGTATGTCACACTAAATCCTCCATTATTATTTTATAAGACATCATTATTATTTTATAATACCTCATTCAATCTTTTAGCCTTTGACTTGAAGAATATGAATGTAGTTTTATTATTTAGCTCTTTAATAGATTATGAATTGTAGTTAATCTAATATAATGTCCTGTGGGAGGACCAATTAATAAGAAAAACAAAAATGATGTAAACCATGCAATATTTAAAAAAATGGATCTTACTACTAAGATGTTTTAAAATGTACATGTTTCAAAACAATAGTAATTGGTATTACATTCAATTATCTGTCTAAAATTGTCTTAAAATACATTGTAAATTTTAAAATTAATCGAATATTTTTCTAAATATCGAAATTAAGACCTAATAAGTAATAACTTATACTAGTATTATGATAATATTCCGACTCGATTGAGACTCAATTGATCCTCAGTTGGTTCTTCTCTGATTTGACTCAACTGTAACATTTGTATACGTTATTAGTGTTTTACTTGTGATACTTTAAAAAATACTCAGTTATCTTTGTACATTTGAAATATATTTAACTACAATTTTGTTGAAGAAAGTAATAATTATTATCGTTTTGAAATACGTTGTACATATTAAAACATGTTAGTACTAATTTTTTTTCATACATGTATATTTTATATAATTTTTTCAATTAAATACAGTTATATATTAAACTTTTAAAAGAAAAAATTACAATGCGTATCCATTATAAATATTATGGGTAGGTCATTGGTTTGGCTTCAGGTTATTTTGTAAGATTATATATGGTGCAATTAGAATGTTGTTTCTTAACCTACACCCAATGATCCAAAAGTTTGGGATTGTTATTTGGATTGCCTCATTAATATTAATACTCCTTCTGCTCCGATAATCTCTTCCATATCATACACTTTAATATAAAGGACTTGTAGTCTAATCATACTATAATTTATTAATTTAATATATTAAAAGTTACAATTATTATTAATATTTATATTTTTAATGATAAAATATGATGTATTCTCGGTCTCTCACGGCTTAAATTTAATTAACATGTATACATATATATATATATATATATATACTAGTTATTAACGCGTGCGTTGCACGCGTATTGATCGTCTAAGTTTCAAGGATACATAATTTATCTTAAGTTTTCTAATACGATATTTAATTAATACATGTGCAAGTTGAGGGGTTGCGAGAAATGAATCCGTGTGATAGAGAAGAACGACATAATGCAATTCAAAACAGAAAAAATAGAAGATGATAATTAGGTACAAAATTAACTATTATTTTCGATTACGGTACTAAATTAGCCTTACATGTATATATATTTACAGTAAGAAATAATATTGAGTTGGATCGCGTGAGTTCTTTACGACAAAGTTGTATCTAACTCATCAACTTGAGGAGTGAAGAATGTAAACCGTACTTAACCACTTAGAGTCATCGGTGGAGCAGTTTGGCCTATACAAACGTAACTATACACTTTCCATGCAATTTTATACAATAATACCAACAAAAATTAATTTAACGCTAAAGGAAAATTCAATTCAGTAAAATCTAAAGTTTATACTTGACTTTACGTCAATTACTTATTTATATACTTAGTAGGTTGTACCCAATTTGATTAAATTGACATACATAATAACTAAATTAATAGTTTGAGACCCTAACCTGTTATCCGTAAAAGGTCAAAATTCAAGAGCCGTGGTTGACCCGTATTTGGCAATTTATATGATTTGACAAGTACTTGAAGTTTGCAGAAAAAATCTCAACATGTACTCGAAGTTTGCACAAATTGGTTACATATCATACTTTGGGGACTCAAATCTATAGATATAATGCATTAAGAAGTTAATGATAATTAATGTAACATGTAAGTTAAGCGACCTTAGCAAAAAAAATTAATGCAATTTAACTAATGGAATTTTTAGTAATCATCAAATATAGCAGAGACTAAATCATCAATTTTTAAATCACTAATGTATGAAGTTTATACTTGAATTCACCTTAAATATTTGTTCAACTACTAATTAGGATATACCTAATATGATTGAATTTACAACCACAAGAATTAAATCAATAGTTCAAGTCAATAAGTATTGAACATTGAGTAACATATTATATGTAAAGTCAAACTTCAAGAATCACGTTTGATCCATATTTTGTTATGTTATATGAGTTGGCAAGTGACTGATTTATGTGATACAAAAATGTCAACAGTCGGAACATCCCCAAATATGTGATACGGTGATGGAAAAATGCATGCACCCGACATTTGCACATATTGAATGCATATGATATGTTAAGGTTGACTCTAATTGATAAATATACTTGATTGAGAAGTTAATAATAACTACGGTGACCTATTAATTAAGATCATAAAAAATAAAAATAACAAAATGTAACAAAATGATAATAATGACTAAATCATTAATTTTATAAAATTATGGGAACTAAATATTATATATATATATATAAAAATAAAATATAATAATAATAATAAAAATAAAATTTTTAAAAGGTACCTATTGGGGGTGAGGACAACCCTCACTTTTTATATTGGTATAAAGATATATATATATATATATATATATATATATATATATATTATAGAGGGTTAATGCTATCCGAACTTTGACATACATTTATAAACTGTTACATAAATTTTTGTTATTTTTCCGCCACGTGAGGTCATTTTCATGTGTACTCAAAATGGATTCAAAAATAAATTAAAAGTATTGCAACAAAATACTTTCAATTTGATGCTCAATTGGAATTCAGTCCAATTCAAAAAGTGCATTTTAATTGAGCATATATTTGAAGTTATTTCGTTGTAATATTTTCAATTTATCTTTGAATTCATTTTAAGTACACATAAAAAGACCCCGTGTAGCGGAAATATGCTTATTTTATATATATCGAAATTAACGTAAATTAAAACAAAAATAACAATTTAATGATGATAGTTGTTAACTTTCTATGCATTGCATGATGGCAATGCATTGCATGATTCTCTTTCCAATTTATGCCAAATTGTTAACTGACATGTGACAGTTGTTAACTTTCTATGGTTTTTTCACTCTTTTTTTCACACTTTAAGGAATTACTCTAATATTATAGATATAAGATGACCGGGTCCACTAATTTAGTTATTTTAATATATATATATATACACTTATGAATATCCCAAATGGACGCGGTGACACTAGGAACACCAACCCTAACGGACCGACCAACTTGTACTAACTATATTCGTATGCTGCTGCTTAATTATTTTTAATAAATAATTTTATCTATCTGAAGCCTATATATATATAAGTAGATAGATGCCCTTTCTACATCAGTCTTCCTTCCATTTTAAGCCTTCATTCATTCATTCTTGATAACTAGGAATCTATATATCTCTCTAGTCTCCCCCTCATCTATCTATCTACTCTACCAGACAGACAGACGTTCATGGAGGTTGTTGACCGATGCTCATCAGTGCACGTCTCCGGCAGCCACCAGAAACGCAAAATGGCGTCCGGCCAGACTTCGCCGGAGAAGCCGTACAGAGGGATCCGGAAGAGAAAATGGGGAAAGTGGGTGGCTGAGGTCCGCGAGCCTAACAAACGCACCCGAATATGGCTCGGGTCCTACACCACGCCGGTGGCCGCTGCTCGGGCCTATGACACCGCCGTATTCTACCTCCGGGGGCCCACCGCACGCCTCAACTTCCCCCAACTCCTCTCTCAATTATTAGAAGAAGCAGACCCTTCTTCTCAGGGGGAGGTGTCTGCTGCATCCATAAGGAAGAAGGCCACCGAGGTCGGTGCTCGGGTCGATGCTCAACAGAAGAAGGTCCTCCACCAATGGCAATGCAGCAGCTGGGTCATCGACAAACCCGATTTGAATGAATATCCGAAATCAGAAGAAGAAGATGATATTGGTTGTTAAAGATTTTAACGTAGATGATATTATCCATATATATATATAGTAACTACAAGTTAAATATACGTCAAGGACTTGAAGGCCGGGTGATATAATATTAACTACAAGTATATATGTTCTTGAGAATAATTGTGGAGCCAAACTGAGGGTGAGCTAGGGACCAATTTATCTCCTCCCTCAATTTTCAGTATTGTGCATTTTTAAATTGTGTAATTTTATTATGATCGGTTTATTTGTTTTTTAAATCTTATATAATATTTTTGTAGTTTAATTCATTCATTGTTTACCCACACTCTAATTTTTGTCTATTAATTAACCTGTTTATTAGAATTACTGCTTCATTTGCATGGTTGGTCTTTCATTTGAATTGAGTTCAGAAGTTAAAAAAAAATATCCCTAAACGGTAGTTTAATTTAGGGTAAATATGTAGCGTTTGAACCGACTGTATTTCAAAGTAAAATGTTATGCGGTTGTTAGCCATTAGCATTTATGAACAATATATATATATATATATATATATATATATATATATAAAGAAAAACTATAAATTTATAAGGGTCTTTCTCTTGTCTCTCTTAATTAGTTCGTATTGTAAGTTTAAAATCTGTAATTGCCCGGATCTTAATCATGCTCTATGAGGGTTGAAAAGTTTAGTGCGGAATAACATACCTGGAATATGCTTCGGTTCCATTGATCTTCTTGGTCTCTGATCAGTCAATTTGCTTTCCCAGAAGAACGGTTCCACTTCTCTCCCTTGTCCACTCTTTCTGTGCGGAGACGGTTAGATGGAGTAACCCTCTTTATCTCTACATATATTACTGGCAGGGAGAGAGGACCGTTTAATATATTAGCATTAATCTGGTACGTCCATCGAGTAGCCAATCGAACGGTCGAGATTAAATCATACCATAAAGATATATATTGATATAATATAATAAAATACATATTATAATATTCAATATATTTATATCCCTTAATATTATCTGGCCACATATAATTAGGATATATATATAACGTAACATTAATATATATATATATATTCTTACATTCTCCCACTTGACCAGATAATCACATAATTCTTACATCTTTATGGAAAACATAAGTCGCGCGTAAAGATCTAATCTTCCCGTTCATCATAATCACTTACACTCAATAATCTGCAAATGCGGGTTATGGCGGTCATACACTTATTTAAGTAGCATACTCCCTTCCATATACCACGACAGTCACATCTTATCAAACGTAAGCCTGTAATCAATATATATAAACACATCAAGGTCCACCTAATGCTTTGAAATAATATTTTCTTGTTACGTAAAGCATCACGTATATACAGTCATAATAAACAAGAAAATAAAAAATAAGTCAGAAGCATATGTTTGAGCTCAAAGTGTCCTGAGTACCATCATAAATTTCATTCTTCTTTATAACCAAGACCCATTCTAGTGACATGCTCCATAAATGTCTTTGGTTGTAATCCTTTCGTCAAAGGATCTGCGATCATTAGCTCAGTGCTTATATGGTGAATGGACACTTTATGCTTCTGAACTTCTTCCTTAACGGCCAGATACTTTATATCCATATGTTTGGCACCCTTCGAGTATCTGTCGTTTTTAGAGAAGAAAACTGCGGCGGAATTATCACAATAAATTTTCAGCGGCTTACTAATGGTGTCGACAACCTCAAGCCCTGAAATAAAGTTCCGCAGCCATAATGCATGAACAGTGGCTTCAAAGCACGCCACAAACTCTGCTTCCATTGTGGATGCAGCAAGAACAGACTCCTTCCCACTCTTCCATGATATGGCCCCATTAGCTAAAAGAAACATGTAGCCAAAAGTGGATTTTCTACTGTCTTTGCAACCAGCAAAATCTGAATCTGAATAACCAACTACTTCCAATTGGTCAATCTTCTTGTACATGAGCATGTAATCCTTCGTGCCTTGTACGTACCTAAGTACTTTCTTTGCAGCTTTCCAATGATCCATGCCGGGATTGCTTAAATATCTTCCTAACATCCCAACTGCAAAGCTGAGATCCGGCCTTGTGCATGTCTGTAAATACATTAGACTACCAACAACAGCAGCATAAGGAATAGATTCCATTTCTTTACGTTCCACATCACTCTTTGGGCATTGCATGAGACTAAACTTATCTCCTTTCTGCACTGGTACTATTCCGGGAGAACATTTATGCATCCCAAATCTTTCTAGTACCCTTTCTGCATAAGCTTTCTGAGACAATCCTAACAGTCCTTGTGATCTATCACGGAAAATTTCAAGTCCTATCACATAGGATGCCTCTCCCATATCTTTCATTTCAAAATTCTTAGAAAGAAAGGTTTTAGTTTCATGCAATATACCAAAATCATTAGCAGCAAGTAAAATATCATCAACATACAGAACTAAAAATATGAACTTACTCCCACTGATCTTTCGATATATGCACCTGTCAACGGTGTTTTCTTTAAAACCGAAAGAAGTTATGGTATCATTGAACTTGATGTACCATTGGCGGGAAGCTTGCTTCAGTCCGTATATTGACTTCTTAAGCTTACATACCATGTGACCTTTACCATCAGTTGAGAAACCTTCAGGCTGGTCCATATATACTTCCTCCTCAAGATCTCCATTAAGAAAGGCTGTTTTCACGTCCATTTGGTGTAACTCTAATCGTACTGAGCCACCAAAGCCAAGATTATCCTTAAAGAGTCTTTCCTAGAGACAGGTGAAAATGTCTCTTTATAATCAATGCCATCTTTCTGGGTATAACCTTTAGCGACCAATCGAGCTTTATATCGCTCGATGTTTCCATTCTTGTCAAGTTTGGTCTTGAAGACCCATTTACACCCGACCTGCTTACATCCATTTGGTAACTCAACGAGATCCCAAACTTTGTTATACTCCATTGACTTTAATTCTTCATTCATGGCATCATTCCATTTACCTGACTCACTACTTTCCATGGCTTGTGAAAAAAAAACCGGGTCTTTATTAATTCCAATGTCAAAATCCGATTCTTGCAAATAAACCACATAATCATTCGAAATAGCCGACCTCCTTTCTCTTTGAGATCTTCTTAATGGCACTTCTTGTGGTTCATTTATATTAGTTGGCTGAGAATCAGCTTCATCATGGATTTCTTGTGGAACATTTATTTGAGCTGGATGAGGATTAGCTTCTTCCTGGGTTATCTCTTCATTTATATATTGTTCATTATTGTCAAACTGTTGTTCAACAGTAGGAACAATGTTTTGTGGAATACTTACAGACAGAGGGATGTCAATCCTTATCTCATTAATATCCACAGTCTGTCTTTCGATACTCCCACTAATCTCATCATTCTCAAGGAATCTTGCATTACCGGTTTCTACAATTCTCGAACTGTGATTAGGACAATAAAATCTGTACCCTTTGGACTTCTCTGGGTAACCAATAAAGTAACCACTAATAGTTCGAGAATCCAACTTTCTTTCATGCGGATTATAAATGCGTACTTCTGCCGGGCAACCCCAAACATGAAGATGCCTTAAACTAGGTTTCCTTGCAGTCCATAACTCAAAAGGAGTTTTAGGAACTGACTTACTAGGAACCCTATTCAGTAAGTAGACGGCAGTCCTTAATGCATACATCCACAATGATTTGGGTAAAGAAGAGTTACTGATCATACTCCTAACCATATCAATTAGAGTCCGATTACGCCTTTCTGCAACACCATTTTGTTGAGGTGTACCTAGCATTGTATACTGTGCACAAATGCCACGTTTCTCGAGGAATTTTGCAAAAGGACCAGGACAATGCCCTGTTTCGGTATGTCTACCATAATATTCACCACCTCTATCAGACCTTACCACTTTTACTTTTCTATCTAATTGCCTTTCGACTTCATTCACGAACACCTCAAGGGCGTCAACTGCTTGAGACTTTTCATTAAGCAAATAGATATAACCATAACGTGAAAAATCATCAATAAAGGTGATAAAATACTTTTCTCCTCCAAAGGAAGGAACATCAAAAGGTCCACATATATCGGTATGTATAAGTTCAAGAAGCTGGCTACTTCTAGTGGCTTTATCCTTCTTATTATGTTTAGTTTGCTTTCCTTTTATGCAATCTAAACATACTTGAAAGTCAGTAAAATCCAAAACTGGAAGAATCTCATTCTTTACCATTCTTTCCAATCTTTCTTTGGAAATATGACCTAAACGTTTATGCCACAAGAAAGAAGAATTTTCATCCTCTCTGCTACGCTTAATCCCAGTATCACAATAAACAACAGTAAGCAAGGATTCAGAAAAGGCATCATCAAGTTTCAGTTTATACAATCCATCAGAAAGAATACCAGAACCAACCATAATATTGTTTTTCAACAAACTGAAACATCCTTGTCCAAACTTTAAAGAAAATCCTAAACCATCAAGTTTTGAAACAGAAATCAGATTCCTCGATACTGGAGGTACATAAAGAGTTTGAAACAGATACATGCAGTAGCCAGAATCTAGAATCAATCTGTAAGTCCCTATGCCTTCAACAGGAGCCTTCATTCGATTTCCCATGAACAAAAACTCTTCATTTGCGTTTATGGTCCGGATTGAAACGAATCCCTGCATTGTATTGGACACATGAGTTGTAGCACCAGAATCGAGCCACCAAGTATTATTGGGAACTTCAATCAAGTTTGATTCAAAACAAACAAAAACATTATTGTTACCTTTCTTTTCGAACCAAGCCTTGCGTTTCAGGCAATCTTTCTTAAAGTGTCCTGGTTTTCCACAGAAGAGACACTTATTAACACTTAGTTCCCTTCTTTTCTCCTGAGGGACGTGCTCAGGATCCTTCCCTTTCTTAGACTTGTTGGCCCATGCACTCAGTCCTTTACCAGCTTTCTTTTCTACGAGCTTGACAGAATGTTTTTCTTGTTTCTTTAATCTCGCTTCCTCCTGAATAAGCATACTGGACAATTCACTGACATTCCACTTATCCTTAAGTGTGTTGTAATTGATTTGGAAAGGGTCCATATTCAGGAGGTAACGAATTCAGAATGAACTGAACCAAGAAGGAATCATTCACATCCATCCCCAGTGACTTAAGCCTTGCTGCAATGTTAGTCATCTCAAGAACATGATCATGCATACTCCTCACACCAGTGTGCTTCATGGTAGTGAGTTCTGCCATAAGTGTTCCTGCGAGTGACTTGTCTGCAGAACGGAATCTATCTTCCACATATTTAATGTATTCCTTAGCATTTTCAATCTGTGGAAGAGTGGTCTTAATGTTGTTAGCAATTGTCATTCGCATAAACGAAAGAGCTAACCTGTTAGATCGTGCCCAGGCTTTATGGGTCCACTTCTCATCCTCACTGCTTTCATCCGTAAGATCAGCGGGTTTTTCTTCCAGCAGTGCCAAGTCAAGATCCAAAACACCTAAATGGAACATGACTTGTTCGGACCATTCATAAAAGTTTAACCCATTGAACACGACTACAGAGGCAGCTTGCGAATTAAGTGAAAAGGCTGCAATTGATACATAAATGCTCATTTAGTAAATAATAGATTCAGATAGGAAACCATCAGAGTATATTATAATCGACCTTTGGGCAGCAACTATAATACACTAATCTTAATTAAATGCCTTATCATTATTTGGAAATCTTCAAAGTATATTATAACCGACCTTTGGGCAACGACTACAATACACGAATCTTAATTCAATTCCATAACATTATTGGACAATTAAAGAAAATCTTCAGTTAAATATACAAGTTATCTTTGGATATACAAATATATAGAACCAAAGATCTTAATTATCCCATCATGTTTACCGATTATAGAAAGCGATTCACCTTTGGGCAGAATCCAAAAATTCTAATAACCAGTAAATGTCAATTTATCCACATGTAAACAGTAATAGACATTTCATAATAGTGGATAAATGACTATACGTTAAGTACGAAACATGCAAACATTCTAGATTGGTCACTTTGGCAACAACAATCCACTTACTATGCATGTTCGTGTTGTTCTTAGGATTTGCAAATAACGTAATTGCAATTCAAAACAACATTACGGCAAAATCATTCATGCCATCATTATTCAATCATCATTTCATCATCATCTCAGATCATTATATATATATATATATATATATATATATATATATATATATATATATATATACGCAGTGAAACAATTCCTAAACTATATATATGTATGGTGAAAGAAACAGTAAACAATAAACACACAAATTGATGTGGCAATCCTAATTCCACTTACCACTGCAGTTCATCGGGTATCCACTAATTGCCAGTCGAAAGCAAAAAATCAGGTTCGTGGGAAATTGGCTTGGATTTCTAATTTCAACCATAAAACCCCAATTCCCCTAATACAAGTTACGTGAGAAATTGGTTTGACAACAGGTACGGATAGACAAACCCTAATCCTCATGATAGAATGGAGGACTGTACTAGCGATCAACAATTCTAAATCTATACGCAATTAATTTCGTACGGTTTCAAAGGCAATAATCACGACATTAAACCCTAAACCGTGATTATCCATAATTCCACCATAAAGCATGATCAACAACTCAGGCTCTGATACCACATGTAAGTTTAAAATCTGTAATTGCCCGGATCTTAATCATGCTCTATGAGGGTTGAAAAGTTTAGTGCAGAATAACATACCTGGAATATGCTTCGGTTCCATTGATCTTCTTGGTCTCTGATCAGTCAATTTGCTTTCCCAGAAGAACGGTTCCACTTCTCTCCCTTGTCCACTCTTTCTGTGCGGAGACGGTTGGATGGAGTAACCCTCTTTATCTCTATATATATTACTGGCAGGGAGAGAGGACCGTTTAATATATTAGCATTAATCTGGTACGTCCATCGAGTAGCCAATCGAACGGTCGAGATTAAATCATACCATAAAGATATATATTGATATAATATAATAAAATACATATTATAATATTCAATATATTTATGTCCCTTAATATTATCTGGCCACATATAATTAGGATATATATATAACGTAACATTAATATATATATATATTCTTACACGTATCTCAAATAACTTAACTTTTCTAACTCTAAATTAGGGTTTAACTAAAATAAAGTCGTTATAATTCGAATTTCTAATCGTTAAAGTATGAAAGATAATGAGAAATAGAAATAATTAATATTTTTTTAATACAAATTTCAATGTGTTCATCTAAAGAAGGGAGCAATAGGCTTGAATTAGAGTCCATATAACTTAAGGGGTGTTAATTAGCTCAATGCACCCATACGTTTATGTATATTGCTGAATGCACTACACATATAAGCGAATGCACCCATACGTTTTGCTATGTTGGTGAATGCATCTGAAGCTCTAACACCGTTAATTAAATACATATGCGCCACACATGCACCCGAATGCACCCACGACAACCAACCACCGCGAAGACAACCAGTCACCGTGATTGGCGAGTAGCAGACGATCAGCCACCAAGATACATATGAATACACAATGAAGACGAGTAGAGATACAAAGACGCGTGTCTGCAGATGTTTAGGTTTAGGGTAATTAATTTCATAACGACCATGGAAGATGATGGTGAAGGGTATATCTGTCACTAGCAATTTTTTTTTTTTTTTTAATTTAAAAATGTTTGCATGTGAGTAGCACGTGAATAACTAACATAAAAAATAAACAGAACTTAGACGAAAGGTGTATTAAACAACAAAGCAATACATATCGGTGCATTTAGCAACACGATAAAACATATGGGTGCATTTGACAACATGACTAAAATATGTGGGTGCAGTTGGCTAATTAACCCTTAATTTAACCACCTAATTTTATGCTAGTCGTAAAATTTACGTTTAAATATTTCATTCATAGATTATTATTGAATTGAACTTGGAGACTTGAAATGACGACAAATTCCGTTGTCACTTGTCTTATAAAGAATTACTATATTATGAAGTGAGAAACAAATGGATTCTTTTTTCTTCAAGAAATGTGGTTTGTAATGGCGACTCTAGACACGTACCATTACGTATTGTGCAAATTTCTTGTTTCCAACTTTTTATTTTTTCTGATCAGAATTGGTGAACAATCTGCACGCACTGACCCAGTTAACATGAAGTCCTACCAACAACTTAGTATAATTAAGAGGTCGGCCTACTAAACCTCATTTTAATTGTCTCCTCGTATATCTGACCAAATATGTGAGCCATGTAGAACCTAATTTTAGTCAAGTCAACGCAAGTAACACCTCAATGAATAACTTGTAATTTAAGAGTTAAACTACATAAAAATAATCACTCTTAACCATAGCTAGATAACCATTTGTAATAACCACCATTAATTAATTATTATATATGGTTATCTAGTGGTTACCAAAGTTCTTTACCTACTAAGATATTGACTACTGAGTGAGGTTAGAAGCTGCTAGGATATTGCTTTATTCAAATTAATAGCAACTATGGCCCACAATGGTGTGTAAAAATTAAATAATCATAGTTATTCGTACAATTTATTGATATGGTTAACCGTACAATTGTTATGTGGTACGGATATGGTAATGATTCGTGTATTCCATTATAAATCTTGACCATTCATTATTGATCTATGTTGACAGGTCGTTATATTCATCTTAAATATCTGATCGTCCATTCATTCTATACCAAACTTCACAATCTAATCTCTCACTTCATTTGCAGTTTTAGCTGTGCCAAACTTCGTCCGCCCAATGTCAACATCATGCATTAGTTTATGCTCCGACAAGTTTCGATGCAACGTTGCATCGCTACCTCACCACCTCGCCTCCCTGCTTTCCCACTGCCCTGCACCTTGCTTCACCGCCCCGTTTCCTTGCATCAGATCACTCAGAGTGATAGACGATTAAAGAAGTGTTGCTAAATTAAGTGAAACAAGATTATGTTTAATTTGGATTTCTTGTATAAACCAATGATATTGTATTAGTTTGAATGATCATGGTTAAATGATTTTATTGTGGTGAAAAACCATGGTTATAGTTATGATTATGGTACTGATAAATATAACCACAATTATTATGATTATAGTTATGGTATGACTGGAAAAATATAATATGATCATAGTATTAGTTATGGGTGAAACCGGACCGGTCGGACCGGTTTTTTGCTTGGTTCGGTCGGATACCTATATTTTCGGTTCGGTTTTTTACTTAAAAAAATTCGACCAAAAAACTGTATGAAGACAAATAAACCGTCCATTAATAGTACGGTTTTTTTTCGAACCAACCGAAATTTGATTTCACCGCTAGCATTAGGGATAACTTCAGCATATCCTCACTAGCATGCCAACCCTAATTGCAATATTCACACGACATACTTTTGAGACAAACGGCATACTTTTGGTGTCGCTATGTCAAACAGTTTAAGTAGTTATATCTTATATGGGTAAGTTTTTATTTACTCGTTATTTTCGTAGTTAATTTGTATAAAGTGGTTACTTAGGTAAAATTTCTTTTCTTTAAAAAAAATAGTTGCAAATGGACGAAGCGGTTCGATAGATACATGCTATTTAATTTTAGGGTTGGGAACCGATTTATATACGAAGCTTTTGCGGAAAGCACTGGCGAAGAGAAGAGATGAGAATTAAGGTGGTCTCTTAAAAAAAAGGGAGGCGGCGTGTGTCGGCAAGGGCGGTGGTTTGGTCGAAGGTGGTGTCAGTTATCAGCCTTCTTTTTTGCACTTAAGCAAGACAAGACCAGGCTTATAATAATTAATAACTGTAACTTCATTTTAGTAACAGTCAGCATGTAATTTTCTTAATTTTTTTTCCGCGGTTTTTTTTTTCCTGCGGTGGTCCTAAAAGGACTGATCCATCAGAAGGACACCTCTCGAAGTATGTTTACTCCGCATTTAAACTAGTTATCTATCGCACCGGGTCACTCTTAAAAAATAAAATGTTTATTTTAAATATATTTCATTCACATGGTCACTAGTGTGATTTGAACTCCTAACTACTAATTAATAGATGAAGCGTTGAACTGTTACAACATATATTACGTGGTTAACTTCCTAATCTTCATTTATATACTTAATATAATTATCATGGATGCTAAGTAGTAAAACACTTTTCTTAAGAGGGGTGATATAAGTTTCGAATAGAAATTCTCATACTCACCAAAACAAAGTTTGGTTGTGTTCCGACACTTCACGGTAATAGACATTGTAAATTTTGGCAAGTTTGAGGGTTTATTTCTGACAAATCACGAAACACAAAGAACTTGTAAATTCTGTCAACTTTTTAGATAATTTTTATTCAGTCTGGGAACGTACGAGTCAGCACCTAAGACCTTTGCTACTGGAATTTATATTATTTTCCTAAATATTATATATATCTCCTCTTTATAGTAGTGACATGATATGATATATACCTCCTCTTTATATTGGCCTAGCTAAATTAAAAGAGAATACATACTAAATGGGTTTTAATGACTTTTTGATCAGACGTCCCTTGACTAATTAAGTTTTCCTTCGCGTCCAATAGGCGATTATCCATCAATCAAATTAAAACTATATATAATATAAGTATATTTGGATATAGCAGATGTATGTAGCTGGATCTTTACGTGAAGTTAAAAGTTCATGTTTCTATTTAGCATGAAGTGGCTAATATTTTATTTTTTTGGTAGCTTGAAGTGGTTACTTTGAAGTAAAGGGAATGCATATATAAACTATGGTGTTTTAGTATATATTTTTTTAACTAATTGTTCATATTCTAAATCGGTTACATGCTTGTAAATAGAAAAACATTTATGGTCATCACCTTACACTGTCATCTTAATAAGCTCCCTTAAGACAAAAATATGCATGTATTATATATATTAGGATGGAAGGATGGGTAGGAAGGATCTATATAGGTTTGTATGGGTCATAAGACACGCTTAACTTCATCAAGTTATAGTAAAAAAAAAAATTGTAATTATTGATACGTATAGAAGAATGAGAATTGTATTATTGATCTTATTTAGGTTGAGTACATGTACCTATATATATAGATACAAGACTATATCTATAGCAATATAATAAGAAACATAATCTGATAATATACTAATAATATATCTATTCCTAATATAAACTTATCTAGATATAATAAAATATATCTACTAATATATTTTATTCCCTAATACGCCCCCGAAAGACGGACGTTCTGACAAGAATGCCGATCTTGATACGAAGAATATTTATGAATGCCTGAATAGTCCAATTGTCATCAGCGGATGCCCAGAGAGGTCCAGTCGGCAACAACGGAAGCCCGGAGATGTCCAGTCGGCAACGGCGAAAGCCCGGAGATGCCCAGTCAGCACGGCGGTAGCCCGGATATGTCCAGTCGGCACGGCGGTAGCCCGGAGGTCCAGTCGGCAATGGCGGAAGCCCGGAGAGGTCCAGTCGGCAACGGCGGAAGCCCGGAGAGATCCAGTCGGCATCGACGGAGAAGAATTGAGGTGGACATGTCAATAGTAGGGATCATCGGTGAGGTGTCTTCGTCAGTTGGCGCTAAATCAGAGGACCGGCGCAGAAGTCGTCGACACGGAAGCAGGGATTTATTGTCCTATTAGAAAAGAAAGAAAAAAAAAACTGAAATTAGAATTGGCCAGGGGGCGGCCGGCATGACATCTTCATAGTTGACGGCGGTGCCGACCGCCCCTGAACAACGACGATGGTGGGCGACGGCTTGTAAGTTGTACTCGTTGGAGTTAGAAAGGCTCTGATACCATATAGAAGAATGAGAATTGTATTATTGATCTTATTTAGGTTGAGTACATGTACCTATATATATATAGATACAATACTATATCTATAGCAATATAATAAGAAACATAATCTGATAATATACTAAGAATATATCTCTTCCTAATATAAACTTATCTAGATATAATAAAATATATCTACTAATATATTTTATTCCCTAATACAGCCTATATAATAATTGTAAATGACCCTATATAATAATTGCTAAGGAATTTATTAACAAGTAGTGCTCAGTAGTTTAGCTAATCATGGATGTGTACATTAATTACTTGATCCATCATTGTTCAAGTCTCATTTTCCACATTAATATTTTTTACATATTAAAAAATATTTTTTTTACTGTTTAATACTTTTTTTTCTACTATGCGCCTGTTTTTTTTTTCTTTCAATTTTACAGATTAAACTAGATATTATCTTTTTAGTTTTACAAATTAAACTAGAATACAAAATTAGTTTTTTACTATTTAATATTTTTCAGGCGTTTTAATATTTATTTTTCATAATGTCATTAAATTAAGTTTTAATCCATATTTTAGACTCTTTTAATATTAAATGTTTTTTATGCTGCGCGCATGTTTTCAGTTTCACGTATTAAACTAGATGCTATCTTTTTAGCATTACAAATTAAACTAGAGTAAAAAAAAATTATTTTACTGTTTAATATTTTATTCTTCCGTTTTAATATTTATTTTTTCCTAATGTCACTAAACTAGGTTTTAATTTATTTTTTAGACATATGTTAAATGATTCGGCCAAAAAAAGACATTTGTTAAATGTCGTTTCTTCTTCTATTCAAGCTCTTAGTTTTCTTTCATGTGTTTAATTATTTCTCTTCATTTGCCATTAAAAAATATTTCTTTCAATTTTATAAAAAAAAAAAAATTACAAAAAAAGCATCCTTAATTTTATTTATCTCATTCTAATTGATTATTTCTTTTTCTAATTGACCATGAATAATTTTGTTATGTTCTTTATATTTGTATTGAACATTATTGAAATTTAAGATTTTTATTCATTATAAGTATATATATAATTGTACTTTAACAATTATGGAAAAAAAAAATTGTACTTTAACAATTACGTTAAGAAAAAAGTTGCTTGTTCGATTCTAAATAGATTTTGATCTTACTATTTTTTCTAGAGTGAAAAAATTATTATACACCTACTGACCCTTGGTTCTAGAAATGAGTCTGACAACCTTCTTGTTGGATTACGGGGATGTAATATTACGGAATGCTAAACGTGTACTAGCAAGAAATCTAATCTACGCAGCGGAATTAGTACACATACATTTTCTCTTTCCTGCCCAAGAACGATGTGGAGGGAGTTCTGATCCTCCGGTCGAAACCACATGCAAGTTCTTCGTTAGAAGAAGTCCCACGCGATTTAGCTCCACAACAAGACCTCTGATCGATTCTTTAACGGAGATGGAACTTCGGACTTGCATGTTTTTTGTGCCGAAATATTAGACTAGGGTGACAAGTTTTCTGAATGGAGATCTTTGTTCTTAATTGTGTGTAAACCCTTAGGAGTCACCCCTATATATAGTATTGGGTGGAGTTGCCAAAAGGAAACTCCACCCAATGTGGTACTAGGGTTTCGGCCGAACCATGCATAATAAGGGGGGAGGCCCATTTTGGGCCTCCCTTGTCAATTACTAATTGGATTTGGCCCAATTAGCCCAGATTGACAATTACCTAATTAACTTAGGTAATTCCCTTAATTAACGGGCTCCTATTACGGTGTCACGTCACCATATGCTAACAGCTCCCACTCGCCGGAATAGGAGGGTACTCGTTAATCTATACGGTTATGCAATAGTATCAACATCTCAGTCTTTAGTCTTCGTCTCCGTCACCGAATAGTTCATACGAGGCATGCCATGCGACCGACGGATACAACGGGCATCGTGCTACTCATCTGTTAGGAGTATTGTAGCGCCCGCAGAACGTTGATTCCCTTTCATGAACCAAACCTGTTTGAAATAAAACTATGTACCGCACTGTATCCTTGGTCAACTGTTAATTCTCCAATTGCCCAGTTTTCCACAAAGGAATACTTCTCCAGGGCATCCGTACAAGTGTTCACAACCTTCAACTAATATCTGGTTGGCGGCCACCTAGTGAACACGAGAGTCGGTGAATTAAAGGTGAACTTGACCATCCCCATCGCTTATACCCTTAGTCTGACTCAACCGGTTTCCAAGACGTGGTCACTTGGCTGTTTTCTTTGGCACTACGCTCGTACGTCGGGAAGCGAGCATTGAGCCAGACCTTAGGTATAAGTTCTGAGTCCGTGAGGATACTTTGGATGCCTCTTCATAAGGCATCCGGGATCAATCACACGCTCAAGGTGAAGAAGTATGCGCCCTTTGAATCACAAGGATTCTAGCTAGCACAAACATTACGTAACGGATGGGCCTAGGGTCACCACTGCTAGCCTATTCCTTTTTCACGGGGAAAAAAATATTATATATATATATATGTTTAATTTACTTATTATATTATATTATATTATTATAATGATGATATTTTTTATGATATATTGTTATTAAAAAAATTAGAATGATACATAATGTTTTTCTAATTTACGTATATAGGGAATTATCAGTAAAAACACTTGATTAATACTATAACTGATTTACTAATATGTATCTGATTAATGTATGTAAGCGTGAATCTTCTGACGGTGATGAATCAAGATATGTCAATTGATGAAGAACAGTTATACGTCGATTATTATGAAATATCGATTAGATGAGTTTGATTAATATTTATTAATATATCAATAATTAAAGATATCAACCATCTTGTGCACTGTGTGGATTGCTCCTACTAGTAATACAAATATTACCCCTAACAATAATATCCAATTACACGATAAAGAAAACCCTAAAAAATTACAATATTTTATTCGAACATCTCTGACAATTTAGTAATGTTTGTGCAAATTTTATGTGGTCACATACACACATATGTATATATGTTAATTCTTATTTTAATTTGCAACTTAGACGTATTGTTTGTATTTTTTTTTCTATAATATATTTTTCAAATCATGACAATTATTATTTAAAAAATACATGCTCGTTTATATAATTATTCAAATACCCAAAGGATCTTAATTTTTTATTTTTAAATTATAGTAGGTAAATAATTGAACTATTATAACTAACGACATTCAGGTTTGACATTCAGGATGACCACACACGTCGATCAAAGTTGGAATCCAAATATTTGACTTAAAATTGACAAACTTTGATTAATTCGATAAAAATATGTAAAATTAATTGAATTTTTATGATTTTGTACATAATTTTTCCTTTTTTTTTATTAAGCCGATTTAAAAGTTGAATCTCATTTACTGATTTGTTCATGCCCGTATTTTTAAAATATAAATATTTAATTTATAAGTAGAATTATTTAATAAAATAAACTCACATTTGGATTATTATGTTGGTTCCCATATAGAAGTGTATCTTGGTTTCCAATACCACTATTGAAGTGAGTTCCAAACTTTAGTGTAGTAATTTATTAAAACATGACACTGACCTGTAGAGGAAGGCTGGTTATCTCCAGACCAGTGGGTAAGATTTGTGAGCAAGAAATGTTGATAATATATGTGAAGGCAGTGGCACCATTAAAATAATACTAAGAAATTTATATTACAAGAGAAGGTAGTGAAATTGGAGGAAGAAATGTGTGAATCACCAATTCCATCAGATACTTTATGAATCACCAATTCCATCAGATACTACTAACTAACCTTCTTATATTTATTAGAAAGCCAATAGTAGCCATTCATTATTAACCTGGCCAGAATGCTCCTTGCTTTCCAGCCGCTCTTGATCAATTTGGTTATGGGAATGTATCAATAGAATCTACTAATTGATTGGCAATTTGTCCAGCTGATTGCATATTAGAGTCTGAACCTGCTGAATAAGATTGCAATTGCAGAATTAAGAACAGTACAACATTATAGTAGTGTAATTATACAAATTTAACAAAATATATTCTTTTAGGAAAACGAAGAGCAATCTTCACCTTCACTTTGTCATAATTTTCTGGCTGGTAACTGAAAGAAGACATGGCTTCTCATGCCAGCATGCAGATCATCCCAAAGACCAGACCAGACCAGGAACAAAGAAGATGAACCAGTGCATTTTTTGGAGGCATTTTAATTAAGAATTTTAATTAAGATTGATGCGGTGAGCGTGGATCGAACACGCGACCTTCAGATCTTCAGTCTGACGCTCTCCCAACTGAGCTATCCCCGCTTACTAATGACAATTGTGAACAGAAATTATATAATATTCTGTTCTCTCAGTCTCTTCCGCTTGCTTCCTTGTTTTGCCGCTCAAATCCATTTCGCACGAGAAGTTATTTATTGGACCTAGTCCACCACCTAAGACATGGACCATACCAATAGATAATTGACAACTCATCAAACATAAGTTAGAAACAAATGATATAGTTTAGAGAATAACTTTCTCTAGCATTATTTAGCATCGGTTAAAGAAAAAATTGATTGCCAAAAAAACTATTATGTGTTATTACTAACTAGGTGGCCGGCCCGCGCTTTGCGCCGTATGTACATAGTAAACATAATGTAATCGTATTTTATTTATTATTTTTAATTTTTTTTACAATACATAATTTACAAAATAGTTTAAATTCATGAAACAAAAAATAGTTATATATTGGGTGTATTCACTAAATATATATAAAGTTTCATTTAATTAGATTTAAATTTTATTTTATACAAATATTTAATATTTGTATCTAATCTTATTATTTTTAACATACTTTTTTATTTTCTTTTAATTTTTTTATTTTCCAAATATTTTATGTTGAAATTGTAACTTTCTAATATTAGGATGCAAAGTGACTAATATGTAAAAAAACAAACATTGAAATTGAATAAGAGTTTTGACAAAAAAAAATGAATGAGTGTGATCGATTAAAAAATAGTTAAACCATGTAAACTCATATTGTACTATTTATTTAGATTCAATATTTATATAAATCCATATCTAAATATTATTTTAATATTAAGATAATAGTAAAAAATGAAGCATAAGAGCATCCACAATGGTTTTACATAAATTGTATTCTTTAAAGTTGCCACGTAGACATTTATGTACACTTTAAGTAATACGTAAATTTAAGACACACGTAAAAAATATTTTCCCTGCAATCGTATTACTTAAACATATTCCTTAAATATATTTTATTATTAAATTTTCCAACAATCACCAATAAGATATTAGCATTAATTATAAAATGAATTAATTTATGATAAAAAATTGGTTACGTAATACATAGTGCATTACTTAAATTTAAGGAATGTTTTATGTAAAAACATAAATTTACGTATGGGTCCCATCTTTAAGGAATGCTATGTAAAACCACTGTAGATAGTTTTTGTTGCTTTACTTAAATATACATGTAGGACCCACGTTTACGTAGTCTTTATGTAATACCACTGTGGATGCTTAAGGAATAAGAATTATTGTCCGCTTAAAATAAGCTAAAAGAAATAATACAGCAACCTCTTCTGATTAAAATAACATTTTAATATGTAATGCCACAATATGTAAATTAGACGAATAAAGAAAGAACCTATAAGCTGCGAGTACTGCGAGAATATTCAATTACGTTTCTTCTCCTGCGTAGTTGACATATATAGTAGAAAATTAAGCCGATAGATTTAAAAAAAAAAAAAAACATATAACTTATCTTGAATGATTTTCAAATCAGTGAGTCCAAAAAACTGGACCCGAAAAGGTAGCAGTTAATTAATATTTTTTTGGAAGGAAAAAAGCAAAAAATATATAGTAGAAAATTAAGCCGATATATTTTTTTATCAAAAAAAAAAGCCAATAGAATTTTTTTAAAAAAAATAAATATATATCTATTATATAACTTATCTCTATATAATTTATCTTGAATGATTTTCAAATCACTGAATTAATATTTTATTTTTGGAAGGAAAAAAGAGAAAAAAATAGGCGATAGAATTAGAATTAAGGCGATATAATTTTTTATATAAAAAAAAGCGATAGAAAAAAAAAATATATATATATATATATATATATATATATATATATATATTTACTGCATTCGGTCGGTTTCAGTCACGGTTTTTTTAATAAAAAACTCAGAAAACGGTTTTAAAAAAATCATCGGATTTTTTGTTGTATATGGAACTCCATCAGATTTTTGTTGTATGGAACTCCATCAGATTTTATAAAATCCAGATGAAAGAAATCAGAAAAAAGACATACATAATGAAGTTTGAAAAGCAGTTGACTTACCTTTTAGTTGAAGAAGCACATGCTAATGTCAAGTCGGCAGTTCTGCCAATCTGTATATATTCAGAGGCAGAACAACATTGTTAATCCATATAGGTAATGACGATTGAAAATAATGACGTACGTATTTGTTCTGCATTAATCCGTAAATAGGAGTAGTAGAGAGAATGTAAAATTGAAAAAAAAAAATGTAGACCGAAGATAAAACTTCGCTGATAAAAGAATAGTCATCAGGCAGTGGTTCATTATGATGCAGAAGTGCAATAAAATAGCAGAAAGAATTAAATGTTACTTCAGCATTACCTAGAATGCAGAGAGAAGGATGTTTGCATGTACCCACCACCTGAAGAATTGAATTAGCAAATCAGATGATGAAATTAGAAAAGAACAATTAGAAAGCAATCGGAAAGGAGATCTTTTTACTTATGTGTACTCAAATCAAGTTAAGTGTTATTCTCGTTCTGGGTAGTTCTATTTATATGTAGAAGATGGATAAAGATAATTATAGATAATCAGTTAACAGAATTATCTTCGATTGAAGTCGAAGATAATAATTTTATATTAGTAAAGACAGCTAGCTGTTAATAATTTTCAAATCATAGAAGATAAAAAAAACAGTTGGGCTCAAAAAGCCAGTAAAGTAGCGATTTTCCACTGTAATAGAAGAACTACTTACGATATAGGTTGATCTCGGGGAGCATGGGAGATCTGATTTGATTCCCAGCATATTCCTGTTTCCATCAAATGCAATCCCTTAGGTCTAGTCGACATTTCTGAAGGAAGAAGCACCGCAAAAAAATTGACGATTAACACCGCAAAAAAAATTCTGAAGGAATAAGCATCGTTCTATTGAGCAGCTTCAGGGTTTCACTTGGCCCACACCTGGTAAGCAGCCGTCGTACTGTAGGCAATTGCATCGCACGGTTGCCGATCGCGATTCGGTGATTGCTGATAAGGGCGATGTGGTTACCAATCTGGCCGAATCCTTCGTTAACGCTTTGGCCGAAGAGAGAATTCTCGCTGGACACCGCTACACCCACCGCCTCTTGACCAATGGCCACCATCGTCGCAGGTCGTACCTATGTGGTCACCGATCTTTCAAATCCTGCCTCTGTGATTGCCGTTCTGGACAAAGGTGGGGCACATGCAGACACATTAGAAAAAAGCAAGAAAATAGAGAAAGAAGAGAGAAGAAAGGTCGGCCGTCGCAGAGAAACTTACCATCGCAGCATATCTGTCTTCGAAGAGACCGTGCTGTCGTCGTAGAGTGGAGAGTTGCAGTAGAAGAGTTGGAAAAATAGAGAATGGGAGGTTAATTAGGATAGAGAAAGAAGAGAGGTTTGAGAAGATGAAGTGGTGGCAAAACGTTTTGGCCAAAAAAGAAAAAAGTGGAGACAGAACGTGGAGAGTAGTGACAAAACGTGGTGGGGTAAATAGTTTTTGGTTCAATGACTAAAGTGCCCTTGGTCAACACAACTACAATTTAACTGAGGCGTGAATAATTTTGTAAAATAGAGTCTGTGTTATTTAGATATGCAAATTTATATACAGATAAATATGTGTGGCGGTTACAAAATGGCTTGCAGCCATTATATAATAGATAATACTATAAATATATATTGTGTATAAAAAGATGTACAACTTTCACTAAATAAATGAAGAAAATTAAATGTATAAAAATAAAATAAGTTTTTTTCTTCCAAATAAATCATGTTGTTATTAATATTGAGAGTGAAAGATTAATATAAGAGTATGTTATCTCTACATTAAGACAATTATGTTTAGTATGCAAATGATAAGTTGTCAAATAATTATTGGCTTGGTCCATATCTTAAGTGGTGGACAAAGTTCAAGAAATAATTTCTCATTTCGCACACAGAACAAAAGAGACGAGAAGAAATGGTGGCCGCGAAGATGTCGTACTAGGAATGCCGCCGCAACAGGTTGGAAGAGAACAATAAGCAAATGGAAGCTCTATACATTCCCCAACTTTCCCAGTCTCTCCGGAAATTCATCACCAAGCTCCGCATAATCTCTCTCAACCGTGCAATTTCTTATTATGATTTCAAATCAAGGAGAGATTTTACATTTTCATGTCTTATTTATCAGACTCTACAGAGGAAACAAGTTAAGCCTCGATCATGAGCAGTTGAGAAGCAGATACTGGAAAGTCGCAAAACTACCGTCTTCAGTTTACAGAGAAGTGATTCTACTAATGGATGTCGAATCCAAATTCTTCAGAATCCGATAAAGGCCGCTTACCAATTACTACAGAAGTCTTCTGCTCTCTTTGTATGTAAAGTTAACAATCATTTACAAATTAACTTTACCTGGATGGCTGTCTAGAATGTATATATATACTTATTATCATGTGTTGTTCCTTATTTTTTTCTGTTAACCTGAAGGTTACAAGAAATCCCTCCAGTGTCGAATTAGCATCCGATGAAGCCAGGGAAGAATATGCAATAGAGAAAGCTAAAGAACTGGTATCCACACTCGAACTCCAGTATCCGATTGTGGTTAAGTCCTTGCTCCCTCTCACGTTTCCGGTGGCTTCCCGGTGGTAATTTAATCATAGCTCCATTTCTGCTTAATTTTCAGTTGACTTAGACATAACCAAAACTTATTGCTGTGGGCGAAAAAAAGAGGTAATTGATCACATATTTTGATCTGTTACATTGTAAAATTTTGGTTTGTAGCTTTTATGTATGTTAGGCACAAAAAAGATCATGTGTTTCTTGTAAAATACCTTATAAGCCTGTTTTAAAACTGGTTTCTAATTTCTGTGACAATTTCCACCTGGTAGCAAAGATATGTCTGTCTTATTTCGTTAGTTTTATCTTGCTCGTCGAGACTTGGAAGTCTGATACATGTTGAATGACAGTGTGGGTGGAATGTCTTGGTCGGTTCTGAAACTATATTCGATATAACAGGGCCTACCAGTTGATTTATGCAAGAAAAACCTTCCGAAGAATGATGGTGCGATCACATTGGTTGATGAAGATGGTAAAGAATCTGAAACTATTTACTTGGCTCGGAGATCACGTCTTAGGGGTGGATGGAAAGGGTTTTCAGTTGATCATAAACTCACTGATGGGGATGCTGTGGTTTTCTAGTTGATCCGTCCCATCACACTAAAGATTGCTCCTTTTTTCTTCTATAAATCATTTCTCACTTCTAGATCTCATGCTCATATTATGATGTCAGGACCTAATCTCATAAAATGAGTTCCTATCTCCTGCATGTCTTGGAAAGCCAATGCCTTTACACTTTTCTTTTCAGGTGTACATTGCAAGGGCGAGCAACTATTACGAAGCAGAGTAGTTACTAGTTAGTTCTGAGCAATGGTTGGGCTTAAAAGCTGCAACTTTTCTTCAGCTGGAAGTGTTGTTTAGTGGGTTCCATGTTCTTGATCTTGATTTTGCTACTATGGTTGTAATCTTTTTGATCAGCCCATCACTGAAACTATATACTAGTGTCACGGGCTTGGAGCTTTCCACGCTCCCAGCGGAATACGCCCGCGGGGCATCCGGCACTCCCACGTCCGGATCAGCCCTCTTCTCTCCCAAGATCAGTTCTCGAAGCCCAACTCGCACTGCGCATACAAACGGAACGGGTCGTGGTTAGGGGTCTTTGCTCCGGAGAGCAGCTTAACTGGTTTTCGGCCTGCCCTGGCCATCATCAGGAGAGCGGCATTAGCTCCTGAACCAGCAAGATCCCGAAGGATATGCAACGTCTTACCGATAACAACCAAGACATTGGAACCAACCATTGGCTTGTAAGCGACACCCCATGTATAGGGGGGGGGGAGAGATCCACATCCATCACGTCCTGTCTTGGCTTCCAACTACTACTCCCCCCTAAAGAGCTTTATTTGCAAAAGCTACTCTAGAAGTAGTAGACGTTGCGTGTGCTCCAACTAGCACCAGTTTTCCAGGCACGTGACATTCTCCCCCACCCAACCAACGCAACGCCCTCGTTGCGTTCGTCCGCTGTCTTCCAAGGAATCTTCGATTCTTCCACCGCAGGACACACTTCACCACGCCATCAATATCTTCTGCTTTCTTGAGTATGGTCAGAGTTGCTTTTTGCGCATTGACTCCTCGTTTGAGAAAATCAACTTCAATCGTTGGGCACAGCCACGAATCCACGTGAGCCACCACTACGACCCCGTGGAAAGGTCTCCTCCTCAGTCCAGAGAAACGGCAATCCAACCTAAGAGACTTCCCACCCCATGGGCACGCTACTTGGCAACTTGCCTCCGCCCTTCCAGCAGTCGATATCATCACTAACTATTTTGGGTATAGACAAGTTGAGTCCACAACTTGCTTCCGCCCTTCCAGCAGTGATCCGCACAGCAACGCAACTCATCCCTCCTTATCGAACAACTCCTCATTCGTGTTCCTTAACAAGCCAATATATATGCGACTGTCCCATATCAGCGCACAACACTGAACTCTGGAGTGAAGGCCCACCTTTGTTCTTTAAGGCTTCCGAGCCGCGCCACTCAATGGCATCCCGTGGTAAAGTAACAACCACTATCGTTCAGAATCCGCAGCAGTAATTCTTCTATCTTGAAGCTCCCATGAAACGATCGAGAACTTTGCTCTGATACCACTTGTCACGGGCTTGGAGCTTTCCACACTCCCAGCGGAATACGCCCGCGGGGCATCCGGCACTCCCACGTCCGGATCAGCCCTCTTCTCTCCCAAGATCAGTTCTCGAAGCCCAACTCGCACTGCCCATACGCACGGAATGGGTCGTGGTTAGGGGTCTTTGCTGCGGAGAGCAGCTTAACTGGTTTTCGGCCTGCCCTGGCCATCATCAGGAGAGCGGCATTAGCTCCCGAACCAGCAAGATCCCGAAGGATATGCAATGTCTTACCGATAACAACCAGGACATTAGAAACCAACCATTGGCTTGTAAGCGACACCCATGTATGAGGGGGAGATATCCACATCCATCACGTCCTGTCTTGGCTTCCAACTACTACTCCCCCCTAAAGAGCTTTATTTACAAAAGCTACTCTAGAAGTAGTAGACGTTGGGTATGCTCCAACTAGCACCAGTTTTCCAGGCACGTGACACTAGTGTGTAAGTTGCAGAACTTTTGTGTGAATTATTACGCGGATACTGGAAGTAATGATGCATCATCGATCAATATAGCGCACTAGTAATCAATCATCATTATGTATATAGATATACTGGATAAATTTTGAAATTTAGGGGGCGTTGGGATGGACGTAATGTGAGATTACTTGAAATGTGAGCTGTAATGTGAGATTACTTGAAATGTGAGATTACAGTGTTTGGTTGTGCTGTAATGTGGAGTGTAATGTTAGATTACAGTGTTTGGTATGTGTTGTAATGTGGCTTTATTATTATTATTATATTAATTTATAGAGAGTATATTATATCTTAATATGATAAGCTTACCAAAAAAAAAAAATTTGACAACAACTAACTTCTTAAAGTTTATGTTTTGTGGTTAATACTATATTTATTTATGAATTCTAAAAACAAAATATGTAAACTCAGTATGCACAACTCTTAAAATTCTAATAGTTCAAACATTATATGTAGTTTTATAAGGTAATTTTCATAAAAAATGCATTGAAAAGACTTTACTCATTTTATACGAACATCATGTGCGTTATTATTTATTATAATAATGAGTTATAAGGTAGATAAAAAAAAACTACTAATAATAACAAAATTATTATCATAATAAGCTATAATGATAATACAAAGTATTTTGTCTATTTAATAAATATTAATAAAATAATAACACTCCTTAATGTTGGACGTAATCTCACATTACATCTGTTTTTGGATGTAATCTCACATTACGTTGAATGGAATTTGGACATAATTTGAGATTACAATGAACATTACATTACAATGCACATTACGTCGTTTGGCAAACCAAACAACGTAATATTGATGTAATGTGGGACGTAATGTGAGATTACATCCCACATTACATCCATCTAAAGACCCCCTAATGTATCCAATGCAACACTGCTCAATTAGTGGCAACTTACTTTAAGTGTTGTATCGAAAATACTTGACAAAAGGTTTGATCGCAATTGAACTGAAACAATGTATTATTAGGGAATAAGATATATTAGTACACCGATGATCCCTAATATTGACATGTCCACCTCAATTCTTCTCCGCCGATGCGACATGTCCACCTCAATTCTTCTCCGCCGATGTCGACTGGATCTCTCCAGGCTTCCGCCGTTGCCGACTGGACCTCTTCGGGCTTCCGCCATTGCCGACTGGACCTCCGGGCTACCTCCGTGCCGACTGGACATATCCGGGCTACCGCCGTGCCGACTGGACATCTCCGGGCTTTCGCCGTTGCCAACTGGACATCTCCGGGCTTCCGCCGTTGCCGACTGGACCTCTTCGGGCTTCCGCCATTGCCGACTGGACCTCCGGGCTACCGCCGTGCCGACTGGACATATCCGGGCTACCGCCGTGCCGACTGGACATCTCCGGGCTTTCGCTGTTGCCGACTGGACATCTTCGGGCTTCCGCCGTTGCCGACTGGACCTCTCCGGACATCCGCTGATGACAACTGGACTATTCAGGCATTCATCAATACTCTTCATATCAATATCGGCATTCTTGTCAGAACGTCCGTCTTGCGGGGGCGTATTAGAGAATAAAATATATTAGTAGATATATTTTATTATATCTAGATAAGTTTATATTAGGAATAGATATATCTTAGTATATTATCATATTATATTTTTCTTATTATATTATTATATATATATATATATATATAGATTTGTATCTATATATATATATATAGGTACATGAACTCAACCCTAAACAAGATCAACAATTATACAATTCTCATTTTTCTATTTGTATTACCAAATATAAGTTTAAAATTCTTCATTTTGTGGTTTTTCTTTTACGATTTTCTGTAATAAATTTCCTCACTGACTGAGTTGAGTCAGTCACATCAGTGCTATTCCAACGGTTGTCTCGAAATTCAAATGTAGGGTTTTCCTTCGTCTTCCTTCCTTTGCTTTGCCTCTTCCATTTATTATGAACTGAGAAAGCATCAACCTTCCAGAAGTCTCTCTTCCCTCTTCAATCTGTGTTCTGCATTCTGCAAGTGAGAATCGTGTCCAAAGGCCGCTGCACAAAAATGGTGGCTGCGGGGGTTGCTGCCGCCAACAAGACTTCATACGAGGAATGCCGTCGCCTGAGACTGGAAGAGAACAAGAAGAGGATGCAAGCCCTAAATCTCCCAAACCTTGCACAATCTCTGCGAAAACCCCCTCGTACTCCCACTCCCAGCCCCGTAAATCTCTCTCTCTCTCTATCGTAGCATTTCTCTGGATACAGTTTCTGATTTCTCGAGACTTGCAGATGAAGGTGGTTAAGCCACGGTCGTCGGACAAGCAATCGATCGTGGTAAGAAGGTCGGGTCGGGTGGCTAACTTGCCGGCTCCTGTCTACAGAGAAGTATGTCTTTGCTTTTTCCATGTAACAGATCAAAATGCTAGGTTTTTTTTGTCCATGAATCATGACAATGGAGTTTAGTTGAATTTTCTAGCTCTTCAGAACTCAAAGTTGAGAACTTTATATGTGCAGATTCTTTTCGACAAAGTCGACATACCTAGAAGGTAAACTCAAATCGTAGTCTATCTTGAGAGTCATTGTTACGGATTATGTTCCATGTAATTCAAGATTGACGGGGTTGATTTGGAATGATTAGGATTTTTAGGAGAAGGGAACCTTCAAACATCAAGTTGGCTTCAGCTGAAGCCAGAGAATTTGCATATCAGAAAGCAGAAGAACTACAATCCACATTGGAATCTGAATATCCTAGCTTTGTGAGATCCATGCTCCCTTCTCATGTCTCTAGTGGTTTCTGGCTGGTAAATGCTCTTCACTGTTATATTCATCTTCATTGTGTTCATATGGGACTAAGCTCAGCCTCTGTGCTGTTATGGTGGTTATAATACTACCCCATATCCATTTTATTCTCAATTTCTCTTCCTAGAGACCTAAACAGATTCTAGAGTGAATTTTCAGACGGTTAAGATATTTATAGTTGAAAATTGTTTAGTGATATCAGGTGCCATTACTTAAATGCATATATAGTTTGAAAAATCAAATAAATTAGTTGAAAACTAACTTGTTGATAAATAAAAGGGCCTTTCTGCAAGTTCCTGCAAGTCAATCCTCCCGAAAAATGATGCTGTGATGACTCTGATTGATGAAGAGGCGGAGGAGTTCCCGACCGTATACTTGGCTGGGAAATCAGGGCTTAGTGGTGGCTGGAGAGGGTTTGCAATTACTCATGAGTTGGCAGATGGGGATGCCCTGATTTTTCAGTTAATCAGCTCTACCAAAATGAAGGTATTGTTTGCCATCCATCCTTCTTTCTTGATATGCAGATTTTGGTGTTAGTATATGTAGCTTCTGCAGATTTCTCCATTTCTTACTGCAGATTCTGTTTGTTTTGCTGCATTGTAATACTAATTCTAGTCTCGTGCATTTTTCAGGTGTATATCATCAGAGTGGCCAGTTATGATGACGAAGATGGGAAGTCATAAATTCAGTCCAAGTTACTTACTGCTTACCAAGACGGAGCACCGTACTCGATTAACTTATCTAATCTATAACTATGTATGTCTTGATAGAGTTGTTGATCGGTTTCTCTATTATTTGCAGTTCCAGGTTGTGCTAACTGTCTTGTGATTACCAGAAGAATGTGTTAGCAATTTTGTTTAAAAGATTGATTCCTTGATCTATAGTAATTATTGGTAGCTGAATTTATACAAAGTTCTGGCTGGCAGAATTATAGTAATTTGTTTGATCAAGGAATTTCTTCAATACAAATTCCTAGTTGATCAATGAATGATCTGGCTTGCATATCTGAATCATTTCAATAGCATAGCGCGCCATTCAATTAAGCAAAGCATCTTATTGCTCCCTGACTTTCTTGAGTTCGGATCGATTCCAGAAGTCGAGTCGCGTGTCACGCCTCCAAGCCGAGCGACTATTCTCACAAGCCCAACCCAGCCTAACAGAGTCCGTTGTCCTTACTTGGACTATAACATGGATTAAAAGTACGTTTATGAAGTTAGAATGATTAATTTCATTGAAAAATAGTAGAAGAAAAGGGATGTTAGAGATAAATGAAATCTGAATGGAGGAACCCACAAGAAGGAGACATGGTGTTTTGGAGTACAATTACAAGATGCATCATCTCAAATTAAGAATCGAACTCTTCAAGTGTGAAGAAAGCAAACCCTAACCCTAGAATCGCCGGAATCGCCACAGAGAAGGAGAGAAGAAAAATATAACTGGTTTGCGGCTCATCAGGCTAAGTTAGCCTAAACTAACCTAACCCTCACCTTTTATATGGGCGGGGTCCTGAGTTAATACTCAAGGGTCCCCTAAGTTTGTATAACCTCCAAATAAGTCCCCAAACACAACTGGACTTTTATTAACCGATCCAACCAACTCGAGCCAACAATTAGACGGGTCAAACACGAGGCATAATGGGCCAAACCCATTAATCACAAACACCAGCACGGGACAACAGCAGCAACGGGCCAGAGAACCGGGCTTGGCCTTACAGGCCCTAGATTGCCCAATTCTCAACACTCCCCCTCAATATGGGAATGTAAGTATCCAACAAAGGGACTGTCTCAGAAAACACTCCCCCTCAATATCAAAGCCAACACACAGAAACCATAACAGCATAAACATGCCTTTTCAAGACTCAGAAATAACATCATCATCGTCTATATTTCCAACACCTGGAAAAATATTCACCATTCCCAACTTTCCAACCAAATAAAAATGTTGTTTGGCAGGCAAGGCTTAGTGAAAATATCTGCCAATTGTTCTTCAGTCTTTATATACTCAGCAGACACCACACCATCTAACATTTTTTTCCGAACAAAATGACAATCTATTTCAATATGCTTGGTCCTCTCATGAAAAATGGAGTTAGAAGCAATTTGTAAAGCAGCCTTATTATCACAAAATAAGTTGGAATGACTTTTTTGATCAAAACCAATTTCAGACAATAACCCTCTTAGCCACACTATCTCAGACACTACATGACCTATACTTCTATATTCTGCTTCTGCAGAAGATTTTGAAACTATATCATGCTTTTTTACCTTCCAAGAAATAAGAGATTCACCCAACTTTACACAATAACCTGTAAGTGATCTTCTTGTCTCTAAGAAATTCCCCCGGTCAGAATCACAAAAAACAGACAGCATAGGACTGCTAAAAGAAGACAGTAAGATCCCCATACCAGGCTCATTTTTAATGTACCTTACCACACGAAGAGCAGCATCATAATGTGACTGCTTTGGTTCCCTTAAAAATTGACTCAAGTTCTGCACTGCAAAGCTAATGTCAGGCCTTGAAATAGTCAAATAGAGAAGTTTTCCAATAAGCCTTTTGAAGGAAGTAATATCAAATAAAGCAGTATCATTTCCATAAGATTTTATAAAATCATCATATTTCAAACTGGTAAGTTTGGAGTTAAACTCCATAGGGGTCCTAGCAGTTTTCCCACCTGCCAGCCCTACCTCAGATATCAATTCCAAGGCATATTTTCTTTGGGACAAAACGATTCCTTTTTCAGAACGAGCAACTTCAATACCCAAAAAATATTATAACTCCTCTAAGTCCTTCATTTTGAAATTGGTTTCCAAAACTTGTTTTAGTTGGTTAATTAGTCTCTCACTGTTTCCAGTGATTAACAGATCATCCACATAAACAAGTAATAGTACCCAATCAGAATTTTCATGCTTAGTGAACAGGGAGTAATCATACATTGATTGAATATAACCAGAGTGAACAAGAGAATCAGTGAGTTTTTTGTTCCATTGCCTTGAGGCCTGTTTAAGGCCATATAATGATTTATGTAATCGACAAACCAAGTCCCCCTTCTGATTATTAAATCCTTGAGCAATGTCATGTATACTTCCTCATCAAAATCCCCTTGTAAAAAAGCGTTAAAAACATCCATTTGGTAAAGGGGCCAGTTATAAATGGAAGCAAGAGTCAAAACTGTTCTAACAGTATTCATTTTCACAACAGGGGAAAAAGTTTCAAAATAATCGATGCCATGTTTTTGCTTATAACCCTTAGCAACTAGAAGTGCCTTATATCTCTCAAGACTACCATCAGAATTAAATTTCAGTTTATGTACCCACTTGCAACCAATAGCCTTTTTACCTTTGGGGAGTGGAACTAACTCCCAGGTACCATTGTCCTCTAGAGCAGACACCTCATCCTGCATAGCCTTGACCCATCCAGCATCACTTAGGGCTTCCTCAAAACTGTTAGGTTCCACCAACTTAGAAATATTTGTCAGATAACAACAATATGCATAAGAGATATCAGCATAACCAATGAATTGATGAAGGGATGAGAAGTGGATCCTGTATTTGTAATATAGTCTCCACTGGTCATCCAAATGGGTGGTTTCCTTTCACGAGAAGACTTTCTAACAGAAGGAGCATCAGATGTGTGGTCAGAGGTATCATCATCATATGCAGGGGCAACAGGTGATTCAGTATCAGCAGATGGATCTACATCATGTGCTTCATCTATAGGGACAATATCATTCAACTCAGCATCCATCTCTATCTCAGGTGCACTTTTATCAATAATAGCACCATCATTGAATTTATCAAAATGAACTCTTCTTTGTAAAAAATAGGTAAGGGATCAGATCTACTACCAGAAAAAGGGAAGATACTCTCAAAAAATTTCACATCTATACTAACAAAGAATTTCTTAGAATCCAAGTTATAAAGTCTATAGCCTCTTCGAGTATCAGAATACCCCATGAAAACTGAGGGAATCCCTCTGGCAGCCAACTTGTCCTTTACCAAAACATTTTTTTGCAAGGCAATAACAGCCAAAAACTCTCAAGTGATGTACACTTGGTTTCTTTTTAGAAAAAACCTCTAAAGGAGATTTGCCTTTAAGAACACTTGTGGGTAAAAGATTGATCAGGTAGCAAGCAGTCAAAACACAATCCCCCAAAACTTGTTTGGAATGGAAGCTTGTAACTTCAGAGCCCTAGCCATTTCAATAATGTGTCTGTGTTTTCTTTCTACCCTACCATTCTGCTGGGGTGTGTAAGAGCAACTAAACTGGTGAACTATACCCTTATTCTTAAAGAAATTTTGCAAATGTTCGTTAAAAAACTCCCCACCATTGTCACTTCGAAAAATTCTAATGGTTTTATCAAATTGGGTATAGATCATCTGAACAAAGTGCTTAGAAGTTCAGTGACTTCATGTTTAAAATGCATAAGATACACCCAAGTAACACGAGAATGATCATCAACAAGAGTCAAGAAATATTTTTTTTATCATAAGTTGCAGTATGGTAGGGCCCCCAAATATCACTATGAACAAGATCAAAATTTGCATCTGCTCTTTTGTTAGAAATGGGAAAACTATCTCTGGCTATTTTGGCTAAAGGGCAAACTATGCAATCACTAGTTACAAGTTTCTTATTCCTTACAAAAGAGAGGGGTTCAATAGGTTGTAAAGCTTTAATAGAAGCATGCCCTAGTCTCTTATGCCACAGGTTGATAGGGTCATTATTCACACTATTTAAAGCCGAAGGTAAGGCAAGATTGCTGTTGGGACTGAAGAAGTAGAGACCAGATTGTTGATTACCACTGCCCAAGACCCTCCCATTTGAGAGGTCCTGTAGAATAAAAATATTTGAATAAAAAATGGCAGTGCAATTCAGGTCTTTAGTTAACTGAGAAATAGATATCAAATTGAACTTAAAATCAGGTAAATAAAGAATATTTCTCAGTTTCTTATTATCTCCAAAAATATAATCTCCTATCCCAACAGCTTCTGAATTCAAACCATTTGGTAATTGGACTTTGGTGTTGGAAATAGGTTTAAAATTGACCAACCAAGTTGAATTATTGGTCATATGATTACTTGCACCTGCGTCCAATATCCAATGATTTCCAATATTATAGTGTGAAGTAAGAGAAGGTATACCTGCAGCAGTGACATTACCATCATCTGAGGTGATTGCAGTTATCAAGGAGTTGACACCACCTCCATACCTCTTCATCAACATCTCAAATTGTTCAGAACTAAGTTGATGTTTCCTTGAGAGCTCACAATAGTGGAAACATTGGAAGTTCCAGCATCCTTTCCATCAACAGAGGCAGAATTGGCCTTGGAGCCAATGTCTTTTCCCTTCATAATATCTCTGTATTTAAAGCAGTTGTCCTTGTAATGACCTTTTTTCTTTCAGAACTCACACCCCTTCGAGTAACACCTCTCAGATGTATGTCCCTTCTTCTTGCAGTAATCACACTCAAGATTGGGATTGTTCAATCTCTTCTGCTTTGGGTCATTACCAATAGGAGCAACATTCAAGCCATTGTTCATATTCTCTGAGGAAATAGAGACACTAATGTCCCTCTGGCTTTCTTCTTGGATAAGAGTGTTGTAAGCTTGGTTAAGCGATGGGAGGGGAGGGGTCCAAAGAAGCAGGTTGCTTTTGATATTGGAGTAATTTTCACTGAGTCCCATGAGGAACTGAAAGAGACGTTGATTGTCCATATCTTCCAAATGTTGTTTGAATAAGGGATCATCGATGTGAGGGAGAGCACAAGCAATGTCATACTCCAACCACATACTCTTCAGCTTAGTGAAGAAAGTAGAAACACTATCCACTCATTGTCGACACAAAGTGATTTCTCTATGGAGTTGATAAATCCTCAAGCCATTCACTTTGTCAAAAAGTTCACGTAAATCCTTCCAGGCAAGAAATGCACTCTCAGAATACATGATTCCATCAGAAATATCATCAACAACTGAATTAATGATCCACCCAAAGACTACAGCATTACATCTATCCCACAGTGCATGTAATTTTTCATCATAAGCATCGCGCCTACAAGAACCAGTTATAAAACCTAACTTGTTCTTTCCAAGCAAGATAATCTGCATAACGCGACTCCATTTCCGATAATTGTCTTGTCCAGTCAATTTAACAGACAATAAACACTGGCCAGGATTATCATTCGCATGCAAGAAAAGAGGATGATAAGAGTAGACCTCAGTCGTCAAATCGATATTGCTCTCACCAGTGGTTGCAGTGATCAAGGTCGAGCCCTCTGGAAGCTTCGAATCAGACTCGTCACCGCCTCCTGACATGGCTTAACAAAAGAACAAATAGGCGTCGAAAAAGGATAGCACCTGAGGACGATTCGTTGGAAGCGAATCGAACTCTCAATCGGAAAACAATACGTTCCACAGGGGGTCCAGAGACCAGTGAAAGAAATCACGTCGGTGAACAATAGAGAGAGCTACCTAAAGGTCGCGATGAATTGTCGATGAGGAGCAAGTTCCGCTGAAGACGAAACGTCGCGAAGGTAAGGATCGTCACGGAAACGATCTTCGACCGCAGGATGAGGGGGGAAACAATGGAAGCGAGCCAGGAAAGCAGAACAGAGGCTAAATTGCCTCTTTCCGCTCTGATACCATGTGAAGAAAGCAAACCCTAACCCTAGAATCGCCGAAATCGCCACAGAGAAGGAGAGAAGAAAAATATAACTGGTTTGCGGCTCATCAGGCTAAGTTAGCCTAAACTAACCTAACCCTCACCTTTTATATGGGCGGGGTCCCGAGTTAATACTCATGGGTCCCCTAAGTTTGTATAACCTCCAAATAAGTCCCCAAACACAACTGGACTTTTATTAACCGATCCAACCAACTCGAGCCAACAATTAAACGGGCCAAACACGAGGCATATTGGGCCAAACCCATTAATCACAAACACCAGCACGGGACAACAGCAGCAACGGGCCAGAGAACCGGGCTTGGCCTTACAGGCCCCCGATTGCCCAATTCTCAACATCAAGTGTTCATAGAAGTAGAACATTCTTCTTACAAAGAGAATACGTTAATGTTTAGACACCGTTTTAAGAACAATACATGCATTGTTTGAAACCATTATATTTAAATTGATCAGATAATTATGTATTTATGGGAGCAGAACATAACTGGTCTTGTAGAATTGAATATAAAAAGTACTTCGATATGTTGTTGTCAATTTGATGAACTGTCATATTTAGAGACGCGAATGTTCTGAATTTACTGCTATTCTGCCTAAAAAAAATATGCTTCCTTAAAGAACATTAGGCTTTCCATAGACACCAACATTAAGTTGGTTCTTACATCTGTTTGGTGATGTTGTAATTCTGGACAAACTCGTTTTAATGTCATAAAATGGCCTGTTATAGTTGGATTTGATCCGAAAGAATTATATGACATTAAGGTATGTTACCCAAGCTTTCTATTGATATAATGATCACTGAAAACTGGGTTACATATAAAAAGTTATGAACCTTAGAAGTCATTTTGAAACGATGTGTTCCCTTTTGGAAGTCAATTTGCACGTAGCGCAATTTTACTGAAGTTTTAACCCTTGGTTAAATCGTTTCATTTCTGAATTTAATTCAATTTAATCCAATCGGTTTCAAACATGATCATCATTACAATTTATTTCATTTAATGGAGTATTAACAAAGAAACATATAAGCAATATATAAGCAATGCATCAAACAGCTAATTAAGAGGATCGAATAGCTTGGGGAATGGTAATCAATACTATGACCGAGCATTTGTTACGTGCTAAAAATCAAATGTTTCCTTTATTTCAAGGAACATTATTATTATCATGTATCTTATACTGAAAATCAAGAAGAGGTTCATTTTGAAAGCAAATAAAGATAAAGTCTTTCATTCAATCTTTATATCTTCGGGGAAAGTTCCTCAGGTCTGTGCTTGTTCTCCTTCTCGGTTCTGTAATCCATAAAGACAAATTGAATTACTCTCGACTATAAGGAGTCCTGGAAGAACTTATGAGGTTATCATTATTCTTCAGCACGTACCTTGGGAGGATTGGTACAAGCAATAGCAAGGTGTCATTTCACGCCACACCTGAAACACGTTCGAGTTTCCTCTTTACGTGTCTGTTTTGCTTGCCTTTTCTTGCCACCGAATTACTTTTGCTTGAACTTCTTCTGAGGTTTTGGAGCTAAAGGCTTATTGGCCTTAAACTAAAGTCCCTTGCCTTTTCTCTTGCGCTTACCCTTTTGCTCAGATGGATGCGAGGATGCAAGATGCATTTCCGCTCTCGGCTTTTCAGCCTTGAGACGATCCTCTTCCAAATCGAGATAGACTCGTACTTTCTCGAGGTCATCGAGTTGAGTGGCATGGGTAAGGTTCATTTTCATGTTGTTCCAAGAGTCAGGCAAGGATCGGATCACACATTGAACCTTCTATTCGTCGGTCAAGATTTCTCCTGCCTCCTTGAGTTCAGCAAGCATGTTAGACATATGTCTAATGTGCTCTTTCATTGTGTGCTTGGGATTCATCATGTACGAGTCTAAAGCGATGTTTAACGACCGCTTATGGGCTGTGGTGTAAACACCAAACCCTTCCTTAAGACCGTTCCACAGGTCCATGACAGACTCATAGTGATCATATCCAAAGATTATATCATCATCAAGCAGTGACAACAAGACGGAACGAATTTCATGGTCCTTTGCATCCCATTCATCATGGAATTTCTTCAGTTCGTCTATGAGGTCTCCCTCCGGTCTGACTTTCTTTGAAGTCAAATGCTCCAAACCTCTCATTTCAGTAATTACCATCCTCGCGCGCTTATTCCAGATCTTATAATTGTTGCTGTTCAATCTCACTCCCTTATTCATTTGGGAGATTACATTGCTGATCGCAGTCATGACTAACACATCGATGATTATGCAAGAAAAATAAAGAAGACAATAACATTTTGAGAAAGAATTGCATACACCATATATCTATTAAGATTGAATCCGACAAATAACGATTCCTCACTCATCTAAACCAACCGACCACCAGTAAACCAATGGAAGATGGTTGTGAAAAAGAGTTCACATTACCGTCGTTTTCAATCCAATAGATCAGTCTTTTAAAACGGTTTTAATTGCAAATTACCGGAACGGAAATTTTAAAACAAGCATACGCGATCTTGGCTTTCCCAAGACCCTTTTTATTTTGGAAAAACATTCCGATGATTTCACTCATTCATATATATTTCTACTATTCATGTAAATTATCATACGCAAGTAACATTCATCATACAATCCACATTCATGCTTACACGTCATGCGTCTAATGTTCCGAGGAACTCATGCATGCATACATAATTCTACTTCCAAGTAAATTATCAAATGCAACTACATCCTCAACATTCTAACATACGTGTCAAACATGAAAATTCCACAACAATCATACATATTTAGCGACTGGTTTTCGATTTTAAAAATAATTTTAAACATTAGTGGCTGATTTGCAATTCATGCTTATATTCAATCACGCAACATCCTAGACATGAATCCTATAGGCTTTCTCAACCATCACAACATGTTATCCTAGTGTGCATACCATATATTTAAACAAGGCTCCGTCCACAACATGCAATATCCAGCTAGCTTGACTTAGTCAAGACACATTTCTAATCATGCACAAATATATATTGAATAATAAAGAATTGCAATTCAGCCCACTAATTATACCGGTCCAATAAAAATGTATCTCTGAAATCCTTCCCCATAATCGAAACAAGGCATAAAGGTTATCAACCCTTGAGCACTGTGTAGGCCTAATAATTGTCAAAACATTTGGATTTTAAAACTTGACCTCCCTATTTTAATTGACTTGAATTCGGTTTTGAAAATACGGTTCGGTTCAGTCAATTTCAGTCTGATTTGGTCCGGTTTTAAATTTAAAATCTGGTTTGGTCCGAACCGGTCCAATAAAAATAGGGTTCGGTTCGGTTCAACACACGAAACTGTTTCGGTTAGATCCACTTAGTTACCCCGGTCCGACCCGACCCGACTAGGTCGAACCGATTGAGAAAATTCAATTCGGTTTTAATTCTTCCCGGTTTGACACATTGGACCGGCCCAATAATTAAAATATGAAAGGTTGGGCCGAAATGTTTACTTGTGGCCCAAGTAGGGTTTTAAAGTCCATTAAAATATTTAACTTAGCCACCAAGAAACATTAATTATATAAAATAATTTCCAATATTAATAATATATATATATATATATATTTCGGACCTTAATTAAAACATATATATATTTTTTGCCAAAATTCTATCTTTAAGATTAAATCAATCAACAATATATATATATATATGTAAAAATCGGCACCTATATATATATATATATATATATTATTTATTATCAATATCTTAAATAGGAAACATATATTAACAATATATTTTCTCAATCTTTTAGGTAACTAAAATATATCAATAATATCTTTAACCTATTTAAATATTTAGATATATTGATAGTTATATATATTTCTATATATTAATGTGAATCTATCATAATGTTCCCAATTATAGATATATTGTTACCTAGAATAAAAAAATTAAAATATGGTAAAAAAAATATAATTTTAATATTTGTGCCGAAATTTATCCATTTGTGACTAAGAAATTAAAAAATTTACCTTGTAAATCACTAGGGTTTCGGCCAATAAACACTAAATTGGGAATAAGTTGTCAAATTTCAAGATCAGATTTTAATAAGATTTACAATCCAATGTTTTATTTTGATAAATATCACATTTTTCTTGAAGATACCCAGAACATCATGAAAATTTCGGACCACCATAAACATAAAATTTCAAAATTTTAAAAAAATCCTTTTAAAAATTTCGGTCTGAAAATTTTAAATTTTCAAGAACATCAATTTATCAAAATCATGATCTGCTAACACAAGATCTGATACCACAGTTAGATTACGGGGAGTAATCACTACGGATACTAAATCATGGTACATGCTAGTAATCGAAATTACGCAGCAGAAGATTCGCACATACCTCAAACGATGTCCGTGTTAGCATAAGGTGATAGGGCGCCGTAATTTGTAGCCCGTAATTATGTATGTGTTACCTAAGACAATTGGGTAAATGTCACATTAGGGTAATTGGGCTAGACCAATATCCCAATTGACATGAGAGGCCCAAAATTGGGCCTCCCACATACTAGGTCCGGCCGAATTGTTTAATGGAGGGCAAAGTGGACTTTTGTCATAAAGGGGAGTGTTAGGGGTTTTTCATAAGTGATTAACAACTCCACATTAGAGTGACTTAGAGAGAAAATCCCTCCTCCCCTTCTCCTAGTTCGGCCGAACCTCTCTACTCATAAGGGTGTGCCAATTTGCTTTCTAAGCAAACACTCCGAAGATCTGTCCCCGCCGAAGAACTGATCAGAGGCTTTGCTGTGGAGCTATACTTCGTGGGACTTCTTGAATAAGAACTTGCACGAGGTTCCGTATGGTGGATCGATAACTCCCTCCACAAGATCTTGGTGAAGAACACTAAAAGGTATGTGCGAATTCTTCCGCTGCATAATTCAGATTACTAGCATGTACACGTTTTAGTGTTTCCTAGTATTACGTCCTCGTAATCCATCAGTCCGTAGTCCCAAGATCCTTCCTGCAGGGAGTTCACGATCCTCCGGTCGGCACTCGTAGAGGTTCTGGTTAAGGAAGCCCTACGTGGTATGTTCTCCACAGCAAAGCCTCTGATCGATTCTTGGCAAGGGACAGATCTCTGAAGTTTTTGCTCGAAGGCAAATTGGCACACCTTTGGTGACTATAGGTTCGGCCGAAACTATGGTGTTCTTGGGGAAGAGTTTTCTCTCAAAACACCACTTAAAGGGAATTGTGATTAACCCTAATAAAACCCCTAACTCTCCATATATATAGGAGGAGTAAAGTGGACAAAAGTCCACTTTACCCCCTCCTAGGGTTTCGGCCGGCCACATGTATAGGGAGGCCCAATTTTGGGCATCTCATGTCAATTGGGATTTAGATCTGGCCCAATTCCCTAATTTGACATTTACCCAATTAACTTAGGTAACATATACATATAATGGGCTTCAATTTACGGCGCCCATCACCATATGCTAACATCAAGTTCTCTGATAAAGCCATCGCCTGGTTCTTCTCCACGCCTGAGCTCGCAGGAATCGGCTCAAGAGAAGGCCGCTCCATCTAGCGACGAACACCAGAAGTCCAGCATTTGCAGCAACAGCTCCACCTCCGCGAACGATGAGGACAATCTTGAAAATGCTTGCCTTGCGCTGGAGTATCAGAACCTTCAGAAACGCTACAATCTATGCAGGTCTTACTTGGAAGACCTCACGAACGAGATTAATTCACTCCGCGGAGAGAACCCAAAACTCGCACAACATAAATCGAAACAGAGAGATGAATACCTAATAATCAAGACAATAATAGAGATGAATACCTCATGATGGCCTTTTTTCCCTTCCATGGCTTCTTTCTTCTCTTGGCAGTTCAAACAAAGGAAAGGGTGATTGGAGTGATGAAGACAATTTAGGGTGATTGGAGGGAGTGAGGAAGGAAGGAAGCACGTTTCAGATGGAGAGGTGGAATTGGGGTGATAAAATAGGAGGAAGAAAGCTTTTTGAAGGGGGACCACCGATAGAAGATGAAAGGAATTTGGGTAATTGGAGAAGCTTCTGAAATTGGGAGTATAAAGTCAATTTTCCTTTCCGACCGGGTTCGAACCGGGAATCCGTGCCATGGCCGGTCCGGTTCTGATAACACTGGCTGTGATTTCTTTAAGTTTTACGTAATAGTATTGTAGCCTAATTGAAAGAGATAGGGGGAGAGAGTGATGACGTGTCAGACAGACCGAGGAGAATTATTAGATAACTCAGCTTTACCACGTGGATTCTGACATGTTACCCCGCACCCAATAATTCAGTGCCATCTGTCTCTTTACCTCCTGACTGAGATTTTCTTCCCTCACTCACACCCTCTCTCTCCCACGTGAAATCCCATTTCACCTTTTCTTAGTCAGTATTTCTCTCACATTGTTAATTCTCTTTTCAATTTTTTTTCTTCTTTATTTATCATTTGCCTTATATTTCTTTTAATTGTTTTTATTATTAAAATTGATTATTTTTTATATATGTATATAATTAATATATATATGTTAGTTGGGTGAAACTTAAAGGAAAAATGACACGATTATTATTTTAACATAATTTTTTATAATGTAATATTAGCTGGTAAAAAATATTATAAAAAAATGTACAATTAAAATCTAATTATTCGGTTAATTGTCATTTAGGATTCATCCAATTCAATTAGTTTTTAAAAAGAACGGTGAAATATTTAACTCATATGTAGGGGTGTCAAATGATCACAGGTACACGCTGATGGATAAATGTCCAATTCGGGTTCGTATTTACGCTTCGGGCCTCGCAAACACGTAAAAAATCACATCTCGTCTCGGAAAACGTCTCCCAATGGTCAAAAACGGTCCGGAAACGCATTTACGCGTGACCGGACCGGACATCCGGATTGCGGTGCAATCCGGAGGTCCGGATTGCAGCAACCCGGACGTCCGGGTTGCATGCAATCCGGAGGTCCGGATTGTGCAATCCGGACCTCCGGATTGCATGCAATCCGGAGGTCCGGATTGTGCAATCCGGACCTCCGGGTTGCGCAATCCGGAGGTCCGGATTGTGCAATCCGGACCTCCGGGTTGCACAATCCGGAGGTCCGGATCGCACGGCAATCCGGACCTCGCCGAATTGCCCAATTTCGACGAGGTCCGGGTTCCGCCACGGGTATTGCGCGATTGTCGTATCCGTGATTACCGTGTCCGCGATCGCCGTTACGTGTAGAGAAGTCAAGTTCATGCATTTCCAATGTGGACGACGGTTCCCGTTTGTCTCCTTGAACCGTCGTCGAACCGCTCTAAAACCGGGTCCGGTCTCAAGGAAGCCTATAAATAGTAGGCCTTGGGCACCCATTTTCACTCACTCTCTCATTTTGCCCAACTTTGGTATTTTGAGCTCTGACTTCTCTCTAGAATTCTCTCTCTCTAGAAATTACCTTTTTGCCACTATAGTAACTTAGGCATCGGAGAGGGCTCCGCTAGCACCACCCCCCCCCTCTCCGTGCTAGCATTGGTCCTTTTGCGCAGGATCCGACGCTCGAGGCGCAATATCACCGGATCACCACCTAGCCGGGTCACAACCTCCGTAAGAAGGGTCATTCCCGCACAACCTCAGACGCGTCCTCGTGACCTCAGTCGTCCCGGACGCAACATTGGCGCCGTCTGTGGGAATCGAACAAAAGGCTACAGAAACCATGGCAAGTGATCACAACCCTCCCGAGGAGGTCAAAAACCCAAGAAAAAGGCCCGGGCGCCCCAGGAAGTCACCGGCGAACAAAAGAGCAGGATGCCAAGCTCCAGCTGGGAGCCAGTCGGGACCCTCCCACATCCCAAGAGCTACTTCCGTAGCTTCATCCATACCAACCGACACTGTGCCCAACGCACAGTACAGAGAGCCAAAGGACAAACACCACGCGCATCCGCCTGGTTTCGAGCCACAAACACATGGAGAGGAGTCTCAGACAGAAATGCCTCAGGGCGAACAGAGAGCGGGGGCAAACCCGATGCCCACCATCACTCCAGCAATGATGGCTGCGCTGGAAGAGTTACTTGCACTCCGCGAGTATCTCAAAAACCAAGGATATGAAGCTCAGCCACCTCCGAACAACCAACAGTATACTGCACCAGCAAGGGAGACGTCGCAAGACACCATTCGCTATGGCAATCCCTTCCAGGGTGGGAACCAACAAGCGAGATATGAACCAGCACGGTCATATACTCCTTTCCAAGGAGCACAGCAATGGAGGCACGAAAGGCAACCCCCATTCTACCACCCGCAGCAACCAGCAAGAGACGATCCTTATCAGGCCACAAGTAGGGATCAGTCTGACATCTATCGAAACAATGGTCAGCCAAAACCTTCAACAGGTTATGCTGAACCAGTAAAGGGATTTACCGCAGCAATGTTAGAGGAGCTGGTAGAGAAGAAAATGAAAGAGGCAAAAATGAAGGGCATGCATGCTCTCGAAGAAAAGGCATCACATCCATTTGCTGACCACCTAGTAGACAGTCGCGTCCCAGACGCACTGTATCGAATTGGAGGCGACTCCTACCGGGGAAAAGGAGACCCAATTGAACACGTGCAAAAGCACGAGGCCTCCCTGCTGGGCAGAACAAAGAACCCGCATCATTTCGCAATGACGTTTTCACAAACTCTTGCCGGATCTGCAGCACACTGGTTCTTCTCACTGCCTTGTGGAAGCATCACTTCATGGGCGGATCTAAAGGCCAAATTCATCCAACGATACATGGGCGAGCGCACACTGTTGAAAGGGGCCAACGCCCTGGACGATGTCCAACAGCAGAATGAGGAATCCCTTGCAGACTACTACGTCCGCTTTAATCAGAACATTTCAGACATTCAAGGAAACCTGACCGAAGGAGAAATTGTTCGGGCATTCATCCGAAACCTTGGCCGAAGAGGCAATGCCTTAGCAGAAAAGATGGCCAAGCGTCCGGCAGAGTCCATGGAAGAACTGGCCGCGAGAGTCAAGGAGTATATAGACCTGGAGAGATTCAGAAGCCAGAATAAAGCGAAAATTGCCGCAGCTAAGGCGAAAGACACTCCAAAACAATACCAACCATAGCCACACCCAGGCAGCCAAGGAAAACATTGGCAACCTCAGCCAAAAAGACCTTTCCAAGGGGATTTGCAGAAGCCTAAAGAAATAAATCTCGCCGATTGCATCCCTCTGAACGCCTCGCTGTCGGTGATTTTGAGAGAAATGAAAAATGCAAATATGTGGAGGGAGCCAAACAATTTCCGGAAAGGCCCACTGGGAAAAGACAAAGACAAGTGGTGTGAAAACCACGAAGTCTTCGGCCATGAAACTGACAGCTGCGTCAGTCTTCGCTTCCGAGTCAATAACTTCGTCCTCAAGGGCGAATTAAAACAATTTGTGGACCAAGGCAACAGCCCCTCAAAAAAGACTCAACCAGAGTCGTCAAGAAAATCAAACAAAGGAAAAGAGAAAGCCCATGACAACCCTCCGCCAGCCAAGCGAGGAGTAATAAATGTCATACATGGAGGGCCTGCCGCCGGAGGACACATATCCAATGCCCGGGACGTCTATGCATCCCAAGCAGCAACACTGCCAAAATACGGAAAGCGCAAGCAGCCCGAGCAAGAAGATGCAGTCATCCAATTCTCCAGGGAGGACTTGAAGCATATCGTTTATCCCCACGATGATGCTTTAGTCATTACCATGGACATTGACGGGTACGATGTGAAAAGAATTCTGGTGGATGGCGGAAGTTCTGCTGACATCCTACATATCAGAGTTCTGGAGCAACTAGGGAAGTCTATCAGGGACTTGTCTCCGGGTACTTTCTCATTAGTTAGCTTCGCAGGAGCAGCTACACAACCATTGGGCACAATTACACTTCCGGTCGTCCTCGGCCAGGGATGGAAAGCATTGCATATCAACGTCACTTTTGTAGTGGTAGAATCCCTCGGAGCCTACAACGGAATCTTGGGACGAACAACGATCAATCCCTATGTGATCGTGCCTTCCACCGTCCACCAAAAGATGAAGTTCCCGACAGAGCATGGAATTGGAGAAGTGCTGGGCGATCAAATAACCGCAAGGCGTTGTTACGTTAACGCCTTGAGAGCAAAGCACCAATACCATGTGGCCATGGTAAACTCTTTCAAGAGGCAGAAAGTGGTTGACGAAAGAAAGAAGCAACCAATGGAACAAGCCATTACAATCTGGAAACCGCAAGAGAGCATCCAGTTATCACCATGGCAACAGATTTGGCTCGTTCAGCAGGGAGAGGACGAGCCAATCTTGGAATACTTCATCAAATTCGCCTCCAACGCCTCAAACGCGAAAGCAACAAGAGAAGATGTGATAAGCGTGTTCTATGCAAATATGAACGCCAGATCTTTCCTTCTCTTTGGACGAACTCACGGATGGCAAACAACAAGGACCATGGCGGATTTAAAGGAAAAGCTTGAGACAGCAATCTCTTGCGAGCAAGAACTGAGGAGGGGTACACCCCTCAGTTGGGACAAAGGTGTTCGAGCAGAAACGAACAACCGGGAAGACGCAAGCTTTGGTATCAACAACATCTTCACACCGCTAAACACGGTGGCAGAAGACATTTACGTCAACCTGCTAGAGAACAAGCTCCCAAGTCCGCTTGCCTCGGAGACAGCTTTCTTGGGCAACAACATCAAAGAATGGTGCAAGTACCATAAAACCTGGGGGCACAACACAAACATGTGTCCACCATTAAACTGGGAAATCGAAGAATGCATCAGGCAGGGTGTACTAAGGCGATTTGGCGCAACCAACTACGCGACATCATCATCAAACTAGCCATGACGAAATGGGAGAAAACAACTCTTTTCTAGATTACTTTGCGCATTCCTACTACCTCTAGTATAATCAATGTAAATACACGCAAGTATCTAATAAAACCAATCTACGTTTGTAGGTACATACTTATCTCTTGCACGCTGTTTTAAACGCGAAGCAACAAAACTACGCGCATACTATCTACTTCAATAATCCAAGAAACTATACCATGTGCAAGAAAAATCTATTACGCGTTATGAGAACGCTTATCAACACCAACATATCAATTATCTACATCAACAAGGAGTTTATTTCTCCATTCATAACATAGGCCTCTACCTCTAGAAGGACTTCAACTACAAGCAATGTCTCGGATTAACACCAAGACCTATTATTAAAATGACGGCTATTCAGGACGTCAACTACATACAATACTTTGGAATAACGCCAAGGCTTATCATCAAAATAACATGTTGAGGTATCCTCTTTTCTAAAAAGACAATCCCCATGTTTACTTATCTTAATGGCATGCTGTGACATCCCTGGTTAGAAGCAAATCCTCATGTCCATAGCCATCCCCTGGATTTAGAACAGGATGGGCATACGGGGCTGATCACCCCTCAAATGACGGAGGTTCTCTGTTTAGACAACCACCTCACGACTATATGTGTATATCCTGTTTAGGATTCACTCTATATGTGTATATCCTATTTAGGATTCGCTCTATATGTGTATATCCTGTTTAGGATTCACTCTATATGTGTATATCCTGTTTAGGATTCACTCTATATGTGTATATCCTGTTTAGGATTCACTCTATATGTGTATATCCTGTTTAGGATTCGCTCTATATGTGTATATCCTGTTTAGGATTCACTCTATATGTGTATATCCTGTTTAGGATTCACTCTATATGTGTATATCCTGTTTAGGATTCACTCTATATGTGTATATCCTGTTTAGGATTCACTCTATATGTGTATATCCTGTTTAGGATTCACTCTATATGTGTATATCCTGTTTAGGATTCACTCTATATGTGTATATCTTGTTTAGGATTCACTCTATATGTGTATATCCTATTTAGGATTCACTCTATATGCGTATATCCTGTTTAGGATTCGCTCTATGTGTGTATATCCTGTTTAGGGTTCACTCTTTATAAGCGGAAGTCCTCTTACTAAGACGACAATCCCGCTCTACAAACTTCCAAAACCGTGATGTGTGATTCCTGGACGCAGAAAACACACATCACATTTCATACTCTCAAAAAAGTGCTACATGGTCCCTGGACGCAGGAATCATGTATCACAAACATTTTTGCCAAATATTTTGCCAAATTATTTATAAAATGATCCATATATCAAACTCATTTATAAAAATTTTATCTACACGATTTTTGGGGTGTACTATGTTCAATGTCAAAATATTTTTTCCTAAGTATATTACCAACACACCTTTTAAGGTTTGCAAAATGCCTTTCCAAATACTATACAGTTTTAACGTATGCTTCCCCAACGCGGGATGATACACGCTGGCAGGTGCGCACCCTGTTTAAAACTCATAACATACAAGTCGAGTCTTGTACAACGTCGCCTTAGAGTGGAACTAAGAGACGGTATAAACTACATATCTTGCCTAGCCAAGATTACACCCATCAAATAGTATTTTCACGTATGCTTCCCCAACGCGGGTCGATACATGCTGGCAGGCCAAAACATATATAGCAACAAGCTATTCAAGAAAGAAAGGCAATATGCGTAATGCATCATGCAACAAATCAGGATAACTTCTCAACTTATCAATCAGGAGGTGGCTATCAGTCACACCTGTAGGGGACTATGTTTACGACACTAGTCATCCACATTCAGCAAACACAGTAAGTGATAACGGTATGAAATATTACTAACAAGTTATCATGCAAATCATTGTGTTTAAAACAGGTTCATACGACATAGTTCCAAGCGAACAAATCTCTAAAACATAGAAGCCGGGGGGCAAAGCTGGCTCTCATATGAGTTCAACAACGTCGAAAAAACGACACAAATCAAAGAAGTCCATCATCCCTGTCAGGGCTAAGTGGAACAGGCAAATGTTGCACGCTAGTGCCGCCACCATCTTCTCCAAACAAAAACGCAAAATCAGATGTTGCAGCATCTAGGCGACGAAGCTCGGCCACTTGCCTAACAGCAGACTCCGCATATGGCCCCAACCTGTCAAAGGGAAAGCCAGGAGCAAGAATGTTCACTCTACGAATAAAATCCTCGGCAAAATCGCTGAGCATAGGAGTGGCCTTCGCTGTAGCAGCAGTAGTAACTGCGCTATCAAATCCAGGAGTAGAGGAGAACTTGCTAAGTCCTTCTTCAATTCCAGCCTTCATCTCTACCTCTCGAACCTCCCGGCAGGCAACCTTGTGCTTGCCTACGTTGTCCGAAATCACCTTCTCAATGGCGGCATTCTCGGATTCAAGCTGAATAACGCTGGCATGATCAGCCTCATAACGAGCATCAAAATCCGTCTTCTTCAAGGAAAGACGACGCACTTCATCTTTGGCCCCCTGAAGCTCTTTGGACAAAGCGGCAGCTCTGTCAGCAATGGCACGGTTCTCCTGAACAAGCTCTAACATGAAAGAGGCCATATGTACCATGTCGGAAACAACCTGAGAATAAGGACACAATAAACATATATATTCGGGGGCAACGAACATAGAAAAGGAAAATAAAGAGATACTCACTGGAGCAAATCCAGACAGTGACCTCTCAACAAATGCCCGCGCCTCCTCGTCGCCCGAGGGCCGGACAACTCGATCTCCAGGAGGAATGGAGCGTCGAAGAACACGCACGCCGATTTCAGGCATGCTCATCTGGGAATCCTTGGGAAAAGTAACACCTCCCGCCACGTATGGCATCCACCTACCATCTGAAATATCTCCATCCAAAGGACGAAGCAAATCTGCACGCCCAAGCGGTGGGATCGCTACATGAAAAACAGGCAGCGTTATACAAAAAACCAAGTAAAGCATATAAGGATATAAAATAAAATGTTCAGCTTATACCAGAAGGATGAGAACGCTCCACCTCGGACCGCTCCTTCGAGCGGGGGGCAGCCAACACATCCTCGCTACTACCAATCCCCTTCCCTTTATGGCAGGAAGGAGTTGGGACGGTCGCAGTAGTCTTCGGACGCTTTGAACCACTCGAAGAACGCGTCCCAGCGGTGGACCGTTTAGAAGAGTCTGGCGCAGCAACGACGCGATCAGTGACTAGCGCTGTGCGACCTGCAAGTAACGAAAAGTCACAACCCGATCAACAAAATAAAAGATTGCTCCTTCAGGAAGCTATCTACCTGCACCACGTCCAGAAGTCGCTGATACTCCGGAAGCGAGAGGGGTAACAATCCTCCCGCTAGAAGCAATCTTACGAGCGGCAGCCGTCTGCAAAGACGAGCTTTTTCCGTCAAACCAACCTACAGTACAACATGGAAAAAGTTACAAAAATGATCAAACATACCGAAGTTGCAGAAGGGAGCACATGGATCCCTGCATCAATCAATTCCTGATCAGACGCACGCAGTGAGCAAGTGAAGCTGCGCGATTGTTGACAACGGTATATCTGTTTTATCACTTCTTTATCCGACAGTGAAAGCTCCCGAAAAGTAGGTGCAGGATCAAACTTCTGAATATACTCAACGTCCCAAGTCGTCCCCGCATCATGAACAAAGAAATAATGATGCTTCCAGTGATCAGCAGACCGATCCGCAGTAGCGACCAGTCGATAGCTGGGATCCCACTTGGCTTCTCCAAGTCCAAGTTCTTCAAAACCGTCGCCTTGTAAGTTCGGCCAACGAACTCTCACGCCACACAAGCCCGCTGAATCTGAACTCCTAAGCTGGTAAAAACAGCGAAAGAGAGTGCGAGAGTAACACCAGGACTGCTGATGAAGCAACACTCTGAAGCAAGTCCATACTCGGATCCCATTAGGCGTAAGATCTAAAGGGGAAATTCCATAACCACTACAAAGATCAACCAAATCAGAGCAGTACGGAAACCGCAAACCCTCCCTAACGTGTGATGTGTACACGACAGATAAATCCGCGGGTGGAGGAGTAGCATCCCCTAGACTACTATCAGGAAGTACCTCGAAAGGGTAAAAGGCCTCGGTGCAAGCATCAAGCCCTGAAGCGCTAGCATACAAAGTGAACAAGGATCTATCCAGGCGGTTAGTATGATACCCAACCAATGCCTCAATCTCTCCAGGAGGAGATACCCCACTAGCTACACCCCCGTCGGTATCCAAAACACTATCTGCCGGTAAAGCCGGACCGACGTCCAAACTATCCTCTATATCTGAAGAAAAGGGGGTCTGCGATAAAGGGGTGACAGACTTACTCATTATACCAACGCGTCCAAAAGGAAAACAGCTCCACAAGGAATTGCTACAACCTCACAACCTGCAAAGAAACAATCAACGTCAATGCGCGTATCGGCATTAACGCGTGCATCATCTTCACATGTCGACAAGGTAGCACGTCGACAAGAAGAAAATATTTTCTAAGTGTTTCCATGTACGTACGCACATGTCGACAAGGTAGCTCGCCGACGAGAAGAAAATATTTTCTAAGTGTTTCCACGTACGTACGTACATGTCGACAAGGTTGCTCGTCGACAAGAAGAAAATATTTTCTAAAGTGTTTCCATGTACGTACATACATGTCGACAAGGTTGCTCGTCGACAAGGAGAAAATATTTTCTAAGTGTTTCCATGTACGTACATACATGTCGACAAGGTTGCTCGTCGACAAGGAGAAAATATTTTCTAAGTGTTTCCATGTACGTACGCACATGTCGACAAGGTAGCTCGCCGACGAGAAGAAAATATTTTCTAAGTGTTTCCACGTACGTACGTACATGTCGACAAGGTTGCTCGTCGACAAGGAGAAAATATTTTCTAAGTGTTTCCATGTACGTACGCACATGTCGACAAGGCAATAATCAACGACGCAACCATTAACACGCATACAAACGTCAACGCGCGTATCAACATCAATGGGCACTATGTCCGAACGGGGAATTCTATCCCAACCGTCCGCAAAAGCGAAAATCGTCTAAGTTACGAACCAACAACGATAATAACGGCAATCAATCAGCGATTATTCAACATGCAAGCATCAACAAGCAGTTCTATACGGCAGTGACGAAAAATAACTTAGACAAACGACAATCCGGCGACACCCCGAACTCAGGCCGAAGCTTCTTTTTAAATTGAGGTTTTTAAATTACCTCAAAACAGGACGAAAGATATCACAATGGATTCCTCTCGTCGAGACGATTCCGGGAAGGTAAGGACCGCAGCGAGGCGAGGTCGGGAAGGCGGCGCGTGGGGCTCACGCTCCGGCGAAGCTCCTCCACTCGCGGTGGCGCGTGAGGGCGCGTGAGACGTCCCCTGGAGAATCCGAAGGTGGCGCTGGAATCGTCGGGACGAAACGAGTCGATTGGTGGTGTCAATTTCCAAAAACAAGCAAGAAATCAGACTCGAAACTGTCAAAACGTATTTAAGCTCCACGACGGCAAAGAAACTTTGAGCACAAAGGTAATTCCGGGAAAGGGGAAGTAAATTACCTGCAAATGGATTGAAATTAGGAGCTCCCAAGGTGTGGGAAGGATAAGTGAGAATATGAGTGTTTATTAATCCCTAAGAAGATGCTTTGTGGATAAGGATCGAGGATTAGTTCATCTACACACAAGACTAAAACCCTTACGGTATACTCTATCCTCTCCTCTCAAGATATCTACTCTCATACATATCTTGACATCATTCGCACGTCACGCTCGCATGATTCATGATTTGGAAATCACTTAGCCATTTTAGAAACATACAATTTATATTTTCTTGCATTACGTATTTGCGATCTTGCCGCGTCCATAATTCTTGCATACATGTTGATAGATGCACTCCCGCACAAATGCATTACTGTTTACTCGCGTCCCCGACGATGATCATATTCGTACATATGTATTTCCCATCGCACTAACCATAGTGACAGGAAATAAAGTCGTTTGGCCGAAAAATCAAGCGACGGACGGAATCGAGATGTCTGCACCCGACCGTCGATCAAAATTGAAAGGTTAGCGTCAGACTCAAATTGGACAAGTATCCTAACTTAAAATAGAGTCAAGAAAGGTTCTAAACCGTTTCTTGACTCGGGGGCAAGTGATGGATAAATGTCCAATTCGGGTTCGTATTTACGCTTCGGGCCTCGCAAACACGTAAAAAATCACATCTCGTCTCGGAAAACGTCTCCCAAGGGTCAAAAACGGTCCGGAAACGCATTTACGCGTGACCGGACCGGACATCCGGATTGCGGTGCAATCCGGAGGTCCGGATTGCAGCAACCCGGACGTCCGGGTTGCAAGCAATCCGGAACAATCCGGACCTCCGGGTTGCACAATCCGGAGGTCCGGATCGCACGGCAATCCGGACCTCGCCGAATTGCCCAATTTCGACGAGGTCCGGGTTCCGCCACGGGTATTGCGCGATTGTCGTATCCGTGATTACCGTGTCCGCGATCGCCGTTACGTGTAGAGAAGTCAAGTTCATGCATTTCCAATGTGGACGACGGTTCCCGTTTGTCTCCTTGAACCGTCGTCGAACCGCTCTAAAACCGGGTCCGGTCTCAAGGAAGCCTATAAATAGGAGGCCTTGGCCACCCATTTTCACTCACTCTCTCATTTTGCCCAACTTTGGTATTTTGAGCTCTGACTTCTCTCTAGAATTCTCTCTCTCTAGAAATTACCTTTTTGCCACTATAGTAACTTAGGCATCGGAGAGGGCTCCGCTAGCACCACCCCCCCCTCTCCGTGCTAGCATTGGTCCTTTTGCGCAGGATCCGACGCTCGAGGCGCAATATCACCGGATCACCACCTAGCCGGGTCACAACCTCCGTAAGAATGGTCATTCCCGCACAACCTCAGACGCGTCCTCGTGACCTCAGTCGTCCCGGACGCAACACACGCCGACCCACGGGCCCACCCCGATTTTGCCCCCACCGACCCATGGGATATGGGATGAGTCCGAATGTGCGTTCATGAATTAATGAGTTTAGTGATTTTGAAATTAAATTTATAATTTATGATTCGAATATGGATGTGACAGGGTTTATGATTTAAGATTAGTGATAGTAGATCATATCATCGTAGGCGACCCATAGTGCCCCACTCCACAAGAAGTATGGAACAAGCACAAGTCAACATGGTCAACCCGCAGGGCGGGTCCAAATCTAGTGATACCCGCCCCACCCTATTGACCCCTACTCATACACATTTAGGTTCTTTAAATTATACTTGCAGTGTGCTACCGCGATTAAGAAAAACTAGTAATATTTACAAAAAAAATATATTATAAAAAAATTACTAATTAGTACATTTCGCTTAAATTTGTCATAGTATATAAAGAAAAATATTATATACATATATACCAATATTAATTACATATATAAATTAAAATAAGCAATTTTAATAATAAAAACAATTAAAAAAATATAAAGCAATAGATAAATAAAGTTGCTTTTAATAATCTTTCTCCTTTATTTATCTGTTGCTTTATATTTCTTTTAATTTTTTTATTATTAAAATTTCTTATATATATATATATATATATATATATATATATATATATATATATATTATTTTTCTTATATGCTATGACAAATTTAAGCGAAATGTACTAATTAATAAATTTTTATAATACTTTTTTTTTAAAAAAATATTACTAATTTTTCTTAATCTCGGTAGCAACACTGCAAGTATAATTTAAAGAACCTAAATGTGTATGAGTAGGGGTCAATAGGGTGGAGCGGGTATCACCAGATTTGGACCCGCCTCGCGGGTCGACCGTGTTGACTCGTGTCCGTTTCATATGTCTCGTGGAGTGGGGCTCTATGGGTCGCCTATGAGGATATGATCTATTATCACTAAGCTTAAATTATAAACTCTCTATATTCACATATCCAAATTCAACTCCAAATTCGAATCATAAATTATAAATTTAACTCCAAAATCCAAATGACTAAACGTAGGGGTGGCAATCGGATCGTGTCGTGTCTATTCGTTTTGTGTTGCTAGTGACACATGTGTCTACTCATGTCGTGTCAAAACATGTTCACTTTATTTTCGAGTCGTATCATGTCTGTGTCACCAAATTATCGTGTCGTGTCCGTGTGACATGCGTGTGACATGATAAGTGTTATCTCAAGAAAATCAATAATACTAATATTACACATTTGGCCCATATTTTTTACAAATATTAAAAAATGATCCAAAATTAACCAACATCACATTTTCATAAATAAATTCATCATTATTTTATTTTTAATTAGTATAAATGTTACGGGTCCATGGTGCAGTGAATATGAGTAATAGTGTAAATATAAAATGGATGGGCATGAAACCGGTCTGGCCGGACCGAATCTGGGCCAGATAAAAAATGGTTTAAACAGTTCCAGTTAGGTCCGGTCCAAATTTTGTATTGGCTAAGGTATAAGTGAGAAAAATATGGTCTTGTTCGGGACCGTTTTTGGACTATTTTGTAAAAAATAGTTCGACTCAGTCCAGAACCGTTTCTTCCCATTTTTATATATAAACTTACAATAAATTGTAAGAAAAAAACAAATCCAAAACCATTCTGGTCCAGTCCAAAACCAGTTCGGTCCAATTCAGGATCGTTTCCAAAGAAGTATACTAATGGTTCTTGGTCAGGTTCTCCACTTCAAAACCTAGTTTGTTTGGAATGGGTCTGAAATATACCGGTTCTAAACAGTCTGGTCGGACCGGTTTTTTGCCATCCCTAAATATATATTAATTTAAGGGCTTAGTTGCAATATTGAAAATGATGAGCTCTATATGTAAATATTAAATTTTAAATAATCGTGTTTATTCGTGTTTAGCTGTGAAACCGTGTCTATTCGTGACTTAGTCGTGGACATGCAGTTCTGAGCTACACAGACATGCTCATAGTCGTGTATATTCGTGTCAGAGAGTTGTTTAGACACGTGTCGTGTCGTGTCAGAAATTGTCACCCCTAACTAAACTCATTAATTGATGAACGCACAGTCGAACTCATCCCATATCTCATGGGTCGGTAGGGCAAAATCGGGGTGGGCCCGTGGGTCGGCGTGTAACCGTGACCCTTTGACACCCCAACATATGAGTTAAATATTTTGTCGTTCTTTTTAAAAAACTAACTGAATTGGATGAATCTTAAATGACAAATAACCAAATAATTAGATTTTAATTGTACATTTTTTTTAATATTTTTTACCAACTAATATTATATTATAAAAAATTATGTTAAAATAATAATTGGGTCATTTTTCCTTTAAGTTTCACCCAACTAACATATATCTTAATTATATACAATTATAAAAAATAAGCAATTTTAGTAATAAAAACAATTAAAAGAAATATAAGGCAAATGATAAATAAAGAAGAAAAAAAAATTGAAAATAGAATTAACAATGTGAGAGAAATACTGACTAAGAAAATGTAAAATGGGATTTCATTGGGAGAGAGAGGGTGTTAGTGAAGAGAGAGAAAATCTCGGTCAGGACGTAAAGGGACAGATGACACTAAATTATTGGGTGCGGAGTAATACGTCGGAATCTACACGGTAAAGCGGAGTTATATAATAGTTTCTCCAGATTGTGGGGTCGACAGAGGAAGAAGAGAAAGGTAGGCTCCGCGAGATTCTCTGACTGTCTTTTATTTTCTTATGTGAAATTTGAAGGAAGTGTCTGTCTGGTTGATGTTGATGCCCATCAAACTCACCGTCTCTCTTTTCCCTCCAGAAATCCTCCCTCTTCTTCTTCTTTCTACAGAAGAAACAAACAATATGAAATCTCCGATCTAGAGATAAACACTAGTGACAGATACGGAATTGAAGAAAATAAGACGACGACCGGCGGTCTTACAGACGGATCCTTCATTTGTTACTACTATATATATTTATTTAGCCTCTCTTCTTCCTTGATTAATTGCCAAGCGGATCGAATGCCTCCTCCTCCACCGTTTGATGTTTCCTTTCTTGCTTCACCTCCATATTCTGTTTCGCCAGGTAATTCCACCTTTGTCTTTATTTGTACTGCTTTTAGATTTTTGTTGTTTGGGGATGATAATGGAGTTCCCCGCCGACTCAGTTATTGCTAGGGTTTGGCTTTCTTTTGATACATAGCTAGCTTTGGTTGCATGGATTGTTCATCATTTATTGTTACAACATAACTCAAACATACAATGAGGTTTTCCACCCCGACTATTTGATCTTAAACGCTGGACTGCTTATTGTGGAAAAATTTTGCTTCCAGAAAGAAAATACAGACTAATGGAAGATGCATTATTATTTGATCCAAGTACAGGGTCCCTATACTTGAATTGAAATCTTCTATCCAGATGCATGAGTTTCCTTTGAGATAACCGAAATGCTCAGTTTTTCTCCATGTATCATTAGGATCTAATAAGGCAAAATCAAATAAAAACGTAATTAGCATTGGCTCCATTCCGACTTTTCATCGCTATAGGAAGAAGAATAAGGAATGAATTAACTTCTTGCTTATTTCTGGATAAATCAATACAGAGATGAAGGGTGTTCTGAAATTGATTGCAAGTTTGGCATTTCCTTGAATTGAAAAATCATCACGCAAAAAAGGAACATGTCTTTGATTTAGGTTTCAATTTGATATTACATTGCTAGGAAGACGTAGGAATTAACCTCTTGTTTCGTTGTGGATAGATTTCTGAAAACTGACGAGGTTCCACAAGTAGTAACTTTTTCTGCTCTTGTGATCCAGCAAACAGCCTTAGTTTGTGTTGATGGATGATGATGATTCAAAAAGTAGTGCTACAGTAATGCAAGTCGTCCAACCGTCTTTTCACAACTCTTCTTCTAGCGTCCAAGTTCATGCCCACCCTCCACATACAACTAATGGGGTAGCAGAGGATGTCTTGTTCCATGACGCTCCGGATGAATCAGTTCTGGAGCAAGGCTGCCCCCCGCCATTGGCCCAGATCAACAGCTCCCCTCCACCCTTATTGCCATCACACGATTCATCGACGAAGCATGACCAGGGATTTATAGCTTCAGTTGATGAAGGAGCTGCAGAATTTAAAGATACTTCTCCCACATTGGAAGGGGAAGCCGTGGCAGCAGCAAGTGGTGGATTTCCTGGTGATATTGGAACTGCCACTCTGGGGAATCCTTTTCTTACATCTCAAGAAAGTAGCAAAGAGCAGCCCCACATCGAAAATCCATTTCTTACACCTCAAAAAAGTAGCAATGAGCAACCCTACGTCGAGGCTCCATTTCTTCCACCTCAAGAAAACCACAAAGAGCTACCCAAAGACGAGAATCCATTTCCTATAGCTCAAGAAAGTAGCCAAGAACTACTGCAAGTCGAAAATAAAAGTCATCCACCTCAACAAAGCAGCAAAGAGCACCTGCAAGCTGAAAATACATGTCTTGCACCTCAACAAAGTGCCCAAGAGCAACCCCAAGTCAAAAATCCATGCCTTCCACCTCAAGAAAGTAGCACTGAGCTACCCAGAGGTGAAAATCCCAGCGTTCCACCTCAAGAAAGGATTAAAGAGCAGGCTCAAGTTGAAAATACATGTCGTCCACCTGAAGAAAGTAGCAAAGAGCAACTGCAAGTTGAAAATCAATGTCGTCCACCTGAAGAAAGTAGCAAAGAGCAACTGCAAGTTGAAAATCAATGTCGTCCACCTGAAGAAAGTAGCAAAGAGCAACTGCAAGTTGAAAATCAATGTCGTCCACCTGAAGAAAGTAGCAAGGATCAACCGCAAGTTGAAACTTCATGTCTTCCACCTCAAGAAAGTAGCAAAGAACAACCGCAAGTAGAAAATTCAAGCCCTCCGCCTCATGAAAGTAGCAAAGAGCAACCTCAGGCCAAAAATCCACCTAAAGGAAGTGGCCATACAACGAGTGATTCTAGTGAGGAGCCATCAAAAGCTGAAAACTTGATCCTTGAACGTATTTCATTCTTCAGACGCAAGCTCTCTCTATCATCTGTTGATTTTGACTCGGCTAGTTGGTACGGGTTTGGATCTCCAAAGGTTAGTTCACCTTCAAGAGTTGCTAAGAATGTTGGAGAGGGCAGAGGTCATGTTGATACAGCTGCACCGTTTGAGTCGGTGAAAGAGGCTGTTAACAAGTTTGGAGGAATTGTTGATTGGAAAGCTCATAAAGAACAGAAGGTCGAGGTAAGACCTTGTCTTCTGCTATACTGGCCTTATTCTGTGCTGCTAATTCTTGAATGATTTAATTATCAAACGTGTTATCCAGTACCTTTATGAAACAGCTAGCTATATAAAGGATTTTCATTTGGTGCAGAGGCGGAAACTTGTGGAAGAAGAACTCGGAAAAACCCATGAAGAGGTCCCGGAGTACCGGAGACTGTTTGAAATAGCTGAGCAGGAGAAGAACCGGGTCCTTAGGGAGCTCAACTCCACCAAAAGACTCATCGAAGAACTCAAGCTTAACCTCGAGAGAGCAGAGAAAGAAGAGAGTCAGGTGAAGCAAGACTCGGAGCTCGTGAAGCTCAGAGTGGAAGAGATGGAGCAAGGTGTGTCTGATGATGCCAGCGTGGCGGCCAAGGCCCAGCTTGAGTTGGCCAAGGAGAGGCACTTTTCGGCGATATCTGAGCTGAAATCGGTGAATGAGGAGTTGGAGGCGTTGAGGAGGGAGTACGCTTCTCTGGTAGAGGAGAAAGGGATCGCGGTGAAGCGGGCTGAGGAAGCAGTTTCTGCGGCCAAGAATGTGGAGAAGACGGTGGAGGAGCTGACAATTGAGTTGATTGCCACCAAGGATTCCTTGGAGTCTGCACAAGCTGCATCTCTCGAGGCGGAGGAACAGCGGATCGATGCTGCGGTCACTCGGGAGCAGGATTGTGTCACTTGGGAGAAGGAATTGAAGGAGGCTGAGGAAGAATTTGAGAGGCTAAATCAGCAGGTGGAATTGGCCAGAGACCTCAAGTCGAAGCTCGATACTGCCACTGCCTTTCTTGCTAACTTGAAAGCTGAGCTCTCTGCGTATATGAGCTCCGATGGCGGCAGTGGCATTGAGGATTCCGAGAAGAAGAACCGAAGGGATATGCAGGTATCTGTTGCTTCTGCCAAGAAAGAGCTTGCAGAGGTGAGGTTAAACGTCGAGAAAGCCACTGCTGAATTGAGTTCATTGAAACTCTTGGCAGCCTCCTTAAAATCAGAGCTCGAGGAAGAGAAGTCGGCTCTTGAAGTCGTGAAGCAAAGAGAAGAAGCGGCATCAGCGGCCATCACCAACTCTAAGGCTGATTTGGAGCAGATTGGGGCAGAGATCAGACTTTTTCAGGCAAAGGATATGGAGGCCCAAGAAACTATGATGGGGGAGCTTTCGAAGCAATTACAACAGGCAGCAACCGAGGCTGATCGGGCCAAGTCGGAAGCCTGGTTGGCCAGAGAAGAGCTTCACAAGGCGAAGGAGGAGATGGAGGAGGCAAAGGCTGCGGTTTCTACATTTGAGGCCCGGTTGGTGGCGGCCCGGAAAGAAATTGATGCCGCCAATGCCTCGGAGAAGCTTGCCTTGTCCGCCATCAAGGCATTGAAAGAGAGGGAATCGGCACAAGGAGGCAATGGCGATGCGGATTTGGGCTCAGTTACACTGTCATTGGAGGAGTATTACGAGTTGAGCAAACGGGCCCATGATTCGGAAGAGCAAGCCAACACAAGGGTAGAGGCTGCCATCTCCAAAATCGATGTCGCGAGGGAGTCTGAGCTCAAGAGCCTGGAGAGCCTCGAGGAGGCCAATCGGTCATTGGCAGAGAGAAAAGAGGGCCTTAAACAAGCTCTGGAAAAGGCCGAACAGGCCAAGGAAGGGAAATTGAGGGTGGAGCAAGATCTCAGGAAGTGGCGGTCTGAGCACGAGCAGATGCGCAAAACCGGCGATCCATCCGGTTCGTCACAGGAACCGGTAGGAGAGCTAGAACCGGGAGGTTCAGTCGAGAAGGATTCATCGAAAAACTTCATCAACTTTTCGGCACCCTCACCATCTCGGCTTCTTAGCAGCAGGGGGAGCAGCGATTCGGGTGATGTAAAGGTTGCGAAGAAGAAGAAGCGGTCGATTTTCCCGCGCATATTTTTGTTCTTAGGAAGAAGAAAGAGTAAAGCCTCGTCGTAATAAGCATGCCTGGTTGCTCCATTTTCTTAGGAGACCCATCATCTCAAGGTGTTTCTACTTCATATTTTATCTATGTGGTCCAAATGGGTTAACGCTGTTAAAATAGTGTTTCTTCATATGACGGCTGTTTTTTTATACGAGATAATAAAGCCGTCTTTTTGTTGTTGTTGCACGAGGTGTCGTAGTGAAGTTGTACAATGGTGAAATAGATAGCAATTGAGGGAGAGTTTGTATTATTACAAGCAGCACATGTAAAAAAGAAATGATCAATTTTGTTGTTTCATAACAGTTTTTCACTTATCCATTTGATTTAAGGGTTAAAGTACTTTTTGTGCCACATTTGACCAGATAAGTTTTTTTTGCCATATGTTTAGCTTTGTAGGCTTTTGGTGTCATATGTTTGAGAGGTTGTATGTTTTTTGTTCTTCCCTTAGTCAACAGTTAGTTTGACCGTTAAATACTTTTATTTTGTTCAATTTAGTCCTTAAATTTATATTTCTAAAATTTAATATTTACACTTTAATCTTTATTGTTTGCTCAAGTCACCGTCGAAGGCCGCCGACCACCACCAATCACCTTCAAAGCCGCCGCCGACCACCACGAAAATGGCCGGCCACCACCACTTGGGGCTGGAAACCACCCCAATTGGTGGTGGTCGGCCCAAATTGGTGGTGGTCGGCCCCGATTAGGGCTGCAGCCACCACCAATTGGTGGTGGCCACCCCAATCGGAGCCGGCCACCACCAATTGGTGGTGGCTGCAGCCTTAATCGGGCCGGCCACCACCAATTGGGGCGTGGTGGCCGACCATTTTCGTGGTGGTCAGCGGTAGCTTTGGAGGTGATGAGGGGTGACTTGAGCAAACAATAGGGACTAAAGTGTAAATATTAATTTTAGAAATATAAATTTGAGGACTTAATTGAATAAAATAAAAGTATTAAACGGTCAAACTAACTGTTGACCAACGGAAGAACCAATCAAATACAACATCTCAAACATATGGCACCAAAAGCCTGCAAAACTAAACATATGGCACCAAAAACCTACACTGCTCAAACATGTGGCACCAAAAGTACCTTTAACCTTTGATTTAATCCATTCCAAACTTTTTGCTTTGCTTGCTTGTTTCTTTTTATACTATATATGCTTCACTTTTGACCCAAAAAAAAAAACTTTTTGGAGATCCAGGAGTCTCGAGGCTTTCGGATTTACACCCTTCCGAGCCCGGGGATCTAAATTAATTTTGAAGATGAAACTAATTTTTTTTCTTCAGAAAATCATGCATTTCCAAACATGTCTGGGAAATTTTGGTCGAAATGGATCAGCAGGAAATCTAACAGTGCCATAAATAAAGATGCAGAACCATCCATCAAGTACTCTGCATTGATACGATTCTTATTCAATTATATTATTACCATAGAAATGGTGAAATTTTTTAAGATAGATTTCTAAACTTATCTATCACATCTTGGATGGCTTTGGGAATATCTCAGGAGTGAACTTCTGTGCAGCGCTCAAACTTCCCTTGATTTTCATTGCACCCCTGCAAGTGCAACACATAATGTTATGCAGGTTAGATTTCTTGTTGATGTATATCTCGAGACTATATGGTGCAACTACTGCAACCAAAAATTCAAAGCTGATTCAGTTCAGTACCTCATAAAAGCAATTTGAGGGTTCATCTTTCCAGTGGCAACCTTAATGAAGTCCTCATCTTTGAAGGAGAAAGTGGCATCTGGCTTCCCTCCCTCGTACGGCCCTGATTTGAATACACAACAGCAACAATCGACAACATATAAGCACCATTTAGCTTTGAGTACATATAAAAAGATATCGCATTTGCTGCATCACGATGTAAAGGATCATTTTTACGGTAATCTGTAACAAATAACAGTATAGATAGACTCACAAACCCCATCATTGATCTAAACATCAATTTCAAACATAGAATTGATGCAGATTCTGCATATTAGTAATTTACATCACAATTGCAACCAAAAGAACCAAGGAGGTCAATGCATCTATATTAAAGCCACTAAATTGGGAAAACTAAGCAGACCTTATCTTCAAAAAATAGAGAAATGTTATGCCATTGAGCCACCTTAACAACACAAAAGACTATTGGAGCACCCATACGTACGTAGAGAAAGCATACTATACTTTATTGACTCAGCTGTAACATCATGGATTTATTTATAGATGTCCCTGCGCTGAGAAATTTCCTTAGGAGTGAGTGGCAAGAGTCCAATTGGATTATGAATTGTCTGGATTCAATGATTTTGTAAAAGGAATGCGTATGTTAACCCTAGAAGAACTAGATCATCTAGCAATGCGAAGCTGAGGAAGAACACTTCAATCCACGATTAACAGAAATTCTGCTATCAGGATCACAATCTTTGAAAGCCATAAAAATTGAGAGAAGGATAAACCCTAACTAACCTTTAGTAACTTCGCCTTTCTTCAGATCGACCACATAGACAACCTCGTTGAACCCAATTTTCTGCAACCACGAAGATAGCAGAAAATCCAAACAATTAAAACGGCAATTCTGATTATACTAATAGGAGGAAGAAGTGGATCATACACCTTAGGGGCGATATTGATTTGATAGACGAGGCCAATCTTCTTGGTGATCGCCTTGCCGGCGTCGGTGGCGAGGTGGAGCTTCATCTGCTCCAACAGGGCATCGGACTTGAGCGCCGTCGTTGAATCGGCCATTGATTTCGGTAGTTAGGAACGTATCGCCTAAATCACAGGGATAGAATGAAGCAGCTGAGGCCTGAGGGATCGCGGCTTCTTATCGAGAGAAGAAATGGGGCGGTGTGGTGTAGGTGTAGCGTGTGGGCATGGCAGTTGTAGAGGGAGCCTGCAAGGAACAGAGCAGGAGATGAGGCGATGGTAGATAGCATGTGTAAGTGTAACTGTAACTACTACGGTTAAAACTTCTAAAATTTTGATTTTAAATATGATAATTGACATTTCAATTTTACGGGAACTCCAGAATTACCCAAAAATCACTCCTTAGTTAGTGAAAGGAACAACTAGAGTCAGAATTTTTTTAAATTAGTAGTTACTTTTTTTTTTTGTTGCCCGAAAGTTAGTAGTTACTTGATACTTAACTAGGTGCTAACCCCGCGCTACGCGCGGGGCGATATGCTAAATTGAAAACATTAATATATATAAAAGATTAAAATTTTGTTCCGACTTACTTAGTTTTAGACCTATAAAATATTAAAATTATGCTCGGGTAACATGAATTTAAAAAAAAAAAAAACTATTATAAAACTACATGTGATCGCACAATTTTTCTCTTTGTATTACAATTTTAAAACAACTAGATACCTACGCGCGCTACGCGCGTGCGCGTTGTCTTCCTGAGAATGTTGTAATGACATCATTAGAATGACTCCGGGAATGATACAATATCTGCTCGATTCCTAGGATGATACAAGAACATAACCGTATTTTCTTAAAAAATTAAATTAAACTATGTAACATAATGTTATAATGAAAATAAAAAAAAAAATTCTAAAAAATTTAAAGTAAAATGCTCGAGGGACCGGGAGCAAGAACATTCACTATAGAGCTCCCGGTCCCTCGAGCATTTTACTTTAAATTTTTTAGAAATTTTTTTTTATTTTCATTATAACAGTATGTTACATAGTTTAATTTAATTTTTTAAGAAAATACGGTTATGTTCTTGTATCATCCTAGGAATCGAGCAGATATTGTATCATTCCCGGAGTCATTCTAATGATGTCATTACAACATTCTCAGGAAGACAACGCGCACGCGCGTAGCGCGCGTAGGTATCTAGTATAAGCATTAGGGAAATCCACTTAAGTGGATTAAAATATCAATTTACTTTTGTTTACGATTATAGACATACGTGAGCATTGCAAAAAAAATTGACTTAATTTATGTAAAATATAATATATTATGTAAAGTTTTGAACAAATTATTAAAAAATTATAGTAATGCTCGAGAGACTAAGAATCATTTAATGTGTTTTTGTTTCTTTTTAGTTGAACAACTGAGAGCCCTTTGGTGGGTGATTTTTTTTAATAAGGTTTTGGTCTTATATTATCAGAGCTAATAATGCAATTTGTAGTTCTTTAAAGCCGGACTCATTATGTCTCAAGACGACAATGCGCACACTTCTAGCATATACCAGTATATTTAATATACATATTAGGAAAAACCACTTAAGCCATTTAAGAAAAAGTTAATTTGATTATATTTTGCAATTGTAGATTTATATGCACATAATAGTAGGGTTAATTTAGTTATGAGACTATTAAAAATTAACTAAGTTTTTTTTTTAAATAATAAAAATACGCTAAAAGTGAAAAAACAAATGAAAGAACCAATTTTCAACAATAAATCATACTTTGTATCATAACATTTATTCGTGAAAATATATTAATATTATTGGCTATTAACGTATCATCATGAGCTTACAACGATATGCATTAGAAATACATTAATATTATTAATTAAATTTCCAAACATGATCATGCGATTCCGATAATTTTTTCTCTCGGTCCATCTATAATTTATTTTAAATTTTTAGATTATATTTAAACTTGATATAATATTTTTTTCGCAATTTAGGTTAATTTCAGTATTCGGAACCAGTTAATACAATTAAGTATTAAGATAGTAACAAAAGTTTATTAGCATATATATATGGTAAAGACGTATGGCTTTTATGCATTAAATCGTAGGTGGGTATATGTTTTTGCTCATTTTTCGTTGAACAACAAAGAATCCCTTGGTGCGTGATTTTTTTTTAATCAAGTTCTATTCTTATATTATCAGAGCTAATGATGCATTTGTAATTTCCCTAAAGCCAGACTCATATATCCCTAGACGACAATACACACACTTCTAGCATATACCAGTATATTTAATATACACATTAGGAAAAACCACTTAAGCCAATTAAGAAAAAGTTAATTTGATTATATTTTGCAATTGTAGATGTATATGCACATAATAGTAGGGCTAATATTTATGTCACTATTCAAAATCAATTAAATTTTTTTGAAATAATAAAAATACGCTAAAAGTGGAAAATGAAAATGAAAGAATCACTTTTCAACAATAAATCATGATTTGTATCATAACATTTATTCGTGAAAATGTATTAATAATATTGGTTCTTAACGTATCATCATGAATTTACAACGATATGCATTAGAAATACATTAACATTGTTAGTTAAATTTCAAAACATGATCATCATGCGATTCTAATGTTTTTTTTTTCTCTCGGTCCATCTAGAATTTATTTTAAATTTTTAGATTATATTTAAACTTGATATAATTTTTTTTTCACAATTTAAGTTAATTTTAATATTTGAACCGTTTAATACAATTAAGTATTAAGAGAGTAATAAATACTTTATTAGCATAGATGGTAAAGATGTGTGCCTTTTATGCATTAAATCATAGGTTCGATTCTTTGTAGTGACAATTTGTAATGTTTTTTCTTCAAATATTTAGAAATAATAAATTACTACAAAATCCTAAGTTAATTGATTACATTAATTAATTCAACTAATATTCAGAAGGGTATTTGTGTAAAACTAAGTTCTGCCATAATAATATAGATAATCATATAAAAATTTGGCGGTTACAAAATGGCCTTTGGCCATTATATAATAGATGAAAAAAAAACAATTAGTTATCTAGCCATTTATGTTATTCTTAACTCTTATATTATTCTTATCTCTTGATACTAACAGCATAAATAGTTAACACCGCCAAAATTTACAAATACATCAGCAACAACCAAGTATAAACATGTTAATGGAACCCCCAAATGAGCACAAAACTCATCTATCTACATCTAAAAATGCCTCAAAAAGCTCAATAAATCTAAATGCCGTAAATCTACCCCTAGTTGCATAAACATCAACAGCAAAATCTTCTGAACTACATTACCTACACACATTACTATTATTAATCTCTGTTCCTTCTGAATCAACTACCAGCAGCACCGAACTCATTAGACTATGGAGAGATATTACCAACCGTAAAGATTAAGCAGAGCTTACTATTTTGGATACACTTTCGAGCTAGACAGCCGCGCTACGGAGGTACTCGGTAATTCTGTCTCTATTCAAGTATAAAAATAGCACCACGATTAAATATCTTGTATACTTATAGCATCTGATGACGATGATGTTCTATCCACATAGTTGGATGCGGCTAGTAAGGCAGCACCGATTCTCGACCCGTCGTCTGTCACTTTCAGAATAATGTGCTTTGCTACTTCTTCACCAAGAATCTCAACTATTGCTTCATTCAAATAGTCCTTGAAAATGGAGTAGTTAGTGGAAAGACCGCCTTCTATTATGCTTCTCATCTTGATTCCATCCCTACCTATCTTCTTCAAAATTCCAACAATTCTTGCAGCTGCTAATCGAGCTGCTCTTCGAGTCACCACGCCGCATATATTTACAATCAATTTGCACACTTTTAGTGAGAATGTGTTAAAATGAGGGAATCATTGGCATTAGATACATGAAAGAAATCTAGTTTCATATGGAGAGAAAATCAACTCACCTTAAGGATCTCTCTCAAAATTCTTGCAACTTCTGCCAAATCAGGAGAATCGTCTCATGCATTGCTACCATTATGCTTCTCATCTTGATTCCATCCCTACCTATCTTCTTCAAAATTCCAACAATTCTTGCAGCTGCTAATCGAGCTGCTCTTCGAGTCACCACGCCGCATATATTTACAATCAATTTGCACACTTTTAGTGAGAATGTGTTAAAATGAGGGAATCATTGGCATTAGATACATGAAAGAAATCTAGTTTCATATGGAGAGAAAATCAACTCACCTTAAGGATCTCTCTCAAAATTCTTGCAACTTCTGCCAAATCAGGAGAATCGTCTCATGCATTGCTACCATTATGCTTCTCATCTTGATTCCATCCCTACCTATCTTCTTCAAAATTCCAACAATTCTTGCAGCTGCTAATCGAGCTGCTCTTCGAGTCACCACGCCGCATATATTTACAATCAATTTGCACACTTTTAGTGAGAATGTGTTAAAATGAGGGAATCATTGGCATTAGATACATGAAAGAAATCTAGTTTCATATGGAGAGAAAATCAACTCACCTTAAGGATCTCTCTCAAAATTCTTGCAACTTCTGCCAAATCAGGAGAATCGTCTCATGCATTGCTACCATTAAAGGAGTCCTAAGGTCACATGTGAGGGATAGAAGACTGTCATGAATGACTCTAGAATGTAGTATTGTAGTGGTTCATAAGAAGATCAATATTAACATTTCAATATCGAAAATTGACATAATGACTCTAAAAGAATAGATTAAGGGTCTAAATAATCCTAACATGTACAACTAAACACTTTTAACACATATTTATGGTGAAATAATTACCATATATTTGACTGACCAAGTCTTATTTCAAGATCATGTATTAACTCACCAAGTAGTATTTCAGAATGTAGTGGTTCATCAGAATAACATTACTAACATTTTAATATCAATAATTGACAGAATGACTCTAAAGAAAAATATTAAGTGTCTAAATACTCCTAACAGGTAAAACTAAACACTTTGAACACATTATTGTGGTGAATAATTAAACATTTATTTGATTGACCAATACTTATTTTTCAGGGTCATGTATAAACTCACCAAGTACTATTTCGGGTTGTTTGATTTTGTTGAGCGGACCAGAACTTCAACTTATCTAATCCAGAAGCTTCATTCTCTGTACCAGGATTGAAGTTACCTAAAAAACATTAAGCAACACATCAGATGACTAAACAGGAGAAGTTAGTAAAAAACTGTCAAGGAGTTCGGGATTTGAAAACCATCGAATTCTCTTTTCTGGTGAATATATGAATAAGTGGATATATCTTATGAACCTAACTGGCTTGAAACTTAGTCAATCAATGATATATACTGTTCGATCTACCTGATCAATAATTAGATGAAGCTGCATAGTGCACCGAATTCAGCAATTTTTACAAAAAAATATTGTATTGGAAGAAAAAAAACATACTGAACTATAGAAAATTTGCAGAAACCGAACCCCGAATTTTTACGTACTTTAATTTAACTAACCTTTTTTATGAGAGGTATGTGAAAGAAGAAAAGTTGAGCAAGAGGCAAGGTCGCAATCATCGCCAACACCGTACATATTACCTGATGGTCATTGGAAAGTTTGTTCTATTTCATTGTGCAAATTATCGATAAAAGCTGGTTGGAATCTGTAAAAGGAAAAAGTAATGCAGAAAACCTACCAGTACTATAACGAATGACACAAATGAGCTCCCTAACTTCATAGCAATATTAACATGAAACCAACCAAATATGATGAATCAATGGCCAATGGAATTCAATTGAATTGGTTGATTTCTGGGCACCAGAACTTTGCTGCTCTGATTTACACCTCATGTTAATGAGTCGATGAAAGAGATTGAAATTTAGGGTTCCATGGAGAAGATGAATTCATATGAAAACTCAATGACCTCAAAAACTAATTCTGATGGACACAGTCTCACATATCAGAAACCCAATATCGCAAGCTAATTACTGTATTTCCCCTTAATTTGATATCAGACCATAATTTTTTTTTTCCTTAAAATGGTTACCAAGAAAATGGAAACAAATACAGAAGTTGGATCAAGACTTTATATAAATATAGCACATAAATACAATACATACATGACAAACATAAACAATAAATGAATACCTTTTCATATCAGTTTCCACCATGTTTCTCCTTTCATCCATTGTAACCATTTTACGATCTTTGGAGAATCTGGCACGCTCGAAGGAGCAGCCGCAACAGTTGATCTTCTTCATGTATATATATTGATGTCCCACATGTGCAACTTTTTGAGAAATTCAATAATATAATAAGTTTTTAGAAGAAATTAACATAAAAAAGAATCCAGCAACCTTATAGCTAGCAAAGAATCATGTACTATTATATTTATGGCGTAAACGATACATCATAGACTTAATCGATATAATCGAAGGCTTCATCTTTAGAGAAAATTTCATCTCATTACCTTCAAGCTCTTGACGACGTCAAGGACGACCTCATGCTCGAGCCCAGAATACTCACCCTCCGTATTCTCCCTAATTACGGGTGTTTTCCCTAATCACTGCGAACAGAGAATTAATTAAGCAGAGAAATTGAATTTGGATGGAAAATTTTTCTAGCGCTACCTACGGTTAAAGTCTCTCCCTCTCCATCCGACTCAGCTCTAGGCCCTCCAATTCCAACTGCTCCTCCCGTGTTCGGCTCTCAACAGAAACGCTTCAGAATGACCACCGAATCTAATTCTTCTTCATGTGGACTGGAAATTGTCGTTTAGAGAAACTAATTTTCCCTTTCAATGGCGTGGAAATTGTCATATCCAAACTTTGAAATACGTAACGCCCTAGGTTTAAATGCAAACATAACGCCTATGGGTTATGGTTATAATTGAATTCAATAGCAAACGGAGGAGAAGAAGACCGGAAGCCAAATCTGATACGTCGCGAGAAGCTCTCTCTTATCTTAATTCCCATGGCAGACGTGGCACGATTACATCTTGTTAAAATGCTGACGTGGCATCACCAAATTAAACCACTCTCTCACATGTTCCCTTATATATATACTAGGTGCTAACCCTGCGCTACGCGCAGGGCGACTTGCTAAACCGTAAATATTAATATGTATGGAAAATATTGAAATGTCTAATTTTCTTCTTGGCTTTCTTTCAGCTATCGGGATTCTATAGAATTAACCTTGACCGAAATACCCTACATCGATATAACTTAAAAAAAGAAACATTAGCACTCTCTTTTGCTATACTCTCTTTCCTCTTGCTTCTATATATATAGATTAAAGTGATGAGTATAAAGATTGCATCTGCTGAAAATTATGAAAATCGTAATTCATCCATATTTTCTTCACACATTTCTTCTAATATATGTATATATATATATATATATATATATATATATATATATATATATATATATATTTCAGATATGGAGAAGAGAAAACCAAGAGGTGGAGAGAAAAATTAGTATTTGAAATTGACTTTTAATTACTCTTAATTACTTATGTGTTTAATATAAATAATAAAAATAGATTAATAAGAGAGATGAGGTGTCATGTTTTAATTGGTTAGTAATGCTGACGTGTCGATTTGTGATGAACTTACCGTGCTGACGTGGCGAAACTACACTCTCCCTACCTCTCTCCTCTTGCCTTATTATATATATAGATATAGATATTCGGACTATCATATTTATTTGAGATCATATCATTCATATGAACAACCACGTATAGTCACCGGTCTGTTAAGATATTTTGTGTCACGTACAGTCTATTCATAAAATATTAAAACTAATTTCGCATAGCTATTAAAATAATATTAATTGACACATTTTGTATAATTTTATAATAAATTTTTCATAAAAATGCTAAGAAATAGATTTTACTCTTTTTGGTACGAACACCATGTCCATTATTCTTTATTGTAATAATAAGTTATGAAGTAGATAATAATAATAATATAAATATCATACAAAGTTTTTTTTATATATTTAATAAATAATAATAAAATGATAAATATTCTGTAATCTTTTATGTAAGTTCACTTTATTTTATTTTTTATGCACGTTACACTGAATGAAGTTTAGATGTAATTTCAAAGTATAATGGACTTCAGATTACAATGCACATTACATTGTTTGATTTGACAAACGACTAATATAAATGTAATATAAAACGTAATGTGACATTACATCTTTCTAAACACCCCTTAGACACTTCCAGTGGTGAGTATCTAGTTCATCCACCTCAGCTGCCAATGTCACTGCCAACTCATCAAAATGAACCTACTACAGTAACTTCTACAGTAAAATCCGAACTCTCTCCAATGGTGAATGTCAAGATCCGCTTCTATATTATGACCCATATAATTTCATACTCCAGTATGATTTATATTTGTTCTAAAGCAATATATAAAAATTAAATATTCAGATTTTCTAAATATTCATATTTAGAAAACAAATAAATAAATAAAACCTCTAAAAAAATTGATTTTTTTAATGAAATTTTATATTTTTACGAATTCGTCAAAGTTTGTCAATTTTTGATCAAATATTTGGATTCCAACTTTGACCGACGTGTGTTGTTATCCCGAAATTCGAAACTCGACGTCGTTATGGTGATTGTTCAACTATTTACGTACTATAATCTAAAAAATTACAATAATTTTGGTATTTAAAAAAATTATACAATAATTTATGAATATAATATATAAATGAACTGGTAATTTTTTTAAAGATTACAATGATTTTAAATTTGCATTACAAAAAGTATACAAATAATACATTAAAATTGTCAACTAAAATAAAAATTAACATATGTATATATACATATTTCAGACTACGTAGAATTGTCACACGCATTAATAAATGCCAGAGATGTTCGACCAAATGCTCTTATGTTTTTTTTATGTTTCTCTTTATCACGTAATTTGATATTATTCTCGATATATATTTGATAAAAGATCTATTATACGTTGATTGACATATCTTGATTCTTCATCGTCAATCGATTCAATTTTACGAATATCCATCAAATCATATTATTAATCGGTTATATATATTAATAATTTATTTTTACTAATGATTTTCAATATATGTTAATCAGAAATATATTATATATCATCCTTAAATTATAATTTTCATAACAATTTATTATAAACTATATATCAATCTTTAATATAATAAGTATTTTATATAGAAATATATATGTATTAAAATGTAATAATTTTAATAAAAAAATTATATTTAATAATATGAAATTTTATAATATTTCAAAATTTAGAATTACGGTTGTTCAACCTGGTAAAATATAAACAAATTAAATCTAGAAATTATGAAATTGATTCGTAGTTAAAAAGTAGTAATTTTAGTTTGTTTCATTATTTAACTTACTTAATATTAAAATGAATGATTACGATTTATGTCATTATTTGACTTAGTGTAGCCGAATATATATACAATCAATGAGAGAAGCAAAACAATTGAATAAAAAAATATTAAAAAGTTGGCACCGACATGAACAATAAAGTGGGAGTTCCTACTAGTAGGCACTGTGTCATTTCTCTCTCCGCTCGATAATGACAAAACAGTAATATTCATAATCATAGTCACGCCTAGTGACATCCAGAGATAAAATCTGTAAGAGAAAAGTATGTAAAACATGCAACATGTTTGAAAAAGATGGTTTTATGGACCAATATATTTTAAAATGTACAATTTTTTTTTTTTTTGAAAAAGATGGTTTTATGGACCAATAAGTTTTAAAATGTACAACAAGTTTACAAAAGATGGTAAAATGACATATCGTCCACTTGTTGTCAATAGTCTCGTTAAATGGACCTGTGCGGATTACGTTTTTAAAAATAATAATAATAATTATTATTATCTACATCCACCCATAAATAATTATTGTTTTGTATAAATTAATTTCTTTTTATAATTATTACTATTTTCTAAAAATGTGGCCCCATGTGTCTAATGGGACGATTGACAACAAGTGGATATAATGACATTTTACCATATTTTGTAAACATATTGTAGATTTTAAAATATATTGATCTATAAAGACATCTTTTTCAAATATGTTGTATGTTGGATCCTGACTCTTCGCGGGTCGTTGACTCGAAACTCGTCGGGTCATTGAAGTGTTGTGTAGTTATGCTGACGTGTTATTTGAGCTCGCGGATGTCTGACAGTCGGGATGTCGAACTGTCGGAGTGTCGGAGCGTCGGACTGTCAGGGTGTTGGAGACTTCCAAGCCCTTAAAATGGCTAAGTGTTTGAGTATCTTGTAGTGTCTGCGCATGCGCATGTCTTGTAGTATGTGTGCACGTGCACGCCTTGTGAAGTATACGCATATGCGCGTTTTGTGGAGTGCGCGCACACTGCAGGGTATGCGCGCCTTGGCGGAGTATGTACCTAAGCGCGTATTGCGGGATGTTGAGGACCCGGACTAGACAAAGTGTCGAGTCCTTGTACTGATGCGAGAATATGCCTCGGATTGCTCGTTCGTCGGGTTTTCGCACGTGTCGGGCTCGTGCGTCTCTGTATACCTGCACGAGGGGCGGTATCGCACACCACGTAGGGGGGGTGGAGTGCGATGAACCCTCTCTGAAGCTTAAGTAAGGTATTTTAGAGAGAGAATGTAAGAGAGAGGGCAGAGCTTCCGCTATCAACTTAGTTGTGAAATGATTGATCAAGGCTCCTATTTATAGGGAATCTTGGAATCAAACCGGGTTTTGAACGGTCCAACGTCGGTTCAATGTAAAGTATGAACCGAGCGTAGACGGGAGTAAAGCTGACATCGGGAGGGTTTGCACGTGCAATGTTTACGTAGGGGTTTACGGGTCATTAATAGGAGGGATCCGGACCGTCCCGGGGTATCACACGGATCCCTGGAGGTCCGGGGTAACAGGACAATCCGGAGGGTCGGATTTCCGGGGGGCGTACGCGCGTGCCCCGGACCTTTTAGTACTCGCGGGTGAATAATTCGAAACCGTTTAGTGGGTTTGACGTGTATACGAAGTCCGAATAATATAAAACGAACCTGAATCGGACGTATACCCATCATTTTCCCCCGAGTCAAGTGGTGGCATGGCCCCGTCTTGACTATATTTTCGATAGAGTATACGTTCGATTTAAGTTCGGGCGTTACCTCGAGATGGACTTATTATCCTTCGGCGCGTGGACCTTGCTATTGCGTGTCCCTCTTTTTGTTTAAATGGGAGCGGATATAACTGCCGACATGAGTGCAGCAAGTATATGTGTATGACATGTACATATTTAATAATGCAAGTCTATGTATGCAATCATGGGTACAGATGCTAACATGTTTGTGAACATGGTATACATGCGTATGTGCGTTGACGCGCGATGCATAATGTCATGAAATTAAATCATGTAAGTATGGGCGTGTATATATGCGATGACATGGGTATAAGTATATAAATGTCGGGATTGTAAAAATAAACACGTGACATGGATATGAAAACGTGTGTATATATGTAGACATGCATATGTACGCGAGGGTATGTAGACACGTGTAAGTGTTAGGGAATTCTCCCAAAAGAGTTAGAAAAAATATGGCGAGGATAAAATATTACCCACATGTGTATATAAAGGAGTGTGTACATCTCCATACTTAGTCTCCACATATTGGAATTGGTTTCCTCCCTATTGCTTGGTGGAAGAGATCGTAACTGCTGATATGGTTAGTGCAGCGAGTATGCGTGTATAGCAAATACATATGTAATCATGCAAGCGTATATACGTAACACAGACGATCATGTTGGTATGTATGCAAACATGGTGTATGTATGCGTGAATATATAAGCATTGGCGTATGCTGAAGACTCATTACAAGAGTTAGAAAAATTAAGGAGATGTAAACCTTCACCCTCACACTACATAGAGGAGTGTGTGTTATGGACGTGCAGGTCCTGAGATTGTGAGGCGTCATGCATCCGTTGTGTCGTTGAGGAACGCCTTATAATAGGAGTATGTTCGCAACGTATGTGTCGAGAGACGAGACCTTTGTCGATATAGTATTGCCCTCGGAGGGGGAGCGTTTGTAATGACGTGGCTGAGTACGTGCATGTATGCGTTGTATAGGCGCGTAGATTGCATAGGTATATGTAAGTGCCGATTCTAATCATGGGCGCACTAGCCCCTTATTCGCGAGGTGTTAGGCCTCCGACGTGTTGTCGATGAATACTCAATAATAGATGTGTGTTAAGCTATGCCGACGCGCGTAGTGTTAGGTTCTGCAGACGCACGTAGTGTCGTATAGGTTGTATAAGTGTCGGAACGAGGCCTTTACTGACGTAGAGTTACCCCTGTTTAGAGGGTGTTCGTTATATAGTAGTTGTGAACTTACAATTTCATAGGTGTGGAGTTGCCCTCGTGTTGGGTATGTTCGTCACATAGTTGTCTTGGACGCGGGGTGTCGACCTTCGTGTCGACTGCTACTTGGGTTTTTCCAAGGTTGGGTGCATTCAGCGAAAGCTACTTGATGTTTCCGAGGTAGGGAGAAGGCTAGAGGTCGAGGCGACGTACCCTTCCATAGTGTTGGTCAGAGGTCGGCGAGGCGACGTGCCTATCCATGTTGTTGACGCAACCTGGTGTTTTCAAGGTAGAGTGCTTCTTGTGGCCGCTACTTGGTTATTGATATATTTCATGTGACGCACAGACATAAAAGTCGTTCAGTGATTCGTGGATACAACAGCCACTTAGAGTTACGTGGACATGATAGCCATTTAGTGTACCCGTTAGGTGCTTCGTATGTGAGGTGGTAGATCTCGCATTGACGTGTCGACGTGTGTGCACGGTGTTGCGCGTGCATAGTGTGGCGTTCGTGGTATTCTTACACTTAGAATTTAGAAGAGAATCGTCGCACCTTGTTGATGTGACGAAACATGCGCGCATTGCGCCATGTATGTTGCCATTATACTTAGTTTCTGAATGAGAGGTGTTGCTCCTCCTCTTAATGCGTCGACATGCGTGTGCCACGCTAGGTGTCTTCGTACTTAGTTTTTGATTGAGAAGTGTTACTCCTCCTTCCTGGTGCGTCGACGCGCACGTGCTGCGTTTAGCGTCACCATACTTAGTTTTTGAACGAGATGCGTTGTTTCCCCTCTTGGTGCGTAAAAGCGCGTGTGTTGCTATTGCGAACACTCCGCCTCATTCCAAGACCAAAAGAGCTGACTTCGAGGTGCGTCCCTCGAGCGATACCAAGTGGTCGAAATCCGGCAGTGGCGAGGCATCGAACGTTTGAGGGTCAGGCTCGTGCACCTGCTATGTCTGCCCCCCGGTCGAGGGACCGGACCTTGGAGAAGGAGTCTCCTCGTGAAGATGTGTAAGTTTCCTTTATTTTCTTGTTGTACTGTGATGCTTGGCCCTTCTTGTTATCCTTGAATGTATTCATAGGGATTGCGCCTCTTGCTGCGCTCACCCGAGTTGGCTTGGTTTGTCCTGCAAAGGATGTTATCACTGGAGGGGAGCGCGCACCCTTTGTTGTTAGGGAGCCATGCTTTGCCAAGGAGGCCATATTTACTACTCCCGATGTGGGATTACGCATGTTCCAGCAGATTACGCATGTTCCAGCAGATTACCCCTCATGGCGATTGAAGGGTTCGTCCCAGCGAACCTGAGAGTGCGCACTCGTATGCTGAGGGTGTGTAGACATGTCTTGTGTTTGCGAGTATTCATCCTTACTCTTTTATAAGTTGTATGCATGTTTGTGTTGTTGTTGTTATAAGAAGGCTCTCCAGGAGAAGTGCGACATGGTGTGTCGCGAGCTGGCGAGCGTGAAGGAGAAGACGCGCTTGGCGGCGGGAACCTCATCTCGTCGGGCTCGAGTTGTTGCGCTCGAGTCCGATTTGATTGCCCTTCAGAAGAAGGTTGCTGTGGATAGCGAGGCGTACAGCCTTGTCTTGCAGGCTATGCTGGAGAATGTATATGCAGAGGGGAAGGTTAATGGAGTGACGGAGTACAAGTACTCGGAGTTCTATTGCTGGCATTCGGGCATGTGCTGACGACCTGATGTATGACTCCATCGAAGGTTTTGTTGAGCAAGTATGTGTCGCTGCCCCCGACTTTTACTTTGATCAGATTTGTATATATGCATGTTTGCCACTGGACATGTGGCTGCCTTTGTTTTTTAGAGGCGGGATTGTTCTCCCGGTTGCTGAGGGGTATGCCTTTGAGGTTGTTGATGGTAATGTTTGTATTGCAACTTGCATGATTTTAGCCTTTGTATACATAGGCTTGGTAATGTGGTATTGTTCGCAACGATGGCCGAAACTTGAGACTCTTCGTAGAGTATGTAAGTAGACATATGTGTCCCCGAGTAGTCGCATAGTGCCATGTTAGACACGCGTGTAGATGCCGTGTAGGCGCATACATAAGGGCCGTATAAGCTATGTAGGTGTTGAGTGGAGATTATCACTCAAGATGAGGGTATTGTTCAGCCCGCTGGAGGTGTTGGTACCTCGCATGTCACATAGTTTTTGCTACCCATGTTGGGTTGAGGTTGCATTTTGGGGTGTTGTCCCTTTGAACCTTTTATGTTTATGTGTCGATGCTTTGACGTTTTCATATAAGACCTGTCGTGAATAGTTTAGTAATGCATGATAACATGGTAGTAATATTTCATACCTTTGCATTCATGATTGTCCATGTGTTTTGGACTATAGAGTAGAGTTGAGACTCGTCCTCTTATTGGATTTAGCATCCGTAGTTGTTGTTAGGAGACATACGTCCCTGCATTGCATGCCCCTCTTGGTTATACCAAGGCATGGCAAGATGAATATGTGTTAGACATATGTGTTGTATGCTTGCCGTATTTCATGAGTAGTAACGCGCAAGGCTTAAGAGTGACGCTTAGCATTTATGGGTAGTAATGCGTAAGGCCATTGTCCCGGCACTTGGAATTTATGAGTAGTAATGCTCAAGTCCTTAGAGTGACCCTTGGCATTTATGGGTAGTAATGCACAATGTCATTTTCCCGGTACTTGGCATTTGTGAGTAGTAATGCGCAAGACCCATGTATACACGCAAGCGTGTCGTCTCGACGAGGCGAGACCTTAGTTTTTACTGTCTCTTAGTCCACTCTAAGGCGACGTTGTCACAAGACGCTACTTGTTAATTTGGTGCGTTTTTCCATCTGTTAGTTGGGAACTCCCCGCGTAACGTTGTTGCAAGACGTTCTGTTGGCTAACCCAATTACTTGCCTTGCGATGCTAGTACGCCTCCACTTTGTTAATCAAAGGGACGTGACGAAGGTCGTGTGATACGCCTTGTAGTTATTCCGTCTTTCAGACCATTCCTAAGCGACGTTGTAGCAAGGCACGACTTGCCAATTTTTTAATGTGTTTTGATCCGCTATTTGGGTACCCCCGTTATAGCGTTAAGGTGAGGTGTTCCTTGGCTAGTCCTTGTACTGACCTTGCGATGTTACTACACCTCGTCCTGGTTATTCCAGGGGGCTGTACAAGTTTTGTATTGCGAAACTTGTAGTTTTTTCCGTCTCTTGGTCCATTCCAAGGCGACGTTGTGGCAAGACACTACTTGCTTAGTTAGAGTGTTTTATTTCCGTTATTTGTTCACGAACAAGATAACGTTTTACAAGACTCGACTTGTATGTTTGGTGAGTTATTCGCCGCGTTATGTATTGCGGCGATTGTTGTCTACGCTCCTGCCGGCGTACAGTGTTGACACGTAATAATGAACGCTACTTGTGGGTAGTAGTAGGTTCCCATGGGGTTTCCATGTATATGTTTAGTAATCTATACTGGGTGTCTCGTTCCTCAGTAAGATGTCATGGGGTTTCCCTCGTGAAGAGGATGTCGCACCATGTAAATGTTTAGTAATTTATACTGGGTGTCTCGTTCCCCAGTAAGATGACATGGGGTTGCCCTCTTAAAGAGGATGTCGCGCCATGTAAATGTGTGGGGTTGCCCTCGTAAAGAGGATGTCGCGCCACTTAGTTGGGGTTGCATCTTGGTTGAGAAACCAAGGAATGGTTGCTGTAATCATGCGGTTGCCCCCGAGCGGGGATGTCGCGCCATGTTACTTGTATGTAGTCCTTAGAAAAATTTCTAGGATGTAGCTGTATAGAGTAGACATAATAGATGTCGCATGGGAGAGCGTATTGAGTGCTCGTTGTTGATGTCGAGTATTGACATGTAGATGGCATATAATATAGGCCGTTTGTTGTATGTAGCGTAATAGCTTGCGTTGTTGATGCAAAATAAATGCATAGAGTCCACTACTTGGTATGATTCCAGAGTAGGGAGTATTGTTAATGTATAAGTAAGATTGTACCTACGAGAAGGTATGCACTTCATTAGATAGTTGCAATATTTGCAGTATGATAAATAATAGATGAAGTTCTATGATCTTATTCAAGTAGTGCATGTATTGAAATATTAGTATGAATACTCCCTTTGGTTGATGACGCATGTTAGGTATGGGACTTTTCAAGGGTCCCCAGTTGCATGTGCTCGTTGATATATTGTTGTTTGCGCTTTTGAGTCGATACGCGTCGATGCTTCCATAGCATGATGCATATGTATGTATGTGATCGCTACTTGGTATTGTTTCCAAGTTCTTGTGTTTGAGCAATTCGCTCAACTAGACGTCGTGTGCTGACATTAGCTTGAGACTTGCTGCGACGATGCAAGTGGTACATATGCGACCACAACTTGGCTTAGATGCCTGAGTAGGTTGCTTGTAGATAGAGTACTCCAGGGAGTGTTGTATATAACATCTACTTGGTATTGTCTCCTAAGTAGAGTGTGCTTTTGATACATCTCTTGTATCTGTACATAACCTGTCTCAAATTGTTTCGCATTGATTCGAGATATATATTGGTTAGTAAATAATATGGGGTTATAAATCTCCTTGTAAGGCTATGTTGCATGTCATGTTGTCCCTCTGGACTAGATTAGACTGAACTACTCGATCCTCATATCAGGTTCGGCTAGTTCGTTCTTTTCAGCTTGTAATGTCAATATGATTGGACCAGACTATTCGCGACTAGTCTGTTCCGTTCAGATTGCATTATTGTCTGATTAAATCAAATTATTGAGGGTAGATATCTTACCCAAGTAGTCTATTCTATTCAGTTTAGTATTTCGCATAGAGTTATTACCTCTTACTCGAGTTTCGACAATATGCCGTTTACCTGGACGTTTTTTAGTAGAAGTGATTGCCTTTTGAGGGCGATACCTGGTGTAGATATCTTGGATTGAATCCTTATAGGATATTGAGGTTGTTTTCCTCGTATGTGGCTTCCTCTTAGGAAGAGTGATGTTGCGTGTTCGCGTGCTCACCTGTCCGCGTGACCTTTCATTTCTGAACTTCTTCCCAATAGTTAGGTGGGGTGACAAGCAATTGTTCGTTCGGTGTCCCCCCAAGTCGCTTGGCAGTCACACCATCTTTCTTTGCTCGGGTGTGATGAGTATCTCTTGTAAGTAGGATACTGCTAAACCCTTGTAATAGTCGTAGTTCGCGACGTGCCCCCGTTCTTGCGACGAGTGTTATGCATTTCCCTTGGTGACTGCTTTGTGGCAGCGCCCATTCTTGAGGAGTATTTGTGAATTCCCTCCCTCATATTCCTTGCATTTTGATGCAAGTGTATTTGTTGGTGGGATTGAGTAGGGGTAGAGGCTCTCATTCGGACGTGTGTGGCACTTAGTTTTTCCTTTGGCTGGTTTCCGAGTATACTTGTGCGGAACCTCGAATGCCGTAGTTCCCATACCATAGGTAGGTAATACCTTATGTTTCTTCATGGTGGTGTGCCCCCCATTGTGGTTATGACTTGTAGCTTAACTTCTCTTGAAGTTGTGCTTGTGTCACAGATGTATACATGGTTGAGGAATGTCTAACTGACAAAGTCCCCCTCTTTCCTTTGTGTCGTTGTCGACGATAGTGCGTATGTTACCTTTAACATCCACATTAAGCCCTGTATGCGTGATTAGGCACATGTAAGAACATGTTGGAGCGCGTAGGTGCGCGTAGGGACATGTATTTGTGTCAGATTGTTTGGGATCCCTCCATCCGTGTTAGAGTCACCTCCTTCTTATTTTCTTGACGAAGGAGTATTTGTAGGATGTCGGAGATAGCAATGTCGCCTTCTCCACGTGATCGTTTTAGCACAGATGTGCGTATAGCGCAGGAGTCGCTCTTGAGTAACACTCCATAGTGCTGGTGGGGTTGTCCCTTGAATGGTGTCCCCTCTTGTTTATTGTTGTGATGCGATGTTTAGAACCTTTGAGTTCCTCCATAGAGGTGTAATCAGCGTATGCCCCCGCTTGGGGATTGTTGGGTGATGGTGCTTACGCGAACGCGATGGACTAAGCTGTCGTGCTATAATCTTTGATTTCATTTTTGTAGGCTCCGGTCGGTCGAGTGTTTGACCGGATGTGTCTGTTTGTTTCCACCTATTGGTGGGGATTGACAATGCTGTCATTGTTTGCTTCGTCACAATGCAACGAGATGTGTGCAGTCTTGGTTGTCTTTTGTTACAGAGGCATGGAGTGTTGCTATATCTAGCATTGGTTGTTTGTGCGTTGGCTGTTGCACTTTGTCCCCGTGAGGAATTGCTTCCCATGACTTGGGTGCGTTGTAGAGACGTACGCACGTTGGAGGTGTATGCGTTTGACAGTTAATGTTCTTCTTTGGAGTTGCTTGCTTGATAGAGCAAGGCCGTTACGACCACTCTGATAATCGAAGAGGGGTCCTTTGAAAGCTGTGCGCTTGAATGGTGAACGATGTTCACTGAGTGGCCAGCTCAGACAAAGCTTAAGTGGCCTTCGACAATATTCCGGCGGCGATTGTGGTCCGCGTCAAGTCGCTTTTCGAGTTGGATCGAATTTTTTAAGGTTCGACCTTCCCTTGCTTTGTATCTTCCTTGATTCCTATCATTCATTGTTAGGAGATAGAAGTATGAAATGTATAGAAATAGTTAAGTGCTTAAAACATTGAATGTATAGTTAGGGGTTACTCCCTGCGTTGGTCGTGAGAGTTCCTCGATTAAAGGTTTCGATAGTGTTTGCGACAGGTATGGTAGCGAGCGTCTGGAGGCTTCGCGTTGTTATCCATACCATGGGGTCTGGATTAGGTTGTCTCGTCAGTGTTTTCGGTTGACGATGATTTCAGGTGATAACGATTACCTCGTCGGTCCGGAGTGGACGTGACGCGTCCAACTTGTTGGTCGTGCACCGATGGTTTGGTGGTAGTAGCGATGCTACTGCGGTAATGAACACTGTTTCAAGGGCGCCTTTTGTCGGTACACCTGCTTGTAGGTGCGGTGAACTTGGTTGTATGTCCGCTGGGAGTATGCCCCCTGGGGGTACGCCCTGCTGGAGGTATGCCCGCTATGTTGTTTGGGTAGCATAGCATAGCATTCCAGACTTATTCTTTGCATGTCCCTTGTGTTGGACTATGTGTCTCCTCTTGGGTAGTCTTTGTGAGTGTCAATGTTTGTATTGGTGCATCATCATGTTGGTGTTCTTGAGCATGTTGCATCTTCTAGGATGCGTATGCTTCCCTTGCCTAACATCACCATGTATGACGTATATGTTTTCCATATAGCATTTTCCGGTAAACGAGACCTTGTTCGTTCGAATCTCATGGACGGCGTCAAAACCCGACGAACGAGCAATCTGAGGCATCTTCTCGCATCAGTACAAGGACTCGACACTTTGTCTAGTCCAGGTTCCAACATCTCGCAATACGCGCTTACGTACATACTCCGCCAAGGTGCGCATACCCCGCAGTGTGCGCACACTCCACAAAACGCGCATATGCGTATACTTCACTAGGCGTGCACGTGCACACATACTACAAGACACGCGCATGCGCATACACTACAAGATACTCAAACACTTAGCCAAGGGCTTGCAAGTCTCCGACACCCTGACAGTCTGACACTCCGACAGTCCGACATCCTGACTGTCGATATCCGCGAGCTCAAATAACCCGTCAGCATAACTACACAACACTTCAAGGACCCGACGACTTTCAAGTCAACGACCCGCGAAGAGTCAGGATCCAACATTGTATATTTTAAAACATATTGGTCCATAAAACTATATTTTTCAAACATGTTACATGTTTTACATACTTTTTCCAAACTGAAAGTATGAACTCTCATTTTGAAACAACGTACTCTCATTAGAAAGAAATCTCATTAGAAAGAAAACTTCATATTTAATTATTATAAGGATAACATTAAATAATATTAAGAACAAAAAACTTCTATGATATAAATTTACAACATGAATTGGAAATTACAATTGAGGGGGTGTTTGGATGGATGTAATGTGGGATGTAATCTCACATTTCGTCCCACATTACATCAATATTACGTTGTTTGGCAAACCAAACGACGTAATGTGCATTGTAATGTAATGTGCATTGTAATCTCAGATTACGTCCAAACTCAATTCAACGTAACGTGAGATTACATCCAAAAACGGATGTAATGTTACATTACGTCCAACATTACGGAGTGTTGTTAATTTATTAATATTTATCAAATAGACAAAATACTTCATGCATATGGATACGAACGATGGACAGAGGATGGGTAAGCGTGCAACTGGAGGCCGACTAGGGCTAGTGCGTGAAGACTCTGGTAACGAACCAGATGATGGATACGTGGGAAGAGTGGTGGCTGAGAAACCCGTGAAGAATCTTGCAGTCCAGAAGGTATTACAAATCGCATGGGCCAAATTTACGAGTGTTAGAATTGATGAGATGAATGATAATACGATGCTGTTTCACTTTAGCAATAGAGCGGATAGTGAAATAATCATGAACCAGGGGCAATGGGCGATCCAAGGGCACTATCTAATTAAGCCTAGAACGATGGAATGATGATAAAGCTTTAGAGGAAGTGGATTTTAACCATGGGCTTGAACGGGGAAGAATAAATGAGAAAAATGCGAGGATTATTGGGGCAAGCATCGGCTCTTTTGTGGAGGTGGAACCTATCGGAGGAGATAATGGCTATAATCGTGGCTACTTGAGAATCAAGGTGATTGCAGATGCTGCCAAACCACTATTTCCGGTGGACAAATGACGCTGGAGTCGACAAATGATCAAGTACGAACGCCTCCCTGACCTATGTTTTGGATGTGGTAGACTGGGACATATAGTCGGACCATGTAAGGAGGATATAATTCAATCTTCAGGATATCCGATGTATGGACCGTGGATGAGTGGAGTACGTCCAAAAAGTATGAGGAATAACACAAAGGGAGTAGGAACAAATTAACATATGAGAAGGGAGAAGGAGATGGCATGCATGCAAAAGTGGAAATCCTTACTAGAGTAAGTAGAAGTGACAACCAAGGTAATGCGAACGTGACCAATATCCCACCTGCTGAAAACACAACTGAAGCTAGGAAGCCCAAACGTACATGAGGGTTGAAAGTTTTATGACTGAACACAATGGAAACTCTCATCGGCTGGAAGCACCTTTCGACTTTCCGATAATCATTCAAATGTCTAACCTACCAGGATGGCCAAACTCTTTGAACACAGAGGGCGCTGGAATTATGGAGGAACTTGAGCGGGTGGGTAATGACAGGAACCGGGCGATTGTTCCGGCCACGGCAAACAGTCGGAGAAGGGTTGCCTATAATTGTCGTGGAGGATGATTGTCCATCCCCGATACGAGAACCAGACACGCCCACAGGACTAAGCCCGCTGGTCGATAAAATGACGATCAAGAGACCTAGGGCGGGTACCTCAACTCCACTGATTAGGGGCGGGGAAATGACAACAAGAGGAAGGGGACGTGGTCGCCCAAAAGGGAGCCGTGGTCGTGGAAGGAGAGGGAAACAAACTGGGCATGAGTTGGAGCAGCGAGTGGGGGGTGAGGGTTTGGAGTTAGCAATTGTGATGGGTTCTGTTGGTTGTCCCGATACAGCCACACGGGGGCCATGAGTCTACTTAGCTGGAACTGTCAGGGAATTGTATCCGACCTGACGGTACCACATGTGAAGGATCTCGTGGGAAGATATAAACCGGCTATTATCTTTCTCATGGAAACGAAGAACAAGTCGGAAGTGTGCGAGAGAGTACGACGGGAGTTAAGGATGAATAAAGGGGTGTATGTCGATCCGATTGGGCGCTCGGGAGGAATTTCATTATGGCATTCTAGAGACGTTAATGTCACCGTGCTTTATAGATGAAAAACCATTGTGGATTGCAAAGTCTGGAATGTGGACACGGGAGCGAGCTAGTTTTTGACAGGAGTGTATGGGGATACGGACTTTGATGACCGCATGGAGAATTGGGCAAAGCTTAGGCGCATTTCGAGGAGACGGACAGACCCGTGGTTATGCATGGGTGATTTTAACGAGATTCGATTCCACGCAGAGAAGTTGGGGGGTCCAAGAAAGGACCAGACTTGGATAGACAAGTTCAACGAGATGATAAATGATACCGGGCTAATGGATATGCACTTCAATGGCTCAATCTTTACATGGTCCAACAATAGGAGAAACGGGATCCTCGTACGAGAGAAGCTCGACAGAGGACTTGCAAACTTGGCGTGGCTAACCTCCTACCCGAGAACCCAAATATTCCATGAACCGACGGTGGGATCGGACCATAGCCCGATAATGATCCTTCCTAATTACCAAGATTACTATGGACCTAAGATTTTCAGATTTGAAGAAATGTGGATGGAGCATGAAGAATGCGAGCCAACTGTTAGATCGGCGTGGGGAACCAGTCAAGGACCGGAAGTAACGAGAGGGCCAGATGTTAAGCTTAAGCTAGACTCGTGTCAGCGCAGATTGATAAAATGGAGCAAACCGTGTTTTTGGCAATAATAGGAAGAAGATCAGAAGCACATATGAAAGGCTAAAGGTGATAAAATCGAATGCTCAACGAGTTGATGATGGTGGGGAGGAAACAAGTCTTTTAGCTGAACTAGGCCAATTGTGGAAACGTGAAGAAATGTATTGGAGACAACGGTCAAGAGTAAAGTGGCTCAATTATGGCGACCGGAACTCCAAATTTTTCCATATTACCACTATCGATCGGTGCAGGAGGAATAAAATTCTCCACCTGGAAAATAGCTCGGGGAATCAGACAACAAACGAGGCGGAGATCGGGGGAATCCTCATGAATTTTTTCAAAGAGCTATTCCAGTCTTCGGATCGGAGTTCTTGGCATGGGGTGTTGGATGTTGTACCCCACTATGTAACGGATGAAGTCAATGATAACCTTACACGACAAGTCACTAAAGCCGAGGTCCAGTTAGCCACTTTTCAACTCGGGGGTTCTAAAGCGCCGGGGCCCGATGGCTTTCCGGGAGTTTTCTTTCAACGCTACTGGAATATGGTGGGAGATGACTTGTTGGGAATGGTAGATGATGTACTACGAACTGGAAGCATTCCTACGACAATGGGAATGACTGATATCGCTCTGATCCCAAAGGTCGATAACCCGAGTTCACCAAGTCAATTCCGGCCCATAAGCCTCTGCAACTTCACATACAAGGTGATCTCAAAGGTTTTAGTTAACAGACTTAAGCCACATCTCATGCACATGATAACGCCATATCAAAGTGCTTTTGTGTCGGGGAGATTAATTCAGGATAATATCGTAGTGGCGCATGAAGCCTTCCATTATTTGCGAACTCGAGGAAGGGCAAAGAAGGAGGAATGTGCAATATATGCAGAAAGCCTACGACCGAATTGAATGGGACTTCTTACGCGTCGTTTGAGAAAAAATGGGATTCAGTGACAAGTGGGTGCATTGGATGAATGAATGCGTCTCTTCGGTAACATACCGTATCCTAATAAATGGAAAGCGATCTGAAAATTTCCGGCCCACACGAGGAATCCGTCAAGGAGATCCACTTTCCCCGTATTTGTTCATAATCGTAGCTGATCTACTCTCTCGTATGGTGATGGCCGAAGCAAATCAAGGACAACTAGAAGGACTGAAAATGAAGCGAGCATGTCATGTCCGACGTTGCATCACCTCTTTTTGCGGACGATTCACTCTTCTTTATTAAAGGCACGCCACAAAATGCGGAAGCTTTGTTTCGAGTCATGGATTCATACTGTGATGCCTCTGGTCAGCGAGTAAACCTGGAAAAATCGAATATTTTTTTTGGATCAAATGTCCGCCAAGAGACCAAAGGTGGAGTGGAGCGAAGTCTTGGAATTCGAGCAGTCCGAGGTCCGGGGAAGTATCTAGGGCTTCCAACTGTATGGGGGAGATCGAAACGGGAAGTTTGGGTTTCCTAAAGGAACGTATAGTATCAAAGATCCAAGGTTGGAATTCGCTTCTTCTCAATAACGTGAGTAGGGAGGTTCTAACAAAATCGGTCATAACGACAATGCCAACATATACAATGAGCATCTTCCTCCTTCCAAAGACGTGGTGTGTAGAAATCAACTCGATGATTGCTCGATTCTGGTGGGGATAGCGAGAAGGAGAGAGGAAGTTACATTGGAAGAGCTGGGACACATTGACGAAGCCTAAAAGTTGCGAGGGGATTGGGCTTCAAGGAGTTACAAACTTTCAACATCACGCTGCTAATGAAGATGGCCTAGAGAGCTATTAAACGACCGGCTGATTTTTGGGTTCAAATACTAAAGGGCCTATATTCTCCAAGGGGTAGTTTTCAGCAGGCGGTGAAGGGAGCTAGGGCTTCATGGGCATGGACAAGTCTTTTAGCTGGGAGAGATGTCTTGATGGATAATGGGCTATGGAAGATGGGAAATGGTGAAATTTTTAATGTGTATGAGGATGCATGGATCCCAACCTTACCAAACTTTCGACTGCCAACATTACCTGACTCTACTGCCCAACCTCTACTGGTGTCGAATATAATTGATAATCACCGGACAAGATGGAACGTAGATGCGTTACACAGCCAGGTATCAAATTCACACCGGGAAGCCATAAATTCGATACCATTGCCCATCGAGCCATGCCGGGACAGGTTCATCTGGTCGTACACTAGAACAGGAGCCCTCACGGTCAAGTCGGCATACACGCAGCTCACGGCACCGAACGAAGGAAGTGACAGTCTCAGCCCCAACGTGTAGCAGGGAGTTTCCGGGTTAAAATGGAGAGATATATGGGCCATGGGGGCGATTCCCAAAGTTCGAACATTCATATGGAAATTGTGTGCGGGCGCGGTGGCTGCGAGAGCGAGTTTACGAAGCAAAGGGCTTGACATTGACGAAGTGTGTCCGTTCTGTCCGGAGGTTGAAACAATTGACCATCTGGTCTTTGGGTGCGGATGGGCTAAGAAGGTTTGGCTTGCAGTCCTAACGGCAAGACTAGCTGATCTTCAGGTGACAACAATAGCAGCGAGACTAGCCTTTCTAAAGGAGAATCCGATGTTGAGCAAGAAAGAAAGAAATGAACGATGGTCGCTGATTGGACTGACCTGCTGGAATATATGGAAACACAGATGCCAATCCATGTACAATATAGCTACGCCGAACCCGATCACGACAGCAGAAGTTATTCTTAAGGAGCAGGTCGATTTCCAGAGTATAACACAACCGAATGTCACTACCCAACCTTCGCCGACTATGATGGAAGCAGCAGAAACTTGGAACCCCCCACCTCTTGGAACCCTCAAAATGAATTGTGACGCGTCATGGATCCACGGGGAGCCTAGGGGAGCCATAGCCGGGGTTGCGCGCTCGTATGATGGTAAGGTCATTGATGGTTTTAATATGGCAAGCAATAGACAGGAAGGAACAAAACTCGAGCTGCGGGCAATTCAAGTCGGGGTGGAGCTCGCAATCAATCGGGGATGGAATCGAGTCATTTTCGAATCTGACTCAACATCGGCAATATCATGGTTGAGAGGAGATGAGCAGGCAGGGTGGCAAGAGGAGACGCAGGTCCGTAACATTCGATCTTTGGTAGCCCGAATTCAAACGGTGTCATGGTCCTTCGTAAAGAGGAAAGCAAACGAAAGTGCGAACTGGTTAGCAGTACAAATCAGAAAGAGGTCGTGTCCATTAGATTGGGTACTAGTACACCCGCCCTCTCTTTCATTATTGTTATTTAAGAATTAGGAATTTATCCCTCCATGAACTTTGTAGTTTTGACATTTGTTTGAGTAATGCATCCGTCTTTGGCCAAAAAAAAAAAAAATCTCACATTACAACTCACATTACTTGTAATCTCACTTTTCAAGTAATCTCACATTATGTCCATCCAAACGCCCCCTGAAAGTACTTCAAGTGCATGTCAAAACCGCCCCGAGCGTATTAGTTGTGACCATCAATGAATTAATTTAAGGATATTTCTTGGGAAGTTGAATCTCCCTATTATCAATTAGGATGGACATGACCAAGAGCACGCATCCAAGTCCCAGCATCCTAATCGTCAGCTATAGTATAAAACCAAACATGGAAACCTCAAGACCGATTGGTAATTGAATTAAATTTTGTCATAAATTGGTATTTGAGTTCGCACAAGTGTTGCACCGTCAATTTTTTATTAGTTATTGACGGAAATGACCACATATAATGCACGTGACCAGTTTTGACGCAACAAAAAGACGAAAATACTCTTATGCAGTAAACAAATAAAATCAAACCCCTTTCTTCTTCCTCATTCCAATTAGGGTTTTGCAAGTTCAATTTCAATGAATTCTCTCTACCACGAGCTGTAATTTTCATTCTCCCACCTTCAATTGATGTCTTTAATGGCTTCTAGTAGCTTTACTGCATAAGGGTATTTTCGTCTTTTTACTGCATAAAAAACTGGTCACTTGCATCGCACGTGACCTTTTTTCGTCAATAACTAACAAAAAATATGACAGTGCAACACCTAGGTTAGCTCAGGTACCAATTTATCACAAAATTTAGCTCGGGTACCAATTCGTCTTGAGCTGTTAGGCCAGATACCAATTTGGTCGTAATGCCTACGCATAACAGTTATAATCCCTACGCATAATGATGTTACTGATACTACCTGGCAAATACCATACGTAAATATAATCTTCTCCATTAATAATTTATTGGGTTAATAACCTAGGAAATGTCTGAATTTTAGCCCATGTTAACCGGAGATGTCTGAATTTTCAAATGTTGGTTTGAGAGGTCTGAAGTTTCAACTTTGTGAATATAAGAGGTCTACATTAATTTTTTCCGTTAAAACTGAACAGAAACTGGTCAGATGCTTGGCATGTGACCGAAAATAAAATAAAATTTCCAAAATGCCCTTCTATCAAGTGTGCCCCTCACATACTTTAAGTGAAAATAAAAAAAATGCCCTTAAAGCCACTACGGCTCCGGCCACCGCCACCCAGCTCCGGCAACCACCACCCGACTATGGCAACCAGCACCCCGGCTACCACCACCCGGCCACCCCAGCTCCGGCAACCACCACCCGACTCCGACGACCGCCACCAGGACTCCGATTGGGCCCAAATCAGAGCCAAAAAGCTCTGATCTGAAGCTTTGTAGCTCCGATCGGAGCCGTGGTGGTGGTCGCCAGAGTCGGGTGGTGGTAGCCGGAGTCAGGATGGTGGTGGTCGGAGCCGGGTGGCGATGGACAGAGCCGGGGTGGTTTTAATTTGACTTCAGGGGTAATTTTGTCATTTCACATTTCCTCAAATAAGATATTAAATAAACAAAATATTAAAAGGGGCAAGAATGTCATTTTACACAATTCTGTTAAATTTAACCCTAAAAATGGACGAAAAATCTTAAATCAACAAAGTTGAAATTTCAGAACTTTCAAATTAACTTTTGAAAATTCAGACCTCTCCAATTAACATGGGGCAAAATTCATACATTTCCTAGATTATTACAAGTTAATAAGTAGTTAAGTCATATATGCACACTCAAAAAATAAATAATAATGCTAGTTGCGTGATTTCTTCGCCGAGTAATATCAATCACATTTTAGTGTGTAAAGAATCGAGAATATCAATATACAACTCAACTGCATCGCGTGGATGCACTATAATTAATGGATTCTGAAGACTAAACAAAAACCAAGTGTTGGGAACGGAACCCTAAATTTTGAAGCAAAAAGAAATGAATTCTACTCTTATCTTCCTTCATGAATCACCTGCACAATGATGGGTAACTAGAAGAAGTAGTAATCTGCAGAAAGAAGAAGAGTAAAGGGGTTACATTATAAATCAAGCCCTTCGGCCAGAAGAAGACACAAGAACTGGAACTCCTGGCCCGTAAATCTGATGGCATCGTTCGCTGAATGAACCGACCAGTCTCTCTACTACCTCTTTGAAGAACACAGATGCCACCTACTCAGTCCACAAAATAAGACTTCCATTAATCATTAATACCATATGTTTGTGCATTTGAAATTCTGTGACTAATATACTGTCACTTATTTAGCCCCTTTTGAATCGCTTTTAGGCGAACAAGGTGTTATGTTCTTACATACAGGAGAACAAATTAAATCCACACAATCAGAATTGTGCAATGATAATTGAAGAGATTCCATCTGAAAATGACATTAGCAATACTCACACGTTTTTTTATAATTCTATCCTCTAACCAGTATTCAATATTTTCATCAACTGTGTGTAACTAAGAAGGAGCTAGCTTATCAAAGTACAGAGGAATGTGAATCCAGAAACAAATATTTAGGAGAGTTGTACCTGTCGGTAGAGAGGCGATTGAAACTTGAAATCCACTAGGAAGTAAAGGCTACAAGATCCAGGAGTAGGTCCTGGACTGAATTCCCAAATATTTATCAAATGATCAAAAAGTGTACTATCCGACACTGTGGTCTGCACCAAAAACAAAGAATTGGTCAGAAAATTAGTTCACGAAGGCAATCACAGCCATAAAAATCTCAGTCCAGTGGATAGGTGATCTTTTCTAGCTGATGTTTCTCTCTAATCAATTTAGGACTCCACCGTTTTGATATGAATCCCATAAGATGGTCTATATATATTTTCTTATTCACTTTCTGAAGCTCTCCTAGTATGAAATATGAATTTGTGCAACGACTGGTATAAGATCAACCAAGAAACGTGATCAGGAGCCCAAAGGAAAACCCATTTTTTAACAAAGATTTCTCCTGTATGTAAGAACTCCGTCATAGTTTGCCAAAAAAAAAATGTAAGAACTCCGTCATAATTAATACAGGGACATTGCACCTCACAATAAACTTAACTATAGACTTGAAATCATGCATCTTGTTTTTAATCAGTCCAGCTAAATAGATACTACAACAAAAACACCATGAAAAGAGAACATCTGAGACTTGACATCATTCTCAGGTTTTACCAAAGACTATATTTGAGCTTATCTTACCAAACAAAAAAAAAAATCGAGCTTACCTTTATACGATTCGGACGGTTTAGGTCTACATGAGACACATAACTTTCAACAAGAAATTTGAAACCGATCTCCAGCTCAGCATCAAATGACCCATCAGGATTGTGTTTCACTATATCTGACCTTTGGCACCATGGAAGAAAATCTTGATAGAAATCTACAGCAGCAACTACATCAAATAACTGCACTGGAGAATACCTGCCACAGAAAGAAACATAACCATGCTTACTAGATGGCATGAAATTATCAACTACTTTTTATTTTGATAACAATGGTGGTCCAGGGCTTCGGCCCAACCGTCCACCCGGGATCCAGCAAAGCGCATTGCAAAATGCTTCATTTGAATTTGATTCAGAAAAGTAACAGGTGCATACCAATTAATAAGAACTTGCAATATTGAAATGCCGAGGAAAATAATTTTCTAAAGCATAGACTGGGCTTGCAACATTATCTAAATCTGAAGAATTGTAGTGGACATACCCTAAAACACGTCTTTCTTCATAAACTTTCGACAAAACACCTCCTTCTTCACCGTCACCGCAACCAAGAAACCGCCTCCTCTGCTCATTACCGGCGTTCGGCAACCTAACCGGAAGAGTTCTCTCAAACCTTTTCGGAACGAGTACTCTACCAATAGATGATTCTTCGATGCCGGAAATGGTGCTGAAACATCTCAATCGATCGAAATTACTCATCGAATCATGCCGACTACGTTGCCCAATCCAAAGCCCAACGCCGCGATTCCGAGATATGAGCGTGGCCACCGCTCTGGACTTGGACAAGAACGGCGACATTGCAGCTTCTCAAACAATTCAGAAATCTATGACGTCGTAACTCAAATTGAAATCTTCCTGGAATTTAGGGGTCTCTAGACTATTGAAATTTAGGGTTCGTAAAATTAGGAGGTGCCGCATTGATTTTTTATATTTTGCCAAGAGGAGGTAGCGTATTCAAATTGAGAGGAGAAGAAGAAGGGTGTATAAAAATCACACGTGTTATTTCGAAAGAAGATGGGATACGATCATACGAAACCTTTTCTTTTTGGTAAACCGGAATATGAAACCACTCATGTACACGTTTTTTACCGCTAAAGTATCCAAAATTAAGGCGGGAAAATCACATTTATTTATTATGGTCAACTCAAATAAAGAGAACGGTTGAAGAAATTTTTTTTGATCTTAAACGGTTGAAGAAATAGAAAAGAGAAAATGTATAATTAATCAGTAGGAATTAGGATGACATTTGATTATTGATTAGGGAGCAGCGAAAATAATGTCGATTATATATGCAATCGATTTTTCCACCGTCCGATCTAAATTCCTTAAGATCTGTGCAGCAGTAATATTCCTCTTCTCGAACTCCTTAGCCCCTTGACCAAAAAAAAAACTCCTTAGCCCGATCAGTCTGATTTAATTCTCTTTCTTCCTTTTGTGGTTTATTATCTATCTGTTACGGAAGTAGAGAGGTAATAGAAGAGCGAATTTGAGAATGTCTTATTATCACACATAAGGAGCCATTATATAGGGAATACATATACTTGTGGAGGAAGTAAATTTAATACTAGAAAAATCTAAACAAGGAAGAAAGTATACACACGTAATATTGAACATCCACTAAATATATTCATAACACTCCCCCTTGAATGTTCATAAGGGAATTGTGCCTCGTTAAAACCTTACTAGAAAAAACCCATTAGGATAAAAATTTAGTGAAGGAAAAAGAGTACACAATTATGGATCCATTTTTGTAAGCAGCCTCGTTAAAAACCTTATCAGGAAAACCCGATGGGATAAAACCTTAAGGGAAAAAGAGTGCAGCGGCGTAGATTCTCCCCCTGATGTTGACATCGCGTAATTTCATTAAGTCGACGCAATCTAATCATGTTCGCTAATATTCCAGATGTCGTAGTCGATAAAGCCTCCTTGAAAAGATCCACTAGATAGTCATATGAACAAATTCGTTGGATGAAGAATATATTGAGGCGAATGTGTTTTGTATGTCTCCTTTGATATAACAATCTTCAACTTGAGCTATATAACCTGCATTATCTTCATATTATATATATATACAATATAATGCTACATTTGAAAATTGTGCACTTCCATGTTATAACTTACATTTGTGTAGCAAATTAATTTAGGTCTTGATTCATCATGATATTAAACTCATGGAATTCTTACAATCATTAAGGTACTCAATAAATGTGTTTATCTATGCAAAATAGCTTCAAGACATTTTTTTTATAGGACAATATTATTTTCAATCTCTTAAGTACTCGATCTTCAGGCCGAGCCAAACCTTTGTCATTTCAATATATTTTGTCTGAATTTAACATCATCAATAAATTGATTGTATTTACAAACTCTTCACGAGTTTCAATATCTTTAAATTCTCCCCTTCACGCGATGCCCCTTTCGGCTATAGCGTGATCAATTCAACTTATCAAAATATCAGTTTTCTTAATTCGCATAATATCATCTGATATATCTTAGCTCAAATGAGCTATACATTGTGGAGAATATAACATAATTTACCTGTATTATTTTAAAGGGTTAAGAACCTATGAAATGTCTGAACTATCACCCATGTTAACGGGAGAGGTCTGAAATTTAAAAAGTTAATAACGGAGGTCTGAAATTTTAATTTTGTTGTTTTGAGGTTTTCCGTCCATTTTTAGGGTTTAAATTTAACAGAATTGTGTGAAATGACATTTTTGCCCCTTTAATATTTTGTTTTATTTAATATCTTATTTAAGGAAATGTGAAATGACAATTTTACCCCTAAAGTCAAATTAAAACTACCCAACTCCGGCCACCGCCATCCGACTCCGGCCACCACCACCCGACTCCGGCCACCACCACCTCGGCTCCGGCGACCCGACTCCGGCCACCACCGGAGCCGAAAAGCTCCGATTGGAGCCAAAAAAGCTCTGATCGGAGCCAAAAAAGCTCCAATCGGAGCTTTGTGGCTCTGGTCAGAGCCACAAAGCTCCGATCTGGAGCTCTGTGGCTCCGGTCGGGGCCACAGAGCTCCGATCTGGAGCTCTATGGCCCCGGCCGGAGCCCAATCGGGGCCGGTGGCTCCGATCGGAACCCAATCGGGGCCGGTGGCTCCGATTTGGGCCCAATCGGAGCCTTGGTGGTGGTCGCCGGAGTACGGTGGTGGTCGCCGGAGTACGGTTGGTGGTCGCCGGAGTACGGTTGGTGGAGCCGTGGTGGCTTCAAGGGCATTTTGGTCTTTTCACTTCAAGCATGTGAGGGGCATACTTGATAGAAGTGTATTTTTGGAAATTTATTTTATTTCCGGTCACATGCCAAGCATGTGACCAACTTCTGTTAGTTTTAACGGAAAAAACTAACGGAGACCGCTGTTATCAACAAAACTGAAATTTCAGACCTTCATTATTAACTTTTTAAATTTCAGACCTCTCCCGTTAACATGGGTGATAGTTCAGACCTTTCATAGGTTCTTAACCCTATTTTAAATGGTACAATATCTTTATTATCCAACATTCTTGGAAAAATTTCATGCTAGCATTTTCAATCATTCTAGGATTTTCACTTTAATTTTGCTATCGGCTATAAATAATTCATATGTGGGACGCATTCAAAACTTTTTATGTACTGCCAACGTAATAATATATTTGAAGGTGATTTTTCCACTAAATGGTCCATATTATAAATGCCAGGATTTTGCATATAACATTTGTACAACATGTTGTGCGTATATATCTTACGACACAATTTATTTATGCGGGAAATAATTTGTATCCATTGGCTTTCACCTTATGCATTTTTCATGTTAATACTTGCGTTTTTTCAAACTTTGGCCAATCATAATACTTGTTTAACATATTGAGCTCAAGATCCTCGACTCCTCGTCTTGTTTTATGATTTCACTCATGAATAATATTCAAAACTGTTGTCGACAACTTTATATTTTACGGTTCCATCACTTCCCGTTAATGACATAACTCATTGAGATTTCTTTATTGTAATCACTTTCAGGTACCTGAATCACTTACGGGGTTTCATATTTAGTTATGTCTTTACTTCTTTTGGGAAATCACCTCCATAATAAGACCATATTTATCTTGCTCCATTCTTTTATTAAAAAAATTCTTTGGAATCAATATCGCACGCTTCAGACGAGAGCTATTTTTCATTATAACTTGTCCAATCAGGACATTTCAAAATTGGAGCATTTGCAGCTGTTACTTGACTTATGACTTTCTGGGTCTCATAAAGTCACTTATTGGCAGTATTTGAAAATGTTTTTCTCTTTGAACTTCAGGTTCATATTCTCATTGTGCGAGGATCTAAATGAGATAATAACAATTTTTTTTTCAGTCAATCTCTTTTCTGCCAGCTGCTTCTTTTCTCCCCCTAATGTTGGGAAAAGTTGTTCAACAATGACAATCAACACTCTTGTTTTAAATATATATATCAGTCATTGTTCTCAAATAATTGATTTATACACAAAATATTTTTCCCAACATTCCAGACCCATGTTTGTGCGTTGCGGTGGAGTAATTCAAACATATATCGTACACCATAATATTAATATATGGAAAATTTGTCTCTTCACCAAAAATTGGTTGTAATGGGGAGAACTGTGATTTAACATTGGCTTGATGCGCAATTATATTGCTGCTTTCATAATAGCATGCATTTGTACTCAATTTGCTCTAATTGGTAGCAGTTTAGCTATGTAATTGGAGGATCTTTGTAACTTACATGCTAAATTGCAAATCTAGACATGTTGTTGTCTGAATCTTGTAGTAAATATCAACTATCAATATCATCATCATTCTTTATTACATAATCTGGAAATTTTGCTATTGCAAATTCGTGATAATTAATGCAAATGCGACCATATTGTAGATGCATCTTTCAAAATAATATATCGGTCCACATGGCTGGTGAACGGGCCCATATTCACCTTTTATTATTTCCATAAATAATGGAATCCCGAACTTAGTTGATGATGATCACATAATGAATTTTCCTTTGAGAGCAATTATCATAATGATTTATGGAGAATCTTCAGGTTCTTCCAAATAATGTACTGCGCATCTTAAGTGATCCGGAATGGTCTGTAACCGGTCACTCAAAATATCATATTATATGGATAAAATTTCGGGTTTACCTCTATATGAATCAGTAAACTTCTGGTTTACCGAATATATAATCAATCATGCCAATATTGGCGGTAAACTTCTGGTTTACCTGATTTTTTTTCATTAAGAGACATATTTCTTCTAAGATCTTCATGATCATTTATTCAAGACTCATGATCTCTTAGGATCTTCATGATCCCTTATTTATAATAATTCATGATATGCATGATTCATTCTTATACAAGAAGATCTTTAATTCACAAATACAATGTTTCATATCCTACTTTTTCATACATTTAAGAATCTTCCGGATCCTAAATTATCAATTTTTGAGCTTTTGAATAACTCATGATCTTCTGGATCATTTTATAATAAAATGCAATAAACGTAATAATATATGTATATAATAAATATAATGCAGTGCAAGAAATAAAAATATAAATGTAAAGGTAATGGAATAAAAAAAATAACAGTATATGTAAATAAAGTGCAAGAAATGTAAATATAAATATAAAAAATTAAGGGAACTATAAATTCATAATTATTGATCTTCAAGATCGTAATATCAGATCTTCAGGATCCGTCATTTATAAAGAATGCATCTTTCTTAATCGTAATATCCCATATTTAATAATACTATATGCAATGACTTTTTTTTTTATTTGAGGCTAATCTTTGTCTAGTGTCATCGCACTTCATATGAATAAATTTCTCGCTTCATCATATAATTAAATTTTTGTTAGCGTCATCGCGTTTCTCAAAATTATCATTCTTCCAAATCAATTGGATTTTGCATTATTTATTAGTAAGATGCATCATCTTTCTTTATCGATATCATGGCGATGCTAACAATTTTATTTATTTCAAAATCAAAATCAACTGTTTCTATGACCATGATGATTATAACATATTTGTATTTATACTCTTAAAAGGTCATTATAAATTATATCACTCACTTTAGGGAGTGGATGATTCCATCGCTATAATCATAATCTACAACACTCGCTTCAGGGAGTGGAGTATATCCTCGTTATAATCATAACTTATGACGCTTACTTCAGGGAGCGTAATATTTGCCTCTACACTCGCTTCAGGGAGTGGGGCAATATCAATACATATAACTTCATGTATGAAATAATTTTTCACATTTATGCGTATTCAATATATAAATACTACCAAAATAAAATAAAAAATTACTGACATGATATCGTGTATTAACATCCTTTATTTTCGACATAAGTTATTTATTCAGCAATTTATTCGTAATTTTTTTTTTATCATATAAGATATTTAACCAATTCATATAAACAACATAACCAGAACTTGTTACTAGCTAGCAGTTGTACATAAACTATAACTATAGAAAATAAGACTTTTCATAGTCAGTAAAGAAAATAGAGATTTATCATCGAAAATCATAGTTTGTCATTACATATTAGAATAATTATCCCCTAAGCAATTTCATAGTGGCTTTCAATTATTATTATCATATAAATATATATAGGCCATCGTTTAGGCAACAAATATTCAAATTTAACATCGATTATATTGACAAACTAGTCTAAGCGATTTCCATAACGAATCATCTATGAGCTGATTTTACTTTTTCAACGATTCATATCAAGATGTGAATAACAGTGTAACTAAACTTAACCAAATCCGAGTTAGTTTTCTTTGCTAACTTGTGGAGTCGGAATCATACCTCGATCAATTATGTGTGTCATCTGTCATGTACTGTAAGATTGAATACGACTTGCTTCGTCAGAGTTTTGTTTAAGTAGTCTGTTGTGTCAACACATCGATCTCGAATCCTTTCTTAACTCGTACATATTCAACTAAATATTAAATTCCTGACACACAATAATTATAATAATTAGAATATGAATTATTAAATAGTCAAAATACGTAAGTAAATAAATAAGTAATAATCTCCCTTTCAATGCAACACAATCAGATCGATTCAAACTCCAAGGAATAATTGGTGGTTCTGATAAATCGGTTGATGGATTCACAAAAATTAGTTTGTGCCACTATCCCACTTCCACCATTGTTGTTCGAGCTTTTGTCGTGATAAATTTATATCATGGTGGCGGTCTCTATACTTTCGTATAATATTACGATAAGGGTTGGAAAAAAAATTGAGCAATTCGTGCTGATAATGTGTTACGGAAGTAGAGAGGTAATAGAAGAGGGAACTTGAGGATGTCTTATTATCACACATAAGGAGCCATTATATAGGGATTACATATACTTGTGGAGGAAGTAAATTTAATACGAGGAAAGTCTAAACAAGGAAGATGGTATATACACGTAATATTGAACATCCATTAAATATATTCATAACACTATCTTCCTTTTTGGCCTTTTCTATTTATTTCTCTTTATTTTAAACATTTTCTACTTCATTGGCAAAAAAAACATTTTCTGTTTATATTAGTGTTGTATCTTCTTATATGTAATTTACTTATATTTCTTAGTTAGCATTTTACAAGTATATATTCACATATATATACTTATAAAATATAATCTAAACGATATTGTATTTTATATAACAAAAAATAGAATAGTTGTAATATAAAACAATTATTTTCTTCATAAACGATATTTGCCTGCCCGCCTCTCGTTACGACTTTTTTTTAATATTGTTAATTTGATTAATATAGATAGCAAAATGGTATATGTCAATTTGGGCTTATTCAAGGAGCAGAAATGTCTAAGTGAACTACTGCAGTTATTCACTTGTCCTTTAGGAAATTGGTCCCTCTCATGTTTGCCAATGAAACAGCATTCACACAGGGCCTTCTGGATTTCAATATATAGCATATAATCCACCATATTCTTCTTGCTAAAAGTATTGAGGCCACCAAAATTTAAATGACCAAACATGTAATATCAAATCATGCCTCCTTACTGTCTGCAATCTTTTTTTCTTTAGTAGCTAAGCTGATTTGCAAATCTTATATTATCAAAGGGAACAAATTATTCTGGGTCATTAGAATCTCAAAGATGGATCCTTTTGTTTCTTCGCATATCTCACACTTGTTCTTTTCAAACCAAACCGTGAAATTCTTATGCAATAGCTTCCATACATCTAAAAGATTAGTCTTGAGCTCATGAACAAATAAAACATCAATAAACGTCTCCACAAATCCATTCAAAGACCTAAACTTAACGTCTCATTTTTCTTTTACTAGAATAGTTGAGTGATCTCAAAAAGGTACTAAGGAGTTGTAGCTTTCATCTAGCCTGCAAAAAATAATTTTACAGATACTTATATGATTACTACACCATGTATCAATATACCACGCATCTGTTGATGTGAAAATTGTTTTATAGCTGCCATCAACAATACTTCCTTAGTCTCATTTTCTTCTATTTCTGAAAAATTGTTTTGCTTTATTCTCTCATTTTGCAGCCTAGCATAACACTAAGTTTGATGAGAAATTCTTAGGTAAATCGGATCTAACAGCTGGCATCCACGGGTGACCCGCCAATCAATGAATGAGTGCCAAGTGGCAATTTTCTGACAAAAGAAAAAATTTGTGACACATGTCACTTTATGATTGGCTTGCGGTTCACCACCTAGGTGACACTTGTTAACTCCGAGGCATCTAAGAATTTCTCAAGTTTGATAATGTCCATATTTTTTGTACTGATGACACTGGACATTGGCTTTGTTGTTGCTGTAGGCTCTTCCACATCGTCCTCTGTTATTTAACTATGTATTAACTATTAGAGCATCCACAATGATTTTACATAAATTGTATTCTTTAAAGTTGTCACGTAGACATTTATATACAGTTTAAGTAATACGTAAAGTTAATAAATACATAAACAATATTTGTTCTTGAATAGTTTTACATAACTATATTCCTTAAATATATTTTATTATTTATTTCTCCAAAAAAACACCAATAAGATATTAGCATTAATTATAAATTGAATTAATTTATATTTAAAAAATGGTTATGTAATACATAGTGCATTCCTTAAATTTAAGAAATATATATTATGTAAAAGTATGAGGGTCCCACTTTTAAGGAATGCTGCGTAAAACCATTGTAGTACGTTTTTATACACTTTACATAAAAACTATGTAGAATTCATATTTAAGTAATACCGTGTAATACCATTGTGGATGCTCATCTCCATAAAAATTAAAATAAAAAACTATAATTAATATATTGGTAAAATACATTATTTGGATTTTTTTATTCAAGATCATATTTTCGTAAAGTAAATAATTTTATTTTTTAGTAAATTTATAATATTTATTAATTAATAATATAAATTTGGAACTATATTTTAAAATATTCTTTTAACTAAATGTCTTAACTTTTTTTTTCTTCTTGGTTTAAAGAATTTTTATAACTTTTTCTACTTTAATTTTATTTATAAACGCTCTTTTAACTAAAAGCATCTATATCTATATATCTATATATATATATATAATAAAAAGATATGAGAGACTATCATATGAACTCCTAACGCGCCACATCATCACCATAACTCACGCACACCTAGTAATAGTGATCAATGATTTGGTTAGGCTGAACAAGTGATTATAAAATAATATTGGGTTCAATACGTTTGGACTTCTGAATTGCTTCCAAATTTACAAGATTCAACTTTTTATATATATAGTAATAAAAGAAGATTGAGCTTGATTATTTTATTTAGAAAAAATAAGTATCATTAATATAAATAGCCATACCGTCATAAACTCAACAATTAATACAAATATTAAATTACAGGTGTTATCTTCATAATTCGTAACAAACATAACCCTTCCAATTTATTTCATATTTACAAGATTCATACACGCCTTAATAAAAGAAGATTCAGCTTAATTATTCTATTTACAATAAATTAATTATCACTAATAAACAGCCATACCGTTATAAAACTCAGCAGTTAATTTAGAGATCTGTTCATAATCCGTTACAAACATGACCCTTCATCTACTTATAGAAGAAGCCGGATTTGAGGTCGGAAAAGTGGAGTTTTCGCAAAGGTGTCGCAGTTTTGTGTGTGAAATGGTCGAGATCGACACCGTCGCTGGTGGGTAAGCCTCTCTCTTTTGTTTTGGTTGCTCGTAAAGAATCTCTATGATCTTGCATGGTGTCGCTGGCCAGATATGAGCGGGGCAATGAGATGACGCCTGGGGACGCAACAAGTAACAAGAGGCATAGCCGTATAAGGGTTGGTAATTGATATGGGTCAAGGGCGCAGCTTCATCGATGATATTTGGTAATTTAACTAGGGAGATTGGAATTGAGGCGGACCGAACCAGACGCAGCGGATGTCGAGAAAGATAAACAAGTACTTAACCAAGCATTATAGAACAAGAACAATGTCTTTGGAATATATTTAATTGTCTGAAAGTTGTATTATTAATAATGAAAAGCACCCATATATATAGAAAACTAACTAGGCTATATTCTGTTAGTGATGGGTATACGTCCGATTCGGGTTTGATTTATACTATTCGGACCTCGTTAACACATCAAACCCACCAACGGTTCTAAAATAATCCGAAAAAAACTCGTCCGGATTACGCCCGCAAATACGCGCAAACCCCTATATATGTTTACACGACACGTGTCGGGCTTCCCGACGTCAACTTTACGCTCGTCCACGCTCGGTTCACATTTTACATTAAACCGGCGTCAGACCGTTTAAAACCGGGTCAGATTCGAAGGTTCCCTATAAATAGGAGCCTTGATCACTCATTTCACAAATAAGTTGACGAGGAAGCTCTGACCTCTCTCTAAACTTTCTCTCTCTAAGACTTCTAGTTTAAGCTTCGAAGAGGGTTCATCGCACTTTACCCCCCCCCCTCTACGTGGTGTGCGATATAACCCTTCGTGCAGGTATTCAGAGACGTACACTCTCGGACATGTGCAAATACCCGATATATCAGCAACCTGAGGCGTATTCATACATTCATACCAGGATCCAACACTCCGTCTAGTCCGGGATACAATATTTTGGTGCCGTCTGCGAGATACGAACATAACAAGTCATACACTACCGACATCGATGACGAGCAACCATCCGCCTCCCGATAACCCGGAAATGGCAAGAGAAAAAGGTCTAAGATGATTAAAAAAAAAAAGGAAGGCTACTGCGGAAACATCTAAGCAAGCATCACCAAGAATGAGTCAGACAGGCCCTTCTTACATCCCTGAGGCCGTATCTACAGCCTCCTCCGTGCCGACTTTAAACGCACAACATGAGCATACCACCCAAACCAACGAGCCACCACCAGGGTTCGAACGCAGAGCACACACAGCGGAGGAACAACCCTATGGAATGCCGGCTGAAAACAGGCAACCCCAGGGTAGAGGTACTCAAGGTGCCCAGACCGCTCCCACCATAACGCCTGCAATGATGGCAGCAATTGAAGAACTTCTGGCCTTTAGAGAAAACCTAAGGAACCAAGGCTATGCGCCTCCACCACCACCGCCTCCCCCACCACCTGCCCAAGCATACCCTGCAGCGGGGACAAAGTCTCAAGACACTCCCCCGAAGAGAAACTTCAATGCAACAAGGAAGACAGCCTCTGGTTGTCAACCCACACTACTATAATGTATGACCGCATGGATCCCGCTCCAGCGCAACTTACTATGAGAGGCCATACCCGGCCGAATCATGGAAATAACCAAGTTTCAGGAACAAACAACCGGGCAGGGAAGGTTCCCATTACCAACAAAGCTGGAGGCATGACAACAGTGGAAACCCAAATAGCATTTGGGGGATACTGGAGAGGAATGACAACGTCCCCATCACAGGACTAACTGCCAAGACCTTGGAGGCTCTCATAGAGAAAAAGCTGAAACAATCAAAAGTAAGACCAATGCATGTCTTGACTGATAGCGCAAGTCACCCATTTACCAAGGAGATGTTGTATGATCGGGTTCCAGGAATCCTAAATAACATAAGAATTGAGAAGTACGCTGGAAAGGGTGATCCTATCGAGCACGTGCAACAACATGAGGCTTCACTGCTAGGGAGAACAACAAACTCAAACCATGTGGCGTTCACATTCCCGCAAACGTTGACAGGTTCAGTGGCACACTGGGTTTTCTCCCTTCCTAAGGAAAGTGTTGGCTCCTGGCCATACTTAAAAGGAAAGTTCATCCAGAGGTACATGGGTGAACGCAAGTGGCTCAAGGACTCAAGCGCGTTAGAAGACGTGAAACAACAGTATAATGAATCTCTAGCGGATTATTACATCCGCTTTAATCAGAATATTGCAGACATCCAGACAAACCTGTCTGAGGATGAGATAATCAAAGCATTCATAAGGAACATGGGTCGCTTAGGATTCTCTTTGGGAGAAAAAATGTCGAAACGACCGGCAGAAACTCTGGAGGAGTTAGCCTCGCGCGTCAAAGAATCTGTGGACCTTGAAAGGTTCAGAGCTAGAGCTAAGGCAAAATTGAACGCGGAGCGTACAAAGAATATAACAACAAGGTCGGGCAAGGGATCTTGGTCAACCATTTCATAACTTAAGTGGACAAGGGAGCTCTCATTTCTCTCTAGCTTTCTCTCTCAAGATTTCTCATTTAAGCATCGGAGATGGCTCATCGCACACCACCCCCTCGTGGTGTCGATATTGCCCCGTGTGCAGGTACCACGAGGAGCACGCATACGCGACACGTGCAACGACCAGACAACGAACATTCCAACCTACCTTACCAAGACCCGACGCCCCAATCAAGTCAGGTCCCAACAACCTACTATTATATTATTTAATTTTAAATATCATAATTAAAAAAGAATTATGACGAGTTTTCCAATGATATGTGATATTTTAACTTATATACAGGGACGAAGGTATGTTAGGTCCAGGAGGGGCAATTGCCCCTCCTGAACTCCATAGCTGCCCTTTACTTGGAAGTATTTTTTTAGGGTTTCTTTAGTTTGCCCATACTGAAAAATGGATAAAAGAACGTTTGGTTATCTACTTGCCCTAATCTCTGAAGCTTTATTTGATGGTTTCATTTTTAAGAAGTAGAACGTAAAATGAAGCTGCAGAGAAGATGGTTGTTCTTGCTAGAGAAGGAGATGTTGCCTTAGGGGTGAAACCAGACCGGTCGGACCGATTTTTTACTTGTTTCGGTCGGATACTTATATTTTCGATCCGGTTTTTTGTTTTAAAAAAATCCGACCAAAAAACCGTTTGAGGAAAAATAAACCGTCCATTGGTAGTACAGTTTTTTCGGTTCGGTTTAAACCGAAAATCCAAAATTAGCAACTACCATTATTAATTCTTGTCATTTTCATGGACTATATCAAATCGAAATGATAAATAATTTCCATTAATATATTTAAATAAATTATAAAATAAAAGTAGAAAAAATAATCTTTAATAAGTGCCTCTTTTACAATTTATATTAACCTAATTAATTAATTATATTAATTAATATCAACTAATATAATATATATTGTATATATTTAATTAGCATAACGATCGGTTCGGTCCCCACGGTCCTCAAAACTCAAAATCCGAACTAGAGCAAAAAAATCCGACCAAAAATCAAACCGTATATTTCGGATTCGGTTTTTTCGGTCCGGACCGGTTCGGTTTTCAACGGTTTTTTCGGACCCGCCGGATTTTAGTTTCACCTCTAAATGGAAGAAGATAAAATAAGAGAGAGAACAACAATATATATATATATATATATTAAAGTGGTTAAAGTAAAAAAAGTTGTCTGAAGCAATGTTATCAGAACCGGACCGGACCGGCGGTCCGACCGGGTTCGAACCGGAACCGGTGTCTCCAACGGTCCGGTTTGAGAAAATCCGGAGAATGTAGGCGAACTCGGTTTTAAATCCGGTTTTTTAGAGAACCGGCCGGTTCTGAGCGGACCGGGCGGTTCTCCGGTTCGCCGGTTCAGATGACAAAAAAAAAATTAGCCTAACTAAGTCTGAAACACCATAGCTGATAGCCCTACATCCACAATCCAGAAGAACAAAGAAGCGATTCAGCAAGAATCGCCCACCATGTTGTAGCAATAATCGCATACCACGTAGCAACAAGAATCGCTCACCACATTGCAGCAAGAATCGCCCACCACGTTGCAGCTAGAACCATCGCAGCAAGAATCCCTTCTTCGCCTTCTTCGAGCCTAAAAAACGATCAACTCCACGGTGATGAAGCGGTGTCGATTGTTGGTGGAGAGGGGTGGTTAGGTCACGCAGGTGAGAGACTTGAGGCTGGAGGGAAGTGGAGGAGGCAGTTCACGTAACTTAGAGAAGGAAGTGGAGGGAGGGGGCTAGAATTAGATAACATAGGGTTTTAATTTGGTTGGGCTGGGCCTGGATTTTTTACTATGAACTATAATAAAACAATTTTTGGGCCCATGTTGTGATATTATTAGGCTGGGCCTGATTTATTTAAGTTTAGAGATGAATCTGGTCGAACCGGGTTCGAACCGGGTTCGGACCGGCGAACCGTGAACCGGCACCCTCTCCGGTTCGGTGTCCGGTCCGGTTCTAATAACACTGGTCTGAAGACTTATCCCACTTTTTACTTCTTTTTTTTTGGGCAGATAATTTGGGCTACTTTATAACCACAATTTAATAAGGAAATGTCACTAGATTATACTATTATATATACCTTATTTTCCATTACATAAATTAATTTGTTTTCTGTTAATTACTAATTTAATATAATGTGTTAAGTTTTTTTTTTTATTAAAAAATAATAGAAGTTGAATCATGAACATAAATAGTGGGAAAAATATTAAGTAACTTTTTTTTTGTTAAATATGAAGTTAATTAAATTTACTTAAAATATTAGTATAACATATTATATTTTGAATAAATAAAATAAAACTTATATGAAATAAGGTTGAATATTTTTGGTTTATTCTATTATTTTTTCATTAAAAATAACTTTACTTTGTAGTTAAAACTAACTTTTTATAACTTTTTTAAATAAAAATCAAGTTTGTAAAATAATCTATGATAATTATATCTATACATATGGTGTTTATCTCTCCCATAAATATTAGCTTATTCCATCTGAATTTGAATTAAATAATTACTTAAAAAAATTATACGTATATTTTTGCCCCCTCTAAAATTATACTATTATACATATATAATAGTATAAGTCAATAAATAATTATTATATGAATATTTTCTTTTAACATGTGTATTAATTTAAAAATAAATATCTCTGTATGAATCACAATAATAAAATTCCGCTAAATTATTAATATTTTATTAACAACGTAAAGTAGTAAAATTCAAATAAGAGAATTGGTAATTTTATTTTACTGATCATATGCAAGTTAAAAAAAAACAAAAAAGGTTGCCCTCTTTGTCTGCACAGTGCACACCACGTGTATCACTGTTGCAGGCAGCCCACATGAAGACTTATTATATTGAATGAACATTGATTTTAGATTCTTCTTTCGTTCATCCTAAATCATATTCATACCACACTACTGCCTGACCTTACCCGACCCGATCCGACCCGACCCGACCCTCACAGAGTCTCTGCATCTGCAACCAGATCGTCTCCTACACACTCAATCAGTCGGGGCACATCCCAGTCTCTCTCTTTCTTCTTTACTTCTCTCTCTCATTAGCTAGCTAGAATCAATAATGTGTATCTTCTCACCCTTGGAGGTTGCGATGTGAACAAAATCCTCGCTGGTGCTACCAAAATGACGGAGCTAGGTTTTCAGGCTCCGAGGTCGTCGACATCCGTGCTCATTGCTCGCGACGCCAGTCCCAACTCTGTCATCTTCACTCTTGGTTCCGACTTCAGCGTCTTCTCTTCCACCTCAGCTAGCGTCGGCCGTTGCTCTTTCACTTCCGATGCTCACGATCACGACTCCGAAGTCTCTCCGGTACTATACTAACTTTGCAGACTCTTACATTTGGCTAATCTAATACCTGATCATGAACGCCATACTTGAGCTCAATCTGTTAGCCACATTGCCCATAAATGTAGAAATTTCCATAGAACTATCCGCTTTGACTGATGAATTGAACCTGTCGTTGTCTGATAAATAGTGCTTAACTGTTGGCAGCAGTGTTGTTACATCATCTAACTTGAATCCGAAATCCGTGAATCTGATGCAGCATTGTGTGGGACACGATCGGGGACGTTCCAGCTGTCCAGATCTGAAACTGAATCTGAACAGTGCTACATTATATAATCACAGCCGTCTCACTAGAAAAGGAGACAAGGCTAAAGGTATGCAGAATTAGCTGGTGCTTATATTGTTTGCTTCTGCCTAGTGAAGAAGACAGCTTGAAGCTTCCTGATTACGACAGCTACCTTAGGAAATTATTTGTAGAGAAATTACGTTTTCTCGGTCTTTGTCACCCTAAAATTAACTCTCTTATTTCTTCCTTCCCAGATCATAAGGAGCAAACTCACAGCGATGGAGAAGACAATAAACAGATATCTGATTCAGCAAGGAGCTCATTTTCTCTGGCTCTTAAAGGTCGGTTATAGTATTCATTTTACAGAAAATTCTCAGTAGTGGCTTATGTAGGCCATGCTATCGATACTCTCTGGTTACATTTGCAGAGTGTCAAGAGAAGAGATCTAGATCTGATCCTCTGTCAAGGAAATTAGATAGGCAAAGACCTTCTGTCGATTTCAACAATGCCACTACTGCTTTGTCTCCGAGATTGGCAGGTGTGAAGAAGTGCTCCATGGCTACTCACAGGTCAGGTGCATTCCCGAGTCCCGGAACACCGAATTATCGCCATGCAAGTTTTGCATTGCAGAAGGGTTGGAGCTCGGAGCGGGTGCTGTTGCAGTCCACTACGGGTAGGAGGAACACAGGTGCTCCTTTCTTGTCTTTCAATAACAACGGCAGGACGTTACCGTCAAAATGGGAAGATGCTGAAAGGTGGATCCTCAGTCCTGTTGCTGGAGATAGTATTGCAAGACCTTCAGTTCCGCCCCCTCAGAGACGACCCAAGTCCAAGAGTGGACCACTTGGACCTCCAGGTGTTGCATACTACTCACTGTTTTCCCCTGCAACGCCCATGCTTGAAGTCGGGAATATGGGGAACTTTTCCATGGGGTCTCCATTCTCAGCTGGAGTGATAGCAACAGATGGTTTAACATTTCGGAGTCCCCGGTACCATGGTAGAAATTTTCCTGTTAGGGCAGAGCCCTGCATGGGCAGATCAGTTAGTGTACATGGGTGTTCTGAGATGCTCAGCTTGCCATCTACAGTTCGGCCCCAAGGTTCTATCTTTTCCAGCTGAGATTCCCTTTTTTAAATTCAATCTACAGCTTGATTTTGGATATTGACTGTTCATCTGGTCTAGTAGTTTCCACTGAATAGGTTTGTACAATATATGTTGGCATGCTGTTAAAACAGATAGGACCTCTAGAACAAAGTACAGTTACTCTGCGGATAATGAAAGTGTAAATCTGTACCTTTTTAGCAAATTCAGGTGGTGCAGCACTATGAATCCAACCAGTATGGTTGAAAAAGTTGTTAACGCTACGGCCAGTTAGACTTGTTGCAGCATTCATGCATGCACTGCACTTTATTGTTGTCTGCATTTTTTAATGAATAAAACGATTATTTCTGCTGCATCATTGAGGCATGCTGTGCGTCACCATCAAGCTCCATTCATGTCCAATTTGAACGCCATTAACATTAAATATGGTGATTCACTTTTGTTTTTAATTTCTATTGCATGATATTATTCTGCACTGCCTTGTGCTATCATGTAGATAAAAATCATGATGGAGTGAAGCATGCGGCCACAAATATGCCTTTTCCTGTTTCAAGGAGGGACGTGGCAACACAGATGAGCCCTAAAGGGAGTGCTTGCTCGTCTCCAGAAAGGAGATTTTCTTTCAGTGCATCTCCGCCTCCTTCTGCTCATTCTATTGTGGAACTGCAGACGACAAGTTCACCCAAGCTAGGAATCAAAGATGTTCCAGTTGACGAACAAGTCACATTGACTCGGTGGTCAAAGAAAAATCGTCATCGAATATCAGGTAGGGGATCAGAAATTAGCGAAGAATGGAAAAGGAGAGACGCTGATGCCCACGCCTCCTCCGCCTGGGATATCTCAGACACAACTAAGAGCATTTCCAAGTAAGCATTCTCATAGATCCATCAATTACACTTGCAGAATCCTTAAAAGTTGATTGGATGTTCACATTTTTATTGAATGAAGAAGCTACCAACATCAGTATCAAACCCTTAGATCGACGATTTGATGCTACATAATGGCCTGCTCTGATTATTTTATTAAAATCAACTCATGAAGTGAGAGACTTAAGATGATGACTGGCACTTATACCATTTTGTTTTCTTGTCCTTTGAAGGGTGAAAAGAGAGCAGGCAAAAATTACAGCATGGGAGAATCTTCAAAAGGCGAAAGCGGAGGCGTCAATTAGGAAACTAGAGGTTCTCTCTTATAACTTGCCTCTTTCTTGGAATGAAATCTTATAAAGATCATCATGAGCTACTTATTATTTAGATCGAGAATTTTCATATCGAATAGTTTATGCTGCAAGCAACAACTGTATTCCAATTTATGCTGCTAACCATGATTCTGATTCCAAGCTCCATGGCGTAATTTCAGCCTCCAATCGGACTCCAGTTGATCCATGTATTATGTAAATATTGCAGATGAAGCTGGAGAAGAAGAGATCATCGTCCATTGATAAAATAATGAAAAAGCTGAGATCATCTCAAAGGAAAGCTCAGGAAATGAGGAGCTCAGTGTCATCCGACCAGTCCCACGAGGTGGCTAGGAGGACTTCCCACAGAGCTGCAATCTTCAGAAGAACCTGTCATATGGGTAGTTCAGTAAGCGGCTGCTTCACGTGCCATGCTTTCTAGTGCTTCTTCCTTTGTTCACCCAAATTGCCGGAATAGCAATTGGTGCTCATTTTGCAGGTTTGAGTGAAACAACCCAGATAAGGCTCTCTGTATCATAGAAACAACAGGGGTTGGTCCAATGCCATTTTGGTGTAGTAAACGGATCCTATCTGCAATATACAGGGGGCGAGATTAGATGGGGTGGAGCTTAGGTTCAGTTCTCCTGAATCTTTGATGTAGTATTGGGTATATGAGATTGGTTAGAGAGTAGAATATGCTTGCTATCAAGGTTGAAATGCCACGCAGAACAGATCCTAGTTCATTATGATTGATGATAATAGATAGATAAATATCTTCTGCGCGAACAGCAAGCAAAAACGTACTTCTATTTGGAAAGAGACATTCCTTATATTTCAACACAAACTACAATAATACTTGGCTACTTACTTAGAGTCACTACTGTCCACAAGTGTTGAGTTACAAAGAAAGGCAGTAGTAAATGAAATCCAATGTGGACTAACAGATACAAAACAACAATGAAATCTTGTTATCATCTCTTGACAATATTCAAGTGACACAAATGAATTAATTGCCCACACTTGCAAATTATCAGTTCAATAAGTAGGAATATAACTGGGAAAACAATAAGCTGGATAGAGGCATGAAGACAAAATACCAATACAAACAAACTTTTGAAAACATAACACCAATCTGGCAGTTTGCACATCATAAATACCGGATTTTTTGTCTAACTACCCTCCTCAAAGATGGCATTTCTAAAAATGCTCTCCAAAGGAGGGTATTTGTAGAAATGCCCCGTCCAGCTGCTATTAGCAGCTGGACAGCCCAGCTGGCAGGCTCGCGTGTCCAACGTCTGACCGTAAGAGCAAAGACCTTTTTTTTTTTTACAAAAATATTAATTGAGTTTAACTAGAATCGAACCCAGGACTTACACTAAAAACGTTAACACACTACCACCACACTACAAGCTAAAATGTTGACGAAATAATAGATAAAATATTTTTATTTATAATTCTATTTAATCAATGGAATGGAACCGGGTTCCCCCATCCCTCTGGGTTTTTTTTTCACTTTTTACATCTATTAATATTCACTAAATTCAAAGTTACAACTCCAAATTCAATGAAAATCGAATGTTAGCGTCTTTATAAAGTAATAAATAAACAATGTGCTATTTTTTTAAAATTTATTTTAGTAATTTCAAAAATTAATATTTTCATCTCCGAATGATGTTATACCACCATAAAACCTAACCCGGGAGAACCGGATTCCTCTGTCTTGAGGAACCCGTTTGTCGGGTTCCCCCATCCCGCGGTTTTTTTTTTTTTTTTTTTTTTTTTTCACTTTTTACATCTATTAATATTCACTAAATTCAAATTTACAACTCCAAATTCAATGAAAATCAAAAGTTAGCATCTTTATATCGTAATAAACAATGTGCTATTTTTCTAAAAAAAAATATTCTAATAATTTCGAAAATTAATGTTTTCATCACCGAATGGTGTTATACCACCCTAAAACCTAAATTTAGAGCAAATCTCATTTTTTAGAAAATGTTCAAAAAAATCTTCTTTTTTTTTGTCAGTTTCCCATCCCGCGGTTTTTTTTTCACACTTTTTACACCTATTAATATTCACCAAATTCAATGAAAATCGAAAGTTCGTGTCTTTATAACGTAATAAACAATGTGCTATTTTTTTTTAAAAATTTATTCTAGTAATTTCGAAAATTAATATTTCCATCACCAAATGGTGTTATACCCCCCCTAAAATGCAAATTTGGAGTAAATCTTATTTTTTAGAATGTTCAAAAAATATATTACCGGACTTCAAATTAGGCCCCGTTTTCGGTATTGGATTTTACTAATACGTGACAATTCGGAAAAAAAAATTGAACATTTTCTAAAAAATTATTTTTGCTCCAAATTTAGGTTTTATGGTGGTATAACATCATTCGGAGATGAAAATATTAATTTTTGAAATTACTAAAATAAATTTTAAAAAAATAGCACATTGTTTATTTATTACTTTATAAAGACGCTAACATTCGATTTTCATTGAATTTGGAGTTGTAACTTCGAATTTAGTGAACATTAATAGATGTAAAAAGTGAAAAAAAAAAAACCCAGAGGGATGGGGAACCCGGTTCCATTCCATTGATTAAATAGAATTATAAATAAATATATTTTATCTATTATTTTGTTAACATTCTAGCTTGTAGTGTGGTGGTAGTGCGTCAATGTTTTTAGTGTAAGTCCTGGGTTCGATTCTTGTTAAACTCAATTAATATTTTCGTAAAAAAAAAATTGGTCTTTGCTCTTACGGTCAGACCGGTACCGGTTTATCCGGCCCGGTCCGACCGGTCCAGCTGCTAATTAGCAGCTGGACAGTGCCCAGCTGGCACGCATTGGACACGCGAGCCTGCCAGCTGCTACGGGGCATTTCTACAAATGCCCTCCTTTGGAGGGCATTTTTAGAAATGCCATCTTTGAGGAGGGCACTTATACAAAAAATCCCATAAATACCAATAATAATTTGACATGGGTAAAAAAGCCAACAGTTAGTTAATTTGCGTGCATTAGCGTCTCATTTTATATATATATAAAATGAGACACCGCCGGAACCACCGTGCTCGGATGAGCAACCGTCACTCGGTACTCTCCGTGGAAGAGTTTTGCCTCGAAAAACCCATCCTTATCAGTCGTGGCCGATACTGCCGGCCCCCACTCCTTCAATAATTTGTCCACCACGTCACCCGTCGGCAAATTTTTAAAGTTATTATCCGTCAAACACATCCGGTAACATCCGGAAGGTCTCCACGCGCCCCACACCACGATCCCGCGCACCCCGCTGTGCCCGTGTCCTTCTCGTAAAACCTGCTCAAAGAACTGAGCTTGATTAGGGTTACTTTTTACGTCAACCTCGGTGAGCCAAATCGGCAGCCCGGTAGACGCTAATGTATCGAGTGTCGATCGCATATACGGAAGGTTCGGGACTTCGAAGTGCGACTCGAGCCCGATTCCTAAATTCTTCTTCCCTTTTCCGAATGATTGAATCTCTTCGATCTTCGCAATGTACTTTGCGGCTGTAACGTCAGGGTCGTTGGGCTCCTCGATCGTGTTGTATTCGTTTAGAAACAATGTGGTTTGACCGTCGATTGACTGCGCTTGTTCGTAAATCGCGGCGGAGGCGGTGGGGCCCAGTTTCGACTCGAAGAAGTCGAAGTGAAGGTTTTCGTTCACAACGTCCCATCCGACACCTGACCCTTGTACTTGTTCATGACCGACTCGAGCCGCTTGAACGTCGCATCCCGGAGCGGTTGTGTTGCGAGGTTTTTGACCCAGTCGAGTTGGTACTGAGGGTCGTCCCAGACCACGTTGTGGCCTCGGACGCTAATTCGGTTCTGTTGAGCGAATTTCATTAGGGCATCAGAGACAGTGTAGTCTTCTTTGCCCTGAGTCCCTTCAGTTGTGTACCTGTTATATAAGATTAAACCACGTTTTCACCTATCAACTATAGAAGAATGGGAATATATATAATCTTGTTAAAATGCTAAATTTATAACAATATAATAAAGAAAATATAATCGGATAATATATTGAAAACAAATATATTCCTTATATAAGTTTATCAGAATATAATTAAAAAAATATATATTTTCCTCTAATATCACATTCTATTTTTTTCCCATATTATTATCGAACCACCACGTAGGTTTATTTTTACGTAACACTCAATTTATTTATTTTTTAAAAATTATATAATCGACTTAACTAAACCACGTTTTCACTTATCAGTTATGGAAGCGCGTATATTTGAATTTACACAACACTAAATTGAATTAAATATCATGTGATAGGCGGAACTAAATCACAATTAACCTACCACTTCATCTCATCCTCGAAGACAGTAACCCGGCCAGCGAACCGGGTGGTGAACCAGCTTTGGTAGGCCGGGTTGTTGAGGATTTCTCGGTTGATGGCGCAGCCGAAGGGGAAACCGGCTCCGACTAGTTCGACGGTGACGTTGGCGTTGGGTAAGGGGTTGTTGTTCCGGTCGACTACGTGAAGTTTAACTTGCCTCTTACGCCACTGCATTTTAAAATTTAAAATTTGGTTAAAATGCACAAATAAATAAAATCAAATCAAAAGAAATATAACTACATTTCATATTATTAAATTAGATAATAACACGATTTAAAATTAAACTATTATTTTGTTTTTAATATAATTAGCCTATTTTTAATTTTAATATATATATATATAATAAAAAATCATATATATTATATAATTATAATATCTATCAAAATATTATTTATCTGTATTTACGTATTATCTAATTTGAAAATTTGTAATTATTATATAAGTATATAATAACCTTGTCTATGCTTTGATCTTGATGTGACTTCCACTCTTCTTGTGTAAATGGTTGCAGCGAAATACTATCAACCCAAATCTCGACCGATGTGTTGTTAGCCTGAAAGATGCGTAAACTTTAATATATTTTTAAAAATTTAAAAACTAAAAAAAAAAAATATATATAAAATATATATTAAAATAAATATAGATATATCTAGCACCTCAAAATAAAGCTCAGCAACACCGGTTGTATCCACCGTTAGTCCACCCTTAAGCATCGACCAACAGTTCGGTTTCGCGATAACCGCGCCGGCGTATTGAAACCCATTTCGGGTCTTAAAAACCGCTCTTACCGGGATCTTACTCCTTTCACTCACTTGTATCCAAGCTATAACACGACACGAACAAGACAAATAAACAACTTAAAATCCGCTAATAACTATTAAAAATGATTTGTACCGGTTTGGAATCGAACCGGAATGATTTTCTATGAAACAGTTCAGAACGGGTTCCAAACAGCCCAATTCTTTTTGACAATAACCATATCCAACTTAATATTCCAACTGCTAGACTGGAATTGAATATAACAGCTACGGTCCGATTCGGAACCTGTCTGAATATGACCGGTTCCATTCAAATCATTAAAATCTGCTAATTAACGATGTTTATTTGACAAATACTATCTTTAAAAAATTGGTACCTGAGAAAGTATAAAGCTTGTCACTATGCAAAAACACCTTATGCGAGACACTATCGTACGATCGTTGTCTGTTACGTGCCACGATGAAGCTATTTCCATGGAGATCGGTTCGGTGGTCGATTTTCGGGTTCCCGAACTTGAACCATCCTAATGAACCATTGTTCAGCTCTGGGTTTCGGATGATTCCTCCATTGTATTGTGGCTTGTGAGGTATTGGTAAGCACTGAAATTTAATATGAAAGAACAATGTCATTCTAGTACCAAACTTTTCAGTTTATGGCAAATTGGTACCTGATACTTTTTTCTTTAATACAAATGGGACTAACCTCAACCGTAGCGGTATAATCATACGGTAAAGCGACGATTCCGTAACCTGTAAATAATGGGAGTATATAACTCGTGTTTAATTGCGATGTAATAATATCATGCAGACAATTATTTTATCATGCATTGTATATTTTTCGTGAAACACGTTTTTATATATGATGATAAAACGCGAACCTGTTAAAAGAGTTGCACATAGAAGGAGTAGAACCATGCATGGAAGTCTACTTCTCTCTCCTGAACTCGCCATGGCTCAATTCTAGAGAGAGATGGAGAGATAATTTTAAGATGAAGCTTGATGATGCCTTATATATATAATTTATTAATACACAAGGAATTATGCTAAAATTTCCAATGAGTGTGAAGAACAAATTACCTTTTATAAATTATTACAGCAAAATAATAAATTTCCTTATAGTTTCAACATACAATAAAGATATATATATATATATAACTTATTGTTAATTGTTATATGTAACCGACGTATACACTTGCACTACCCTAATTATGGGAAATTCTCGGTAAAAACACCAAACTTAACCAAAAATTAGCCTTGTTTGCCAAAAAAAAAAAAAACCAAAAATTAGCCTTAACTATATATATTTATTATCATAACTGTGTTTAAACGTGCAGTTTCAGAAAACTAACCTTTCAAAATTAAGATATTCGAATATATATCAGATTATAATGTAAAATCAAAGTACCTGCATACAGATCTTACTATTTTTAGCAAATATATATTATACATACATTGTATATATATAACACAATAAGTATAATTCTGTAAAAAAAAATCACCAAAAAAACAATATAATTCTATAATAATGATACCATATTTATTTCACTTTTTATATATTACATTATTATGTGTAATCACAGTTATTACCAACACATAAGTAATAAAATTTTAGTATATATGTGTATTAAATATTTACCAAAAAAAATATTTATATTAAATATAATATATAGTACATATAATCCAATTCTATAATTTTATAATATTACCATATATTTTCATAATCTTATTTAAAGTTCATATTTATGTAGAGTATCAAATTAATTTTATAATATATATATTACCATATATATTTCATAATAGTTTTGTATTTTTAAATTATACTTTTGTTATATTTGCTAACTTTTATAAATATATATATATTATATATATATACAAAAGGCCTGGTGTACATTTTTTGGGCGAAAGGCCGGGTGGAATTTGATAACGCTTTTCAGAAAGTCCGCCAGGTAAGTTTGGCCCAATTCGTCCAAACCCAGTCATTAATTAATAGTACTAATTACAATAATTAATTTTGAATTAAAATTTGATTATGTAATACGGTCTGACTTTGAATATATAGATACCATGTAGCGTTTTTTTCGGTATACATATATACTATCTACTATTTTATTAATTCACCATCGGAAACCCTATGGCTGACACGTGGACAGTTTGTCTAGTCAGTGTTACCTAATTTAATCGGAATTTAATAGGGGTTCTCTAAATTTAGATACATAATATTGATTGATTGAAAATTAATAAGTATTTTTATATCCTATTTTGATCTCTACACAATTTAAAAAAACAAATTAATTGAAAGTTTCATTTTAAATTTATTATCTATACAGTTTGGCACCGGAACACCATAGGCCGCCACGTAATCAATAAAAAATAAGAAAGAATATATAATGTTATATAGCAAGTATAACATACATATATATACTATTAAAAAAAAACTACGATTCTATGGCGTAGTATATATATACTAGATACTAACCCCGCGCACCGCGCGGGGAAAATAATAAAATGAAATCAGTTTTATATTGCAATAAAAAAAATCAGTATATGTATTCTACATTAAAATGTTTAAATTTAAAAAAAAAAAGTTAATAAAGAATTAATCGTAATAATATTATTGTCTATATTTTGTACAACATACCTTGTGTATTTAAACTTAGCTCATTACTTTATCTTTATAGATAGGGTCGCAAGCTCTACATTTATATATATATATTTTTTTTGCCATGATCTATTTTATTTAATGGTATTAGCATAAGAGTTAGTTACCATGGAACAAAACAAATATTTAAAGAGCATAAGATAGTAAACTTTACCCTCCGTTTAGATTAAATAACTTAACAAAGCATCTAATATTTATTTAGATAAAGATCTGAAAAGTGTAGTGAAGATAATACTATTACTTACAAATTAATTTATAAACAACTAATTTGATTGAATAAGATCTCTCTGTTTTACATGTTTTTAATTTGTAAGCATCACTTACAATAAATTCAATAGTATCAAATGACAGAGGAATTGTATCATAGCTGTTTTATTCTCATTAATTGAACACTTAATAATTCGACAAAAGATACATGATCATAACACCGAAACAATAAATAAAAAACCTATACGATCTCTATATTCTGCCGAAACGGTTTTTGACTTTCACGTTGTAGTAATTGAGCATACTATTCCTCTCTTTAATCCTCTATATATAGGGTTTTGATTCCTTAATACATATTATAATGTAGTTCAAGTAGAGATATCAAAAAACAGAAGCTCTAAAAACCTACACACAAAAAAGAACCACAAGTCAATGAAATATTAATGTTATAAATAGACTGATGCATCATTACGACCTCTTCCAACAAAGTTAAAACGCATAATCGCTATTGCAATAAGGTGTGTAAGATGTACTGAACGTAAAGGTCTCTTCAAGTTTGTTATTGGAGTTGATATCATGAAGTTATTTCTTTGCGACATTATAATAGCAATAAGTGATTTAACGACTTACATGGAGTTTTTTATGGTTTTAACTTCCGAGTTCAGATCTCAAGCGCTAGAACATTCACTGCGCATTAATAAACTAACAAATTATTAAACTCATATAAAGGAAATTTACTATTCTATAGTTTAATATAAAAAAACATATTCAGACAAAACTTTGAAATGGATATGGAGTAAAAGATACTAATCTCTTTTTATAACTTAATTATAAATGAAGCTACATACATTGCCTTTTTTCATCTTCTGGTATTAGCTTCAGAAGCAAATCTGCCCTACTCTCTTCATCTCTGCAAACCAATCAAATCTTGTGTAAGTAAAGAAAAAAAATCAATTCAATTGAATAGTTTATTCACTATGAACTTTAAAATTGAAAAGAGGTGGAAGATGGTTATCGTTAGGTAGTATAACGTTCGAATCACCAAGTACATCAAAGAAGTGGTGAATGCCTCCACTTAAAAATATATCAACACAATTATTATGGTGCTATTATATACAGTATACATATTTCTAAAATATAGATTAGTATAGTACGTATATTCTATGTGTAGAAAAAAAAAATTATTGCAAATCTTCTTCTTGCGAATCTAGTATTTACTGTTTTGAACATAACAACATCGAATCGAATTCATAATATCACCAAAAAAGAACAAATAGATTAAGTTGATAATAAACCAAATAGATCTAATTAAATTATGTACCGTTGTTAAAATACCACACCATCTTTCCTCAATCCCTCGAGTACCACTCCCTCTTCACCTCTGCAAATCCAATGAAACAAGTTAACGTTTGGTACACTTATATCAATTGTTACACAATTGATTGACTGATATTACATTACGGATCCAGTATGTACCGTTTTGAACATAACAATATCATATCGGATTCATGATATCACCAAAAAGAAAAAATAGATTACGTCATAATAAACGAAATTGAACTAATATGTATCGTTGCTATAATACCGCACCGCGTTTCCTCAAGCACTTTCTAACACCTCGACAGTGATTAACCATCTGAAACATTCCCACACGGAACACGCGTCACCAGCTTGTTGCAATATGTGGGCCCTCTGTGCCATGTCGTGTCGTGGACCCCACTCATATAGATTAACGGGACTGACGGTTCTGTGCGCGGGTCGCATGTTATCTTCTTTAGGGGCTCGGTGGAAGAACCTCGGGAGTTCGTTGATGCTTGAGTCGAGGTGGGACTTCACGTCGGACTTAGTGTCGTCGAAGGTGTTGAAGATCCTTCTTTGCTCTGTCGTAGAGGTCGATGAAAAAGATAGCAAAAGAATGAACGTTATATGTTATATATGGTTATGATATATATGTTATATGTGGTTTATTAATATTAATGTGAAAGTGAAACTGAATATATCGACATATTTAGAGAGTGATTTTATTGTTTATAATATATATTGTTGAGGTTATTCGAAAGTTTTTATTTCTAAACTAATGAATATTTCTTAATTAAATGAAACGCTTACGTGGCGGCCTATGGTCTTCCGGAGCCAAACTGTATAGATAATTAATTTAAAAGGAAACTTTTAATTAATTTGTTTCTTTAAATTGTATAGAGACCAAAATAGGAGATAAAAATACTTCTTAATTTTCAATCAATCAATATTATGTATCTAAATTTAGGAACCCCTATTAAATTCCGATTAAATTAGGCAACACTGACTGGACAAACTGTCCACGTGTCAGTCAGAGGGCTTCCGATGCCGAATTAATATAATATAGTAGATATATATATATATTTTACGAGAAAGAGCGGGATAACTGAATTATTCCAAATCTGAATTCGCAAAGCAAGACTATTTACAGGAAGTATCGTAAGATTGATTCTGGGGCTGATCCTGTAGGTTGTAGTACGGCACCGGAGGCGAAATCCGACCGTCAATTGTGTACAAACCCCTGAGAATGTCCATCGAGATAGCGTCAAATCAGAAATGGAGAGGCGATAGAGCAGAAGAAGAACCCTAACAGTGGCATTCAATCAAAATCGAAGCTGCTGAGCTGATTTACAAGGAATTTACCTGAAGGGTAACGATTGATGCTGCTCTTGCGGTGGTTGCTACTGTTGAGGTTGGTGTTGTGGTTGGACGTGATGTTGAGGCTGCGCCATGGCAGACAGACAGTGAGAGAGAGGAGAGAGAAACTTCTGGGCCAATAAAGTTGTGCCTGATGGCTACACAATACTTTCAATTTTCAAACCATTAATATATTTTATTATTTTTTCAAAGCAGTGTTGTCAAAGGCGAGCGCCTCGTCGCCTGAGGCGCTCGCCTGAGGCGAATTTGCGGCCTCCCGCTCCAGACCTGTCTGGGGCGGCTACCTATATAGAGGCGCTCGCCTTAGAGCGCCTTTTTGCGCCTTTTCTTGAGGCGAAAAGCGATGAGGCGAGCGCCTTGAAGATTAGAGAGAGGTGGACTAGTTTTTTTGGTTGAACTTACCTTAAACTTGAAGAGAACTTGCAGAGAAGGGCGGCCATGGAGGTCTGGGTGGGTTGAAAGTGACGGAAGTCACAGTGGCTGGGAGTGGGTGGTGGTTTGAAATTGAAAGTGACGGCTTCTTACAAGCAAGCTAGGGTTTTTAATATAATGACTTTTTAAATATTGCTTAAAGGTCCCCAGATTTATAAAAGTAATTAAAATAGTCTTCAAAATTACTAGGGTTTTTAATTATAACTTTTTGAAAATTGCGTAAAGGTCCCTAAATTATAATAATGATTAAAGTAGTCCTTAAAATTATTATTTTATCTATCATATACCTTGATTATCAGTTTTTATATGGTTAAAAATTATAATAAAGAACAAACATATAATAAGATAAGAGTGCCTTATTTTTTTTAGCATTATACACGGTAATCTTATATGGATCGCCTTTTTCAATGAGGCGAGCGCCTCATTAGCGCCTCAAATTTGAGGCGATATTTGGCCTTGTCGCCTCATGTCGCCTTTCGCATTTGACAACATTGTTTCAAAGACTCATGTACTTTTTTACCTGTGGTTTTGTTTTGTTTTGTTTATTTCTATTTTTTTTTCTATTTGAAATAAAATCCTTACAGTCAGTGTTATCAGAACCGGACCGGCGGCCTGACCAGGTTAGAACCGGAACCGGCACCTCTAACGGTCCGGTTCAAGTAATTCCGAAGGATGTAGGCGAATCCGGTTCAATAACCGGATTTTTAGGGAACCAGTCGGTTCTGAGTGAACCGGGCGGTTCGCCGGTTAACCGGTTCGTTAAAAAAAAAAAAGAGAAACCCTAATTCGTTAGATCCGCCGCCCTCAAACACTATGGACTATATCAACTGAATATCGGCAAGACCAAAAAAAAAAAAAAAAAAACTGAATATCGGCGAATTTGCAGAGAAGATGAGAAGCCACCGAAGCCATGTGATGCAAATTAGAGTTTGGTTTCTACAAATTGCTACAATCTTTCTTACCCAATCCCAAAAACTCATATTTTACTATCACTCTTTTGCTAAGGAGACTAACATAATTATCACCGAGGGGAACGCTTGTCGTCTCGCCTCCGCCATGCCGCCAAGCCTTCACGTCTATCGCCTCATTCACGTCCTCCACGCCCCTGCCTCATTCACGTCGTCCTCCAGGAGCGCCTCGACCATGTCGTCGGAGAAGAGCGATACCGGGAGAGGCCGGGCCGACTGGATCTGCCGCTGCTGATTTGCATCTGGGCAATTTCGGTTGTGGACCATGAAACGCTTGATGGATAAGGTTGTAGTTTCTTTAGGTTCTTGTTGATGTCTTCTCTCTGACTTATCTTGGAAATCAATTGTAAGTGTGGTGAGTTTTTGTCTTTGAATCCATGAACGGAATGAGGGAGGGGAGAGAAAGTTGGAGAGAGAGAGGAGATCAGGAAAGTGGAGCTAACCTCTGTTGTTTTTCTTTAACTCTCCTGCTTTAATTATGCACTGCTATGTATTTAATGTAGTATCCGTGGTCTTTTCTTGCCTTTCACGGTCGGACCGGGTTCGGACCGGCGAACCGGGAACCGGCACCCTTACCGGTTCGATGCCCGGTCCGGTTCTGATAACACTGCTTACAGTTACACATATTAGTTCCAAATTCCAATGGAACAATCGATTTCTTAAAAAATGAACACAGTGCATGTTTACTTCATAAAATAGCGAATAAGAAATATATAAAATTAATATGACTTGATTGACATGAGAAATATGAAATGAGAATTTTAAATTCAATGTTTGGTTCATAAAATGTTATAATTAAATAAATAGAAAATAAACTCAAACAAACAGATATACCTTTTTAATATCGAGCGATTAGAGAACGGCAGGCGGCAGGTGAGAGAGCGATGACGGCGGAGGGTGGGCAGCGGGCGAGCGGCGACGGGCGAGCGATGGCGGGTGAGTAGGCGGTGGAGGCATGCAAGTGGCGGTAGGGAGCATGCGACGACGAGCAAGCAAGCGGCAATGTTAAATTTGTCTTTTTATTTGAATTTTCAATTCTTGCAGAATTATGGAATAGTCATTCCTGCGGGTTGAGTCAATATTCACTATTCCCTTAAAATTAGAAATTATTAATCCTTATTCCACACACTTAAGTAACCAAACATCATCATAATGATTCCTTATTCACTATTCCTAATCATATTCCACGAAACAAACATGTCGTAAGGGTTAGGATAAATTCTAATATAGAATATTAACATGATGTATTGTATATCAACACTAGAGAATATACTCGCACCTTGCGCGAAATATAAACTTTGTTTTAATTGATCTTCACATAAATTTAGAAAAATTTAAAAGTTGAAAATATTACACTATAATAAACAAAAAATTAATAACATAAGAAAATTTAATATTTTAATCATATGTACTATTTGTCTAATTATTAATATTAGTTTGCCTTTATAGTATATATATTTATAAAAATAATTTTAAAATTAGTAAAATTAATTATAAAAATAATTATCAATTTTTTTAATATAATTTCAATTAATGATATTCAAGTTGACTTTGTGGTTTTAAATTATTATTGTACATTTATTAGTTGTTACAAATATGTTAAAACAATTTAGCAATACAAAGAATATATTAAACATATTCAAATTATAATAATGATTATCAAATTTTATTAATATAATTTCTAGTAATGATATTCAAGTTGATTTTATGGTTTTAAACTTTTATAATTATTTCTATTATTATTGTTACATTTGTTTCATATATGTTAAAAAAACTCAGTAATACAAGGCATCTATATTATATTGGTATATAATAATGTTAAGTTAGTTTTATATAAAATAAATATATGGAGATATGAGTTATAATTTAACTTTATAATTGTAAATGTTCATATGCAAATTTTAATACGTGTATATATACTTATTTTTCATTAGATATAATACTATGGTACTATAAACTCATTTTCATAAAAGGCTCATTAAAAAATTATTATACAGATTTGACGAAGAAAGAAAAAATACTAAATAAAAGTTAAGTTATATTTATTTAATATTAAATTATGTATAAATTAATTTTTACCCAAATCATAACTAATATTATATTTAGTTATATTAATAATTATTTCAAAAAAGAAAATGAAAAAGAAGAAATGTTGGATTTTGGTGTTATATTAAATTATGTTTAAATTAATTTTTACCCAAATCATAACTAATATTATATTTAGCTATATTAATAATTATTTCAAAAAAGAAAATGAAAAAGATGAAAGGTTGGATTTTGGTGTTAAAAAATATGGATAAATTAGTTTTTAGCTAAGATCATAATAACTAATATAAAATATAATCATATAAAATAGTCATTTCAAAAGATATTATGAAATAGATGAGAGAATGAACTTTTTTATGTTAAGAAAAAAAGATGTAAAAAGAAAAACGGTCGGTGAGGATCAAAGAGAGGAGTTTGTGCATTTTTAGAGCTTGTTGATGTCTTGTTGGCATTGAAATTTAATTATTTGTAACTTCAAATTTTGATCAACCAATAGAATTATTTGTTTTTTACAACTATGTTACATAAAATGTTATGTGTCATTCATATATTAAACTACCCAAATTATAATATGAAATGAGAATTTTAAATCCAATGTTTGGAATGTTATAGTTAAATAAATGGAAAATAAACTCAAACTGACATATATACTCTTTTAATATCGAGCGATTAGAGAACGGCAGGTGAGAGAGCGATGACGGCAGAGGGCGGGCAGCGGGCGAGCGGCGACGGCGACGGCAAGCGATGGCGGGTGAGTAGGCGGTGGAGGCATGCATGTGGCGGTAGGGAGCATGCGGCGACGAGCAAGCAATCGGCAATGTTAAATTTGTCTTTTTATTTCAATTTTAATTTCTTGAAGAATTATGGAATAGTCATTCCTGCGGGTAGAGTCAATATTCACTATTCCCTCAAAATTAGAAATTATTAATCCTTATTCCACACACTTAAGTAACCAAACATCATCATACTGATTCCTTATTCACTATTCCTATTCATATTCCACGAAACAAACATGTCGTAAGGGTTAGGATAAATTCTAATATAGAATATTAACATGATGTATGGTATATCAACACTAGAGAATCTACTCGCGCCTTGCGCGAAATATAAACTTTGTTTTAGTTGATCGTCACATAAATTTAGAAAAATTTAAAAGTTGAAAATATTACAATATAATAAACAAAAAATTAATAACATAAGAAAATTTAATATTTTAATCATATGTACTATTTTTCTAATTATTAATATTAGTTTACCTTTATAGTATATATATATATATTTATAAAAATAATTTTAAAATTAGTAAAATTAATTATTAAAATAATTATCAATTTTTTTAATATAATTTCAGTTAATTATATTCAAGTTGACTTTGTGGTTTTAAATTATTATTGTACATTTATTAGTTGTTACAAATATGTTAAAACAATTTAGCAATACAAAGAATATATTAAATCTATTCAAATTATAATAATGATTATCAAATTTTATTAATATAATTTCTAGTAATGATATTCAAGTTGATTTTATGGTTTTAAACTTTTATAATTATTTCTATTATTATTGTTATATTTGTTTCATATGTTAAAAAAACTCAGTAATACAAATCATCTATATTATATTGGTATATAATAATGATAAATTAGTTTTCTATAAAATAAATATATGGAGATATGAGTTATAATTTAACTTTATAATTGTAAATGTTCATATGCGAATTTTCCCGGCGTAGTTTCTCTTACTAGAAAGCCTCCGCAAAGAGACCCGGCGGTCTACGTACCGATCGATTCTCCTGTAATCCAACACCTGTCTAAGCTCTAGCGGAGGAAGAAATGGTTCACAGACGTTATCCCTGAAAGTTGGTGTCCGCGATTTCACGTGCCAAACTGATTAGGGTAGCTATCAGATCTTCCCTTTGTCATGGGTCTAATATCCCACATCGGTTTGGATATCCAACTTGTGGTGTATATAAGTCAAATGGGTCCTCCCACCTAATAGACTGGTTTATTGGGTTGGGCTTTTCCATTTGGTTTGTAACAATTGGTATCAGAGTCAGACCTTGGAGTGGTGGCTCACAGAGTGGTGGCCTGGAGAAGCCAGCCGTGACCAACAAGGGCTCGTAGTGGTGGCTCACGGAGTGGTGGCCTGGAAGAAGCCAGCCGTGACCAACGTGGCAGTGACCAACGAGGACGTCGGTCTCCATAAGAGGGAACGATTGTCATGGGTCTAATATCCCACACCGGTTGGGATATCCAACTTGTGGTGTATATAAGCCAAATGGGTCCTCTCACCTAATAGACAAGTTTATTGGGTTGGGCTCTTCCATTTGGTTTGTAACACCCTTGCTGCCTTTTTGGTCCAGATCTCCCCCTGCGCCAAATTACTTCTTCTTTTGGTGATTTTTGATGCTGTAATGGGATGGGACAGTGTGCTTCTTTAGCTATTGTTGATTCATCGCCCAAAAAGATCAGACACGAGTCCTTGACTTCGTCGGTTTCGAAGCTCCACTTTATAAGCACTAATGTTAGTGTCATCTGCTACCACTGGACCGCCTGGAGGTTTTGTGAATATTTGAGTTGGATTGAACCGGGTTGAACCGTTTAAACCGAAAACCGGTGATCTGATCGGTTCAAGATCCGGTCCGGTTTTCAAACCACTACTAAGGAGATAGATGCTTGAAAATGACAAAGGAGATGGAGTATGGGTTATGTAGAGTTGAGATTTTTACCTTATAACTTTTGACAAATTGAGTAAAGCTCCCTAGGTTTATAGTAATGATTGAAATAGTCATGAAACTTGCCTTTTTCATCTATCATGGGCATTTAGCAAAAAAAAAAAAAGAAACGAGATTTATTCTGGTAATTAAGTTTGTTGTCACTATTTTTAGTCGTTCATGTGCTCTTCACGTGAGAATTCCTATAGCTTTTAACAAAAAATTAACAGGAACTACCCAATTGCTACTTTCGAAAAAGTCTGGCTACCTATTTGCTCAAAAAAAAAAAAGATTTTGCTAGCTATTTTCACTTTTAATAATAGTTCATCTAGTTATTTGGTATTTAATACTATTTTTTTCATATGACTATAGTAGGTCGCAGCGCAGGTCGGTGCACCACTGATTTCCATACACTGAAATTTCTCTTTAGATCCCTGACCAGGTGTCACGAACCCAAATCGCTCGTAACAAAGAAGAAGATAAAAAAAAACCTAAATAGGAGATTGGGTTCATGAAGAAGATGAGATAAAAAAGAATCGGGGAAACAGGAGAGAGAATCAAGAGGGAGAGAACTTCAATTCTTCATCTTTTATCCATGTCATTCCCTTCTACAACTAGTCTGTAGATATAATAAAACTAAACCATAATATCACTTTAACCCCAACCTACATCTCAAATTCAACTATACCCTAGAGAAGTACATTTGAATGATAAAGTCCATATACTATAGTAATACCATTCATAATATTGCCTATCCCTTAAAAAAACACATTGTCCTCAAGGTGATCGGAACCATTAAACTCATCATAATCCCGAATAACTGACCAAATAATGGTGAATGATGATTGAGAATTTCTTGGATCAGTGACAATCACGCATAATTATCAATGTTATAATGAAATAGCCACTGTCACTTGGATGCTTTAAACTCGGGTTGTCCGCGAAGTCAAGACTCAAATTTGAACTAATTATGAGAACCATCTTGAGGAGCAAGAAACGCATTTGTGCCTCAACTAAATATGTAAAGAAAGGAATCCAAAATGGATCACAACCTCCCGCTAAATGATCTTTCTTCACATCATCGCTTTTCGTTTTGTCAGCAATTATACCATTCATATCAACGAGCGGACTATCTACATCAACAAGTCGACCATCCATATCAACACGTACTCGTAGACCATCTTTTCTAGTAACTTTACCTTGATAAAAAAAAAACAGTCACAATTCCTATCTTATTAGGGTTCCTCATTCATATCATGTGTTCCAATCTTCACAATTAAAGATAATCCTTTTGTCTCAGTAACATGACGATATCCTAATTCAGGAATCGCAACCACAAGCTCCTTATATACACTATCTTCTGCACAATGGTATAATACTTCTTTAACAACTAGTGTAACTTAAACAACATTATTATACATTGTTTCCACTATGTCTTCATTTACTTTCCAATCGGAAAACTGAATCTGAAGTTGACAAAATTCATCATAAATGTATTGGTCATTCATAATCATTCGAGTAACTCGTGCATTGGGGATTGAGTCAAATTGAAATAGAATCTGAGCTTTTGCATATTGTATAATCTTTTCCAACAATCACGATGAGAAATGTTGAAGAAAACCTCAAGTAGGACCTCCCCGGAGACCGGGCACCAACAATTATGGACTTTAGATTAAAAGATATGAATGATTCATCAAATCGAGTAAGATCTACCTCAACAACTCCTGTAACGAGACAAACGTGTTCTTACAAGGATGTAAATGCGAATTTCTCAGTTATTGATTCTAATTAGCATTGAATCTAAGCAAGAAAAATCCTCATACCCATTATATCCATATCTATTACATAAACAAAACCAATATTACTGACGAATCAACAACGATCACTAAAATACACCAGAATTTGTCCCTTCGGCATTTTCACAAACACCTTGTGGGCGCTAAAATTACTCTCGCATAACAAAATAGCACCAGCACGAAAGACCCAACGATATAGCAACATCATAGATATTAAACCAGATAGCAACCATTCAGTCAGTGAATAAGTTGGTTGGTTAAAATCAAGAATACTGGAAACCTTCCATCTGTTTCTTCAATACAAAAAAAAAAAAAAAAATAGAACATGGGCTAGATATGTGGTTGTGGTGGCGATTGGCAGTATAGGATAGCAATGGGAGGAAGAGACCGACGATGAGTAGAGGATACTGGCGACGGACAACTGTGTTGGTCGAATAAGGTAACGGGTTTCTCTAAATTTGAGCACCAATATTACAAACTCAAATCAATTGTAACCATTGCACTGATTGAAGAAGAAAATAGAAAATTCATATTGAATTCAAAATGTAGAAGATTGAATTATGAAGAATCAGGAGAGAAAACTCTAAGGAGAAGATATTGGGTTCAAATGAGATAGATTTAAAAAAAAAAAAAAAATTGGAATCGAGAGAATTAAAATCAACTTCAATTCAATTCATCATTGGTTGGTTTTTCTTTTATTGCTTCGGCACATATATAAACTTTAAAACAAAATACAACTTTGATCATCAACTTTTTTTTTTTTTTTTTTTGCTTGCTTTGATCATCAACTTTTTTTTTTTTTCTTGCTTCAGGCTAGACTAAACTAATCCCACTCGCACCGGGGGTCAGCCCGTAAGGTGCTGGCTGTAATTAGCGGGGATTGAACCACTGATCTCTAATTTAAGGGATGAGACGCTGAAGCACGACTCTATAACTTCGTATTAATTATCCCTAAAGTATTGTATTAATCGATAAAACCCCGACTACAACTACTATATTAATAATATTCATACCTCACAGTGTGAATATGAATCTGGTATATGCCTCTCAAGTAACCTGCCAAGACTCATTCCAATGCCAGCTACAGCGAGAGCTAATGAGAAGACTCTTCCTTTTCCCCCAGAAAGGAAAAAAGATGCAGTCAACGACTTAAGCCTAAGCAAAGAAGAAGCAACAAGCACATGAATGAATAATCTCTCACGCCTACCACATCAAAATGACATGCATAATCTCCCAACAACATAGTCATCAAATTGGATTTCCAACCGGCTAACTCCCGAAATAACATTCATCGGACTCGACTCCCTCGAGCCGAAGAAAGAAATATGCATGACAGACAATAATTCTAAGCCATAAAAAATACATGTTTGACAAAATAAATACTACCCTTGACGAATACAAGAGAAGAGAGCTCACTGGAACTCTCTTTCCCGACAGACTCCTTTAATCGTTCGTCTGAGTTGTTGGGCCAACAATTATTTTGGAACCAACAACAACTCACGTACTCTTCAGACCCTCTGTCTTACAAATCGGACATATGTTCTTGTGCTTCAGCCACTCCTTGATACAGTCTCTATGGAAGTCATGCCCGCATTCTAGCCTCCCTACATCTTCTCCATCATTGTATTCTTCCTGCAATATTCCATTTTCATCTATCTCACACAATTCACTATCATCTTTTCTCTCAAACTATAGCGCATTCATACAACTGACCCACTCAAACCAGTTGGGTGTTACTCAAAAATATATTTTTTCAGAATCAGGATTTAGGGTGGCTTGGTTACCTGACAAATGCAACAAGGTTCCATCTCAGTCTGGACACCACCAACACTTTCAAATTTCCTCTGCTTCAATTGAGTTAATACAGTTTCCTCACTCGCTCCAGTGCTAACATTCCCAATGCGTTCTTCCAAAGCCAGCAATTCCTGATAAATTTTTGCAATACTCCACCAAGAGAATCATTCATCAGTCGAAAAGAAAATCACAGATAATAAACATTAAAATTTTGCATAGACTTGCTGATTGAGTATTGGTTATTATAGCGCTTTCTTTTGTTTTTTATTAGCCTAAAATTGAGATGTTCAAGGGTTGCATAGATTTAAAACATAGTCAACAAGGCGGGGGTTGGCAGTTTTCATCTACAAGTTCAGACCTTTGTGACAAATATCTGTCTCTAGTTATAGTTAACAGAATAGCAGTAAAACTATTTTGCTTACCTCATAAGACATGTTGTCCACATCAAGCCGCATATCTCTATGTCGATCATTAGCTTGCGCCATTGCCCCCAAGAACATCGACTGATCAAGAATCATGAAATCCTACATACCATAATCAATTAATTTAGCAAAACAATTTTGAAATCCGACATAACATAACTGATCAAGTTGATGGTGTTAATTTTATTTAGCAAAATAGCAATTAATTTTGCACACTGCAAAACATATTAAATAACCAATGAAACATTTCCATTCTTTTTGGCCAACAAAAACATTTCCAATTGATTAATGAATATTTGGTTTTATAAAAAGTGACCTTAACAACCGTTATAGGGGATTGTTACTAGTATTGTTCAATAAGCCATAGTTAGTACCATAAAAACAATGGCCAAAGTCTGCACTATAGAGAATAAATTTTAAAAAGAATGTATCAATATAGCATAAAGAACCTACCTCATTACGCAAGGCCTCCCCACGACGCATCATATCCAAGACATTACGCATCTGTAGATCAGTAATAAAATAATGTTACCTTAAGAGTACATAAGAGGAAAAACAAGCAGCACTTACAGTAACAGATTCAGCTGTAAAATTAACTATTTTCAACTATAAAAAAATTAATTTTGATCATTTATAGAATTCTGAAGAAAAAAAAAAACCAGTCACTTTCAAACAAAGTCAAAGGGCTTGGTTTAATTCCCAAGTAAAAAGGAAAGATTTATGTCAAACCTCAGACAAGAATCTTCTTCGGCCTTCACTAGCTGCTGGAATAGTCCGCAAAGGGGGAGGAAGCCCTAGCACATTATCACCTTGTCTGAGTGGCCATGGATGACGGCCATGGCTGCTGCTGCCACTTCTCAGAGGAAGAGCTGCTGTCTCTTGCGATGCAGCAGAAGAGAGCACAAGGTTGTTGCTACTACGATAAGCAGCAATAGCAGCAGATTCAGGTGCATTGAGTGACCTCCTCACCATTTCTGAATATCTCCGATGAGCTTGCAACCGACGAGCGTTTTGAGAAGAAGAAGATGATGCATGATGGGACCCACTTCGGGAACTCAATCCAACATTCCCTGGAACCCTAACAGTTCCAGCACCTACGCTCTGAACCGCAGCAGGGCTTTGGACAAAACTACTAGCTTCATTAGCTGAAACAAACATGGGATGTTCCAAAATGTTTCTGCTGTTGCTTGAACTGCCCCCCTCCTGAGAGGCAACAGCACTCAATGAACTTCCAGATCGGACCATCATATCTCCATTCCATCTAACTGAAAACCCACTTGGGGGGAAAGGTGCTGGGGCATGCATGACAGGAGCAGGCAGCAGTGGAGCACTCACGCCACCATTTGCAAGAGAATTCGTACTGTTGGCTGCAAGAATTCCCGAATTTGGTAGAATAGAGTGTGCAACCAGCCCACCACCGGAAGAATACGGACCAGGAGGGTTAGACCAGCATGGACCCATTCTTTGATTGAAGCTTCGCCTAGATCTTTCTGAATTTACCGAAACGCCCAACACAAGTCTTGGTTCCACTTGTTCTTGGATACCCAAATTAACCTGAGGCCATAAGCTGCATTCTGCATTTTGAGCATTAGTTGAGCTCCCAGCAATTGAAGATTGACCCATATACCCATCCACGTGAAAATTCTTTCTTTTACAAGGTAAAAGGCGACCCTCCATTGAGCTACTCGGGCGGCTAGCACTTGCTTCGCCAAAATGTGCACTTCCCAAAGAAGAAGAAATGTTGAAAGGGGCAGAGCTACTGCTAGGTTGGAGCCATTGAAATTCTGACATGTTTGATTTGAATGTCTCGGACTCAACAAGTGGAGAACTAGCACTCCCTTGACCCACAAATCCCGGGCTCATGTTAAGATTTAACGGGATTGATCTTGAACTAGAACTCTGGCCCAATTGGGTATCCATACTGACATGATTAGAAGAAAATGGGTTATTACATTGGCTATATCGTTGATCATCCAAGAAATTTTGGGGTTCATTGATGAAAGGATTCAGGAAAGGGGTAGCTGGAAGGTTGTCAATAGCTTGGGCATCAGTCGAGTCTTGAATATTTCCCCAATATGACTGCTGATCTAATGCAGCATTAGATGATGCAGATCCATGCTCTATGTCAAAAAATTCAGATAAGGAACTAATTGTGGCTTTGTGCCCTTGCATTGGGCTAGTTAATGTTGTGCTCCGCAAAAAGAACAATCACGCCAGCAAAACTTGTATCTATCTGCTACAAGGAAAAAAATTGTCAAATGTTAACGAAGGTGCATAGTAACACCAAAGATGATCAAACATCAATCTGCCTTAATTCATTGTTGATGTTCACATCTTTCAAACATGCCCCATAAAAACGTAAATTGTATTTATTCAATGAAGTGTACAAACATTCAGAGATAAGCACTGAAGATGTTCACAAAGAACTGGACGGTTGAAATCAACCATAATATCTATAACAAGGAATTGAAGACCTGAGAGTGTAAACACCATTCAACTTCAATGTCCAGAATATTCAATATGGCAATCAAATTTATCAGAACAGCTACATTTAGAAGAAATAATCTACATGATAAAGTAACACGACTAATAGCATACCGGAACCGAAACAGCAGAAGAGAACACTTGAGATCACCGTTCCATGCAATTGACAGAGCAAACAGCTTCACAAACATCTCAACCATCAAGAGTTTATAGTATAACATAGCTACGTGTTTGAAACAGTGTGTACTGCGAATTCATGAAAGTCTATCTCAGTCGGCACCCAATAGCCAATTCGTTGCATAAACATATCTATAACGGTATCAAAAATTTAATATTTTGAGCTATATGCATTTAATACATGTATTTAATCTACAACCTTAATTGCTTTATGATGCAGTTCATCAAGATTCAAGATATATAAGTTGTAAGGAATACCCTTCTTATCACATACATCAACAGAAACAGAAGGGAAAAGCGATTTTTTTTTTAAACTGCAGACATTTCAAGGGAAAAAAGTATTTTCTCTGGGTCAACCAGAAACTATAACAATCATAATATTAAGAGCAGAAAGATGAAACCCTTCCAATATTTCCACCGATCATCAAGAAAAGTAAAAGCTTTACCGAGAAAATCACCGAGGAGGTAACAGAGGAAATCAAAGATCTAGAAGGCTAGATACCACCAATTTGCGTTGCAGAAATCTGAGAGGGGAGGGTAAGAGCGGAAGAATTAACCCTACTAACCGAAGAGGCGCGCAAGAAATGGTAAGAGAACGAGAAACGTTGGTGTGATGAATAGAAGAGGATTAAAAACAATACAGAGAGAAGGGAGAGATTCAAAGAGGGTAGTAATCTGTCATAAACCAAATAAGCAAAAGAAGAGAAAAAGAGGAAATGAAGTAATGACTCTTCTTCCTCTTCCTCAATAAGGGAGCAGTTTCTCTTCTGTTTCCCAACTAAGAAATTAAATAATGGACATAAAATCCATCTCTATTTTGGCAATGATAGCACTCAAAAAATCATTAAAACCCTTTTTTTTTTGTCATTAATTAAAAATAATAATATCCAATGAGTACTAGGAGTCTAGGATGACAACGGGCGGGTCGGGTTTCCGCAGCCTCGGACCCGCCCCGCGAGTCGGCCTGGCAGAGCCGGACCCGAACATGTGTACCTTCCGAGGGTCAGCTGAGAGAAAAAATTTCGCGGGCCAACCCGCGGGGCCTCGACCCGCCCCGTTGCGTGAATATATATATATATATATTTTTTTCACTTCTCAATATTGCATATAATTATTTTTTGCCAAAATATTACATTATATATAAATTAAAGGGTTAATAGGTGTTTTGGTCCATAATGTTTGACAACTTTTGGGTTTTGGTCAATGATGTTTATTTTTACCTAGTTTTGGTACCATATGTTTGCAGATTTTTTATAGTTTTGGTCTAACCGTTACATTCCGTCCATTTTTTGACATGTTCAAGTCACGTGATCCACTCTAAACTTTAAATTTAGTCCCTCTAATACTTTCTTAACCTTTTTTTGTTGTTCAATTTAGTCCCGAATTTTCAAAATTGACCCTAATTGGACAATAGGTCCAATTGAAATTTGGGTTAACAGGTCTTTTAGTCCATGATGTTTGACGACTTTTGGGTTTTGGTCAATGATGTTTTTTTTTACCTAGTTTTGGTACCATATGTTTGCAGATTTTTTCTAGTTTTGGTCTAACCGTTACATTCCGTCCATTTTTTGACATGAACAAGTCACGTGATCCACCCTAAACTTTCAATTTTGTTCAATTTAGTCCCTCTAATACTTTCCTCACTTTTTTTTTGTTCAATTTAGTCCCGAAGTTTCAAAAATTCAATTGGACCTATTGTCCAATTGGGGTCAATTTTGAAACTTCGGGACTAAATTGAACAATAAAAAGGTTAAGAAAGTATTAGATAGACTAAATTTAAAGTTTAGAGTGGATCACGTGACTTGAACATGTCAGAAAATGGACGGAATGTAACGGTTAGACCAAAACTAGAAAAAATCTGCAAACATATGGTACCAAAACTAGGTAAAAAAAAAACATCATTGACCAAAACCCAAAAGTTGTCAAACATCATGGACCAAAACACATGTTAACCCTTGAAATTTTGAAACTTCAACCACAAATCAAACACCAAATCTAAACACCAATCAAATACAAACAACAAACACATCAAATTCATCACAAAATCCAAATACCAAATCCAAATTAACAAATCCTAATAATCTAAATATATATCTATTTATAATTTGGTCTTTGTTATTTATATAGGTACTATATTAACCATATTGTTTAGTAAATGTTACATCATATTAACATAATATATATAGGCACTTCGGGGCGGGTCTACGGGGCCCCGCACTCCTAGACCCGGGTCCGCCCCGCCCCGAACCCGTCCCGTGACCCGCGGGTCGGCGGGTCAGCAGGGGCCCGAGACCCGTTGCCATCGAGTACTAAACACAATTTTTTTTCGTGAATATTCTCTTTGAGATTAACGACTTGTTCCAATAGTTTCACAGCGTTAGTGAACTCTATACCGCAAACTCAGGGTATCACTTCATAAACTCGCTCCTCAACTCAGAATAGCATGGGTTCTCGTCCACTTCCTTCACGATTGATACTTCGTCTGTTTAGAAGAAGTTTGGTCCACCAAGCTTATTACGAAAGTCCGAATGTTCATCTGGAAATGTTGCAACAACAGTCTGCCTCTTGGGCAGAATCTACACTAACATATTCACTCCTTTAGTTGTCATCTTTGTTTCGGAAAAAACGAGACCTGATACCATCTCATGTGGACATGTCCATTTGCTCAGAGAGTATAGTTTGATTTGAATTTAGGCACACACCCGTCTAGAACACCGTTCACTACAGTGTTTGGATGACTTTTTGATACACCTAGCCCACCATTTCCCCAGCACGAGGGTAGAGCTCGTTGTGGAAAAATGTTTGGTTATGTGGGGTATTTGGTTAGAACGAAATGCTAGGTGTTTGGGTGCGCACTGTCGAAACGTGACGGCCCCAAGAACCTGGCAGAGCGAGAACAGATGAAGGGTGCAGAGTATTTAAGCATGGTCGGTAGTCTCATGTACGCCATGCAATGCACCCGTCCGGACATCTGTTACGTTGTGGGCCTAGTAGCACGATTCCAGTCAGATCCTGGCTATCAACATTTAAAGGCTGTAAAACGAATTATTCGTTATCTGAAAGGTACTGGCGACTACGCACTGTGCTATGAGGGTAAGACGTTAGAATTGACCGGTTACAGTGACGCCGACCATGGTGGCGATCTGGATGATCGTAAGTCCACCAAAGGAGGAATCTTTTTCCTTGTTAATGCCGCCATTACATGGACGAGCAAGAAGCAAACCTCTGTCGCGCTGTCAACGATAGAATCAGAATTCGTAGCTCTCTTTAAGAACGCACAGGAAGTGGTCTGGCTGAAATCCCGAAGGACGTGGATGACATACTCTTACTGGTTATATTATAAGCATTGATGAGAAATATTAATGTCTCTTCTGTTAATGTGTTGAGTTGTAGAGATCATTTCGTGGTTACAACGCCAGATGAATGATTTAATCATAGAAATAGTTTTGCAATTCTAAATCCAATTCCAGCCTCTTTGGTCAACATTCTCATGCATAAAGTTTCACTCTTTTAAGAATTTGTGGACTGAGACAACAATAGGATTTCCATTAGATGAGCCGGTCCAAACTATTTTATCAATCATCTCAGAGTAATTGCTGATATGAACAACATAAATTCTTTTCTTAATGAAACCAGGAAGCTGAAAAGTAACACCAGACATATGCAGTTCCCTAAAGAACTAAGAATGTGTTTCACCTTCAAAGAAATCTCAATTTCAGGCAAGGGATCGTGAATGAGACTTCTCAAAGAGGAGCCATCAATCTATTTGTCATCCCATAAACTTACTTGATCAGTATTCCTAATAATCCTACCTAACCCTTCTTCAAGGGTTTTCTCACATTAAAGTAATCTCTTGCCAGGAGCAAGTGCCTGACTTGGTTTGACCCCTTGCATGGTTGTAGTATTTGGCCTTAAGAATAGACGTCCAGGGAGCCAAGGACTTACTCAATCTCCAAGTGAAATTTGCAACCATAGCTTTATTTATATCCTTACTAGTTGATATTGTTAAACTGCCTTGCTCTTTAGATATGCATTTTTTCTCTTATCATCGGTGGAACCTCACAAAAAATTCCGATTAATTTATCCAACTCATTGCACGTGCAAGCAGACATTAAAGTGCATTGCATAGTGTGTGAAAGAATATAAGATAAAATAAAATTTATCATAATGTTTCGACCACCCACCGAAAAGAGTTTAAACTTCCATCCAGAAAGTATTGATTAACTTTATTAATTACAAAACCAAATAATTTTTTGTTTCTGCTGGAGAGGTCCATGGGAAAATCAAGGTAATTGGTTAATTTATCAATTTTATTTAAACCCAAATAACAAGAGAACTGACAACCAATATCAACATGAAGATTAGTAGCGGATGTGGCATGTGATTTCTCAAAATTTATTTTTTGACCAGATAAACTGAAGAATTATTCAAGAGTATGCTTAATGGCAGAACTAAGAGTATGCTTAATGGCAGAACTAGTGTCAAAAGTAGCATCTACAATACTCACACTTATTGTAGATGCTACTTTTGACACTAGTTCTGCCATTAAGCATACTCTTGAATAATTCAAGAGGCATAGAACATCATTAATATGGATAGGCTTCCAGTTTCCTTTTCTTTCAAGTAGCATCTACTTTTGACACTAGTTCTGCCATTACACTATGTAGTCAAAAACTCGTATTTAGGTCGTAAAAAACGTGTGTTTTTACGTATCCACATAAAAAACCGAAACTATACTCAGTCGCCCTGGTAGTGGAAACGTGTAGATACGTGCATAAAATCGTAGAAACGGACTAAAACTCCGTTTTATCATGTGTTAGCAAGTTTCTAACAGTGGTAGCACTATTTGTTAAAAGTTGGCCCAAAATATTTTATGTTTAGTTTAGGGCTGAAATATTTCACCACTCTAATAATTGTGGCCCAAATACTTGATTTGGCCCATAAATTAAAACATCGAAGACGTAGATTGTTCTACATCTGTCTTCCAACATGTATCTATCTTCCAAATTCAAATTTAATCAACCATCACCACATTATTTTCAATTCAATATCAACCGCTTTTACGTTTTTTAGGTAATTTTTGAATTTTTTTTTATAGTTGCAGCTATCTTTCTATTGTTACCGTACGTATATAGATTTTTCATGTAGTTCTCCTCTAGGTTAACTGATTTAAGGTAGATACTTTTTGCAATTTGTAAATATTTTTGGAATTTGTAAATCTTCTTAATTCTCACGGCTCTACTACAGTTGATGAGAGTGATTTTTTTTATTCAAAATAAGAGAATTAATTTCAATTAGCTAAGTTTCTCCAATAAATCTTGTATGTGTTAGTTTCTTCAAATGTATGTAAGTGTATATACTGACTATGGGTCTGTTCATATGTTATTTACTATTGTAATTTTCTTATAATAATACATATATGTACAATTATACATCTCATTTCTAATTTTATTTTAGCATATAGATAGAAACTTATGTTTCTACGACCCGTCTTTACGATTCGACTCTACCTACCACTTTCCGTCTCTATTTAGAAACTCGTCTTTGACTGCATAGAGTGTGAGAGAGGCATAGAACATCATTAATATGGATAGGCTTCCAGTTTCCTTTTCTAGTTTCCTCTTACACTAAATAAAACTAAAGTTATTCTATACAAAGAATGAACATATAGGAGAAGATTTCTCTTGACGAGTAAAAAAAACTAATTTACTGCCATTCAACAATATAGAAATTGAGGTAGACGACACACAATTCATGATAATATCAATGAGGCTCTAAGGGAATCGAAAGTTGATGAGAGTTTAGAAAATAAATTCTCACTCTAATCAATGATAAGCATTTTTTAAGTCCAATTTCAAAACCATGACCGCACAAGCGCATTTTTTTTCATTTTCATCATGTTGAAGACTTCTTTGAGGATAACAACCTCGTCGTCAACTCTCCTACCAATGAATCTGGCTTGATAGGGAGAAATGAGTGTTTTTATGTAAAATCATATCATATTTACAATAATCTTTGTAATAATCTTGAACGCATTATTACAAAGACTAATAGGCCGAGATTGCTTCACAAACTCATGTCTCTCAACTTTAGGAATAAAGAAAATGAGAGTGTCATTCATGAAATATGGTATTTTGTTTTGACAAAAAACCAATTTAATCATTTAACAAACAGCGTGACCAACAATGTATCAATTCTTTTGATAAAATATGGAGATGGAGCACATCAGGACCAAGGGCATTAAAAGGGCCAAGACAGTTAAGAGAAGTAAATATATCTTCATCAGAAATTAAGTTTTTCAAATTTATTTTAATCAAGGGGTAAATAACAACCGAGGGGTCAGAGAAATAGAGTTGTTAAAAGTAATTTGAGTCTTAGTTGTTTGAAATAGATTTTTGAAGAATTGATTTTTATATCATCCAGATCAAAAAGAAAAGGCTTCACATTCATTCTTTTTTTTTTTTGGCCAAATACTCAAATTCATTCTTAATAGCATCAATTTTCCTGTAAGTTCTCTTAACCAAAGTAGTAACATAACAATACTTAGTGTTTCTACACCGATAGCAATCCATTTGGTTCTAGAGTTTAAGACCCACAATTTATCTTCCTGATTTAGAATATCTAAAAACTCATATTTTAATTGACTTTTTAAATTAAACAGGAAAGCATTGGGACCCTCATTAGTTTTGGATTCCGTTGAATCGAATAATTTTTTTTCCTAAAAAATATTCCTAAACACTTCCTAGTTCCATTCATTAGCCAAAATTTGAAAGGTTTTTGTGGCCTTCTGATGGTTAAATAAAAAAGCTTCCCAAGTCTGGATAACGATATTTCTAAAATGTAGTCTTACCACATAGGTTCAAAATGAAAAGGGTTAATAACTAAAAAACTGTCCAAGGTTTACCCTATGTTAAAATTAGGTGTCTGAAGTTTGAAATGTTAAAATGGACTGTCCCAAGTTTCATTTTTGTTGAAATTTGGTGTCTTTTCATCTCCATTCCATCATTTTCATCAACCCACCAACCCACTCATAATTCATCACTCTTTACTTTTCACAAAATCGTCAAATTTCACCTAAAAATTGAACATTTAAAAAAAAGTTTCTAGAAGAGTGGTGTAGAGCCATTTTCCAAGGACAATAGAGCGAGATTTACTTACCTGGATGTGACCAACTTTTTAGGTGACGGTCCCGCCAAGATGACGAGAAGGGAGTGTGTATGAGAGTTCGAATTTGACAGACGGTTTCGTCGGAATTGACTTCTCTAAAGTAATCGCACCGAGACACCAAATTTCAACAAAAATGAAACTTGGGACAGTCCATTTTAACATTTCAAACTCCAGACACCTAATTTTAACATAGGGTAAGCATTGGACAGTTTTTTAGTTATTAACCCAAATGAAAATGTCTATTAGAATTAGTAGAAGGAGACGAGTTCATAGTCAAAAGTAGAGGACATTGATCCAACTTGGTCCTTGGTGGCGTTTAACAATAACATTTGGAAATTTTATTCTCCAATCAGTGTTAACAACCATCATATCAAGTCTTTCTTGCACAAAGTGACTTTTTCTACACCTCCTAGCTCAAGTGAATTTAAGACCATGAAAACCAAGGACGATAGAAGTGCAAAAAACAAACATGCCTTGAAACTGAGACACACGAAATGAATCAATGGGGTTTCCACATTTCTTCTCATGTTGATGTAAAACCTCATTAAAATCATTCATAACAACCCAATGCTTCTTAATAAAAGCAACAAACTTCAAATTTTCCCAAAAGAAGCCTTTCATCTAATCTCACACTAATATACACGGCAGTAAGGATCCGAGAAAAAATAGAGTCGTGTACATGGACAAGAGCGTGTATTTCTTGTTTGGTACATCCTAAAATTTGAACCTCAACTTTTGTAGAGCTCCACAATAGGAGCATACCTCCACTAAGCCCTTTGGAGTCGATCTCCTTGAAACTGTTAAGGTGGGTCTTCTTAGCTTGGTTTATGAGATTCTTCAGTGATCATGGTTTCACTTAGGACATCAATGTCAATATGGTATCTACAGATGTGATCATTCAAAGAGTTAATGGCAACATTGCTACCTAACCCTCTACAATTCCAATGTAACACCATATTCATTGTCTCTTTATCTATGTTAGTTACTTTTTCAACAAAATTCATATTTATCATCAACTACTGAAATAATAAGAAGATTGAAACTAATTTTTTTTTGTTATCCGTGTTATTAGTCATCAATCGCGTCAGATAATCTTTCATTTAAATCTTAAATTGTAAATGATTTGAAGTGTAAAGTCATCTTATACTCGTGTAGCTCGTTTGACCAAATTAATTATCGCAATTTTCATCGAGCTTGAAGTTTGAAGGGGTCTTTCTACCGTGATTTACAAATATATACTTATGCCACTTTTTTTTGTATTTTTTTACTATCTAAAAAAGAACTGGAAATTAACATTATTAATACAAATTTTAAATATAATATAATTTAAAAAATCTTATATTACAATTAAATCTACATTATTAGTAAAAATAATACAAGCATCACCCCTTTAAAGCATACTAGAAAACCTCTAAACTTAACTCCTTAACCACCTATAGGGCTTTTCTAACGTGCTTCACAAGAACCATGTTTGTGCTCTTTATATACTAGGGGTGAGCAAATTATTCAGTTGGAGCCGGAACCGGTCATTTGGGTAGGTTCCGGATAGATGTAAACGATTTTGGTACGATTTTGGGATAAACTTTCAAGAATCGGTATTTTCGGTTCCGGAATAAGTGTTCGGGTAAATGTGTATTTATATATTTTTATATACATATATAATGGTTAAAAAAAATAAGTTTATTTGATAAATATAATAGATTATTATTTATAAATTAATTTAAGTTAAATTAAATTCTGAGTCGAAAATTATAAATAAATTCTATTAAAATAATATTGAAAGCAGTGGCGTTTTTTTTTGTCACTACTGTCATATCAATTATGACGAAAATGATCGTGACTGAAGAAGATACATCAGTGACAAACAAACAAATTCGTCACAACGACTATTACTGACGCCAGTTTTAGTGACGCTTAGTGACGACCTGAAAATTTGTCACTAATCATATCTGTGATGAAATTTATAGCTATTTGTGACAATTCCGTTGTCATAAATGTCCTAATTTCTTGTAGTGCAAATACCCGGAACCAAAACTGTTTAAATATATAATATATATTTATTTATTTATTAAAAAAACACTAAACATATTACCCTAATTTCTAACTTCTTTAGAAGCGTTCGTAACTAGGAGGAAAATTGGAAAAACCTATTTTTAAAGCTTTCCATGAAGTCACGATTATTGTTTTATTTTAAAATTGTTTGATGATTACTGTAACATTTGAATTTTTTTTTGGAAAATGTTGGAATTGTTTTTATGAATTCACTAGGTAAAGTACCAGTTTCAGTTTCAATTAGGTACCCAGAACCCAGTTCTAATTGGTACCTAGATAGATATTATTTAGTTTGAAATTTTGTAACAGGTTCTTTAATAGGTATCCAAAACTGATCGGTTCTTAGCGGTTCCGATTCCTAAAAGTTTTGGTACGGTTCTGGGTGATAAAGTTAAGAACATTTAATATTAGTTTGGTTTTGGAATACCCAAAAATTACAAGCACCAGGAACCGCTATCAGTTTCCATATAAGGTTCACTTTTAGAATAATAGAAAAATATATATATAAAAAAAAATTACCACAAACAAGATACTTGTGAAACATGATAGAAAGACTCAGTTCATTATAGCCCCGAGTATTAGAAGTTAACCCATATAAACTATGAGGTAACATTTACAGACATAGTGAAACTACAGGGCTAAAGCTGAAATCTTGAAAACTAAGTAGCTCCAATGTAGCAGCATCTGAGCAGAAAGCATACACACCCATGAACGACGAAGAAAGATGATGAACGCGCAAAAATAATCATCAAGAGTTGTTAAATAAATATATTCCATCAATTCCGAAGGCATCCTTCATCCTAAATCAACTATCAACGGAGCTCCATAGAGCAGGAGCATATTCCACATCAAAGCTCTGAATGTGCCATTGCTGTGCTCCTTCGCGCCATTCTGCTATTCCAAGTTGGTCTGAAATTCTGCATGCCACATATAAGTTACGCGCAAAGCCCTTGCCGCTCATATCCTCCTCCGCATTTGCGCTCTCGTCTTCTCTCTATATCTAAGGTGCATGCATTTCCTCCAAGTGTTTTCCGCTACTTTGTTAAATCAATTGATTCATTGATCAATGTTGCTTGAATACAGTGAATTGCGTTTGAGTGCTTGGAGACAGTCTGATTCGCCTTTGTTGTACTGTTTACCGTTCAAAGTTAATTTAGGAACTTGTCCAATTTTTACTTGAAAATTAGATGATTAACTTTAATTTCCAGATTATGAACTGTCTTGAATTTCATTTCGGTTGATAATTTCTACTGCTTTCTCATATTCCATTAACTTTATTATGTTGCAGATAATTCACGATACGATTTTGGCATCGTGATTTTCTTACATTTCCAAGAGGAAGAGGAGTTTTTGTTATGCTAGATTGTGAGCGTGTGAGGTAGAAATAGAATGATTGTAAATGGATGTATAGCTTGAGTGGATGTAATAAGGCTTCCATTGGTCATCTAAATGGAGAGCGTCAGGACGATTCTAACTCAAAGACACCCATATCCGCACGAGCACTCACGGCATGCCATAATTGCTGTTGCAATTGGTTGCCTCTTCTTCATATCATCTGATAATGTGCACACACTGATAGAAAAGTTGGACAACAATATCAAATGGTGGTCTATGTATGGCTGCTTGCTTGGATTCTTCTATTTCTTTTCATCTCCATTTGTAGGGAAGACCATCACGCTAAGTTACTCAAATTTCAGCATATGGTGAGTGGTATTTAACTATCTCTCGTGCTTTAATTAGTGCGGAGATGGTTGACAGTTAAAGTCTACTCTGTACGGGTGACTGAACTGAAGTGGCTTCTTGTTGTGCAGGTATATAGCATGGATTTTGATAGCAGCTTTGTATCATCTTCCCAGCTTCCAGTCAATGGGAGTGGACATAAGGATGAACCTGTCTTTGTTTTTGACGATTTATGTTTCATCTGTACTCTTCCTTCTTGTTTTCCACGTGATATTTCTTGGCCTTTGGTATGCTGGACTCGTCTCTCGCTTGGCAGCACGAAAGCCAGAGATTTCCACCATTTTCCAAAACTGTGCTGTGAGTTTTCTGTTTTTCCAACTTCAGTTAAATTTGCGCTTTTATAGTAGTAGATAGATTTGCATTTGCATTTGCATTTTGATTTTATTTATTATGTTTGAATTACACAGGTTCTAAGTGTGGCCTGCTGTATATTTTATAGCCACTGTGGCAACCGTGCACATCTAAAGGAAAAACCACTTGAAAGAGAAAGTTATGGCTGGTCTTTACTCTTCACGAAAGAACAAAGACAATGGCTCACCAAGGTCCTTTTAATGAATGAACTGAAGGAAGAGGTGTGCACCTCTTGGTTTGCTCCTGTGGGGTCCGCCAGTGATTATCCGCTTTTGTCCAAGTGGGTTATCTATGGGGAGGTATATCTGCAGTTCAAACGATTAGATTATCTTGATCATAATGCACTGAATCTGCCATCTTAGGCGCTCTCTTTCTTTTTCAAATCATTCTTCCTTCTATTTAGGGTGCAGGACAGTCTGATGAAATTTCTCCGATATACTCACTATGGGCCACATTTATTGGTCTATACATTGCCAATTATGTGGTCGAGAGATCAACAGGGTGAGTTGTTAGCTGGATAAGTTAGTCTTTTAACATGAAAGTGCATGCTCAATTTCTATGAAGCTGAATAGAGTCAATACAGTTGTTTGATATAAATGTTATTTTGTCGGGAGTTCTCTGTTTCATGTTCCCACATCATTTCACGAAATAGCCTTTCGAGTATAATCAAGCTTAAATTTGAAATCTGATTATGCTAATGTACTTGATGTCATTATAATCACCACCCATTTTTTCCTTCTTTTTTTCTGCACATACTGACCTTTTTAAAACAAACAGATGGGCTCTTACCCATCCATTTTCAGTTGACGATTACGACAAGTTGAAGAAGAAGCAAATGAAGCCAGACTTTCTGGAAATGGTTCCATGGTATTCAGGGTAATATAAAGGTTGCCTTTCTTCTATTCAGAACTTTCTGGTGTTTGAAGGAGCTTGTCCATTTATTTTCCTTTGGTACTCATTGTATGTGTTGCAGAACATCAGCTGATCTGTTCAAGACAGTTTTTGACCTGTTAGTGTCAGTAACAGTCTTCGTAGGGCGGTTCGACATGCGTATGATGCAGGTGATGTTTCAACTCTGAAATAATTTTCCCTTATTTCTATAAGCACACATTCCTTTGTAAGCTATTCTTCTACTTCAGATAGATAATATGTTAACTACCTGTCTTCTAACCTTTTCTAAATTCTGCAAATATATCTAGTTTTGTTTTATAGCTGCATAATTGAATTCAAAATATATACGTGTAATATGTTATGGAGTTCTTTTGCACGTTTTTCAACTTCACCATTTCTATTTTCAGGCATCTATGGACAAGAGTGGAGATGGAATTGAGCAAGATCTCTTGTATGACCACTTTCGTGATAAGGATGATTTCTGGTTTGACTTTATGGCTGATACAGGAGATGGAGGGAACCCTTCTTACAGTGTTGCACGATTAATGGCTCAACCTTCACTCAGGCTCAAAACTAGTAATTCATATATTTTCTTACCACGAGGAGACTTGCTGCTTATTGGTGGGGATCTTGCGTAAGTTTGAAGCTTGATGTTTATTCAGTCAGAATGAAGTTTCATCTATGCATTACTCGGGATTTTAATTTTCAATCAAGGATCTTTTACTCCCCAATGTTCATATTAATTTAGAATTCCGCTTACTGTCAATTTGAGAAGTGTTCTAATCAAATTCTTAGGATAACAGATCAGATATTAGCTTGATACCTCTAGTATGGAGGATCATGATCCTACTACATGGTGAGATGCCAATATATGCCTTGGAGATTGCATACATATTTCACTATAAGTCATTCTGAAAAATCACATAAACTGAATATCAAAGAATGAGTAATTTTTGTCCATTTGGAGGATCAGTAAATTTTGGTCGTTTCATTGCTATGGTTGTCCCATCCTAATGCATATTTATTTGTGACATTTTCCCAAATTCTGTTTATTTATTTCAGTCTTTTGTCGAGCTCTATAGATCATTGCGCTGCATTTATTCTTGGTAACTGGAATTGGCATTTGAATGTTATTTTTCTGCCATCACAAACAAATCCTGCATTCTTCGTGTTTATTAGGAATTCTATAGTTTAATGACGGAATATCAATATTTTTTATACTTTTTTTTGTGTGCCTTAGTTTGAAGCAGATACATTGTTCTGTTTTTTTCTCATATTTATTTTATCTAAGAAGACACTTCAAAATGCTTAGAGTCCCCTCAATAATTCACTACTTCATGAATACTATATATGTATCTTTATACCTTCAGTTCAGTCAGCCGTATCTCTTATTCATATAGGTACCCAAATCCATCTGCGTTCACTTACGAAAGGCGATTCATTTGTCCATTTGAATATGCACTTCAACCTCCAGAATGGTACAGACCACAGCAAATTAGTATAAACAAGCCTGAGTTACCACCTGGTGCATTTGATCTCAAGCAATACGATGGACCTCAATGTTTCGTCATTCCTGGAAACCATGGTTGGTTGTCATCATTCTTAATCAGTTTAAATTGAAGAGAGGCTTTTAGTGAGGTTAGATTTGTGCATTAATATGCTGTAACTTCATATATGTTTGTTTTTCAGATTGGTTTGATGGCCTTCATACTTTCATGAGGTACATATGCCATAAAAGCTGGTTAGGGGGTTGGTTTATGCCTCAAAAGAAGAGTTACTTCGCTTTGCAACTTCCAAAAGGATGGTGGCTTTTTGGTCTTGACTTGGCACTCCACGGTGATATTGATGTATACCAGTTCAAATTTTTCTCGGAGTTGGTGAACAAACGGGTACATGTTGTTTACTTTGACGACTTGAAGTCTATTGATGCATATGCCCCTAAAAGCCTTACTTAGCTATTTAACTCAGATTTTTGTTACGTGGCCGGGTTAAATACCCTATAAATAATTACTGAGTCTATAATATATTACGTAATATATCTGTACGAATGTAACATCTTTGTTCAGCTATTCTAGTAGTTCTGAACTCTGAAGTTATTATGAAAATGACTTACATAGTAAAACTTCTTTCTGGTACATATGTCATACGAATTTGGTTCAAGTAAGGCTTTTTTTTGTTCTCCTTTCTGGAAGCAATAGTAGCCTTGAAATGAAAAAAGAAGATAGATAGATTTCTGAAGGCTTAGATTCTCTTCTGAAAGCAGTTCTTAACTTTGTCTTTAAATAGGAATAAAACAATATATGCGAGCAAGATGAACTCTAATAATATAGTATCATCTATTTTGATGATTAATATGTTAAAAAGGAACTTCAGCAGCAAATGAAGGGCATGAAATGGATATTTTGACAATAACAGTAACCTTAATCACCTGAGCTACATATTAATGACAATAATGTCCTGTCTATTTGTTCTTGTATACATTTAATTCTATATTTCCATTAAGAAATGTTTCGAAAAAGTGAAATATTTCACATTTCTCATCCATTTGGATATGTTTGCTAGTTGAACTTGCGTGGTGTTTATTTTTAAACCTTTTTCCTCACTGCATATCGTCTTGGTCAGGTAGGGGTTGATGATTCTGTTATCATTATGACGCACGAACCTAGCTGGCTTATTGATTGGTACTGGAGCGATTTATCTGGGAAGAATGTCTGTCACTTGGTATGTGATTATTTAAAAGGAAGATGTAAACTCCGAATTGCGGGGGATTTGCATCATTATCTGCGTCATTCGTATATCCCATCAGATATGCCAGCTAATGTGCAACACCTAATTGTCAATGGCTGTGGTGGGGCATTTTTACATCCAACCCATGTCTTCAGAAACTTCAATGAGTATTGTGGAAGTTCTTATGAAATTAAGGCTGCTTATCCCTCATTTAAAGACTCAAGCAGGGTAATGTACTGGTTTCTGCAAATAACTACATCTTCCACCAGTGGGAATTTTTCAAGTTTCAGCTTTTACCTTGAATATATGGTCTCTTTTCATTGTTTGCAGATAGCTTTGGGTAATATACTGAAATTCCGAAAGAAGAATTGGCAGTTTGATTTCATTGGCGGCATAATCTACTTTATATTGGTCTTCTCTATGTTCCCACAGGTTATTTTCTAATTTGCCTTTGCCTTTAGACTTTCATTGTCTTCAAATATAACAGATGTTCTTCGAGCTAATGTGAATACCCTGTGATTGTCTCCAGTTGATCTTGTTGTTCTTCATTAAATTTTGCCCAAGAACTGTCTCATTTATCATTCTTCCAATTTTGCTGTAGTGTAAGCTTGATCACATCTTACAAGAGGATTCATTTTCTGGTCACTTGATGAGTTTCTTCGGCACTGTATGGAGTGCGTTCATGCACTTGCTGGAATCCTCTTACGTATCTCTACTCGGCGCCCTCTTGTTACTTATTGCAGCAATTGCATTTGTGCCATCAAAAATGTCGCGGAAAAAACGCATAGTAATCGGTCTTCTTCATGTTTCTGCACACTTAACTGCAGCATTGATTCTTCTGGTGCTCTTGGAATTGGGTGTGGAGATCTGTATCCAACATGATCTTCTAGCAACCTCAGGTCAGCTTTTTTTTTTCCTTTGCTACTTAGGATTATACAAAACTTATTTAATATCAGCACTAAACTGAATCCGGTTTGGGGGCACCAGCACGGTTCCAACACTTAAAACTACTAGCAAATGGTAACTGTGGGATCAATATTCTCTTCGGAAAGTACTGTCCCTATAAAGGTGTAGATGCTGTCGGTTGCATTCTGCAATAACTATACTTACCATTATACATGGTAACTCCAATTTTGGCTGGCAGTTTACTCATCATAACCTCACCTGTATATATCAAAGATCTTAACAGTGCATGAATAAGGTGAGTTGTTTTATCTTTGAGATGCTGATCTTGCAGGGTACCACACACTATACGAGTGGTACCGAACAATGGAGATTGAACACTTTCCAGATCCAAAAGGGCTCAGAGCTCGAATCGAGCAGTGGACATTTGGCCTCTATCCAGCATGCATCAAGTATCTCATGTCTGCATTTGATGTCCCAGAGGTTTATATTCTTGTACTTGACAATTTCTATTCCAGATCAATGGATGAGATTCTGCCGCATCATCAGGCGAAAAAGCTCATCCATTGATCAAGCTCACAATTAAATCCTATCATATCCTAGTAGTGAAATGGGAAAGACTCTATTTTGTGATGATTCTACATGGCTGGTGATACAATGTTTAGGTTATGGCTGTAACTCGGACTAATATCTGCAAGAACGGAATGGATTCGCTGTCTCGTGGAGGTGCCGCCATATACTACGCGTCCGTGTTCCTGTACTTCTGGGTCTTCTCAACCCCAGTGGTCTCACTCGTGTTCGGGAGCTACTTATACATTTGTATCAACTGGCTCCACATACACTTCGATGAAGCCTTCTCGTCTTTACGAATAGCCAACTACAAGTCGTTTACACGATTCAACATTAACTCCGATGGAGATCTCAGGGTTTACACTCTCGCTGTCGATAAGGTAGGTACTTGGCCCGGCCTCTTTTTTTTTTTTTCAATATATATCAGTAAGTATATATATAATTATATATATACTGAACTTAGGAAGATGTAGTTTTTTTTGTTGAACAAATTGTTAACTGAATGCAGGTTCCGAAAGAATGGAAGCTTGATGCGGCATGGGACAGCGAAGCGAAAGAGGCCTATCAATTCAGCCACCTCAGGGACTACCCTAGTAAATGGAGTGCTGCGAGTCCGAAACAGGATCCTGTCAATACAGTAAGGATTGTTGACCATTTTGTCATACCTCGTCAAACTGCCTCAGAACAACGCGATGCCTCGGGGCAGCTTCCTGATCTATGAATGTGGGTTAGCCGCCGAACGACTTCGGGTTCCGGTCAGAGTGCTGACGGGTTCAGTTTGTAGGCACGACAAATTGGATGCTGGGAGCATGTGAACCAGGAAAGTGGTTTTTTGTTGCGAAAACATGAGCCTATCTGGTCTCTTTTTGTCTCTGATTTTGAACCTTGATTCATAAAAGAATGAGGAAAAAGTTTTGGTTTTCCTTTTCATTCATTTATTTATTTATTCATCATATGCAATTTATTAAACAGATGTGTTTAATGCGATTTCTAATGTCACTTTGAACCATCTGATGTGATGCATGCTCCGTGTATTAGGTCTACCAAAATCATCACTTAATTTGTCACTATATACTTAAAACCTCGTTTCTAAATTATAAAAATGTATAGTTAGCTAGTTAGTTGATATTGTAAGTATCTTGGAGAGTAAGCTATGTGTGATTGAAGTAATGAAAGCAATTTTCCCATTTCACTTTCTCTCCGTTCTATTACATTGATAAGCATCACTTAATTTTCTGAATTTTCTGACGATAAGCATTCTCATTCTCCTATCAATAATCAAAGAGGATCTTTATCAAAAACCATCTTCAACGAACTTCTTCTTTTTCTGATGACTTGAATCACAAGTTTAACGAGAAGTTCGTGTTGCAGGGCGGTACCGTCACTGTGTTTCTGTCAACTTCGGTAAGTCGTTCTCTGCGACTTGCATTCTTGAATTCACAGTACAGCTGTTACTACGAAAGTTGTCAGGGAACTCTACTTTTGTAAGAGCGATACCATAATTTAGTAATTGTTATGGATCTATGATATCACAAATTAGATTGGATAACTCCACCATAGCTTCTATGTTTTTTAAATGGCTAATAAAGTTGTTGATGAGCGCTTGGTTCTTCACACTTTTGATTCAGAAGATGTTAGTTCATTGATTGAGATTGATAACTACCAAGCTGGAGTTGTACTATTCAAGAGAGTTTATTGATGGAGAACAAGATTTGTTTCATTGACGATTCTTATTCTCGAGAATCGATTCCTATAGCTCAGAGACATCAATGAGTTCGTTGCAATGCTCTAGTTAAGGCTTGGCTTAGAAAATCTGTAATTAAGGATTTAGTTAGCAGAATAGTTTATATTCTCACTGCTCAATCAATTTTGAATGACTTATATTCAATAAGGTGGATGGTACTAGAAATTTTCAGGTAACAATGTAGATCTATCATATGACTCAAGGAACCATGTTAATCATACAAAATTTTCTTGGCAAACACTAGAAAGATTAAAGAACATTTTTGTTACAAGGAAGCAGTAAAAGATGAAAAGTGGATTGATGTTATGAATAAGAAGATTGCAGCTTTAGAAAATAATAATACTCGGGTTTTTAAAAATTTGTCTATTGGGAAGAAAGCAATAGGCCTTAGATTGGTTTATATAGTTAAGTGCAAACTAGATGGAACTCTGAAAAGGTACAAAACTCGACTAGTTGCCAAATGATATACCTAAGTAGAATGAGCGGATTTTACTAAAACTTTATCTCTAGTGGTGAAGATGTTTACCGTCAGAACACTAATTGCTATAGCAAGCTGCAATATGTTAGGATATATGTCAAATGGATGTAAGAAATGACTTTCCGTAAGGAGATTTGTTTGAGGAGGCGTATATAGAGATTTCATAAGGAATTTCACACTCTTTCAGTACTCCAAATGTTTGCAAGTTGATTAAGTCTTGATTTGAACAAGTTTCGAGGCAATTGAAAAAAATGCACTCAAGCCTTAATAGGAATTGGTTACAAACAGAGTCACTTAGATTATTCATTGTTCATTCAAACAAGTGGTGAATATCAGATCTTCTTGCTTGTGTATGTAGATGACATTCTTATTACTAGCTCTTCTACTGTATTAGTTAATGAGTTGAAGCAAGTATTGCAGAAGCATTTCAAGATCAAAGATTTAAGAATATTAAGATATTTTATTGAACTTGAAGTGACACGATCTTCAGAAGAGATATTGATCTTGTTAAACCAGAATGAAGGACTATTCACAAAAAAATTGTAAAATCTCATCTAGCTTAGTTTATACATCAAAGTTGATCCATATGCAACATTTAAAGCAAGTTACATAACAACTAAAACATCATATCATCATAGTCGTTAAAGAAGATGTCACTGAAATAAAAATATTTTTTTACAAAGGTTCAACCAATCTCGTCTCGAAAAGGTATTACTACCTTGTACCACAATAGGTTGTCATTATCAAATAAGTAAGATTTCAAGAAAGTCTACAACACTAACGAGCTCCTCGCAAAACACTCATTGAGTTTCACTTTTGCATTTTCATGAACTCCATTCAATTGGTTCACTATTCTTCTAAGAATATCTGTAAGAATTATCAAATTAAACAAATTATAGGGATATTAAGTTAGTAAAAAAACTATAAATAAACTAAAAACTTGTAAATAAAATAAATTGAGAATTACATATACTGCATCTTCTGCATACAAATTAACCATAGAGACTGTTGGATCTTCATCAGTTAACATATCCCTTTATACATATTAGACGAGATAAAGTGCTCATGTGGCTAAAAGAATATATCGACTACACTTAAACACAATATCTATCTTGCAAATAATAACGTGTAAAAGAGAAAATATATTCTTAACTTTTAATAAATAAGAAGAAAATAGGAGGTCTGTTGAATTTCAAGTAGTTAGTTTTACCAATAAGATACGAAGACTTACTTCCTATTTAGAATTCCACATAAAAGACTTTTTATCCCAGAGAGGTCTACGTAAAATGCTAGGAAAACAACAACGCCTACTGTCTTATTTGTAAAAAAAAAAAAAAGAACAAAGTCTGTTATAAATAATTAATTAGTCAGTGTTATATATATATATGCAAGAAATTATCTAGATAAAAAAAATATTATAATAATGTAACTAAATCATACATTGCGCGAAATATATATTTTATTTTTATTAATTTGTTAGGATAATATATATAACTTTTTTTTTGTTTCCCGCGGGGTGGTCATAGGAGGGGCCCCACCAGGAGGGCAGCATCCGTAGCATACTTGTTCCACACCTAAACTAATACTCGCACCGTGTCAACCCTTAAGGGGTAAAGTACTAGCAACGGTTAGGATAATATATACAATATCATATGTTACAGGAATACTCTTTATATTTACTTTTATATGGAAAAAATATTTGTAAATCAGAGGACCATATAAAAAGTTACGACTTTTTTACTATGACATTCAAAATTAGATATATATATATTATATACACATAAAATATATTATATTATACATTTCATCTATATATATATATATATTTCTAAGTATCCAATGGCCCAACACCTTAACACACAAAAAAAACGGCAACACCTATTCCTTTTCTCAATCCAACGGCTTAATTGACGACTCTGCGTTTAGAATTGCTAATCTCACCTCAATATCACAATCTTCTTCTCTGCCTGCCTTCCTGTCTGTCTCTCTTTTTTACACACTATACATTATAGTGCTTGGTCTCTCTGAAAACAGAAGATGCAGACAAGTGGTTCTGATTCGCAGCCGCAACAAGACCGGATTAATCAGCGAGCACCGCTACCGCAGCAGCAGTGGATGTAAATGCAGTACCCGCTGGCGGCGATGGCAGCAGCACCACCGCGATATGGTGTCGCCGCACTACGTCGCGTACGCGCAGTATCAGACGTCGTCGCACCAGCGCGTGCAGCAGGGATTTGGCAGTGGCGCCGGAGAAGAGAACCGCTCGATTTGGGTGGGAGACTTGCACCATTGGATGGACGAGACCTACCTGCACAACTGCTTTGCCACCGCCGGTGAGGTCGTCTCTATTTCACTCTTACTCTCTGAATCTGAAGTTAATTCTTAGATTAGCCTCTAGAATCTGAGTAATGCTATAAACATAGATAGTATACCAAATATGGAAAGTCCAAGGACAGTTCTGTTCCCCCCCCCCCCCCCCCCCCCCGATTGCCATGTAATTAAAGGAACGGAACAAAAAACTTGTCAGATTTTGTAATGTTACCATTTGTGGTAACCTTTACCTCGTACTCTCTTGCTGTCAACGTCAAGAATCTGAGCAATGCATAATCTATTTGACCTCGTACCTTGTTATCAACGGTAAGAATATGAGGGATGACAGTATATATATATATGTACGGAGGATTTCCTAATCTCCTAGAATGTACTAAACTTGACTGATTGTACGAAAACTTCACTAACTGAAAAACTTCACTAGCAAAATGTGTTATTTAAACTTTACAATGTGAAACACTCCTCCTAATGTAAGAGTTGATACACTTTGAATGTCTATCACGTGAAACTCTTAATTGAGTAGGAGATTTAACACTAAATGGTTTACAATTAAATAGTAAAATTTAGATTGAAGGCATTAGTAGTTGATAGATTGTTTTACAGAAGAAAAAAGAAAAGAAAAGCAAACTAGTTTGATTTGCTTGATGTAGAGTTAGTTTATTAGCCCATGTTGTTTGTTCCATAAGGTGTTATTATTGAGCTTCTTTTGTTGTGTCTGTATTTTCCAAACATCAATTAAGAGATGTCGGACCTTTGGTATTTGCAATTCGGATAGACTTTGAAAGTCTTATTATTTCTTGGTTACTACTATTTATTTTTTTTTTTGGCATAAAATAGCTCATTCTTGATTATTAGGTATTATGTTTCCAACAATTAACATATATGTATGGAATATAGATGGGAAACCAAAAAAAAAAAAAAAAACCAACAACTAACATATAGAATATATATGGGAAAGTTTAATCTTTAAATGAAATAGATATTATTTTTTTGCGAAACTTATAAGATATGTTAAACAAGAGCTTTAGTTGGTTTTTTGGTACTGTAAAGATAAAACTGTATTTATATTTTAGATTTACTTTATGAAATGTGTATAATTTCTTGTTATTGTTATTTGAGGGGAAGACTTTTCTCTCTTATAAGGAAGTTGGCAATGAAGAAAGCACATATAATATAGTTTGAGGTTCGTAGAAATCTCATTTTCATTTTGATGTTACTGAGTTCATTGAAGCATTCTGATGATCGATGGTCTAGGGTTGATTCTTTGATTGCCTTTTATCTTCATAATCACTATTCTAAGATGATTCGTCGTTATGCAGATTGGATCAGTTAAGGTTATTCGCAACAAGCAGACCGGTTTGTCGGAGGGCTATGGGCTTGTTGAATTCTTTTCACATGCTACAGCTGAGAAAGTTATACAAAGCTATACTAGCATGTTGATGCCTAATATGGAACAACATTTCCGTCTTAACTGGGCTGCATTTAGCACGGGTGAAAAGCACTAAGACAACGGTTCAGATCTATCTATATTTGTTGGAGATTTAGCTGTAGATGTTACTGAAAGCTTACTGCAGGAAACTTTTTCTAGTAAATACAGCTCCGTTAAGGCCGCTAGAGTTTTCTTTGATGTCAATACTGGCCGTTCAAAAGGTTATGGATTTGTGAGGTTCGGAGATGACAGTGAAAGGTTAAAGGCCATGATCGAAATGAATGGAGTATATTGTTCGAGTAGGGCTATGAAATTTGGTGCTGCAACTCCTAGGAAATCAGCTGGATATCAACAGCAGCACTCTTCACAAGGTATTCTTCTCCCTCTTAACCTTAATTTAATGTATATATGTCTACATATAATTAATTCCTAAATATTTGTGATCATGAAAATTTAAGTCCCTACAGTTCTGCCATTTCCTTGTGATGACAAGATTTTTTTTGTACTTTTACTTATATAGTAGAGAAAAGACAAGCTTGTTAGAGACAATTAGAGTCACTACTGAAAAAACTGGCATAGGCGACAGAAAAAGAACGTCGGCAAAGCCCATTTTTTCGTCGCTAAAACACTAATTCGTCGCTGAAAGTTTTTTTTCGTCGCAAAAGGTCCGTCGCCTATGCCTCGTCGGCAAAGGTTATTTCCGACGAAATCACTCAAATTATGTCGTCGCCAAAGATAACACATTTAAAGGGCAAGAATTTTGAATCAGTGTCGTATATAATGTTTTGGACAATCCACACCTTACAAGCTAGCTTTTTAAGGTGAGTTAGGTCAAGTACGTTACAGGCCCAAGTGTATATTTCGTACAAAACTCATATATATTACTCTACACTTCACTGGTTCTACAGGTCAAGGCTATCAATCCGATGGAGATTCTACAAACACAACAGTGAGGCTTTTTGGTTCTTCCTCTGAGACATAAATTTTTTAGCCTTATTTCTTGCTTTCGTTTTCTAATAGAAACTGTTTACAGATATTTTTCGGAGGTCTTGATCCAGAAGCAAGTGACGAAGATCTAAGACAATCTTTCTCTCAGTACGGAGAGATTGTCTCAGTCAAAATACCACTCGGGAAAGGTTGTGTGTTATGGTTCTTGATAACCCGAAGAACTAATCTAACCTAAAAACTAATCTAACTAAGAACTAGATATTGAAATAACTTTTCTACTTGTTTCTTATTCAATAACTGTGTCAATAGGACTAGACCAGTACAATCTAAATAGATAAAATATCCTAACAGATAACAATAGGAATTAAAATATCTAATTATATCACTAACAATATATTTAACTATGAAACTAATATTATCCCTAATATTATTATTAATGTTATCCGTAACAATACTCCCGCCTTGGAAAACGAGCTTGTCCTCAAGCTCGAAGATCCATCTTTTTCGGATAATCAAAGATTGATGACGGTTGTCCAAGTATTTGTGCATCAGATAATGATTAGGAGTAAACTTGTTCAGGGAAAAATGGGAGGAGTTGACTTGCAATATACTTTCTAGGGGTCTGATTGGGTGTTTCTGAAAAGAAAATGGGGCAAAGTGTATATATGGAAAGTTGTTATGCTCTAGGGTTTCATATTTCCGGCGGCTCAGATCAAACTTCATCTGGGGATGAATGCAGATGAGTGGAGGCGGCTGAAGGGTAATCGGGGGCGGCAAATTGGGACGCGGCGGCGGTTTGTGTAGCGGCGCTTCAGGTGGCTGCTGGACCAACTGCAGAGAAGGCTCTGTGGCCGGCAGTACCGACGAGGGCGGCCTCTGAAGTGGATGCTCTGGCGACGACGTCTGCTGGGTCGACATGGATTGCTGCAGTGATGGTGGTTGCAAGGTCGGCTCGGTGGTTGGCTGGGCTGTTGTCTGAGCGGTCGGCTTAGGTGGTTGCATCTCAGGTGACTGCAGCTGATGCATCTTCTCTAAACGCTCCTTAATCTGCTCGATAATCCTTATAATCTCTATTCCTAGCTGAGGGTCTATTTGGATCTTCTGCTGAGGTGGTTGCACCAAGGTCGAGATCTGCGACTTGCTGGTGGCTGCTGGCGGCTGAAAATTCGGAGGCGGCTGGGTAGTGACTGGATCCGACGGTGGTTGCGCCGGTGGATACGGATATTGCTGCGACATGTACAGCTGGTATGGCTGCGACATTGGTTGATACGGCAGCGGCTGTTCCGGTGGTGGCTCCGACGACGAGTATGACGGTTCGTACAGCGGGTACGGCTCATGATTATGCAGATATTGTTGTGGTGGGTACGGCTGATACTGCTGTGTCTGTTCGTACGTCAGATATTGTTGTGGCTGTTCGTATGATGAATATTGCTACCGCACGTATGGAGGTGGATATGAATATGGCGAGGGTTTACAACGCAGACACAAATTCGGATAGTGCTGATACGGCAAACACGGATAATGCTGATACGGCGAACACGGATGGTGCTCATACGGCGAATATGGCTCCATGGATCGTAGGCTCTGATACCAAAATGTTATGGGTCTTGATAACCCGAAGAACTAATCTAACTAAGAACTAGATATTGAAATAACTTTTCTGCTTGTTTCTTATTCAATAACTGCATCCCTTATATAGGACTAGACCAGTACAATCTAAATAGATAGAATATCCTAACAGATAACAATAGGAATTAAAATATCTAATTATATCACTAACAATATATTTAACTATGAAACTAATATTATCCCTAATATTATTATTAATGTTATCCGTAACATTGTGGATTGCTAATGTAACTTCTCATGCTTGCCTTTAATTTTTTTTTCTTCTTTAAGTTCTCACTTAGATTTTCAATGGTAGAAACTATGCTGAAGAGGCATTGTAAAAGCTGAATGGTGAAACCATTGGCAAACAAACTATACGCCTATCTTGGGGTCGTAATCCCGCAAATAAGGGTTAAGAACCTATGAAAGGTCTGAACTATCACCCATGTTAACGGGAGAGGTCTGAAATTTAAAAAGTTAATAACAGAGGTCTGAAATTTCAATTTTGTTGATTTGAGGTTTTCCGTCCATTTTAGGGTTAAATTTAACAGAATTGTGTGAAATGACATTTTTGCCCCTTTAATATTTTGTTTTATTTAATATCTTATTTAAGAAAATGTGAAATGACAATTTTACCCCTAAAGTCAAATTAAAACCACCCAACTTCGGCCACCACCACCCGACTCCGGCCACCACCACCCGACTCCGGCGACCACCACCTCGACTCCGACGACCACCACCTCGGCTCCGGCGACCCGACTCCGGCCACCACGGGGCCAAAAAAGCTCCGATCGGGGCCAAAAAAGCTCCGATCGGAGCCAAAAAAGCTCCGATCGGAGCTTTGTGGCTCTGGTCGGAGCCACAGAGCTCCATACCGGAGTCCAATATGGGCCGGTGGCTCCGATCCGAGCCCAATCGGGGCCGGTGGCTCCGATCGGAGCCCAATCGGGGCCGGTGGCTCCGATTTTGGCCCAATCGGAGCCTTGGTGGTGGTCGCCGGAGTACGGTGGTGGTCGCCGGAGTACGATTGGTGGTCGCCGGAGTACGATTGGTGGTCGCCGGAGTACGATTGGTGGTCGCCGGAGTACGATTGGTGGTCGCCGGAGTACGATTGGTGGTCGTCGGAGTACCGTGGTGGCTTCAAGGGCATTTTGGTCTTTTCACTCCAAGCATGTGAGGGGCACACTTGATAGAAGGGCATTTTTGGAAATTTATTTTATTTCCGGTCACATGCCAAGCATGTGACCAATTTCCGTTAGTTTTAACGGAAAAAACTAACGGAGACCGCTGTATCAACAAAACAGAAATTTCAGACCTCTGTTATTAACTTTTTAAATTTCAGACTTCTCCCGTTAACATGAGTGATAGTTCAGACCTTTCATAGGTTCTTAACCCCGCAAATAAACAGGTATTTATATCATTTATTATTATTTTTATGACTGCTGCATTCCTTGACGGATCATAATGGGTTTAGACTTGTTGAAGTATAAAGATTAAACAACCGCTTTCACCTATCATCATAAGGTATTAGAACTGTTGGTAAAGTGTTTTGTCTAAAATTTCACATGTTATCAAAGCGTGCAAGTCTGTATCCTTGCAATGCCAAATTAAAGCCCCAATTTAATTAAAAAAGTTGGATGTGATGGGCCTTCAAAATTTTAGGGCCCACACGTGTCGGGGAATAACTATAGATGACGATTAAAGCACACATTCACCTATCACCTCAGGTTTTAGGACGGTTGGTGATTGGGTATGTCTAAAATTTCACAAGACTATTGATGGTCTACTACGGTTGTTGTGGTTATGAAATGTCTTATATTTTGTGTCATGTTGAGGTGTTGCAGTTCATAGGTGATTTTGTTAATCAATGGGGTGGTGGAGTCTACTACGGAGGGCATGCTTATGGATAGGTATGGCTGGGTACAGTATTCCACCGTCTTGGGACTCAAGCATGTAAGTTGGTGCATACGGGTCTTACCTCGTCTACGAAAGTCACCAACAACAAGTGAGCTACTGGTTGAGCTGCAGAAGACAAGTAATGTAGCTAATAGCTATCACGATTGAAAAGACGAAAAAAAAAAATGTATGGTCTTGGCTGTAGATCTCTTGATTAATCCTTATTTCCACTTGTGAGGTGGAACTGAATTTTGAGAGGTAGTTGGTAGTTAACTTATATTGATCCTCAACTTTGGGAATCTGTAGGGCTTGATTGATTATTTGGTTTAGATAATAGGGAGATCAGATCAATATGAATGATGTGCAGTGCATCTGAATAATCAAATGATATTACAGAACCTGCTTGTTTCTCAATATATACTTACCTCTATTTCTTTGTAGTAAACATGCTTGAGTTTGGTATAATAATTAGGTATTATCTTCTTACTTGCTAAACCTGAACTAATCAGATTCATTGTGCTTCTATCAATTATCTTTTAAAAAAAAACAATTCAATTTATTTAGGGTAAATAGTTTTTATAGGGCTAAGTATGGGCGCGATGGGCGGACTTTTTCTAAAAAATGGCCCAAGCCCTAAAATTAGGGTCACTTGATTGCTGTCCTGAGCCCTAGCCCGAGACCTTGCTAGTAGGAAAGGCCCGCCCTACAGGGCCTACAGGGAAAAATTGGGCTAACCCAAATTCTTATCCATTTTTTTTTTTTTTAAATATCATACCCAATTTACTTAAACCACAACCAATATTTGTTGTTCTCTAACACAGAACAACAACAACAAAGTTCACCACATCAGTTCGACATTTTGTCACAAGTAAAAACACCAAATGCAACACATAACTTGCTTCTCCAAGAAAGTTCACCAAAAACTCCAAAACTAAATTTACCAAGACTCTAACACAAAGTCACCAACAATTCTGCAATACCAAGTTATAAATAAATGCAAACCCCAGATTGGTCACGCGTAAACTGGTAAGTGTATTAGGGTTTTTTTATTTTTAACTAAGGTTAACTTAACTAACTATAGTTTAAGGCTGGTTAGTTATTAACTCGGGACAGGACGGGTCTTTTGGGACTTTGTAAAAAAGCCCAAGCCCTAGCCCAAGTTGAGAAGAAAAGTCCCACCCATTAGGGCTTGGGTACATTTTTAGGACGGGCTAGGGCGGGCTCCTCGGAATATTGGGCCTCTTGGGATATTTGCTCACCCCTAATTTTTTAGTAGAAGGATGATATTATTATAAGAAAAGAAAAATTGAGTTTTTATAGGATGGATAGTTAAGCCGTCATCATATCAGTCTACATAAACAGTTTAAGAATCAAGTTCCAAAAACAAATTAGATAGATCCTAAAGCCATGGAACAAACAAACATAACATAAATAAAAAAGGAAAAGAAACAACAAAGTCATGTTATCATCTTAAACACGACAACGCTAAAAATACCAGATAAAAAGATCCCGAGCAAAGGTTAGAGACGCGGTTGAGGTGACAAAGTCTGATACATCAACAAGCTAGATCGATAATGTAGTTAAATGAACAACTTTATCAAGGCAGCTAACAGAAAATTAGCGCTAGAAGCGTATGGCAAGAGGGAGACCAGTAAAAAAAAAGACAAAACATGAAACATCGAACTAGAGAGGCCAATTAGAAAGACAAGAACACCGACAAACCACTTGACAATCAACCAAAATCACACGGGCTTAAAAATGGTAAGAGTTCCTTTGTGGCAGACATTGTCAAAAACTAGTCTATCGAAACACCCCTATCCGAGGAATACCCTAAAAAGACTAGTGAACATTGGAGTTGCCAAAAGAGCTATTTGCTCTTCTTCAGAGAGAAGAATTTTTCAAAGACGATACACGGATAAAACCGTGTCTAATCCAGAAAGGTAACATCGAGAAATCATATGGTTAGTTGGATGCAAAGTGATTTTGGGAATCTGTCGATCGTCAACCCCAACTATAATAGGAGGATGGCTTAGATGTGGTGGTGTCCATTAAGATCGCTTAATTGTTAGGTCACCGTAGTTATTATTAACTTCTCAATCCAATATACTTATCAATTAGAGTCAACCTTAACATATGATATGCAATCAATATGTGCAAATGTTAGGGGCATGCATTTTTCCATTCACCATCTCACAGATTTGGGGGTGTTCCGCATGTTGACATTTTTTTATCATATAAATCAGTCACTTGCCAACTCATATAACATATCAAATATGGATCAAACATGGTTCTTTAAGTTTGACTTTATACATAACATGTCACTCAATGTTCAATATTTATTGACTCGAACTATTGATTTAGTTATTGTGTTTGTAAATTCAATAATATTAGGTATATCCTAATTAATAGTTGAATAAATAGTTAGGTGAATTCAAGTATAAACTTTAGACATAGATATTTAAAAAATTGATGATTTAGTCCCTATTATATCTGAGTATTGCTAAAAATTTCATTAGTTAAATTGCATTAATTTTTTTATAAGGTCGCTTAACTTACATGTTACATTAATTATCATTAACTTCTTAATGCAATATACCTATAAATTTGAGTCACCCACAGAGTATGATATGTACTCAACTCGTACAAACTTCGAGTACATGTTGAGATTTTTTATATCACATAGATCAGTCACTTGTCAAATCATATAAAAATTCAAAATATGGGTCAACCACGGTTCTTGATTTTTGACCTTTTACAGATAACATGTTACTCATCGTCCAACATTTAGGGTCTCGAACTATTAATTTAGTTCTTTCGTCTGTCAATTTAATCAAATTGTGTACAACCTAATTAGTAGTTAAATAAGTAATTGACGTAAGTCAAGTATAAACTTTAGATTTTAATGAATTGAATTTTCTTAGCCTTAAATCGATTTTTGTTGGTATTATATGGTATAAAATTGCATGGAAAATGTATAGTTACGTTTGTATAGGTCAATTTGCTCCACTGATGACTCTAAGTGGCTAAGTACGAGTTTACATTCTTCACTCCTCAAGTTGATGTGTTAGATACAACTTTGTCGTTAATAACTCACGTCATGCGCGATCCAACTCATTATTAGTTCTAACTGTAAAAATATATACATGTAAGGCTAATTTAGAACCGTAATTGAAAACAATAGTCAATTTTGTACCTAATTATCATATTCTATTTTTTACATTTTGAATTACATTGTGTCGTTCTTCTCTGTCACACAGATTCATTTTTCGTAACCCCTTAACTTGTCCATAAATATTATCACATTAGAAAATGTGAGATAAATTATATATATTTATATACATATATAATGCTCCTAAGAAGTAAAATATTAGTTATAAATATTTCTTTTTTACATAATTATTAACAGATATTGAATTTATAACATTTAATTAATTTAATTTAATTAAGAGATAAAGTGTTAAACGTTAAATGATCTATTATAAAAAGAAAGAGACAAGAGAATTAACGAGATTGATTCGTTATGTGAGCCAACCGACCAAGTGGAAGGCTGCCTGCCTACGAGTCAATCAAATAGGCAGAGAGTTGGCGCCGTCCGTACATGCTACGGAACAACAATGATTGTTAAGATAGTGACTGACTGACTACTTCAAACTTTATAATAATTAAATTCACACCCACTCATTCAAAGAACCAACACCCCCTCCCCACAAGATGAATATATGCATGCATATCCTCTTATTATTGTTTGCGTGGCGCACAAGTTAATTTGTATTTACACTATACAAAATGCCTCAAAATGAATGTCCATTACAAAATATCAAAAACTTGCAGCTATATATATATATGTAAATACTTAAAAAGTAGAAATATCAAAAATATGAACTTAAAAATCTTTTATCTTTTTGAATTTGGTTAAATATAAAGTTGTAAGTGGTAAGAAGAAACTATAACTTTGACAAAAAAAAAAAAAAAAAAAACTATAACTACAACATCTTTCGCAATGCAAAAATATAAATGATTCGCACTTTACTCTTTATGGTTCGCTCTAATACGAGTGTTGATTATTCTAAATGTGAAATGACCATATTACATATGTTGTCCTGTTGATATCACATAGAAATCCCCATAAAAATATCACCTTCACAATGCCACACACAAAAGTATAAGTTCTTGCTAAACCAATGTTGAAATATAAATGAAGAGGCATCCTTTTTATTTTGGATTTAGAAGAACCTCCTTTGACACATTTGTCAAAAATTCTGAATTTATAGACTAATTGCTGATTTTTGTGTATGAAAAATGTGTTGAAAAAATAAATAAAAATTGGGCTTTGTTTTATTAAAACTATATTTAAGATAATGTTTGGGCTATTTTGAATGGTTTTACTCAAGCCCATTTTTTTGTGTGAATGAAAATGGGGAAATTTTGTACCACATCGAGTACTTTAACCATCCTCCTCTCTTCTCCTCTCCTATATAAAGGAGTCTCCCATTCACTTTTTTGTAAAATCAAAAAATGAGATCTCTTCCTTTTGGTTGAGTATCCAATATTTTCGGAATCCATATTTTTGGAATCCAAGTTATTTTTTCTCCTCCTCTGTTCTTCGTGTTGACGAATTGCAGAGTTCTTCTTAGGTTGATTTCGACTTATGTCATGTTCAACCTTTCTAGTTGTTATTAGCCGTTGTCGTCGGCTTTCCTGTTCTTTGTTTGAGTTCAGGTATTGGGTTCGGTTCGGTCGAGCGTGTTGCATGCATAACATGATTCGATGACACTGTTGAATCCTGGGAGGTGATCGCCTCTTGTATAAACCCCTTTGCATAACCCGAGGGTGGGGAGGGGCGAAATTGCCTTAAGGAGACTGTGATTAGCACGGGCCTCAGTATAAAAAATACGTATTCGTTTTGTGTCGATTTTACGTATAATTTCGGTGTTGCCTATATTTTGCATGTTAACTGGTATAGTTACTTGTAAGTAACCGAAATTTGACTAATTTCTTTTTAGTCATTGAATTTTAGAATATTGCATTTTGGTCCTCGGACTTTGTAAATTTGCATATTTACCCTCAATATTTCCAACAATCTTAAGGCAATTTTTATTTGTTGGTTTTATGAGAGGATGCTTAATTGAATTTTGAGATTCAATTTTTTGGAGAAAATTATTTATTCTCTAAAAGTTCACAAATATTGTCGAACAATGATGTTGAAAATGTGAACATGCTCGAGAGCACATGCGACTGATAAAATCGCTAAGGCCATTTAGGTCGTCGAGACTGGTAAAGTCGTCAAAAGCCGTTGAAGCTATTAGGACCGTTGAGGTCGCTAAGTCGTTGAGACTACTATGAAAAATCGAGATGGTCAAGGTTGTTAAACCTATTAAGGCATCCGAAATTGATATGTTTGCTAAGGAGGCTTTGGTGACTTGACCCACTTTAGCCGTTGAGGCTTATGGGGTCGTTGAATCCATTGTTGAAAATTGGATTAAGAAGTCGGTTAAAGCCGATTTAGAGTGTATGACAATTGTTATGGAAATTTTATTTCCTTGTCTAAAACACTGACTATTACATTTGATATAAATGTACGTGTGAATCAACGAATCGATTGCACACACCTGAACCTTGGCACGTATGTACGCTGCGATATGTGTACATGAGTGTTTACTCAGAAGGTTAGCTCCGTGAGGGTTTGGTTTTGTCAAAACCGAAAGTAACCGTGTCCAGGTTTATTTTCTGTCCAACAGAAGGGAAAAAAAATTGATTTTGTAATTGAAGTGATTAAACTTAATTACTGAAATCAGAAATTCAAATCGTTATTTGAATTTTAGTAATCTGAATTTGATGTCCCGGATTACTATTGTGGGGTCGGGTACGAACCGCTCGGACTTCTTATAAAAAAAAAAAAAATCCCAAGGAGTTGGTCATAGGTCCAATGTTTGAACGCTACTCAATGAGAATGTAGCTAACACTTGGCGGACAACTCTAAAATTGGGAAAGACCACCATGTGGTCTATAAATGTTATTATTCTAGCGAGTGATGCTATCCCATTTAACGACGCCTTGATTACCGAGGTTGGACACTCGTTTAGGCCGCCGTCTATAATGCAGGGAAAGTCGCCGAGACTTACTTCAAAAGTTGAAGTCAAAAGATGGAATTCTTTTTGACAATTCTAAAAAAAAAATGAGGAGGAAGCGTCCCTATAGGGAGCACACGAAATCGTCAAAAGAGCTGTACGTTAAATACAGATAGACGAAAAATTTGATTGGATGAAGTTGAATTACTTTAAGTGTAATGGCCATAGTTCCTGAAGTAAACATGAATAAAAATATTTTTGCATTGGCCGTAGTGCCTATAGTGAACATGAGATAAGAATGTTCCTTCTTGTGCTGAATTTGTCGCACAATAATTTAGAACATGTTAATTACGATACCTTGCAGAGGTTATCTAACATGTTTCATATTCCTAAAATCAATAGATCAAGAACTTAAATGTGAAGTTTGCGTTGAAGCGAAACTTATTCGGCCGAAAGGATTACCGAACTTCTTGGTCTAAATACATAGCGAAGTTTTGTGACTTAATATATGTTCAAACGCGAGGCGGGAAATAAGTACTTCATTACTTTCGTAGATGATAGTACGAAATATCGCTATGTGTACTTGATGAAGGAAAAAATGAAACAATTAACAAATTCATGGTTTACAAACAAAAACTTGAGTTTCAACTATTAGTTGTTTTCGCAATGAGAAATGCGGCAACGATTATTCTCTGTTTAGAGAGTGTTGACTTAAACACGATTTAATCGGTGAAGTCATTGCACACCGCATAAAACCCCGATGGAGTTGGGTTGCGGGTTCGATCCAACCGGGCAACGTTTTAATGTTTATTTTGAACTAATTAGTATTAATAACGTTGTCGACGGTCAAGGTTTTGGCTTAGTGTGCATTAGATAAAAATATGAAAAATGTTGTTTTGGCACTTGCGGTGCAACAGTCGAGGCCTTTTATTGGTCTGAGGATCATACCGTTTGAGAAACGCAACGGTCTGGAAAAAAAAATGTTGATGTGTTAATGGTCTGAGGATCTACAACGATAAAAGGATGATCCGAGGATCAATGATGATGCGGTTGAGAATTAGTAATAACTTTATACCCAACTCGTGTGTTAACACATTACATTTTTCTGGTAGAAATTAAAATAGTATGGTTGAGACCATGTTTGTTTTAGGGTTATGACGGGGTAGCTATTTTAACTAGCAATTACCTTTTGAATAAGGTACCCCATAAGAAGGAAGATAAAACTATGTTTGATTTGTGCCTTCGAATGTGGGGGGTGTCTTGCTAAAAATTATGATACCTCTACGGAAAAGACGCATACATTCCCTAAACCGTTGATTGCATTTTCATAGGGTTTGCTCAGAATAGTAACGGGTATCGATTTGAATCGAAAGTGTCAAATAAACACAAAGATACGTTAATGTAATCAATAAATGCATATTTCTTTGGAAAATGTATTTTTGGCTAAGTCTAGAGGAGAGGCAAGCATATGAGACTATAGAGGAAAAATAGTCAAGACCGAGAACATGGAGGGCATGTTGAGGTCGAGCCCATGATGAGTAAAAGGGCGAGGATTGAAAAATCATACGGTCCAGTTTTTTGACCTATATGCTTGAAGCCGAACCTTAGACTTACCACGAAGACGTAAACTCTTATGAGAGACCTCTATGAAAAGAGGCAATCAATAGTGAAATTGAGTCCATCTTGCAGAACCACACTTGGGAGCTGGTGGATCTTCCACCCAGAGACAAACCGTTAGGCTACAAGTGGATATTCAAACGTAAAATGAAAGAAGATGGATCAATTGATAATTACAAAGCCCGACTTGTCATAAAATATTATAGACAAAAGGAATGATGAAATTTTTTTGATACATATTATCCAGTAGCTAGAATCACATTCATAAGGATGGTTCTTGCGATTGCAGCCTTGAAAATTCTAGAAGTACATCAAATGGATGTGAAAAACAACTTTCATACATGGAGATTTAGAGGAAGAAATCTACATGGAACAACCTGAGGGTTTCTCTGCGCGAGAGCAGGAAAAGAAAGTCTGTAAGCTTGTCAAATCTATGTATAGTCTTAGGCAGATGCCTAGATAATGGCTTTATAAATTTGAAAGCGCTTTATTGGAGAAATGTTTCAAAATAAATAAGTATGAAAAACGTTTTACGTTGATGACATACTAATCGTTGGAAATAACGATGAGGTGGCCCGGTCCACTGGACCTATGTTGAATTTGAGTATTGACCTGAAAGACATGGATCTTGCCGATGTGATCTTTGGATTAAAACTCATTAGATCATCAGAATGTCTCATTCTAAGTCAAACTCATATATTGACAAGTATTTGGATAAATTCAACAAAGATGACAAGAACGAGGTCAGTACTCCGATAGATACGAGTAAGTAATTTCAAAGAATAAGGGAGAATTGTTTTCCCAAATTGAGTACGCTCGAATTATTGGAAGTGTCATGTACTTAATGTCATGCACTAGACCAGATATCGCTCACGTTGTAAGTGTATTGAGTCGATATACGAGTAACCCTAGTTTTTCCACTAGAACGGGGTAATCAGGGTACTTAGGTATCTGAGACATATTCGTAATCATGGTCTACACAAAGAGATATCCTTATGTGATAGAATTTTATATTGATGCAAAATGGATATCCGATTAGACACTACCACCTTGAGTATAAGGGGTTACGTATTCACCTTACGAGGTGCAACAGTGTTGTAGAAAATCCTCAAAACAAACAGTCATAGCCAGATCGACGATTAAGTCTGAGTTATTGTACTGGAGAAATGTGCCGAATATGCAAAATGACTATGTCATTTTCTCGAGGATTTTACTAATTGGCCAAAACCTGTGTTAGTGCAAGATTGATGAGTTTGTTTTGGTTTAATCCAAATTAAATCCAATCTAATGAAATGTTGAAGATTTTCTTTAAGAGACAATGTTAAAGCAGAAATAAGTGGTGCACCCCCCATTTGGCATGAAAACCTTTGTTAAAGGTTGGGAAATGGGACACTTTGCGAAGCTGTTGTCCACAAAAGAATCAATCTAAATTTAGATGTTGGATTAACAAAATTATTCCTGCAGGAAATGATAGTCTGAGGACTTTGTTGGATTGAGAACATTGATGCAACGTTGCGACGATCAATCTGTATAACACAGTATAACCTGCATAATGGAATGTTTAGACATATACGTCATAATTCCATTAGACAGTTGCTCTCAAATATATTTATTGTGCCTGATATCGTAAAGTAGGCAGATAAATAGCGGATCCGCAACCCGAAAGGGTTAAACAGAGAGTTATTTGGCCAAGCGTCGAAAAGGAATGGGGCTAAAGCCCGTGGAGGAAACACTCTTGAGAAGGAAAACCCAACCATGATGACTGGAGATCCCAAGAACTTGGTTCAATGGGACAACCTAATCACAAGAGTGAGTGTTGTCACTGTGGGGGTCAAACCCCAAAGCCCATTCCTATGATGCAAACAGTGATCGAGAAGAGGTTAAGCTTTTGCTGGTGTTGATCATATAACAGTAATTGGAAATTACTTAATCAATGTCATTTTCACACAAAGCTTTTAATGATTCGTAAGGAGAACTCAGAGTCGTGAAGATGCTCTTGAGACATAGAATCACCTATGCGAGTGAGAAGTGGGGCCGCTTCGAAAGGGATTGTTGAGGGCGCAATTCTTAGAAACGCTTGCAGAACCAGGCTAGTGATCCAGGGCCTAGGGATCACAGGGCGTGAACCGAACTATACTAGGAAGGTACCTGTGTGGGTTATGTCGTCATCTACACCAACGACAGTCGGTTCAAGGACATCGCGTCTACCGACCAGTTAGTAGAGAAGGCATGATCTCACAAGGGATAGGTTCAAAGGGGTTACCCCTACCTATCCTTTGCAGGTATTGACCGTTGAACTTAAAATTCGTGTCTATATTTCCAATTTCCATTCATGTGGGGGATTGTTGAAAAAATAAATAAAAATTGGGCTTTGTTTTATTAAAACTATATTTAAGATAATGTTTGGGCTATTTTGAATGGTTTTACTCAAGCCCATTTTTTTGTGTGAATGAAAATGGGGAAATTTTGTACCACATCGAGTACTTTAACCATCCTCCTCCCTTCTCCTCTCCTATATAAAGGAGTCTCCCATTCACTTTTTTGTAAAATCAAAAAATGAGATCTCTTCCTTTTGGTTGAGTATCCAATATTTTCGGAATCCATATTTTTGGAATCCAAGTTATTTTTTCTCCTCCTCTGTTCTTCGTGTTGACGAATTGCAGAGTTCTTCTTATGTTGATTTCGACTTATGTCATGTTCAACCTTTCTAGTTGTTATTAGCCGTTGTCGTCGGCTTTCCTGTTCTTTGTTTGAGTTCAGGTATTGGGTTCGGTTCGGTCGAGCGTGTTGCATGCATAACATGATTCGATGACACTGTTGAATCCTGGGAGGTGATCGCCCCTTGTATAAACCCCTTTGCATAACCCGAGGGTGGGGAGGGGCGAAATTGCCTTAAGGAGACTGTGATTAGCACGGGCCTCAGTATAAAAAATACGTATTCGTTTTGTGTCGATTTTACGTATAATTTCGGTGTTGCCTATATTTTGCATGTTAACTGGTATAGTTACTTGTAAGTAACCGAAATTTGACTAATTTCTTTTTAGTCATTGAATTTTAGAATATTGCATTTTGGTCCTCGGACTTTGTAAATTTGCATATTTACCCTCAATATTTCCAACAAAATGATCAATTTTTAGAATCAATTTTTTTTATTATGTCAATTAAATTAATGAATTTGAGTATCTCTACTTTTTTTTTTATATCAAAATATACACCATCCTTCAAATAATTCAAATTGAAATAAATGGAGTTCTGATTTGAGCGTATGTATCAATAGAAATAATTCAGAACTCTGCACTCCATCCACATTTGTTGTATATATCTCATTCATCACACTATAGATAGATATATTTTAATAATAATATTCTTATTTTACTAAATCCATTTGATTTGATATGTTGAGCATATCTCGACAAATCGACATCAGTTCCTAAATAAATACATTCCAAGCCATCTTCCTCGAAGTAACTCAATAAGCTACTAAGTTCACTGCATCTCTCTATATCTCCCTCCCTCTCTGCTTATATATAATATGAATCACACAGACACACACCCACACACCACTCTCCTACACAACTTATCCACAAATCTGAAACACTAATTTCTCTGTGATCGGCGCCGAAGTAGCAAATTAATGGATTTTAATCGGTCCTCTTCCTCCACTTCTTCGTCGGAGGACTACTCCTCATCGGACTCTTACAGCCGCAAGTCTGACCGGGTCAAGGGTCCGTGGAGCGCCGAGGAGGATCGTGTCCTCACCCACTTCGTCCACCGCTACGGCCCCCGGAACTGGTCCCTTATCAGCCGCCACATCAATGGCCGTTCTGGCAAGTCGTGCCGGCTTCGCTGGTGCAACCAGCTCAGCCCAGCCGTCGAGCGCCGCCCTTTCTCCGCCGAGGAGGACGACACCATCCTTGCCGCCCACGCCCGCTACGGCAACCGTTGGGCCACCATTGCTCGACTCCTCCCCGGCCGCACTGACAATGCGGTCAAGAACCACTGGAACTCCACTCTCAGGAGACGCGCCGGGAGAGACTCTGCCGCCGGCGACTGTAGCGGTGATGTGGTTGTCGGGATTTCTGGATCTGGGCAGGTAGTGCAATGCGAGGGGTCTTTATTGATGGAGGAGGATGAAGAAGAAGACCCGTTGACTGCTTTAACACTTGCACCGCCAGGAATGGCCGCCACGGGGGAGGAGAGGCGGCGGGAGAACCTGCCGGAAGGATTTTGGGATGCGGTGAGGGGGGTGATTGCGAGGGAGGTTAGGGATTATATGAGCGCCTCGATGGCCGGAGCTCAGGCTTCGGGGTTCCAATGATTAATATCGGATTTTTTTTCTTCTTTTTTTCGAGATCCGGGTGGAAATTGAATTATTTTTCAAAAAATAGTTGGTCGCTGGCTAAGTCGAAACAAAACTGATCTGTAGTGAAGCTGAAGCTATCTAAAATCGTATTTAATGAAGTTTTGTCGTGCCAAAAGAAAATGTCTGTGATTTACAGAATCCGACATTCACGTTTCAAAAAGAAAAAAAAAATGCGAGGCCAACAATGAAACCCAATGACAGAGAGCCAACAAATCAGCTTACTACTTTCAAGTCAAGAGTTAGGGTATATCATTCACACTAACCACCTGAAAAAAAAGAAGATGTTTTACGGCAATTAGTACATTATTGATGAATATTAATATAAATATATTCATTTAATACTATAATAGGTATTAATTATAAATAGTCTGATCTCATAAATGTAATATTAATATTTAACTACCATAGCAGTAATTGCCTAAATATTCTGTTACCATAACGGTTGTTGGGTTATAAATAAACCCGACTATATATGTACGTTCTTGGTCTATGGTGATTTCCTACAGGTGACAGGTCGAGTACGCTTTCAGGGCGAGGAGAAGAAGTCGACGACCTTTCTTGTTCGTGCTGATAAAGTAGAGATAAAATGTCGACAAGCACTATTCAAGGAAATCGACTACATCACGAAGATCAGTCGACATAAGTTCAACCGGAGAAACGAGGGATCTAAATCGAGGAGACGGGTCGAGGTCGACTACAAAAACTTAGGGAAAACTTCTGAGATAGGCGGCGACCTGCTTCCAACCATCTCCGAGAAGAAACCTTCCCTCTTAAGTAAAGACAGGTGGCGACCTGCTTGTCACCTGCTTAAAAGGAAAACCTTCCTCCGAAGTAAACATGAGGTGGTGACCTGCTTGTCACCTGCTTGAAAGGAAAACCTTCCTCCGAAGTAAACATGAGGTGGCGACCTGCTTGTCACCAGCTGACTGACAACCGCTTCTATCAGCCAATCACAAAGGGCTGATTGCCGTAGGCAACCAATCAGAGGCCAGTAGCCGCCTCTACAAAGTCGGTAAACTTCTTCCTATAAATAGGGGGGTATCTCCTTCAATTAAAAATAATCTGCTCTGAATACTTATATATTACACTCTCAAATACATTACTAACTTAAGCTTCAGAGTGGAATCAGGGGCCATCCCCACCCCTTTTTAGGTGCTCGACCTTAAAAGTCTCCCGGAGGAAATCAAGTCCTCGAGAGAGCTACGTCCAAGGCGAAGCCTAGAAGTCCATTCCGTGAAGTTTGTGGCCACGTCATTTTGATCCCAACATTTGGCGCGTCTGTGGGAACAGATCATAAAGTCATGGCTGCCGAAAAGAGCAAGATTCCAACACTCCGGTGGAAGAAAGGAGCAGTCTACCAGTGGATCCTACCACATCGAGGCCGATCACCCAAGAAGATCCCCCAATACCCCAATCTAATAGTGTTGGCGGCGATGAAACCCTCAACCATTCCAAATCTCTGCCAATTTTGGAAGATGCTAGGACAGCTCCCCAGGCTGTTCCTCCGGAGGTAATAGCTGCCTTTATTACTTTTTGGAATAAAACCCAAGCAGGCGCTGTTCCAGAGAAAAGAGAGCCAACCCGAGAGGCCTCACAAAAGGAAGAAGTAGCTTTCAGTGTGAAAATCCATGAGAAAAATCCCTTGGAGAAAGAAACCCCTAAAGCCCCCGAGGCCGAAACGGTGAGCAAGGAACCTGTCCTGTTCACAATATGGCAGGTCGAAGAACTGTTGGAGAAGAAGAGGCGAGGTGCGAACGATTTGCTCATCGTTCGTGATCATACTTCTCACCCCTTCACCAAAAGGCTATTCAATACTCGAGTTCCCCCGCAAGTCTTCGCGAGGAGCATCGACGATTATACCTGAAAAGGCGACCCAGTTCGCCACATCAACGCCCACAAATCCTCCCTCTTGGGAAGAGGGGCAACGCCTGATCATTATGCAGCACTCTTCCCAACCACGCTGAAGGAAGAGGCGTCTACTTGGTTTTATGGTCTCCCCGACAACTCTATAGACTCATGGGATGAGCTGAAAACCAAATTCACTGAAGGACAACATGGTGATGAAGCCCGTGCAAAGGATTGACGCCCTCGCCATCAAAGTAAAGAAATTCATCGACCTAGAGAGGTCACATGAAGGGCTGCCCAAAGAAGTCAAGAAACAACTGGTGCCCGCCAAGATCGAGGAGGGCTCCGCTTCCCGACCACCTAGGAGGGAAGAAAGATGTGGGCGAGACTTCCGACCAGGGAATCGACAAGGAATAAGGAGAGATTCTAATTCTTATCCCTCCAAATATACTCCTCTTACCCATAATGTATCGGTAGTACTTCAGGAAATGGAGAAGCTCCGCCTTACTAACCCGCCACCGGCAAGAAGAAACATGATGGGTCACCAGGTAAATGCTTACTGTCGCTACCATCAGGTAAGGGGGCATAACACAAATGGGTGTACCCTCTTGAAGCAAGATATAGAGACCCTTATCCAGAGGGGCAAATTATTAAAATTTGTGGAAAAGAACCCCAATATTCCGAAGAAGCGAAATCATAGCCCAAGGGAGGAATCTCGATCTCCTCCTCGTGATCAACCCCCCCCCCCCCCCCCAAAGAGGAACGATCAACTTTATCGCTGGAGGATTTGCCTCGGGAGGAGGAACAAATGCGGCTCGAGAAGTGTATGCTACCCAAATATCTACAGCGGCGGTAATGGGAAAAAGGCTTAGAGAGCCTGATCTTGAAACTATCAGTTTTACAATGGACGATTTGGCGGAAGAGAATCAACCTCATGAAGACGCCTTGGTGGTTACTCTTCTGATCGCCACGTATAGAGTCAAAAGAGTGCTCATCGATAGTGGAAGTTCAACGGATATTCTCTTTTATTCAGCCTTTAGGCAGTTAGGCTTTACTAAAAAGGACTTGAAGAAGGTCGATTTCCCTTTGATAGGTTTTGCAGGAGAAACTACATATCCCTTAAGAGCCATTCGACTAATCGTCATTATAGGAGAAGATAAAACGTTGCAAATAGATATACTCTTTGTAGTGGTTGATGCTGCATCATCATACAATGCTATCATCGGACGGACGACTCTCAATCCTTATCGAATCATCCTGTCCACGGCACACCAAGTAATGAGGTTCTCAACACCACAAGGAATTGGTGAGGTCCGGGGGGACCAAAACATGGCTCGACATTGTTATCAAGCCGCGACACGACAAGCAGAGAAGTCATAATCAAATTCTATGACAGATATTTGTTATAATTAATGTCGAGTTTTCATTTTTTGATGTAATATTCAGGAATTGATGAATAAAAAAGATCCTTCGATCTACTTTCTTCATAAAGAAATCATCATTCCAATGTCACCACCCTCAAACTCGCTACAAATCGGTCGTCGACCATTATGTGCCCAAAATGGCGACCAAAGCCTAGGTACGGCGACGATTCGATCGAAGTCTACAAATCGGTCATCAACCATTATGTGCCCAAAATGGCGACCAAAGCCTAGGTACGGCGACGATTCGATCGAAGTCTACAAATCGGTTGTCGACCATTATGTGCCCAAAATGACGACTAAAGCCTAGGTACGGCGACAATTCGATCGAAGGTCTACAAATCGGTCGTCGACCATTATGTGCCCAAAATGGCGACCAAAGCCTAGGTACGGCGACGATTCGATCGAAGTCTACAAATCGGTTGTCGACCATTATGTGCCCAAAATGGCGACTAAAGCCTAGGTACGGCGGCAATTCGATGGAAGGTCTACAAATCGGTCGTCGACCATTATGTGCCCAAAATGGCGACCAAAGCCTAGGTACGGCGACGATTCGATCGAAGTCTACAAATCGGTTGTCGACCATAATTTGCCCAAAATGGCGACTAAAGCCTAGGTACGGCGACAATTCGATGGAAGGTCTACAAATCGATCGTCGACCATTATGTGCCCAAAATGGCGACCAAAGCCTAGGTACGGCGACGATTCGATCGAAGTCTACAACTCGGATGTCCTAATGTTCAAAATAGCGACAAGAGCTGAGGCACAATAAGGACCCGATCAAAAAGACTCAAAAGAGGATCAACAAATCAGTCCTCAAGTTGTCAATCTAAAGGTATCAAAGACTACCTCCTATTTATACGATCGATTCTTTAATCCTAAAGGGTAGTAAAAATAAAGTATGTCTGCTACCTCCTGGAAATTATATATATACGATCCTAGTTAAGAATGTCAAAAGCTAGGTGTTGCCCAGATAAATTTATTTATTATGAAAAGTCATACATAGAAGATATGGGAGTCTCTTGATAGTCCATTTTACACGGGTTTCTTCCCCTTAGAAGGAGATACAATAACACAGTCGTCTTCGTCAGACGAACGGTCGTGTTCTTTTGATGGTTGATCATCCTCCTCGGTGGGAAGTCGTAAAAATTGTTCGAGGATCGGAACTTGAGAGAATGGAAAATCCGCCTGATAAGCCCTCAAGTTGACCACCATCTCCTTTAGGGTGGTGTGGAGTAAGTCAAAGGCTGCGATAACCATCTCTTCTCCCAACGGTTAGAAATCCTAATCCCGAGGGAGGGCCTCTTCAACTTCTGGAAAGTCCGGGAAATCCACAAGTCCTGAGAATTAGATTATCTCGCCACAAAATGGGGCTTTACTCGACTCAAGCCTTCACCTTAAGTAAATGAAGCTGACGACTCGAGTCTCGGGGGCAAGTGATGAGTTATAAATAAACCCGACTATGTATGTACGTTCTTGGTCTATGGTGATTTCCTACAGGTGACAGGTCGAGTACGCTTTCAGGGCGAGGAGAAGAAGTCGACGACCTTTCTTGTTCGTGCTGATAAAGTAGAGATAAAATGTCGACAAGCACTATTCGAGGAAATCGACTACATCACGAAGATCAGTCGACATAAGTTCAACCGGAGAAACGAGGGATCTAAATCGAGGAGACGGGTCGACGTCGACTACAAAAACTTAAGGAAAACTTCTGAGATAGGCGGCGACCTGCTTCCAACCATCTCCGAGAAGAAACCTTCCCTCTTAAGTAAAGACAAGTGGCGACCTGCTTCTCACCTGCTTAAAAGGAAAACCTTCCTCCGAAGTAAACATGAGGTGGTGACCTGCTTGTCACCTGCTTAAAAGGAAAACCTTCCTCCGAAGTAAACATGAGGTGGTGACCTGCTTGTCACCTGCTTGAAAGGAAAACCTTCCTCCGAAGTAAACATGAGGTGGCGACCTGCTTGTCACCAGCTGACTGACAACCACTTCTATCAGCCAATCACAAATGGCTGATTGCCGCCCCTAGGCAACCAATCAGAGGCCAGTAGCCGCCTCTACAAAGTCGGTAAACTTCTTCCTATAAATAGGGGGCTATCTCCTTCAATTAAAAACAATCTGCTCTGAATACTTATTTATTACACTCTCAAATACATTACTAACTTAAGCTTCAGAGTGGAATCAGGGGCCATCCCCACCCCTTTTTAGGTGCTCGACCTTAAAAGTCTCCCGGAGGAAAACATGTCCTCGAGAGAGCTACGTCCAAGGCGAAGCCTAGAAGTCCATTCCGTGAAGTTTGTGGCCACGTCATTTTGATCCCAACAACGGTCATCGTCAATAAATGGCTATATACCATAATAGTTATTATATTATTTTATATAAAGAATCATCTGATTAACATTTGATATATATGATAAATTATATACAAAATAGTGATCTCTATTTATATGAACGGTTACTAATTTGACCGTCGGAGAGGGATCGGCCGGGTTCGCCCTGACATTGTCCCTTTTTGTAGGTGCGTGCACGGGATTCGAAGACTAAGGAGCTCGGAGACACCGCGGAAACCAACCCGGTATTTCCAAAATCCAACATTGGCGCCGTCTATGGGAAGTAATGCATTTCTTAATGAGATATACATTTAAAAGACAAGAAGTAATGCGTATTGCACATATTATTTTGTCAATAATACACTTGATATAGATATACATGTGTTAGTATACATACAATCCCGCAAGTCATTTATGATCTTGCTTTGTTATCAGTTGATGAAGCTTACCGCTCTTTAACATCAGTGGAAACTTATGAAAGATGGAAGTGAAACTGCTTCTAATCTATCTACGATCGCTCAAAACCGCATCATGTCGGTCAAAACTGACCAAATCGGTCAATATCAAACAAACTGGTCAAACAAGATAACATGTTTAATTACAGAATAAACCGGTCAACAACAGTCAAACCGATCAAATCAATCGCGGTCCAAAGCAGTCAACAAATACGTTAAACGCCGAAATCAGGGAAGCGTCTATAGCCTACACTATTTATTGTTTATGGTGTGCTTTGAAATATTCAAATGAGTATGAATTTATATAAATGCATGTCTATGAAAACTCATAACTAATGATTGTCGAATCTGACATCTTATGGACATGATAAGAAAAGAAATGAGCAAGCCTCCGAACTGTATCTCCAAGTATACAACGATCAGATCAATTAGACATGAGCGTCCAATACACGCACGCTCATACGTCTCTCAGTACTTAAACATACCCATAACGTGGGAAAACAAAACCCACAACGATGGGAGGATATGCTGCAACAGACGCCCCTAAACTAAAGGCATAGGGGCAATCTGGACAACTGCTACATAACAGGAAAGTCATCCCCCAAACTTTTACATTATGCATCTTTTTAAGAGCAACTACATTATACCCATTGCTTTTATTTTTAGAGTATTTACTCTTGCCCAAAAAGTTCTTTCCGCCCAAGCTCAGGGGGCAGGGGAGTACTAGGCAGCACCATAGCTACTTCACTACTTTACTGCACAAATACTAACGCCTTAGCGGCTGCATATACACCCTAATTTCCAAACACTTAGACTCACTGAGAATCTCCAAATTCCGAGTCAAAACTGCGGTGGTTAAAACCCAACTTAATTACTAGAACGTGGTTGCTACATAAACTAGAGCGGACTCGTCGCTACGCCACTCTTATAACTCAAACTCGGATCTATATCCGGTTATAACTCAAGCTCGGATCTATATCTGATTACAATGATACGCGTAAAGGTTCCCCCTCCTTTACAACTCAAACGAGCACATCGTTCAGGGTCTAACGACCACAGCTAACTTGTTATGTTCTAGCACCTACGGTGCATCTTTATACCCAAACTGGGATTCATTTTCTGGCAAACATGCCATTCACAAGGACAAGCGCCCCATATTACATCTCACATACGTGATCCTTCGTTCAAGTGCGTAATTTACATACAACATGCGGCCATGATCCTTAGATCTGTTGCACAAACGTATAAAGCGACAGAAGACGTACCAGGAGTGGCAACAAGAAGACCTCAACCATTTATAGGGAACCATTACCCCTTATAAAAATTACAAGTAGCTTTTGGGCACCACTAATGTGTTATGCCAAAGCTCAAAATCTATCAAGTGCGTGGGTATATCACTCCTGCTGCTACTGTAACTACAACAACTCTCAGGCGTGCAGGTATATCACTCATGCCGCCCTGACTATTCCTATTACGACATCAGGTGCGCATGTATATCACTCATGCCGCCCTGACTATTCCTACTACGACATTAGGCGCGTAGGTATATCACTCATGCCTCTTTTGATTATTCATATGGAAGATAATAAGAAGCGGGAATGTGATTTTCATTGAGAAACTGATGTACAAGGATATGTCAAGTACTACTTCTGCGGTAAATTTCCGGGAGTCGTAGATTGTGAGATATGATGACTTACCAGAAGTCACTTTGCAGAGTAGAGATGCGATCAACTAAGAAATCGGGTTCAGTGGACCTATTCCCATTGTCCCGCGGGAAGTTTCAGAACCGTCCACTCCTACAGTGGAATTTCGTAGGTTAGCTAAGCTTACATGCCCGCCGGGACGTTTTTCACCTTCAATTAATTATATTTCGTTGACAGATGGTGATACGGGAATACAAAGTGTCTTGAAGAAGGTGGAGTTGAAGGTTGGTTGCTCTTCTGTTCAGAAATAACATATTATTTATACTCCAGGTCGGTTAGTCTGCAACGGGAAAAATGACAGATCAAGTCAGAAGATTTGGAGACATGTGGCCTAAGTGTAATGGAAGCTGGGATCGGACAATGTTTGAGCTCGGTTAGAATGCCGCGAAGATCGGAGTAGGCCCTTCGGGGTCTTGGCAAAGTAGGTAGCTAACCATGAAACTATGGAGAATTCAAATCAAGGTGGACCTATGAAGAATTTAAGATAATGTGGAGATTTGTTGGGTTTGATTGTCTTGAATGTAGGCTAAACCCATTAACTAAGAGGCTCATTCTCTCCCTAAGTTACATGCAAAGGCCCAAAGCCTTGAATATCTTGTACTAGAGCAAATATATGATTGGAGAGTGGACATGATATATGTATGTCACTATGATTATACATAGAATATAGAATTTTGCCGATTCTATGAGCTATTATAAGACAACGCGAGATATATAATTTTTTTTTCTCTCGATGTGAACGTAAGCGAGACGAGAGATTGAATTGTTGAGCTTGAGTTGTTAGAATATTGTGTATTTAGGTCTTACATATATTGTGAGAGAGTGCTCCATGTGATCTCATCTTGAAATTCTAAAATGCTGATTATGATAACTAGATACCTGCGCGCGCTACGCGCGTGCGCGTTGTCTTCCAGGGAATGTTGTAATGACATCATTAGAATGACTCCGAGAATGATACAAGATCGGCTCGATTCCTAGGATGATACAAGAACATTTCTTAAAAAATTCAATTAAACTATGTAACATACTGTTATAATGAAAATAAAAAAAAAAAATTCTAAAAAATTTAAAGTAAAATGCTCGAGGGACCGGGAGCAAGAACATTCACTATAGAGCTCCCGGTCCCTCGAGCATTTTACTTTAAATTTTTTAGAATTTGTTTTTTATTTTCATTATAACAGTATGTTACATAGTTTAATTTAATTTTTTAAGAAAATGCGGTTATGTTCTTGTATCATCCTAGGTATCGAGCCGATCTTGTATCATTCTCGGAGTCATTCTAATGATGTCATTACAACATTCCCAGGAAGACAACGCGCACGCGCGTAGCGCGCGCAGGTATCTAGTATAAGCATTAGGGAAATCCACTTAAGTGGATTAAAATATCAATTTACTTTTGTTTACGATTATAGACATACGTGAGCATTGCAAAAAAAATTGACTTAATTTATGTAAAATATAACATATTATATAAAGTTTCGAACAAATTATTAAAAAAATATAATAATGCTCGAGAGACTAATATTCATTTAATGTGTTTTTGCTTCTTTTTCGTTGAACAACTGAGAGCCATTTGGTGGGTGATTTTTTTTAATAAGGTTTTGGTCTTATATTATCAGAGTTAATAATGCAATTTGTAGTTCTTTAAAGCCGGACTCATTATGTCTCAAGACGACAATGCGCACACTTCTAGCATATACCAGTATATTTAATATACATATTAGGAAAAACCACTTAAGCCAATTAAGAAAAAGTTAATTTGATTATATTTTGCAATTGTAGATTTATATGCACATAATAGTAAGGCTAATTTAGTTATGACACTATTCAAAATTAACTAAGTTTTTTTTTAAATAATAAAAATACGCTAAAAGTGGAAAAATAAATGAAAGAACCAATTTTCAACAATAAATCATACTTTGTATCATAACATTTATTCGTGAAAATATATTAATATTATTAGCTATTAACGTATCATCATGAGCTTACAACGATATGCATTAGAAATACATTAATATTATTAGTTAAATTTCTAAACATGATCATGCGATTCCGATAATTTTTTCTCTCTGTCCATCTATAATTTATTTTAAATTTTTAGATTATTTTTAAACTTGATATAATATTTTTTTTCGCAATTTAAGTTAATTTCAGTATTCGGAACCAGTTAATACAATTAAGTATTAAGATAGTAACAAAAGTTTATTAGCATATATATATGGTAAAGACGTATGGCTTTTATGCATTAAATTGTAGGTGGGTATATGTTTTTGCTCATTTTTCGTTGAACAACAAAGAATCCCTTGGTGCATGATTTTTTTAAATCAAGTTATATTCTTATATTATCAGAGCTAATGAAGCATTTGTAATTCCTTAAAGCCAGACTCATTATGTCCCAAGACGACAATACACACACTTCTAGCATATACCAGTATATTTAATATACACATTAGGAAAAACCACTTAAGCCAATTAAGAAAAAGTTAATTTGATTATATTTTGCAATTGTAGATGTATATGCACATAATAGTAGGGCTAATATTTATGTCACTATTCAAAATCAATTAAATTTTTTTGAAATAATAAAAATACGCTAAAAGTGGAAAATGAAAATGAAAGAACCACTTTTCAACAATAAAACATGATTTGTATCATCATAACATTTATTCGTGAAAATGTATTAATAATATTGGTTATTAACGTATCATCATGAACTTACAACGATATGCATTAGAAATACATTAACATTGTTAGTTAAATTTCAAAACATGATCATCATGCGATTCTAATGATTTTTTTTTCCCTCGGTCCATCTAGAATTTATTTTAAATTTTTAGATTATATTTAAACTTCATATAATTTTTTTTCACAATTTAAGTTAATTTTAATATTCGAACCGTTTAATACAATTAAGTATTTAAAGAGTAATAAATACTTTATTAGCATAAATAGTAAAGATGTGTTGCTTTTATGCATTAAATCATAGGTTCGATTCTTTGTAGTGACAATTTGTAATGTTTTTTCTTCAAATATTTAGAAATAATAAATTATTACAAAATCCTAAGTTAATTGATTACATTAATTAATTCAACTAATATTCAGAAGGGTATTTTTGTAAAGCCAAGTTCTGCCATAGTAATATAGATAATCATATAAAAATTTGGCGGTTACAAAATGGCCTTTGGCCATTATATAATAGATGAAGATGATACTCCTCGTTAACCCGTAGTGTAAGCAACTTGCTGAACACGTTAAATTCTTGTGTCGTGTATTTCCAATTCTTTACCATTAGTTTTTCATAACAATTATATATATCATAGGTGAAAGTCGATTCTCATCGGCGTCATAACTAACGAATAAATTAACGGTGTTAAAAAATGTTACATCTATTATATAATGGCCAAAGGCCATTTTGTAACCGCCAAATTTTTATATGATTATATATATTACTATGGCAGAACTTGGTTTTACACAAATACCCTTCTGAATATTAGTTGAATTAATTAATGTAATCAATTAACTTAGGGTTTTGTAGTAATTTATTATTTCTAAATATTTGAAGAAAAAAAATTACAAATTGTCACTACAAAGAATCAAACCTATGATTTAATGCATAAAAGCCACACATTTTTACCATCTATGCTAATAAAGTATTTATTATTCTCTTGATACTTAATTGTATTAAACGGTTCGAATATTAAAATTAACTTAAATTGTGAAAAAAAATTATATCAAGTTTAAATATAATCTAAAAATTTAAAATAAATTCTAGATGGACCGAGAGAAAAAAAAAATTAGAATCGCATGATGATCATGTTTTGAAATTTAACTATCAATGTTAATGTATTTCTAATGCATATCGTTGTAAGTTCATGATGATACGTTAAGAACCAATATTATTAATACATCTTCACGAATAAATGTTATGATACAAATCATGATTTATTGTTGAAAAGTGGTTCTTTCATTTTCATTTTCCACTTTTAGCGTATTTTTATTATTTCAAAAAAATTTAATTGATTTTGAATAGTGACATAAATATTAGCCCTACTATTATGTGCATATACATCTACAATTGCAAAATATAATCAAATTAACTTTTTCTTAATTGGCTTAAGTGGTTTTTCCTAATGTGTATATTAAATATACTGGTATATGCTAGAAGTGTGTGTATTGTCGTCTTGGGACATAATGAGTCTGGCTTTAAGGAATTACAAATGCATCATTAGCTCTGATAATATAAGAATATAACTTGATTAAAAAAAATCATGCACCAAGGGATTCTTTGTTGTTCAACGAAAAATGAGCAAAAACATATACCCACCTACAATTTAATGCATAAAAGCCATACGTCTTTACCATATATATATGCTAATAAACTTTTGTTACTATCTTAATACTTAATTGTATTAACTGATTCCGAATACTGAAATTAACTTAAATTGCGAAAAAAAAATATTATATCAAGTTTAAAAATAATCTAAAAATTTAAAATAAATTATAGATGGACCGAGAGAAAAAATTATCGGAATCGCATGATCATGTTTGGAAATTTAACTAATAATATTAATGTATTTCTAATGCATATCGTTGTAAGCTCATGATGATACGTTAATAGCCAATAATATTATTATATTTTCACGAATAAATGTTATGATACAAAGTATGATTTATTGTTGAAAATTGATTCTTTCATTTGTTTTTCCACTTTTAGCGTATTTTTATTATTTAAAAAAAAAACTTAGTTAATTTTGAATAGTGTCATAACTAAATTAGCCCTACTATTATGTGCATATAAATCTACAATTGCAAAATATAATCAAATTAACTTTTTCTTAATTGGCTTAAGTGGTTTTTCCTAATATGTATATTAAATATACTGGTATATGCTAGAAGTGTGCGCATTGTCGTCTTGAGACATAATGAGTCCGGCTTTAAAGAACTACAAATTGCATTATTAGCTCTGATAATATAAGACCAAAACCTTATTAAAAAAAAATCACCCACCAAAGGGCTCTCAGTTGTTCAACGAAAAAGAAGCAAAAACACATTAAATGATTCTTAGTCTCTCGAGCATTATTATAATTTTTTAATAATTTGTTCAAAACTTTATATAATATGTTATATTTTACATAAATTAAGTCAATTTTTTTTTTTTGCAATGCTCACGTATGTTTATAATTGTAAACAAAAGTAAATTGATATTTTAATCCACTTAAGTGGATTTCCCTAATGCTTATACTAGATACCTACGCGCGCTACGCGCCTGCGCGTTGTCTTCCTGAGAATGTTGTAATGACATCATTAGAATGACTCCGAGAATGATACAAGATCGGCTCGATTCCTAGGATGATACAAGAACATAACCGTATTTTCTTAAAAAAATTCAATTAAACTATGTAACATACTGTTATAATTAGGGGTGGGCACTGAACCGGTTCAGGCCGAACCGGTTCCGGACCGGACCGGACCGGAACTGTTTTAAACGGTCCGGTCCAGTAATAACTAGGGTTTTTTTTTGGCTTAGGTTGGTCTAAAAAAAACTGGACTGGTTTGAACCGGTCCAGAACCGGTTTTGGACTGTTTTTTAAAAAAACAAGTCCTGGACCGGTTTTATATGTCGGACCGGTTTTATCAATAAAAATCGGTCCAAAACCAGTCAAAACCAGTCAGAAACCGGTCAAAACCGGTCAGAAACCGGTTTTTTTAAAAAAAAATCTCGGTCAAAACGTTTTTTTTTACTAAAAAGCGGTTCAAAACCAGTCCGGTCCGGACTGGTTTATTGGACTGGTTTGGTATACCCCTTGGACTGGTTCCAATTTAGGGGTTACAAACCAGTCCAATTTGGACCGGTCCACTCCGGACCGGTTCCAAACGGTCCGGTTCCAGACCAGTTCCGAACCAGTCCGGCCGGACCGGTTTTTATGCCCAAGCCTAGTTATAATGAAAATTAAAAAAAAAATTCTAAAAAATTTAAAGTAAAATGCTCGAGGGACCGGGAGCTCTATAGTGAATGTTCTTGCTCCCGGTCCCTCGAGCATTTTACTTAAAAAAATTTAGATTTTTTTTTTATTTTCATTATATCAGTATGTTACATAGTTTAATTGAATTTTTTAAGAAAATACGGTTATGTTCTTGTATCATCCTAGAAATCGAGCCGATCTTGTATCATTTTCGGAGTCATTCTAATGATGTCATTACAACATTCTTAGGAAGACAACGCGCACGCGCGTAGCGCGCGCAGGTATCTAGTATTTGTAACGAGTTTATAAACCGTGCTTATTGGTGCAATTAGTTTGGTTTTATGTTAAATTTGCAACAACCGTATAAGTAAATGCTTCTTTCTTTTTGCAATTTACTTGTTTTATTTATTAAAAAATGCTAAGACGATGCCTTATGCACGCGCTTCCGGGAGCGTCACTTCAACTCCGGAAAGAGCTTCTGACTTCTGATTTCTGAGGTTGGAATGGTCACGCGCCCCAGATGAACTCTCGGTTCGGGAAGTGGAGCTCTGGTTCGTCCTGATCCGTCCTCTGTCAATCTCTGCATCCTCGTCTTCAATGCTTTTGTTGTGGGGTTTTGTATTTTCGGGGAAACTCTTTACCTGTTTGGTTTCTCAATAATTTGGAGGAAATCTGATGGAGAAAGACTCTCCCCAGAAGAGAATGGCTATCGTCCGCAAGCGACCGCACTCTTTTTATGTCGTTTACTCTGCAGGAAGCTCAAAGCGACTGGTAATACTTCTTGTGTTCTTGATCTTACTGGTTCAATCTTTTTTCTTTGATTTAGTTTCCGGCAGATGAACTTGGAAAAATTAGGTCTTTTTCTGTACTATATGGAATCTAACTAGGAAGCTTGCTGCTGTGCGATTAAAGTGGTCTAGAATTGATGTGGATTTGGTATATGATGTTAATAGTAGAGTTTGCACCATAATGTGGGGCAACTCATGGGAATTGGGGAGGGGGTTAGGGTTTTACTCTTAACTCACATTTGTTTAGAATGTTATACTTAAGATGATTCTAATGATGGGTAATTTGGTACGAGCAGTTTTTGCTAATTAGCTTTGATCACCAGTCTTTCGCATGAAAGGTGGAGTATGAATCAAAATAAGAATGTTTCGGCTAATGTTGCCTGCCATTTTATGCTTGGGCATTTCGAAACAAGTATTGATTGTTTCTTTATAAACTAAGATTTTTTTTTTTTAAATGACTGCGAATTTGGGTTATTGCATTACAGAAAATTCCTGATAAATTCGTCAAGCATATGGAAGGGATGAAGTCTGGATTAGTTTCACTGGAGGGTCCAAGTGGGGATTTTTGGCATGCTGCCTTGGTTCAGGAGGGTGGTGATTTCTATCTCAATGAAGGGTGGCCAACATTTGTGTTGGATAATTCTGTTTTATGCAGTGACCTTTTGATCTTCCGATATGACGGTGATTTGAATTTTTATGTGCAAATCTTTGAGCAAAGTGCATGTGAGAAAGAAACTGCTTTTCAAGCCACGTGCAGTCAAGATTCAAGCACTTCAAATGGAAACATGACTCGGAAAAGGCAGATAGATGAGGTATTGCCCTTGAGGATGTATGATGCAGTGTCTAAGAAAGTGCAGACCATTAGTGGAAGCCGTCTTGTATGCAATGGCAAGGAGGAGGATGTGGAACTTGATTTATCAACTGATGAATATTACACGCGTGAGAATGTTGTCACTGTTGCAACGCATGAATCGCCTTCTTTGCTCAGAGAAACCACATACAAGAACTTTGCCATGCCACTGCAAAGTTTTAATGAAAGATTTGGTAAGCTTTTGAATTTTAGATTGACAGTGCTGCCTTTTCCTTTTTCTTTTTTTTTTTTCAATCTACTGAAAGCTTAAACAGATGAAAGTAAAGCAATACAGTGTATGCCAATAATTCAAGTAAAATGGTGGAATATAGAAGCATATCACTCTGTTACAGTTTCTTAGTTGGACCGACTTCAAGATATTTATTTAGTTTTTCTATTTTGAGTGGAAGTCAGATATAAAAGATAAGCTCATGAAGCGAGAAGACTGGGATTTGCCTATGTTGAAGTTGTCATCAACCGCTGAAGAAAGGAGAATAGCCCGATCATTCACTTCTAGTTTTCCATGTTTTGTGAGAATCATGAAGAAATTTAACGTTGGCGGCTCTTATACTCTGGTGAGTTAATATCATCTACTTTGTTCAGTTGTTGCGACTCAATCTTGGTATCATGATTGAATAAGTATTGGGTCAGAGTCCAAAGAGAGCTTGTAGATGTAATACTCATAGCTCGATATGGAGCCTTATATAGACTAGTGTGAAAAATAAATGTTTTGAACATGCATTTATTTTGGGGGAAGAATGAGACATAATTACTCAACATTTTAATGATTTTAAATGATCATTTAGTCTTTATTTTCTTCTAAAATCATTATATTTTCCAGCAGCAACCTCTCACTTAAAATTGCATCTGAAAGTCACTGTACTTCTTTTTGGCCAACAAAGTTACCATACTTGGATGTCTTCTTTTTCCCATCTTTTTTTGGCCAAACTTTTACATAGTTTAATATGTAAATGTTAACAGTTTACTGTTAGATATTATGTAATAAACTACTGAGAGATGATGCTTTAAGATGTCCTAGTTATATATTACTTCTAGTTAATATCTGCCAAATGAATCTCTTAGCGTAGTCTTGAAAAATTTGTTTCCCATTAGAAAACTTGGGTGTCATTTTTTTGAAAGTTACCTTCACCATATGATACTTGATGAGCAAGAACAAATACTGTCCGGTCTTGCATGGCACTCTGTTCCGTCATTATTTTTAGATAAAGTAGGAAGAATATTATAGTTCCAATGAATTATGTAACTAGCCTTTTATCTTCACTGACGCCTCATATATTTCTAATCAAGTGTCTTTCACACCATGCAGAACATTCCATATAAGTTTTCTATGGAACATCTCCCTAACTGCAAACTGACAGTTGCACTGTGCAACTTGAAAGGCGAGCGGTGGACTGTTAACTCTGTCCCAACCACAAAAGTGCACACATCTCATACCTTGTGTGGAGGCTGGATGGCCTTTGTCCGTGCAAATGGTATCGAGTTGGAAGACGTATGCATTTTTGAGCTTGTCCATGAGTTTGAGATGCGAGTTCATATTCTTGGTGATAGAAAGGCGGCCCATTCACCAGAAGATTGTGAAAGCATCAAGAAAAACAAAACCAACGGTATCAAAGTTCATCCTCAACTTCTGATAGACTGTTCATCTAGTAAGAATCATTCAATGGGGGTGTGATTTGAAATATAAACCAAAATTTTGGGTTCTTCCAACTACATTTGAACTTTGAATTATTGACAGATAAGAAGAAGGGGAGTGGTAGTGAAGCACGTAGATTGAAGTCAGAGAAGAAAGATTGCTTGACCTCTATGCTATCCCTCTACGAAGAAAAAGTAGCTAAATCTTTTAAATCGAGTTTCCCTAATTTTGTAAGGGTAATGAAAAGGTTCAATATCAGTGGTTCATACACATTGGTGAGCATTTGTTTTGTGTCAGATAGATGGATGTTACTATGTTTTGAGTGGATGCATAATAAGTTGACGGAATTGTTGGACTGCAGAAAATCCCGTATCAGTTTGCGATGGCTCATCTCCCTCAGTGCAAAACAGAGATAGTGCTTCGGAACCAAAAAGGTGAGTGTTGGAGTGTAAATTCAGTGCCAGATTCAATGGGTCGGATGTCACATACCTTTTGTGGGGGGTGGTCATCGTTTGTGCATGACAATGACATTACAATTGGAGATACCTGCATATTCGAACTTGTTGAAAAGTTTGAGATGCGTGTCCACATAGACCATGGAAATGAAGCTGCTATTGCTATGGACCGTTTCTCTTGATATCAATATCAATCATGCTGCTGCTGCTGCTGCTACTATGCTATGGAATCATCTTCCTTCCCTAGTTGGCTTCTGATCCGTACTGTTGTTCATACTTATGTCTTTGATTTTGTGGGTCTTAACTGTACAATGACAACTTCTACATTGAGTGAGTAGTCATTCATTCCCTCTCTCTTGGTTTTGAATCAATGGGATTAGATTATATTGTCCAAGATTGTAAATAGGTTAATGGTTGACTAAGGTACAACTTGCACCGTAAACAAAAGGGTTAAGAACCTATGAAAGGTCTGAACTATCACCCATGTTAACAGGAGAGGTCTAAAATTTAAAAAGTTAATAACAGAGGTCTGAAATTTCAATTTTATTGATTTGAGGTTTTCCGTCTATTTTTAGGGTTAAATTAAACAGAATTGTGTGAAATGACATTTTTGCCCCTTTAATATTTTGTTTTATTTAATATCTTATTTAAGGAAATATGAAATGACAATTTTACTCCTAAAGTCAAATTAAAACCATCTAGCTCCGTCCACCGCCACCACCACCCGACTCCGGCGACCACAACCTCGACTCCGGCCACCACCACCCGACTCCGGCGACCACCACCTCGACTCCGACGACCACCACCTCGGCTCCGGCGACCCAACTCCGGCCACCACCTCAGCAAAAAAGCTCCGATCTGGAGCTCTGTGGCTGCGGTCGGGAGCTCTGTGGCTTCGACCAGAGCCACAAAGCTCCGATCGGAGCTTTTTTTGCTCCGACGGAGCTTTTTTGGCTCCGATCGGAGCTTTTTGGCTCCGATCGGAGCCCAATCGGGGTCGGTGGCTCCGATTTGGGCCCAATCGGATCCTTGGTGGTGGTAGCCGGAGTACGATTGGTGGTCGCCGGAGTACCGTGGTGGCTTCAAGGGCATTTTGGTCTTTTCGCTCCAAGCATGTGAGGGCACGCTTGATAGAAGGGCATTTTTGGAAATTTATTTTATTTCCGGTCACATGCCAAGCATGTGACCAACTTCCGTTAGTTTTAACGGAAAAAACTGGAGACCGCTATTATCAACAAAACTGAAATTTCAGACCTCCTTTATTAACTTTTTAAATTTCAGACCTCTCCCGTTAACATGGGTGATAGTTCAGACCTTTTCATAGGTTCTTAACCCTAAACAAAAGTTAACTAGTGTTGGCAATTTCTCATCATGTGCGTTAATATATTATAGGTTAATATGAAACATGCACGGAACTTTAATTGTGTCCAACCCACACCACATGAACATGAAACGAATAATTTTGAACTAACAAGAACATGATATTACAAAAAAAAATACGTGTTATGTATTGCACGATACTATATCTCAAAAACAGTAATAAAATGTACGATATCATAACTTTAATTATTTCAAAATGAGTCAACGGTGTACAACATGTTTGACCAAATTTGACTTTTGGTGCAACATTTTTTGTATACGTTTGATGCAATACGTTTGCGATTTGTAGATTTTTGGTACATCAATTAGTTTTGATAATTAAATGTCACGTGCACTGCACGTGACTTAGTCCTCAAATTTTCATCTTGTTCATTTTGGTTCCTCAAATTATATTTCCTAACTTTTTTATACAAATTAGTTCCTAAAGAATTTCAATAGGACCTTAGGTCCAATTGACCTAGCCAAGGTCCGACCTAGGGGTGTAAACGAGTCAAGTGTCCCGCTAACCACTTGAGATCTATCGGTTGATATTCGACTTGTTAAATTTCGAGTCGAGGACGAGTTCACCAGTACTCGACTCGAGAAGCTCGCAAGCCGATTAGAGCCTTTTTATTTTGTCTATTCAAGTCGAGTTTGATCTCGAGTTTATTCGACCTTTATATATATATATATATATATATATATATATATATATATATATATATATATATATATATATATATATATATATATATATATATATGCTCGAGCCAAAAGTCTAATCGAGTCGAGTTCGAGTTAATGTGCATCATTTTTGATTTCATTGAATAATTTTAAACTTGTCGAGCCGAGCTCGAACTCGTCGATTATGGCACAGAGTCGAGCTCGAGCTTGAAAAATTTAGGCTCAGTCGAGTTTGAGCTCGAACTCGAGTAAAATGAGTCGAGTCGAGCTTGCCAGATACACGGCTCGATTAGACCTATAATCCGACCAATGACTGGGTCAGACCCTGGTTAGGGTCATCAATCCTGGGTGACCCTAACTTGGGTCTGAACTAGCCAGGATCCGACCCATGTCTGGGTCCCACTCTAGTTAGGGTCCTCGGACTTAGGGAACTTTAACTAGTATCTGACCAACCATGGGTCGCATCTGGCTAGGTCAACTGGACGTAGCTTCCAATTGAAATTGTTTAGGACAATTTTGTTTAAAAAGTTAGAAATATAAATTGGGGACTAAACTGAAATAAATGAAAATTAGATGGCAAGTCACGTGCAAGGCACGTGGTACTTAAATGTCAACTAACGGATGCACCGAAAGTCTATAAATTGCAAAAGTATTGCAAATTATTTTAAAAAAATGTTGCACAAAAAACAAACTTTGATAAAAAAAAATGTTGTACCAAAAGACCATTTAACCCTTTTAAAGTGATCTTTATCCATTAAACTTTACGTACATAACTATTTGGGAAAAATACATATTTAGTGTCTCAAGTTTACCACATGTGTCAGTTTGGTGTCTCATAATTAAATTGTTAATATTTGGTGTCCTAGGTTTCAATTTTGTTGCGATTTGGTTTTCCGTCTACTTTTGGCTTAATTTCAACGGATTTAGACGAAAAGACAATCCATCCGATTCCGGCCACCCACCTCCGATTTCGGCCACCTAACTCTGATTCCGAGCCACCCACCTCCGATTCCGAGCCACCCACCTCCGAATCAAGGTCGGAGGCAGTCGAATCGTGGGTTCCCTCTGTCGTTCTTCCATCTAGTGCAGTGGCAGCGACCCTCCAGGAATCCTTATTTACCTACATGGGTGCACTGTGTTTTCAAAAGCTTCATGTCGAAGCTACTTCTGTTTAAATCCGTGTTGTACCGACATATCGATAAACCAATAATCAAGTCTTCAATCAACTGATGGAATACACCGCATCAACTGGGAGCATTAGCCGATTTGATACATCAATACATGTTCCTATGTCATTCCAATCTTGTCTAACTTTGCCAACTTCCCCTTCTCAACCCGTATCTTGTTCGTTCTGGAAACACGTTTTCATATTCTTTCTTTTCCCGAATCTTCTTTAACAGAATCCATAAAAGTAAGAAGCCTGGTCACATTATTTCGGCCACATAGGGCTAATTTTAGTATTTTAAATTTTTTTCGATCATTCTGTACAATTTAACCCTAAAATTTGACGGGACAGCAGATGACAACATAATTGAAATTTGAGACAGTCGAAAATAACATTTTAATTCTGAGACACAAAACTGTCAAATGGAATAAACATGAGACACTAAATATTTAGACTATACAATATACCAATTAAAATAAAAGTATTTATAAGTAGGTGTTATGTTATTGTGTATGTTTTGAAATCTAAATCAAACACGACGCAAAAAAGTTGTCATGCTATCGTGCCATCAAATTTAAGTACGAACACGGTTTTTTTCGTGCATATTTGTACTAACTATGTCGTGAAAGAGATTACATACAAGCCCTAGTTAAGGGTGTCCCATTCAAATCCCACTGAATTTGCATTGATGCAATTAACCCAATGGTGCCACAGACCTTGCATCAGCATATCAAAAACTTATCAGAAATGCAAAATCTATTGTAAGTGGACAAAGTATGAAGAGGTACAAACCCTCAGCAACCTAAGTCATTAGTTCTTGTCCTGAATGAAGCATAATAGATTAGATTGTCCAAATCACTGAAATAACAACAATGATCTGAAGAAGATAATCTGAGCCTGCCAGTTGAGGTGTCCTTCCTTGCTCAGTCAGGGAGAAGGCCTTTGGCAAGCAGAGAATAGTTGCCAACTAATGAATGCCATGACTAGAGAAGTGGCTACCTCAAACCCTACCACCTTGGGTAATTGCCATCCTATGCCTCGCGACAAGTAGCTGCATCAAACATAAAAAGGAATCCTCTAAAACCCACACACTGGTAAAGAACAGGAGCAACTTCAAGATGAAGGAATCTGACAAACAAACCTTGTGATAGATGGCATTGTCGCTACAATTCCAGCACAAGCATAGATAATGGGAATCAATGTTTTCGGCTTATTCTTCCTCAGCCACATTAGGGAGCCCAATGCAGCAAGAGATAGGCTAAAAACCTGCACAAACGAAAGGAAAGAAGTTATTTGGCATTTTTATGTTCAAGACAAACACCAATACCATAGGAAGAAACTTTCTACAACTGGGTGAACTTGTGATCCTGCAAGAGATACATACCAGATTAGCATTAGACTCTATGCCTTGAAGAACGTAGTCCCAAGTGAATTCCAATCCTCTGGCACCCACCCAAAGAGGTGCTAATCTATGCAAAACTGAATCAGCAAAAGCCCATCCTGCCAATGATGAAAAGGTTTGTGCATTAGGCTCTGTTTTGAAGTGCAATAATGTACAAGTGTGAGAGATTATGCTTATCAAGAAGTAACCTACCAAGACCTACAGCTTGAAACTTATGGTTTTGGGAGATGTTTCGGTGGGTCAACTGTGTTAGCGCAAAGTAAAGACCAGCAACATCAACAAAACCAATCAAAGCTTTCAGCAACTCCTGCAGAAGTTGAATAGAAGAATATTAGGAATATATTTACCTCGCATCATACCAAAATAACAAGGGAAAGTTGAGCTTTCTAGAGCATGTATATCTCATAAATGAAAATAAGTGATACCTGTGTAGGATCAAAGCTCTCGTTTTCTGATACGTTAAGAAACGTGGCCAAGCAAACTAGCTGCAACAATTGGGATCAGATTGAACTGCTTCAGACAATTTACATTTGTAAGAATTAACAAAGGTAATGAACTACTAAATCAGACAAAACAGCATACAGTTCCAATCAAATTCCTGAGAATCTAACAGTTCACCAAAAAAAATGCCACTTCACCTACCTTCACTAGAGCAGTTCCAAGATAAACAACAGCAGCTTTAATGGAGGTTCCAAGCGTATCATACTCAGAGCTGCACATTCACAATGCAAAAGGTAACTTACCAAATCAACTTAGAAATCCTCAAGCAACAAGATGGGTGTCTTAGTCATTGCATCTCATGCATCAATTATATAACCTTTTGATAAATCTCTCATTCAATTATTCAGAATACAGTTTGTAGCTGATCATCAAAGAAATGGTCTGAAATTAGCCGAATCAAAAGAATATACGACATATGCATTATTCATGCTGCCCCATTAACACCTACTTTGCTCCCCCATCAAGTTAAGTTTATTATCTCTGTGGATGTCCAGGTTCGACACGACAACTGCTACCATTCGGGAAAAAAAAGTTTCAACGTTTGGCAAGATGAGTCATTTGAATTCCTTCCACGACTGAAATATGTATAATCCCTACAGGCTACAGATCCTCCATTGTAGCTCGAAACAAGAAGTAGCTACTACCAGCAGAGTCAATCACACTCTCCTCCTTCAACCAGAACAAGTCATAGAAGGCCAGTGGGAGCACTCACCGGTAAACGCGGATTCATGATAGAGCTAGAGCTTCGGTATCAAAAAAGGAACAAGCAGCAGCCAGATCAATCAAACTGTAATAGATCTAAAGAACCCAGGACTTACAGTGGCGTAGCAGAGTAGTAGACGGCATGGGGACCAAAGGTCAGTATCGCACAGTTGAAGAAGTGGAAAACCGTCATGGTCTCGCTCCGCTTGGCCAGAAGTTTGAGATCGGAATTTCAGCCTCGAGACTCTTCGAGGTTGAAGATGGTGAGGAGGTGGACACTGGCATGACGACAAGACCGGACGATGATGATCAAGTGACGTGAGATTGGGCTGTTTAGTATAAGGAGTTTGGGTCGGGCCAATTTCTCATCAAGCCTCTAGTTGGGCCTTACACATCTATTTATATCTATTTATTTATACTATTTTTAATATTTTGTTTCTTTCTTTTTATTATATATTATATATATATATATATATATATATATAATATACTAGATATTTGCGCGCGCTATGCGCGTGCGCGTTGTCTTCGTTAGAATGTTACACTAACATGATCATGTTAACTCCTAGGATAATAAAAAAGTATGATCAACCCGACACCGAAGATAATATAAGAATATATCCTTATTTTTTAACAATTAAATTAAATTATGTAACACACTGTTACAAAATTTTAAAAAAAATTCTAAAAATAAAAAAATGCTTGAGCGGCCGGAAAAATATCCATTAAAGGACTACCTTCCGCTCGAGCTTTTTTTTTTAGAATTTTTTAAAATTTTGTAACAGTGTGTTACATAATTTAATTTAATTGTTAAAAAAATAAGGATCTATTCTTGTATTATCCTAGAAGTCGGGTTGATCATGTTTTTGTATTATCCTAGGAGTTAACATGATCATGTTAGTGTAACACTCCAACGAAGACAACGCGTACACGGGTAGCACGCGCAAATATCTAGTATAAGCATTATGAGAAATCCACTTAAATAAGAATCAAATTTATATAATTCACGTATGAGAATGTGTGTTGATAATTATGGCTTTCAATATAAGTAAGCGCATTCTATTCAACCCCTCTCCAAAAACTGAATTACTGCATCTTGAACATCTTAATATTTAAAAAAAAAAAAAAAAAACTCTTAATCGTATGAATTTCTATCTTAACGAAATGTCATTGCTCTTCAGTATTGGTTGAGAAACTTGGAATGCCTATAAATCAAAAGATATTGAACCACAAAACTTGGTGATCCCAAAGATTTATAGGTCGTAATAATTATAACAAAACAATACACAAAATGACATGATTTGACAGGAAAAGACTTGCACCGTCCTACAAACTTCTAAAAACAAAAGGTAGTAATTTTGTTGTAAACAACAATAGCAAAACTAAACAGCATTAGGAGAAAAAAAAAATAGCTGAATAAAAAAAACAGAACTACCGGATAATTCATATATTATATGATAAGTACAATGCAACATATAAGTTCACATGTGTAATACATAAATGATAAATCTATTGTCTTTACCAAAGAAGGAATTAATCACTGGCGACACCATGTGCTGACGAATGGAATTCCAGTCGACCTAATTTTAGCGTTGCCCTACAAAAAAAATTATGATAAGTGTTGGATCACGGTCGAAGCTCGGTTACGTCCTTGACGGAATGATTGGACTCCTAAGCTCCGCGTGGTCCTGCAAAAGGGGATGACCTGGGTGGTGACCCAGAATCCCTCTCCGATGCTTAAATGAGTACGGTGATCAATGGAGTGGTAAGCACAGTCTAGGTTCGTATCAGAATGAATCATTTTCTGGGGTAACTTCCTCCTTTATATAGGAGGAGAAGTCACCCAGAGTTACCTGAGGCCAGGCTTGGCCGTTATAACCACGATTCCGTATATCTCGCCACGATTCCGTATATCTCGCCCCACGCTCTGCGTATCTTACCCATACTTCCGCGTATCTCGGGCACGCCCTGCGTATTCTTGGGGGAGGTTATCTACATCTTAACCGTCCTCCCACTACTCTCATCTAGTAGGCGGGTTTCTCGGTTTTATCCTCTGATCACAAGTCTCGACTCCTGTCGGGGACTCCAGAGTTGTTTCATTCTAGATCACCACCCAGGACCTTCAGTCTCTACGGGACAGGTCCAGCCTCTGCGGGGCTTTATTATCGGGGCCTTTACTAAGGCATATCGGGGCCTACTCAGAGGCTTCTAATCGGGAGCATTCATCTCCTATATCGGGACTATTAAAGTCGGGACCCTTCGTATTGGGCCTCTGGGCCTTCTAGGTTTTTACGAGGCCCACTGGACCTACTCGCCGTCTATTGGCTGTTAACGGGGCTAACGATTACATCGGAACCCATCATTTGCCCCCAAGACATGGGGGACTTTAGTTCGCTATGTCTTCTAATTCATGCTTTTTGACCTCGTTGTCGGAGGTTTCCATTTTCGCATCCTCCGATACCACCGTCGGGGGTTTTGACCTTTGCCATCTGAGACTTTTGTCTTCATACCTTCCAATACCACCGTCGGAGGTTTTGATCTTCGCGTGTGATCATCACGTGTCAGAGTCTCTTTCTTATGATTGTCTTGGGCCCACCAGGCCCCACGGGCAGTTGCCAAATCCGAGGAGGCTCCTCGGTTACTGCAGCATTAAATGCCTGAGGATAGAGAAACGGTGTTTAAATCAGCGTGACTGCTGTTTTCTGAAAAGGTAACCGTGACATCACACCCGTCCTTTCCGTGCCTATAATCTCGTCGATTAAGATCGCGTCGCTTCCTCTTCAACGGTGCAGATCCAGCCCATCCAGCTGTCCCCTCCGTACCGTCTCCCTAGTTCAACGGTCGTGATCAAATCGTTTCGTCTTCAACGGTCACGATTACGTCTCTTCAGTTGTCCTTTGGCCTATAAAAGGAAAGACCTCGGTCCCATTCTCTTCTTCTGCACTTTCTTGCTCTCAGACCCTCCTGCCTTCGAAGTTCTCTCCTAGCTTCTCCTGGTGCTTCAAGTGATCAAGGCTACTTCAACTTCTCCGATCTTCCTCATCCTTTGACCACCGACCATGTCTGGTAAGGACTTCTTTCCTACATTTTCGCAACTTGATTACTGTTCATCCCTCTTTTCTCAATTTTCCCTGTCTGTAATTGTTCTAGACGAGGCTAGTTCTGAGGTTAGGGCTCCCTTCTTCTTTGAATTTGCTGTCAATGAAATATCCGAGGGTTCGTATGAGGCGGCCCTTAGGGAGGGGTGTATCACCTCGGATTGGGAGCCTCGCTTCCCTTATGAATCCCACACTGCTGGCAGAAGGAGGCACATTATCACGCCTCCTCGGGCTGGGGAGGTATTTGTTTCCGCTGGACAGATATGCGGGGATTCGGTTCCCCTTCTGTGGAAACATGGTGGAGATGTGCAATTTTTACAAAACACATCCTTGTACTTTCTCCCCACACGCCATCCGCGTGTGGAATGCCTTCCAGCTCCTGTGTCATCGCCAGCAATGGACATACAGTCTTTTGCTATTCCGCACTTTTTACGGTATGAAGTGCAATAAATCCGGCGTCTGCTCCTTCTCTCCCCGACTCCCAAAGTGGACAAAGGAGCAACTCTCTCGTTTCGGCTGGGACGGTGAAACTTGGAAGTTTCACAAGGATCGGGTTCTGATCCGCGACTCGGGCTCCGACAATAGTGGGTGGAAGAAGTACTACTTCTTCTTCCAGCATAGTTCCATTCCTTGGCCCCGATGGGAGGTTATGGCGGACCCTGCCCCCAAGCTTCAAGATTACTCCGAGGATGACCTCAACACCCTTCAAATGGTTCAACTTTACCGCTGGGGGGACAACTTCATTCCCATGGATGCCAATAAGCTTCAGGAGCGGCATCTGATTGCCACCGGAGTTCGACTCCTGGATTCCGTTTCTGCGGATTTAGTCGTCTGGGTAATATTTCTAATCATCTTATTTTTATTTTTGCAGCCAAGAAGGCTTCTCTGTTGACTCATCTCGTTATGAAGCAGGGCGAGACTGATGCTGTCCAGGGCGGTTCCAGGCGGAAGCGCAAGCTGGTGAAGAAAGGGGCTTCCTCCTCCACTCCCCTAGCTGTCGCTCCTCCGACTGAGGAGCCAGTCGTGGCCAAGAAGGCCAGACGGGAGGAGATAGAACAGGCCTTTGGGGCCACCACCGTCGAGGAAGGTAAGTGCGTTCGCCATGCCATTACAAAATATATAAGGAGTTTATCCCCGTCGATCGGAAGACGCGGGTCCAAGAGATTAAATTCATCCTTATTCGTCCCGCTACCGCAGGTCCCTTGGGGGCTCCCATCCCGACGGAGGTTGTTAGTCTAGCGGGGACTGCGGCCCCGCGAGAATTGCTGTTAGAGGATATTCCGGCGGAAGCTCAGCCGCCCAATAACTGACTTGGAGGCTTCTCCATCTGCTGAAGGGCCTGAAGAGGGAGGCCTGATTCCCCGTGGCAGGTCGAGGTCTAGGAGCGCGCGGCCTGCTGCTAGGGACATGTCCAAGAGTCCTCCTCCTGTTTTCCGCACTCCATCTCCCGAACCTCCTACAGAGGTAGTTCCTGCCACCCCCGGGACCGAGCCCATCCCCCGTCTTCCGATGGACGAGGTGTACAAGATTTACACCCCCGACCAGGCAGCGCTTCCCTGGCGTCCGATTGAATCCCTCGCTGGGTTTTCGATCCGTCGGGACAATCTTGAGGCCGACTTGGCCCTTCACTTGTTATCAGGGTCGATTCCCCCTGCTCTGAGGAAGCCTCTTTATCTCTCACGAGAGGATATCGAAGAGGAGTTCCGTTCCATGGCCGTCCGTCGGATGGAGGTAATATCCTACCGCCTTATTCTCTTCTTGACTCCTGCTTTCAATCTCTGAGTTTTATCTTTTTCTCTCCCGCCCTAGGAAACTGCGGACCGGCAGCGTTGCATCGCCATTGCCTTGGCTCTAAAGAGCGCCTTGGAGGAGGCAGAGGCCAAGGCGGACCCTGAAGCTTTAGCCAAGCTTCAGATGGAGCGCGACGAGGCGGTGGCGGCCAAAAATAAGATGGCCAAGGAGAAGGCTCTCCTCGATGACAGGTCCACAAGCCTGCTCAAGAAGGTCCACGACCATGAGGCTGTCATGCGTCGAGAACGGAAGATGGCCCAAGCGGACCAGCAGCGGAATGAGCAGGAGAAGCAGCAACTCATTCATGAGAAGAACGTCTTCGCGGATCTTCTGACAGAAGCCAAGGCCAAGCTCGAAGCGGAAAGGGCAGAGTTCTCTGCCAAACTAGCCGAGGCAAAGGCTCAAGGTCTCGAGGAAGGCCGTGAGGAGGGTCGTCTTCAGGGCCATAAGGAGTATCGGGACTCTGAAGAATTCAAGCTGGCTGCTGTGGAGTTCTGCAAGTCCGAGGTGGAGGACACTTTATTCAACGCTGTCGAAGAACTCTACACAGTCTATGCGGATTCCATCGACTTCAAGAAGTCTGAGACCCTTGCCCCCTTCGCGGAGAAGTATTTCAACCTCCCCGCGGAGAGTGAAGAGACTGCTGCTGTGGACCTGACTCCGTCAATTGCGGAGCCTTCCGCCCAAGCCCTTCCAGACCTTGCTCCCCCCGACGCTGCTGCGGATCCATCTTCCCCCAAGGACCAAGTTTAGCGCTTACTTTTTAGTCCTTGTTGTCCTTCTCCCTTATCTCTTGTAATGAACTCCTTTGGCCTTCGAGCCTTTATATGAATAGTTTTATTTCCATCTGTCTTGGCTCCGATCCGATACTTATTTGCGCTTTATCTAAAGCGGCTTAGGATTCATTGTTCCCAATGAGCCATTGAGATGACTTCATGCGTCCTTCCGACGTCTTACTCGCGACTTTACCATTTAAGGCTTCCCGTCCAAAATCGGGACTTCACCACTTAAGGCTTCTCGTCCAAAATCGGGACTCCACCACTTAAGGCTTCTCGTCCAAAATCGGGACTCCACCACTTAAGGCTTCTCGTCCAAAATCGGGACTTCACCACTTAAGGCTTCTCGTCCAAAATCGGGACTCCACCACTTAAGGCTTCTCGTCCCCGCCTTTCAAGGCCATTTTCATACCCTTTAGGGCTTTCATTGCGTCTCTACTGGACGGCTTATTCGTACCCGTTAAGGCTTTTTGTCGCATCATATAGACGACTTACACGGACCTGTTTAAGGTTTTTTCATACCCGTTAAGGCTTTTGGCCGCGTCATATAGACGACTTACGCGGACCCATCAGGGTCTTTTCATACCTAGGCTTTTGGTTGCATCATATAGACGACTTACGTGTACCCCGTAGGGCTTTTGTCCGTACCTGTTAAGGCTTTTGGCCGCGCCATATAGACGACTTACGCGGACCCATCAGGGTCTTTTCATACCTAGGCTTTTGGTTGCATCATATAGACGACTTACGTGTACCCCGTAGGGCTTTTGTCCGTACCTGTTAAGGCTTTTGGCCGCGCCATATAGACGACTTACGCGTCCCCCGCGGGGCTTTCATCGTTCCTCGGAAGGCTTTTGTCGCGTCACTCAGGACGTCTTATTAACAGTTAGAATAAATTCGAAAGCAATTTGATCGGAAGGCAACTTCTTTTATTCACTAATAATTCAAAGTAGGCTTACATCGGATTTTATTGATAGACAATTTGCGCCATTCGTGGCGGCTTTATATCAAACATGATACTTCTTCAAGTGTTCACCACTGAAGGAGTGCTTCAACATCTTGCCTTCGAGATCCTCTAACTTGTATGCATTGGGCACTGGCATCCCCACGATCTTGTAGGGTCCTTCCCATTTTGGTGACAGCTTGTTGATCTGATCCTGATGAACAAACTCGTTCCTCCGCCAGACAAGTTCTCCCACGAAGAATTGTCGGGACCTGACACGCCGATTATAATATCGGGCTGTTGCCAGACGCATCCGGGCCTGGACTTCATCAGCCTTCCATCTCTTCTCCTCGAGTAGGTCTAAGTCCAGACGTCTTATTTCCTCATTTGTCAGCGGCTCGTAATATTTCGCGCGGTGGGATGCCACCGCTATCTCCACGGGAGCAACTGCCTCCGTGCCGTAAACCAGGCCAAACGGAGTTTCTCCTGTTGATTGCTTGGGTGTCGTTCTCACAGCCCATAGCACATTTTCAAGCTCATCCAGCCAGTGGCCCTGCAAGGCATAGACTCTCTTCTTCAAGCCATCCATCACGATCTTGTTGGCTGACTCTACCTGGCCATTGGTCTGGGCGTGGCGGACTGAAGCGGTCCGATGCTCAATATTTAATTCTTCCAAGTATTCCTTCAACTGGGCCCCATTGAACGGAGGGCCGTTGTCGCTGATCAGTACTCGCGGGACCCCGTACCGGGATATGATCTGGGTCTGAAGGAACCTGAGGATCTGCTGCCCCGTTGTTCTAGCCAATGCTTTGGCCTCTATCCACTTTGAGAAGTAGTCGATAGCCACGAGTAAGTACTTACACTGACCTCTCGCTTGGGGAAGTGGTCCCACCAGGTCGATTCCCCATTGTGCGAAGGGCCACGCACTTCTGATGGGCATCAGGTCTGCGGCGGGAGCCACGATATTTGGGGCGTACCTCTGGCATGCATCACAGGATTGGACCATCGCGGTCGCTTCTTTGTTCATTGAGGGCCAGTAGTAGCCTAAGTTTAATGCCTTCCTCACCAGAGATCGGGCTCCCTCATGACAGGCCGCGACTCCTTCGTGTAACTCCCTCAGGATCCGATTTGTATCAGGCTCTGGTACACATTTTAGAAAAGGCTTTACGTACCCTTTTTTGTATAACTGGTTGTCCACCATTGCATAGTTGTCCGCGATCCGCCGCAATCTGACAGCTGCCACTTTGTCATCGGGGAGTACCCCAGTAGTCAGGTACGTGATCATTGGGGTCATCCAAGTGGGCTTCTCCTCTTCCTCCGACCCTGTCTCAATAGCACAGACCTCCGCTGGGTCAATGTTTGAGATGATTACCTTCTCCAGAAAATGCACCTTCCGATTCTCCTCGGGGGCTACTCCCAGGGCGAACTTGCTCAAGGCATCTGCTTCCGCGTTTTCTTCCCTCGGGTTTGCCTCGATATCAAAGCTTTTGAAGCTTCCCTTCAAAGTCTGTACCTCGTGCAAATATTTCTTCATTGTCGGGCTCTTAGCTTCGTAGTTTCCCTGGACTTGGTTTACAACCAAGCTGGCATCGCACTTCACCTTTAAATGGTCGACCCCCGTGCCCTTGGCAATCTTGAGGCCTGTGATGAGAGCCTCATATTCTGCTTCGTTGTTGGTGGCTTTGAATGTCAATGCCAGGGCGTATCGTAAAGGCTCGCCTTCGCCGGGCGGTATTAATACGAATCCTGCCCCCGAGCCTTCTACACTTGATGATCCATCAGTGTACATCTCCCACGTATTCTCCTCATTTGGCTGTTCCGGCTGCTGTTCTGTTGTCGGGACTTCCTCCATGGTTGCCCCCTCTGCGGGACCCGTTACTTCCAGATCGGGTGCCGTGGACTCAGCTATAAAATCTGCCAATGCCTGGCCCTTAATAGCGGTTCTCGGAGCGAAATGAATGCGGAACTCCGTTAGCTCGATGGCCCATTTTACCAATCTCCCCGACGCCTCCGGTCGGTTCAAAAAGTGTTTCAGGGGCTGATTAGTCAATACTGTAACTTCATGGGCATGGAAGTAAGGTCGCAGTTTTCGAGCGGCAATAATCAACGCGAAGATATAATTCTCAATAGCGGGATAATTTATTTCAGACTTGGCAAACGCCTTGCTTACATAATAGATAGGCACTTGGTTGCCCTTGACAATCTTAATCAAAACAGAACTAACAGCCACATCAGAAACAGCCAAATAGAGATAGAGCGGCTCGCCTGGGACTGGTTTCGCCAACGGCGGAAGGGTGCGGAGGTGCTGCTTTAGTGCCTGGAACGCCTCCTCACATTTGTCGGTCCACTCGAACTTCTTGTTAGCCCTCAGTACATCAAAAAATGGCATAGCTCGATCGCTCGCCTTGGATAGAAAGCGATTCATCGCTGCCAACCGGCCATTCAACACCTGGACCTCTCGATGATTCTTCGGGGACTGCATCTCCTCGATTGCTCGCAGCTTCTCAGGGTTCACCTCGATTCCTCTCTGGCTCACCATGAACCCTAGGAACTTCCCCGAGTTCACCCCAAAAGCACATTTGTCGGGGTTCAGTCGGACCTGATGGAACTTCATCCGCTCAAATGCCGCTGCCAAATTCTGGACATGGTCTCCTGCCTGTCGGGACTTCACCAGCATGTCGTCCACATATGCCTCCATGGTTTTCCCCAGCATGTCCCCGAACAACTTGTTCACCATCCGCTGGTAAGTTGCTCCGGCATTGATCAATCCGAAGGGCATTACGTCGTAATGGTAGACGTCACTGTCAGCGTAAAAAGCTGTGTGGGGGGCATCCTCCTTCGCCATCTTGATCTGGTTGTACCCGGAATAAGCGTCCATGAAGCTCAACAGCTCATGTCCCGATGTGGCATCCACCAGCTGGTCAATCCTCGGAAGCGGGTAGCAGTCCTTCGGGCATGCCTTGTTTAAGTCGCGGAAGTCAACACACATCCGCCACTTTCCATTACTCTTTCGCACCAGCACTGGGTTAGCCACCCAAGTCTGGAATCGGAGCTCCTTGATGAATCCGGCATCGAGCAGTCTGCCCACCTCCTGCTGGATCGCGATCCTCTTGTCTGCGCCCATCGGACGCCTTCTCTGCGCGATAGGCTTGATTGCAGGGTCTATCTTCAGTTCGTGCACTATCACGTCAGGGCTGATTCCTGGCATATCACTCGGGGACCAGGCAAACAGCTCCTTAAACTCCTTCAAGAGCTCGATCAACTCTCGGGCTCTTTCATCCGACAAAGCAGAGCCGATTTTCATCCTCCTTTGAGGCCCGTCGATCTCTACTTCCTTCAAATCCTCCATGGGGGCGGGACGCCCATATTCCTCTCGAGGATCGGTATCCGTCTGAAGGACAGTCATGGTCTCCCTCCTTCTTCGTCGGGTGGCATTAACATAGCATTTTCGCGATGCGACCTGGTCGCCCTTGACCTCTCCAACTCCGTTATCAGTCGGGAACTTCATCTTCTGGTGGACCGTCGAGGCGACTGCCATAAGAGGGTTGATAGTGGTCCTCCCGATGATCGCGTTATATGCCCCCGTAGACTCCACCACGACGAAATCCACGTTTCGCCTCTCCATCTTCCAGCCACTACCAAACTCTACTGGTAAGGTAATCATTCCCAACGGGTAGGAAGTAGCGCCAGAGAATCCCACCATCGGGAAGTCCACCTGCGTCAGATCCTTCTTCGTCTTTCCCATGGCTTCCAGAGCATCCATGAAAAGAATATCGGAGGAGCTCCCTCCATCTATCAGGATCCGCTTCATCTCGAATCCATCCACATCTAGAGTCACGACCAGGGCGTCGTCGTGAGGGCTTTCCACGCCAACTAGATCCTTCGCCGAAAAAGAAATCTCCATCTCCTCCTTCAGGGTCCACGACCGGGACCTTTTCCCTAACACCACCGCGGCGGATATGCGCGAGGCATAGTTTTCTCTGGAAGCGGAGGTATCACCTCCCGCTGCCATTCCTCCATGGATGACGTTGATAGTCCCCCGCCTCTCCTTGCGGGCACCTGATCCTGAAGCCTCATGCTCGATCTTCTTTTTCTTCGGGGATCGGTCGCGGGATTTAGAACGGGATCGGGACCGACTTCTGGAACGGGATCGGCACCGTCCCTTCCCGATAAACTCTTTCAGCTTCCCCTTCTGGATCAGCTTCTCAATTTCCTTCTTCAGCTCCCGACAGTTTTCGGTGTCGTGACCATTAGCCCGATGGTAGCGGCAGTAACGATCCGGGCGACCTCCTAGAAATTCGCCTTCTTTCCTCGGAGGGTATCGGACGAGACCCTGTCGGTCCATCACAGCTAGCACAGAGGTCATCGAACTGTTGATGGGAGTAACCCGACCTTCACGATTATCCTTCTTCGGAGGACGTCTGTCCTCCCTCTTTTCGGGACGACCACGGTTCCTACTTCCCTCCGTCTTGTCGCTCCCCTTGCGATCATCCGCCAGTTTGGAGGACGGTTTTCCTCTCCCCGACCTCGGGGGATCAAGCTCTCCAGCAGCAATCTTCGACTCCTGGACGTCGATTTGCTGTTTCACCCTCGCCTGTAGGGCTTCCATACTCCATATAGCCTTCGCGGCTACACTGTGCATCAGGTCGGAGCCATACGGAGCACTCAGGTTCTGCAGGAAAGTGCGGATCATCTCTCCCTCTGAGATTTCTTCGTCAATCTCCGCAGCGCTGGCAGTGAACCGTTGGTAATAATACGCCAACGATTCGTCAGGTCTCTGCACCACCTGGGTTAGGGTCCTCACGCTTTTCAGGAGGCGTCTCCGACCTTGATACTGCTTGATAAAGCGGTCGTGCATGTCAGCCCAGCACGTGATACTTCCTGGCGGGAGGCTGAAGAACCAAGTCATGGCCCTTTCTCCCAGAGTTATCGGGAACAATGAGCATACGAGATCTTCGTTTGAAGTCCTACCCATACAAGCCTGAACATGCCTCTGTACATGGCGGACTGGGTCTCCTTCCCCATCGTATTCCTTGATCGTTGGGATGCCTATCCCAGGCGGGGCGACGGTGTCGATCAGTCGTGGTACGAAAGGATGGCTGGACCGATCCCTCAGCTCCGACGTCATCTGCTTTTGGTCACCCATATAAATGCTGACAATCTTCACCACCTGGTCAGCGGTGAGGGGACCATTCAGGGGGATGGTCCTATTCTGCACTAGTCCTGGGCCGTCAACCACGAACTTCTCGGAATGCATAGGCTCTTTACCCTTGTCCCGGGGCGGAACCTCCTGGACGCCCTGTTCCTCTAGGGCCACCCTCGGTGGGGGTGGCGGCAACTCCTCTTGCGGGGGCAGCTCCTCCGCTCTCCGGGTGGCCTCTCTCTTGTCCAGCAAGGCTTCCATGGCAGCCAGGAACATCGGCATGGCCTCCGCTACTGCCTTGGCCAACTCTGAGTTCGAGGACGATCCTTCCTCCCTTCGTGGGACACCTCCCGCTCCATGGCCCACCGGGTTTGGTGGAGCTTCATCTTCCTCCCTTCGTGGGGCATCCTGTCTGTCCCTCACTGTGTCTCGGACTGAGACTTCATCACCTTGCCCCCCTGTCTGGGAAAGAGCAGGGTTCTCACCTTGTTCAGCAATGCGTTCCGGCAACGGGGAGTTCACGGTTCCTGTGGGACGAGAGCTGCCGGCCGGAACTTGCTTCTTCTTGCTACCACCGGCCATTGATCTGGTAGAAACTATCTTGACCTTTCGTAAGATTCCCACAGACGGCGCCAATGTTGGATCACGGTCGAAGCTCGGTTACGTCCTTGACGGAATGATTGGACTCCTAAGCTCCGCGTGGTCCTGCAAAAGGGGATGACCTGGGTGGTGACCCAGAATCCCTCTCCGATGCTTAAATGAGTACGGTGATCAATGGAGTGGTAAGCACAGTCTAGGTTCGTATCAGAATGAATCATTTTCTGGGGTAACTTCCTCCTTTATATAGGAGGAGAAGTCACCCAGAGTTACCTGAGGCCAGGCTTGGCCGTTATAACCACGATTCTGTATATCTCGCCACGATTCTGTATATCTCGCCCCATGCTCTGCGTATCTTACCCATACTTCCGCGTATCTCGGGCACGCCCTGCGTATTCTTGGGGGAGGTTATCTACATCTTAACCGTCCTCCCACTACTCTCATCTAGTAGGCGGGTTTCTCGGTTTTATCCTCTGATCACAAGTCTCGACTCCTGTCGGGGACTCCAGAGTTGTTTCATTCTAGATCACCACCCAGGACCTTCAGTCTCTACGGGACAGGTCCAGCCTCTGCGGGGCTTTATTATCGGGGCCTTTACTAGGGATGGCAACGGGGCGGGTCGGGGCGGGTTTTTGCAGCCCCGGACCCGCCCCGCGGGTCGGCCTGGCTGACCCGGCCCCGGCCAACTGGCCTTTCGGGTCGGGTCGGGTCGGGTCAACAATCCCGCGGGTCGACCCGCGGGGCCCCGACCCGCCCCGCCATGTGAACAATTTTTTTTTTTTTTTTTTTTTCACTTTTCAATATTAAATACAATTTTTTTTTGTCAAAATATTTCATTATATATAAATTCAAAACATAAATCTAACACCAATCAAATATAAACAATAAACACATCAAATTCATTAGAAATTCAAATACAAACACCAAATTAACAAATCCTAATAATCTAAATATACATCTATTTGTAATTTGGTCCATGTCATTTATATATGTACTATATTAACCATATTGTTTAGTAAATGTTAGATAATATTAACATAAAAAAAAAAAAAATATTATACATATATGCATTTCGGGGCGGGTCTACGGGGCCCCGGGTCTCTAGACCCGGACCCGACCCGACCCGAGCCCGACCCGCCCCGGACCCGACCCGTGACCCGCGGGTCGGCGGGTCGGCGGGTCAAAACCGGGTCGGGGCCCCGCGGGTCATCGGGGCCCCGAGACCCGTTGCCACCCCTAGCCTTTACTAAGGCATTCGGGGCCTACTCAGAGGCTTCTAATCGGGAGCATTCATCTCCTATATCGGGACTATTAAAGTCGGGACCCTTCGTATTGGGCCTCTGGGCCTTCTAGGTTTTTACGAGGCCCACTGGACCTACTCGCCGTCTATTGGCTGTTAACGGGGCTAACGATTACATCGGAACCCATCTATAAGAAGCTATTATACATGTTTAAGGGATTCCTCACCTTTAACCCTTGAGGAAGGAAAAAACCATATTATTAAGGGGTCTGAATTGAAAAAACGTATTATTAAGAGGTCTTAATTGAAAAAACGTATTATTAAGGGCCTGAATTTTGAGTTTTGTGTATAAGTGAGGTCTCCGTCTATTTTATCTGTTAAAAGTGACGGAAAGTGGTCACATGCTTGGTATGTGACTGAAAATAATTTGAAAATCCGAAAATGCCCTTTGACCAGAGTGTGTCCCTCACATGTTTGACCTAAAAAGACGAAAATACCCTTTAAGCCACCACAGCTCCGGCGACCACCACCACCCGGCTCCGGCGACCACCACCCATCTCCGGCGACCACCACCCCAGCTCCGGCGACCCTCACCTCTCTCCGGCGACCCAAAAAAGCTCTGATCGGAGCCAAAAAGCTCTGATCGGAGCTCCAATCGGAGACAAAGCTCTGATCGGAGCTCCAATCGGAGACAAAGCTCCTATCAGAGCCACAAAGCTCCGATCGGAGCTCTGTGGCTCCGATTCGGGACCACGGAGCTCCGATCGGAGCTTTTTTGGGTCGCCGGAGGGGGGTTTTGGTCGCCGGAGCTGGGGTGGTGGTCGCCGGAGCTGGGGTGGTGGTCGGTGGTCGTGGCCGTGGTGGCCTTAAGGGCATAATTAGTGTGCAAGGGTATTTTAGACATTTCACATTTCATTAATTAAACTGATAAATTGTATAATAATTGCAAAAGGGTAATTCTGTTATTTCATGTGGTTCCGTTACATTTAACAGCAAATTTGGACGGAAACTCGGTTATCAACAAAACTCAAAATTCAGGCCCTTAATAATACGTTTTTTCAATTCAGACCCCTTTTGACAACATGGGCAAACATTCAGGCCCCTATTGTGTTCTTTAACCCTTTAAGTAACTTAAACAAAAGAAAAATTATAGTGTTAAAAGAATATTTCAGCGCAACAATCACAAAGTAACATACATGTTTTGGTTCCCATGGAAATACAGGTTTTAGTAAAGATAGTAAACAACACATAATTTATTGAATTAAGTACACAATATGTATGTAAAAAATGTACTTTTCTAGATTTCAAAGTATATGATGATGATACACGTATACAATTGTAAGCATATGGTAATGGGCGCCGTAATTGGTAGTCCATAATATGTATAGTTTACCTAATGAACTTGGGTAAATGTCACATTATGGTAATTGGGCTAGACCCAAATCCCAATTGACATGGGAGGCCCAAAATTAGACCTCCCAAATACATAGGCCGGCCGAAACCCTAGGTGGGGTAAAGTGGACTTTTTTCCACTTTACTCCTCCTATAAATAAGAGGTGTTAGAGGATTTTTTAGGGTTAATCACAATTCCCTCATTAGAGTGTTTTAGAGAGAACCCCCCCCCCCCTCCCCCCATAAACCCTAGTTCGGCCGAACCATATCTCTCACCAAGGGTGTGCCAAATTGCCTTCGAGCAAACACTCCAGAGATCTGTCCATGCGCCAAGAATCGATCAGAGGCTTTGCAGTGGAGCTTGCACCACGTAGGGCTTCTCTAACAAGAACCTCTACGGGTCCTGACCGGAGGATCGTTAACTCCCTCCTGAGAAGATCTTGGGTCTACGGATCACCTTAAAGGTATGTGTGAAACTTCCGCTGCGTAATTCCAATTACTAGCATGTACCTTGTTTAAGTATCCGTAGTAATTACTCCCCGTAATCTAACAATGGTATCAGAGCCTGTGTTAGGAGTTCATGATTTTGATAAATTGGTGTTCTTGAAATTTTAAATTGAAAACCAAAAATTTTAAATTAAAATTTCGAAATTTTCGATTTTTAGGGTTGTTGGTGAAACCAAAATTTTCATGATGTTCTTGGTAAAATTGATGTTCATGATCTTCAAGAAAAGTGTAATATTTATCAAAATCAAACATTGGATTGTAGATCTTATTAAAATTTGATCTTAAAATTTGACACACTTGTTCCCAATTTTAGTGTTTTGGCCGAAACCCTAGGTAAATTACAAGGTAAAATTAAAAAAAAAAAAAAAAAATTAAGCATCAAAGGAGTAAATTTTCGGCCACTATATTAAAATAATATTGTTTACCACATTTTAATTTTTTAATTAAAGTAACAATATATCTATAATTGGGAACCTTAGGATAGATTCACACTAATATATAGAAATATATATCACTATCAATATATCTAAATATTTAATAGGGTTAAAGATATTATTGATATATTTTATTGCCTAAAAGATTGAGAAAATATATTGTCAGTATATTTGTTACCCTATTTAAGATATTGACAATATATATATATATATTGTTGATTAATTTAATCTTATAGATAGAATCTTAACAATAAATATATATATATATGTTTTTATATGGTCCGAAATTTATATATATATATAATATTTGAAATTATTTTATGTAATTAATGTTACTTGGTGGCTAAGTTAGATATTTTTGGAATTTGAAACCCTTATTGGGCCACAAGTAAACATTTCGACCCAACATTTGAATTTTTTTTTAATTATTGGGCCGATCCAATAAATTAAATCGGGAATGATTTAAATCGAACCGGGTTTTCACAATCGGTTCGACCTAATCGGGTCGGGTCAAACCGGGGTAATTAAGTGGATCTAACCGAACCGGTTTTTTGTGTTGAACCGAACCAAACCCTTATTTTATTGGACCGGTTTGGACTGAACCAGATTTTAAAATTTAAAAGTGGACCGAACCAAACCGGATTTACTGGACCAAACCGAACCAAAATTGACAAAACCGAATTGTTTTTCAAAACCGAATTAAAGTCAATTAAATAAAATAGGGCGGTCAAGTTTTAAAATCCAAATGTTTTTTAACCTCTAAATGAACTACACAGTGCTCATAAGGTTGCTAACATTTATGCATTGTTTCGATTATGGGGATGGATCTCGGAGATACATGTATTTGGGGCTGGTATAATTAGATGGCTGAATTGCAATTGTTTATTATTCACTATATATTAATGCATGATTAGAAATGTTGTCTTGACCTAGTCAAGCTAGCTGGATATTGCATGTTGTGGGCGGAGCCCTGGTTAAATATATGGAATGCGCACTAGGATAGACATGATGTGATGGTTGTAAATGCCTAGGATTCATGTCTAGAATGTTGCGTAATTGAATACAAGCATGAATTGCAAATCAACCCCTAATGTTTAAAATTATTTTAAAACTGAAAAACAGTCGCCAAATATGTATGATTGTTGTGGGATTTTCAAGTTTGACACGTATGCTAGAATGTTGAGGATGTAGTTGCATTTGATAATTTACATGGAAGTAGAATTATATATGCAAGCATGAGTTCCTCGGAACATTAGACGCATGACGCGTAAGCATGAGTGTGATTTGTTTAATGAATGTTACTTGCGTATGATAATTTACATGATTAGTAGAATTATATATGCATGAGTAAATTCATCGGAATATTTTCCAAAATACAAAGGGCCTTGGGAAAGCCAAGATCGGGTATGCTTGTTTTAAAAATTCTCGTTCCTGTAATTTTCCATTAAAACCGTTTTAAAATACTGATCTATTGGATTGAAAACGACGATAATGTGAACTCTTTCACTGTCATCTTCCATTGGTTTACTGGTGGTCGGTTGATTTAGATGACTGATGAATCATTATTTGTCGGATTCAATCTTAATAGATATCTGATGTATGCAATTCTTTCTCAAAATGTTATTGTCTACCTAATACTTGCATGATTATCAAAGTGTAAGTTTTCATAGTTGGATCAGTTCCCTTCTACAAGCCTCGCAATATGGATGGTATGGATTATGATGCGTGGAGTGAATAGGTAAGAGAACTTCTTGTCGCTGAAAATATACATAAGTGTATTGACGTGAAAAAAGGAAGAACATTGGTGAATGAAAAAAACGTCCTTACATACCCTAACAAGTTAAGGAGCTTTATGGATCGGAGAGCTTGCGAGTTGATACCGGCAACCTTGGACAGAGAGGTTGCGGAGGAATTCAAACTCAACCTTAGTGCTCTTCAACTTTGGTGCGTCATTAGACTCCACTTCTGTGGAGGTAAGGTAGCCGAAGCCAGATGAGTGCTATTTGAGTATGTTGCCCTTATTTCTCAAGATGCAGGTATAATACCCACATCAGATCTCACGAATGAGAGATCAAATTGGAGAAAGATACTCCAGTATTGCGCAAAGGTACCATCTATCATGGTGTGATGACGACAACGGACTTGGCTACTTGATTGAATCAATCAAATTCATCACGACCCTGTTTGTTGATAGCAAACAAGATCAACTAGAGGGTCCATCTGCACTTCACCGCAAGAGATCAAGGGAAGATGCAGAGGAACCAGGATCATCTTATTGGTCCTCAAACGATCATCCGGTGTGATGAACGCCAGTGATAAAAGTACATTAAATTGTCTCGTTTAAATTCCTCTCAATTCTCTACCTTATCTTTTAAAAGCTTCGTGGATGATCTATATTTTGCCATTATGATTATTTCTCATACTGTTCAATTTTATGTTTGAATTTTGGTTATTGATATTTCATGATTTCTGAATAAAGTAGTTACAATTCGATTTGAAATGAGTTCTACTTATCAAGATTAATCGACTCGGATAGAAACGAGATCAATCCGAAAAGTGAGAAAACCGAAACAATAAGGCTATTGAACATAGCCAAAATCAAACAACTCCATGCATTTTAATCATACATTTGAGTAACATCAGTATACCATTAAATCTATTGATTGTGTCGTTCTAAGAATTAACCGATTAAAACTCTTTCTTTATTATTATTACTCCATTGGATAAAATAAACTGTAATGATAATCATATGCGAAACCGATAGGATTAAATTATATTAAATCCAGAAATGAAACGATTTGACCGAAGGTTAAGCTAGGGTAAGTTGCGCCTCGCGCAAGTGGACCTTGAAAGGAACACATCGTTTCAAAGTATGAGTTTAATACAGAAGTGTTTAAAATGATGATGTGTTGAATTTTCGTTTGCATTCCTTCATAAATAACTTATTGATAACGTTTACATCGGTAGAAAATAGGCTTCGAAAGCTACTACGACCATGTAAAAGTATCAACTGACGCATAAGGTGAAACCTGAAATGCTCAGTTCGGAGATGGGATAAAATCTCTGAAATAAGTTAGCAAACGAATAAGGATTATGTCGGTTAAACGATTTTCCTTCTGTACGCCTTGAACGATAAGTCAGGCTAAGCATTCTAATCAAATGACACACTTCTATAAGCACAATTTGTAAACATAAATGTTGTAGTCATTTCGTCACACGTTCCTATGAGATGATGAGAAATGATTCACATTAATGTAAAACTATGTTCCATTATAATCGGTAAGACACGCCGCCATAAAAGCTGAAGAATGATAATGAGCTACTCATATCAGCATGCGGCATTAATTTACGCATTAAACACGTATTTAGGACAAGAGTATGTTACTACCTTTGAAAATACATGTTTACAGCTTAAAGACATGGTATCGTGGTCGAACATATGACATTACATACTTGAGGACTAATTTTCTGATGCATTGACAATTCATAATAATGAGTCTTGATCAGACAGAAGAGGATATTACTGACATCAGGTCTCACTTAATTTGAGTGGGAGAGAATTGAACCAGCAACTCAAGTGAATGACATGGTAAATGATAATGGGAACATTTTCATAATAAATTCAGTGGGAGGTCTAAACACCTACCACAAGTATTCACTGTTGCTGTTTGGACGAATCAAGTAGAACCTGATTATCGTAATGCTAAACTGATGATACCACAACTACCTATAATACCCATTGTTCCCAGTGGGAGGGATCCGACAAACTTGGTTCCAGATCCTAGTGATCAAGGAATTCATCTTGGAAGTAAATTTTAAGACCAAGAAGTCATACACGGAAAGTTGTCGATTATGGTTAAAGCACTCCTCTTGTACCCAACAAGAGTGATGCTCCGATGAGAAGCATCATCTCGAGTGGGAGAATTGATCCCAATTGGAAAAAATGCTTCGATAAGAGGCATTATTCCGAGTGGGAGAGACATTAAGACCTAAAGACGGGATAATCAAGCATAGACAAAATTCAAAGGCATCGAACTTCTCCAAAGAAGTATCCCATCTGAAAGAGTGATAACCTCACTCTATCGATATGCATTGGAAAGACCTCAAGTAGAGAAATGGAAGAAAATAATAAATGAGAGAAATCGCCTGAATGAAAGTCATTGGAGTCAATAGTTGATTTACCTGCTAACCACATGGACATAAGGATAAGGCGAGTCCTGGAAAAAGGCTCACTACTAATGGAAAATGTCGAGCTATACACAGCTCGACTCGTTGCGAAAGGCTGTACCTAACTTCACGGAGTGGACTTTGACGAAACATACTCAACACATGTGCGTAAAACCACGGTGCAGGGCCATTCATGGTCCTGGTTGCAGGTTTCGATTACGAACCTCACAAAATGAGTATAAAGACCACATTCCTCCTAGGAAACCTGGAGGAAGAGATCTACATGGAGCAACCGGAGGGTTTTATTACTCCTGGTAACGAACGTAAAAGTTTGTAAACTCCATAGGTCCATCTACGGTCTTGAACAGTCGTCTCGGCAATGGTACTGCAAATTCCACGAGGAAATCGTAGGAAACAGATTTGTGAATTTTCATGAGGATCCGTGCGAGTATTATAAGACCTCCGGGTATAAGTATGTCATCTTAACCTTACGCGTGGAAGACATACTTATTGCTGTAAACGACATGAGTTTTATGAATAAGTCAAAAGTCCTGATTGGCGTCTGTATTTGAGATGAAAGACATGGGAGAGGCCACGTATATCTTAAACATTGAGACTGCCAGAGATCGCGCTACCCGGAGATTATGTCTATCTCAAGAATCTTTTATCAACAATCTGTTGAAAAAATTCAGATTACAGGGTACCAAAACCCGTGGAGACGCCGGTGTTGTTTATGTGCGCACTGTCTGAACGTGACGACCCCCAAGAACCTGGCAGAGCATGAATAGATAAAGGGTGCATGATGTTTTAGCGTGGTCGGTAGTTTGTTCTACGCCATGTAACGCACCCGTCAGGATATCTGTTACGCCGTAGGCCTAGTAGCACGTTTCCTATCAGATCCTGGTCATCAACATTTAAAGACTATAAAACGAGGAACTCGTTATCCGAAAAGGTACTGCCGACTACGAACTGTGCTTTGAGCGCAGGAAGTTAGAATTGACCGATTACATTGACGCCGACCGTGGTGGCGATCCAGATGATCGTAAATCCACCACTGGAGGAGTATTCCTCCTTTTCTAATGCCGTCATTTCATGGACGAGCAAGAATACTTGTCCACCAATAACCTGGAAACGGACCCATTAACTAAACCACTACGCATGGACATATTCGAAAAGCATGTAAAACTGCTTGGATTGCGTAGGGTCTAGAAATAGAATGTATTTGTGATAGCATTTTGATATTAGAGAGTTACATTTTGTAAGCGAAAGAATTGAAACTGAGTTTATGATCAATCGACGTCATAATGTTTTGGTTACATCAGATTTACGGTCTATAAACTAAGTCGTAGGAGGACGCAATCATCTGCCAAACTATGTCGAATGTGGGCCTTACCTAGTCACACAAGTACGGTCGTCTTGCGGTGGAGGGAGGCCTCTACAAAACAAGACTGGCTAAGAGTCGGGGGTAAACCTGATTAAGCGAGACGATTATCTAGTTTCGAAGTAACTCGACGTGATCTTCATTTTGCATATCACCGTGATGAACTTCGTTCGTCATTTAACCACATTCTGGGCCAGATGAGAATCTGTGATAGCATGATTGACATATGTCTTTCCTATCAACCCAAAAGGTTCATGTATGCTATCAACGCGTGCTTCATACTACGTGTGCCACGTTTGACCACAGGGTCACAACTCGGTTGTGCTAGGAAGGAATCCTCGTAATTCTGGCGGGCGCAAGCTTCTTCACCTCGAGCGTGTGATTGATCTCAGGAGCCTTAACTCATATCAAAGGTCATGCTCAACGCTCGCTTCCCGGTGTACGAGCGTAGTGCTAAACAAAAAGGCTCAGTGACCACGTCTTTGGAAACTGGTTGGGTATGACTAAGAATATGAGCGATGGGGATGGTTAAGTTCACCTGTAATTCACCGACTCTTGTATTCACCAGGTGGCCACCAACCGGATATTAGTTGAAGGTTGTGAATACTTGTACGGATGTCATGGAGAAGTGTTCCTATGTGAAAACTATGAAAATGGAGAATTAACAGTTGACCTAGGATACAGCGCGGTACAATATAAATGTTGTTTATAACAGGTTGATTGGAGAAAAGGGAATCAACGTTCCACGGGCGCTACAATACTCCTAACAGATGAGCAGCACGATGTCCGTCGTATCCGCCGGTCGCACGGCAAACCTCGTATGAACTATTCGGATGCAAGGAGCATATCAAATGAGATAAATGTTGATGAAGATTTGAATGACAATACATTAACAGGCACCCTCCCATTCCGGCGAGTGTGAGCTGTAAGCATATGGTAATGGACGCCGTAATTGGTAGCCCATAATATGTATAGTTTACCAAATGAACTTGGGTAAATGTCACATTAGGGTAATTGGGCTATACCCAAATCTCAATTGACATGAGAGGCCCAAAATGGGGCTCCCTAAATACATAGGCCGGCTGAAACTCTAGGTGGGTAATGTGGACAAGTGCAATTTACTCCTCCTATAAATAAGAGGTGTTAGTGGATTTTTTAGGGTTAATCACAATTCCCTCATTAGAATGTTTTAGAGAGAAACTCCCAGTAAACCCTAGTTCGGCTGAACCATATCCCTCACCAAGGGTGTGCCAAATTGCCTTCGAGCAATCTCTGTCCCCACGCTAAAAATCGATCAGAGGTTTTGTTGTGGAGCTTGCACCACGTAGGACTTCTCTAACAAAAACCTCTACGGGTCCCGACCGGAGGATCGTGAACTCCCTCCTGAGAAGATCTTGGGTCTACGGATCACCTTAAAGGTATGTGTGAAACTTTCATTGCGTAATTTCAATTAATAGCATGTACATTGTTTAAGCATCTGTAGTAATTACTCCTTGTAATCTAACAACAATAACCATCAACGTCATTGTCAAACTTAAATATGAGATTACAAATTGCTAATAAACTTCAACCAAATCTTGTATATGCATTTTCCGGAGACTACTTCTCTTTGTCAAGGCCGGATTCAATGCAATAGCATCCAAGTAGGTACTTAACAATATATATACATATACAGTTATACAGATTAGAGAAATGGTATACATACTCATATAAAGATACAAATTAAATAAAGAGTTTATGAGAAGAACTTACCTTAAGAGTGAAAATTATATATTAGTTAGACCATGTACATGCCACAGAAGAACTAACTCTACAACTAAAATTAGCTGTTATACAGAATGATCAAAGTGTACAATGGGAAAATATAGGGTGCATGTGAAATACAGTGTCCAACAATTTTCCACCTATTTCTTTACTGGACCTATCAATCTACTTGGAAGAAAGTAGGGAAAAGCAAAGTGTAAAGAAAAACGAAGGAATTTGTTCCAAAAACCTCTGGATATTGTGGCCACCATCACCACCAAGCCGACGTTGCCTCCTGTCCACCCCGATCGCCAGGCAGAGATTGAAGATAATACTCATATGCAACAAAAAATCACTAATTGATCAGAAATTTATAAAAATCAATTACATCAGAAATTTATAAAAATCAATTACATTAGAAATTTATAAAAATCGCTAATAGAAGATAATACTCACTAGTCTTAACAGAATTTGAAGAGGGGTTACAAGAGAAACTGCAGGTTACCTAGTAAAATTAGTAATTTCGACAGAAAAAACAGAAATTAAAAACTAAATTAGCGAAAGGGTAGATCACAAATTTCTAAAAAACTGAAACATGAATTAGCCACATTTGTGGTGGGTACTCTACTCGGCAATGGTAGTTGCTCTGCTCAAATTGGAAAGAAAACACATGATTTAAATCAATGGTTGCGCCGTAGTAGGAGAGCGGTTGTGAGTGTCACTTTAGAAGCTTAGGAAGAGAAGAGTAAAGTTGCAGTCCGTTTAGAAGCTTAGGAAGAGAAGAGTAAAGTTGCAGTCCGCCGTTCAGGGCCAGTCTCTCCTAGCGGTATGGCCGGGAGCGGGAAGCGGCTTCTCTGGTCGAGCGGCGGTCAGCCGACCCAGATGAGGTCATGCCATCTGTGACCTTTTCCTAGCGCCGGACGTGGAGCTGCTACCCCTCCCCCGCTATCGAGGCGGGCATCGACACCAGCGTCATCGACTTTGCCGCCGCTTATACCGTGAATACTGCCTCCCACCATGAACACGATCGTCGATGAAGAGTTCCGTGGATAGAAGGATGGTGGAGACCTAAGAAGAGAACAAATCAGAGCTCCAGAAAACAGAAAAGAAGCGGAGGAGAAGAGCCTTTCAAAGATAAAGGACAGAGCGGTTTGAGAACATCAGTTTTGAGAGAGAAAAAAATAGGAGGAGTGCGAGAGAAATTTGGGAGACGTGAGAAAAATGATGGAGATAGGGAAACTCAGATTTGATCCTATATAAGCCAATGTTAATTCAATTAATTTAATTTGTAATTGGCGGTTTCAGAAACCTGCTCGGGCAATAAATAATAATAATAATAATATAACAATCCATAATGATTTTACGTAATTTGTATTCTTTAAAATTATCATATAAACATTTACGTACACTTTAAATTATACTTAAAATTAAAACATACATAAGCAATATTTGTTCTCCAATAGTCTTACTAAACTATATTATATAAATATATTTTATTATTAAATTTTCCAACGACCACCAATAAGCCAATTACTTTAATTATGAAATGAATTAATTTAGAATAAAAAATTTGGTTATTTAATAATATGGCAACATAGTGCATTCGTTAAATGTAAGGGTTAAATTGGAGATTTTTTTTTTACTAAAGTTGGTTTTTTGTGTCATGTTTTTTTTTGTAGACTTTTGGTATAATAAGTTTTCATTTTGTAGACTTTGATGCATTTGTGATTCAACGGTCAAATTTAACCGCTAAATAGTTTTAGTTTGTTCAGTTTAATCCTTCAATTTATATACCTAACTTTTAATTTTTACAATTTAGTCTTTAAAAATAACTCAATTGGACCCTAGGGTACTGACATCTTGCAAAGCACTTTCTTTAGTTTTGTACTTTAAATATATGAAATATTCCATTCTGAAGGGTTAACGGTATTTTTCATACCATAAAGAAGAAGGAGACGTTTGAAACCTGGAGTTCTATACACCTGAAGAAGAAGAACGCAGCTGCGCCAACACCTCTCCGTTAGCTTGAGCTTCGCCGGCCACCTCTCCGGAAGTCTGATTTTTCGTTTTTAGAAAGAAAAAAAAAAAAAAGGTCACATGCACTTCACGCGACTATCAATCAAATCAGACGTAAAATTAACGGATGTATGAAAACTATATTTTCTCTAAACGTTTGGTACTAAAAGTAGATGAAAAAAAACATGTAGTACTAAAGTATGAAAAAAAAATGTAATATATTTGCTCAAAATACTTAGATGTAACATGTTTTCGAGTGTGTGTTTTAGATATAACATGTTTTAAAATGGTAGTTTTAGATAAAATCGTTTAACATTCCGTTAAAATTTCCGTTAACTTTGCTAACTGTACTAACTTTTCTAACGTGTCAGCACATGATTGGTCACTATGAAAAAAATATAATATTTTATTTAAAAATATGAAAAAATACTTAAAAAATCGAAAAAATTCTGAAATTTACTATGCAATATTTTATTATAGTATTAAGTTTAATTTTTTTTTAATAAAAATAATCTATTGTTTCGAAATTTAAAAATACTTCAAAAGTTTAACAAAAATTAGTGGAAAAAATTTAATGAAATTCAAAAAATAAAATTATATTTTATTTAAAAAAATGAGATATACAGGGTTCCTTGGATTTTTTAAATAATCTACTACATTTTTAAGAATAAAAAACTATTTTAGGATATTAAGAATTTTTTTTTGATAACATTATTCAAAATAATAACAATTATTATTTGCCACATCATCACATCATCTTCCCATCCGCCACATCATCTTCCGTTAGCCATATTTTAAGGATTCTATCTAAAACAACCAAAATGTTACATCTATCACAGAATATGTTACATCTTTTACAATTATGGTCAAACATGTTACATCTTTTTCATACATTTCCCAAAGTGGAAAGTGGTTAATCATATGGTATAAAAAAAATACATTTAAGGGTTAAGAACCTATGAAAGGTCTGAACTATCACCCATGTTAACGGGAGATGTCTGAAATTTAAAAAGTTAATAACGGAGGTCTGAATTTTCAGTTTTGTTGATAACAGCAGTCTCCGTTAGTTTTTTTCGTTAAAACTAACGGAAGTTGGTCACATGCTTGGCATGTTACCGGAAATAAAATAAGTTTCCAAAAATGCCATTCTATCAAGTGTGTCACTCACATGCTTGAAGTGAAAAGACCAAAATGCCCTTGAAGCCACTACGGCTCTACCAACCCAGCTCCGGCGACCACCACCGTACTCCGGCGAAGACCAACCGTACTCCGGTGACCACCACCGTACTCCGACGACCACCACCAATGCTCCGATCATAGTTTTTTTGCTGAGGCGGTGGCCGGAGTCGGGTCGCCGGAGCCGAGGTGGTGGTCGTCAGAGTCGAGGTGGTGGTCGCCGGAGTCGGGTGGCGGTGGACGGAGTCGGGTGGTTTTAATTTGAATGTAGGGGTAAAATTGTCATTTCACATTTCCTTAAATTTTCCTTAAATAAGATATTAAATAAAACAAAATATTAAAGGGGAAAAAATGCCATTCACATAATTCTGTTAAATTTAACCCTAAAAATGGACGGAAGACCTCGAATCAACAAAATTAAAATTTCAGACCCCGTTATTAACTTTTTAAATTTCAAACTTCTCCCGTTAACATGGGTGATAGTTAAGACATTTCATAAGTTCTTAACCTATATTTAACCATTTAGTTAACCCTTATTATTATCAGTTTGCTCTCCTCTAAACTCGAACCTTGAGTTTTCTTCAAGAATTTGAGTTCTGTTAGTTTACTTGTTCCTTAAGTCGAGTGAGTTAGAGAGTTTGAGTGAATTCCAACTCCCAAATCCTTACAGTAACACATTTGACTGGTTTCGACGCTACTAAAAAAAAGGGGTAAAAATGTATCAACTCACGTACTTGACCAGTTTCTGAAAAGCAGTATAATAATCATTCTCATTCATTCATCTTCACTTTCATTCCTCTTCTTCCACCCCTCATCTTCTTCAAACAAATCCTCAGGCGGGTCGTACACAATCATATTGGGGAAGAGCTCCAAGAAATCATCTTTCACCTTCTCTCTCAGTTCCGGGTACGGTATGAGCCCTTTCAGCATGACTCGGAATGGCAGAGACAATGGAGGATCCGGAGACTTCCTCATCTCTTCATAGATGAACATTGCCTCCGAAGGCAATCCACCGTCTAAGAAAGCTCTCACAATGTCCCCAAATGTGTGCTGATCAAATACGACTTCCTCTCTTTTCACATCCTCCCACACCTGCTTCGTCTCCTCTACTCTTTTGTTCCTTGCCAGCGTCATTAACATGTCTCTGTAGAAGAACATGTCCGGTCGATACCATATCTCCTTCCGCACCACATCATACAGCTGAAACAATGACACACAATGGATATTGCCATCTTTTTGTGATCAAACCTTCGTTAATTAAGTTGCTGCTACTTTTTGAATTGCAATTATAGCTACAAATTCTTCATCTATCTATAAAATAAATACTGGGCACTGATACCTAGTGAAATTGTTTGTGCTCAGTTAGCAGATTCTCTAGATTCAACAAACTACTTCCAAAAATTCAAACTTGCTTCACTAATTATGGAGAAAGTTGAGACTAACCTTCATACAGAGGAAAACCTGATCTTGCCTTTGGAACTCAGCAACAACAGAGACTAGGTCGGACTTAAGCAAGCGGGAGACGTGAGATTTGATGAAAAGGTCCAACCGAACAGGGTTGGATTGGAGCCTCTTGAGCTCCTTTGCCATAATCAATCCCTCCTTCCCAATCTCCTTCTTCCTCCTCCATATCGACAAGGTAGGGCTCGATGTGGACTTTGTAAAGTAGCTCTCAATGAGCTGACGCTGCAGCAGCCACGGAAACAAAGATGAACCCAAAGAGATATTCTCGGAGAAACTAGTCCCACGGAAAGGATACTGAATTTGAGAAGCACTCTTTCGTAGATGATTTAGCGCAAGACGTGACATTTTGTTCAGTCATTGGAAATGAGTAGTAATTTCTGCAATAGTTGAAAATTGCCCCTCTGCAGATTTCAAAATTATCCGGTGAATAAGAATTTATGTTCCAATCAGCAACATTGTTTCATCAATCTGAGCTATAAATGTAAAAGTTCATGTCGAGATAGACACTTCAGTACTCCTCCAGCTCGGCAATGGAGACTTTGACGAAAGCATTCAAGAATTCTAATAGTGTGATTCATTCATTTATGATACTTCCTTCCATAATCCTGTTAGTGTTCTGAAGCTACCGAACGAAGATAGAAAGTGGATTCAGCATAAATTAGGGTTTGATTACATACCAGTTATAGGGCGACAGAGGAGCATCGATGACCTCGGACGAGGAAGGGAGAGTTTGACCGGAGAAGAAGGTACGGGAGATTGAGAAACCACTGGCAGAGATGGCCGAGAGATCGCAGGAGTCAATAGTTCCGGTGAGTAGGGACGCGGATGCCGATGGAAGGGAAGAGGAGAAGAGAAGCGGTGCCGGCAGCTACGACTTACTGACAGCAGCGGCCAGCGGGGTTGTTTGGGCTTGGGCTACCCCGTTCTATTTGCCATTGTGGGTAGGCTTGGGCATATAAACTGAACCGGATTGACCGGTTAAGAACCGGTTCAATAAACAAATCAGATTTTATGTATTTATATAGTGCAGTTTAGGAGTGGGGTATAACCAACCGGTTTAACAGTTAATTGAACCGGATTGGTTTTATATATTTAATGTAATTTATTATAAAATATTCTAATTCCTTAAATACGTACAAGATTGATACGATTTCAGTTTTTTTTAAAATAATAAAGCTAAATCAATCTAGAATAATAATTTACTAAAGTTACGACATTGGTTATATTATCTGATCACTATATAAAAAAGTTAAACAGATGAAGATGAAAACGTTTTTCATCAGAATCTGCTGCTATACCACTTGTCCAAGTCCATGTTATTCTTCTTCGTCAAAACTTTTTCTCTTTTTTTTTTGGCCATGAGCAGAAGCTCTTCTCGCCACTTTACTAATTACTAGTGTAGTAGTAATCTTGTTCTCTTCTCTGCTCTTACTATCTAGTTTTTCTTCTTTGCTTCAAGGAACTAAGATAATTGAATATTGCAATTGAATGGTTGGAATTTGTTCTCTATTTTTATTCTTTACATATTCTTGTTCTCTGTTTATTCTCTAATGTGTGTGGAGTTTTTTTGCAGATATCAATTTTGTTACCATCATTTGAAGGAATGGACATCTCTTCTGCATTCCCTAGTCTGAAAACGGGGAACTCTTCGAGCACCGCTGCACCAAAAATTGTGGAAAAATTGTGGAGCTTTCTGCATCATCTGGATCAGATAAGTCGTCTCCAATTCTAATTTCACCATCTACTGGGTCCCGGAGGAAGCGTCAAAGAAAGAGTACATCTGTTGCTTGGTTACATTTCAAAAATGATAAAGCTCGGAGCACTCCTGAGTCCAAGGTAGCAGTCTGCAACTATTGTTCTCGTGATATTTTTTACACATCTGGGACTAGCGCAATACTTTGAAGAATCTCCTAAGAGTCAAAAGAAAAAAATTCGAGATTTTTTTTTTTGAATGAGTCTCAAGAGGAAGAGAATGATGATAGTTCTGGTTTAAGTGTTCTGCCACCTTTGCATTTCAAATTTGGGTTTTAAATTTGATCAAGATTCTTGTCAGAAAGAGCTTGTTAGAATGTTTGTTTATGCTGAACTCTCATTTAATTTTGTTGAGAATGATGCTTTTCAGAGGTTTCTTAGAAAATTGCAGCTAAAGTTTGTTGTTCATTCACGTAAAACGCTGTCTCGTGATATTTTTGGAATGTTTGATGAAGAGAACGAAAAGCTGAAAGGGTTCATGGCTAGGTCTTGTAATAGAGCTTGTCTAACAACAGACACATGGACATCTAATCAAAAAATTGAATTATTTATGCCTCATTGTGCATTTCATTAATAATGGTTGACATCTGCATAAGAGGATCATAAATTTTGTTCAAGTTAGTAGCCATTCTGGAGATCTTATGGGTATGACTATTGAGGATTGCCTTAAGGCCTGGGAAATAAATAAGGTGTTGACAATTACTGTGTACAATGCAAGCTCTAATAACACTTTACTTTATTTCTTAAAAAAAGTGTTTCATGTCTTGGGATCCTTGCTTTGTATTGAGAGGTGAATATGCTAAAATGCGTTGATGTGCTCACATCCTCAATTTGATTGTCAAAGATGGTTTGAAATAGATTGCAGATAACATATCGTGCAACAGTCAAGTATGTTCGATCATCTCCAGCAAGGTATGGCAGATTTAAGGCTTATGTTGCATATGAAAATATTAAGTGTGAGCGCTTGGTAGTCTTGGATGTAGAGACTCGTTGGAATTCTACTTATTTGATGTTAGATGTGGCTGTCAAATATGAACAAGTGTTTTATCTACTAGAAGGGGCTGAAGATGAGAAGTACACTGAGGAACTCAGCAAAGGGAGCAAGGTGCCAACAGAAGATGACTGGAAATATGCACGTAGTATTTTGCCTTTTCTGAAGGCATTTTATAGTGCTACTAATCGTATTTCTGGTTCTTATTATGCAACAGCTAACCTCTACATGATTGAAGTGTCTAAGATCCATGTTTTGATTACTAGAAATTTGACCAATCCAGATTATGGTAGTAGGGATATGGCGTACAAAATGCATAAAAAGTTCAATAAGTATTGGGGTGATCCCAAGAAGGTGAATATGCTACTTATGATTGCTATGATTCTTGATCTGAGACAGAAGATGGGGGGTGCAAAATTTACTTTTGAGAATTTCTTTGGAGCTGGTAATGATGTGTATTCCGAGATGATGATCAAGTTGGAAGATAGTTTAAGGACTATTTTTTTAGCAATATAAGACATTAGTTGAGGGAATAGAGCAGCAGCATGTGGCAGCAAGTGATGCACCTACATTGAACATTTATGAAGATGATGATGTAGCTTACTGGGCAGCATCACGAAATACCATGCAATCTGTTACAATGACTAAATTGGAGAGATACTTGGCAGAAGCTCGGGAGCCTTATGATGCAACAAAGCTGATATTTGATATACTGAATTAGTGGAAACTGAGTTCAGCTAGGTTCCCGGTACTTGGATCTAATGCAAGAGATGTTTTGGCTATACCTATTTCAACGGTTGCTTCAGAAAGTGCCTTCAGCACAGGAGGAAGGGTGGTTGATGATTATCGTAGTCGTTTAACCCCCAAAATGGTTGAAGCTCTAATCTGTACTCAAGATTGGGTTAGAGGGGCAGCACATAACATGTCACATGATGAAGATTTTGAAGAGCTCGAGATGTTTGAGATATGTACGTAAAGTGTTCTTCATTTAAAGCTTTGATGTACTTATATAAATTTTCCCTTTATAATTACAGATCTTGTGATTTTTTTTTTTTTTTTTTTTTTTTGCAGATATGAACAGTAAAAATGATGATCATTTAGCTCCAGTTAGGCTTGGGCATAAAAACCGGTCCGGCCGGACTGGTTCGGAACTGGTCTGGAACCGGACCGTTTGGAACCGGTCCGGAGTGAACCGGTCCAAATTGGACTGGTTTATAACCCCTAAATTGGAACCAGTCCAAGGGGTATACCAAACCAGTCCAATAAACCAGTCCGGACCGGACCGGTTTTGAACCGCTTTTTAGTAAAAAAAAAAAAAAAAAACGTTTTGACCGAGATTTTTTTTTTTTTAAACCCGGTTTTTGGCCGGTTTTGACCGGTTTCTGACTGGTTTTGACTGGTTTTGGACCGATTTTTATTGATAAAACCGGTTCGACATACAAAACCGGTCCATAACTTGTTTTTTTAAAAAACAGTCCAAAACCGGTTCTGGACCGGTTCAAACCAGTCCAGTTTTTTTTAGACCAACCTAAGCAAAAAAAAACCCTAGTTATTATTGGACCGGACCGTTTAAAACAGTTCCGGTCCGGTCCGGAACCGGTTCGGCCTGAACCGGTTCAGTGCCCATCCCTAGCTCCAGTGGTGTCTGCTGTCAACTCTGGCTGAAACGGTATGTATGAATGCACATCCTAAGCTTATATAGTTAGATTAGTTATATGATGTGATCTTAGTTGCTTTAGTTTTTATTTTTTTGGTCTGAGAAGCATGTGGTTAGTAAAAAAGATGTATCATGATAGTTTAAATTGTTTCTCTACATCCAGTTGTTTGCTTGATGCTGTACTATTTTGGGATTGAAGTTGAGTTTATTTTGTGTGACAATTTTATAATGCATGATTTGGGTTAGATTAGTTAGAATGCAGGATTTGAGTTTACAATCCTGAGCTTATACATGTTAGATTAGTTCTTACTGTTAGTGCAATGCCATCAGATATTAATGCTGTATTATTTTGCAGTACCTAAATAATTAGTAATTACAATAGTTGTATTAATTAAGGAAAAGACATTTAGTTGCTGCAATTATATTTTTGGTAGTGGTCCATGCAAGTTGCTTTACAAGTCTAGGAATTATGTATCTTGAGTTGCGTTTGAGGAGGCAATGGTGGACTAACTACAGAATGAGCATTCTCTACTATATAATACTACTAGTAATCATGTGTGCCATTCATATATAAATGAAGTTTTTAATTGATCTGGGAAGGAGCATTCTCTACTATATAATACTACTAGTAATAATGCGTGCCATACATGAAGTTTGAATTGATATGAAGTTTATTTCTTTTACAGGTGAAAGATGATTTGAAGTGTGAAATTTTCCATTGCATCCAAATAAGACGAAGGCGTAGTCTTGATTCCTTCGGTTTTTAGTTTCAATAAATTTAAAGTTGGAATAATGTTTAGTGCAGGAAGTTAATAGTAGTCGTTTTAGATTTTTATCTTAAATAATAATAAGCTTTTCAAAATTTGTAGTAAAAGTACTTCTATTGAAATACAAAAATTAAAGTATATTTAATAATGGTTTCTATTTATTTGTTATTGTTATTTATTATTTCAATTTGGAAAAAGAAAATAAAAAGAAGAAGATAATTGGTCCAGTTCGGTTCGAACCGATTTACAATCAAATCAGATATTATATTTTTATACAATGCAGTTTAGGCCCCAAGTCTAAAACCGAACCAAATTGGTTTTAACAGTTCGGTCTAATTAGGAATCGGTTTGGCCATAAACTGAATTGTGCCCAACCCTATTTGTGGGGAGCTGGGCTTGGAAGTTGGAACTGGGTGCATGTGATGAGCATGTCCCGCTGGGCGTTGCTATGTATTTATTTATTTATATTTATTTCAACTTTTGTAGTTTGTCTTTATTTTTTTTAGTCAAATGTCAAAACATATAAAACCACTTTTATATAGGGTTAAAGATTTTTGGTATGATATGTTTAATCAGTTTTGTCTTTTGGTACGTTTTAGTTTAAAGGTTTTTCGTGAAAACAATTTATATTTTGTAAATTTTTTGTGTATACATTAATTAAATCTAATTCGTATCAGATAAAATCCTTAGAACGGTTAAGTGATTTCAACTCCCAAATCCAAAAGGGCCCCCATTTTAGCTTAGCTTCATCGTATCAAAATCTACTAAACCCTCCAATCGCATTAACAAAATGGAGGATGATGATCAAAATACAGGGAAGAAGAAGAAGAAAAAGATCATGGTAAGAGGTGAATGATTGGAGTTGGAAGTTTACTTCACGGTCATAAAGTAGTATTCTTATTGTTGGATCGCGGTGGAACTCCGGCACGGCGCTTGACGGTGGTCCGAACTCCTTAGCTCCACGCAATCCTGCAAAGAGGGGATAGACCGGGCGGTGGCTCGGAATCCCTCTCCGATGCTTAAATGAGTATATGGCAAGAGTAGGCAAGTATGTATGTAAAAAAGGTCCTCTCAAACCTGGGGAGTTTCCACCCTTTTATAGGGGAAGTCTAACCCCAGTTACCTGATTTATCGCCTGGGCCGCTGGCCCATATCCCGCGTATCTCGCTCATTTATCTGTTACTCCGGATATATCGGCCCACGATCCCGCTATCTTAGCGGATGCGTATCTTGCTCATTTATCTGTTACTCCGGATATATCGGCCCACGATCCCGCTATCTTAGCGGATGCGTATCTTGGCCTTATACTCTTGTCGCAAGCCTCGACCACTGTCGGAGACTCCAGAGTTGTGTCATCACTGCCCGGGGCCTCTCGCCATCATGACTTGGCCCATTCTTCTCCGAGATCTTCCATCGGGGCCTGCTCACAGGCATCGTGGCCTATTCATAGGCGTGTTCGTCGGGGCTAGCTGTTCAGCTAACTGTTCACTTCACGGGTCCGACTCCGTCGGGACCTTTCCTTGTCGGGGCGCGTACCGTCGGGACCTTCTCTCTTGGGCTTTTGGGCCTGATCCAGGGCCCAGTGGGCTGGGCCACCGTCTATTCATCGTTAAGGGCCTAACGGCTACGCCAGAATCCATCATTTGCCCCCAAGACATGAGGGACTTTAAAGTTCGTCGTGTCTTTAACTTCTGACCTCCCGATGAATCGGGGACCCTGGCCTTCTCGATAATTGTCTCCACGTGGAACCTCCTTCGTTGGCCTCCCCGCTGCTTTGAGGGTAACTATTAACTTTGCTGAGAAGGCTCCTTGGTTTCTAGCTCACGCCCTCTGGGCGATTTTCGTCGGAGCCTACCCACTTAAGGATCCTCAGCTCACGCCCTCTGGGCGATTTTCGTCGGAGCCTACCCACTTAAGGATCCTCAGCTCACGCCCTCTGGGCGATTTTTGTCGGAGCCTACCCACTTAAGGATCCTCAGCCCACGCCCTCTGGGCGATTTGTCAGAGCCTACCCACTTAAGGGTCCTCAGCTCACGCCCTCTAGGCGATTTTTCGGAGCCTACCCACTTAAGGGTCCTCAGCCCACGCCCTCTGGGCGATTTTCGTCGGAGCCTACCCACTTAAGGGTCCTCAGCTCACGCCCTCTAGGCGATTTTTCGGAGCCTACCCACTTAAGGGTCCTCAGCTCACGCCCTCTAGGCGATTTTTCGGAGCCTACCCACTTAAGGGTCCTCAGCCCACGCCCTCTGGGCGATTTGTCGGAGCCTACCCACTTAAGGGTCCTCAGCCCACGCCCTCTAGGCGATTTTTCGGAGCCTACCCACTTAAGGGTCCTCAGCCCACGCCCTCTAGGCGATTTTTCGGAGCCTACCCACTTAAGGGTCCTCAGCCCACGCCCTCTGGGCGATTTGTCGGAGCCTACCCACTTAAGGGTCCTCAGCCCACGCCCTCTAGGCGATTTTTCGGAGCCTACCCACTTAAGGGTCCTCAGCCCACGCCCTCTAGGCGATTTTTCGGAGCCTACCCACTTAAGGGTCCTCAGCCCACGCCCTCTAGGCGATTTTTCGGAGCCTACCCACTTAAGGGTCCTCAGCCCACGCCCTCTAGGCGATTTTTCGGAGCCTACCCACTTAAGGGTCCTCAGCTCACGCCCTCTAGGCGATTTTTCGGAGCCTACCCACTTAAGGGTCCTCAGCTCACGCCCTCTAGGCGATTTGTCGGAGCCTACCCACTTAAGGGTCCTCAGCCCACGCCCTCTAGGCGATTTTTCGGAGCCTACCCACTTAAGGGTCCTCAGCCCACGCCCTCTAGGCGATTTTTCGGAGCCTACCCACTTAAGGGTCCTCAGCTCACGCTGCTACGAGTGATCTCACACGTCGGCGAGGATGTCTGCACTTAGAACAATTTGATTAGAGGCAACCTGTTTATCTATTGATGGCTTAAAACATTTTGCGTCACCTAGGGCGACTTTATTACATCACTACGTCCCTGAAAGCAGTTCAATCACTGAACATGACACTTTTTCAAGTGTTCCCCGCTAAAGGCGAGTTTTAACTTCCTGCCCTCGAGATCCTCCAATTTGTATGCGTTCGGGGCGGACATCCTCACAATTTTGTACGGTCTCTCCCCTTTCGGAGACATCTTGTCCATCCGATCTGAGGAGAATTCGTTTCGACGCCAGACCAGCTCCCTGACAAAGAATTGGCGGGACTTGACTCGTCGGTTGTAATACCTGGCCGTTGCCAGACGCATTTGAGCTTGGACTTTGTCGGCTTCCAACCTCTTTTCCTCGAGCAGATCTAACTCCAAGCCTCTCATGTCATCGTTTGTCACAGGCTCGTAGTACCTGGCCCGATGCGACGCCACGACTATCTCCACGGGGGCGACCGCCTCCGTGCCATACACGAGGCCGAACGGAGTCTCTCCTGTTGATCGTCTGGGTGTTGTTCTGACAGCCCAAAGTACGTTCTCCCACTTGTCGAACCATTTGCCCTTCAAGGTGTGGACTCTTTTCTTCAAACCCTTCCATCACGATCCTGTTGGCCGCCTCCGCCTGGCCATTAGTCGGAGCGTGACGAACGGAGACTGTTCGATGCTCGATGTTCAGCCCTTCAAGGTACTCCCTTATCTGGGCTCCATCGAACGGAGGGCCATTGTTGCTGATTAACGCCTTCGGGACCCCGCATCTGGACACGATACGGGTCTGAAGGAACTTGACAACGTGACTCCCCGTCGTCTTTGCCAACGTCTTGGCTTCTATCCCTTTCAAGATATAATCAATTACCACTAGCAAATATTTACACTGACCTTTTGTTTGCGGGGGAGGTCCCATCAAGACGATGCCCCCACCGCGTGAAGGACCAAGCACTCTTAGTGGACGTCAGGTTGGCTGCGGGAGCCACAATGTTCGGGGCGTACCTCTGGCACGCCTCACAAGTTTGGACTAGCGTTGCTGCATCCTCGCCCATCGTAGGCCAGTAATAGCCCAAGTTCAGCGCTTTCCTCTCAGTGGATTGGGCCCGATTTGAATCAGCCAACATTCTATCATCGGGGAGTGCCCCCGTAGTCAGGTACACAACTATCGGGGTCATCCAAGTGGGCCCCTCCTCAGAGCCTGCTTCTATGGCACACGCCTCCGATGGATTAATGACGAGATCACTCTCTCCAGGAAATGTGCCTTCCGATCTTTCTCGAGGGGTGCCCCCAAGGTAAACTTGCCCAAGGCATCTGCTTCCGCGTTGTCCTCCTTCGGGATTGCCTCAACGTCGAGACATTTGAAATTCTCTTGCAAAACTTGTGCCTCATGAATGCACTTCCTCATCACCGGGCTCCTTGCTTCGCACTGCCCTTAGGCTTGACTCCCGATCGGGCTAGCGTCGCACCTCACCTTCAAGTGATCTACTCCCGTACCTTCAGCGATCTTGAGGCCCGTGATGAGAGCTTCATACTCAGCTTTGTTGTCTGCGGCCCTGAATGTCAAGGCCCACGCCTGTCGAAGGGGCTCGCCTCCACCGGGCGGAATCAGTACGAACCTCACACCTGATCCTTCGAAGGGCCATCCCCAAGTATTCTCCTCATGAGGCTGTTCTGATTGCTCTGCTATTTCTGGCCATCCTGCCATCGGGACCTCTGCCCCCACTGTGGTTCTTGATGCTTTATCAGGGCATCTTGCCCCCGCCGCTCCGGGCGAAATCGTGCGTCAGACCTGACGCTTTGTCGGGGCTTCTTGCCCCCGTCACAATTGCCTCCTTCCACAAGACCCGCTCCTTCATGATCGGGAGTGTAGACTAGGCTATACAATCAGCCAACGCCTTGCCCCTTACAGCCGCAAATTCATACGCATCTAAGCTATAATCACTAGCGCAAAGAAGCAATTCTACCAGGCAACAATCCAATCACATCAAAAACGGGGAACCTGTCCCCCTCCTAGTGCTATTTCTTGAATGAAAACTAAGCAAAAAATGATCAAATAGAGAAAGGATGGCTCGCCTGGACCGAAGCAAACGACTCCGAGATGCTGCACCGTCTCCTCCCGCAAAGAGCCCTTAATGGATCAGTTGATGACTCTTCTCTTTTCTTGTCGGGTCCCGGAAGATGTACCTGCCGCGGGCTCCGCCTCGGGTTTCTTCTTCTTCGGGGACCAATCACGGGATCGTGAGCGGGATCGATCACGACCTCACTTTTCAGCAATGAACTCTTTAAGCTTCCCCTCTCGATCAGCTTCTCTATCTCCTTCTACAGCTCCCGACAATAATCCGTGTCGTGACCGCTGGCGCGGTGAAACCGATAATAGCGATCGGGTCGCGAGCCATAATACTCTCCATCCTTTCTCGGGGGGAACTTGGCGATGCCCTGTCGCTCCATCACTGCTAGCACCTCTGCTAGGGAGCTGTCGAGAGGGGTGTGATCATCCCTCCGCTTTTCCTTCCTCGAGGGCTGTCCCTCTCGTCGGTCGGAGCGGCCTCGATTCCGATTGCCCTCAGATTCATCCTTCGACCTTCGGTCGTCCACAGGCTTGGAGGACTGCTTCCCTTGACAGCTTTTACTAGAGCAGAACTCATAACAAACACAGGAGTGACCAATCATAAACACAGAGATAACCAAATAAAGGTGAAAGTTACTCGCCTGGAATTATTCACCACAAGCTTGACAAGAATCTGCGAAGCATACAGCTCCCGGAATGTCACGGTATTTCCACCCACGAGGAGCCCTCAATGGATCACGTTAATGACCATTCTCTTCTCCTGTCGGGGCCCTAAGGGCGAACCAGCCAGAGGCTCCTCCTCAGGCTTTTTCTTCTGGGCCGGCCCTTTGTCCACCAACCACTCGGACTGAGCGAGCTCCTTACCTTTATCCTGAGCCCTAGGCGGGACTTGCTCCGGCCTCGGCGCGGAGGTGGCGGCAGCTCCACAGCCTGCTTCTCGGCGGCCTCTCTCCGGTCCAGGCCTCTCTCCGGTCCAGGAGAGCTTCCATGGCCTCCAAAAACGACGGCGTGGCGTCCGCCCCAGCCTTGACTAACTCCGGATTTGGAGGAGCATCCTCTCCTCTGTTTTCCCTGGGCTAGGAGACAGATCCCACCGGTGCTTCCTCATGCCCCCTGTCTGGGAGACGTTAGCAACAGGTGGAGGATCGTCTCGAGCCTCGCTGTGCTCCGGCAGCCTTGAAGTCTGTCCTTGCTTGGTTTGCCTAGCAGGTGCCATATGAACGAAGTAGAGGTTACCTTGGCTTTTCGTTCAAGGTTCCCACAGACGGCGCCAATGTTGGATCGCGGTGGAACTCCGGCACGGCGCTTGACGGTGGTCCGAACTCCTTAGCTCCACGCAATCCTGCAAAGAGGGGATAGACCGGGCGGTGGCTCGGAATCCCTCTCCGATGCTTAAATGAGTATATGGCAAGAGTAGGCAAGTATGTATGTAAAAAAGGTCCTCTCAAACCTGGGGAGTTTCCACCCTTTTATAGGGGAAGTCTAACCCCAGTTACCTGATTTATCGCCTGGGCCGCTGGCCCATATCCCGCGTATCTCGCTCATTTATCTGTTACTCCGGATATATCGGCCCACGATCCCGCTATCTTAGCGGATGCGTATCTTGCTCATTTATCTGTTACTCCGGATATATCGGCCCACGATCCCGCTATCTTAGCGGATGCGTATCTTGGCCTTATACTCTTGTCGCAAGCCTCGACCACTGTCGGAGACTCCAGAGTTGTGTCATCACTGCCCGGGGCCTCTCGCCATCATGACTTGGCCCATTCTTCTCCGAGATCTTCCATCGGGGCCTGCTCACAGGCATCGTGGCCTATTCATAGGCGTGTTCGTCGGGGCTAGCTGTTCAGCTAACTGTTCACTTCACGGGTCCGACTCCGTCGGGACCTTTCCTTGTCGGGGCGCGTACCGTCGGGACCTTCTCTCTTGGGCTTTTGGGCCTGATCCAGGGCCCAGTGGGCTGGGCCACCGTCTATTCATCGTTAAGGGCCTAACGGCTACGCCAGAATCCATCACTTATCATATGCTAGCCACCCTTCCTTCTTCATTAATGCGACGATCCTCCCCATCTCTTCACTCTATCCCCAGCTTCCTCAGCCTGCAAATATCCCAATACTCACATTAATTAACTAATGTTCTAATTTGTTCGAATCCCCTGCTCAAGACGCTTCGCTTGTTAAATACTACATAGTTGTAAAACATAATCAACCTCTTTTCTCCAGTTGGTAATTGAGGTTACAACAATGAGGATAATGGTCTGCAAGCATATCCCCCCAATCATTCCCGACCAAATTCCCTGTAATCACCACATTTATTTCATCACACATTATTCTACTTCCCTAATTGTCTCTAATGTCGACCATATCCAAAACCTTAATTTTTAAATTTAAGTAATAAATAATTAATTTACCATGGCTCCGAATCCGAAAGTGAAACCCAGGAGAATGCCGGCAGGCAACCCGACAACGTAGTAGCATCCTATGTTGATATAAGCCACGAGAGATTGCCATCCCGCTCCAACCGCCACACCTTCAAGAAAAACCCCAACATATGATCAAACTAGAAGTACAACATTTGTGTTGAAATATGCTTTCTCAAGGTCTTCTTTTAACCGGAGCTTATGGAAAAGTAGTTGATGCACTCCACACTCTTACACTCTTACTGTTACTATGTTATGAGAGACAGCATATTTGTGACATTCTTTAAATGCGATTCTTCCTATTAAAATGCCAAGATGGCCGAACTAAAAGTTTGCACTGGAAAAGTTGATTAATGTGTGTTTTATGGTTATGAACAGAACTCAGTACTTACCAGATAGGACTGGCTGGAGACTGTTGAGGAGGACAGTGAGACCCAAAAGGACTGCGAGTTTTGTGGTTTCTTCAGCAACGGCGTCACTGTTGGTGAAGAGGTAAGGGAAGTAATCCCGTGTAGCAAACACCACACACATTGCCACCACTCCGATCGCCACTGACGTCACGGACACCACCTTCACTGCGTATTTCGCCAGCCGAGAATTGCCGGCTCCGAGCTCATTCGATACTCTTACACTGCAAAATATCAAAATTAGTTCTTTTTCTGCTAGAGTTGTTAAGATGCGCTTCTTATTTTTGACATGGTATCAAAGCGCACAGTTGAAACCTCCGTGATCCAGTTAGATGGATATTGTTCTCTAACGATCACAATCGTTGTTAAGAGGTTCAAGTTTATGAAACAGCTAGCTAGTTTATCAATACACGTGTGTCTTAATCGTCGTCGATAGCTCACCTGATTGCGGCGTTGAACCCGAGGGCGATCATAGCATCCCATCCTTGAATGTTCATGCTGCAATACATATATAATAAGAATGAGGAGGAAACTATATATTAAGGAAACAATGAATTAGTGGTTAAGCAAAGGTTGTTGTTATAAGTTACCAAATGGAGATGGCGTCAACTGGTATCAAAGGGTCCGGTAGGCGTCCCGTGATCACCACCAGTATCATCAGGTACCAGAACTCCAAACTGCAAATTCAAATCATCATTTTTAAATTCATCAATTTGATAGTCTACTGTTACGGAGTTATAATATCTGACTAGATATCTAACCCCGTCGTGTGGTTATCGTGAGAATATTACAAGGACATGAGAGTAGTATTAAGTAATTATATATTACCATAACATAACAGCAGAAGCAAGGGATAGCTTGACGAAACCCCAAAGGTCGGCGAAAGCAAGCCAGGAGAAACCACTCCACGCGCCGTCTGACTTGGTAATGAAGATGTAGAGGAGCTGAGTAATAACGATGAGCCACCACGAGGTGTTAAGCATAACGGCGGCACCGACGAGGCCCCAGCCGAGTTTGAGTATGAATAGCCAGCTAAAGACGGTGTGGAACACTAACACCACCGCGGATATCCACGCCATCACCATCACCTTCCGCTGCGCTTGCAGAAATTTCTGTATCGGGAAATTCAAGGAGTAGGCGAACAACTGTGGAAGCATCCACAGGGCGAATTTGCCGGCAGCTTCAGAGATTTCGGCGGTCTCTCCGATGACTTCCAGAATGGGAGGGGACCAGACGTAGATTGGGACCAGCAGACATGCAGTGGTAAGTAGAATAACCCATGATCTTTGCATGTATATACCCAACATCCTGATGTTCCCTGCTCCGTAGGCTTGTCCACATAGTGTCTCAAGAGCACTTCCCATTCCTAACTGCAATCCAAAAACCATTATATAATTCATAAAAAAATATGCATATAAATAAATCCAATTAAAAATGAAGATTTGTAAAAAAACCGTAGTTAATTAATGAGTAATTATTTCCTCAAATCTAGTCATTGTGTTATATATTATGCAACCATAGGTTTTCTGAATCACTTATCCTTATTGAAGTTCTGAAAAAATAATAAAAAAAAGATAGATTCTTCTCAAAGTGGGAAAAAAAAAAACAGGGGAGGTAGAAGATGTGTTTGCTAGAATATATATATATAATGTAAAATATACATTCCTCATGCAAAATAGGTGGTAATGCTAATGAGGGTTTACTATATTTGGGTAATGTAGTCCCTATGTATTTGGTATGCATGCAAAGGAAATGAATGAGTTAGAAGAAGTTATAATTAAATGGGATGGATAATTAGTACGTACCATGACACCGAAGGCGAGGCCAGCAATGACGGAATTCTCGACAGAGACGGCAGCAAGCTCGATCTCGCCAACCTGACCAGCAAAGGTCTGGGTGAGAGCACCGAGGGAGTACTGACATATGGCGGTGAAGATGGCGGGTCCGGCGAGCTTCCATAGCCGCTTCGACTCCAGCCTGAACTCCTTCACCTTGCTCAGCTTCGGCTGATCATCCGTCGACCCGATGCTGCCATTGCTATGATTATTCAGCAGAGGACTCTCCAACGCCATTTTCAGTAATTAATTATTCCAAGATATGCTTGCTTATTGGGGTGACTGAGAAATTGAAATGGGGGGTTTTTGTATGTACTGGAGGATAGAGGGAATTAATAGGAGGGGTTTGATTAAGTTGTTGAAGAAAGAGGGTGAGAGCTGTGTTTCTGGTTATAAGATTTTGGCGGTCTCGAAAGGTAGATAGTAACTGTACAAACTAATTTGACAAGTCATGGTTTTTGCGTTTGAAGGGTTGTTTGAGGCTAGCTAGCTAGCTGACTGATGAGATGAGATGAGACGAATCACATGAGAATGGACAGTAGCAACAAACTTCCGCGCTAAAGCTACGTCGCGGTGTCCATCACCCGCAACCCACTTAATAATTTGACCTAACATTTGTAAAGATGGATTCTAGTTGGAGTGCAAAAATAATAATAATAATAATTTACACTTGCACTCTTATATTATACTACATTCATTTCAGTTGAAGGTAGATAGTGTTATATAACTTATGAAATATCTGAATTTTGACATATGTTAGCCGGAGAGGAGAGGTCTGAATTTCAAAAGTTAATTTGGGTCAAAATAACTTTTGAAAATTCAACCTCCCCGGTTAACATGTGTCAAAATTCAGACCTTTCGTAGGTTATTAATCCAATATTCAATTATATATAACTCTCTAACATCCCCTATCAAAATGTGTTAAATGTTACTAGAGTGCCAAATCATCTCACACTCAAGTGTCATATCATAAATATTGTCTATTCACACGATTTTTCCACCAATTGGTCTTAATAAAATAAAATTACATATGAAGCTGAAGAAATTTTCCTTAAAAAATGTATTTAAAACTTTACTAAAAGGCAAGGTGAGGTGCGAGTTACCTTTGAAACTCGCACGTGCACCTCCATGATACAACTTTGTTTCCAAAATATTTAAAACAAAATTCCAGAAAAAATTCATCCATATTCAAGCGAAAACAACCGTTTTTTATAATCTGATCTGATATAATATTGAAGTATTTACAAACTTTAGGGATCAAAGTTTATCTTCTACATACTTGGGGACCTATTTTACTATTTCGAATACTTAATCTGTTAAGTTTGTTACTCTCCTACTATATATAAATAGCATCTCTGTAATCCTTCACGACTAAGATTGAATAATTGAAGTAAAGCATTTCTATTTTAGTTTTGAAGACTAAGATGTGCTTTGTTGATGGATCTTGCACAAGAGATTCGATTTCTGAGAATCAGTGCTTTAGGTGGGATAAGTGTAATGCTATATAGTTAAAGAATGACTTACGGCTTCAATTTCTAAGAACATTTCCACTGGCCTGATTTATCATAGTATTGCTGCTTCCATTTGGAAAGAGATGTATGAACGTTTCAATAAAATTGATGGTACTAGATTCTATCAGTTGAGTAGAGAAGTTTATCACACCACTCAGGGAACCATAAGTATTTCAGATTATTATGGACACATAAAGTCTCTTTAGGATGGGCTTGTTGCTTTGGAAGATAATCGTCTATGTCCTGATTGTAGTGGTTCTACTGGTGTTGCTACTGCTCGTGATAAATAAAAGTTAGTTCAGTTCCTTGTTAGAATAAATGAGACTTATGCTTCTATAAGGACAAATTTACTGATGCAACATATTTTACTATAAGTGAATTATGCTTATTCAGTCTTAATTCAGGAGGAAAGCCAGAGAGTGGTGGTAGGCACTATTTCTGATGACAAGAGTCATAGCCTTACTTTGCTTTCTGGAGTAAAGCTGGTGTGATTGAAACATGAAATCCTAGTCCAAATGCATTATATGCAGGAGAAAATAACAAATGAGGCAATTATAATAAGCAGATGAAGGATTTTAATTGTCCTTACTGTGGAAAGAAGGGACACAAAGAAGAGAACAGCTGGAAGAAAAATGGGGTACCTGATCACATAAGGAAAAGATAGACAACAAGTAATGCTTCATATGAAGAGAATAACTACCAGAGGTCTTCTTTTGTTTAGGGATACCAGACACAACCAGCACTTCAGCCCTCTTTCACTTCCAACTTTGCAGGAACTCAACATAACCTTACTCAGTCATTCAACACACTTCCTCCCTTCAGAATAACTCAGATAATACAAATGGTGAATTATCTTGCTCAACAAAAGAAGAATGAGAATGATGATATTGGGTAGGATGTTAAAGTGAATATGGCAGGTATGATACTGTTTTTTGGATCGATCAATAGCTCTTGTTCAGATTCATATTGGGTTATTGACATTGGTGTCCCTCATCACATGACTTGTAATAGTCTTTGGTTGACTGATTTGCGTCCTAACAACACGTTGGGTAGTATGGTAACTCTCCATGATGGTCACTCTACAATTGTTACTCATTTTGGCTCTTATGTGCTAAACGACTTTCTCACTCTGAAGGGAGTTCTTTATACACCAACAAGTTTAACCTAATATATGTGCCTTATTTATGCAGAGATTTTAGTTTGAATGTCACTTTTGTATCTGATTCAGTGGTATTTCAGGACCTCTTAAGTGGGAGGAGAATGGTTATTGGAATATTGCATGATGGTTTATACATTTTGGGAGCTCATAACTCACATTTGAAGGCACTCAATTCAGTTATTGATTTAGTTCAGACAGAGGAGACTAAGAAGCTATTATCAAACATGAAGGATGTCATCTTATGGCATAGAAGTCTTGGTCATATACTAGTTCAAAGTCTAGAAAATGTGTTTGAGTCTACTACTGGGAATTGTGTCAATGATTGTTTTGTTTGTCCACGTGCAAAACAGATACGGATGCCTTTTCCTTTGAGATATTCTAAAACTCATAATTGTTTTGACTTGATTCATCTTGATGTGTGGAGACCTAATAGAATCAAAACTCATGATGGTTTTAGATACTTTCTCACAGTGGTGAATGATTTTAGTAGAAGCACTTGGATAGTTCTTTTGAGAAGCAAAGATGAGGTCATTTTTCATTTGAAGATATTCATCAAGATAGATCATAAGCAGTTCTCAACTTCTGTCAAGTCTTTCAGAAGTGACAATGGGTCTTGATGGGTATACGTCCGATTCGGGTTCGTTTTATATTATTCGGACTTCGTTTACACGTCAAACCCACCAAACGGTCTAAAATTATTCACCCGCGAGTATTAAAAAGTCAGGGGCACGCGCGTACGCGCCCCGGACTTGCACCTCGTCCGGATTGCAAGACAATCCGGAGCTGGTCCAGATTGCAAGACAATCCGGAGCTGGTCCAGATTGCAAGACAATCCGGAGCTGGTCCGGATTGCGTGACAATCAGACCCTCCGGATTGTCCCAACACTCCGGACCTCCCGGGATCCTCGCGATACTCCGGGACGGTCCGGATTACTCCTCTTGATGACGTGCAAACCCCTACGCATACACTACACGTGCGGATCCTCCCGATGTCAGCTTTACTCCCGTCCACGCCCGTTTCGTATTTTACACTAAACCGGCATTAGACCGTTCAAAACCGGGTTCGGGTTTAGGAGCTTCTATTTAAGGGAATCCACTCACCCATCTCATTTCAGTCATTCGAAGTTGACGGGGAAAGCTCTGACCTCTCTCGAACTTTCTCTAAGATACCTGACTTAAGCTTTGGAGAGGGTTCATCGCACTCCACCCCCCCCTGCGTGGTGTGCGATATCGCCCTTCGTGCAGGTATACGGAGACGCACGAGCCCCGACACGTGTTGCGTCCAAATCCAACCAGGGGGTCGAACTCTTCGGCACTTCGGGTTATGCTTGAGTCGGGTCGTCGGATGATGACTGCAGGTTGTCAAGAGGCGACTTCAGGCTGTCAGCAGACGATGCGGGTTGTCGGCAATGCGCGCCTTGCCGGATTCACGAGCTCCTTCCCTGCACGAAGGGTAATAACCAGCACAGAGGGGGGTGGTGCCGGTTGAACCCTCTTCGATGCTTAAATAAGGATCTATAAAGAGAAAGTTTCTAGAGAGAGGTCAGAGCTCCAAAGCTAATTTCTTCAGAATATCCCTGGAATGGGAGGCCAAGGTCCCCTATTTATAGGCAACATTAGAATTGAACCTGGTTTTTGTGCGGTTCGATGCCGGTTTTAAAGGAAGATAGGAACCGTCGTCTAGTTTGGTTAAGTTTGGCTTTGGGAGACTCCTCGCTCGGTGTACGTAAGTAAGGTAGCGCGCGGTACCTGGATGGCAGTCCGAACCTCGTCGGACTTAGGCAATTCGACGGGGTTCGGATTGCCATTGGACAATTCAGGGCCGTCCGGGTTGCTTAAGAGCAACGCGGACATCCGGATTGCTGATGCAATCCGAAGGTCCGGTCTGGACGCGCATGTCGCGCTTCCGGACCGTTTTTGGGCCTCGGGTGACGTGCTTGAATCCGTTATGTAATTTTCGACAGGTTTATGAAGTCCGGAATGTAAATACGAACCCGAATTGGGAAGATATCCATCAGTAATGATCTGATTGGCTTTGTCAATCAGATGTGTTCGTCTCAAAAAACATACTTGCTTCGGTCTTTACACAAAGTCGATGCTGGGATGCAAGTAAACGTGGATATAATGTTCCCGAACGAACAAAACGGTCAGTTTGAGTGATTGAATCTTGCAAAAGTAGGTGAAATCATTATTATTGACCATCCAAGATTATGAAAACTGATACGGCACGCGAGATGAGTTAATTAATTACCTTAGTTATATGGATTGGATATCACATTGTTTACAACATCTTAAAACGCCGCCAAACTTGAAGGTTACATTTGGGGAGGCTGCTCGAAAAATCGTCATGCATCGTGGTTGTAGTTTAGTTGAAGCGCAAGCTTGTTGGCTCGGTCTTGACATTCCTGTTGGTACTTAGTACCCTTTGCAGCGAAATACACCGATCAGGCCTAGCACGAACATCATCATCTCTTTTCCCCCACAAACAATGCAATATATATGCAACAAAAAATTTCAATATTAAATTCCAACAAATTATATATGCAGCATTTTTCAACATTAACGATACGCTGTATTAGTATGTTTACCGTTATTTATTCTTAGAGCGTGGTGTGTTAGTCAAGTAACTGACGAAGTTGTCATCGTTTTACATCCATGAATCACTGTATTCCGGAATCAAGAAGCTGTTGATGAAGTCATTAATTCTCAAAGCAACCACATATCTCGATTCTTAGTTTTGATGCATACCATTAGAATTAGCTCTCGCGTTCCTTGAAACAGTTCGATCGACCATATTCCGACAATGGAATTGATTTGCATGCGGTTCTCGTAGATGGCGGCGTATTCCATCATTCTCCATATCAGCCGCGTAGGGGCTAATATATATAGGGTATTTTAGGTTATTTTGTAGTATTAGAGTTTATATAGATATTGTTTACATAAACGTAGATAATGTTTATACTTTATATAGACATTCTATAAATTTAGTTTTTCAATATTTATATTTATATTATCATAATAACATAATATGCTTTAGAAATAAATTTGGCATGAATATGGAGTGTGGTGGGATTTCCATAAAAAAAGTTTCTAATATATAGAATTTAATAAAAAGTATTCACCTACGAAAAAATTTCTAATGTGTTTATATATAATCGTCTAGACATTTAATGATGTCATATAGAGAAAGTAATATTAGGTGTATTAATGATGAATTGTAAATTCTAAACGTAATTATTTTCATTAGTTATTAGGTATGAAAAACAATAATGATGTTTCTATATATACATTGCTTACGTGGCGGCCTACGGTCTTTCGGAACCAAATTGTATAGAATTACTATTTAAATGAAAACTTTAAATTAATTTTTTTCTTTAAATTTTATAGTGACCAAAATATGAGATAAAAATAATTCTTAATTTTCAATCAATCAATATTATGTATCTAAATTTAGAGAACCCCTATTAAATTCCGATTAAATTAGGAAACAGTGACAGGAAAAACTGTCCACGTGTCAGCTAGAGAATTTCCGATGCCGAATTAATATAATACGATACCGAATTAATATAATATAGTAGTTTCTTTTATATTCCTCCAACTTCCCAACATCTCCAGTGAAGTGCCCACCTTAAGTACGATGAGTATCATCCTAACACCAATAGGAATTTTAACACGTGCAGAATCCAATCTATCGGGCCCCGCGTAGATTAGATTTTATTAATCCAACGGTTTCAGTGAGATCCATAAACTGGACTACTGTGGTATACGCTGCAGGAAATTCTGCCCAATCCCGATGGCGTACGTATTTGGAGGATGATGATTCACAAGCTTCACAAAGGCGACAATGGCAGATCTGTACGTGGCCACAATGCCTTCCCAATCCACGACTCTGCTTTGAAGAAGAAGATCTGCTTCGCCTCAATGGAAAACGAGCTCAAGGATCTCAGGTCCGAGCCGTCAGCCGCGGATGATGGCTCCGCCGCCAAGGACGACCGCCCCCTGCTCAAGCCGGAGCAAGCCACGATCACTCAATCGGAGTTATTGGAGCTGGAGCAGAAGTTCGCGGCGTACGTGCGCCGAGACGTCTACGGGAGCATGGGGCGGGGCCAGCTGCCGCTGAAGGAGAAGGCCCTGCTGGGCTTCGCAATGGCGACGCTCTTGCCGTTAAGGGTGCTCCTTGCTACGATCGTGCTGGCGGTGTACTACCTGATCTGCAGGTTTTGTACGGCGCTAAAGGCACCGAATAGGGCAGAGGGGGAGGACGACCAGGAGGATTACGCCCACATGGGAGGGTGGAGAAGGACCGTGATTGTTGCCACCGGGAGGTTCTTGGCTAGGGCCATGCTCTTCGTGTTCGGGTTTTATTGGATTAGTGAGACTCGTCGCGACGTTCAAGTCAACGAAACGAAATCCAGCAGCCAGGTAACTTTTCTTCAATGTCGGTGAATCTTGTTCTCTTCTGTTTCTTTTTTGTACTAATAATGCTCTCTCATAAATGCAATATTATAATCTATGAGCAACTACTTATTCATGGACTAGTGGAAAAAAAAAAAAAAAAAACTCACTCATGGATTATTTATTGTATCGAACAATTCGGTGCATCATCTGTATGATCTTGGGACAATTATTGAACTGGACTAGTTAGAACGTTGATGCTGGGTTTTTTGAGACAGCCATACTGATCAATTAATGAACTGGACTAGTTAGAACGTTGATACTGATTGGCGATACTGCGAAGGGAAATGACTATTTATTGCACTTTGTGGACTATGAATTTCCCTGTCTTCCTTCCCTCATCATAAATATTAAGACTGGAATAAATAGTTATTGCTTCTATGAATTTTTAGAATGCAGGTAATGAGCAGCATGAAGAGAATGAAAGGCCAGGAGCTATTATATCTAACCATGTATCATACATAGATATTTTGTATCACATGTCAAGTTCCTTTCCTAGCTTTGTGGCAAAGGTTCGTTAATTATACATGTCTTTTTTTAAACAAGTGGTGATGCTTTCCTGTTCTCTGTGTTAATGCATAATTCCACACCATCACTGACACTTTCTCAATCTGCCTTTCTTGTGTAAATGTTGAAGAGATCAGTGGCTAAACTTCCCCTGATTGGACTAATTAGGTGAGTGTGGATCCTTAAATCTTGAGATGCAAATGACTTGAAACTATTATGGTAATTACATTTTGTGATGTGCTAAATGTTCAAGAACCCCTTTCTGTCTTATATTTTGTTTCATCAAAGGAAAATCCATCTATTCATTCACCCTAATAGTGCCCACTGTGTTTTCTTTCATTATACCGATACCTCTTTAATGTGTTTTAAGGACTAAAATAACTTTTGCACTCTGTTTTTTGGGGTTAATAACTTTGTTAGATCTGCTTGAAAAAAAATACCATATGTTGAGATGTGATTTATTTTGTGCACTTCTTTCTTTCACCTGTTAAATCCTTTGTGGCGCTTGATCTATAAAAATTCTTAAACTGTTCTTTTTGCAGCAAATGCCTTGGCTGTGTCTATGTTCAGCGGGAATCTAAATCATCAGACTTTAAGGGTGTTTCAGGTGCATATAATGCACATTTGAATGTTCAGATTATTGGTGCATGAGTAAAATGCTGAAAGTTTCTATTTATTTGTATAAATGAATAAATACCTTTTTGCATCTCGATTTCTTGCCTGCTGTCTGTTACATGCTGCAACTTATTCTTCCAGAGGTCTGCTTTACAGAATTGCACTATAATGATGATGGAATATTCTTGTGATGGTCTTGAATACATTTGATATGAGTTTTACGTTTGTGTTCCATCTTATTCCTGAGTTGAATAAATTTAGTCCTCCATTTTAATCTAAATCCAATCAATAGATAATAGTTTCACACTAGTTTTGAGACATAAAGAATGTTATGTCTTACTTTTGACTTAATGTAGTCAGTATACTGGGGGCATATGATCTCCTGATTACAGTAGAATACGGACTTATGTGCATGGAAAGTTGCCATGCACATAGTATGTAGTTTTTTTTTTTTTTTGGTTCCTATCGGGTGTCGTAGTTGCCACCCTAGAATAATTCCCGCTCTCACTGGGTTAGCCCGTAAGGGGTAAAGTGCTGACCATGAATGTTTTTCCATTCCTAGGGCTCGGGCGGGGTTTGAACCTTAGTTGATGTAGCACTCACTATTCTTCTTGTTTTCTAGTGTAGAATTCTATGATGTATACCTTGGTTGATCTGCAAATCCCTTTCCAGCACTTACCTTGTTCCGTGATATTGACACTGCTCAATCTTGAATTCCTGCCAATTTAATGTGATTCTTAATTCCATTTGTGCTTGTATATTTTCCTGAGTGATAAGTGCTAAGTGCACAGGTTTTTGTCAAATGAGTCTAATCAGCCCAATTGATTTTTTTTTTTTATCTTAGCTGTTGTGACTGAAAGAATAAAGGAGGCTCATCATGATAAAGATGCTCCGCTGATGATGCTGTTCCCAGGTATTGTACTACCTCTTACCAGTTAGCAAGTCATTTATTACTCTGTGACAACTGCTCGACTGTTTATTTTTAATTTAATGGAAAGTAGCATTCGTAATGAAGACGTATCCAAAGGATTAGGTCTGTCATCTTGTAAGTTACCAAACATCATTTAGTCATTGATGAAAAGAGGCTCCTTGCTTTCAAGTTTCAAGGGTCTACCTTCCTTTCTTTGGTCTCAACGAATATGGTCGTTCAATGTATATCATAATCATCATGCTCAATCTTCAAAGCGTTTCATATTCCTGTCAGAAGTTTTTAGCCACTGGATTTTGGCCTCAAATTTGAGATCTTATGTTGAGTTTTTTATCATCTACCTTGAAAAATACTTGCTGTTAGGACTTAGGTTCTGGTTTTTCAGTTCTCGGTTGCACTTGAGCATACATCTCTTTTATTTCTGCAAACTTCTATTTCCTGTCCTTGACATTTAAAACTTGTAAAAACTAGCAAACGACGAGAATTTCATTTTGGTGTTTTTTAAAATAAAAAAACTTATGTCGAAACATCTTAACAGCCGTTTAGTAAAACTCATTAGGTCTTTTTCGGCTATATATTAAAGTAGGAGTGTTTTAGCATCGCAGATTTTTTTTTTCTCCTTTATAATGTATTTTGATTAGAGTGGTGATGATTTTTGGTTGTGTCTTTGTTCATCAACAGAAGGCACAACCACAAATGGGGACTACCTGCTTCCATTAAAAACAGGGGCGTTTTTATCTAAAGCTCCTGTCCTACCAGTGATTTTAAGATATCCATATCAGAGATTCAGTCCTGCATGGGATTCTATATCCGGGGTAAGTATTGAAACTAATATCTACTTGAACATGTTGAGAAGAAAATTATGCAGAGTATCAGTTGACAATCAAACCACCAATTAACAGATTCACACACCCTTTCTTGCCATTCTTAGATTTTCTGTTTTCTATTAAGTGAGGTTGCTTAACTTACAGTGATTTGGTATTCTTTTGGGGTTCAAAAGGGCTCAATCTTTATTAGTTCACTAGCATTAGCTGTGTGTATTGTAGCATTAGCAGTGTTTTTTCAGAATTCCTTTTGATTTTAAATATTGTTATAATGATTTCTTAAAATCATATCTGCAGTCAAGACTGACTTTTGTGTTTAATAATGTAAAAAAATTGCAGGCGCGCCATGTGTTGTTCCTTGTTTGTCAGTTCATAAATTACATAGAAGTTACACGGTTACCGCTTTACTGTCCTTCCAAGCAAGAAATGGATGATCCGAAACTTTATGCTAGTAATGTCAGACGGTTAATGGGTACTGAGGTATATTGTCTTCCATTCCAGCTTGCTCCATTCTTAGCTGCTGCTTTAACTGCTGATTCAAATATGGTGCAGGGCAATATGACGTTATCAGATATAGGGCTTGCTGAGAAGAGAATATATCATGCTGCTTTGAACGGTAATAATCGACTGCCTAGTGTTTTGCATCAGAAAGAAGAATGAATGATAGTTTGTGGTTGGCCTGGCTCCCAAATGATATCTTGTGCTAGCTAGAATGTGGAGTAGTCTATTTTTATTTAGTTAGGTAATAGGTAATGAATGAAGCAGGCAGTTGCTGCTGTGATGTGTACCTAAACACACAAGTAAATACTATTTTTGAATGAATGTGCATGCATGCTGATTAATGGCATATACTGTTTTTCTTTTTTTTGGTGGTGGGATCGAAAGCGGGGGTATGATGAAATAGGTAGCTGAAACTTGTCTTTCGTGTCCATGCAGGTATGATTTGCCCATGCTAAATCTGGATCTACTACCACGCATTCTGTATATTCTCTCTCATAGATTTTTTGAAATTAAAATTGAGAATCTGCAACTGAGAAACTAGCAGTTTTCTAAAAACATTCTGTTTGTGCACTCTGTAGTTGGGGTAGTAGTACTACTACTAATATAGTCTGTCATAATATGCATCATCTTGTTCTTTCTAAGCACACGCTCAAGTGATAGGGTTCCAACATTTTTTGTTTTTTTCCAGTATGTTTATATAGCCTCAAATGGTTGTTTCACTGTTTTTCTTATTTATTTATTGTCCTATTTCTAGGGTTTGTATTTTATATATATATATATATATATATATATATATATATATATATATATATATATATATATATATATATAAATGATGCTCATATATTTGATAGCTAACTGCAAACTTATAACAAACATGAAGTAATTAATTGCACAACGGGATAATTGGTAAGCACCAACTTCCTGCAACATGATAGCATGCAAAATACCTAAATCATTAAAATTAAATAAGGGATGCAAGTACTAAGAAAATAAGAGAATTGAATCAGCATACATGTCCGTTGGAATAAGGTGTTATAGCCTAATTATAGACACAATTTAACGGATGACTAATAGCACAAACCATACCATCTAATCTAAATCTAATCTAAATATTATACTAATCTTGATTAACTATTCACCATATACTGCCACGTAGCTTGCATCCATATTTAGCTTCTATTCATTGTTTCCAAACGACAAAAGAGGAATATTATTCCTTTACAAAACGACAACACTTATACATAATATTCATTCATTAATGAGTGGGCTCCACTTTCATCGACCCTCACGTTCACTCCACATCTAAATCTAAATCTAAATCTAATCTAAATATTATACTAATCTTGATTAACTATTCACCATATACTGCCACGTAGCTTGCATCCATATTTAGCTTCTATTCATTGTTTCCAAACGACAAAAGACGAATATTATTCCTTTACAAAACGACAACACTTATACATAATATCCATTCATTAATGAGTGGGCTCCACTTTCATCGACCCTCAAGTTCACTCCACAATATATACATAGAGAAAACGACGTCGTTGTATGCTTCTTCCCTCTAATACAGATGGTCTGGATTCACTGCCATGTTGACACATCAGCAAACAAAACGATGCCGTTTCTGTATTTTTTTTTCCTCTTTGTTCCATTAACGCCGCTCCCGTCTTCCAAACGATGACAATTCAATCGGCTTTAATTTGACACCAGAAGGCAAAAGGATTCAATCAATGCGCAGAGCGTTTCAACTAGAACAGAGACGACGTTGAAGAAGCAGAGCCCATGTATAGTCTTTAGTTGAACAAAGATCTGTTTTTGAGTCCCTCTGAGCTTTGTTTTGTTTTGTTTGCTTTTCGGAATTTTTCGTCAAAAATTCAGTTTTCCGGGGTCGATTACTGGGTTTAAGATTTTTTTATCTAAAAGAACGATTGAGTTCCTTCAGGTCAATTACAGTCCATTCGTGCACTAATGTGTAATTTCTTGGAACAAGTTGGTGCTTTGAACAGGTATGCTTGATTTTTTTTTTTTTTTTTCAATTTTACAATTAGAGGGGATCCAAAGTCTGTTGTATGAGATCAAAGGCCAACTACGTCCAAAAAATAAGTGGGAAATTGCCTTCACTGATGATGAAGGGGACATGATGCCACCGATTATGGGAGATGATCATTGGTCTTAAGCACCAACTAACCCAAAACCGTTCTATGTTTGTTTATTAATGTTCTTTGAACTCATTTTCAACATTAATTAATAACTGATCAATCTGAAACAATTTGAAAATAATTATAATAGTAAGTAATAATAATGTTTGCTTTACTCATTCTGCAGATTAACATGTTGATGAAAATGATTATTTTATGATTGCAAAGATATGGTAAATGTAATTTTGCAGATTCCTCCTTACAAAAACTTGATGAAGAACATGGTAGGAGATTGAATCACGCCTCCTCTCAAGGTCTGAGAAGAGCGACTCGGTTCCAAAACTGTTAACCTCAAGAAGGAGAAATTGGTGTCTGGGGTGGAGGAAATTCGAAATTGGTGAGAAAGAAGCCGAAAGTAAAGGTAACTGGTTTAATATCAGAAACAGAGGACTATGAACTATAATTATTAGGAATATAGATGTTAATCCAAATATCCATTTAATATCATTTTGTTTGTTCATGTATTCACTTCTTCTTTCGTTATTACTCTGGTGTTCTCATTCTTAAAATATCATTCTCTCTCATTTTCTCATTGTCATGTTATAGTTCGGTTGATTCTTTAATCTCAGTTTTTCTTCCTCTCCTGGAAATTACTACTCTGAAATGATACGATTTTGATTGATTCATCTGAATTTGACAGTGGGGATTCAAAAATGATGTTTCTTTTGACTATTGAAGAACGATCCTACCATCTGATTGAAGATGTACGAATAATATTTAGGTACTTCTAGAGTTGTTTTTTTTTTTTTGTTTTTTTTTTTATAATAATTCTACAGTCTAGATGAGGCTTGATTTGATTGAGCACAATTAGCCATTTCTTACTATTTTTCGTTGTTGGTTGATGCATATGTTTTATCACTTATTTTTGTTTGCTGGTCGTGAAAAGATAGATTCAGTTGACGTTTCGTTGAAATTATGTCTTTTGAGGTATTCAGTTCTCTTTACTGGATTCAGTGCATTTCGTGGGTCTCTTGCTGGACAGAACTCGGTTCAGTTCTACAAAATATAGAGATGGACCTTTGATGTTCAAGCTTTGTGGCGGTGAGTCATTTTTAAAATTCGCCTTTCCTGATAGCCCTATTTGCAATGTCATCTGTGTTGAGTTATAAATTACAACTTTCTTGCACAGATTCTATCAAACTTACCGATAATGTTGTGAGCTAATCTAATCAATACATGGCAAATTTTGTCTCCTTGCAGATAAAATTTATTGCAGCATAGGGATAGAAGAAATAAGTTATTTCTTCTAATCATAAGCCTTAGTAGCTTTTCTTTCTGACCTTTTATAGTTTCTCAATTATTATACTCCTAATATAATGGAACTTCTTTATGATCATTGAGCTTGCATTTTGATTTTCTGTTTTCATTTTCAGGAAAGAATGCATATCATTTGGTGACACTTAGAAACATGATATGCTTGTGAGAATGTTCTTTTATCAAGGCACCTACAAGAAACTTTACAACTATGGACATCTTACAAATGGTTTTGCAATTAATATTCCCCTTAGCAGGTGAAATGAAGAAGAGCAGGTGAAATCAAGAATAATGAACATGATGCCTCCTCATTTTAGATGATGAACATATGAAGTAATTTAGTGTTCGTATTTATTTGTCCAGTGTTTATAAGTTTACAACTTGATTATTAACATTTTTAATTTAGCAGGTCGCCCCCGCGTAGCGCGGGTCAGCACCTAGTACTAGTAAATGCTGAACACTTACTTCAAAACAATAAAAGCACACATACCATTGTCGAAGTCACGAATTGAAACCCATAAGAGATAGATAAGTGACAAAACTATGAGTAGTCTTGAGTGAAACCAAATGAATTACTGTGATCAAATTAATCAAGCAATAAATTGTTAGTCCTGCAAGTGTATGCTAAGAGTAAGGTCACTATAGTGATAGATGGAAATGAGAAGGCAGTAGAGACGACACTATATCAGATTTTCATCAGCATAAAGTTCCACCATATGCAACTTCTAATCAGATAAGATAGTATGGAGAAATGGCGGCAATAAGGATTATGGACATTGGGCATGCATTCCAATATGCAGAACATTCGAAGATTAGTACACGTAGGAGACGAAGGGGACTCCGAATGAAACATTTTACTTGGACTAGATATAGTTAATGCCATATTTTAATAGGAAAAAAAAGGTTAAGAACACAATAGGGGCTTGAATGTTTGCCAATGTTGCCAAAAGGAGTCTGAATTGAAAAATGGTATTATTAAGGGCCTGAATTTTCATGTTTTTTGTTTTTTCGAGTTTCCGTCCAAATTTTCTGTTAAATGTAACGGAACCACGTGAAATGACAGAATTACCCTTTTGCAATTATTATACAATTTATCAGTTAATTAATGAAATGTGAAATGTCTAAAATACCCCTGCACACTAATTATGCCCTTAAGGCCACCACCGCTCCGGCCACCGCCCCGACGACCACCACCAACACCCCGACTCCGGCAACCACCACCCGGCTCCGGCTACCACCACCCCAACTCCGGCGACCGCCAAAAAAGCTCCGATCGGGGCCATAGAGAGCTCCGATCGGAGCTTTTTTTGCGGTCGCCGGAGTTGGGTGGTGGTCGCCGGAGCTGGGTGGTGGTCGCCGGGTGGTGGTTGCCGGATGGTGGTTGCCGGAGTCGGGGTAGTGGTGGTGGTCGCCGGAGCCGTGGTGGCTTAAAGGGTATTTTCGTCTTTTTAGGTCAAGCATGTGAGGGGCACACTTTGGTCGGAGAGCATTTTCAGGTTTTCAATTTATTTTCGGTCACATGCCAAACATGTGACCACTTTCCATCACTTTTAACAGAAAAAATAGACGGAGACCTCTCATAAAACATAACTCAAAATTCAGGCCCTTAATAATATCATTTTTCAATTCAGACCCCTTTCGGCAACATGGGCAAACATTCAAGCCCCTATTGTGTTCTTAACAAAAAAAAAGGTGGAAGTTGTTATCTGATTCTCTGTTAGATCGATGAGGTTCGTGGATATCCAGACTAATTCGGGACAGTGAGTGGTAAGTGGTGACTTGTGTATATTGTAGTGTTGATGCAGCTAGTAGACATTCAGCTTGAAACGATATACACAATTATTATTATTAATAGAGTTAAATGGTCTTTTGGTGTCATATGTTTGACCAATGTTGGTTTTTAGCCTCATATTTATTAGGCTTTTGTGTCATATGTTTGCATTTTTGTAGACTTTTGGTGCATTTGTTAGTCAACTGTTAAGAATGGCCGCTAAATACTTTTATTTTGTTTAATTAATTTAATTATTCAATTTATATACCTAACTTTTGATTTTTGTAATTTAGTCCCTAAAAAAATCAATTGGACCCAATTGACTGACCCATGGTGCGACCCATGGTGCGACCCACGGTTGGGTCGAACCAAGGCTCGGGTTGCCGGACCTGGGTTACCCCAGCCATGGGTCGAACCATGGTTGGATCAATTGGACCTAGGGTCCAAATGAGTATTTTCAGGGACTAAATTGTAAAAATCAAAAGTCGGGTATATATATTGGAGGACTAAATTGAACAAAATAAAAGTATTTAACAATCAAACTTGATAGTTAACTAACGGATGCACCAAAAGTCTACAAAATGCAAACACACTTTTTAAACTGACTATAGCATTAAAATTAATGTTTTAAACAAAAAATATATGTTTTCCACTTTTCTGAAGCATAAGATTTGTTGTTCGTATTTTAAAGTTGTTTTTTTTTAAATATATATATTTTAAAGTTGTTTAATGCTTAAAAAATAAATATATTATTATTCCGTTAGTTTAATAGAAAAAAGTGAAAATAATTAAAAAAAATTATACCTGGACACCGAATATTTAACATTTGAACAGTAATATACAATATGAATTTAATCATTTAAGCAGTAATATCAAAAGTTCTGGGATGTGATTGGTCATGATGTAATCCATGAGGTCAAAACCTTTTTCGAGACAGGTAATATCCTTCCTAGCTTTTGCTATACCGATATTGTTCTAATATCTAAAGTGCCTAACCCGGTGAACACCACACAATTTAGACCCATTAGCCTTTGTAATTTCAGCTATAAAATTATTTCGAAAATCCTTGTCAATCGGCTAAAACCCCTAATGTCTAAACTCCTAACACCTTTCCAAAGTGCTTTTGTATCTGGCAGGCTCATACACGACAACATTCTTGTTGCACATGAGACATTCCACCATCTGCGGATGAAGAATGGAAGGAAGAGAGAGGAGGCAGCCGTTATGGTTGATATGAACAAGGCTTATGACCGAGTCGAATGGGATTTCTTGCTTGAATTATTGAGGGCATACGGGTTTAGTGACCGGTGGATAGGATGGATCAAAGAGTGCATATCTAAAGTCCGCTATTGTGTGGTGGTGAATGGAAAAAAGACAAATCGGTTTCGACCGTCTCGAGGTGTCCGTCAAGGTGATCCTTTATCGCCTTACCTATTTATTCTTGTGGCCGATGTGTTGTCTAGGCGAATATTGAGCGCGATTGAACAACGGTCATTAATTGGTGTGACGATCAAGAGATCTTGCCCGACTATTCATCATCTTTTATTTGCTGACGACTCGTTATTCTTCATAAAGGCCGATGAGCGAAATGCGAGGTCTTTAAAAGAAATTCTCACGTCATATAGTCGGGCATCGGGACAAAGTATTAATCTCTCAAAGTCGGGTATCTACTTTGGCTCTAACGTGAGGGAAGACACCAAAATGATGGTTGTTAATGTTTTGGGAATCAGTGCGGTAGATAATGCGAGAAAGTACTTGGGATTGCCAACAATATGGGGCCGGTCCAAAAAACAGGCTTTAGCGTTTATTCGAGACCGGGTGATGACCAAGCTAAATGGATGGAAAAATTTGTCCCTTAATCAGGCGGGAAAGGAGGTGCTCATCAAGTCGGTAATAACGGCAATTCCCACTTATGCGATGACTTTGTTCAAGCTCCCAAAAACATGGTGTGAAGAGGTAACGAGTTTAATTGCAAAGTTTTGGTGGGGCCAACATGGAGAAGAACGGAAGATGCATTGGCGTCGATGGAGCCGTATGACCACACCCAAGGTTGAAGGAGGTATGGGTTTTCGAGATTTGTAAATCTTTAATATTGCTATGCTCACCAAGACGGCTTGGCGAGTTCAAAACGAGCCAAGTTCGTTTTGGGTGAAGGTCTTGAAGGGTATATACTTCCCACGCGATGAGTTTATGGATATAAAAAAGGGCGCTCGAGCTTCATGGGCATGGTCGAGCATTCTTGAAGGGCGAGATGTGCTTGCGGATGACGGCTTATGGAGGATCGGCTCAGGTCAGCGTGTCCGCGTCTTTCAGGATGCGTGGGTACCGGGTGTGGAAGGATTTAAATTGAACGTTAATCCGGCTGATCCCTCTATGCGAAATATGGTGGTATTAGAGCTTTTACGACCACCCGAAAATGCTTGGCAATTGCAGCCAATTCAGGAGCTCCTAACGGTAGAAATGTATGATGCCATAAGAGCTATACACGTTTCCTCAAATGGGTCCTTGGATCAGCTCGTATGGCCCACGTCTAAGGAGGGAGATGCAAAGCCCAAGCTCGTCTATCATAGACTCCGTGAGAAAGTACCTCAACAACCGAGTTCGGGAACTTCGACGTCTCATATGGTCTCTAAGAGTGTTTGGGCTGGAATTTGGAAGGGATGTGCACTACCTAAGGTAAAACACTTTCTTTGGAGGTCATTTGCGCGTGCTATTCCGGTTTTCGATGAACTGAATAGAAGGGGGGGCCAATGTATCTCCAATGTGCCCCTTTTGCGATCGGTGCGAAACAATTGATCATGCTCTCTTACAATGCAAATGGACAAAACCAATTTGGTTAGCCGGAGTGGGTATTAGATGGGAGTCGGGAAATGAGCCGCGATGGACGGATTGGTTTGAGGAATTACTTGATATGGAGAAGAGATTGGGGTCGACGGGTGCCATAATAAGACTAAAAGTTGAGACTTTTGTTTGGGAAATATGGAAGGAACGTTGTCGAGCAGTTCACAACCGGGAGCGGCCACAACCTTCCAATGTAGTACAATATGCGTCTCAGCTAGTCGAAGAAACATGGACGGTACTTGCTCGACGAAGATCGGCGGATCGAGAACCTACCATCACCACGTCTGCCACTTGGGTTAAACCTCCTATTGGTAAGATGAAAATCAATTGTGACGGCGCATGGGTGGCAGCAACGAAGAGAAGCGGGATAGGGGTCGTGGCAAGGGACTTCAATGGTGCCTTAATCGACGGGCGGCATGGATTCTTTCGTGACATGAGTGTAGCCAATGTGGAAGCAAAAGCTATCCTCATGGGAGTTCAACTTGCGGTCAATAATGAATGGTAATCAGTGATTATAGAATCTGATTCAGAGTATGTAATCAACCATATCCGAGGGACCGCGGCGACCGGCGATTGGAAGCTAAGTAACATAGTGTCTACCATTCGAAGGCTTGCTCAACAAGTACCCGATATCTCATGGTGTTTTGCTCGACGAAGCGCAAACCGTTGCGCAAACTGGATAGCTTTACAATCCAGAAAGGAGATGTGTCTGATTAATTGGGTTTCCGAACCCCCATCTCCTCTTTCTTCTATTATGCTATTAGACTGTAATGTGGACTGAGTTTGCTATTACTTAATAAAGTTTTATTCATGGCAAAAAAAAAAAAAAAAAATTAAGCAGTAATATAGAATCCAAATCAGCAGTCATAGATGTTCCAAATCAAGAGACAATGGTACATCTTGTAAATAATGTTAACTATAAATTCATTTTCTCTACATATACAATTGGAACTTGTCAAACCATAAATGTTGGACGCTTTATCATTTTTGTTAACATTTTAAATATAGGATAAGATAGGATAGTAATTAGCAATATGACCCTATAGTTGAGGTTCTTAACCCTAATAATAATATAGATAAACTACTATAACTAAAAGCAGCATAATAACAGCCAGTTATCTGTTACCAAAAAAACATGATCATTGAGCAATCAGCAGAAATATATATAATAATAACTTCCAAATACAACCTCATATAAGAAGGAACCAAAGAAGGAAGGAACATTTACATATAAGAAGTAGGGATTATCAAAGGGACGAAACAAATCTCACCTACCTATAGGAGGAGGAGGAGGTCATGACAAAAACCTAGACATCACAATGCTTAACTTGCTGCTTTGTTTCTCAGCAAATACCTACTGCTTTTGCTTTCTTAAGTGCTCTGCTTTTCCTGCAATCATGAGATGGAAGTTCTATTTTTCAAATCATCCCATCTATCATCAAAATAATAAATCAAAACTCACAAGCATAGACATCACATACATCTGTAGACTTGGTTATGTATGAAACCACAACGGTTACATCATCCAGCTTCCCACCATAATAGCGATATCCAGCATCTTGGGCAGCTGTCGAGAATGGGGTTTGTCTGTCTATGTCCAAAGCTCTTTGTCGTGCCAATGCTGCAATTTTCTGAGCAGTCACCTGTGGCCCTAACCCAGCTCTTGACGCATGTACAACCACTGCCGTTATCTCGTTGTTGTAAAGATTGTCAAACAGTCCATCTGTACCAGCAATTATCACGTCTCCCGGTGCAACACCTACTGTTAGGTTCTAAGTTTCAGGTCAACGGGCGGTCGACCTAAACCTTACTCCTCACTGGTGAAACTGCGGGTTCGGTGCTCCTAAGTCCTGTCGTTCTGATCCGTGTCCTTCTGACTCGTCCGGACCGTTGGCGTTTTCGCGGGGTGTTTGGGTCGAAGTTTCGATTTACAATCATTGACGGGGTGATCAAAATAAAATGATTCGGAAGTCAACGGGTTCAAATTGGGCGTATATCCATCACATGCCCCCCGAGTCAACCAATGGCCTGACCCTTGATTGACTCTATTTTAGGATAGTATGACACGCACAATTTGAAGCCGGGATTTTACCTTTTGTCGGAATCCTTACTTACTCATGGATGTGTGTCTCTGACTCTGCCCCCTGTCTTATAAGATAGAGGAATTGCAAATGTCAGAATAGCACGGACACGTGCCCAAGCACGTGTCCGTCTGAGATGGAAATAATAAATCTAATACCGTCACGGGCGTATACTCGGAAAATATACGCTCGTGTGGGGATGCAACATGAATACGACTAAACGAGTCCATGCTTCAATTTCATGCCGGGATAAGTCTAAGTGGAGAAAAATTTTAATTTTGGTCTAAATTTTTTCTAAGTATGGGATACTTAAAATATACCCATGGGGTGTTAACTTGAGTGGAAATATGCCTAACCATAGTCTAAGGGAGGTAAAGATGATAGTTTTCCTTTAACCCTTAGATCTCTTCTAATTTTAAATAGAGGGTTGTGATTATGTCACTTTAAAAAACCCTACACCTTTTCAAATATATAGAGGAGTAAAGAAATTACCTCACTTAGCCACCATTGTCATCTTTTTCTCTTTTCCTCACACTTGGAGACCAAGGGAGGAATTCTTGCACACCAAGGGAGGGGGCCGGCCAGAAATTCCGGTGGAGGAGGTGGAATTCCGGCCAGCAGCTCGGGTAAGGGGAGACCACCGGCACGGGGCGAAGGCGACAGGTGGGCCAGCAGAGGTCGGCGGCGTGACTCCGGCTGGGCGGTGGCTGGACGAAAGGCGGAGCTCGGACCGGCTGGGGCAGGCGACGGCGAGGCGGGACGTGGGTGGCTCCGACCGGCCGGCATCGGGACGTGGCGAGGGTCAGGCGGCCGAGCACAGCTCCGGCGGCGGCGGGACCAGATTTCCGGCGGCCTCGAAATTTGAATTCCGGACCCGTTTATCAAATCGGGTCGGGTTTTCCGAAGGTCCGATCTTTTCCTTTCCGTTACGATACGAAACGCCAATACTTGAATTGCTAATTTTTTATTGCCGATGCTTGATTTCCGATGATTGATTGCCGATGCTTGATTGAATATGTGATTGTCGTAGATTGCCGCCGATTTGGGGAAAGTTTTTTGGCCGGTTGCCCGGAGATAGTTTTTTGTCCGTTTAAACTATTCCCGTTTGAATTTGACGTTGGGGCGCCATTTGTGTGTTGATTCCCGTTGAGGGGCGTAATTGTAATTTTGCCCGGGAACTGATTTTTGGTTCGAGCAAAATTGTCCGATTTTATCGTTGGGGTGTCCTTGGCGCGTGTTTGTTACCTTTATTGGATGCCTTTGAATTTTTGGTTGTTGTTTGTCGTGTGCCGGGGTATGCCCGGTCTTTCCGGAAATCTTCTTGTTTTGACATCTGTCATGCCGTGGCAGGTACTGTATTCGTGGTGGTGTCCCCGTACGCAAACTTTGCAAAGGCGTTACATCCTTCGAAGGATGAGTAAGTTTCTCTTTCTTTGTGTTCGTCGCATTGCTTTCTTTCCTGCCATTAGTTTGGTGTCGAATTCTGAGCCGTATACTGAGCCGGGGTGTTAGTCGGAGCCTGATTCGAGCTTGGAATTTCTCGCTGCCTTTGATTTAGGTCTTGCTGCTTTGTCGGAGAACTACCTGACTAAATCCGATTATAACGAGCATGTTACCTTAGGTGACATTTGTCCCTTAGATGAGCCTTTATATCCCTATCTTCCTTCTTTGGGAAACACCCGCCAGACAGTGACAGAGCCCCCCATGGGGAAGGTTGTTGTTTATCCTTCCCAGATTCGGTTTGGATTGCGGCTGCCTTACTGTGATGATCTTGTAGAATTGAGTAGATTCTTTAGGATCTCCCCTGTGAACCTTGCCCCTAGTGCTATCCGCGTCTAGGTGGGCTTCCGGGTGTTATGCCACTGGTACTCCTGGAAGTATTCATTGGTCTTGTTCCGGTGCTTCTATCGATTCCACTATCAGAGGAAGGTAGGCTTCGCGAGTTTTGTAACTCGCCATCCGTCCCTCAAAGATTCCCGATTTGCTGATTTCGGGTTGAGCGGGGTTGAGTGGGATACTTCTCTTCGTTTCATGGCCCGGAGCGATAACTCGGCGAGCCACTGGGCCAAACATTATTTCTTTATCACGGATCGATATGTTACCTGGCTGGTTTTGAATGAGGATCGGTCAGACGGCTGGCCTGCCTTTGGGGAGTTCTCTTCTGTGGACTTAGAGACTATGAAGACCATCTATGAGAGCCACATGACCCAGTCATACTGCCCCGTGTCCTTGGTGACCGAGACAGATCTTTATGAGGCAGGGATTAGTTTGACTCCTGACTCCGGGGGTTCGGTATGTTACTTAGTCTTCTCATACATTTACTTTCTGCTCTTCCCTTGTAGGTTGGTTTCACGGGAAAACGTATAACGTGCAGGCAGCTCCGGTCGATCTGAGCAAGAGGAGGGCTCCCTCCAGCTCTACTCCGAAGAAGTCCCCTATGCTTGGGAAGACTGCTGGGGCCTCTGGTATACTTCCTTCTTTTTTCCTCTTATGGTATACTTGTGTTTTTTCTTACACTGTTTTCCTTGTATTGTTAGGGCACTCTCCTTTGGTGACCGAGAGAGTTGTCTCTGTGGGCAAGGGCTTTGGACCTTCTAAGTCCAAGTCACGGAGGTCTGACTCTGAGGCCGGGGCCTCGGCTGTCAAGAAGAAGAAGGCTGCAGATCCTCCTCCTCCTGGTGTTCGTCCCCCGACCCTGTCTCGCGACAAAGAGATAGTGGTCGAAGAGGCGCCTTCCCGAGCTGATAAAGGGAAGCGGCCTGTTGGTGATGGTGGAGTGGTCACTGGTTCTCCATCCCCTGCCCCCAGCCGAGGGCACGGTCGTCAGGTTCGATCTTCTCCTTGTCACTGATGCTTCTATGTTTGTATTTTTCTTTATCTTGCTTTGTTTGTATAGGTGGGCCTCCGGCTTTGAGTCGGAAGGATTTTACGCGCCTTACTGATGAGGATATCGTTGGGTCTGAGTGGACTCCTTTTACTGGGTTGAAGGAGTTCCACTTTGATAGTGGATCTTCCTTGCGCACCCCGGAGGTTGGTATCCGTGTGCTTCGCGGTGCCATCCCTCCTGGTGATCGTGCTGCTCAGCCTAAGTCTCCTAGGGAGACCCGGCGTTTCGTTCAGGGTGTATTATCCCGTTATGTGCCTGTGAGTGGTGTCTCTCTTCCCCTTTTTACTTTCATGTGGTTGCTTTTCCAGTTACTCATCCCTTGTTAAATTTTCAGGGTATGTCTGACATGGTGAACATGTCGTCCCTTGTGCTTGAGCTATCCGATGAGAAGAAGGCTCTTGAGGATAGCCAGGTATCCCTGAAGGCGGAGCTTGCCACTGCCACTGAGAAGGCTCGCCTGTCTGACCTGAAGATGCAGGAGCACAGGGACCAAGTGTCTTTACTTGAGACTACCGTAGGTAGCTTGTGCCGTGAGGCTGATGTCGCATCTTCACTCCATTCTGAGGAGTTGAGGAAACTTGAGGCAAGGTGCCGGGCAGAGGAGAGAGCTGTTGCAGTGTCTGAGTACAAGGCTTCCTCTGCCTTTACTGCTGATTACAGTGTGCGGCTGACTCAGGAGATGAACCAGTTTGGCGAGTATCTTGCTGACCATATTTTTCGTATTGATCCCCAGTTTCCGGTCGCCGATCTGGGTGACTTTGGACCGTACGCTACTGGTTATATGGCTGTCCTTAGGGGTTAGGCTGCTGTTGCTGACGAGCCTGCCCCTGCACAGGTGGATGCTACACCTGTGGATATTGACACTTCAGACTCTTCCTCCTCTTCCTCTATCTCTGCTGGTGGTTCGTCCTCAGGGGGTCAGGGCCGTGAGGACTCTCCAGAGGGCTCTGGTTGATGTACTGACATCTTTCTATCTTTGTATATACAACTATACTTTTCCTCCCCTTTGATGGGTTGAGTATCTTTTGGGATTGCTGTACTTTGGATTTTGTGTTGCTTTCTTTCTTCGTATGGTATTGTTGGCAGTGTATGGAACACTTGCCTTTTGATGGGTACTTCGTATGCTTCTGTATGTATTCCTTTGATCATGGACTCTTCCTTTTGTTGTGTTTTCCTTTACTTATCATTCTTTTTTCCTTTACATCATACCTGCCATCTCATCAAGGAAAAAATATTATGTGTTCTTTATACAACTTTACTTTGCCATTATTTTCTCATGGGTTCCTTCTTAGTATGGTGCAATGATCTCTTCTGATACCCTTTGAATGGTGTGTATGATACTGTTAGACCAAAGATACGCTCTTGGTGGGCGTCGAATCTGTTCACGAGACAGGCTCTCGGAGGGCACTTAACGTTTCGCAGGATAGGCTCCCGGAGGGCACCAGTTAGACCAAAGATACGCTCCTGGTGGGCGTCGAATCTGGTAGTTTGAAATCTACCTCAAGATACGCTCTTGGGGGTGTCGAATCTGGTAGTTTGAAATCTACCTCAAGATACGCTCTTGGGGGCGTCGAAGGTCGTAGTTTTTAGAAACCACTCTCAAGATACGCTCTTGGGGGCGTCGAAATTCGTAGTTTTTTGAAACCACTCTCAAGATACGCTCTTGGGGGCGTCGAAGTTTGTAGTTTTTGGAAACCACTCTCAAGATACGCTCTTGGGGGCGTCGAAATTCGTAGTTTTTTGAAACCACTCTCAAGATACACTCTTGGGGGCGTCGAAGGTCGTAGTATGAAAACTACTCTCAAGATACGCTCTTGGGGGCGTCGAAGGTCGTAGTATGAAAACTACTCTCAAGATACGCTCTTGGGGGCGTCGAAGGTCGTAGTATGAAAACTACTCTCAAGATACGCTCTTGGGGGCGTTGAGGGTGTTACTGACTTGGAAGTCATATCTGTGTAAGGATAACATAATGATTGTGTCACCACCTTCTTTGAAAGATACTTTTGAGTAACTTCTACTTCATTAGGAGCATTCATGCTTTATGTACACTTGGGGTGTCTTGGGTGGATCAAGATACCCTTTGGAGGAAATCAAAGATAGTTGTAGAGTCGGAGTAACCTCTTGAGTTCTCCTTCTCAAAAGTTGTTTTTGGAAAACTTAAAATGCTTGAACGTGCTAAGTGCTGAATATGAAACTAAGGATATGGGGTGGTGAGTTCGTCTGTTGCCACGTACTCCTTTAGGCTTCCTTTGTAAATCATCTCATCCACTTCTATCTTCAACACCATGCAATCATTGGTTTGATGCCCCCAGGTCCCATGGTACTCACACCAACCCTGTGCATCTCTTCCTAGGAAGGCCTTGCCCTCCTCTTTTCATGTGGGTAGCTCTTCCTTGAGGTACTTCTGAAAAATTTCTTCTATCTTCACTGTGAGGGGTGTGAATTTGAAGTTTACACCTCCTTCCAGTGTGTCAGTCTCTCTTCCTTCTTCCCGGACTTCTTCCAGTTGCCCTATCTCTTTTGCGAACGCCTTGTCCAGCTTCTCTTTGAGCTCCCTCATTGTGCTTGTCATGACCACCTCATAGAGTCCTCCATATGCTTCAAATGAGGTTGGATGCATGTTTCTAAGGAAGGCCCTTACGGCCTCTCTTCTTGTGATATCCATGCTTGCACCATAGCTGAAGAATCTCTCAAAGTAACTTGATATGGACTCCCTTGGCATTTGCTTAATGTCATCTATATATCGGAAACCCCTTTCAATGGATTCCCTTGTTCTCTTTCCTTCGGCACTCTCTGGCTGCCAGGGTATGCTTGTTACCCTTATAGCCTTACCTCTCTGCTTCTTCTTAGCTAGTCTTTGAAAGAACTGCCTACTCAAGAGGAGTGCAATTCCCTTTTTCATCTTTCCCTGCCTTGGCCCTTTCATCACCTTCTCTTTATCTTGGATGGCCCCCGTCATGACCATAGCCACTGTGTCTGACTTGTGTGATCCACGTCTCATGGAGTTGACGTAGCATTGCCTTGCAGTGCGTTGATCACCCAATACTTCTCCAATTCCGTTTTCAGTGATGTACTTCAGCTTCTGATGCACCGTAGAAGGCACAATTTCATATGGATTTATAGTTGTTCTTCCTAAGATCCCATTGTAGGCTCCTAGGCTTTCAACCACCATGAAGTTGACGTTCACTCTCAGCTGTGTCCATCCTTGGCCCATGGTCACTGGCAGGGTTATCATTCCCAAGGGATAGCTTGTTGCCCCTGAGAAGCCAACAAAGGGGAAATTGACTGGCTTGATGTCTGCCTTTGTTTTTCCTATCTCTTCCAGGACCCTTAGGCTTAGGAGGTCTGCAGAGCTGCCCCCATCTACCAGTATTCTTTTTACATCGAAGTTATCGATGTCCATTGTGATGACTAAAGCATCGTCATGTGGGAAAACAATATGGCTCTTATCCTTCTCCGAAAACTCAATCTTCATTTCTTCTCCTTCTCGTGGCCTCTTTCTCCACTTTGGTACTGAGCCTAGCTTGGATGCATAAACTTCCCTTGCATTAGCTGTTGGGCCACCTGATGTCACTCCTCCATGTATCATGTTTATAGTCCCCTCTTGTTAGGTGGAGGATTATAATCTACCTTGTTTTTGCCTTTGTCCTTGTATGGCCCTAGCTGTATGCTGTTGCCACCGTGATCAACAAACTGTATTAGCTCCCCCTCTGGATGATATTGTTGATGCTTAGCTTCAAGCTAAAGCATTCGTTCGTATCATGCCCATATGCCTCATGGTTATCACACCATCTATCCTTGTGTGTCCCTACCATTGGCGCTCTCCATCTTCCGGGGGGCGACCATAGTTTCTGATTTCTCATCTCTTTTAGGACCACTGCTGGGGTGGTGTTCAATGGTATGAACTTGATGACATTTATTTCCCTAGCCTTCAGTGGCTCAGCTATCTGATTTCTTTGCTGAGGCGGACGCCATTCCTATTGCCTTACGGGTTGAGGTGCCTGAGGTGGCTTTCCCTTATTCTGCTTTGTGTTGTCCTCCTTAGCTGCTTGAATCTTGGCTTTCTTACTCACCATGTGCCTCTCCAGGTCTATATGAGATTTTACTCTCCCTGCTAGCTCCTCTAAGGTGCTTGCCGGTTTCTTGGCCATCTTCTCTGCCAGTGTGGACCCGAAGCGGCCTAGGTTTCTTATAAAGGCTCTTATTATTTCACCCTCGGTGATATCGCCCTGTATGTCTGCTATGTTCTGGTTGAACCTAGTGTAGTAATCAGCCAAGGATTCATCATTTTCTTGCTTCACATCATCTAGGGAGCCTGTTCCTTTAAGTAGCTTCCTTTCTCCTAGATATCTCTGAAGAAATTTCGCCTTTAGCTGCGCCCATGAGTGGATGCTCTCGGTAGGTAGGCTAAAAAACCAATGTGACGCCACCCCTGATAGGGTGTTTGGAAATAGGAGTGCCTTGTATCGGTCATCAGTAGTTCTCCCGAATAGAGAGGCTTCATGCTGTTGAATGTGCTCCAAAGGGTCTCCCTTGCCATTGTACTTTGCTATCTGTATTGTATGCAAGGAGTATGGCACTTTGTTCATTTCCAACTCCCTCGTGAAGGGGTGGTTCGTGTTGTCACTCAGGCAATGCAGTCCATTTCTTTTTGACTCATTCATCTTTCTCACTATCATGGCTTATATCTCCTTCGGGGTAATCATCACCGGCGATGGAGTATAGTCTCTCTGATATCCTCCATAGTTGTAAACTTGGCTTGCTGGGATTCTTTGTCCCTGCTGGTACGGACTGTAGGCGTATCCCTGATATCCCTGCTGGGGTACTTGGTGGAATTCCTGCCTCCTTGGAGGTCTTGCTTGTCTGTCTGCCCCCAGCGGGGTGTAAGCCCGCTGTGTCTGTTGTTGCCTTGGAGGCACAAAGTGCTGCCTTCCCTCTGGGGGTGGCCCTTGGTTATCCCTCCTTTGTTCTTCTCGCTGCCCTGTTCGAGGGTGCGAGTGGTGTTCTTCTTCTGGGACATGTTCTTCCTCGTGAACTTGTTCTTCTTCATGCTGGTGTTGCCTTCCCTGCCTGTTCCTCAGAGTCTCTCTGTAGGCTAGTAGCTCATCCAATGCGCTCATCAACCCCGGAGTCACTGTATGTGCTCCTTGTGTGTATGCTGACCTTGTGTTGGTTGTGTGGGCGCGATTGTCGTTCCTTTTAGCCGGCATCCCATATGGATATCCTTGAGGTTGTGCCTCATAGTAGTATCCCTGAGGAGGTGTCGTGTACTGGGATGGCACTCCCTGTTGCTCCCCCTCTCTTTGTGGCCTCCTTGCCAATGGAGTTGAGGTTGTGGAAGACTCAGCCCCAGCTGGGCTTGAGGGTCCTCCTTCCTGGTTGTTAGGCTGGGGTGCCTGTGGGGTTACCTGAGGCTCTGGGTGTACAGGTTGTTTCTCTGGGTTAGGCTGCCTTGCTGGAGGTATAGGCTGTCTCCCTCGCCTATTGCCCCAGGTGGGCGGTGATGCCTAGATGCTAAGCCGTTCGTCATCGCTCTCGTTATTGCCAGGCTTTCTGTTCGAAGCCCACGGACGGCGCCAAGTGTTAGGTTCTAAGTTTCAGGTCAACGGGCGGTCGACCTAAACCTTACTCCCCACTGGTGAAACTGCGGGTTCGGTGCTCCTAAGTCCTGTCGTTCTGATCCGTGTCCTTCTGTCCTTCGCCTTCTCTTCTCCACGTGCCCTGCAAGATGGGCAATATCAAGCACGGAGGAGGGTGGTGCTTGATGTACCCTCTCCGATGCTTAAGTCAATACGTTTCTTAGAGAGATAAAGCTTAGAGCGATGTCAGAGCTAAAATGCACACTTAGCCAAGATGTTCAAATGAATGGTGGAAAGGTTGTATTTATAGGTAACGGTGTCATTAAGGTGGCTTAATGACATCGTTAACCTTTAAACACAATTAATTAGCCCTTAATCTCGTAATTAAAACCTTAAAGCACGGAGAGGTTGGCGGGAATAAACTGAGTATCGGAGTCGGGAAACGGTGCCGGGGCCCTTGGGGGGGAGAAAATCCGACCCCCAAGGGTAGGGGTTGGGTGTGGCCACCCAACCCCTCCCTAGGGGAGATAGGGTTGGCCAACCCTATCTCCCCTAGGGGAGATCGGGTTGGCCTACCCGATCTCCCCTAGGGGAGGTCGGGTGTGGCCACCCGACCTCACCTAGGTGAGTCTGCCTCGGTCCGGACGAGTATTTTGGCCTCGTCCGGACCGTTGGCGTTTTCGCGGGGTGTTTGGGTCGAAGTTTTGATTTACAATCATTGATGGGATGATCAAAATAAAACGATTCGGAAGTCAACGGGTTCAAATTGGGCGTATATCCATCACCTACATCATCAACTCTTCAACTAATGCCACACCTTTCTCTTTTCTAAATATATATATATTCATCTAGTCTAGGCTCAGTAAAGGACTCAGGCCATAAGAGGAAATATATCAGAGATATACTATGCTTTACCTGACCAGAACTAGGTTTATCTTCATTGCTTCCAAACTCCAGCTGATATGTGAGATTAAAATCATGCTGCTGAACAGGAGACTGGAAAACTGTACATCCATCACGCACCACCATAAACCCGCTGTCCCCGATATTAATTGCATGGAGACCCTGAATAATTGCAACACACCAGACAACATTTGTCCAAAGAGAATCAACCAATTTACTCTAAAAGAAGAAAAGGAGATTCTTCTCTAACTATCTTAAACATCGTGTCCTCAAACTGAAACTGTCATGGCCCAGTGGAAGCGACCAAACACATGGCATCATAAACATTAATAACAAAGATTTTCAGATAAATCTGAATAGATTAAGGCAGTCCACACATAAAAAGACGTCTCTTTGGAGAAAGAACCGTCATGCTTCCCTAAGCACTCAAGCAGGATTGTGCATTACCTGATCTGCAAGTGCAATAATGCATGCTGTTGAGGAACCCTTTTCTTTTGTGCTATAATATGCTTTCTCTAGAACTCTGAATGGATCAACAGAGCCCTTAGGCTCCTCTTGGATTGCACTGACAGAGTTAGACATGAGCTCTCTAGAATATAACCCAAATCAATACCATACTCAGCCCAGCCACCAACACCATCCGCCACACCTATTGCATGTTCATCTGTACAGATAAAGTGTGCATCCTCTCCACCAGTTTCTTCTTTTTCAGGATGAGGTAAGTAGCAGGATCCTGACAGTAACTGCAGGTTTTTGCTGGGTATATTTCCTCTGAGGACACGAGAAGACAAAACAATCAAGATAAAGCCTGTAACTGTATCGCTTTATCTATATATCACAACAAAGTAAATACCAAAAAAAAAAAAAAAACTGAAACAAGGGACATACTCTTCTGACGAAATGGAGGAGCTGGAGAGCTGTTCCTCCCGGCCAGAATTATCAAAGGTTACATCAGAAGCAGTGCCTGCTGAGAAATATCTAAACGGTGACATATAGAAATCTCTGATTCCTGATTCTACATTAAATCCTGACCTGCATCGTTCTTTCATAGCATTTAAGAAATAGTACCCATAAAGTTGATACTTATTGGGTTGCTCTGTGTTCTTCAGATTCATAGTAACTCCTTTACAAATCTTAGAACTTCTACTGCTATAAGATGTACCATGACATTTAGATGACACGTTAAGTTTGTGTCTTGAAATGAATCTATCCACTAGGAAACCACTTGACACAGTTCCAGAACCACGTGCAGCCATTGATTTATTCAGTGAAATGAAACCCTCCGAGGATTGACTACTATTGGAGAATATGTGATCGACGTGATATCCACAAACCTGAAACGGAGGGCCTGATAAAGATGGAGTTGAAAAAGTTCGCGAAAGTGCACTAACAACAGAAATGTTCCTTCTTTGATTAGCTATTTGTGAATCTGATCCTGCTGCAGAAACAGTACCAGGTCGTAGAAGTGTATTCAGGTCAGCAACTGCAGAAAATGGCACCGAGCGAAATAATCTTGAATTCCCAAGCCAGAATTTCCCTTGCACAGCTATAACTTCCATTGAACATTGAATAGCACCATCATGCTCTATAACTGATTTCTTAATTTCATTTTGCAAAGCAGACCTCACCTTCGAAAGATAGGAAGATGGCATTTTAACCCCTTGAATGAACCGTTTCTTGAAAGTTGAACCACTCTTCTACTATAGACAACAGATGTTACCATAACTTCAAATACATCTACTTTTGGTTAATTGATGCTTGCCACGGTCCCATCAATAACCTATGAGCAACATATATAAAATAATGAGATATAGGCATAAAAAGCTGGAGAGTAATCATCAGAGAACAAACATTAACAAGGCCAAATTAAAATTCAAAAGAAGATAATTGATTCAACAAGAGCAGCCTCCAGATGTTATCCCTCAATCAGGATCCTGATTGATCCTTAGGTATTTTTGTAGATTCATGGTTCCAATATTAAAAAAATTATGGCATACCTGGTGCTGAATACTCTCTAAGACGGTACCCAATACTTTAGCTTCCTTAGGTAATATGAGGAAGCCTGCGACTTTGTTAATTCCTATTATCTATATAAGTTATCTTGGCTACCAAGAAATTTACAAAACTTGGGACTTTGAGATTGTAAAATGAGTAGACACTTATCTAGATTGACACCAAAAGTTCAATGGTAATTGCAAGATATGAACTAGCAAAGCAGCTAAGCAGCATTTAGTATCTTATTTGCTCATGCTCAAATTCAGTAACTACATTGGTAAAACCTTTGAATAATGCACGAATTTGTAAATTGAAATCAGACCAATTTAAACTATTAACACAAAGTAACACTGCATGGTTAATTAATTATACCTGATTTTATTCTCAAAGTTTCACTTATTTACCTCGCACTAAGAACCGATTACGCGATTCGATCGGATATGTGCACACAGGTTTGCTACTTAACTTAAATCAAAAAACGGGCCAGCAAATCTAGAACGCAGTTCACCAGAAACCGCCCTAAACAAAGAAAAAACAAACGACTGCATAAGAATCAAAATATACCTGTCTTGAACAAACGTCTTCTTTTCTGTACACTTGTCCAGCGCCTTTGCCTTAGAAGCTACAGGAAAGGAAATACCTCCACCGCCTCAGCAGTGAGCTTAGCGAATCAAACAACAAATCCGCAGATCGCGTATACGCAATCAACCGCAGAATGATCTTCAAGCTCGGCAGGAGAGTTGTGTGAATCTCTTGAATGGCCCAGAGAGAAGCGCAATAGGTAAAATTGATGGCGCGAGCATGCGCGAGACTGAAGGAAGAGGAGAATAATATAATAAATAAACCCTATAAATTTGTGGCGAGGTGGAAAGGAAGTAAGTGATAGCTGCGGCTTCTGAGGTCAATGTATACGTAGTTACGTACATTGACTTGTCCAGCGTTAGAGGAAGTCCTGAAGTTTTTTTTTTTACAGTTTTCCCTTTTTACCCCGTCCTTTTTCAAACCAATGCTCATGTGCGTAAGTATGGAGAGGGGTAGTTCAGTTAGTCTGGGTTTGGCGCTTATCTATGGTGACGCAATACAATACCAAACGTCCCCTTTATTTAGCTTCTCATCTCCATTCCACAATTTTCGGGAAAAACAAATATAAAGAGGAGAAATTATTCTATGGCTGGGATCTACCACGTGTCGCTGACGTGTTAGATCTTCAACCATTGAGATCGTGCCATGTGTTAAAAGAGAGAGTAGAATACTACACATGACATAATCTCAATAGTTGAAGGTCTACCACGTAAGCAACACGTGGTAGATCCGATCCATAGAATAATTTCTCATATAAAGAGTATCACGTTTATGGCCATATTATTAATCCTTATTTTATTTTAATAATATTACTTATTAATTTAGTTATTAAAAAAAAGTAATTTCATATTTAATATATGGTTATTATGAAGGAAAAAGTCCATTTACACGTACGTAGCGGCCCCCTCTAAAGGATTAGTAAATTCTCTCAAAAACTCCCAAACCCTAGTTTTTCCCTTTGTCTTTCCTCTCTTCCGCCGCAACTAATTTTCTTCAACCACCCACTACCAAAAGATCTCTTTTTACTAGTTCTCCTCCCTTTAACTTCAAATCATCTACTGTATGAGGCCCTCTCTTCGATCCATCCAGGATATTCGTTACAGCCGCTCGCACGATAGCCGTGGCCATCGAACTTGCTAGGAGACGCCGGAGTCCATTCGTTAAGTCTTTTGAGCCACGTCCAGCACGCTCAGATGCTCCGTCGAGTTTCAACCGTACCGGGATTTGGCACCCTCGTTGGGTCGACCAGCTGAGGACGAGCCTCCGTTACTTGGCTAAATCCACTCTTGACTGTCGACCATGCTTGTTTCCCATTCTGACCTACTACCGACCTTCATGGACCTAGGCCCTCTGTCATTACCACCGCCAAAATCCTCATCAAGCGCCGCTCATTCACCAAGTATTTGCTCCACAACTACAGTCGCCCTCTCGACGATATTTTCTTGCTTGCCCAGCTCTACTCCGCCGTGCAAATCTGGAAGCCGCGACCCTCTTTCACGCAACCACATGCGCAGAGGCCATCTCCCTGGCCACCACCACTGTTGACCATGTACCCCAATCCGAAGAACACCTGCGTTCAGTCGCTTTACCCGCTACAGTTTTATTACTATACGATTCTGACAGAGCCACTACAACCCCTGATTGATGGCCGAAACTGCCGGGTAGACTCTGTTCCCTCTGGAGCTTGGTCTCTGTTCTTATTAGGGACATGGTTCATTACTAAGGATCATACTGAGGTATGTAGCTTTTTACCTGACTTCCATTGCTTTAGTGGCCCTAAGCATCTATTTACACTACCTGCCTTGAAACAGTACCAATTGGATAACTGCATGATGATCCTGATCTGGTGGCTGCAAGACCGTGATAAGTTCTTTGCCGATGACTTTGTTCATCGATTTAAACTGAAATGTCTATTTTTCACCATGCTCAATGGACACTACTCAGCCCACTCACCTCATGCACCTTCAGTTTGGAACTCTGACTATACTTACTCAACAATCAACCACACATTTAGAGATCCCATATACTTCCCTTCACTACACATTGGACATGCCTCAGTTTTCCCTGAGCTAACTGAGATTTGTCCCCTTAAACTACTTCTCTTTGAGAAGTTGGGCTCCTTTGACACGCCCGACGAGTGTCAGTCCTTTTTGGATGTTCCTCAACGAGCCGTGTATCATTAGACCAGTCTTTGGCTATGTTTACCACCGAAGGTTCCCGAACCTGCTTGTTCGCTAGATTTGTTGTAATTTAGTTGGGTTGGGTGTTCATTCTGGTTTCATCTCGACCCCCGTCATGACAACCTTCCTTGAAATACAATTGATCGTTCTTCATGTTTTGGGCATACTTTTTGAAAACATAAGACGATTAATTGCCACTTTATTGTTATTTATCAAGTAGTAACCCTCTTTTCTAGGAGAATTTAGCAGACGAAATAGGCCTTCTTTTGACAATAGCAAGACCAGCGGTGTTAGGACGTGTGTATCGGGGCGACGTGGTGTCGACCCGAATGTCAGTCTCACGGGTGAAATTCTTTTCTTCGTGATCCGTTTCCTTCGTGATATCGGGTAATTGGTATTTCGGGTCGGCGTACGCCAGAGCGTCGGACTGTCATCCTGTCGCAGTGTTGGGGTGTCAGACTGTTGGATTTGGAATTTTGGAGTGTCGGGGTGTCGGACTGTTGGAGTCGGTCTGTCGGAGGTTTGCGAGCCCTTGAAATGACTAAGTGTTTGGGTGTCCGTATACGTAGTCGTTCGCACGTCAGGGCGGTGATGCCCCCGGAGTGTCGGGACGTTATCCCCTATTGTGTCTGCACACGTATTCCTCATGGTGTTTGCACGCGCCTTGTCGTATACGCGCACTCTTTGTAGTGTGTGCGCGTTCCTTTACGTTCCTTTGTCTTCACAATCTGTTTCCTTGCGAACCTGCACAAGGGGCAGTATCGAGTATGGAGAGGGGTGTGGGGTGGTGCTCGATGAGCCCTCTCCAATGTTAAAGTAAGTACAGTATTCTAGAGAGAGTCTAGAGAGAAGGCAGAGCTAAAATGAGTAAAATTGCAACATGATGAAAATGAATAGAACTTGAGCACTATATATAGGTTTCGAGGGGATTAAGGTGGTTTAATTGCACCGTTAATCCCTAAACACACTTAATTAATAGATAACAGAGGGATTAATCCTTTAAAAGCATGGAGAGGTTGGTGAAAATGTCTAAGTGTCAGATGGGTAAAAACGATGTCAGGACTCCGCGGGAAGAGGTTCGGGATGTCGCACACGCCTTTGGGGGGGGGGGGGGGTACGGCGTCCGGGCAGGATCTCGAGACCTTCGGGGTCGGATGAAAAATATGACCCCTAGGAGAGATCGGGCCAGCTGGTCCGATCCCACCTTGGTGAGATCGGTCCAGCAGGTCCGATCTCACCTAAGTGAGGTCGGGCCAGCGGATAGGTCCAGACGAGTATTTTTTGCTCGTCCGGGCCATTCGCGCTGTGGGTAATGTGTTCGGGTCAAAGTTTCGAATTATAATCGTAAGTGGGGTGGCCAAAATAAGACAATCCGAATTAAAGCGGGTTCAAATTGGGCGTATACACATGCCCCCGAGTCAACCAACGATCTAACCTTTGATTGAATCTATTTTATGATGAGATGACACGCGCAATTTGAAGCCGCGGTTTTACCTCTTGACGAATCATTTGTTTGTCCATAGGCGCGTTTTCCGTGCCTTGTCCTCTGTTCCACAAAATAGAGGAATTGTAAACGTTAGAGTAAACGTGCACGTGCATAGACACGTGTCCGTAAAATATGGATGTAATGAAAATTCAATCTCTTCGTGTATACATTTTAAAAATGCTAATATACATGGGAATGCAATGCAATCATGATTATGGGTTGATGCAGTCCAATTTTATGATACCGTAATCCATGAGTGCACGTGTGAAGGGGTTCCACGTGTAAAAGATATTTGAATCATGTCTAAAAGAATTTCGAAGTATGGGAATGTAAAAAATATGCATATAAAAAAGCTAACTTGAGTGAACATGGATATATCATGAACATGAGGGTGTATACTAGCATACATGCAAGTAAAACCACAAGTATGGAAGTGAGTGTAGACATGCAATTGTATTCATGAATGTATGAATGTCGAGTGTACATGCGTGGAGCGTCGAGATTACCAATGTAATGCAATCATATACATGTGCGTACGTGTACTGAGTATGCGTATGGAGGTGGACAATGCACCTCCTCTTGAAAAGCCTTTATGAATGACGTTTGTATTGGATAGTCTACGCCCAATTCGCAGGGGTGGTGAAGTATTGTTGTTAGTGCTCATGGTGTGCTTGTCATGGCTTTTTGTTCGAAACCTGCAGACGACGCCAAGTGTTAGGACGTGTGTATCGGGGCGATTGGATGTCGATCCGAATGACAGTCTCACATGTGAAATTATTCTCTTTACGATCTGTTTCCTTCCTCTCGCAATCTGTTTCCTTCCGTTCTTTTCGCGGTCCGTCTCCTCGCGAACCTGCACGAGGGGTAAGCCGGGGGTGAAACCGGCGAACCCTCTTCGATGCCTAAATTAGTACAATTTCTAGAGAGAGAAAGTAGAGAGAATGCAGAGCTCAAGATGCGTGATAAAATATCACGTCCTCAAATGAAATGAGGTTGGGTCCTATATATAGGCTCAAAGGAGATTAAGGCGGTTAATGACATCGTTAACCCCTAAATGAGCTTAATTAACAAGTAATGAAGGGATTAGACCCTAGCAAGCATGGGAGAGTTCGGGGTATTGTATAAGAGTTGGATATGCAAAATGAGGTCGGGTCGCCGCGTGGGGCGGTTTTGATGATAGTGTCCCGGATGCCGCGCACACCCCTTGGGTGGGGATATTGCGCTCTCGGAAAAGTGTCAGAACCTTCGAGGTCGGACTGAAAGTCTGACCTCCAAGGCTTGGGATCGGACCAGCTGGTCCGGTCTCCCCTAGGGGAGATTGGACAGACCAGCAACGTCTCTGGACAGGTGTTTTTTTCCCGTTCGGACCGATTTGCCGCGGATGACGTGTTCGGGTCAAAGTTTCGATTTATAATCGAGTGTGGGGTTATCAAAATAGCATAATCTGAACTAAAACGGGTCCAAACTGGACGTATATCCATCACATTGGATATGCCCGTTCGTCAGTGCAGCGTGTCAGGCTTTTCAAGATAATGAACATATCATTAGCAGATATAGCCAGACTTCTGCATAGTGTAGCATTACAGATTAACATATATTACTAAATGTGACATTTAGAAAAAGTCTTATTAAGCATAATGTGGCAGATGAGAGTTCCAAATGATTCTAAAAGAGACTCGTTCATCTATGTTATCGATTAACTTATGCTTTGATCATGATAAGCAAAACCAACTCAATTACTGCTGCAGAGCTTTATGAGTTGAGGTGTAGAATTCAAAACTGTACTGTATCCAATAGAGATTATTATAACTAAAGAACACACCTTGATGTTATTAGATGCTTCTTTTACCCGACCGTCTTCATCAACTCACGCACCTAAAAAGAGCTAACCAAAGAAATTTTTTTAACTACACAAATCGATTCGAGTCGTTGATTCGATTTTTAAAAAAGAAAATAATTTTTTTTATTTATTTATTAAAAACTTGATAAAGAATATGAAGAATACAAAAAGAACACGATGAAACACTTGAATTTATGTAATGTAAGATAATTGTTTTTTTTATAAATACGTAATCACATTCGATCTAACATAAATGATTAAAAAAAAGTTTGAACCATTTAGTTACATTCCAGAACAAATATAAGTGACTGAAAAAATAAATTTAAATCATTTAATTATATTCCAAAATGTATATAACTAAACAATTCCGTAAAAAAACAAAGGTAATTATTTAATTACGTTCAACGAATATAAGTAATTTTTTTTTTTTCGCTGAGAACAAATGTAAATAATTAAATAATGTATTATACTATTAACCACATCTATATAGTAAAGAGTAAAGATATCTTAATAATATATATATATCTTAATATATTATTATTATAAATAAATCGATTATAGCCTCAGTCGGATTTCCGGCAGATTGCGAATCCGGAGCTCCCTTCTCCACTCGACCGAAAGAGCAGCTGTGTAGTCATTCTGATCTGGTTAGGGTTTCCAGGGTCCTTGTGGAATCGGATCTTGCAGTTATAATCATGGAGGGTGCCCTTGCCGGTGCCTCGGCGATTGCGGACCAGAGGCAGAAGATCGAGCAGTACAAGCATATTCTTGCATCCGTTATCTCGTCCAGTGACATTGCGCAGTCAAAAATGTTCATCGATCACAGTAAGACTCTCGTTTACTCTCTCGCTTAGTACTAACCTTCGGTTTGTTCGGCTGACTTGTGACGGCATTTGTTTTGTGCTTGCAGTGCTATCAGCTGATACGCCATTGGTGGTGTCCAGACAGCTGCTGCAGAATTTTGCTCAGGAACTGGGGACGCTAGCGGCCGACATTCAGAAGGAGATCGCGCATTATACGCTAGCGCAAATACAACCTAGGGTTGTGTCATTCGAAGAACAGGTTAGTCGTTAGCCCTGTGTTAGTGTCTTTTAGAAAAAAAAAAAAAAAAAAAACTAAGTAGTAACCTGCTGGTGCAATTGTGTCCTTGCGTAATAATAAGTATCAGTAATCTACCTGTTTCGTTTTTTTTTTATGTACTCCGTGATGTTATTTCAAATATGGAATTCAATTTCAGTCGTGAAAAATCGATAAAGCTTTTTTAGTTATGATTTTTAATGCGGAATCATCTGAGACTGAGACTCAACTGTCTCAACTTACAGTTTCTTTTTATTCTCTAATAATAAGAACTTGCACTCTAATGCTTATGGGTTTTGTTTTCCATTTGAGATAAACGTGTCGGGAGTAGCCAGGTTTGGCACATAAATAGAAGGAATGTTTTAAATATTTATTGAATGATTTTTTCTTTTGCCAAATATTGAATGACTTCATTTGGTTTGTTTAACTGATTTATCCTTCAAAGACTCAGTTCACTGATTGAAATGCAGGTATTAGTTATCAGAGAGAAACTTGCAGAGTTGTATGAGTCAGAGCAGCAGTGGTCAAAAGCAGCTCAAATGCTAAGTGGCATAGATCTTGATTCATCAATGAGGTGAGGAAGAAAAATGCTAGTCAAATTTGACTGATGCACAAATATGGTCATAGACCTTTTCTTTATTATTATTAAACCAATGATTACCAGTTTCACTTATCCCATGACTTGGTATCGGATCAGGATGATTGATGACACATTCAGATTGTCGAAGTGTGTGCAAATTGCTCGGTTGTATCTTGAGGTACTTTGTTTACTGCAAAAATATAAACTCCATTTAATTTAAATAAAGCCATCATTATTTACGTATCTTCCAGACGGTCGGCGGAGGCTGCAACTCCAGATATGTAAAAATGATTTGGAGTCTCATTTCACACTTTTGACATCAATAATGGTGGCAATATATTTTGTCTGATCAATTATCACTGCTCTCAGTTTGATGCTTGTTTTGTAGGATGATGATGCTGTTAATGCAGAAGCTTTCATTAACAAAGCATCATTTTTGGTCAGCAGCAGTCAGCATGAAGTGTTGAACTTACAGTACAAAGTATGTGGAGCAAGTTATATAGTAGATATTGAATGTGTGTGGGGTGAGCGAATTCTCTAAATTGGTTTCATCCTGCAGGTTTGTTATGCAAGGATTCTAGATCTCAAGAGGAAATTCTTGGAAGCAGCTCTACGTTATTACGACATATCTCAAATTGAGAAACGACAAATCGGAGATGAGTAAGCACACAATTATTATTCTTTAGATTCTATCTGGTAATGCAGTATGGCACTGAAACTAGTCTGTGTAACTAATGATAACTAAAACTTTAGTAAGCACTTTGTGTTATTCTCAAGTCACTCTCTCACAGCTTTAATGACAATGAATTCTTTGTGTCTCGTTTAAGAGAAATAGATGAGGAGGCACTTGAGCAAGCTCTTTCTGCTGCTGTGACTTGTACAATTCTGGCTGCTGCAGGCCCACAAAGGTCTCGCGTTCTCGCTACGTTGTATAAGGTATCCTTCAACTTTTTTAATTAAATCGAGATACTAACAATAACAAAGGCCTATTCTAAATTAACATTCAGTATCTTACATCCATAATGTACTAATTTTTTTTTTTGTGGAAGTTTGGAGTAAGCATGCAGTTTTTAGTGAGGCTTGACTTCCTATGTAGTTGATAAAAGGTTTCATTGTTGTGAACTATTATCTGATGTATCTGAGTGTTGTGCAGGATGAACGATGCTCAAAGTTGAAAATCTATCCAATTTTGCAAAAGGTATTCAAATTTATCACATAGTATGCATAACTCTCACGTTTGTGAAGCTCTTTGGATCCTCTCAGGAATCAGTCAATCTAATTCTCTAAGATTCTAGCTCAGTGTTCTGTTTTTGCATTTGCCAGGTATATCTAGAGAGGATTTTAAGGAAACCTGAAATTGATGCATTTGCAGAGGAGCTGAAAGCACATCAGGTCAGGAATGCTCTTGGTGAAACTGTTCTTGTTTATTCGGCCTAATCCCTCCTAACAAACTTAGTTTCTTTAACAGAAAGCACTTCTGCCAGACAACTTTACTGTCCTAGATCGTGCTATGATAGAGCATAACCTATTGAGTGCAAGTAAACTCTACAAAAATATCCGGTAAAAGAAACTTTATTTTCCCTGTTTTCTGGTTTTGATTTATTCATCAACGCCAAAAATCTGGTATTTACTTGTTCACTTTGCTGTGTGTAGCTTTGATGAGCTGGGTACATTATTGGGCATTCCTCCTCATAAGGTAAGGTGTCTGGAGCTGTTGAGTTCTCCCTGAACTAAAATTTCCTAAGTTTTCTATATGTTGGGAATTTGGATAATTATTAGCATTCTGCATTACCCTTTAGTTTATAACTTCAAAAGAAGATGTCAACTATTCTCCCTCTTCTCTATTGAAATAGGGCCCATTAGAGGCAGGGAAAAGAGATTATTGTCTTAATAACACCCTATGACACGGTTAAGGAAATTAGCTTAGAATTTTATGCACACCCTATTTGTTTTTTGGTGGCAGGCTGAAAAGATTGCGTCAAGGATGATACTTGAAGATAGAATGAAAGGATCCATAGATCAGGTACAGAATGATCCACTTTTTGAACTTAAATTCATGGAATAGGTATTTATTACTGTAAGATGACCTGATCAAATGAAAGAATTATTCAGGTGGAGGCCGTGATACATTTTGAGGATGACACTGAAGAGCTGGAACAATGGGATCAACAGGTGAGTTTACTTAAAATTGCATAATAGTCGTAGGACATCTTGCTTGGTTGTTAAACCGTGAACTTATTGTATCAACTGGCACATAATTTGAGATGATGAAAGTGTTGTGATTATTCTTCTTGTTGATTAGATTGTGGGAGTGTGTCAAGCCCTTAACGACATCCTCGACAGCATGGCAAAGAAGGGACTCCCTGTTCCACTGTAAGTAAGCGATTGCACTCAGCACAGGATGTGGATTCCGAATCGTCTCACATTCATTTAGTTTGGTAGAATTACAAACACTTAGGAGATCCTTTTGGTGTTTCTTGATTTGGTGTTATGGTTTGGCTTCTTTTTTTTGTTTTGTTGGGAATCGTGTACTTGAGACTTTTCTGAATGTTGGAAAATCCAGCTTGACAGACAATATAGCACAGCTTTGTCTCCCTTGGTTGAGTAGTAGTCGCTTTAGTGCATTAAACTGTACATACTTTGGAGAAATTGGTAAATTCTTGGACAAATGGGATGTTAAGAGTGTCAACAGTCTGTTTAATCTTATTTATTAATAACAGGCCATGTTTTGTAAACATCAAATCCAAAACTAGAATATCTATATAACGGAATAGCAATAGTTTCTGGGAAACCCTAACATAACAATGTTTTCTTTCATTCAAGATCATCTGTACTTATTAGCAATACTCTAAGACGCAAATAGATATCAATGGCAAAGCAAGGCTCGCTACATCATCATCATGACATGTCGAAGTTCCACGTGCTCTCGGCAATCAGTTTAGGCACTTTTGATTCATCATTCAAGTTAACAGAAGCAGAAACCTGGAGGTGAAATCATTAAAAGTAAAACCGGTTAGGCTATATCATTAGGTATGAGACCAGCAGATATCAAGTTTTATAGGGCCATCCAAATGTAGTTACCTTGAAGCAACCACTGAACTTGGAGTTCCTCGACCACTCGAGCCCTAAATTTCTACTCCATGTCTGGTATGTTGCCTTGAGTACATCGTCTCCATAAACTTTATGAGACACCGCAAAGTCCCATGAATTCTTGGATATTTCATAGCAAGGTTCAAATGTGGTGAGGCCTCGATGAGCGTAGCTGTACTTCAATTTGCAGTTGCCTGAACCAACCATGTAATTTGCTGAAACCTTGTTGCAGGGATCGAATACTAGGGACCCGTCTAAAATAGTGCGGTTGTCGCCTTTGTGGTGGATGTAGGTTAAATTCAACGGTTTATCTGCAACCTTAACTCTGTTCATGAACTGAAACCGAAAATCCTGCAAATCCATATTTGAAAATGGAGGTCACAATGCTTACTGGTGGAACCAGTCTGCTGTTAAATGGACCAAGAGATAGATAGATATATAAAAGAGCAACAACTAAAACAGCAATTAAAAGAAGAGGAAGAATTTATCTCATCAAAATGTACCAATAACAGAATTTCACGAGTAACATCACAAATTGAAAAGCAGCTATCACCAGTAAAAGTAACCTAATCACGTCTTTTCTTGGGAAGCAATTTATTAAAATATGGTCGCTTCATTGTATCAGATTCATATTGTATTGTGACACAGAAACAAAATGGTGAAATCCAACGAGATCAGAATCAAAGCCACTAACAAGATACGACATTACATATGTTCATAGCAATTCCAACATTTGGGAATAAGGTCTGCAAAATTGATAATAGAATTGCATGACAGAAGCAGCAATCAATTGGAGATATGACCTTTTTGGGGACGTTGTAGTCAATGATGAAGAAACCAGGCTTCTCAAGAGAGAGAGCGAGGCCGTTGAGTTTAGGACCGTTGAGAATGGTGGCATCGGTGATGGAGGCTGCGAGCTTGACGTCGCTGAAGGGGATGGCCAGAGTTCCGGCGGCGCCGTTCTTGGAAACGTCGTATCTGCCCTTCAAAGACGCATTCATGATTTCTTGGATTCTTCGCCGCTTATCGATGAGTTTTGAGTTGGTGGAGAAAACGCTACAGAAGAGACAGACCAAGTAGCGTAGTGTGAGTGTGTTGAATTGAAGGGATTTTAAGTGGTTGGTTGGTTGGTTGTTGAAGAGAAGAAGCTGCCGCCTGCCCTTGTAGTTAGCGGGTGCCCGCCGTCTTCTTGCGAAATAAATGGACAACTAAGAAGAAAAAAAACACAAAAAGGTTTTTTTTTTTTTTTGGGCAAAACAAAAAGGTTGAAAAGGATTGAATTGTTGTTACCAAAAAGATGATTTAATGCTCATTTTTAATTAGAGGTTAGACTTCAATCCCTTTTAAGTTTTAATGACTATAGAATGAAAAATATATATTTATAACTATCACTTTATCGACTACAGGCGGACTCAGTGCGAATGAGCATTATAGCTTGAGCTTTTGCAACGATGGTTGCTGGTCGTTCACTTGCATTTCCGGGGCTTATAGCCCGAACTTTGGCAACGATGGAACTCATGCGTCTTATAGAGCCATTGCCAATCTCCACATCCCATTGTCCAGTAAGACGTCTCTCCTAGCCAGAAGACTCATCCACGCCCGAGACGCCCTAGCTCCCTTCGCGAGCTCTTGGAAACTACATCTCGAAAAAAATACACCCCCTTCAACACTTTAACCCAGTAATCTTCAGGACGTTGGATTACTCTCCATGACATTTTCATCATCAAGGCATTATTTAAAGCATGTTGTTGGGTTAAGATTATTAAGGATAAGCTAAAGGGAAGTCGGGAACGTCTAAGTCGATACTCCTAAAAGATAAGTCGACGACTATTCAGGTTCAGAATGAGAAGGTAAAGACAAATGGTCGACACCAACATAAAAGGATGTCGACTCTCGAAGAATGGCGACAAGTTTGCTCAAAGACTCTCCCTCTTAAGGTATGAGTCGAGTCAGCAACCGAGTACTATTAAGAAAGCCCCTCTTCTTAAGGAATGGACAGGTGGCGACCTGCTATAGCCGCCATGAAGAAACCTTCGTCTAAAGGAATGGACATGTGGCGACCTACTCGTCAATAGAGAAAAACCTTCCTAGCTAAGGAATGGTGAGGTGGCGACCTACTTGTCACCTGCTTGGCCGACTTTGGACATAAACCCTCTCAAGAGGGTAGCCGCCATTTAAAGTAGGTAAACTCTCCTTATAAATAGGGGAACACTTTCATTACTTATTACAATCTATCATATACTTTTTACAGTATTCTCTCATATTCCATTACTGACTTAAACTTCGGAGTGGAATCAGGGGCAAATCCCCACACCCTAGAAAAAACTCAAAAGGAAACTAAGCACCCGGTGAGGTTGAGATAGACACCTAAAAGATTTAACCAAAGGCGAGGCCTCGAAGTCCACTACCAGAAGATGCGGGCCACGTCAACTTGATCACAATATTTGGCACAGTCTGTGGGAAGACGATCAAAAAGTCAGGCCTCCAACAAGAACTCAAAGAAGGTGACAACCGTGGTAGAAGAGATGGCAAAATCTCAAACAGATCCCACCACTTCTAAGCAAGTAAAAGATGAAGATCCTCCTCCCAGAGCAATGGTACCAATGGTGAGGAATACCCCCCTCACTCTGAGCCACCACCAAATCAAGAAGAAGTGAGAACAGTCCCCCCGGCTGTCCCACAAGAAGTGATGGCGGCATTCATAGCCTTCTGGAAATAGACACAGGCGGAAACCGCCCCAAACACTAAAGAGCCAGCCCCTGAAGTCTCCGAAAATGTGGATATGGCTTCCAGCGTAAAGACTATCGAAACAAATATTCCAGGAGTTCAGGAAGCTCAAAAGGCCCCATGTTCGACGCCCTTGCTAAATAACCTGTCTTATTTACCATAGGGCAGGTGAAAGAGCTGTTAGAAAAGAAGATGATGAGGCAAGCGACATGTTGACGGTTCGCGACCACACCTCTCACCTTTTTTTCTAAAGGCTCCTCGACACTCGAGTTCCCCCGCAAGTCTTTGCGAGGAATATCGATGACTATACTGGACAAGGAGATCCCGTCTGCCACATCAACGCCCATAACTCTACCTTATTAGGAAAAGGGGCAACGCCGGATCATTACGCGGCACTCATCTCCACTACTCTCAAAGAAGAAGCCTCCAACTGGTTCTATGGCCTTCCTGACAATTCAATAGACTCATTGGAGGAGTTGAAGGCCAAGTTCATAGAGGGGCATATAGGACAAAGACAGCGCCTCAAGAGTACGGATTTCCTAGATAAAATTGAGCAAGGTCCCGATGAAACCTTGGCCAATTATTATACTAGATACCACAAGATACTCCAACAATTGAATGAGGATGCCACTGATGGCGAGCTCCTCAGGACCTTCTGGAGAGGGTTAAGATCATAGGCCAAGCCTTGAAGGATAGCATGGTGATGAAACCAGTTCGAAAGATCGACGCTCTCGCCGCCAAAGTCAAAAAATATATCGACTTGGAGAGTTCGCACGAGAAATCACCAACGGAGCCAAGGAAGCAAATCGCTCATGCCAAAACGAAAGAACAATCTGCCCTTTGACCTCATAAGAAGGAAGAGAAGCGAGATGAAAACTCCCGTCAAGGAAATCGCCAGGGCCATAAAAGAGATGTCAATCCTTACTTGGCAAGGTACACACCACTCACGCACAACATCTCAGTAGTGCTTCAAGAGATGGAGAAACTCAGGTTAGATGACCCACCACCGGCAAGAAAAAATTTAATGGGTCACCAAATAAATGACTATTGTCGATATCACCGCACTAGGGGGCACGACACAAATGATTGCATGATCTTAAAACAAGATATTGCAACCCTTATCTAAAGGGGCAAGCTGTTGAAGTTTGTCAAAAAGCCCTTAAAAACCCCAAGAAAACGAAGCAGAAGCCCACAGAGAGGTTCTCGCTCTCCCCCACACAACAATCCTGCCCATATTCAAAGGGGAACCGTTAATGTTATTGCGGGCGGATTTGCATCGGGAGGTGAGACCAGCTCAGCCCCTGAGGTATATGCTACCCTACAACAGCTATAATGGGAAAAAGTCCTCGAGATCCTGACCCGGAGATTATTAGTTTTACGATGGAGGATCTCGTGACGCTAGTTCAGCCTCATGAAAACGCCTTAGTAATCACGTGTTGGATTACGGGGCAGATTACTACGGAAACATAAACAAGCTACATGCTTGTAATCAGAATTACGCAGCGAAAGATATGCACATACCTTAAACCCTTTTCGTAGTCCCCAAGGATCCTGCTGAGGGAGTTCACGACCCACCGGACGGAACCCGTAGAAGTTCTTGTTAAGGAAGTCCTACGCGGTATTAGCTCCACATCAAAGCCTCTGATCGATTCTTGGCAGGGACGGATCTCCGGAGTGTTTTGCTTTAAGCAAATTGGCACACCTTAGGTGGTGCAATATGGTTCGGCCGAACTATGCTTCTAGGGGGGAGGGTTTTCTCTCAAATCACCACTTATGAGGAATTGTGAACTACCCCAAATAAAACCCTAACACCCTTTATTTATAGGAGGAGCAAAGTGGACAAAAGTCCACTTTGACTAAGCAAAAGCCAGAAGCCTTCCCACCGCAGATGGCCTTATTCTACCTCGCATTCACCCCACCGCCGCCTCCACCGAGCCCGCACAAAAACCCCCTGATACCCCCTAAACCACCACCACAAGCAACACACCCACCCCCACCAAACCCGAGTCGGGCCTTTCCACCCACCCCGTGAACATCTACGCCATCCGCCCTTACATACGTGCCCCATACGCACCGGTCACGAGCCCACTACACACCTCCACGCACCACAACGCGCCACAACACGCTTCCGCTCACCTCCCCACGCGCGCACAAGCCCCACCACACGCGCTCCACGCATATTCGTACACCTATTCGTGCCCACACACCATCCGACGACCGCCCACGCACTCCCACGCGTCGTCACACGCCATCACGCACCGCTACGCTCCGCCTAGGACGACTTCATTCCCCAACGCCGGTCGTCCTCGCCCCTCCAAGTGTCTTCGTGGATGCTGTCCACTGCGTCAAGCTCAGAATCGACTATACTATGGCAGTACAGCCCACTACCCTCCCCCATCTACCCATTCCAGTTGAACCCATAGTTTGTCAGAAGCAACGCTCCGTTCATCGCACAAACGACTGCATGATATGTACCCTTCGGGGTACCCACGATATGACCGCGGTCACGGTCGTATCTCATTCTCTAACTATTCTCCTAACAGAGAAGCAGAGTACTTCTTTGGCACCCCCCTCGTGCACTAGTCCTTCGCGGAAGTTTCACAGTCTGGGGCGCTTCGGTAACCTGGTTTCGTCCAGCCCCTACCAATTAGAAATCTCTACACCAGTCACGCAGTCATCTTTGTGTGTTAATGGAGTTGTTTGTGTTTCAGATTTACTGTGGGTCCTGTCTGGTATCCCTTGTTGTGCAGGTCCTCTATTAGCTTTGTCGGCCCCGAGGGAGGTTCCTTTCTTATCTGAATGGCTGAACTCGTTACGGTACCAGTTGGATTCCTCCTCACCAAGCTGCTATAATTTGCCTAAGGTCTTCTTTACCGTTAACCCGATCTGGTGTTCTAGTTTTTTACTTTCGGTTGTAATTCTGTTATTCTGTTTGTACTTGCTCTACTTGTTCGAGATTTAGATGTTTACCAATCCCTCCAGAGCGGTCATTTTCTAATTTGTAGCTTGTAATAGTTTTTTTTTCCAATAAAATCGGTGTGATTGATAAAAATAATAAAAAATAAAAAATAAAGAGAAGAAAGATGAAGATGCGGCGTCTCAAATTCTAAATTGAATGGGTGGGTTTTATTTTAGGGTTTTCTGAAGGAAAAAAACGGTTCAACTGGTACCGGTTCGAATAATAAATCACGTATGACCGCCCAGTTCATCTATTAAACCGGGTTCACTTTACATCTTGATAATTTACTCAAACCGAGCCGGGTAGTATGACCAACTCAGGGTCCGACCTGGCAAGAAGATGCCAGCTGTTATTTTAACCGTCGAGAAATTCTTAGGTAAATCGGATCCAACAGCTGTCATCCACCTGGTGACCCGCCAACCAATGAGTGAGTGCCAAGTGGCAATTTTCTGAACAAAAGAAAAAAGTTTGTGACACATATCAATTTATGGTTGGCTTGCGGTTCACCACCTAGGCGACACCTGTTGACTCAGAGGCACGTAAGAATTTCTCTTTGACCGGCATATGTCTATAGTTTATACATTATTAATTAAACTAAAAAAAAATAGAAAAGAAAATGAGAGATATGCTCACCAAAAAATGGCGACCAATTGAAGCCGTCGATGCTGTCAATGTACATTAGATCTAACCATCCATCTGAAACCCTTGCATCGTGCTCCACCGAACGATCAAAGCTGCCTCAGTATATATAACATGGCTTCCCTCTGTACTCTGCATATTGTCGTGTAAATTTCTTACGTCTCCTCTTCTTTATTTGCCTGACAGATTCCATGATGCTTTTTTCTCTTCCTCCCGTCAGAGATCTCACCGATATATCAATTGATCACTTTTCATGCCGACTTATCTGGAAAAGCTGAATGGAGCTTTGATTGAGTTGTATTTCAGCTTACGATTGGCTCCTATCGCGGCTGCTGAGGCAGATCTACCTCTGAAATCTCTCAATCAGCGGTTTTCTTAGGTCAATCGACGATCTGTTGATTGCTATTGCTGAAGATGCAGATCTAGACCAAATTCTCCATGGAGCTTAGGTGGTGATATACACATCTTCAGATTGACGAAGTTTCATTCTCGTTTACCTAAAATCACGTCATGCCTCGAGCATGCTGACGTACAAGGTGTGTAATTTGTTTTCTCTATCTGTTTGTCTATACTTCAAATTTTCTTTTGCATAAATCTTCTGAGCCTATCTGATACACAGATCCAATTGTTTTTGGCCTTGTATGAGATGCAAGGAAGGCTACTAATGTTAGTTGTCCTTCTGGAGATGGATGCAGATTGCGGATTCTGTCTATTCAAAGACGCTGAAGCCTGCAGGATATCTGATTTGATCTGATACTAATGGTTTTATAAGTTGAGGCTCGAATGATAACCTGTTAACTCTAGAATTGTAGTAGAGTGGTTGAAAAAAATGGTTAGGTTGTGTCAGATCGACTTTGCCATGTTGGGTGCGCTCGCATGACAGGTCAAATAACTTAATAAAATTCATCATTTTGTTGTCTTGAGGGGAGATGGCACGGGGTGGTTTTGTTGTCCCTGGCTCTTCCCTCAGCTTTGGTGTTTCTTCTCTTTTATCTTTATTATATTTCCCACCATCTCCCACTCCATCTTTTCTATTGAGCAACAACAAACAGAACCCAAATTCCACAAAACGTCAATGTCTGGAAATATTTACTGGATAATTGAATCAGCGCAGAAGTCATGGAACAAATTGAACGAGGTATATCAAAGCTCCCTTCGAAAGTTTCAATCATGTATCTATCATCATTTTGCATAGTTTAATGATAGTTAATCTCATCTAGCAAGGCTCTTTCTTTATGCAATAGACGCTTATAACTCCTATCTTAACTGATATACCAATTTCAACTGATTGATTTGAGAAGCCACAATGCATTGTACGTTTTTTTAAGTACATTTTCTGTCAATGTTAACCGCTTTTATTAGAATTGTTGGCAATATACCATAATTAAAATTACTAGTTTCAGCCATAACTGATCTTGAGCATTGTTATTTTATATGATGTCGCGCCTACAGGCTACAGGCCCATCCTGCACATTTTTTACTTTGTTATAGATGCTGCTATTCTATCATTGTATATCATTATTCATACTTTGGAAGGTTTTATGTGGTACTTGGTTGGATGGGTACTCCGATGATTATATACTTGTAATGCTGTTACATTAGCCTATTATTGTATTAATTAGACAGTTGGGACAATCGAGTATATGGAATTTGAAGAAATATAAAAGGCTGGAGCAACTACGATTGTGCATTCTGCAACCATGACTTGATAAGGGTAACTGTGTGTTATCTGTTCTGGATGAATTATGAGGAACACTTGTTAATTGATGTTTGTTACTTAATGTTCTTAGATAGCTTTGGTAGATTTGCATGATGCAAGTTTTTGCTTGCCTGTAACACTTTGGGTGCTGCTATTATTCTTAGCTGTGTAGCTGTAATTGATATATAATCTCTATGCAGATGGCTAGCTGGCTGTCCCTGCCATCTAGAGTTATGCTTTGCATGTACATCTTTCGAAAGCTAGAGAGCAAATCATTGAACAGGTTTGAAATGTCGATGTATTTGAAAGGTTGAAGTGCTTCTGAGCATTGCTGCAGAGGAAAATCATCTTGCAGTTTCTTTAGCAGTTGTGATAATCATTGGTTGGTTTCTAAGCGTTCCTTCTTCTTGCTGGAGCCAGAGTAATCTTGAAAGTGTATGTAAGAATGATCTAACCCATCTATCCTCCTCTCAGTTTCTCTATTTCGTTTCGCTGTTATCGACTGTTCAACATTCAAATAGTAAATACAAACTGTGTATATATTTAATGAACGTCAGGAGAGCAGGTGGTTTATTATAATTGGAATTTCAGTTAATGCTCTGAAGGGGTTGGTTTTGGTAAGATATAATAATGATGAATGGATCTATAAGCTCAAACTTTGGTAGAGCGCTCAAACCAAAAAGCTCAACTTATTGAGTTTTCGGTTTGGGAGGTTGGTGGTTCGAACCCACCTAGATTCCCACTTTATGTATCACCAACGACATGGAAGTCCATTAAATGTATTGGAGATTTGGAGTTGCATTTTTATGCCGCTACAAATATTGGGGGGATTACAACTTAAACTGTGCTTGCATGATGATTTAAAAAGAATATTACTAGTAAGGTTATTAATAACTAAAAAACTGTATACTCTATATTAAAATTAGGTGTAAAATTAGGTGTCTGAAGTTTGTAATGTTAAAATGGACGGTCAAAGTTCCATTTTTGTTGAAATTTGGTGTCTCTATGCGTCTTTTTATCTCCATTCAATTATTTTCGTCAACCCACCCATAATCTATCACTTTTTACTTTTCACAAAATCGTCAAATTTCATCAAAAAATTGAACATTAATAAAAAGGTTTCTAGAAGAGTGGTGTGGAGCCATTTTCTAAGGACAGCAGAGCGAGATTTACTTGCGCGGATGTGGTCGACTTCTTATATGACGGTCCCGACAAGATGATGAGAAAGGAGTGTGTATGGAGCTCGGATTTGATAAACGGTTTCGTCGGAATTGACTTCTCTAATGAAAAAACACCGAGACACCACATTTTAACAAACTTGAAACCTTAGACGCTACAACCTAATTTTAATATAGGTAAACTTTGGACAGTTTTTTAATTATTAACCCTAGTATGGTGCTATATGTTTGACTTTTGTTGTCATTTTTTTTAGCCTTTTGGTGCAATATATTTACATTTTATAATTTTTGGTGCATCTGTTAGTTTATTTTTTTCTTTTTACAAAAAATAAAAAAACTGTCGACGGTCAATTTAGTCCTAAAAAACTTAATTGTTAGTCAATTGATTTTTATAATTTAGTTCCTAAAAAAATTCAATTAGATCATGTTAATTAATAGATGCACCTAAAGTTTACAAAATGTAATCATATGACACCAAAAACTTACAAAAATATATATGATACTAAAAATCAACATTGGTTATATTAAGGACTATTTAACACTTAGTTGAAAGTTAAACACAAGTTCAAAAGTTTTTTGCTTTTTAGAGAAAATTATTTAGTGAAGGTTAATAGTTTGACAATTGGATTACGTATAGTTACATATATAAGTTACCTACTATTATGATAATAAAGACTAATTATTTGATTGCTTAAATTTTATTTATGTTATAATATAATTAAATCATGTTTTACATGAAAATTTATATTTTCAATTAATTAATTAATTTATATTATTATTATAATAATAAAAACTAGTTATTCTCAACTTAGCTCTCAAACTGTTAATTGTTTCACCCATAATCTAATTTGATCCTCAAAACTAAACCTGTAAGTCAAAATCCTCACTCAACTTTCAATTTCTTCATTTATGTCCCAATTTGTTAAATCTTTCTTTGAAACTAGGCCTGTCAACTTTGAACCCAACCCGAAATTGACCTGGGCTCGGGTTTGGATCCCAATTTTGAGTGTTCGTGTCAGTTTCGGGTTGACTCGAATCTGACCCGGAAAAAGCTGTTTGGGTTCGGGTCCTATTATTGAACCCAAACACGACCCGTCTGACCCGAATATAATTAAATTATGAATATTAATAAATAAAATATTAAAAATAAAAGTAAAAGTAAAATCAAACAAATAAAAAGTAGAAATCTAACGTCACCACTTTCTATCTTCTCTCATTTAGTCTTCTTCTCCTCAATTTCAAAGGCACAGTCGGCACTTAGACATAGTCACAAGTCATCAAATCACAGACCTCACGCACGGGCACAACTCAAAGTAAGTGGAGTAAGCAAAACAAAATCTCAACCACGTTCGATTCTTAGTCACTTAGAAAAAATTATCGATTACGATTCTTGAATCGCATATTCTAATTTTCGACGACTCGAAATTAACTCTTGAAATTCTCTAGTCTCCACGGCGGGATAGAATTATTGACAAAGACATGGAAATTGAGTTCTTTTAGGTGGAGCAGCAAATAACGAGTTAGGAGAAAGGGAAGGATTTGGAAACGAAGATGGAACATAATGAAATGGGAGGAGCAGCAAGCACCGACTAGCGATCAATGGGAAACATATGAATTTATGGCAGGTTACGGGTTGACCCGGTAACCTGCTAGGTCAGACTCGGATTCTGAGGCCTACCCGTAATAAAGTTAAGATCGAGGTCGGGTTGATTGCATATTGACCCACAGGTCACAAGTTTTGGGTCAGTGTCGACCCCGATTGACATGCGTATTTGAAACAAAGTTTTGGATTAATCTAATTTATTTGATTCACCAATGGGTATTAAGAATGTGTATTCCAAATCCGAGAAAGCTAAAAGAAGCAACCAAGAAGAGGAGAAATTGGCAACATTTTAGACAAAAGGAGTGAGTGAGTGAGACAACACAATAATATTCTTCTAAGCCCCTGCCTGCTAATCAATGAATGAAGCCTCCCTCTTGAGAAGGCGAAACGCAGCAAAACAAATCGGAAAAACCTCGTCATCTAAAGGATCTCTTCCAAAGTTCTACCTTTGGTCTCCGGCACCCATATCTCAACAAATACCACCGTGAATCCACTCACTACCATGTAACGTCCCTGCCATACACACACCACAATGTTACTAACTATATCATTCCAACATTAAATTTGCACTCATCGTCACGATAAAAGCGGATAGCCAATTGGCAAGAGTTGTTATGCTTCCTGCCAGTCCCTCTATGTTCACTGGAAGAATCTGCATCACAATTCAATTGGGTTACTTCCTTCTCTACAACTTACCACCATTATTACACTTCGTTCAGGACTCTGAATCCAATTTAAACATAATTACCTATCATCCACGGGATTGCACCGATTCCTAGAGAAAACGTAGCCACCAAAGACTGTAACAGATAGAGATACATGGTTTGAGTGGATGCAACACTATTACTGCCTCCTACTGAAATTGCAGTTTTATAATATAAGTTCTCAGTTAAGTAAAATCTAGCATAAATATTTTGGATTATGTTTTAGCTTTGAGCTTACCACAACACGGACAACAGACATGATGCTTAGAACAGTGTAGAGTGTGGAAGTATCTGATACATGCCCCTGTTAAGTAGCAATAAACCAAGAAAAACACATTAACCTCACGATAGAAGCATTTGGTGTAGAGTAGTAACAAGGAGTTGTCATATGATATTTACCTTCACAAAGAAAGACACCGCAACAATAAAGAGGCTAACAGTCATTCCCAATGAGGAAATCTGAAACACACAGCTCCTCCTTCTAAGAAAATAATAATAATAATAATGTATTTATCAACATTATCTGAATTATTAAACAAACTAGCGGTATTATTATACTTGTATTGATTATATATCATCTAACACCCGAAAAAAAAATAAAAAAATTATGTACAATACTAGGTAAATTGAAGTAAATGAAATGAAAGACCAAATACACACATATCAAACTGAGATTATTTATATTATTGGTGTTATAAAGAAGGGTAGCTTAAAAACTCACCAGAAGGAGAAGGCGACGGCCAGCTTTGTCAACCAACCAAGTAGTAACTGCAGTGGCAATGACCTGTACTGCACCAAGACCCACCGTTGCTGCACTGCTCGATGTAACCCCTAAAATAATAATGACAGTGAAGGGATATAAGTTAGTCAATGGCGGATGTATATATGAGAATGGCATATAGATCAATAACAAGCAAGGACAGAAGGAGGCATATACATACCAGCAGATTCAAAAATGGCAGTAGCATAAAATAGGACACCATTAATTCCACTAAGTTGTTGCAGAATAAGCAATCCAATTCCGATCTGTCGGATTTGGCCAAAAAGAAGAAGTAAAAATGCAATCTTTATTCAACAGGAAAATACAATTCTATGATTATAAAGTAGATGGAAACACAATTGTCAAGAAAATGAGTATCACCATCAGAGGTAGCCAGTATCTTCTTTGTTTAAGTTCTGCAAACCGTATAGTACTACTTCTTTTGCTGCTCGATGCTACAGCTCTCACATTCAAATAAAATGTAGTAAGAGTAAAGTCAGTAGTTTGAAAACATTAATAGGAGTTGATAAGAACTAAATATATGATATTTTCAGATGGGGATGCTATCATTTTTTATGCCAGACCCATATATCATTTTTGTTTGAATTATTTACCTTGATGTCATTCACTTCAATGGAAATATCAGCGTCAAATCCTCGGAGAACTTGCAAGGAAGTCTCAAATTCTTCTATCATGCCCATTTTAGCCTAAATTCGTGAACGAAATTGGTATCAAGAATCTAAGACAAAGACAATCTTTTGTGTCGGTGGAACTAAACGTACCAGCCATCGAGGAGATTGTGGAATGAAAAAAAGCGCGGGTATCAAGATTGTGCAAGGCAAAGTTCCTGCAAAAACATATATAGTTAGCAGAAAGGAGGCAACTCAAATAAGTGGATGTAGTGAGGAACACTGAAGAGGTTTACCTAAAACAGCAAGTATTCTCCATTCAACAAATATCCCAAGAAGATACGCCAACATGATCCCAATAGTGACCGAGAGCTGAAAATTAATCCAAGTAGTTATAAAATAATTCAAGCTCAATATAACAATCAATAATGAACTGATAGGGAGACTTTTACCTGATTCACCGAGCCCAAACTACCTCTGAGGTTTTGAGGTGCTATCTCAGCTATATAAACGGGAACCTGCAAGTGATTGCAGCAATTAAACTAGTTGCTAAGGAGAAGCGTGCGCTACAAATAAGAAAAAAAAATGTACCACGTAAGACATGATACCGACACCAAACCCTTCCAATAATCTTCCCATGTAGATGTAGAGAAAAGAAGTATCCTAAATTATGCAAAATATCATTTCCCCAACATTATCCAAAAAAATAAAAACCTGTCTCAAAATCCTAACAAGAAACTCACTTTTGCAAAGCAAATGGCAAGACATCCGATGATGTTTGGAATGGAAGCAATCATTAATGACTGCAAGTCGTTAAGCAGTACATTTCAGCATCTAGACAAAGAAAGAGCTGCAAAAGAGTAAAATCTAGGGTTAATAACCGGGAGAGATCTGAAGTTTGGGTCATGTTTTGAGAGGTTTAAATTGGTGATAATAGAGGTCTGAAGTTTTGACTTGTAGATAATAGAGGCCTCCGTTAGTTTTTTCCGTTAAAATTAACGGAAATTGGTCATGTACTTGACATGTGACAATAAATAAAATTAAATTCCAAAAATGCCCTTCTTCCACCTCACATGCTTAATTGAAAAGACGAAAATGCCCTTAATGCCACCACCAACTCCGGCGACCACCACTCAACTCCGGCGACCACCACTCAGCTCCGGCGACCACCACTCAGCTCCGGCGACCACCACTCAGCTCCGGCGACCACCACCCGGCTCATCAGCCTCAGATCGGAGCCACAGAGCTCCAGATCGGAGCTCTGTGGCTCCGACCTGGGGCCACAGAGCTCCAGATCGGAGCTCTGTGGCTCCGATTCGGGGCCACCGAGCTCCGATCGGAGCTTTGTGGGCCCAATCGGGGCCATTGTGGCAGTCGTCGGAGTTGGGTGGGGTCGCCGGACTGTGAGTGGTGGTCGCCGGAGTTGGGTGGTGGTCGCCGGAGTTAGGTGGTGGCCGGAGGGAGCCGTGGTGGTGACCGGAGTTGGTTTTAATTAGTGAAAGGGGTATTTTTATCATTTCATGTTCAATTAATTAAACTTTAATTTGTTTAAAATATTGTCAGGGGTAAATATGACATTTCACGTGGTTCTGTTAAATTTGACAGAAAATTTGGACGGAAAACCTAAAAATTACAAAGTCCAAACTTCATACCTCAGTTATCACCATTTCAATCTTCAGACCTCTCAAATTCATAAGGTCCAATCTTCAGACCTCTCCTAAGTTATTGACCCTAAAATCTATCTGTTTTCCAATCTTACTCCTTTTCGACCAACATACTCAGCAATCTGACCACTTGCAACTGCCCCAACCATCGCTCCCACATTCGATAAAGAACCAAACAAAGAGAACTGACAAAACAACAAGTTAGTTCAGACATTGAATGTCTTAAAACCCAACAGACATCCATCAAGAGTGGAAAGTGTGCACACCTCTGAGACAGTAAGCCCGAGTTCATCCTCGATTGCGGTTTGGATGGGCGAGGAATAACCCGACTGAGACCACACAACAAATACTCTTAACTAACAACCTTAACTGTTCCATTCTAAGATAATCAACAGTTGAGAAATCAAAATCAACAACTTCCAATTTCATGTTGGTACAATGCATAAAGAAACAACACAAAAATTGGCTTGATATAAGTAATAAAAAATTAGTACTAAACCAAAAAAAATGCAATTTTGGAGGAAGGAACCCATTTCCAGAAAGGCATTGATAATCAAAAGAAAGGATATTTAAGGTTGGTTGGTTACCGTGAAGCCATATTGAAGAGGACCCAGAGCGACAATCAAGACACAGGCTACAACAGAAACGGAGCTTTCACGTAAGACTTGAGACGACATCATACTAGATTGTCTGGAACCCATTCGGTGCCAGCTGCCAGTGTGCAAGAAGGATTTTCTGAGATCTTTGCCTTTCTGCACTACTAATGGAGGCACCGCCAACAGGGGCACCACTGACCGAGGCTTTACTTTTCTGCGGTACCAATGGAGGCACTGTCAGTAGGGGCACCGCCGACAGAGGCTCTACTTTTTTTTTAAACCATCCAAAATAGGGCAGTAGTTTCCTTGAAGATTCGAAAACTCAGAAGAAGATATCATCCCAACCAAAATTAGTGTTTATTCTTCTTTGGACAAATCCTCTCGAACATGTTCTACGGGAATTCGCCCAAAGAGGGGCAAACTGTAAACACCTAATTTTGGACCATGCGCGATACGCGTGGCATGTGGCGCGCTAAATGAGGAAGTGTTTAAATATGGCAAGTCGAGAAGCTTCCAAGAATGCTCCTGCAAAATTGGGATAGTTATCTGTATTTATTGCAGTGTATATTTTCTAAATATTTGTATTAAGTATTCAGAATATTTAGAGTATATTAAGAGAATAAATCAGTATTATTTACTGCTTAGATTAGACTAGACCTAGACACTATATATAGGAGTTTATGTTTACATGTAAGGGAAAAAATACAGACAACAGAAAATAGAAAAACAATAGCAATAAAAAAAACAGGTTTCTCGATCTTTGTGCAGGCCACTCTTTTTTTTCCCATCTTCTTCTGTCTCTTTTCTTCTCTTTTTGTGTTTTTATCTTCTTCCACAAAACCAGACCACGTACCTCACCGCCGACCGACCTCCCTCTGCCTTCGCTGCGCTCCATTCAACACCACACTGATTGAGCTTCGCCATACCACTGTCGCCGCGCCGAGCTCGACCCGCTGTCATCGTCCTCGATTCCGGTCGCTCTGATCCCGTCAAACTTCCCGATTCAACTGAGCACCGACCTGCTCTGCCTTGCAGTGCTGCTCTCTCCAGTCCGCACTGTCACCAGAGTCCACCCTCGCTTCCGTTACCGTCGCACCCCACTGTTGCTCCCACCATCGCTCTCCTCCGACAGATAAGTTAGACGACCACCAACACCGGAACTCCACTCACTTTGCCCATTCTCAGTCGATTTCATCCACTGTAAGGAGCGCGTACACACTGCAGGACGCGCGTATACACGGCAAGGCGCGTGTAAACACTGTGAGGAACACACATGCATATACAATAAGGGGATAACGTCCCGCCACTCCGGGGGAATCACCGCCCTGACATGAGAACAACTACACATACAGACATTCAAACAGTTAGTCATTTTAAGAGCTTGTGGACCTCAGACAGTTCAACACCCTGACAGCCCACGAAGACACTCAGGACATCTTGTGCAAACAATGGGCTTACCGGGAACCCCCTCCTTGGTGCCCATCTATAGGGATACGAGAAGAAGAAGCCCACGAAGTGGGCATACGAGAAGAAGCCCATGGAGCGGGAATACTTGAAGGAGAAGCCTAGGAAGAAGAAGAGAACGGAAGGAAAAGCCCACGAAGGAAACTCGTGTGCAAACATGCATGCGTACATGCCCTTGCATCATTTCTATCATATACTTGTGCTAATGTCATTGTACATTTCTTTCCATGTTTACATCATTGATCGCATGCCACTACACGTCGCGCGTCTACTCACATACGCGCGTATGCCATGTTCACACACATGTTAGCATTGACACTTACACGATTGCATACATGACGTTCTTTTATTTTTACATCATCATTAAATTCATATCCATGTTCATATCATCATGCATTTATCCCATTATTATATTATTGATAACGCGACATCACGTATTGCACATCTATTTACCTACGCGCACACGACACGTCTGCATACATGTCAGGATCCACGTTCGTGCCACGTACGTTTACAACATTATACATTTGTTATATACACATATTTGCTGAACTAACCATATCAGCAGTTATACGCATATTCGCCAAGAAAAATAAGGAAAGACGATATCAAGGCCCACACGCCCAACTGTCAGTAAGCTTACCTGCGAGGTAAGTTCCGAATCTAAATTGGGAATTTATCCTATCTTAAAATAGAGTCAAGTAAGGGTCAGACCATTACTTGAATCGGGGTAAAGTGATAGATATCTGCCCAATGCGGGTTCGTATTTATATTCCGGACCTCGTAAACACGTCAAACCGAAGAGGCCTAAATACGCTAACCCGCGAGTTAGAACGGTCCGGACGGGCTACACGCGCGTCCGGACTAGACTCGTTCGGATTGTCAAAACAATATGGACCAGTCCGGACTGTCGACCCTTAACGCGCGTAACCCTTTACATGTTCTTACGCTACATTCGAGTTTTCCAATAGCCAACCTTGATTAAACCTGATTCTGGTTCACGTTTTTCTACTAAACCGGGATCGAACCGCGCAAAACTGGGTTCGGGTCCAAGAGTTCTATATATGGAGTGTTGGCCACCCATTTCATTTGAAGTCACTCTGAGATTGGCTTAGGAGCTCTGACTTCTCTCTAGATTTTATCTCTCTAGAATTTCTCTCATTGAAGCATCGGAAATGGTTCATCGAGTACCACCCCCCCTCTCCGTGGTCTCGATACTGCCCCTTGTGCAGGTGCTAGGAGGAGTATGCGCGTATACTGTAAGGAGCGCGTACACACTGCAGGACGTGCGTATACAAGGCAAGGCGCGTGTAAACACTATGAGGAACACACGTGCAGATACAATAAGGGGATAACGTCCCGCCACTCCAGGGGCATCACCGCCCTGACATGCGAACAACTACACATACAGACATTCAAACAGTTAGTCATTTTAAGAGCTTGTGGACCTCAGACAGTTCAACACTCCGACAGCCCGACACTCCGACAGTCCGGCACTCCGATAGTCCGACATTTTGACAGTCTGACACTCGCAGGTTCTGACACCCATACCTACCCATTCGATAACCTGTCAGTTCGCGCGGGTCAGGTCGAAACACTTTACATATATATTATAAAAAATAAACAATATTATAAAAATAAGTATGTATAAATATTAATATATAATAATAACGCAAGTTTCTAATTTATTGATTTTTTTTTTACAAATAAGACATTTATACAACAAAAAATAATGTTAAGTTTTATAGAGATTTACATTTAATGGTAATTTAGGGTTTATAGAAATTTTTTAACGGTAAAATTGAAATATAAAAACATGACAATTTTATTTTCTTCAGAAATTGACTTTTAGAAAGTAGCTCTCCTGATGCTTTGAGAAAAATGTATTTCAGAAAGTAGTGTTTTGAAAAAAAAAAAAAAAAAAAAAAAAAACTTTGAGCTTTTGTTACTAAACACTCTAGCTTTTACCAAAAGTGCTTTTATGTGCAAAAACTTTTTGGAAATGCATTGTTAAACGCACTTTTAGTGCATCCAGACAATATTTTCCATTCTTCGTATAAATTCGATAAATCTGACGTATTAACCGGTGTAACAATTTCATTATTAATATTTATTAGGACGTTTCGTTTGTATTTACTATCATATCATTAATACACTGCATTAACCTCTTTAACTTCTCTATAAATATTTAATTTTATCTTCTACTCTTTATTCGGCTTTTCTCTCAATCCATTCATCTATTAATTCGTGATAAATGATTATTAGTTTTTCGTCATGTCCGACCGCACTTTCTATTTTGGTGGAGTTCAGATAATATTTTGTACTTTGTTTAACTTGTGAACTTCATGCTAGTTTGTCACCCAAATATAGTTTTATTATGGGAGATTAATACACTATAAGAAAAAAATGCAATTCCACACAAGAAATTTCCACAGCGAAATTTCAGTGCAGCAGATCTAAGCTCACTTCCCATTCTATCCTTTGACGATTAGCTAAGAATTCGATGGATTCAGATCTTCTACCCCAATCTTTCTGTCTAGATCGCGCCTTACTGTTAAGATTTTGACGTGTATATTTAAATTTAACATTTTCTTTCTAGGGTTCACCAGAACCAATAAGGTTTTAGAAGGAAAAAGTACAAAATTAATAACACGCATGATATGTGTCAAGATCTTAACGGCGAAACACAATTTAAGACAAAAATAGTGAGACAGGAGATTTGTTTCTTCGATAGTCAGCATGCCTTTTACAAAGATTATGCCTTTTACAAAGATTCCATATATATATATATATATATATATATATATATATTGCTGGGTAAATAGAATGAGCTAGTAGTGGCGACCCTAGGCCCATGCTGGGGCATGCACTGGCCCTATCAAACCACCAACAGCCTAGTATAGTCGAGACACCGGGATTCAAACTCGTGACCCTGGAGCCAAACCACATGGGAGTCAGCGCTCTCAACCACTAGACCACAACTGCAGGTGGTTCAAAAATTATGGTAAATACTAAACTATATCTTAACCCACACTAGTATTTCTCATATATATATATATATGTTAAATATAGAAAGTCTGCATATTTGTATATTAGTTGATTTCCATTCTTAACGGCTTTAATGCTTTCCTAGTATAGCTCTTTACCTAATCTAGCTTGATTGTACCATTATATATTGTAGTTGTTGATTAATGTAAAGATATAGAATTGACCAGTAATTACATGGTATCAGAGCCGATATCGGTTACTGTTCTGTTTCAAATCTGATTTGCTTATTTCCAACTTATCTGTATACCTGCTCTGAATATGCCCTGCTGGTAAGAGACTCACCGGTGATTTCATTTCCTCTCCCCGGCGACTCATCCGACATAGATTCCGGTGAACTCGTCCTCGGCAACCCGTTGACGCTGGTCCATTGTTCTCGTCCAACGGCTGCCACCCAGGTTCGACTGCTCTATTCCGGATTTCTGCTCCACCAAATTCCCGCCGCTGGTCCGCCACTCATCATCTGATCCACCGCTGCCTGTCATCTATCTGTTCGCCGTTCCCTTCATCTGGCCATGTGTTCTCACCTGCTCTGGAATTTAGGGTTACCAATACCCTTTGTTTGCGATATTTCCATGATTTACATCCTATAGGTTCGGTCCGGTCCATTTAGCTGGTTCGGTTCATTATTTGCTGCTGGTTCTGATTGCTGGTCCGGTTCTGAGGCTGTTCTGGTTCAGTAATAGCAGTTCGTTTCTAAACTGTTGTTTCTGATCCGTGTCTAATCTGCTTCTGCTGCTGTTCGTGTCTGATCCGTTTCTAAACGGTGTCTGGCTGGTGTTCGTTTCTAATCTTGTTCTGGCTGCACCGTTTCTGATTCGTCTCAAAGTTGCTGTTATTTGTTCTTTTATGGAGAATCCAGTGTTGGTGGCCAAATCTTACATGGGTAAGATCACAAGTCAATCGATTGTCAAGCAATCAGTTATCAACCATACTAATAAAGATGAAGTTTCTACAATAGTTCAGCGACTTGAACAGTTGGGTTTCTCTAATGTCAACTTGACACCTCAACTGCAAACTTCAAGGGCTATTATTGGCCCCCCAGGTATGACTTCCAACTGTTTATTAGCATCAAAATCATTATGGATTGTTGATTCAGGTGCTACTGATCACATGACTGGTAACAAGAGTTTACTGTCAGGACTTACCACTACCTCACAACCACCTGTCCAAATAGCCAATGGCTCCACTTGTCATATAGAAGGAATTGGATCCACTCAAATTTCTCCACATATGTCATTATCCTCTGTCTTATATGTTCCTTCTTTTCCTGAAAATCTCCTGTCTGTGAGCAAATTAATAGAACAATTATATTGCTCAGTTACTTTCACTCCAACTAAATGTGTTTTTCAGGAATTGGGGACTAACAAGTTGATTGGAACTGCATATAAGCACAACGGTCTGTATTATCTGGAAAGCTCACCTCAACGAGTTGCGTACAAGAGCACTAGTAGTGCTAAGGAGGTTCATTATCAGTTGGGGCATCCATCTCTACAGGTTCTAAAAACACTCCGTCCTGAATTTCGTTATGTCTCTGAATTAGTTTGTGAGTCATGTATTCAGGGCAAGCATATCCGTGCTTCCCATCCACCTAGAGTCATTCGTCGATCTGCTGGTATTTTTGATTTAGTACATTCAGATGTATGGGGTCCATGCCCAGTTACATCTATTTCAGATTTTCGATATTTCGTCACGTTTGTTGATGATTTCTCTCGTGCAACTTGGATGTTTGTTATCAAATCTAGACATGAAGTGTTTGCAAAATTCTTAATGTTTTGTTCCTTTGTGAAAAATCAGTTTGCCACTACCGTTAAAACTTTTCGTAGCGACAATGCAAAAGAATATTTCACAAATGAATTCGTGCAATATATGAGTGCCAACGGCATCATTCATGAATCATCATGTGCATACACACCTCAACAAAATGGAGTGGCTGAACGAAAGAACAGACACATACTTGAGGTGGCTCGCACTATGATGATACATGGTCATGTTCCTCATCGTTTCTGGGCTGACGCAGTTCTAACCGCATGTTATCTGATAAACCGTATGCCTTCCTCTGTTCTTGATGGTGCAATACCTTATAATGTCTTATTTCCATCTGCACCTTTGTTTCCGGTATCACCAAAGATATTTGGTTGTACTTGTTATGTGTACGACAATCGACCGGGTCGTACAAAACTAGATCCAAAATCTGTTCGTTGTGTTTTTATTGGCTATTCTGGAACTCAGAAAGGTTATCGTTGTTATAGCCCCACTCTTAGGAGATACTTTGTCTCATCTGATGCTATTTTTATGGAATCTGTTCCATTTTTCCTTAAATCTGAACCTAGTTTGTCTAGTAATTCTCCACCGATCATGACCGTTCTCACATATCCTGAAGTCCAAGTCCGCTCTGCTTCACTCGAGACTGATAATGCACCTCCTACGCCTCCTATTACTTAGGTATATACTCGAAGAGATAAGACACTTCCTGTTAATACTAACTCTGTTCAGAACATGCAGGACCATGAGGCTCGTGCATCCCCTGTTCCAATCATTGAATCTATACCTGAATCTCCACCATCTCCTACACAACCAGTTGATCCCATACCAACTCCCGGACTTGACTCTACCTCTGACATTGACATTCCCATTGCCCTTCGAAAAGGCTCCCGTCATTGCCCCAGTACCAGATATCCCTTAGATAGATTTTGTTCCTATGCAACCCTATCTACAAATCATCGTGCCTTTAAAATAAGTCTTGACAGTTACTCTGTTCCTAGAAATGTGACAGAAGCCCTGTCCAATCCAGGGTGGTTTAGTGCTATGCAGGAGGAAATGTCAGCTCTCTGGAACAATCAGACATGGGATCTCTGTCCTCTCCCTCCTGGCAAAAAGGCAGTTGGCTGTAAGTGGGTTTTCACGATCAAGGTTAATCCTGATGGGTCGCTTCATCGACTCAAAGCTCGTCTGGTTGCGAAAGGCTATTCTCAGGAATATGGCCTTGATTATGATGAGACGTTTTCCCCGGTTGCTAAAATGGCGTCTGTTCGCATCTGTTTCTCTTTAGCGGCCATCCGTCACTGGCCACTGCACCAACTAGATGTCAAGAACGCATTTCTCAATGGCATTCTTGAGGAGGAGGTTTACATGACTCAGCCACCTGGATTTGTTGTTCAGGAGGAGTCTTCCAAGGTCTGCCGTCTGCGCAAGTCCCTTTATGGTCTGAAGCAATCCCCCCGAGCTTGGTTTGGACGTTTCTCCCACGTGCTTAATCAATTTGGCATGACTAGGAGTGCTAATGATCACTCAGTTTTCTACAGGCACTTAAAGGAGAAGACCATCATTCTAGTTGTGTATGTTGATGATATAATCATTACCGGCGACGATGACGAAGGGATCTCGGCATTAAAGAAGTTCTTGAGCGCACAATTTCAGATAACGGACCTTGGTAAGCTCAAGTACTTTCTTGGGATTGAGGTATCACGATCTCCTGGGAAGATACTTATTTGTCAGAGGAAGTATGTCCTTGATATGCTATCTGCGTGTGGGTTACTTGGGTGCAAACCTGTTGACTCACCTATGGTTCCTGAGACCAAGCTCCGGCCTGATGAGGGAGAACCTCTACATGATCCTGAAAAGTATCGAAGACTGGTCGGGAAGCTAAATTATTTAACGGTTACTCGACCAGATATCTCGTATCCAGTGAGTGTTGTGAGTCAATTCATGTCAGCTCCGCGCACAACACACTGGGATGCAGCAATTCGGATTCTTAGATACCTTAAAGGATCCCCAGGTAAAGGACTTGTATATTCTGATCAGGGACATAGTAGAATCGCAGCGTTCACTGATGCTGATTGGGCGGGGTGTCCTACTACTCGGAGGTCTACCACTGGGTATTGTGTCTTCTTTGGTGGGAACCTTATATCGTGGAAGAGTAAGAAGCAGACAGTTGTATCTCGATCTAGCGCGGAGTCAGAATACCGTGCAATGGCAAACACATCATGCGAGCTCATTTGGACGAAACGCTTACTCAATGAACTAGGTATTCGTCATGACGGTCTAATGAGACTACATTGTGATAATGAATCCGCCATGCATATTGCCAAGAACCAAGTCTTCCATGAGAGGACCAAACACATTGAGGTGGATTGCCATTTTGTTCGAGACCTTGTCGTGGGAACATTCTCTAGCCCTCCACGCATTCAACTTATTCCCGTTCGAACAGATTTCCAGCTTGCAGACATTCTAACTAAGCCTCTCCGCAAAGCGTCAATTGATGATCTATGTGACAAGTTGGGCATGCTAGATATATACGCTCCAACTTGAGGAGGAGTGTTAAATATAGAAAGTCTGCATATTTGTATATTAGTTGATTTCCATTCTTAACGGCTTTAATGCTTTCCTAGTATAGCTCTTTACCTAATCTAGCTTGATTGTACCATTATATATTGTAGTTGTTGATTAATGTAAAGATATAGAATTGACCAGTAATTACAATATATATATAATCAATTTAGGGATCATTAAATAACTGATTGAGAGGTTGATATAATATTGTAGAAATAAAAATAAAAGTTTGATAACGAAATGTAACTGGCCACAAACGTACCACGTCGATCGTTCTTACAATATATTTGCATAAACATTAAAACTACAGTCGTGATATATAGTTCTCTGTAAAAACCATATATATAAGTACGTCCTTGGCTTTTGTCTCCTTGGATATATCTTCACCATAACGGCATAACCTTACGTACCCTGTAATTATATTACATATATATACACAAAAGACAAATAAATGTAAGAAATTAACGATATATATTTCCTATATTTTCGTATTAGTACGAAAAGATATGATATTAATATTCTCTATTTTGAAGTAGTGATGTGATGTATGTATGATTAGCACTAACTGATGAATAGTTAGTCCAAATTTATAATTATTGACAATAAAAAATAAAGAACCCAGTCCTATCTATATAATAACTAATTATTTCACACAAAAAATATAACTAATTAGAATATATTTATTCTTAATAAGCAGTTGGTGTGCTTCAAGACAAAATGATCTACTAGGGGTCATCAGAACTATTTTATTTACGGATATATGTGGCTAGAAAGAGCTTTATACATACATAAAATAAATAAATAAATACATTAGATTAGATTAGATATGATTAAAAATTAATAATATGCAAATTAATTATGGACATATGTTGCATGTGCATGGAGATCTAGGAGTTGTAAGATTAGATTTCATGTGATGTTTTTCCTTATGAGGTGTGAGGGGATCTTGGACGACGACAGGCCATATGATCATAATGATATCACTGACCATACATGATATATATATATATATATATATACATTGACACAATATCATAATAAAACAAACTCCGCTTGTTTCTTTTTTATCTCCACAAAATATTCTTTCTGCTTCTTTTGGTTTTTTTCCACATCTTTAACTATGCCGACCGGACTAGATAAGGAAAGGGGCGGCGCAAAACATTAATTTTTAAAGTAAAATACCACATATGTAATTTTTTAATTAATTTATTGTACTAATATAAGTATATTAAAATAAAATATTTTATGTCAGTAGAAAACTATTTGTGTCTATTTTTATATAAAAAATAATTTGTTAATCAAAGTATATTTATGAAAAATTATAGTCTTGATTATGATACCCCCCCATTTTTTAACAATATATTATATAGTGCATAAAAATAAGTAAATCTTCATCAATAATTAAAAAAAAATTATTAGTAAATGTAAACAAGTATATTCATACGGTTTTTTAAGTAAAATTATCAAATAATGCGGGTTTTTCTTAAAATTTGTGCAGTCTTGAGAGTTTTAAAATTGTTGCCAATTGTGCCCAGCTTGCTTGCAACTTATAATATGAAGTTGAGTCCAGAGATGAGTCTAGAACTTTGAATATTGCGGGTATTGAAGTATATATATATATATATCAAATCAGTATCTAGCAAAAACATATAAGTAGATGCGGTGTTAAAATGTATATAATCAAAGATGTGAAAGTTGGTGAATATATATATATATATATATAGGGATGCAAGAGAAGAGAAGAGAGTAGATAGATATATATATATATATATACCATATATAGAGGTAGGTAGGGATCATCGGTAATTAATGGGGAAGGGAACTTTTCCAGATTCAATGTTGCGAACATCAGTGAGGAGATGATCATAATGCTTCTTCACGTCTTCCACAGATTTGCCGACCACACGCGCCACCTTCTGCCAACGGTCTGGGCTGTCTCTGTCATGCAATGCCAGTGCCTCTTCGAACTGCTTGTTCTGCCTCGCCGTCCATATTCCTGATGAATTACTCCGGCAAGAATAGCTCATTGAGTTTGAGTTTTGTCGAGCGAGCGAGCAAGGATTAATTTAGAAAGAACACCAAAAAGGAGCAACTAACTCATGTGGATTGCAAAGAGATGTCATCTTAGCCTTCTTTTATAGATGATGATGATGAAGGTCCACGTAGTGGACGAGAGGCGGAAATAGAGATCAAGCCAAGTTGTTTTAAAATAAAATGTTAAAAGGTAATTTTCATACCACATGTTTGACCGAACGTGGTTTTTAGTACCGGATGTTTGGTTTTGTATACTTTTGGTACCAAACGTTTGAAAAAATGTGGTTTATGGTACATCTGTTAGTTGACCGTTAGTTTTTTCCGTTAAATGACATGTGCAAGTCACGTGACCGATCCTAAACTTTCGATTTTATTCAATTTAGTCCCTCAAATATAATTTCTAACTTTTAATTTGTTTAATTTAGTCTCAATACTTCAAAATCGATTCCAATTTAACCATTGAACTCAATTGACCTAGCCTAGGGCTAAGCCCGGCCCTGGTTCGGGGTCGCTGGACCCAGCCAACCCTGACCCAGGGTCAGACCTAGCCCTAGGCTAGGTCCGGCTAGGTCAATTGGAACCTAGCCCAATTTGGGTCGAATTTGGACTAAGGTCCCAATTGACCTAGCCTAGGGCTAGGTCCGACCCTGGGTCAGGGTCGGCTGGGTCCGGCGACCCCAACCCATGTTCGGACCTAGCCCTAGGCTAGGTCACAACATTACAAGTAATCACACATTACGTCCATCCAAACACCCCCTAAGTATAAGTGTCTAACCATTGACTAAGATATCCTAATACATGCTAAGCTAATACAATGTTTGGTTGAACCATGTATTAAAATATCCTAATACAATTAATTTTTTGAATGAAATTTGTATTAAGATATCCTAATACAATTGATAAAGACCTAAATGCCTCTAAATAGATATGAACGTTTTTTTAATTATTATTATAATTGGAGTCCGGTCGGGGCTCGCCGGAGTCCGGCCGGGGTCGCATATATATTAGCTAATGCATTATTAATGGGTATTTTGGTCATTAAATACTATGTATTAGCTAATGCATAACTTTTTAGGAGTCTTAGCTAATACATGATTTACTATAGAATTGAGTATTAGCTAAAATACTCGAAAAATATCGATGTGTATCCTAGCTAGCTAGAAAATGGGCTAATTCAAATCTGCACTCTTAACTACTTTCTTTATAATAAAAATTGCACCCTAATTTTTTCGACAAAGTAAATCATTTGTTACAACATACAATAATTAAAATTATTTATTTAACATTGATATAATTAAATAATAAATCTTACAGATTTAACTGCAACTTGTGGCATCACGGACGGGAAATCTTTTTCTAATCCAACTTAATTAATAAGCACTTAATAATAATTAATACGGTGGAATACATTGTAATAGGGAAGGGATTGGATTCAGTTACAACTTACAACCATTTTATGTGTGTGAATCCGAGGATTTAATGTCTCGTCTCCTAATCACCCCGTTGTATTATCCGACCAACAATTGGTTCTTATGCTCATGATCATGAAAGCATAATTCTTGTCAAAGATAATAATATTAATTTGTGCATTTCAGAGTAACAACAATAATATTATTAGTATCTATACTATATCTAAATTTATTTATTCAACTGATGCTAGAATTTGATGGTGGAGATAAAAATCAAGAATAAAGTCTGCAAATTCCCTTCCTCTTTTCCATGACGTCGTAGTATGTATATAGCATATAATCTTCGGGAGATATATGTAAATCGATATATAATATATATATATATATATATATATATATATATATATATATATATATATATATATATATATATATATATATATATATAGTTTTATATATAAGTGCAGACCATGGTTTTATTGATGACGGCCAGTGTAGGTACATTCACCGAATCTTTTATTCAAATTATTAAAATGTGCAATAGCACACAGTTTGACTAGATAAATGGTACTGAAAAAAAAAAATTAGGGTTAATAATAATAACCTATGAAAGGTCGAAGTTGACCATGTTAACCGAAGACGTCTGAAATTTCAAAAGTTAATATAGAAGGCCTGAAGTTTCAACTTTGTTGATATAAGAGGTCTCCGTTAATTTTTTCCGTTAAAACTGACGGAAGTTGGTCACGTGCTTGGCGCATGTGACCGGAAATAAACTTAAATTCCAAAAATGCCCTTCTATCAAAGTGTGCCCCTCACATGCTTGAAATGAAAAGACGAAAAATACCCCCCTCACATGCTTGAAATGAAAAGACGAAAAATACCCCCCCTCACATGCTTGAAATGAAAAGACGAAAATTCCCCAATCGTTACCGGCCCGCACCCGTGGCCGCCGACCACTACCAAGGCCGACGACGACCACCACCCAAGGCCGACGACGACCACCAATCATGGCGGCCACAACCAAATCGTGGTCGGCCAGCCCCAGCCCCCAATCGGGGCCAGCAGCCCTAATTGAGGCTACTGGCCATGATTCGGGCCACATAGGGCTCCGACCGAGCCCTCTGTGGCTCAATCGGGGCCAGGGGGTTCCATGCCCCCAATTTGGGGGGGCTGGCCCCTGGCCCCGATTGAGCCACTGAGGGCTCGGTCGGAGCCCTATGTGGCCCGAATCGTGGCCAGCAGCCCCAATTTTGGGCTGCTGGCCTCGATTGGGGTGGCGGCCACAACCAATCGGGGCCGAACACCACCAATTTGGGGTTGCTGGCCCCGATTGGGGTGGCGACCACCACCAATCAGGGCCGACGACCACCAATTGGGGTGGTGGCTGACCCCGATTGGGTCTGGCCGACCACGATTTGGTGGTGGCCGACCCGATTGGTGGTCGTCGTCGATCTTGGGTGGTGATCGGCGGCCTCGGGTGGTGGCCGTGGACTTGTGCGGTGACGTAGAAAATAATAGGGACTCAATTGTAAAAATCAAAACTTAAGAATATAAATTTGAGGGCTAAACTGAACAAAATAAAAAATAGGGACTCAATACTTATTTGACTTTAGGGGTAATTTTGTCATTTCACGTTTCCTCAAATAAGGAATTAAGTAAAACAAAATATTAAAAGGGGCAAAAGTGTCATTTCAAACCATTATGTTAAATTTAGCACTAAAAATGGACGGAAAACCAAATATCAACAAAGTTGAAACTTCAGACCTTCCATATTAACTTTTGAAACTTCAGACTCTCTGGTTAACATGGGTCACACTTCAGACCTTTCATAGCCCAAAAAACTATGTTATAGGTGCAGTGATTAAGCGATTCATTTCGTTAATTAGAGGTTTTAATTTAAAATAATGTCGAATTCATTACGTACTGAACCGATATAAGTGAAGACTATTCTAAGTATAATGCACGCCGCGACCACTTACACTAGTCAAGCTTTTCAAGGTGGATATTCAATTTAATCGAATGAGTCCATACGCGCGTTGAGACAGTCTCTCATATAATAATGCATTGTTATATAAATGGTCAAATAACTCTTTATTTAACCCTTTAGTTAGCGGATCCGCAATATTATCGATCAACCTTTCGTAGGATATAGTGATAATTCTGGTTGAGAGAAATTGTCTAATGGAGCTACGTATTCTACAGATAGACTTTCTGTTATACATGCATATATAACAGAGAGTCTATCTGTAGAATACAAAATATCATATGATATTTTGTGCCCTACCGATTGCAGCTTGACTATCACAATGAATGCAGATCACATGCATATATTTTGGTCATCTCGGAACATTCTCAAGGAATGGCGTAACCATTCCGCTAGTGTTATCGGAACCGGATCGGCTACTGAACTGGCAAGGTTTCCGATTCCCGGTTTAAACGGTCGAACCCGATCCGACCGACCACTTACTCTTTTTCCCAATTTTTCCCTAGGCCCGACCCTTCACCTACCACCTCCTTCTCCCCCCCCCCCCCCAATCTTTCCCTGGGCCTGAACTACCGTCTCCTTCCCCCTTCTTCTATCCCCGTCCCTTCCCCTTCCTCTTCACCTCTCTGAGAATTTGATCGACGATGGAACCAAAAAAGGCAACGGCGGAGAAGGTCATCGAGAAGAAGTCGGTGGAGGAGAAGAGCGCTAGAAAGAAGCTGTTGAATGAGAAGAAGACGTCGCGAGGCTGAGATTTGTCCCACGTTGAAGAGGATGCTTGGAGAAGAGGCCCCGCGCTAAGGAAGCTGCTCAAAGAAAAAACCCTGCGCTACCGAAGCTGCTCGATCAGCTCTGGGTACCGCCCATGAAGCTGCTACTAGTGGAGATCCATTATTTTCGAAAAGATCCTCTCATATCTTGAATTCAAGGTTGACAATTGTCTGCAGCATTACACTTCTAAACCGAGCTTTGCTTCTCCGATGTCATCAGTGTCATTGATCAAAGTCATCGCCACACTGAGATCGTTGATCACTTTCATTTTAATTTCTATTATATTCTTGGGCATTTCTCCTTGGAGTGATTCCCCTATCCTTATTGGTGATGGGAAACATAATCTCGATTAATCGAGTTATTCCTTGCCAGTGGAGAAGACAAAATGGCCGATTTCACCATTTATAAGTGGATATGTGATAGAAATTTTGATTTTACGTGTCGATGAGTTCCGAATTGTGTCTCAGTGTCAGGACTGTAAGTCTTGTCAACTTTTAGGTCATTTTATTAATCCATCACATTCGGAACTTATCGACGCATCACCGTCAGATTCTATTTCATTTTCCTTAGGAGTGACTTTACTCTTTAGCGGTGAGTGGAAAAGGACGAGAAAGCGAGTATGGGGACTTTGAAATGAATTATGTTTACATGGAGCCTGGAGGATGGAAGAAGATTATGAAAAGTTGTTAAGATCTACTGTTTCTTTCTAGTCCGAGGCTTTAGTTTAGCTAGGGTTTGTGTTTTTACTCTTTAATATTTAAGATTTTTTGCTTTTTTTTTTTTTTTTAATACTGAAATTCGTGTGGACCGCCCGTCCTGCCTAAAACCGGATGGTTATCTAAAAACCGGGACTTTGTATCAGATTTGATTATATTCCTGTCTTTAAGAGAACCTGACTGTTCAAGTCACCGATTCACGGTCAAACCGCCAGTCCGGTCCGGTTCTGTTAACACTGCATTCCGCCACGTCAACACATTTATTCAGTGCAATAAACTCATACTCCATGGTGGATTTGGCTATGACTGTTTGTTTCGCGAATTTTCATGACATAGCTGCACCTCCTAAGGTGAACATAAATCTGCTCCTACTCATAGAGTCTGAGACTCTTGAATCAGATATCTAATTTGCATCACTATAAAATTGTACTAGCGTTACTCGTACATCTACTTAATACACCCACTGCATGTGCAATACCGGTCTAGTACATCAAGTACATGACACTCCCAATATTCGAGCGTAGTCTACTTGAGAGATACTATCTCCCTCATTCTTTGAAAAATACTTGCTCGTATCAATTGGAGTGTTGACTTCTTTATTTTTATTCTTTGAATTTATCTAATGTATTGTCAATATATGAGTTTGATTAAGAAAGATACCTTCGATGATCTCGTGATTTTTATTCCAACACATTGGCAAGGCATATGTCTTTCATGTCAAATCTCGAACTCAACATATGCTTTGTGGACCAGACCATTTTATCGTTACTTCAAATGATATGCATCAATACGTGTCATCAATGTATTTGCCGGCGGAGAAGACAAAATGGCTGATTTCACCATTTATGAGTGGATCTATGATAGAAATTTCGATTTTACATGTCGATGAGTTCCGAATTGTGTCTCAGTGTCAGGACTGTAAGTCTTGTCAACTTATATGTCATTTTATTAATCCCTCACATTCAGAACTTATCGACGCATCACTGTCGGATTCTATTTCATTTCCTTAGTTGTGACTTTACTCTTTAGCAGTGTGTGGAAAAGGAGGAGAAAGCGAGTATGGGGACTTTGAAATGAATTCTGTTTGCATGGAGCCTGGAGGAAGGAAAAGAAGACTATGAAATTTTGTTAAGATCTACTGTTTCTTTCTAGTCCGAGGCTTTATAGCTAGGGTTTGTGTTTTTACTCTTTAACATTTAAAATTTTTTGCTTCTTTTTTTGAATACCGAAACTCGTGTGGACCGCCCGGCTTGCCTAGAACCGGATGGTTCTCTAAAAAACGGGACTTTAAATCAGATTTGATTACATTCCTGTCTTTAAGAGAACCTGACCGTTCAAGTCACCGGTTCACGGTCGGACCGCCATTCCAGTCCGGTTCTGCTAACACTGCATTCCGCCACGTCGACACATTTATTCAGTGCAATAAACTCATACTCCATGGTGGATTTGGCTATGACTGTTTGTTTTGCGAATTTTCATGACATAGCTGCACCTCCTAAGGTGAACATAAATCTGCTCCTACTCATAGAGTCTGAGTCTCTTGAATCAGATATCTAATTTGCATCACTATAACATTATACTAGCTTTACTCGTACATCTACTTAATACACCCACTGCATGTGCAATACCGGTCTAGTACATCAAGTACATGAAACTCCCAATATTCCGAGCGTAGTCTACTTGAGAGATATTATCTCCCTCATTCTTTGAAAAATACTTGCTCGTATCAATTGGAGTGTTGACATATTTATTTTTATATTTTTTGAATTTATCTAATATATTGTCGATATATGAGTTTGATTAAGAAAGATACCTTCGATGATCTCGTGATTTTTATTCCAACACATTGGCAAGGCATATGTCTTTCATGTAAAATCTCGAACTCAACATATGCTTTGTGGACCAGACCATATTATCTTACTTCAAATGATATGCATCAGTCCGTGTCATCAATGTATTTTCCGGTGGAGAAGACAAAATGGCTTATTTCACCATCTATGAGTGGATCTATGATATAAATTTTGATTTTACATGTCGATGAGTTCCGAATTGTGTCTCAGTGTCAGGACTGTAAGTCTTGTCAACTTATAGGTCATTTTATTAATCCCTCACATTCAGAACTTATCGACGCATCACTGTCGGATTCTATTTCATTTTCCTTAGTTGTGACTTTACTCTTTAGCAGTGTGTGGAAAAGGAGGAGAAAGCGAGTATGGGGACTTTGAAATGAATTTTGTTTACATGGAGCCTGGAGGAAGGAAGAGAAGACTATGAAATTTTGTTAAGATCTACTGTTTCTTTCTAGTCCGAGGCTTTACTTTAGCTAGGGTTTGTGTTTTTACTCTTTAACATTTAAAATTTTTTGCTTCTTTTTTTTAATACCGAAACTCGTGTGGAGCGCCCGACCTGCCTAAAACAGGATGGTTCTCTAAAAACCGGGACTTTGTATCAGATTTGGTTACATTCCTGTCTTTAAGAGAACCTGGCCGTTCAAGTCACCGGTTCACGGTCGGACCGCCAGTCCGGTCCGGTTCTGTTAACACTGCATTCCGCCACGTCGACCTATTTATTTAGTGCAATAAACTCATACACCATGGTGGATTTGGCTATGACTGTTTGTTTCACAAATTTTCATGACATAGCTGCACCTCCTAAGGTGAACATAAATCAGCTCCTACTCATAGAGTCTGAGTCTCTTGAATCGGATATCTAATTTGCCTCACTATAACATTGTACTAGCGTTACTCGTACATCTACTTAATACACCCACTGCATGTGCAATACCGGTCTAGTACATCAAGTACATGACACTCCCAATATTCCGAGCGTAGTCTACTTGAGAGATACTATCTCCCTCATTCTTTGAAAAATAATTGCTCGTATCAATTGGAGTGTTTACTTCTTTATTTTTATTTTTTGAATTTATCTAATATATTGTCGATATATGAGTTTGATTAAGAAAGATACCTTCGATGATCTCGTGATTTTTATTCCAACACATTGGCAAGGCATATGTCTTTCATGTCAAATCTCGAACTCAACATATGCTTTGTGGACCAGATCATTTTATCGTTACTTTAAATGATATGCATCAATACGTGTCATCAATGTATTTGCCGGTGGAGAAGACAAAATGGCTTATTTCACAATTTATGAGTGGATCTATGATAGAAATTTCGATTTTACATGTCGATGAGTTCCGAATTTTGTCTCAGTGTCAGGACTGTAAGTCTTGTCAACTTATAGGTCATTTTATTAATCCCTCACATTCAGAACTTATCGACGCATCACTGTCGGATTCTATTTCATTTTCCTTAGTTGTGACTTTACTCTTTAGCAGTGTGTGGAAAAGTAGGAGAAAGCGAGTATGGGGACTTTGAAATGAATTCTGTTTACATGGAGCCTAGAGGAAGGAAGAGAAGACTTTGAAATTTTGTTAAAATCTATTGTTTCTTTCTAGTCCGAGGCTTTAGTTTAGCTAGGGTTTGTGTTTTTACTCTTTAATATTTAAGATTTTTTGCTTTTTTTTTTAATACTGAAACTCGTGTTGACCGCCCGTCCTGCCTAAAACCAGATGGTTATCTAAAAACCGGGACTTTGTATCAGATTTGATTACATTCCTGTCTTTAAGAGAACCTGACCGTTCAAGTCATCGGTTAACGGTCGGACCGCCAGTCCGGTCCGGTTCTGTTAACACTACATTCCGCCACGTCGACACATTTAGTCAGTGTAATAAACTCATACACCATGGTGGATTTGGCTATGACTGTTTGTTTCACGAATTTTCATGACATAGCTGCACCTCCTAAGGTGAACATAAATCTGCTCCTACTCATAGAGTCTGAGTCTCTTCAATCGGATATCTAATTTGCATCACTATAACATTGTACTAGCGTTACTCGTACATCTACTTAATACACCCACTGCATGTGCAATACCGGTCTAGTACATCAAGTACATGACACTCCCAATATTCCGAGTGCAGTCTACTTGAGAGATACTATCTCCCTCATTCTTTGAAAAATAATTGCTCGTATCAATTGGAGTGTTTACTTCTTTATTTTTATTTTTTGAATTTATCTAATATATTGTCGATATATGAGTTTGATTAAGAAAGATACCTTCGATGATCTCGTGATTTTTATTCCAACACATTGGCAAGGCATATGTCTTTCATGTCAAATCTCGAACTCAACATATGCTTTGTGGACCAGATCATTTTATCGTTACTTTAAATGATATGCATCAATACGTGTCATCAATGTATTTGCCGGTGGAGAAGACAAAATGGTTTATTTCACAATTTATGAGTGGATCTATGATAGAAATTTCGATTTTACATGCCGATGAGTTCCGAATTTTGTCTCAGTGTCAGGACTGTAAGTCTTGTCAACTTATAGGTCATTTTATTAATCCCTCACATTCAGAACTTATCGACGCATCACTGTCGGATTCTATTTAATTTTCCTTAGTTGTGACTTTACTCTTTAGCAGTGTGTGGAAAAGTAGGAGAAAGCGAGTATGGGGACTTTGAAATGAATTCTGTTTACATGGAGCCTAGAGGAAGGAAGAGAAGACTTTGAAATTTTGTTAAGATCTATTGTTTCTTTCTAGTCCGAGGCTTTAGTTTAGCTAGGGTTTGTGTTTTTACTCTTTAATATTTAAGATTTTTTGCTTTTTTTTTAATACTGAAACTCGTGTTGACCGCCCGTCCTGCCTAAAACCAGATGGTTATCTAAAAACCGGGACTTTGTATCAGATTTGATTACATTCCTGTCTTTAAGAGAACCTGACCGTTCAAGTCATCGGTTCACGGTCGGACCGCCAGTCCGGTCCGGTTCTGTTAACACTACATTCCGCCACGTCGACACATTTAGTCAGTGTAATAAACTCATACTCCATGGTGGATTTGGCTATGACTGTTTGTTTTGCGAATTTTCATGACAAAGCTGCACCTCCTAAGGTGAACATAAATCTGTTCCTACTCATAGAGTCTGAGTCTCTTGAATCAGATATCTAATTTGCATCACTATAACATTGTACTAGCATTACTCGTACATCTACTTAATACACCCATTGCATGTGCAATACCGGTCTAGTACATCAAGTACATGACACTCCCAATATTCCGAGCGTAGTCTACTTGAGAGATACTATCTCCCTCATTCTTTGAAAAATACTTGCTCGTATCAATTGGAGTGTTGACTTCTTTATTTTTATTTTTTGAATTTATCTAATATATTGTCGATATATGAGTTTGATTAAGAAAGATACCTTCGATGATCTCGTGATTGTTATTCCAACACATTGGCAAGGCATATGTCTTTCATGTCAAATCTCGAACTCAACATATGCTTTGTGGACCAGACCATTTTATCGTTACTTCAAATGATATGCATCAATACGTGTCATCAATGTATTTGCCGGTGGAGAAGACAAAATGGCTGATTTCACCATTTATGAGTGGATCTATGATTGAAATTTCGATTTTACATGTCGATGAGTTCCGAATTGTGTCTCAGTGTCAGGACTGTAAGTCTTGTCAACTTATAGGTCATTTTATTAATCCCTCACATTCAGAACTTATCGACGCATCACTGTCGGATTCTATTTCATTTTCCTTAGTTGTGACTTTACTCTTTAGCAGTGTGTGGAAAAGGAGGAGAAAGCGAGTATGGGGACTTTGAAATGAATTCTGTTTACATGGAGCCCAGAGGAAGGAAGAGAAGACTATGAAATTATTTTTGTTAAGATCTACTGTTTCTTTCTAGTCCGAGGCTTTAGTTTCGCAAAGGTTTGTGTTTTTACTCTTTAACATTTAAGATTTTTTGCTTCTTTTTTTTAATACCGAAATTGTGTGGACCGCCCGGCCTGCCTAAAACCGGATGGTTCTCTAAAAACCGAGACTTTGTATCAGATTTGATTACATTCCTGTCTTTAAGAGAACCTGACCGTTCAAGTCACCGGTTCACGGTCGGACCGCCAGTCCGGTCCGGTTCTGTTAACACTGCATTCCGCCACGTCGACACATTTATTCAGTGTAATAAACTCATACTCCATGGTGGATTTGGCTATGACTGTTTGTTTCGCGAATTTTCATGACATAGCTGCAACTCCTAAGGTGAACATAAATCTGCTCCTACTCATAGAGTCTGAGTCTCTTGAATCAGATATCTAATTTGCCTCACTATAACATTGTACTAGCGTTACTCGTACATCTACTTAATACACCCATTGCATGTGCAATACCGGTCTAGTACATCAAGTACATGACACTCCCAATATTCCGAGCGTAGTCTACTTGAGAGATACTATCTCCCTCATTCTTTGAAAAATACTTGCTCGTATCAATTGGAGTGTTGACTTCTTTATTTTTATTTTTTGAATTTATCTAATATATTGTCGATATATGAGTTTGATTAAGAAAGATACCTTCGATGATCTCGTGATTGTTATTCCAACACATTGGCAAGGCATATGTCTTTCATGTCAAATCTCGAACTCAACATATGCTTTGTGGACCAGACCATTTTATCGTTACTTCAAATGATATGCATCAATACGTGTCATCAATGTATTTGCCGGTGGAGAAGACAAAATGGCTGATTTCACCATTTATGAGTGGATCTATGATTGAAATTTCGATTTTACATGTCGATGAGTTCCGAATTGTGTCTCAGTGTTAGGACCGTAAGTCTTGTCAACTTATAGGTCATTTTATTAATCCCTCACATTCAGAACTTATCGACGCATCACTGTCGGATTCTATTTCATTTTCCTTAGTTGTGACTTTACTCTTTAGCAGTGTTTGGAAAAGGAGGAGAAAGCGAGTATGGGGACTTTGAAATGAATTATGTTTACATGGAGCCTGGAGGAAAGAAGAGAAGACTTTGAAATTTTGTTAAGATCTATTGTTTCTTTCTAGTCCGAAGCTTTAGTTTAGCAAGGGTTTGTGTTTTTACTCTTTAATATTTAAGATTTTTTTCTTTTTTTTTTTTTTAATACTGAAACTCGTGTGGACCGCCCGTCCTGCCTAAAACTAGATGGTTATCTAAAAACCGGGACTTTGTATCAGATTTGATTACATTCCTGTCTTTAAGAGAACCTGACCGTTCAAGTCACCGGTTCACGGTCGGACCGCCAGTCCCGTCCGGTTCTGTTAACACTGCATTCCGCCACGTCGACACATTTATTCAGTGTAATAAACTCATACTCCATGGTGGATTTGGCTATGACTGTTTGTTTCGCGAATTTTCATGACATAGCTGCACCTCCTAAGGTGAACATAAATCTGCTCCTACTCATAGAGTCTGAGTCTCTTGAATCAGATATCTAATTTGCCTCACTATAACATTGTACTAGCGTTACTCGTACATCTACTTAATACACCCATTGCATGTGCAATACCGGTCTAGTACATCAAGTACATGACACTCCCAATATTCCGAGCGTAGTCTACTTAAGAGATACTATCTCCCTCATTCTTTGAAAAATACTTGCTCGTATCAATTGGAGTGTTGACTTCTTTATTTTTATTTTTTGAATTTATCTAATATATTGTCGATATATGAGTTTGATTAAGAAAGATACCTTCGATGATCTCGTGATTGTTATTCCAACACATTGGCAAGGCATATGTCTTTCATGTCAAATCTCGAACTCAACATATGCTTTGTGGACCAGACCATTTTATCGTTACTTCAAATGATATGCATCAATACGTGTCATCAATGTATTTGCCGGTGGAGAAGACAAAATGGCTTATTTCACCATTTATGAGTGGATCTATGATAGAAATTTCGATTTTACATGTCGATGAGTTCCGAATTGTGTCTCAGTGTTAGGCCTGTAAGTCTTGTCAACATAGGTCATTTTATTAATCCCTCACATTCAGAACTTATCGACGCATCACTGTCGGATTCTATTTCATTTTCCTTAGTTGTGACTTTACTCTTTAGCAGTGTGTGGAAAAGGAGGAGAAAGCGAGTATGGGGACTTTGAAATGAATTATGTTTACATGGAGCCTGGAGGAAAGAAGAGAAGACTTTGAAATTTTGTTAAGATCTATTGTTTCTTTCTAGTCCGAAGCTTTAGTTTAGCAAGGGTTTGTGTTTTTACTCTTTAATATTTAAGATTTTTTTCTTTTTTTTTTTAATACTGAAACTCGTGTGGACCGCCCGTCCTGCCTAAAACTAGATGGTTATCTAAAAACCGGGACTTTGTATCAGATTTGATTACATTCCTGTCTTTAAGAGAACCTGACCGTTCAAGTCACCGGTTCACGGTCGGACCACCAGTCCGGTCCGGTTCTGTTAACACTACATTCCGCCACGTCGACACGTTTATTTAGTGTAATAAACTCATACTCCATGGTGGATTTGGCTATGACTGTTTGTTTCGCGAATTTTCATGACATAGCTGCACCTCCTAAGGTGAACATAAATCTGCTCCTACTCATAGAGTCTGAGTCTCTTGAATCAGATATCTAGTTTGCATCACTATAACATTGTATTAGCGTTACTCGTACATCTACTTAATACACCCACTGGATGTGCAATACCTGTCTAGTACATCAAGTACATGACACTCCCAATATTCCGAGCGTAGTCTACTTGAGAGATACTATCTCCCTCATTCTTTGAAAAATACTTGCTCGTATCAATTGGAGTGTTGACTTCTTTATTTTTATTTTTTGAATTTATCTAATATATTGTCGATGTATGAGTTTGATTAAGAAAGATACCTTGGATGATCTCTTGATTGTTATTCAAACACATTGGCAAGGCATATGTCTTTCATGTCAAATCTCGAACTCAACATATGCTTTGTGGACCAGACCATTTTATCGTTATTTCAAATGATATGCATCAATACGTGTCATCAATGTATTTACCGGTGGAGAAGACAAAATGGCTGATTTCATCATTTATGAGTGGATCTATGATAAAAATTTCGATTTTACATGTCGATGAGTTCCGAATTGTGTCTCAGTGTTTGGACTGTAAGTCTTGTCAACTTATAGGTCATTTTATTAATCCCTCACATTCAGAACTTATCGACGCTTCATTGTCGGATTCTATTTCATTTTCCTTAGTTGTGACTTTACTCTTTAGCAGTGTGTGGAAAATGAGGAGAAAGCGAGTATGGGGACTTTGAAATGAATTCTGTTTACATGGAGCCCGGAGGAAGGAAGAGAAGACTACGAAATTTTTGTTAAGATCTACTGTTTCTTTCTAGTCCGAGGCTTTAGTTTAGCTAGGGTTTGTGTTTTTACTCTTTAACATTTAAGATTTTTTGCTTCTTTTTTTTAATACCGAAACTCGTGTGGACCGCCCGGCCTGCCTAAAATCGGATGGTTCTCTAAAAACCAGGACTTTGTATCAGATCTGTTTACATTCCTGTCTTTAAGCGAACCTGACCGTTCAAGTCACCGGTTCACGGTCGGACCGCCAGTCCGGCCCGGTTCTGTTAACACTGCATTCTGCCACGTCGGCACATTCATTCAGTGCAATAAACCCATACTCCATGGTAGATTTGGCTATGACTGTTTGTTTCGTGAATTTTCATGACATAGCTGCACCTCTTAAGGTGAACATAAATCTGCTCCTACTCATAGATTCTGAGTCACTTCAATTGGTTATCCAATTTGCATCAATATAACATTGTACTAGCATTACTCGTACATCTACTTAATACACTCACTGCATGTGCAATAACGGTCTAGTACATGACATCAAGTACATGACACTTCCAATATTCCGAGCGTAGTCTAGTTGAGAGATACTATCCCCTCATTCTTTTAAAAATACTTGCTCGTATCAATTGGAGTGTTGAATTATTTATTTATATTTGTTTAATATATCTAATATATTGTCGATATATGAGTTTGATTAAGAAAGAGACTTTCGATGATTTCGTGATTTTTATTCCAACACATTGGCAAGGCCTGTTTCTTTCATGTTAAATCTCGAACTCAACATATGCTTTGTGGACTGGACCATTTTATCGTTACTTCAAACTATATGCATCAATGCATGTCAGCAATGTAAAGATACATAATAACATAACCTTTATTTGTATCTTTTACGTAGATACCATTTGTCACATTCAATTTTTTTTTTAATTTCTTTAACATCATGCTGTCATTCTGTCAATTTGTGATGTCATTGTTTTGACGCATTTGTTAGACCATAAAACGACATGACTAGCTTATAGACTTTTATTCCTGCCTGGTGTAGAGAAACCCTTAGGTTATTCCATTTAGATCTATTCTTCTAAATTTCGATTTAAGAAAATTGTCTTCACGTACATTTGATGTACTTCTAGACTTTGCAGGGATGCAATCGTAAGTAGCATTCTTATGGAAGTGATTCTGGTCACTGGAGAATATGTATCAAATAAGCCTCGTTCATTTTGCTTGTAACATTTTATTACTAGTCATACTTTGTATTTATCAATTGAACTACGTGCCTTCATTTTTGCCGTTTAAATATTCGCGTGTAGTGTAGCGATTTTCTTCCGGGTAGAAGATCCACGAGCTCACAAGTATGATTTTGCAAGATGAATTCAATTCCACTAATGATGCCTCTTTCCATAGAGGTCCCTCAGAAGAGTTTACGGATTCTTGGTAAGTTCGAGGTCTGTGTTCAAGCACATATGTTAGAAAATCTGGACCATATGATTTTTCATTCCTAGTTATTTTATTTCTCCTGGACTCGACCTCAGTATGAACTTCAACATGTTTTGATATGTGCCTCAATATTAGGAGAACTTGAATAAGAAAATTATCTGGAAAATAAGAAGCTAAAACTTCCTATCAACACTAAATCATTGATATAATACCTTACATACATAAGGATTACGTAAACCTAAAATATCTTGAAGTATTATAAAATATATTATTAAACCCTAAAGATATAATATCCTAATATTAGATATAATAACTCCCTAATAGATAATCATGTATCATGTTTTTTGTATTGACTATTTTCATCGATAATGTCATACGGTTCTCTCGAGAAACTTACAAAGAAATATGTGTTTCTTGACTGCATTATCGTACATTTGTGTATATCCGAAAGTTTTGGTTCATATACGAAAAATCAATAAGCATTACTATTATAAATATATCCTATGAAAATGCAATTAACATTTTTGGCCAACTCACTCCTTTCTTGTAGAGGTATCATTACTTTAGCAAAACACCCCAACAGTAGAATGTGATTTATTTTTTTTGGGCCGAAACACCCCAACGATAAAAAGGGAGAAGTACTTTACCCATAGGTCCTTTTCCTCGCCCATGACGAGGCCCTTCAGCAGGGGCCGGAGCAGCAACGGGGAGCCCTCGCGCAGCATCAGTCTGCAATGCCGGCTGCTTGTTAAGAAACCAACCTACAGGATAACATAAGACAAGGTTATAAAAATTCGAAAGCATACCAAGACACCCTGGGAAGAAGATACGATGATGCCTGCGGCAAGCAACTCCTCTTCAGAACCCTGAGTCAAAGGGACTATAGCCCCCGCCTGATTATCGCGAAAGATCTCGCGAAAGGCCTTCTCATCCTGAGGGGTATACTCGGAAAAGGATGGGACAGGGTCACGCTCCAGGACATGACACGTCTCCCACTTAGTCCCGACGTCGCTCACAAAGAAATAATGATTCTGCCATTCCTGGGAGCGAGGGTAAGGGGTAGCAAACCGCCCGCTCGGCTTCCACTTGGCACCCCCAAGGCCAAGTGAGGAAAGGCAAGGCCACCGGCTGCAAAAGGTGGACAACCCCGATTTGTCTCGTCGCTCCAGGCGGTAGAAGGTCCGGAAGAGAATCAAGGAGTAAGCCCATGAGTGCTTGTGGCACTGAATACGAAAACAGGTCCACGCGTGAAAAGCAGCAGGGGAGAGATTGAGGGGCGAGATGTGGAAATAACGACATAAGCGGACAAGATCCTTGCAGTAAGGAAAACGCAAGCCCTCCTCTATCTGTCCCGTGTAAACTACATCTAGGTCCACGGGAGGGACGGTAACTGAGCCAACTTCGACATCTTTGCATATGTCAAACGGGAAGAATGCTTCAGAAACAGGACAGACCCCCGACTTATCTACGCTCTCCACAAACTCCTCAGTCGTAATACGATTGGGAGGATAGGTCTGAGTCATCGCAATGGCTTCATGGCTAGCACCTGTCCCGGGAAAATCGAGTTGGAGTAAAAGGGGGGTGTCCTCGCTTATCTCCAAACCATCATAAGAAAAGTAATATGTGCAAAGAAGGGGATCGGGAGACTCACTCATCTCAGCAGTTCGGGGGTGACAGTTTCTGGGAAAATTCCTAAGTATCAAAGATACGCGCTTGCAAGCCCGTCAACTAAACCCTGCAAAAACCATACACAACTCAATCAAAAATCAGGGCCACGTATCAACAACATTCACCAAGCCCTTTGCGAGGGCCTCCAACCCAACGGACCAACTGTCCACGAGCAAACAGCTAGGGACCCTCCCGCTCGGGAGTCAAAAGTCCCTACGCTCACCAAAGGCCTAGGCCACCCACTAACAGAATTTCCATATACTTATATAATATAACACAGGTATTCAAGCATTCAACTAAACGACGAGCTCAGGAGCTAAGGAAATCTAAAGCATGCAAAATTGGTCATAATTACCAAAATGCCCTCCGGCCACATTTCGATCAAATTTTATCCCCAAAACGGCGCAAGGCTCCGGGGGCACATACAAGCGGCTCAAATACACTTAAGCAAGCCCATTACATGTCACGGGAAAACTTACCCCTACCCTAACAATTCAAAGAGCGCTCGGGTCAACTAAGCCGCCGATAAGCACGAGCTACCGAGCGATCACCTAAACTCCGGGGGCATGACTATCTACTCACAAATAATCAAGGAGTCATTATCACACTCGGGGGCATCATATCAAGTCACCCGCATCAAAATACAAAGGGTCGAACTTTTTGCTCGAATATGTCCGATTTCGAACCTCCACGATTTCACCTCGGTTGACCGAAACCTAAGGGCCTCTTCACAAAGGGAGTTCACTAACCATAACTCTATCTATCTACATTTAAAGTTTGGCCAAAAACAAATTTTGAAAAATCAAGCCAAAATTTCACTTAGGCATTTCATCAAACACCTATCATGCACCTTATTAAAATTCGAAATTTGCAGCCCTAAAGGTCCAATTAACATCAAGAAAAGGAAGGAGAGGACATTACCGATCAATACCCGGCGAGAGGGACTCGAAAACGGGCCAAATCGGGTCCAAATTGGACCCGTGAACAGTGCCGCCGCCGCCGCCCGCAGTGCTGCCGCCGCCGCTGCCGCCTCGCCGCTGCCGGGCCGCCGTGACCTCGCCGGTGGTAGTCCTGGTGGTGGCCGGCCGAAATGGGGTCACACTAATACCCTAGAGTGAATTCCTACATCACTACCTTACCCTTTTCAAAATACCCTCTCAAAACCTATACAAATATTGATAGTTTTATAAACTATCACAAAGGAGGTGGAATACACAACCTAGCAAGCACCATACATCCAAGAGGTACACTCACATCCACCCTCCATTTTTTAAAGTTGTTGATGACTTGGATTTTCACCATCAAGTGACTTAGCTAAATTGGGCTAAGTTATTTCAAATGGTCTCGACTACTCGAAAACATTATTCTTATGATTTTTCGTATCAAGTCCATCACATGTGATTTTCCAAACCCGGCATTATTTCATTTACTAAAACCGTCGTCTCGCCGTCAAGACGGCCGTCTCGGACGACGGGCTCCCGAAAACCATCATATTGCATGAAAAACGTTTTATCAAAACTTTCATGATTTATTATCATTTTGATACAATTAGTCGTGGCATGAACGTTCCATATTTATTTGATCATCTTACAAACTCGAAAAATTTCATGTGTGCTCACGCCTCATTTTTTCCAAAACCACATTTATCATATTACTCGTAGTCCGTTGTGCTACTAACCCTTTGCGCAGTTATCAAGCATGACCATCTCAAAAAACTAAGGCAAGGAGCCCGCCTGAGCCGCGCGCATCCACCCTTGGTAGGTCAAAACTCAAGGTGAGCGGACGACCCGAATCACGCGTATACCCTATCTTAAAATAGAGTTAAAAAAATGTCAAGCCATTATTTAACTCGGGGGCAAGTGATGGATATACGCATGATTCGGGCTCGGTTTTAATTATTCGGACCTCATACACGCACGTAAGACCCACTACGAAACCCAATTTCGAGCTAACCGGGGGAAACCGGGCAAGTCGCGAACTTACCCGGCACCCCCGGGGGGCTTACCCGGAATTTTCCGGGTAAGTTTAACACCCGGGGGGTGTCGCGCACACCCCCCATTTTGTCTCGGATGTATACGGAGACCCGATTTTCAACTAACTCCTATACGTCGGGGACTCCCCGTTACGAGGCGCGTGCGTCCCACTCGTGACAGCCGCCTGAGACGCGCGTCAGAGTCCTTTTCCCAAAGCTCTCCCCTGCATCCCGGTTCACATTTCCACATTGAACCGGGTCAAAACCGCTTTACGGTCCAAGGTTGCCTATAAATAGCCACCTTGGGGGTAAACATTTCCAAGTCACTTTGGGTGAGAATCAAGAAAAGCTCTGACCTCTCTCTAAACTCTCTCTCTCTAGAAACTGTCTAATGTTGATCGTCGGAGCGAGCGCACCAAGCACCCCCCCCCCCCTCTCCACGGGAGTTGCTTGGTAATGCTCCTCTCGCAGGTACGGAAGAGCAGTTAGCGAGAGAGCCCGGAGGACTCAGCGCGATTCTGAAGACAAGGGCCCGTGCACGATCTTAGAGAGACGGACTTGGCCCTAACAGGCTCACACCCAACCCGGAGACATCGACAAGTTACTCAGCGGACCGCCCGCGTTAACTTGGTCGAAACAATTACAAATAAAAGGTTAATATTTCTAAAGAAACTATACATACATACAATAAATAAAAAGGTTAATATGACAAAGGAGATATTCTACACATGCATCCCTAATATAACCATTTGTCCTCTTTTGTTTCCATACATGTACATATCATTTCCATATATGTAGGTGATGATGCCACATAACTACTAATTCGTGATGAGGAGAAGTAGGTTTGGAGAATGATATATATATATAGGAGCTAGCTAGAAATAGTGTCCTTTGATGAAGTCATTGAGGCGGGTGACCTCACCACTCTGCTGTTCCACAACTGCCCGAACCACATCAACCATCGAAATCATCCCCACAATCTTCCCATTTATAACCGGGACATGCCGGATCTCATTTTCTGTCAACAAATATTACTTATTTTCATGCAATCCACAAAATTAATTAATTAATTACTTGGAGATGATGATAATATGATAATAATAACGTACGTACCTGTCATTAGCTGCATTGCATCAACTATGTTGGTATCAGATGACACTGTTATCAACTTCTTCTGCAATATATGTATATCCAATTAATTAATTCACTATTATTATTATATTAACTTGGTATATTTATATATAGCTTAAATTACCTCATTTGTCATGATTTCTGAAACTTTGGTGTATTTGCAACACCTTCCTTGCCCGATAATCTTCCTCACGTAGTCTGCATTATTGACAAAATAATCTTGTAATTTAAATCTCTTAATTAACAAAAACAATTATATGAAAACGTTACCTCTTTCAGTGACGATCCCAGCGATTAGCTGCTGCTCTCCAGGCTTTAGCACAACCAAGGATCCTATATTATTCTGCGCCATCTGCATTCATATTCTTGTTTATCTTAATTTCCAAAAAATTAATGATGAGCCAATAAATATTAGCTAGCATGCAAACCCGACCATGTGAGTAGTCGAAAAATGAAGTAATTACATTCTTAAGTGCATCAAAGACGGTGTCATCAGTACGGCACCAGAGCCAGGATCCAGTTTTCGCATCTTCTTTGGTCATTAGAACATCTGCTACTGTCACATTCTCTAATCCTTTATGAGGAGGTGAGGATGATGTGAAGCCGACACGTGAAAATATGTTCCATCTTCTCCCAATGAATCTACCATGCCCTGCAGTTACCTGTTGTAGAATGGCTGTCTTGATCGTCTCGCGGCTGGACCCAACTCTAGAGATGATGCTTCCTACCATTATCATCAACTCCCCTCCTGTCAATAAAAAGCAATCCTTCCTTATAATGCAACGACCCTTTCTAATATGTATATATATATAAGGGGAGATCAGATTTTGTTACAGGGGCTTCCTGGGAAGAATGAATGAATTAGCTAGGTATCTGAAAGTAAGTAAGTAATCCCATTAATGCAGCAAAGAATGGCCTTCTGCTGTCATTTACTTGATCATATGGATTTGCCTTTACAAACCCCTCTCTTCTTTACTTTCTTTATATATATAATAATAAGCCCACCTTAATATAATAATAATCTCCCCTTTCCAAATTTTTAGCCTAGAAAATGTTTGAATTTCGACGCATGTTAACCAGGGAGGTCTGAATTTTCAAATGTTGATTTGAGAGATCTGTGGTTTCAACTTTGTGGATATAAGATGTCTCCGTTATTTTTTTCCGTTAAAACTAACGGAAGTTGGTCACATGATTGGCATGTGACCAAAAATTAAATTCCCAAAATGCCCTTCTATCAAGTATGCCCCTCACATGCTTGAAGTGAAAGTACAAAAATGCCCTTTAAGCCCCACCCCGGCTCCGGAAACCACCACCCGACCCCGGCGGCCACCACCACGACTCCGATTGAGCCCAAATCGTAGCCAAAAAGCTCTGATCGAAGCCAAAAAAACTCCGATCGAAGCTCTGTGGCCTCGACCGGAGCCACAGAGCTCCGATCTGGAGCTCTGTGGTTTCAACTAGAGCCACAGAGCTCCGTTCTGGAGCTTTGTGGCTCCAATTTGGGCCTAATCGGAGCCATGGTGGTGGTCGCCGGAGTTGGGTGGTGGTCGCCGGAGTCGAGGTGGCGGTGGACGGAGCGGGGTGGCGGTGGCGGTGGACGGAGCCGGGTGGTTTTAATTTGACTTCAGGGGTAATTTTGTCATTTCACATTTCCTCAAATAAAATATTAAATAAAACAAAATATTAAAAGGGGCAAGAATGTCATTTCACACAATTCTGTTAAATTTAACCATTAAAATGGACGGAAAACCTTAAATCAATAAAGTTGAAATTTCAGACCTTTCAAATTAACTTTTGAAAATTCAGATCTCTCCGGTTAACATGGGCAAACTTCAAACTTTTCCTAGATTATCAACCCAATATTTAATTTAACGTTGACAAACATGATGGTGCTTTGAGTTTTTCGTGATTTCTTAACTATTTTCTAAAGGGTTGGCTAAAAATGCAACAGTTGAATTTGCAGCAGTTAAATTTTAAGCATCAATCACGAAATTTTGTATTAAGCCTTGAGAATGAGAAATAGCTTCATAAAAGTAGTGGCGCAAATTGCTCTAAATTTTAGTATATTTGTACCCGACTGTATTTTAGTCAAACTTCTTTATTAAGGGGTTAAATAGAAAAATGCTAGCTAAATTTATACACAATGTGCAATTTATAAATTGTTAGTTAAACTTTTTTAGCGAGTTGCTAGCTGAATTTCTAAGTTTGACTTTTGGCAAAATCAAACTTCTAAGTTTGAGCAATTTCCTAGCTAACAAAAAACTAAAATATTCGTTAATCAAATGTAAAATATTATAAATTATAGAAAAAAATTAAGATAAATTAATTGTAAATCACAAATATGAAAGTACAATTTTGAAAATATTTATTTATTTAAATAAGTATTAAGTTAAATATAAATGAATTAAATATTTTTGTTTAGGAATCTTTAAAAAAAAAAAAGTTATGCTTCTACTAATAATTGATGGCTATTCTTATGTCTTCTTTGTTGTTTTTATTTAAAAATTTATTAAATAATAATATATTTGTACTTAGATATTTCGTATTGTACTTTAATTCAATTTGTAAATTATATGAATTTTATTTAATTGGTCAAAGAAAAACTTTTGGATACTGATGATGCACCGTGATGGAGATGGATGGATCAAAAACTCATTGATTATAGGGGAACTCCGAGAATTTGTTGGATAGAGAGCGCAAGAACTTGTTGATTCAAAGAATGCCGATAATTTGACGCAGGGTAGAGGAAACCTCAATTTTTTTTTTTTTTCATATATCAACAAACTGAATACAAATGACGGCTAAGAGAGTCTTAGACAAAAACCCTAACCCTATTAAAATTCCGAAATTAACTACCAAATCCAACTAAAACCGAAAATTGCGAAAAAAAAACCCGAAGAAACATAAAAATGCAATTTTAGACCTCTAAACAACGTAATTTGGCCGAACACCATCAAACCACATAGTTTACTATGGTGCTTGCTCAGATCGCCGTTTCCAGTTGAAAACTTATATTCGCACTACAAAATCCGACACTTCAGCCACATCAGATACTTTTTTCAATTTTTTTTTTTAAATCATTAAAATTATCGGAATTAGTTTAACGTAGTTACCAACACTTATAATTTTAGCTACCAATTTGCACAAAAATAAAATTTAGTTAGTAATTTGTACATGGCTAGCATTTTACTATTTAACCCTTCTAATTAAATATCTCACCCTCCATTTTCAAATTACACAGATCAAGATATTCAGACGTAAAAATAGTTCAATTCAGACGTAATTAGATAACACTTTAAAATTTCGTCCAGATTCTTATACAAGAAGATTTTTAATTATAAAATCTTAAAAATAGTTTTATTAGTAATCCTTGTTATCTTTTTGTGGCCAACAACGTAACCCTTGTTATATAGATTATTATTCCTTTTAGTTCTTATTATTATTGAATTGATCATTCCCACCCGAATACTTCAGGCCTCAGCTTACGTAAAGTGCATGCATGCAGGTTATCCATCCATATAATCTTAATCATATATATTTATTTTAAGGAAAATTTTCAACAAACTCAAATATTAGCAATATCATACATACATTCTCAACCATGTTCAACATGAACAGCTTTTATCTATACAGAACTGAACCCAGAAAAGGGTGGTCTTAAACAAGATACACCAACAGATAGATAGATGCCAGTAAGATAATATCTCCAACTGCTTATTTACAAAGCTTAATCCGTCAAGATCTTAAAATATATATTGAAAATTTTACAAGGCCTTCATTTCATGATCATCTCACCTGGAGATTCTATTCAATCTGCCCTCGGACCACTGCTGCTTGGAGCAGTTTTATTTCCAGTATACCTCTGTAAATCAAGTTGCTTGTTTTGTAAGATATATAACTTCCAAAAATAACCAAACTTCACGAAATTACCATTAAGGGAATGAAAAATATTTATGTTTTACGTACCTGCTTTCCTATGCTGAATGGTAAGTACTTGTATTTGATCATGTGCATGATCTGACGCTTCATCGTGAGTACAAAGAGAACCACCCAGTAAAAGAGCAGTATTGGCCAAAAAACGGGTACATCAAACACCGAAAAGAAGGTCATCAGAAAAGCTATGCAGAAAGCTTTTGTGACTGCATACCTGAAAGAATCAGCAGCAAAGAGAGAAACAGTTTGACAGTGTGACCAATTTCCCATGTTTGATAAGTTCATATAATTTGCGCAAGTGAAAGTGTGTTACGGATTATTTGCAGAAATGACATAAAGTTACCAGAATTTGAACTCAGGGAGACGGCGAATGAAAGGCTTAAACTCATCAGATCCTCTGGTAGGCAATGAAGCATCGTCCAGAGCTTCTAGCTCAGGATCAACCTTTGGCGAAAGAAACCCAATCAACAAATTCAAAATGTAGATGCCTACTCCATACGAGACAATGTAAAACCCTTGAACATAGTAAACGCGCAACACGTAAATCAGTACAACAACAAGAGTTCCCAGCCACCTTTCCACGGAATGAGGGGTGGAACGGTCCAAGTAGTGCTGAAACAACCTCGAGATATCGTTCCTCCACTTTACTAGAGGTGCCATTGATGAGGAACCATCACCTACTGCTCCTTCCATTTTGGATCAGCACTGATTTTTCCCTGAAGAAAAAGGTTAAGAGCATCGTCCAACTGTGGAGAATAGTGACACAAGCTATAATCCTTGATAACAAATGAAAACCACCCTTATGCTTCAAACTGATATATTGAAGTTGAAGTTGATGCCATCAAAATATCAGCGTCATGTACACGTCTCAAATGCTTTACCTTCAACTCAATGAAGTATCCCTAACATCTGCCTAAAATTTGACTTAAGCAGTAGCTTATGTAGATATATCAAACGAACTTAGCAGCAGATCCAAGTAACCCTTTCAAGAAGGGTAAAATTTCACCAGAATGTAAATACTATGGAAGTAAACAGGAACAATTTATAGTCTATTGATTGATTTTAAATTAATACGAAGAGCTAGTCGACATAGCAATTCAAATAAAAGTCCTTCATGCAACCTTCAACCAGCAGAGCTCTGGAAGATCTAAACTTGTACAGAAAAGAGAAACATCGGTGCGAGTATGAAGAGGAATGGCAGAAAAATCTTAATAATGTGAAGATTTGGTGACATCTCAAGAAAAAAGAACGGAACCGTACAGGGACGAGGCCATAGAGGGTCCAGTGAGGGCACTTGCCCCCACTGAACTCCATAGAAGTTTCATAGAAGTTTTTTTTGAGTTATGTTTGTTTTATGAGAATTTATATCGTGTTACACTTTGCCCCCTCTGAGATGAGAGTAAAATATACAAGCTTGACCCAGGCTGAAGCTTATAAGCTGTTAATTTTAATTTCAATGTGAAGCTCAGGAAAAATGGACGTTTTTTTGCTTTGACAACCATGTCTGTGGTTTCTTTTTTTCGTATGAAAAAAAAAGTAGAGAGGTTGAAGATGAATTGAATGAGGTGAAAGAAATGAAATTTTTCTTTTTCTACCTATAACATCTAGACACGTGGAAAGCAACAATAATGCTTCCACAAAAGTACAAAACCCTTCATTACCTAATACCTAATACCAAGAGTTTTTTTTACCGATATAAGCTTTCATGGACAACCAAATACAAATATAAACTGCATGGAAAAAAAATTACAAATCTGAGGCAAACCGAGATTTCACATCTCGGTTTGGATTTTTTCATCCAAACTGAGATGTGAAATCTCGGTTAGGATTATTTTTTATTTTATTTTTTAGGGTTTAGGGCACTAAAAGACCCTAAAAAAAAAATCCAAACCGAGATGTGAAATCTCGGTTTGTCTCAGATTTGTAATTTTTTTTCATGCAGTCTATATTTGTATTTGTTTGTCCATGAAGGCTTATATCGGTCAAAAACTCTAATACCAACCTATTCAGCTCTGCCAACTAAAAAAACATATTCGGCCATTTACAAAAAGAACTTTTTTTGCCATAACAAAAAAAAAAAACTATTTGGCAAAAAAAAAAAAAAATTACTATCTAAAAAAATTTGAAAAATCTAAAATAATCACAATATTATCACATACGCAAAATGAAAACAAAAAAAAGTCTTAAATCCTTTTTTTTTTGCTATCTTATTAGTGAGTTAATTAACTTTATAAATTTGAACATCGAAGAGGTAGAAATTTTTTACCACTCTTAAATATTGAAAACGATTTAAATTTCTATTTATGTGTAAATAATTCTAGACTTGTAGACTCGACAAAAATGGCTTAAAGAAATATCGATTTTTCTACAACTTAATTAAAGAAAAAATAAAATATGTAGCTCTATCTCTAAGTAAAACTTCTCGACTAATATTATTCACAAAACAATGGAAATTACACTTACAATTCAATTATAAATAAATATAAAAAATGATGACTTAATATTGAAATTTTTAATATGTTAAAAATGTCAAAATATGTTATAAAAGAGGTCTCATATCATCTAAATTATAGAACTTTAATTTTTTCGGTATTAAAATTTTTACATTTTCAAAATATTATTATTTATGTTCTCCAAGTAAGTTTGCCCCCTCTGAAATATATTTCTAGCTTCGTCCCTGGAACCGTAGGAGATATAACCAATCAACAGACGCATCATTTTGCAGCAAGAACATTAGCAAAAGAAACAACAAAACAAAACGACCAGAAAAACCTACTGAATCCCAAAAGAAATGCCAAAATTACCTCAAGAATTAGAAAATCCTGATGAATTACATCAACGAATCCATCCGGAAGGAGAAGCGATCACCGAATTGTATCCAGTTCCGATTTCAGAAGGTTGGCACTTGGCAAAATCTGAAACCCAAGCTCTCGTCACGAGTAATGTAAAAAACGCGCCTTGTTCCCGCCGTTCTGGGCCGGGCCACGGGAAAGTCTCTGAAGTATGGAAATCCCCATTTTAACCTCTAATATTCCGGATATATTCCACCCTACCACTCATTCTCTCTCTCGACGAAGTTGAGTTCTCCAGCTACGGAGCTAACACGATCGCCGAGTGAGGTACGTCACGAATTGATTGGCGATTGAGGAAGAAGATGGGAACTCTAGGAAGGGCCATATACACTGTTGGATTCTGGATTAGAGAGACTGGTCAAGCGCTTGATCGTCTAGGATGCCGCTTCCAAGGCAATTACCATTTCCAAGAGCAATGTGAGTTGATTTACCTCATCAAAACGAATTTTTGGAGATCTGAGCGTCGATTCAACATTTCTCTGTCTCGTAATTTCACGGTAGATAATGTTCTAATGGGAGAACCATATTTGCTCCATTTTTTCAAGGATAAATCTCACTGCGATTGAAATGTGTAGCTTTTTAGGTTTTGCCAAGTGGTAGAATTCTTAGTACTAATTGATTACGTTGAGAATGCTCAAGTTTGCTGCGCGTTAGTTTACGCTTTGCAATGAAATTGATCAGCGGAATTTGATGCACAGTGTCTGATGTGGATTTACTTGCCTCTTCCTGGGTGACTTTTTAGTATTTCACTATGGGAGTGCTGTTGCAAATAGATATTCCTCTCAATTTTTTTTTTTGCCTATTCTTCAAGAATTTAGACACTAACTTATAAAATGGTCCAATGTGGTGATCATTCTTGGGGTTGGTGAAGGCTGGTAATTGTTAGTTGCATTGAATCTATTTCTTTTAACATCACAGAGTTCTACCGTAAGTTCATTTAAACACAAATATCACTGGTGAGAAAGTTTTGCCTATTTGTCAGAGGAGCAGCATTCCAGACTTTATCTAGCTATTTCTTTATGCAGCTGGAACCGTATAACCATGATCCCTATATGTAATAAGTTGCTTATTTTATTCTTGAACTAACCAATGAATTTCATCTGTGATTCCAGTATCAAGGCACCGTACTCTCATGAATGTATTCGACAAAGCCCCCGTTGTGGACAAGGATGTATTTGTTGCCCCAAGTGCGTCTATCATTGGAGATGTCCAACTTGGGCGGGGATCATCTATCTGGTATGGATGTGTTCTAAGAGGTTAGTCTTTGTGTCTTCCTTGACACGTAATTTTTAGCTTCTGCGTTCTTGCCCTTCGTAATCGGTGAAATAGCTTCATTTGACAGCTGAAGGGATTTTTCTTGATTGAATACTAATAGATGCTTTTGCTAGGTAATTTTTATTATTATATATATTACGGGAATTTTTCCTATATGATTTACTCTATATTAATGTCTATAGTGAATTAGTGATCAACAACCGTTGAGGAATATAATCAAATTCAGATCAAGTTATGACCTGAATATTTTATATGCCAAGCAAATATATAGGTGTGTTTCTTACAGTTGAGATTGTGATTTTGGATTAGTTGATCTAAACTACTAATGTCCTGATCTTAATAAACTGAGAAGCAGTGCAGATAATCCTATTCTGTTTCAAGTCCTTTATTGTCAAGATATCTGAATCATTCAGTTCTAGACTAGTCAAAACTTGCTAAGGGAGGTTGTCCAATGAATACAAATCTCATGCATGGACAGGTGATGTCAACAGCATCAGTGTTGGATCAGGAACTAACATTCAGGATAATTCTCTTGTTCACGTGGCTAAGTCCAATCTAAGTGGGAAGGTATTGCCAACTATCATAGGGGACAATGTTACAGTAGGTAAGTTTCTTATGTCCTAAAAATTGTTGTATAAACGCATGTTTTGGCATGAGCAAGAATCTCAATGTTTTGTAGGCCATAGCGCTGTTCTACATGGCTGTACTGTCGAAGATGAGGCTTTTGTTGGTATGGGAGCTACACTTCTAGATGGTGTTGTTGTGCAGAAACATGCAATGGTTGCTGCTGGTGCACTTGTGAGGCAGAACACAAGGATTCCCTCCGGAGAGGTAAATGTCTCTTGACAATTGAATTTTGGAAGAGTTGTTGATTGAGATTTTGGCTGCGACAGGTGTGGGCTGGAAACCCGGCTAAATTCCTGAGAAAGCTGACAGACAAAGAGATAGCCTTCATTTCCCAATCAGCGACCAACTATAGCAACCTTGCACAGGTCCATGCAGCCGAGAACGCGAAGCCATTTGATGAGATGGAGTTTGAGAAGGTCCTGCGCAAGAAGTTTGCCCGTAGGGACGAGGAGTACGACTCCATGATCGGTGTTGTGCGACAAACTCCGGCACAACTCATCCTCCCCGACAATGTTCTTCCCGACAAGGCAGCAGCCAAGGCTACATAATCCATCAATCACTGTAAGTGTTGTTTCCAATTGGAGCCGCCATGTGTGATGGGAGAGGAACATTTTTACCATGTCCACAAAAAAGATGGTGTTTGATCTATAAGGAAGGGAAGTTGAATCCTATGTGCTAATATAATAAAAACATCTTGGATGGATCTGCTCGTTCTGGGTGTTTTAAGAGACAATGCTCTGCTTCCAGAAGAAAATTAATATGATGGAGCTAAGTATAAGTAGCATGTATTTTTTCCAACTTGTGTTGATTGTATCCTGAAATATATATATATATATAAGAGGTTAAGTATCTTCAACTAGGTCATGTTATGATTAACAATGTTATGTTGTTAATCTATGTTGTTAATCGTTATCCTAAATTTAAAATATTATTAATATTCGTTTTTTAAAATTATTATTATATTGGTTGATTTCTATTATTTTTTCTCTTGAAATTGACAAAACAAAAGTATGTTTTTTAAGCATCAAATAAGTCTAAACTATAAGCAACAAATCTAATACTTCGAAATAGGGGAAACTATGTTTTTATTACTTAAAACAATATATGTACTCTTAAACAATTATGTAGTTCAATTGCGTGAAGTATGTCGTTAGTGGTTAAAATAATTTAATTTGTTAATGTTATGTGTATGATAAACTTTAAATAAATTTTAGTTTCTTAAATCTCTTTTCAACTCATCTTACTATTTTTTTTAGTATTTTCTTCAAATGTTAAATTCATTCTAATTTTTACTACCTAAAATGACCCTTCTAGTGTAACACTAATACTCCATTTTAAGACTAATACATTTTAATTATAAATCTTATAACTATCTTAAAGAAATATATTATTTTTATAAAATAACTTTTGATAGAATTTTTTATTTTAAAATTAGGCTCAATTAGGTATTTTACCATAAATTTGTTTCAATATATTTTACCTGCGCGAGGTAGTTTAATTTGTATAGGGATAAAAGATCTTTTAGTACCATATGCTTAATCAAAATTGGCTTTTAGTGCCATATATTATTTTTTATAAAACTTCTGGTGTCTTACATTAGCATTTTTTAGACTTTTGGTGCCATACATTTGCGTATTTTAAACTTTTGGTGCATCCGCTAGTTACCGTTAAGTACTCATGTGCAAATCACATGACTTTCCACTTTTTTTTTAATGTATTCTCTAATATTTTCTCCAGACAACGAATCTTCTTCCAGCCACCGCACAAGCCCTTCGGCCACCAGAAATTACCCTAGCCCACTAAAGGGGACAGACGGCTCCAATTGGAACCGTCTGACCCCGATTGGGCAACAGAAGGGCCAGATCGGAGCTCTAGGCTCTAGTTGGAGCCACAAAGCTCCGATCTGGGCTCTGTGGCTCTGGTCATAGCCACATAGCTCTAGATGGTCAGGGCCACAGAGCTCCAAATCGGAGCTTTGTGGCTCAATTGTAACCAAGGGAACCCGATTTGGAGCCCTCTGGTGGCCCAATCGGTGCCCCTTGGCTTCGATTGAGCCATGGAGCTCCGATATGGGCTCTGTGGCTCTGGTCGAAGCCATAGAGCTCTGATCTGGAGCTCTGTGGCTCCGATATGGGCCCTTGGTTACTCAATTGGAGTCCGGCTCTGATTGGTGGTCACCGATGTGTTTGGATGGGTTCCGGCAGCCTTGTGTGATAGCTGGAAGACTTTGGGCTGTAGCCGGAAAAAGATTGGCTGGCCAGAGAAAATATTAGGGGTCTGAATTGAAAAAAAATAAAACCTATCGAAAATTCACTTGATTTGCACATGGTACTTAACAATCAACTAACGGATGCACTAAGAATTCTCAAAACGTGAACGTATGATACAAAAAGTCCAAAAAAATATAACACTAAAATCCAACTTTAATCAAACATATGGTACCAAAATACCTTTTTTTTATAATCCAATTTAGCATAACACACAGACCTCATAGATAATTGTCCGACAAGATTCCGGTCACGTCATTTTACACATTTTATAAGGAACTAGGCTGTCGATGGGGCAGGGCGGCTCTCGCCAGTCTCGAACCCGGTCCACGGGTCGACATGGTTGACCCGTACCCATCTCATACATTTCGCGGGGCGGGGGCGGATCGCCCCACGAGGGACCAAATCTTATTAAAATAAAAAAAGTATGGTTTAAGGTACCTTTAATGCCACATGTTTGACCAGTGTAGGCTTTTTGTGTCATATTTTTAATTTTGTAGGCTTTTGGTGTCTTATGTTTGAGAGGTTGTATGTTTTTTGTGCTTCCATTAGTCAACAGTTAGTTTGACCGTTAACTACTTTTTTTATTTTGTTCAATTTAGTCCTCAAATTTATATTTCTAAAATTTAATATTTACAATTTAGTCCATATTGTTTTCTCAAGTCACTGCCTAAGGCCGCCGGCCACCACCCACCACCTCCAAAGCCACCGACCACCACGAAAAAGGCCGACTACCACCACCTGGGGTAAAAAATCACCCCAATTGGTGGTGGCCGGCCCCGATTAGAGCTGTAGCCACCACCAACTGGTGGTGGTCGACCCTTTTCGTGGTGGTCGGCGGCTTTGGAGGTGGTGGATGGTGGCCGGCGGCCTTGCGCGATGACTCGAGTAAACAATAGTGACTAAATTGTAAATATTAAATTTTAGAAATATAAATTTGAGGACTAAATTGAATAAAATAAAAGTATTTAATGGTCAAACTAACTGTTGACTAACGAAAGCATAAAAAAATTACAATCTCTCAAACATATAGCACTAAAAACCTACAAAATTAAACATAAGACACCAAAAATCTACACTAATCAAACATGTGGCACCAACAGTATTTTTAACCCAAAAAAGTAAGACAAAATCTACTATGACAAACATAATACCTTAAACTTTATATTTAGTATATCCAAATTCAAAACTCTAAATTTGAATCAAAGATTACAAATATAACTTTTAATTCCAAATTACCAAACAATATTAACACCCTTTTCGTTCTGGCTACCCGTTGAATTATCCATATAGTCTTGTATAATAAGTATATAATACACATGCGGGATTATGAGTGATAATTCGTGTTATTGTGCGTGTCAATGATCGTATCGTGCTAAACTTATTGAACACGAACACGCGCGGCAAGCTTATCGTGCCACGTTTTACAAACACGACATAAATATTTTCGTGAGTGTTCGTGTCGTGCTATTGTGTTGTATAAGGATATACAGTTTTACATCTATGAACGAGATCTTTAAGTAAAAAACAAAATTATAAACTTCATATATGAAAAAAAAAAAAAAAAAAAAACTATGAATAAATATGTCAGTATACATAAGTTAGTAAGTAATATAGAGCTTACATACACAAACTTAAACCACTAATTGAAGTTTTTAAAGGTAATAAATAAGATTTGTTCAAAAGATACTTAAGAGTTAGTCTTAGTAGCACAACTTTATCGTGTTATGGTACTCAAACACGGCACGGAAGTATCCAACGACCAGCGGGTTCACCCCGTGAAATATGAGATGGGTTTGGGTTTGCGGGGTCCCCCATCCCACATAGGACTAGCAATTTGTAACACGGCACGATAGCACGACACGAATACGCACGAAAAAAATCATGTTCGTGCTAGCATATTGTAGAACGATATCACAATAGCACGGATACGATTAACACGATATAACACTAATTGGTTTAGTTATAATACCAACAACTTCTCTAATAAAATCCACAAGATAGTATTCATTCAGCTTTATTGGTAGGTGCTAAAAAACTTAACCCAAAAAGATGATTCATTTACAATAATTGGATTTGATGTACACCTAAAATATGAACAGCTGAAAGCATCTGAATCAACAAATCAAATTGCACATGAGATTGAACATCTTATCTTTTTTTTGCCAAATAAGTAAGCAGTAATAATAATAGAGAGAAGACCAACAACTCGCATGTGTTTTCTTCTAGTATAGCTTTATTCTAGTTTGGATCGGGGTTCGACATATAGGGCACGATTGAAGGTCCTGCCCGCACTCGCAGCATGTCTGTAGTCGTATATATATCAATCACCATCCGACTCAAATCATAATAATAATTTAATTTAAAAAAACACTCGAGTTCTAAAGAAAGAAATTCACCTGGTGGCCGCACCCGAAAGCCATGTCCTTGGCGTTGGTGAGGCATATCGGACAGATCTGCGGAACAAGTTGATTGTTTCAATAAATTAACCTTTTGTTTTTTTGCCCAAGAGATAAACTAACTCATCTCATTGTTCAAGTACAAATGCAGTTTCAAAACTTATGTGAAGAAGAAGATTCTCAAATAAATACCTGGTGATCATAAGTAGAAGCAGCTTGTGGAGGAGTCGGTTCAGACCGGAATTCTTGTGGAGGAGGAGGATAAGAGGAAACACTTGGCCCAAAACTATGCTGCTTTGAACTTCCATATGATGACGCATTTGCACTTCCGTATGATGGCGACGGGCCACCGCCATAGATCGGTGGTGGGAGAGCAACTCGCTCAGCCACATTGCCTTTCCGACTACTGCAATGCCGGAAAGGAACAATTTTGACCCAAACTTACAAAAGTGTTAGGGTAATGTAAATCTTTTTTATTGCTGAAAAGTATTTTACCCGAGTATATTGAGTTCCATAGTTGCTTTGTACTGCGAAGGAATTTCCATCAAGGCTGAAAGAGCAAACTCCGTCTCCTTACGAGAGGGAGAGACGTTCTTCGACATAATTTCCGTGAAATTCACAAACTGAACACCAAAAAAAAGTATTTCTACTAAGTAATCCAAAATAATTTATGTAGTATCAAAATGGGCAACAGCACAAATGAATGACTTGCCTGGAAATTATCAAAAGCACGAGCGGGAATGTTGTCGTCAAACTCCCGCATCATGTCCCACGGTCCGTCTCCAACACCGACTAGAATAATTGAAAGTGGGAGTTTGCTGCAATAACAACAATATTGTAAGACAAGAAATCTATTGCTTGATGGATCAATCAAATCAATGACAGAGACAAAAATAACCAAACTTGCCTTGCTTCCACAATTGCTTCGACTGTCTTCTGCTCCTGGGGACTTAAGTAGCCCCGCTCGGTATCAACACTCCTCGTAACCTAAACCAATCAGATATTTAGTGAGCTGTGGGAACGACCCAACTCAGTTAACAAGAACTTCACTTAACACCTTAAGGTTTTAGAACATGTAGTTGGTATCAGAGCGTCTATTACCTGTCCATCTGCAATTATAAGTAAAACATGGTACTGGCCACCACTTTGCTCAACAATGGTCATGGCCATCTCAACGATGGGTGCAAACGACGTTGGTCCTGTTAATTACAACAGAAACCAAACAATCCATGTCAAAATTATAATGCAGATAGATCGATAAAGTGCAGCCAAGTGCCAAACCTGCAAGTCTCAGTTGAGGAGCAATCTCCCTGTACCGATGCAGAACTTCCTCAAACCCATTACAGAATCTCTCGTCTGGGTAGAAGCTGAAGACGTTCTGGTCATGTGTCGATGCTGCACAACAACTTAAGAAATCTTGTAAACAATACCACAAAAAAGTACTAAAACATCGGGAGGTAGCATAGAATAAAAAAAACGGGTACCATCTCCAAATCCGAAACAAGGAATCAAGTTATCTTCATCAAAAGCAGCCAGGGTTTTCCCAATAATAGATATCGCTTGCTCATACGGGTTAGCACCCTCTCCAATGTGATGCAGACTACGTCTATTGAACGACCTCGCTCCTATGAATTCACAACCAAGTTAGCTAATCCCCGATTAAGCAAGAAGTTTTTTTTTTTTCCCCAGGTTTACTAATGTAACCTCACCTGTCCACTCATTGCTCTTTGTGAAGTCGATACCAACGATTAAATTAGAAGATTCAAGCCCAGCACGAGCTAAAGCTGCTGTCACCTACAAGGCATCCCCTTTGTTACATTTTACCATAGAAATATGAAAAAGACCCTTATTAATCACTATCATTCATGAGAAGCAAACCAACAGATGGGTAATAATCTTTCAAATATAGGCTGCGAATAAATCAATGCATTTTGAAAAAACAATTGAAAACTATCACCACCAAGAGCTTTACTTTCCAGCATTCGTCTTTGTCGGATAAAGATAGACAAAAAGATCTTAGCTTTTTGATTCGACATAGGCAATTCTTTATCCAAGTGGAGGGATATATGATCGGCAACAATGGGTCAAAGGAATTAAACAGAAAATTTATCCAGTATGAAGAAATCCAACCTCGTCTAAGGAATTGTAGTCATCTGCAATTCTTGAATACCTTCTCTCTAGCCTCTTTGTATGATCACCACCACCACCAGTATGCTGCTGTGGAGCGGGAGAAGCAGGATAGGGATGAGCATAAGAGGGATGTGGGTGTGGCGTTGGAAGGTAATTACCACCATAAGCAGGTGGCGAATCCCAGGAAGACGAAGACTGCCTTATGCTCCCGTTCCTCGGTGACGAACTCTTACCTCCCATCAACTCAACACTCTATATAAATTTGCAAGATTTTTTATCCTCAACAGTAGAATCTTCTTCGCTCACTGCTTATCTAATTTACCAACACACAAGATAGGAAGAGAATCAATTACTTGATCAAATTTGTAAAATCAGAAGTCAAACATAGAACAAAACTAAATCCAGTAGATGCAAAAATCAAAGCTTTTTATCATAACGCACAGACCTTTTCTAGGAAATTTGCTAATTTTCAACTACAAGCATAGACCTTTTCTAAACAAGCAGTTTCCAGGCATGGCTTCCACATGTTATAGTTATACTGCTTCTATTCAATGACCGACTCAAAACAATGACCCAGTTAAGTTATCTGCTTCCCATATCTTTAGACCAGCAGTACATCTGTTCTGTTATCGTCATTATCCCCAATCTCTATCCATAAATATTATATTAAAGGAATGCTAAAACAAAAAAAATTCAGTTTTCACTTGCTAAAATTACTAGAACCGAAAGGACTTTCTAATTCTACCCAAAAAGACAGGAAATTTTACAGTCAACCCCCAAATTACTGAAATGGATGATAGTGAGTGGTCCACACGGAAACAAAATCTGTCGCATTCTCGTGATCTAACCTTACAGGGCACGCATTTGCAAGATCAGTGAAAGGCTATTGATGGAAAATACCACTTCTGTTCACTCTTTCTTCTTCTAGGAAAGGAGAAGTAATCAAGACCTAATTTTGGATACAGAAACAGAAAACGCGGCAGTTCCTGGAACATTCTTAATTAGGACTAGGAGTCTTGCCGAGCATAGACCACCCACCAATCAGCAATGATAGAAACCGCGTATTGTGTTGCATACGAATGGAAAGGAACGGAAACTTTAGAACTACATTACCCTGTCGGAGGTGAGAGAATGTATCTCGGTGACTGAGTTGCGTCGTCTTCGGACGTGATCACTGTTGGAAGTTGATCAAAGAATGACGCAGCGGGGCTGGTGAGGGAAGGGAACAGATAATGATGTGGATCTGAAAGTTGATTCGAAATTAATTAAGTAATATTTAATTAGATAATTGATTGTATTTAATTTGAGGATTAATTAATTAATGAGTTAAAAGATTGCTTACGTTTTTGTCTTCGTCAATTGCGATTTTTTTTTTGGCCAAATTTTTTTTGCGAATTTTTCATACACTTGGAAATTGCAATGTATTTACTATTGAGGACAATTATTAGGGTGCAACAAACACTAATCCAATTCTAGCTCAAGTTAACTTTTATAGTCGTACTCGTTCGTACATTAAGATTTGTATAATAAATAATAATTATCTACTGTATAATATTAATTCTTTTCTACTATATTATATTAATTCGGTACCGGAAACCCTTTGACTGACACGTGGACGGTTCGTCCAGTCAGCATCTCCTAATTTGGTCTCTACGCAATTTAAAGGAACAAATTAATTAAAAGTTTAATTATCTTGAATTTAATATTAAAGTGCAATAAAATAAATTAAAATTATATATAATCTAAGACATCAACAGCATAACACATTATATAATATATATAATTGAATAGTGGAGCGATTCACACGTTTTGTATATTAGTAATCGTTCAAAAAAAACTTATTGAAGTTTATAAAAAGTGGTCATTCAGATATTAATATTTTGAGATAATTTAATGATTACAATAAATGAAGAGTCTACCCGTAAAAAAATATAGTTATAATCCAGTGCAACAATTAATATGCCAAGACTGATTGCAAACTTTTTTTGTATAACAAAAGACCACATGCATATATATAGTTAACCGGAAACGAATTTGTGAGTAAGGAGAGGAAGGGTAGTGTGGAAACTTACCTTATTACAATAAATATGGTCCGGTAAATTATAATAAATATCTCACAAACTTATAACTCATGCAAACTCTATTTTTGTCACAAGTATAAAAGAGGATCATACGAAGAAAATTCAATCCAAAATATAATGATGGGATAAGATAAAATGATAAAATAATATAAATCTAACTATTCGTTCAATCAAATATGTGATTTTGAAATAAATTTATTGTAATTACAACATACTATAATATTATTAGAGAATAAATAATTATACCTTGACTTGGTTTTTACCATCGTATGAGGCAGCTGATTTCTGAAGACAATGCAACAACCACATCATCTACAATCATAAACAATCCAGTAAAATTATAAATTTAGCTAAATAGAACCGTATTGAAAATATTATGCTAGTTACTACATATGGATTAGTAATCAGGTAACTTAGGCTTATGGATCGATACAGGCACTGTGATGCGAGTCATTAGCTAGGGTTGGCTTATATATATACTAGCCACTTACCCCGCGCACCGCGCGGGAGAAAAATTCCAGATAAATATAAATTTAAAAAAAAAAAAAAAAAAAAAAAGTCAAATTATCTTAATTGATTAAATACGCAACTATAACTTCCGGCCAAAAAAACTATAACAACCGTTATTTAAATTTTTTAATATATTTTATTGTACAAAAAAAATAATTAATAATAATGCACTATTTTAATTAAAGTATTTAATACTCATTATTATTTTAAATATTCCATAGTAGTAGTGAAATAATTAACACTATATATCTTTTTTATAAGACTTATATATAAATAATATAATTTAAACTTGCAGTTTTAACATCTAATAATTTTTTGTTTGTTGATTAATTTTAAGTTTTTTATTATTTAAATTGGTTAATATGAATCTATTATTTATTTAACATATTTCCCATGATAGAAGAACTTAATTATAATATTAATCTAATTAATAAATTATGAACTTAAATTCACAGTTATATAGAATATAATATATATATATATATATATATATGTATATATATACATATTAATTAAGTCAGAATTACATACAAAAATTAATTAAACTCATTGTTATTTAAGATATATATATATATATATATATATATATATATATATATATATATATATATATATATATATATATGCGTGTTAAATAATATATATTATGAATAGATAAGTTCATAGTTGTTTAAACAAAGTTTTATATAACTTTATTTTTTTATTTGTCTAGAATATTATAAATTTTTAAAGGAGTTGTTGTTGTTGCTGTTTTTTTTTTTGTTTTTTTTATTTTTTTTTTTTAAACTTCACCCTAAAAAGTTAGAGAACTTCTCATGTCATACTTTTTAATTATTCTATTAATTAAGTAACCGTAAGAATGCTTTTGCTAATGACTATCTATTTATAGGAAACTAGGGGTCGGCGCATGCGTTGCACGCGCAACAACTATTTATAAAAAAATTGTTCATTTTTGGTTCGAATGAAAAATTACAAGGCATAGAAAATTAGAGAATACTTGAAGTTTGTTAAATAAAAAGTAGTAAATTGTTACAACATATTAAAAAAAAATTATTAACATATATGAATGTACACGATAATGCTCCAAAGATAAACAGACTTACAAGAGGAGTTGTAATACAATAGTATAGGGACACGCATTTAGAACAATAGTATAGGGACAGGTCTTTAGAACAAAGTTCAATGACAGACATTTTGACTTGCAAACACCAAATGAATTGATTTTGAAAGGTTTATGCAGAATAATATCCTACATTTGCATAATGTTACGATAATGAAGATAGTTAAGACCATGCAATATATACCTTATGTATGCAGTAGCTATGGAATCCAGAAGTTGGTACCACCAACAGAGACCTTTTTTTTTTTTTTTTTTTTTTTTTTTTTGCAAAAACCAACAGAGACCTCAAAGTGATCATTTTGTAGCGAAATCAATGAAAATGTAGATATTTGAATTATCCTGTAGAAGTCATTTACCAAACACCATAAGAAAACATAAAGAGTAGGTGTAGAAAAAGTATCAGTTGGTAATTAAATTTAAGAGATATATTTTACAGGAATATATTAAGAACATCTAGCATCAATATAGATTAGGTTTAATTAGACGGATACTTTTACAAATATATATCCTAAACTATAATAGCAAAAAAAGATAGCTACCATGTTGAGATCACTAACTTGTACAGGACCTTTAACTTAAACATATAAAAATAATATATATATATATATGAAAATTAATTTTAGTACCTTATATTTTCATAATACTGAACTATGTTATCATGTTCCAATTGACGCAGAGCAATTGCCTAGAGAAAGGAAATAACACAGAAGAAAAATGATTAGAAAATATTAACTATGTAGGCAGTACGTTTTAACTAATACAGAGTAGATTCATATGCTGCATTTGACAATTAGCTTACTATAGAAAGAAATTCAAATGCATAATTTCGTACCAGCTCAAGTTGAAAAACATTTTGCCCTCACTATTCCCCTTGATCAGGAGTGAAACTTCCGTTATACCAAAAAGAATCCATCCATGCAACGTCAAGAATAGTAGTACAGAAAGGAACAACAACTTCTGATAGATAAATTTGTAGGTAAGCTTTTGTGTTATGTAAACACAAACATAATAAAGGTCAGTGATACAATAAAGTTATAAAGTTGAGTATAGTTTCTAAAAGTAGTAATATGTAAAAGAAAATTAGCATTTTCACCAATGAAAATAAAGCAATAACTTCACAGGAAACATCAAAAAAGTCACACCCATTGTAAATGCTAATCCTCAGTCCTTAGCTGTTGAACTCATAATCTTTTATATGTATCGAAATAGTGATAACACTATGTGTATCTGATGAAACGGACAAAAGTACAATTCAACCGAAATAAATGGTCATCGTGGATAATTATAGCCTATAACACCATCATTAATGGCTGTAAATTGCCGCACTTTCTTATCCGATGTATGAAACTAAGAGATTGTAGGGAAATGAAGGGAAATTTTTTAGAAGATAAGATAAAGCACTATCATAAATTAGGAGAGTTTTGGATTCCAGCAAACTGATTGATTTCTCACAAAAATTGAGGGTTTTAGTTGGTGCTTTCAACAACTATAGACAACACTTTTCATATTCTCTTTAATAGTCTATAAACAAACAAAAAAAGATTTATTCATTCCTCTCCCTTCCATTTCCATGTATTTCGTCTCCCTTGGTTATCCTCAATCAAATCGTAGTGTTAAGCAATCACATGAGGTTTTTGGAGTTCCATTATGGACCTTGCATGATACGAATATTTTCAATAGAAACAAATCTCCAGGCAATAGTATCATCTAGATTAACGATGTGACAACACATAAAATAAGCCTATATATTATATCTATCACAAAATAGTAGTTTAATAGTTGTGGCTTCTAATTATACAACTACGAACACTTACAAAAGATGTGACTTCCTCTATATAGTCATTTCTTATTGCATAGATGAAAATACCAAAGACTAAGTCACTAAGTATAAAGTAGCCAGTTTAATCCTTGCAAAATTAATACCAAAATCACGAAAAACTTACCCGGGAGAAGTGCCAATTGTAGAGAGAAATTGCATAGTTCCATGGTATGATTAAGGTTAAGCATGCAAAATATAACCAGCATATTTAAAAATTAGAAATTTAGTAAGGAATATGCTCAGTGAACATGAATTGGAGTTAGCATTGCACACTCATATAAAATTCGGCTAGCAATCTAATATTTAACCTTAAATTGCTTTTGCTAAAATTAAATCATTTATGTTTGAACTACAGTAATCATTCATAATAGCATCAGATTCACATCTCCCCGTTGCTAAAACAACAAAGGTTGCAACATGCAGGTCCAATGTTAAATAAATATTCAGTTGATAAACTTGCCACAAATGTTAGTTTAACAAAAAATAATAATAATAATATTAATAATTCGAATAGCTACAGCACAACGTTCTTCATCATTTGAAACATGTGGTGACTACTCAACACCGTTTAAGGATATATAGAGATAACAAGAAAATTTAGTCACATACATTGTAATATTAAGAAAAGAAAATAATTCCCAATTCAACCCACAAATAACAACATGGTTATAGATAGACCATTCCATATCTCTATGACTACCACTGCCTTTGGGTAGAACATGACCTCTAATAATAATATCATCGTCGCACATAAGACAACAATGACATACAAATGGCAACATAAATGTACACATACCCAACCCTAGTGTTTCTTGAATCTGAATTCCTTCTAATTAATATCGAACTTCCAACGTTCGTCCTATCGACTTAGTTCACAGATGGTAATCTAAATACCAAAATGTCTAAAGTGAAGTAGATGGAAAGGAAAAATAACATACCTAGAAAATTCAGATGATGTCGCAGACACCGGAGGAGACGGGAAGGAGACGGGAAGGCGACGGTGAGGCCAAAAAGAAAACCTAACGACTGGCGGTATCTGACTGCTTGTAGGGTGAATAATTATTCAAATACCAACTCGATATGAAATCGCGGCCCCGACGAAGACATGTTGGACGCTCGCGATCGCGGACAGACACCTCAGGTCAGAACTCTCTCTTCCCGTGATCCTGGCCGTCGATTCTCTTTACTGCCACCGCAGTTCCATCACGGAGGATCCCTTTGAATACACCGCGATAAAAAATCCTTGCCCTAGAAAGAAGAGCTTTGAAGTCGCTCTGCTGCAACCGAAGCGGTGGAGGTTTTGGTTGAGTAACAATGTTTGGTTTCTTTATTTTAATTAATTGTAGGAATAGAGGAAGAGGGCGGGTGGGTTTGTACGTTTTGTGGGTTTTTTTTTTAGGACAGTTAGGCTAAACAGGTGTGTCTTTTCAGTGTGAGGACACCTCCAACATTTATATAGGTGATAGATAATTCGATGTTTGAGACCCTCTCTATTTATGTTAGTGTTACATTTTATTTAATCACATTTCAGCTTGACGTTTCAAACGAAATAACCTATTTCAACTCTACCACGAGCCTTTTTTTGGCCGATCCTAGAGCCTTCACACCTAAATAAGACTGATAATGTCTCAACTCTCAAGTACCAAAGTGTATCGTGTGTCATCAAGGTAATACCAAACTTGCTTAGTTTCTGAGTGCAGTGCATGCGAAAACCTTAGAATAATTTGAAGATACGTTCAATAATTTGCTCTCGAACATGTCCTCATAATCGGATCTATCATACCTGATGTATAACACGACTTATACGCTTTAATTTCCTCATATATATATATATATATATATATATATATATATATATATATATATATATAGTAATTCTATTTGATCTAATCTAAATGAATGAGTTCTTTTTTTTTTTTTTCTTGGTCAATAACTATAAATTCAGACCAACTATCGACTGGTTAGTGCTAAGCGCCACTACATTTTACTTTTGGATTAAAAATCGTATATACATAACTATTTAGAAATAAAGAATTTCGAACTAAATTTAAACTAACTGGGCTGTCTTTTCTTTCGAGTGAAAGGGGGGTCCCCTAATTGTGTACCTACACCAATTAAAACACATTCGATTAGAATTCATTTAGGAGCGTATCATAAAAAATTTCCTAGTCGGGTCAATAAAATCATAAAACACATTTCAATTTATTTATCTTTTAAATAGAATGGATTTGCCTAGACCAATACATGATTTTCTTTTAGTTTTTCTGGAATCAGGTCTTATAGTAGGAGGTCTGGGAGTGGTCTTAGTCAATAATTTATACTTAAAAATTATATATATATATATATATATATATATATATATATATGAAAAAAAAACATATCTATTAATAAAAAAAACATACCTTTATGTACATCCAGACATGAAAAAAAAAACATATTTATTAATAAATATATGTAATCAATAGGAAGGTCTATTATTATTGAAAAAGAATACATACCTTTATGTACATTTAGACATGAATGTCAACTTCGTACAAAATCTATGTTACATAACATATTCACCACGTAATTATATATATCATTCATTAACTATGAAGCTGGCTAGAGATATATAGCTAAGAGTTGGTTGGCTAGGGTTTATTAACAACAGAAAGCTAGGATACCGAGAGCGATATTGGTTTGTGAGGTGTTGGTTGGCTAGGTTTTATAATCAGTTATATATATAGCTAATGGAAAATTAAAAGTCTATACGCTATTGTTATTACGTTTCTTAATTTTACTCACATTAAATATTTAATATGTATTATTGCTTATTATACAATAAGCAAATTCCTAACGGTAATATATACATCATACACTTTATTGATCTTTTAGACATCTATAGATTATTATATTAATTAATATAAATTTTGAATTTACTTTTTTTTTTTACCAATAAACATGTACTTTGAGCAATATACGGAAACTAATTAACATAATATATATTATACTTATACGATGACTATATGTGTATAATGTTAATTACTTTATTGAATATATATATAATGTTAATTACTTTATTTAATATTCTATATATATATGTTGCATTTATTTTTTATTATATATTTATTGCTTACGTGGCGGCCTATGGTCATCCGGAGCCAAACTGTATAGATTTAGTATTTAAATGGAAACTTTTAATTAATTTGTTTCTATAAATTGCGTAGAGACCAAAATAAGAAATAAAAATACTTCTTAATTTTCATCTAATCAATATTATGTATCTAAATTTAGAGAACCCCTATTAAATTTTGATTAAATTAGGAAATGGTGACTGCGTGGATTGTCCACGTGTCGACCTGAGGGCTTCCGATACCGAATTAATATAATATAATAGATAATAATAGCATTGTCACTATATTACTCTGTCCAAAAGAATATTTCTACATATATATATTTACAGACTCTCTTATACGTGAGAGATTATGTTGCCATTATTTTACAAAGAAAATCTAATAAAGAAAGTGTATATTTTATTGATACAACTACATTGTTATTATTATTATTTTTAAAAATATATGTCTGTTATATATATTTCAATTTGTATAAAATCTTACATACGTAGTGATTAATAATATAGAGATTAGACGGGCTGAATAATTTTTATTAAACTTAATTCATTGGATTTATATTTTGGGGAATTATCATACTTCCTAACAATATTAGTAACCTCAAAAAAATTTAATTTGAATCACCTTCCTATTCTGGCAAAAAAAAGAAAAAAAAACCCTTCCTATTAGAGTTGTAATTACAATAAATAACATATTACTCCTCGTTCTTCCACTATTAGAACCTAATTACTATAAATTTATCATCATTTGATTTTAATTATCTACTATATTATATTAATTCGGTACCGGAAGCTCTCTGATTGACACGTGGACATTTTGTCTGGTCAGCGTTTCCTAATTTAATAGGAATTCAATAGGGGTTTTCTAAATTTAGATACATAATATTGATTGATTAAAAATTAAGAAGTATTTTTATCTCCTATTTTGGTCTCTACGCAATTTAAAGAAACAAATCAATTAAAAGTTTACTTTTAAATTGTAAATCTATACAGTTTGGTTCCGAAAGAGTATAGGCCGCCACGTATGCGTTCTAATTTTAAACATTAAATTTACAAAATAAAGAACATATAGTAACTTACTTTAATTATTTAGTACGTAATTTAGCAAAAGTTAAACTAGATATATATGTTTATTATATAGTATAATATAATTGTATCAGAAAACGTTGTAATTACTTGGTACATAACTTAACAAAGTTAACATTAAACTAGCTATATATAATAATTATATTATATAATATAATTTTGTTAAAAAAAGGTAAAAAAATATTCACACACAAATTTATATATATACTATATATTCAACATATATATATAAATATAATTAATAAACATTCCATTAATATAAAACAATATATATTATATTTATAATAAAGTTTGACTCTTTCACATCTCACTCACCGTCTATCAAATACAAATTTATATTTATAGTATATATTGAGCATACATATATATTTATTTATAAAAAATTATATAATTAATAACCTTCCATTATTATAAATATAATATATATATATATATATTATATTTATAATAAGAATTTGGCTCTCTCACTAACCACTCACCGTCTTCAATTAATAATATAGAATTGAACATGTTTTACTTTTAGTTTTTTTATTAGAAATATTATTTACAAAATTTTAATTAATCTTAGTATAATATGTACATAATAATCTATTATCTACTCTATTATATTAATTCGGTATCGGATGCCCTCTGGCCGACACGTGGACAGTCCATGCAGTCACTGTTTCCTAATTTAATCGGAATTTAATAGGGGTTCTCTAAATTTAGATACATAATATTGACTGGTTAAAAATTAAGAAGTATTTTTATTTCCTATTTTGGTCTCTACACAATTTAAAGAAATAAATTAATTAAAAGTTTCCTTTTAAATAGCAAATCTATACAGTTTGGTTCCGGAAGACCATAGGCCGCCACGTAAGCATAATAAATATAGAACTAGATACTAACCCCGCGCACCACGCGGGTAAAAAAATAAAATTAAAAAAATTTGAGTCAAGTGTTCAAAAAAGTAAAATGGTTTAAACAGGACTTAGGATAAAAATAATTTGAAATTTTACTTAGATATAATATTGAAATATTTATCTATTTGTATCATTAATCTAAAAAAAAGTTAAATATATATTGGTTTTATATTATATTTATATAATTTTATGTTTTTATATTATGTATATTTTTTTTATATTGTGTAGGTTTATACATAAATTTATAAAGTTGACCGTAGTAATTATATATATTATAAACAAAAAATTTGTATTTATATGTAATATTTATGTATTTATATTAATTTATTATTTGATTAAAAATATAAATACCTATGTGACGAACTTAGAAGGTTTCACAATCAAATTGTATAAATATATCATTCCAAGTATGGCATGTTAGTATTATCTAGAAGCAAACCTATGCATTGCGTGGGTAAAAAATAAGTGTTATTCATATTTAGGTAATATATAAGTTTTATTCATATTTATATTTTTTTTCATTCATACATAAACTATCATATTCGTACATGTAAAATATTTTGTATTCACAATATATCTACAATTTCACCATTTCCTAATTAAGTTTGTTATAAATTAAAATCCCAAAACGTAAAATTATACATATACTATTGAAATTAATATATTAAAATTATATATAATGTTCTGAATATAATTATTTTTATTTTTATTAACTCTTTATTTTAGTATTATTTCTAAATTACTAACATAATAACACATAGCGTGTATATATAAAATTAATTTTTTTTACTGGTGACTCACATTTATTTTAAAGATCAAATACTAATTATATGTATTGAATATAAGTATTCTTTTTTATGGATGAATTAACATTGAATTTAAGGGACAATACTAACACATGTATTGAATAATTAAGTATGGTAAATATATATTGTTATTTTCCTATAGTTAAGCTTAAGTTGAATGTTATTTTCATATTTTTATTACTATATTATTTTCAATTATTTTAGTTTAATTACTAAATTACTAAGGTAATAATTATAAGATTTACATAACGATCAATGTTTTTTTTTTTTTATATATATATATATAGTATAAGTTTATATTATTTTCTAGATAATATTATTATTTTTATATATTCCTTCAAATTCGATATTTTTTTAATATTATAAACAAAAAATGTTAGTTAGTTATATATATATATATAATTAGGAGGCAAATTTAGTATACATATATAGCGTTGTTCAATATATTATTATAATTGTCTATATATTTTATTTCTTATTATATATATATATGTATAAACTAAATTGTATAGATAATATATTCAAATAGAAGTATTTTATTTTTTATTTCATGTTCAGATTCCACGTACCAGAGGGTTGGTCTTGTTCGAGTCACTTCCCTATTTGTTCATTGTATCATGCATATATGCTAGATCAACCACTGCAGGCACCCCGGTAAAATCACAGAAAAAGAAAAGTGAACGTAAGAAGTTGATATTGTAGTTATGGAATTAACTGAATAACAATACTATACTACTCTTTTCAGAAGAAAAAAAATAAAAATAAAAATATATAATATATATATTATTTTATATAGCATCAATGTTGAGGCCCTCAATCCAAATGCATAAAATGAAAAGAGATGGACGTATACCTAAAAGGGAAGACTTGAGCTTCTAGGACACATGCCTCTGACTCGGCTTGAAGTGTTCACAAATTTCAAAACCCTAGAATTAGACAAAACTTAGCAGAGAGACTGAGAGAATAGAGAGCATCATAGATCAATATTTAATAAATAGATACTATTATATATATTGGCTAATAGGCTCTCATTATGTATATATATTATTATACCTAATATATTACGGTTATATATGCCAAAAAAACAGTACGGTTTATTTTATATAAAATTCATATCAATAAATGCCATATTTTCCTTAGTCAGATTTTATACTTCCAATTTAATAATTAAAATATTATTTAGTATTCCATATATATATATATATATATATATATATATATATATATATATATATATATATATATATATAGATTAATCCTAAAGTTGTTAAAATATTTATTATCTATAATTTGTACAAATTTTTAGTTCATGTGTATATACATAGAATATTGAAAATATGTAATTACATGATTCTCGGCCATCTAAGATTCCTAAATAAGGGGACTTGCACTTAATTTTTTGATTAAATAGGAATGCTTTATATATAAATTTTAGAATGCAACGACAATAGTATAAATTTAATAGTTAAATATAAAATGCTTACGTGGCGGCCTACGGTCTTCCGGAACCAAACTGTATAAATAATGAATTTAAATGGAAACTTTTAATTAATTTATTTCTTTAAATTGCGTAAAGACCAAAATAGGAGATAAAAATACTTCTTAATTTTCAATCAATCAATATTATGTATCTAAATTTAGAGCACCCCTATTAAATTAGGCAACATTAACTGCATGGACTGTCCACGTGTCGACCAGAGGTCTTCCGGTGCCGAATTAATATAATATAGTAGAATATAGTAGATAATAAATAAAGTATTATATTATATAAAGTAATATATATATATATATATATATATATATATATATAATAATGAAATAATTAAGAAATAACGTTATTATATAAAACAACACATATACTGAGGTTTTGTATGTATTCTTTATAAAATCATAATGTTATCTATTAATTTCAACAAAGAAAATAATAAATTTGAAAAAATATATACATTAAAAATATATATATTTATAAAAAAAAATAGAGATTATATATAATATATAAAAAATTTATAAATAAATAAAAATATATTTTAAAATTATACATTACAAACCAAATTCATAAAACTTAGAATCTAAAACATTTAAAAAAAAGTAGAGCTAAGTTTATATATATAAAGAAAACATGATACATATATATAATACACAAGATTATTTATTATATAATATTAACAAATAGAAAGAAAAAATACTACTTAAATATAATATATATATATATATATATATATATGAATGTTATACACAATATACATTATTTTTGTATATAATGTAGAAACAATAATTATTTGTATATAATGTAGGGAACAATATATATTATATATGTATGTATATATACTATACAACATGCAATATTAATTAACAGGTTAAAAATAAAATTTGCCTAATCTAATATAATCTCTTACTTAGTTTATACTAACTATATTAAATGACATTAATGTATATTTTATAATCAATAAATACAACAGTACGTGTAAGACAAATAATGGAAAAAATATTTTTTTTTTTTGGCCAAAGGAAAAAATATATATGGATCAACATCTTTTTTCTATATGAGACCGACTCACACAGTATATATATAAACGGATTATGGATCACAACTGTGAAAAAAAGATGAAAGGTATAGAGGTAATAGTAATAAAGATTTTATATTTTTATACATATATTGTTATTAGATGTGTTGGTGAACCCGAAGAATTGATTGTTAAAATATTATTACATTTTTTTTTATTTTGTATTGATTGTATTATTTACAGATATTACTATGGGTTGATATCATACCTGCTATTGAAAAGAGATGCAGTGTAAGGTGTTTGATGTCTCATTGACTGAATTGTAAGGTAATGAACATAATTCTTATGGTCTCATAGCGTCGTCCTTCATCTTCTATTATTTTCCTCATTGATCACCAATAAGTTTTGTGCATTAAGTTAGTTCAATTTTTTCTCGATATATTACAATATAAATTGACTATTGTTCTAAATTACAGTTTCCAGCTTGCAATGCAAGAAATCGATACCTACAAAGAATAATATTTTTGTCATAACACTACCGCGGGCCGATGATCATCAACTCACCACTACTGGCTCGGTTAGTTTAGTTCCACGTTCTCTTTGAAATAATCTAACATTCTGATTATTCTAATAGTAGTTATGTTTTTTTTATTAATATTTTATGTGAAGACGACGATAATGAATGAGATATAAGTTGGTGTTACTAGGATGTTCATGAATATCGAGCACTGAAGTGCACCAATTATGTTTTTGCAAATTCACATTGTTAGAATGTTAAAATTTCCATATTAGCTTTTGTAGGAATGATTATTTTCTTCTAACTTTTTCTTTGTTTCTCACACCATAATCAGTTCACAATTTTCACTAATTGATGGTGAGACTGGATAATTTACAAACCCATTCCATGTTGATGAAGAGAAAGAGTGGAGATTACTTTATTTTACAAGTTATTATTGTTTGCAGACAGAGTATGATGGTTTGTTAAGTGTAGATGTTGGACCATCAGAAAATATAATGTTATTAAGTATTGAATATAATGTGATGACTATTAAAATGGTGTGTTTAAAATAATATTTCTTCAATTTAATGTGATTTATTTTTCTTTCTCATATGTCTAACAGTGGTTTTTTTTACAGTACCGAAATAAGAAATGGAATGGCTTGTGAAAGACAACCATCAAGATTTGGATGCTTTTATGAAGGTAAATAATTACATACATGTTAGTGGAATTTAAGTTAATGTGATGCTAATATATTCATTCTTTAAGAAGTAATGTGCTTTCATACTATTCTTAGTTGTTCATATAATTTATATAATATGAATCTTTGATTTGCTATTTTTACGTGTGTAAATATTTTTAAATATAAAAAATTACATATTATTTACATATCTTTACTCTATAAAAATATTGACAAAAAGATAATTTATATGTGGTTATTAATTTTTTTTAATATACATACAAATATAAGAGAAAGAACATATAAGGTCTTGGGAACTAATACTATTCTCGATTAAGATCGCCTAGCTAGCTAGCTAGCTATTTTGATTGAAAGTGCACTAGGGCAGCTTCATGTCAAAATCTATATCCAATAATATTTTTTAAAACAATTTTGGCTTCTATTTTTTCATCTTTAGTTATGTTATATCTTAATAAGAGGTAGTTGTATTATACAATACATGTAGATAATAGTTTCTTTTTCACATTCAGTTATTCATCAATCATTATAATTTAATTGTTTTCTTTCATCACCTTTTTTTGTGTATGTACGAAAATCAGTCTATTATTCTAACATCAGAATATTGATTATTTATTTTATGAAAATTAATTAGAATATTCATATTTTTGTGAAATTGTATCTGCATGCTTTTATTAATCTTCATTTGTTTAATGATTCAGAACATTTAATTCTTTTTCAAATACAAATTCTTCTCTACTAGGTAAGAATTCTTTTATTTTTTCTAGCAAACATAACTTTTGATTTTCTTTATAGGCAATAATTGTTTTCTCTTTTAAGTACATATTATTGTCCTTTTTTGGAGTATGAAAATTATTTGTAAATTGTAAATGAGGTTTAAAAAAAATAGTGATGTTTTTATGAAATTTTAGCAGCATATTTTTTATTTTATTTTTTATTTTGATTTTTATTCAATTTTTTTAATGATTTGAAACATTTGATTACCTTTCAAGTACATATTCTTCTCTACTCAAGCACTAATTCATTGTTTCATTAAAAAAACAACATCTAATTACAATATATAAACAAACGAAATAAATTATATAATATATATATATAAATAAATATATTATGTAAATAATCACAATATATAAACCTACATAAATATAAAATATATAATTTTGAAATTTTAAGATGACCGACTACATAAATATAATACAATATATATAGGTTAATGGTTAAAATGGATAATATTTCAATATTATACTATGAAATTTTCAAATTATTTTTACTTCTCAAATTCAATTTCAACGATTTACTATGTTTAACTTTTTTAATGCTAAACTGAACTTTTCAATTCAATTTTTTTTTACCCGCGCGGTGCGCGGGGTTAGCATCTAGTATTATATTAATTCGGCATCGGAAGCCCTCTGGCCGACACATGGACAGTCCATGTAGTCACCGTTTCCTAATTTAATCGAAATTTAATATGAGTTTTCTAAATTTAGATACATAATATTGTTTGGTTGAAAATTAAGAAGTATTTTTATCTCCTAATTTGGTCTCTACGCAATTTAAAGAAACAAATTAATTAAATGTTTCCTTTTAAATTTATTATCTATACAGTTTGGTACCTGAAGACGATAAGCCGCCACGTAAGCAATAATTAATAGATACATAATAATAAATAATTAATATAATATATCATATTTAATAAATATATTATATATGAAATAAAATAACTATTAATAATTCGACGCCACTCTTCCATGATCAAACACTAACACCACCCTACAACTATTATCATACATACATATATATTATAAATAAAGCAATTTATCATGTTATACAAAATTTCAACATAATAACGTTTGTCAATTTTAGAATTCTAGCGAAACAAAACACAATATTAAAATAAATATTAACAATTCGACGCCACTTTTCCATGATCAAACGCCACCCTATAACTATTATCATACATATATTATAAATAAAATTAATTTATCATGTTATAAAAAAATCAACATATATAATGATATCCGTCTATTTTAAAATTTTAGCGAAACAAAACACAATATGATCTTAACATAAACTTATTTTACAAACATCATCCTTAAAACATTGAAGTTCACTTTTTAAAACTAAATAATAAAAGTATTTTTAACGATATTAAATTTATTAAACAACTATCGATTTCTTTATATATATAAATAAACATATACCGAAATTTATCTAGAATATAAAAACTCTACAATTTTGAAAAATAAATATTTTAGTATGTAAGTAAGGCGTGTTACAAACAATATTAATATTAAGAAATTATTATATAATGTTGTCTCTTTTTACTGATTTGGCAACCTTATATTGTTTTCTCATCAAATCTATGGAAATGATATATTTATTATTCAAGATCCTATAATCAATCTCAGATTCTCATATTTAGGGTTTTTAGCGTTTATATTTTTGATTTAATTTGTATATTTTTTCCCCAATATTTGATGCAATAATATATGTACATTATTTATTTCTTTGGCTTAAGACTTAAGATTAGTGTATTAGGGTTTAGGGTACCGTAGGGTTCAATAGGATTTATTATATATATATATATGTGTAGCGTAGTGGTAGGAGCAACTCAATAGGATTTATGTGTTAGCTAGCTCAGTAAATGTATTATAGTAATTGTAGTCTAATAGAGTTTATATATTAGCTAACTCAATAGATGTATGTAGTAGTAGCTCAATATGGTTTATTTGTATTGTATTATATATATTGTATTTTTTTTATGTGCGTTAAATTAATTTGGTATAGAAGACTTACGTAATTATTACGATGCAGACAATTTCAATTAGCTAGCTGGAGTCGACAGAAGATTAACATGAAGATGGATGCAAGGAAATAGAATAATCTAATGATTAATGTCATGATATAAGCTTCGAAGACACTGTAGATGCATACTTTTGCTATTTGCAAAGTAATCGATCAGGTGATCCTATATCCGTTTAGTTCTTTATTGATATCGCGTCATATATATAATTATAAAAGTGTAGATTTTGACGTTAATTAAACTCCACGGCTGTAGTAGTGATGAATAATGGAGTTGCATATGACCATTTACTTCTTCACACGAGGTTTTTGAATTCTAAATGTCTTTTTCTGATAGCCTAAGATATAGTAGAAGGTTAAAAGTGGAACATTTAATTGATGAAATTAAATAAACTTTGAGGTGGTACCGCCATGGAAGATTGGATTATGAGTTAAATTGTGGGTGATGCAAAGTCTTTGAAAAATAAGATAAGGGTTGAATAATATATATATATATATATATATATAATTTGGATATAATCAACGTATAGCGGATGTCGGATGTGTATATATATATAATAATAATAATGTATAGTGTTGGAGAATGAGATTTTGGTGGATGATAACGAGCTAGCTAATAGCTTTAATATATATATATATATATATATACTAAACTTCTCTTTGGTGCTTTTGAACACAAGAACTTGATGATAAGAATTGGTGACACTCTTTAAGATCAATTATTGACAAGTAATATACGACGTCGTGGACCTAAATTCCTAGATGAAAGGCTGCCTTTTTTGTTTTTGGCATGAGTGTTTACCGAGTACTTATTAGGGCATCAAGATCAACAGACCGTACAGCATACCAAGCAACATAACATATGAAGAAGATGGGACAACCATCAAAGATCTATTGTTCAAGTAGAGTTCTTTAGATATATATATATATATTTTTTTACTCATATCATTTAATTATGCCAATTTATTCTTAGACTTACTCATATTCTAATATCACGAATCACATATAATGATATTTTGTTTAAGATAATACATATTGTATTCCCAATAATTAACCAATATTGACAAGTGATGTAATTGTATGTCTTTTAACTTGATTGATTAAATTCGTATATATAGGGTACATGAATCTGGTTAATTATAATTCTGTTCATATTTTTGCGATATATAAATCGATGACTCTTTGTTATGGTTTTTTTAGTTTATTCTTTATTCAATATAAAGACTAATTAATTGGACGAATTTGTGATTCTTTTATTTAGATGATGTTTTTACCAATTGATAATAATTAGGACCGAGAGAAAATGTAGGGTTAAGTTGTAAATAAAAATATTATTATGAGAAACACCTATAATACTCTAATACTACCTAATAGAATATATTAAATTAATTTAAAAAATATTTGATTGAAAATTTAAAAAAAATTAAGTATTTTAAACAATATTCATTTAATTTGAAGATATATTTACCCGCGCGGTGCGCGGGTTTAGCCGCTAGTAATAAATTAATTAATATGAACTATCTATATTTTGCCAATATTAAATATTTCATGTTTTATGTTTCTTTTTTTTTATATAAATCAAATGTGGAAAGAAAAAATTCACAATATATTTTATATATACACTTAACTTAAGAAGACTAAATATCACTATAAAAAAATATAACCTACATACTATATATATATGTGTCTACGTGAGATGGTCAAGTCAGGGTTCTTCTTGAATCCTTGAAATTTCTTGCCCAGGTGAATTTATTATCTTTGATTTGCTTTGTATTTTTTAATTGATCGATATAATTAATCATTTCCTTCACATTCTCGGTACTTTTCCTGTCTCTTTTTATTAATTTTTTCGACACTCTATTAGTTAGCAATTATATTTGTTGTACAATAATTTATTTTACATAAATTAATTAGTATCTATATTATATGTTTTAGTTGTTTCAATTTTATGTTGCCAGCCACTTTATTTGTATTTCTTACCGACAACCCTAATTCAGGTGCTTATAAGCTGCACGAAGACAGCGAACAGAACTCATGAAGCTAACAAATGCCACGTTGTTGTGGAATATATATGTTCTGACTAAATATATATGTGCTTATAAAGATATGATTTTTATTTCAACTCTAAATATTTGTACTTACTAAATTTTCTAACTAATGTGTAAAAAAGACTCAGTTATATTAGAGGTGTATTCGTCCAGTAATCAGGATGTAGACCAAATCGAGTTAATTGTTTAGCTTCATCTATTGTGCAGATAAAACAAAGTTTTAGGAGAGAAGACAGTTTTACTTTTTTTCATCAAACTAACTTATGGTGTTGATCTAACTTTGTTGAATTAGTGACTATATATCAAAGTTCAATTATATATACAGTTTAAATTACTTTGTTTAACCAAGTTGGTTCAGCAAATAATAAAATTAAGTAAAATGTCATACGTAAAATGTCATAACGATACAAATAATAAAAATAGCTCCATAATTTTTCGACTATTTATAATTTATTACTTTAGAATATCATAAATAAAATGTCTTAATTATATTTATTTATATTAGTGTGTTTTATTGATATTTTTTAAATATATTATATATCATAATAATATACTTACGTAGAAAATTAACTATTTTTTTAATCTTTTTTTTCTCCCGCGCGGTGCGCGGGTTTTGCATCTAGTTTACGTTATAATGTCATATAGTTTTATTTATTACTTTAGTATATATATATATATATATATTGATTGGACATCAATTATATTTTTTGCTACTAATTGGACATCAATTTAGTTATATTATTATTTATTATATATTCTCAATATAATTCGTATATTTGTCTATAATAAATTTATCTATATAATATTATAATATAATTATTTATGTAATATAAAATTTATATATAACTCTGTTTATCATAATGTTCACATTATACGTTATATATAATATTGTTTTGTATAATCTTATCTATACTAATATAACATAATTGTTTATATAATATTATTTTAATTTGTTTATAACGTTCTATAATTGTGTATGTAATAACTTTTGTTCTTTTGTCTATATATATATATATATATATATATATATATATATATATATATATATATATATATATATATATATATATATATATATATATATTGTCTACGTTGAATATATTAACTCACATATATTATAATTTATTATTATATGTACATATTATATATAGCTTAGGTGGCAATCTATGGTCTTCCGGAACCAAACTGTATAGATAATGAATTTAAAAGGAATCATCCAATTCAATTGATAAAAAAATATCGTGAGGAGCTAAAATATTTACAAATATTAAAGTGCCCAAATATTAACGTGCCCAAGTGATTTTTCTTATGTTCAAATATAATATTTACGCTCTTCTTTTTTTTCTGTAGCAATAATCTATAGAAAATTTATTCATAATCATTCTATTTTTATTTCAATTATATTTATGAATGCAGAATGATGCACAAGAATATATAGCATGTTCAATGATCACGATAAAATAGATAAACAAAATATTTACTAACTACAAAATGAAGTTTTCTAGAATGACCACCTAAGCGAATTTGCTATATTTATCATCAATCCAAATTCAAATAAAAATACGTAATTATAAATAATAATAATAATAATAATAATAATAATAATAATAAAATAGTCATGCATTCGGTATAATTATTTATACGAATGCATGGCCAATAACATACAACCATAGATCTTCGTATAATAATTTTTTATTGTAGTTATTTGTAATTTTGGCTTTTTAAGAACCTACTATACATAAAAAATCCATACGGCCTTCAACAGCTTCGTGATTACGCTGTTAGTTGCCATGCCAGTCCAGGCACCGCTCTAGACGGTCTCCAGCAGCTTTGTGATTACGCTGCTAGTTGCCATGCCAGTCCAGGCACCATTCCAGACGGTCTCCAGTAGCTTTGTGATTACGCTGCTAGTTGCCATGCCAGTCCAGGCACCACTCCAGTCGGTCTCCAGCAGCTTCCTTTTATGCTGTTAGTTGCCATGCCAATCCAGGCTTCATTTAAGACGACGTTTTAGTCATTGCCACCAGAGGCACCATTAGAAGTTTCCGGTACGGCGACACCAGAAGTCTTCCGTTACCACCCGCCACCAGAGGCACCACTAGTAGTTTTTCGGTACGGTTAGACGCCAGAGGTCTTCCGTTACCGCCCGCCTATAGAGGCACCACCAGAGGTTTTCCTGTACGGTTCGACGCCTGAGGTCTTCCGTTACCGCCCGCCATCAGAGGCACCACCAAAGGTTTTCCGGTATGATTTGCGCTAGAAGTCTTCTGTTACCGCCCGCCACCAGAGGCACCACTAGAGGTTTTTCGGTATGGTTCGACGCTAGAGATCTTCCGTTACCGCCCCCCACCAGAGGCACCACCAGAGGTTTTTCGGTACGGTTCGACGCCAGAGATCTTCCGTTACCGCCCGCCACCAGAGGCACCACCAGAGGTTTTCCTGTACATTTCGACGTCAAAGGTCTTCTGTTACCGCCCGCCATTAGAGGCACGACCAGAGGTTTTCCGGTACGGTTTGCGCCAGAGATCTTCCATTACCGCCCGCCACCAGAGACACCACCAGAGGTTTTCAGGTACGGTTCGACGCCTTAGATCTTCTGTTACCGCCCGCCACCAGAGGCACCACCAGAGGTTTTCTGGTACGGTTCGACGCTAGAGGTCTTCCGTTACCGCCCGCCACCAGAGGCACCACCAGAGATTTTCTGGTACGGTTCGACGCTTGAGGTCTTCCGTTACCGCCCGCCACCAGAGGTTTTCTGGTACGCTCTACGCTAGAGGTCTTCCGTTACCAACCGCCACTAGAGATTTTCCGTTTCAGCACAGCCACCAGAGGCTCTACTTTTCCGTAGGTCAAATTCCATGTGTTTTAATTCGTAATAGAATCCCCGAACTTGAATTTCTGATCGAATACCGATTTGATACATAGTCTTTCTATTCATAATCCACGTTTTTCAAAACGTAATTCGCCGTAGGTCAAATTTTACGTCTGACACTCTAAGCATGAAGATTTATCTTTATATATATACATATACGTTACAGTCCATAGAGGAATAAGACTTGATCGTACGTGGTTAAAGATCTAATTAGACCTACGGCGAGATCGCCGGACTCGAGGTTTGTGAGCTGACTGGCGCGCCGCTGAGGTGAACAGTCTCGATTTTCTTTCTCTCTACTTCAATGTGCCGTCTCACTCTCTGACTCCTCTTTTTGAATGCTAGGTCATTAGATTAAAATATTACACAAACTATCATTAAAGCGTGAGCTAGAGCTAGTGGACCTAGCCCAAGAACAAATATGTGGGATAATAATGATAATAATCAGGCAAGTTCAGTTAAACGGGTTTTTCAGCTCAGAACCCGAGCCCGAACCCAAATATGCGGGCGAGATTTTTCAAATCGGGTTCGGTTTTTCATTCGGGACGATTTTTCTCGGGTTTTGGGTTCTCGATTTTTTGTGCCCACCCCTACTAGTTGTGGTCCGACCCATGGCTGGGTTGGACCATGACTAGGTTAATTTAGCCATATGGTGTGTTTGAAAATGTTTAGGAACTAAATTGTAAAAATTAAAAATTAGGGCAATAAATTTGAGAACTAAACTGAACAAAATAAAAAATTGTGACTGGTCATGTGCAAGTCATGTGACTATTTAACGGTCAATATTAACGGTCAACCAACTGATGCACAAAGTGTAAAAGTTGCAAACGTATTGCACTAAAAATATACAAAAAAAAAAAAAAAAAAAAGTTATACCAAAAGTCAAAAGTGACCAAAAATGTTACACCAAAAGACTTATTAACCCTAAAAATAACTATTACGTTCCACATTTATTTACCAAACACCTTACTTGTTAAGGTAGCAATTATTAGAAAAAACAATCAGGACAAAAAAGAAACCATTATAATATCAGTCACCGATTAGATTATTTTCTCTAATATAATTAGATGAGTTTGGTCAAAACCCCTCTTTATTAATTTCCTTCCAAACTATGGTCGTGGTCGCCGGAGCCGGGTGGTGGTGGTCGCCGGAGCTATGGTGGCTTAAAGGGTATTTTCGTCTTTTTAGGTCAAACATGTGAGGGACACACTCAGGTCAAAGGGCATTTTCAGGTTTTCAAATTATTTTCGGTCACATGCTTGGCATGTGACCACTTTCCGTCACTTTTAACAGAAAATTTAGACAGAGACCTCACTTATACACAAAACTCAAAATTCAGACCCTTAATAATACGTTTTTTCAATTCAGACCCCTTTTGACAACATGGGCAAACATTCAGACCCCTATTGTGTTCTTAACCCCAGACAAAAATATGGATGAGTTATGTTGCTTCCTTTCGTATCCACATGTCTATCTACGTATTATATATATATGTGTATGTTTGTTCTCTCTTGAATCGTATATGTAGGTTCTAATTAACTTTAATTTAGGTTAGGTGTTCGTTTCTTTTATTATTAATTTTAAAGTCAAGGGTTAATTTTTCTATGCATGTGAATATGTGATTGCTGATGGTCTATGTAACTTGTTCATATGCAAAACATTTTCTCTAGCAATTACAACAAATAATATCCATAGTAGTGTTGCATAATGATATTGCATCAGATCGATGTTGATTGTAATATTCCTTCAAATTATATGGTTTTATAATTGCTCCTTTTGAAATAGATAATTTGTTTCAATATATTCACTTACTAATTATAGTTAAACAACGAGTCATGATATGTGATAATTTGACTTATTTAAGATGTTTAACATGACAATTTCTGAACTGAGTATCGAAATTGCGTGATTAATTCTATGTGTTTTAGTTCGTAATAGAATTCCCGAACTTGAATTTCTGATCGAATACCGATTTGATACATAGTCTTTCTATTCAAAATCCGAAGATTTATCTTTATATATATACACATACGTTACAGTCCATAGAGGAATAAGACTTGATCGTACGTGGTTAAAGATCTAATTAGACCTACGGCGAGATCGCCGGACTCGAGGTTTGTGAGCTGACTGGCGCGCCGCTGAGGTGAACAGTCTCGATTTTCTTTCTCTCTACTTCAATGTGCCGTCTCACTCTCTGACTCCTCTTTTTGAATGCTAGGTCATTAGATTAAAATATTACACTATTATTAAAGCATGAGCTAGTGGACCTAGCCCAAGAACAAATATGTGGGATAATAATGATAATAATCAGACAAGTTCAGTTAAAATGGGTTTTTCAGCTCAGAACCTGAGCCCGAACCCAAATATGCGGGCGATAATTTTCAAATCGGGTTCGGTTTTTCATTCGGGACGGTTTTTCTCGGGTTTTGGGTTCTCGATTTTTTATGACCACCCCTACTAGCTGTGGTCCGACCCATGGCTGGGTTGGATCATGACTAGGTTAATTTAGCCATAGGGTGTGTTTGAAAATGTTTAGGAACTAAATTGTAAAAATTAAAAGTTAGGACAATAAATTTGAGAACTAAACTGAACAAAATAAAAAATTGTTACTGGTCATGTGCAAGTCATGTGACTATTTAACGGTCAATATTAACGGTCAACTAACTGATGCACCAAAAGTGTAAAAGTCGCAAACTAACCGATGCACAAAAAATATACAAAAAAAAAAAAAAAAGTTATACCAAAATGAAAAGTGACAAAAAAAAAACTTATTAACCCTAAAAATAACTATTACATTCCACATTTATTTACCAAACACCTTACTTGTTAAAGGTAGCAATTATTAGAAAAAACAATCAGGACAAAATAGAAACCATTATAATATCAGTCACCGATTAGATTATTTTCTCTAATATAATTAGATGAGTTTGGTCAAAACCCCTCTTTATTAATTTCCTTCCAAACTATGGTAATATTCAATTTATTTATTATAAACTTATTTTTTCCTATTGTATATATACAACATCTTCTCTAAGATCACCAAAAAAACATTAATCAAAATGGCTATGAATATGAACAATGGTCTTTCATTTCTCTTGTTTATACTTCTGCTCGAAACCCAAGTTGGGGTTAGTTCCCCACCAATACCATCATCATTCACCTCACTGCAAATTCCTTCAAAAACCATGCAGTTCTTTCCCAAAACAAGGGTTGGTATAAGAAACGATCTCGGTACTCAGTTGCAAGTTCATTGTAAATCTAAAGATGACGATCTTGGAATTCATAAGCTCAATCCGGGCGGTAAATACATTTTCAGTTTCCGACCAAACTTCATTTTTCCCAGTACCCTTTTCTTTTGCAGTTTCCAGTGGGCAAACGAGCCGGTGAAGTACTTTGATATATATGTTCAGAAAAGAGATGCGAAAAGATGTGATTTACTATGTGCATGGGTGATATTGGCGACTGGCCCGTGTAGTATTCATAATTCTGAACCTGATGAACACAAGTGTTTTTCATGGAACCCAAGTTATGCATGATTTTCTCTAGCTATTCTTATTCAATGCTAAACAATAGTTCTGGAAACAAGTTGAAGATAATAGAATTCTTACTTGATTTTGCAATATTTATTTTTGAAAAGCTAAGCAGGGGGACTGTTCTTCTTATTCTTCTTCTTCCTTGAAGCAAAGCTACTAGGTCCTACTTCAATGGACATTCTCTTTGCCCTGCACATACATATATCAAATCTTTGGTTTACTAATACTATCTATCTGTTCAGGATTACCAAGTCATTGAAGAAGCTTGTTCAGCAAGCAAAGTAAAACTTGGAAAATAAGATATTTACCGTACAGAGAGCTCTTCACACTCCTTGCTATAGTTTTCACCTGAATCATAAAAGTCATTCAGATCAGAATGACAGTAGTTTAATTTGGACCGGAATCAAAGTACCAAAGTTTCAATTTCTGCAATAACCCTCTCCAACCAACCATCAAACTTCAATTGTTGTGAATTTGTGATTACTCTTGAGAATCAAACTAACTTGAATGAACAATGAGACAATTCAGAATGAAAGAACAACCGGTCAATAATCTAAAACTCACAACACCAGAAGAGCTTGGACTTACTATCAGTTTGCTTTACTGATGCATAAACATTTTCACTTGATAATAATAATGGAGCAAGAACTTACTCGTTTCATCACTTTCTTGATTCGAATCTGAATCAGAACTTTCTCGGTCGTCACTGTCCATCCCTAAAGGTTCCCTCACTTCCCATCTAATCTCATCCACCATCTCTTCTCGTTCCTTCTTTTTCCGACAGGAAACCTCGACTCTTCTCCTTGAGTCGTTAAGTGAAATTGATTTATCCCCATTCTCACTATCAGCTTCCTTCTTTTCTGTTCACAGATAGATAACCATCAGCAATCTGCTATTCATTGCAAATGCAAAGTTTGATATTTTCCTCCATGCAACAACAGTGAAAAAAAGTTTAGGGGTTCCTTTCTGATAAGTGGAGGCTGAAATTGGCCACAAACCTAATTTGTTGAGGAAGCGTCTGCCATGGATGTGCTTCAATATATGCTCCTCAGATTTATTCACTGTATCTCCAGTCAACTTGCAAATCAACTTCGAACTGAATGATACAACGAAGCAGATGTTAACAAATTTCGAGTAGAGAAATCTCCCATTTAAGAATGCACTTTTTATGCGAGCAACGTGGATGGAATTAGATTGCAATGCAAATCAAGAACAATTCGAATTACGAATTCAATCAACTGAATCGCGCGCAGTAAGAAACTAAATTCGGACGATCATCAGCTAGATGGAGAAGAAATTGGAACTTGGTTTTACCGTGAAAGAGGATCCTGTATGAACAGATTGAGAGGAGGTTTCTGGTGAGACAGAGCGAAGTCGATGAGGCCCAAACGGCATCTTCTGCTGCCGGAGTAGGATCCTATATCTCGAGAGAGCAATTCGTGGCCTGTCTCGACGCACCGGAAGCGGTCGTTGGGGAGCTCCTCGAAAGTCGGTGAACCCAGAAGTTTGGCTCCTACCTCCACTGACATTGTAACTGTTCTGAAGAAGCAGAAGAATAAATTGAAGAACGTCGATGACTGTTCTGATGACGTTCTTCAATCGACAACGTCAGGAACGACAATGTTAGAAACTAAAACGACAACGATAGGGATTATGAAAATTAGAATGGTTGTAAACTTGTAATTACAAATACCTGACCAAGTATAAAATAGTCTGACCGGTTTGGACATGAAAATGACAGAACGTCGCAGAGTTGCAGGGATTTTGCTAGGTATGTATATTAGTGTCATTTATGTAATTTTTAGTGAACTTTAGTTCTAGAAATAATGTTGTGCGTTTTAGACTTTTTGTTTTAGATTTTTTGATGAATAGAGTTTTTGATTGGATAGAGGATAATGAAAAATGTTAATAGAGAGTGGACATAGAGTAGAGTGGACATAGAGAGTCACAACCACAATCCACAAGAACATAAACAACATAATTATTAAAAAAAAAATCACACAGAAACACAGAAATGAAGTTTGAACAGAGCCACACAACAATTAAACAACCCAGCCAACATCTAAGATTAGAAAATAAAACCAAAATCCAACAGAATTACATGAATTAGGAAACTTTGTGTCTTGCAAATTACAACAGAGAGTGAGAGAGAGAGTGCCCATCTGATTCGGCCATCAGTATCACCTACCGATGCAAGGGAAGGCAGAAGATTGCCACGCACGGGCGGCAGGCGGTCGGCGGAAGTAGCGGCAGCGGGCGGTGGCCGGCGGGCAGAGTCCAAGCAATTTAGGTTTCAGCGCCTTTCCTTCTTCTTCTCCCGTTTTTTGTTTTTTGATTGAATCCAAATTTCTATTTGTGAACTGTTACTATTATTTTTAACTTTAATGATAATAAAAGCTATTTAGTATTTAGTCCTCCATATAAAAGTATTCACAATAATTACAATTAACTATTTTAGGGTTATTGTGCAATTTCAGATATATATGTATAATATATTAACAAAAAATCTGAAAACTATGGGACAATTTGTTTCCATTTGTTTCACGTGTGTCCGCCACTGGTAGAGACTAGGTATTTTCCCATTCAATATTTTAAGTTGTAATTATTTTGAGATTATATTAAATATTTAAAAGCACACGCTATATAGTAAAAAGTTTTAGAGAAATTGTTGAATAATAACATGCAATCTAAATAATGATTCTCATTGATAATTAATTTTATTTGCATGGATGCCAATATAATCGACGTATTAAGAAAAGTAAAATAAACCTACACACAATATAGTATTTAAATTAAATGCTAATATGAGAATAGCTCATTTGTGATATTTAAGGTTGTCGTGTTTGAACCGACCATACTCAAGTTATTTAAGAAAAACAAATTCTTATTAGTGAATGAAAATAAATAACTCTTTTATATTAGAATACATATTAACTACAGACATTCAACGTCGTTCATGCATATGTCCAAACATTGTAGTAACTACTCCAACTGATGGCACCGAATCCTCAATTTCACTTGAACAAAACACTACACAATCGATCTATACTCTTTATTACATTCATTTCTAACCAATCTTTCACAAATCGCAAAATCTCCTCTCAATCACCAAGATTTTACAAATCAACACAAATAGAAGCTTAAAAAATATATATAAAAATTATTTGATGTCTACACATTGTGTTCTTATATAGAATTCAGAGATTGAAACGTTGTCTATGCAATCGATCTATAATTACGAGCGTATTCCTCTCTAACCAATCTTTCACAAAACGCAAAATCTCCTCTCAATCACTACAATTTCACAAATCAACAAAAATATAAGAAAAAAAAAAGACAATGTATTTGATGACTACACATTGTGTTATTCAGAGATTAAAACGATGTAAAGTGAAATATGATTGAAACGGTGTAATTATCGCAATCAAAACGGTGGAATTTCTTACCAATAATAATAATAAAAAATAGTGGAGTTAAAGCTTTGGAATTAATTTGTATAATTTAAGGGTTATTTATTTGGGGAAAAACATGACTACGACTAATTAGTATGCATATATCGGTGATGTGACAATTAAAATGGAGACTGGTGAAACGACATAATTTTAGAATACCGAAAGAGAAATCATCCAAGCTAGTATATTATATAGAAGATATATAGATAGAATAGATATAGAAGATTTCAAGATGTGGAAGTTTAATTCATCCAATTAAAATTGTAATATTATGATTATTAATGGGTTCATTCGTATTACCTTCCTTCCATGTGATGAAAGCTTCATCATTTAACTTTGGCAATCCATCAACTATTCAGTTATACATCATTCTTTCATCAGCATCGATCTGATCAGTTCCCTCTCCAATGCTGACCGCGGCAGAGCTGAAAAGCTTGATCGGCGCGATTGATCGACTGAGATTAAAAATTGTTTAGTGGAAAAGGAAATGAATCTAAGATTTCTAAACTCAAGCAACCTTACTATACAATAACAATTTTCAAATACATCCACGCTTAAATAAGGCAGATAAAAGATCGATTATATTGAGGGTAGGATATTACACCCATACGGGTGCTAGTGTATAGGTCTCGGAGAGATCGGAGATCGTTGTGCCGAGTCCCCGAAGTCGACAAACACTCCATAAAAAGAGCGGGGACCAATGTGTTAGGTCCCCGAAGTTGTTAACTGCTCATGAGCCTCTCCTTGGCTATATATAGACTCTCTTGGTGGTCTAGGAGAACACACATCTCATACAAGTCTCTCCACGTCACTCTCATATACAAGTGCTCTCTAGTTTGTCTATAGGGTTATCATCCGTGGAGACCGAGCTACGCTCGGCTTAGTGACGTACCTCTCCGACCGGCATCCCGTCACCGCCGTGATTCCGAACCGACCTTAACGATCTGCTTCCGCCGCCACCGCCGCAAACCGCCACGTTCGAAGTTGACGTATCGCTCCTATAACTACCGTATTGTTTACGTACTAATTCGGTTGTTGGTTTGTTTGGCATGTACGTTCGTTTTCCTTCATTGGTATCAGAGCCGAAAGTTCGGTCTCCGACACCGGCATCATCTTCGTGACGGTTATGCCGAACTCCCAACGATTTTCGGAGTTTTCGAGTCCCACCCGTTTCGGATGTGTCCGGCCTATCATCTATGAGAATTCGACGCTCATTATCGCCCACGAAGGTTCGCAGCCGTGCTGGTAGCGAGTCCCGACAAACCCCGACGAAAAATGGTTATTTTCGTGGCCAAACGTGGCTATGAAACTCCCACTCTATTTGTATCGCTCGAATGCCATATTCACGTTTTTTTTGTGTGGCCTAAGCGTGGGGTGAGGCAATGGCCACCTCCACGGCAAAAGTGGCGGCCATGGTCGCCACACGAAGCTCAACTTGTTTTTTTTTTCGAAAATATTTTTCTTGCCGGAAATGAGTATTTTTATGAACGGTTACCACGAGTCTCCGGTGGTGTGTCACCGGTGACGGTTACGAGCAAAACGGTTGAGAAATGAGTGGGAGTAGTGACTAGGACGTGGGATGCATGGTGGTTGGTTACATGCAGTTTTTTTTCCGTAAACAACGGGTGAAGAAGATGACACTAACGGGCGGGTCGGATTTTCTTTAATATTCGGTTCAGTCTGACTTGTTTTAAAAGTCACGTGAGCATTATTAATGAAATTGGGGAGTTTTTGACTAATATATGTCTATAAGAACAACTAAATACAAATATAGACTATTTGAACAATTAATTACAAAAGTAGGTCAAACCGAGATTTCACATCTCGGTTTCAAAAAAAAAAAAAAAAAAAAATTTAATTCCAAACCGAGATGTGAAATCTCGGTTTCAAAAAAAAAAAAAAAAAACAGATTTTCCTTTTTCAAACAGATTTTCCTTTTTCTTTTTTGCTGGTTTTTTTTTTTTTTTTTTTTTTTATGGAACCGAGATTTCACATCTCGGTTTGGAATTAAAAACTTTTTTTTTTTTTTTTTTTTTTTGAAACCGAGATGTGAAATCTCGGTTTGACCTACTTTTGTAATTAATTGTTCAAATAGTCTATATTTGTATTTAGTTGTTCATATAGGCATATATTAGTCAAAAACTCGAAATTGGGCTCAAGTGAGTCCCCTTTTTTTTTAATACAAATGTCGATCTGTTTGTTTTTGTTTTCAAATTTTTGGCCCAATATATATATTTTATACACTGGGGCCCATTTATATTCACTGCCGTTTTTTCCTTTTATCAACCAACCGAGTTGACTTCGGTCAAACTCATCATTAAAAAAAAAAAGGAAAATTCGGCCAGTTTTATTTCAAAATGAGACAAAAATATTTTATTTACTCTTTAGTACCTAATCTTTTATTAGCAACGAATTGCATGCTTAATTTTATTAGTATCATGCTTAGGCGCTTTTTATTATATAAAAATTGCATGTTGGCCCCAGTAGTTTGAATTTGTTTCAACTACAAGTGGAATACGTTTCCCGGAAGTCTTATGGGACTTGATTGTAATATTCTCGAGTTGAAATTGAGGAAATAATTTTGTCTAGAAAGACCGAGCTTGAAGTGGAAACTTGACGTCGTGCCCCATCCTCCCCGGCCTGGGAACTATGTTCTGTCTAAGAAACGGGAGTGTTGGGGCCTGTCTCGCGAACCCTTCGGTCCACCTGGGAATTTTCCTCTAAACGTAACTTTTGAGAATTTACATGACGATCCCTAAGTCTTTTAAACGGAATTTTGATGCGAGTTAGTCTTGCTAAAGTCCGGAATGGGGTGCTAGATTTTAGATATTTATTAAGCATGATACTTGTTAAATTTGTTTAGCTTTGCATGTTTGCTAGAAATGACATGATTTATTTTGCTTAGCATGATACATGTTGATTCATATAGTATCCATTTATAGGTTTGCAATATTGCCATGCTAGCATGATTCATTCATATATTCATGTCATATCCATGTTCTTATCATTCATGTTAACATGCTAGATTACATGATAGTTCCATGAATTGATACATGCTAATTTGTTTACTAAACTCGTATCAAGTGATTGTGTAGCATGTTCATGATTGACCGTGAGTTGGAACTTTACTTATTTATCGGCCGAATTGATTATCATGTAGCATGTACTTTAAGACGATGATTGGGAACATAGTGAACTTTTGACTCCGGGACATGCTTGTGTTAATTGATTTAGTCAATAAATAAGTTAAGTGAAAGCATGTGTGTGTGGAACATTGTATCTTGCGTGCAAATATGATCCTGATGTGCTATTCTTTTGTGTGAAGAATGGCAACTTCAAGGAACAATGTCATCGCTGAGCTGAACAAGGGTTTGAAGCTGAATGGCGATAATTATGACGTATGGAGTATTAAGATCCAGTATGTGCTCGAATTCCAAGAAACTCCGGTGGCCATAAAAAATGTCATGGATGAAGCCGAAGCTGGGAATACGGCTCAGCATCGGAGTGAGCTTGCAGCTTACAATAATTGGAAAAAGGCCGATAACCTTGCTCGTATCACTTTGCTGAGTGCTTTGGAGGATGATATTCTGAAGGAATTCAAGAACCATAAGAGGGCTAGGGACCCCTGGATCGCCTTGCGGGATAGGTTTGGTACCTACTTGACTGCAAGGGTACAGTCTTTGACCGTTAGGTTTGATTCCTATAAGAAGCGTACCGAGCACTCAATGAGGACGCATATCCGCCAAATGGGTAATATGATTTATGAGTTAAGTGATGCTGGTCATATGTTGACTAATGAGCAGCAAGTCCAGGCAGTGATTCGTTCACTTCCAAGCTCTTGGGACCTTATGAAGACTACCCTCACCCATAATACTCAGATTCGAACTCTGGAAGATGTTCGGAGGCATCTTGAGTTAGAGGAGGACTGCCTCCAAGCAACTAAGTATTTGTCGGATTTGCATATGTCATCATCTTCTAAATCCAAAGGTGGGTTCAAGAGGAAGAGGGTAGAGAAAGTCCATGAGCAGGCTGGTCCAAGCAAGAAACTTAAGGCTGAGAGTAAGCCCAAGAAGAAAAAGAAATTTCGTGTGCGAGCTATTGCAAAGGTTAAGTGCTTCAATTGTGGCCAGCGAGGTCATTTTTCGAAAGAGTGCACTGAACCCAAGCGCCAGGTTTGTCTTGACGCTAAAACTAGTGAACTTAATGTCTCTAGTTCGGTTTTTCTATCTGAATCTAATCCTTTGTGGATCGTTGACTCAGGGGCGACCGACCATATAGCTCGGGACCAGAATGCATATGTCGACTTCTGTCGGCTTCCTCGTGGAGCAAAATGGATATACGTCGGAAACAACACACGGGTGGCTGTGTTAGGGATCGGGACATGCAAGTTAGTCATGCATGACGGTCGAACCCTTTTGTTACACGACGTCCTTTACGCTCCTCAAATCCGACGGAATGTTGTTTCGGTTTCTGCTTTGATGTTGTTAGGTTTTCGTTTATATTGGATATATACATGGTGCATATATGTGGACATTCATGGTGCATACGTATTGTCCACATAATGCCATATACGGTGCATCGGTTTTATATTAGTCATATGTTTAGGCTAAGTCTTATGTTGGTCCTCTATGTTTGGAGGTTTACATTCTAGTCCCTAATGTTTACTAGGGTTTGCATATTAGCCTATGAGGTCTCCTATATAAAGGAGCCTCCATCATTGTAATAGCAAGAAGCAACCTTCTTATCATGTTTAATATAATGAAAGGATTGCTCTCTTCATACTCTCCAACCTCTCTACAATTATAAACGTTAATATGGTATCAGAGCATACCACAAATATGCACCATGTATATATCCAATAAGCGTTTTGGGGCAAAGTATTCGGGTCAAAGTTTCGATTTACAATCACAAATGGGGTAATCAAAATAAGACAGACTGAACTAAAACGGGTTCCAATTGGGCGTATATCCATCACCCCCCATCTTGATTTTGAACGCTACTCCCACTCGGGACAATGCTTCCATTCGGAGCATCACTGCCACTGGGAACAAGAGCAGTGGTAGAACCTTGACCTACAACCTTTCTCGGACGGCCTTTTGGTCTCGGGATCCTATCCCCGAGATGAATTCCTTAATCAGTAGGACCTAAAACCAAGTTGGTCGGAGTACTCCCACTGAGAACAATGGGTAGTGTTGGTGGTTGTGGTGTTGGTCCAGCTACATGATTATCAGGTTCAACTTGATTCGTCTCTGTGGCAACAGTGATTTGTGTGGTAGGGTTTAATCCTCCCACTGGGTTTATAATGAAAATGTTTCCATTATCATTAACCATGTCATTCACTTGCGCTGCCGATTCAAATCTCCCACTCGAAGTAAGTGGGACCTGATCATCAATGCTATCCTGCTCTAGTTCAATCAATATCTCATATGTTTTAATTTCGCCAAGCATTGGGAATTCGTCCTCAAGGAAAGTTACGTCTCTGGATTCATGTTCGACCACACCACCATTTTCTTGAGCTGACACAAATACGTAATCTTTAGAGTTTTCTGAGTACCTTATAAAGATACTCTTTAGTCCTCTTGGTCCTAACTTGCCAAAACGGTTGTCAGTCGTATGTGTATAGGCAGCGCAACCCCAAGGTCGCAATCTGGTGAGATCTAATTCTCTTCCATACCACAGCTCATATGGCGTTGTTTCTACCGCTTTGGTTTGTACAAGATTTATTACATGAGTGGCAGTCAACAACGCATCACTCCAATAGGAGATGGGTAATTGAGCCTGCGACATCATGCTTCTAACCATGTCAAGGAGTGTACGATTACGACGTTCAGCCACACCATTCTGCTGTGGTGTGTTGGGGATTGTCGTTTAATGGGCTATCCATCTTTCTTTGCACAACTTTTCAAACTCATTAGAGAGATATTCTCCACCTCTATCAGTGCGTAAGGTTTTCACCTTTCTCTCATGTTTATTCTGTACGAGGTTTAGAAAGTTTCTAAAGCAATCTATTGCCACGGATTTACGAGCAATCAAATGAGTAAAATTCGGTTCTTATATATATAATATATATTTATTTATTGTCGATATCTTAAATAGGGTAACAAATATACTAACAATATATTTTCTCAATCTTTTAGTTAACTAATCTATCAATAATATCTTTAACCCTATTTAAATATTTAGATATATTGATAGAGATATATATTTCTATATATTAATGTGAATCTATCTTAATGTTCCTGATTATAGATATATTGTTACATTAATTAAAAATTAAAATATGGTAAACAATATTCTAATGTGTGTGTACCGAAATTTACTTGCCTGGAGACCAAGAAATTAAAAATTTTACCTTGAAAAATCATTAAAATTTTCGGCACAAACACCAAATTTGGAACAAGCGGTCAAATTTTAATAAGATCTATAATCCAATGTTTGATTTTGATAAATATTACTCTTTTCTTGAAGATCATGAACATCAAATTAACCAAGAACATCATGAAAATTTTGGTTTCACCAAGAACCCTAAAAAAACGAAAATTTTAAAAAATTTCCGTTTAAAATTTCGGATTTCATATTTAAATTTCAAGAACATCAATTTATCAAAATCGTGAACTCCTAACATAGGCTCTGATACCACTGTTAGATTACGGGGAGTAATCACTACGGATACTTAAACAAGGTACATGCTAGTAATTGGAATTACGCAGCGAAAGTTTCACACATACCTTTAAGGTGATCCGTAGACCCAAGATCTTCTCAGGAGGGAGTTCACGATCCTCCGGTCGGGACCCGTAGATGTTCTTGTTAGAGAAGTCATATGATGGATATACGCCCAATTTGAACCCGTCTCCATTCGAATTGTCTTATTTTGATCACCCCACTTAAGATTATAATTCGAAACTTGGACCCCGAGCACTTGACCCACAGCGCGAACGACCCGGACAAGCAAAAATACTCGCCCGAACTCGTATGCTGGCCCAATCTCATCTAGGTGAGATCAGACCAGCTGAACCGGTCTCAGCTAGGAGAGATCGGGTGAGTTGGCCCAATCTGTCCTAGGAGGGATTGGTCCAGCCTGGACCAATCCCAGGCCTTGGGGGTCGGATTTTTCGCCCGACCCCGAAGGTCTCGGGACCCTTCCCAGACGTCATACCCCCCTCTCAGGGGTATACTCGACGTCCCGAACCTTGCCACCAAAACCGTCCCTCGTGGCGACCCGACCTCATTTTCCCATCCGACACTCAGACTTTTTCACCCACCTCTCCGTGCCGTTAAGGCTTTAATCATGTCGTTATGTGTTAATTAAGTACGTTTAGGGGTTAACGGTGTCATTAAGCCACCTTAATCCCCCTGAAGTCTATATATACTGCTCAAGCTCAATTCATTCGGATCATGTTGCATCTTTACACGCTTTAGCTCTGTCTTCTCTCTAAAATTTCATCTCTCTAGAAACCCGAACTTACTTAGGCATCGGAGAGGGTTCACCGAGCACCACCCCCCTCTCCGTGCTCGGTACTGCCCATTGTGCAGGTTTGTGAGGAGCAGAGCAATGGATTACATCGGCAAGCTAAACGGATCGGAAAGAAGAGCAGACTACCCGTGAGAAGAGTTACTCGGATTGAAGACCCGTCAACCCAAGGCACACGTCTTAACACCCTACATGGTGCAAGCTCCACAGCAAAGCCTCTAATCGATTCTTGGCACGGCGACAGATCTCTGGAGAGTTTGCTCGAAGGCAATTTGGCACACCCTTGGAGAGGGTAATGGTTTGGCCGAAACTATCAAGGTGTGGGATTAAGGGTTTTTTTTTTAATCTCTAAAACACTTTTGTAAGGGAATTGTGATTAACCCTAAAAATCCCCTGAGACCTCTTATCAGGAGGAGTAAGGTGGACAAAAGTCCAATTTACCCCACTAGGGTTTCGGCTGGCCTATGTATTTGGGGAGGCCCAAAATTAACTCAATGATCTGCAATTCTCAGTGTGTTTTGCTCTTCTTCATGTTTTCTGATATTTTCTAGAGTTTGCTAGTTTTATGTAATAGCACACACAAATGTACAATTTGCGGCCCCTAATTTGGAGATGAAAGAGCTTTAAAACCTTTCAAGATTAAACTTATAAAGCCGATCTTCTAAAAAAATAATAATAAATAAATAAAATTTAAGCTGGTTGAGACTATAATGCACCGAAGCAATATGAAAAAGGGTTAAATGTATTTTTCATATCATATGTTTGACCGATTTTTGCTTTTGGTACCACTTGTTTTTTTTCGTCTAATTTTGGTACCAAACGTTTGGATAAAGTATAATTTCCATACATCTGTTAACTTTCTGTCAGATTTGGCTGTTAGTTGGTCATGTGATGTGCACGTGATCTACTTTTTTTTCCCGACGTGCAATTGTTGGCAGCTAAAAATTCTATGCTGTTTATTTTTTTTTTGCCAACAATTGCAGGCTGTTTTAAATTTAGCATTTTTTCAATTGGTAAGTATTTTTCAAAAAAAAAAATGGTAATTACTTATCTAGCTGACACTTGTTTCCTTCCACGTTGGTGAATTAGGAGTAACTTTTGGATGCAGATCCCCTGCCACAATTATGGTGTCTCACTCTATGCCATACTCTTATAATTGTAACACGTGGCTTTCATCTATATATTTAATATCAACAACTAATAACAATTTATTCTCATAACTTAATAACAAATCTTCTGTCTCTTCTTTTCCTCAATATATATCATGCCTGATTCTCTTTCACTCATTTAATATATTGTACTACACATTAATGTATTTCTTTTTTTCAATAATTTAATTTATATATTCATTATCTAATATTATATATATTATACTGTTACTAGGGTACATTCCCCGCGTATCGGGCTGATTAACTAAGTACGTATAATTAACAAAATAATACTTATTAAATTTTGAATATTTCTGTCATAGATTATCAAGACAGACAAAGAGAATAAATGTACGCATCATCCTTGAAAGTTTCATTTGCCCCTTCACGTCTCGTCAACTTCGTCATTTGCCTTGGAACAATTAAATTAGTAGATCGAGGTTCTTCTCCAATCCAAAAAACTTTAAAAGTGAAAATTATAATGAAATTGTTTTAATAAATCTATTACCAATTACAACATTAGGAGAATTTAGAGCAGCTTCTGGCTCTTCTCTTTCGAAAATTGGACAAAAACTCTTTCAATATTTGGGTTAATGTGGATTTCAACAACCTTCCCAATTTTTTTAAAATGAGATAGCAGTACATCTATTATGTTGGTCTTTAGTGGAACTCCATTCACAAATAGAGTCTGCAGTGCCTTTAGAGTTGGTCTCTGTGTCAAGCGAGTGACACCACTCTCATCTCAACGTGATCTAGGGGTTTCGTGTAGGAACCATTAGCACTGATTTGCTTTCCATGATTGAAACCACCCACAACATTAGAGGTAACCCCTTCAGTTTCCTTCGTTTGACCTTCACCATTATCTAAGCCTTCTCTTTTTACGTTCACTTTTCCTCTAGAACTTTTCATTCTACCCCAAACAGATGAACCTGAGTCATGTGAACCAACAGGAATATTATTTCTATCTTGCCATTCAGCTTCAGTTGTTTCTGTTGTGGGAAGGCCATGAAGATCATCGTTTAAAAGAGTTGTCTTCAGTAAAGGGGGATGAATGGAGGGCAAGTGACTTTTCAGGGCCATTACTATTCCACAATGGTTGATCAAGATCATATATATCAAGCCCCAGCAGCATTGCCACTATCAGAGAATGCACTATTTTCATCACTCATTCTATGTTTACCATTTCTGCTATGTGGTTCTTTGTTATTCATCAAATACGACGTAAAAGAAACAGAAGGTAGAGATACAGGTACAACAGGTGTTCCCTGTAGCAGTCCACTTGAAAGTGAAACTGGAAGGTTAACTTATGATAGACTCAGCTATTGGAAGTAATGAAAATCCACATTAGTGACGGTGTAAACTGAAAACATGAATCAAAATGTACATAACTTAAAGATGGCAGAAAAAATTGAAATAACATGACATTCATAAGAATTTCTTCAGGACTTATCAAGGACAACATAGTATAACCATGGATCATGATCTTTTAAACATCCAAGTTCTATCATAAAAATGAATTGACCAATCACTCAAGAAACAGGTATACACACTACAAAATATGGTTGTTAGAAGAAAAAGAAAAGACTACAATATATGGAGCTCCTCTTATAGTCAGATGTCAGTAAACTTTACAGATATATATAAATGTTACTGATCAGTACATTAGCGATCAGAATCATGACATTCTCTAAGAAGTTATAGATCAAATGCAAACATAGATACCTGAACGGCTTCAACAACAATTCTGTTGATACCATGCTCCATTGGGCACATGTCTCCCCTCAAGCAAAATCCACGCTCCTCAAAAAATCTACAACGTTGTCGAGGGATCCCGAGAGAATTATATTATAAGCTGCATCGAAAAGCTTACGTTTCTACAAAATGCCACTATCAAATCCATGAACTCTCTAAGTTCCCAAATAGTAAAAAAAAATTGTATATATATATATCATACAGTATATGGGAGGTGCTACACAGACTTGACATGACAATGAATGATCTTGATTACAATACTTTCAATCCTATCACTGTATATCAGAAATATCATTGTATATCAGAATTCAGAAATTCTTCAATCCATTTACCCTAGAAATTACAGTGTTATAATCTTAATCCACTCGACACAGGTGAAATAAATGACTATTACATAAGCTCCACTTGTTTAGCAACAACACCAAACACAACATTCACTGATTCCAATTCTGTAGATGATGAACAAAAGCATCCAACCTAACAAATATTTTAGGCAAACTCTATCTAAAACTCATTACTAAAAAAATATTTATGTCAAAAAAATACATAACACCTCCAACATACCATGATTTTTCCACTTTAAAGCTAATTAATTGAAGACCCCAAACTAGCCAACATCATCAATAAGTGATTTCCTGCAAAGTTAATTAATGGAAACAGTAATAACAATTCATTTAGATTCTAGATACATCAAACAATAAATATCACTCAAATATAAAATAAAGCAATTTTAAGATTACATGATAATCAACCACCCTTCTGGACCTCTAACTTGATCGAGTCGCTAGAAATCCAAAGATCTAAAGGCTAAACAATCAGGAAAATAAGAATAAAAATCTCAGGCAGCAGCAAAAGCAATTGCATTCAATTGTACATAAAATGCTGCAGTTGGAGAAAAATAATTTTTACTGAGAGTGCATATCTTTGATTTCATCTCCTTGCTGCGATCTATCTCCTCCGGTTAGTGTCACAAAGCAGTGCATGGTCATGAATCATGAGAAAAAAAAAATCTAGATGTATGGTCATGAGCATGGTCATGAATCATGAGAAGAAAAAAAAAACATTCTTGAATACTTAATTATATCCTCTAATAATTTGTGCCATCCCCCATCTAGTCTTCACTTAAAGAGGACAATAGCACAAATTCTTACAAATTTTGGAATCATAAACCTTTTCTGAAATGCACAGTTAGGCCGACCCCAATGTTTAGCCCTTGGATCCGATGCTCCGACTGATGCCTGCATTGATTCTAGTAGGTTCCTTACCATAAGGACCATATTGATGCTCCCCTCCCCTACCCTCCGCTTCGCCCTCCCCGCTGCTTCATCTACTTATCAGCCTTCGTCTACACACACCAATATGGAAATGAGATTTCACGTTTCATCATTTTTACTAAATAAGTAAATATTAAGTATTTAATTATATAATCAAAGCAGAAACTATATCTTCTTGTTTGAGTTTAGGGTGTCAAAAAAGTAAACTACTTACCCTGTATTTCTTCCTGGGATTCTTGTCTTGCTTCTTGCGTGGCCGGGTCAGGCCCCTGTTTTTCTCCATCTGTGATAAATTAAATCCCAACAGGGATGAACAATATGAATTTCATTTCGTTTTCACAATATATACTGATGTGGTGCATATAAGGTTGTTATTTTCTTTACTTGATGCGTGATGTGGCATTTTCCATCGACGGTGTCAGGGAAAGAAGGCTCATCTGCAGTGGTCCTGCAACTATTTAGCCAAAAGTTTAGTATCTGAGTTTATTACACTTTCCAGAACATGGATGAATGACGAAATACAGACCTGGAGTTTTATCTACTTTGGGAGCGAGTTTGGCCTTTCTTTCTTTTTTTACTTGCTGGTAAAATTCATCTTCAGAAGATCGGGACCTAGGTTTAGGGCTGAAGCTTCTGCTGCCGAAATTATATCAGATTAATCGGCTAAAATTAGATCTATAGATTGCCTATTCAATTTCCTAATTAAGGTTTTGTCCTAATTGATGGAATATGATGTACATGAATATCTATACCGATCTCTACGAAGGAGAGTTGTAAAAAACTGGGAAAAGAAATTGAAAATTAAGCAGCAGAGCTTTGATACGATTAAGTGCAAAGATGGAACATAAGTACATCAAAATAAGTGAGTTATTTGGCGGCAACTACTGTTCTGAGGAACTTCCTTAAGAAGTACGTTCCACCCTAGGCTCAGGTAATGTCTCATAAGTCTGTTGCTTCTCGATAATTTCAGCCAAACGGAACCCTAATTTCAATTGTAGAAAACTACACCAGAAAATAACCCAAAAATCAAAGCATGGGAAATCAACTAATGAGTCATGAACTTGAAAGACAACAATACAGAGTCATGAAACTTGAAAGACAACAATAACTTCATTGAAAGTTACATTGATCTCTATGTTAATAAGAATCAGATGGTTGACGCAAAATGAAATGAATTGAACAACACTACAAACTCATTTGAAGTTGAGAATGAAGTCGATTACATTTGACTTAATTCAGATAATAAATAATACCAGAGCAGATTGTAGAGGGAACATTGTAGTACTAAATAATTGAAATTATGATCAAGGAACTCACATAAGCATTTTAACAAACGCGTGACATGCAAACGTAACAATAAACAAATAAAGTCACTCATTCCAACAAACGAAGTAACAGATCAATCAAATTGACTCAAAATGTAAATTGAGCAGATAACCTCATTGATTCTGATACAGTTCCTGCAATTGATAGATCTCCAATACATTCAGATACTGAATCTCCAAGAACGAAGCTTTGACATGCTGAATCATAGATGGATCCTCTAAAATCTTCAAACCAGAAAAAAAAAAATCAAATTTGGAAATAATCGTCTCTATCTTCATAAATTCGTAAGCGATGTCTAAGAGTGTGAATTCCAAGCGAAATTCAGATAAATAATTTATATGCTTACATCATTCATCAGGTGAACTCTTTTCTCCCGATACTAACTTAGACAGCAACAGGTTGACTTCAAGATGCAGCGTATTTCAGAAGATCAAAGGTTAATCATTTGGAAGCTACAGGAAATCGAAGAACGATATCAAATTCTAAACGCAGTTAGATGATTACCTGAGTCACCTCCGCCGAAGACACCCATATGAACAATATAATCCCAATCACGCCTAATCCCGCCTTGTACCTCTAAGTCATGGACAAATTCAAACCTAGGAAGTGGCGAAATCTGTATCTAGCTCAACTCACGAACTGCAAGCTCCAAAACTCCACTACATCGACTCTAACAAAGAGAGACGATCAGTCATCGCTTTAGCAAAAATTGACGATCGGTGGATTTTGGGTTTCCGATATTAGGGAATAATATCTGAAACCCTAAATAGACGAGATGATTCAAGGATGTTGTCTGTTGAATTTAACGATGATGAGAGATGGTTGAACTACCCAAACTTAATAAATCCATGTATCCTTAGTTTCTTGGGTGGCTTCTTGATTCCTGCGCTCTAGTTCATGAACGGTGGCTCTTGAATCTTGACTACTGCACTCATACTTAATGTATTCTTCAATCAATTTGTCCCTTAGCTATGGAATTTGCCTCGGCAGAAAATAACTAAATTTGAAAATCTCAGCTCAACGTAAGCTGTGCTATATTTAAGACGGTTTGATCTCCAGCTCTCCAAGATCATCCCCCAGCTGAAAATCAATGGTTAATAGGATTTTGGAAAAACCCAAGCTCCACATTGCATCTCAAATCTTCTCTCTACCTGAATTTTAATATATATAGATTACAAATTATTATATAGTATAAATAAAACTTAATAATTATATATTAATATATATTTTTGCGATATTTTTTAATATAAATATTGACATTATTCTGATCAGTGATGTATGAAATATATGTATTTATTAAGTTAGTTGAATTATAAAACGAATACTATATAGACACTCTTAATATAAAAATACTGCACAACATACATGTTAGATTAAGTTACTGTGTTCTTGTTTATTAAAATTTTATTAACTAAAAAGAATATCAAGACTGGTCAAATAAAATAAGAAAATTACTAATAAGAGAAAAAATATATCGGTAGAAACAAAAAATCACATAATCAAACAAAATAAATTGAAACATGCGACTAATTATAGTAATTAACTTGCGGGTGCGGCAGAGACAAAATAGGAATAATTAATTAAATAATAATTATCTAAAATTCACAGTTACATTGTAATCGCAGGTTAGGATTTGCATGTTTGAGCTAATAACAGTTTAGAAAAAATAAAAAAAATATAATATAATATAATATAATATAATATAATATAATCTATCTATATATTATATAATTTAGTTACCTCTTAGGTAATAGGCTACTAATTAGCTGCCACCTAAGCTATTCAATTTTCTATTGGGTCGTGACTTTCACGCTATCCTCCATTCCCTTTAGCGCGTAAGTCATTTCTTCCTTCAACCCTTCTCCTTTGCGTTACATTCAGCAGCCATCGGTTTCTTCTTCTTCTCTGTTAACGCCTTTCCTCAGTTTCTCGATTTATCTTTGTAACATCGATCTATGAAAATATGGAGTGAGTCGACTTCCTTCAACGCTCAATTGATCGCGTCTTCCGGATTGGTTCATCTTCCTTCAATGCTAGATTGATCATCCGCACCAAAATCCATGTGGATCCTCTTCAGTAACATCGTTCCTCGCTGTTATGCCTGCCCGGTGCCGGTTGAAATTGTTCCGTAATTGGATTGGGTGAATGGACATCCTCATGGATCGTGAGCCCGGTACCAAAGAAAAGATCATTCCTGGGTCGTACAGACTGATTTTCGGACCTGATAATTTCATATTTGGTCAGTCCGGCGTCGAAAATAATTGGGCCAGTGGGCATTATAACGAGGATGCGGAGCTGATCGATTTAGTGATGAACATCGTTCAGAAGGATGCCAAGGTTGTGACTGCTTGCAAGGTAAATACATTTGTTATTTTAGTCCTACTTGATTTCATTTCCATCTTCCACGTTTCTGTACTTCATTTTTAGGTTTATGTGTTTGTTAAAATGGCTCAAAGATATTCTTCTATGCCATTTTATTTTATCAGTAGGAGATTCTCACGATCAGAATAGTTTATAACAGTAGTAAAGAAAACAACTGAGAAGCAACAAAAAAGAGCTTGACAATGAAGAAGATATAGTCTTAATAAGGGAAAAAGGGGAAGAACATATACAAAATCAAGGAACACGATGGGAAGAAGTGCAACATTGGAGATTTTCCGGCTGTATATGAGTATTAATAATTCTCTCCTCTTTTCTTTATATAGATATGTTGCATGAAAATGATTGAGTTAGCTGTATATAAGTTTCATTGTGCGATTTTAGAAATTGTTTCGTATTCGGTGCAGGTATTATTTATGTTTTACCGATTACAGTTTGTAAGTTCTTGTGTTTAGTTGATGATTTATGTTTAACTGACTTTTTGTTGGTAATATAAGTTATTATCCTACCATCAAGGAATTAGCAGATAGCAAAGGACACTTCGTTCAGCCAGATGGCATAGCAGCTAACAAAAACTTTTACAGGTGCCCCCGTAGGAGAAAGTGTTCTTCAGTTTGACCAGTAGTAGTATCTCAATACTATGCAGCAGGTTATGCAGAATCCTCTGTTCATGAATATGGCAGAGCGCCTTGGCTATGCATTGATGCACGGAACATTTTTTTTCTGCTGTCCGTGATAACTAAATTTGTAGTAGATAAGTGTTTCTTATGATTTGATTTCTTTTAAACAGGATCATTCTATGTCAAGTATGCTTGAGAATATAGCAAATCCAGCACGGAAAGAAGAAGTCGAGAAAAGTATGAAATGCTTAAAAGAAGATCCGACTGTGAAACAATCTTAGATGAGATAGAGTTGGGTGGTCCAGCCGCAATGATGAGGTTTTTTATAGTTATAGATATTTCATAGTTAGTGAGTAGGTCATATTAAGAATTAGGTTTTTTTTTTAATAGATACTAGAATGATAAAGAGGTGTTGACAAAGCTTGGTACTTGGAGAAGCAATGGGAACTGATGTTTTTGGGGCACGTGAGGTGGCCACTTCTGCAGAAAATGATAATGTATATGAAGATGAAACATTCTTGCACCAAACTACCAGTGCGGGAGATGTAAAGGTACTTGCCGAGTCGCTGCTCTATTTTTTTCCTTTGAAAATCAAGAACTTATTATTTTTATGGTTCAATTCAGAAGGAAGAGATTTGCCACTGTGTTACGTTCTCGCTTCATGAAGGTGAGCTTACTTCTAAATTCTTTCACTTCTCAAAGTTGTTTTGGTTTTTTGTGTTTGATTCTTTATTGTTTGAATTACTAATCATGTGAGCTTTTTTGGAAGTTGTTTCTTTAATCGATAGTCAAAGTCCTCATATTCTTCCATGAATACGATGTGATTGTCATATTTTCCGCTGTCTGATGATCAATGCAGTTAAGAGGTAGCATTATGGTAAGGTGAATTTCCCTGTAATTTTATTGATTTACTCGAATCCTTACTATAGTATGATGTATCTGTTCATTTTTTTTAAAAATAGTACTGATCTTATACAAATCTATTATATTTACTGTTTAATAATAGAGATTTAGTTATGTCAGGCCTTCAAGTGAAAGGAACACAGTTTGAAGAAATCATTGTTTCCTAGCTGAAGTCCTAAAGGCAGCAGAACATGAAGTTTGTAATATTGGCAAGATAATTCGCAGATGCAACTTCTCTGTAATTTCTTTTGCAATAGATGCAGCTCCACCTGGAAATTTTGTTGTCATTGGAGTCCATAAAGAAAATGGATTTGTTTTGGTGTGTAAAGCAAGTCCGTTCACTCCACAGATATAGAGGAAAAAGATGACGAGGAGAAAGTAGAGGGATCTGAAAATTCATGATAATAGAAGTCACTTATTGGTTTCCTGAAGCTATACATGTACATTATGAGAAGAATGATGTCATTCATACATTGAGGATGCAGCACGAAGCTTTCTTAGGAACTAAGAAAACCAAATAACAAGGAAGCAGCGGCCTCTACAGTTATGGAGACGATGAAGAAGCTTCTGATTACTTCAATAGAGTGATCTGCTATAGAGCAGATGAAGAAAAATAAGACATATGGGAAGTAGTAGATAGAGTTGAGTATCTAGAGAGTTGATAGTGATCTTCATTCAGTAGGATTGGACATGGAAAATAAAAGCAATAAGAGCTCCAAATGGGGTCATCCCCATATCCAGGACCCTATAAGAAATAACCATCATCATCATCATCAGCTTGATGAAGAAGTCAAAGGTAGAAAGTCAACAACTTTTTCAAGTAAAAGTTCTTTGCAGCGGGTCACTCTGGGGTGGGACCCAGAACCAGTTTGATTTGGATGAACTCCATGGGCACAAGTCTGGGAATGGGGTTAAATGGACAACCTTCTGTTGAGTACACTAGGCTCCCCTAAAGCTTTTGATAGGCCTACCAGGAAACTGAGGCCTTTAGTAGTGTCGGGCAGTTAATGTAACGTACACACTATCAGATGCTAGAGCTGAAATCATGAGCCACAAGTTAAAGAGATTAGGAAAAAATAACTTCATTTGTCGGTTTTTTATTATTTTTTCGATTGATTGCTAGGTTTGATGAATTTCTTTGTGGTGTTTGTTCTTTGTGGCATTCAACGTTTTGTTGGGTGAGTCTGGAGAAAGAAGGCTTTTCTTCAGAAGCCAAGATGTGGGTGCTGCTTAAATGTGTATTAGATTAGATTTGACTTTATTTCTTTTTAAGTTTCTTACGAGCTATCTTCATTGAACATGATATAATATTTCGTGTAATTCTGTTAAGCATAATGACATTATCCAATCTAACACTTGATGATTGTTTATTTCTTACTCAAGATTTCATACTATTTAGGGTGGATTGTTTTCAACCAAAAAGAAAGTAAGCAAGGATAAGAGAATATCTAAAATTTTAGTCTGTAACCTAATGTTCCACCGTTACTATTAAATATCCAACCCAATATTAAAATGCAAGAATAATGCTCATTAACTACAGTCATGTGAAGATCAATGTCGCATGGAAGTGCCATAAGAATGAATGATCAACTAGAAATCTGTAAATTCCCAATAACATTATTTTTGTTGTCTTACTTATGCATTAGATATAGAGATTTACAAAATCATGCGCCATAAGAATGAATGATCCACTAGAAGTCTGTAATTCACAATAACATTATTTTTGTTGTCTTACTTATATATAGAGATTTATAAAATCTTTAGAGATGTTTATTAGACATAAAATATAATGTTATCAATGATGTAAAAAAATAGCACATGAATAAACATAATGTCATTTCATTCCCATATTATATATATGTACCATCACAACATGTTGTGTGAAGGTATATACAACTAAATTATAATATAGGGTTAATATCACAAGCGAGACAATCATTTGTAACTTTTAGAAAAAAAATCATACTATGCATAACTTATAAATTAAAAAAAGTACACCATAAATAATATATAATATATATAAAAACATTCTTTTAATAATACAAAATATAATCGCAAAAAACTATCAAAGAAAATATCTAACCTCGCGCATTGCGCGGGGCAAATACCTAGTATAATATAATATGATAAATGAAAGGACACATGTCATAATTATAAGGGTGTGGCAGCAAGTGTGGCACCATAGTATGGCAGGGGATTTGCGTCCGTAACTTTTTGGCGGGAGACCTTGCACTAGCACTTCAGTGAAAAACCTATTCCTCTTCTGTCTTCTAAAAAATCCCTTCTCTCAAACCCCCCGCCTCACCTATTCTTCCAAATCGTCTTCATCTATCCTTCATACCCATCAAGTTTAAGTCCGATTCTGTTATCTCTACTGTTTCTCCGGTGACCACGAGCATTTTCTCTGGCGACCAAGACCATTTTCTCCGGCGAGGACTTGTGTTCTCCGGCTTCCGCGGTTTCTCCGATTTTTAACACCAGACGACTCGTTAGGACCTAAAAAGGTATCTTCTCACATCCTAGCACTCATTGCTATTACTGTATTCTTTTTATTGAAATTCTTGTGTTGATTAAGTCTGTGGTAAATTTATTTGTTGAAATTAGAAATGGGTTTCGCACATTGTGATGAATAATCGAGTTTTATGGTTGAAAATCATACTTTTGTAAATGAAGGATTAAATTATGACTGGATTCTTGGTTTAGGTTTTGACATGATTCTTACGTTACTGTAGGTTGAAACTTGATTTGATAGTTAAAGGCAATTGATATGTATCTGTGGTAGAAATTAACTAAAATTTGATTGTGTGAAGGGGTAAATCAATATCTATTTTTTGGCCAAAAAATAAAATATATCTATTTGATGATTGTAAAAGTTGAGATAGACCACTTGGTCAAGTTTATTCTTTATCTTCAACATTCCCCCTCATGTGAACAACTGTTATAAAGCCTTAAGCTGAGAGTTGAATGTGTTGTTTTGATCTTTATACTTGGACAATGATAATGAAGTAGAATTGATTATATTGTTTGTACAGATTTTTGTAGAAGAGATGGTGAACAATACAAGTATCATTCTGCTCTGTCGCCATGGCGGGAAGGTCACTCGTGAGAAAAGAGATCGAAAAAATGCCGGTTACGTGGGAGGAACTAGCGTCCTAACAAAGGCACCCTCCAGGCGCGTATCAATTTCAGAGCTGAAGAAAATTGTATGCAAAGCATTTGAGTGGAAGGATTGCGACGAAGGTGACATCGAGCTTTTATGGAGGATGGTAATACCCAAAGAATACAACCGCTATGAGCTTGTTAACCTTAACACTCCAATTTCACTGGAGACATCTCTTGAATATTTCGAATGCAATAAAATGTCCAAGTTTTTCGAGATCATCGTGATGAAAAGAAGAGTCTCCAACGTGGTTGATGGTGCTCATGCTGAGAATCCCATTTTCGTTTCAGAGGAAGATCAGGAAGAGAATGGTCATGCTACCCAGATTAAGAGAATGGTAACTTCTAAACAGGCAGGGTCAATTGTGGCTTTGCCCCCCTTAAAGCTTAGCTTAGTTTTTTGGTTAAAGTATTTCAGTCTGCCCCGTAGGAAAAATTGCTAGCTGAACTTAAAAAAAAAAAAAAAAAAAAAAACTAATTCAACTCTTCCAACCATGTAATTAATTAGTTAACTTTATTGCTTTTTCCACCTGTTTTGGATGGAAATGGTTTTCGATAATAACACAACGAAGAAGGCTAAATGATAAATTTACTCCTTGAAGTTTTAGCTAGTGAAATGCATTCCAAAATAAAGTTCATTTATAACTTTACAAATGTGCACACTTCATGTATTTGTAATTTGGACATCACGTGTTTTAAAACGTGCAGATAATGCAACAGAGCTAGCAAGCTAGCTATTTGTACGGTTTGATAAGTTCAGCTAGCAACACGAACATTAAGTCTTAAGGAATCTATTTTTGCACATTTTGGTTATTCGTTGAATGTTTGACTATGTTACTTTGGTGTGGATCGCCTAGTTGGATCACGTTCTAAGAGGAGGACAAGTTGCAGCTGAGGCAATGAAGAACCCAGTGGCTGATAAGAAGACAGTGTTGAAAGAAGTAATGAAAATATGCCGCAATGTTTTCGATGAGGCGGGTGAAGCGCAACGCTTTGACGATAGCATCGGCACCCTCCACCAGGGAGGAGGTGGTGGTGGTTGGCATCCATTTACAGAAAACCCATTTTGCCCTGGAGTCGTGCCCAAAAGGGCGAGGTCAGATGGACCCGCCCCGTATCCGTATGCACCGTATCCGAATGCCCCGTATCCGAACACCCCGTATCCAAACTGGGGGTATCATGAAAGAATATGTGGGCCTGGATTAACCAAAAACCCAGCCCAGGAACGGACCGAAAAGTCCGGACATAATTCGGGAAAGAGCTTGTTTGGAGGCAAGTCGAACAAATAATTATTATTCAGGCCCGTGAACACTTTTTGATGTAACATTTTGAATGAATCTATCGATTATGAAGTGATGTGTATGAACTCTTATTGTAAGATAGATGTCCAATGTAAGATGGTAGTCTTTTTTATTTATATTTTAATCCCTTGGATGCTACTAAATTTTTTCCAATCAGGAAGACGGGACTGTAGCACACACATAGTTTTAAGAGTTGAAGCATATTTTAATTGATAAATACAAAAATACGCAAATATATAAAATTGTCAAAGTTAAGCAGACCCTTGAATGGGATTTGAGGGTATCCCATTCAAGGGTTTGACTAAAGTTTTCAGTTAAACCATTAATTGGAACTCTAGTATATGACATCGAGTTTGACCTAAATTTGAAATTAACAAAATTAAATTTCAGCATTAATAAAAAATAAACATTTAAAAAAAAACCATCTACTTTTTAATTTGATCATAACATTTAAAATACAAATCATAGAATCTTGTTCCTTCAAATACAAAAAAAAAAAACAAAAACAAAAAAAAACAATATTCAATACTACCCGCAAAATATATAATAAACCTAGAGAAAAGATGTGAAGTGTAACACAATCTTCTAAGTCTTTAGCCGGACTTCTTCAAGGTGGCTGACTTGATAATGTCGATAAATTCAGGCTAAAAATCACAACATGAACTGTTTTTATTATTAGCGTCAGCCAATTATCACAGGTATACCAGAACACTAATAGTAGTAATCTATTCAATAATAATATCTGAAGAAGAATAAAGAAGAAAAGTAATCACCTTCAAGGCTACTCCACCAACTAAAAACCCATCAAGGTCTTGTTGACCTGCCAATTCTTTGCAGTTCCCTCCATTCACAGAACCTACACACTACTGTACAAGAACCTATTCGCTTATTTTTCCAAATAGATAGGAAACTTCAATGATCACAAACTATAAAGAAGAGATCAACTAAATTAAAAATGTTACCTCCATAGATAATTCTGATTGAAGCTGCAACTTCAGCACTTACATTTTGTTGAAACTATTTCCTCAACTCAAATGGGTCTGCACCACATTTCGATCATTCAGTACGCTTGTGCTGATGCACATTTCCTCAACTCTATTTTCGGGTAGTTAATGTATTCATGTACGCTTGTGATGATGCACATTTTAAGAATTCATTGCGAGCAAAAAAATTCTGAAATCCTAGGCGACTTACTAAGATCAAAGAAAATCATGTATAAAAAGCCCGCAACATGTCAAACAAATTTTTCCTGATAACTAAGAAGATTATTTATTTGAAACGTAAAACTTTCTTACTATAACATACATCTTCAATGGGGGTAACACAAATATCATATCTGATACAACAATAATATTACCTATTGTGCATGAGCAGGAGAAGCAACCTTGCCAGTACCAATTAGGGCTGCAATTCGGGCTCGGCACGATGGGCCGACACGAACACGACACGAAAATTACGGGTTTGGGTTTGATACTAGTGACACAACACGATAACACGATATTTTAAACTGAAATTGTTAAATATTAATTTTTTTATTCAATTTACTATATGTTTTTGTGGCAGTTTTTCATGTTGGGCCGGGTTGGGCCGTGTTTGGGCTGACCCCCAGAACACGACACAAACCTAGCACGACACGAACCCACACGGCCCGCACGAATTGCCAGCCCTAGTACCAATGGGCCAAACGGGTTCATATGCCTAAACCACATTATCCTAGTTGACTAGCATTTCACAGCTGAACAACCACAAATTTGAGCTCAAGTAACTAAGTATAAAAAAAGTTTACTTGGAGTAACATAAGAGACTAAATTAAGATTTACAAAATTCAATCCAGTACTATACAGGTCAGATTCAATGACTCTATGAGCAACTAAATGTCAACTACTGAAATAATCAGGTCATATAGGGGTTAACTTAGCCATATCCATTGTGATAAGCCAAAATAGAAGGGACTGGATTTGATAGTTATATAAAAGAAATTTCTCCATTAAAGGCACTGCCTTTGCGAACCCACTAGTTCTGCGCTGATACACCGAAATCTGAACGCAGCAAGCAAACCAATTTGGGTTCATCCCAAATATCTTAATCTATAAACTATTAATTATTATAATAATTCAAATTTCATCGCAATTATGAAAACCATTCAACAATTAAACACTAGAAATGTTCATAATTAAATAAATAGCATCACATTACTTCAATTTAGGTAATTGCCCCAAATTCCGAAAATAGGGTTTCGATTTTGGAGCAGCTGGAGGTAATTGGTGTTACCCAGACTGAGATGGGAGGCGGACTTGCGGCGGTGTGCAGACGGAGGCATCGTGACTGGACGGAGGCGGCGTGACTGGACGGAGGCGATGTGACTGGCGGAGGCGACGTGACTGGAAGCCGACGAATTGCAGAGAAAGAGTGACAGCGGACTGGGCGGGCAGACTGGGCGACCGGGCTGGGCGGTGTAGCTACGTTGTCAGACGGCGACCGGAGCAGCTGAGGAAACAACGGTCGACGGCGACCACTTCTCCATGGCAGAGAGGAAGAGAATTCTGAGCGGGGGTGGCTTCTAAAAACGGGATGCTTCTGTGTTTTAATTGTGAAATTGTTTTTTTTTTTGTTTTTTTATTTGAACCTTCGAATGGGATTCGAGGGTATGCTTATATTTGTAATTTTTTATTTTGGCTACTTAATTTGTATTTTAGTATTAAATTATGCTCAAATTGGTAAACTTCTCTAGTTTTAAAGGGGTTTAAACTCTCAACATTTAAACTCTAGTTAAGTGAAGTGCTAAATTGTTACACTATATTGCATAGTCTAACGTAAGATGGTAGTTGATGTAGTTTTATTAGTACTAAATATGTATCAGTACGTTTTTATAACATACTAGGTGCTGACCCCGCGCTACGCGCAGGGCGACTTGCTAAACCGTAAACATTAACATATACATAAAGTATTGAAATTATTTGTCAACTTGCTTGATTTTAAATCAAATGGATGCCCCCTCCAAGATTCTCGAGTGTTTTCATTTCAAAGAATCGATTAAAACCGCCATTGCTTGTTCTCCTTGAATCCTAAATATATGTAAATAAAGCCACCCATCTCATCTTTTTTTTGGTAAACGACGCACAAATATATTCATAAAGCAAGCACACACAACAAAAGCAGAGTCTTATCGAGGTAGTAAAGCCGAGGGTATGTCCTGGCCATACCAGGTGCCGGACATACTCGTATTGGCTGCAAGTTTCCCTACCCGATGAGCTAAGTCTACGAAGGTTCTCGGTTTAAAAGAGACCGTTACAATACAAGTACTTAATAAAGACAAAATATCCGAAAACATTCCAAAAAGTACGGCTGGGCAAGAAGAAGGATCCTGTATGCATTCTGACAGTGTCTGTGAGTCCGTCCATAGCTGGGTTGGTCCCATGAAGGGTTGGAACAAAAGTAACCCTGTCCGGACCGCCAAGGCCTCCGCTAGTAGAGGTGAAGAACCTTTTATACGGCTCACTGAGATTCCGTAGAGGATTCCTTCTTTGTTCAAAAGGGCTGCCGCTCCATATAAATATCCGCTATTCACCCATCTCATCTTAATCACCTGCAATGTTAAAGTTGACTAAGAACTTGGAAATATTGGATAGAGACAATACTTTTGGTTATTTATAGGAAAAACAATATAAATGATCCTCGAACTTTATTCATTTTTTTTATTTCTGTCCTTGAACTTTATTTTTTTCTATTGATGTACTTGAACTCGTCATATTCATTCTCTTTTAGTCCTGTGTTAAAATTTTACTGTTAATTGTGGGTGATTAGATGTTGATTAAGCAAAAAATATTGACATGGACAAATTGACGTGTCATAGTTTTGACCACATCATGTTTAGTGCCTTCATTTTCATGTTTTTTTTTAATTTTCTTTTATTTTTTTCTTTATTCATTCATTTATTTATTTTTTAGTTATTGATATATATTAAAAAATATGATGTGAACCTAAATATGTCATGTTAGCTTGTCCACATCAATATTTTTTGCTTAATCAGCGTCTAATCACCCACAATTAACAGTAAAATTTAACGACGGACTATAACAGAGTGGATTTGACGAGTTCAAGTACATCAATAGAAAAAAATAAAGTTCTAGGACAGAAATAGAAAAATGAGTAAAGTTCGAGATCATTTATATTATATTCCCTTATTTATATAATCTGGTTACCAAATAAACCCGCCACAGTGTATTTTTCCAAACACTATACTATATATCCAAAAATAGATTATTAGTGCCACCGGTATTGAATTATATGAAGAAGCGCCAAAGTTTTCCAATACATGTAGTAAATTAAAATGGGTCAATATTACTTGAAAGATCAGTATCCTTACTCCTATGCTCGCTTCGTCTTGAGAAGGATGCGAAAATCTGGGAAATGCTCAAAGAAAATTGATTTCCTTTATCTTCTTCCTGATACAAATTCTGTCTTATTTGATGAAGATTAATATGTTGCTTCTTTCTAAGTCTGTTGTGCAGAATGTCCATAACAATCTCAGTGAGCATTTAGATGCAAGATCCTAAGTTGACATTTGACAGAAGCATTCCAACCAGGATTGAAGTTTCACAGTCCTCCACTATACTTTCTCTGGCCATTTGTTTTGGTACAGACCTATCAATAACGTTGAATGATAAAGAATCAACCGTAGCTTGATTCATTGAAGTATCTTGTGTTTGACCATTCCAGGTGAAACCTCTTTTATTTTTGCCGTTGCTGAGCTATTATTCATTGATTCATCAATAATGTTGATGCCACTAATATCTGAAGCAAGATTCTTCCCCTTGAAATCATCTTTGTTATTTGGTAGCCACCTACACAAAATCAACCCAATATCTACATATATTAGGAGCTTGAAAATGGCAAAAACAAATTGATTACAAAAAGTGAATCAATTGATAAAATAAATGTTAGTAATGTCTATTTTAAGCAAAAAAAAAAAATCATCAGCCAGCAATTTAATAACCAACCCTTTTATGTTGTCCCGTCTTTCCTCTACATCTATTTTCTTTCTATTTCCTATCATTGCCTTTCCTTTAAGTTGGTTAGGTCCCAAATTCATTAAATTGTTGCAACTGCATTGGAATATTTATCAATGCATATAGTACAACCCCTCACATTAGTAGTTATCAATATATCATCCTTGAGAGATATATCACTGCTTGTAATCCTAATTATAGAATTTGAGCCTTCCAATCAACAACAAAATTACCTACTGCATCATCATCACCATCAGATGATAACCCTTCTGAACTCTTATCCTTGTTATTATTGTTTTCTTCTTCACGACTACTTTGTTTTTGCTCCACAGATTCAGTCTTTTATTTTTGCTCCACAGATGATGACAATGATCTTTCTTTTGTTCTACATATTCAACCTCTTACATCATTTCAGCAGCATCAATCTGCACACATATGATCTGATCTCCACCAGAAAGCCTTACAATTGGATCAAATCTGAAATATATTAATTACCTACTTATTGTTGCAACTCCAAGGTGTTGTCGGCCTTCTTTAAGTCGTCGGACTCTGATGTTCGTGAAATGGTGAAGGAAGAGCTGCAGAAGTTAGTTGACAGTGGTGTTCTTAAGATCCCTCAAACAGAAAAATCAAAGAATGGTCATAAGCTTCCCAATGCAGAAACAAACCTTAAGAGAGATAAAATTGTGTTCATGGTTTGTAAATGAAAAGATGCATTTTAAGCTTTTAAATCTAACCTGAAAAATTAACCATAATCAAGTCCTTAAAAAAAGAGCATTGTTACGATAGAGCTACTTTTATCGGAGATTGCTGCTTGCTTGATCAAATATAGCTCTAAGATATAACAATAAAAAAAATTAGTAATATACCTGACCATCATTAATGAATTCTCTTCAAGATTTGTTTGAAAGCTTTTTACCTACAAAAGAAGAAATTTTGGGACATGAGGACTCGCACAACCACAACGCAACCCAATATGATCATAATTCAAATTTCAAGCCTTACTCTTTGGTTGGAATGCAATCTCATTTAAAGCAGCATATTCTCTAGCTGTTGCAGTTGTCAATCCTGCAATTATGACGATAGTGTAGAGGAAAAGAGTTTAATTAATCAAAAACCCTAAATTGAAAGAAAAACATTTAAGAGACCAATTTGAATATGAGTTTAATTCGCTTGTGGATTCAATCGTACAATCAAACCAATCGACGTACATGGAGTGAGTGGATTCCAAAGAAAAATGAAATAATATGAATTCAGCAGATTGAACAAAAAATGGATAGTTTAACAATGGTGTGTCTTGAGCTCTGTAATAATCAAACCAAAACGGCATGAAAGGAGCTTTTGTTGTGGGTGTGGATGTAGAAAGTGGATAAATCTAAATTTACCTGAACATGGCCATTCAGGAAAACCAAATGGAGAGGTGTATTCTTCTCCATGTTAATAGCATTCATATCCTCAGTGGCAGAGCCACCACTATGAGATATTTTTCTATGGGGCGGAGGGAACACGTGGATCCTACGTGTTACCCCTCTAGCCAACCAATTCGTGACACGTGTTAGTAAATGACTGACACATGGACACATGTCACGAATTGGTTGGCTGGAGGGGTAACACGTAGGATCCACGTGTTCCCTCCGCCCCATAGAAGAATTTCTCCACCACTATAGGCCAAGTGGGGTCATAGACCGCTTAGATTTCTAAAAAAATTGAAAATTAGTGGTAATTTTAAGGTAGTTATTCTTAGGACCCCGGTTACATATTTAAGATGACACCACTTGACAAGTTCCCTTGCAGTTGGACTAGTAATGTGCATAGACTCTAACAGTGGAAGCTAAGTTTCGAAACTCACTGATCACGTTGGAATACAATAATTAATTTTACTTCAACTTGACTTGTAAGCTGTACCAATTTGATATCTTTTGATTATTTCAGCTTTAATATGAGCTTTTTTCGGTTTTATTTTTAATTACCATATTTTTTTTAGAAACCATAATCCCTATTAGTGGACTCTAGATAAGATCCATCTGCACAAGTTTCTAAATTACTTTTTCTCGGCAGAAATTACATAAACATTTGAATCTGATTCCTCAAACACAGCTAATTTGCACACTATTAAGTTTATTTAAGTATTCTATTTAACTTTTTTTTTTATCATATATTGTTTTTTTCATCACCATAGTTATAACTTTATTTTTCAACTTCTTAATTGTGATTATACTTTTTCAATTGTATGTATTAGTTAATACAATGGAAATTGATTAATGTGATTAAAAATATCAGTATCTCTTAGCTGATTAAATGTTTGAGTATGAAAGTACCGTCTAGTATTATGATATAAGTTTTTACAATTTTATATATTGTTATGTAGTTGATACGGCATAAAAAATTTATACCGACCCAAATTAATACTAATCTAATACATTACAGATGACTGATCAAAACACCGTGTAGGACCTCACTTACTCAAAAACCTAGATCCGCCACTGCATATCCTACCATAGAGACTCAAACATTAAGAAACAGAAATTTCAACATATGTAAATTATGCAGTGAAAGCGAAAGATACTCACAACTCATTTATTGAGGAGCTAGTTAACAATCTCACTGTGCCCGTTTGCTGAAACCATATGGAGTGCTGCCTGGAAACATCCAATTATATGAAAATCAAACAGCAGAATAATAAAAATCATGCGTAGAAACAAATTTTGAACAATTTTAACCTTAAAGAGAACTTCATTTATGATATGTTTAATAGATTTAACCTGAAGATGATCCACTTGCAAGACTTTCTCTAATTGTATTGGGATCTACATGACAAAACATACATCAATCGCCCATTCTGGAAATGCCACTCTGCTATTATCATCAAGCTTCAACTGCTCAAATTTCTTATCAGCAAAAGGAACATTTACTGGCCTATTGGTATGGTTGTCCATCTTAATTATATTCGAGTCTTCCATCTTGAGGCATGCATATATGAATCAGCTCCAGGATATGTTCAGAATCATTTAACCTTCAGTCCCTCCTATCAGTTTTGTCAAAACCAAATCTAGCACTAAAATAGGATGCAACAGAAAGCAGCCATGCATCAGTATGTGATGCTGACGGAACCGAGTAGTTTCGAAGATTTTTTCATCGTAAATAGTGTTTTTATGGCGAACGTTAAGATTTTGGCGCGTGAATAGTGTTTTTCGGGCGGGAACAACGTTACGGTTCAAAGTCATAGCGTTGAGCATTGCGCTTCTTTTTGGCCAAATTCCATCATCTGAGGGGTCAAAATCGTGTTTTTATGTTATTTCGGGTCTTTTTTATAGTTTTCAATTTATTTGGGACAAGTTCGTTATTTTCGGTTATTTCATAGATTAGGGTTTTCTATTTAAGACATTTTTGGCTGAATTTTACATTCAGTTATTGATAAGTAAAAAAAACAAGGTATTTTCCTCAACCCTGCGTTTGATTTTCGGTATTCATAGAATCAACGAATTTTTGTGCTCCTATCCCACCATCACGCTGCATCAGTATGGAAACTAGGGCTAGCAATTTGTGACACGACACGATAGCACGACACGAACACGCACGAAAAAAACCGTGTTCGTGCTAGCATATGGCAGTACGATAACACGATAGCACGAACACGACTAACACGATATAACTTCCGTGCCGTGTTCGTGTTTGAGTATCCTAACACGACACGCACGATAACACGATAAAGTTGTGCTAATAAGACTAAATTTTAAGTATTTTTTGAGCAAATCTTATCTATTACCTCCAATTAGTGGTTTATTATTTAGTGTTTTTATACTATATAATACTAACTTGTGAATAGTGACATATTAATTCATGATTTTTTAAATATGAAGTTAATTATTTTGATTTTTGCTCAAAGATCTCGTATATATATATATACAACCGAATATCCTTCACAACACGATAGCACGACACGAACACGCACGAAAATATCCGTGTCGTGTTCGTGTTTGTAAAATGTGGCACGATAAGCTTATCGTGCGTGTTCGTGTTCAGTAAGTTTAACACGACACGATCACTGATGCGCACGATAGCACGCACGATAGCACGAATTGCCACCCCTAATGGAAACAGCCAAAGACAACCAGTCTTTTCATGTTACCCACAAAGTGAATCAATCATCAAACATGTAAGAGAAACACTTAAATTTCACTGAATCAATGAAAAACATCATTACATAAATGATCTCAGAGTTATAAATTTAAGTGTCATCTCCAAAATGAAAAAAAATAGTTATTTGGATAGTATGGCTATAAATCGACCTTGATCAGAATGACATGAACAAAAAAGATCAACTAAATCTAATAAATTTCACAAAACACAGATATGAATCAGTTCTATGATCATCAATTTCAAAGAAATTTATGAAAACGAAGTTAAAATTTTCGTTTTGGAACTGTATTTGAGTCCAATTTCATACCGTGAAAATTAGCATACATCTTTGCAGAGCATTCTCAGAATCATCAACAACCTTCAGTCCCTCCTATCAGCAAAGGGAACTACTTTTATAGTACATGATTCAATTGCAAGAATTACCTCGCACTTTTCTTGCAGGTGGTGAATTTTCGAATTTGCTACCCCATGGAATTATTGGAACCCGACTCAGAGGTAGGTGAATCTGTTTATGGAAAACCTAAGATTGAGAAGAAGACGTTGTTGTTGGATTACGGGGACGTAATACTACGGAATGCTAAACATGTACATGCAAGTAATCTAACTACGCAGCGGAATAGTGTACACATACCTTTTAGATTTCCTGCCTAAGAACGTCGTGGAGGGAGTTCTGATCCTCCGGTCGGAACCACGTACAAGTTCTTCGTAAGAACAAGTCCTACGCGGTGTAAGCTCCACAACAAAGCCTCTGATCGATTCTTCAACGGGGATAGAACCTCGGACTTAGATGTGCCGAAAATCTCAACTAAGGGGTGAGAGGGTTTCTCTCAAGTTCCTCAATGGAGGTACTTCTTATTATGAATGAATAAACCTCTTAGGTGAGTCCCCTATATATAGGATTGGTGGAGTGGACAAAAGTCCACTCCAACCAATGTGGGACAACATTCGGCCGAACCATGCTATTAAAGGGGGAGGCCCAATTTTGGGCCTCCCATGTCAATTAGGGTTTGGGTTTGGCCCAATTACCCTAATGTGACAATTACCTAATTAACTTAGGTAATTTCCTTAGCATTAACGAGCTACCAATTACGGCGCCACGTCACCATATGCTAACAGTTGCTTGATGTGTCATTCGTTGAGTTCCTGAAACAGATTCAAACTCTTCACTCACAACGCTCAATCGAGCCCCATCATCACGCCACTACGCCGCCTTCCTCCACCCTGTCAAGACTCCACCACCACAGTCTCCAGTCAGAGCTCCGACAGCCAGCTCCGACCTCTCCAATTGACCCCATGCGGTCTATATTCGGCTTCGCCAGCCATAGAGCGTTCCTGACCCATTCACGCCATGTTGCATTCGCAATCACAAAGCTAATCGGAGTGTGGTGGAGAGAATTGAAACCGTTTAGGGTTTAGGCAAATGAGCATCATATAAGAGAGAATTGAAGAGCCGTTTCTGTTTTGATAACAAAGCATAATGAAAGGGAAGGGGAGATCATAGAGAGGGAGAAGAAAACATCAGATCTTGGAGTCTCTTATTTGCTTCAGAATTAATTTGAGAACTGTAACTCTCATGTTGATCTGAGGAAGAAGAATAGATGCCGAAACAGGCGAAGAGAAGAAAATGAAGCGACGAAAACTGGAAGAGCAAGGCGCGTGTAACTCAACTATGCGTCCAATTTTGTACTAACGTGGTGAAACACAGCCCTTCCCTTATGTTGATGTGTCAAAAGCACAATTCCTCCCTTACTCTCTTTCCTTATGTTTATATATATATATATATACTTGTATGTAAATTGTAACATATTTCCGGACTCAGGCGACCCCGACCCAGGGTCAGACCTAGCCCTAGGTCTGGCTAGGTCAATTTGGGTCAAGGGTTTGATATTTAATTTTAGGACTAAATTGAACAAATTAAAATTTATGATTGTATTAGAGGGACTACATTGAACAAAATTAAAAGTTTAGGGTCACTCACATGCACGGCACATGACTTTTAACGACCTAAATGGACGAAACTTTAACGGAGGTAAGAAAACGGTACAAAATGGAAATGCTTGGTACCAAATTGGTAAAAAAAAACATATGGTATGAACAATATATTTCGTGTAAACATATAGTTTTAATAGGACCACCCTCATCACAAGTTATTCATGTCACCTAAAATACTCGCATCCTCCTCAATTTTCCTTTGAAATTACAGAAGTAATGTTTAATTGAAGGGGAAGAACCAAAGTTGAGGTAAAACAACAATGGAATTCAGTTGACTGTCATGAAGTTCAATTAGAGTGATAAAATTGAAGAACATTTGCTTCGCAATTGAGTGAGGTAGTTGATGAGAAATTAGAATTTATCCAACTTATAGCGCAACCATAAAACATTTACCATAGTTTTTCCAGGTCCATGATGTTTTCAGCAGGTCGCGCAATTGCAGACCGCATTGGTTGTTTACTAGTTATTGACATTGACTGCCCCACTAGCTAAGCTAATTAGATGAATATGACTATCTTTTTTTCTCACCACATTGTCTAAACAAGGACAAGAAAACATTGAAACAAATAAGAAGGGTTGATTGGAGCACAAGTGTGGGGCACATGAAACTAAATGATCAGAGGCAGATGCCTATTTCCTTTCATTTTACGGATGCAAAAGTAATAAGACACACTTTTGGAAGTTGAGCCACCAAAACAAAAATTAAATGGTTATCTTCAAGTTTTTGAAATACTCCAAATTCTACTTGACCATCCACTCATTATAAATAAAAGACATATGTATAAATAGTTCATTCATCCGCATATTGTTCGAAATTTAATTAATTATTTTTGCTCAGAAATTTATGTGTATTACTGTAAATCCATTCATGATTTTAGGGGAAAAAATTGCGTCGCTCAAAGTTAAAATTTGTTATTAGTCTCCAAAATTTAGAAACATGTAAGCTGGCTGGTTCAGGTGGCTACTACCAAAAATCACTTTCCATGGAAGAAGCTTCGAGGAAGCTGCTTAGCTACTCCTTGGAGTTTGTGCTTACTGCCAAATGGCATGCCCCACCTGAAGAACCTGATAGATGTTGAAGAAATTAATTCCCCAGCCCAAAATAAATATATATAAATAAAGGAAGACTAAGACGAAGAAGAAGAAGTTAATTGTATGATTTGCAGTTTGCACGTTATATATGTTATGTTATGTCATGACTGTTTTCTTACTTTTTCAGAGAGAAGAAGAAGAGAATGTTCACGTTAAAACGCAGTACCAGTAGGTTTGATTAGATAGATAGGTGCGCTAATCATTCGTACAATGGGCCATTTAAACTAGTTATTTACTCGTATAGTGTGTACTATTTTATTCAAAAAGAGATGATACACATTCCTATGTCGGAATGTCGGATTGCTTGATTTCCTCTCACAAAAACAGCGTTGTAATAAATGTCAAAATTTAGGACATTTTGTTTTGAAAAATGATAGACGTTCCGACGGATGTATTCCGTCTAAGTCCGACCGTTTCAACTGTTCACACGTGTCTTTCAATTTGCTGAGTTTCCTGTCCAGCATTTAATACACTTCGATGCCTTTTTCTATGGGACCAAAGTATCCCTCTAATTTCTTTCCAACGACAACATAAAAAAATATTTTTTTTTGTTAGGAATTCACTAGACTATATTCTACTTCTAAGATTAAATGATTTTTGTTGTTTATTATTTTAGCTTTAAGACTTAAGGTTTAGATGTTTCTGGTTTTGCTAGATTATTTTATAGTTTAAGTTATACTATTTTTATTTTTAAGATGTTGGTTTCATTTTTAAGATTAAATTAATATTATTTATCAAGTTTAGGATCTAAATTTATTATTTTCAGGATTTACAAATATTAATATTCTTTAGAATATAATAACTATAATACTTATGACATATTGTTACAAATGTTTATCATTATTGTTTTTTAACTTTAACTATTATAACAAAAAATTCATAATTTTTTTACGATATTCAGCTTTACTCTCTGTTTTTTCTATGTAAATGTAAATATGTGAATAGCTCGTTGGATTATAGGGGATAAATAATACAGATCAAAACTTTAGGCACATGATAGGAAACTAATTACGCAGCGAAAATGTAGCACACACCTATTACACGATACGTAGCTCAAGACGTCAATGGGAGTTCACGATCTGCCGGACGGTGTCCTACGGAAACTTTTGTTAAGGAGCAATCCACGAGTTATGTTTTCCACAGCAAAGCCTATTCAATCCGGTTGCTGGGATGGATCTCCGGGGTGAATTACAGAAGTAATTCGGCACCTACTAGTGATGTGGTGGTTTGGCCTAAGCCCTATAGGAAATAGTGATATGGTGGTTTCTTTGTGACTACTAAAAGAGAGAGTATTAATCAACCCTAAGAAATCCCTAACACCTATTATTTATAAGAGAATGTGAGCAAAACACTTGATGAGCTCACCTTTATTCGACTGCAACTTGTCTAAAAGGGCCGGCCCTTTTGTGTTGTGCATGGCCCATGGAGATTTCGATCTGACCTGATTATGTGTCATACCCCAAATTAGACTTAGCATGTTAGACTTATATTAATGAGCTCTTATTACGGCGGTTCATTTACACTATATGCCAACATAGTTTTCTAATGATTTATGATAATACAATTTTTATATAGGTACATTAATATAAAAAAAAACTAATCAACAATAAATTTATTTATCTATCTATATACCAATATATAATTTGTGTTGGGTCCTCACCCCCAATAGACACACCTTTTGCAACTTTTCATTTTATTAAGTAAAAAAGTTATTTTTAATTACTATATTTTTGTAAAATTAATAAGTTTGCCCTTATAGACACATTTTTCTTTAATACTATTACCAAATCATTATTTAAAATTAATTATTTTTTCAAGGTCGCTTAGCCGACAAGTCATAGTAATTATAAGTAACTTCTCAATTCAACATTCATATCAATTTAAATTAAACCGATCATACTCATCCCGTTCAAATTTCGGGTACATGTATTATTTTTTTTATTCAACGAATTATATATAGAGATCAAGGGATATATGTTCCACCTATTGAGATTTTTCTATCAAATATATCAACCACTTACCAAAACACACACACATATATGTATATATATACACAACAAGTCAAATGTGGTTCTTGAAGTTTGACCTTTTACAGATAATATGTTACTCATCGTCCAATATTTATGGACTCAAACTATATTAATTTAGTTCTTCTATTTGTCCATTCAACCACATTGTGTAAAACTAATTAGTAGTTAAATAAATAAGTTGTAATTATAAGTATAAACTTTATATTTTTGTGATTTAAAATTTTCTTTACTGTTATAAACTTTGTTGATATTATGGAATAAATTTGCATGAAAAGTGTATAATTACGTTTGTATAGGTCAAATTTGCACATCGTTGAATCTAAGTGATTAATTATAAGTTCACATCTTGACACCTCAAGTTAATGAGTTAGATACAACTGAGCCGTCAATGGCCCACGTAATGCTCGACCCAACTCATTCATAGATCTAACTGTAATGCTAACTTAATACTATAACTAAAGACAATATTTAATTTTGTACTTAATTATCCTATTATATTTATCACGTTTTGAATTACTTTGTGTCGTTCTTCTCTATCACATTGATTCGTTTCTCACAACGAATTAACTTGCTTATATTGTATTTTGATTAATTCTAAATATTAATAAACTTAATATAAAATATGTATTTTGTAATTTAGATGATCGATACGCGTGCAACGCACGCGTTAATAACTAGTATATTATTAAATATATATTATTTAAAAAAAATACACACAAAAAGTAAGTTAATACAACATATTTTTTTGTATTGATGTTAATTTTGCACAATGCGCATGTAAGCGACTCTTAATCAAATAGTTAATCTATTTTTATTTTTTAGAATATTCGAATTAATTTATTTATTGAATTTATATATATATATATATATATATATATATATATATATATATATAGAAAAAAGGCTACACTCTCCCGTTGATTAATTAGATAGAAAATAAAAATACATAAATAGAAAAGAAAACAAGAACAAAGGGTACGTATGGAATAATAAAAAAGAGAAAAGTTGCGCTCATAAATGCACAGAGGAGAGAGACAATGCAATGATGTCGTGTTGTTTCGGACTTTTGCCCGTCGGATAGTGTATCACAGCTCTTTTGTTTTTATTATAGAGTTGGAACATCTCGGCTTTCTAATGTCAGAATATATATATTTTTCCTTTATTCAAATAAAAATTAATGGTATTAATCACTCGCATTTTGTAAATACACTAATATATAATAAATACAACTTTTTGATTGATTTTTGTATTATTATAGGAAAATTAAAAATATATGATATCATATTTCACTTGAAAGCACTTCCACATGTTTAAAAGCTTAGAATTCTACTAGGTGGCATATTATTAACAATTTGTGTCCAAAAATTGATTTTGGAGTCCGTTTTGACCCATGATATTTTATAATTTAATCAAACGGGCTTATATTTCTTTAAATTTCTTAAGATTAGAGTAGTTATAATTCATAATTTAGAGATAAAATAATTGTTATTAAATGAGTCATATCTATACTAAAGGATGGGCAAAAATTTAAGGTTAATTTTTTTTTAATGAAAGTTTTACTAAATAATGTTGTCTTAAAAAAATATAATGGTGGTCTTAGTAGGGATGGCAACGGGTATCAGGGCCCCGACCCAGTTTTGACCCGCCGACCCGCGGGTCGCGGGGCGGGTCCGGGTCTAGGGCCGCGGGGTCCCGTTGACCCGCCCCGAATTTCTAATATTTATTTTTTATTTTTTTATTATTTTTTATATTAATATAATGTAACATTTACTAAACAATATGGTTAATATAGTACCTATATAAATAACATGGACTAAATCATAAATAGATATATATTTAGATTATTAGGATTATTTAATTTGGATTTGGTGTTTGGATTTGAATTTATATTTTGGGATGAATTTGATGTGTTTGTATTTAATTGATGTTAGATTTATGGTATGAATTTATATACAATGTAATATGTTGTAAAAAAAATTGTATTTAATATTGATAAATTTAAAAAAAAAAAAAAAAAAAGTATTCACACGGCAGGGCGGGTCGAAGCCCCGCGGGTCGACCCGCGGGATTTGTGACCCGCCCCGCCCCAACTCGGGAGGAACAATTTCCCGGGTCCGGGTCAGCCAGGCCGACCCGCGGGGTGGGTCCGGAGCTACGAAAACCCGCCCCGCCCCGTTGCTATCCCTAAGTTTTAGGCAATAATAACGAGGATTATGGTATATTTTTTATTATGAATAAACCTAAGGTCTTAATGGAAAAACTTAATAATGGAGTGATAGAAGTTCCAGTTATCTTATGTCTATCTATCACAAATAGTAATTTTACACAATAATAATAGTTGGATTCAGAGTTTATTTCTATTTAGGAATAAAACAATTCTAATACAAATACATGCATCCTTCAATAATTGAGACTTAAATTAGTTTCTCAAAAGAAGCATTGGCAAAGTCATTTCTTTAGTCTCGGGGCAAATGATCAATAACACTACCCAAATGTTAAGTTGAGACTATTTATATTTTTTAGAATAAAAAAATACACATCGACAAAAATGAGAGGACAATTACCTCTTTCACCCTAATATAATTTCGTCCATGGGCATAGTCATGATGAGACCGAGTCTTTGAAAATTCACAAATGTCCAACAACGGCAAATAATATGCATTCCACTCTTATAGCACTCCTACCACAGACCAAAGTGCATGGCAAACTATAATTTTTTTTTTCTTTTTTTATCAAAGCCGAACTATATTGAATTAAGAACAATTACAAAGTACATAAAGAGCATACCGCTCTGAGGGGTTGGTTAGCATCCAAGACCCGAACTAGCAAAGCAGGTACTAACAAAATAACGGAAGCAAATACAACAGTGCAGGAAACAAAGATGCAAACGATAGTAAAAAAACTAAAACACCGGATCGGCTTAACGGTAGAGATGACCCCAGGCAAATGATAGTAGCTTGAAGATGAGGAAATCCACTGATACAGTAGGGCCCGTAGCCCTTCGGAGGGTAGAAGAATCTCCCTCGAGAGCGACATAGCTAACAGAGGACCTGCACACCAAGCGATACAAGACAGGACCCACAATAGAATCGGAAACACACACAACTCCATAAACAAACAAAGATGACCGCATGACCGGTGCAGAGATTTCTGAGTGGTAGGGCCTGGACGAAACCAAGTCTACCGAAACACCCCTGCCCGTGGAACATCCGCGAAGAACTAGCGCACTTCGGGGGTGCCAAAGAAATGCTCTGCTTCTCCGTGTGGAGAAAGAAAATGAGATACGACTGCGGTCGTATCGTGGATACCCCGAGGGGTAAAAGATCATGCTGTGGTTTATTCCGAAAACGGAGCGTTGGTTTTGACAAACCATGGGTTCAGCTATAAGGGGTAGATGGGGGAGGGTAGTGGGTTGTATCGCCAAGATGTAGTCGAGTTTGAGCTTTAAAATAACATCCACAACGGCGCGTAGAGGGACGTAGGTGACCGGCGCACGGCATGTTGGGGGCGGAGGTGGACCGTGGCGGCGCGTGAAGACGTGTCCGGCGCGTGTCGTCATGCAAGACGGCGCGTGTTATGCACGCGCCGCTGCAGAGTGCGCGCGTATGGGAATTGGTCGGCGCGTGGGCGGCGCGTGTGGCAGCGCGTGTAACGCTTGTGGCAACGCGTGGAGGCATGTGTAGGCGCGTGTGGAGGTGGTTGTGGTGGTGGTGGGGGATCTTTGTGCGGGCTCGGGGGTGGTGGTGATGGTGAGGGTGTAGGGGGGACGCAGGGGGGTGAAGGGGTGGGGTGGATTTCACGATTTGGCGTGTCGAAGGCGAAGTGTGGGATTAAGGTGATGTTGAACAAGGCCATCCGCTGTGGTAGGGCTTCTGGCTTTGGATTTTGCTTATGCTTTGGCTTATGCTGGAGAAAGAGTTGCTCCATGCTCATGGCCTACGAGAGAGTTTGCAAGAGCAGAAACTTCCCTTCAGTTTTTTGATCGATAGAGGGAGTCATCTGCTCCAGCCGAGGCAAAACTATTCAGAAGCTAGAGAGCTTCTGAATAGTGCCCTTGAGGAAGCTTGCGTAAATTATAAGTTAAAGGTCAGTTATTGTAATATCACGTTAAATTGCATCTCAACACTTAAAAGTGGCGTTTGGATGTGCATAATGTGAAGTTACTTCAAATGTGATATTATAAATAATGTGAGCTATGTAATGTAATGTTAGATTTCAGTATTGGTTGTACTGTAATATAGAGTGTAATGTTATATTACAATGTTTAGTATGTGTTATAATGTGCACTCTAATGCAAATTTATTGTTATTATATTAATCTATATGATGGTATATTATTTATTAATATGATAAGATTTAAAAGAATATATAAATAACTTCTTAAACTTTATGTACCATAAGTTTGAGCGATTTCTGCTTTTGGTACCACTTGTTTTTTTTTTTTTTTTTCCGTCTAGTTTTGGTACTAAACGTTTGGACAAAGTATAGTTTTCATACATCCGTACTTTCTGTTAGTTTTTCTGTTAAAATGTCATGTGTCGTGCACGTGACCGCCCTAAACTTTTGAATTTGTTTTAATTTAGTTCATCTAATGCATCCCTAACTTTTATTTTGTTCAATTTAGCCCTAAAATTTCAAAATCGAACTCTTGACCCAAATTGACATAGCCGGACCTAGCCTAGGGCTAGATCCAACCCAGGGTCGGGTTCGCCGGACCCAGACGAACCTGACCCAGGGTCGCCTGACTAGGCCAGGTCCGACCCTAGGTCGAGGTCGCCGGACCCAGGAGACCCTGACCCAGGGTCGGACCTAGCCCTAGGCTAGGTCCAGCTATGTCAATTTGGGTCAATGGTTCGCTAAATTGAACGACATAAAAGTTAGGGATGTATTAGATGAACTAAATTTAAACAAATTCAAAAGTTTAGGGCAGTCGCGTGCGCGGCACGTGACATTTTAACAGGAAAAACTAACAGAAAGTTAACGGATGTATGAAAACTATACTTTGTCCAAACGTTTGGTACCAAAACTAGACGGAAAAAAACAAGTGGTACCAAAAGCAGAAATCGCTCAAACTCATGGTATGATAAATACATTTAACCTTAATAATATAATCATTTATGAATTCCAAAAAATAAATATTTAAACGCAATACGACATAACTATTAAAATTCTATTAACTAAAATATTTTATATAGTTTTATAATATATTTTTTTATAAAAAATGCAACCAAAAAGACTTTATTCATTTTAGGGTTAAGGGTTCACTTATGTTTGTAGGAAATCCACTACTCGTATCATATGTTTTTTTGGTACTAATTTGGTGCCAAACGTTTCCATTTTGTACCGTTTTCATACATCCGTTAACATTCTGTAAAAAATGTCTGTTAAGTTGACATGTGCCGTGCACATGACCTGTTTTTTAGAAGAAGAAAAAAGAACACAAAAAAAACTAAGTTTGGATGGACGAAAATACCCTTACCTTCTTCATTAGTTCACCGTCGAACGATGATGATGGATTCGCTGTGAGGAGTGCTGGTGTCTCCATTTTTCTTCTGGGGAACGATTGACTATGGTAATCATGAAGGAGGTTATCCCCAAAGTAGGCACTTTCTTTATCACTTCGTTCCGTCTTGTACCGGTAGGGTTTCTCATTGTTGCTTACGCCGCCTCCCGAGGGCAGAAAGCTCCTTCTGGTTTCAATGCTTGGTTCGCTATCACTCTCTTTGGTCTCGTCGATGTATCTTGTTTCCAGGTTGGTTTCAATTTTTCAATCCTTTATTGATTTAGTTCTTCATTAATTTCTAACGATTGATTATTGCATATGTTGATCCTTTGTGGAGTTAGAGATTTCTTGTTGAAGGATTGCAACGGACATCGACTGGATTTGGCAATGTAATGTGATTTCATTCTCCTATTTGACTGTAAAATCAAAATCTCCTATTTGATTTCTTCTGAACAATATCGTGAAATTCAATCTCATGAAATTGTTCTAGCCTAGATAGTCTTGTTATTACAAATTCACAATTTGATTCATATAATCCACAAAAACCCAGAAAATGATTAGCATGCTTGGTATGATGAGAACCGGAAAACAAGAATATAGTATGAAGTTGAATCCTTTCAGTTTTAAATTAACAAGACTGTACCCTTTAACATCACTGAGGAGTGAAGCAGAAATATCTTAGAAGAATAACGAGGCCCCGAGAGGTGTTGTGTCTAAGTAAGCCGTGGAGGAGCGAGCAGAGATAGAGGGGTGAGGGAGGTGGCGATGTCGTCGGCCAGAGAGAGTTGAGGGTTTTCGGGGTTAGGGTATTATATAGTCAAGTAAAGTTTATTTTTTCGTTAAAAAAAAAAAGAAAAAAGAAAAGTCACGTGCACCGCACATGACCATTTAACGGGCGTTTTTGACGGAGTACTAACAGATGTATGAAAACAGTACAAAATGGAAATGTTTGGTATCAAATTGGTAAAAAAAAAAAAAAAAAACATCCGGTATGAACAGTGGATTTCATGCAAACATGTGATATGAAGTGAACCATTAACCCGTCATTTTATACAAATATTGTGTGTTATTCTTTATTATAATAATTAGTTATAAAGTAGATAAAAAAAATAAAAATCTAATAATAATAATAATAATATTATTATCATAATAAACAATAAAGATAATATAAAGTATTTATTTATTTAATAAGTAATAATAAAATAATAACTTGCTGTAATGTTGGATGTAATCTCACATTACATTCGTTTTTAATGGAATCTGACATAACATTAAATGAAGTCTGAACATAATCTCATATTACAATGGACATTACATCACACATTACATCCATCCAAACATCCCATAGGTTACATGTAAATATCTCTCATTTCAAGGTAGAATTAGTGCGACAATGCACACCTTGTTAACCCATTTCAGAGCGTCAGCAGCAACAATTCAGTTCAGTCTAATTTAGTAGCAGTCCAGTTGGGTTCATTCGAACCCGATACTCAATTATTATTATTTTTTAGTAGAAATTTTTGAGAAAAAAACTTGATAAATTAGAAGGTTAAGAACTTAAAAACAATCTAAAATATATGTAATGTTACTATTCGTTATTCTAAATTTAAAATGTTGATATTCGGTATTCCAACTATTAGATTAGTTGATTTCCATTTTTTTCTATTAAAATTGACTAAACAAAAGCATATTTTTATAAGTATCAAATAAGACTAAACTAGGGGTGTAAACGAGTCAAGTTACTCGTGAGTTGCTCGAGATCAGCTCGGTCGTTACTCGAATTCGACTCGCTAAATTTCGAGTCGAGCTCGAGTCGAGCTTTTTCTGACACCGAGTCAAGTTCGAGTTCACTGCTATTCGAATCGAGAGGCTCGCGAGCCTAATCGAGCTTTTTTGTTTTGCTATTCGAGTCGAGTTCGAACTCGAGTTCGAGTTAAAGGCTTAATCGAGTCTAGTTCGAGCTTGAGCTAACGTACACCATTTATAATTTAATTGAAATTTTGTAACCTTATCGAGTCGAGCTCGAACTCGTCGAGTATTGAATCGAGTCGAGTTCAAGCTTGAAAAATTAAGGCTCGGTCGAGTAAACTGAGTCGAGTCGAGTCGAGCTTGCCAGATACTCGGCTCGACTCAGCTCATTTACATCCCTAGTCTAAACCATGAGCAATTAATGTGATACTTTGAAAAAGTGGAAAATAACAAGTTTGTGTTGCTTAAAGCACCAACTTTAACGCGAAATCAGTCGAAAAAATTGGAAACGAACAAATTGATAGTTGAGATATCGAATATCAACATTTTAAATCTAGGACATCGATTAGCAACATTGGCCTATAGATGGGACTATTTTTAGGTTTTTAACCCTAAATTAGATGAAGAACACAATAATGAACACGAGAAGAACAGTTGAATTGATCGAACATAAGAGTGAAACCATTATTTTATAAGCATTTAATTATATTGGTCAAATATATAAGTAATTAAATAAAACGAATTTGAACTATTTCTAAAATATAAGTAACCAAACTATAAGCTAACAAAGAAAAGTAACTATTTGATTACATTGCGTAAATATAATACTAAATAATATTTTAATTTTTAAGAAATAGTTTATTAAAAATGAACCAATTTGTTAGGGGTACCGTTTTATATTTTCCCCAAAAATCAAATGTCGAAAGCCTATTTTTATTGTGTCCCCTCCAGTAGTCTCTCTCTGCACCTTCACCACCTCCTCCTCTCCCGAGTCTCACTGCGGCACAAGTTTGGAACAGAGCAATCTGGTGACAGAGCGCAAAACCACAAAATTAGGGCTTGTTTGTACATCCTCATCCTCCACAACTCTTCTAAGCCGAATCACACCGCAACTGACCATTATCCACCATTACTAACCCCGAATTATCGCTCCTCCAATTTCTTCCATTTTCTGTCGTCCGCAACGGATAACCGTCAAACGGGGTTTCTTAAAGATTCATAGGCAGTGAATCAAAGGAGAAACAGAAACTGAATAGCAGAAGAGAGGGTTGGAGCAGCATTTTGCTTGTTTCAATCCAATCTTTTTGCGCCCTTCCGTTTCGGTGCCGGAAAGATGTCGGAAGATTACTACCCTTCGAAGAAGTGCGACGATTTGTGCGAAGATGTCTGCGGCCAGGTACTTGCGAAATTCTTACGGTACTCGTTAATCTCCAGCCAGCGTATTATTATTATTGATCAACTTTATGGAATTTTACCCTCGATATCAAAATTCAAAAACTGCGTAGCGGTTTGATTCTTAAATGCGTCTCTTCTGAAATTTTGTTTTGATGATGAATTTGAATCGATAAATTTTTTTTTTTTGATTTTTAGGATACTGCATTTGTCCGTCTAAGATGTCATGACCTTCGTGTTCTTCCAATTTCGTAATGTTGTCTGATTCTGTTCAAGGCTTAATTTTGGAAACTGGGTTGGAACATTTCGATTTCTGTAATGGTGTTTCATCCAAAAGGAATGATTTTGAATAGGAACGACATCATCTGCAATTATAATCAATGGTTGTCTTTGGATATGGAACAGGGACCTCCTTCAGCACTGAACATGTCGAGGATCCGATGTTTCCTCCGTGGTGTAGAGTTCAGGACATGTCTCATACTGCTCATCTCCATCCCAATGCTCGCCTTCACCATCTTCGTCCACGGCCAGAAGATTTCCTACTTCTTCCGGCCGATCTGGGGATCCCCTCTGAAACCCTTCAACATTATCCCTCACTACTACCACGAAAACGTCTCCATGGAAACCCTCTGCAGCCTCCATGGATGGGGAATTCGTGAATTCCCCAGAAAAGTTTACGACGCGGTGCTATTCAGCAACGAGCTCGATATTCTAACACTTCGGTGGAACGAACTCTACCCTTACGTGACAAAGTTTGTTCTTCTGGAGTCGAATTCCACCTTCACCGGAATCCCCAAGAAGCTGAATTTTGCAACGAATCGTGGCCGGTTCAAGTTTGTGGAACCGAGATTGAGTTACGGAATGGTTGGGGGCCGATTCAAGAAAGGAGAGAACCCTTTTGTGGAGGAAGCTTACCAGAGAGTAGCACTAGATCAGCTGTTGAGAATAGCTGGTATTGAAGATGATGATTTGTTGATCATGTCTGACGTGGACGAGATCCCGAGCGCACACACGATTAATCTGTTACGGTGGTGCGATGAAATCCCTCAAGTTGTACACTTGCAAATGAGGAATTACCTCTACTCTTTCGAGTTCTATAGAGATGATAACAGTTGGAGGGCATCGGTCCATCGGTACCAGGAGGGTGGGACCCGGTACGCGCATTATCGGCAGACTGATACCATGTTGGCGGATTCGGGGTGGCACTGCAGCTTCTGTTTCCGATACATCAATGATTTTATATTCAAAATGAAAGCTTATAGCCATTGTGATCGAGTTCGGTTCAAGCACTACCTGGACCCGAAGCGGGTCCAGGAGGTGATCTGCAAAGGCAGCGACCTCTTCGATATGTTGCCCGAAGAGTATACCTTCAAGGAGATCATTGGGAAGATGGGTCCCATTCCTCATTCGTATTCGGCCATCCATCTTCCCTCTCACTTGTTGCGAAACGCTGATGAGTACAAATACCTCTTGCCAGGGAACTGCAAGAGAGAAAGTTGGTGAACTGAGAAATTATTGGCTAGTCTTAGAGCATGATATGATCGAACGCTCCTAGCGAATCACAGGATCGAGATTGATGGCCATATTCAAAATAAAATTTGTGATTTGGCTGGAGATTTGCTCTAAGACGAAGCAATAATCTACAGGTAGAATCGGATTTATGTGCGGAAAGTGAAGAGCTTTGGTTTGGTGCCTTGTGTCGCAAGAAAGTAGATGAAGCTTCCCTGATGCAAGTCAGAAATGAGGCCAAAGCTTGCTTGTTGGTACATACGATGTTTCCTGACAGTGAGGGAAACAAATTGGTCAGTACGATGTTTTATAGTCAGTCAGTAGTAGTTTGATGATGATGATGATTTGATTCCGTTGCCCTTTCTTTCTTTCTTTCATTGTCTTCCCCATCTTTGTAGTGGTGGGTGGGGTGGGGTGGCATGTAAAATTCAGATTTTGTATTGTCCAGTTTAGGCCAGATTGTTTAAAAATGTTTTAACTTTTTTAAGAAAATTAACTGGTTTGGGGCTTTGGCTTCACTCTGATCGGATCCTTCCTTGACTCTATGTGATTAGGAATGGTAATGAAGCAAACGATCAATCATTGCACTTGTTAAATTTTTAAGGCTTATTATATGGAGGGGTTAAGAACTATAAACAGTTCAAACTATAAGTTATATTGTTAATCATCTCATAGATTTAAAATGTTAATATTCGGTGTTCAACTTTCAGATTTATTGATATCTACAATTTTCTCTTAAGACTAATAAAACAATATCATTTTTTTAAGTTTCAAATAAGTTTAAATCATAAGAAGCAAACCTGATACTTCGAAAAAGTGGAAAACAGCATATTTATGTTGCTTAAAACGTCAATTATAATACCAAATTCAGTCGAAATAAGTTAAAAGCAACAAATCTCATAGATATCAACATTTTAAATTTGAGGCTATTTTTAAATTCTTAACCCTACTTTAAGGGGGAAAACTGATGACTGCACTGGGTCATTGTAATATAGAGGCAAGTATTCTCATGTAACACCCGGTGAACCCGGGTACGATCCCTGGCAAAGCTGATATACTTTTTAACCAACCCATAAAGCATAGCGCAGTTTCAGTTAATACAAAAAAGCTATACTAGGAGAGTTGCAGTATCCGCGCACGAACTAAATACTCTGTTATACATACACCACACTAGATCGATTCATCAAGATATAACACAAATTTAACGATGATGGATTGATTATGCAACAGCAGCTGCCTTGATCGAGTTTTTCTGTCTGCCCCATTACCAGTCTAGCAAGTCGAATATGCTTTCTTGGGAACCAAGAGGCAACTCCTGCACAAAAGCAGTACCAGAAAACAAAATTACTGACAAATCTGCAGCAGAAAATTGTGCCAAAAAATACAAATCATCAAGGAGCCTACATTATTGAAAATGAAATCTAATGGAGTTCCAAAATCAAACTGCTCAAGCTCGGATATCCTGGGGATAGGAATTTGATTCAGATACAAAGGATCAAACTCAGAAAGTGAATCGATCGCCTCTTTGCACAGCAGAGTATCATCAATTTCATCCAGACCCACATTTTCAGGCACTTCAGACACATCATCCTGCATGTAAAATCAGAACAATCCACAATCACTACATTTTTTTCACCATTCAACCTTACATACACCTGGGAAATATTCAGATAGCAGAGTAAGCTTCTTTGACTTATAACAAACCTTAAGCACAACAACAAAACTTAACCACGTTTATGTAATATCAGATCAATCTCATACCCCAACTCAACTGAATATTTTCTCTACGGACTCTACCTTATATTTTAAATCTGAAATGGCTATTGAGTTGTTATGGCCAAAAATGAGAAAACCAACCTGTCCAGGTCCAGGCAGCGGAATAAGCTCATTCCCAGCAGGAAGACAAGGCAGATCGGGATTGACGGGTGTCCCAGGACTAGTTCCATCTGCTACAGTATCAAACATGATATTACCGACCTCATCCTTGTTTTTCTCTTTGCTCTTATCATAGAAGATCCTTGATACAACATATTGCCCATTTTCCTCAAACTGATCAGTCCCCAAATGATACTGATACATTTTCCAATTGGTTGCATCTTGTTTGCATCCCTTCTTCGAGCTCCCATATAGTACCATAATTTTGCGAAATCCTCTAATTACTCCATTCTCCATGATGGCTGTTGACTTCCCTGTCTTGTGCCATCGTACACTTTCCGAGTCATCACCACTTTGAGTGTAGATCTTTCGACGCTTTCTTTGGCCTTTGGAATATGCATTGGTTGTGCGGTGAAAGAAGTGGATACTGCTTCCGTCTTTCTTGGCACCTGAATTATAAAATATAAAATTTTGGTGTTGAATTGCAATAATTAGAGTTCAAGGTTGCAAATTCCGAACCAGGAAGATTTTCTGGATGGGTGTAGCAAATTCCTTCACTGCACTCGATTGTGGGAATGAACTCATTGATGAAAGCATGCGGTTTTGAGTTTCCAATTCCACACTTTGCTGCTAAGTGTTGCATCAGCTGTTCATCCGAAGGGTCGAATTTTACGCCCTCCGGAAGACCAGGCAATTCTTGAGATCCCTGCAATTCAGAAGCATCATAAAAATGACAACTTTACCTCTTCTTTTTTTAATGACTCTTAAAATCAACAAGCTAGGCAAATGCCTTTTTAAGAGTTTCCGAAAGCTTACAATTACATCGCTGTTGTTAATCGTATGATGACAATTTGGGCACTCACAGTTTGCCCCATAGTCTTTGATTTGAGAACTGGAAGAGCTTGTAGCATTGCGCACTTTCTTCGCGATTGCTCTTCCATTAATTATGAAACTTCTGCAAAATAAACATCATTTAAGAAGCTCACAACTCAAATACCAAACCTAACACCATTTTTCAAGCTGCATATTAGAGCACTTCCAATAGTAGTGCCTAGTGCCTAGTTCCTAGTTCCATATTGTAAATTTATTATTGTAGAGAGTGCCTAGTGCCTAGTGCCATTTACTGTTGGTCCCTACTGGTAATGATTAAATAGGCACTTGCATTTTCAATAGGAGTGCCTTGTTCCAAAATAGGAGTGCCTAGTTCCAATTTTTGCCACTGGACGCTGACTAGGCGCCACTAGGCGTGACTAGGATTACTAATATTACTGTTTTGCCATTATTGAGTGAATAGTGAAGTGGGACAGTGCCTACTAGTAGGAACTCCCAAGTTACTGTTCATGTCGGTGCCAACTTTTTAATATTATTTTATTCGATTGTGTTGTTCATCTCTTTGATTGTATATATATTCGGTTACGCTAAGTCAGATAGACAAGAGCCGTAATCAGTCATTTTGAATATTATGTAACATAAATAACGACACGAACCAAAATTACTACTTTTTAACTTTGAATCAATTTCGAAATTTCCATATCTAATTTGTTTATATGTTACCATGTTGAATAACCGTTAATTCTAAATTTTGAAATAGTATAACATTTCAAATTATTAAATATGGAAAATTATTACTACAAAATATTATATTATTTAATGCATATATATTTTTATATATTTTACGTATTATATTATATTATATTATTATATGAAAGAAATATATCTTTTACGATAAATTATTATAAAAATTATACTTTTAGATGATGTATATATAATATATTTCTAATTTACATATGTTGAAAAGCATATATAAAAACACATGATTAATGCAATAATCAATTTACTAACATGATCATGGATGTACATAAACGTGAATATGTTGATGATGTTGAATTAATATATGTCAATCAACGTATAACAGATATACACTGATTATGGTGAAATAATAGATTCAATGAATTTGATTTATCAATGTTATTATATCAACAATTATACTTATCAATCATTCTGCATGCCGCATGGGGACTGCACCTAATAGTAATTTTACCTTGGTCAAGTAACGTATAATTATTGCAATGAATTGACAATAGAGAACTATGGATATGCACAAACCGGTCGGGCCCGAATATGTTCCGAACTGGATTGGTACTAATTAAAACAGTATGGTCCGGTCTTGACTGAATTTGAAATTAGCACTAAAAATTCTGGACCGATTTGGACTGGAACTGTAAAAAAAGTCTGGTTCGGTTCAAAATTGGTCCGACCCATTTTCCTATACAAATTTACCCTAATTAAAAAAAAAACGAAAAACCGATCCTTCGACAAAACTGATCCAGTTAAAAACCAGTTCAAAACAGTCTGGTCCAATCAAAAATCAATTTTTTGAGAAGTATATTACTGGTTTTTGGTCTAGTTCTCCTCTCGCATAATTGGTCTGTTTGGAACCGGTCCAGTCTATACCAGTTCCGAACCGACCGGCCCGGTTATTTTCTTATCCCTATAGAATGTAAATTTTTATTAAAAAATTCAATTACATTTTTATAATTTTGTATATATTTTTCCCTATTTTTTTTTTTAATTAAACATCTAATACTTGAATCTCATTATTTATTCATGTCCGTATTTGTAAAAAAATATGAATATATAATTTATATATAATGATATATAATTTATATATAATGCAAAAATTATATTTGAATTATGAAATTATGTGGGTCCCAATGTAGAAGTGGAACTTGGCTTCCACTACTAGAGAGAGTGCCAATTTTACAGTGTCATTTACTGTATCAAATACTGTAGCAGTGCCACTTTGATGAGTTGGCAGTGACGTGGCTGCTGATGTGGAGGCACTAGGCACTTCCAAGTGCTCTTAGTTATCAATTTCAACAGTCACTTCGTCTTACTGTCAGAGAAAGACACTGAGCTTTCTTCCCATCCTGATCCAGGAAATTCACTTAGGCTTACAGATCACGACATCTATCTCATTTAAGACTAGCATTCACCCAGTTTTTAGGGTTTTGTTACAGCCATTTCACAACTGCAGCGAGCTTGGTGCAAATACCCAGCTTCCTTAAGCAAGAATCATCCAGATCACTCCAAAAGAGCTGAACATTTGAAGCCGCTAAAAGAATTCGTCTATACGACTACCCAGAATAAAAAACCTAGCGGATCTCCAGTTTGAGCAACAAAAATCCAATTTTGAAGGCCGATTTCACTTACATTTCCAGTTTCCGAAAGAAAAGAAATCAAAACAAATTGTACCTCCTTGCCATGTCTCCTTGGCAGAGGATCGAGCGCTTCTTCAGTTCAGAAAACACTTATTAGACTAAAGATCGTATAAATAGTGTAGAGCCGAGCAGCTCATCAGTCAGCTTCTTCACACCACCACTTTTTCTGGAAGAGCGGGAAATCTAGGTTCGGATCCTCATTCGAGAGGTTCGGAGCATCCTATCTTAAGAAATAATAGCTTGGAGGTCCGGACCTCGATAAGTAATGCTTCCGAACCTAAGTACGAGGCGCTACTGTCTTGTCAACCTTTTTGAAAGGACAAATTTTGGTAATTTCATCTCGGACCTTAACTGCCTTGCTACTCAAGTTTAAGGACTATTAAATAAAAATAACTAGTGACGGCTCTTGTTCAACAATGTCGTTGTAGTATAGTGGTAAGTATTCCCGCCTGTCACGCGGGTGACCCGGGTTCGATCCCCGGCAACGGCGATTATTCATTTTTATTTTTTACCTTCGCTTCAAGCACAGCCAGAAGAAGCAGCAATATTTCATAATCAATCAATCCATCATACATTTGAATTGTTGGAACAATACATTTTTTGTAAACATGAAAGGAGTCAAAAGGCCTTTGGATGGACACTTGCACTTATTATTATATATATACATACATGATACAACAAACACATCGCAGCAACCCTCAAACTCCACAAAATCTTGAACGGACACTCACTGGTTATGATCAGTTAGTCAAAGTTAATCAATATCTAGTAGCACTGGTGGAAGCAAAAGAAGAATCCTTTTGGCTTCTGAAGATCCATTATCTGGTGGCTCGTTGGAGTCTCGACGGAGTTATCTCTCGTGGTCATTATTAGGGCGCTGGTGCCAGGAGATTCTGGAGGGAACACCGCAATGTCGGAGGGAAAGATTCTTTGAGGAATCACGGGCTGGGGAGGCGAAATGGTGGATAGATAGTGGAGAAGCATCCGGATTATCTGAGTGAATGTTGGCCGGTCGTTTGGATCCTCCTTCCAGCACGACGCCACGATCAATGCAAGATCCTCCGGTAGGTTTTCCACACTCGGCCTGAAATTCTGAAACAAACACACAAATTTGATTCATCTTGAGTGTTAAATTCGCAGCTAAACTAATTGTCCCATAAGTGAAAGTCTGATACGCTCTTATTCATACTTTAACATTCACCCCTTAAATTGATATTTTTATGAACAATGGTTCTAAGTTGTACAAATGAGGTTTTTACATTTTTAAATGAAGTCACTGGGATTTTCAAATGGTTCCTCTACCATGTGAACAACAAGACACACGCATAAACCAATCGTCCAATAATTCCTAACTTGTGAGTATAAGTTTTTAGCACGCTCTCATTCATACTTAAACATTTGACTATATATGTAAAATATAAATGCATTAGGTAAATAGTAGGTACTTACCTTAAAGGCAGCAGCATAAGCAGCTTGAAGATTAGACATGCCTTCAAAGGGGAGCTTATTATGGATGAGCTCCCACAAGACAATGGCGTAGCTATAAGCATCCACTTTGTTGTTATAGTGCTTCTTCTCTCCTTGCTTTAATGTGACCGTGCTGTAGAGCTGAAACAACCACCCATCCCATCCAATCCAATTGAGCCCACATTTTGATTTTGAAGCCAAGACAAGAAACAAAAACAGAGACTTAATCTCACCTCAGGAGCCATCCATCGATATGTTCCGGTTTCAGCAGTCATCATTTCGGTTAATGACTCTTCCCTTGCTAACCCAAAATCAGCAAGTTTCACTGTTTTGCCATCTGCTGTCAAGATCAAGTTCTCTGCAACAAGTTCAATTTTTTTACTTTACCCACAAACCAAAACCTGAAAATGTTCCAGTTATTGATGCAAAGCACAACGATCAAGTGCAAACATTTCTAAAACTACTAATATAAGAAGAATGGATATATATCGGGTTGAGTAATGCTACAAATTGCGAAATTTAGAGTGAAAAAAGAATCTTTTATAGGAAACGCATACCGGGTTTTAAGTCTCGATGTATGATCCCGTGGGAATGTAAGCATTCCATTGCACGAGCTATATCAAGGGCGTAACCCACTGCAACCCTCATATCTAGGCATCTTGGTCTTAGGTTCCGCAGAGATTTGCGTAAAGTTCCACCCAGCAAAAGCTCAGTTACTATAACCATTACCGGCTCTTTGCAAGCCCCAATGAACTGCTCATTAAAACATATATATATATATATACAGTAAAAAATCACTGTCTAGTCTTATGTAATAATTGATCAAAATCATGAATAACGAGTACAAACCTTAACTAAATTCTTGTGCTGAACTCGGGATAACATTTCGACCTCTCTGTCGAACCGAGCTTCTCTCTTGACGATTTCTTCTGGGGTGTCTCCTCTGTGAACTATCTTAACCGCGACAGTTTGATTCATATACCTTGAATGAAAAAGACCAAATTTTTAAGTAACCCAGAAGTCAAATTACTCAATTCCAGGAAGAAGAAAAAAAAAGGTAATGATTTTGACTCACTTTCCCTCGTAAACTTTGGCATGAGCACCTTCTCCAATCTTTGGACCGATGAACAGAAGCTTAGGATTTATCAACCACTTTGAACCCAAATTGAAATCTGCAGGCGCGTAAAACCCACTTCCAGAACCCATATTCCTCCTCCTACTACTATATCCACACAGTGAGACAGCAACTAAGAACAAACCTAGATTATACTATTTAGGGCAAGTTACCAAGAACAGTCAGACAACAGAGAGAGACCCTATCCGTTTTAATTCAATACCCTTCTGAGCAATCAATCACTTATGATGATATGATGCCCGTATTTTTGGAGGCAACCCACATGCTGTGTTTCAGAGGATAACTTATGGAATCAATGAATACCCAGAATTGAATTGAATTTCTTAATAAATGGAAGGGAGGAACGAAATCAGGAAAGACAGAAACGAATACCACAGTAGATGATTGCTGGAGGAGCTCTTAAGTTCCAAGAAATGGGTTTTCTTGTTGAGGAAAGGTTGAAGAAACGGAGGGTGGAGAGAGGGGGACAGGGAATTATTTAATTCTGAACGCGTATGGAGTGGAGGAGACTGTCGATCGATGCAATATATATTTATATATATAACATGAAAATATATAAAATAAATCACCGGAAGGAGTCGGGTTACTGTCGGGGAATAGTGGCTGCGTTTTCTATCGAAGAAGAACATAACAATGCATTTATAAGCTAATACCGTTATTGATTCAGTAACTTCCATGTTTTAGTTGGATCCAGATTTCATGCCCTACATTTCATATGTAGATTGTGTTTCATTATTAAAATTTTAACATGTGTGTTAAGTGTAATTAATTTTGTAGTTTTTTTTAAAAAGAAATTCTATTGAGATTGATAAATTCTAAAATGAAAATATTAAATCTAAGTATACATATCAAGATCTTAATGATAATGCACGATATAAGACATAAAGAGTGGGGCAGGTAATCTGAACCTGTTTTAGCTCTACATATAAGTAAGACCGTAACATAGATTTCTTCATGGTTGAAGTTTCGTTCATTAATTAAAAGTTTTAAATGTGGTAAAAATCTTTATGAATTTTTTTTAATATTTACTGACGGATTCAGTATCAGTGAGAATTATTTTAAGAGTAGAACAAATTATTTATTTGCAGACTGATCTGAGATTCTAATATGATTAGTTTCCCTATCCTAATGAGACCATGTATTTCACTCACAAAAAAAAATCACTTTAAAAAAATCAAATGGATTGGATAAGGTAAAAAATATGACATTATACACTTAAGAATGAGTTTCTACGTAGAGACGATAAAAGATAGGTACAGTCTAGTCGTAAAGACGGAACGCAGAAATGTAAGTATTTATAAATGTACATATATATGTAATTATGTAAAAAAAATACGAAAATAGTAAATACGCTCATTAATAGCAGATAATATATTTTCAATGGAAAATATGGGTCCATTAGTAGTTCTCTTAGATGTCACAATGATCAGTTGTTATGAATTCGTAAGAAGAATTAACGGGTCAAATAAATTGAAAATTTAATATTTGAGAAACGTTAAAGAGAAAGAGATGTTAAGAGATGTTAGTGGGTTCGAAGACTCTTGAATTTATTAAATGAATAGTGGTTGTTGAACTTGAAAGACATAAGTCTAGATTTTGGATCAATGGAAATTGATTTAGGCCACAACTTACAAGAGAAAACTTGTGTTGGCTTGGTTGATAACTTTTTTGAGTTTTGTTGTTAACTTTTGTAGGTTTTCATAATTTATTAGATTTGAGCATTTTTAGCAAATAAAGGTAACAAATCTAGAAATGGTAGAAAGTTATAAAAACATACGTTTCTACAATTTTTATGACTAAGCGCGTTTCTACCCATTTCAACTCATAGAAAAACTTTGATTATGTTTTATCTTGTTTTTTTAAGGTAAAGACGTAAAAAAAAAATCTACGACTTAGAAATAAGTTTTTAACGACATATTACAGATATATAAATTTAGTGTAAATACAAAATCCAATCCAGTCCATAGAATTACATAAAGATAATAGTTTAAAAGACAACAAAGTGAACATGATGAGAAATCATTATAATGTTATGCATGAAATTGAATGTTTTATTTTAAGTTCAATTACTGTAATCGTACATGATTAATAGTGATTGAAAGATAGATTGCTTCATTACTTCAAAGTTAGTTACAACAAGTATGAAGAAGACTATTTACAGTAGCTCTAATAAGTAACTTAGTATTACTCATGCTGACATCACTAAGAGTAAATAATGGTAAATATACTAGTTCAATATTCTTCTTCTTCTTCTTCTTCAATTTGGACATATTTATGATCTTTAAAAATATACATAACTCCATAATGACGAAGCAATGCCTCATGTTGAAGTCGACTAAGAGCCTTGGTTAACAAATCAGCTAGCTGATTTTTAAAGACTATGTGATAAGCCACACTAGTTCCATTTTGAACACAATCACGTGTGAAATGACAATCCAGTTCAATATACTTTGTTCTTTCGTGAAAAATAGAATTCCTTGCCATATGAATAGCAGAATCACTATTAGAGTAGATTGGAACTGGATAATCAATAGGAATGGCCAACTCATTGAGGAGTCTTCGTAACCAAATGACTTCAGATGTTGCCTCCCTTAAACTGAGGTATTCAGCTTCAAAACTAGAAAGAGAGACAGTATCTAACTTCAGATGTTGCCTCCCTTAAACTGAGGTATTCGGCTTCAGAACTATAAAGAGAGACAATATCTTGCTTTTAACTTTTCAACAACCATAGCATCTCCCAACTTCACACATTAAGAAGATAATGATCTTCTGTTGTAAGGACAAGAGACCCAATCTGAATCACAGTAGACAGAGAGATTCAGATCATTAGTGGCTGGAAAGAGTAAACCCGAACCTGGAGTTCCCATAATGTATTTGATTTAGGGTTATGAACAAACTGGGACATCTTAGGATTATGAACAAACTGACTCAGACACTGTATAGAAAATGCAATATCATGCATTGTCATTATCAAATAAAGTAGCTATCCAACCAATCTTCGATAAATGACAACGTTTTCAAATAGTGCATCTCCCTTGTTTAGACATGATCCGTTGTCATATTCAGAAATAATAAGTTTCATGTTGAATTTCATAGGTGTAAGCTTGGTTTAGCAATTCCTAGGTCTGCTTCTGCTATAAGCTCAACATCATACTTCTTTTGCGTGATAACCAAGTCTACTTTAGATCTAACTACTTCCATGCCAAGAAAGTACCTCAGAGTGCCTAGATCCTTTAGTTTAAAATGATATTGTAAAGTTGATTTCAATTGATGCACAAGTAGATCATCTGAACTTCTGATTAACAAATCATCAACATAGATCAGAAGGAACACAGAGTGAGCACCTCACTAACGTTTTATATTCTCAGGTACACCATGTTTAACCCAACATGTATCAACCTTATGTCAATTTATCCCACAATATGAACACAAACATCCAGATTTTTCAAATACTACTACGAAAATTGACACTCGATGTTCCAGCATTACCACCAGAGGCATTAGAGTTGCTACTGTGGTTGAAACCCGAATTACTTCCAGCATATCGACTGAATTTTCCCTTACCAGGACCCGCATTAGATCTTGCAGAATAAAAAAAACAGTTGAATTCTCATTGAAACCATCAGGAATCGATCCAGCAATTGACATTTGAATCTCCTCTTGTAGCAGCGCAAAAAAAAAAGCAACACTAAGGCTAGGTAAATGTTGCCTCATCAAGAAATTACTACTCACATAGGCATATGTTTCACTTAGTCCAAGCAGAAAAGAGATCATCTTTTGTTTCTCCTTATTAGCATTAACTAGGGAAATATCAGCATCACATTCAAGCACTAAGTCATCGATAGCAACTTAAGCATCTCACAATTGCTTCATACTAGCAAAGAATTCTATAATCGAAAGAGTACCTTGAGATATTCAATAAATCTCTCGCGCCAATTGAAAAATCTGAGTGTTATCGACTTTGTCAAACATCTCGCGCAAGTCATTCCATATAGATTGAGCAGTCAGATTATATACCAAATCACTAACCAAATCCTTCGCAACTTAAAAAGCATTGACAATGGCATTAACTCTGTGTCACTTCATCCTTTGCGTTATTGGAACAGAATCACGTTAACAAGAGCCATCAATGAAGCATAGCTTGTTCTTAATGAGTAGGTCTTCCTTAATCAATGTGTTCCAAACGTGATAGTTGGAAGATACAATCAACTGAAATGGAATCAACAGAGTTCTTGTAGTATCAACATGATGAAGATAAAATGGATCATCAGCTCCACCAGGTCCAATAGTTCCAGCAGCTTTATTGGCGTTGTCCGCCATATAATCAGATTATGAACAACTAAAGTAGGAAGAAATGAGCTCAATCTTGATGAAAATCAAATCGAAAATTATCAATTTGAGGCAGAATCAAGAGAAGAAACGATCAATCATCTCGATTGATTTAGATCAGCAACCAAAGACAAGAGATAAGTAAGGCGGAATGATTGAGAGTGATTGAAAGATATAATGCTTCATTACTTCGAATCTAGTTACAAAACTATAGAGAAGTCTATTTATAGTAAATCTAACAACTAACTTAGTATTACATCATGCTGACATCATTAAGAGTAACTAATGTTAAATATACTAGTTCAATAATTATCAAATTGATCGTTGATGTTTAGGTAATTGAACAAATTGTTAATTGATTTTTTTCTTTTTAACTGTTTGCTAGTTAAAATTGTATATGCATACAAATTGATAGTTCTGTTAGAATTTTTTTTTCTAATTAATGAGTCACGTGAAAAACAAAAACATGACATATTGTTTGTTAATATTTGCGTATTTAAATAAACTACGACTTATATTCACATGATCAATAAGTTGGTGATTATATCCAAAAACGACGAAAATTAAAGTTGGTGCTTATATCCAAAAACTATGAAACTCATAATAGAAGTAGCAAATTGTATAACTGATGTAGCTAAAAATGTTCAAAAATAAAATTCAACTAACAAACTATTACACTAACAGATTAAAATACCGATGAGACAAGAGCACAAATCAATGATTTATTATTATTATTACTACTAGGTGCATTTCCCGCGCATCGCGCGGGGTGACTTACCAAATATGTATAATTAACAAATTATATTCGATGAAATTTATACTTACTATTTGTAATATGTTGAAACACTATTTTTAAATAAAATATCAGTCTAAAATTTGAAAAAGTAAACGAAAGACTGGAAATTTTGAACCATAAAATACCATTGTGCAAATTCACAAATACATTTTAGATGTCCGTACCGCATGATACCTTTGGTCGTCGGATCCGTGTCAAGCGTATGTTCTTCAACAGATATGACTTCGATGACCACCTGCGATTAGGGATGGCAACGGGTCACGGGTACCCGCCGACCCGCGGGTACCCGACCCGATTTTGACCCGGTGACCCGCCGACCCGCGACCCGTGGGGCGGGTTCGGGTTTGGGTTCACGACGACCCGCCGACCCGACCCGACCCGAGCTTTCATTTTACATATATATTTAATATATGTATATTATATAAAACTATACGGGTAATATAACACATAGTCAAAATAACAATTATTCTAATGAATGTGGTGATTTATATTTGGATTATGAGTTAATTTAATAATTTATGATTTAAATTTGGTGTTGAATTTGGATACGGTAACATAGAATTTAAAATTTAAGATTTAAAATGATAAATTATACCTCACACGGGTCGACCCGCGGGCCGACCCGACCCGACCCGAAAGTGCATGGGACGGGTCCGGGTCGAACATATTGACCCGCGGGGCGGGTCCGGGTCTGGCGATACCCGCCCCGACCCGCCCCATTGACATCCCTACCTGCGATATCTCACCAGTGATAGAGATGGCTCTGCTACTGAGATTGTCAGCCACCCTACCGCCTGGTATCTTCGTTCGCCGGCTCCGCGTCAAGCGTCTGTTAAAAATCGGCGAAATTTTAATTTCGATTAATTACCTACGTTGAATCTTGAACGGTCCGAAATTTTAATTGCATACATTGAATCTTGAACGGTTCGAAATCAGGGAAATTTAAATTGCGATTAATTGCATACATTGAATCTTGAACGGTCCGAAATTTTAATTGCGATTAATTGTATACATTGAATATTCAACGGTTCGAAATCAACGAAATTTTAATTGCGATTAGTTGCAACTTAAAAACCATCAGCCCCGTAGTGCAATCAATGCTATGAAGTTAATAACTACAAAACTCTTAGCTCAATTGTCATAAATGCATCAATTAATGTAAAAAACAAAATCATCAGCTCCACATTCACTATGTTATTATCTTTTCCTCAGAATTTATAATATATATATAGATGATTAATATTATCATTATTATTATGTTAAATATATTAAATAATAGTTTGTCCGCAGAACCCATACTATTCTGTCGTCGTCCTGTTTAATGTCCCAAATTTATTTATAGTTATTTCGATGTGAACACACTCGTGATTAAATAACCTGGTTATCGGTCTCGATTGCTTCATTATTTGATCGCATTGTTTGCTGACCAACTTAGTTCACGAGTTTTATTATTATTATTATTATTATTATTAGAGCCTAGAGGATGATGATACATAATTTTGACCAGTCATTATCTAAATCTTTCTATTTTATAATAATCACGTGGTCAACGCCTGTTAATTTTGTTCGACCGTGTAAATTTTGTATATATAGGTGAAGTAAATAAGACGTAGACCCAAGCCTAATAGAAAATCTAATCAATATTTTACACAGAATCCACTTTTGGTACCACTTCTATTTTTTTGTATACTTTTGGTACCAATGTTTTCAACTTTGTATCCTTTTGGTACCACCGTTAACTTTCCGTCCAAATTGACCGTTAAGTGGCATGTGCCATGCACGTGACCCCCCTAAACTTTTGAATTTGTTTCAATTTAGTCCATCTAATGCATCCCTAACTTTTAATTTGTTCAATTTAGCCCTAAAATTTCCAAATCGAACCCTTGATCCAAATTGACCTAGCCGGACCTAGCCTAGGGCTAGGTCCGACCCTGGGTCGGGTTCGCCTGGGTCGGGCGAACCCGACCCAGGGTCGGACCTAGCCCTAGGCTAGGTCCGGCTGGGTCAATTGGACCTAGCCCCAATTGGGTCAATTGGGGCTAGGTCCAATTGACCCAGCCGGACCTAGCCTAGGGCTAGGTCCGACCCTGGGTCGGGGTCGCCTGACCCGGGCGAACCCGACCCAGGGTGGTACCAAAAGGATACAAAGTTGAAAACATTGGTACCAAAAGTATACAAAAAAATAGAAGTGGTACCAAAAGTGGATTCTGTGCAAAGAAGTGGTATGAAAAGGTACTTAATCCCTTTATTGTTTGACTTAGTGCATGTATATAATTCAAAGTTTAAAGCAAAATATAAGGAACTTATATATTGCCCTCAAACAGTGACGAATCCAGGACCCAAGGGCTAGTGGGTGCACAATTATTTTTATATAGCCAAGAAATGTTTATCGGGTCAAATATATTTTCGGGTCGAACAAATATTTTTTCTCTTACTAAATTGTTAAAGTACAATTATATATACTCATAATAATGAATAAAAAACTTCAAACATTAATAATATCTAATACAAATATAAAAAAATAACAAAAATTACACTTGGTCCGGGTCAATCAAAGAAAGAAATAATCAATTAGAAATTAAGAAAAAAAAATTGTAAAAAAACTTACAAATTTGCAAGATTTTTTTTTTCAATGACACATGGAGAAAAATAATAAGATTTAAAATAAATAAATAGTAAAGTAATAATACGTTTTAATCTAGTTTTTTTTTTCATGAATATATTTTTTAATATAGTTTAAAATTGAAAATATAACATAAGATGTAAGGTATTAGATGATATATAATAACTAAGATAAAACCTAATATAATGAAATTATGAAAAACAACTATTAAATACGGTAGAAAAAAATATTAAAAGTGAAAATGTGGCATAAGATGGAGGAGTCTAGATTATATATAATTTAGGTTGAAACGGTAGAAAAAATATTACAAATGAAAAGATGGCATGAGATGGGATAGACTAGACTTATTAATAACTAGGAAGATCCTCTGTGAACTAATTATATGGCAGATACCTGAAGCAGAACATTTAAGCTATTCAGATGAAAATGAACTTCACATTCGTTGACTCAAGCTGAAGTCTGAAGCTTATAGTTCTTGAAGATTATGCAATCCATTGAAGTCGATTCTAAGGGATCCAGATACCAAATTGTGGCTCACGTTCCTACAACGATTTGAAATGAGATTTTCCAGTTGAAAAATTGATTCTACGTTGATAATGGGTAAAAAATGAGCGAAGAAACTTACAGATGCCTTACATTTGTCAAGCCAACAATTGAGTCGGGAAGATTCTGGTTCGGCTGGTTGGACGAAAAACCTGTGCCATTAACAAAGACGTCACTCATATGCGCTCGACCAAACAAACATCTCTGAGTCACTCATAGAAATTAAAATAGTTGTTCTTACAAATGAGTGGCATTTGGTGGCAAATTGTACGGAATGTTACCCGAAATGCTATTGGTAAAACTGAATAAGAAACTCATATATTTCATCACAACTGCAAGGCTTTCTCTATTCTCCAATTCCTGTAAAAACTCCATGCACCTTCCAATAATCACAAAGCTCACATAATAACTACATGCCAATTATTAATCAGCATGTTCAAGCCCAGCCGATCTATTACGGTTTCACTTTCTTGCGTTAGGTACTGGTAGCTAGCTCTTTTGCGTCAATCACAGATACAATTCTCTTTGGTAATATCACAAATCTACTCTGAGTTAGAAGACATGGTGGACGAACACATGACAGGCGACAGTGGTGACGGGTGTCGTGTGTACTACATTTGATATAAAGTTCAACATAATCTCGACCTAGTCATCCAATTGTTTTTTTTTTTTATCTTCCCTGGGAAAAGAAGAAGAATATGAATTATACATAACATAAAACCATGATCCATATTTAACAGAGACATGCTTACATAAGCAGAAACTGATGATGATCTAGTCGGATTAAGAGCTCCAAGCCGTCAACCTATCAATCATGCATTTCAATATCAACAGTCAAAGATATTAAATTCATGGCTATTCAGACTTCTAGTTGCATGTCCTACGGTTCCCTCAATATTTAAAAGGGGTTTAGACATTTGAATCCAATTAAGGATACATATTAATTTCCAAATGAAGGCTATACAACCCCCTATCAGTTTTCCCTTGCAGAGATAGAAAAATTCAACAGAAAAAGAACACATATAGATATTAAGAAGAAAGATGGTGCTACCTTCTTCTGTACGACAATAGAGCAAATATTTTCAACATTTGTAAGTATTCGGTGTCTTGATGGACCAACATCAAGCAAAAACTCCAAAGCTTCCTACTCAAAAAAATTACCGAATTGAGGAATTAGTATACATGATAGTTTGAACTGCAGCAATTAGAGGACCCCGAATTGAGGAATTAGTAACCTTATGTCTACTATGTTATTGGGATAGTCTTCTATCACTTTGAAATTCGGAATGCCTCTCTACTTTTGCAACATAGAAGAAATTGTTGACAGCGTATGATGTTTGGACCAAAAGTACATTAATCAAATAGTAACACGAATTAGCAATACAAACAATTTATAGCAGGATTAACCACCCAAATTGAGAAATTGAGGCTGAGGGTCCTCAAATTTGGCGATGTGGTGCATTCCTGGATTACTGTCGCGGTGCGTTCCTGGTTCTGAAGCGCCTCTTCGATCCGACTGATGTTAGTCAGTGTGAAGATGAAGAGAGCTCTTCAATTTGCGTCTGACGAAGAAGTGGAAGAGCCAGGTAGCGTGAAAATTGACTTTATATGAGGAAGAAACTGAAGTGAGGAAGAAGAGGAAGAGCTTGAAGCAGACAGACGTAATGGGCGGAAGATTAGAAGACGGAACTGTTTCGGGCGGAATAATCGACGCTTCTCAACACTGAAAGGGCACGCAATGGATTTTGAGTTAGGGTTTCATCATTCAATTGAATTGAATAAGTTGTTCAGTTGAAAATTTTAAGATTCAAAACAGATTGGAGATGAAAGGACATGGAAGAGGGGAGGGGAGAGGAGGGGAGGAGACTGGGGCGGCAAGGGGTGGGATGATGGAGGAGAGAGTCCACAACGTTAGGTTGATGTTAGGGTTTTCATTCGTTTTTGGTAAGCTGACGTGTGAAGCTCATATTGATTCTCCATCCGTGACCATCAGTATTAGGTAAAACATGACCAAAGCGGTGTCGTTTGTGGATGTGTAGAGACGAAAGCGATGTCGTTCTTATGCGTGAGATGCCGTTTTTGGATCTTTCCTAAAGATCTTCTCTATCTTTCCATAGGTGAGGTAAGGAGAGCAATAGCTTAGACACGTGGCAGCTTCTAATATATGTTAATCTAGGATTAGTATAATATATAGATGGTAAAATTGTGGGTGATGAGATTTGAACCATGGATAAGGTAATTGATGGGTGCGCGCAAAACTAACTAAGCTACTAAGCATTTCATGTTATTATATTCTTTTTTAATTTTTATATGGGGTCCTTTCTAATATTTATATGGGGTCCTTATCGGTAATGTCTAATTTTTTGCTCTAGCTCGGTCGATTTAAGCGGTGTCCTGTGACCCCGTACGGATACACATGGATCCGTCCCTGCCCTCAAACTAATGAAGCGCCTTAAAACAGCTTATAAAAAAATACTAAACAAGTATGACAATTGTATTATTATTATATTATAAAGGAAAAGATGCAGACTTTTAAAAGCATCTGACTTTAAAAATTACGTCAAGGTGGTTGAATGTTTGAGTTAAATAAATAAATGGAATGTGGAGTAGACCTTGACTGGGTAAATAACAATGTGCTTCAATTTCAACATCATTATCTATCAATAATAATTTCAATTTAGTGGGGGTCATAATAGATTTTATATATATATATATATATTATACGAAGAAAAATATGAGTAATTCCAGGAATGGTTGAGGCATTAATTTGCACACAGGATTGGTTGAAATTGAAGCGCCCAATCGAAGAAGAATACGAAGGTAAACAAACAGGTTTTTATAGCTTACTAATATTAATTCTAAATTTTTATGACGTATATTAACATTTTAATATTTAATAATGTTTAGAGTCCACGGATGAAATGAACGAGTTGGAAAACTCTTTGCCATTGTTATGTATTGACGATGACTTAATATAGTCAGGTGAGTAATTATTTTAAATATTAAATTAACATTTAAATGTTGATGGTTAACTAATTCTAATGTGCAATGTGTTTTATATTAGGTTATGAAGATGATGATGGTTCTTTTCGGGCTAAGGAGTAAGAAGATGATGATGATGTGTTTTATAGTTTTTGGAAAACTTGTTTAAAACTTGGGTTAAAGGTACTTTTCATACCACATGTTTGACCGAATGTGGCTTTTAGTACTGAATGTTTAGTTTTGTATACTTTTGGTACCAAACGTTTGAAAAAAATGTGGCTTTTGGTACATCCGTTAGTTGGCCGTTAGTTTTGGCCGTTAAATGACATGTGCAAGTCACGTGATTGACTCTAAACTTTTAATTTTGTTCAATTTAGTCCCTCAATTATATTCATAACTTTTATTTTGTTTAATTTAGTCCTAAAGCTTCAAAATCGAACACAATTGGGACCTATCCCCAATTGGGTAAATTTGACCAATTGGGACTATGTCAATTGAATTCGATTGGTTCAATTGGGTCTGGTTTTGAAGTGTTATGACTAAGTTAAACAAAATAAAAGTTATGAATATATTTGAGGGACTAAATTGAACAAAATTAAAAGTTTAGAGTCGATCACGTGACTTGCACATGTCATTTAACGACCAAAACTAACGGCCAACTAAAGGATGTACCAAAAGCCACATTTTTTCAAACGTTTGGTACCAAAATTATACAAAACTAAACATCTAGTACTAAAAGTCACATTCGGTCAAACATGTGGTATGAAAAGTACCTTTAACCCTTAAAACTTTATGTGATGTTTGTTTAGATTATGTCTCTTTTGGTTTCAACTACAAGTGTGTCAATTTGAATATTGTTCATTAGTAGTTATGTATGTTTTATCGTTGTGAAGTTGTGGTTGTATTAATATATATACGCCACCATCGACAAGTACATAAATGTCTAATTAGGACGCATATGTCTTTCAAAATTATGGTAACGAACTCTTTGTAATTTATTACGAAGCTAGAGTCATGCATGCAATACTGTAGCTAGCTAACGGTTTAACAATAATAATATGATCAATTAATCATCCACCGTCATTAATAATACAAATTAATAATACAAAGTAGTCATTAAGTATGATATAATTATTTTTAAATTTTTATTTGTTATAAAAAAATAAATGATACAATTTTTTTACTTAATAAGATTATTATATATTAATATTTTTTTTAAAAAAATTACAATTTTTTCTAAAAAAAAGTAATTTTTATAAAAAAAAAAATCGGTCTTGGTTCGGTCTATTGGTCTTGGTTCGGTCCTGGACCATTTAAAACGGTCCTGGCAGTCCTGGACCGGTCCTGACACCAACAAATAAGTCCATTCCTAATGAACCTAAACGGTCCTGGACCAGGACCGGTCCATACTCACCCCTAGGAATGGACATCATCGTCTGATCTGGTCTGGTCTTGGTCGTCTCTCTGCAATTAATTTGTTGCCAGCTGATGTGTGATGAGTAGGGCTGGCGATGGTGAGGGTATGGTGCGAATAGCACTAATACCATAACCATACCATATTTTTTTCACTCATACCATAACCATAACCATAACCACTGCGGTTATGATTCTTCATACCATCACCATAACCATAACCATGGTTTTTAACCACGATTAAACCATTTAACCACAATCATTCAAAATAATACAACATTATTGTTTAATACAAGAAAAGTAAACATACATTCATTGTTTCATACACGAAATCCAAATTAAACATAACTTCATTGTTTCACTTAATTAAAAAAACACATCTTCAATCGTCTATCACTTGCGGTCTTCGATCCTCATTCACCATCACTTCCAATCGTGGTTACCTAATAGTAAGAAATATAGACAAAAAAATGGTGGGTAGGAAAGGGAACGGAATAAGAATTATAATATTTGACTAATAATTAAAGTATAATAATAATGTATATATATATACATATAATAATATAATATTAGTAATATATGTATTAATATTATATATATAGAGGTGATGGTTATAACCGCGGTTATAGACTGAATACCATAACCATAACCATAACCATTGCGGTTACAAAATTTATCACCATAACCGCCCCTCACCATAATGGTGCGGTTAACCATTGCGGTAAATGGTGCGAATAACCATGGTTATTTGATTTTCACCGCACCATTGCCGGCCCTAGTGATGAGCAGCTCATTTGTTGTTTTCCCTTAAACAGCCATACTCTCAGAAAAACACGGCAGCGCCTCTTTTTGTATATAGAAAGTGTTATTAATGCCATACAACCCCTACAGTCTTTATTTACAACAGTAAAACAAAGAATGACCCCATTACCATAAAACTCAAGTCATCCATGCTTCTATATCAATCAAGTTAAGAAAACATAAAAGCACTTACTTGTCTTGAGAAATTTACTTGACCTAACCAAGAGTTCAATAATCTACTTGCTACCAAAATGAACCCTATATACCCAAAGGAATGAACACTTGAAGAGCACAAAAAACAACAGCAATTCAAAGAGTCCACATATAACCACAGTTATAGAGACTCAAGATATTGCGCCATTAGCAGATAGACGGGCTTTCTCCTTTTTGACAGATTCAACATAGCAATACAACCGCCACAGTGTCGCATTGTCCTGAACAAATCACACGGCCAGATTGATGATTATTACAGCATAGAAAATATCAATCAATTGGATCACATTCACTATAATACGTACTGCTGCATTGAACTTGACGAACATCTGACCACGAGACTTTCCCACCCATTCTGAACTGCATTTGAGGATCTCAGCAACTGTTACAAGCTTGCCTTCTGGTAGATTTTGGATTCGTCTTTTCAGCTGCCGCTTCTCCACAGATGACATTGACCTGATTTACGGAAGAAATTCATAGGCTTAGGACTCAACCGAAAATTTCAAACATCTTATATGTATCCGAAGGTGATTAACTGCCCGGGAGGATTCATATTCCATCATAGATACACTAGTCAATAGTATGGTCTTTTATGATCTTTGTATTGTCTATAGTGAAAAAAAAAAGGTATTACAATTAAAGATACCTGCACTTGGACATGACATTATCGAGTACCTTCTCCAGCATAAATCTCATGTTCTCCAGCTGAATGTACCGGAAAGAGATAAAACGAACAATTTCAATTAACCAACCCGACTATGTAAAATGGAAGCAAAATTACTTGGGCCACATATTCATGAAAGGAGTTTCGGACATTACAGTTGCAGAGAGACCATCACGGTATTTCTTCATTACTGCCTCAACATCTGAGGTGTCATTGTTCAGCAGAAGCTGCAAATCTCTATTCACCTGAAAGGAGAAGAAACAGGATATCGTAAATCCCAAGGATAATGTAGATCAAAATTACATGCTGCTTGTGATCTGCTAAATCATCAAGGTTAGAAGTAAACTGGGAGTGGTTTATATTTGTTCCTGATTTTAATTTCAAATTCACGCCTCAAATACCAAATTGGGTACCCATTCGGAGATTTAGCATAAGAAATTATTTTACACCAACAAAAATTCAGAAGGCAAATGTGAGGACATAGGAAAAAGGTTGAGGATACAAACCTCTCCATTAGCTACATCATTTGCAGGGCATTCACATGCTGTGGACATAGAAGAGGCAAATTTAAGCTTCTTAGGAGGACGCCCACTGTTGGTAATACCCGATGCGGAATCCACAAGATCCTGTTGTTGCTTCTTGTATCTCAGCTCCATCTGCAGTTTGTTCATGTTTGTAACTGGTTCCAACAACTGATCAGAGAGCAAAAACACAATTGAAAATGTCAGTTCCTCGAATATCATCAGGTGCAAAACATCTCCTTACCATAATAAAACAAAAGTAAAACACAGATTGTGCATAAAATTCCATATAGAGAAATCATATTGACGATATTAGAGGGAATTCAGAGGACCATAAGCATAAGCGGAACACTTCTCGAAGGTTCATTTAGAGCTAGTGAAACTTTTTCCCTTTCTCTATGTTACAATAAATGCAGCTCTATCATTAACCATGACAGCACGAAGAAGAGAACCCCCATAAGCATTACGAAAATAAAGTAAATAAACCTATATAAATCATAAATGAGACCTGGACACTCTTCTTAGCTACAGGCTACAGCACGGTAAGAATAAGATGAATACATTAGCTAACTTAGAGCAGAAGCAAAAATATACAAAAAGCACTATTTACAAGTGACACACACACACATATCACCATCCTTTGCACTTTCCACTGCATTTGTTTTGATAAAAATAAGGTCATTATCAGTTGATCACTGGTATACTTACGCTAAACAATATCTATACATATATTTCGACAGAGATGGATAATGTGTTAGCCACTTAGAATTCGACAGAATTTCAGTTATTACCACCACAAAGAAAGTGATCCACATCACAGGTGGAGAATATATGTACATATCTCCTCGTACATGGCATAATTGTTTTAAAAAAAGAACAGAAAATAGCAGAACCAGTAGTACCTCATCAACCTTAGGCTTCAGATCTGTAACACTCTGCCTGAGCACCATCTTCAATCTCTCCCTCTTCAACTCTGAAAAACCTGACCCCAGTGCTTTATCAAATGGTGATATAGACATGCCATTCAGCCTTTTGATATTATCAACTTTATCATCGTCATCTCCAGCTAATAATTCTGCTACAGATCGAGCATAGTAGCCAAACTTATCTGAGTCATTTTCTTTGCCATCAACCGTATCAGCCGAACCCATTCAAGCTTCTGACACCACAACAAAAAAAAGCTTTTGTTGATTTGAGAAACTATAGCTAACAAATAAATAAGAACTTCTAAGTTACGTGACATTCTAAAACTTATAAACTATATAACTCGATAGAAATAGAAAATTGTGCTTTAATTATGAAATTATAAGTCACACCCTTTTGAACCCCGTGCCAGCAGAAATAAACAGGACCGCGCAATTAATGCAACATACTAACTTATTTGGCCAGCAACAAAGTTTCTTCACACCACGATGTCAAACTACAAAACTTACTAAGGAATTAAGTCCTCAATCAGAGGGGGGTGATGATACTACCCAATCCTATAGACACCTTCCCAGGGCTACCTTGGTGACATTTCTTCGAATGAAGCTGAATCAAAACCTTTATGGTGGTTGATATAATGTTTGGAATGAGGGGAGTGGAGAAAAACAGAGGTGAATGTAATGGAGGTGGAGAACCCCATTGTTTGGTGGGATGGCCTGTAACGCAAAGTTATAATTTCACCGTTTCTTTTCCTCATTAAACAAGTATGATATCAGCAAAATAGAGAATCAATAGAAATCCTACATTTTTCCCCTTTACCAAGCACCCGATCTATTCAAACAAGAAGGGAGTTTGCCTCCTTTAAGAAGTCTATCCAAACAACGGATTCACCATCCTCGTTTTCTAGGTTTCACTGAACGAAAAGTCTGACAGTTAAAAAAAAAAATCAAAAGGGCAGAAACATGACATTTTCATTCTCTTTTATTATTTGTATCCCCAAATTCACAAAACTATTCTCTTCAAAAGCAAGTAGTTCAATACTCCGTAATTATAAGCTCATATTCCATTTTCCATATGACTAAAGCTAGCTTTAAACAAGATCAGCAAAGAAGATCAATTCAGCTAGTGTACAAGTCTACATCATTCCTCTTCCATTTTACCGTAATGACATTTTTCAGGCCTGACATGTCACCACATTAATAAATAAAGTAATCAAGTAACAGAAGCTCAGTTGGCAGCTCAACACCACACCATATCCTGGTCTATTCTTCAGTAGTGAGACCATTTTCACAAGCGAAAGCTATGTCCATTTATGAAGCCAACAGTTCCTTATGCACTGAGGCCCTTGCTACAGCTCAGCTTTCGGTCTTTTGGATTTTCAAATATCTGGATGAAAGTTAATTTCTTAAACAAGAGAAGATTCAAATGAACTTCCAAAATTCCAACTCCCAAAAACACCGTAAGATTCATCTACGTAGAAACGAATTTTGAATTCAACTACTTCATCAGCAATAACGTACAAAACATAAAGCAACTGGACGCCAAGTTACATCCACACTCAGCCTTAACCGCCATATTCGTATTGCCATGAATAGGCAAACCTTCTCCCCCCATGAATTTTGGACTACCTAATAAAGATTTACCTAAAAGGTTCAGATAAAGAACTGCGATTCAGTAATTCATCATAAAACCAATCAAAAGTACTGCGAAATCTCTGACAATGCATCATACTACTTACTCGAAATGGTAGGTAAATCTATCCGAATAAACGGTCCGGCAGAATCCCATAGAGGAAAGTGATTTGATCCTTCTTTTAATTAACCCTACCGGAATCAACTTCAGCTATTTTGATACACATACCTTTAACAAAGAGTTCGCAGTTAACTTGATTGCGTCTTCTGTTCTCCGAGTAGCGGGAAGAAGAGATGCACAGAAAGATGAAAAGCCCAGGCACCGGCGCGGTTGGTGAGTTCGTTCTTTGAGCACTTTCAATGGTAATGGGCAGTTATTATTTAGATGTCGTCGTAAATTTATCATTTAGAGAGTTCCTACTACTTAGTTTCATTTACACCGTTGTTCCATTTACACCGTTGTTCCAAAACGAGAGGTTTTAGTTCTAATTTTTGCCACTATTATTGTTTTGCTATTATCGAGTGAATAGTGAAGTGGGAACATATCTTCTAGTACGAACTCTCGCATTACTTTTCATGTAGATAACAATTTTTTAATATTATTTTATTCAATTTTTTTGCTTCTCTCTTATATATATATATATAATATATATATATTCTGTTATTTTAAGTCAGATAATGACATGAGTCGTAATCAGTCATTTAAATATTAAGTAAGTTAATTAATGACATAAACCAAAATCGCTACTTTTTAACTTCGAATCAATTTCAGAATTTCGAGATCTAATTTGTTTATATTTATCATGTTGAACAACCATCAATTCTAAATTTTGAAATAATATAAAATTTCATATTATTAAATATGGAAAAATAATCTTAAAAAAATATATTATTTTAATGCATATATATTTCTATCTAATTACTTTTATTATTATATGAAAGAAATAAAAAAAAATTATGATAAGTTGTTTTAAAATTTATACATTTAGGATGATATATAAAATATATTTATGGTTTATGTATATTGAAAATTATTAGTATAAATAAATTATTAATATATATAAATGATTTACTAATATGATCGGATGGATGTGCATAAACGTGAATCCACTGACGGAAATGAATCAAGATATGTCAATCATCGTATAACAAATCTTGTATAAATTGTATATCGAAAATAATACTCAATTACGCGATAAAGAGAAACATAAAAATTTACAAGAGGATTTAGTCGAACATTTCTGGCAATTTAGTAATGTGTGTGACAATTCTATGTAGTCTCAAATATATATATATTTAATTATTTATTTATGTTAATTTTTATTTTAGTTGGCAACTTTAATGTATTATTTGTATCTTATTTGTATTGTAATTTTTAAATTATTGCAAATTTGCAATCATTATTAAAAAAAAAATAGGTGTTCATTTATATATTATATTCGTAAATTATAGTATAATTTTTAAATACCAAAAGAATCATATTTTTTTTAAATTATATTACGTAAATAATTGAACTATTACCCTAACGGCGTCGAATTTTGAATTTCAAGATAACTATACACGTCGATCAAAGTTGGAATCCAAATATTTTATTTAAAATTGACGAACTTTGACGAATTAGTAAAAAAGTAAATTTCATTAAAACTCAATTAATTTTTTATGATTTTGTATACATTTTTTATTCTAAATATGAATATTTAACTTATATATAATGCTTTAAAAAAATAAAAATCATATTGTGAGTATGTAATTATGTGGGTCCCAATTTAGAAGTGGAACTTGGCCTTTACCATTGAAGAGAGTTCCAATTTTACCGTAGAAGTTACTGTACCAGTGCCATTTCGATGAGTTGCCAATGACATGACAGTTGACGTGGAGGCACTAGGCACTCACCATGGGAAGTGCCCTTAAGAGCACTTCCAATAGTAGTGCCTAGTTCCTAGTTCCATATTGTAAATTTATTATTGTAGAGAGTGCCTAGTGCCTAGTGCCATTTACTGTTGGTCCCTACTGGTAATGATTAAATAGGCACTTGCATTTTCAATAGGAGTGCCTTGTTCCAAAATAGGAGTGCCTAGTTCCAATTTTTGCCACTGGACGCTGACTAGGCGCCACTAGGCGTGACTAGGATTACTAATATTACTGTTTTGCCATTATTGAGTGAATAGTGAAGTGGGACAGTGCCTACTAGTAGGAACTCCCAAGTTACTGTTCATGTCGGTGCCAACTTTTTAATATTATTTTATTCGATTGTGTTGTTCATCTCTTTGATTGTATATATATTCGGTTACGCTAAGTCAGATAGACAAGAGCCGTAATCAGTCATTTTGAATATTATGTAACATAAATAACGACACGAACCAAAATTACTACTTTTTAACTTTGAATCAATTTCGAAATTTCCATATCTAATTTGTTTATATGTTACCATGTTGAATAACCGTTAATTCTAAATTTTGAAATAGTATAACATTTCAAATTATTAAATATGGAAAATTATTACTACAAAATATTATATTATTTAATGCATATATATTTTTATATATTTTACGTATTATATTATATTATATTATTATATGAAAGAAATATATCTTTTACGATAAATTATTATAAAAATTATACTTTTAGATGATGTATATATAATATATTTCTAATTTACATATGTTGAAAAGCATATATAAAAACACATGATTAATGCAATAATCAATTTACTAACATGATCATGGATGTACATAAACGTGAATATGTTGATGATGTTGAATTAATATATGTCAATCAACGTATAACAGATATACACTGATTATGGTGAAATAATAGATTCAATGAATTTGATTTATCAATGTTATTATATCAACAATTATACTTATCAATCATTCTGCATGCCGCATGGGGACTGCACCTAATAGTAATTTTACCTTGGTCAAGTAACGTATAATTATTGCAATGAATTGACAATAGAGAACTATGGATATGCACAAACCGGTCGGGCCCGAATATGTTCCGAACTGGATTGGTACTAATTAAAACAGTATGGTCCGGTCTTGACTGAATTTGAAATTAGCACTAAAAATTCTGGACCGATTTGGACTGGAACTGTAAAAAAAGTCTGGTTCGGTTCAAAATTGGTCCGACCCATTTTCCTATACAAATTTACCCTAATTAAAAAAAAAACGAAAAACCGATCCTTCGACAAAACTGATCCAGTTAAAAACCAGTTCAAAACAGTCTGGTCCAATCAAAAATCAATTTTTTGAGAAGTATATTACTGGTTTTTGGTCTAGTTCTCCTCTCGCATAATTGGTCTGTTTGGAACCGGTCCAGTCTATACCAGTTCCGAACCGACCGGCCCGGTTATTTTCTTATCCCTATAGAATGTAAATTTTTATTAAAAAATTCAATTACATTTTTATAATTTTGTATATATTTTTCCCTATTTTTTTTTAATTAAACATCTAATACTTGAATCTCATTATTTATTCATGTCCGTATTTGTAAAAAAATATGAATATATAATTTATATATAATGATATATAATTTATATATAATGCAAAAATTATATTTGAATTATGAAATTATGTGGGTCCCAATGTAGAAGTGGAACTTGGCTTCCACTACTAGAGAGAGTGCCAATTTTACAGTGTCATTTACTGTATCAAATACTGTAGCAGTGCCACTTTGATGAGTTGGCAGTGACGTGGCTGCTGATGTGGAGGCACTAGGCACTTCCTATTGGAAGTGCTCTAAGCATTCTATTCTATTTTGGGGCGAAATTTACAAAAAGAAATTAAAAATAACGTATGGCAGAATTAGTAAATTTAATTATTTAAAAAATTCACGAATTAAACACTTTAAAGTTTAAATAGTAATTCCTAGTTCCTACTTTTGTTTAGAGAGTTTCTAGGTTTACTGTTGGTAATAGGATTAAATAAGAACCTGATTTTCCAATTTGAGTTCCTATTTCAAAATAGGATTTATTAGTTCCAATATTTGCCACTGGATGCGATTAGAATTATAAATATTATTTCTTTATCCTTATTAAGTAGAGAGAGATGTGACACTACTACATTATTGTTTTCTCATGTTACTGTTCAAGTCGATGTCAACTTTTTAATTTTTTTTATTCAATTATTTTGTTTCTCTAGTTAATTATATATAATTCTAAACTTAACAAAATAAAAAATTTGAGGCTAATAATGTACAAGTTAAATGACTATTTAATTGTTAAAATTGACAGTCAATTAATAGATGTAAAAAAAATGTACATACCGCAAACGTATCGCCCGAAAAGTATAATAACAACAAATGTTTCAATGATCAAACGCGTTCTACTAAAATATTTATTTACCCTATATTTTTATCTGACGTCCAAAAAGCAGGATGTACAACTTACAAGTAAAACCTATTTTATCTTCTTCTTTTGACAAGCCATTAACTAGGAAGGTATAGGTGGCCCAAGGAGGATGAACTAACTTCGGCTCTAACAAAAGCCATTTAACTATAGGTTTGATCAGTGTCATGAGGACCGGACCGGAGGGCGAACCGGCTAGGCCACCAATTCTCGATTTGGCCGGTTTGACCTAGTTTCGAACTCGGTCCGACCGGTTCTAGTGAACGTCAATAAAATTATAGAAAATACAGCATATATTTATATGGTGAGTTTCCAACACAATAAACTTCAATAAAATCACAAAAAATACAACCCGATTGAATTTTTTTTTGTTACGGAGTCCGAATCGGTCGGTTGCTCAGAACAGAACTTTTGAAATAGGTTTGCTTACATCCTCCGCTTTTGCTCGAACCGGACAGTTGGAGACACCGTTTCCAATTCGAACCGAACCGTTGGAGGCACCGTTTCCGATTCGAATCACACTATCTTTCATTACCTTCAAATCTTAAATGCTACAGCATACTCCAAAAAGAGTTGAAGAGTAGTATACAGCTTTTGTTTTGTATTGGTTATATTCTGCAAATCATTAACTAGAAAGAGTTATGTTTGTAAAGAGGGTGGCCTATAACTTCTGCTTGACTGAGAGCAATACATATGTACCATGAACAACCTAAAATTTCTTCCATATGCGGGGCTAAATTCCTAAAATTTCTTTGGTAAACACATGCAAATGGTGAAAATGGCAACCTTTTGGCTGATACAATTTGTATATTATTAAAAAAGAAAGAAAGAAAGAAAGAATGAATGAATAAGAGGAACAAACCATAAAGTTTTGCATCCAATAAATATACTTGATTTGTATTTGATCTGTCCATCTAAAAATTTCTTCAAACACTAGTAATAACAACACAACATTTGTCTATGTTTATTATTATTATTATTTTGTGGAAATCGTTACTTTGATGGCAAACTGTGTTATGGTTTTGCCCAGTTTAGCTTTTATTGTGAATTAATATGTGGTCGAGATGTTCCTAACTAACTAGGTACCTGAAAGATTATTGATAAAATGAAACTATTATAGAGTTAGAGAGCCAGCCAGTTTAAAATTGATACAAATACATCATTACAAGGTGTAAAGAAGAGTCTGAGAATGGAATTGACTCAGGCCTCAAGATTGACCGACCCTCTGTTTCTGGTTTATTATTTATATATATATATATGATATGTATACGTTTTAAACTGGTAAAAACAAAAGGAAATACATAATCATAAATATATCCCCTACTGTCTTGCTTAAACAAGAAAACAGAGTGTATACCAGTCTGATCATGTCTTCATCGTGGAAGGTCCAGTAACAACATCCTCGTAGCCTTGCCCTATTGCTACTACCATTTGAAACCTGGTTTGTGCTCACTGTACTCGACAATGGCTGAAGGAGGAAGCCGGCCTGTGGATATCTCGTGCACTGTCGAGAAGAGAGGAAACAACTCCACCCATCCTCGGTGGCTTAAAACCTCGTAAACTTCTCTTGCAGTCGACACACCCTTTTTCAAAAAATTAAATTTTTTTTTTTTATCAAAAGCCCTTTCTTGAATCTCATGGTGGGGATTACCTAAAATCCACCAAGAGTAACTAAATACAAGCAAAATATGCTACTTTATAATACTAGAACTACACAGTTAATGCAGCTAAGTACTACACAAAAAGCAGAGTTTTTTTGTTTTTGGTAAAAAAGCAGAGCAGAGATACTTTTCTTATATCTAGGAAGGTAAACATAGTTAGAAACTACCTGCAATTTTTGGCCTTGCAGCATCTCTGCTTCAAGTTCGTCAAATGACCTGAAGAAGAAATAGATGAATGGTATTTATTACTATTTATCTGCATTTCTACTTTAAAATGTCACAAACTGACCTCTGCCCTCCATGTTTTGCGAATGCCTCTGCAACTTTCCTGTTCCTTCCCCCCACTGCCAAAACATTGGTGTTCTGTTTTAATAGTTTCTAAACACAAAGCATATATATATATGTATGTACTGGGATTAGTTAGAAAGAGGGAGGGAGTGGTCTGTTTGTCCGGCTTACAGCAAGTTGTGATTAGGTCAGCCACACCACAGCTCTCGAAGAAGGTACTGTCCTTAACAGACGGAAACAAGAGTTTAGATAAGGCCTTCATCTCTCTCAGACCAATCCTCATTATCGCAGCCTAGACAACATCCACATTCACACTCTTCACTTCACTTAATTTTTCTAATCTAAGCCATATAGAGACACAATCTCAGTTACTTCAAACTTACTTTCGTGTTATTTCCCATTTCCAATCCATCAACGAAACCTGGAAAATCAAAACATTATCTTCTCTATCTATCGGGGCTCTGTAACTTTTACTTTTAACCGAAAAACAGAGCAAATACTCTGTACCTGCTGCAATGGCCACAATGTTCTTCAGTGTCCCACAAAGCTCAACTCCCTCCACATCTTCGATCTGTTTTCTTCACCATATAAATTGGCAGTTATTAGCAAATGTTTATGGAAAATCTGATTTTTTTACGGGCTAAATTCTACGGACTTACAGCTGAGACCATGAAGTATGGAGTACTAAAGAGCTGAACCCACTTCTCTGCAATGTCCCTGTTCTCTCTGTACCCGACTGTTGCTTCACTGAATTTCTCCACTGCTATCTGCACATTGGTTTTGCATCACTTAACCGCTTATTTCATGTGTTATCGGAATATAACCTAAACTTTACGCCTTCATTTAGTTTTGGTACATATGTTCGACATCATCATAACTTATTAAATGCAAATATATGTTTTCTGAACTTTGAAGGAAACATTTTTTTGGGGGTTACCTCATTGGCAATGTTAGCACCCATAAGGACACAGCAGTTGATGCCGAGGAAGTCGGTGATGAGGCTGGATATCATGCAAGGGCCTTCCATTTTGACCTCCATACCCTTAATAAGGGAAATGCCCTGTACACCTTCCTTCACCTTCCCCACAAGCGTCCTGCAGATTCCCTCCATGAACTGATGTGGCGTTACAAACACCAGCAAGTCCGCATCTTTCACTGCATCCATAATATATACACACACAACCATAACATCAACACCATCCCCAAGAATTTCTTTCTCAACTATTATTAGTTATCATTGAATTACAAAACGACGGGAACGAGATTCTAATGCAGAAGATCGACACACAATACAAGTTACTACAATTGCTTTTCAATGTTATACACTCATTATTAAGTACAAGCAAGGCATTGAATTGGAAAAATTAACTTGAAAAAGAATCAGAAGATGTCGAGTACCTGCATTTTCAAGACTGGGGTCGGCCACAACATTTCTTCCAAGCTTGATTCCAGGCAGATACTTAACATTTTCCTGAGAAACACAGAAATGTGAACAAAGATAGCAAGAATTCAATTGGAATTTTGTATTGAACGTGAAAAAGAAAGGAATGATTAGTTGCTAACGTTGGTTCTGTTGATGGCATCAGTGAGTTTTTCTCCGGTGGGTAGTATCTCCTCGAACACCCACATCCTCACTTCATCTGCAAAACGAAACCCGAATCACAAACAAAGAAAATGATATTCCTTCACATGAAACAACCCAAGGATTGTGATTCTAGCTTAGCTAAATCAATCGATTACGCATTTCTAGCCAGAAAGATTGAAACTTTGAAATGCAAATGCAGATAGAGATATGGACCGTGGAATGAGAAGAGGTTGGGGGTGTTGGAGGCGATGAGCTTGGCGGCAACACTGCCCCAGTTGCCGCTGCCGACAACAGTGACTCTAGATTTGACGGCGGCGTTGGTGCTGCGAGCTGCGGCAGATGGTTGGACTCCCTGCTGGGACTCAAATGTCGGAGCCATTTAGACTGAGAGAGAATAGATTAGAGGGGGCGGAGGAAAGAAGAGACGAGGTGCCAAGATATATGGGAAGGGAAGGGAAGGAGGAGACAGACACGTAACAACGTGAGAAACTATGCGTGTTATGTTAAAATCTGGCGATTTCCTCTATGCAATGCTCGCTCGAGCAGTAGGATGAAAAAGAGAGAGAAAATTGTATGTGAAGTTGGTTAGTTGGCTCATAATCATATTCATATATATAGTTTGCTTTATTTGATGTATCACCCAATCCAGCTTGCTTTCAATTGGCCATATGAATCTTGCGATCGATGGTGGCTTCTCTCGACCACGCTTTCACCGTCATAAAGTATATATATTTATGGGTTAATAACCAAATTGCTACCTGAAAATTGAACAATTTACAAATTGCTACTATAATTTTAATTTTTTAAAATTAGCTAATTTTTTTTTTTTTTCAATTTCAGAGTAAATTGATACTTATGTTTTGGGTTTTTTTACCATGTTTCACAAGCAATATGCTTGTGTTTATTTTATTACCAGGGTGGACTTAATTATAACATTAAGAAAACTTTAAAAACCATAAAAAGTATAATTTTTTTAAACTACAGTTTGTATTTTTATCATAACATTAATAATATTAATTTCCCACAATGGTTCACCTTTAGGGAAATAGAAAAATACAAAAAAAAAAAAACATAGTAGAAAATGAGCATGATTCTACCACGTGGGGGGTATTTCATGTGTACCCAAGATGATTTCAAATATAAATTGAAATTATTACAACTAAATACCTTAAAGTGGATACTCAGTTGGACTTCCGCCCAATTCGAACAATCATTAAATTGAGCATCGAATTGATGGTATTTCATTGCAATACTTTCAGTTTATGTTTTTAACCATCTTGGGTACACATGAAAAGACCTCACGTGGCAGAAACATGATCATTTTTATCAATTTTGATGGGAATTGAAATAGATGTAATAATTAGTTCTGAAATTAAAAATTCGGGTAACCATAAAAAAAAAATTAATTTATTGTACCGATTGTAAATTGATCAACATGGGTAGTAATTTTGTTATTAATCCTATATATATAGGTATTAAACGAAAAACAGAAACAACAAAATAATATTTTTTCCATAAATGTAGAGCAAGTATAATATTAGTGTTGCTCTTCAGATTTGAATCCCTTAAAATCACTAACTAGAAGGATTTTTAACTCAAATATACATACAACCAACAGTGAGCTTCGTTCACAAATATACCTTACCGCGCAGTTGGGAGTAGCGCGGTGAGGTACCGCACTATTTAGGATAGCGCTGTGATACTTTAATTTAAGGTTTAGACTCTAACATAATAATTAGTAGTAATTATGGGCTTTAACCAGCGCGCAGTTGGGAATAGCGCGGTGGACTAACGATCAACTTTTTTATCGTTAGTTACCGTGTCTGACAACACCGTGTTGTCTGACAAGGTTTAAAAAGCACCGCGTTGTTCGGAAGAGCACGGTGACTCCTTATATAAGGAGTCCACGAATTCCTTTCGATCTGCAGGCAGAAATCTCAAGTTTTCTCTCTAGTTTTCTGACAACACCGTGTTGTCTGACACGATTTAAAAAGCACCGCGCTGTTCGGAAGATCGCGGTGACTCCTTATATAAGGAGTCCACGAATTCCTTTCGATCTGCAGGCAGAAATCTCAAGTTTTCTCTCTAGTTTTCTCTATTTCAAAATTAGATTTCAGTTATCGTTTTTGATGATTTCCATTCATGGCGGGTAGGCGTGATAGACGGGTGGAGAAGGAAACAATGGACTTGTCAGTTCTGTAGAGCCAAGAACGTCACCTCTCTCAAGTGTTGCTGCAGATACGGTAACTAGTATTGTTAGCAAATTTAAATTTACAAACGTTTATTTAAGAAATGAACAAATTGTTATTTAGACATGCATGATGATATGAATATACATACATGTTTCTGGTGATAGGGATAGATTTTAATTTTTAGGTTTTATATAACTTATTATTTTTTATAATTAATAAACTGTCATGTTATTAAAAAAAAATCTGTTAAATTGTCTAATTTTTAATTGTTATTCGAATAGTAATTTACATTGATATGGGTAGATTTCAATTTTTGAGATGTTTTATTTGTAGACAACGTATTGGTTTTCTAAATAATAAATTTTAATGTTTTCAAAAATCTATTAAATTTGGCTAATTTGTAATTTTGATACAAATAGTAATTAAATTGATATGGGTACATTTCAATTTCGAGATGTTGTGTTTGTAGACAACTTATTAGTTTTATAAATAATAAATGTTAATTTTTAAAAATTATGTTAAATTTAGCAAATTTATAATTTTTATGCAAATAGTAATTTACTTTAAATTTAGAGATTGTCGCGAGAGGTAAGAAAGATGAGATAAACTTTTAGGGCGACCAAAATGTGGAGACTAGATAATAGGACCAAGAAGATAGTCAATGAAGCTGGTTTTTGGTATGCTGGATCGACATCTAAGATTTTGTTGGATTTAGCCACACTGGACGCTATTGTGGAGCGGTAGATTTGACTCAATGACATTAAATTTGGCATACCACACCTTACGATAAGTTGACAACTCCTTGTATTTAGACTCTTTCAATCTACTAAAGTTGAAATCTTCATGCCGATCTTGTCTTTCACAAAAGGGAAAATTAAGTCATGTATCAATTTACAATCAAGTTGTCTTTGATGCTTGATTGACTCAAGATTCACACATGAGTGCGGATGGCCAACTCTCGTGATCGTCCACGATCCGAACATCCATTTTGTTGCGCGAAGCGACCACGAACAATCATTGTCCCTACATTCGAAGACAACTTCTGGCTTGCTGGATCTTGGGGTGTGACATTGGCGGGCATTCTCGATGTGCCATTCATTCACATACTTTTGGACTGCATTTTTGTTGTCAAAATTTTGTCCCTTTTTAAAGTAAGACGTCGTATTTGATGATGAGCTAGCATGTGTATCACAATCATTGCATTCCATGCCTTCTTGCCAGTCACCTAATATCCAATTTTCCAGGAACTAATAGTCTCCATTCCGATTCTTCTTGTTTGCACACGAGTCTCTTTGTGGGCTTCTTCTTTCGTATTCTCTCTATTAGTGGGCTTTCTCTTCTCGTATTCCGGCTCATTTAATCTCGGGTACCTGCAAATGGGCACCGGGGGGTTCCCGGTAAGCCCACTCCGCTTACATGAGTATAAGCTTTAGAGAGATAAAGTGAGCTTAGAGAGAGATTTGTTACCTTCAAATGATGAGAGGAGAGCTCTATATATAGAGTTCCTATTGGACCGCCCCGGTTCCAGTGTTTTTCCGGTCCGGTTGTGGCGGTTTTGTAATATAAATCGGTGTTGACCGTAAATATGATGTATTTGACATCGGTTCGACCGTAGGTGAGCTTAATATGGTTAAGTGTTTGAGAATGGCCTCCGAGGGCGAGCCCCGGGCGAAATATCGTCCAGGGTTAGGGGTCCGGTTGAGTAAAACTCGTCCGAGCGAAGGGTGGGGGGGGGGGGGGGGGTACCCGAGTGGGTACCCCTAGTGCCTTGCTCGGGTCACCCGAGCAAAGGTCCTTGCTCAAGTTACCCGAGCAATGGTCCGCTTACATGAGTATAAGATTTAGAGAGATAAAGTGAGCTTATAGAGAGACTGATTACCTTCAAATGATGAGATGAGAGATCTATTTACAGAGTTCCTATTGGACCGCCCCGGTTGCAGTGCTTTTCTGGTCCGGTTGTGGCAGTTTTGTAATATAAATCGGTGTTGACCATAAATATTGATGTATTTGACCCGGTTCGACCGTAGGTGAGCTTAATTTGGTTAAGTGTTTGAGAATAGCCTCCGAGGGCGAGCCCCGGCGAAATATCGTCCCAGGTTAGGGGTCTGGTTGAGTAAAACTCGTCCGGGCGAAGGGGGGGGGGGATATAAATGTAAAATGCCATTGTTAGCTTGAGCAAATTTATATCATATATAGATATGTATAAGGGTAAGAGTTGCGAGCCTTGATCTCGTTTTACTTAGCCTTAGGACTATGTCCTTTCATTTGAGTCTCCGTTTCATTGGAGTTTTTTTTGTAGAAGCACTTGACGCATCTCTATATAAGAGAGGCTATAGGCCATCCCTGTTTAGGTTTATCCTCTTGTTGGGAGGGCCCTCCTTTTGGGTTCTTTGAACCGATAGGGCGCTTTGGAAGCGGCGTTGAACTCCGTTTGCAAGAGTGTGAGTGTGATCTTTTAGCATTGACCTTTAATGGGCATGGCGTTCCCCCCCCCCCCCCCGCTTGTCGGAGTGTGGGCATGGTCCTTTAACCTTATCCCTGTAATTCACTTTCGTAATTTGACCTCGGGGTTTCCCGGATGGTGACTTTGCCTTCATGGTTTAGTGCCAAGGTTACTTCCGCGGTACGCATACCTTGCACCTCCATATGTGGGGGCTTGGACCTCGTGTTAATCACACTCTATGGCTCGTGTATATGAAGATGTGTGTATATGGTTGCCCCCGTAGTGGGCATGCTTCGGACGCTAGGAGGGGGGGGGGTTAACCCTTGTGTGAGTGTAAAACTTGCATATATGAGATTATATATATAGATGTCCCTTATAATGGACGCGTTTGGCGTTCCGGATGCGGGGGATTATCCCTTGAAATGGCTACACTCGGTAGCTCCTGTATGTATCATTACTCCCATAGTGAGTATTTTGATATCTTTACAGGTAAGAGTTTACCCTTGTGCTGATTACACTTGGTAATTGATGAATGTATGAGTGCCCCCGTAGTGGACATGTTGTTGTATGTGAAGGGATACTCCCTGTATTGGCTATTCTTGGTAGCTCACATACAATGCTGCTCCCATAGTGAGCATGCTTTGCATCTCGAGCAGGGATAGTACGTATTGGCTTGTAAGTCGGGATGTTTTCCTTGTGAGAGCTGGTGAGATTCTTCATTGGTGGAGGTTAATAGTCTACTTTCCTTTTACTTTTGCTCCATCCTGATGGTGGAGTCGTGTACGTCTTCAAAGGGGGTCGTTACTCGGTCACTTCTTCCGTGCCCCTAGTTGATGCGTAGTTTGTTGTAGGTGCTTGATTCCTCCATTGACTACCCTAGGTAGCCTTGGGTTTATTTTGTTTGCCCCCTTTTTGTGGGCGTTTGTGATAGACTTTCCCCTAATGAGTATTGATCATCCATGCATGTGTCTTTGCCTCCATAGTGAGCATTGATCTCCATGCACTTTGGGATGTACTCCTGGGTATGTTGTTCTTAACAGCTTGCATAACACCTTATGGGGTGATTAATGGGTTGATGGTTTCTGATGTGTTATTGCTACTTCCTTGAAGTTTCCTCACTTGCTAGTGAGGTAAGCTGGGGGTAATCCTGGGTTGGTTTGGATAGGCATGGCTTGAATTTTGAATGTAGGGAGTTCGAAATTTGGGAAGGTTTGTTCTCGCCTCGCGTGAGGGTGCTGGTTTTGAAGTTGTCATTTTACTTGTATGCGCTCAGTTCTTGTGTTGAAGCTTTTTATCTTTGACGGCGAGTGCTATTATCGTGTTCTCCTTAGAACTGCTTTCTTTTATAGTGTCTTTTGCTTAATCAGACGAGTATCCCGCCTTGCCCCTGTGTAAAGTAATGAATTTATCAATTGCTTAACTCTATGTAGGTTGGGTAAGCGTCCGATTATTAATAGAACTGATGAGCTTTGTAAGGACGTCCTGGCTTCCTTCAGAGAAGGCATGATTGTGAAGATGTTTTCACTTAACCATTCATTTTCCTTTGATAAACTTGTTGAATGCCTTATGTTTGCTTCTTGGCAAGCTAAGTGTTCGTCTAAGAGGGAAGCGAAGACCGAGTTGACTAATGGGAGGGTGTGTTATGAGAAGGCTCCGAAGGTGGAGGTGGTAGCCTTTTTGACGTTATCATGTCTTCCGTATCTTCACGTGATTCTGGCAAAGAAGATGATCCCTCATTGTGAAGGGTGGTTGAGATGATGTTTCTTCTTATTGATATTTATGTTTGGACACTTGGATGTCCATTTCTCTTGTCATGATGCTCTTCTTTTAGGGTATGTGTGGAAAACTTGGTGTATGTTTAGTACACCTTTACTATCAATATGATGTTTTGTAAGGATGACCTATCTGTTTTAGGGCTTATGTTCCTTTTTGTTTTATCTGGTCAGGAAACCCTGTGGGTTTTATATCTATTTATTGTTGGTTGAGTTGTTTATACTTGTAAGACTTACGTCTCTTTTCTTTTATTTTGCCAGAGTGGCCTTATGGGTCTTATGTCCCCTTATTGGAGGTTGGGTTGCTTATACTTGTAAGGCTTACGTCCCTTCCTTTTTGTTGATAGGGTGGCCTTGTGGGTCTTATGTCCCTTTATTGGAGGTTGGTTGTTTATACTTGTAAGGTTTACGTCCCTTCATTATTGTTGGTAAGGTGGCCCTGTGGGTCTTATGTCCCATTATTGGAGGTTGGATTGCTTATACTTGTAAGTCTTACGCCCCTTCCTTTTTGTTGATAGGGTGGCCATGTGGGTCGTATGTCCCTTTATTGGAGGTTGGGTTGCTTATACTTGTAAGACTTACATCCCTTCCTTTTTGTTGATAGGGTGGCCCTGTGGGTCTTAAGTCCCTTTATTGGAGGTTGGATTGCTTATACTTGTAAGACTTACGTCCCTTCTTTTTTATTGATAGGGTGGCCCTGTGGGTCTTATGTCCCTTTATTGGAGGTTGGGTTGCTTATACTTGTAAGACTTACGTCCCTTTCTTTTTGTTGATAGGGTGGCCCTGTGGGTCTTATGTCCCTTTATTGGAGGTTGGGTTGCTTATGTTAGATTACGGGGAGTAATCACTACGGAAACTAAAACCATGGTACATGCTAGTAATTGAAATTACGTAGCGGAAGATTCGCACATACCTCTACAGTTTTCCGTAGTCCCAAGATATTTGCAGGAGGGAGTTCACGATCCTCCGGTCGGCACCTGTAGGGGTTCTTGTGAAGGAAGCCCTACGTGGTATATTCTTTACAGCAAAGCCTCTGATCGATTCTTGGCAATGGACAAATCTCTGGAGTGTTTGCTCGAAATCAAATTGGCACACCCTTGGTGGATATATGGTTCGGCTGAATATGGTGTCTTTGGGGGAGGGTTTTCTCTCAAATCACCACTTAAAGGGAATTGTGATTAACCCTAATAAAACCCCTAACTCCCCGTATATATAGGAGGAGTAAAGTGGACAAAAGTCCACTTTACACGCACCTAAGTTTCGGCCGGCCATGCTAGTATAGCGAGGCCCAATTTTGGGCCTCTCATGTCATTTGAGATTTGGGTCTGGCACAATGTCCTAAAGTGACATGTACATATACATATAATGGACTTCCATTTACGACGCCCATCACCATATGCTTACAACTCCCAATCGCCGGAATGGGAAGGTGCCTGTTAATGTATTGTCGTCCAAATCTGCATCAACATTTCACTCCTTCGATCTAGTCATTTGCTTCCGAATAGTTCATACGAGGTTTGTCGTGCGACCGGCGGACACGACGGGCATCGTGCTACTCATCTATTAGGAGTGTTGTAGCGCCCGCGGAACGTTGATTCCCTTTTCTCCAATCAACCTGTTATACACAACATTTATATCGTGTCGCGCTGTATCCTAGGTCAACTGATAATTCTCCTTTTGCCTAGTTTCCTCATAGGAACACTTCTCCAAGGCATCCGTACAAGTATTCACAACCTTCAACTAATATCCGATTGGTGGCCACCTAGTGAATACAAGAGTCGGTGAATTACAGGTGAACTTGACCATCCCCATCACTCATATCCTTAGTCAAACCCAACCGGTTTTCAAAGATGTGGTCACTGGGCCTTTTTGTTCAGCACTACGCTCGTACGCCGGGAAGCGAACATTGAGCCTGACCTTAGATATAAGTTCCGAGTCCGTGAGGATACTTTGGGTTCCTCTTCATAAGGCTCCCGGGATCAATCACACGCTCAAGGTGAAGAAGTTTGCGCCCGCCAGAATCACGAGGATTCTTTCCTAGCTTAACCGAGCTGTGACCCCGTGGTCGTACGTGTCACACGTAGTATGAAGCACGCGTCGATAGCATACCCGAACGTTTAAGTTCAAAGGAATGGGACATGTCAAATCATGCTATCGCAGATTCTTATCTGGCCCAGAATGTGGATTAATGACGAACAAAGTTGATCACGACGATCTGCAAAACGAAGATCATGTCGAGTTACTTCGACACTAGATGATCGTTTTGCGTAATCATTTTTATCCCCCTGATTCTTAGCCATCCTTGCTTAGTAGACGCCTCCCTCCACCGCAAGACGACCGTAACTGTGTGACGAGGTAAGACCCACATTCGACATAGTTTTGGCAGAGGATTGCGTCCTCCTACGACTTAGTTTATAGACCGAAAATTTGATGTAATCAAAACATTATGACGTCGATTGATCATAAACTCAGTTGCAATTCTTTCGCTTACAAAATGTAACTTTCTAATATCAAAACTTTATCACAGATACACGCCACTTCTAAACCCTACGCAATCCAAGCAGTTTTACATGCTTTTCAAATATCTCCCTGCGTAGTGGTTTAGTTAATGGGTCCGCAATCATGTTATCAGTGGAAAATTATTCCATAGTGATTATATTGTCTTCTACCATAGATTTAACATAAAAATATTGGGTTAAAGGTACTTTTGATACCACATGTTTGACCGAATGTGGCTTTTAGTACTGGATGTTTAGTTTTGTATACTTTTGGTACCAAACGTTTGAAAAAATGTGGATTTTGGTACATCCGTTAGTTGGCCGTTAGTTTTGGCCGTTAAATGACATGTGCAAGTCACGTGATTGACTCTAAACTTTTAATTTTGTTCAGTTTAGTCCCTCAAATATATTCCTAACTTTTATTTTGTTTAACTTAGTCATAACACTTCAAAATCGGATCCAATTAAACCAATCGAATTCAATTGACATAGCCCCATTTGGGTCAAATTTACCCAATTGGAGATAGGTCCCAATTGGGTTCGATTTTGAAGCTTTAGGACTAAATTAAAAAAAAATAAAAGTTATGAATATATTTGAGGGACTAAATTGAACAAAATTAAAAGTTTAGAGTCGATCACGTGACTTGCACATGTCATTTAACGACCAAAACTAACGGCCAACCAACGGATGTACTAAAACCACATTTTTTTCAAACGTCTGGTACCAAAAGTATACAAAACTAAACATCCAGTACTAAAAGCCACATTCGGTCAAACATGTGGTATGAAAAGTACATTTAACCCAAAAATATTTCACATCAATGTGTTTGGTCCTACTATGGTACTTCAGATTCTTTACTGCCGCAATGGCTGCCTGACTGTCAGAGAACTCCTTCACAGGTTCACTCCCGACGTCACCATCAAGCAGCGCAGTAAGAAGCCTTTTCAGCCAGAACGCTTCATGTGCGTTCTTGGAGAGGGCTAAGAATTCCGATTCCATCGTGGACAGCGCAACACATGTTTGCTTCTTGCTCGTCCATGAAATAGCGGCATTAGTAAGGAGAAACACTCCTCATGTGGTGGACTTACAGTCATTTTGATCGTGACCATGGTCGGCGTCACTGTAACCGGTCAATTCTAACTTCCCGCCCTCATAGCACAGTGCGTAGTCGACAGTACCTTTCAGATAACGAATAATTCGTTTTACAGCCTTTAAATGTAAATAGCCAGGATCTGATTGGAAACGTGCTACTAGGCCCACATCGTAATAGATATCCGGACGGGTGCATTGCATGGCGTACATCGAACTACCGACCATGCTTAAATACTCCGCACCCTTCATCTGTTCACGCTCTGCCAGGTTCTTGGGGCTGTCACGTTTTGACAGTGCGCACCCAAACACCACTGGCGTATCCACGAGTTTGACATCCTGTAATCTGAATCTTTTTATCAGTTTGTTGATATAAGCTTCTTGAGACAAACACAATTTCCGGGTAGCCCGATCGCTAGCAATTTTAATGCCCAAGATGTACGTGCCTCTCCCATGTCTTTCATCTCAAATACAGATGCCAACCATGACTTTGACTTGTTTATAAAACTCACATCGTTTGCGGCAATGAGTATGTCGTCCACGTATAAGGTTAAGATGACATACTTATACCCGGAGGTCTTATTATACACGCACGGATCCTCGTGAAGATTCACGAATCCGTTTCTTACGATTTCCTCGTGGAATCTATGGTACCATTGTCGTAGATGGACCTTTGGAGATTACAAACTTTACATTCGTTACCAGGAGTAATGAAACCCTCCGGTTGCTCCACGTAGATCTCATCCTCCAGGTTTCCGTGGAGGAATCCGGTCTTAACATCCATTTGGTGCAGTTCGGGATCGAGTCTTGCGACCAGGACCATGACTGACCCTAACCGTGGTTTTACGCACAGTCAGTGAGTTTGTTTTGTCAAAGTCAACTCCGTGAAATGGGTATATCCTTTCGCATCAACTCGGATTTCGCACCTCTCGACCTTTTCCATCAGCGGTGAGCCTTCTTTCAAGACTCACCTTATCCTTGTGCCCTTGTGGTTAGCAGGTAAATCAACTATAGACTATGATGGCTTTCATTTAAGCGATCTCTCTCTTTTATTATTTTCCTCCATTTATCCACTTGAGGTCTTTCCAATGCTTGCCAATAGTTGTTAGATCGAGGTTTTCACCTTACTCGATAGGATACTTCTTGGAGAAGTTCGATGCCTTTGACTTTCGTCTAGGCTTGGTTAATCCCATCTAGATTCTGATCATTTCTCCCACTCGGAATAATGCTTCTTATCATAGAATCACTTCTATTTGGAACAATTCTCCCACTCGAAACAATGCTTCTTATCGGAGCATCGTTTCATTTGGGAACAAGAGCAGGGCTTGAACCTTGACAATCAACTTTCCTTTGACAACCTCTCGGTCTCGGGGTTTCACTTCCGAGATAAATTCCTTGATCACTAGGATCTGGAACCAAGTCTGGTCGGATCACTCCCACTGGAAACAATGGGTAGTTGAGGTGGTTGTGGCTTTCCTGGTTCAGCAATATGACCATCAGGTTCAACTTGATTCGTCTCAACAGCAACAGTGATTTCGTGTGGTAGGTTTAATTCCTCCCACTGGATTTATTATGAAAATATCCCCATTCTCATTTACCATGTCATTCACTTGAGTTGCTGGTTCAAATCTCTCTCCCACTAGAATTAAGTGGGACCCGATTGTTAGTGATATCATGCTCTGTTTTGGTCATGACTACTCAGATTTAAACTGTCCATGCAATTGGAATATTCGCCCTCTAGTGATGTAAGAGCTCATGTTCGACGACGACCCCATTTTCTGAAGCTTTAAAAAAGTATTTTCTAAGAGTAGATCACCTACTCTTGTCCTAAATACGTGTTTAATGCGCAATTTAATGTTGCATGATGACATGATTTAACTCATCATCATCTTTTAGCTTTTATGGCGGCGTGTCTTACCGATTTTATTGGAACACAATTTACATACATATGAGTCATCTTTTTCATCCTTTAGGGAACACCTGATAGAGTAACTCAAACTGTGCTTCTTGAAGTGTGTTTTAATTGATTTGAATGCCTAGCCTGACTTATCGTTCAAAGCGTATGGAAGGAAAATCGATGTAACTGACTTTATCCTTATTCGTTACAAAACTTATCTCAAGGACTTTATCCCATCTCCGAACTGAGCATCTTGGGTTTTCACCCTATGCGTCAGCTGATACTTTTACAAGGTCGTGGTAGCTTCGAAGCCTACTTCGTACTGATGTAAATGGTATCAATAAGTTTTTTTCCAAAGGAATGCAAACGAAAATTCAGATAATCATTTAGACACTTCATCATTAAATTTGTATTTTGAAACGATGTGTTCCGTCTATCGATGTCCACTTGCGCGTAGCGCTATTTACCGTAGTTTTAACTTTTGGTTAAATTGTTTCATTTCTGAATTTAATTTAATTTATTCCAATCGGTTTCGCACATGATCATTATTACTAACTATTTCATTTCAATGGAGTACTTAATAATAAAATAAGATTTATGACCGGTTGATTCTTAGAACTACGCAATCAATGGATTTTAATGGCATTTTGATTTTACTCAAAGAATTATATGTAGGATAAAATGTATGGAGTTGTTTGATTCAGCTATTTCCAATAGCCTTATTGCTTCGGTTTGCTTACATTTCGGATCGATCTCGTTTCTAGTCGAGTCGATTAATCTTGATAAGCAGAATTCATTTCGAATCGAATGGTAACTAATTTATTCAATAAATCTGAAACAATAATAACCAGAATTCAAACAAAAAATGAAAAATTGGAAAAACCAACATAAACAATACTGGGGTCTCAGATCTCAAACTTGAAGCAGTCACGAAGAAGAATGATGGACAAGTCGTCTTAACCGAGTTGTACCGTGAAGGTACTGATCATCGTTTAGACCTTTTGTTGCCGGGGGTTTCCAAGCATTTTAGCATACCAATGAATCTGTCATTGAATGCCTCAGGTTCTTTCAGAAAGTTTCCTTCTTTATCATCTGCTTCGAATATGTCTATTGTCGTCTTAATCGATTTGATTAGACGTGTGAGCCCTTTTTCGTCAACAAACCATAAAAGGGGAAACATCCTCATTACTTTCCGAGCCCTTGTCCATACGTCTAACTCGTCAGCGGGATCATGAAAGTCTATTACACCGTCATCACTGCATAGAATACTGTAGTATTCTGCCATTAAGGCTCGTGCTTCAGCGGCTTTACCCTTACCGAAGCGAAGGTATATGGCACACCAAAGATGCAATGCGCTGAGTTGTATAAACTCTCATTCTACTTCAGTTGACAGTTGCGAGAGAATTAATTCTAGTGCATTACCATCTTTCCTCAACCTTTTCTTGTTGTTACTTTCATGCAGGTTTACTATTCGTCCAAGCTTATCCTTTTCGCCGTCGGATTGACTTGATCGTCAAGATCCGCAGCGATCAGGAGATCCATAACATTATCTCTCCATGCATCATAATCCATGCCGTCCAGGTTGCGAGGTTCGTAGAACTGTATCAGTTCGCCATGAAAACTAACACATTGATAATCACGCATAATCAGGGAGACAATATCATTTTGAGAAAGAATTGCATACATCAAATATCTATTAAGATGGAATCCGACAAATAATGATTCCTCAGTCATCTAAACCAACCGACCACCAGTAAACCAATGGAAGATGGCTGTGAAAGAGTTCACATTATCGCCGTCTTCCATCAATAGATCAGTATTTTAAAACGATTTTTAATCGCAAATTACCGGAAATGGAATTTTAAAACTAGCATACCTGATCTTGGCTTTCCCAAGGCCCTTTTATTTTGGAAAAATATTCCGATGAATTCACTCATGCATATATAATTCTACTATCCACGTAAATTATCATACGCCAGTAACATTCATCACATAAACCACACTCATGCTTACGCGTCATGCGTCTAATGTTCTGAGGAACTCTTGCTTGCATACACAATTCTACTAACAAGTAAATTATCAAATGCAGCTACATCCTCAACATTCTAGCATACGTGTCAAACATGTAACATTTACATCCATCATACACATTTGGCGACTGGTTTTCGATTTTAAAATAATTTTAAACATTAGGGGCTGATTTGAAATTCATGCTTATATTTAATCATGCAGCATTCTAGACATGAATCCTAGACATTTCCAACCAACACATCATGTCTATCCTAGTGCGCATTCCATATATTTAACCAGTGCTCAGCCCACAATATGCAATATCCAGCTAGCTTGGCTCAGTCAAAACAACATTTCTAATCATGCATAAATATATATATATTGAATAATAAACAATTGAAATTTACCCCACTAATTAATCCAGTCCCAAAAACATGTATCTCCGAGATCCATCCCCATAATCGAAACAAGGCATAAATGTTATCAACCCTTGAGCACTGTGTAGGCCTATTAAGGTTCAAAACATTTGGATTTTAAAACTAGACCTCCCTATTTTAATTGACTTGAATTCGGTTTTGAAAATACAGTCTGGTTCAGTCAATTTCAGTCCGGTTTGGTTCGGGCCAGGAAATCCGGTTTGGTTCGGGCCAGGAAATCAGGTTCGGGTCCGGTCTGGAAAATCCGGTTAAGTTCGGTCCGGTAAAATCCGGTTCGGTCCGGTATTAATTTTAAAATCTGGTTTGGTCTGAACCGGTCCAATAAAAATAGGGTTCGGTTCAACACTTAAAACCGATTCGGTTAGATCCACTTAATTACCTCGGTCCGATCCGACCCGATTAGGTTGAACCGATTAAGAAAATCCGGTTTGGTTTTAATTCGTCCCGGTTTGACATATTGGACCGGCTTAATAATTAAAATATATAAGGTTGGGCCGAAATGTTTACTTGTGGCCCAAGTAGGGTTTTAAAGTCCAAAAATATTTAACTTAGCCACCTAGTAACATTAACAATATAAAATAATTTCCAATATTAATAATATATATATATATATATATATATATATATATATATATATTTCGGACCTAATTAAAACATATATATATATATATATATATATATATATATATATATATTTATTGCCAAGATTCTATCTTTAAGATTAAATCAATCAACAATATATATATATAAATATGTAAAATTCGGCACACACGTATAAATATATATATAATTTATTGTCAATATCTTAAATTGGGAAACAATATATTTTCTCAATCTTTTAGGTAACTAAAATCTATCAATAATATCTTTAACCTATTTAAATATTTATATATATTGATAGTTATATATATTTCTATATATTAATGTGAATCTATCATAATGTCCCCAATTATAGATATATATTGTTACCTAGAATAAAAAAAATAAAATATGGTAAACAATATTATTAAAAATTTCGGCCGAAATTCTCTTACTTGGTGCCTAAGAAATTAAAAAATTTACCTTCTAATTTTAGGGTTTTGGCCGAAATAAACACATAATTGGGAATAAGTGGTCAAAATTCAAGATCAAATTTTAATAAGATCTACAATCAAATGTTTGATTTTGATAAATATCACATTTTTCTTGAAGATCATGAACATCAAATTTCCTAAGAACATCATGAAAATTTCGGACCTACTTAACCATATAAATTTAAAAATTTGAAAATTCCCTTTTTAAAATTTCGGTCTAAAGTTTAAATTTTCAAGAACACCAATTTATCAAAATCATGAACTCCTAACCTGGCTGTGATACCACTGTTAGATTATGGGGAGTAATCACTACGCAAACTAAAACCATGGTACATGCTAGTAATCGAAATTACGCAGCGGAAGATTCGCACATACCTCTACAGTTGTCCGTAGTCCCAAGATCTTTGCAGGAGGGAGTTCACGATCCTCCGGTCGGCACCCGTAGGGGTTCTTGTGAAGGAAACCCTACGTGGTATATTCTTCACAACAAAGCCTCTGATCGATTCTTGGCAATGGACAGATCTCTGGAGTGTTTGCTCGAAAGAAAATTGGCACGCCCTTGGTGGATATATGGTTCGGCAGAATATGGTGTCTCTGGGGGAAGGGTTTTTCTCAAAACACCACTTAAAGGGAATTGTGACCCCTAACTCCCCATATATATAGGAGGAGTAAAGTGGACAAAAGTCCACTTTACCCCCACCTAAGTTTCGGCCGGCCATGCTAGTATAGGGAGGCCCAATTTTGGGCCTCTCATGTCATTTAGGATTTGGGTCTGGCCCAATGTCCTAAAGTGACATGTACCCAATTAACTTAGGTAGCATATACATATAATTGGCTTCCATTTACGGTGCCCATCACCATATGCTTACAACTTATACTTGTAAGGCTTACGACCCTTCCTTTTTGTTGATAGGGTGGCCCTGTGGGTCTTATGTCCTTTATTGGAGATTGGGTTGCTTATACTTGTAAGGCTTACGTCCCTTCCTTTTTGTTGATAGGGTGGCCATGTGGGTCTTATGTCCCTTTATTGGAGGTTGGGTTGTTTATACTTGTAAGGCTTACGTCCCTTCTTTTTTATTGATAGGGTGGCCCTAGGGTCTTATGTCCCTTTAACTTCACTCTTATGCTCTGAAAGAAATTCATTTCATTAGCTCATAAGCCATGCGATATTTACATTTCTTTTAAAGGAAAGTGGAGTCCGTTGATCTTCTTTTTGTAATAATAAACATAATGAATGAAAGTGGATACTCAATTTTTCTTCAAGTGTAAAATTTCTTCAAGTGTTCTTTACTGAAGGTGTTGGTTGATATTTTCCCTTCCGCATCTTCCAGGCGGTATGCATTGATCGCTGGAATGGATGCTATCTTATAAGGGTCTTCCCATTTTTTTGACATCTTGTTTATCTTGTCCAAATGTATGAACTCATTCCTCCTCAATACCATCTCTCCCACATGGAACTGACGTACCTTTACTCGCCTATTGTAGTAACGAGCTGTTGCCAATTGCATTTTTGCTTGTGCCTCTTCTGCCTTCCACCGCCTTTCTTCTGCTATGTCTAGCTCTAGGCGTCTTTCTTCATTATTGCGTTCTTTTTCATATTGTTTTGTTGTTCTATGAGAGGTAATGGCTATCTCTATGGGTGTCACCGCCTCGGATCCATAGACCAAACTGAAGGGTGTTTCCCCTGTCGTTCTCTTTGGGGTTGTGCGCAGTGCCCACAAAATATTGTCCAATTCATCCACCCAATTTCCCCCGAATGCCTCGACTCTTCTTTTTAGCCCTTCTAGGACTATCTTGTTTGCGGACTCCACTTGGCCATTTGTCTGGGCGTGTCTCACTGACCCAAAATGGTGATCAATGGTCAATGTTTTGCAATATGACGCCACCTGACGCCCTTTGAACTGTGGTCCATTGTCACTTATTAGCACTTTTGGAACTCCATATCTTGAGACTATTCTTGTTTGGAGGAATTTGACCACTTGGAATTCTGTTGTTTTTGCTAAGGCCATGGTTTCAATCCACTTTGAGAAGTAGTCTATAGCTACTAGAATGTACCTCATTTGGCTTTTCGACATTGGCAATGGGCCGATCAAATCAATGCCCCATTAGGCGAAGGGCCATGCACTTGTAATTGACATGAGGTTGGATGCTGGTGCGATTATATTCTTCGAGTACCTTTGGCATACATCACATTTTTGTACCACCTCAGTGGCCTCCTTGTTCATTGTTGGCCAGTAGTACCCCTGGTTGAGGGCCTTCCTCACTATTGTCCTTGCCCCCTCGTGGAAGGCTGCCTGTCCTTCATGTAATTCTCTTAGTATCCTACCTGTATCGGGCTCTTCTACACATCCCATGTAGGGTTTGGAATATCCCCTTTTGTATAGTAGGCCATTAATGATGAGGTAGTTGACGGTTAGCCTTTCAACCCTTGCTGCTTTAATTGCCTCTTCTGGTAGTTCTCCCTTGCTCAGGTATTGAATGATCAGTGTCATCCAATTGGGCGCCTCATCAATTGTCATTGCATCAATCGCCATTACTTTGTGCCTATCATAGGCTGGTAGTCGTATTTGTTCCGCAAAATGTACGTCGTTTTCTTATGGGATTCCTAAGGCGAATTTGCATAATGAATCTGGGTCTCCTTTTTGTTCTCTTGGTATGGCTGTGATTTTGAAGGTTTCAAAACCTCCTATTGTTGCTTGCACTTCTTACAAGTATTGCTGCATCTTTGGAGATTTCGCGTTGTAGTTTCCTTTTACTTGGTTCACCACCTATTGGGAGTCACACCTTACTTCTAAGTGTCTTACTCTCATGCCTCTCGTTATTCGCAGACCTGTAAGTAAGGCTTCATACTCTGCCTCATTATTTGTCGCACAGAATGTCAAGGCCATAGCTTAGCGAAACAGGGTTTGTTCTTGTGGTGAAATTATCACGAGCCCTGCCCCTGATCCCTCCTGTTTGGAGGATCCATTTGTGTACATTGTCCATACGTCTTCCTTGTTTCCCCCCTTCTTTTCACTCGGGTGGGTTTTCTTCTATTGTATCCGACTGTGTGCCTGTGAATTCTGCGATGAAATCAGTTAAGGACTGACCCTTTATAGCAGTTCTTGGAGCGAAGTGTATTCTGAACTCTCTCATTTCTACTACCCACTTGACCATCCTCCCTGACACATCCGGTCTTTGGAGTAAGTGTTTCAAAGATTGATTTGTGAGCACGAATATCTCATGTGCATGGAAGTATGGCCTCAGCTTTCTTACTGTGACTATTAAGGCAAATAGATATTTCTCTATTGACACGTAGTTTGCCTCATACTTTGCGAGTTTTTTGCTTACAAAGTATATTGGAAATTGTATATTATTCTCTTCCCTTATTAGTGCTGAGCTGACTGCCGTCTCGTTTACCGAGATGTATAAATATAGCTTCTCCCATGGGACTGGATGTGCTAGGGGCGACAGTGTTCTTATATGTTGCTTGAGTTGTTGGAATGCTTCTTCACATCTAGGCATCCACTCAAACCTCTTGTTTGCTCGCAATATTTCAAAGAAGGGTAATGCCTTATCTCCTATCTTTGAGAGGAAACGATTTAAGGATGCCAACCTCCCATTGAGTTGTTGTACCTCCTTGGGCTTGGTGGGGGACTTCATTTCCTTAAGTGCAAGTAGCTTTTCTGGTTTTGCTTCAATTCCTCTTTGACTTACCATGAAGCCGATGAACTTTCTCGATTGTACTCCAAACACGCATTTTTGCGGGTTTAATCGGACCTGATGGATGCACATCCTTTCAAATGCCATTCGCAGGTTGGCCTCGTGGCTTGACTTTGTTTTGGACTTGACATTATGTCGTCTACGTATGCTTCCATCGTTTTTCCTATCACGTCCCCAAATAGCTTGTTAACCATCATTTGGTATGTTGCCCGCGCATTTATTAAACCAAAAGGCATCACCCTGTAGTGGTAGACCTCACTGTCTGCGTAGAAAGCCGTGTGTGGTGCATCTTCTGGGCACATCTTAATTTGATTATACCCTGAGTATGCATCCATGAGGCTTATTACTTCGTGTCCTGATGTGGCGTCTACTAGCTGGTCTATTCAGGGAAGTGGGTACGCATATTTCGGGCATGCGTTGTTCAAGTCGCGATAGTCAATGCACATTCGCCATCTTCCATTAGCCTTTTTTACCAGTACTGGGTTTGCCACCCATGTTTGGAATCTTATTTCTTGTATGAACTCGGTCTTTAGCAGCTTGCCCACCTCCTCTCAGATTGCAATCTTTTTGGGTTCTCCTAGTGATCGTCTTTTTTGTGTTATTGGTCGCACCAATTCACTGATATTTAGCTTGTGGGAGATCACTTCTTCACTTATCCCTGGCATATCGCTTGGTGACCATGTGAATAGCTCATTGTACTCCTTGAGGAGTGTTATTAATTCTTCTTTATCTCTTTTGGAGAGTGTTGTTCCTAATCGTATTTTCCTGTCTGACTCTTCTATCAACACCTCTTTGATGTCTTCTGCAGGGGCTAGTCTCCCATAATCTTCCATTGGATCTGTGTCAATTAGGAGCACATCTAGTGATGGCTTGTTCATCTCCCCCTTCCATATGTTATTCAAACACATTTGTGCGACCTGTTGGTATCCTTTAACCTCCCCTACTTTGTTTCCTCCTGGGAACTTTAGTACTTGAAATGTTGTTGATGGGATCATACCATACTTGTTTAATGAGGTACGCCCTAGCATTCCATTGTAGCCTTGCAACTTTTCCACTATCACGAAGTTATCGTCAAATGTGAGGTTTGCCTCCTCATCCTCCAATGTCACTGGCTAGGTGATTGTTCCCATTGGGTATGATGCTGCTCCTTGAAAATCGGTGAGTGTACTATATAGAGGCTTCAAATCTTTTTTCTTCACTTCAAGCTTTGTCATTGTGTCAAATGAGTGGATATTCATTGAACTCCCCTCATTAAATAATATCTTTCTCACTTGGTGGTCTTTGATGTCAATTGTTACTACTAATACCTCGTTGTTGGGTAGGTTCAATTTCTTCATATCTTTTCTACTGAAATGGATTTTCCCCAGACGATGCTTCCCTTCCTGTGATTTCGACTTTTCCCATAATTGGGTTGCGTACACTTCTTTTGCATGGTCTGTTTACCTTCTTGAGGCAAAGCCTCCATGAATTCTATTGATCGTCGCTTCTATTGGCAACTTGTCTGTCCTTGGGGTGAGGGAGGTAGCTCTTGGTTAACTACCAATTGTGGTGTTTTAGATCTTGATGGAGTTTTATCCACGGGCTGTTGATCTCTCTTAGGTGGCAGTTGCTCTGGTTCTCCAACACTCCTGGTTCTCCAACTCGTTGAAAGGCTCTACTCCAGAGTCTGATGAATACAACTCACCCATCTCTTCAACCACATGTATTCTTACGTCGCTGTATTCCCCTTGCGGCTTGGCGTTGCTGCATTCACCTTCAACCACAACATTGCTGCATTCCTCTTCACCCATTGCATTGTTGCATCCCCTTCAGAATTTCCTCCACGTAACAGTAAACCCGTTATGAGTTGCAGAGTCATACCACCAATTGTCAAAGTCGTCTTCTTCTTCTTCTTCTTCTTCAAAGTCTTCTTCTTCAAACTAATTCCAAACGTTGGGCTCGGCACCGACACATGTTCTTAGCCGCCATCTTCACCTTCTTTAGGGTAATGCCTTCATCATCTTCTAGGAATATTGATTGACCCCATTCATGCCTAAGATCCCATGAGTTCACATTGAAGGTTCATTTGTATCGAAACAATATGGCCACTATTTTCATAAGTAATTTGTACAAAATGAATTAGCACATATACATATTTACGCTGTATACATTTTCTGGCATTGAAACCTATATAAAAATTAGTTAATTCTAAATTGTAACATATTTATGCATATACATAGTGTAAGACAATCAAATATATTTACGGTCTTTGCTTTCTAACATAGTAAATATATTGTAAACAACAATACTAATTCAAATATATTCACACAAATTACTTAAGATACGTACATATCTAAATTCATTTGTAATCATATATGTATTTTGCAAATTTTACACAACAATACTAATTCAAATATATTTACACATCTTACTTAATATACGTACATATCTAAATTTATTTGTAATCATATATGTATTTTGCAAACTTTACGCATTATACTTTCTAGCATTGTAACTTATTTACGCATCTTAATTCCTACCATTCAATAACTATTTGCATTCTAAAATATTTATGCACAATTCTACTAGCATTCTAAACTTATATACACATATATTATAAATATACGATTAGAAATTAAGATACATTACCTTAGTATGGGTGTGGTGGTGGAAGTTATACTTTCGGCTAAAAAATGTGTGCAAAGCAGATATATTTGTAAAATGGCTTAACGTTTAGAACTTACTGTAATTTTTTTCGTAAGTTTGTATATATAAGAAGCTACTAGGCTATTCCAGTAGCGCGGTACCTTTTGGGAACAACGCGGTGCTTTTAAGTCGTGTCTGACGACACAGTTGTCAGACCAACAACTAACGGTCAATTTGACTGTTAGTTCACCGCGCTACTCCGAACAACGCGGTGGTTAAAAAGCTAACGTTCAAAGAACTGAACGTTAGCCCAACGCCCGGTCGGGAATAGCGTTATCCTAAATATTGTTGTAATTTACTACGTTACTCCCAACTGGCGCGGTAAGGTATTTTAGTAAACAGAAGTAAACATTAGTTGTATGTAAATATGTGTTTTATAGTTACAAAAAGTAGTTATTTTGGTTCTAGGCTTCTAGCTATTCGAACCAGACCTGGCTTAGGCTCAAATCACTAAGGATGAGACTTTTTATTTTTGTTATATCTAATAAGTCGAAATATTTCCATTTATTTTGTTATAATTATCTTTTATTTAAGTGATAATCAACATTAAATGTCACCGAAAATTTCGACTACATCGTATTTATTAATTCAACGCGATCATAATTACTATATTATTCAACATAACTACCTAATTATTTGGCAAATCAAACTAACTACCGAATTAAATTAAAGTGTAATTAATTAATTGAAGCACATTTAATTGCTAAGAGCAACCATGTAATATAGTGTAACAAGAGGTTAATGTTCAAACTCCACTAGTGACTATAAGAATGAAAAAATATTCATGACTAGTACTTAACCCATTACCAAAAAAAAATTGCTAGCACTTACCATTATAGTTCCTAGTTTTAGTATTATAGTGATAATTTATTATTGTAGATAGTTCATAATATGATTTACTGTTGGTTCGTACTGGTAATAATTAAATGGTAATTCAAAATTACAATAGGAGTTTCTAGATTCACGATAAGAGTTCGTAGTTTCAATATTTGCTATTTGCCACTAGAAGTGGCTAGGGTTGCAAATGTTACATTTTTAATGAAATTTTACTTGAGCAAAAAAAAAAAAAATGGAACAGTTCGTAAAGTCATATTACTATTTATGTTGATTTCTACTTTTTAATATTGTTTATTCAATCATCTTTTATCTCTTTAATTGTTTGTATATATATTAGATAATTCTTCGTATTTCATATAATAACACGAAGTAATCAGTAATTTTTAAACGTAGAATTATTTTTAAATGTGTACAATTATTTATAAATGTGAAACCCTATGTAAACGGAATTAGACTTTAATATCATGATAAATTCCATACTAAGTCGAATCAAAACCAACATGCGTATAGAATGAGGTATATAACTAACGGTAGGACTAGGACTGCAAATATATCCTAAACACCCACCCAGCCAGAAATGATAGGTCAACTAACTGCAGATGGACGGAGATGTCAAAGTTAGGGCATGCATTCAATATAATGTCGTCAAGTCGCGGCCATTCAATGAGCGAGCGAGCATTCCACATTGTCTTCACCAACTAAGAAGAAAGATTATAGCCATGAAAAGGAAGTAGATTGTCTTACTTTGCCTGTTAGGGAATAAGACGTACGCCTTAACCAATTTTTTTTTTACTTTTTTTCATTTTCAATGCCGCTCCCGGGAATCGAACCCTCGGCTCTGATACCACTGTTAGGGAATAAGACGTACGCCTTAACCAACTGTCCCATAAGTTCGAACTTGTGAGTGAAGACTTTCGGTATACACTTAATCTCTTTGTAGGTATTCCTTTTTATACCCAACATTGCCGGCTTCATAAATTGAATTCATTTTTTTTTTCTAATGTCCACTTACAAAAACAGAAATGCCTGCCAACAAAACAAAAGACTGTTAGATTGATGAACAGTAGAGTTGTCGAACACATTGTTAATTTTTTTGTGTGTATGTGTCACTACTTATTACTTTTGTGCCACTATTTCTTACTTTTGTTTCACTGACACGTCATTATTTAACCTAAAATTGAATGTAAAAATAGAGTAATTAGTGATTAATAAATATTGTGCTATTTATGTTGAAAAATGGGCTACATGTATTGTATTATTAAAGGACAAAAGTTGGGCTAATTTTTGGATTGGGCCTTAACTTGATTATAGCCCATAGTGTGAATGAATTGGTGGTGGTGAGTGAATTGGTGATACCTTAGTTCTACACTGAAATTTCCAAGACAATTTGGACGATGATTTTTTATTTCATAAGAGTGTAAGAATGTACTATCTACTATATTATATTAATTCGGTATCGGAAGCCCTCAGGCCGACACGTGGACAGTCCATGCAGTTACCGTTTCCTAATTTAATCGGGATTCTCTAAATTTAGATACATAATATTGGTTGATTGAAAATTAAGAAGTTTTTTTTTCTCCTAATTTGACCTTTACGCAATTTAAAGAAAAAAATTAATTAAAAGTTTCCTTTTAAATTAATTATCTATACAGTTTGGTTCCGGAAGACCGTAGGCCGCCACGTAAGCTAGAATTAATAATTAAATATAAATTAAACTTATTGTATTATTAGTAAACGGGGAGGCAATTAAAAAGAAAGACTATATGGAGCAATACGACACGTGGACAGTCCATGCAGTTACCGTTTCCTAATTTAATCGGGATTCTCTAAATTTAGATACATAATATTGGTTGATTGAAAATTAAGAAGTTTTTTTTTCTCCTAATTTGACCTTTACGCAATTTAAAGAAAAAAATTAATTAAAAGTTTCCTTTTAAATTAATTATCTATACAGTTTGGTTCCGGAAGACCGTAGGCCGCCACGTAAGCTAGAATTAATAATTAAATATAAATTAAACTTATTGTATTATTAGTAAACGGGGAGGCAATTAAAAAGAAAGACTATATGGAGCAATACGACACGTGGACAGTCCATGCAGTTACCGTTTCCTAATTTAATCGGGATTCTCTAAATTTAGATACATAATATTGGTTGATTGAAAATTAAGAAGTTTTTTTTTCTCCTAATTTGACCTTTACGCAATTTAAAGAAAAAAATTAATTAAAAGTTTCCTTTTAAATTAATTATCTATACAGTTTGGTTCCGGAAGACCGTAGGCCGCCACGTAAGCTAGAATTAATAATTAAATATAAATTAAACTTATTAGTAAACGGGGAGGCAATTAAAAAGAAAGACTATATGGAGCAATACAATTAAAGCAATATAATAAAATTATATGTGATTGTATATATATTTCTAAACATATGACAAACTATGAATCAACAAAACCCTTAAATCTAATCACCCCACGAAGAGAAAGCGAGACAAATATGATTCCTCTCCTTTATTATATATAAAAGACTCTCTTCGTATGAATCTATCTCATCAAGCCCCCCCATTCTTCATGAAACCCTAAACCCGAAATCAATCACTGAAATATTAACGTCATGGAATTCAACACCGACACGAACATCGATACATGCGTCCAGGGCTTACCGGCAGCTCCGATGAGTACCCAAAACTCTCCACGTTATCAACGAGACCGAACAAGAGAGGCTTCTACGAGAAAGACGAAGAAACTGCTCCTGATTAGGGCTTACCGGAAAAACAATGCGAAAAAATTCGATGCTACGACGTACGTTAAGGTGAGCATAGATGGGGCCCTGACTATGAACAATTTTTCATTCCCTGACCTCTGGTTAAGGGATGAGGCGTTTAAACCTCATACTTATATGATATCTTTTATATATTTTGCAATCAGTTATACTAATTGGAAATTAATATTACATTTGGCATGGATCATGTCTCGGTCCACCTCAAATTTCTCTTTTCTAATTCCAAGAGCCACAAGTCGCGGCTCAGAGGTATGTCCGATCTGGCGATCTTACTACTAATTTTTGAGGATCTTGACAACGTTTGGTATTATCACCTAAATTCGTCTTACCCTACTATTAACATTTAATATAATAGTTAGAACTAACCTATGTCTCTAAATCGTAACCTTGCGCCTCTGATTCCATGTCATTACTACAGGTTACCAATCAATGTGGCCGGTGTAATTTTTTGTATATGAACTATTGCATATGGAAGAAATTTTTTACTTAGCCATGCATATAATTTTAGATCACTCATTAGTAAAGCAACGAATTATTTTTTAATGATAAAGAACGTTCTTGGATTAAAAAACACTCAATCTCAAAGTAATTTTTTTTAATGAATTGTTCTTATTGGTGTAAATATTATTTTTATTTGAGACCATATTTTGTTTTTCTTTTGCAGCTGATGACTCGAGAAGACTATCAACATGATCCACTGCCCCACTTTGCTCCCCCGGTACTTATGCAAATAATAATTGAGAAATATAATTTAATTATTTTCATCCAATTAACAATTGGGGCGAGAGCTAACATGAGGTAAGGTAAGGCTATAAAAAAAATCATATCATATTCATATACATATACATAGCTAAAAAAATATTAATTTATAAAATATTAATTTATTTATTTAAATGTTTGCTAATTTAAAAATTAACTACAAAAATTAAGTATTTTAACATATTTATTTAAATATATTTTTACTTGAACGGTGCGCGGAGTATATCCTAAATAAATTATATATCTATTATCAATAATGTTACCTTTTTAAACCTTTTAAGGCTAAACTCAATTTTGTTTAGTTCTTTTTTCTTACCCGCGCGGTGCACGGGGTTAGCCTCTAGTACTATTTAAGACGCTTTCTCCATATACTTATATATCATTACGAAACGATGCCGCATTCTCAATATAGTAATTTAAAACAAAAATAGAAAGTTTGTTAGGATATATATATATATATATTAATTAAAATACAAAAATGTGTAACCTACTAACAAATTTAACTAAGAGAAAAAAATGTTGCCTTTTAACTTTTTGGAAATTTACAATTTGCATCCAATACTTTATGAAATTTTATTATAGATTGTAATATATATTATATACATGTATGTATAGAGAGCTTGATAAAGAAGCAAACCAAAGGTACGTACTATCAAGTTTGGCGTCTATCCAAACGAGGTGTTTAGTGTTCACATACATTAGGGGTGGCAATTCTTGCTATCGTGCGTGCTATCGTGCGTGTCAATAATCGTGTCGTGCTAAACTTACTGAACACGAACACGTACGGTAAGCTTATCGTGCCACGTTTTACAAACACGAACACGGCACGGATGATTTCGTGCGTGTTCGTGTCGTGCTATCGTGTTGTGAAAGGATATATAGTTGTACATCCCGAAACGAGATCTTTAAGCAAAAAAAAAATAATAATAAACTTTATATATATTAAAAAAAAAAACTATGATTAGTATGTCAATATTCATAAGTTAATAATATAGAGTATAAAACACTAAAAATTAAATCACTAACTGAAGTTTTTAAAGGTAATAAATAAGATTTGTTTAAAAAATACTTAAGAATTAGTCTTAGTAGCACAACTTTATCGTGCTATCGTGCGTGTCGTGTTATGATACTCAAACACGAACACGACACGGAAGTTATATCGTGTTATCGTATTCGTGCTATCGTGTTATCGTTCTACTATATGCTAGCACGAACACGGTTTTTTCCGTGCGTGTTCGTGTCGTGCTATCGTGTCGTGTCACAAATTGCTAGCCCTAACATACATTGCACTGAATACATGCATATGGAAGATCTCACCGATTCACTTAAGATTGTGACGGTTGGGCCAAATTTGAAAAGGTTTTATGAAGTATAAATAAATAGGTTTGGATGTTAGGCCATTTGATCATCTAAAAGTCAATTAATATCAAGTAGCACTACAAGAAAAGAAATGTTTACCTATAAATGAAATTGTGTATGAAATCTGTATTAGATGACTCGTTAATATTGGACTTCAGACCGATGTGGTCGGTATGAAATACATAAGATGGTAATCGGCATTTAAATTATTGACTGGAATTATCGGTCAGTAAAATTTGTTGACCGACCAAATCCGTCAACAATCGGTATAAACATGAAATTGGTATTACTTTTTTTTGACTGATTTAATAACGACGTATCACTATCTGCAGCGCCTGTGAGTATATGTTGACGCCATATAGACTCTTGAAATCAAAAGAATGATTTTTATGAAGGGTTAAAGGTACTTTTGGTGCCACATGTTTGACCTATGTAGGTTTTTGGTGTCATATGTTTCATTTTGTAGGCTTTTGGTGCCATATGTTTGAGAGGTTGTATGTTTTTGGTATTTCCGTTAGTCAACAGTTAGTTTGACCGTTAAATACTTTTATTTTATTCAATTTAGTCCTCAAATTTATATTTCTAAAATTTAATATTTACAATTTAGTCCATATTGTTTGCTCAAGTCACCGTCCACGGCCGCCGACTACCACCCACCACCTCCAAGGCCGCAGACCGCCACAAAACGTATTATCTGAATTAATGTTAGGAGACTGCCTGGACAGATTTTTTTTTACTGGGTGGGCTAGATCTCAGAGTGTAGTATAATTATCATCTGTTCCGAGTCAACTCGTTATTTATATGCACAATAATATAGGCTATAAAAAAATGACATTAGGCATAGAAAAGGCTTATCCAATTTCGAAAAGCATGAATGTCGTAAATACTATTTAAGGTAAATAATCTACAAACTGTCTGAAATTTGCTTTATGTGAGATTTTGGTTTCTGAAGCTTAAAATGTTGATATGGAATGTTTGAAGTTTCAATATTGTTGAATTTGGTTTTCCATCCAAATTTGTTGTCAAATTTGACATAATGATGTGAAATGTCAAAATTGCCCTCTTATACTATTTTGTTTATTTTAATAGATGATTCGCCCAAACATGAATTGATGAACTTACCCCTGGAGTCAAATTAAAACACACATGTGCTGAAGTCACGTGCCTTGATACAATCAAAGGAAGAAGAAGGAGTTCTGTTGTAGAAGGGAACATAGAAAGAACATATCGAACTGGAGGGGAAAATAATTTGGGTTCTTCAGCTCGATGGAGAAGATGGACATGTGTTCGTCCGACTCGACCAAACTGAGTCGTTCGACTTCGTGGCGGAATGCAGCCTGTAGCATGGAAAAGCCCCTTTACTGTGAGCATGGCGACTTGGCTATTGTGGGAACTTCGTATACATCTAGAAACTTCGGTTGAAGATTCTATAGGTGCCTGTTTTACAATGTAAGGTTTCGTAATATCTAATTGGGGCTGGGTGTAGGTGGAATACCTTCAATTACGACCAATTAAGCTGAATTGTACCTCAATTTCTAAGAAAATATTCAATTTTCGTTGAATTGGGAAAATTTATTGTTCAACCAAACCCTAGCCCTAATTATTCGGATATTGTATTCAATTTTAGTGCAACAATGATGAATTAAAGTATACATTTGTTAAAAATAGCAGTAATTGTTGGATAATTTTGTTTAATTTGATTGTACTCTTGTTTCTTGTTGCGGTTGGGGAAGAAGGATGGTTGATGTAGATTTTTTGAATGGGTTCCAGAAGAATTGTGTTCTCATTCAAGTAGGATGGCAGTAGCGGCGCAGAGAATGCTTGCTGAAGCCGATGCAAAACTGATCCGATTTGGAAGAACTTATCGGGTTTTCATTTTCTGCTTATGTCTTGCAGTAATAGCAGCTTTATTTGTAAGGAAACTGTACCTCTAAGTGTAATGATTGTATTGTAGGTGACAATTGTAAGTTTGTGAACTACTTGTGTTGTTTGGTTTTGGTGTCTGAATTTTGTAATCTGTTGAATAACAATGTTTGGAAGTTCTATTGTTATTGACATAGAGTGTATAGAGTTTAAGTGATGTTGATTTTGAGTGTCTGAAAGTTTGAAGTTGTAGAAATGTACTATCTGAATTAGCAATATTGTTGGTTTTAGGATTCTGAAAACACATATACAATATTCATACACATTGAAAAAACCAAATAGCACTAACATACATATTCAAAATAGTTTTACCTGCAACAGTCCCGTCTACTGCGCATGTTTCCTTATGTTCTTCCTGGTATCATATTATATAGGTTAAAGGTACTTTTGGTGCCACATGTTTGACCTATGTAGGTTTTTGGTGTCATATGTTTCATTTTGTAGGCTTTTGGTGCCATATGTTTGAGAGGTTGTATGCTTTTGGTATTTCCGTTAGTCAACAGTTAGTTTGACCGTTAAATACTTTTATTTTATTCAATTTAGTCCTCAAATTTGTATTTCCAAAATTTAATATTTACAATTTAGTCCATATTGTTTGCTCAAGTCACCGTCCACGGCCGCCGACCACCACCCACCACCTCCAAGGCCGCCGACCGCCACAAAACGGGCCGGCCACCACCCCATGGCACCGGCCACCACCGCTTGGGGCCGAAAACCACCCCAATTGGTGGTGGCTACAGCCCCAATCGAGGCCGGCCACCACCAGTGGTGGTGGCTATAGCCCCAATCGGGGCCGGCCACCACCAATTGTTGGTGGGTACAGCCCCAATCGGGGCTGGCCACCTCCAATTGGGGCCGCCGGCCCCGATTGGAACCCTCTGTGGCCCCAATCGGGACCGGCGGCCCCAATTGGTGGTGGCCAGCCCCGATTGGGGCTGTACCCACCACCAATTGGTGGTGGCCGGCCCCGATTGGGGCTGTACCCACCACCAATTGGTGGTGGCCGGCCCCGACTGGGACCGTAGCCACCACCACTGGTGGTGACCGGCCCCGATTGGGGCTGTAGCCACCACCAATTGGTGGTGGCCGGCCCCAATTAAGGTGGCCACCACCAATTGGGGCCGGCCACCACCAATTGGGGTGGTTTTCGGCCCCAAGCGGTGGTGGCCGGTGCCGTGGGGTGGTGGCCGGCCCGTTTTGTGGCGGTCGGCGGCCTTGGAGGTGGTGAGTGGTGGTCGGCGGCCTTGGACGGTGACTTGAGCAAAAATATGGACTAAATTGTAAATATTAAATTTTAGAAATATAAATTTGAGGACTAAATTGAATAAAATAAAAGTATTTAACGGTCAAACTAACTGTTGACTAACGGAAATACCAAAAACATACAACCTCTCAAACATATGGCACCAAAAGCCTACAAAATGAAACATATGGCATCAAAAACCTACACAGGTCAAACATGTGGCACCAAAAGTACCTTTAACCCTATTATATATCAGTTATCTTCTCTTCCCCGCAACAATTTCTTTCCTCTTCTTTTTTTCCTTATCCTTCTCTATCTTAGCTGTCTCATTGACAACTTGCTCCCACATCTTGGTATCACCCCGTACGGGCTCACTATCTTCTGCAATGTCATCTTCTTCTTCTTCTCCTTCTTCTTCTTCGATGTCGAGTGCATCATAGGTGATGACACTTCATCTATGGGTGCATATGAATCTGCATGGATCGGATGTGTAGGAATTTCTGCATCCCTTACTGCTTGCCTCTGTATATCCGTTTTTACATCCAATTCCTCTGCCAGTTTACCAAATCTCGATTCAGCTCCTCCATACATCATCAACTCAGTTGTACTAAGAATTTATTCACCTCTACAACAGGTCTTCGTATACTCCCTTCAACGTTACCCGTCCCAAGACTTGCAAAGCCAAGTACGTTGCTCCTCACCATGTACAGCTGCATCATGGACCCTCTAGGATGGATGTTTAACACTTCCTCCCAGTCAGAGTTAAACATGATCAACTTTAAAGTAATATTTCCTTGCACATACTTCCGATAATGTCAGTGCTCCTACTGGAGGTACCCATACTTCGCCATCAACTTCTTGAGTAGCTCCAAGTAATGGTAGGATCTGCGAATCTCGAAGTAGTCAAGTTCGCCTATGTACTTCCTTAGGGTCCCACTGCCTTCAACTATGAAGGCACCATGGTGATTTATCTCCACCATGATGGGATAATCATCCACAACTTCAGCCATTGTTCACAAACCTGCACGTCAAAAGTCTTCATAGTTTTAGGTGTCTTACATTTACAAGTTGTTAGAAAAAAAAGGTCTGAAAGATTCAATCATGTTGGTTTTTGGTGTCTGACAAATCTAAACCGTGAAAAAAGAAAGTCTGAAAGTATGTTCTTGTTGATTTTAGGTGTCTGCTAACTAACACTATCAAATCATACTCAAGTTTTCGATGTATCAACCGAAAAACTATCAAATGTGTACTTTAATCAAGTACCTGGAATCTTCTAATACATTACAAACTACTTCAATTTAATTTTGAAAATGTCAATTACCCCAATTCGGTGGAACCTTACAAATAGTGAATTATTGCATCAACTGTCCATTTTCCAACCTTTAATACGTCAAACATCACCACGGCTGCTACTTGGGTTAAAACACCTATTGGTAAGATGAAAATCAATTGTCATGGCGCATGGGTGGCAGCAACGAAGAGAAGCGGGATAGGGGTCGTGGCAAGGGACTTCAATAATCGACAGACATTATAGATTCTTTCCTGACATGAGTGTAGCCAATATCGAAGCAAAAGATATCCTCATGGGAGTTCAACTTGCGGTCAATAACGAATGAAAATCGGTGATTATAGAATCCGATTCAGAGTATGTAATCAACCATATCCGGGGCACCGCGGTGACCAACGATTGGAAGCTAAGTAACACAGTGTCTACCATTCGAAGACTGGCTCAACAAATACCGGATATCTCATGGTTTTTGTTCGGCGAAGCGCAAACCGTTGCGCAAACTGGATAGCTTTGCAATCCAGAAAGGAGATGTGTCCGATTAATTGAGTTTCCTGAACCCTCATCTTCTCTTTCTTCTATTATGTTATTAGACTGTAATGCAGATTAAGTTTGCTATTACTTAATAAAGTTTTATTCATGGAAAAAAAAAATGTCAAACATCTCCACAAAACCAACTTCATTAAGTGAAATTGAACAATTTCTTATTAAAGTTACAATTTTTTTCCTTAGTTCCGTCAACACTTCAAACCAACAATTGTTCAAGTTTCAGTTTTTTTTTTCCTTCTAATGTCTATGATATCTCCAAAATAAAAGTTGTACTACAATCCTAAACCAAATGGTGAACAGATCGTCCATGCAAAATCTTACATTTACACAAATACAACTTCAATTTTCACATAATGAACAAACCAACCACTGATTTCAACAAAAAGAAGTAACTTTCGGAAACTAACAAACATACCAAAGATAAACCGAGCAAACAAAACCCGATTGAACTTCCCCTACAATCTAGAGTGGCGTCACCTTCCCGGAAGTGAAAACTCAACAGACCGCCTTCTTTTCACAGGAAATCTCTTGTTAAACTCGCCGAAACTTGCTGCATATCGCCGGTAAAAGCCGAAGGACAAAACCCTAATTTCTTCATCTACAGTTTTTTGAGGGAAATTGGAAAATAGATTGAGGGAGTGGGAAGCTGTGATCGACAAGGCAACATAGGAGAAGAAGAAGAGACGCGCTGGTTCTTTTTTTAGCACCAGTGGTATTCATCGTCTCATCCCGGCACGTGATGGGCACACAGAGACGATTGAGCAGTTTTGGGTTTTAGTTTGTAGTGGCACACGTGGCAAGCACGTGACACAATTATGTTACATTTAACTGCAAGTTTACACGGAGACAACAAATTTCAACAAAATTGAAACTTCAGATATTCTATATCAACATTTTAAATTCCAGACACCAAAATTTCACATGAGGCAAACTACATACACTTTATAGGTTTTTAACCCTACTAATTATGCTGGAGGATTAAAAACTCTTATGCCTGTCACATATGCATGTCTCTCTATCAATTTTAAGTACTATAAGTACACCTTTTAAGCCTCCATTATTGATGGACGAACTCTCCAAGCCTAACCTTTTTTTTTTGTCATCAGGATAGTAAAACATAAAGCATAGTTTTTTTTTTTATTCCGTCATGCATAAAGCAGAATTGTTACCACTATCAATCAATAAGAAGGGACAAGTAGGATCAACGTACAAACTTAACCAAAATACATAGGTTCCTTTCCGAACATTTTTATAAAAATAGCTTAATTATTTATTAGTCAATGAAGATTTACATGCATTTTTTACTAAGAAAAGTAAAAATGGAAAAGTGAGTAAAAACATGGATGGATCTAACCACAAATTGTGCATCCAATTTTAAATTTTCAAACAAATACAAACCATGCATTTCTACTACTCTCCTTAATTAGTTGTTCTCTTTAACTCACTCCATTACCATCCAATCCCAAACGCAGGGTTTCTCTACAACTAATAGAGAAGTCCTTTCTTTCGTTCTTGAGAATCAATCAATCATATTAATTAACCGCAAAAACAAGAAGCAACAACAAAACATGGCATGCCATCTTGTTACCTTGGCTCTTGTTGCCCTTGTTGTGGTAGGCCAGTCCGTCTCGGCCGAACCACCTGCCTCCTCCCCCAGCGCTGCTGGAGCCCCAAGTGAAACCTCCGCCTCTCCAGGTTCTTCATCTTCCCCCACGTCAGCAACTCCGGCCAGTACCCCTGAGGCTTCTACATCTCCCACGGCCGCCCCTGGATCCGCTGCTTCACCTGCCTCCAGCGGCCCTACCGCCTCCGGGCCAGCTTCTGGCCCTACCGCCTCTGGCCCTGCCGCCTCCGGGCCCGCAGCTTCTGACGCTTCCGCTTCTGCATCCTCTCCCGTTTCTGCATCTCCGGAAGGTTCTCCACTTTCCTCCGCCGAGGGCCCGGGGTCGGCCGCCCCAGAAGCTCTTCTCGCATCACCTCCCTCACCGGGAAGCGAAGCCTCGGTGGCTCCAGCGGCTGATGCTGCGGCTGGAGAGGCTCCAGCTGCGAAGGCACCTGCTCCCAGTGGGACGTCAACCTTGAAATTATCTGCGGTGGTTACCGCCCTCGGGTTATGTGTCGTCTTCTTCTAAAATATAAACCCTAGGAGCTTCTTTTGTTGGAGGGGCGATCGATCTGTTATTTAAAGTAGAAAGTCTCCCATAATAAAGATCGGCACAAGTTGGCTTCTTCTTATTCTTCCATTTTCGTGCAATATTTTTGTAGGAGCACATAGAGCGCCATTCGCTCACAATATTTGAATAAATGAGCTCTTAAAACTATTCTCTAACCGTTACAACAATGAAGAAGGGATCTATTTACTCAATACATACAAAGTTAAAAAAATAATATTTTTTTAGAAAGTTGCATCTCTGTATTTTGCAACTTTATATGCAATGATTCTAACGTTCTCACCTCGAAATCGTGGAAACAATATTTATTGTATAAAATAAATTCGTAAGACAGCTTATAATAATACCCTACTCAAAGTTCTGGAACTAGTTGGTATTTCCCGCCACTGTTCCCACGGCTATATTTCCCGCCAACCAACTTATATATGTCTCTCATTTTTGGATCTACGACTGCTGGATTTCAATTGTGGGTTTGATGTTTACCCAAAATAAAATGTTGGTTTGATTGATTTAGCCCATAATTATAAAGCAAACATGCATATCCTATTATCTGTGTTATCTGCTTAGTGCCTATACTTTAGGTTAATTATAATAACTAGCAAATTGATACATGTGTAAGTATATGGTGATGGACGCCGTAAATGGAAGCTCATTATATGTATATGTTACCTAAGACAATTTGATAAATGTCATGTTAGGACACTGGGCCAGACCCAAATCTCAATTGACGTGAGAGGCCCAAAATTGGGCCCCCCTTATACAACATGAGTCGGTCGAACTATGTAGGGGCAAAGTGTAATTTTGTCAACGTTGCTCCTCCTATATATATAGGGTGTTTGGGGTTTTATTAAGGTTAATCATAATTCCTCTCTAGTGGTGATTTGGGAGAAAACCCTCCCCCCATAACCACATAGTTTCGGCTGAACCTACTACCTCACCAAGGGTGTGCCAATTTGCCTTCGAGCAAAAACTCCGGAGATCCATCCCTGTCAAGAATCGATCAGAGACTTTGCTGTAGAGAATATACCGTGTAGGGCTTCCTTAACAAGAACCTCTACGGGTGCCGACCGGAGGACCGTGAACTTCCTGCTGCAGATCTTGGGACTACGGACTATGTCTGAGGTATGTGCGAATCTTCCGCTGCGTAATATCGATTACTGGCATGTACCATGTTTATAGTATCCATAATGATTACTCCTCATAATCTAACAGTGGTATCATAGTCTGTGTTAGGAATTCATAATTTTGATTCTTGAAAATATGATTTTGGACGAAAATTTATGGTGGAAAATTAAAAATTTTTGAAATTATTTTAATTGGGTAGTACCGAAATTTTCATGATGTTCTTGCTAAATTTCATGTTCATGATCTTCAAGAAAAATGTGACCTTTATCAAAATCAAACATTAGATTGTAGATCTTAGTGATATTTGATCTTGAAATTTGACCACTTGTTTCCAATTTGGTGTTTTTGGCCGAACCCTAAGCTAAATTACAAGGTAAAATTTTTAATTTCTTAGGCACCAAGTTGTTAGATTACGGGGAGTAATCACTACGGATACTTAAAACAATGTACATGCTAGTAATCAGAATTACGCAACGGATGATTCGCACATACCTTTAAGATGATCCGTAGACCCAAGATATCTTCTCAGGTGAAAGTTCACGATCCTCCGGTCGGGACCCGTAGAGGTTCTTGTTAGAGAAGCCCTACGCGGTACAAGCTCCACATCAAAGCCTCTGATCGATTCTTGGCACGGGGACAGATCTCTGGAGTGTTTGCTTGGAAAGCAAATTGGCACACCCTTGGGTGACTATAGGTTCGGTCGAAACACTGTGTGGGGTAGATGACTTTTCTCTCTAAAACACTCTAATGAGGGAATAGTGATTAACCCTAAAAATTCCCTAACACCATGTATTTATAGGAGGAGCAAAGTGGACAAAAGTCCACTTTGCCCATACCTAGGTATTTTGGCCGGCTATGCATAGGGGAGGCCCATAATTTGGGCCTCTCATGTCAATTGGGATTTGGGTCTAGCCCAATTACCCTAATGTGACATTTACCTAATTTCTTTAGGTAAACTATACATATCATGGGCTACCAATTACCGCCCATTACCGTATGCTTACAGGTCTCACTCGCCGGAATGGGAGGGTGCCTATTAATGTATCGTCGTCCAAATCTACATCAATATTTCAATCCTTCGATCTGCTCCTTGCTTCCGAATAGTTCATACGAGGTTTGCCGTGCGACCGGCTGATACGACGGGGATCGTGCTACTCATCTGTTAGGAGTACTGTAGCGCCCGCGTAACGTTGATTCCCTTTTATCCAATCAACCTGTTATAAAAAATATGTATATTGTACCGCGCTAAGGAAAATTACAACGATCCTAGAGCACTCAACTAAGGCCGTGACCGTCTTAAATCTTCTTTAAACACGGGGCAAGGAAAATTACGACGTTCCTCGAGCACTCGATAAAGGCCGGGATCATCACGAAGGTACATTTCGCAACTCGCTTGGGTGATATTCCGCTAAAAATAGAGTCAAGAAAAGGTGAAAACATTCCTTGACTCGGGGGCAAATGGTGGATATACGCCCAATCTATCACTAATTGGACCCGAGAAATGGGCCATAACCGGATATAATTCGAAACTTGGAACACGGACACCCGGGCCCATCATATAGGCCCGAAAAATAACCCGAGTGGCGAAATCCACCCGGGAAGACCCCGGGTGGAAAATATCACCCGGGGGGGCAACCCAAGCAAGGGACCCTTGCTTGGGTTACCCGAGCAAGGACCCCCTTGCTCGGGTGACCCGAGCGAGATCTTGGGGGTACCCCGACCGGGTACCCCTCCCCTTCCGTCCGGACGATTTCCTCCTCGTCCGGAACCTCACCCCCGGGCGATATTTCGCCCGGGGCTCGCCCTTGGAGGCCATTCCCACACACTTAAACACATCATGCTTATCTACGGTCGGACCGAGGTCAAATGCACCTTATTTACGGTCAAGACCAACTTATATTACGAACCTGCCACAACCGGACCAGTGAGCCACTGAAACCGGGGCGGTCTGATAGGAATTCTATAAATAGAGACCTCCTCTCCTCATTTGAATCCATTCTTGACATCTCTCACGCAAGCTCTACCTTCTCTCTACTTTATCTCTCTAAAATGCATATACTCATTTAAGCATCGGAGAGGGCACACCGAGCACCACCCCCCTGTGGTCTCGGTATCGCCCATTTTGAAGGTATCGCCCCTTTTGCAGGTATCGCGAGGAGAAGGAAGGGCGGAGGTCCCAAGCAAGAAGGAACTCAGAACACCATGTGAGAATAGCGGGTCGACCGGGAATCCCCTCACTGATGCCCATTCGCAAGTATACGAGAAGAAGAAGCCCACGAGGCAGGAATACTAGAAGGAGAAGACCGATAAGAAGAAGAGAACAGAAGGAGAAGGCCACGAAGGACACTCATGTGTAAACAAAGCCCACGAAGGACACTCGTGTGCAAACAATTGATATAGTCAAAACGCAATTCTAACATGCATTCATATCAATATATAACAATTGCATTTCAGCCCACAAAATGATTCAGTCCCATATGTTAGCATATGGTGATTGGGCGTCGTAATTGGAAGCCCATTAATATTTATACGTTACCTAAGAAATTGGGTAAATGTCACATTAGGAAAATTATGTTGGACTCAAATCCCAATTGACATGAGAGGCCCAAATTATTGGGCCTCCCTTATACATAGCCGGCCGAACATACAAGTGGGGGCAAAGTGGACTTTTGTCCATTTTGCTCCTGCTATTAATAAGGGGTGTTAGGATTTTCATAAAGGCTAATTCAAAATTCCTCCTAAGTGGTGATTTGAGAGAAAAACCCTCATCCCTAAACACCTATTTCGGCCGAACCATATACTACACCAAGGGTGTGCCAATTTGCTTCGAGAAAATCACTCCGGAGATCCGTCCCTGGCAAGAATTGATCAGAGGCTTTGCTGTGGAGCTAATACCGCGTAGGACTTCCTTAACAAGAACTTATACGCGTTCCGTCCGGTGGATCGTGAACTCCCTAAGCAGGATCCTTGGGACTATGGAAAAGGTTTAACGTATGTGCACATCTTGCGCTGCGTAATTCTGATTACAAGCGTGTACCTGTGTTTATCTTTCCGTAGTAATCTGCCCTGTAATCAAACAGTGGTATCAGAGCCATTGTTAGGAGTTCATGATTTTGATAAATTGATGTTCTTGAAAATTTAAAATTTTGGCCGAAAATTTAAAGATGTAAGATTTTTAAAATTTTCAGAATTTTTAAGTTGGTAGTGCTGAAATTTTCATGATGTTCTTAGTAAAATTTGATGTTCATGATCTTCAAGAAAAACGTGACTTTTATTAAAATTGAACATTGGATTGTAGATCTTAGTAAAATTTGACTACTTGTCTCCAATTTCATATTTTTGGCCGAACCCTATAGGAATTACAAGGTAAATTTTTTTATTTCTTAGGCCTCAAGTAATGTGTATTTCGGCCGAAACAATTAGGGATATTGTTTATCATATTTTAATTTTTATTAAGGGTAACAATATATCTATAATTGAAAACATAATGATAGATTCACATTAATATATAGAAATATATATAACTATCAATATATCAAGATAATTAATAGGGATAAAGATATTATTGATAAATTTAGCTGCCTTAAAGATTGAGAAAATATATTGTCAGTATATTTGTTTCCCTATTAAAGATATTGAAAATAAATAAAAATATATATTTATATATAGTAGCCGAAATTTACATATATATATATTGTTGATTAATTTTGTCTTATAGATAGAATCTTGGCAATAAATATATATATGTTCATTATGTGCCGAAATATATATATATATATATATAATATTGGAAATTATTTTACATAATTAATATTTCTTGGAGGCTAAGTTAAGTTTTTAGTGGACATTAAACGCTAATTAGCCCACAAGAATATTTCGGCCGAACCCTATGGTTAATGGGCCGGCCCAATATGCTGAACCGGTCAAGGTTGAACCAGATCGGGTTTTCTTAATCGGTTCGACCTTGTCGGATTGGGTCGAGCCGGGGTAACTAAGTGAACCTAACCGAACCGGTTTTGTATTGAACCAAACCTAGTTTTATTGGACCGGTTTGGAACGAACCAGATTTTTGAAATAAAAGCGGACCGAACCGAACCGAATTTAATGGACCCAAACCAGACTGAAATTTACTAAACCGAACCGGATTTTCAAAATAGAATTCAAGTCAATTAATAAAATATGATGGTCAAGTTTTAAAATCCAAATGTTTTCGAACTTTAAATAGTCTACACAGTGCTCGAAAGTTTAAAACTTTCAAGTTTTGATTAAACCTTAATGCCTAGTTTCGATTATAGGGATGGATATCGGAAATGCATGATTTAGGGACTGGATTAATTAGAGGGCTGAACTGCAATTGTTTACTTTTTGTCACATATATTTATTAGAAATGTTGTCTTGACTATGTCAACCTAGCTGGATGTTGGGGGCAGAGCCCTGGTTAAATATATGGTATGCGCACTAGGATATACATGCTGTGATGGTTGCGATTGCCTAGGATTCATGTCTAGAAACACACATGATTAACTGTAAGCATGAATTGCAAGTCATCCCCTAATATTTAAAATGTTTTCAAAACAAAAGCCAGTCGCCATAATGCTTGTTTGATGTGGAAGTTTCATGTATGACACGTATGCTTGAATGGTTAGGATGTAGCTGCATGTGATAGTTTACTTAGAAAGTAGAATTATATATGTGCTAGTATGAGTTCCTCGGAACATTAGACGCATGACGTGTATGCATGATATGTGGTTTGGTTGATGAATTTGGCTTGCTATGATGATTTACTTGTGAAGTAGAATTGTATATGCATGCGTAAGTTCATCAGAACGTTTTTAAATACAAAAGGGCCTTGGGAAAGCCAAGATCGGGTATACTTATTTCAAAGTTCATGTTCCGGTAATTTGCGAATGAAACCGTTTTAAGAGACTGATATATAGGATTGAAGACGACGGTAATGTGAACTCTTTCACGAACCCCCTTCCCTCGGTTTACCGGCGGTCGGTTGGTTTAGATGGCTGAGGAATCATTATTTGTCGTATTCTATCTTAATATATATCCGATGTATGCAATTCTTTCTCAAAATTTTATTGTCTCCCTGATTATGCGTGATTATCAATGTGTTAGTAACGAATTACAGCATACATGGCTTCATCATGTGCTAATGAGTTTTTGATTGAGATGAACTATGAATCGTGGAGCAAACGCGTCAATACACTGCTGGAATGTCAAGGTCTCATAGACCACATTCAAAGGAAAATGAGCTGCCCAAATGATGGTTTCACCAAGCGACTAGCATTCGTCCACTTCCAGTGGGAGCAAGATGACAAGAAAGCAAGGGAGATATTGATGTCTGAGATGTGTCAGGACTTCCATGATGAGTATAAGGATGTTCTGATAACAATGGACATATGGGATTCTCTCTTCCTGAAATACGGAAGTGGCATAGCAGTTATATTGCACCCACTTATACCAACTTTGGAAGATTGTTTAAACAACAACAGCAAAAGTGTACTTGAAAAAGTACACGACCTCCTACGCATGTGGAAACCATTAGAAGAAGAAAGTCAGATGGGTGAATGGGATAAAATTCAAGCCATCATTGGGATTCTGCCAAGGTCTTGGAAAGCAGCCAAGGCTTTATTGACTGTTAGTGGTTCCATGCTAGATCTTGCATCAGTCCTGAAATTGATCGAGATGGAAGAAACTCGATTGGCGTCAATGTCGAAAGACATAAAGATTTCGGGACAAGCTGGGCAGAGAAAGAGGAAGAACAGGAACAAGGGAAAGAAACAACAAGTTGTCGACGATAAAATGTTGACTAAGTCTAAACAGGGCAGTCTCAGATTAAAATCCGAGATAGTCTGCGGGAACTCCAGCCCACGCCGCATAAGCGATGGTGCAGGGTCCAGCAAATCGCACCCTAAAAAGGTACGCGACATTGGTTATGTTTTGGAAGCTTTAGTTTCCTCGACCGTCATGTTAACTGACTCAAATCCTTCTTGGATTCTTGATTCGGGCGCAACGGACCACATAGCCAACGACAAATGACTATTTTCCAAGTTAAGACGATTGTCGAAGGATTCTAAAAGGATATACATTGGCGACAACTCACAAGTTGAAGTCGTAGGAGTAGGGAACTGCAAGTTGTCAATGAACAACGGCAGGACCATACTTCTTGAAAATGTCCTTTATGCTCCTAGAATCCGTAGAAATGTTGTTTCTGTTTCCGTTCTTGTGAATAATAACTTTGTTTTATAATTTGAGAAGACCCTTGTTTGGATAAATAAAGGCAACGTCTTATATGGACATGCACTTTCCACTAATGGTCTCATTATCATGGATTTGAATGGCAGGGTAAATTCGAATAGAATGTATGCGTTGTCTTCCAGGGAAGCAGAAACTGACGCGGCTGGATGGCATGCGAGGCTAGGACATATAGAGGTGGAGAAATTGCTCGTCAAACGACAAGCCCAAACACGCCGCAACAAAATGGTGTGGCTGAACGTCATAATCGAACACTCCTGGACATGGTTTGAACTATGATGTCGCAAGCACAATTGTCAATCTCCTTTTTGGGAGACGCATTGTTAACTGCCACTCATATAGTAAACCTTGTTCCGACAAAAGCGATAGACACAACACCATATGAGCTATGGACTGGTAGAAAGTTAGAACTTACCAGGTTGCGACCATGGGGTTGCGCTGCCTATACACATACAATTGATAGTCGTTTTGGCAAGTTAGGACCCAGAGGACTAAAGAGTATCTTCATAAGGTATTCAGAGAACTCAAAGGGTTATGTATTTGTGTCAGCTCAAGAAAATGGTGGCGTGGTCGAACATGAGTCCAGAGACGTTATATTCCTTGAGGACGAATTTCCGGCGCTTGGTGAAATGAAAACAGACGAAGTCTTGATCAAATTGGAGCAGGATAACAATGATAGTAAGGTCCCACTTACTTCGAGTGGGAGATTTGAGGCAGCAACGCAAGTGAATGAAATGGTAAATGAAGATGAGGACATTTTCGTAGTAAATCCAGTGTGAGGAGCCAATCCTACTACAAAAATCACTGTTGATGCAGGTGCAAATCAAGTTGAACCTGATAATCACATAGCCAGACCGCTGGATGAAAATCTAATAATGCCACAACTATCAATTGTTCCTAGTGGGAGTGGATCAACCAACTTGGTTCTAGGTCCTAGTAATCAAGGAATTAACCTCAGAGGTATAATCCGGAGACCGAGAGGTCGTCCAAGAAAAGTTGTAGGTCAAGGTTCTAGCACTGCCCTTGTTCCCAGTAGGAGTGATGCTCCAATAGAAAGCATTATTCCGAGTGGGAGCAACGTCTAGACTCAAGATGGGATTAACGAGCATTAGACGAAGTCAAAGGCATCGAACTTCTCCCAAGAAGTATCTCATCGAGAAGGGTGAGATATTCACCCTAACTTCTGTTGACGAACCGGTAACGGTTCAAGAAGCGTTGAAAGGACCTCAAGCGAAGGAATGGAGGAAAGAAATGGAGGAAGAGATCGCCTCAATGAAAGCCAATTCGGTATGGTCTTTAGTTGATATACCTGCTAACCGCAGGGCCATAGGGGCAAAGTGGGTTCTGAAACTGAAACTCGCCGTTGATAGAAATGTTGTACAAAGCTCAATTGGTTGCGAATGGTTACACCCAGCTTCACGGAGTGGAATTTGATGAGACATACTCACTGACTGTGCGGTACACCACAGTCAGGGCAATCCTAGCCCTGGTCGGATGCCTCGATCTAGAGCTACACCAAATGGATGTTAAGACAGGATTCCTCCACGGAAACCTGGAGGAAGAGATCATTTATGGTCTTAAACAATCATCTCGGCAATGGTACCGCAGATTCCACGTGAAGATTGTTGGAAACGGATTCGTGAGTCCTCGCGAGGATCCATGCGTGTATACAAAGTCCTCCAGGTCTAAGTACCTCATCTTAACTTTATACGTGGATGACATACTCATTGATGCGAACGATGTGAGTTTCATGCATGAATCAAAGTCCTGGTTGGCATCTGTTTTTGAGATGAAAGACAGGGGAGAGGCTATGTACATCTTGGGCATTAAGATTGCTAGAGATCGTGCCGCCCGGAGATTGTGTCTATCTCGGGAAGCCTACATCAACAAATTGTTGACAAGGTTTAGATTACAAGATTCCAAACCCGTAGAAACGCCGGTAGTATTCGGCTGCGCGTTGTCAAAGTGCGACGGACCGAAGAACTAGCAAGAGCGTGAACAGATGAGAAGTGCAGAGTATTTAAGCATGTCGGAAGTCTCATGTACGCCATGCTTTGCACTCGCCCGGACATCTGTTACGCTGTGGGCCTAGTAGCAAGATTCTAATCAGACCCTGGTTATCAACATTTAAAAGCTGTAAAGCGAATCATATGATATATGAAAGGTGTTGTCGACTACGTAATGTGCTATGAGGGCTGGAAGTTAGAATTGACCGGATTCAGTGACGTCGACCATGGCGGCGATCCAAATGATCGTAAGTCCACCACATGAGGAGTATTTCTCCTTGCTGATGCCGCTATTTCATGGACGAGCAAGAAGCAATCCTGTGTCACGCTGTCTACAATGGAAACGGAATTCGTTGCTCTCTCCAAAAACGCACAGGAATCGGTCTGGCTGAAAAGGCTTCTTGCTGCGCTGCTTGGTGGCGATGTTGGGAGTAAACCTGTGAAGGTGTTCTCCGACAGTCAAGCAGCCATTGCGGCAGTAAATAATCCAAAGTACCATAGTAGGACTAAACACATTGATGTGAAATATAATTAAGCTAAATCTATGGTAGAAGACAATATAATCACTTTAGAATACTCGCCCACTGAAGACATTGTGGCGGACCCATTAACTAAACCATTACGCAGAGAGACATTAGAAAAGCATGTTAAACTGCTTGGATTGCGTAGGGTTTAGAAGTGGGCGTATAATCTGTGATGAAATTTTGATAATTGAAAGTTATATTTTGATAAATGAAAGAATTGCAATTCCAGTTTATGATTCATCGACGTCATAATGTTTGAATACATCGGATTTTACGGTCTATAAAACTGCGTCATAGGAGGACGCAATCCTGTGCAAAAATTATGTCGAATGTGGGCCTTGCCTTATCACACGGGCAGGTCGTCTTGTAGGAGAGGGGGACCTCTGCCGAAGCAAGACTGGCTAAGAACCGGTAGGGAAAGTTGGTTACGCAAAAAGATCATTTGGTTTCGATTTAAACAACGACATGATCTTCGTTTTGCACTTCGCTGGTGATGAACTTCGTTCGTCATTAACCACATTTTGGGCCAGATGAAAGTCTGCGATAGCATCATTGACATATCCCACGCCTGATGATGTTCAGGTATGCTATCGACGCATGCTTCATACTACGCGTGCCATGTTCGACCAAGGGGTCATGCTCGGTAGTGCTAGGTAGAATCCTCGTGATTCGGATGGGCGCAAAATTCTTCACCTCGAGCATGTGATTGATCCCGGGAGCCTAATGAAGAGGCGCCTGAAGTATCCTTATGGACTCAGAACTCATATCTAAGGTCAGGCTCAATGTTCGCTTCCCCGGCGTATGAGCGTAGTGTTGAAGAAAAAGGCCAAGTTACCACGTCTTTGGAAACCGGTTGGGTTTGACTAAGGGTATGAGCGATGGGGATGGTCAAGTTCACCTATAATTCACCGACTCTTGTATTCACTAGGTGGTCACCAACCGGATATTAGTTGAAGGTTGTGAATACTTGTACGGATGCCCTGGAGAAGTATTCCTATGTGGAAACTGGGCAATTGGAGAATTATCAGTTGACCTAGGATACAACGCGATACAAATTGATGTTTTTAACAGGTTGATTTGAGACAGGGAATCGAAGTTTCGTGGGCGCTAAACCACTCCTAACAGATGAGTAGCACGATGCCCATACAATCCGCCGGTCGTACGGCAAACCTCGTATGAACTATTCGGAAGCAGGGGCAAGATCAAAAGAGTGAATTGTTGATGCGATTTGGACAACAATACATTAACGGGCACCCTCCCATTCCGGCAAGTTGGAGCTGTTAGCATATGGTGATTGAGCGCCGTAATTGGAAGCCCATTAATACGTATATGTTACCTAAGAAATTGGGTAAATGTCACATTAGGGAAATCAGGCTTGACCCAAATCCCAATTAACATGAGAGGCCCAAAAATATTGGGTATTTCTTATACATGGCCGGCCGAATATACTAGTGGGGGCAAAGTGGACTTTTGTTCTGCTCCTCCTATAAATAAGGGGTTTTAGGTTTTCATAAAGGCTAATTCACAATTCCTCCTAAGTGGTGATTTGAGAGAAAAAACCTCCTCCCTAAACAACTAGTTCGGCCGAACCATATACTACACCAAGGGTCTGCCAATTTTCTTCGAGCAAATCACTCTGGAGATCTTTCCCTACCAAGAATCGATCAGAGGCTTTGTTGTGGAGCTAATACCGCATAGGACTTCCTTAACAAGAACTTCTACGAGTTCCGTCTGGTGGATCGTGAGCTCCCTCAGCAGGATCCTTGGGACTACGGAAAAGGTTTAAGGTATGTGCACATCTTCCGATGCGTAATTCTGATTACAAGCATGTACCTGTGTTTATGTTTCTGTAGTAATCTGCCCCGTAATCCAACACCATAATCATGCATTTTTCGAGATCCATCCCCATAACCGAAACTAGACACCAAGTTTGATTAAAACATTAAAATAACAAACCATTTCACGTTGTGTAGGTAATTTTAAAGTTAAAAAATATTTGGATTTTAAATTTGATATGACCTAATATTTTCAGTAGACCCGAACCTAATCTGGTTCAGTCAAATCGGTCTGATCCGCTTAACCCAGTCTAACTGGTCCGGTCCGATTAGGTTAATTCGACTCAATTTAATTGAACCGGGTTGGGTTTGACCCGAGCCATTTGACCATCTGGTCCGACTCGTCCGATTTGGGTTGAACCGATTGAGAAAATCCGGTTCGATCAACCCGAACCGGTTCGGTCCCCATGGGTTACCTGGGTCGGTTGGCCCGACCTGGTTGTGCATTTGGATCCGGCCCATTAACCTTATAGGGTCCAGCCGAAACTATTACTTGCGGACTAAGTAGGGTTTTAAAATCCACCAAAAAACATAACTTAGCCACCAAGTAATAATAAATATAATAGATATATTTTCCAAATATTTTCACAATATATATATATATATATATATATATATTTTCGGCAACAATAGTTATCCATATATATATATATATTTAATTGTCAAGATTCTATATTAGGGATATAAATCTATCAACAATATATTTTCTCAATCTTTTGGAAATTAATTAATACCAAATATATCTACATCCCTAAAATCATGGATAGAATATATCGGTAATTAATATAACAATTCTAATGCCCAATCTACCCCTAGGTCGGCCGAAACTTAGGTTTCTTGGCACCTAAGAAATAAAAATTTACCACATAGGTTCGGCCGAAACTTGTTCCTAGGGTTTGGTGCTCAAATTTCTAGATCAAATTTTACCTTAATCACAAATCCAGAGTTCTAAATTTGATAAAAGCATGTTTTAGTAAGAACGTCAAAGAACACCAATTTTACTAAAACATGAAAATCAGATTTACCAAAAATCATGAACACCAATTTTATCAAAAATCATGAACTTTCTACAAAAGCTCTGATACTGATGAATTTAGGGGATAGTTACTACGGATTAAACACATGTATATGCAAGGTAAACTAATTACGCAGCGGAAAGGGGCACATACTAGTTTATCTTCTGTAGCCCAAGATCGTCACATACAGAGTTCTCGATCTGCCGGACGGGTCCTGCAGGAACTCTGATTAAGGAGCAATTTGTAGGAAATTGTCTCCACAGCAAAGCATTTTTCAATCCGGTAATTTGGCCAAAAAAAAATCCGGTGACAGGATAGATATCTGGGGTAAATTGTTGACACAGTTCCGACACCTCCTTATGATATGCAAGCTTCGGCCGAACCTCTTAGGAATATAGGGAGAGAGATTTCTTGTCTAATCGACTAAAAGGGAGAAAGTGATCAACCTTAAGAAATCCCCTAACACTTCATATTTATAAGAGGATGTGAGCAAAACTCATCAAGGGTTTACCCTATGGTTCAGCTGAATATTAGAGTAATTGGGCTTTGGCCCACATTGGGCCAATTGTGGCTCATAGGGATTTTAGCCTTGCCCAAAATCCCTTATGTCTCTAACTCCAATTATGCTTAATCTGTTGGGCTTATATTAATGGGCTCCCAATTACGTCGGCCCATATACATCAAATGTCAACATAAACTTGGACCCCAAATTTGAAAAATAAAATCTGACACAATATTTTTACATATATATATATATATATATATTTTACCATAAATACATATAATATATTTCCTGAGTATTTTACAATAAATTTGCATATACACTAGGGGTGGCAACGGGTCACGGGTAATCCGTGACCCGCGGGGCTCCGCCCCGATTTTGACATGTTGACCCGTGATCTGTGACTCGTGGGGCGGGTACGGTTTTGGGGTCGCCCCGCCCCGTATGTGGATAATTTATATATATATTACACGTATTTATATAAAACTATATAGACAATATAATACATAGTTAAAATAATTAGGATTTGTGACTTGTATTTGGATTTGAAGTTAAATTTATTATTTGTGATTTAAATTTTAAATTGAATTTGTATATGGTAAATATAGAATTTAGGGTTTAAATTTCTAATAATATATTATGTACCACTAATAGGTGACCCGCGGGTCGACCCGCCCCGCCCCGCGAACTGTGTGGGGCGGGTACGGGTCGACCATCTCGACCCGCGGGGCAGGTACGGGGCAAGCGATACCCGCCCCGACCCGCCCCGTTGACAACCCTAATATACACTATCCTATTTTAAACCAGACTGATCTTTAGGATTTTCGCAATCTTCCATATTTAGATACTTCTTTTTTTAGCGTGTCACATATGAAATTTTGAACATGCTACGCGCAGACTAAAATTAGGTGTTTATAGTGTAATGACATGGGAAGAAAGAAATAGTAGTTAGTGGGTTAAAGGCCTCGACTGACATGTATTGCTCAGATACTTATTTCTTTAAAGGGACGTTTGGATGGATGTAATACGAGATTACTTGGAATATGAGATTACAAGTAATGTGAGCTAAATAATGTAATATTAGATTGCAATATTTGGTTGTGGTGTAAATATATGAAGCGTAATGTTAGATTACATTGTTTGGTATACTTTGTAATATGCATTATAATGTGATTTTATAATTATATTAATGTATATGAGAGTACTACATATTAATATGAAAAGATTCAAACAAATATTTATTTTTAGAACAACTAACTTACTTCTTAAATTTTATATTTTGTGTTTAATATGTATAGTCTATTCATGAACTATAAAAACCAAATATTAAAACTAAATTAGCACATATATTAAAATTTTATTATTTGAAACATTTTGTATAGTGTTATAAGATAATTCTCATAGAACAGGAAAAAACTTCCTAATTTTTACGAACATCATCTGCATTATTTTTATTACACTACTGAGTCATGAAGTAGATAAAAAAATACTAATAATAATAACATAATAAATTATAAACATCATACAACATATTTTATCTATTCAAGAAATAATTAAATAATAGGGTTAAGAACCTATAAACTGTCTGCCATATGTGAAATTTTGGTGTCTGAAGCTTAAATTGTTGATACTGGTTGTCTGAAGTTTCAACTTTGTTGAAATTTGATTTTCCATTCATTTTTTTTTTGTCAAATTTGACAGAATCGTGTGAAAAGTCGAAATTGCTCCTGATACTTTTATGTTTACTCCAGCCACACACACAACTCCGGCTGGTCACCACCCTACTCCGGCCGGCCACCACCCTACTCCTGCCGGCCACCACCAGACTCCGGTCGGCCACCACCCTACTCTGGCCAGCCACAAGGGCAATTTTGGGATTCATGTTTTTATCGGGTCATGTGACAAGCACATGACCAAGTTCTGTCAATTTTAACAGCAAATTTGGAAGGAGACATCAAATTTCAACAAAGTTGAAACTTCAGACAGTCAATATCAACATTTTAAACTTTAGACACCAAAATCTCACATAGGGCAAACTTCGGTCAGTTTGTAGGTTCTTAACCCTAAATAATAACCACCTCGTAATCTTAAATGTAATCTCAAAATATTTTATCTGTTAAATAAATAATTAAATAATAAACTATAAAGATCATATATGGATGTATTAGAGGGACTAAATTGAACAAAATCAAAAGTTTATGGTGGATCACGTGACTTGCACATCTCACTTAATGGAAAATATGGACGGGATTTAAACGGTTGGAACAAAAGTATACAAGTTGCAAACGTAAAGTACCAAAATTAGACAAAAAAGTATATTGTAACAAAAGTTAAAAGTGGTCAAACATATGGTACCGAAAGACCTATTAACCATTTATTGAAACATGCAAACTAGATTACATTTATCAATCAATAAAATAGAAATTGGGTTCTTATTTTTTGGTAGTATTGTTTTGGGCAATTTGCAATAGCTTATTAGCAATTGAGCCTATTTATTTCTTTGGGAGTTTAAATGTTCTTTTAGTACAACATGTTTGACCAAAGTTGGCTTTTGGTACAACATTTTTTTTAGACTTTTAGTGCAATACGTTTGCAATTTGTACACTTTTTGTGCATGTGTTAGTTAAATCTTACGTTTGATCGTTAAATACCCACGTGACTTGCACGTGATTAGCCCTAAACTTTTATTTTGTTCGTTTAGTCCCTCAATTTATATCCCTAAATTTTGATTTTTTGTAATTAAGTCCCTAAATATTCCCAATCGGACTCTAGGTCACAATTGATCTAGTTAGATTCCGACCCATGGCTGGGTCAGACCCTAGTTAGGGTCAGCAAGGTGACCCTGACCAAGGTCTAACTCAGGCATGCGTTGGACCCTTGCTAGGTTAATTGTGACCTAGGATCCAATTAGGAATATTTAGGGAATAAATTACAAAAAAAAAGTTAGAGATATAAATTTAAGGACTAAATTGAACAAAATAATGTTTGTGCCTGATAACATGCAAGTCACATGGGTATTTAATAGTTAACTTATAGATGCCCTAAAAATGTACAAATTACAAACATATTGCACTAAAAATCTAAAAAAATGTTGCATCAAAAGTTAACTTTGATCAGACATGTATTAAAAGAGACTTTATAATTTTTTTTTTTTTTTTTGCAAAAAAGCAGTTGAGCTTGTTATTACATACAAAGCATGGACGATGCAATTGTTGAAAAAAAAAAACTAGTTATTTTACTTAGATGTGATATATGATGGGTCTTGGCCCAAAATGGCTCATCGAAGCTATCTAAGTTACGTACGTATGGTCGATTTGGGCTCATACCCAGTATAAGAAGGGGCTAGCCGGCATTTTATGCAAGTTGACGGTCTTCTAAGAAATAACTTCTTTTTTCTTTATTTTCTTGGGATGTTTAAAGAAGTTTTATTAGGAGAGCTGCACCAGTAACATGCTTATTCAACCAATAGAATAATTCAAAGTATTTGTTGCGATGAGAAATTGCAGTGCATGTCGATAGGCTATAATAGCATATGCAGTGCACAATTTTTAGTTTCGAATCTACTTGTAATTTTTCTCTCTTTTGAATATAAGAAGATTAATCAATGTAATTTACAATAGGAACCCTTAGCCGAATTCCTAAATCCGCAATCCTCATTATAATTTGCATAAGACCGTTTCTGCCTTGTGCTCAGGCTATATACATTCTCTCAACTACAACATTTCAAATGAAAGGCGATTCATGGGATAATATATTTTTCGATCGATGAGATTTCTATCAACGGTGTCAATTCTTCTTCAATTGTCCAAACTTCTGCAGATTCTTCATACTTTAATCGCCAACAATATCCATTATACTTCTGAGGAACACCTTTCATCTATAAACTTTAGTCTCCCATCTCTATTTAAGCTTATCCTAGAAACAGCACCGTCGTTTCTTCTACAGTGAACCAGATAAACAAATATTTATTTCACAATAATAAATTTTTTTTTTGCCAAAACTTCACAATAATAATAATGATTATAGTATGTATAATGTAGTACTGGATTCAACATATGGATATGGAAATTGTGATTTCTTTTGGCAAAAATATGGATAGTGTTCTTACAGATTTGGTTTCCATAGTTTCTTGCTTAGGTTGGTTTTGCTGTGAATTGATAGATACTTGTGTGCTACTTTGCCTATTGTCTCTAGCCTTTGCGAATATCACAGTGAACCCCTCAGCCGAAGAGGGATTATTGACGTCCCAATCGCCAAACTTGGGCAAAGAACTGCCTTTTTCCTGCTAATTAGCATTTACATACCTCAATTAATACATATTCAAAAAAGCAACATCAACATATTTAACAGGGTTAAGAACCTAAAAATAGTCCCCAACTATAGACAATATTGCTAATACCTGGCCCTAGATTTAAAATGTTGATATTCAGTGTCTCAACTATCATGTTAGTTAATTTCCACATTTTCTCTTAAAATTGACTAAACAGAAACATGTTTTTTAAACCTCAAATAAGCCTAAACCATGATCAAAACATTTAATAATCCAAAAAAGTGAAAGACAACATGTTTTTGTTGTTTCAAACGTCAATTTTAATGTCAAATTCAGTCGAAAAAAGTGGAAAGCAACAAATCTGATAGTTTGGACACCTAATGTCAACATTTTAAATCTGAAATAACGATTAAAAATTTAATCTATAGTTGAGATTTTTGTTTCCAGCTTTCTTAACCCTATTTAACAACCAATTAATAAACTGTTAATAATGTAAATAGGTTCTAGCCAGGCGGAGTTGCATATCAAGAAAAATACAGACGGAAAAAATCAGTCGTTTTTATACATAATGCAAAAACAATGGTAGTGGAGAAATTGAAAAATGTCTTCTACAATAATAATAATCAATAAAAAAATGAGAATACGAATGGAGAGAGAAATCACAAAGAAGTTAAGAGAGAAGATCCTACCGTGGTGGTCGTCATGGTCAGAAATATGTTTGCAGAAGTGCTTCGGCGGACGGTCGAAAATGACTGCTCAATTTTTGGTGAAAAGAGAGAGAGAGAGATAGCTAGTATAATGGGAGAGCAACTGAAAATGAGGACACGGTAAGGACGGACATTAAGGAACTCGAATCCAGTGGATAAAATAAATTCGCCAGCGAGGTAATTGTTTTGTTTGCTTTTTTGTTTTTTTTACAGAGCATGCATGCTTGCAAAAACTATATTTTTTCCTTTTCACGATGGGCGTTTTTTTTTTGTTGCAAAATGTAATTTTTGTGCATTATGTTGAAATCAATTTATTATTATAGTTTCGACCAAATTTTTTTATTAGTATATAGTATTAAAATTTTCATTTGTGTTGGGTGATTTATTCTCTGGGTTAACTAGCAAAATACTAGCTAAACTTTGGTCAAATGTGCACAAATCGTTAATTGAAGTTTAGTTTATAGTGTAAAATGCTAGCGGGACTTGCAGTTATGGACAAATAGCTAGCTCTGGCCACTATGTTTTTAATTATTTGATGAAATGTAACAAGTGTTGGTCACATGATCCGTAGAATTAGCGCTAACAATATACTAAAAAATATATCTCATCTCATTATTTAGGGCACGTTTGTTTGCCGGTATTGCGGTGTCCTAATACCGGTATTAGCTAATACATGCTTAGCTAATACCGGTATTAGCTAATACATGCTTAGCTAATATATGCTTAGCTAATTCAATGTTTGATTGAGCCATGTATTAGGATATCCTAATACAATGTTTGAATGAACTATGTATTAGGATATCCTAATACAATGACTAAAAGACCTAAATACCCTTACTTGCATTTTCAATGGAGATATATTTTACATATGATTAATTTAACAAAGATAAAATTTAACAAAAAAAATAACTTCAATTATTTAAAATAATATTTTTCTTAAAAAAAAATCAAATTTTATAAATAGTAAAACTATTTTTGTTAATATATAAATACGTATATATATAAAGAAAGTAATACAAAACAATTGAAAAAGTGATTAGCCCGACCCGGCTCGTTCTAGTCGGGCCAGACCGAACTAAACCAAAGCGATATAAAGCAACCCGACCCGAACAGCCCGAATTGCTCAGCCCGGCCCGAACTGACCAACCCGGCCCAAACCACCCAGCCCAGCCTGAACCACCCAGCTCGGCCCGAACATGACTCGGCCCGACCTGACACATTCCGAAGTTTCGATTTAAACGGGGTCCGGCCCGAAGTTACGATGTAAACGGTGAGAGGTTGCCATATATTACAAGGGTAAATTGGTAATTATGAGATTGGTATTAGCTAATGCTTAACTTTTAGATGGTATTAATTAATACCAAATTCCTTATATAATTGAGTATTAGCTAATACCAAGTATTAGCTAATACCAATATCAAGTCAACACAAACATGTTATTAGCTAATACCGGTATTAGGATATCGCAATACCGGCAAACAAACGTGCCTTTAAAGTTAGGAATTTGCAGCTGATATGAGTTAGGATTTTGATACTATTAACATGGGTTTAGAATGTTGGGCCCATGTTTTGATATTATTAAATTGGGTTTGGAATGTTGGGCTGTATGGGCTTGGTATAGTCAATTGTATATAATCTAAATTTTTAACTTCTGAAGATTTAAGTTATAGTTAATTAGTTTAATCAATTAAATACTGATTGGGTTAGTTTATATTTTACTCATCACCAATTTAAACTAAAATTTTGTCAATTAAACTTTTATTACACTGATTTGGAAAAGAATGAATTCCTAATTACCATTCTTCATTCTTCGACTCGTTAAGTTAGAAACATCAGTTAATAAAAAAATTAGAAAAAAAACACCAAAAGACATAAATTATTTATCTTTCATAGAATAATATCACTTTTTTGTTTAATATTTTGAAATTCTTATTTTTTCTTACTACATAATTTTTTATATAAATTCTATCAAATTAAAAAATGTATTTGATAAAAAATTATAATATATTTATGGATCAATTTTTCGGATAGATAACTCCAGCTTGGTATATGATATTTAGCTTTGATCACAGGAATATTCAAACTATAATAAGTATTATTTTGTTACTTATTTACTATATCTACTATCTTCTAATAATTCGGCATCGGAAGCTCTCTGACTGACACGTGGACAGTATGTCCAGTCAGCATTTCCTAATTTAATCGAAATTTAATAGTGGTTCTCTAAATTTAGATACATAATATTGATTGATTGAAAATTAAGAAATATTTTTAATTCCTATATTGGTCCCTACGCAATTTAAAGAAACAAATTAATTAAAAGTTTCCTTTTAAATAGCAAATCTATACAGTTTTGCTCCGGAAGACCATAGGCCGCCACGTAAGAACAATATATATAGAATAAAAAATAATATTTCATGCTATATAAAGCAATATATATATAATAATAAAACAATATAGAATAATATATATATATATATACCTAAACAAGATTATGACCTAATATTCAATTAATTAGATTTAATACTACGCTTTTAGATTTTTTTTCTCATATATTAAATTTTCAGCTAATCTATCTATCTATATATATTTATATATCTATCTATCTATCTATATATATATATAATAAGGCAACAGGAAAGAGAATGAGGTAATGTGGTAGGGCCACGTCAGCATCTTCTTCACTTCCGATAGCGCCACGTCAACAGCAGGAAAGATCCACTCGCGATTCTAAATTCACCGTTCGAGCAAATACCGTTTCTTCAGTCCTCCACATCAAGCGACACTGGCTTTATTCACTCACGACTTCTCCTCTTCTCCACTCCAACACAAGGTGATGGTTTTACCGGTATGGGAAGAAGAGGCGTCGTCCACGGCTGTGGTTTCAAAGGAGGTGGAGCGCGACAAGAGATTCAGGTTCTCAAAGGTGTTCACGAGAAGGAGGCGAAGCTCGACAGGAGATTTGGTTCATCCCCAAATCGAAGGTTAGTTCTATCCTAGGGTTCTTCTGATTAAAGATTCAGTATCTACATTCAATTTGCTAACAATTTCTTGGTCGCCCGCTCCAGTCCAATTCCATAGCGATCAGATGAGGGATTTCTGTTACAATCAGGTTCAATTGAAATCTAATATCAACTCCAATTGAATCTTTTTCTTATCAGAATGGTATTTTAAATATGGTGTTTTGATATTATATACAGATTGGCTGAAGTTTGAAGCACGTTATAATCTAAAGCTTCTCTACAAGATATTGCCATTGAAGAGCTACCAGGCAAGAAATCCGAAGCGCTCTTCTGTCCAAGCAAGAAATCATCCACCGTGGAGGTCACCGGTCTTCGGTTCACAGATCGCCATCCCACTCGCGGTCAAGCGCTAAACCCTAAATCTTTGAGGATGGTCGCATCTGGAACTCGCCCGGTCGCCGTAGTCGAGGTCACCGTCCCGCAGGTTACCGTCGCGTTAGGTTGTTGTGTTGACAGATGCGGTGATGATTGGTGATGAAAGCAACTGACGACTGGAGAAATCGATTACGGTGACCAGCTTCTCCATGCTTCTCTAATTTCAAGGTAAATGGTTCATTTTTTCAAATGTTATTCCTTGATCAAACTTCATTTACGCTTTTCTAATTGTGCTTCTAACCATTGCGCATGTAGGATTTCTGAGATTGGACCGAATTTCTTTAAGCTGCGCAATACTTAGCTTATTCCCTACATTTTTGAGGTAGCGATTGATATCTTATCCCTAATTTCTTTCAACTATAGTCTATTGTTTTTATGGTGTCATATGAAATGAACTTTGTGGCATTGAGTCTACAATCAAAATTTGGCATCTGATAAGTTACGTAGTTTTGATTTATTTGTTCAGATCGAAGTTTAATTTGGCAATGTAGAACAATGATCTGAAAATAGCCCTACAGTGCCTCATTGTCCAATATCAGGGACATGGATCCTGATAGTAATGGTTTTCATTTGAAAGGGGTTAGCTTTATGACTTGCAAATCACAACGAATTAACTTTTCTCAGCCCCATGTCTTTATGTTATGCAGGTACTTTAGTCACGACTTTTTTTTTTTGCACAAAGATTAATTTGAATGCTGCTTTAAATTGGTTTAGCAGAATTGTCACCAATTTTGCTTGCACAAACATCAGGTAATTTCCATAAATATGTTGTCTGGCAATTAAAGGGATTGGATAAGGATTTTACGTTATAGCTTTATGATCTATCAAATAAATGAATTATTTTGTTGTGATTTCTCGATTATATTACATTTGCTTTGTTGAATAAAAATGCTAAAAGAATATAGTCATCTATAGTACAGATTAAGGACTTTAGGTTTGTTACATAATATATAGCTAGAACTTTGATAGCCACGGTAAAAGTAATACAAAAAATTCATTTCTTTTACCTGATATATTTTTGTCTTTAGGCATTGAAGAGTTTTTCTGAAATCAGTTTGAAGCATGTAAAGAATACTATTACACTTGCTTTACCCCCACAAATCAGGTTCATATATTCTAGGATTACTTACTAGAGAGATATGGAAGATCAAATTTAGATCACATAGTTTTATCTGGATCATATGCTATTTAACTAGCAACTCAGTCTATTTCATTTGTTGTTGATGTTATTTAAACTCCTTGAAGTACTCTTACAGTAACATGAGTGTGATTTCTATCCTTTTCAGCTCTTCATTGAAGAGACATGCCGTGATGTGTAAAAGTCAGACTCTTAACTGGAAAATAATAAAGCCACAGTACTTCAACCTGGTTGGTTCGCATCCAAGTGGCCATATTGGTGAAGACCCTAGAGGAATTCCAAACAATCTAATTCCATTTGAGCAGTAAGTGGCTATTGGGAGGTTGCATGCACTGACATTTTATGGAACTGATTACTCAACTAAGGATGATCTGGGTCTGGGGTATGTGTTCATTATTTTTCTTTTTACAAGATCAGGAGTGTTATTTAATTCCTAATCTGGCCAATTTCAAACTTAAGCAATTTCAAATGGACGATTCGGTGTGGTAAATGCGTATTTATCTTTTTGGTTCAGGTACGAGATTACATCCATTTTATTGACTTGACTAATGGACATATTGCTGCAGTGTGCAAGTTGGATGAATCTGGTGTATGTAAGGTCTTTGCATTAATAAGCTCTGGATTCTATTGTAGGTTCACATAATTATTCATGCTTTTGAATAACTCTTGAATTTTTTTAATACCCAATTGAAGAATATATTTTTGAGTTTGTTTCTATAACCGGACATTCCTTACTTGGTTTTGTTGCAGTTAATTGTTGCTCTAATTGTGTAATAAATTGATTCAACTTAGGTGATCGATTTTGTTTTAATCAATATTTTGATTATTGAAATTCTCTAATATTTTTATCATTCTTATGAAATCTGCAGATAGAATAAGTGTTTAACATGAACTTCAAGACATGCGAGCATGAATCCACCATTTTGCATTTCTTCTAATCAAAATGGACTTCAACTAGAGCATTTGGTATGTACACTCATATGGCATCCAGTACAAAGAAGTTGGTCCAACACCCACCATGCTTCCAAAGAAGTGCAGAAGGAAACATTGCAGCACGTTTAATATCATGGACAATGTCAGGGCGATAAATACTTGGTATGTCTATGTCATTTCATCTCCAGAAGCTCTAATTTTGCTATTCTATCAACTAATATGGTTATTACGGAATGTTCTGGTTGGATTAAAAAATTTATCTACTTAGTGAACTGACTCTACATTCTGAGATTCTTTACATAATAGGAGAAACAAATTTCTGTGCTTAGTAAACTACTACATTCTGTGATTCTTTTTCCGTCTACGTGTCGTCAATATGTTTTCTAAATCAATACTTCCAAGATTGAAAAGTTAGGTGCCAAAGCTAACAATATGATTGATGATAATCCTAGATTTTTCTACTTCTTCATAATTAAGAATATTGAAAAGCTGACGCATTACACACTAAGAATTCTTTATCTTTGATATGGATATATTACAGATTATGTCAAGAAAAAAGCCGCATCTCTTGGATTGCATAAGCTTTTTGTATCCACAACCTGCACCACAAATCAAAGATTATGCTTTATTCACATGTGGCAAGTTTGCGAGGCACGGTTTTTCTGCATGCTCCATTGATAAGATACCCGAGGACAGACAGAAGAAGATCAACCTATTGCGTTGGTCTAAGTACTGCACGAAGAAGCTATCACCAAATTTCACTACAACTGCTGCTAATGTTGCTAGGGTTTACCGATATATCAAACATTATCCGAAAATGTTAGTAATCATCCTTATGAATGTATCATCCTTTTAGTTACAGCTTCATAAGGGACAACGTGAAGAAGCAATTGTAATTACTTAGTAGTGTAGTGAATTTAGTTTGGATTTTCTGTAAGATAAATGCAAGTATTGAGAGGCGACTTATTGTTGGTGAAATACCGATATGACAGGTCCAATGATTTCTAGAGTTAGCTACTGAAATGCATCAGAAAGAGTGTTTGTTAGTTAGGTGTTGTTTTATAATTTTTTTTAAACAACAAAGTGATAACTATTAATAGTGGGATTGAAATAAAAAAAAAGGCGGAAAATAGTACTACAACACCAATTATACAAAATGTTGTAGATGGTTTTATGTTCTTGAATAGAACCCTTCATCAATGAAAGGATAATACATCTCTATATATAATGTGAAAATTTATATTCGTGTATAACAATATAACTTGCAATGCACTTGCTGCATTACATATCTATAATCAACCAAGATTGAGTTTTAATATTTTACATATATGTTAATGTTTACAGTTTAACAGATTCCCCGCGCGTAGCGCGGGGTCAGCACCTAGTATATATAGAAGTAAGAGGAAAGATAGTAGCTTATCATGAGCGTGCCACCTAAGCAGTAAGACCTATCCTGAGCGTGCCACCTCAGCATTCTCATAAATGTGGGCTCATGTGGTCTTTTAAGAGTGGGCTAAAACTTAAAAGCTAGGTAACAACATAGTTTTTTTTTAAAAAGGCCAATCATCTGAAGCCTAATACTTCTATATATATAAGTGATGGTCTTCTTAGTAATTTTATTTTCCTATTTTTATTTTCAAGCGGGTTGGGCTAAAAAAAAAATCAACACCATCTAAGTAAAAAGAAAGTGGTGTGGGATTTATATAGCCATTTTTTTTTATATAGTTTGAAATTAGTTTAATTCAGACTCTGGAAATTATAGTTTGAAATAATGTGGGTATATTGAACCAATAAAGAGCTAGATCATCGTCGGTATATGATCAACAAAGGCATGACGTAAACATTGGTGATTCGTACATGCAAACTATGGAATCTATCAGTCCGGGATCCGATTGTCAATACAACAAATATTGGCTTTTTTTGGGTACATAGAAGCTTATGATCTTGCTTATAAAAGAGTTTGTCCAAGAAGTTCATGATCATTTCATTTGCATCATTTCTCATTGATCTAAGAAGAGCTTAGAGACTTCAATTTTTTTTCTACACGTGTTAATATTTACGGTTTAACAAGTCGCCCGCATTTTCAATTTTTTCTACACATGTTAATATTTACAGTTTTAAACAAGTCGCCCGCGCATAGCGCGGGATCAGCGCCTAGTATTTATACAATCTTAAAAAATGAAATATTATATATATATATATATATATAATCAATATATATTCGGCATAGAAAAAAAGTTGGCAGACGGTGGACCTTTCTCTTTAATCTCATATTTCCCTGTACATTCCCTAGCAAACACCAATTCGCCGGAATACGCGATGATGACGACCCCGACCAACTTATATTTTTCTGTAATCATGAATGGAGATGATAAACATGAGTAACTCAAACTCCAAACTTTATTTTCAAAATCTTCTACAACCCAAATATCAATAGGGTACTCCGGATGTATGCATATCAATATATGTACTCCGGTAAAAAGCTCAAAATTAGTTCTCCAACAACGAACTTGAAGGTTTCGCTCATGGTGATATTTCAATTAAAGATGGAGATGAGAGAATTATCGGCCAGTGTCAATCAAGTTGGAGCGGAAGGAATTTGCTGTCATGGAATTTAGGTATATACGTATGTTCAATATTTATTTATTGTCTCATTAGAACTAATTAACGTTTCTAATTTTGTTGCGGATACTGGAATTTTTGTGGATAGTACGGGACATAGATGTCAATCATACTTGGAGAGTGTTTCTGAATAGAGTGTTTGAGAAGAAGGACGAGAGAGTGATCACAGCGAAAACACAACGTAGTCTAAATCGTGTTCTAGATTTTTACGAACTTCAGAATTTCTTCTTCCCTAGCTAGCAAAGATCATTCATCAAACATGACATCACGTTTGTGGAGATCATTATGGCTATTAATACAACGATGATGACAATCAAGTACTTAAAGTAATAAGGATCATCCTAAAACGCTTCAAGAGACCATTGTGAGTATTTTCATTAATATAGTAATAATATATAAATTCGTTGTTCGTAGTTGATCAACAATATTTGTTTGACTGTACATTCGATCTCTTAACAACATGAAGATAATTTAACAATCGGTGAAAAAAAAACTGGAGATGAGCTAACCAATCAGTTGGGATGACTGCAAATCAATACAGTCCACATGCATCATATGTTACCAAAGAAAAAAATATTTATTCGTAGTATATACATACCCTAGATACTCATTTAATTCCCTAATGAAAATCTCAAATCCTACAATACCTCGTAAATCTATGAAAATTGGTGACGAGTACATTGTTTATTGAGAAAGACAAAGACTCGGAGGTCAATGCTACCAAATCCTAACTCTTTTGCATGACTATATTAAGGTTTTTCATTTTTTTTTCTTTTAAAAATAATCTGAATTCTCGAACAAATATTTCTATCATTATATTTTCATAGTCTTGATTATAAATATATTTTATTTATTGATTTGTCGGTGGATTTCAAAATCGATTGTGCATGTCTATTTTAGACATGAAAATTACAAAGTGATATGAATACTATCGGTGCCAAAATTTGTAGTTGGTCTTAAAGTTTCTTTGTTGTCATTAGTGGGGTTAAGTTTTTGATAACACAAAATAATTATATTACCTTCATAATGTTATGTTTTTTTTTGTAAAAAAAAAAAAAAAATACTTTACATACATTTATGGTTAATAATTAATGGTTTAAAAATTATTTCAAATTATATTTATTTAAATATTGTTTGCCCGCGCGGTGCGCGGGGTGTGCCACTAGTATGTCACCACTCGTGAGGGGAATGTACTCTAGTAATTGCTGTAAGATTAACAAATTATATTTCTATTTTTTAGCAGAATTATATTTTTAATAAATATAAAATAGTACTCGGCCAAAAATAATATTAATTGCTACAAGACAGACTATATATATGTACATATATATACATATCTATAAATATAAATATGCAGTTGATACTATGTATCGTTCTTGAATTGCGTCTTTGTTCATAGCGTTCCTTGCCAATCGAATCAGGGCTTCTTCGTGAGTGACATCCATTCAAACACCGTACTTTTCAGTTTTTGTCTCATCTTTTTTCCCGTCAATTATAAGTTTTTTTTTTGCTCGAAACCGTCAATTATAAGTTGAAGCTTTGGTCAAGAACACCGCCATTAAGAAGAACTCACCACGTCAAATCTGCTGAGCCCTTGGAACCCACCTCCTCGAATACAGTCGACTTTCAATAGCCGTAACCTCCCCAAACGGAATATCCCATTCATAAGACCCCGTCTTCTTCTGTCTTTCTCTCCGCTTAATTTGGAAATCAGAGAGAGAGAGAGATGGCTTCATGGAACTCAGGTCCTCTGGAGATCTTGTACCAAGTCCTGGGGTGGACGGCGTTCGTTTCATGGTCAATCAGCTTCTACCCTCAAGTCATCTTGAATTTCCGCAGAAAAAGGTTGCCTTTTTCTTTTAATTTGTTCCTTCCTGTTCTTCAATTTCTTTCAATTTTTAATTTTAAAGCGTTTTATGTCGAAGACATAGCGGACCCAAATCCTGACTTTTATATCAAACCTACCTTCATGTGATTTCAGCGTGGTGGGACTGAATTTCGATTTCGTGGTGCTCAATTTGACAAAGCACACTTCGTATCTGATCTATAACGCAACCCTCTACTTTAGCTCTGGTGTGCAAAGGCAGTACTATGAGAAGTATGGATTTGGACAGGTATGCAGATTTATTATCAGATGAATGATGACATTACAGCCTCCATTGATCAAGTTTTAATCATTGACAGACCTAAAATGTTTTTATGGAACGATCTAGGTTGAAATATGACCATATTTTTCCTTTGACATTATATTTTCAAGGTCTGGGTTTGAGGATTTAGAAAAAAATGTTAGAGCTGGGATTTGTGCATTGCTATTTGCATTATGCAGTCAATTGGTTTGTTAATTAATTGCTTAACCCTTGCAGATGATACCGGTTGCTGCCAACGATGTGGCTTTCTCCATACATGCTGTTCTGCTGACTGCAATCACCTTGCTGCAGATTGCAATCTATGATGTAAAATATCTCTTCTGTATTAACCACTATTGGCAATTTAGAATCTTGATAAGTAAAAACTGGAGGATCTGCCTAAATCCCTCTTATAAGTTTAGAATCTTGATAAGTTAAAACTGGAGGATCTGCTTAAGAGTTCTGTGAAAGTTTAGACGAACCACTTTACCAACTGTATTAAAGCGTCTAAAAAAATGGTTTAGCCTATATACTTCAACTTTCCCCCTGTGTGGACGGAAACATTTTGAAGTTCCATCGGGTAAAACTTGAATTAAATTGAGGTTTAAACTTGGCACTTTAAATAAGTTAATCACTTATTTATTTTGTTTATGTGGCGCAGCGCGGCAGCCAAAAGATCTCCAAGGTTTCCGTGGCAATAGTTAGTGCTGTTTGGTTGGGTGCTGCAGTCTGTTTTTTCGTAGCTCTGCCGAGCGATTCATGGCTCTGGCTCATCTCCATTTTCAAGTAAGTTTCTCTTCTTCATGGTGGTTTATTTCATGTACATCTCCTGATTTTCCATGGTAGGTAGCATGTAGATCAATCATATGATTTGGCATCTCAATGAATGCTCTCGAATCAGCTGGAAGAGGATTTTGCCTGCTCAACATTATGTCTTATGCTCTTGATCATACTCAATACCTATCTGATAGTTAAATCATATTCTGTTGGTTAATACACGATAATATTCTATATAAATGAATAAACACTCCAATTTGGTCTTTATTCCACATATGACTTCAGTAGCCTCCTTTTTGTTTTCTTTTGTAATTTCTTGTTTTGTTTCTTGACTTGTGAATTGTAACATACATAGCCCACTTATATCTTTTATCCAAAAATGTTCAAGAATTTGATAAATTTCAAACTAGTTTAAATGATGTTATACTAGTGAGGAAACTTTAATCTCTGATTTAATCTGTAAACGGACTTCTCGCGATTACTTCAGAAATGTTTTAAGTTGATATTACGTGATCAGTAGCTTGTTCTATCTTACATCTTATGATCATGCTATGCAGCTCGATACAAGTGTTCATGACAGTCATCAAGTACATACCCCAGGTCGGTTTTTTATAATAATTCGTTTTACAGTGTAGTAATAAGCATTATGTTACAGTTAAATACATCTAATATATATTAATATCTATTATTATTATTAGTGATAATATTAGTAATAGGGTTAGATATATAATTAGTGATATAGTTAAGTATTTTATTCCTTATTGTTATCTGTTAGAATATCCCATCTCCCTAAATTGTACTGGTCTAGTCCTATTTAAGGGACATGGGATAGGTTAAAGGTTATTGTAGGAGTGAGCAAAAAGTCCATAAAGTCCAAGTCCAGTCCGGGACCGGTCCAGGACCGAACCGAAAAGTCCAGGACCGTTTGAGTCCAGGTCCAATGGACTTACCATTTCGGTCCTTAACGGTCCTGGACTTAATTTCGGTCCAGGACCGTTTGGACCGTGGAGTCCAAATCCGGACCGTTTGGACCGTTAAGACAATAACTACCAAGTTGGCTAGGTGTAGCCAGGAGCTGCTTGCTGTACTTCTTGTATAGCAGTAGCAGTGCTCGCCTATATATATATATATATATATATATATATATATCTTAAATTTTATAACTATTTTGTACTATTATATTTTCCTTATTTGTAAAAAAAAAAATCTCATTTCTTAGAATTTTATTTTAGTTATTTAATAAAAACTATTACGAATAAAAAAATTAGGATTTGTTTTTAGATTTTTTCTATGAAATAATTGGATTCTAAGAACTTTTTTTTTTTCAAAACCGGGAATGAAAATATCAGAATTGCTTAAACAGTCTTAACAATCCTGAACCGATCTTGAAGAATATATATTTCACGTTACGTTCAGATTTAGCTAAAAAAATCAGTTTTAATATATTAATATTTAAAAAATATCATGTATTAAAAAAATCAGATTTAATATATTAACATTTAAAAAATATCATATAATAAAAAATTCGAAGTTAATATAATAATATTTACAAAATATAATATATTAACAAATTCATATTTAATATCTAAAAAAAATTCAGATAAAAAAACTTGAATTTAAAAAAAAAAAAAAAAAAAGTCTGGACCTAACGGTCCTAACGGACCTGGACCGAAACCAGGACCGTTAAGACCGAGACCGTTTCAAACGGTCCTGGACTGGTCTAGGACCGAAATGGAAAAGTCCATTCTAAATGGACTTAAACGGTCCTGGACCGGTCCTGGTCCAGGACCGGTCCTGGTCCAGGACCGGTCCATGCTCACCCCTAGGTTATTGAATAAAACGATAAGCAGAAAGTTAAACAGAAACCTAGGTTTCTAAGTGCCCTATTCTATATGTGTGCCCATAACAAATTAGTTCCATTGCAATGCTTGCTCCATCTCCACTAGCCTGTTCTTGATAGCTGCAATTTTTATTTCAAGTTACATTTTTCAATATTTTGTAATGATGAAGGAACAAAATGCAGGCTGTTATGAACTTTGCACGTAAGAGCACAGATGGATTTAGCATCGGCAATATTTTGCTAGACTTTGGTGGCGGTGTTGCCAACTACGGCCAAATGGTTGCTCAGTCTATTGACCAGAGTATGTATATAATTAACTTCTCCATCAATATACATTTTCCCCCAGATTCAAACAGCCTTATACTTTACAATCATTTATTGTTAGATTCTTGGGTCAATTTCTACGGAAATATCGGGAAGACACTGCTGTCTTTGGTATGAAAATCCTCTCTTAAGCTACCTACCTAAATTAGTCTTATCTTTTGTGAGAATACATGATTATTTGCTAACTATGGTTCATCTGATGCAGATCTCGATTTTCTTCGACCTTCTCTTTATGATTCAGCATTTCGTGCTCTACCCCACCAAGGCACGGCCGTCTGCTTCTAAATCAGACAAGGAAGGTGAAGAACCCCTTGTGAAGCACGACTCTGACAATGTCTAAATCTCACTATGCTGCATACTCTGCTGTATTATCGTATATAGAAGAAGAAAGAATGTTCAAAAAGAAGAAGAAACGTGTAAATAGGATTGGCTTCATAATCCTGCTGCTGCTTCTTATTTAGTGTAATGATTGTAAAGGTGTACAATGTCTGATTTCCGAATCCACCTTTTAATTAATGTAAAAATATAGGATTTTCGTTTCCCAGTTTTTCACATATTTACTCATTCAGAATCTTCTAGTATATATTTTGGGGTTCTATCATTTCTGATCTTGAAATTAGTCCCTAAATTAAAATAACAATAAAAAAGTTGCAAATGTAAGGAATATGTCAAATGTTGCAGTGCATGTTTTCAGCTTAATTTATGAATTTAATGAAAAAGTTGGCATATTTAGCTCTTTTTACTGTTTTACCAGCTGCAATTAGTAAAAATGTCATTTCCATATTCTGTTGATGATGTTCTTGAATGTATCCATCTCTTATATCAGCCATGTATTCTGCAAACTGCATTTTCTTACAATAAGAGCTCAATTATCATATTATTATCTTGTGGTTTCATATAATCAAAACAGGATTTGAATCTCAACGAAAATAATTTTTTGTAAATCCCATTTTAAAATTTCTGGATCTGTATTGATTGACAGAATGCTCCATCCTTTCTATCATCACCCTGATATCATTTTCCGAATCTTCGGAACAATACAATAGCTTGATACATCTTATGGTGAAGAAATAGCCTCAGCCTCCCTAGCTAAGAAGTTCATATGAAAATGAATTGTCAACTTCTCTCTCTCTCTCTAGCTCTCATTGTTTGTTCTAGTGGCTTACTTGATACACAAGTTTCAAAGTCCTTGCTTCTCAAGTATTTAAACAATAAACTGTTACATTATTATTATACATTATTATCCTAAAGGTTAACATAATAACAATAAAACCGAAAACACCCTATATAAAGTAAGTCTCATTCATTCAAATATTCTCATCCAGTTCATCTACAGCCCAGAAGAACCTTGTCAAAATGAAGCGCGAGGGTCGACAGCACGGGATGGTTCGAACCCACATGATTCTGCCCTCCCCATATAACCCGAGAACCGGGTCCCGAACCTTCACCACGATGGACTCACCGCCAACTGCAGGTTTCTTCACGAAAGTGCCTTCAAGACCCACAAACCACTCCAAGTTCACGGCCAAGAGCGGCAAGCCACGGTGCCTTGAGTGCCACATGCACCCGGTGAGTAAGTCCAAGGACAAGACCAAGGGGTCCCACAAGGTTAAATCCAACAATCTCGACTTGAGCCATCGGCTGATTAGTTGGCGGGTAGTGGAGGGCCGACCGGGGCTGAATTTCACAGGAGGGTCTGCTACTGGGTTGTTGGATCATATTGATTACGATTGCGAAGAGGAAAGTTATTATTGTTCGGGTTCTGATGATGAGGAGAAAGGTGAGGTAACGTATGATCATGTCGTAGTGTTTGAGGATCAAGGTTGTAATAATGGTATTGGGTTGGTTCTTAGCCAAGTTGAGGAAGATGAGGATTGGTGCTTGGTCGGACAAAGTGTGATTCTTTGATTAAGTCAATGTAATTTCTGGGTGAATTAATAGTAGTAACACAGTAATATCTTCCATTTCTACTATATATATATATTATGATGACAATATTATAGTAAATTCTATGTATGTTGGTTGCTGAAAGATTGTATTAATAACAAGGGTTTATAGGTCTTTTGGTACCCTAAGTTTGTCCACTTTTGGCTTTTGGTACTACATGTTTGGTTTTGCCTATTTTTGGTACCATACGTTTACCAATTGTATACTTTTGGTCCGACCGTTAGTTGACCGTTAAAGTTGACCGTTAAATAGTCACGTGACTTGCACATACCTAGCTCCAAATTTTGATTTTGTTCAATTTAGTCCTCAATTTTTTTGTCCTACCTTTTTATTCTTGCAATTTAGCCCTTAAACATTTTCAACCGCACCCTAGGACTAAATTGACCTAGCCATGGTCCGACCCATGGCTAGTAGAATCATGGCTAAGGTCAGCGGACTCGGGAAACCCTAACCATGGTCCGACCTAGCCATGGGTCGGACCATGGCTAGGTCAATTTAGCAATTGGGTTCAATTGACCCAATTGAACCCTATGTTAAATTGACATAGCCATGGTCCGACCCATGACTAGGTCGGACTATGGTTAGGGTCACCCGGGTCCGGTGACCCTAGCCATGGTCCGATCTAGGCATGGTTAGACCATGGTAGGTCAATTTAGTCCTAGGGTGCGGTTGAAAATGTTTAAGGGCCAAATTATAAAAATAAAAAGTTAGGAAAAAAATTTTGAGGACTAAACTGAACAAAATCAAAATTTGGGGTTAGGCATGTGCAAGTCACGTGACTATTTAACGGTCAACTCTACCGGTCAACTAACGGCCGGACCAAAAGTATACAATTGGCAAAAGTAAAGTACCAAAAATAGGCAAAACCAAACATGTGGTACCAAAAGCCAAAAGTGAGCAAACATAGGGTACCAAAAGACCTATAAACCCCTAATAACAATGCTTCTTCATTCATGAATAATGGATTTGGGTAAAGACAAGAAAACATTAATAGAAAAACTACAGGAACCCTTCAATCACTCTAATACTCACTCAAATACTAAATATTTCTATGCAATGGTTTGGATCGTCCCTATATACAATCTATATATGTAAGGTACTGATAAATAAAAGAAAAAATAAGAATAACAAGTGAAAAAAACGAAATTCATCAAAAATAAATTAGTTAGCAGGGGCGGGTCTAAATCAGAGATGGGGAATCTAATCGTTAGAATTCAACTGCTGGCTGATTCAAAAATAATTTGTGAATCCGTGAAGTTCAAAGAACATATTGGACTTGCTAGATCACAAAATTCTATTTCTTCGGTCTGGTGGTTACTCTCCATTGCACCATGCTCAGCCCTAAGATAGATGATGTTGCTAATCATACAGAATTTAAAATATTGATATTTGATATCTCAACTATCGAATTTATTGTTTTCACTAGTTTTGATGTTAAAATTAGGGGTTAAGAACACAATAGGGGCCTGAATGTTTGCCCATGTTGCCAAAAGGGGTCTGAATTGAAAAAACGTATTATTAAGGGCCTGAATTTTGAGTTTTGTGTATAATTGAGGTATCCGTCTATTTTTTCTGTTAAAAGTGACGGAAAGTGGTCACATGCCAAGCATGTGACCAAAAATAATTTGAAAACCCGAAAATGCCCTTTGACCAAAGTGTGTCTCTCAATGACCTAAAATGACGAAAATACCCTTTAAGCCACCACAGCTCCGGCGACCACCACCACCCCGACTCCGGCGACCACCACCGGCCTCCGGCGACCACCACCGACCTCCGGCGACGACTGAAAAGCTCCGATCGGAGCAAAAAAGCTCCGATCGGACCTTCGGAGTTCCAATCGAAGCTTTTTTGGCTCCGATCGGAGGCCGGTGGCGGTCGCCGGAGGCCGGTGGTGGTCGCCGGAGCTGGGTGGTGGTCGCCGGGCGGTGGCCGGAGCGTGGTGGCCTTAAGGGCATAATTAGTGTGTAGGGGTATTTTAGACACTTCACATTTTATTAATTAAATTGATAAATTGTATAATAATTACAAAAGGGTATTTTTGTCTTTTCACGTGGTTCTGTTAGATTTAACAGAAAATTTGGACGGAGACTTGAAAAAACACAAAACTCAAAATTCAGGCCTTTAATAATACGTTTTTTTCAATTCAGACCCCTTTTGGCAACATGGGCAAACATTCAGGCCTCTATTGTGTTCTTAACCCTAAAATTAGTGTTTTAAGTAACAAAAACATGTTATTTTCCACTTTTCTTAAGTATTAGATTTGTTACTCATCATTTAAGTTCATTTGATGCTTAAAAACATATTTTTATTTTATCAATTTTTGTTAGGTAACGATGATTTTCTTGAACAACTCATTAGTGACTCTCTACAACACAAATCAAATCTGGGTCACTTCTGCTTGGCATAGTTAACTCTTATACAGCCATGATCCCGCCCGCTATCACTGTGGTATATTTGGAGACACGTTCTCGAAAACAGACTTAAATGGTCTCGATGTATGACAATGGATCGGAGTTTGGTCGCTGGCTTTTCCTTGGACACGCTTAATCGACTGGTTCATTCTGATCGGAGGAGGAAGTCTTTGCGAGAAAGGATTCACATTCTGCACTGCTGCAACTTTCGGCTTCCTTCCTGGTTGGGATGACGATAAAGAACTCGGAAATGGTACCTTGAAGAGCAAGCAAAACAAGTTTAGTGTTGTTGAAATCGTCAGGTTCTTGAATTAGGCTGCTGTTAAAGTTTAAATTTTTACATACCTTTTTCAGGCAATTATTATTATTTTTCAATGCTCCTTTTTCTTTGTAAAAATCGGGTAGCGGACGTGCCTTGAAGCACAAGCTTTCTCTGAATTTTTTTATATCTATTTCACTTTTCTCCTATAAAAGAGTAAGCACTAACAGTCAAATTTAGTCGTCCGACGAATTCAGAGTACTAACTGAAGCCGACTGAACAAACCTTGGATTTTGGTTGCTGTTGGATTTTTTGATTCCGTGCTTGATCTGCATTGAATTTCTCTTCTAGTTTCTGCAGAAAAAATGGACAGTGTCAAACGATGTTGTTCTTGATGAAGAATATTGGAAGTTCATTGTTTCTTGCCTCTTTTCTCCTGGAAGCTCGTTCTTCGGTTTTCAGTCGGAAAGGCGATGACAAACTTGGGGACTGTAATTTGCTCTTGCATGAGTTGGACCAACTGCCAACAATAAATTTAAGTCAGTTTTGCAGAACAACATAGGAATTAGGAGACATTTTTAGCGACGGTTGTTTCTTACTCTGTTGCAAGAGACCGCTTTTTCGGGTCGGCACTTCTGCTTTCAGCGGCCGATCGATCACAAGGCGTCCTGGTAAAAGTTACATGTACCCAAATGAATTTACATTGTTCAGTAATGAATATACTTCTGTTTGCTAATACTAAGACGAAATACCTTCTGTTTGTCGACCGAGGAGTGACTAGTGACGGTCTCGATGTGCCATTCGTTGTTGCCTTAATTTTGAAATGAAAAACATATCAGACATCAATATTTCCACGAGCATTACGGTCGATTCAAGCAATATAAACACCATACCATAGATGGAGTAGTAACTGAAGGAGTTGGGCAGTCTTTAGCATTTCTTGAACTACAAGTAACCGCAGCTGAGTTGCCATTTCTAGCAGGTGTAAAATACGACGATCCGAACATATTCGAGGTGGTTCGCTTACGATATGCAACATCGACTGGCAACTTCTTTTTACTGTTCGGAGTGACGTAGATTTCCTTCTTGAAATAATTTGGAGCCGCGGGTTTTGCAGGCGACTGCTGCTTAGCTCCTTTGCCACATCCAAAAAGCTTCGAGGAGAACATTGCTGTTTTCTTCTTCGATACAGCACTTGCTGGATCATCTTCGTGCTTAACTGATTTTTGCTGCAGATTTACAAAGAAAATGTTAAATTTTTCCAGGGGTTAATTATCAAATCTAAAACTGTGTTTGAGGAGTTGAACAAATTGTTTACTGAACTATTCTACTATGCGTACAGAAAAATTTATATACTTGTGAAACTTGAGGTATCAATAATTAACCATAATTTTTTAGCGAAAACGGATTATTATTGATGTGTAGATTGATGAATTACCATGAGCAGAGGTTTCTCCATTTCTGGAATTCGGCTCTCTTCGACTTCCTTCTGCTCATCCAGCTCAGTTTCCGAATTCTCCACAATAACTTCTTTATCCTCTGAATCGCTTTTCCTCTCAGCGATTCCAACACCCGATTCGTTAAATTGAATCACAGCCTTGAGGATTTCTTGATCTGAAGATTCTTTATCAGAGCTCAAGATGACTCCTTTATCCTCCACATCAACATTCTGATTAAGCTCATTAGAAACAGAGCATGTTTGATTACGTTCCTCCTCAAGCTCGAGTTGTTGAACCGAACAAACTTCGTCTTCTGCTCTTCTGTGATTAGTCTCTTCTGATTCATTAGCTACAGAATTCGCTTGCTGTTCAAGCAAGGCAGCTGCTTTTCTTGCAGCCATTTTCTTGTAGTGAGCTTCGAAGAAGGCTTTCTTCTGCGCGACCGAACCAGGGCGAGAGAATCTCTCGGCTTCTTCGACGTACTGATTATTGTTATTGTTCGAGAAGACAGACCACTTCTCCCAGGACACCGAATCCGACACAAACCTCCCGAAGGAGATGGACTGCTGTAACGAATAGATGGGGTTACCCTGCAGGAACGAAGTTATGTACAGATTACAGTGAGTTCGCGGAATCGACTTCAAGAACATCTTAGTTTTTCTTCTTTTTTGTGGAATCTAATTGGTAAAAAATGAAAATTTAAAGAAGAATATGTAATCTATCTACCCTAAAATCAAATAAGGAAACTAAGCAACTAAAACCCCAATGGACGCTCGAACTGAGAGAACTAAATCAAGAATCCACCTTTAAATTTGAGACTCAAATTCAAGAACTTTGGTATAATTTTATCAGCAGAACCAAACAGTGGAAAGAAATAAATAACATTTTGGTTAGAGGTACCTCCATTGGATCATTAGGGGGCCCTGAAACGTAGGAGAAAGGTTGCAGGAGACAAATCGAGGACTCTCCCATACTTGTTGAAATAGAACAGAAATATCCAAGACACACACAATGCTCTGTTTTTCTGGTTTGTGTTTCACTGCTCTGTTGTTGAGAGCCGTTTGAATTTAAAACCCAGAATTTCAAATATAATAAAGGCGTGCAAAGGTCGTCGTGTTGATAAAGTAGAATTGGAGCAGAAACACATTGAGAAGTGGTAATTTTTTTTCTTATCTCGGGCCCCATTCCGTTCTTCAGTCGAAAAGAGAAAATGATATATAAAAGTGTTAAAATTTAAATAAAGGTTAATAGGTATTTTGGTCCATGATATTTGACCACTTTTGGGTTTTGATCCATAATGTTTTTTTTCCTAATTTTGGTACCATATGTTTGCAGATTTTTCTAGTTTTAGTCAGACCGCTACATTTTGTCCATTTTTTCCGACATGTGCAAGTCACGTGATCCACCATAAATTTTGAATTTTGTTCAAATTTGAGGGAATTGACACCCTAAACCTAGTTCAATTTGAGCGAATTGAACTAGGTTTCATGATCAAATTTGGGGGAATTGACACCCTAAACCTAGTTCATTGGGTCAATTCCCCCAAATTTAAACAAAATTGAAAGTTTAGGGTGTATCACGTGACTTGCACGTGTTACTTAACGGAAAAAATGGACGGAACGTAACGGTCAGACCAAAACTAGAAAAATCTGTGTAAAGGCGAACAAGGGATCGTAGAGCACAAACATATGATACCAAAACTAGGCAAAATAAAAAACATCATGAACCAAAACTAAAAAATGATCGAACATCATGAAATAAAATACTTGTTAACTCATTAAATAATGGTTTCAACGTTCAGATTTGTTCATAATTTCTGATTTCAATCGAGAAAGGAAGTACCTACAGACATTATTATTCAATTAAGATGACCAATATCCAGTGGCGTATAATGTGGTTATAAATGTAAACACATTATCGAGTATTTTTATTAAAATTCTAGATTTATTTCTGAAAGAAAATACACTTCGATTCTCATTATTTTTCGAGTAAGATCCCCATATTTGTGTATGACATTAAGACCCATTTATTATTTTACAAGTATTTATTATTATTTTGTAATACCCGTTCAAGTCATTAGCCCATTAGTTTTTTACTTGAAGAATGCGGTTGTAAATGTTATTATTTAACTCTTTAATATACTATAATTTGGGATTTTTCTACAATGCTCCATGAGCACCATGCTTTTGGTTTTTTAATTACTAGAGTGGACTTAATTGTAACATATGTAAAACTTTAAAAGTATGAAAAAATATGAAATTTTTTAACCACACCTAAAATTTGCATCATACTATTAATAATATCAATTTCCCTCTAGGGTTCACCTTTCGGGCAATAGAAAAATACAAAAAAAGAGAACCAAAAGTATGGTGCTCTTAGAGCATGGTAGAAAAATCCTATAATTTGTAATTAATTAATATAATGTCCTACGAGAGATCAAATTAATAGGATAAATGAAATGATCTAAATCATATAATATATTGGAAAAAGATGGATTTTAGTGCTAACATGTTTTAAACTATGCAAGAAGTTTCGAAACAATGTTAATTGGTAATTCCTTCAATCATCCGTCTAAAATTGTCGTCAAATACATTTTAAATTTAACAAATTAACCGAATATTTTTCTAAATGTCAAATAAAGGACTAATAACTTATACAACTATTACAATAATGTCCCGACTCGATTGAGACTTAATTGATACTCAGTCGGTTCTTGTCCAATTTTATTTTGTATACATCATTAGTATTTTACATGTGATACTTTAAAAACTACTAAGTTAGCTTTGTACATTGAAATACGTGTAACGACAATTCTGGAGAGCAAATTGAAGAAAGTAACAATTATTATTGTTTTGCAACATGTTATACATTTTAAAACAAGTTAGTAACAATTTTTTTTTTTAAAACATGATGTAGGTTTAATATAATTTATCTAATAAAATACAGTTATACATTAAATCTTAGCAATTTTTTTTAATAAAACGTACCCCTATTATAAATATCATGGATACGCCACGGCCAATTCCTAAACACCAGATGTAAATGTAATAGTCCTCCCTTAGTAGTTAGACTAATAATTAGGTTTGTCTAACCGCATCAACCTGTGATCCGTAGTTCAACATATCCTCGATCCGGTCTAACCCAACCTGAATGGTAAAATTAGTCGGGGTTTAGAACCCGAACTCGATTGGGTCACCAGGTCAATTCGGGTTAACCCGTATCTCATTTTTTCCTAATTTTTTTATTTAGCCGAATTTTCTTATTATGTCTACCGATTGGCCCGAATAACATTCAAGACTGATGAGTCCAAATCTGAGCTACCGGCTCCGATTGGCCCGAATCGGAGCAAAAAAAGCTCTGATCGGAGCTTTGTGGCTCCGACCGGAGCTTTGGAGCTAAGTGAAGTGATCGGGCAGAGTCTAAGTGAAGTGAAAGTCCGTCAAGGGTCGAAGATCCAGTTAAATTGTCCTTCAGGACAAACCGTGTCTAGCATCGAGTTTGCGAGTTTCGGGACTTCTACTGGGACTTTTTGAAAGAGGACTTTTGGCTCCGACCGGAGCTTTGGAACTCTGATTCGGGCCAATCGAGGCCGGTAGCTCCGATTTGGGCCCAATCGGAGCCGTGGTGGCGGTCGCCGGAGTTGGGTGGCGGTCGCCGGAGCTGGGGTGGTGGTCGCCGGAGCTGGAGTGGTGGTCGCTGAGCTGGGGTGGTGGTCGCCGGAGCCGGGTGGTGGTTACCGGAGTCGGGGTGGTGGTCGCCGGAGACGTGGTGACTTAAAGGGCATTTTCGTCTTTTTAGGTCAAGCATGGGAGGGACACACTTTGGTCGGAGGGCATTTTCGGGTTTTCAGTTTATTTTCGGTCACATGCCAAGCATGTGACCACTTTCCGTCACTTTTAACAGAAAAAATAGACGGAGACCTCTCATATAAACATAACTCGAAATTCAGGCTCTTAATAATATCATTTTAAGATTCAGACCTCTCCGGGCAACATGGGCAAACATTCAGGCCCCTATTGTGTTCTTAACCCTACTTTTTTTTTCCATTGTCCTAAAGGTGAACTCTAGAAATAAATTGTTATTAGTAATGATGTGATGTAAATTTGAAGTGTAGTTAAAAAAAAATCCAAAATTTTATCTATGTTACAATTATATTCATCTTAATAGTAAAAAAGAGCACAAACATGGTGGTTCACAAACATACTAGAAAATCTCAAATCTTAAATTAGTAGGATTTCAAATATAAGCAGACTTTTAATATTAAAGATTCTGATTCGCAGGTTCCATTCGAATCCAAGCTCAGGACCTGCTTGTCCAGTCTTTTTCGGATAGTTATTTGGGTGAATTTGATGGTTAATAGGTGTTTTGGTACAACGTGTTTGACGATTTTTGTTTTTGGTGCAACATCTTTTTTTTGTATACTTTTGGTGTAATATGTTTGCAATTTGTACCACTTTTGGTGCATCCATTAGTTGGTCGTTAGTTTGACCGTTAAATTGTCACTTGACTTGCACATGTCTAATCTCAAATATCTATTTTTTTTTTCAGTTTAGTCCTCAAATTTATTGTCCTAATTTTTTTATTTTTGCAATTTAGCCCCTAAACATTTTCAATCGTACCCTAGGACTAAATTGACCTAGCCATGGTCCGACTCATGGCTATGTCAAACCATGGCTAGGGTCACCACGGCCGGGGACCCTAGCCATGTAGCCATGAGTCGAAACATGACTAGGTCAATTTAGCCTTATGGTAAAATTGACCCAATTGGACTCTAAGCCTAAATTTACCTAGCCATGGTTCGACTTATGGCTAGGCCGGACCATGGTTAAGGTCACCCAGGTCTGGTGACCCTAACCATGGTTCGACCTAATCGTGTGTCGGACCATAGCTAGGTCGATTTAGCCCTAGGGTGCGGTTGAAAATGTTTAGGGGCTAAATTGCAAAAATAAAAACTTAGAACAATAAATTTGATGATTAAACCTAAAAATAGAAATTTTGGACTAGGCATGTGCAAGTCACGTGACTATTTAACGGTCAACTAACGGATGCACAAAAAGTGGTACAAATTGCAAACGTATTGCACCAAAAGTATGCAAAAAAATATGTTGCACCAAAAGCAAAAAATCGTCAAACATGTTGTACCAAAACACCAAATAACCATCTGAAAATGACACAAACCCTTTATTAGCTAATATGTGTATTAGAATATCTAATATGTGTATTAGAAATTTCACAGGAAATTTCACAGTTTGTAGCAACTCCCATTAGCTAATAGAGTAAATCTTTAAAATGTGAAATTTCAATCGAAAGTAAGAAAGAGAAAGTAAATGAACAAATGTATTGGTGCTTGGTAGGACCCTATATCACTTTCTATAGAAATTTCACAGGAAATTTCACAGTTTGTAGCAACACCCTAGCTAATAACATATTTGGATTGAATATTTAATAGTATTAACCGATACTCATTTATAGAGTAAATTATGAATATGATCTAAACCATGATATAATTTAATACAACGTAGATAATGATTTCGGCAACCCCTACTTATATATAATATATATATATATATATATATATATATATATATATATATTTAAAGGTGTTTAGGTTTTTTTTTTTTTGATATTTTATAAGTTCCATTAAGATTGTATTAGTATTTATTTATACAAAATTTCATGCAAACATGGTATTAGCTACATATCGATTAAGATATATTTTAGTCGAAACTTAGTTAATATGTATATATCGAGTCAAACGGACTCTAAAAGTTTCAAGTTAAGGGAAAACTGTTCAATAGCAGTTCTACAAACCAACAAACAATTAATTTTTGGGTTACGAACATAAAAACATTCTTATTATAGGTCATGTTGTTAATCGTTGTCTCATATTTAAAATGTTAATATTTGGTGTCCTGACTATTAGATTGGTTGATTTTCACTTTAAAAAAAAAATTGACAAAATAAAAACACATTTTTCAAGCATCAAATAATTCTAGACCATTGGCAAAAAAAAAGTCTAGACTATGAGTAATAAATTTAGTATTTCGAAAAAGTAGAAAACATATTATTGTTGTTTAAAACGACAAAATTAACGCAAAAATTAGTTAGAAAAGTGGAAAACAAAAAAATCTGATAGCTTTTATTTGAGACGAATATCAACATTTTAAATTTGGACAACAGTTAGCAACATGGTCTAAGAAAAATAATTTATTCTTCCAATTTTCATGATTTTAAATTTAGTTTAATTTTTTTATTCATTTCAACTAGTTAGCCCTTAATTTGGCAAAAAAAAAAAACTAGTTAGCCCTTAAGCTAATGCTAGGAAGAAAATGGTGGGAATAGATGAGTTAGAGGATGAAATCTAATGAAATTATGCAAGGATATGAAGTCACGGTGGCCATGAAAAGATTTCAACTCAAGGCCAAGACAAGATGGGAAAGTTCAAAATTTGCAGTAAGTACTCACAACAGAGAACAAAGTCAAACCCCCGGGATGTACATTACATACATGTAGAATATGTATAAGATGGCAAAAAAAAAAAAAATTTGCCTTTTTTTGCCATGCATAAGATGGCAAATCAATCACAGGAAAAATGCATGTTCACTATAAACCAACTCACTATTCAAAATGACAACCTCGAAAGTGTGTTCAACGTGGATGCTCGGTCTGTGCAGCGAAGCGAAGCGAACCGGTGTAAACTAACTCTTCATACATATATTTTCCTGAGAAGCAAGTTATTGTGTTCCTTCTTGTGCTGTCATGTCTTGCTTCAATGCTGTTAAGTTATCGCATAAATCCCCTGTTTTACGATTAGTCCACTACTCGCACAGGCTTCTCATGTACACCAACTTCCAGACCATACGATGATCTTCTCCTGCTCCTATAGCTCTTGCCCTTTGTCTTCTTCCCCTTTCGACCAGACAGCAGCATCGATGCTACAGTCAAGAACCCTAAACCGAACAAAATCCACATAACAACCACCCAGAACCTCCAAAAACCAAACTTCCCCTCCTCTGTGGTACCAACTATAGACAAATCCGTCTTTCTAGAAGCAAAGGTTCTTTCTTTGAGGATCTTTCTTGGCTCTTCTTTAGATTCTTGGCCATCCGACATGGACATGGAACTCGGGTCAGGGCACTTGCTCCTTTTGTGGTGCAATAACAGTGCCTCGTTCAGGGTTGTGGCGCACTCGATGCTGAAAAGGTCCCGTCTTTGTAGGTCATTGTTGGTGTGTTGGAGGGTCGTAGGATCGGGAGGGTCTGGGAACTTGGCCCAGCATTTGTTCACCAAGTCAACATCTCTCCACTTCGCCTTGTCGAAGCTCCAATTCCCCACCTTGTATTCAAGTCCGTAGTGGAAAACTCGGTACTTTACCTCCGGTTCTGGAATGTACCCCGGGTATATCAAGATGTCGGTGTTTATCAGATGACGCAATTGCAACTGCAAATGCAATAGCAACAAATTTTTAAGAAAGTAACAAAGAGAGAAACTCTGTCAGATTGTGTGTAAACTTATCTGCTCAAGAAAAAATAAAAATGATATAGTGAGCAATCAACAAATTATTGAAGTAGTTGGCTAAAGTAAGATATATACCGTTGCATTTGAAAAAAAAAAAATCATTTTTATAATTCGCTAATTTTTACTTTGTTGTTCCCTTTTTCCAAATACCATGATTTTAAAAGCTCGGGCTTATGTAAGGTTGAGCATATTTTAGCAAATCCCTTTCTGAAATAGTATATGATCCTAGTTAGCATCACATAGTGTAGCATAGTAGATAGTAATGTTGATAGAGCACAGCACAAGTCCTAGGTATGTCTGTGTATCTGGCATTGCTCATGATTATTCATAGAAAGGATGTACCTCTGCAGCTCCAAAGGAATATCCATACATCTCGCTGATCCACCCCGACTCATATATATCTCCTGTGATATTTTTTGCGTAGTGAGCTTTATCTGCGCGGACCTCTTCTGTCTTGTGCAACCATAGCATGGCGAATTGTCGGAGATCATCAATATGCATGATTATTACACCACCAACCTTATCACAAGCTTCTGGGTGGCTTGTATGGAGTTTGGCAAGCTCGTTGTCACAACCAATCAGGTAACTGGACATTCATTTCAGAGTTCAAAGAGTTTTTGTCAAATACATTTCAAGTTTAGTTCTGCCATATGAAAAATATTTCTGAGTTTTCAGTAAAACAGATGATACATATGGGTGACTGAATGGAGATGGAGGGAGTTTGTCTTACTCATAGGGCGTGGAAACTGGTCGGCCACGTGCAGCTTTGAACTCCCATGGAGTGATTGGCCCTCGAAGGATCATATCAGCATCTAAAATTACGATAAACTCCGCATCTATTTCTGCATGATTAAGCCAGTGGAGTACCCCAGCTGGTTTATTGATGGCTGGATACCTGAAAAGCAATAGAAAAAATGATTAGGTCACCTGATTTAATCAGAAAAAAGATCTCAACAAGAATCCAGAAGATCATCATTGCATTTAGTGTATGTTCATAAGGGCTTTTGGATCTCTACATTAGGCTTCAAAAGGCCTTAGTCCATCTCATGAACAAGATTTAGTTTTAAACATTATTTCTATCACTTCATTCAAAAATTTATGAAAAGATAGGCAATCATCAAAAAATCATATCGCGACATTAAATCCTAGCCGTGAAATGAACACTATGTACATGTCAACCAAATTGTATGATGTTAGCCATGTCACAAAACATTTGAAAATCACTCATATTTCAACACGATTCGAGAGATAGAAGAGAGTACAAGTTTAGGCTTTATCCAAATGCAAAATAATCACATTATAACCAACCAAGATCTAACGAAATCCATGAGCATAATAAGAGAGAAACAAGAGTTGAATACCAATCCCCAGTTAATGGATGCTGGCTCATTGACGGAACATAGTGAGTAGGAGCAAGATCACGGCCCCTATATTCCTTCAAGTCTTCATCTTTACAGCTGAGAAGCCTCGTAATATTTCCTGGCTGGCCACTGAGGTGGAAACTATGCATGAGTCCTACAGTTTGCCAATCAAAGTACGGTGTGCATTCAGTTGAAAAGATGGTATGGATTTTTGGGTGTGGTCCTTCAAATTCCTTAGGTGGTTCCTGCTTTTCCTTTTTGGATAAGGGTAGTTCATCCTTTTCTTTCTGCTTTCCCTTCTCATTCTCTTCCTCCTTCTCCTCAGTTAGTTGCAGGGTTTCGGGTGCAACGTATTTGGGCGATGTTAGCTCCGCAAAAGTTTTGCTTTTTAGGAAGCTCAGATACTTGGACCACTTGGGTTTAGGACACCCACTTGCTGCATGGTGAAGTAAAAGACCCTCATTCAAAGTGTTGATGCATTCCACACTAAGTAATAGTCCTCGTCTTTTATTTGGATCAGACTCTATTGTTCTAACCTGATAATTGGAAAATAAAAAAAGAACCTCAGAAGGAAACTTCTTCCACCATACAAGGCTTTCCTTGGACATGGATTATTAAGGAATGAATTGCAGAGGTAAGGGAAGAAAGGAGAAGAACTCCTTCCTTTATTTAGATGAAAAAATATTCCTCATTTATCTTCCTTTTCCAATTGTAAACCTAATAACATTATAACCTCATCTGCTTTCATTTACTGATCTTTTCCATCTACTCATATCCAAAGAAAGCGTAAATTGTACACGATAGAAAGAAATCAATGAAATTACCTCTCTTGGATAAGGGGGTTCAGGAAACAGACGTCCACAATCATAGACAATTCCATCTTCATGGTGTTCTAATTTACTGAATGACCAATTCCCGACCTTAAATGGTAATCCATAATGAAGAAGAATAGGCTCAATTCCAGGCCGCGGAATATATCCAGGGTAAATCATCAAATTATCATTGATCTTGTGTCTAAGTCCAACCTGAAACGTTAAACAACTTTTTTTAAAGGAAACAATAAAATGTTTGAAATAGAATAGCACAAAGGTGAGCTTTAGATTAACTCACTTCCGCTGCACCAAATGAATATCCATACATCTCACTGATCCACCCTGTTCCATAGATATCCCCGGTTATGTTAGTGGCCCAATGAGCTTTATCTTCGCGTACTTCTTCGGTTTTTGTAAGCCACAAGGGCGCCAACTTACGGAGATCATCAATATGCATCGCAAGAAGCCCACCAACCTTGTCACAAAGCTCCGGGTGGACAGTGTGCAATTTGGCCAGAATGTTATCGCATCCAACTAGGTATCTGAAACCAATTGGTTAATTGAATTGCAATCAGTATCAGGAAAAATGTGGTCGGTCCATTTTTTTTGGCCTGGATTTGATTCTAAACCTGATCAATGGATGAAGTTCTGTCACTTATTGGGAAAATTATATAGAAAATAGTAGAATTGCAACATCTTTCCACCAAAATTTTTTTTTTTGAGGGAGGCAGTTGCATATCATTTATTGATCATGTTCAGGATCAGGATCAAATCTTGACCATAACTTGGACTTAAGTCCATTTGGAACCAAACAGAGAAGATTGAGACCTAAACTCATCATTTTTTAGAGTTAAAGGTTAATATATCCTTAATAAAACGCTAAGAGGGTGCTATTCTTTACAAAATAGGAGGCAAATAAGCAAACGTACACCATTAACAAGCTAGGATCCTAACTATACCAAAATTTACAAATCTAACCCAGTTTTCTGTTAGGTGTTCATCATGGGTATCAATGCCTTCAAAGTTCAAAAGCCTTTCTGTTCCTTTCTCTCCAGACAGTCCAATAATGCTAGAAGGGTCATCTTAATAGCACCGAAGTATGTCCAACATTCACTAATTTCACCAAAGGAATTATTGTTCTGATAACACTACGACTCTGTAAGTCTTCCTTTTCTCACAAAAATCTATTTCACTTCTCATGATAGTAATTCATCAACTTAGACAATATCAAGATTCTTAATGAGGGTTACCCATAATATGCTGAAACTGGTCTTCCTTTCTCTGCGCCGAGTTCCCAGGGTACAATCGGTCCTCGGATGATCATGTCAGCATCAAGGATCACAACCCAATCCACATTTTCTGCATCCTTGCTATGTTTAAGCCAGTGCACGATTCCAGCAGGTTTGTTAATTGCTGGGTACCTAAACATTCAACAAAGAATTTGATCGTTCTCTTGAAACTAGAGAACTAAACTTCTATATTTGCCTTATAAATTTCTCCCAATCGACATTGTGTGAACTTGGATCATCATGTAATTATAGTTTAAGTACATTTCTAAAGTCCAATGAAAACAACACAAAAGGCAGAGTAGCTCAACATCAATGCAGCAGTGAAAAGCACCAAAAATGAGGAAGAAATAATAGACCAAAGCAATCATTACCAGTCACCAGTTCTTGGATGCTTGCTCATGGAAGGCACCACCATGGTCGGAGCCAAACCCATACCTTTGTAACCCTTGAGCTCGTCATCCGTACAGCTGAGAAGTCGTGTCAGCGGGCCGGGCTGTCGGGCCTTCTTGAAGCTCTGAACCAGCCCGACCGTCTGCCAGTCGAAGTAGTTCTGGCACTCGACCGAGAACAGCGTGTGGATCCGCGGCGGGTGCCGACTGGAGGCCGACACGAGCATACACAAGAACAGCGGCAACGCGGCCGCTAAGATCGAGACTTTCCCCATCAGAGATCCGCCGTATCAGGGCAGTAGAGCCTCAAATGGGTGTTGCCTCGACCAATCTGAAAACTCCCCCATTTAGCACGTACGGACAAGCCGAGTCAAAGAGGTGATTTTTTAAATCAAATTTTCGGCCTGGTATGGAGGAAGTAAGTGATTTGAACAAGGTGAGCTGAAATTCTTATTCAATTGGGAAATTGAACAAGCACGTAGTTGACAAATAAATGAACAGATGGATTGAATAAACAGCACTATTTTATAACCTCTTTCCCTCTCTCTCTTTCTTCTTCTTGTTCTTGGAGCTGTAGTAGAAATGCAAGTTGCAATCCATTTCGTGCCTTTTCTGGAGATCAGGAAGACATATGAATTTTGCTGGATTTCTCAATTCTGACCTCGTTGTCTTTTCATAATTTCAAAATTAACCTTTTATTTTCCAAATAATAACTTACCATTAATTAAGGGATCCATTAATTATGATGATATAATAATCATAGGTAAATGACGGAAATTCCTAAGGGAGTGTTTGAATGTTGTAATTTGTGATGTAATATCACATTACTCCCACATTATATTCACATTACGTCGTTTGGTTTGTCAAATAACGTAATATGCATTGTAATTGTAATATGCGATTACGTCCAAACTCTATTCACTGTAATTGAGATTACATCAGAAAACAGATATAATGTGAGATTACATCCAACATTACGACGTGTTATTATGTTATTTTTTATTTATTAAATAAATAAATACTTTAAATTATCTTTATAGTTTATTATGACAATATAAAATATTTTAGTTAATAGAATTTTAATAGTTATGCCTATTGAGTTTAAATATTTAGTTTTTGGAATTCATAAATGACTATAATATTAACCACAAAACATAAAGTTTAAGAAGTTAGTTCCTGGCAATATATATATTCTTTTAAATCTTATCATATTAATATATAATATACTATCGTATAGATTAATATAATAACAATGCACATTACAATACAAACCAAACACTGTAATCTAACATTACACACTACATTACAGTATAACAAAACACTGCAATCTAATATTACATTAAGTAGTTACATTACTTGTAATCTCACATTTCAAATAATCTCACATTACATCCATCCAAACACCCCATAAAGGAAATGTCGATATGAACCTGCTTTATCACTCTAGCATGTTATGTAATTTGTTGATTTTATTGTATATATAGCCATTCTAACATTTTTACACATCAAAGGTAAAAAAAGACATTTATTTATCGCATTTTCTAGCATTGTAACATACGTACGTGTATAAACATTATAAAATAATAATTATTACTGTATACAAACATTCTAACATATTTACACATAACACTTTCTAGGGGTTAAGGGTATTATTCATACTATATGTTTGACAACTTTTTGCTTTTGGTACCACATGTTTTTTTTTTTTCATCTAGTTTTGGTACCAAACATTTGGACAAAGTATACTTTTGGCACATCCGTTAAAATTCCGCTGATTTGGCCGTTAGTTGGTTACGTGAAGTGCACATGACCTATTTTTTTTTAACGAAAAAACGCTTGAAAGGACGAAATTACCCTTACCTTATAAAGGAGCATTCGATCTCTGTGGCCATGTCTGCTCATGGAGAGCACTCATCTGCCACTCTGCTCCCGGAAGACACGAGACAAGAAAGACCTAGTAACTCAAGCAGAACAATAAATACACAATTCAAACTATTTCAAGAAACTCATTCAATCCATTGTTTTCAAACATATCAATATTGTTAATTCTTCCAAACTCATGTAACAAGACCAAAATTTTATGTACTATTCAAATATTATAATTCCCCAACCGCAATCCACAGAAAAACCAAAAATCATATGTGGGAGTTACCAATGTTTTGAATGAACCTCAACCCATCGAAGCTCGGACGGAACTTGTTTGTCTCTTCAAAAGCGTCGTCTTGACATTGCCTCACATCATCTTTATGCAGGATTAAGCAGAAATTGAGTTGATAAAGAGAAAAAAATATTCCATCAACTTGATAAATTCTGAATTAAAAAACAAATCGAAGAATATAAAGACCGAAATCAGATCTCAGTTTCAGATCTTTATAGATTGAATCTGAAATATTTATGATTAAACAGTCAAATGAAGTAATCCGGACAATGATTAAGTTTCCGAAGACGCTTGATGCGCGCATATGATTGGGTTTCCGGCGACCAATGCTGAGCGAGCGGCGGTGGCTAGTCGGAGGAATGTGGCGGCGGGAAGAGGCAATGTTGATGAAGACAACTTGGGCCATAAGGACATTTTTCAGAGTGCTCCATTTTCATAAAGGGTAATTATGTCCATTCAACTGTGTTTTTTCGTTTTAAAAAAATAAGTCACGTGCAATTCACATGACCAATTAACGGCCAAATCAGACGGAAAGTTAACGGATGTATGAAATCTATACTTTCTCCAAAAGTTTGGTACCAAAACTAGATGGAAAAAAACATGTGGTACAAAAAGAAAAAAATGGTCAAACATATGGTCTGAAAAATACATTTAACCATACTTTCTAGTATTGTAACTTAAATGTGATTTTTTTACTGCACATAGACATTCGAACATATTTAACATCATATTTTCTAGCATTGTAACTTGTGTATGCATATAAGCTATGTAAAGAATATTATATATTCTACTTGCGTTATAACATATTTACGTGTCATACTTTCTATTTTTGTGACCTATGCATGGAAATAAACAGTGTAGAAATATTATTATTGTATAAATGCATTCTAACATATTTATGCATCATAATTTGATTGGAACATTATAAGCATGTAAGCAGTACAAATTATGAAAAAAAAAAACTGTGATATGTTTAGAAATTTGTCCATAACGGTATACTGTCTAGGAATAATGAGTAGGTTGTAAGTAAAAAATTAAAAATCGAGATACTTGAATAAAATATAAATAATATCGATTACACTCGTGGTTAAACGAATATTAATTTGTCGTTATTGTCATTGACGATGTGCAGTAATTACCCAACAGTAAACTGCACGATAATCCTACTATTGGTGACGTGCAATAGTTATCCAACGATAACTTGCATGTTGTTGGAAATTTATTATAGATTATAATATACTAGATAATAGACCCGCGTGTTGCGCGGTGTGTAGAATATTTATTTAAATGGTTAACTTTAAACTCATTAAAAAAATTATATTAAAAATAAAAACAATAAGTAGATTTGATAGATATTTCCATAAAATAGGTGTAAATAGAAAAAAAAATCTAGAACATGATTAATTATTGTAATAATCTTCTTTAGTTTTATAATTTTTAAAAGTCGAATACATCAATTTTTTTATTGTTGTTTCAACAAAAGTCGAATATTGTAATTAATTTATAAAATATATAGGATTATATATATATATTATATATATATATGTGTGTGTGTGTGTGTGTTAATTTATTTTATTGTTTTGTCAACAAAATGAATGTCAATAAAAAACAGTGTTGATTGTTATAATAGTCTAAAAATAATTTTCTTAGATATTAACTATTACGTTTTCATTAATTTTATATTAAAAAATAATAACTGCATTGACACAAATAATACAATATATAATCATATTGTAGGAAACACAATAGAAAAAGTAGATAAATTTTTTTTGGGCTAAAGAAAAGTATACGAATTAATTTAATAGTAACAAATTTATAGAATTATTATTAATCTTTAAATTAAACATTCACAAAAAATGGATCGGCTCTACATATTAAATGATAGATTTTTTACAGAAAAAATTATGTCGCTATAGATATACATATGACAATGTCACGTCATCGGCAATATATATAAATTTACGTGGACCAATGAGATGTTTCGATTTGGATATTGAATTATTTACAACATAATTTTAATTATGTATTAATAAATTTATTTTAAAAATTAATTGTGTTTGTGATACTCTAATAATAACAGTAATGATAGTTGTATATACAAAAATTTGTCATGATGCATTGTCGATTCTTTAATTAAATTCATAATACTATCAAATTAATAGTAAATATTGGCAAAAAAAATTAATATAAAATTAAAGCAAAAAATAAATCAACAATTTAGGAAGAACTTATTATTTGTTTCAAAGTTGGAATGTATTGAATTCGAAAAATATTTAAAAAATCGTATTAATTACAATAGATGTAGAAGGTAAAAAAAATGATATGAGTAAGGAAATTCACAAATTTGACAAATAATGTTAAATTAATCTAAAATGGAAGCTATAAATAAATGAGATTTTAATTTCGATTCCAAATCTGGAATTTACTTTCAATAGCATAATTCTACATTTTTAAATTATATATATATATATATATATATAGAAATTAGTGTCATGTTTGCTACATATTGCATATGAAGCTGTTGCAATGACGACAACGTAATGCTAATTGTATACCTCACACAAATGTTGTTCTTGAATAATATCGATGGCGACTGAGGATGCGAATGTGGTGTTGTAGTTGCAAATTTTGTAGAGATAGAGGATGTTGAAGAAGAGGTTTTGTGGTTTTGTTTTTCAATGATTACAAATGTGTTGATTATGTAAAGTAACGTTTATCTTATTATTATTCGTTAAGCATGCAGTAGATCTAATTTACATTTTTTTAAAAAAAAAAAATTTAGGGTGCAACACTTAATTTGATCAATTTGTGAACATAATAGAAATTGATTTATTTTAGGTTTATTATTCTCAATGTTTATTAACTTAATATTATTTTATCAAACTCTTTGTTCATGTTTTCTTGATTTATATATTTTTAAATATACTATATTGATCTATTTACTTTTACTACTTAAAATATATATTAGATATAATTAAAAATTAATTATATTATGCTTTGTAGATTCATTTTTTTATTTCTATATTTTTTTTCATTATGTATTAAAAATTTCGGAAACTAAATTATAGTTATGTACTTATATATTTGTTTTATTGATAGAAAATATATTAACTACAATGCATCTATCTTATTATTGTTAATTATTTTATATGTATATTTTCTTATAAAATATTCATTCATAAAATATTTAATTGTCTGATTATCTTTATTTCTTAATATTCGATAATTATTTCTTTAATAATATCTTATGTTCCATTTTTTCTTTAAAAAAGCTGTCCATTCTTTCAACATTTTAGTGTAATCGAAACTAATTTTGCTAAGGTCTGTGCATATGTAAATAATTTTTTTAGGGGTGCAATCGATAATCGATTTTCAAATTATTCTTTAATAATATCTTATGTCCATTTTTACTTTTAAAAAATTACCCATCCTTGACCTTTATTATATTACCTTGAATCTTCTAACTTTTAAACAGTAATCTCGTCAAAATTTCGAATGTGATGATATATAAAATTGGTATCATATAGTTTCGAACTTATAAGAAAGCTAGAAAATGACCATGTATATTGAAGTCATCCCCATATATATAGTTTTAGTCATATAGTGATTTTTGATAAGGGAGAGAAAATGATGAGACAATGAAAGCAGCAGGACATAGAAGTTCCACAGATTTCTTCATGATGCTGTAATACATGTTGATAGTAGATCACTGGAGATGTACGATAAGCCTCCTTCAAATGCAAGTGTAAATGGTGTCTCCGAGTGAGTAATGATGTTCTGTGTCAATAACTATTTTTTTGTAGACTAATAATATGGAAGGGACCTGCGTCTAGGTATTTTCATTATGGTGTGTACTATGACATATATTTATTCATAAATTGGTAATTGGTAATCAAATGTCTAAGTTTTTTGTAACTCTCATTAAGAAAAATAACGGTTCTTGTAGTGCAATGTGAGTGTTTGGAGCTCATCCAAGCATGGAGAGCTGGTTAGTTGACGAATAAATATCATATAAGAAAGAAAGGAAGTGAGATGGACCAATGAAATTTAATTATTTGTACATATCAACGGTGAATTTACTTACTTTTCAATCATATGTTAAAACTTTCCGAATTATATTATATATAGATATAGATTATAGATATATATGTTTATATGTATGTATATTGCTAAGGAAGAATCAAGAAAATGTGCTGAAGTGCACACTTGATATTGGCGCCAAACCAAACTACGTGTTCACACAGATATTGTTTTTAAAGTGTGGCGCCAAAATACATACATGTATAGAAGATCCTAGAAGCACCGATTTAGTTAAAGTTTTAATTGTTCGGTCAAGCACAAGGCTTATAAATAGGTTGCGATGGTAAGTCATTTGTCATCTGAGAATCAATTTACTTAAAGTATGATTCATGTATCATGCGGTGTCCCTTATTATATCGGTTCTGTAAGAAGTTCTAAAGCAAGGTTCGACGCCGGTTTAAAGGAAAGTGTGAACCGTCGTCTGGTTTAATTGAAGTTGACTATTAGAAAACTCTAACTTGGTGTGATGACACAAATGGGATACACGCGCTGCAGACGACGACTCGGGTCACGCCGAGTTCGGACGATCCTGGCGCGACCCAGGTCGTCTAGGGCAATCCGGAGGTCCGGTCCGGACGCGTGTGTCGCGCGTCCAGGCCGTTGTGAACCTCGGGAGCGTGTTTTGACAGTTTACGTGATTTTGACGTGTTTGTGAAGTCCAGAATGTAAATACGAACCCGAATTGGGCATATATCCATCAATGTCCATATATTTCAAAGGAAGGTACCATACCCTATACCTCAGCAATGGCTATCATGTTCATATATTTCAAAGGAGGGTATCATACCCCTATACCTCAGCAATGGTTATCATGTCCATATATCTCAAAGGAGGGTACCATACCTCTATATCGCAAATGTGGCTATCATGTCCACGGAAAAAGGTTCAACATAAATAGAAAACCAGTACACTCTATTTCCCTATCAAAGGGATCGTACCCTTAATTCAACTATACTCGGTTTGTCCGAGCATGAGGCTCCATCACCATGAAGACATCCATCCTATTTCAAGAAGTCCAACAACCGAAACATCAAAGGTCAAAGAGACAAACTAAGGATAATCTGACGCTTATCCAACCACCATAGAGTCAAGCAAAGGTTAAAGCCATTGCTTAACTCGGGGGTAATGCGGGATACTCGTCCGATTAAGCAAAGGAAATTCGTCATTCAAAAAGAAAGGAGTTCCAAGGAGAATGTGATAGTAGCACCTGTCGTCAAAGATAAAAGCCTCAACGCAAGAACTGAGCGCATACCCCATGGGTATAGCAAAACGAAAACTTCAAAACCACCACCAGCATCATGGAAATTGTAGCACGGGGCCACCAAACCCACAACCACCCTCACGCGAGGCTGGAACAAACTATGCCAATCCAAACCCCCCATATTAAAAATCCAATCCATGCCTATTCAAACCAACTAAGGATCACCCCCCAACCTACCTCACAAGCAAGTACGGAAAGTTTCAATGAACTAATAATCAAACACAAGAAGATCGTCAACCCCAACAAACCACGGAGGTGGAGCAAATAACAAACAAGCACCCCCATGAAGATGAGGATAACCCATGCAAGGAGATTGGCATGTGACCCGACGTCACAAATAAAGCGCCCGGGCTAAGAATGTGCCCACACATTCCCTCACCCGGACCACTGCTCATGCGTCGCAAAACTAACTAATGGCATGGAAGGAACAACCAACTAATGAAACCCTCAAGACATACACAACTTCACCATCGAAATGGAGCAAAAGTAAGAAAATAGACTATCAACATTCGCCGAAGCTAGATGCACGTCTCGCAATCAAGGGTATGCCTCGCGATTAAGCTCATCCATTCGAATAGAAGTTCCCAAGAAGGAAAGAGGATTAGACACATCAAAATCTGAAACACTTAGAAGAAGAACTCAAGCAAGGCGTGGGTCAAGCCGCCCTTGCTCAAAATTTAAAGCATACCCACCACCAAGGGTAACACCATTTTCAAGCCACAAGGAAGAATCCCACGGTCACAACCGTCTCCCTACGCCAACCCATGGGGAGATAGATGCATAGTGATATCACTAAAAATGAAGTAACTTCTCAAATTATGGTAATGACGGAACTCATTGGCTCTCACGAGGACAGCACCCCAACTAACAAGCCAATACGTACTATCCCCACTCACACACTCGAGATGCAAAACATGCTCACTATGGTAGCAGACTTATGTATTGCTAACAAGCTTAGCCAATACAAGGAATATCCCCTCAGTTACAACAACATGTCCACTACGGGGGCACTCATACATTCGTCAATTACCAAGTGAAACCAACACAAGGATCAACCCCTACATGTAAAGATATCAAAATACTCGGGAGTAATGATACATGCATGACCTACCAAGTGTAGCCACTTCAAGGGCTAACCCCCCGCATCCAGAACGCCAAACACGTCCACCATAAAGGACATTTATACGTATACAATCTCATATATGCAGGTTTCGCAATCAAACGGGGAGAAAAACGTCGTGCCCATTGAAGGCCAAGGCTAAAAAACCATACTCACACTCTCGCAAACAGAGTGCAACACCGCTTCCAAAGCGCCTTGTCAGTTCCAAGAACCCCAAAAGGAGATCCCTCCAATAAGAAGATAGACCTAAAGGATAAGTAAAATGAGACTAAGACCCATATTTCATACTTATAATCATCTATGTTGTCCATGTACATACTTGTACGAACTCCAACACCCATGTTGGTTAACACTCACATTTTTGTGCATACATTCTTCCAACACGAGAAAGAAAAATACCACGTTCCTCGAGCACTCAAAGCAGGCCGGGACCATCAGAAATGTACATTTCATAACTCGCTTGGGCGATATTCTGCAAAAATAGAGTCAAGTAAAGGTTAAACCATTGGGCAAGTGTTGGATATACGCCCAAGCTATTGCAAATTGGACTCTATAATTGAGCCACACTCGGTTATAATTCGAAACTTGGATAAAAGGTCACACGGGGCCCAAATACTTAGGCCCAAAAAATACCCCGAGTGGCAAAATTCACTAGGGAAGACCCCGAGTGGCAAATTTCACTAGGGAAGACCCCGAGTGGTAAAAACCACTCGGAGGTGCCCGAGCAGGACTTCTACTCGGGTAACCTGAGCTCTCCCTTGGGGGTACCCACCCGGGTACCCCCATTCATCCGGACGAGTTCCACTCGTCCGGACCCTTCTCCCCGGACGATATTTCGCCCGGGGCTCGCCCTTAGAGGCCATTCTCGGGACACTTAAGCTATAAAAGCTCATCTATGGTCAGACTAAGTTCAAATACACTATATTTACGGTCAACACTGATTCATATTACTAAACTGCCATAACCATGCCGGAAAAGCACCGGAACCGGAGTGGTTCAACAGAAACTCTAATAAATAGAGCTCATTATCCCTCATTTGAAGGTATTCTATCTCTCTAGATCATACTCACTTAAACATTGGAGTGGGATCACCGGAAACCCCTCGGTGCCCCTTTGCAGTTACTCGAAAGGAAATGAGAGCGAGGACTCGATGAGAAAAATACACTCAAAGAACGTGTGCAAACACCAACTATTGTCGATCGAGCTCCTCTCTGAGGCGGGTCAAGCAGATGATATACAGAGAATTTAACTGGTTTCATGCTTAATTACCACGTAGCATTACCAAATTATGCATTGGATTGTTTTGGCCAAAATTATACATTAGATTTTGTTTTTCTCTTAAACTGGAGTTTTGATTAATCATATATCACATCATCATGACGTTAATTATCTTAAATATGCAGTTCTAATTAATTAGGGAGGATATCTCTTAAATCTTAATGAGGCATGCTTTGCTTTATGTACCATTTACAGCGAACGACGGGTCCCTCAAACTCTGGCATATATATATAAAAGCTTTCCACAGTATAACTGATATTGTAAATGTTGTCGGGACTCTTATTGTAAATATATTCAACGTGAAGCAATATATAATCTCGATATTAATTTCATAGTTGTGGTCTACTTGTTAAAAATTGTAGGATAACGGACGTACATGCCAAGCAAACCAACAACCGAATTAGTACGTACACAATACGGTAGTTATAGGAACGATACGTTACCTTCGTGTTTGGCGGTTTGCGGCGGCGGAAGCGGATCGTCGTAGTCGGTTCGGAATCACGGCGGCCACAGGGATGCCGGTCGGAGAGGTACGTCACTAGTCGGAGCGTACCTCGGTCTCCACGAGCGATGACCCTATAGACACCTAGAGAGCTCTATATGTGGAGTGGATGGAGTAGCGTGAGATATATGTCCTCCTAGACCACCAAGAGGGTCTATATATAGCCAAGGAGAAGCCCATGGGCAGTTTACAACTTTGGGGACCTAACACATTGGTCCCCGCTCATTTTATGGAGCGGTTGTCGACTTCGGGGACTTGACATATCGGTCCCCGATCTCTCCGAGACCTACACTAGCACCCCGTATGGGTGCAATATCCTACATCTCCCACTCACACATAACGGGAGTGCTCAGTGTGTGTGGAAACGTATTTCCAACATCTGTTTGTCTTTCATACAGGGCTCACCCGTGCGACCGGCATACTTTGCGAGAGCTAGGTGCTGTACATCTGTTAGGAGTATACAGCCTCTCGTAGTGAACAACCAACAAGAGAACTGCTGTACATCTGTTAGGAGTATACAGCATCTCGAAATGGATAACCAACTAGAGAACGGTAAGTATGCTTGTACCCTAGATCATCGAACCTCATTAAGGTATTCTCAAAAATCTCATTATACCTTGTATTCACAATCATGAAACTAATTCATGACTGGTGCACCGGTGAACACAATTCAAAAAGAGGTCCCGTTGATGATCTTCCTCTTCTCACGATTCCTTCAACACCAACCCGACTCGCTTTTCTAGACATGCCCCGCCAGGCCGAATCATTAGTAGCCTCTTGGAAACACACTAAGCTAGCGAACATCGTGTCAGGTCTCAAGTCTCTGATCGGAGTCGTGAGGGTACTCAATTTAGAACCTTCCAAGGATCTATGGGTCTCACACTGCAACAAGCTGAGATTATACTTGTGCAAACCCGTGGTCGCTAATAGCACACACGGTATGAAACGTGTGTCACAACACTCTTCTCCTTTTCCCTGGAGCGTATGTCATTTGTCTCACTCAAAGACAGTGTTGTGCGGATGTCATTTCAAATGCCGCATGCACTCGAACAAGAGTCCACTAACTCCCATCCGGCTCTAAGGCAAACTACGCGGGAACAAATTCCTCTTAATCATCGATGACCGTATGGCAACGACCGACTTATGAATTCGAGTAGTTTGCTCTCTAATCACCCACTTGATGATTTTAAACTCAAAATCCTGTCTCATCTCCCGTTGTCACACAGACGTAACGTCACTAAGACGCGGAGGCGGTTGCTCGTGTGAGAGAGCTAACCTTTAGTTTACCCGACATACATTTGACAATTCGAGTGAATGCATATAGCAATCACAATAAACATGTGTGTATTCAAATCAAACGTATTGATAAAAATGAACATTGTGATGTGATCATTGGGAAAAATAAGCAAGCTACCTCGCTTTTTACACAATGTCCAAGACCATTTGTCTTCATTGTGATCAAATGTCGATGAATTGCACATATGCAAGGGCTTTACGGACATACCGTTTATCCATCATTCATCGACTATCACTTCACATTCACTATCTTGCATGCAACCATGCCATATGCACAGTTATATTTGGTCTTTTGAATGTCCAAACATTCTTAGGATCCTCTTCGGAAAATATTACAGTACAATTACCAGTAGACTAACACTGGAGCAGTACTATGCATGATCCGGATTATATGGGAACCTTATGGACCAAACTTAATCATCGGTTGCTTTTGCGAGAGCACTAGCTTCATTCGCATATAGTGAAGTATGCACTCATTTCTCATTATCTGATGGCCAGTCAGTAAGAAACATCTTCCTAAGGAAGTCGTTACTCCCACTAGGAACAACTTCACTATATTTTGTCATACACATATGTACAACGCCTCAACAACCATCGTTCTTCGATCCTTGAGCATCAATCCAAGTCGAGCCATATGCCCGATTTAATAGCGGGTCTAGTGCACGTCACAACATGCACAAGACACCCGACTGAGCTCATCTTAATTAAGACATTTAGCGCATCAAGTCATGACCTTTATACAGAGTTAGCTTATCGAGGTAATAATATGATCAATCACCCAAGAAACATATTCTCTCAAATGATCTCTTAGAAACAAAATTCCAAGATTATATTGATTTACCCTTCATATATCAACTAAGTCTCGTACTCATTTGATTAACTCCGTAACTACCAGCACGTACTATTTATCAAGCACATTTGCTTTACAAGATCTTGTTGATGTTTTAATAACAGTCTTAGTCCATAGTGACTAAAACGTCAGACATGACAAATCACGTCTTCATCTATAGCCTTGAGAGAATAAAGTAGAATGCTAACGGACCACCATAATCCAAAAGCTGCATTCTCGTACCACAATACGGAGAAGTGCTTTCGATTTCTACTTTGATATTTCAAAGGCAATATCTACATCCAAGATCAACGTGACTGGGTTTATGCGAATACAACACTCGCAATTATTCGAGACACATTTCAAATTTTTCATGACTTTTAGGACCTCATTGATCCATTTGCGCTTCGCGTCATCCATCTTGTCCTCCATCATCCTTAAAGGGTATTAGAAGCCACATAAGCTCCCACTAGGATTAAGAACCTTTTGTACACGCTCCCACTGGAACGATAACCTTTACTCATTTCGAGTAACAACATGAGAGTTCTTACTCCAACTTGAACTAAGATCATGACCAAGATCATTTACATTCGCAACTAATGGTGAAGAAACGCGAGCATGACGAGAAACACATTCAACATCTGCAAAAATCCTCCCACTCGAATGAAGTTATCTTGGTACATTTAGCTCAATAACTCAAAAATGAGTCACAACCCACTTATTCCCTTTATAAGGATAAACATGTTCATTTCGACATCTTTTAGTTTAGGCACAAACTTGCTCCCACTTTCGGACTTTTCCGGATCATAACGTATATGAAGTGGTATGCAACTAATAGTTGGGCACTTGATCAAGTTGACAAACATTCGTCTCGATATAAGGTGGGTCCTCCTTGTGGAGAGACCCAGATATTACCATAGGCAGTGTATTATTGGACCAATGTTGTCACTGACTTAATCATCTTCAGAAGCGTATCACCTACGTCTTCTAGCAACAAACGTATGTTGCAAAGTGCCAAAAAAATAGTCAACATAATGAACTATCTCTTAATATGGCGTATCTTTACATGTCAAGTCGATGAACTAATCACCGTCTTAACGTATATGAGAACCAAAAGTTCTTTATCTATTCAATTCATCTACAAGACTTGCTTAGCCATCTGTAGAATATTAAATAAATATACAAGATACGAAACATATTTAAGCCTTCCCACAACAAATATGGGTTAGTATATGTCTAATTTGAACTTATTCTGGTTGCCTCAACATAAGGCTTCCGGTCATATCACTAGCATACTTGCGACAAATAAATATTTGGATATATTGAAATCATTGCAAGACGCAAAATCGATATACAATAAATCCACCGGAATTGACCATATATACACAAACTCAGTGTCATGGAAATCTTAGATGAAAAATTAGGTCAAACCGAAACAAAGACTGAAATCAACAATTCAACCAAATAGTAAGGCATTGTGGACTCGGTTGTCTCATAGACATAGATTGCAGATGCCGACTCATTCGGTTGCAACTCGAGCTTCCATACCTACCATATTTTAGTTGAATTTTCCGAAGATTAACTACAAATCTTCTTGTCCATGGCTTAATCCAGAGTCACAACTCATAAAGGATTACATTGATCAAATTGCTCGAACTAGAAACTCAATAGTCTACTAGTTTAAGCATCAAGACATACATGACGCTTCCGAGCAGTGCATTTGTTTGAGTAATAGCACATAGCTACAACTATAACACTTTATCTTAGCCATTTGGACATAGTGCAGACGTTTCCGCTCGTCAATTTCATCCATCTTTGATTTCTAACTGGACCCATCATGCTCATCATTCTTACCACGATATTGTCTATTTGGTCTCTTTTTGGCTTTGGAGGAAGTCGCCACATGCAACTCAGCCAGAGTACTCTTACTCTTATGCATTTCCTCATCTAGCTTTAGAAGTCGCTCAACTTCTTCTAGAGTGGTAGCCCAAATAGAGTGAGACAACTGCATGTTTACATGCTTCCACGAATCGTGCAATGAGCTGATTACAACCTGGAGTTTATGCCTTTCAGTGAATATATTACCAGCGTGCCTGAGTTCAGTTATCATCTCAGCCATATGCCAAATATGTAATCTCAGGGAGTGTTCAAGTTGCCTCTTATAAGAAGCGGATCACACAGTCAGGAACACTTTCCTTTATGCGGAATGTAAACTAAATTTCTTATTCAAGTCGTTTCAAAGCGCCGTAGCACTCTGATAACCTTGAAATTCCTTGAACATACTATCATTCGTAGCACTCAACAAAATGATACACGCGGTGCAATTCTGCACTTTCAGGCTTCATAGACTCTCAGGTCTCGCCTCTGCTGGGTCACATTCCCTGCTTTAGGCTTTTCCATGTCACTGAATATGGTCTCCAGAATTTCTAGCATTTGGAGCAAGTATAAACTTTCTCCTGCCAGACCTAAGAGTTATCACTATTCAACATTAGCACACAACTAAGTTCGGTGACAATCTTTTGGAGGACCGATGTCATTCTTTTACACAAAAAAAGATAACACCATATCAGGATCATTCAACAAGGCATGCAAGAATCATTGTTCATCATACTACACATGTTACACTCAACTTTCTTATTGACCGAATTAATTAAAGCAAGCATGCCCCGGAGTCAAAAGTTCACTATGTTCCCAATCATCGTCCAAAGTACATGCTTAGCGAGAATTAATTTTACCCAATAATCAAGTCAAGTTCCGATCACATTGATAAAGTCAACATGCAATCATGAGTACAAATACATGAATGTCTAATAAAACACGTGTTGACTTACGCATGGATTCTAAACAAATCATCAACATGCATCATGTTTGGTACACAACAAACATTAAATGTACGAGCATGCTTACGTGAATGATTTGCAATGACATGACATAATAAATCATGCTAGCATGCATCTCAAATATTCATATACATGTATACCACATAAATCAACATGTATCATGCTTAGCAAAATAAATATCATGTCATAATAAGCAAAACATACATGCTCACAAAATTATGCACTAACACGTGGATGTAAACAAATTAACAAGTATCATGCCTTACACATCTAAAATTTAGCACCCCATACCGGATTTAGCAAGACATATCTCGCATAAAAAACCATTTAAAAGACTTAGGACCCTCATGTAAATTCTCAAAAGTTACGTTTAGAGGAACATTCCCAGGTGGACCGAAGGGTTCGCGAGACAGGCCCCAACACTCCCTTTTCTTAGACAGAACCGTAGTTCCCAGGCCAGGGAGGAGGGGGCGCGGCGTCAAGTTTCCACTTCAAACTCGGTCTTTCTAGACAGAATTATTTCCTCAATTTTAACTCAAGAATATTACAATCGTGTCTCATAAGACTTTGCGAAACACATTTCGCTTGTAGTTGAAACACATTCAAACTACGGGGGCCAACATGCAATTTTAGTTAACATAATGCTAAACAAAATAGCACCCTAAGCATGATACTAACATATAAAAAAAACTTACGCATGCTTTAGTATTAAACTAATTAATATTATAAAGCATACTTACTTGACATCCATGATGTGTGCGTACGTGACATAATATTGTACTATGTGAAACTAATTCCACATATCAATTAATGTGAACAGATTCACAATAATTTAACACTCGTTAGTGTTTAGGGGTTAAACCGACACTTAGTAAAACCATATTTACTAAATTCGCCGAGATACCCTGGCTTGCTAAGGGAGCCATTTGCTCTCGCTTAATATTTATGATGGCTAACATGAATTTAGAAAAAAACTTATTCTCTTAAATTCACCTCATAAATGTATTTGGGACCTTATGCACCCATTTTAAAACTTATATAGGGGCCACTTGCACCATCTATAAAAGTTTCATGGACCTCTTTGCAAACTAATTTGCCAAAAAAAAATTGAGGACCACTTTTAACACTCTGAAAAACTTGGGCTGAAAATTAGATTTTAAACTGTTGACCGTAGTCAACTGTTGACCGTAGTCAACTTTTTTAAAAACAAGTCTGTGGGCTTCTTTAATTATAAGAAAACTAGGCCCACCAATCAAAAAAATAATCAGCCTTCCAATTAAATAATAATCAGCCCACTTCAATAAAATAAAGCCCAACATTAAATTGGACGGTCTGATTAAAAAGGAACCGGCTGGAATTTAAAAAAAATTACGGTCGAACCAAATAAACCAGACCGGTTAGGACTTCTTCTTCTCCACCGTGACAGTTGCAAAATAAACTGTCTGCAACCTCCATGTCCATGCTCTCCATGTCCACGTTCATGTCCCACCCACGATTATCTCGCCACTACACCCACTCACTTACTAACCGTTCGTTTTGCAACCGTCACCGGCGACTCTTCACCGGCGACATCGTGGCAACCGTTCGTCGGGAACTCATCTCCGAAAAAAACGGAAAGTTATCTTCTTCACGTTCGTGCTCGGTGAGCGGCCATGGCCGCCACGCTTCGCATGGAGATGGAAACAAAACTCCTCCACGCTCAGGACACACCTACGAGAGCCATCGAACTTCACGATACGGAATGGGAGTTTCACGGCCACGTTTGGCCACGAAAACGGTCGGATTTCGTCGAGGTTCGTTAGGGACCGTAGCCCTTTCGACCGCGACCATTCGGCAGTGGATATGAGCGCCAAAATATCATAGATACAAGGTCAAACTCACAGAAAACGAATCGAGCGACGAACACTCAAAATCGTGGAGTCTACGACCGAGAAAACGATCGTCTCGACGACGACTTGGTGACGGCCGAAAACCGAGCCTGCTGCTCTGATACCAATGTAGGATAACGGACGTACATGCCAAGCAAACCAACAACCGAATTAGTACGTACACAATACGGTAGTTATAGGAACGATACGTTACCTTCGTGTTTGGCGGTTTGCGGCGGCGGAAGCGGATCGTCGTAGTCGGTTCGGAATCACGGCGGCCACAGGGATGCCGGTCGGAGAGGTACGTCACTAGTCGGAGCGTACCTCGGTCTCCACGAGCGATGACCCTATAGACACCTAGAGAGCTCTATATGTGGAGTGGATGGAGTAGCGTGAGATATATGTCCTCCTAGACCACCAAGAGGGTCTATATATAGCCAAGGAGAAGCCCATGGGCAGTTTACAACTTTGGGGACCTAACACATTGGTCCCCGCTCATTTTATGGAGCGGTTGTCGACTTCGGGGACTTGACATCTCGGTCCCCGATCTCTCCGAGACCTACACTAGCACCCCGTATGGGTGCAATATCCTACATCAAAAATGCTTACTACCGGTAGTTTAATTCCGAAATTCCAGGTTTGAAATCCTTAGACGAGTCACTTTGGGGTGACTTTATTAAAATATCAGGTCATACATGTCTTTTTACTAAACTAGGCTGCTGGTAGAGTTACGTTTATCGTATTAGGGTGCATTCGCTGGTTGTTTCACTAAGTCTAACTGAATTTTTTTCAGACCGAGAGCACTGAGCAAAAGATCTGAATGTAGCAGGATGGGCTTATAGAGTCGCGACTACTAAACCTATTCCTTTACTTTGCCAAATAAAATATAATAACCCTATAATAAATGAGACTATAGTCACGAGATATTTGTCTTCGATGGTGATGGAAGTGTATAACATCGTGTGGACAACGAAGATGAAGTTATCGGCAACTTAATTTGTACTAAGAAGAATTAGATCACATGTAAATTGACATGATAATAATATATATATATAGCTGTCGAAGAAAGCAATTTAATTTAATGATTAAAATTCTGATCACAATCATGATCCGAATCACTCAATATTAATTCTGCACATGGAAAAACTGGTTGCTTGGAACACAAGTAATCAAAAAGCAAAAGCAGAAACGAAAAAGTTGAGAGTGTGATGTGTACTAATTATAGATTTTGGAAGTAAAAAAATTCATCATGCCCTAAATAACCATCAAGATTATCCCAACAGTATGAGTCTACTGTAGTTTCCAGTCGCCATTGTTGCTGCTGCAAATTGTACGTACTGTTGATGTCCTGCGATTCACCGACGGAAACCGAGTAGTTACTTGAATCTTCAACTGAAAATGAACAACTCTGAGACATTGTCATTGAGTTGTTGTAAAAGTTGTTGGTGATCTCTTGAATTAGTCCGGTGTCGGGTACTAAGTTGTTATTGTATCCATCCGACAGGACGCCATAGCTGTTGAGAAGATCGGTCGAAGCCAACTCGTCTAAGATTATCGACTCAAATCCAGTATCACCATCATGATCATGCTCTATATGATATTCAGGTTGTACTATTGTAATCTCCGGAATACCTTTTCTTGCACCGCAAGCTTCTTCAATAGGTACTACATTCATCTCCAAGCTTTCTTCGGATTCTTGGCTACTTGTTACCAACTCCAGTTTCGATGACGTCTCATTTTGCGTAGAATTCAAGTTATTGGCTTCTAATCCCTCCTTTGAACCCAGGTTGTTTAGAGTGTCTACCTCGATCAACTTTAGCCTTTTCTTAATTCTCGTGTTCCAGTGGTTCTTGATCTCATTATCAGTCCGACCCGGAAAATGAGAAGCTATTTTCGACCATCTGCGAATAAAGAAATAACCATTAACTTTTACTTCTTAGTTCTTACAATTAAATTATTATATAATTTTCAATATTTTCTTTTCAGAATCGTCTCTATTCATAAATAACTAAATTTTAGTGGTGTTTAGACTGAAATACGTACTTGTTGCCAAGGCGCGAATGAAGCTGGATTAATTGATTCTCTTCTGCTTCACTAAAATCACCTCTTTTTAGATCAGGTCTGAGGTAGTTAATCCATCTCAATCTGCAACTTTTCCCACATCGCAGTAAACCTTCATCAACCACAACACACGATATACAACCAATTAATTAGGGTTTTAAACACAATTTCACACATGCATGCATGATTTAGAAGTTAGCACTAGAAGAACACACATTTAGTAGGGGCATAAAGTCGTCACTAAAAACTTAACTGCCGCTACTAAACCTTTAGTAACAGCAAAATTGTCATCAGAAAACTCATGTTGAAGAATTATTTAATTTAATTTACCTGCAAGCTTAGGAACAGTTCTCCAGCAATGGATGCCATTGTTGAGGATGAAGGTCATAAGCTTGTGATCTTCGTCGATAGTCCACGGACCGCGCTTCAAACCAACCTTATCGCAACAAGGTTGCCTTCCCATGATGTCTTCTTCTTTCTGGAGCTAGCCTTGATCAATTAAGCACTGCAAATTTTCCCGGGAAATTAAGGGAGGGAAAACCTTATAAATAGATAGAATAGAATAGAATAGGAGGAATTAATTAATGTATTAGCTAGAGAAGACGAAGAAGATGAACTCCTTCCACGAAGGGAAATTGAGAGCTCGAGGTATGTAGTCCCCACATCAAAGATTCTTGACAGATCAGCGGGACATTAAAAATACTAGGATTTGTTGTGTTGGTTCAATGGAAGAGACACAATGATTGATCAGAAGCATAAAGCATAGCCTACCATATAATGAATGATCATTCAGGTAATGATGTATATCATTTAATCACTAATTATATCTTTACTTTTTTTTGAAAATAAATATATAATGTTTTAAAACGTATAATATTTTTTAAAACGATGGTAAGTTGTATTTCCTTTAATTATCCGTTCAAAATTATCGTTAAATATAAGTTAAATTTTGCCAAAAAAAATACATGTTAAATTTACAAAATTAACAAATAATTTTCTAAACATCAAAATTAAGACCTAGTACTTAGACCAATGTTACAATAGTGTCTCAACTCAAATGAGACTCAATTAATCTCCGATCGTTTGATGTCCGATTTGATTCATAGCGTATAAGTCATAATTAGGGGTTAGTTGTGATACTTTAGAAAGTGCTTCCTTAATTTTATACATTTAAAATGTGTTTAACAACAATTTTAAATTAATAATTAAAGAAAGTACCACTTTATAATCATTATAAAAAATATTGTATATTTTAAAATATATTAATACCAAGAACTATTTTTTAGAGGCCACCGTTCATTTGAGATACATATATTATATTTATAAATTATAAGGCACCATGATGATGTAATAATACAATATCATTTTAATGAGGGGGTGTTTGTGTAATTGTATGTTTATATATACACATATACAATTTACAAAGACGTTACTCCCAACTTTTTTATTGGTTGATTTATTTTTGAATATATCATGTGTATATTACGTAAATAATATATATTGAAATATTAATGAAAAACAAAGACGTGGGTAGGGCTGTTTTTTTTACTTAGTAATTTAAGGGGCCAAAGTCTTCTTCCCCGCGGATAGCCTTTTGGTCATCGAAATTATTTTTTAGATAGTACATATAATAATAATAATAAACCCTAAAATGACGAATAAAAAATGAAATATTTATTTACTTTAGATATGATTATTAATTATTCCTTTGCCCCCAAAGCCGGCCAACTTTGTCGTGGACTGTAATTTATCATATATTCTTAAAGAGGGATAGTGGACAAACTAAATCAATCTACGGAGAAATAAATCGATTTTTTTTACTAAATATAACATAAATCTGAAACCACGATTTTTTTTAATAAAAATACATTAGTAACCGAAAATGTTTAAACTTTTTTTTTTTAGAAAATCTATATAATAAACATGATAAGAGAAAAAAATGAAGAAAAATTAACTTTCTAGTTACTTTAAAAAAAATTATGAAAAACAACCACCTAAACAATCATGTTAACTAAAAGTAATATTTTGGCCAAAAAAAAACACTAAAAGTAATATTTATTTTAGAAGAAAACCTTTTAAAATAATATTTTAAATGAAAAAATATAAATAAAAAATAGGGCTCTAATTCTAACCTGGCTTCGAAGTTGGAGTTCGAACCACCTTAATTGGATGTATATTTATATCCTTTTATTATTAATTATAGAAAAATAAATAACGAAGTATGTCATATTTCGTAAGATTAGTAATAATATCAATATTAAATGTCACATTTAATATATATTAATTAAATTAAAGTATTTAGTCAAGTTGGTTAAGATTAAGATTTAAGAGTGTAAATTTTGTATATTAAAGTGCATGAAATTAATTTTTGCCCCTTTCAAATCATTTTTTTCTTTTCAAACGAAATTTGAATTTTACCAAAAAAAAGTTATATTTTATCGGTAAATATATATAACATTGGTAAAACTTTATTTTATTTGTTTTAGTTTTTAAAACTGAATAATTGTTTTACTTTATGACAAAATTTATTACAACAAATTTGGTATGTTGTTACAAACAATTTCTTCACAATAACTTGATTTTTTTTTATTAAAACATCAATATCTATAATAGAAGGGTCTATCCTTACAAGCAAACACAAAAGGAGAGATTAAGAAGAAAGAGTTGCGGGGATATCCGGAGCAAACCAAGTCCCCGTAAAATTATCCACACTAGCTTTTTTTCCTATCCTATGTGCAACACGCATCATAATTCTCCTTTGGAAAGACACACAAACTGAAGTACGAGTAGTAAGTTCTAAGATATCCGAATACACAACAAATAACAAAGCCGGAGGGCAAACCGAAGAGTGCAAAGACCTAACCAAAATAAGAAAGTTTGTCCAAAGAGTAACAAATTCTGGAAAACAAAGTGCTAAAACTAGGCCAGCTCTTACTCCCAATGCCTCTGGCAGTAATGGCTGATCCCCCTCCTGAGATTCAACAGACACAGCTACCAGCAAACCTTGACAATCCAAAAGTGCTGCAACTCCAAAAATAGTCCCCGACTGTTTGTCCACCGCCCCATCAGTGATAATACGATTGCTTGGGTGGTGGTTGGGTTGTGGTTGAGTGTTCATTGTTGGTACTGCGAAGGAGGCTTGTCTCCCTCAAAATCCTGTATGTTCCCCTGTCAAAACACCAACACCCATAGTGTTATCAGCAAGAATATTATGAAATCTAGTAATTACAGACTCAATTGATGCTGTGACCTTGTTAAAAATGCAACTATTACGCTCTAACCATATAGACCACATAACCAGACATTTCAAAACTAACAAAGATTTCCTATTACAAGAAGGAGCAGAAGGAATTTCCAGAACTAGCCATTGAAGAACAGTATGCGACTTTAGAGCTTCAACTCTAACCATCAAAGGACTTGCAAACCAGACCCTCTGTGTGAATTCACAATTCCACATCAAATGTTCCCAGGTTTCAAAGGCTTTTTTACAGAAGCAGCAGAAAGGATCATCTGAAGATATTCTTTTAGCAAGGTTTTGACCTAAAGGGAGGCCGTTTACACGCCCCTTCCAGATGAACATTCTGATTTTGGGTAACACTTTTAGGTTCCAAAGTGTCATCCAAAAGCTAGAATTGGCAATCCTAGGGGATGCAGATGAAGTAGATTTTGTTGTAGATCTAGATCTTATGATAGATCTAATATAGATAGGGATTAAGTACATTTTCATACCACTTTTTTGCACAGAATCCACTTTTGGTACCACTTCTATTTTTTTGTATACTTTTGGTACCAATGTTTTCAACTTTGTATCCTTTTGGTACCACCGTTAACTTTCCGTCCAAATTGGCCGTTAAGTGGCATGTGCCATGCACGTGACCGCCCTAAACTTTTAAATTTGTTTCAATTTAGTCCATCTAATGCATCCCTAACTTTTAATTTGTTCAATTTAGCCCTAAAATTTCCAAATCGAACCCTTGACCCAAATTGACCTAGCCGGCTAGGTCCGGCTAGGCCAATTGGGATCTAGCCCCAATTGGGTTCAATTGGGGCTAGGTCAATTTGGGTCAAAGGTTCGATTTGGAAATTTTAGGGCTAAATTGAACAAATTAAAAGTTAGGGATGCATTAGATGGACTAAATTGAAACAAATTCAAAAGTTTAGGGCGGCCACGTGCATGACACATGCCACTTAACGGTCAATTTGAACGGAAAGTTAACGGTGGTACCAAAATGATACAAAGTTGAAAGCATTGGTACCAAAAGTATACAAAAAAATAGAATTGGTACCAAAAGTGGATTATGTGCAAAGAAGTGGTATGAAAAGGTACTTAATCCCATATAGATATAACCAAACCTTACATAATAGCTTCCATTGCTTGAGTGGTTCCATAAAAAAAGTATCATCTATTGGGAAAATAGGCAAAGGCATTTTCTGGATAATGGAAATAACCAGAGGGTGTAGGAAGGAGGCAAGAGACTCAATGTTCCAAGTTCTATTGTTAGTGTTGATTATATCTCCTACTTTCATATATGATATCTCACCTTGTGGTAGTCTCCAAGGGAGGAGACTTGGATGATAAGGCACCCAAGGATCCTTCCAGAAATCTACTGAACGCCCATCTCCTACTCTCCATCTACAACCTTATGCAATGTAGGGTCTAAGTTGCAGCAGTGTTTTCCAGGGCAGAGAATGATTTGAAGAAGAATGAACTGACCAGAATGATTCATTGTTAATTTATTTCTTTCGAATACATTCAGCCCATAAAGAGTCCCCAGACTTTAAGATCCTCCATAATTGTTTTAGCAGTAAAGCTTTATTGAAGGCCCCAAAGTCTTTGAAACCTAAACCACCCTCTGATTTTGGAACTGTCAATTTTTCCCAAGCTACGCAAGGTATACCTCTATGTTGAGAGGAACTTTTCCACCAGAAATTCCTGATGATCTGATTGAGTTTTGTGATAGTGCCAGCAGATAATTTTAGACAGGACATTGTGTAGGTAGGTATAGAAGCCACTGTTGCCTTAATGAGTACTTCTTTACCCGCTTGAGAAAGAAGGGAGCTCATCCATCCCTGAATTCTCTTAGTAAACCTGTCTATAATTTTTGCCCCTATCATAGACTTCTGGGAAGACCAGTCAATAGGTAAACCTAAGTAGAGATCATCATCCTTCATCTCTTGAACCCCTAGTTCTGTCATTAACTGAGCTTTCATCTGAGGTGGTGTGTTCTTGCTGAATTTGATACTAGAATTCTCTAAGTTAATAATTTGCCCAGATTCCCTAGAGTATTTATGAAGGATGTCTTTTAGATTCTGGACATAGTCTGGTTTTGCTTCGAAAAAGAGAAAGCTATCGTCAGCGAAGAACAAATGATTTATTGGGTCGCAATTCCAGGCTGGTTTTATGCCTTTGAGAAGGTTAAGTTCCTGAGCCCTAGACAGACTGGAAGATGGTGCTTCAGCACATAGAATAAAGAGGAAAGGGGATAAAGGATCCCCTTGTCGAAGGCCTCTTGAAGGGCTAAAAAACGATGTGGGTTGACCATTTACCAAGAAAGCCAGTGATGTAGTTGTGATGCATTCCATTATCATTTCTGGAAAAGAGATGGGAGATTAAGGGCCTGAAGAATTTGGTGAATAAAGGTCCATTCTACCCTATCAAATGCTTTGCTCATATCAAACTTAAGGGCTACCAAACTGATATTTCCCTTCCTTCGTTGTTTCATGACATGTAAAACCTCTTGGGCAAGAAGGGTGTTATCAAATATGAGACGCTTTGAGACAAAAACACTCTGGAAAGGAAATATTATCTTTGAAAGAACTCCCTTGAGTCTATTAGCAAGGATTTTAGAGATCAACTTGTAGGTTGTATTACATAAGCTAATAGGTCTCCAGTCTGATATAAATTGTGGACAATCACTCTTGGGTATTAGAACAATTAGGGTCTGGTTTGTTTGTTGGAGAATTCTTCTTGTTTAAAAGAAAGATTTTGTTCCTCTAATGACATCAGGAGATATCAAATCCCAGGATGATTGAAAGAATTTTCCATTATACCCATCAGGGCCAGGAGACTTGTCAAGGTTCATGTCCCTGAAAGCAGTCAGAATCTCTAAATCGGAATTAGGACTATCTAAATGTGCCATAGATTGCTGGTCTATCCTATTATAAAGAGACTGGGAAGCTCATAGGAATCTGGGGGAGTTGTTGCTGTGAAAAGGCTAGAGAAGTGTGATAGGATATGCTGTTGAACTAAGTGTGGTTCAGTAATCCAACTGCCTGATTCATCCCTAATCCATTCTAATCTATTGGAAATCCTCCTAGCTATGGCAGAAGCATGATAGAATTTTGTGTTTCTGTCACCATTGGTGAGCCACAATTGTCTTGATTTTTTGTTTCCAATGAATATCTTGAGTGTGGTAAAGAGACTCAATTTGAGAAAGCAAGCATTTTTCCTCCTCCCTATTGTAAGATGAATGTCTAAGCCTATTCAAAGAAGCTAGAGATTGATGGATTTGGAGCTTGAAATTGCCAAAGGTGTCAGAATTCCATTTTCTAAGATGAGTTGACAATCTGCTCAGTTTTTTAGCCAGGATATGTTGTGGATCACCTATCATTGGCTCTTCCCAAGAACTACGAACAGTCGAGATGAAATCTTGGTGGTCAATCCACATGTTTTCAAAACAAAAAATGCCTTGAGGATTAGTACCATGTGGTTGGAGAGAAAGTAGAAGAGGGCAATGGTCTGATCCTACCATTTCCAAGTGGAAAAATGTTGCTAAAGGGTAAGTTAAACGCCAATCCATTGTGCAGAGTCCCCTATCAAGCTGCTCACTGATGTGATCCTCACCCTCCCTTCTATTTGGCCAAGTGAATGGATAGCCATTGAAACCTACATCCATGAGATGATCAAGGCTGTCTGACCAGATGTGGGATTGTAAAATTCTATTGGCTGTGACCTGGTTACCACCTATTTTCTCATTTGGAGACCAGATGTCGTTGAAATCTTCCATGAGGAGCCATTGTGAGGAAAGTTGGTTTTGGAAAGATTGAAGTTTTTTCCAAAAGGCTTGGCGATGAAGTAATTTGAAAGGAGCATATACAAATGTCATGTACCAATGATTTGAATTGGGGTTTTGTTGGAGTAGACAATGGAAGAAGTTATCTGAAGTTTGGAGAATAGTAAGAGCAAAGATTCTCTTCCAGGCTAGAATAAGTCCCCCCCTCGTCTAAGTTAGGTGTTGGATAGAGATGTCAGTATAACCCATTTTCCTAATAACTCCACCTAATCGATCAATATTTGATTTAACTTCAGAAAGGAAGATTATATTAGGCTTCTTTGCCCCTACCAGAAACTGGAGGTGGCTCATTGTCAAGGCTCTTCCAATGCCTTGACAATTCCAGATTAAGCAATTCATTGATCATGCGGAAAATGTCCTAAGGACACATCCACAAACTTAGAATTTCCTCCTAGAGCTAAATCCTCAGAAATAGGCTTAGGATCTTTTGATGAAACAGTATCAATACGTATATCTTGAAAGGTGTTGTGAGCTTGGAAAGTGTAAGGTTTATCATAACAGCTAAGCAGCCAAAGATGAAATAAAATTGATACCTGGGCCTGATTGGGTGTTGAGTCCCCAATTTCATTCAATTGAGCCATCCTCCTAACCCTGCGCCTAACTGTATGAGTGGCAGTTTGTGAACTTGCTGCAGCTTGTCTCTCCATTTGGAGGGTGGGTTCCTCTATTACTATTCCTGTTCGCCTTCGCTTCCTTGGTCTCGTCTCCTCCTCCATGTCCATTGGCTCCTTGCCAGCTCTTCTGTTTGATGGTTCCCCAGCTGAAGGATCAGTGCTCATTGCTCCCAAATGCCCCTGTTGCTCTTGAAGCTGGCTCAGCTGACTGTACTGCTCCATTAGCAGCAGTTGATTCACCAGAACCTGATCATCAATACCGTCCTTGTCAAAACCAGTGTCAAAACCCAAAGCAATTGATAAAGATGTCAGCTCATCTATGTTTTCTCTAAGGAGTGGGAGTTGTGATATGCTAGGGTTTTGGCGAGATTGATTGGGGATAGTGGACTCCATTGGCATTGTCTGTTGCATGTTTGAGTTTCGATTTTCCACTTCCATCCTCCTAGGAACTGCATTTGCAGATTGGGAATTTGTGTCAGCTTCTCCAGAATTTTGTAGGACACGGCTAGGGTTTTGCCTTGCCTGTGAAGTTAAGTATTGGGATACATCCTGCTGTATCGGCATAGGCATTGGGTTAGTTGAAGAACCTTCTCCATTGTGAGCTGACGGGCCTTGTAGCAAGTATGATGGGATCATGCAAGGGACATTGAATCCTTGAATTATTACTGGAATGAACACAGGCATTGGGTTGTTCATTCCCATGTTTAAAAAGGGCCTGAGGAGAGCATCCATGTTCAAATTGCCCAAAGTTGGTAGCTCCTGCGACATCTCCTGAGTGGACAATGGTTGATGAAATCCTGGTGGTCCCCCAGCAAATCCATGTTACGTTTGATTTTCACTCGAATGGGGCCTCCTTTCATTAATTGGTTCAGCCATGATTGGAACCTCTGTCATCGCATTTATGTAGCCATCTCCATTCAGCTGAGCCGTGGATGATTCAGCCTGGTTCATAGGTTGTGGATTCCAAGGGGATCTTTGACCACCCCTTTGCTGTTGCGGCGTTGCATGTCCATTTTCCTGATTTCGTCGACGAACTGGCGCTCCTGATGGAGTATTTTAAGCTGGGTTGTCGTGATAGGGCATCCACCTAACTAGAACCCCACTTCCCCTGATCCCAAAGGTGAATAAATCGCGGGTTGTTTCTCGTGAAGGTAGCAGGAAAGGATCCACCACTGCTTCCAACATGCGTAGGTTGATAGCTGCTATTACTTGGTCCTCAGGCTGCCTACAGACTGCTAGATTATGCCCATAAGAGCATTTCCAATGGTAAAAGACATTTTGAAGGACATTTGCCGCCACATCAGCGCCACATAGACTATGTGTCATAGAAGAGAGAGAAAAATGAATTTTGTCCAAAGTCCTCACAATGTGCAAAACTCATTTTGGACACATTAGGCAAGCCATTTTGGATCTATATGGTTTTTGTATGATTTAAAAAAATGTATTTAATTATAATTTACTTTTTAATCAACTAATTATATTATTATACATACAAATAAATATTTTATTCAAGTAATTATCTATGAAATATATAAAAAATACACAATTTAAATCATTAATAATATTATAAAATAGAAAATTTCATTGTATTAAATTTTTTATTAAATAATTAAGCTACATCATTAATCACTCATAGTAGACTTAAACGGAATTTGTACGAGTATTATGAAATTGTCAAATATGTTCGATAAAGTCTTCTTGTAATTGTCGATGTGTTTGTTTATCACGAAGTTGGATATTATTTTTGATATACCTCTCATAGTCACAATAATATATAACATTTTATATACTACAAACATTTTATTATAATTTGTAAGTCATTTTTATTTTTGTTAAAAATAAATAAATAAATTAAATGTCTTGGAAACACAAATGTCCTAAGGACAACTTAGAGGAAAGAGAAAAAAATTATGGATGGACAATTAGTGGTGTAGACAAAATTTGTCATTGCCTCTCACATCCACATAAGCAAATGTCTTGAAAAATTTGCCCATTGAAAGTGCTCTAACACCCACAGCGCCTACAAGGTATTCCTAGGCGATAGCAAATCAAAACCTCAAAGGATTGAGGTCCCGCTGCTAACCCTAGAGAGGGAAGAACTGGTAAGTTAAGGTTCAGGAGAACCCTAACCCTAGGGTAAGCTGTTTCCAGAGCACGTTCTTCCTGAAAATCCATTTCTACTATTGGCCCCACTCTCTCAGCTATCATGGTAAAGTTCTCCTCATTCATCAAGTAGGGAGTGATTCCCCGAAGCTCAGTCCAGACTGGGACCCGAGTGAAATCAAACTCAATTGCATGAGTCACAGGGTCTGCCTGAACTAGCATGAAAACGAGGCCATCAACTAGGTAGGGACCATTTTGCAGTACTTCCAGAGCCTGTTGTTCATTCGGAAACTGGAACACACAGATTCCATCTTCTCGTCTAGTTCCCTGTATCGCCTGAGGAAGTCTCTAGTGATTAGCCGTAAAGCGATTAATTTGATCAATCCGCTCTCGTCTAGAGCCAAAGCATCTCCCAAAAAGAACTCTGGACCACTGAACCATATTTTTGGATTCAACTGCTTTTAGGTTTATGGAGATTCTGTGAAGAAAGCGAGATGAAGGATTTGAGAAGTCTGTTTTGTGGAAAAGCCTCTTTCCAATAGTTCGAAATTCAGAAGATGAAGAGACGAACTTCCTCATCATTATCTTTGGCATGTCCATGTATGCAAAAGGAATTACCGCAGGCATGCGCTCCATAAGCAATCGCCACGTCAAAAATTTCGTCGGACAACGCATATGGTGGTAAGAAAACGATTCCGCTTCCAAAAGGAAAAAAAACAAAGAGGAAAAACCTTCACAATAATCGAGAAAATTCCCGCCGGCGCGGTTGCGTCTTGAACTCCGGGTAGGGTTTTCCAAAATCGCATATGGGGTGGGGGGGGGGGGGGGAGAGAGAGGTGATGACGTCAGGTTGAAAAACCGGGCAGTTTTTACTAACCTGAAAATTCATCCCCACATATTTCTTTATTTTTTGGTTTCCCCACATATTTATTCATCCCCACATATTTACTTCCATAAGAAAAGTCTTTCACATTGTTGCAACAAACATTGTTACAACAGGCTCGTTTCTATACAGATACTGTAACAAAAGTAAATTTTTGTTACCATAGCTCGGAATCTTATGAAATGATTATTTATCACAATAAGTAAGAATTTTTGTCACAATAAGAAATGTATGCATATTATAAAAGTTAATTTATGTTATTCAAATAATTAATTTATATTTTTTTATATAAAATAATTAATTTTAAAATATTATTTGATATAATATAATTTTAAAAATAATTCCTAATGGATATAAAAAATATTAGTATATTTTATAATAATATAATAAAAAATTAAATACATATCCAATAGGCAGTAAATTTTACAAATTTATACAAACTAATAAATTCATAATAGTGAAAGAAAAAAAATACGTAGCAACAACAAATTTCATCCATTGAGTATAAATTAAATGGTTAAAGGGTCTTTTGGTGTTACATGTTAGACTAAAGTTGACTTTTGGTGTTTTATCTTCTTCTTTTTTAATAGAATTTCGGTGGCATACGTTTCAGTTTTGTAGATTTTTTGTGCATTCGTTAGTCGACCGTTAAGTACACATGTGCAAATCACGTGACTTTCACTTAAGTTTTATTTTTGTTCAATTTATTCCCTAATATTTTCTCTTGTCAGCCAATCTTATTCCGGCCACCGCCCAAAGTCCTGTAGCCATCACACAAGGTCGCCAACCATAACAAAAGGTCGCCAACCACAACAAAAGGTCACCGGAAACCATCTAAGCCCACCGGTATGCACAAATCGGGGCATGATGGCTCCAATCGGAGCCCTCTGGCCCCGATTAGGCCTCCGAAGGCTCAGATCAGAGCTTTGTGGCTCCGGTCCCGTGGCTCTAATTGGAGTCGCCCGACCCCGATTGGTAGTTACCGGCGGACTTAGATGTTTTCCAAGACCTTGTTCAGTGACCGGCGGCCTTGTGTAGTGGCTAGACGACTTTTACCGGTGGCCGAATAAGATTGCCTGGCTGGAGAAAATATTAGGAACTAAATTGAACAAAAATGACTTAAGTGATAATCACGTGATTTGCACATGTGTACTTAATAGTCAAACTTAACGGTCAACTAACTGATGCACAAAAAATCTACAAAACGGAAACGTATGCCACCAAAATTCTACAAAAAAAAATATATAGCACCAAAAGCCAACTCTGGTCAAACGTGTGGCACCAAAAGACCCTTTAACCTTAAACTAAATTAGTAAGCTGATGGATATGCGCCCAATTATGAGATCGATGGAGACAATACTAGCTTATATCGATGCGGGTGAAGTGTACGATGTCGAGCCATTGTCTGTAGTCTTGCCCGTCACTGGATCGGGCCCGAGTCCAGGAAACCGTCGTCCGAAGTTGCCCGTGAAGAGAAAGAATCAAAGGAATCCACAAGTGCCACCATTGAGGAGAAGTACCAGACAGAGGAAGTGATGATGGATTGAAGAACTTGTATGTGTTTATGGTTTTTTGAGAGAGGAACTCCATAGTGTTTATGTTGTGTTTTGGGAGTGGAACTCCCCAGATTGTTGCTTTGTTTGTTGTCTTATGGGAGATGAACTCCTTAGGTTGGTTTAGTCTCTGGTGTTTAGGGAGATGAACTCCTTATGGTTGTTAGTTTGTGTGGTACTCTTCAATGTTGGGCAAATGATTGCCATGTCATGGAGTACCACAACAAACTTTAGACAACGATGTTTCATTTTGTTATTTTGGGGAGATGAACTCAGTTGAACATGTTGTGTACTCGGTTGGTTTGCATATCATTAAGGCAACAACCATTACTTAGTCAATACTTTCTAAAGTCCATTAGTAGTTCTTGACAATTGCTCAATTAAAGTCATTAAAACACATATACGAGAAAAAAAAAAACAAGTTGAAAATTTCGGACACCATAACGCAACAACACATAAATTGCTCTTGTTTGACGACAGAAATCGCTAAAACCAGACACCAGAAAACAACACCACCTAAAAAGATGGATCATCTTTTACGTTACAAATTGCTAAAACCAGACACCAGAAAACAACAACACTGATAATTCATACATTTCTAAAACAAAATGTTGCAAATGTCAGACACCAAAACGCAACGGCCTGACTAGTCCATACATTCTTCGCAACACATGACAAAACACAGACAATATGTATCAACAACATATAGAAAAGCAACAACCTGCTTAGGAAATATATTAAACATACATTTTCCCATAAAGAAAGCTCCTATCACGGCTAAAGACAATAAAAATATAAAAAGTCAATGCGTTTCTTCATGCGGTTCAAATTTGCTTCCCCATCCAACAACTTTCTCTTTGCCATAGCTGCAATTTCAGTTGAATGGGGACACGTTCCTTCTTGAACCTAGACAAAAAATTCACAGCCTGAACGCACCGTCCCCTACATTGTAAATTACATAATTTGATGAAAAGTGTAAATTAGGGTTCAATGTAAACCGAATTAACAAGAATTTACATGAAATTGAACAATGAAGGGAACAGCTGCCCCATATACACCACAATCGAAAAAGTTAGGTCACAGTACAACCCAAATTAACTCAACAGTACTAAATTGTTAACATGTTTTTAATTTCTGTGTGAATTCATGCAAATTTGCCAAAATTAATTGTAATCGAAGCATACCAAGACCGAATTGGAAGGCTTACATTGTAAAAGGGACACCCATAGAACCTCCGTCCGAAATTCTTTGTTGTAGAAGAAGTTATGACCACCGCTTCAGCTCCGTGCTTACAGAGAAGGGGCCCGTCAGTCGCATGCTGGTAGCCTCCTGCCTGAACCTCTGCTCCAGTTGCTCGTGGTTGAACCCATGGATGCCACCATCGTTGCCCAGCCAAGCTTCTCCAATCCTTCCCTTCTATTCGTCAGTAGCTACTCTTCTCCTCTTCTTTATTTCCGTAGCCAAGCTGTGCAAATAAGATAAGGGCCACGTTTTTTTTATGTTTGAATATAAGGGTATTTTAGACTTTTCAAGTTTGGAGAGAATCTGCACATGTCTGGCATGTGGGGGGTTCAAATTTTGCAACAGGGGTAAAACTGACTTTTCAAGTCATTCTGTTAAATTTAACCCCAAAAACTATAGGATAACAAAATAGGAACAACACGCAAAATTAGGACAGTAAAAACAAACAGAATAAAATTCAGACACCAAACTGACACTCGGAGTAAAAATCAGATAGTTTTTAGGTTCTATTCCTTATTTATTCTAAAGTGATGTGTGTACAGGTTCAAACAATTTCAACAAAGAAAAATGAGTTAAAAAAAAAAAAAAAGTTCCGCACCTACCACATAAAAAACCAAAGTTAGAATTACAGAGTTATACACAAATAAAACTAAAAAATTGCAAATAAGCAAATATACAAAACAGTATGCTATCTAATTAAATTTACATTTTAACAAACTAGCTAACGTGATATAATAATAATAATAATAATAATAATAATCAGAAAATAAATAACAGAAAACTTATTAACTATTTAAATAATGAATGAATAAATAAATAAACAACAGGAAAAGGAAGTACCTGCAAGGGACGCAGTAAAGCCAATGGCGACAGAGGGGCAACAGAGAGGCGCACGGAAGCCGGCCAGACACAGAACCTTGACGAATAACGAACTCGGCGAGTCGAGCGGATGGCGCGGCGGACGACGGGCCGCGCAGGGAGGAGCTGGGGAGACAGACGGCAACAACGGGCTTTTAACCGGGCGGCGGGCGGTCGCAGGAGGCAGCAGCTCTTGACTCCAGTGCCTGGCGGGGCAACTCCGGTGTCTGGCGGGGCGACTCCGGTGCCTGGCGGGTAACTCCGGCGTCTGGCAGGTATCTCCAGCGAGCGGACTGGATCTCTGATCGACTGAATTCCGGACGGGAGAGAGAGGTAGCAGACAAAAAAAAAATGGAATTGGCACGAAAAACGTGGTTTTTGTTATTATTATGCTGTCTTGGTCACTGTGTTTCCCCTTTTACATGTAAATCATCCATATATTTATACTACTAATCTAGGCCTAACTCAAGGTTGGTTGGACCAACTGGTAAAGCGAGTTGCGTTCACAGGGGCGACCCGGGGTCGAATCCCTCTATAGACGCCACCTTGGGGAGGGCTTTAACATTAACGCTACCGGCCCGAAATTGCGAAAGCAATTGTATATACCCAAAAAAAAAAAATCTAGGCCTAAGCTAACTAGGATATAAATATTACAAATTTATTCTAACCATAAATGCTAAAAATTCAGAAAATATACTCTAAATATTAAACAAATAATTTCTGCAATAAATATAAATAAATATCCTAATATAAGTCAGCCCTATCTTTAGAAACTTCGCGGCCTTTCCATATTTAAATATTTACTATTTTAACGCGTCACATATGACATTTTGAACGTGCTACGCGCGGAACAAAATTAGGTGTTTACAATGACTACCAAAAGGGAAAGAATGACCAACCCCAAAAAATCTCTAATACCTCCTATTTATAAGAGGATGTGAGAAAAACCTAATTGGGTATTTGCATGTTTCGGCCGAACATATAGGCTCAATTGGGCCGGCCCACATGAGCCTCATATGGCCCATTGGGATTTCGACCTGGCCCGAAATCTCCTATGTGTCATGCCCCAATGGCGCTTAGCATGTTGGGCTTATATATTAATGGGTCCTATTACGGCGGCCTATTTACTCTAAATGTCAACAAATAATACCTCAACTATATTTTGTTAATATTTGATAACCTTAGGTACATGGATATTTAGGGTTAAAGGTACTTTTGATACCACATGTTTGACCGAATGTGGCTTTTAGTACTGGATGTTTAGTTTTGTATACTTTTGGTACCAAACGTTTGAAAAAATGTGGCTTTTGGTACATCCGTAGTTGGCCGTTAGTTTTGGCCGTTAAATGACATGTGCAAGTCATATGATCGACTCTAAACTTTTAATTTTGTTCAGTTTAGTTCCTCAAATATATTCCTAATTTTTATTTTGTTTAACTTAGTCATAACACTTCAAAATCGAACCCAATTAAACCAATCGAATTCAATTGACATAGCCTCATTTGAGTCAAATTTGCCCAATTGGAGATAGGTCCCAATTGGGTTCGATTTTAAAACTTTAGGACTAAATTAAACAAAATAAAAGTTATGAATATATTCGATGGACTAAATTGAATAAAATTAAAAGTTTAGAGTCGATCACGTGACTTGCACATGTCATTTAACGGCCAAAACTAACGGCCAACCAATGGGTGTACCAAAAGCCACATTTTTTCAAAAGTCTGGTACCAAAAGTATACAAAACTAAACATCCAGTACTAAAAGCCACATTCGGTCAAACATGTGGTATGAAAAGTACATTTAACCCTATTTAACTATGAGTACCTAACTTATTCAAAAATGTCATTCGATTAATGAAAAATTAAAAAAAAAAAAGGAATATCGAAAGTTCGAGGTGCTGAAGTTGAAATTGCTACTTTAGAAGTACCATAAAGAAATAAACAACTCGAGTGGGAGAATAGGAGTCGATAAGAGGATTTCTCACTCATTTCTCTCAATCAAAATCGCACATGGGACTTTTAGTTGACTGACTATGAATAGTCATGAAACGATTCACCAAGTTAGGGGGCTTGCATTAGTTTGACCATGTCCCAACCTGGTTGCTTGGTTTGGTAAACAATGTCAAGTACAAGCCTGGGTCATGCCTCATTCAATTAAGAGGTTTATGATTTATTAGTTATGACTCAATTGGTCAGGCCTCGCTCGAGCTCGTGCGCTTACCATGGCCTCCTAGACAGCTGAGTAGGTTGGCGCAGACTCGAGCCAATGCGATGCCCCTAACTAGGTGAATCGAGTGATGAGACATATAATTGAAATTCTGTATAGTTTTTGGAATACCACAAAAAAAAAAAAAAATCAATTAAGATACCAAAAATAATATAGCCAATAGTAGAGAATCATTTTTGTTTCTTAACCCAATTATTATATTATTAAATACATAATCCCGCAATGCGACATCAAATACGTAGTTCAAATAAATTAGAATAATAAATGATGGATCTTGGCGTTCAAGTTACGCTTTCCTATCATCGATTCTCCTTATGTACCCTTGTAACGTCCGTTCACCTTATAACGTCTGTTCGCATCGTAACGTCTGTTCGTCTCGTAGCGTCTGTTTTGTAGGAGATTAATTCTGGGGAGCGAGCCTAGGCCCACTACATAAGCCCAGTGAGGTTCCATACTAAAACCAATTGGTAATAGTAGGAGTAGCTCATCAAGCTTATATAGTGTTCCAACTCTTTCAATCTAACCGATGTGGTACACTTTACTCACATGTACACTTAACAATCTCCCCCTTACATGTGAGTCCACCGTAGCTCCCCCTTAACCGGGAGTCTACCTTATAACGTAGCTCCCCCTTACAAGTTACGCTTTCCTATCATCGATTCTCCTTATGTACCCTTGTAACGTCCGTTCACCTTATAACGTCTGTTCGCATCGTAACGTCTGTTCGTCTCGTAGCGTCTGTTTTGTAGGAGATTAATTATGGGGAGCGAGCCTAGGCCCACTACATAAGCCCAGTGAGGTTCCATACTAAAACCAATTGGTAATAGTAGGAGTAGCCCACCAAGCTTATATAGTGTTCCAACTCTTTCAATCTAACCGATGTGGTACACTTTACTCACATGTACACTTAACAATCTCCCCCTTACATGTGAGTCCACCGTAGCTCTCCCTTAACCGGGAGTCTACCTACATCGTAACTCCCCCTTAACCAGAAGTCCATGGCACCAAACTGTGGAATTTTCAAACCAACCCCTCGAACGACCACGTCATGCACCGAGCCAGGAGCTAAACTCGAAACAACATGTATCACGTGTCGTCACCCTTACCGGGACTCACCACTTTGGGCCTTCCCCGACTTCCTGGACCGAGCCACTTGCTCTGATACCATTTGTTAGGAGATTAAAACTGGGGAGCGAGCCTAGACCCACTACATAAGCCCAGTGGGGTTCCATACTAAAACCAATTGGTAATAGTAGGAGTAGCCCACCAAGCTTATATAGTGTTCCAACTCTTTCAATCTAACCGATGTGGTACACTTTACTCACATGTACACTTAACATGTTTGCCTAGTAACGCTTGTTCGCCTCGTAACGTCTGTTCACCTCATAACGTCCGTTCATTGTCCTACAAGAAGAGGTTGGTCGGGTCATAGCCTAGTAAGTCACTCTAACACTCAAGTTAATTCTCAATTTTAGAGAAATAAAGAGAAAGCTTAAGTGTAGAGAGAGATTGATTAACCTTTAAATAAGAATAGTAGAAGAGTATTTATAGAGATTTCTGCCATTTATTGTTGGATAAGACTTAATTCAGGAAAAGTTTATCATATTTGGGTTCTATAGTCTTACCGTTCATTAATAAGCTTTGGTAAGCTTATTTTAGCTACTGAGGGGTTTACATGTTGTAGTAGTCGCTTGAAATCGATCTTCGTGTAGATATCGATGTCGAATCACAAGTCGTCTTCTCCTATACCCCGAGGGAGTTCGGGGCACCCGGGAAGTAAAAATGTCCTAGCAAAATACGTAGGTACGGTATGGACCATACAAGTCGAAATTGATATGTACGACTAGGATCACGCTGATCAAACTGGTCTGGACTATGCACATAGTTGAATATATTTTCATTATTATGGTCACTAGCGAGAATTGAACCTCTAACCTCTAGTTAATAGAGTAAATGCCGAATTGTTACACAATATTACATGATCGAGAGTAATATGAAGTTATCGATCGTTTTGATAGTGATTGATCCTCGATACTGTCAAATCAAAAGGGATCACGGATTTTATATGCCGAAACAAAGATTCGAAAAGATGCGCTTTGTTTCAAAGCTTGTCTCTCCACCAACCAACGAGCAGATAAATAAATGTTCTCATGAAACTGAAAACATATTCTTACGCTTTCAACGTAAACTTATATTACTCTTGATATGTGTACGTCACGTCGTAGAATTTGCTTCCCCACCCAAAACAAAACAAATTTATTTTCTTATCGAGACTTAGTCATAGTATTATTATCTATTTATTTATATCCCTAAATTAATTAATTAAGCTAATATATAAAAGCCCACTGAAAGAGTCGAAAATATTATTTTTTCACCTCTTCAACTTGCCCGTACCGTACAACGCCTATACATCTCTGACCACGACATTATATTTCCTTAAAGTCAAGTCAAGTTTCAACTAAATGATTGATTAGTTTATCATTAATTGCACTTAATATTGTAATTGCAATTGGCTGATGATAATAATTTAGAATAGACTGATTCTTAACAACTCACTCGACTTGTAAAATAAAATGTGGCTATCATGTTTGGCGTGGAATCAAATCGTAATATCGCATACGATAACGACTGATTGGATGACATATAGGTAATTACTTAAATAATTCTTCTCTCTACTAACGTCAATGTCAATTTGACGTCACTTCACTCTTCTCTCTATTAGGCACTGTTATCAAAACCGGGCCGGACCAGAGACCCGACCGGGAACAGGTGCCTTAGTCGGTCCGATTCGTTTAAAAACCGGGAAGGAAGCGAACCCGGTTCAACAAGTTAGAAACTTAGAAATCAAACCTTGCCAGCGAACGTTGCCACGCCTCCAAGTCGCACCGCTAGTCTCGCCTCTAGCCGCTCCAAATCGTAGATTCGCATTTTGACCTAATTCACATCTGTAAACCACAGTGTATGAATGATCACAACATATTATTGTTGCATCTCCTGACTATCTCATCTTCATAAACTTTAAAGCCTTAAACTTTTATTACTGTAAATGATATGAAATGTAATGAGATCTTAGGGGGATAATTCATTTCTTCACTTGATTCTGAGCAAGATAATTTTGTTTTTCGATGACTTGAATCTTAATCAACATGATGAAGATCATGCTGGAAATGCAAACTTACCTATGAATGATAGTGGATTTAACCTTGAAGAAGACAATATCATTGATATGACTATTGGTGGTTATGATGCTTATTTCATATTAGAATAGAACAATGAAGATTGGAGCCGAAAACTCGAGACTTTGTCATGGAGTCATTTCATAAATATTGTGTTGTGTTTGAGTTTGAAACTTTATTGTTTCATGTAGAGACTTTGTGCTGTGTCGTGGAGATTGTGTGGTGTTGTTGGAGACTATGTGTTATGTGTTGTGAAGACTTTGGAAATATTCTGTGATTTCATTTAAGTGTATGGGCAGCTGTGCTGTGCGTTCTGTGGACTTTGTACATGTGCAGCTGTTCTGTAATTTTTTTTTTTTGCTGCAGAACCGGTCGGACCGGGTTCGAACTAGGCGAACCGGGAACTATGGCCTGGTCGGTTCGACCACTGATCTGGTTCTGATAACACTGCTATTAGTCGTGTCACTGGTCATGCATACCCGCCGTCCCACGGGCCCTGCTTCGATGTTACCCAACCAACTCACGACTCGTGTGATACGGGACATGTCCGAGTTTAGGGTCGTAGGGTCCCGTGGACCCGCCCCGCACCTGTATTATATACATATATCATGTATATTATATAAAACTATATGAGTAATGTAACATAGTAAATATAACAAGGGTTATAATGATTTAAGTGATTTGTATTTAGATTTGGAGTTAAATTTATAATTTGTGATTCGAATTTGGAGTTGAATTTGGATATGGTGAACATAAAGTTTATGGTTAGTATTTATAATAATTTAATAGATTATGTACCTCGTATGGGCGGGCCGCCTCGCAAAATGTATGGGACGGGTACAGTCGAACCGTGGGTTAGGTCCGGGGCTGGCGATATCTGCCCCGCCCCGCCTCATTGACACCCCTACTCTTTATTATGGATGACAGAATGAATGATTATGACATGAAGGTTTAACGCTTCATTTCTGATGCAGCGTGATGGGGATAGATGGATCAAATACTCATTGATCTAGGGGGAATAACGAGAATTTGATGGATAGAGGGCGCAAGAACTCGTTGATTCAAAGAATGCCGAGAATTTGACGCAGGGTAGAGTAAAACCTCAGTTTTTTTTTTTCATTAATCAATAAACTGAATGTAAATGGCGGCTAACAGAGTTTAAATAGAGAAATCTAAAACCCTAACCCTAATACAAAATCCGAAATTAACAATAAAGTACCAAAAAAACCGACAAATTATAAAAAAGACCGAAAGAAACATAAAACTGCGAATTTGACCCTCTAAACAAATGAATGGCCTAACACCGTCAAACCCCATAGTTTACTATGGGTCTTTCTCAGATCGCCGTTTCCACTCGAAAATCTATATTCATAGGGCAGAATCCGACACTTCAACCACATCATTCTCTCCGGGGAAGAGAAGATTCGTCCTCGAATCTAGATGCCACGAAAGAGAATCCCACGATAGCGTATCGTGATCTTGTTAATAGCTCGTTTTTCAGCATACATACGCCAAGTTCCATCAACCCAAACATGTTTTTTCTGTCCTCTAACCGCATCTACAACATGAGGGAATTCACCATATTCCTTATAAACAAAAATTGCGTTGCTTCCTGACCGGTCCACGAAGAATAGAGCAGCATCATCCTCGTCCAGACCTTGATCCTCCTGGGAAGCATCTTCAAATTTTCCCTTATCTTCTTTTCCGAATTCAAGAGGTGGATACAGAGAACCGAATAAAAATTTCTCAAGTTTCTGCGTTTATTTGACCTCTTCAGTGCTGATTGGAGTCCCACTGGCGGCGACCGTAAAAAGTGAGAGGGGAGAGCCAGCGACGGATTCCTCATCCACTTCATTAGTGTTGGGATTAAAATAACGTGGCCTTGGAACTTTGAGTAGTGGACTTCTAAGTCTCGCCGGGAGCTAGCTCACTCATGTATCTTTATTGGTCGTGTGGACACTTAGTTTCCTTTGGTGGCTTTATGCTAGGCGAGGACCTGAAAAGAGGTGGGGATGGCCCCCGATTCCACTCCGAAGCTTAGTCGATAATGGATATCGAGAGAATAATATATAGTAAGTGATAGATATTAGAACTTAAATAATGAAAGTGAGCCCCTATATATAGGGAGATCTTTACCGACTTTTTCAAGTAGGCGGCTACTATGCCTTGATTGGCTGTTTAATGGTGGTGGCTGCCTTTACTTGATTGGTTGAGAAAGACGGTACAAAAATCAGTAGGTGACCAGCAGGTCGCTAGCTGGTGCCACTTTCTTCAGAGGAAGGTTTTCGTGGTATAGAGGGCGGCGAGCAGGTCGCCAGCTAGTGCCACTTTCTTCAGAGAAAGGTTTTTGTGGTATAGAGGGCGGCGAACAGGTCGCCAGCTGGTGCCCTTTCCTTTGGAAGGAAGTCTTCTCAGAGGTGGCGAGCAGGTCTACACCTGTCCTTTCTTAAGAGGGGAGGTTTCCTCCAAGTATCTGATGGTCGACTCGACTTAACTCGTACTTTAGTAAGGAAGCTTTAATCATCGACTTAACTTATACTTCAACAAAAGGGAGCCTTGAATGAGTTTCTCGCCTTGTCCTTTGTTGTCTGGTGGGCTGACTTCTTTTTGTAGGGTAGTCGACCATTCATCTTTGTCTCCTTATTCCGGACTTGAATGGTCGATCATACGTTCTTTTGAGAACTCGACCTTCACTCTGTCGACTCGTACTAGGATACCTCGAATCATATCCAACACTTGCCCCCGAGACATAAGTCATTAGTCTTTTAAAATAAAGGGGAAGGAGTTATGTCGAGTACCTTTTATGATGAGAGGACTTTGCCCCTCTGCAATCAAGGAGTCAGTAGGGACTGATCTCCTTCGTAGAGGTGACTTTCGAAAGTCGGGGGGAGTCAGTACTACGACTGACCTCTTGTAGAAAGTTGAAGGAGTCAGTATTATGACTGATCTCCTGTGTAGAGGCGACTTTCGGAATTCGGGGGGAGTGAGTCAGTGTTATGACTGATTTCTTGATCGCCACCGACTGTAGGAAGTCGAGGAGTCAGTTATGACTGCTCCTTTGTAGAAAGTTGAAGGAGTCAGTATAATGACTGATCTCCTGTGTATAAAGTTGAAGGAGTCAGTATTATGACTAATCTCCTGATTGCCTCCGACTGTAGGAAGTCGAGGAGTCAGTTATGACTGCTCCTTTGTAGAAAGTTGAAGGAGTCAGTATTATGACTAATCTCCTGATTGCCACCGACTGTACGAAGTCGAGGAGTCAGTTATGACTGCTCCTTTTTAGAAAGTTGAAGGAGTCAGTATTATGACTGATCTCTTGTGTAGAGGCGACTTTCGGAAGTCGGGGGGAGTGAGTCAGTGTTATGACTGATCTCTTGATCGCCACCGACTGTAGGAAGTTGAGGAGTCAGTTATGACTGCTCCGTTTTAGAAAGTTGAAGAAGTCATTATTATGACTGATCTCCTGTGTAGAAAGTTGAAGGAGTCAGTATTATGACTAATCTCCTGATTGCCACCGAATGTAGGAAGTCGAGGAGTCAGTTATGAATGCTCCTTTGTAGAAAGTTGAAGGAGTCAGTATTATGACTAATCTCCTGATTTCCATCGACAGTAGGAAGTCGAGGAGTCAGTTATGACTGCTCCTTTGTAGAAAGTTGAAGGAGTCAGTATTATGATTGATCTCCTGTGTAGAGGCGACTTTCAAAAGTCGGGGGTGGGAGTCAGTGTTATGACTGATCTCTTGATCGCCACTGACTGTAGGAAGTCGAGGAGTCAGTTATGACTGCTTCTTTGTAGAAAGTTGAAGGAGTCAGTATTATGAATGATCTCCCGTGTAGAGGCGACTTTCGGAAGTTGGGGGGAGTCAGTGTTATGACTGATCTCTTGATCGCCACCGAATGTAGGAAGTCGAGGAGTCAGTTATGACTCACTCCTTTGTAGAAAGTTGAAGGAGTCAGTATTATGACTAATCTCCTGTGTAGAGGCGACTTTCGGAAATCGGGGGAGGGAGTTAGTGTTATGACTGATCTCTTGATCGCCACCGACTGTAGGAAGTCGAGGAGTCCTGTTTCTAGCATATTAAGAGGAAAGAAATCACATATTTATTTATTTATTTATTGTACTTGAAATACATATAAAGAGAAGGGTCTTTCTACACATAGAATTTCTTCAAGTGTTCCGCGTTAAAAGTTATGTTGAGGCGTTGCCCCTGCGGATCCTCCAACTTGTAGGCGTTGGGGCACGGTATACCGAACTACGTAGGGGCCTTCCCATTTTGGTACCATCTTTCCTCTTTGATCGGCTGTTACAAATTCATTTCTTCGTAGGACATTTTCTCCTAGAAAGAACTGGCGTCGTACCACTTTTTGATTAAAATATCTAGCGGTGGCGAGCTTCATTCTCCCCTGGACTTCTTCAGAGGCCCATCTTCTCTCGTCGGCTAGATCTAGATCGATCCTCCTTTCTTCATCGTTTTGGTCGACTTCGTATGCAGCGACTCTTTGGGAGATATTGACTACTTCAATAGGTGAGACGGCCTCTGACCGTTAAACCAAGCTAAAGGGTGTCTCGCCCGTGGCTCTCTTGGGTGAGGTTATGAGTGCCCATAGTACTTGCTCTAACTCTTCAACCCATTTCCCCTTCAGAGGCCACTCTCTTCTTTAATCCGTTAAGGATCGTTTTATTGGCTGCTTCCACTTGTCCATTCGTTTGTGCATGATGAACAGAACCAAAACGATGGTTAATCGACATTTCTTCACAGAAGTCGGCGAGCTCATCGCTGGCGAACTGATGATCATTGTCGCTTATGAGGATCTTAGGGACTCCGTATCGACATATGATTTGCTCTTGTATGAGCTTAATCATTTGGAAAGCAGTCGTAGAGGCCAGAGCTTTGGCCTCTATCCATTTGGAGAAATAGTCGATGGCGGCTACAATATGTGTGCGTTGTCCTGTGGATTGAGGTAGATGACCAATAAGATCAATTCCCCATTGTGCAAAAGGCCAGACACTCATCATGGGAGTAAAATCCGTCGGCAGCCTTGCGATTCTAAGGGCATAAACTTGACAGGAAGGGCAGGCTTGTACTAGCGTTGTCGCCTCTTTATGCATCGTCGGCCAATAGAATCCCTATCGTAATGCTTTCAATACCAAGGTCTTGGCTCCTTCGTGACATCCCGCATCACCTCTATGTAAGTCTTTCATTATCGTTTCTGTTTGTGGGGCGCCTATGCAACGGAGATAAGGGGTGGAGTATCCTCTTTTGTAGAGATATCCGTCCAAGATTACAAAACGCTCTGTCGCCCTTCGAATTTTGGTTGCTTCTAGAGGATCTTCGGGAAGAGTCCTCTTTTCCAGATAATTCTGGATGGGAGTAATCCATGAGTAGGGAGCTTGAATGTTGAGGACTTCAGCTCCGACTTCCATGGCTGAATAAAGAGAACTTTCAACGAAGTGCACCTCTACTGGTGGGGTGTTTCCCCAGGCAAATTTGTTGAGGGCGTCTGCTTCTTGATTCTCATTGCGAGGAATAAACTCTATTCGAAAATGGGGTATGTCTTGGATGAGTCTTCGTACCTCTCCTACATACTTTTTCATGTTTTCCCCTTTGGCGACATAGGTCCCATTCGTCTGATTGACAATCAACTCGGAGTCGCATCTTACCCTTAGGTTGGTAATTCTCATACCTTAGGCTATTCGAAATCCGGTGAGTAAAGCTTCATACTCGGCTTCATTATTGGTTGCTCGAAACGTTAAAGCCAAGGCGTAGCGGAGTGGCTCCCCATCAGGTGGTGTCAATATCAAACCTACCCCACACCCTAAGGCAGATGACGATCCATCCGTGTACAGCGACCATGGCATGGTATCATTGGATGTACTTTCTGGTGTAGCTTTGACATGCTCTTCTTGCGGGAGGATAATGGGTTTAGCATCTGGTGTTATCATATTCTCGGCTATGAAGTCGGCCAATGCTTGGCCCTTGATCACCTTTCGTGGCTTAAAAAGAATACGGAATTCACTTAGCTCTACTACCCACTTAACCATTCTTTATGATACGTCGAGCTTCTGTAGCAGATGCTTTAGAGGTTGGTTGGTGAGCACCGTGATTTTATGGGCGTGGAAGTAGGGTCGAAGTTTCCTGGCTGCTATCAACAGAGCATACAGGTATTTCTCGATCTCCATATTGTTAGCTTCAGCAACGCCAAAGAGTTTGCTGACGTAGTATACTGGAATTTGGATGATGCAAGTTTCCTTAATGAGGACTGAGCTCACCGCCGCTGAACTGACACTTAAATATAGGAATAAGGGATCCTCTGGTAGAGGTTTGGCTAATCTTATTCTTCTTCAGTCACCTTCTACCATGACAGAAACCAGACTCCAGCAGAACGAGTGTAACATCTTGGAGTTACAGAGGACCGTATCAACTCACACCACTGTAATGGCCGACATGACTGCAGCGTTGGCTGAGAGGCGAACGGAAATGCGCGCCTCCAGTGATGAATTTAAACAAACGATGGAAGGAGTCATGAAACACGTTGATTACGTATATCAACGAGGTGTCATGAACTCTGGAAACGTTGATGGATCTTTGACGTCTGCGTTGTCGTTACCAGCAACGGCCATGGTCAGACCAAACCAGCGATCGAGTAGAATGGAATTTCCGCGATTCTCCGGCGAGGACGTAGAGGGATGGCTGTTTCGTTGCTCACACTACTTTAAGCTCGATCCAGTGCCGCTCGATGCTCGAATTGACATGGCTGCAACCCACTTAGAAGAGGATGACTTGCTGTGGCACCAATCCTTCACTCGGATGAAAGAAGCAAACCATGAAGCAGTATCTTGGGAGGATTACGCCACCGACATTCAATCGAGTTTTGGATCCAGCACCTTTGACGATCCATTACTCGATCTAAAAAATCTGCAGCAAAACGGTTCAGTAGCAGAATACTTCAGATGATTTGAGTCTGTTTTACTTCGTGTTCAACTGACGGAGTCTATATCGGAAAAGCAAGCGCTCAGCCATTTCATCGGAGGCCTCGACCACGACCTACAAGGTCTGGTACGTATGATACTTCCCCAAGCTTTGTATGATGCATTTGCCTTGGCGAGATTGCATGAATCCTCTCAACAGTTGCGTAGTCATCGTCGTTCAGTACCACCGCCTCCTGCAAGACCTCAAGCCACTATACCTGCGTGGAGAAACACAGGATCTGAAAACGGTCGACTACTTTCCAGCAAGGAGATAGAAGAGAAACGTACCAAGGGAATTTGTTACGCTTACGATGAGAAGTGTGTTCCCGGCCACCGTTGCAAGAAACACCAGCTCTTCGTTATTGAAGTTGAGGAGGTGATGCAGCGTGATGGGGATAGATGGATCAAAGACTCTTTGATTCTAAAGGGAATTCCGAGAATTTGATGGATAGAGGCGCAATAACTCGTTGATTCAGAAGAATGCCGAGGAATTGACGCAGGATTGAGGAAACCTCAGTTTTTTTCATATATCAATAAACTGAATACAAACGACGGCTAATAGAGTTTTAAATAAAGAAAACAAAAACCCTAACCCTATTAAAATTCCGAAATTAACACTAAAGTACCAAACAAAACCGACAAATTATAAAAAAGACCGAAAGAAATATAAAAATGCAAATATGAACCTCTAAACGAAGGAATTTGGCCTAGAACCGTCAAACCCATAGTTTACTATAGGTCTTGCTCAGATCGCCGTTTACGCATGGAAAAGTGTACTCGCACGGCCAAATCCGAGACTTTGCCCACATTAGGAGGTCAATCCAGAGGAGACGCTGCAAATTCTAGATGAAACTGACGAACCTGTAGTGACCGTCGGAGAAGACAGCCCCCAGATTTCAATCCACGCCATCACAGGATCATGGGGAGGATCGACGATCAAGGTGGTCGGCTATGTTGGTAACAAGTCAGTGCAAATACTCATTGTAGTACTCATAATTTCTTGGATTCCCAATTGGCCAAACGATTACGATGTACTTGTGTGAAGTTACCTCGTTTTAAGGTTATGGTGGCAAATGATCATGTGATACCCTGTGAATTTGCTTGCAAGGGCTTCCAATGGGACTTACAAGGTCGTCGTTATACTACTGATATTGGGTGCTCAATGGTTGTCACGTTTTGGTGATGTCACAATGAATTTCCAGAAATTGTAACTGGGATTTCAGAATGGTGATGAACAATGTCAAATTCAAGGACAGGTTGATGTTGGAATGGAGTTGTCAAAGTCTTGGAAAATGTCCAGGTTACTCTCCAAGGGGAAGCAGGTGGCTGCTATACACCTCTACAGCTTGTCTTTGGCTAAGGAACCAACAGAGGTTGAGCTACAAATTTCAGACACCAACAAGACTGAACGGGCAGCAATTCCTGAGCAGTATGCTCGTGTTCATCAACAACACAGAAAGCTACCACCCGGAAGGCCACCAGACCACGCTATTAACCTCATCATACCGAGACCATATAGCCACCTTGATATGCATAAAGCAGAGATTAAAAAAAAATGGCAGTGGAGCTGTTGGAAAGTGGAGCAATACAACCTAGCTCTACAACATTTTCAGCACCGATAGTTGTGAAAAGTAATGATGATATCTTGGTGTACAGCCGCCCCTTAAACAAGCACAGGCAGCATTTTCTGGTGGTTTTACAAACTCTACGTGACTCTCTTATATGCAAGGTTGGGCAAATGCACATTTGATGGTACTAAGTCGTCGTACTGGAATCAATCGTTGGAGCAACTCCTCTCATGCAGATGCAATCTGGGAATTCCTGGATGATTCCGAGCTACGTTTCCCGATTATACCTACAGGCCAACCAAGGACAGCCCAACAAGAGGAGGATTCCAACTACTGATCCATCCCAACTAACAATAATGAAGTCCAAACCAATTGCTGCACCTCCCTCCATCGCAGACTTCTCCTTCAAGAATAACAGCTGTTAGCATAGTTGTTAGCATTGAGATTATAGATGTCAACATCAATCATTGTAAGGATATCTTTTGAGAAATATCTGAATTCCTTCATCTCTTTTGCTCTTCTCTGTAGTTAGTTCTGGTATGATAAAATTGCAAGTTGCTGATGCTTTATTCGCGCACATACATGTTATACATAGTTGGACACGTATTAGAGTTGTGTAAATACGAGATTATCTAACATAGTGAAGCCGCACTAGACCAAGAAAGATGCATACACCAACCAAAATCTGAGATACAAATCAAATCACAACTCATCTTTCACATTCCCAAAACGCATAGCCAATCTTTCTTCACATCCAACCATATCCCTCCCTTTCTTTCACTCTATTTCCCCAGGGACCGAGCAGCTTATACATTTCTGCTTCATAAACAGTCAATTGAAAACAATCTCCAAAACTTAGTGTCGATGAGAATGCCTTCGGCTCACACGGCTCCTCCTCTGCAGAAGACTCAACACCGAAGAGGAGAATCCAATGGCAGCCACGGCATAGAAAACTTTGTATGGCGCCATGGCGAGACCAGCCAGAAATGAATAGTAGCCACCCAACAGGTAAAGATGTTGCATTCTCACTTTTGTACTTCTCTTCAGGCCAGGTAAAGAGAATATGTAGGTATTTGATTCGGGCTTTAGGTTAACAACTCCGTGGAGAATGACGCCAATGCACAGAACCGAATCTGCAAACCACGGGAACCTCTGCCCTGTACCAACTCTCTGCCCAAACATCTATTGTCAATACCAGGAATCGGGCATTTGTATATAATATACAACAAAAGCTGCTGATCTAACAAACATCTTAGAATGGAATCATTAGTACCTGCCACCACGCAGCAAGAGAAGGGACAAACATGAGTGTCGCCATCAAGTGGAGAATCAGCAAGCCGTGCTGATGGTGGAATATCTCTAATTGTGTATCTGCGAAACTTTTAGCCGAGCCTGGACTACTGGAGGAGCTGTCCTCCACCCCATTGCATTTATTAGACTCTTCCAGGGATACTCCATCTCCATCACTTACTTCTTCATACTCCATAAATTCCCCTTTTTGTGTACGGCTGCTGCGAAAGGAAGCCGTCAAAAAACTGTTACAGAAACAAGCGACTTTTAGAATCAACAAGTTGCCAAGGATCATAAAACTTCCAATAGACAAATAATAACTAGTGTCAGGATTTCAAAAGGCTAAGGCTATGTTTGGATAAGACTTGAGAAGAGGAGAGGATAATCTTCTCCTTTCCTTGTTTGAATAGAGCTCATTAGATAAGGGAAGGAAGTAATTTGTCTACTCAAAACTAGCTTACCCTTATAGTGACCATGTTATAAAAAGAAACATTGATATTATTGTAAACAATCTCCGCGTGAGAGATTTGGAGGGAAATTCTATCCCTCCCTTTCCTTCACCATTCAATTTAATGTTGTTTCATCCAAGAAAGGAGCTATGCTCTTCCTTTTCCTCCACTTTCCCTCCATCAACTCCCATCCAAACACAACAGAGCATAACATGGAACCAACCGTAACCTGATGTGGTATATGCACTCTCAAGTAACTCTATATATGATATGATTGATTTCTTTTCAGGGTTAAAGGTACTTTTCATACCATATGTTTGACCGAATGTGGCTTTTAGTACTGGATGTTTAGTTTTGTATACTTTTGGTACCAAACGTTTGAAAAAATGTGGCTTTTAGTACATCCGTTAGTTGGCCGTTAGTTTTAGCCGTTAAATGACATGTGCAAGTCACGTGATCGACTCTAAACTTTTAATTTTGTTCAATTTAGTCCCTTAAATATATTCATAACTTTTATTTTGTTTAATTTAGTCCTAAAGTTTCAAAATCGAACCCAATTGGGACCTATCTCCAATTGGGTAAATTTGACCCAAATGGGGCTATGTCAATTGAATTCGATTGGTTTAATTGGGTCCGATTTTGAAGTCTTATGACTAAGTTAAACAAAATAAAAGTTAGGAATATATTTGAGGGACTAAACTGAACAAAATTAAAAGTTTAGAGTCGATCACGTGACTTGAACATGTCCTTTAACGACCAAAACAAACGGCCAACTAACGGATGTACCAAAAGCCACATTTTTTCAAACGTTTGGTACCAAAAGTATACAAAACTAAACATCCAGTACTAAAAGCCACATTCGGTCAAACATGTGGTATCAAAAGTACCTTTAACCCTTTCTTTTCATTATCTCATCGATTCAAAGCAGGGCTAATTATAATACCGTACAGAATTTAGGACAAATCCCATAAAAAAAAAATTCCCTGCTACCGAACAACACGAATGGCTTTTGACAAAAACCAAAAGACTCTTCAATAAGCATATTATAGAACTTATTATAGAGGTACCTGCAGAGAGCACTGTGACAACACAGAGCATCAGATGCAACAAGAACAAACAAACCCAATGCTGGATGTACAAGGGACACCAAGGTACTCGCCACTAATGCCACAATGAGGGGCGGGTTAGCTCTTATTAACCTAAACACCTGTTTCATAGATAAAGTAGGTAAGCACCACAGTTTATAAAGTGAGGAACTGCAATAAATTTAACACAGTAACGGCATAGCACCAAAATTTCAAGTCCAAAAGCCTCTAATTTCAAAGTAATTTGTTTCAAATCGTTTTATCAAAACAGTATTCTTCACGAGTCTTTTTCCATTTCCCTTAGGTTATTATTGGGTCAGTAACCTGGGAGAGGTCTGAAGATTGGACCTTGTGAATTTGAAAGGTCTGAAGATTGAAATGGTGATAACTGAGGTTTGAAGTTTGGACTTTGTGATTTTTAGGTGAAGTTTGGACTTTGAGATTTTTAGGTTTTTTTGTCAAATTTAACAGAATCGCATGAAATGTCATATTTACCCCTAACAATATTTTAAACAAATTAAAGTTTAATTAATTGAACATGAAATGGCAAAAATACCACTTTCACTAATTAAAACATAACCCAACTCCGGCCACCACCACGGCTCCCGCCGGCCACCACCCAACTCCGGCGACCACCACCCAACTCCGGCGACCACCACTCACAGTCTGGCGACCCCACCAAACTCTGACGACCGCCACAATGGCCACGATTGGGCCCAAATCGAAGCCATCGGCCCCGATTGGGCCCACATCGGAGCCACAAAGCTCCGATCGGAGCTCGGTGGCCCCGAATCGGAGCCACAGAGCTCCGATCTGGAGCTCTGTGGCCCCAGATCGGAGCCACAGAGCTCAGATTTGGAGCTCTGTGGCTCCGATCTGGGGCCACCGAGCTCCGATCGGAGCTTTGTGGGCCTAATCGGGGCCGATGGCGCCGATTTGGGCCCAATCGGGGTCGCGGTTGTGCTCGCCGGAGTTGGGTGGTGGTCGTCGGAGCGGGTGGTGGTCGCCGGAGCTGAGTGGTGGTCGCCGGAGTTGGATGGTGGTCGCCGAAGTTGGTGGTGGCATTAAGGGCATTTTCGTCTTTTCATTTAAGCATGTGAGGTGGAAGAAGGGCATTATTGGAATTTAATTTTATTTATAATCACATGACCAATTTCCGTTAATTTTAACGGAAAAAACTAACGGAGACCTCTATTATCTACAAGTCAAAACTTCAGACCTCTATTATCACCAATTTAAACTTCAGACCTCTCAAATTCACATGGCCCAAACTTCAGACCTCTCTCAGGTTATTGACCCTTATTATTATTACTGTGTGTTTAAAGGAATTTTTTTCCCCCGAACTGAAATGAATAGAAAGATAACTCCTTTAGCTTGAAATCTGACTGATGTTTTCATTACTTGAAAGGTTCTTTCTCGGTTCATCAAAAAGCTTATCAAACAAGAGCTTACCTTTAATGAGAGGAAACCAGAAGAAAGATTGATAAACCAATGAAACATAGATACATGATGATTCCTTCCCCATACTTGCCACCTGCAATTTCACAACCTTATTAGTGAAAAATCAGCACACAAGTGTAGACTTGAATCTTTCTCCAACAAACTCCAGTCATAATAGAGAGCAGTATTTTACGAAGAAAACAGAACCAGTGCAACAAAAAAACAAAAACTAAGATTCCACTTTAGGCAGATAAGAAAACTCTTTATAGGAAGTGTACACTTGCAGAATATGTATCCCATGAGGGCCAAATTTATGTCCACCACTGAGCTATGCCAAAGTTTTAGAACCAATAACCCCAATTGAGTATCAAGTAAAGTCTTTATTGAGTTGGTAAGCCGATAAACAATTATTTACATGTTGGCCTAGCATTGTATAAAGAATTAACTGAAACCTCAAGGCCAACTAGTGTGTCATGTCAAATCACAAGTCAGTTAATCTATAAGATTAGTGGCAGACCTTCTCGTAATGAACACGTGCACAACTGCTGCCACGTAGAACACCACTTGTGTGATCAATATCACCACGATCACAAATCCATTAGCCAGAAAGTAACAAATGGTTGAGACTATGATAAAGATCGCAAGTGGAGGCAGCAACTGATCCATTATCATGGAAAGAAGCAGAGAGCCCAAAATGGGAACGGTAACCAGCATAAAAAATGGCAACGGCATTCTCATGTTCAATTGAACAGTTGTGAGCATCGAGGGTACTGGCAGATCTTGATCCCAAAAACGTGCTTGACACATCAACCCAAAAACGTTAACAGCAAATGAGAGAGCAATGATCTGCACGAGAAAGTTATCATCAATAAAAAAAGTTTCAAGAACTTAAAGCACAGAACCTTTATTCATTCAATAATATCTAAATGCTATTTCCTACACTAAATGAATTGCCTTCACAAACAGTTTCAGGCTGACTTAGCATTCCTAATGTCAGATGAATTATCTGGAAATATCAGCAGATATCAAAGGCAGGTATAATAATCCTATTCCTTATGGTGAATATCAGGGACATCAACTGAGTTTTACTTGTAAATCCCTCAGGAAACCAGTAAAATGCTCCAATCTCTCAATCAATGATTAACTAGTCCATCATTTAAAAAGACAAACATGCACATGATATCTTCTACATTTAAGACTTAAGAGCCATTGGAACAGCTCGTGTTACCGTCCTTTCCATTGCTTGTCAAAAGAACATTGCGATGACCCCAGTGGAGAGTGCAAACAGAAAAGGTCAAGCTGAACATGTACACAAATATAAGCATACACTAGTCTCAAAGAATTATCACCTTCGGACCGTACAAAAGCAAGAATCTGCTGCCGGATGCAGTGGGAGAGACAGAAATAGTACTTTTGTAAGAACAATGAGGGTCTACCTGCAGAAGCATTATGACAGGAAACTTTCAAGGCCAAAACAACAGCTGAAAAGGTAATTCTATAAAACGTAGAAGTTCTGCAGAAAAACACATGCACTCATGTGATATGCAAGACTAAGTAGAACATAGAAGAGTCTTCTATACCAGCAACAGAACACTCGTTCTATCAGATCCCTCAGTAGAACTCAAAAGTGCTGGTGATGAATCCACAATGATTGTCTCAGAAAACAAATTTGGAATCACGTGTAGGCCAGCTGTAGTATCCCAAGCAAGTGCTACGGGAGGAAAACAACGCAATTTGCAAAGTCCTGTAATTCCAGGGAAAAGGATCTGTTTAGTTACTGTCAACTGCCAATCCATACTCATCTAAAGAGTTTAGATGGTCTGTGTAGTTATCTACCAGAATATCCCCAGACCTGAACCATTTGAGCATGAGGTACTAAATAACAGCCTTTTCTAGTGGCATGTATATCGCAAAACCCTCTTAAACCTAAATAAACGGAGAGGTGAGGTATATCGCATTTACAAGTTAAGATAATAGTATACTACCAATCATCTGGTTAACAAAGTTGATAAAAGTTGACAACTTGAAAGGAATTTGCATCTTCATTTTTACCCTCATTTTCATTACAATAGTGAAATATCATAAGTAATCCACCATTAAGTTACCCAACCCTACAAGAAATGGTAATCATTACAAAAGCATGCCAAAGAGTACGATAGAGAGCTTATCCCGACAAGAAGCATATCTCAGATTGAGTAAGCATCATCTGAGATTTCCTTATGGAAGTGAAGTACTGTCGATTTTCACAAGCCATAATCCTTAACCTTGTTATATAATCCGTAAATACGGAAGTTGCGTCATCTGCCACTCAATGAATCATCGGTCTAGTACAAGATCTTTTTACTTGTACCATATCTAGTATCCACACTTTTTTACTTGTGCATACCGAAACTTGGTAGCTGACATTTGAATTGTGAATGACAGCACTAACAAGTGGCCACTAAAATCAACATAATCCAAAAGCAAGGTGGAGGAAACGAAAAGACAAGCCCAGTCTGTAAAGGGGAAGAAAGGACAGATCAGCATCCTGTAAAAGGAGTACATGACTTACTACTATGTTCAGTGTCACCAGCCTCTTCAACTGGTAGTCCAGAAGATTTTATACCACACCCTGCTGTCTTTATTGATAGTGTAACAGGCAAAAGCCCTAGGCTTATTCCAAAAGATAGGTTGAGAACAAGAGGATGATCCTCCTTCAAAAACATGTCCTGCATTAAATAAATAAAAAATGGACCAGATGATACTCCACCAAACCAAACAAAACAAAACCAAATTAAATTAAATTAAATTAAATGAGAAGATTATTTCAGATTTCCCACTTAAAGTAAGCAACCTTTTCAGAATAGAAAGACGAAAGCATGGCCAAAGGAGAATACTCCTTTTCCCCTTCCCGAGGATCAAAGAACTGCCCTACTGCCATTGAAGCAGCTGGTGGAGGTCTGCCTGAGATACTCTGAGGATAAAGATCAAAGAAACAAGTATCACTTGAAAAGGGACCTCTCAGTGGTACAACAATACCAGTAAAGCAATGAAAGAGATTTTGTGGAACTCTTCCATAAAAAAAAACACGCTTTGGCATGAAGGTCAGATTTCAAAGTGAACTTGTTAAAAAAGGAATTGCAGGGCCGACCATGAAAGGGCTTAATGACACATGTGTCTTCGGAATCATATGACACTCTACATGACCAAAGAGACCAAACCAAGAAAGGGATGCTTGATAAAGCAATGGACCCAACATTTCTATTGTTGTAACTTGTACCGATATTAAAGCCTTTTAATCAGGATACAAAGTGAAAACACTTCCACAAGTTCACGAGATGGAAAAGAATCATTGAACGTTGACGGCTACATGCTACAATAACACCACAGTCAAAGTACTTACTACATTTGCATGATCATCATTCATTAAAATAATACAGAAATCAAGAACTATAAAAGCTTATTCCCTATGCAGCAAGAACTGGTGAGACAAAAATATGATAAAACCAGAATGCTTTTAATTTGCTTATATGAAGAAGGCTAATAAGAGAACACAAGCGCAACAATACCGGACGGGGAGCAACAGATATAGTCAGAAATCTGAAACCACGCATATCCTCTGGACTCAACAAAACAACTGAAGATGGAGGAGCTTGCTCAGTCTGACTGCCCGGTTCAATCTGGGGAGGAAAAACAGACATTATGATCCACATTCAATAGCCTCCGCTAAAAAGAATCTGTTACTTATAACTAACCTCGTGGGGAGCCAAATTTCCAATACAAGGTCATGAATAGTTTACTATTTAATCATGAATCTGAAGAAGATACTTCACTTCTATATGTGCATGTAAAATTTTCATTTTCACCAAAAAAAAGAGGGCAATACCTGCCTTGGTGCTGGTCCAGAAGGAATATGCACCATTTTTGTGGTTACTTCTAGAACTCGTGCACTGGCAGGTTTGGAGGACTTTCCCTTTTCAGGCCATAGATGAAGTCTTACACCAGAACATGGAGCAAGGTTCGTGACCATTATGAAGTGATTTCTCCCTTCAGAACCCTATGCACAAAATTCATCCTTATGAATTGTGATCAGTTAAGGGCAAGTTCCATGGGAACAAACAGACAAACAAAAACAATAAACGAGACTCTCGTGTTCCCAAATAACAATATATAGCAAAACTAACCAGTTTTTGTATGTCTAACCACCTTCTTCTCCCATCCATGGCTAATACTGTCACTGTGGCTGTTGGTATGTACAAATCTCTCTCAAGGACATCATTGCTCCAGTGCAAACTACTTGGACAGATTGGTAAACTGTCAACTTGAGATCCTGAGAAAACATGACTTATTAACTATTAATCAACGTACAATCAACCAGCTAGTTAGATAGTTCCAATTACTATTATTCTTTTAACATTAAAGGTTCGGATATACAGCTATAGCAAACCAAACGTGGGTTATTACAATTAATTACGTATTTGTGGGGGATAAATAACATGTTAGCAACAACATTGCGAGTGTCGAAAGCAAAGCACCAAGAACTAGGATGTTCCTATTTGGAGTAAGACACAAGTCAGCGTAAACTCTAGTCCTTATGTATGTGCAGATAGGTATTCCTAGATTTTCCTTCAATGGTCTTCCATCTTTCATGAGTGCAATAGTCATTAGTTTTTCATCTGCTACCAAGTACCACATACACTGTCAAGTGTTATCTCTAGTGTCGGTAGCAGGCAGTAGGAATATAAAATGCCGTTATCATCTACAAGACAATTGTTATTCCACTGCATCTTTACTGAAGCTGAAAGAGAGACTTCAAACTTTTCCAAGTTCAAAAGTCTACCTGAATATATAATGTAGTTTAATCGATTGAACACTTGAACAAAAGAAGGATAAAATTTGTGAGAATAGCAACCACACCTCTTTCACCAATATATTGATTATTGCTTAAATGTTGAGATGACTGTGAGTGTTTCATCCAATTGAAACTCTGCGCCACCCCACTTCGAAGCATTTTAGAGAACATTGCCAATCTCCTTGGAGTGTCATGAAATGTCTGGCTGGTTTTGGGGTCTACCAGACTAAGGAGAGTATGAGAAACCTAACAATAGCAAAGACTGAGAAATGGCTGTTATATTAGCAAGAACAGGCTATAAAGAGATTCCGCTACCTGCACAACTAACTGATTGCACCACAGAATGGCTTGATGCTCCATAGATAGCCATACATTCTTCATACCCGTACTGCTTATGGTAAAACCATGCGTAGGTGGAACAATACCGTCGAGGGATTCCAACTTTGACCGGACCTACCAATACAGAAAAAAAATTAACAAATGTATTTAAAATAAAAGGTCCTTCAATGTACAATCACATGCATGGAAAACTTGTAACTACCTTAAGTAGATATTTTATGGAGATACAATCATACTTGTCGAACTGGTGAAAACATTCTACGACTTACATCATCCCAACAGAAAACAGACATGATTTTGCATGTGATATTAACTATATACACAAGAGCAGAAGCATTCACTGGGGGAGATAAGATGATTATCTAGAGCATGTACGAGACCAATTACAATGCTAACATTTTAATTTTATCCACCGAATGGTACTAACGATTTCCACTTTCCTGTTGTTCACCATCTCAAGAAATTAATTCATCACCTCTCTTCAACCACGTTGTTTCAACCACTCGTTCAATGGGCGATGAATAGGATAGATGGGTGGATGGTGGATAGTGGGCTCGTTAAGGGGAGCACTAACCCTGAACTCATTAGAGAAAGAATTATTCCATCTCTGAAACCTGGGTTTCTAATAAGTTTTATGCTCGTCTTCTTTATTCATTATATGTCCTTTAAATAGGAATCGGCCATTAAAATATTAGGAAATCCATATAATATGAAATCTATGGAATATATTCCCTATTAATGTTGATTGAATAATCCTATTAAATTAAATACTATTTTCCTAATCAATGTAGGAATATATATTTTTATTAATTTTTATAATAAGAAACCTTACGACTAGTGACTATATCCCACATCCACTAGCTACTACTAACTAATTACTATTTCACAAAAAGATACAGACCAAAGTGGCAAGGATTGATCATTAGCACAGCAGTAGCATCTAATATTCTCATGTGAATACCAAGACAATCATAACATAAGCAGCATCCTAAGCTTTGAAACAATATGACATGCAATCACGATTTTGTCATATTAGTTAGAGTGGAATGCATACCTGGTAATCATTAATACCTCCAGTAATTGAGATGACAACAACATTTGACAATTCAAGCTCTGATATCTTATGTCCCCCTGGAAGCCCTGGAAGGGTCTGAATTTCGTAGCCCCTTCTCCATGCATCGTTAACTCGTGCAAAATAGTGGCCCAATGATGGCTGTAATGCTACCGGAGGTGACCTGTATAATAAAACTATCCATGAATGACTATCAATCTCTAAATATTTGAGAAAAGGTTACATCTTAACAAGAAAAAACATACTGATGAGGGCTTGAAAGTGTCAAAACAGTTTCGACAGATGACTTTCTAAGACTAGGATGAACAACAGCAGCTCTTGCAACGAATCCACCCATAGAATGGCCAACCAATATGACACTTTTTGGCAAACTTCCAGAAGAGGCAGAACCTTCCCTTGCTTTGGCATCTTGAGACTCTTTATATTGATCCAAAATCTGCAGACAAATAAAGATAGCGCCTCTATTATCACAAATAATGCTTTATTGGGGTGTTCACTTGTTTGATTAACATTCTCATAAAATCAATCATAATTCAATACGGCATTTTCTCAGGCATTGTTTATTTATTTATTTTATTTTATTTGGCTATTCTCAGGCATTGTTTATAGTAAGCATTATTGTGCAAATCCATGAACAAAAGCAAAAATTGATTTGATAAACAGAACAAACTTATCATCAAACCCACTCTCCTATGAATTCAGAGTACTTGTTATAAAAGGTAACCCTGTCAAAATCACCCTTTCGAAAAGTGCGCTAACAGATCCCTAAACTACCACACTAACCTTATGCATCAAATAAGCGACTTCGAATTACCAAGGTTGGTTGGACGAACGGTTAAAGCAGTTTGCAGTCTCCAGAGGAACCGAATTCGAATCCCACTGGAAACGCCACCTTGGGGAGGCCTTTTAACTTTACAGCTTCTGGCCCAAAATTGCGAAAGCAATCTTGTAAACACACAAAACCCTTATCCATCGAGAAGACGCACACTTATGCATCAGTAAGACACAAATCTAAGGCTAGGTGGTTGCCCAACACACCATTGTTTACATTTTTGGTGGCATAGGTAATCAAATTTGTCTCACATGGGTATCCACATGCAAAACTTTGTTATTTTGCTGCCTATTCATGTAGCAGCATTTTTACTAAGGACAAACTTCTGATTAAGGAAATTATATGATCTGCTTTAGATACCGTACACATTGAGCTGTATTGTCAAGGCTCATGAGCAACTTTTATTTTCATGGAGAAGGGGAAAAAAATTAAAGTGATACCCTGTGAATGGCATACACAACATATTCAGTGTGCTCTTCAAGTATCCGACCATCCATTGCAGAATGTTCACCTTCGAGATCCACAGCAAACCAATCAAGTCTTCGAACATAACGGTTGGGTAACTTTAAGTCAGCTATAGCTGCATCTATATCCAGTCCTTCCTCTTCGGGACTTAAAGAAGCTTCCTGATAGAAGGAACGTTCAAATGGTCCTCCTTGATATGCCCTATCTGATTCCGCCGCTAGGGACCGCACCTGTTGGAGTTCATTACTGAATGGGGTCAAACATATTTATATTACTAGCAGGAGAAATGCACAAATGTCTTCAGTGTTTCTTGTTGCTTAGGGAGAAAAAATGGGGGATAATACATTAGAAAAATACGAACATTAAGTCATTTAATTCGAAAATAGTATTAATAGAGATTCTTATTTTATTTTTTCTGAAATAGTAAGTCAAAGTAGTAAGTACAACATCACAGAAGAGTTCAGAAACTAGATAGAATCATAAAACTATTAGCAAAAAAAGAGTAACTAGATAGTAGTACCAGAGAAGTTCCTAAAGTGTTATTAAATGGTTTTAGTTATTTATGGCAACACTTCCAGTAATAGGAAAAATGTGTGGATAACTACATAATGGTAGTATAGCAGGGTGTCTGCATGAACTTGCGCAAAAATCATCAAGCATATGTGGATCTAGTTTTCAATATATGAGAATCAAGTCTAAACATAATAATGCTTCAAACTTAATCTTCCCCTTGAGAGATAGATAACTGGGATCATTTTGTTTTTTTTATCATACCCCCAAGCTTATTCAATATAAAACAAAAGCAGCTAGGTTTCCATACAGCTGAACATCCATTAAGATATAAAAAGATTCCATGAGGACCCTATGGATTATCTAAAAATTATATCCCTACAAAACTAGTCTAAGTTTAATACCTCCATTTATGTTCTCTGAGGGAGCAGCAAGAGGTATACATGGTCGATAATTTCAAAATTAATCGAGAAAATGCATGTCTTTGAGTTAAGTTTTGGCAGTAGTCTGCTGAAAGAAATATGAAGAGAAAAAATACCAAGGCTCTCAAGAATATGGGAAAGTAGTAAACAGGGGAACTGTGCCAGATTGTTGCAATTGGAAAGCTTGAACATAAGAGGACATACCTGCTTATAGCTACCACCATTGCCAGGAATGAATAGAACTGGAACACCACTGAGCTTCTTCAGGTGCTCCACAAAATCAATCTTTTTCCAACCTTCATGGTACAAATACAACCCATACTTTCCAGAAGATAAACCATCCGTTGTAGAAATAGGGACATAAGTTGGATACATATAAGTCATAACACAGCCATTGAAAACAGGCTTTACCAAACCATACAAACCAACAAGGCCAACCACGATAGTGCAAATGACAACTGTCACCACTCTACATTTATCCTTCAGACCCGGCATTGCTTTGCATTAACCTCTTGCTTTCACATTTGCTAAAGAATCAACCTGCCATTGGTGTAAATTGTAATAACAATTAACCAAGTCATTAGATCCGAAGGAGGGGAAATAAACAAATAAATAAATAAACAAATAAATAAACAAATAAAAAATAGGGAGGCTATGTAAAATCCCACTATAAGCATATATTCTTGTCAAATCTTCTCATGTCGCCAATCTACTGATTACTGATTAAAAAAACCCTCTCAAACACCATTCCTATAGAAAAACCTCAAGGCTCACTGATTAATCTGATTATCTGAGTGTATGAATTCAAATTAAAATGTAAACCGAGCCACCAGCTTTTAGAAAGATATTTTGAAGAAATAATGGCCAGAAAAATGAAATGACCAAACACACCATTTCGTACTTAAAAAGAAACAGAAATTGACAACTTGCAAACTGGTGTGGTAACAGAACAGATTGTTGTCACCATAATAGTACCAGAGTAGCCAGAAGGATAATTGACGGAGCAGCAATGTGATTACTATTTCTAACAATTTTTAAAGCAAAAAAATAGGATCCAGTCAAGTGTGCAAAATGCATGGAGCTCCTGGAACGAAAGATCCCATGCAAAACACCCTGGGAGCCGAAGTTCAAAAGCATTTAAAATGAGTAAAATCTTAAGTAATTCAGTCAAAGCACAGCTGCACAAGTTCGAACTAGATCAATCTAGCACAATCCTCTCAACACTACTGAGAATTTCAAGTAGAATACACTAAAAGCAAAAGAAGAGAAGAATGATATTTGGTTAATCCAAGTAAAATCTACTGTAAGCTAAAGTGACTTAAGCTAGAATCCTCAAAACAGCCAGATTCCGAAATTTTCACAGCTTATTATAGCTTCCGTAACTTAAAATTGGATTTTATAGTAACTTATTTTACTTCCTTTTGGAAAAAGCATAGTATATCAGCTACGAATATGACACCGTTAAGCAAGCAATATGTAGAAAAGGAACTCACTATTGCTGATAGGAATTCTTATTGATCAAGAAATGAACACTCCAGACCAACAGCATTTCAGCTTATGAGAAGGTGAACAAATGGAGATTCCAATCAAAGTCGGGGCATCATCAGCAGCAGCAGCATCAGAAATTAATGAAGGAGAGCCTCTTTAATCTTTGTAGTCGTAACTAAAACCAAAAAGTTGACCAAATTGAGAAGAATGAGGAGTTTGCTTGAGGATCACAGTTACTGATTGAGGTTACTGCAAATGAAGTTGATCTGAAGTGAAGTGAAGTTGATGAGGAGGATTTGGATCTAGGGTTGTTAGTTACTATTGGAAGGAAGGAAACTCAAGTGAAGAAGAAGAAGATTCATTCTCTGATTTTTCATTTGTGGGCTTAAAATATGGGCTCCAACATTGTTGGGCTAAATAATATCATATCATTGTAAAGCACCATGTACATCTCCATTTTCCCGCCAAATATAAGGATCCATCCCATCAAATTAAAGACAAAAATGGTGGCCATTCGACATGAACGAGAACGAAAGAGAGAAGAGAAGAAGCCCGCCTCTGATGGTGTGTATTGGCCAAATTAGGTTTTTCTTCTCCAATCCCGTCGTCAGTTAGTAAGTTATCGAGTTTTTTTTGTTTAGAAACGGTTTGGAAAAACCGGTTCCAAAGTAACTGAGTTACTGTGACAGTTCAAATTGATTCGGCTCCGGTTCAGTTCGACTGAAGCGATTGCCCAGCCGTACTCAATAATAGATCAACCCACATATATTACTTTTAATTTATCTTTCGGTTGTCTGTAGAACACCTGCGCGCTGCGTAATTTATTTAAAAAATTATTGAGAAATTGTAAAACTTCAAATTTAATATTAATAATTAATTTTATTATTCTTTGTTTTGAGCAGCTGAACAAAATAATAAATTAATGGAATAAAAATTAAATATTTATTTAAAGTATAGGGAAATTCTATATAAAATTTTAAAATATGTTGTTGAATGATTACTTTATGTTAATAGTCTCTATTATTATTGATAATTTCATTGATATATGAAAATTTAAATATCGTTAGATTAAAATAAATATTATGTAAACAATTATCATGCCAAAGAAACTGAAACTAATCCAGAATGTTCGTAAATATATTTTATGAATAAAAAATTATATCAAAATTAAATCAATTTTTTGTTCAATTTTATGTTAAATAAAATTTATATAATATTTTTTTACTAAATATTGGTCATTATTCGGAAAACAATATTATTCATTACGGTAGAATTATTTATTTATGTACTAATAGAATATATACTTAAAGTATAAATCATATTATTAACTTAAATTATTAAAAAAAAAATAGAAAATAAAAAATGTGGAAACATATAAAAGGTTAAACTATCATCTATTTTTATATAATTATTATTAAATGCAATAAATCTTTTATGTTTAGAAAACTTTTAGTTATTAGATTTTAAAGATATAAATGTGGAGAATAAAATATCAACTATTCGACCATATATTTTTCCCAAGTTTTTTTACTATATTAATTCTAGCTACTTATATGAAAAATATAATTTGTCAAAAAAAAGTATAGATAATAGAGTTAGAATTGACGTGACATTAAATCACTTTTTAAGATTTTTTAATTTGATAATTAGAGAATTTTAAAAGTAAATTTTTTTTATAGTTCATGCGAAGAATTTATTAAAGCTCCTATTAGTCTATATCTTATACACAAAAATTATTGTTGACCTTTAAATTAATATTAAAAAAATTAGTTATTAATTTTATTACATGACATAAGAGCACTTCCAATGGGCAAAACCATTTTGGTTGCCATTTTGAGCCACCTCACCTCCACATCATCAATTGTCAAAAAAATATTAATTTAATTTAAAATGTCTTAACCTCCTACAATGGCAAAGACAATTTTTGTCTCAATTTTGATTATTATATAATATAAATATTAGATAGGACATGGAGAGAGAATAAAAACTATAGCAAAATATAGAAAAATACAAAATGTCTCATGGACAACTTAGAGGGAAGAGAATAAGAAATTAGATGGACAATTAGTGGTATGGACAAATTTTGTCCAAACCTCTCACATCCACATAAGCAAATGTCTTGAAAAATTTGCCCATTGAAAGTGCTCTAAGTTTCTTTTGTCAAATTTTACCACCATAAGTTAGTAATAACCATTAGTAATGCAATATTTAATATCTTATCGTTTTAAAATTTAAATTACCTTAATATGGTTTTTTTTTTCGTTAGTAATTAATACAATAATGTGGTTATTTAACATTAACTATGGTATTAATTTAGTTTGTATGTTATATAATGACAAAGTGAGAGTAAATTTTCTTATTAATTGATAAAGTTTTTGCTATAATTATTCATAATTATGGTAATGTTTGGATTTTCTTTAATTACCATCATAGATTTTAAAAAATAATAATTATATATATAATAATAATTCGTAGTAATTTTAGACTGAATTCTATAATGAATTGCATCGATCACAAATATTCAATTGATGAAAGAAATAAATATTGTAATGAAATAAATATATCAACTGTGAGTTTATACTTGTCAAAACCACAATAAGTTAGCTATAGATATAGATAGATATGCAACTCTTGTTTCATTTTCATTATGTTAACTAAACATGTACAAATTAAATCTTATAATATATCTCATGCCATGCTTATTACTTTGTGAACTTTATATTTTGAACCATTTTATCAATTCCTTTGCCTAGATATAGATGTAACCTATAAAATGAAATAACATGGTTATCATTAGATAATTAAACTTATTATAAAATCCAAATTAGCATAAAAATAAGCAGATTCTTTACACATAAAAATATTTTTATGTCCGATGTAAGCAGTTGATATTGAAATAAAAAACTAAAATAAATTTTAAAAACTGGGCTATTATAGTTTATTTGTAGAATTACCGAGAAAAATAAACATGAAGACTTTATTGGGTACAGTGTAAGTCTAGATAATAGCCAATGGATATTTACTTAAACGTTTAAATTAATATAAACTAGGGGGCATTCCCCACGCATTGCGCGGGATGATGGTTGATATATTACACATTGATAGATAAAATTGGTCAAAATTATAAGAGTAAATTTAATATATATTATATAGTATTGATAGACTCAAATTTTCTAAGTGAATCAACAAATATAAACCTTATTTAATGATGGACATACGCGTGATCCGGGCTCGGTTTTAATTATTTGGACTTCATACACGCACGGAACTCACCGCAAAAACCCAATTTCAAGCTAACCGGGGAAAACCGGGCAAGTTCGAACTTGCCCGGCATCCCCGGGGGGCTTACCCGGAAATTTCCGGGTAAGTCTAACTTACCCGGAATCTCCGGGTAAGCTAGGCTTACCCGGAAAATTCCGGGTAAGTCCCAGCTTACCCGGAATTTCCGGGTAAGCTAAGCTTACCCGGAATTCCGGGTAAGCCTAAGCTTACCCGGAATTCCGGGTAGGCCTAGGCTTACCCGGAGTTCCGGGTAAGTTCCACACCCGGGGGGTGTCGCGCACACCCCCCATTTTACCTCGGACGTATACGGAGACCCGATTTTTACACTAACTCCTATGTGTCCGAGACCTTTGTTTCAGAGGCGCGCGCGTCCCGTTCATGACAGCCGCCTGAGACGCGCGTCAGAACCCTTTTCCCAAAGCTTACCCCTGCATCCCGGTTCACATTTCCAGATTGAACCGGGCCAAAACCGGTTTACGGTCCAAGGTTGCCTATAAATAGCCACCTTGGGGGTAAACATTTTCAATTCATTCCAAAATCACTTTGGGCAAGCTTGGGAAAAGCTCTGACTTCTCTCTAAAAACCCTCTCTTTCTCTCTCTAGAAAACTACTGATGTTGAGCGTCGGAGTGAGCACGCCAAGCACCCCCCCCCCCTCTCCACGGGGACTGCTTGGTAACGCTCCTTTGCAGGTGCCGACGGACGTCCCGCTAGAGAGCCAGAAAGATTTGCCTTCTTTCAGAAGACGGAGTTAAGGCCCGCGCACGATCTTAGAAGGCGGACTTAACCCGCACCCAACCCGAAGACCTCGACAAGTTATCCGGCGGGCAGCCCGCAATAACTTGGTCGAAACACTTGGCGCCGTCTGCGGGCTTCGAACAAAAAGCCTGCGTTACTCAAACGAACAAGCAAGATGGATAACACATACACCATACACGGAGGCTTCAGTGCAGGGGGCGAAACCTCTTACGCAAGGGAGAGGTACGCCGCCGAAAAGAGTGAAAAACCACAGGAGCCAGACAGGGAGGACACAATCATGGAAGACGTCATTGGCTTCTCAGCCAAAGACAAAGAACACATAACGTTCCCCCACAACGACGCCTTAGTCATCCAAATGACTATCGATGACGTGGAAGTGAAGCGAATTCTTGTAGATGGAGGCTCCGCCCCAAACGTGCTAACAAAAGACATTATCTTAGCACTCGGAAGAAAGAAGGCCATACAAACAATGAACTCACCTCTAGTGGGATTCATGGGAGATGCCAGCTACCCGCTGGGTACCATTACCCTTCCAGTAACCTTGGGCGAAAGAGAAAGACGTCTGAATATCGACATACTTTTCATAGTTGTCGAAAAGTTAAACGCCTACAATGGTATTCTCGGATATGCAACCATGAACGAATGGAGAATGGTACCTTCAACGGCCCACCTCAAGATCAAGTTCCCAACCATTGCAGGTATGGGAGAAGTTAGAGGAAACCAACAAGTAGCAAGAGAATGCCACAATGTCGCGCTACAACAAAACCAAGTGGGAAACATGCCAGTAATACCCACCATCGACGAAGACCCAAGAGATGACTACGGGAGGCCTACTGCGATGGACGAACTCCGCGAATTCAAAATCGATGAACCAGAAAGAATGGTGCGCGTAGGAGCATCATTATCAGAAGACGAAGTGATTGAAATCACAGCACTCCTAGCAGAATACAAGGACTTATTCGCATGGTCCCCAAAGGACATGCCAGGAATAAGCCCAGATGTCATTTGCCATAAACTCAACATCAACAAAGATGCTCGAGTGGTGAAACAAAAGTTAAGGTCGATAGGCGGGGACAAGAAGTTGGCCATTCGCGAGGAAGTTAGCAGACTGCTTGACGCAGGTTTCATTGAAGAATCCAAGTATCAAACTTGGGTGGCCAACCCTGTAGTTGTGCCTAAGCCAAATGGCAAGTCAAGAATGTGCATCGACTACAGAGACCTCAACAATGCATGCCCAAAAGATTCATACCCGCTTCCACGAATTGATCAATTGGTAGATGCAACTGCGGGCCATGAACTGATAACAGTTATGGATGCATACACAGGATACAACCAAATCCCGATGTTTTGGCAAGACGCCCCACATACGGCATTCTACGCTGACAGCGAAATCTATAACTACAAAGTTATGCCTTTCGGGCTAATCAATGCGGGGGCAACATACCAAAGGATGGTCAATCTCATTTTCGGAGATTTGATTGGCGACAAAATGGAGGCGTACGTGGATGACATGGTCGTAAAATCCAAGAAAAAAAAGAATCACGCAGAGGACTTACGCATAATCTTCGAGAGAATGCGAAAGTATCAAATAAGACTAAACCCCGCAAAATGCGCTTTCGGGGTGCGGTCAGGCAAAATTCTTAGATTTATGGTGAGCGAAAGGGGCATTGAAGCAAACCCTGAGAAGGTGAAGGCAATTGAAGAAATGGCCTCTCCAACAAAGCACAAAGAAGTACAACAACTCAACGGGCGCCTCGCAGCCCTGAACAGATTCCTAGCCAAAATTGGAGACAGAGCCCTCCCTTTCTTCGAAGTGTTACGCGCAAACAAGAAGTTTGAATGGACAAAGGCTTGTGAAGAAGCATTCCAACAACTCAAACAACACTTGAAGACGCTCCCAAGACTAGCAAAGCCACTTCAAGGGGAACCTCTCTTTCTCTACATATCAACTAGTAACACGGCGGTCAGCTCTGTGCTAATAAAGGAAAAAGGAGGAGCCCAACTCCCAGTTTATTACGTAAGCAAAACACTGGCCAAGTATGAAGTCAATTATGTACCAATCGAGAAGCACTTGTACGCGCTCGTGATAGCCGCGCGCAAGCTAAGGCCTTACTTCCACGCGCACGAAATAACGGTCCTGACAGACCAGCCTCTGAAGCACATCCTTGCAAAACCAAACATGTCAGGAAGATTGACAAAGTGGTCTGTAGAGCTAAGTGAATTCCGCATTCATTTCGCTCCGCGAACAGCCATCAAAGGGCAGGCCTTGGCAGACTTCATAGCAGAATTCACAGGGATAGAGCCCGAGCCACAAGATGAAGTCCAGACAGATGTCCCACTCGCAGAAGTTTGGGAAATGTACACGGACGGATCATCCAACACCGGAGGCGCGGGCGCAGGATTACTACTAATCCCACCCGACGGCTCGGACCCCTTGAAGTACGCTTTGAACTTAACATTCAGAGCGACAAACAATGAGGCAGAATATGAGGCTTTGATTACAGGCCTCAGGATAGCCAAAGGAGTTGGAGTAGAACACTTACGAGTAAAGTGTGATTCACAACTGGTCGTCAACCAGGTCAAAGGAGAATACACTGCAAAGTCCGAAAACATGCAGAGATACTTGACACAAGCAAAGGAGTTGGTAGAAAGTTTCAAAACTTTCGACATAACTTCCGTCCCACGAGAAGAAAACCAGGAGGCCGATGCTCTAAGCAAATATGCCCAAAACAATGAACAAGACAAAAAGACACACTTTGTAGAAAACAGAATAATATCCGTCATAGACCAATTGGAGGTAATGGCCATTGACGAAGAAGAAACTTGGAAGACACCAATCCAAGCATACCTCGCTGGAGGGATCCTACCACGAGACAAGACTCAAGCAAACAAGATCGAAAGGGTGGCCGTAAACTACGCCTTGATCGAGGGGCAGCTCTACAGAAAGGGTTATTCTACACCATACCTAAAGTGCATCACAAGCACAGAAGGAACAACGGTATTAGAAGAACTCCATGGAGGAATGGCTGCCTCACACGAAGGAGCTCGCGCATTGATCCGCAAAGCATTGAACTTAGGCTACTATTGGCCAACAATGAGAGCTCAAGCAACAAACATGGTGGCAGAATGCGAAGCATGCCAGCTATATTCAAGGAACATCATAGCTCCAGCAGCAGAATTAAGCCCAATTGCAAGCGCATGGCCATTCGCACAATGGGGCATTGACTTGATCGGCCCACTCCCAAAGTCAAAAGGCCAAGCAAAATTCATAGTCGTCGCAATCGACTACTTCTCAAAGTGGATTGAGGCCAAGCCATTAGCACGCATTACAGACACACAAATAATGGACTTCATCCGAAACTACATAGTGGCTCGCTATGGTGTCCCGAAGATACTCATTAGCGACAATGGTGCCCAATTCAGAAGTGGAAATATGCAAAATTTCTGCAAACGTCTCAAGATAGACCACCGTTTTGCATCAGTGCACCACGCACAGACAAACGGCCAGGTTGAATCAGCAAACAAGATAGTTTTGGATGGACTAAAAAAGAGAGTTCATGCTCTAAAAGGAGGATGGGTTGACCAGCTAAGCAGTGTTTTATGGGCTGTGCGCACGACTCCCAAAGAGTCAACAGGTGAAACACCCTTTAGCCTGGTCTACGGAACCGAGGCAGTAGCACCTGTCGAAATCGCCGTCTCTTCATACAGAACGACGCATTTTGACCCCCAAGCCAATGAGGAAGAAAGACGCCTTGACCTTCAATTAGCAGACGAACAGAGATGGAAATCAGAACAAGTTCAAGCAAAGATGCGCTTAGCCACATCCAGATACTACAACAGAAAGGTCAAGGCGCGACAATTCCACGTGGGAGAAATGGTCTGGAGAAGAAACGAATTCTCACATTTGGACCAAATCAACAAGATGTCCCCCAAATGGGAAGGCCCTTACAAAATAGTTGCGGTTCCATACATTAACGCTTACCGCATCCAAGATGTGGACGGGAACGAATTGCCCAACACTTTCAGTGGGGGACACCTGAAGAAGTTCCACCCATAAAACTAAAAGCTGTCGTATCAAGCTCTTTAGTATTCAGTACTTCAAAAGAAGGAGATATGTAACTCCATACTTACGCATCAAATGAAGTTATGTCTAACAAATTTCATATCTCTTGTAGGCACACTATTAACTCACATACAACGCCTAAGCTTACAACCAAGGCATCAAAACAACAACAGTGACGACAAGCCAACTTATACAAGGCTCATCACTTCACACCAAAACAAAGGACGTTAGACGCATACAAGGAGCTGAAGTATCCTCATAGCAAAGATGTGAACGTACTAATCTATTCACATCCTTGCAAAAAGTCGGGGAATAAACGGATCATTGGGAATCCTCCCTCGCAAACAAATGCAAGTGTCGGACGTACTAATCTATCCACACTTCGCCATATTACAAGGATGTGAACGTACTAATCTATTCACATCCTTGCAAAAAGTCGGGGGATAAACGGATCATTGGGAATCCTCCCTCGCAAACAAATGCAAGTGTCGGACGTACTAATCTATCCACACTTCGCCATCATACAAGGATGAGAACGTACTAATCTATTCACATCCTTGCAAAAAGTCGGGGGATAAGCGGATCATTGGGAATCCTTCCTCGCAAACAAATACAAGTGTCGGACGTACTAATCTATCCACACTTCGCCATCATACAAGGATATGAACGTACTAATCTATTCACATCCTTGCAAAAAGTCGGGGGATAAGAGGATCATTGGGAATCCTCACTCGCAAACAAATGCAAAGGTCGGACGTATTAATCTATCCGCACTTTACTATCCTATGTTATAACTAAAATAACAAGGAGATATTCAGATATCACATCTATCTAATGCATTCATGTCAAGCATATATATATATAAAATCAAACAGGTCTACGATAGCAAATTCAAACATCAAAACGTCAGGCAGGCTCTAAACAAGTCCTTCGCCAAAATACTATGAATGCAAAGGAACAAACAAACATAAAAAGAGTCCATATTGACCTAGTCGAGGAGATGGCGCACATCAACATCACAGTCATCAGTAGCAAAGGGATCACAGGCAGGAGTATCACCAAAGATATCAGCATCCCGCTCAAAGCTAAACATCGGCTCACCATCCGCACTAATGGTATCCTCCACTTGAAGAGTGGAAGCCCCCCCCAAATCGCTCAAACCAATCACACCAGGAGTATCCAACTTCTCAAATGGAAAATGGGGGGCAAGACGATGCATCAGGGGAACGAAGTCATCAAGAAACTCCTTCTTCAAAGATCCGTAACTCGCCTGAACGGCAGAAAGGAAAGGCTCACTCTGAGGGTACCGCTTAAAAGCACCGGCCTTGCCTTCCGAAATGCCATCCTCCCTCGCCTTTTGCAACTCGGCAGCTCGCACACCCTCCCGAAGGGCCATCCGACCTCTCACAACAGACAGCTGATCTTGGATCTCGGCAACACGAGACTGACTCGAGGCAAGCGCTTCAGATAGTATGAGAAGCTCACCAGCATGGCCTTTCGCATCCTCAGTCAAAGAGACTTGCTCTTTAACCAGCTCCTCATGGCTCTCCAGAAGCTGATCCTTCTCATCAGATAGCTCGATGACAAAAGATGATAAGTTGGCAATATCAGCATTAACCTACATCAAAAATAGTATAATCATCAAAACACGTGCAACAATGAGTGAATCAACCCCAAGAGGAATAAACATTCACCGGAGCGAAGACACCGATGTTCTCCTCCACAAAGGCGCGCGCACTAGCAGATTTCGGGGGGCACTCCTTCCGATTGGCAGGAGGAACAGACCTCTGTACCACCCGAACGCCAACTTCAGGAATGCTCAAGGACGCATCCTTAGGAAAGCGAAGGCGCGTACCCGAATAGGGCACCCACACACCATCTGTAACTTCACGTTCAAAACGACGAACAAGATCACTTCTACGAAGCGAAGGAAGTGGAGGGATATCTGCAAAGCACAAACATAAGCAATCATACAAGCAAAACATGCTAAGTACATAAAAAGAGATTTCACAAACCTGATACAGGGAGAATCTCCTCTTCCATCACATGCATCGGCTCAGCGACAGGAGGGACGCGCTCACCAACATGTTTCCTCTTGTCACGCGAAGACATACGTGAACCTGGGGGGACCTCGTCCGCCGTCCCATGCCTCGGCCCGGGGGCAGGAAGGACGCGCTCAGCAACTTGCTTCCTCTTATCACGAGAAGGCAAAACAGACGTCCCCTCAACTCTCGAGCGCTTGGGATCGCCCGAGGCACGCGCCGCAACATCGGTCCTCTTGGTGGAAGGACGCCGGGAAGAGTCAGTAACGGGCTCCGCCCGCTCCCTCTCAGCAGACACGCGACCTACAAACAGGGAAAAGAAAATATTGGAACTACAAACAGAATACAGCCGAGAATGATAAGAAGGAATAAGTATTTTACCCGTAGGTCCCTTTCCTCTCCCATGACGAGACCTGTCAGCAGAGGCCGGAGCAGCAACAGGGAGCCCTCGCGCAGCATCAGTCTGCAAGGCCGGCTGCTTGTTAAGAAACCAACCTACAGGATAACATAAAACAGGGTTATAAAAATTCGAAAGCATACCAAGACACCCGGGGAAGAAGATACGATGATGCCTGCGGCAAGCAACTCCTCTTCAGAACCCTGAGTCAAAGGGACTATAACCCCCGCCTGATTGTCGCGAAAGATCTCGCGAAAGGCCTTCTCATCCTGAGAGGTATACTCGGACAAGGAAGGAACAGGGTCACGCTCCAGAACATGACACGTCTCCCACTTGGTCCCGACGTCGCTCACAAAGAAATAGTGATTTTGCCATTCCTGCGAGCGAGGATAAGGGGTGGCAAACCGCCCGCTCGGCTTCCACTTGGCGCCCCCAAGATCAAACGAGGAAAGGCAAGGCCACCGACTGCAGAAGGTGGACAACCCCGATTTGTCTCGCCGCTCCAGACGGTAAAAGGTCCGGAAGAGAATCAAAGAATAAGCCCACGAGTGCTTGTGACACTGAATGCGAAAACAGGTCCACGCGTGAAAAGCAGCAGGGGAGAGGTTAAGGGGCGAGATACGGAAATGACGACACAAACGGACAAGATCCTTGCAGTAAGGAAAACGCAAACCCTCCTCTATCTGTCCAGTGTACACTACATCTAAGTCCGCAGGAGGGACGGTAACTGAGCCAACCTCGACTTCTTTGCATACGTCAAACGGGAAGTATGCTTCAGAAATAGGACAGACCCCTGACTTATCTACGCTCTCCACAAACTCCTCCGTCGTGATACGGTTGGGAGGATAGGTCTGAGTCATCGCGATGGCTTCGTGGCTAACACCTGTCCCGGGAAAATCGAGTCGAAGTAAAAGGGGGGTGTCCTCGCTTATCGCCAAACCATCACAAGAAAAGTAATATGTGCAAAGAAAGGGATCGGGAGACTCACTCATGTCAACAGTTCGAGAATGACAGTTTCTGAGAATATCCTAAGTATCAGAATCGGACGCCTGCAAGCTCGTCGACCAAGCCCTGCAAAAACCATACACCAACTCAATCAAAAACCAAAGCAATACGTCAATCACACTCATCAAAGTCCTCTTGCAAGGACATTCAACCCAACGGACCAACCGTCCGCATTCGAACAGCTAGGGACCCTCCCGCTCGGGAGTCAAAAATCCTTACGCTCATCGAAGGCCTAGGCCAATCACTAATCAAATTTTCATACATTTGTGCAATGTGACACAGGTATTCAAGCCCTCTACAAAGCAACAAGTTCAAGATCTAAAGAAATCAAAGGCATACAAAGTTGGTCATAATTACCAAAATGCCATCCGACCACCTTTTGATCAAATTTCATCCTTAGAATGGCTCAAGGCTCCGGGGCACATACAACCAGTTAAAATGCACTCAAGCAAGCCCGTTACACGCCACAAAAGGACTTACCCCTCCCCGAACAACCCGAAAAACACTCGGGTCAACTAAGCCACTAACGAAGGCAAACTACCAAGCATTCACCTAAGCTCCGGGGGCATGGCAATCCACTCACAAACAATCAAGGGGGCTTTATCACAATAGGAAACATCATTTCAAGTTACCCATATCAAGATACAAGGGGTCAAGCTTTTCGCTCGAAAAACTCCGATTTCGAACCCCCGCGATTCCCCCTCGGTTGATCGGAACCTAGGAACCTCTTCACAAAGGGAGTTCGCTATCCTTAACTCTATCTATCTACACCTAGAGATTAGCCAAAAGCAAATTTTGAAAATCAAGCCAAAGCTTCACTCATGCATTTCATCAAACACCTACAAGGCACCTTATTGAAATTTAAATGTGCAGCCCTATAGGCCTAATTAACTTCAAGAAAAGGGAGTGGAGGACGTTACCAATCGATGCTCGACAAAAAGGACTCGAAACAGGATCGAATCGGACTCAAAATCGACCCACGGATGTTGCAGCCGACCGCCGCCGCTCCTGCCGGACCCGCCGCTGTCGCCGCCGCCTCGCCGCCGCTGCTCCGCCCTGGCGTCGCCGGTGATGCCCTTGGTGGTGGCCGGCCGAAATGGTGTCTCCCTTGCACCCAAAAGTGAATTCCCAAAATCCCTACCTTAGCTCCTCCAAAACTCTCACCACAACCAATTCAAAAGTTGATAGTTTTATAAACTATCATGGAGGAGAAGGGACTACACAACATGGTAAGTACCATACATCAAGGAGGTACATTCCTATCCACCATTCATTTTTTAAATTGTTGATGGCTTGGGTTTTTAACTATCAAATGACTTGGATAAATTTAACTAAGTCATTTCAAATGTCCTCAACTTTTTGAAAACGTTGAGTTTATGATTTTTCATATTAGGGCCGTTGCATGTGATTTTCCAAAACCCGGCCCTATTTCATTCACCCAAAACCGTCGTCTCGCCGACAAGACAGCCGTCTCGGACGACGAGCTCTCGGAAACTATCGCACTACATGAAAAACATTTTTTCAAAACTTGCATGATTTATTATCATATATTTAGTCGTATCATGAAGGTTCCGTATTTATTCATTCATCATACGAGCCTAAAAGATTTCGTGTGCGCTCGCACCTTAATTCTCTAAACGATCGCATCTATCGTATTATTCGTAGTCCGTTGTGCTACTAACCCCTTATGCAGTTACCAAGCGTAGCCATCTCAAAAAACTAAGGCAAGGAATTTGTCGGAGCCGCGCGCATCCACCCTTGGTAGGTCAAAACTCAAGGTGAGCAGACGGCCCGAATCACGCATATACCCTATCTTATAATAGAGTTAAACAAAGGTCAAGCAATTGTTTAACTCGGGGGCAAGTGATGGACATACGCGTGATCCGGGCTCGGTTTTAATTATTTGGACCTCATACACGCACGGAACTCACCGCAAAAACCCAATTTCAAGCTAACCGGGGAAAACCGGGCAAGTTCGAACTTGCCCGGCATCCCCGGGGGCTTACCCGGAAATTTCCGGGTAAGTCTAACTTACCCGGAATCTCCGGGTAAGCTAGGCTTACCCGGAAATTCCGGGTAAGTCCCAGCTTACCCGGAATTCCGGGTAGGCCTAGGCTTACCCGGAGTTCCGGGTAAGTTCCACACCCGGGGGGTGTCGCGCACACCCCCCATTTTACCTCGGACGTATACGGAGACCCGATTTTTACACTAACTCCTATGTGTCCGAGACCTTTGTTTCAGAGGCGCGCGCGTCCCGTTCATGACAGCCGCCTGAGACGCGCGTCAGAACCCTTTTCCCAAAGCTTACCCCTGCATCCCGGTTCACATTTCCAGATTGAACCGGGCCAAAACCGGTTTACGGTCCAAGGTTGCCTATAAATAGCCACCTTGGGGGTAAACATTTTCAATTCATTCCAAAATCACTTTGGGCAAGCTTGGGAAAAGCTCTGACTTCTCTCTAAAAACCCTCTCTTTCTCTCTCTAGAAAACTACTGATGTTGAGCGTCGGAGTGAGCACGCCAAGCACCCCCCCCCCCCTCTCCACGGGGACTGCTTGGTAACGCTCCTTTGCAGGTGCCGACGGACGTCCCGCTAGAGAGCCAGAAAGATTTGCCTTCTTTCAGAAGACGGAGTTAAGGCCCGCGCACGATCTTAGAAGGCGGACTTAACCCGCACCCAACCCGAAGACCTCGACAAGTTATCCGGCGGGCAGCCCACAATAACTTGGTCGAAACACTTAATATATTATATACTAAGTTTCTCTGAATTAAATCAACAAATAGATATACACTTTATAAAGTTTAGCTAGCAATCTGGTATTATTCATTAAATCTATTATTATAATTTTGTTTCATAGTTAATAATAAACAATTTCTTTTTGAGAAAAACTAAAAAGTTCAACCAATTAATTTAAACTATATCTTTCAATATTAGTATGTGACATATCACCCGTGCAAAGCGTGGGTACAGCTCCCTAAACCCTAAATATGTATAATTTAAGGAAAATGAGAAACATGTTATTGCTAACATTGACGATTCGTAGAGTGTACTAATTTGTCGAACGATCTCAAGTGGTCCATGTTTCGTCTTGAACCGTTGGTTGTAACGGCCTTGACGAATCTCCGAATTATCGTTGTGTTGGGTCCTTCCTTCTCGTGTTCGCTCCTTCACACCGAGTCGTCTGGACCTGCACAAAGGGTGATAACCAGCACGAATAGGGGGTGGTGCCGGTTGAGCCCTCTCCGATGCTAAAATGAGATTTCTAGAGAGAGAAAGCTAGAGAGAAGTCAGAGCTCCTAAGTCAGTCTCAAGTGGAATTTTTTTCAAATGAATGGCCTAGGTCCCCTATTTATATGCAACCTTAGAACCGATCCCGGTTTTTGAGCGGTTTGACGACGGTTTTAGATAAAATGTGAACCGTCGTCCGGTTTGATCAAGGTTGGCTATTGAAAACTCTAACTTAGTGTGATGACACAAAGGGAACACGTGCGTCGCGAATGACGACTCGAGTTACGTCGGGTTCGGGCGATCCCGACGTACTCCGGGTCGTCCTGAGCAATCCGGACCTCCTGATTGCTAAGGCAATCCGGAGGTCCGGTCCGGGCGCGTGTGTCGTGCGTCCGGACCGTTTTGAACCTCGGGGACGTGTTTTCGAACCGTTTATGCGATTTTGACGTGTTTACGAAGTTCGGAATATAAATACGAACCCGAATTGGGCGAATACCCATCATTTGCCCCCGAGTCAAGTGACGGTTCAAACCTTCCTTGATTCTATTTTAAAATAGGATAATCGTCCAATTTAGGTTCGGAGTTGACCTTAGAAGTTGATCGATCGTCGATTGGATACTTGAGCTTTAATTTCGTCAATCTTTGATGTTTCTTGACGAGTGATCCATTGTCTGCTGACAGGATTAGTGTAGCAGAGATATATACATATAATGGATGCATGTGATCACATTTCTAAATGTCAACATGCGTAAAGATGTACTAATCATGGATGTGTTTGCTATGTACACGACGAGTACGATGATAACGATGTTGATGATATGATGACGTTTTAATAATAACGGAATCATGCGATCAACCGTATGATGATAAAAAAACATGAATCATTCATTAGGATAAACTAGATGATCGTAATTAAATCATGGGTACGTAACATGTGAGCATGATTGCATATAACGCGTCATGAAGTGTCGTATGTTGCAAAAATGATGTAAACATGCTTAGTCATGATGCTAAGGACCTATAGAAAAATAGAAATGAATTTATGACTTATCTAAAAGTGTGAACACTATTAGTGCAGATAGGAGAGAGAATACCCATTAGTTAAACCTTCACCCTTAATAGTTTTTAGAATCCTCTCCTTTCTTGAGGAAGAAGAAACTTTGGAGTAGTAAATTTGGGGGCCAAGCACATTTGAAGACCAAGCAATTTGGGGCAGCCATCCAAGTACCATCACCGCAAATTTCCGGCAAGGGAAGGGGAGGCCACGGCGCAGCTCACGGCAGCAGGGACGGCGGCGCGTGGCTGAATCGGCGGCGGCGCGTGGGTGTCCGACGGCGGTGGACGGCTTTCCGGGGTCGTCTTGTGGTGGCGAGTCTAATTTCGGGTATGGCTGGACCCTTCGCAACTTCGTTCAATACTAATTTGATCTTGATTGCCTCTTGAATTTGGTTAATCTAGGATGCACACAAGGTGTTTGTCAAAATAGATTAGTTTTCCAAATCGGCCAATATTTTGGCTAAGTGCTGAAAATTCATAATCATGATAATAAGTAGTAATACTCCCCTCATGTATAGTGATAATTGTTGACATGATGCACCATGGCATAGATAACATCAAAACATGCTCAATGTTGATAGTTGATAGTTGATAATCGTTCGTTGTTATCTCATTCATGACACTTAGAGAATATTTCTTGATGGTTGATGTTTATTACTTGTCATACGTCGTCTGTCATGTGCTGTCTGTCGTAGTTGAACACTTAGAAATATTTCTTGATAGTCGACACCTTGTCATATGCCGACTGCTGACATAGTAAAATACTTAGAAATATTTTTTGATAGTTAACCCCTCGTCACATGTAGATTGCTGACATAGCAAAATACTTAGAAATATTTCTTGATAGTTGACACATCATCATGTGTCGTCTGCTGACATAGAAAAATACTTAGAAATATTTCTTGATAGTCGACACTTTGTCATATGTCGACTGCTGACATAGCAAAATATTTAGAAATATTTCTAAATAGTTGACACTTTGTCATGTGTCGTCTGCTGACATAGAAAAATACTTAGAAATATTTCTTGATAGTTGACACCTCGTCATGTATCGTCTGCTGACAAAGAAAAATACTTAGAAATATATCATGATAGTCGACACCTTGTCATGTGTCGGCTGCTGTCAGCGTTCATGGTATAAACCTGCATTAATTTAGAAAACACATGCAAGTATATGCGTTAGTGCCATAATTATATTTGCACTTGTTACCTTATGTAAAGGTGTAGTATCATGTAGGCGCGTGTCATTCGCATAGAACATGTAGGAGTTGGGACAAAGCCCATGTCGTCATAGAGTTGCCCCCCGATGGGGATGTTCGCTATGTGATGTATAAAGACTAATAAGTCTATAGATATGTAGTTGTCTCCATCGAGAGAGTGTTCGTATGAGTAACTGTCATGTACGCATATGCTGATTGGGTCGTCATCTGCTTTTATAGGTTGGGTTGACAGGATAGTCTTCGGGTTCACGCTATTGGCTCATCTGGAACAATCGTCATGAGTAAGTTTTTCATTCCTACCCCACTAGTTACTTTATGTTCGGGTACTGGCGACGAGTTCGAAGCTGATTTGGTAGAATACTTAGATAATGAATTGGAAGTTGAGGATGATCATATATTGGAGTCTGCCAACGAGTCCGAGATGAAGATGACGGATGTGACTCAGTACTTTGGTGGTAACAGGATAGATAGGGGGCGTTTCATGTTGAGTGCATCTTCCGCTGGCCTTTATCCATATTTGGACGTTGTGTTTCATTTTGACGTGCTCCACGATGTCGTCCATGGTCAGCCCACAGTACCACCTGACGACTTGTCTGCTGTCTACTTGGGGCAAGTTCAAGAAGGATTACGCTTTCCCTATTGTCCGGACTTGGTCGATCTTTGCAAGTTTTATCGGATCTCTCATTTGGAACTTGCGCCTGCGGCCATCCGTGTGTGGACTTGCTTCCGAGTGTTGTTCCATCAACAGTCATGACATTATTCCTCGGTTATCTTTCGTTGCTTCTACCAACTATTACGTCCAGATGTGACAGGGTTGTGTAGTATGAAGATGTGTTGGCCCTGCTTGAAGGATAAGGGATTCATGTCACTTGGGCTTGGTGATGTCTAGTGGGATAGTAGTGTCAGACTTGCTGGAATGGTTGATCGCTCCGGGTCTCACTGGCGCCATCAGTATTTCTTCGTATGTGATGATGGCATTACCTGGGATACCGTGGAGGTCACAGAAGCTGACCGTGCCCCTGCTTTCTCCGAACTTTCTTTAGCGGACAAGAAAGTCTTAAAGCAAATATACGAGTGCCAACAGGCGCGCACTTATCAGTGTTTGTCGCGTGTTTCGGACCAAGAGCTGATTGATGTCGGGATTCATATACTTTATTCTGAGGATTTGGTATGCTGCGAATCTTTATAACTTCTTATCATGTTTTGATGTAGGTTGGTTTGATGGAAAGCGCTCGTCTTTGCAGACAAATTCTGCTCGCGTTCTTGCTCCTGCTAGGAAGGATGTGTCGTCTTCAGTTCCTCTTGTACCCAAGGTTTTCGGACAAAATCTGGTGTCTGACATTAAAATGGAGTGTTCCACGTTTCATTTTTCTTGAAATTTGGTGTCTCGGTGTCATTACTTTAAAGAAGTCAATCTCGACGGAACCGAATGTCAAATTAGATCTCCCATGCACGCTCTCTTCTCGTCACCTTGTCGGGACCATCACCTAAGAAGATTCACCCAAGTAAATCACGCTCCGTTGCGTCGGAAATTGTCCCACACCAATATGTTGGAAACATTTTCTTTTGGATGTTCAATTTTTGGGGGAAATTTGACGACTTTGTGAAAAGTAAAGATTGATGGATTATGAGTGGGTAGTTGGTTGATAAAAATGATTGAAGGGAGATGAAAATATGCGCGGGGACACCAAATTTCAACAAAAACGAAACATGAGACTGTCCATTTTAACATTTCAAACTTCAGACGCCAAATTTCAATATTGGTGAAATTTCCGACAATTTATAGGTTTTTAAACATTTTAATATTAATTAATATTTTTGGTTTAAACTGAAAGACCGAACTGAAAAAATATTACTACAAATAGATTGTTTATTTTTCTTTATACGATTTTTTGGTTGGTTATTTGTATAGAAAAAATCGGGACTTGCTACCATCATTTCAAAGTATCCATGCTTTATAAATGGGGAAGGCTAAAATATGTCAACTAGATTTGCAGTCCAATTTATAGCTACTCAATTAGTTAATTTAATTCAATCGAGTGCTACCGTTTTGAAATCTAAATTTTCAGCCCAGAATATTAATAGGGTTAACAGGTCTTTTGGTCCATGATGTTTGACAACTTTTAGGTTTTGGTCAATGATGTTTTTTTTTAGGGTTTATAGGTCATTTGGTACCCTATGTTTGCCCACTTTTGGCTTTTGGTACCACATGTTTGATTTTGCCTATTTTTGGTATCATACGTTTGCCAATTGTATACTTTTGGTCCGACCGTTAGTTGACCGTTAGTTTGACCGTTAAATAGTCACGTGACTTGCACATGCCTAGCCCCAAATTTTGATTTTGTTCAATTTAGTCCTCAAATTTTTTGTCGTAACTTTTTATTTTCACAATTTAGCCCTTAAACATTTCAACCGCACCCTAGGACTAAATTGACGTAACCATGGTTCGACCCATGGCTAGGTCGGACCATGGCTAGGGTCGTCGGACCCGGGCAACCCTAAACATGGTCCAACCTAACCATGGGTCGAACCATGGCTAGGTCAATTGGACCCAATTGCTAAATTGACATAGCCATGGTCCGACCCATGACTAGGGCGGACCATGGTTAGGGTCGCTCGGGTCCGGCAACCCTAGCCATGGTCCGACCTAGCCATGAGTCGAACCATTGCTAGGTCAATTTAGTCCTAGGGTGTGGTTGAAAATGTTTAAGGGCTAAATTGCAAAAATAAAAAGTTAGGATAAAAAATTTGAGGACTAAATTGAATAAAATCAAAATTTGGGGCTATGCATGTGCAAGTCACGTGACTATTTAACGGTCAAACTGACGGTCAACTAACAGTCGGACCAAAAGTATACAATTGGCAAACGTATGGTACCAAAAATAGGCAAAATCAAACATGTGGTACCAAAAGCAAAAAATGGACAAACATAGGGTACCAAATGACCTATAAACCCTTTTTTTTACCTAGTTTTGGTACCATATGTTTGCGGATTTTTTTTCTAGTTTTGGTCTAACCGTTACATTCCGTCCATTTTTTGACATGTACAAGTCACGTGATCCACCCTAAACTTTCAATTTTGTTCAATTTAGTCTCTCTAATACTTTCCTAACCCTTTTTTTGTTCAATTTAGTCCCGAAGTTTCAAAAACCCAATTGGACATATTGTCTAATTGGGGTCAATTTTGAAACTTCAGGACTAAATTGAACAAAAAAAAAGGTTAAGAAAGTATTAGAGGGACTAAATTTAAAGTTTAGAGTGGATCACGTGACTTGAACATGTCAAAAAACGGACGGAATGTAACGGTTAGACCAAAACTAAAAGAAATCTGCAAACATATGGTACCAAAACTAGGTAAAAAAAAAACATCATTGACCAAAACCCAAAAGTTGTCAAACATCATGGACCAAAAGACCTATTAACCCATATTAATATACAACAAGTCTTACCTTCTCTCATACTTTCTTTATTTATTATTATAATTGAAAATAATAATATCTATATAGATTTTATAGGAAATTATTGAATGTATAAATTTATATCTTACATATATTTATATACTAGGTGCCGAACCCACGCTACGCGGGGGCGACTTGCTAAACTGTATACATAAATCGCCAAGTTTTTTTAGTGTTTACATTTCAACGTTGCAGTAAGGACAACTTTCTTGATTTATTCTAAACCCTAAACACTAAATATATAATATATACAAAAAGTCAACAATCTCATCTTCATCACTAATATCCAGATTTTCTTCATCTTCATCCGAGTCAAGCTTATATTTCGGTATTTGTTTTGAAATAATGGGGTTCACAATTGTCTTCACTTTCTTGCAAAAGCCTAGAAACAACGATGGATGATCAAATGTTGATAACACATTCTCAATGAATCCAATAGTGCAATCGCAACCATTTGAGAAATTAAATATATAAACATGAATCGACCTATAGAAGCAATTATTCAGCTTGTATAAATCGACCTTGATCATATCCCCGAATGACATGAAAAACAGAAATAAAATATCAGCTAAAGCTAATCAATTTCACAAAACACATAAGAATCAACACCAGTATCATCAGTTTCAGTTTTGGAACCAAATTTGAGTCCAATTTCATGCTGTGAAAATGAGCTTACTTTTTTTATATATATATATATATCTTCACTGAGCTATGAAGTTTCAAGTACTTTCGACAACTTTCTTTGTTGCAGAAACAATGTTTATTTGCTCTTCGTCAGCCTTCATTCGATATTGCATAATGAACCACTATTAGGTCAGCTGCAATTAAAATATAATGAGAGTAGATAATGTTGTGACAACTGGTCAGTCTAATTGCTAGAAAAACAAATTTTTTTATAGTCTTTCGCGGAAGATATCTAAGAAAATGAAATAATGCAGATAACAACACCCTAGAATGAAACATGTCCTCAAAACAACACAACTGAGTTGTTAATTTATTTACGGAGCAAACATAAAAAATAGTAGATCTTTAATAGGGAGATGACATCAATGAAATTTTATATGTAAGTTGGAGAAAAACACCCAGGTAACGACAGTGCTTTACGATTCAACAATATATTTACTGTTTATCTCGCTTCAACACTGCAATACATCAATTCATTTTGAATTTTTTGACATCAGTTAGTTTATCTCAGTTCATTTATCTCGATTCAACACTATCATAACTATGCTAAGTTGTAATAACATAGGCATTGTTAGGCTTAGTATGGCATGCCAATTGGCAATCAACAGCCCTTAAATGAGATGAACCAATTGACATGACAATGAATCATATGCATGAGAAAAAAGGGTAAAAGCGGAAAGAAGTAAAAAAAATTTGTCCACACTCTCATTTACTACAATTCATGTACTGTCTCCACCGTCAGGAGTCTAGATAAAACCATAAAAAACAAATAGATTAAAAATTCAAGGAAAGAACATAATATAATATAATAATAAATAAATATTTAGTACATGGAATTGAAGTCTAAATGTGAGTTGTGATTCATACCTGAGTCCTAGAAGCAGAAAAGAACCATGTAGAAGATGATGATTTAGTAAGTGTCCTTATTGTTCTTTCTTCATCAATTTGTCGTCTTCCTCGCTTAAGAAAACACAATGATTGAAAACTTATGAAATTTCCTCAAAGATTAGAAAGATGGGTTAATTCAAACACCCTAAATTGCAAGAAACTGAAAAAATTCTAAGAGGGTGACTAAATTGCGCCGAGATGCAAAGCCATCTGCACAGAATTGAACCGAGACTTGATATGTGGAGGAGATGATTAATCTCTCATGGATTCCTCTGTAATTGAATGAAAGCATATCAAAGGAAAAATGAAATACATGAAAAAAAAAAAAATAGGACATGTTGTCGGTTCACGAAAGCGCCGATCAGTTTCGGAATCAGCCGATTTCGAGCGCCGAAAATCATCAATCATCACGATTTCAAAATGAAGCAATTGACATGACAGTGAATGAAAATATATTGAATGCATGAGAAAAAAGTAAAAGCAAAAGAATTAAATAAAAATATTCACTTTTTTCAATTTTGAATGTTTAAAGCTAACAAATATGGAATTTCATAACTCGTGGTTGAAGCCTCATTCTCTTTTCTAATCAACAGAAATTGAAGAAGTTATAATTATCAACTCGTAAATCTCGATTCCTTTCAGATTCTTAGCTTTGTAAGTACATTGCAAAAGAATGAGAAATGTATATAGATATATTCAGTAAACTGTGTGAAAGATAAAGAGGGTAGTGCATTGCCAATGAAAACATACTTGAGTAGGGGGATTAGGGTGAGAAAGTATATGATCAATGTCAGAGCTCCGATCACATCCTTTGTATCGCTGTCTCCTCTGACCACCCTATTTGCCGAAGAAGCAGCAAAGATGAAAATTCATGTAAGAAAATAATCATAAAAATAAATTTTAGAATCTGACATTTTCACAACAAACCGAGAGACTGAAAATGATTAATAAAAAGTACTTTTACAAATGCATATAAATGTTAGAGAAAGAGTATACATTTTCTATGTAAATATTTCGAAGCCTACCAACTTCCTCGTTCATGGATTAAAAGAGATTTTGATTTAAAACTCTCATACAAAAAAAAAACATTACTTTTACAAATGATTAAACTTTCAATTGCAGATAAAAGTTACATAAAAGTATACATTTTCTCAAAAAATATTTCGAAGCGTACCAACTTCTTTATCCATGGGTTGATCCACTTTTTGATATAAATCCACACACAGCCTTTCTATTCTCCATATCTTGTTGACCAATTTCAACCCCTGAAGTCATTACATCACTGACCCTAAAATCTAATTCAAGTCGAATTCGTTTATAAAATTTCACTAAACCACAATCATGTTCAGCCTCTTGTTCCTGATTAGCAGCGAGAGAATACTTGCAGACCAAACCTAGAAGCCTATGTTTAATTTCAATCCATACCCTAACCAATTATGTTAAAAAAAGAGTACTCTTGTATCAACCCAAACGATTCCCCAAGTAGCTGTAATTGGCAGTAAAGTGAATCTGAAATGAACCCACATATGGTGAGTGAGAAAAATTGAATACCTGATCCATAGATATCAACTCATATTTATTGAAGCGATTCACTCCATTGTTTCAGTTCGGAATCAGCCGATTTCGAGCGCCGAAAATCTTCGATCAGATCCAAGTAGAAGGCGTAGAAAAGTTTGTTCCCACGAAGAAATAAATCGGAGAAGTAAGATATGGAATGTTCAGGGATCTCTTATATAGGGTATCTAGGGTACGTTTTGAAACGGTTCTAAGAAGAAGAGAGTCTGAAATACTGAAACAACCGTGAAGAAAGAACGATCGTTTGGCGTGAGCTGAATAGTCAGGCGTGTGTACATCGAGCGTGAGTAGATTTAGGAGAAATTATTGAATGGAACACTTCCATCAAGTGACAAACATGTGGTGCTCCTGCATCCAATAAATTTTTGACACATAGAATTAAGTTGCAGATAGAGAGACAATTGTTTTAATTTTATTGGCCAGAGGGGCACCACTTAATTGCTAGCTGGTGGCTATGTAGTATCTAATCTAATAATTTCTTTGGATTTAGACGCTGACGTGGCATCACCATATTATTCCTTAATGCTGATGTGGCATCACAAGGTTAGTCTAATCTCTCACATCTTCCTTTATTATATATATAGATAGATAGATATTGAATGGAACACTTTCATCAAGTGACAAACATGTGGTGCTCCTGCATCCAATAAATTTATGACACATAGAATTAAGTTGCAGATAGAGAGACAATTGTTTTAATTTCATTGGCCGGAGGGGCACCACTTAATTGCTAGCTGGCGGCTATGTAGTATCTAATCTAATAATTTCTTTGGATTTAGACGCTGACGTGGCATCACCATATTATTCCTTAATGCTGATGTGGCATCACAAGGTTAGTCTAATCTCTCACATCTTCCTTTATTATATATATAGATAGACGCTGACGTGGAATCCCCATATTATTCCTTAATGTTGATGTGACATCACAAGGTTAGTCTAATCTCTCACATCTTCCTTTATTATATATACTAGGTGCTGACCCCGCGCTACGCGCGGGCCGACATGCTAAAGTGTAAAGATTAATGTGTATATAGAATATAGAAATTTTATTTTACCATAATTAAAAAAACGTAGCACTAAGAGCAAGACCATATAATGAATTGTTAAAGACAATTTGTAGTGGTTTCTACGAATTCAAATAGAAGAAAACCCTTGAATTTCCACCATTATCACTTAAAAGACCTTCTTACCATGAACTTTGTTCGTAACTCATTGTTGATCCACCTGAGCTATTATTAAGATCCTTAAAAAAATGTACTATTTTTTCAATTTCGTAGTCACTACTATCTTCACTGCTAGAGTATTTTCCATAACGACTACACCTAATCTGAATGAATGAAAATTAAATGAATAGTGTCCTTAAACATAAATGTCAAGTATCTATCCAATTTTGATTCAATCACCATCTATTATGAAGATTAAAGACAATTACTCGAACATTGGTAAAAAACTTCGTAATCTCAAATTCATACATTAGTTTAGAATTTTTGGTAGGACCGTATAATTGAATGCCTAATAGATTAGTGGCATCTTATTTGATTTTTCTTATCACCCTTCACATGTAAATCCAAGATGATAACAAAAACAACATATAAATTTAAAACGAACCAAGTCTGACCAAAACTCATTATAGCTCAATACTGCTTTATTTGATCTAATAATGGAGATTTATAACAACGCTCTATAAAAAGACTGTTTGAACTGCATAGTGTAGCAGCAAAGGCTCCATCTTTGCCGATTATGGCATTATGTAGACCGTATGCACCAAAACCATCCTACTCAACAGACATTTAAATGAAAATTTAGATAGGCCCTCAGATTCTTAATTAATCATTTACCTCATATTTTTTACCTCGGAATCTCAATACTTTATCATAGTGAAGCTTGGTGACCGAGTCGCAACAATCTAATTCCGAAAGAACCCATAAGCGACATACATCTTGGGACCCAAGCCGGGCCTCAAAGTTCCTTCTAGCAACTTAACAGCAAGGTTAAGAAACTCTTCTTTCAATGCTATTAATAATCTCAATCTTATGGCGTAATCGTTCAATGTTAGGGATAGCTTTCAAATTGATCCTCAGTATAACCCTAGTTCATAACGAATATTATTATATTATATGAATTATCAAAAGAAAATTATGCTCATAATAGCAAGCCAAATAGCAGTATTGTACCAATAAACATGGATGTATCCATAATCAATCGACAAACATGCAATGAACTCTTCCATGAGTGTCTTCCCAACAATAGATAGAGTGGTCTTACTTTTTATGGATTGATACCAGCGGCTGCTATATATTGCAAGCTTTCCAATAGGAATCCTAATATCTTGTACTCCTAGGTCACCAAGACCAAGAATTTAACTTCCATCTGAAACAACTATCATGTCTATCTTCCAAAAATGTAACTTCGCGAAAACACAATAAAAAACAAAACATGACAAAAATAGTCATACTCAGCATGTACACAGTATACAATTCAATATTGAGCAATACATGAATGCTTATATATGTTATTAGCTTCTTACATCAAACAAAGATGAGTTTACATATCCCAATTCGATTGTGCAGATTCTACTTTCATACCGCTGATAGATTTTTTATTCATTCTCTTCAATCAATCTCATTGTTTACCTCTTGTTGTTGTCCATCGTCATAGAACTGAAACTACAGTTAAACTTTACCGTGAGGAAAAGTGTGAACTGGTGCCGCGTTGGGATCCTCTGTTGAATTGAATATCCCCTACATAGTTCTGCCCTTCTGGCTGTGTTGAAGATGCATTTCTAAATACTATCGAAATGCTTAAAAATGCTTAATCAGTTCAATATTCCGAATATGGTTTAGTCAATATGCTGAAAATAACTCTATTGAGCCTGCACCATTCCCACTCCCACTTGACTCCTTTACAACCTATCATCATATCACAAAACCATGTTAATTTACTCTGTCATCCTCGAATCTAAATTTAAAGGTACCCATTCACTTTCTTTAAGTTCAATTTAATTCTTACACGGGGTCTCAAAATTTAGAAACATCTTATCGTACAACAGAGGCAACAATGAACACTTATATATGTGAAGTCCCAAACCTTATAGAAAAACTTCTGAGCATGGCTCTAGATTTAGACAGCAGTCATGGTATCAACATGTTCTGTTTCAAATAGAGACACGTCTAAATGTTGAGCACATCCCCAGAGCTAGGTAACATGTATTATATATGTCACAATTACCTTCTATGCGTCTCCATGCTCGACCAATGTTTCTTTTAGTAGAACAGCAACAACAGTAGCAGTTGATTCCAGAATGATAGGAGCTTTAAATGAATTCCGCATATGATCCTAAAATCTTAGGAGCTTGCTTTGATTGTCTGATTTAGATGCGTTTTTTTAACCGAGTATTCTAGTAGTTCTTTACTTCGTAGTTAGTTCTTCGCAAAAGTTTGACTGCAATTGTAAACCACCTGTAAGAGACCATGGGCAACAATGGGTATCAATTCAATTTCAACATACGTAAAGTAATACAAATTAAAATTATTCCATGAAATATCAAATTTTTGGCTTAAAAATTGTCCTTTTATATGGAATAATCGTAGGCAGTGCCCAAATCCTGGCGCCTCTCCAAATCTAGGGTTTAGCTTTGAGCTTTGATTAAGATATTTTGTACGTTCATCTCATGGCTGCAACTCGATGACAACTCCACTGACATGGGGTCCTCCTCTTGTGGTAGCAAATTAACTTTGTCAACAGATGGAGTAACCGTTTGAATCTTAGAATGTGATGACTGTGGTGTAAATGAAGATTGGTAGTGCTCCATGACTGTTTGATCAACATCAAGACCCTAAACAATTAGTAAAAAGAAAAATCGAGTCAATTACTAAATAGATATGAATTAAATACATTGCTAATAAAAAAACTTATAGACACTGAAAAATGATATTAGTCCACGGAAACTTCATTTCAGAATATAGATATATATATATAGTCAATCTGAATCACCTCAAGGAAGTCGTCATCATCTAGCTCATCAGCCAATATAGCATCATGGCTTCTGAAGAAGTCATCAAAAACTTGCATAGGAGTCCTGTTCATGGCTTCCCGATGCAGATTGACCACGTGAGTGATTTCCTCCTAGAGCAAAAAAAGAAAAATCTAGATACTGAACAATAAATTCCTTCAAAAGATAACCTCGAATCCAACAGAAGATACCAGATCAAGTAAATTTATTTATTTTCATTTACCTAAGCTCAAATCTGAAATGTATATATCCCTTACTGATCACAATTGAGGTTGAAATTTTTAAGAATTGGATAGGATAACGGGATCCACTGTTCTTATTTTCAGATTCAACCTTAAAATACAAACCTCAATATTGGTCAGAATAGATGGAGCAATGAAGATGAAATTGACTTACCATCTCACGACCTCCAGTCAAGATAGCAGGATTAGATGGATACCTCTCTCTCTATGGGTACCGAATCACCACCATAGGCATAATCATACAGAATTTTATATGGTTCATCCTCCAATTAGTTTAAGGGTTAAAATATTACCTTTTCATCTATGTGCATGAAGTTCATCAAACCTTCATGATAGACGATGCTTCCGTGAAACCTGATATGCTGTCCAGGAAGACGGTTTTAGAGAGAATTGGAGAGAACACAGCGGAGACGCAAAATAGAAGAGACATGCGAGAAAGAAGTAAACCTTACCAGATCGACCGACCGGAGACACCGATGAGCGACCTGAGAAACTCATCTGGGCGCTCCAGGTAGGTCATCTCTGACGGAATCGATGCCTGGAATAGGAAGGATGAATTTTACTATTTTCGGGGTTTTCGCAGAGAAGATTGAAAATCAAACTGAAGAGAAGAATAAAGATATTGATTATTGTGGAGTAACGCTTCTGCTGGAGTTATTAAGCAAAATTGAATATTGTAGAGCAACAGTTGTGACTTTTGTGGTTCTACTGGAGCGAAATTGGCTTTTGAACTTATGCTGCTGGAGCGTGGAGCCATGGGAGAGAAGAACGGAAGATTCACTAACGGAAGAGGAAGGTGAAAGTACACTTCAAAGGGAGGGTAAGGCGTGTCTTTTTCAAGCGTGAGTATAATGCTAACGTGGCGAATGCAAGAATGCTCTCTAAGCTGACGTGTCGAAGTTTTACTCTCCTCTCCTATTTCTTGTTGCCTTATTATATATATAGATAGATAGACGCTGACGTGGTATCACCATATTATTCCTTAATACTTATGTGGCATCACAAGGTTAGTCTAATCTCTCACAACTTCCTTTATTATATATATAGATTCTGACACATAGAATTAAGTTGCAGATAGAGAGACAATTGTTTTAATTTCATTGACCGGAGGGGCACCACTTAATTGCTAGCTGGCGGCTATGTAGTATCTAATCTAATATTTCTTTGGATTTAGACGCTGACGTGGCATCATCATATTATTCCTTAATGCTGATGTGGCATCACAAGGTTAGTCTAATCTCTCACATCTTCCTTTATTATATATATATAGATTGTTTTAATTTCATTGGCCGGAGGGGCACCACTTAATTGCTAGCTGGTGGCTATGTAGTATCTAATCTAATAATTTCTTTGGATTCAGACGCTGACGTGGCATCGCCATATTATTCCTTAATGCTGATGTGGCATCACAAAGTTAGTCTAATCTCTCACATCTTCCTTTATTATATATACTAGGTGCTAACCCCGCGCTACGCGCGGGGCGACCTGTTAAACCGTACACGTTTACGTACATGTTTTTACATATATGTTGAATTTTTTTGGCCAGTGCATATATGTTGAATTGAAAGTATATTTTGCATTGGTAAGGCTTCTACTTCTCTTCCAACATGCTTTTCCATTCTTTGCCCAATATCATGCTTTTTCATTCATCGCCCAAGATTTTGAAGAGCGACCCAATTACAAAACTATAGTTAGCCAAATAAAACCAAAATGGTTTGTCACAAATGGCGACTTAAAGAGAGTATCCAAAGCAAATGCGCACTACACAAGAGAAGAAATCCAACAACTTGATCACTTCAGTAAACAAACTTGAATATTCAAAGTTTCCAACAAAAATACGATAGTGTAGGATAATAAAAAAAACCTTATCTAGTGGCTCATGATAAGAACCAAATTAGTTCATTAAGCCAAAAAAAAAAATCCAAAGATTCTTGAAATGTTATAAGTAGAACAAATTTAACTAAGGATACAAACATCTAATTCATTCTCCCAATGAGTTCGTTGGTGTAATTTTTCACAGGTTCTAGCATCTCCGCCTTCAACATAGTGGTTTCTTCTTCTTCTTACCACCCAAATGAGCTTCAACATGAACGGCCACATGAGGTTGTTATTAATCAAACCCTTCCATAAACTATCCATATTCATGCATAATGTTCAGTTTACCATCCAAAAGCTCATAACTCCTATTCCAAGGCAGAATCACAACAGATCATCATGAAGTTTTTATCACAAAATAGTATTCATTCCAAATTTTAAACAGATTTCATCAACTAAGGTTACAATGGTCCATCACTCAATTAAAATATATTCAACGCATTTGAAATAGTTGCATGAAACAGAGGTTATCATTCTGATAAAAAAAATATATCAGAATCTCTTTTAATGTAAAATAAAAAATTATTGCTATAAAAAAATAACCCCATTTCATATCAATATAACATCAGATCCTCCTGAAAGCTAGATTTAGAGAAAAGTGATGGTCAAGGTCTTGAATAATTAACAGAGAATGTGATTATCTAAGGAGTTAGTAATCACCTTTGAGAAGCAACATTCCCAATGAGCAACACTTTCCCCTTATAATTTCTCAGATTGACATCCATTCCCTCGTCATCCTGTAGGTGAAAAATTAAATTAAGAAAAATTACCAGAAATCTTGGTTCACTAACTTTCAAACTTAATAGAATTTACCCACCAATATCAAATTTATTGCACAATTTTTTTTTTTTTTTTTACTTTTATCAGATTGAAATTAAAATTAAGTTCATACGATTCAGCTGAAGTTGAATCAAGTATCAAGATCATCTCCATAATGCTTAATATGTAACTACTGTAAAGCTTAGTAACCAACAAAGAGAATCTTGGAGAGATAAAAAAAAAAAAAAAACAAATAATTATCTTCAGTAATAAAAAAACAATAAAAGCCATGATAGAAATTCAACAGATACCACAGATTATCAATAAAGTTCTAAGCTTTAGAAGCAAGAACTCCTTGTCTATGAAATCGTAAATTGGTATCCTGCATAATTTGACTTGACATGGAACGTCTGGACTCCGATTCGAGGCAAGAACACAGTCACAATCACAAAGAGCAGCAGAAAATGAATATGTTCGTACAAATCTAGCTATATGCAAATATTCGTACCTTTTCTATAATTATAAAAATCAGCTATGCGCTAATTTTGTTCCTCAGCTCATCTGCGCTTTACTTGATCATCTCAATATCTCAAAGAACAATTGCGTGTTCATTAAACCGTAAAGATAGAAGTAAGTTACAATAAGGCAATGATAAGATCAGAAAAATTGTTACCTAGCTTTCAATTCATCCACCCATATTAAACTATTGAAGGAAAAAGTTCTATGCTACTTAAAAATTAAACTAACCTAGTGAATCTTTATATATTTTTAAAATAGAAAAAAAAAACAATTAGCTTTAAAAAATAATGATACTTTGGTGAGATAATCAACAACTTTTTGATATGGTAACCTAGCTTTCAATATCTATATAGTCTAGTAAAAGGGAAATTTGAAAGAAAAAATCTAATAGGGGATGACATATAAAAATGAATACCGTTCAGAGTAAATAATAAACTATGGCTTCTTCAATGCAAACATTAGCTTTACGCATTGAGTAATTATTATTAATGTGATCATAAATGAATTAAAAGAGCTAGCAAGTGTTTCATCACAAATGCTCAATTAGCTCTTTGCTTGCAGTCCATTTATGTTCACTGGAAGTATCAGCATCACAACAAACCCTCAATTGAGTTCGGTTACTTTCTTTTGTACAACTTAGAACCGTTATTACAGTTCAGGACTCATAATCCAATTTAAACAAAATCACCTCAGACATTATGATCCACAAGATTGCACTATTTTTTATCGAAAAACATAGCCACCAAAGACTGTAACATCGAGAAAAGGTTTGAGCATACTGGATGCAACACTATTACTGCCTGCTACTGAAAGTGCCCAACCTTAATGTCTAAAAATATAAAATTGAGTGATATATTTGACAATGGCACTTGAGCAAACTTGCAGCATATTTCAAGTTATCATAATCTTTTAATACAAAATCCATTTAACCAAAGATTTAGTTTTTATAATTTTTTTGTTTGGTAAAAAATTGTGATCTGCCGAGAAAAACTGGAACATGAAGAAAAGGAACCTGGGCAATCCTGGCGTGACGCTTGATCTTTCGATTCCCAACCTCCAACCTCCTGTTGCTATCAGAACCTGGAAGCATTGAAATCGACCGGGCGGGGATGAATCGACCGGGCGGCGATTTATTACAGACGAATTAAAAGTGAAAACTTTCGATTCTCGGGTTGTTGTAGAAACCTTATAATTTTTAATACAACACCTATTATAACCAAAGAATTGATTTACTGAGAAAGAACTGGAACATGAAAAAAATAAAGAAGAGGAACCTGGACAATCCTGGTGTGTAACGCTTGATCTTCCGGTTTCCAACCTCATGCTGCTATGAGAACCTGAGAAAACCATGAAATCGACCCGATGATGATTCATTACAGACGAATTAAAACTTAAAAGGGAAAACCTCTGATTCTCTGGTTGCTATTGAAACTTATTCGATTCTGTAACAGTTGACAGGTCTCGTTCGCGACCAACACGGCCGCCTATCAGCTTCAGCGCCGGATCTGCAGGCGTCTTCCACCGGTCATCTTCAACCCTGGCCAGCAGCACGGGATTTTCGTTAAATTGCAAAACACTCCCCACTTCAGCCGTCTGTTTGGGCGTGCGGTCGGGGCCGGTGGGAATGATGCGCCGGTGCCAGCAGCGGAGAGATGATGCGCCGGTGCCAGCAGCGGAGAGACGATGCTCCGAGAAGAAAAGCCGCGGCTGGAGAGAAAATATGGAGAAAAGAACTGCTGCTGAGACGGTACTATAGACTATGAATTATGTATTTAACAATTTAGTTCAGTTACAAAATATAAACGCTTCAGTTCTCCATAGTCGATAGTTCCTTAAGCGCGTGTAACACACCAATGCTGACATGGCGCTACCTTAAGGGAAGAAAATACTTACGTGGCACAATCATATTACTTCATTCTCTTTCCCGTTAATTTATATAATATATAGATATATATATATATATAGATTCATTGGCCGGAGGGGCACCACTTAATTGCTAGCTGGTGGCTATGTAGTATCTAATCTAATAATTTCTTTGGATTTAGACGCTGACGTGGCATTACCATATTATTCCTTAATGCTGATGTGGCATCACAAGGTTAGTCTAACCTCTCACATCTTCCTTTACTATATATATAGATATAGATCTATCACATCTTCCTTTATTATATATATATATATATATATATATATATATATATATATATAGATTCTGACACATAGAATTAAGTTGCAGATAGAGAGACAATTGTTTTAATTTCATTGGCCGGAGGGGCACCACTTAATTGCTAGCTGGTGGCTATGTAGTATCTAATCTAATAATTTCTTTGGATTTAGACGCTGACGTGGCATCACCATATTATTCCTTAATGCTGATGTGGCATCACAATGTTAGTCTAATCTCTCACATCTTCCTTTATTATATATATAGATAGATTATATATATAGATTTAAATTGGCCGGAGGGGCACCACTTAATTGCTAGTTGGTGGCTATGTAGTATCTAATCTAATAATTTCTTTGGATTTAGACGCTGACGTGGCATCACCATATTATTCCTTAATGCTGATGTGGCATCACAAGGTTAGTCTAATCTCTCACATCTTCCTTTATTATATACTAGAATCTAACCCCGCGCACCGCGCGCGGGTAAGAAAATCAAATAAAAAAAGCCTGGTCCACTAACGTCCACGGGAGTTGATCTTTCTTAGATCGGCAACGAATGTCTTGTATCTACGAAGAAAGATTTGTCCCCGGATTCAGACCCTGAATGTCATATATATAATATTGATAAATTTATCTATTTTAATCATTAACCTAAAAAGTATATATAGGTTTTATATTATATTCATATAATTGTTAATAATAAATTTTTATCTTATATATATTTTCTGTTTACGTGGATTTATATATTGTGATTATTAATATATAATATTTATATTGTATTTATGTAGTTAGTCTAATCTCTCACATCTTCCTTTATTATATATATAGATAGATTATATATATAGATTTAAATTGGCCGGAGGGGCACCACTTAATTGCTAGTTGGTGGTTATGTAGTATCTAATCTAATAATTTCTTTGGATTTAGACGCTGACGTGGCATCACCATATTATTCCTTAATGCTGATGTGGCATCACAAGGTTAGTCTAATCTCTCACATCTTCCTTTATTATATACTAGAAGCTAACCCCGCGCACCGCGCGCGGGTAAGAAAATCAAATAAAAAAAGCCTGGTCCGCTAACGTCCACGAGAGTTGATTTTTCTTAGATCGGCAACGAATGTCTTGTATCTACGAAGAAAGATTTGTCCCCGGATTCAGACCCTGAATGTCATATATATAATATTGATAAATTTATCTATTTTAATCATTAACCTAAAAAGTATATATAGGTTTTATATTATATTCATATAATTGTTGATAATAAATTTTTATCTTATATATATTTTCTGTTTACGTGGATTTATATATTGTGATTATTAATATATAATATTTATATTGTATTTATGTAGTTGGTCAAAGTAGGTATTTATATTTTATATTATATATATATATATATTTATTATTATGTATATAATATATATATATATATATAATATTACAATTATATTTCTATTTTTTATAATTAATTTGAATCAATATTAATAATCTTAATTAAATACTTTTTAGTCAATTTAAAAAGTTAATATTATTATTATAGAATTTTTCAATTAATTCTACGAATAAATATTATTCAATCTTCACATTTTATAATTGATGATGGTTAATATAAGGAATAAAGTAAAACACTTCTAATATTTAGATTTTCTAATAAACATAAATTTATATTGTAATTTTTATAATTAGGTTGAATCAATCTTAATTAAATAAATTTTAATATAGTAGTTTATAAAGTCATAAGTTTTGATTAATGCATTTCAAACCACATATAAATTAACACAATCAACTAAACCTAATAAATGTATATATGTACCTCTCAGTCGAATAAAAAAGATTGACGACCATCCTTCTTAAAGTTAACAGGTTCAGCATCTTCATGCGCAGTGGCTTCTGAGATATTGCTTGCCCCAAAGCTCACCAACTTCTTCGTCGGTGCCCTTGATCTCATCCATGGCATTGTTAGGGAATAAATGGTAGGACAGTTAGGGTTTTAAATTAGATTTTTTTAAAAATATTTATAATAGCAATAATAGAGACATCAACCATAACTCGTATACACTATATATTGACATAACTAAACGTATAAACCTCTTATACGGAAAATTAGAAATCCAACCTATATATTTTTCATCTAAAAAAAGCGGAAAACATATAAGGACCTAGTAACCGTCATCTAACTGATCCCAGATTTAGAGTAGCTGATGCACCCGATTAACATGCTCTAAAATTAATAAAACGTATGATATGACATGCTTATAATTACTACAATACCCATGATGATTTCACATGTTAATTACTACGAATTCATTATTAATAATTAATACTGGAAACCCTATATATAATCTTCAGTATTGAAAATTTAGCAATATCGTCAGTACTGATACGTGGGAGATAGAGATTTAGATTCAATATAGCGAGATAGACATAGTGAGAGAGGTGGAGTGCGAGAGAGAAACTTACCTCCGGGAACAGCCAAGCAAGAGAGGGGGTGGACTGAACACAAACGGTTACAAATTGAAAACCTAGCAATTATCAAGTTGATTTCACCAAAGATCAAGTTATATCATATCTAGCTAAGTTTTTAGTAAAGTGAATCAATCACCAATGTGTTGCTAGCATGAACTGGGTTTAGACTTGCCGTGGTGGTGGTATTTCACGAGTCTAATTAGCTAGGTATCTTCTATATGAATGAAACTATTATATTATGCCTTATTTATACATTTAAACTTGCCGATTGACATAATATATAATATTCTCTTATTATATGAATACTAGTTGTACAGTACGTGCGTTGCACGTACTTAAGTCTAATATTATTCTTTGGTTAAATTTTTACCTTCATGCAGAATGATTTGTTGAAACATCCATAAGAAGGTCAGACAAACCACATTATGAGCTTATATAACACCTCATTAAAAGCATCAACATCGAAGTTTGGTATCCAATTTCAAAAGAATTTACTCTTTCTCGAATGTACAACATACGGTCTAATCTTACACTGTTGTAACAAATCATGCTTTTTGGCGATAGACCTACTTTTATCAGTGTCCATGTTTGTGAACATCTCTTTGAAGCCTTCATATCTTCTTCGGTCAGATATTCTGCAATAACCTGGAGAAACATTTACAATTTAATTGGTTAATACTACAAACATAGAGATATTTGTATAATGAAGCATGCGCAACAACTCAGTTACCTTCAACAGCCAACTTGATCCTCTACTGGTGCTCTGCAACCTTATAATCCACACCCTAATTAAACAGACGTGAGTCCAGAACGAAGTTGAGGCTCCCGAAAACAACTGCTTGAACACTTAGACATCAACGTCGCTATCTCTATACATGAGAATCCTCCAATCTTCCTTGATGCCTCTTCACATCCCCTCGATATGTACTTTTCAATATACAAGTTAATCATTTTGAAGCACTCGTCTTCACCCGGAAATTGGAACTCAATTACTTCATCGAAACGGTCAGTCATGACTTTGCTACTCATCTTCACCCGGAAATGGAAACTCAATTACTTCATCGAAACGGTAAGTCATGACTTTGCTACTCATCTTCACCCGGAAATGGGAACTCAATTACTTCATCGAAACGGTCAGTCATGACTTTGCTGAGATCTCTCAGTGCCTCTAGACTGGTCTGCAGTGCGAAACAGCAAGGCGTTGAGTGCTTGGGCTTATCTCATGTATGTACCGTTACACCTGTACATCAAGGCCAAGACATTTCACAATTCATATCTACTAATACACATATCCACATATTATAAAACTTGATCATTTTGGTATCCACTTTTACCCATCTATCTTACAATACCCATGTCAAATTTACTATAAATATTCGCTCGTCACCAGAAACATAAAATATGTCAGCTTTCAATATTTTACTTAAAATGGATATTTCTTAGTTAGCCAGTGGAGTCTAAGTGAATTGGATTTAATCATGATCAGATAAGCATTTTCCGTAGTAAATAACATACATTATTCTACATTCATTAAATTAAACTTGAATATATGACATCCAGTCCATTTTCAGGATTCAAAAGTTACCGGGCTTATGTCCTAGAATGCAATTTATTATATGAAAACTTGGAAGGAATACAGCGAAGGACAAAACTTACTTACACAGAAAAGCATCAGCCTCATCGATAAAGAGCAGCAGTTTGAGCTTTTAGCCTAGTCAAATATCTGATGAATCTTTGTTACAGCCTATGGGCCAAGTGGAGCAACTCCTACAGTCATCATCGTATAATCCAAACCCTATAACAGAAATACCAAAACAGCATTAATTTATTTTGATACATTTAAGGATAGCCAACCAAACAGTCATCTGGCTTAGGCCTTTCAAAAGGTTCGGAGTGACATGAATGCATCTAACATTGAGAATCCCAAAATATCACAAGTGCTTGGTATGTTTTTTTTTTTCTCTCTCTAATTCAAATTATCTGGAAAGTTATTTTTAGTTGTAATGGTTATCAAAGCACTCGTACATACGATACAAAATGTTAATAATCAATTTGTTGAAAAAAATAGGAATATGACTCGCCATGGAATGTAACTTTCAAAAGGAAAATTAAAATTGAATAAAAATATCACCCTGACGATTTTTGAACAATCTCCCTTGCAACAATAGTTTTCCTAGATCCATGAGGGCCATAAAATAACATAGTTCTAAAAGAGTATGACATTTCCAATAGCACCGTTTGTTTCATTAGGCACTCAATTGAAAAGTTTATTCTTTCACTATGAGATTAACCCCGACCATGGAAACTTAGAAACAAATGATTCTCGTATCAACGATGTTTGTCCGATTATACGGTTAATATAACCCTATGTTACTTGAGCTCTTTCCCTGTGGAAATTTTGGGAATTTTCATGCCATATTAGGAAAATATTAGCGAAAAGAAAGACATAAACAAGCATGAGAGAGAAGAGAAAGGCACTATTTAGTTGTGTATATACCTGCAGCTAAAGCAGTGGCTCCACCAACAATCAGAATTAACCTGTTTCTATTTATATAAATAAGACTCTTAAACCTTTTGAAAAATAGAAGATCTTCACTCCTTTATTGTGTCAAAAACCTACCCATTCCGGACTTCATGGAAAACTCGAGAAATATAAGATAAAAGGCACTTTTCAATTTCAACTTGCAATGTTAGTGTTGTAGCAGAATCCTATTGAAGAGTTTAATCTAGGTTCCATAACTTTTCACATGCTAAAATGTATTAAAAAATTATTGTGAAAATATTGTAAATGCATACCAATCTTGATCGCTGGACGCAACCAATCTGATCCAGAAATCATGAAACCCAGTATAATGTGTGGACAGAATAGTGCCAATGGGTTTCACAAAGTAATAAGCAATATGTACAGAAAATGTCTACATAATTAAAAAAAATCCAAGATATCAGCAAACAATCCAGAGTCTTGACTCAAAAACAACTGGAGCAACCTACGTGGATCAGCAGAATTTTCCAAAAGATAATACTCACAAAGCTGCAAATCCACTTTCTCAAGGGCATATGCCCATTAACACAGTTAATTCAAATGAATATATATGCTAGAGAGTCAGTAACAACTAAAAATAATAGCTGGAAATGAAATAATACAGAATGACTAATTGTAGTATGTATCAAAATATAGGACTATCAAGAAGTAATTTCAACTACTAAGGAGTAGAAGCTTACATACCTTCAATGTAACCAAATGTTGCATTCACAGCACAAGTCATTTCTCTCTTTCATCGTTTATTGTTTCTACAAGCATCCTCTTATTTTGATCCTCCGTTAGTTTTGCTTCATGAGCTCGAATTTCAGCTTCAGCCATGGCTTCAACCCTTATGGTTTGTCGTTCTATTTCAGCTATCTTTCTCAGTTTGACGTTGTTGAGCTTGTTCATCAGTTGCTCTCCTTTGTTGTTCTTTTTTGGCAGAAGATTGCTCTTGCATCTGAACCAATTCAGTATGATGACGCCTCTGAGCCTCGTGATCTGTCTTGAAGAAATTGGAGAAACAACATGAAGTAATAATGAGTGACATGATTAAGGAGGAATAGAAGGTGGGGTTGATTTTATTGGATGTGCACACAGAGATCAAAGTTACATCACTACTTGAAAGAATGTGGGTTTCTGTCATTTTATTTTACTTAACACATACAAGTTTTTTTGTGCAAAAATTTAGTTGAGACAGCTAAATGGTTATACAGTTTTGGCATAGAAAATAGTTGAGCAAGCATGGTGCACATACATGAACAAATATGTCCATTACACGGTAGTTTGACTATACTATAACTAAAAGCAACAAAGGGAAAACATGGACAAACAACGAACAGGGGTCACCTATTTCAGGAAAGGAATCGGGCACTGAAACTCAATGTTCACACCTGAGTTCTAGGAAAACTTTAGCAGTTTATTAAAGATGAAATTTCTCTCATGGACGACTTTCGACCATAATGGTTTGAAGCCACAACCATAATTGAAAGTGAAAAAACTGAAACCTCTTACTATGGTTGAATGTGATGCACATTTTACGATGATTCACTTTTATTTATGATTCACTTAAAACAGCATACATAATCTACTTTACCTTGGCTGATATAATACTCCAAATTGGGTAATAGCATTTTCTAAGAAACTCAATTCTATCAGCATCTTCACTAATGAGATTAACGTACTGTTGCTACAAACTCTACAATGGATCCAGAAATTCCAGACATTTAAAGGAAAAAACCACCTTGAACATTCCCTCAAGTTTGTTTGTGAATTGACTGCCATACTCGGTCTTCAGTTGTATCAGTAAGGGAAATTTGTTAAAACAAAAGGTGATAAATGGTAGTGCATAACTGGTAAATGGTGAAAATATATGCTAGACCTTTGTGATCATAGTTTTCTCTGCATCAATTGAGGCACTCTTTCCCAATAGCAACCGCTTTGCAAGATCCTTCTTATAGAATGCCTCAAACCCTAAAAAAATCTAAGCTAATACGTAGATTAAAGCAATTTTTTGCAACAATTTGAAGCAAATTGGAGATTTACGGACTCACCTTTGACGAGCCAATTCGGTTTCTGACCGAGATAGAGGAGCGTATGGGCGATCGGAGTGTGGGTTGCAACCGACGGATATCTTGGAGTTTGGATCTCTCTTCGTGGGTGTTCGTGCGAGCGACGGACGAAGAGAACCAGTAGCGACGCTTGCGGATATCGCAGCGGAACGGAACCTCCAGTAGTGGGAGAAGGGGATCGGCAGATTACATCGACGGACAGAGGTTTTCTGGAGGGAGCGACGACCAGAATCAGGAGTTTGCCTGCGGAGCAACGACAGTTACCGCCATCTTCTTCGGTTTCGAGGAGTTTAGACTTTAGTGATGGAGCGGTTTACTTGGTATATGCAGCCCGATCCGGTTCGTTTAGGAACATATATGATATATCCAAGCGGCTGAATAAACCGATTAGAAAAAATGGTACCCTTTACATAAATGAAGTACCTTTTGGGGGTATATACATTTTGGGGTGAGGACCATCCACAAATTATATATTGGTAAAGAGATTAAGGTGCTTTATTTATGTAATATTAGTTTCCTAGAGTTTACGTTGCTTATTTATGTTTATTATTTTATATATTAGGTTGCTTACGTGGCAGTCTACGGTCTTCCGGAACCAAACTGTATAGAATTACTATTTAAATGGAAACTTTTAATTAATTTGTTTCTTTAAATTGCGTAGAGACCAAAATAGGAGATAAAAATACTTCTTAATTTTCAACTAATCAATATTATGTATCTAAATTTAGAGAACCCATATTAAATTCCAATTAAATTAAGAAACAATGACTGCGTGGACTGTCCACGTGTCGACCAGAGGGCTTCCGATACCGAATTAATATAATATAGTAGATATAGATAGATAGATAATATAGATATATAGATTCAACTCAATAACTTCATATAAAATCTATATATTTTGATTTTTTTTTACCAAACTATAAATTTTTCTTTTAATTGTGTATAAAAACTTAAAAACTGACAATTTTTTATATATACTATTTATTTTATTTTAGAGGAAAAAATTTAGTAGAATATAAATCGTTACCCACATTCCAGGAAAAAAAATCTCAAGTCATCCATAAAAAAATCTCACCAACAATAATACATTTATAGTTTTCGTCGTCTGAAAGTATAAAAAATTATAATTAATAATATAAAGTATATAGGAATTTCAAAATTCTTTAACTAGATTGAAAATAATTCTCCAACTATATTCAAAATACCAAATCATTACATCTTAATTGTTGAATTTACAATTACATCTCAATTGCCGAATCAGAAGTTGAGCTACACATAAAAACTCAAAAACTGAATATGAAGTGAAAAATATGCATTAAAACTGGAAAAATAAAAATTAAGCATGATATGAAAAAATTTGTACATGGTATTATACTAAGATGAACTAATTGTCAAAACTATTTATTTATATGCTCTCCAACTTTGTTCACTCAAGATTAATATGGTGATTTGAATTTTAAGTTGCTAATAGAATTTCCTACCATGATACAAACGATATAGTATATTAAAAGCTACTTACAACTAAATTTCGGCCCGTAAATATCATTACTTGCCAAATAACTAATTAAAGTTGATGAATGTCGTACCGAAATGGTTTGAATTTGTTATAGAAAGATCATATGGATTAATATTAGAAACGACATGTACTTAACAAATAATATTTTAGTCATTATTACATACAACAAGAAGATACTAACAACTTGTTTAAAAGATGAACTTAAAAATATAAATAAGTTAATTGTATCTTATTATTGGAATACTAATAATATATTATAATAGACTAAAAATAATAAAAATAAAAAGTAGAATGATGAATTAAATTAGGAGAGATAAAAAACACGAGAAAAGAAAAATGGGCTATTCTAAATAAGTAAACATTTCGTGCTGAAAAAGTTAAATTCATAACAACAATTCAAATCTCGATTGAATTGGATCGCACGACTATAAATTAGACTATAAATATAATCTGTTATATGTTAGATTTCATTATTTAATAACTATTTTTCATTATATTCTGGATTGTTTCACACTTTTAACATGTGAGACCTGTATTAAAAGCATTGCAAACCCGAAAACCGTGAGGTGGATCCGAGCCAAACGCCATCGGAATCGACGGTATCTGAATCTGACTCTTCTCTTCTCTTCTCTTCTCTCCTTCTGAGTGGACCCCACTTCCCCATTTTCAATATTTGCCTCGTCAACTCCGCCCAATAGTTTCCGTTCCATACGGCCCTTGGCCCCTCTCTCTTGCTATAAAACCCCCTCACTGACACTCTTTATCATCGTCCGCAGCCTTCCTCTCTACCACTCAATTCTTGTATTTTCTCTACACTAATCCTCTTCGAACAATGGGCAAGATCAAGATCGGTATCAACGGTAAGCCTCCCATCTTCCTTTCCTTTATGCTTCCCTTTGTTTTGTTGGTGGTGACTTTGTGACTCAGTCCGGATTGTATACTTGCTTGCTCCGGCTTAGGTTTCGGCAGAATCGGCCGTCTTGTTGCCAGAGTAGCTCTCCAGAGCGACGATGTTGAGCTGGTCGCTGTTAATGACCCTTTCATCACCACCGAGTACATGGTAAGCTCATCGCCGTCCTCTATGTTTATCAATGTGTTTCATTTCTTTAAATATATCGAAAGTTAGATCTGGTGTTATTTTCCGTCATGCATCATAGATCAGTTTCTTTTTTATCAAGTCGTGGCGGAGATCGCTCATATTTTACAGATTCATTGTAGACTTTATTGTTCTGGATGGTTAAACTCGCAGTGTATTTATGGTTTTACAAACTGTCTAGATTTCTATATGGATCTGCTTCTATTTGTCCTGGTGTTCATTAATATCTGCAGAAAAGAGTTTGTAGGCTAATATTGTTGAATCTGATTGCTAGACAGTCACTGTAGCACACTGATCTTTTGCTTCCAAAATGTAACATCAATTTATTGACTTTGTATTAACTCGTTGTAATTATCCAAGTGATGGTGGTGTGAATTTGTGTTGACTGTTTCTTGTTGTTCTCATGCTTGCAGACATACATGTTCAAGTATGACAGTGTTCACGGTCAGTGGAAGCATAATGAACTTAAGGTTCAGGACTCGAAGACTCTTCTTTTTGGCTCAAAGCCTGTTGCTGTCTTTGGTTTCAGGTAACTTAATATTTGATTTAATCGTTGTTGGAGTTTTCATAACAATTAGGACTGTTTGAAAATGAAATGCATTGTTCTTACTCTTAGGAACCCTGAGGAAATCCCATGGGGTGAGGCTGGTGCTGACTACGTCGTTGAGTCCACTGGAGTTTTCACTGACAAGGACAAGGCTGCTGCTCACTTGAAGGTTGGTGGTTCTGATTAACACTGCAGATGTAGCTTAGTGTTTTAGCAGTTATGTTTTACTGGTGTGTTTGTGACTTTACTCTTGTTGGTTGGTTCAGCTAACAAACAATGTTTTTTTACACATTTGCTTCTTGTGGTTTTGCATTTATAAACCCCCAGCTATGGTCAAGTAGACAGCTTTGAAATCAAGATAATATTTAGCATGTTCTAATATTTGAACATGTTCCAATGTCCTTTATTTAGCAATTGAAATCTGAGTTTACCTTCCTAAGTTTTAATTGATGTGTTGGGCTGCTTATATAGAGCTCTTAGTAACTGAACAAGAGTTGTCTCCCCAATGTTTTTCTGTTCTGTTATTTGGCATTCATGGTTTGCTGTTTAACTCTCTTGTTAATATGATAGGGTGGTGCCAAGAAGGTCATCATCTCTGCTCCTAGCAAGGACGCACCCATGTTTGTTGTGGGTGTCAATGAGAAAGAATACAAGTCCGACCTAGACATTGTGTCCAATGCTAGCTGCACTACTAACTGCCTTGCTCCTTTGGCTAAGGTATCTTGATTATTCTCATTCTAAGTGGAAAATTCTATGGCTAGCTAGTGAATAAAAAGAGTTTTGTTGATATATATTTGTTGCATCTGCTAGGTCATCAATGACAAATTCGGAATCGTTGAGGGTCTAATGACCACTGTTCATGCTATGACCGGTGAGGATAGATGATTTTTCTTCCAGTCTTTCAGTAACAAATAAGCTATGTTCGTTTGACTTATTGTGTTTTGTGTTTTCCCTTGTAGCCACACAAAAGACTGTGGATGGACCTTCCATGAAGGACTGGAGAGGTGGAAGGGCTGCTTCATTCAACATCATTCCTAGCAGCACTGGAGCTGCCAAGGTATGCACATCGTGGCATTACATTACATTCGTGAAAATGCAACAGTTGTATTTCTTATGCAACAATTTGATTGAGCTTGTTGTGTTTATGTTGTTGTTGAAAGGCTGTCGGCAAGGTGCTTCCTGCCCTGAATGGCAAATTGACTGGAATGGCTTTCCGTGTGCCAACTGTGGATGTCTCTGTTGTTGACCTCACAGTGAGACTTGAGAAATCTGCCAGTTATGATGAGATCAAAGCAGCCATCAAGTAAGAAGAATCAATCAGTATTTAAAGAAAGATCTAGGCCTGTCTGTGCATAATAGCAATTTCCCTAATCTGAATTCTTGTCTATAATACTAAAATTATAGGGAGGCATCAGAAACCTACATGAAGGGAATCCTCGGATACTCAGAGGATGATGTTGTGTCAACCGACTTTGTGGGTGACAACAGGTCAAGCATCTTTGATGCCAAGGCTGGAATTGCTCTGAGCGGTAACTTTGTGAAGCTTGTGTCGTGGTATGACAACGAATGGGGCTACAGGTAAATATTCTTCTTTGTTTACTTATTTGCTTACTTATTTGCAAAGAAACAACGCTACCTCCTTCCGTGCAAACAAGTAAACGCTTTTTTTTTTTTTTAATCCTGCCTGCAGCTCTCGTGTGATTGACTTGATCCGTCACATTTCCAAGAGCCAGTAAGAAGCAAATTAAGGTATTTCCTCATAGAGTGGCGTGCATGCTGCTGCAAGGGAAAGAGCATCATCTTCTTCTGGGTTTATTGTGTTTTTCCTAGAGCATTAGGGAAAGAGCCGTTTCCAAATAATTGAGCTCTCCGGATTTGGTTTGTTTTGTTTTGTCAGAGTGATGAGTGGCTCTGAATTCGTGTGACTTCTTTCTGAGTTACTGCTGAAATTTTTATCACATCAATTTCATAAAGGGTACCCTTTCATAAATAACTTTGTCTTCAGTTTCATGTTAAGCTTAGAGTTAGAGTAATCATAAAGTAACATACACCGTGCGAGCCAAATAATAATATACGCTGATTTAAACTTACATCACATTTTCCATAACACTGCCACTACTGTCCCTATACTTTTGGAGTATACTATAAGCTTCTCTTTTGGTTGGTGTCAAATACGAGTGTCGTGAAAAGGACCAACCTCAATAACAATATACAAAGAAATATAAGGAATTCTAGATTTGGTTCCAAGAAAGAAACATCATATTAGTGTGATATATTTTTTCATGAAGTAATTCTTTTCAGCTTCGGCTTTATGGTTAAGAATTTATTTACGGACTTAAATTTCCATCATGTTACCTTTGGGTCTTCCAAATTTAAATTGTTGCTAATAAGTATTCTAGGTTTCATTTTTGTTACTTTTTAATTTTCTGTCTGTTTACGAATTTATGTATGATTTTTTTTTTTCAATTCATGTATATTCATTCAATTAAGTTAAACTGGACTTCAGTTTTGCATAATTTCTTCAATTTCAATATATGGTTGAATTTTATGGAGGCCATCGGACAAAATTCATCAAGTCTAATAAAATAAACATACAGATAGCCAAAAAAATCAATGCAGGCGAAATCCGAATTACATATTAACAACAATTTAAATTTAGGACATCTAAAAACAACAAGATACAACCTTGAGATTAAGTTCTTCATTCATATATATGGTCAATCTACTTTTAGCAGTTCGAAATCTTTACTCTCATGTACTTGCTCCCTGATCTTTCTTTCTTTGTTTCCCTATAAATAGAAATTGAGGGCAAAGAAGGGATCGATCTACTACTTGAGCCTCATTTGCCAAATTTTGAAGCAGTAATCATCGGTTCTAGCCCCCTTGTATGCTCTATCTATTATTAATACGACGACATGAAGCACAACTTGGCTTTGACCGAAAAAGAACACAATTGTTTGCTTAAATCTGGAAATCCAACCTCAATCCAAAAGCTTACAATTTGGCAGCAGCAGTATTTGCATCCTCATCGCCACGAAAATCAAAGAAGTTTTCGGGAATCAAACCACTAACTTTTTATTTGGTTGAAAACCAGTAAATTCACTATATAAAGAAAACCAACCAAACTAATACTGAAAGAACATTTAGAATTACATTGTAGATTGACAGAAACTGCTCCTTCAAAGAAACAGACTCATCATATATGTTCACTTCACTGTCACTGAAAAATTTCATGCAGATTATTTGTCCGAATCCAAAGACCAAACAAGGAACAAGAGATTTCTCAAAATTCTAATTTAGGGTACCGACACTCTGCAAGCTATAACTACTACCATGCTCCCTCCATCAAATTCCTGCTTGTAGTCAGTCTACAAATCAAAATCCGAAATTAGCCCCCACTTCAAGATCCAAATAATAACCAAAATTCCATCCAAATAATTCAACAAACAAACAGTTACTTGATAAAAGAACTAGCCCGAACTAAAGATGGAGATTACCTTCTTTTGCTTTGTTTAACGCCCACCCATCATGGCTGGGTTAAGTGAAAGAAGAACCTGCTGTCCACTGGGCAAGTACGAAACATTCGGGTTCCTTGCAAGTGTTGATGCAATCTCCCTCGAAGCCTCGATCCTCCTCAGCTCAATCAAACCCATACCCACTGCAGCTGTTGCATCTGAGATCAGTTTTGCAGACTCACTTTCTCCTTCTGCCCTGATAATTGCAGCCCTTCTCTCCTGGTCAGCTTTCATCACCACAAACTTGGACCTCTCCGCTTCCTGCTGAGCCACCTGCTTCTGCTCCACAGCCCTTGAGAACTCAGCACCATAAGACAGATGGGTAATGGCTACATCATCCAGAATGATGTTGAATTCCTTGGCTCGCTGAATTAGGCTCTCACGGACCAAAGCAGACACATGTGGACGATCTGTCAGGAGCTGATCAGCATTGAATTGAGCAACCACAGCTTTGAGAACTTCATTTCCAATTGAGGGAAGAACTTTTTCATCATATTCCACACCAAGGTGGCGGAAGATATATGGCAGTTGAGGGACCTGCATTTTGTTGTGATTTTTCAAAACTATTGTTCTTCCATAAAGATATTAAAGAGAACATTTTCAATAGACTTATAACATCTACTGACAGCTAGAGACTACAGGGGTGACTTCCAATAATAAATTGATGAACAAACACAAGGTTGTGAATAGTATGAGAAACCAGACAATGCTACTGGTAGGGCAACCCAATAAAACTTCTTTTGATATTTCAATTCATAGCTTAGACAAAATCCAATCATTACCGGAGGATAAAATCTATTATTGCCTTAGAGTCTACAAGGTGACTTCACGTGCTGGGCTACTAATCCATCTATCCAATAATACAGGGGCAGCAACCCTAATATTACTTGCTGTTTTTAAATGATATATCAATACATTTCAATCCATGAATGCCTTGCCAAAATGATATAGCCCGTGTGGAAAGGACTTTATGAGCAAATCACTTAGTCAGTCGCACTGGGATAATAACAAACTGATCTGTACATATCACTGTACACCAAATATGTATATTCCAGCATCATCCTTCAACAAGATATGATTCATGGATTCAGTATGCTCTAGCAATACCCAATTCTTCACTCACATAACCCAAATATTTTAAAGAGGGTACACTAAATCATTCGTATATGTCTCATGGTCACTCTTCATTACCTGCAGGAGGCAATGGTGTTTCCAAGATTAAATTGAACATACAGAATAATTCCAATTCCTTGAAGCTAATTATATAGTTACAATCGACTATAGAGGTCCGGATAAAGATTCCCATTTAACTAGTATGGCACTACTTAATTCTTAGACAGATCCAGTGAACTGAACAAAGAGATGAATGGTCCAACAAAAGGTTGCGGAGATTGGGTCACCTTTGGTTTTCAGTTGAATTTTTTGAATGAAGGTGCATTTTCCCCAACTTGGATCGCCTTCTAAGGTTTGCTAACTCTAAGATAAGATATACACAACTCGATAACCATTTCTGATTGATTCATAACCAGTAAAAAAATGCTAGTCTATTCAAAATATGAAAACTTCAATCTCTCTGAAGTAAGTATTAGCAGTTCGAACCTTATTTATTGACCCCGGAACCAGGAGAAATCCCAAAATAATTAAATACTAGCAAAAACTTTAGAAACCAATGTCGATTACCAGTTATGATAATTCACAAGCAGAGCATATATTTCAAGATCTCAAGAGGATCTATTAGCAATTGAAACTTCAAAAGTTTACTTTACTGACTCTGAAACGAACCAAACCCCAACAGGCATGAGCCAAGCTAATCAAAGCTCTAGATATTTTACCTCGGGCCGAGAGAGGACACGGAGAGTGAGGTTGACCATCTGCAAATCCTTCGTACCAGATATGGAGGAGAAGGTGTGTGGCTTAGTCCTGATATCGAAAATGAAGGGCTTCTGTAGCCACGGAATCAAAAAGTGAGTCCCCTCACCGACAGTATCGTCCATAACTCCGCGGATACGGTCGAAGATCACCGCCCTTTGGCCTCCGTCAACGGTGTACAACGAAGCGTTCAGAGCAGTCGCGGCGGCGCCAAGGCCGAACGCTGCCTGGCCCACTTTGCTGAGAAAATTAACTGCGGCCTGGCTGCTCCCCATATTGCCTGTAGTCTGAAGATTGGAGAAGTTGAGGTCTGAGAGAAGGCGAGAACGAAGAAATGGTTAAGGAGGGGTTAGGGTTTATGTGAGACCAAGTCACTCTATAGTTGCTTGGAGAAGGAGCTAAAGCTACCTTTACGAACCGGACCGGTAACTGGCCGACTGATTCCGAACCGCGTTAAGGTTGGAATGGGCCACTTTTTTTAGCTGGAAAAAGATATACATTCCGAAACTTGGGTTACGAGAACATCCGACTAGGTGATGTTATAATAATGCCATCAAAGTTGTCTTTTATTACATGGATGCCACCGTGAGATGAATTAGTATTCCGACATTCCGACTCACGGATGAATTAGTATTCCGACATTCCGACTCGTCGGAATGTGTATCAGACCTCTTTTTAGCTTGGGCCATCCCCCACCGGCAATATCTTTCGTTTTCCTTCGGACGAAAAAGATAAGAAGACTGATAACATTCTGCAATATTCCGTTTTGTTTTGTTTTTTTCCACTGCAGTATTCCGAATGAAAGGGGATCAGAGGTGAATAAAATTCAAAATAACACACACATATATATATATATATATATATATATTAGAAATTATGGCTGTCACGGTGCCAACAGATGACACTGTGCTGGTGGCCCTTTAACCAATTATATAGTGATATGTAGCAAACGTTGTCTTAAAGCAGGCCACGTGTCAAATTTTAATTTGTTGAAGGGCCACCAGCACAGTGCCATCTAGCACCGTGCCAGGCAATAATTTCTCATACATATATATTGTCAAAACTATCAAGAAATAAAACTTTATTCTAAACTTATCAGTAGCACAGAACCCATGATGGACCTGCGTTCGAAACTTGGGTATTAGAGCCCACGCACGTGGGCCCCTACTGGCTATAGAAGTGGCTAGCCGAACAAGAATTTGGGCAATCTTATTTGTGGGTCCCTTTAAAAGTGATTTTTTTATGTGTAAAAACCAGTGTTATCAGAATCGGACCGGCGGTCCGATCGAGTTCGAATCGGAACCGGTGCCCTCAACGGTCTGATTCGAACAAATCCGGAGGAAGTAAGCGAATCCGGTTCAAAAACTTGTTTTTTTTGTGAATCAGTCGGTTTTTGGCAGACCAGGCGGTCTGCCGGTCCACCGGTTCGCAAACCCAGTAAAGAAAAAGTAAAAAAAAAAAAAAACTAAAATCCTAAATCAATCCTTGAATTGCCACTCGGCAGAGAGACCATGAAGGTTGCCATGCTGCTCCGGACTCTACACCGCGCCGCCGCACGTTTCCTCTCTGCCTGGTAGGCTGCTTCTGGACCTGGCTCTGGTCGGTCGCCTAGAGAACTATAACACATGAATGCTAAAAATTTAAGTTGAGCAGCTTGTCAAACGCGTCCCTCTCCCTGTTGTCGCCGCCATTGATTCCAACAGTGTGAGGTCATATCTGATGCGTTGGTAGAGCACTCTTGAGCCCAAAACCTTGGACACCGTCGAAGCTGATGGGACCGTGACTCCTCACCTTCTTCCACTTCTCCAACTCTAGAACTTTCCAAATCCCTAATTCTCATCATGTAGTTGCCAATTTTTGCGACTCTTACAGAGGGGGAGAGAGGACTGAAGAGGGTTAGGAAGGGACCTCACTTTTGGAGAGGAGGGAGACAAAGAAAGAAAGGAGGGTAAAGGTGAGGGAGGGGAGATGATAGAGAGAACGGGGAGAGGAGAGAGAGATAGAGATAGGAGAGAGAGAAGGGTAAAGGTGAGGGAGAGGACAGATGACAGAGAGTGAGAGATGTTGATTTGAACTAGAACCGGGTCCGACTGGCCGAACCGGGAACCGGTGGCTTCTCCGTTTCGACCTCCGGTCCGGTCCGGTCCTGATAACACTGGTAAAAACTAAAAGTGAGTTACATATTTCATAATTTATTTATTTTTAAAAAAACATATTTTTAAAACTTAATTTTCTAAAAATTGAAAAATATATATTTTGAAATATTTCGACAAAATATTGGAAAAAATTATGTTAAAATAATAATAATTGAAAAAAAATTAAGAAGTTTGTAATATCTCTTTAAAAATATTTTTTTTAATAAGACAAATACGTTAATTTTTTTTTTGCCAGTCGCCAATTGTCAGTTGATTTATTTATTTTTGTGTTTATAAAACATATTTAAAAATTATAAATTTTAATATTTAGTAAATAGGTCCAGGTGTACTAAATGCCTAGGATTCATGTCTAGAAACACGCATGATTAATTGTAAACATGAATTGCAAGTCAGCCCATAATATTTAAAATGTTTTTAAAACAAAAGTCAGTCGCCAAATATGCATGTTTGATGTGGAAGCTTCATGTATGACACGTATGCTTGAATGTTGAGGATGTAGCTGCATGTGATAGTTTACTTAGAAAGTAGAATTATATATGTGCTAGCATGAGTTCCTCGGAACATTAGACGCATGACGCGTATGCATGATGTGCGGTTTGGATGATGAATTTGGCTTGCTATGATGATTACTTTTGAGGTAGAATTGTATATGCATGCGTAAGTTCATAGGAATATTTTTTCAAAGACAAAAGGGCCTTGGGAAAGCCAAAATCGGGTATGCTTATTTTAAAATTCCCGTTCCGGTAATTTGCGAATTACCGGTAATGTGATCTATTGGTTTGAAGACGACGGTAATGTGAACTCTTTCACGAACCGTCTTCCCTCGGGTCGGTTGGTTTAGATGGCTGAGGAATCATTATTTGTCGTATTCCATCTTAATAGATATCTGATTTATACAATTCTTTCTCAAAATGTTATTGTCTCCATGACTATGTATGATTATCAATGCATTAGTATCAATGGTTGCTATCAACAATGTCATCTCCCAAATGAATAAGGGGGTTAGAGTGAATAACAATAATTATAAGATCTGGAATAAGCGCGCGAAGATGGAGCATCTGACTACAAAACATGCCAGGCCGGAGGCAGACTTAACGGCTGATCAGAAGGAATTCCATGATGATTGGGATGCTAAGGATCTGGAAATCCGTTCTGCCTTGTTGTCTATGCTAGAGGATGACATACTCTACTGGTATGATCACTTGGAGTCTGCTATGGACCTCTGGGATGGTCTTAAGGCAGGGTATGGTGTGTACGCCACAACTCAGAAGCGATCATTAAACGCCGCTTTAGACTCCTATAAGATGAATCTCAAGCATACGATGAAGGAGCATATTAGTCATATGTCTAACATGTTTGATGGAGTCAAAGAGGTAGGAGAAATCCTGTCAGATGAACAGAAAGTCCAATGTGTGATCCGTTCTTTGTCTGACTCTTGGAATAGCATAAAAATGCACTTTACCCATGCCACTCAACTCGATAACCTCGAGAAAGTGAGAGTTCATCTCGAGCTGGAGGAGGATCGTCTAAAGGCTAAAAAGCCTAGAGCAAAAATGCATATTGCATCATCCATACCAGTTGAGCAAAAGGGTAAGTTCAAGAGGAAAGGCAAAGGCCTTCAGAACAAGGCTGACAAGTCTATGGCTCCAAAACCTCAGAGAAAGTTCAAACGCAAGAAATCTGGTGGCAAGAAAAGGCAAGAAAAACATACACGTAGAGAGGAACCTCGAACATGTTTCAGGTGTTGTGTAAAAGGCCACCTGGCTGCTACCTGTACCATTCCTCCCAAGGAACGCACTGAGAAATAATGATGAAAGTCATAAATTCTCATTGGATTCTTCTTACTCGAGAGTAATTCAATTTACCCTTTTGGATTACATAACCGAGAAGCAGAACCGATGCGGAACTGAAGGAGGATGTCCCGGAACAATAAAGAATAAACGATAGTCTTTATCTTTAATTGCCAGAACTTTTCAATTTTTCAGTTTAAAATACTCATTGATAATAAGTTCTATTTCTTTTTAAGCATGTGACAAATACTTGGACCGAGTATTGATTATCCATCTTCACCGATCTGTTTGATCGCGTTATTGTTGTTCAATGCATTGCTTTTAAATAAAAAAAAATTAAATCTTTCTTACTTGTTAGTAATTCATTATATGATAAATTCCTTAATGATGAACATGTGCGAAACCGATTGGATTAAATTAAATTGAATTTTGGAAACGAAACGATTTATACCATGGGTTAAACTTGGAATAGGCGCCACGCGCGCGTGTATCTCGAGAGACGGAACACATCATTTCAGAGTACAAATTTAATGATGAAGTGTTTTAATGAATGAATGAATGTCGAAATTTTTCATTTGCTTCCCTTTGGGAATAATTCATTCAATACTTACACTATGAAAAAAGGTATAAAGCCCAATGCACAGTTCAGAGATGGTTAAGTCTTTGAGATGAATTAGCTAATGAAAAAGATGATGTCGGTAAAATGAATCTCCCACTAAATGCCTTGAACGAATAGTTTGGAAAGACATTCATATCGATAACGCACTTCAACTAGCATGGTTTGAAAATATAATGTTAGAGTTCAACAACAGACGTTCCCTATGGGATGAAAAAAAGTTGACTCACATCAATGTAGAACTATGTTCCAATACAATCGGTCAAAAACGACGCCATAAAAGCTAAAAGGAATGATAACGAGGTGAAGCTTATCATCATGCGACATTAATTTGTGCATTAAACAAGTATTCGAAACGAGAGTATGATAACTACTCTTAAAGGATACATGTTTAAATTAGCTTGTAACAATGGTGCCGTGGTCGAACATGAGACGTTACATTCCTTGATGACGAATTTCCAACGCTTGGTGAAATGAAAACGGACGAAGTCTTGATCGAATTGGAGCATGATAACGATGATGGTCAGGTCACACTTACTTCGAGTGGGAGATTTGAGGCAGCAACGCAAGTGAATGAAATGGTAAATGAAGATGAATATATTTTCATAGTAAATACAGTGGGATGAGCCATTCCTACCACACAAATCACTGTTGCTGCAGGTGCAAAACAAGTTGAACCTGATAATCACGTAGCCGAACGCTGGATGAAAATCCAATAATGCCACACATACCCATTGTTCCCAGTGGGAGTGGATCAATCAACTTGGTTCTAGGTCCTAGTGATCAATGAATTAATCTTGGAGGTAGAATCCCGAGACTAAGATGTCGTCCAAGAAAAGTTGTAGGTCAAGGTTCTAGCACTGCCATTGTTTCCAGTGGGAGTGATGCTCCGATAGAAATCATTCTTCCAAGTGGAAGCAACGTTCAGACTCAAGATGGGATTAACGAGCCTAGACGAAGTCAAATGCATCGAACTTCTCCTAAGAAGTATCCCATCGAGAAGAGTGAAATATTCACCCTAACTTCTGTTGACGAACCGGTAACGGAAGCGTTGAAAGGATCTCAAGCGAAAGAATTGAGGAAAGCAATCGAGGAAGAAATCGCATCAATGAAAGCCAATTCGGGTATGGTCTTTAGTTGATTAACCTGCTAACCCCAGGGCCATAGGGGCTAAGTGGGTTCTGAAACTGAAACTCACCGTTGATGGAAATGTCGAGCGATACAAAGCTCGACTAATTGCGAAATGATACACCTAGCTTCACGGAGTTGACTTTGATGAGACATACTCACCAACTGTGCGATACAACACAGTCATGGCAATCCTAACCCTGGTCGCATGCCTCGATCTAGAGTTGCACCAAATGGATGTTAAGACCGCATTCCTCCACGGAAACCTGGAGGAAGAGATCTGTACGGAGCAACATGAGGGTTTCATTACTCCTGGTAACGAACGTAAAGTTTGTAAACTCCAAAGATCCATTTGTGGTCTTAAAAAATCGTCACAACAATGGTACCGCATATTCCACGAGGAGATCGTTGGAAATGGATTCGTGAATCTACCTTCACGAGGATCCATGCGTGTATACAAAGACCTCTGGGTCTAAGTAAGTCATCTTAACTTTATACGAGGATGACGTACTCATTGCTGCGAACGATGTGAGTTTTATGCATGAATCAAAGTCATGGTTGGCATCTGTATTTGAGATGAAAGACATGGGAGAGGCTACGTACATTTTGGGCATTAAGATTGCTAGAGATCGTGCCGCCCGGAGATTGTGTCTATCTCAGGAAGCCTACATCAACAAACTGTTGAAAAGGTTTAGATTACAAGATTCAAAGCCCGTGGAAACGCCGGTAGTATTCGGGTGCGCGTTGTCAAAGCGCGATGACCCGAAGAACCAGCAAGAGCGTGAACAGGAGAGGAGTGCAGAGTATTTAAGCATGGTCAGAAGTCTCATGTACGCCATGCTTTGCACTCGTCCGGACATCTGTTACGTTGTGGGCATACTAGCAAGATTCCAATCAGACCATGGCTATCAACATTTAAAAGTTGTAAAGCGGATCATGCGATATCTGAAAGGTACTGCCGACTACGTACTGTGCTATGAGGGCTGGAATTTAGAATTGACCGGATTCAGTGACGCCGACCATGGTGGCGATCCAAACGATCGTAAGTCCACCACAGGAGGAGTGTTTCTCCTTGCTGATGCCGCCATTCATGGACAAGCAAGAAGCAATCCTGTGTCGCACTATCTACAATGGAATCAAAATTCGTTGCTCTCTCCAAAAATGCACAGGAAGCGGTATGGCTGAAAAGGCTTCTTATTGTGCTGCTTGGTGGCAATGTCGAGAGTAAACCTATGAAGGTGTTCTCTGACAGTCAAGCAGCCATTGCGGCAGTAAAGAATCTAAAGTACCATAGTAGGACTAAGCACATTGATGTGAAATATAATTATGCTCAATCTATGGTAGAAGACAATATAATCACTTTAGAATACTCGCCCACTGATGACATGGTGGCGGACCCATTAACTAAACCATTACGCAAAGAGACATTTGAAAAGCATGTTAAACTACTTGGATTGTGTAGGGTTTAAAAGTGGGCGTATATATGTGATAAAATTTTGATAATTGAAAGTTTCATTTTTGATAAATGACAGAATTGCAATTCGAGTTTATGATTCATCGACGTCATAATGTTTGATTACATCGTATTTACGGTCTATAAACTGATTCGTAGGAGGACGCAATCCTCTTCCTAAACTATGTCGAATGTGGGCCTTGCCTTGTCGCATGGGCACGATCGTCTTGTAGGAGATGGGGACCTCTGCTGAAGCAAGACTGGCTAAGAACCAGTTGGGAAACCATGTTACGCAAAACGATCATTTGGTTTCGGAGTAACACGACATGATCTTTGTTTTGCACTTCGCCAGTGATGAACTCCGTTCGTCATTAACCACATTCTGGGCCAGATGAAAGCCCGTGATAGCATCATTGACATATCTCACACCTGACGATGTTCGGGTATGCTATCGACGCGTGCTTTATACTACGCGTGCCATGTTCGACCACGGATCATGCTCGGTTATGCTAGGTAGAATCCTTGAGATTCAGATGGGCGCAAACTTCTTCACCTCGAGCGTGTGATTGATCCCGGGAGCCTTATAAAGAGGCACCTGAAATATCCTCATGGACTCAGAACTCATACCTAAGGTCAGGCTCAATGTTCGGTTCCCGGCGTATGAGCGCAATGCTGAAGAAAAAGGCCAAGTTAACACGTCTTTGGGAACCGGTTGGGTTTGACTAAGGGTATGAGCGATGGGGATGGTCAAGTTCACCTGTAATTCACCGACTCTTGTATTCACTAGGTGGCCACCAACTGGATATTAGTTGAAGGTTGTGAATACTTGTACAGATGCCTTGGAGAAGTATTCCTATGTGGAAACTGGGCAACAGGAGAATTATCAGTTGACCTAGGATACAACACGATAAAAATTGATGTTTTTAACATGTTGATTTGAGACAGGGAATCAACGTTCCGCGGGCGCTACAGCACTCCTAACATATGAGTAGCACGATGCCCGTCGTATCCGATGGTCGCACGACAAACCTCGTATGAACTATTCGGAAGCAGGGGCAAGATCAGAAGAGTGAAATGTAGATGCGATTTGGACATCAATACATTAACTGGCACCCTCCCATTCCGGCGATTGGGAGCTGTTAGCATATGGTGATTGGGCGTCGTAAATGGAAACTCATTAATATGTATATTTTACTTAATAAATTGGGTAAATGTCACATTAGGGAAATTAGGCTTGACCCAAATCTCAATTGACATGAGAGGCCCAAAATTGGGCCTCCCTAATGCATATAGGCCGGTCGAACTTTACAATGGGCAAAGTGGACTTTTGTCCACTTTGCTCCTCCTATAATTAAGGGGTGTTAGGTTTTTATTAAGGTAATTCAAAATTCCTCCTAATTGGTGATTTGAGAGAAAAACTCTCCTCCCTAAATACCTAAGTTCGGCCGAACCCACCTGTGACACCAAGGGTGTGCCAATTTGCTTCGAGCAAACACTCCGGAGATCCGTCCCTGCCAAGAATCGATCAGAGTTTTTGCTGTGGAGCTAATACCGCCTAGGGCTTCCTTAACAAGAAACTCTACGGGTTCCGTCCAGTGGATCGTGAACTCCCTAAGCAAGATCTTGGGACTACATAAAAGGTTTAAGGTATGTGCACATCTTCCGTTGATAATTATGATTACAAGCATGTACTCGTGTTTATACTTCCGTAGTAATCTGCCCCGTAATCCAACACTTTCACCATGCTCCATTTTTAAAATATCACTTTTTAGAAAGACTGTTTTTTTAAGAAATAGAGGGGTTTTAGTATTCAATAAAATACTAAAACCCCATCTAAATAAATGAGGTTTAAATGGAGGAGAGAGCGGTGGGTCCCTTCTCAATTCGAGAAGGGAGTCCATCCGGGCTTCCTTCTGCTAACTGATCATATCAGTCTACTGATGTGATCACTCCACTTTGTGCAGACTGATGTGACATCAGTCTGCACAAAGCAAATGCCCGGCTGTCAGCCGGGCTTTAAAGAAGCCCGACCGGCTGTCAGACATCTAGAGAGGTAATTAAGTTAATTACCACTCTAATAAAGTCGGACACTATGTCAGATTTTTTTATCTAAAAAGTCCGAGAGGCTTTTGGGCTAAGAGGTAAATTTTGATTAGTTTTTCTGAGAGAGTCCATTTGTTATTGATTTGTGCTATAAGGGTTGTTTGGAAAATTTTTTTCGATATTATCGTATGTAGTATGTTCTATGTTGTGAAATTTAAACATAAACGTAACATAAAAATTAACTGGTGAAGGTGTGTTTACACAATTCTTTTTCATTTGGTAGCGGTGTGTTTATTCAAGGCTTTTGGTTTGGGTTGGGGGGGTTGATAATTTGATATATAGTCTGGCGTCTGGAGTCTGGAGTCTGGAAAAGTTATGTAATCAAAATGAGAAGTACACAAATTAAACGGATAGGGAAATAGCAAAAGAGAAACGTTTCACTGAATCTATAACAAGTCATCGATCCAAGTTACTATGATCTCAAATCTATCCTAGCCGTGTAACAAAAAGTAGCTTATTTCAATCCAACAAACGAAACAGAATAGAAGTTATCAATCCGTGTCAAACGCACTGAGCCAATCAGAGTCTATTTCATTATTATATAAATACGCTTCGTTGCCTCACCTCATTCATCATCCACTGCAAAGAATCAATCAAAGTTTCATCTATTAATATTTATCGCTTTGATCAGATTCCTGCAAAGAAACCTAGAAATGGCACTTAAGGCGGAGAAGAAGCTAGCAGAGAAGCAGCATGTGGAGAAGAAGAAGTCAGCGGTGACGGATAAGGCCCCCGTCGAGAAGAAGGCCAAGGCAGCAAAGAAGCTGCCAAAGGATGCCGCCGCCGAAGACAAGAAGAAGAAGAAGAAGAAGAATAAGAAGAAGAGGTCAAAGAAGTCGTTCGAGACCTACAAGATCTACATCTTCAAGGTGCTGAAGCAGGTCCACCCTGACAACGGAATCTCCAACAAGGCAATGGGTATCATGAACAGCTTCATCAACAACATCTTCGAGAAGCTTGCTCAAGAATCCTCCAGGCTTGCAAGGTACAACAAGAAGCCCACCATCAGTTCCAGGGAAATCCAGACGGCGGTTAGGTTGGTCTTGCCCGGCGAGCTTGCTAAGCTCGCTGCCTCCGAGGGGACCAAGGCGATTACCAACTTTACTAGTTTTTGAAGTTAAGTTGTGGATCATAACTGTTAGATCTCTTGTTTACTTAGCGGAACCGTATTTTAGGAGTGTTGTTCGTTTTTGAATTGATTCTGTGTAAAATTGGGCCAAGTAGAAATCTTGTATCAAGTTGTTGGTATCTCAAATTCTAAAGAAATGGTAATTTTATGTGGTTCGTATCTACTGCTTATTTTTCTTGAACATTGGCGAATGTGTTAGATTTTCAGTTAATTTCATTTCACCGATTTTGAGCTATGCATATCTCAAAAGTCAAATCCCTAAGATTTCAATGGCGGGTTATTCCCTCCATTTTCAAATTCAAGTTTAAATAAACCGCGTTTATGATTATGATTTCCTTAATTTTTAAATTCAAGTAATTCAAATTGAAAAGCCTGCGTCTCTACAGTTTTAGAGTGTTTGTCTCCCTTGATGCTCATTTTGATAAGTTTCAGAAACTTTAAGTATGGTGGTGAAAAAGAGAGAAAGACTTGCGGATCATCACAGTGTGTAATTGGACACTGTTCACATATCCTTAGGTTCAACCTTGAGTTTGTACAACATGAAATAACTTACCCAAACAAAGTAAAACCTACCAAAGTAATCCTAATACAACAACTAAATAACAAAGAGGTCCGTAAATAACAACACAACAAGGCAAAGCCCAACAATACGAAGAAGACCAGCTTGTAGACAGCCCACGAGACTCCTCAGGCCCGAATGCTCCCTTCAAGCTGGACTGCAACTAAAAAAAGCTCCACTTCTCTTTCATTCTCCCTGGATCTTCATTCTCCAAATCCTCTTCAACAATTCCTGGGTGACCTACAAAAATATTCATCATACCAAGTTTTTCGGAAAAATTATTCAAATACCTATGTTTGGTAACTCAAACAAAAATATAAGGTATGGTGAGTTTCTTGAACCAAAATACTCAGATGCGCAATAGGTGCTGCGCATCTACCAGATGCGCAACAAACCATAATTATCCCCTAATTAGTAATTAGGGAACTGTGCATCTGACAGATGCGCAGCGAATCCTAATTATTTAGGTTTTAGGGGTTTCGGGTTTTAGTGTTTAGGATTTTGTGTTTAGGGTTTTAGGATTAATTGCGGTATTTGTTAAACCCTAAAACCTAAACTAATTAGGGAATAATTACGGTTTTGGGGATAATTACGGTTTGCTGCGCATCTAGTAGATGCGCAGCACCTATTGTGCATCTCTCATATTCACATCTGGGTATTTTAGTTCAAGAAACTCGCCATACCTTGTATTTGTGTTTGAGTTACCAAACATAGGTATTTGAGTGATTTTTCCAAGTTTACTTGCAAGATAATATTGTTTCACAGGGAGTGACTTGGTGAACAAGTAAGCTACCTACTCATCAGTGTTGGATATTTGAGATAGTTACTACAGATTAAAACACGTGTATATGTCAGGTAAACTGATTATTAAAATAGGTATTAAAATACTATTTATTGAAACATTTCGTATAGTTTTATAATATATTTATATAAAAAAATGACATAAAATATAATTTAATCAATTTGATACATCGATTGCATTATTCTTTATTTTATCACAATGAGATGTGAAATTTATAAAAAGCTAATAATGATAATAGTAAAATAGTTGGCCAAAAAAAATAATAGTAAAATAAATTATATATATCATATAAATTAGTTTATCTATTTAATAAATAATAAACACTATGTAATCTCACGTTACGTTCGTTTTTTGATATAATTTCACTTTATAATGAATTAAATTTACACGTAATATTAGATTACAATGGAATTACATTATAATTAGCGGTGGCAACGGGTTACGAATACCCGCTGATCCGCGGACACTCGACCCGATTTTGACCCGCCGAGTAACCGGATGGGTTTAGATCTAGCTAGTCTCACGGCGAGGCGGGTCCGGGGTCACAGGGCCCGTAGACCCGTCCCGTAGCATATATGTGTTCTGATAATTTTATAACAATTATATAGAACGGTAAAGACTAAATTTATTAAAAAGAACTTACTCTGTCCTCACTAGGGCTACAGTCTACACTTATCAATCAGTCCATTCTTCCACATTGAGCCGCAGCAGCCAGACCAGATTTCTGTTTTCCTGTAACAGCAACTCAGCAAGACTTCGTTCCTGATCCGACTCCTGCTTTCCTGCTGCGACCCTGCGACCCTGCGACCACCAACCAGCCGACCATTGTCCCTGCTGCGACCACCAACCGGCCGACCACCGCGTCCACCGTGTCCACCGCCACCACCGTGTCCACCGCCACCACCGTGTCCACCGCCACCACCGTGTCCACCGCCGCCGTCCAGTTCGATTCATCGGAGGAATCAACAGAGCACTAATCAAGGTGAATAATCGTGTTTGGGTTTGAGTTAATAGTTATCCACATTCAGCCTTGCTATAGGGTCGGAGGGCCGCGGGTCTTTATGTATTTCATACGCCAATGGTCCAGAGTCCTACAGTTTCCTATTTTCCTCTATAAAAATCATATAGTTTCTGTTCGGAATTAAACAGTTGAAATTTTCTTGGGCGAGATGTTGAAAGAGCAGCTCAGTGTAGAGATCTCATGATTTGAGTGGACTGTTTCATGCTCAGCTTGAGTGAAACATGTAGTTTTCATACGGTCTATGCTTTTAATGGATTGCTTGAAGAATTGCTGTACATGATGCTACTTGGACAGTCTTTATCCAATTTTATAAATTGAAATTCTGTTCCTATGATACTGATCCCAATTTTTCAGGTTTAAATATGAACAACATGAGGTTATTGAGTATCATTGGTAATAAAGAAGCAATTGGGGCATTAGGTCGGAGGACATTTTCTGCTGGGGCGAAAAAGAAGGGGTCTAAAGGTGGAGGTCCAAGTGATGGACCAAAAGCTTCAAGTCTCAGCAAAGAGGTCAAATCAACAACTGTTGTTGGTGCCAATATCTTGAAGGAGGGATCAGACCCGAAGATCCTATCTGATTCTGAGTACCCCGATTGGCTGTGGCATCTTCTTGACAAACGTCCAGCTCTGAGTGAGTTAAGAAGGAAGGATATTGAAACACTCCCTTATGAAGACCTGAAAAGGTTTGTGAAACTGGATAATCGAGCCAGGATCAGAGAGAACAACTCTAACAAGGCGAAGAATTAGAATCATGGAGAGTCAATTGTCATACCTTACAACTTTTGAGATAAAACTCGAGAAAAGGCAGGTATGATGCTTACTTGTTCTTTTCTGTTGGGTTATTTTTATTGGTTTCTTGTCTTCCTTCAATGTCATAATGTAGAACAATGTCCAGATCAGTTGATACAATGTCATAAGTACCATGCTTGGTTGTTTTACGTAATTCTAGTTGGCATTCTTTCTCCAGTTTTGGAGTAACATTGCATTGTGTATGGTGAACAATTGGCTCAAAGGGGCTTTAGTATAGGGTGCTATTCCAGGATACTATATTAAACATGCACAATAAAAGATGTGCCACTTAAATCTTCTCTCTGAATTCTAATTGATGGGAAAAAGGAACACATCCTGCCTACTGTATCCGTTTATAGAATTGGTGGTATCGTAAACGTTAGATCATAATCACCACTGTCATTCTTGAAAAAGTGAAAGAAGCTTTCTTCCCATGACCCGAAGTATACATTGACTTTCCTCTGTTGTAAAAGAAGAGGCATCAATCTGTTTTTCTTTGTTCCACAAAATCCATTTGCCTTAAATTGTTATGCCCTTGCAACTAAGCAAGGGAACTGTGTCACAATTTCAAAACTCAGACCTTGCAGATACAGATGGAGTACCGTCAGTGTCATATCAGCAAAAACCATCAATTCCTGATGAATTTGCTTTCTTCTGCAACTCATCTTAGGTCATCTAACCCTAAATCGTAAAGATGGGTCATATCTAACCTGCAAAAATTCATCGACTCCCAATTTAGACTAGAAGGTTTATCCGATGATGAAACTTGATATTAGTGGACCATTTCTGCTAGGCTTTTGGGTAGTCTAAGCTAATTTCACCATTCTTAATCCTTGCAACCAAGTCATATGTTCATACTTCATACACAAAGTAAAACCTTCTGCAATTTCTTATATACTGATGGTTTGTTCATCCTATTTCCAATTGCTGGTTAGCTGATGTATGTGGTGATAATTTAGTTACTCCGGGTGAATATCTTATCAATGATGATGTTCATTAACTTTAGAAATAGTCGAAACTATAGAAAGGGTTCTGTGTTATTAACATGAAAATAACTGTCTCAGTTACCTTCAGTTTAAGGTTGGAACTGTATAGGCCCTATGTTAGTCCTTGGATGAACAATCAGGAACTAAGTTTTTGACTCCTGGACTTTCTCCTTCTTTTTACGGCATTGGATCCTTACTGTGTCGCCTTTGATTTTATCTTGAGGAAGTTTTATCCTTTCATATTTACACACTATCCATTATATGCACCAGGAATTCACTAAGCAATCTTTCTTGTCATTTATATGTAACTTTAGCCAGTGGCCAATATCAAAAGTCCAATGATTTTCCATACCGGACCAACTTTTGTTGCAAGGATAAAGTAGAACCACTGTGGTAACTCTATCTTGGGGGTCCTTTGTAGATCCCTTAGCTAGACATAAATAGTCGGTTTGATTGTGTCTGCACATTTGATCATAGATGTTCTGTTCATTGTCATAAAGATGTTCAGATATTGCTTAAGATTATGAATCTAACGAATGTTTTCAGATTAGATAATACTTGCAACTCATTGACTGAATGAGAATTGAGAATCTTCTGCTGCTTATTTTGCTTCTGGAAAATATAATACTTCCCTGTCAGACTTGGTCAAGTTAACATGGTTTACTGGAGTTTAGTATGTGGTGGTTTATTTCAAAACCTGTGTTTAAAGTTCACTAATTGTGGTTAGCAACTGTTAGTTTCATTTCAAATGCTGGGTCCTTAATCCTAATCTTCTTCACTAGTGTCTATTGAATGAAAGTGGACTGAATTGGAGGGATGGGTCCAAGATGTTATTTGTTGGACAGCAATTAGTCAGATCTGATGCTAGATTAGAAGTACTGACCATATGAATGAATGAATACATTCATTCATTGTTTCAGCATTTTTCATTAACTGATCCATGTGTAGCTTTCAAGCCAATATTTGGAATGGTTGAGTCGTCAATTCTCTTCCGGATCAGTGCAATGCCATAGAGCCACGCCTTCCCAATAGTTGTTGCTAGTTTACTTTTTTTAGTTGCCACTAGGTGAGGCAATTGAATTGAGCTGTACAAATTATCAACTCATGCATGAATGGTAGCTGCCTGCCTGCCTCTGCAAGTGGGGAAAAGAGTCCTCTGTTTCTAATTTGCATCTAACCAAGAAGCCATGAAAGTGGTGAGCATTAGGGAGGAGGGGACAAGAACTTGACAACTTCACATGCATTTTCTGTTGAGTTCACTAATATGGTTGTTGCTGAATTATGGTGATTGATTGATGTTCAGAAAAGGGAGAAATCCATTCACAATTTTCTATCATTGTCCTACTTTGCCAACTTTTTAGTTAAATTACTGCATAACAAAGCAAATCTTCTCCCTACCCTACCCACATGGCCTACTTTTTTAGGAGAATTGTGCATTCTTCTTCTTCATCGGTGGTGGGTGGTAGTGCAGTATCAGAAGAGGGGTCTTCTTGAAAAGAGAGAATAAATATACTAGTGCTGCAGACCTGTCTTATGCAAATGACGATACATACATGATACATGTATTCTTGGTATCGAGTGAGTTCGACGAGTTTGCAACTGAACTGAAATCACGGTGTTATGCTTAATAATTGATTGCGAAAAAAACCTATTTAGTGTCTCAGGTTTACCTCATCTGTCAATTTGGTGTCTCAATATTAAAATGTTATATTCGACTGTCCCATATTTCAATTATGTTGCCATTTGGTGGTGTCTCCGTCAAATTTAGGGGTTAAATTTTACATAACTCGGTCACGTGACAAGCACATGACCGAATAAAATTTAAAATTGTCAAATTAGGTCCGACCAGAATTAGGTGGATGGTCGGAATCATAGGTGGGTGGTTCGGAATCGGAGGTAGGTGGCTAAAATCAAACAAGTGGCCTTGCAAAAAAAAATAAGGGGCAAAATTGTTTTTTCATCTCAATCCGTCAAAGTTAACACCAAAATTGGACGAAAAACCAAATAACAATAAAATTGAAACATGAGACAGAAAATATTATCAATTTAATCTTAAGATACCAAACTGACACATGAGGTAAACCTGATACACTAAATAAGTTCTTTTCTCTAATTGATAATGTAAATATCCTCAATTTAAGATAGTTTTATTGGTAAACCACTAATTGCTTTTTACAAATCACAATTAATTCCAACTTTATTCTAGTATGTAGGGATTGAAATCTTTTTAAGTATTTGAGAAAATACAATTTGAAAAATTGGTACTTAATTTTTGTGTGGCTTTCAGGTATTGCAACATCAGTTTCTTCGTTCACGATGGATAGAAAGTGATTATATGTTTGACATGTTATCAGTAATGACACTTCAAAAGACAAAAATACCATTGTCTTCCTCCAACGACTCATCCTCCTTCGACTTCTCTAACTTCGACTCCTATTTGAATCCTCCGACGACTACTCCGATGATATCTCATTTTCTCATCCTCCTCCCTCGATAACTTCTCTTATCCCTCCTCTTCCGACTCCTCAACAAATCCTCTCCTGGCCAATCCAGAGTCGTTAGAGGAGGAGGAGGATGAGGATGACGAATGAATTGGCAGTGCAACACTTTGAAATCCATAAGTATATGAAAGTCACAACATTTTATCGGATACCAATTTTTTAAATCATAGGTTTAAGATTTCATTCCAAACTTCCAATGACTTCTCCTTCTTCTTCCTCCCTCTCCTCCGACAATTCCTCTCCTCCCTCTTTTTCGACCACTCAATAGGTGGATGATGAGTAGATGACGAGGATGAGGATGGGGGATGATTCGAATGAGGATGAATGATCGTTGAAGGATGAGAGGAAGTCAAAAATCGTTGGAGGATGAACGGTCGTTGGAGGATGAGGATACGAATGAAGAATTGGAGTAGTCGCTGCTATAGGATGAAGAATAAGACAAAGTATTTTTTTTGTTTTAGTGTCATAACTGATCATATGATCACTATCTATCCATTTGGACTGAGTAAATGACACTGCGATACTTTAGAATTGTGAGATACCTGAAAGTCACAATTTGTTTTTTCAGGTACGTACCAACTTTTTAAATTGTGTTTTCTAAGGCATTTCGAAATTTAAATCCCTAGGTTATATTGCTTATTTAAAAAAAATGCATAAATTCATGCCAATTTTTTTAATTAAAATGAAGAATTATTTTTTAAAAGGAAAAATCTAATTTTTAGTTTTTATATTTATAAAAATAATTTTCATTTGTAAAAATATATATCATATTTGTTGATATAAACTATATTTCGATGTTTACTTTATATATTTTGTTAATTCAAGAATAAAAATTAATAAAATTTAAATAGTAACTTTTTAATGACAAATTTAAAAGGCAACTTAATAAACCGTTTTATAATCCAATGAAAGTAACTAATATTTCAAAGCTAGAGTTTTCTTAATTTATCACAGTAATATGCAGCAAATATAATCATGGATGTATCTTGAAGATTGCGAAACTTATGTAAAAGTACACTAAAGTTATATAATACAAAATAGTTTCCAAGTAAACAAGTACTTAAAATAATTGTTTTCCTAGAATAAATAATTATTAATAAGAAAGTACTTAAAGGGAGTTCTTGAGATATAGTTGGAAATTTTCACCAAAATAACAGTATTAAAACTAGCACAATCTGAGAATCAGATTAACAGCAAGGGGTGGACCGGGTATCAGACCGGGATGCTACCCCGACTCTATACTAGACTAATCTGATCTTATCCGATTGGTTTTTTGTTTTTATATTTTTAAATACTTTCAAGGTTTATGTATTTTAGGCTTTTTTTTTTCTTCTTTCTAAAAGCCTAATATAATGGGTGAACAATTAGGTCGGGTGAACAAGTGCTAAAACTGAACGACAGTTTGACAAAGTGAACCCTGAATTTAAATAGTTTTAGGGTTTAACTTTTTTTCTCTCCTAAATTCCTATTAGAAATGGTGAATTGTTTCGCAGGTTTAACCGTTTGCCAAAGTTAAAATTATCTTGGTCGACCTAGTTGTACATCCAATTTTAGCTCTATAGGGTTTATGGTGCCTAAATGTTAACATAAATTCTTAAATGATTTAAATCCAAAATGAGAAAACAAAAAAAAAACCGAACCAAAATGCCCAGATCCAGCACAAAGTCGGGGTTAACATCACTGTTCGTTTCCTGGTACAGTCGTTGTAGATAATCTGATCCTATTGTGTGCTGATTTTCAATTGTTTTCCTAGAGTAAATTATTTTCGTATTTGGTTGTTTTTTTTCCAATAAAGTCAAATATATTTATACAGACTTTATAAAAGTCAAGGCGGAATAAACTCCCTATCCCTAATAAGTAAAAATAAAATAGAGGGCAGGGGTGTTAAAACCTAATTCCTAAGACACGACTCACGATCTCTTTCTAGCCTGGTCCGCGTTCTAGTTAGCACATCAGTGATCAGTTAGCTTTCATCGGGACGAAAGACCAGCTCACTAAATATATGCGCTCCACCTGCTTACGAATGTTATTGACTTGAGTCGCTATTCGCCAATTCACTCGTTCACAGGAGTTTTTGACCGATATAAGCCTTCATGGACAACCAAATACAAATATAGACTGCATAAAAAAAAATATTACAAATCTGAGGCAAACCGAGATTTCACATATCGGTTTGGATTTTTTCATCCAAACCGAGATGTGAAATCTCAGTTAGGATTTTTTTTGTTTTTTTTTAGGGTTTAGGGCACTAAAAAACCCTTAAAAAAAAAAAATCCTAACCGAGATTTCACATCTCGGTTTGGATGAAAAAATCCAAACCGAGATGTGAAATCTCGGTTTGCCTCAGATTTGTAATTATTTTTTCATGCAGTCTATATTTGTATTTGGTTGTCCATGAAAGCTTATATCGGTCAAAAACTCCGTTCACAGTCGCATAATACGATCCAATCTCCTCCTTAGAATCAGATTCAATAATGACATGCTGCCACCCCAGAGTAATCACAAGTTTCAACACTTTTCGCAAAACAATAACAGACTTGCAAAAACCACCAACAATGTTTCCATCGTTCGTTCCTTATATATATATATTTTTAAATTCTTTACATTTTTTGGAAATTTTTTCCTTTTATATTAATATTAATAAGAGGAGGGTAAAATTATTATTTTATGAACATTAGGCATCATCGTTTGATTAAAAAAAAAAACAAAATATTTACTATACCAATGAATTATATGAACCAAACATACTTGATCATGAGACCTTTTTTTTCTCCTAATCTCAATGATGATTTGATAGTCCTATTTGGTACACATCGGTATCAATTGATTTGTAAAAAGAAGACGCAATCTAAAGAAGTATAATACTATTTTATTATAGGATGAAATCAGATGTTTTAAAATTTAAAATTAATTTTAGATTTTTATTATTATTATTAGAAATGGGTATTATTATGTTATGCGGTAATTCTAAATTTTAAAACAATAACAAATTCATATAATTAAATATATATATATATATATTATAATTTTAATATTTATAAATAACTATTTAATTTCTTTATTTTACTATAATAACTACTTTCAAATATCATAATCGATTTTTTTTTTGGTAGTATTCTAATTCAAGTATGAGTTTTTTTTATGTAAAAATATAGATAAAAAATATCCGAATTAAAAGGAAAAATTTATATCTTCTTTTAAAACAAATTTCTACTTAAAACGCGAACTAATAATGATATTATTATTAATTTAAAATAAAAGTAGATTCACGTTCATAGTCACTAAACGGCTATTTTTAACGTGGATGCAATTATACATATCACTAGCAAGTCGGCCCGCGCTTTGCGCGGTATATATCGTATTTTATTTATTATTTATTATTTTTTTTTATAATACATCATTTACAAAACAATTTAAATTCATGAAACAAAAAAATAGTTATATATTTGGTATATTCACTAAATATATATAACGTAATTATTTATTCATTTAATTATATTTAAATTCTATTTCATACAAATTGTTAATATTTGTATCTAATCTTATTATTTTTAACATACTTTTTTATTTTCATTTCTTTTAATTTTTTTCCAAATATTTTATGTTGAAATTGTAACTGTGTAATATTAGGATGCAAATTGACTAATCTGTAAAAAAACAAAAACTGAAACTGAATAAGAGTTTTGACAACAAAAAAAAAAAAGAATGAGAGTGGTCGATTAAAAAATAGTTAAACCATGTAAACTCAAATTGTACTAATTTTTTATTTTATTTTTTATATTAAATATTTATATATATATCTATATCTAAATATTATTTTAATATGGTATAATAGTAAAAAATTAAACATAAGCGATTTTCTTAGCAGATTATTAATTAACATTGTTACAAAATAAATATTGTAGCTACCATCAAAACCGAATAAGGAGCTTATGATGAATTTTACCACGTCCACATAGGCACAACGTGATGTCACATATGTAAATGTAAATTATAAATTAGGTGGATCGATGGATTTGTATAATTTTTAAATTTGATTATTCTTTATCATTTAGAGGTTTTAACTCAAAATGTGTTATTTGTAGATAAACGGTATTTCATAGGTACTATTAATATTTGTATCGTTGTTATTATTAACATATTTATTATATGTGTTATAATTTTTTTTATTTTTCTCGTATGTTAGTGCAATTTGTTAAATACTTTTTTTATGGTGCAATTGCAACTTTCTAATATGAGGAGACAAATTGACTAACATGTAAATGAAATATAATTTTAAAGTGAATAAGAAGTTTGGCAAAAAAAAAAAAGGATGAGAGTGATAAAAAGAATAGCTAAACAAATATGTAAATTCAAATTATATTATATTATATTTTTATATTAAATATGTATATATTTATCCAAATTAAGATGACAGTACAAAATGAAACATATATGTAGATTTTATTTTATTTTTGTATTTGAGTGTATATTATTTCATTTTACTATGTAACATGCTAATAAAAATGTAACTCCCATCAAGATTGTATAAGGAGCTTTTGATGAATTTTAGCATGTCCACATAGGCACAAAAGTGATGTCACTTGTGTAATTGTAACTCATGAAGTAGGTGGACCAATAGGTTTGTAGAATTATTTTCAATTTGATTACTTGTCAAAATTGTATGAGTTTCATTGAGATTATATTATATATAGATTATATTGATTCAAAAATAAAATCATTAACTCTCCAAAAAAAATTGGCCAAACTAACTCTCACTCTCCTAATTAAGTTCTAACAATCATTGCTTGTTGCCATCATCGTTATTAAGTGTGCATAAATTGTGTATTATATGTCCATAATTGTAACTATTAATATTTTTTTTTTTTGCCAATAATTGTAACTATTAATTAGTTAAGGCAAATTGTGTATTATATGTCCATAATTGTAACTATTAATATTTTTTTTTTGCCAATAATTGTAACTATTAATTAGTTAAGGCAAAAGCTCAACATTTTGTCCGACGCACTTTCATGGTCATCTTCATCCTTACCACGCCTTAGAATTACTCCGCACACCGGCTTTTTCTTTTACTTTCTGGTTTCCCTTTGGTAGAGCCATGATTGCTGTTTCCTCTTCCATATCTCCAGTTGATTCTCTTTGTTCAATATAACCGTCAGTACCGTCTCAATTGGTTGGTTGCGGCAGTTAGCTCTCATCTGCTTAAATTATTGGTGGAGATTCTCTTTTGCTGTTACCTTCGGTGAGCCCTCTTCCTCTGAATTTCTATCATTTTCCCGGGGAATTAACTGTCACGTGTATTCTTTAGTTAGATAGATATACCTCTTTCATGGCCACCAACATTAAGCTTCAACTCCCGTACTTTCACCATTTAGATTGTTGGTTGAAAAGTTTGATGAGTTTCTGTTCTCTGAAGCAATCGCAACTTTTCGTAGAATTGTTTCATTGAGGTGATCATCTGTGGCGTATTTTTATAATTTCAGATTCTGGGTTGGGAAGTTTATTGAAATTTAGTGGAAAATTTCGGGTATTTACAGCATGCACAGCAATTGTTTGTAGAATTGCTTCACTTAGCTAATCTTTTAGTTATATAGTAAAGATCATGTCGTGCAACTAAATTTGTACTTGTGATATTGTTTTTTGAGCAGAAGTTCAGGGATCTCTGCTGTTCATACTGTTTGTCATCTTCTCGATGGCTCCAATATACTTCCCTCTAAGATGGGAGAGCACAGGGGACCAATGGTGGTATGCATCCCCAATAGACTGGGCTGCAGCCAATGGCCATTACGATTTGGTCAGGGAGCTGCTCAGATTAGACAACAACCACCTCATCAAGCTTACATCTCTTCGTCGGATTCGGCGGCTGGAGTCCGTCTGGGATGACAATGCTCATTTCCATGATGTTGCCAAGCTTCGGTCTCAGGTAGCTCGAAAGCTACTTGTGGAGTGTGAATCCACCACAAAGGGGAAAAACTCCCTCATCGGAGCTGGATATGGCGGATGGCTCATATACACAGCTGCCTCAGCTGGGGACTTGGGCTTTGTCCAAGAATTGCTGGAGCGGGACCCACTGCTTGTTTTCGGGGAAGGAGAATTCGGGGTCACTGATATTTTATATGCTGCTGCGCAGAGCAAGAATTGTGAGGTTTTTAGGGTTCTTTATGATTTTGCAGTGTCACCCAAGTTTAGTACCAAGGGTGGAGAGGTGGAGGAACATATAGGGGAATTTCCGCCTCTGTACACATCAGAGATGATGAACAGAGCTGTTCACGCTGCTGCTAGAGGTGGAAATCTAGTGGTTTTAAAGGAGCTGCTCGGTGATTGCTCCGATGTGTTAGCTTACCGAGATGTTCATGGCTCGACCATTTTACATGCAGCTGCTGGCAAAGGACAAGTTGAGGTGAGACTCCAGTTTGTATGATATTTTCACCGTTGAAAACTTCTTAATTTAAAGGAAAATGTCAGATTTCGTTGCACAGCAATATATATACAATAATACAACTTAGTAGATCTCTATATGACCCTTCTATAAATTATCAAGTAGTAAGCTTTTGATTCGAATACTGATGCAAAGAGTTGCAAAATAATCTGATTATTATATGATCTTTACAGTGCTAGATTTCAAACTGCCACTTAGGTTCTTGGGATGATCATCATATCGATCCAATGGAGAAGTTACTGCTTACTGTATTGATATTCACAGTAGATTTTCTTTTGCAGATAGACGATTACCGAAATGCAAGTTTATATGTTTTAATGGTAGAATGATTGTTAGCTGTAGTATGTAATGATAGCTTTATCTAAGTAACTTCATCTCCTAGCATTTTTGTTAAGGTGGGCAAGATAAATTCTCTGGGTAAAGTGGTTATAATATAATGTGTTGATGATAATGCAGGTGGTGAAGTATCTGACAGAAACCTATGACCTTGCTGACACAACAGACCACCAAGGCAATACGGCACTGAACCTCGCGGCCTTTAAGGGCCAACCATCCACCGTCCAATCTCTCCTCGCCGCTTCTCCTTCCTCGGTCTCTATTCGAAACAATGCAGGAGAAACTTTTCTGCACATGGCAGTCTCTGGCTTCCAGACTCCAGGGTTCAGAAGATTGGACAGACAGATGGAGTTGATCAAGCAGCTGATCGATAGCGACGCCCTAATTGTTCAAGACATCATCAATGTTAAGAACAAGGACGGAAGAACCGCCCTCCATGAGGCCATCATTGGAAACCTTCACTCCGAGCTCGTGGAGCTTCTGATGACCGTAAGAACGATCGACGTGAACGTCAAAGACGAAGATGGCATGACCCCTCTTGATTTTCTAAGGCTGAAGCCAAAATCCGCCTCGTCAGACATTCTGATCCGACATCTGGTTTCGGTTGGTGGGATGTTCGGGTCGACGAGAAAAGCCATAGCTTCGCAGTTGAAGATGCAGGGCTGTGGGACCAGTCCGGGGACATCGTTCAGGGTTGCGGACAGCGAGATTCTGTCGTGTACAGGAATTGAGATTGCTGCTGTTGAAATCGATCTCGTTGGGACAGCCTCATCCTCGTTCGACTCGACGAACGAGAATATTAATCCGATTCCGAAGCAGAAACCTCCTGGTTCTGTCAACTATGCAGCAGCCCAGCAGATCAAGAAGGTCCTCCATTGGCCAAAATCCGACAAAAACACCCGGAAGAAATCTCCGGTGCCACTCAGGGAGAGATTCTCGAAGGTTCTGAGGCATAAGCGGACGCTGTCGGTTAGAAGCAACATATCGAGCCCTTCCAATAGGAAGAAGCTGGCAGTGGGAATCAGCCGAGGGGTGATGCCTCATTTGAGTGTTGCGCGTAGAAAGACAGCATCGAGCTCATTTTCACGGATGTCGATATGGTCGCCTTGTTCGGTGGATAAGCAGAAGGGAGTATCAATATTATTGGATGAGACATTGAATGAGAAACAAGGGTCTTCTTCTATTGGGAAGAGAGTGAGGAGTGGGGGGTATTTGTGCTTTGGTGGGTCGAGTATTGCGGTGAAGAAGACAGTAGTGTGAGGTGCCTTGTTGCTTCAGTAGCTTGAGAGAGATGTGAGTTGCTGCGTAGTAGTGTGTGAACTGAAGCTTTCCTTTCCTTCTAATATGTGTTGTGTAGGCTGCACCCAGTATCTTAACGGAAATGATCTAAGATCCGACAGTAGCGTTCCGAAAAATTCCGAACGTGAGAGGGTGGGAATTTACCCCAAAAAGTTGACATATGTACGTTTCCTGCCATTCCCTCCCAATCGGACTGTGTCGGAACACCACAGTCGGGTCGGATTATGTATCACCGCTCGTATCTTAATTCTATCATAAATTATCTTTCCTTGGACGAAATGTGTTGTTGGGACAAACTAGTCAAACCGAGTCCGCATTTATAAGGCCGAACCAAAAGTTAAAAATCTCACCGGAAACACCAACTTGGGGAGGAGGATTTTACTGCCGGAGACACCAGATTTTTAACGAAAGTATTTCTGTAAAAAAACAATAATTTAATTATGACCAATACTTTAGTTATGACCAACACTTTAATCTTTAAGAGAGATTCTAAGACCACTCGCAAGAAACTAAAAAAATAAAGGGTTAAAGGTCCTTTTGGTACCTCATGTTTGCAAAAATTACACTGTTCATACCACTAGTATTTTTTCGTACCGAATTGGTACCATATGTTTCCAAACCTTACTGTTTTGGTACCTCCGTTAGGGTTCCGTAAAAAATGGCCGTTAAATGGCATGTGCCATGCACGTGACCAGCCCAAAACTTTCAATTTTGTTACAATTTAGTCCATCTAATACATCCCTAACTTTTATTTTGTTCAATTTAGTCCCAAAACTTCAAAATCAAACCATTTCCCCAAATTGACTTAGCCGGACCTAGCCATGGGCTAGGTCCGACCCTGGGTCGGGGTCACCGGACCCAGGGGACCCTGACCCAGGGTCGGACCTAGCCCTAAGCTAGGTCCGGCTAGGTCAATTGGACCTAACCCCAATTTAACTCAATTGGGGCTAGGTCCCAATTGACCTAGCCTAGGGCTAGGTCCGACCCTGGGTCATGGTCGCCGGGTACGACATGGAAATTTACCTCAGCCACAAGAAGGGTCTCATTAATTTCAGCAAAAAAAAAAAAAAAAGAAGGGTCTCATTACTGCCCAAGGCACATGCAGCACTAAGTGCCTGGATAATATCTTCAAATTTCCCATTCTTGGGCACGGTAACCGTGTAAGGTAACGGCTTAGCACTTCCATTAGCAATACTACTCAGAGTCATTGTCCTTGTTGTTGTTGAAGGTAGAGGCAGCGACAAATACCAAAATGGATCAAAAGTAAACGACACATTCTTACATATTGGATAGACTAGTGTTGATTTATATTGAACCTGCAAGATAAAGTAACAACATGCTCCAATTGATTAAAACTAGTACTCATTGTTAGCTAGGCACTGTAAGGAACTGTTCATACAGCAAATATTTCCAACGTTCTGCAATCCTGCCAGTCCCAAATATCCAGCTTCTCTGCAGCTTTGGAAAACGAAAATAGACTGAGACTTCCCATTGCATGAACTACCATTATAGTTCTGCAACCCTTTCTCATCTTTTTTCCCTTCTATGTATTTTGTTGAATCTGACAGACCACAAATTTGCAATTCCAGTGGAACCTATACGAAAGGATAGCATGGAACGATGATAGACATCCGACATGTCATCTTCGGCAGCAGAGAAACTCCTACTTTCCTTGACAGAAATTTTAGCCTCGCTGTGCCTGAGAGTAGAGGACACAGAAACAGTAAACAGAAATCTTCATGTATTTGCAGCAAGGGACCTTGAATTGCCTAGAGCAGAACCCACCATTTCAGCGCTTGTACCCACTTTTCACCAGAAACCAATGCAAAGTCCCTCCCAAACACACCCACTTCACCATTCTCACCATCCAGATCCTCCTCTCTTCTCAAATTGAACGCGACATCTGAATTGAAAATATTATTAACTAACTTCATAGGACGATGTCGGTGACCCATCATACATAACCCCTTTCTTCACATTTGAACCAGCCGATGTCTAGTCATGTGAACCAAATTCATCAGCTCAGAGGGCAGAATCTCCCAAAAACACCATTGGGGCTAGGTCCCAATTGACATAGCCAGATCTAGCCTAGGGTTAGGTCCGACCCTCGGTCGGGGTCGCCTGGGTCCGGCGACCATGACCCAGGGTCGGACCTAGCCCTAGGCTAAGTCCGGCTAGGTCAATTTGGGAAAATAGTTTGGTTTTGAAGTTTTATGACTAAATTGAACAAAATAAAAGTTAGGGATGTATTAGATGGACTAAATTGTAACAAAATTGAAAGTTTTGGGCTGGTCATGTGCATGACACATGCCGTTTAACGGCTGTTTTTGACAGAACCCTAACGGAGGTACCAAAACGGTAAGGTTTGGAAACATATGGTACCAATTCGGTACGAAAAAATACTAATGGTATGAACAGTGTAATTTTTGCAAACATGTGGTAACAAAATGACCTTTAACCCAAAAATAAAATAAAATCTCAATGGGCTAGTATCAGAATTTAAAACTGATGCAACGTGAGGGGATAGTGAGACAAAAACTTGTTGATTTAAGGAGAATACCGAGACTTTGATGGATAGAGGCGCAAGAATTCGTTGATTCAGAAGAATATCGAAGAATTGACGCAGGGTTGAGGAAAACCTCGATTTTTTCATATATAATTCAACTGAATGTAAACAACGGCTAAACATATCTTAAATACTGAAAACAAAAACCCTAGACGTAGGTCAAAATCCGAAGTTGTAAACAGACACTAACAAAACCGATAAATTACAAAAAAACTCGAATAAACATAAAACTGCAATTTTGACTCTTTAAACTAAGGAATTTGGCCAAAAAATGTCAAACCCTATAATAACTATAGGTCTTGCTCATATCGCCGTTTCCGCATGAAATAATGTACTCGCACGCCAAAATCCGATAATTCAAGATCTCCCACATCATTCTCTCCGGGGAAGAGAAGATTTGCCATCAAATCTTGCGCAATGAACGCCAATAATAGGAAGCAGGAATAAGAACACTCTCAACCACCACATCATAAAAAATTTCACGCGAGGTGTTCGAGTGTGGTCTGGGTGCCGACATTGGGGTCGATTTACCTTGTGGCTTGTACGCGAAATCGCAGGTCAAGAGGCCTTCGAAGTCGCTCCTGGCTGTTGGGGAAATGATGAATCTTGTATCTCGGAGGGTGGGGTGATGATCGATCATTGCTGTGACGTCTTCATTTTCAACGTACTCATCATAAATTGGAGGGTTAAGAACACAATAGGGGTCTGAATGTTTGCCCATGTTGCCAAAAGGGGTCTGAATTGAAAAAACGTATTATTAAGGGCCTGAATTTTGAGTTTTGTGTATAAGTGAGGTCTCCGTCTATTTTTTCTGTTAAAAGTGACGGAAAATGGTCACGTGCCAAACATGTGACCGAAAATAATTTGAAAACCCGAAAATGCCCTTTGACCAGAGTGTGTCCTCACATATTTGACCTAAAAAGACGAAAATACCCTTTAAGCCACCACCACCCGGCGACCACCACTCCGGCCACCACCACCCCTCCGGCGACCAAAAAAGCTCCGATCGGAGCCGAAAAGCTCCGATCGGAGCCGAAAAGCTCCGACCGGAGCCAAAAAGCTCCGATCGGAGCTCTCCAAAGCTCCGACCGGAGCCAAAAAGCTCCGATCGGAGCTCTCCAAAGCTCCGACCGGAGCTTCAGAGCTCCGATCGGAGCTCTCCAAAGCTCCGACCGGAGCTTCAGAGCTCCGATCGGAGCTCTGTGGCTCCGATTCGGGGCCACAGAGCTCCAGATCGGAGCTCTGTGGCCCCGAATCGGAGCCACAGAGCTCCGATCGGAGCTCTGGAGCTCCGGTCGGAGCTTTGGAGCTCCGGTCGGAGCTCTGGAGCTCCGGTCGGAGCTTTTTGGCTCCGATCGGAGCTTCGGAACTCCGATCGGAGCATTTTGGGGTCGTCGGAGGGGGTTTTGGTCGCCGGAGTGGTGGTCGCCGGAGTGGTGGTCGTCGGAGCTGTGGTGGTGGTCGGTGGCGGTGGCTGTGGTGGCCTTAGGGCATAATTAGTGTGCAGGGGTATTTTAGACATTTCACATTTCATTAATTAAACTGATAAATTGTATAATAATTGTAAAAGGGTAATTTTGTCATTTCACGTATTTCCGTTATATTTAACAGCAAATTTAGACGGAAACTCGATTATCAACAAAACTCAAAATTCAGACCCTTAATAATACGTTTTTTCAATTCAGACCCCTTTTGGCAACATGGGCAAACATTCAGGCCCCTTTTGTGTTCTTAACCCTAAATTGGATTATCAAGAACAGTCGCAGTCCTAGTACGATTTGGTGCTAGCCAATCAAGAAACTGCATCGTGGAGGATCTTCGGCTCTGATACCAATCTAATGCAGCGTGATGAGGCGGAGGGAATCTAAAACTCGTTGATTCTAGGGGAATGCCGAGAATTTGATTGATAGAGGTGCAAGAACTCGTTGATTCAGAAGAATGCCGATAAATTGATGCAGGATTGAGAAAAATCTCGATTTTTTCGTATATAATTCAGCTGAATGTAAGCAACGGCTAAACATATCTTAAATACTGAAAACAAAAACCCTAGACCTAGGTCAAAATCCGAAAATTGTAAACAGACCCTAACAAAACCGATAAATTACAAAAAAAGACTCGAAGAAACATAAAAATGCAATTTTGACTCTTTAAACGAAATAATTTGGCCCAAAAACGTCAAACCCTAAAGTAACTTTAAGTCTTGCTCAGATCGCCGTTTCCGCATGAAATAATGTACTCACACGCCAAAATCCGATAATTCAAGATCTCCCACATCAAAAACCCTCTCTCCCATATGAGAAATTCTTGTGCAGATTTGGTGTTTAAACCAAACTAATATATACATGACAAGTGTCACACTCTCTTGGTGGTTTTTTCTAAAACCCTAAGAATGAACCCTAGAATGCTGAGGATTAAAGACACTTGTCATATATATATATATTTCATTGGTGTAAACACCAAACTTATACAAGAATTTTCCCTCCCAGACAAAGTAGTTTGAAATAAATGCATAGCACAGATAATTGTCCAAGTCTAATACACTTTATTTTGGTGCAAACTAATTCACTCTTTTTTGGAAATTATTTCTTGGACCGAGTCCACCACCTAAGATATGGACCGAACCAATTACATAGTGACACCTTATAAATAATATGGTAAAGAAGAATGCCATGAAGGAGAGGATTATGTACAATTTTACTAATTTGGATCATACATGATTTTACTAATTTTGCTCTCTCAACATTAATTGTCATGCCAATTATTTGGAAAAAAAGTTATTTTATTTTCTTACATTTAATTTTATGTACTCTCTTCCTTTTTTAAATAAACTAGTTATTAACGCGTGCGTTGCACGCGTATTAATCGTCTAAGTTTTAAATACATAATTTATCTTCAGTTTTCTAATATTTTAACATGTAATTAATACATGGCCAAGTTTAAAGGTTGCGAGAAATGAATCTGTGATCGAAAAGAACGACAAAAAGTAATTTAAAACGGGAAAAATAGAAGAGGATAATTAAGTCAAAAAAATTAACTATTTTTTTAAATTACGATACTAATTTACTGTTATAACTAATAATGATTTGGATTGAACTTGATGTGAGTTATTAACGACAAAGTTGTATCTAATTTATCAACTTGAGGAGTGAAGAATGTAAGCCCGTAATTAACCACTTAGATTCATCGGTGGAGCAGTTTTACCTATACAAACGTAACTATACACTTTTCATGCAATTTTATATCATAATACCAACAAAAATTGATTTAACGCTAAAGGAAATTTCAATTCAATAAAATCTAAAGTTTATACTTGATTTTATGTCAATTACTTATTTAACTACTAATTAGGTTGTACACAATATGATTTAATTGACAGACTGAAGAACTAAATTAATGATTCGAGACCCTAAATGTTGGACGATGGGTACCAGGTTATCCGTAAAAGATTGAAATTCATGAAACGTGGTTGACACATATTTTAACAATTGATATGATTTGACAAGTGACTGATCTATGTGATACGAAAAAAATCTCAACATGTACTCGAAGTTTGCACGAGTTGAGTACATATCTTACTTTATGGGTGACTCAAATTTATAGGTATATTGTATTAATACGTTAATGATAATTAATGTAAGATGTCAGTTAAGCGACCTTAATAAAAAAGTTAATGCAATTATCTAATGAAATTTTTAGTAATGCTCAAATATTGTACAAACTAAATTATCAATTTTTTAAAACACTAATGTCTAAAGTTTATACTTTAATTCAACTTAACTATTTATTTACTATCAATTAGGAGATACCTAATATGATTGAATTTACAAACGCAAGAACTAAATCGATAGTTCGAGTCAATACGTATTAAACATTGAGTAACATGTTATGTGTAAATTCAAACTTCAAGAACCACGTTTGATCCATATTTGATATATTATATGAGTTAGCAAGTGACTAATTTATTTGATACAAAAATGTCAACAAACGGAACATCCCTAACTCGGTGATATAGTGAATGGAAAAATGCATCTACCTGACATTTGCACCTATTGAATGCATGTTGACAATAATTGATAAGTATATTTGATGGAGAAATTAATAATAACTACGGTGACCTACCAATTAAGCGACCTAAAAAACTAAAAATAACAAAATGTAACTAAATTGTTTTTTTTAGTAATAGTAAAGATAAATAGATGAGTCTCAAAGATAAAAAGACTAAATCGCCAAATTTATAAAAATATGGGAACTAAATATAACACGTATATATATATAATAAAATAAAAATATATGGGAACTAAATATAGTATATATAATAAATTAAAATAAAAATAAAAATATTTCAAAAGGTACCTTTTGGGGGTGAGGACAACTCTCACATTTTATATTGTTATAAAGATAAATGTATATTCTTTTTGATGTTTTTTCTAAAACTCTATTGGACATGGTGAACCCTAGAGGGCAAGTGTAGACTGACAATTCGTGCGAGCCGTGCGGGTTCGTGTCGTGCCAAGTTCGTGCCGTGTTCTAGAGGTCAGCCCAAACACGGCCTACCCGGCCTATCATGAAAAACTGACACTAAAAATCTATAGTAAATTAAATAAAAAAAATTAATATTTAATCGTTTTAGCATTAAAAATTGTGTTATATCGTGTTATCGTGTCGTGCCGTGTTACTAATATCAAATCCAAACCCGTAATTTTCGTGTCGTGTTCGTGTCGGCCCATCGTGCCGAGCCCAAATTGCCAGCCCTAGCAAGTGCCTATTTTTTCTAAGATTCATCTTGCCCTTTACGGTTCACCATATCTAATAGGTTTTTAGAAAAAAAAAATAAAAAATTAATAGGGTTTTTAAAGAGTATTTACTAGTTAGTTATTTGTATTATAAATTTTTTTAATTAGTTAGTTATTTGTATATATAGAGTATGCTTAAATTGATGCGTAAGGTCAATATATGTATTCAATCTGTGAAGTTCTGGTTGTAGACTGGGGTCAGGAATCTCAGCACAGACAAATATGCCAACCTGTTCTACTGAGATAATCTTTGAGTCAGCTCTAAAAATTAAGAGAATGTGAACATGTGGAAGGCCTCTTTTATGGAACTCAATAACATGAGCATGAGCAACAACTCTTCCAAGCACATGTTGTTTGAATAGTTGGTCTTTTAGAGCCTAGAGCTTTGCACGGAATATTCGACAAACGATGTCAGGCCATTCTTTTGCAATTTCCCCTTCACCAAGTTCTTGTTGGATCTCTGGCCAATTAGGATTGCACGTCATAGTTATGAAGAGATCGGGCTTCCCAAAGTGTTGCACTGAGGCCATAGCATTTAGAAATTGACGACGCATATTTCTTGGACCACCTATAAATGAAGGTGGCAAGACGACTCGTTTTCCGATATTACTAGCTTGCTTCTCTCCATGAAGAACACTGTCAACAATTCCTTGGTAGAGGTCTGCTCGTATCCTATCTCGTTCACGTCGTAAGTAGTCTTGCCGGGTTGTCTCCAGTTTGATGTACATGTGAACGATGTACTGTAAAAATAGACGTTTTGCTTTCAAAAGCAAACAACCATCATCTCGTATTCGTATTTGGAGCTTGTAACAATAATATTCACGACATGAAACTCTCTTTTCTGAATCATGGGGCCTTTCTACAAAACCATATGAATTATGTCAGTACAATTGGTGGCGCAGTACGGTTAAATTTATGAAATTAAATTGATACATTAAAGAGATGATGCTTACGTTCACTTTCAGCTTCAATGATGGATTCCGCTGATGGAATTTGTGTTGGTACAGAGCTACTTGAGCTATTTTGACCGGTGGACTCCATTATGTTTAAATGCCACCCATTATCACCGTAAAGAAATAGAAGAGGGTACTATAATGGATCGTAGCAGCCATAATAATGACGTATACGATGTCAGTCCCCAGAGGTGGAATGAATGGTGATTTCGCGGTCAGCCGGTCACTGTAGGCTTGATTATTATTACCTTCAACCCATATAGCAGCAACATCATCTGCAGAAGGACTATTATAGACGCGTTGATCTAGCTGAGGATCACGTAAGATACGGAGGGAGCACGTTTGTAAGGTAGATCCGCTAGTCATCGAAGTACTCGTGCGTAGGGGTTGGCCGATAATATATGCATGATTTTTTTTACAACTTTCTCGCTAAGACTTGGATCATTAAATATACTCATGCGATTATGGAGCTCATTTGAAGTATCATAGAAATACAATTGGAAATAGGTAGGGCCCGTTTTTCACCTGGTAATAGAGCTGGTAAGTTATGGTAAACTTGCCCATGGACTCGGAAGGTGTAGACACCATGTGTTGAAGAAGCAAGATTTCTATCGATGCGGGCACCAAAGGAAGTGAATGAGAAAATACCATTATAATAAGCCCTTATATGTGCATGGAACTCTGCTCCATCGTTGCCTCCATCTTCAAATAATTCTCTAAGAGGTGCAGGAATGGTTGAAGTACGTAATGAGACTTTACCATTGTTGCAATAAAAGGTAGGTGTTTCATACTGGAAGTGTCTTGCCCCCACAATCTTGGCAAGGGGAGGAAACTTTCATGAATAACGACACACCTGCAATAGTAGTTTAAATGTTGTATTAATCATGTTGGAATAGGTTTCACTTATAAAGGTATGGTCAAGTTTGAAGTTGGATTTACTAAGAAATCATAATTAGGCTGGATTTATTATATCTGAAATTAATAATAATTTAACTAATACTCTGTAAAATACAAATAAGAATAGTACATTTGATGAACATGTAAAGTGTATTGATCAAACACATATGATTGGTAGTTCATGGGGGCACATGGTCGGTGGTTCGTCCACGTACATCTGATATATTTTGACAGATCAATCTCTTAAAATGTGAAAATTATATAATATTTGCTGCATATGTTCAATGTATTTATTTATAAGTAATGTCCCACAGTTTCGCAAATAAGTAAGCCTCCCAAAATCTTTCAATGATTATATGTTACTATGAAGTTTGTCTTAAGTGTAGTAATCAATGAATACAAACCTGCAGGAGTAGCTGTTTGTAATGAAGAAGGGATAATAGCTGCGCCAAGTAAGGGGCCATTTTCTCGGCGTCGTTTACGGCGTTCCGAGCATAAGGCATCTGCTTTTCTTTTTTCATTTGAGGTTAATTTGATCCGTCTGTGTCGATCATACAGACGGCGTGACCGTTTATCTGCATTTGTATGTTGAATAACTATTGGAGGATAATAAATGTTTCAAGTAGATAAAGTAATGACATTGAGATGATGAGTAAACATACCAAACGGCATGAAGATTGACGAGAATGATTGTCAAGATATGTATGCTATGATGTAGTTGTACGTTCGGCTGATAAGCACAATTTGTAATGAACTGATCTGTAAAACAGAGCATATAAAGAAGCACAGGTCTAAACATTCGTGGGTAAAATTATTAAAAATCATATAACATATAACTTATGTAAAATATGTAATGGTAATCCTTCATCTGTAATTGTTTGTCATCTAGAGTGATGAATATGATAGAACACGGTAATGTTGAAAAGAAGTCGTATAAGGAATTAGGATGTAAGAGGCACGTTCTTTAAATCCCCAACCCAATTTTAATCGTTACTGTAAACTGGAGCTGCTTGTATGGGCTGCAAGCTTGTTCTTCTCTGTTTGGGTTGTGTGCTGGCCCAGTTCGTTTTTGTATTAGTTTTGTTGTTGGGCTGACTATTTTTGTTTATATGTTTAGCCTGTTTGTTATTGGCCTTATTGGGTTCCTTCTTTATTGGGTTTGTAATGAGATAATGTATATATGTTTTAGTTTAGGGTTGTGGGTGAGACAAGCCAAATGAAGGAACCTTGCTCAATGATCCCACGACATTCTGTTCATCTTCTCTTTTCCTTTCCTCTGCTAGGGTTTGCTTCTTTGGTGCGATTCTTGAGTGTTTGAAGTACTTTCTGAGCAAATTTGTCATGGTATCAGAGCAAGAAGGCAACCTCTTGCCTTCTCTGTTGATCCTGTGAGTTCTGCGCTGTGATTCCTTTCGAGGACGTTTCGTTTCTCCATCTTTCTGGTTTCTGTTCGAAAGAGCTTTTGTTGATCTTCTTCGGTTTTCACGGGGATTCTGGTGCTCGGTTCTTCGTGATTCGCGATCTTATCTTGGCGAGACGTATATCTTCTTCGCCCCCTCGTCTTTCTTTGTGATTCGCGATGACGACCTCCGGTGATAACAAGGAAGAAGATCAGTCAGATTCGAAGAAGGCAATCAATGCAACTGATCTGACCTACAGCGAAGCAATGGCCTTGGTAGACTCCTTCCACCCTCTTTACTTACATGCAAGCGATAATCCTGCTGCTCGTATGACTGCTGTGATTTTGACTGGTGCTGAGAATTATCCTAAATGGAGTCATGCCTTGAAATCTGTTCTGGTTGGGAAAAATAAGTATGGCTTCGTTACTGGTGCTTGTTTGCGTGAAAATTATAGCTCTGTGTATCACGATCTCTGGGACAGATGTAATGCTGTTGTGTTTGGTTGGATAATGAATTCGATCTCTGATGATTTGGCGAGTTCTGTCATGTACTCTGAATATGCTTTGGTGGCTTGGAAGGATTTGAAGCAACAATTTGATAAAGTGAACGGGTCTAGAGTGTATCAATTGCATAGGGAGATAGTCCTTACTCGGCAAGGGCTTGATTCTGTATCCACCTTCTTTTCCAAACTGAAGTTGCCGTGGGGTGAATTTGATGCTGCCTGTTCTTTGCCACATATTGAGCATGATCTTTTCAAAAAACATCTTGAACACAAAGAGCATATGAGACTGTTCCAATTTTTGATGGGGTTAAATGATTCATACTCCTCTATGAGAAGCAATTTGCTTCTCTGGACTCCTTTGCCATTGGTGAATCAGGCATACAATTTTCTTATTCAAGAAGAGAATCAGAAGGGTGTTACTTCTGACATTGCTGGATCTGCTGAGTTGATTTCTAGTAACCTGACTGCTCTTGGTGACAAGCCTAAGGGGTCTCAAACCTTGGAATGCACCTTTTGCAATAAAAAGGGCCACACAATTGAAAGGTGTTATTCCAAAGGTTGTGATTTCTGCAAGAAAAAAGGGCATGTCAGGGACAATTGTTTCAAAATGAGAGACCAAAAGGCCAAAGGGAATTTGGTTAAGGGAAGCTCAGGTTCCAACCTTGGAGGAAATGTGGCTGGAATAAATGTGGGAGTAACTCAGGGGAACATTGTTTTCAGTACTGAGCAGTTCGAGAGGCTTTTGCAGTCTATGGGGAATGCTGGTAAGATTGCTACATCAGCAAGTGCTGCTGCAAACACCACAGATGCTCATGCCAACGGTGCTGGTATATCTTTACTCTCTAATTTTCATAATGATAGAGACTGTTGGATTCTTGATAGTGGTGCCACAGATCATATGTCTTTTAGAAGTGACTGGTTAATTTTAGATAAACTTGCTTCTGGAAATAAAGTTCTTTTACCAAATGGGAATTCTTCTGAAATAAAAGGCATTGGGACTCATTTTTTAACTAAGGATAGAAAATTGCAGCATGTTCTATACGTCCTTTCTTTCAAATATAACTTGATGTCTGTCTCTAAGCTTTCATCTGATATGAACTGCAAAGCAATTTTTTACCCAAATGTTGCCATACTGCAGGACCTCTCAAATGGGAAGGTCTTGGGGATTGGCAATGAGCATTCATGTCTATATTTTTTCAAATCCAAGTTCCTAGCTGCTTTGTCTGCTTCTAATAATGCTGTAGAAAATAAAGCTGTCCTTTGGCACAAACGTTTTGGACATGCACCATTACAAACTTTACAACATATAGGCAGTCTAGACCTTCCTAAAAATAAGTCTGAGTGCATTGATACTTGTATGATTTGTCCCAAAGCAAAAATTACTAGAACTTCTTTTCCCATTTCTACTTCCAGAGCTAGTTCACTTTTTGATTTGGTGCATTGTGAGGTGTGGGGGCCATATCAAAGTCCAACATATGATGAGAAAAGATTTTTTTTTGACTATGGTTGATGACCATAGCAGAGTTACTTGGATACATTTGTTACAATTCAAATCTGATGTCTCTATTGTTCTGAAAAAATTTGTTGCCCTTATTGAAAATCAGTTTTCTAGAACTATTAAATGTTTTCGAACTGATAATGGAGGAGAGTTTTTCAATGATCATATTAAGGATTTCTTTGGTGAGAAAGACATCCTTCATCATAGTAGTTGTCCTCATACACCTCAACAGAATGGGAGAGTAGAACGCAAACATAGACACCTACTTGAAATTGCTAGGGCTCTTAAACTGCAAGCTTTTATACCAAATGCTTTCTGGGGTGAATGTGTTTTGACAGCTTGTTATCTAATCAGTTTGATGCCTACTAAGGTTTTGGAAGGAAAATCACCCCTGGAGATTATGAGTGGTAAAAAACCCGCAGTTAGTCATTTAAAGGTTTTTGGGTGTCTCTGTTTTGCAAAGAAATTTTTGGTGACTGACAAGTTTGCCTCTAGGGCTGTACCTTCAGTTTTTATGGGGTACTCTGAAGTTCAAAAGGGATATAGGCTATATAATTTGGAAAACAAAAGGTTCTTTATAAGCAGAGATGTCAAATTCTACGAGCATATATTCCCTTTTGAAAATCACAAACCTGATCAGATGCCAGTTTTCTTTGATTTTCCTTCACATGATGATTCTACAAATTATACTAATTATGAAACTCCTTTAGAATCTGATGATGTTTTTCCTGTTGAGAGTGAACCTATTTTGGTTGATGAGGATCCAGTTGTTTTACCAACACATGATGAGTCTCATGATTCTGATGTTGAGACATTATATGATGAGCCAATTGCTGGTTCTGATGATAATCATACTCCACATGTTCCTGATACTGTGGTGACTAGACATGGCAGAGCTGTCAAACCACCTATTTGGAGTAAGGATTTTGTTATGGGGAATAGTTCCACCCCTTATCCCATTGATCATTATGTTTCATATGATAGATTATCTCATGATTATCAATGCTATTTGTCATCTTTTTCTGAGATAACTGAACCCAATAGTTATGCTGAAGCTGCTACTAACCCCTTTTGGATCCAAGCTATGAAAGAAGAGATTTATGCTTTGGAAAACAATGGGACTTGGGACCTTGTCCCTCTTCCCCCAGGTAAGGTTGCCATTGGTTGTAGATGGGTTTTTAAACTCAAATACAAGTCTGATGGTACCTTAGAAAGGTACAAAGCTAGGTTGGTTGCTTAGGTTTATAAACAAAAATATGGGATTGATTACTATGAAACTTTCTCACCTGTGGTCAGAATGAACACAGTCAGGGTTATTCTTTCACTTGCCTCTATTTTTAAATGGCCCCTTTATCAAATGGATGTTTATAATGCTTTTTTACAAGGGGATTTGGATGAAGAGGTATATATGACTCTGCCTGAGGGATTTACTGATCAAGGGGGGAAGGTTAATGTGTGTCGATTGCGTAAATCCCTCTATGGTTTGAAGCAGGCTAGCCGACAACGGAATATCAAGCTTAGTGACTCTTTAGTTATGCTGGTTTTAAGAGATCCAAGCTTGATTATTCATTGTTCAGTAAGCAAATTGGGGATCAGATTGTTATCTTGTTAGTCTATGTGGATGATTTATTGATCAGTGGAAACAGTTTTGAGCTAATATCAGAATTGAAGAATGTTTTGCAATCTAGTTTCAGGATGAAAGATCTTGGAAAGCTCAGATATTTTTTGGGGATTGAGCTAGCCAGGAATGATACTGGGATTGTAATGAGCCAAAGGAAGTATTCCTTGGAGCTCATTTCTTCAGTAGGTTTGTCAGGTGGTAAGTCTGTGAGAACTCCTATGGAGGCTAATGTTAAACTTACCAGCCAATCTTATGATGATCATTTGAATTTGAACAAGCATGATGCTAGCCTAGATGATGTGCTGTCTTATAGAAGGCTGATAGGCAAATTGCTATATTTGACTATTACTAGACCTGATATTTCTTATGCTGTTAGACACCTTAGTCAGTATATGCAGGCACCTAAGAAATCCCACTGGGATGCAGCTATAAGAGTGGTTAGGTATGTGAAGAGGGAACCAGGTAAAGGTATTTTCCTGAGTTTAGGTTCTAGTACTACTCTTTCTGGTTTTTGTGACTCAGATTGGGGAGGATGTATAGAGACTAGAAAATCTGTGTCTGGTTATTGTGTTTTCATAGGGAACTCTCTAGTGTCCTGGAAGGTGAAGAAACAGTCAATTGTTTCAACATCCTCAGCTGAAGCTGAGTATAGGAGTATTAGAGAGTTGCTTAAGGAAGTTATTTGGCTTCGTAGTCTTGTGAGTGAATTGGGTTTTGATCAGAAGGAGGCAACTGTATTGCACTGTGATAACAATGCTGCAATACAGATTGCAACCAACCCAGTTTTCCACGAGAGAACGAAGCATATTGAGATTGACTGTCATATTATCCGGGAAAAATTGTTGGAAGGAGTTATCAGTTTTGATCATGTTAAAACTAATGAGCAAATTGCAGATATTTTTACTAAGGCATTAGGCAGAGAGCAGCTCAAACACTTGTCTGGAAAGCTTGGTTTGAAGAACTTGTTTCAGTGTAAGGGGGAGTCCTTTACAGGTGAAGAAGATCAAGCTTGAGGGGGAGTGTAAACTGGAGCTGCTTGTATGGGCTGCAAGCTTGTTCTTCTCTGTTTGGGTTGTGTGCTGGCCCAATTCGTTTTTGTATTAGTTTTGTTGTTGGGCTGACTATTTTTGTTTATATGTTCAGCCTATTTGTTATTGGCCTTATTGGGTTCCTTCTTTATTGGGTTTGTAATGAGATATTGTATATATGTTTTAGTTTAGGCTTGTGGGTGAGACAAGCCAAATGAAGGAACCTTGCTCTATGATCCCACGACATTCTGTTCATCTTCTCTTTTCCTTTCCTCTGCTAGGGTTTACTTCTTTGGTGCGATTGTTGAGTGTTTGAAGTACTTTCTGAGCAAATTTGTCAGTTACATCATAATAATGAAAGGGGGATTATTGAGAGGGAAGGCATAATAAAAGGCAGACTTTTGTATGTATGAATTTGGTGATGTTTTCTAATTCAGGACGTTCATCGAACACTGTGTGCGTAGGAAATTTTTAACGATTTAGTGAACTCTGACTTCCTGTACAACAAATTAAATTATACAGAGGTAAAAGATGGCATTGTTGAAGGGATAGTGTAAAACTACAGAAGAGGACAGGAATTAGTACATGTGAAGTTGTACGAGCCAGGTAAGTCGGTACGTACAGATTAGCGGGTCGTCAGAAGTAGTTTCCAGCGAGTGATAGTAGGAAGGATGGGCTGATGGGTAATGGACCGGTGGGCAGACGTGGGTAGCAGTGGCGGGAGTTTGAGCCGAAATGCTGGTCGGGGGGGAATTTCTGCGGCGCTGTTGATGAAAACTGTTGGTAGGTACCGGATGTGGAAACGCTGGAGTATGGTGTATCACCGTGGTGGGGAAGGAGCAGTGGGTTTGTTGTGTGAGGTGGGAGGGTAGGGTGAGTGAAAAACATGCATTATCTTATTAGATTTTTAAAAAAAAATAATGTACAAATAAACAAAGTACTAACTCCTTAATCTGGTGAAAAAAAAACTACTTTAAATTCTTTCGTTTCAACTTTTTCTCAAAATTAAAATTTCAACTTTTAACTAAAATTTAAAATTTATTTGTGTTATTATTTGTAATGGTAAAGCCTATATTTTATTTATAAATAATAAATGAGAAGTAATATATATTGTGATGGCCAAAAAAGAAATAATATATACATAAATAAAATATTAATATTAATAAATGGAATATATACTATAGTTATGAAGAAAATTTTATTTCGCACACCATATATTAAGAAATAACTATAGTAAACACCCAAATATGTAGAAGAAAAAACACAAAATGTCATAAATTGAAATTAAATTACTTATGCTGAAAGTAATAAAGTTGTAATTAAAAATTGCTTGAACTTGGAGCTTGATAGTATCCTCGAATAGAAGGTTCATGCCATAAAAAAATTTATTTTTATTAGATATTAAATACGTAAAATCAATAAAAAATGAATCAAGTTAACCATTGACATACATTACCTGAGTACCATGTAGTTCATTAGATGATTCATCTCTCGTAATGCATGGTTTCACTTGGAATTTCACTTCCATATGCGTCCATCTCCAGTTTCCAAAATATAATTAAAACAAGATTAACTGAACACTATGTTAAATTATGTATACGTACATCACACGAAAAAATTGGTTTCACCCCTAGTTGCAGTAGAATCTCTGATTGGAGAGAGAAACAACAAAAAAAAAATTAATTGCAGTAGAACGGTAGAAGGGGAATGGGACGGAACAGGATTGACGGAACCGAACGGAGATGAAGGAGAGAGAAAATAACAGATTTAAATGAGGAGAAAGTATATGGACACATGGTGATTTGTGATTGATGTTAAAAAAAGAAAATATTATTTTGGTATGAATCAGTGTGTAAAATATTTGAGTTATAATAATATACAATGTTAGGATTGTAAAATATATAGAATTAGATGATTAACTTAAGTTCATATATTTTTACCACGAAGAACCAATATGTGAAGAGAAGCTTTAAGTTTTCTTTTAACTCTATGACCAAATAAAGTATTGAAGTAATTTTGTGTGATATACAAGATTATATATATATATAAGAAAAATCTCTCTTAAGATTTTGATGGTTAGTAGCTGATATGTTTTTTTTTTTACAATTTTTCTTTAGACTCTATTGGTGGAAAAAAGTTTATTTACTTTTTATTTATATTGTAATAAAATATATATAACAGTAAATGATAATAAAAAAAATGATAAAAAGAAAAAATTAATTGCACGTGGGAGTTGCAGTTAGGGGTGAAACCGGACCGGTCGGACCGGATTTTTGCTTGTTTCGTTCGGGTACCTAAATTTTCGGTCCGGTTTTTCCCCTTAACAAAATCCGACCAAAAAACCGTTTGAGGAAAAATAAACCGTCCATTGGTAGTACGGTTTTTTCGGTTCGGTTTTCGGTTTAAACCGAAAATCCAATATTAATAATTATCATTCAAAATTCTCTTTATTTTCATGGACAATATCATATCGAAATGATAAAGAAGTTCCATTAATATAATTAAATAAATTATAAAACACAACTAGAAAAATTAATATTCATAAGTGACTATTTTATAATCTATATTAATATAATTAATTAATTATACTAATTAATATCAACTAATATAATATATATTGTATATATTTAATTAGCATAACGGTCGGTTCGGTCTCCACGGTCCTCAAAGCTCAAAATCCGAACCGGACCGAAAAACCGAATTAGAGTAAAAAAATCCGACCAAAAACCAAACCGCATATTGCAGATTCGGTTTTTTCGGTCCGGACCGGTTCGGTTTTCACCGGTTTTTCGGACCTACCGGATTTTGGTTTCACCCCTAGTTGCAGTAGAATCTCTGATTGGAGAGAGAAACAACAAAAAAAATTAATTGCAGTAGAACGGTAGAAGGGGAATGGGACGGAACATGATTGACGGAACCGAACGGAGATGAAGGAGAGAGAAAATAACAGATTTAAATGAGGAGAAAGTATATGGACACGTGGTGATTTATGATTGGGGCGGTGTAAACACCGCCCTTACACAAGATTTTCCCGTAGGTGAGGGGTACGAAAAGTTGTAGGGGGTGGATGAAATATTATTTTTTTAATGGGAGATGAACCGGGTTGTTGGTTTTGGTTTTTTTATGTTGGAAGTTGCTTTGCTAACATGTGGACCGCCGGGGTTAATGGTTGAACGGTGCGTCTGGTGTTGTTGGTATAAGGCTTGTGGAACGGCCGAGAGGATGGCGGAACGTATGGAAGTTCTGTAAAGGTGTAAAGTAGACACCTTTTGGGGATGAGGACAAGGTACATGTGTTATATTGGTATAAAGATAGGCGATAGTGGACATCCACCCTCCATCGAAGTATAGTTGTATCTTATTTGATGGGACACTTACTTAGCTTTTATCGTTGTCTTTGAACTATAAGTAATTAAGTTATCGGGTCAATAATCTGGGAGAGGTCTGAAGTTTGGGCCATGTGAATTTGAGAGGTCGGAAGTTTAAATTGGTGATAATAGAGGTCTGAAGTTTTGATTTGTAGATAATAGAGGTCTCCGTTAGTTTTTTCCGTTAAAATTAACGGAAACTGGTCATGTGCTTGACATGTGACCAGAATAAAATTAAATTTCAAAAATGCCCTTCTTCAACCTCACATGCTTAACTGAAAAGAAGAAAATGCCCTTAATGCCACTACCAACTCCGGCGACCACCACCCAACTCCGACGACCACCGCTCAGCTCCGGCGACCACCACCCGCTCCGACGACCACCACCCAACTCCGGCGAGCACAACCGCGGCCCCGATTGGACCCAAAATCGGCCCCGATTGGGCCCACAAAGCTCCGATCGGAGCTCTGTGGCTCCGACCTGGGGCCACAGAGCTCCAGATCGGGGCCCAATCGGGGCCGATGGCTTCGATTTGGGCCCCATCGCGGCGGTCGTCGGAGTTTGGTGGGGTCGCCGGACTGTGAGTGGTGGTCGCCGGATTTGGGTGGTGGCTGACAGTTATCACCATTTTAATCTTCAGACCTCTCAAATTCACAAAGTCCAATCTTCAGACCTCTCCCAGATTATTGACCCTAAGTTATGAATTACTCCCAACATTCCTATAAGCTAGTCACATGAATGAATCCTGAAGAATAATTTTGATATTAAGTTTCTCGTCGTATTTTTCGTCAAATTCATAAAACTTGTAACACTTTTTATATTTGGGTTCAGAATTGAACTTAGATAGCATATTATATGGTTGAGTTATCCTGTCGATATAGGAATCATAAATTGCAGTTATTCAATAGTAATAATGTAGTTGGTCATGTCTTTCTTAGTGCTTGTTGCTAGCTAGCTGGTTATTTTTTTGGGCAACTTAATTCCTAGCAAACGGGCTGCTGCTCCTTATTCTGTCAGTTTTCACCATGTGGCTTAGCTTGGCTGTTATGCTTATTGGATCTAGTCAACTATATTTGTCATTACTTCTACGGAGAATCTGCTGGTTTGACTTTCTAAGTCAAATTAATGGGACTCACATTTATCATTGATAAATGTGAGTTCCATGAATTATTTGTACGGCAAGCAAGCTGGCTAGCTACCTATCTATATATAACGTGTTCTCTCTATCTCCTCATATTTTTGTATGCAGATCATTGCTCCATTCTTTATATTTGAAATCGTAAATTATTATTGTTGTGATATTGACATGTGTATTTGATGTAATTAACTTTGAATATTTTTCTAAAAAACTATTAGGATTTGTGAACACTAGAATGAAAATATTAAATTCAAGGACATGTATCAATATCACAACAGTAAGGCACGATCTGGAGTAAAAAGAGTAAGATACGTGAGCTTATCCGATATTTTGCATATACTAATGTTAAAAATTATCTCATTATATACTTAAAATACTAGTGCTTTTCCTTAAATTATTAGCTAGGATCTTACTCTTTCTAGCACAACTTAATAATAAGTAAAATGATGTAGATAATAATTAAGTTATTTAGTATTACACAAACGTGACGCAGATTGATGAGAAACTGAAGAGGGAAAAGGATATCGATGATTGGCTTCCAATCACCTACCTCATCAAGAAATGCAAAATGGTGGTACTCCGCATTCCACAATGTCACCGCCATGGTTGGTGCCGGCGTCCTCAGTCTCCCCTATGCCATGTCTGAACTTGGATGGTACGTACATAATGATAAAACATAAATATATACTGGCCCCTTAATCATTTGTAACACATTATTATTACATAGAAAAGTGATTTGAACATTATATAAGTAAGAGAAATACTCAATCCCAACATGAATTCCTCGTTTCATAAATTTTTGGATTCGGTGAGGTTAACATGCCACATAAAGCTAGGTTGAGATAGAAAGGATAGCCGCTCAAAGTTAAAATTTCTATCTGCATCAATTATTAACCTCATAAAAAAAATTGTGCGGTTAACATGAACTTGACTTGTAATTCAAGTCGATTTCTTAGATCAACACATCGAAATTTGTATAGGAAATATTTTGATTTTTATTTATTTCTCATAAAACACCTCCTGATGCATTATTTTTCATAATACAATAACTGAGAAATTAGATTGAATTACAGTTAATTTCATTTTAGGCAAAGCCTAAAAAAATACCTAACGAAAAATTGTGTTAATTTATAGGGGTCCTGGTGTGGCGGTGCTAGTTGTGTCATGGTAATCACCCTGTATACGTTATGGCAAATGGTGGAAATGCACGAAATGGTGCCGGCCGGGAAGGCGGTTCGATCGATCGGTACCATGAGCTGGGGCAGTATGCTTTCGGGGAGAAGCTTGGGTTGTACATAGTGGTTCCACTGCAGCTGGTGTGCGAGTGAGGTGGGTGTGAATATCGTGTACATGGTGACCGGAGGCAAATCGTTAAAGAAATTTCACGACACGGTGTGCCCGCATTGCAACAACATAAACCTCACTTACTTCATTATCATATTTTCGTCGGTCCACTTTCTTCTTTCCCACTTGCCTAACTTCAACTCTATTGCCGGCGTCTCTCTCGCTGCTGCAGTCATGTCTCTCAGGTATATATATTACTTCCATTTAATTATATATAGTCTTGGCTTGGCTTGGGATCTAAGTAATATATATCAAGTGGGTTAGCTAGGTTGATAAATTTGTAATAGTAGTTACTTAATTCTCCACTAGATCATACCGGCATGCGCGCATAGTGTCGTTGTAAGATTGAAATATATATATGAAGCTGATTTCGAGAATAATATGAGGATGGGTCAACTCTAATGATGATACAATAATAAAGATTTATAAAAGTAATATTAAAATAAAATGTTAAAAATCATATGTCAAATGTTCGAACGATCGATAGCAAAATCACTCTTATTAAAATGCTCTAGCGTGGACCGCGTCGGTGCACAAGGGGGTTCAGGCAGCGGCGGATTTATAGTATACTAAGCGGGTTCCCGGGACACCGCTTGACTCGATATTTTTTTTTAATATAGGTATATTTCTAATAAATATTTAATAGGAACCCACTTAATAAATATTCAGGACACCACTTAACACATTCATTCAAGTAGCCCAGTTGGTAAAGCACGTGCACTCTAATGATCAGATCACAGTTTTGATTCTCGGATGTAGCGTTATTTTCTGACGTTTTTTTTTTTCCTTTAGTATTTTTGCTGATGCTACGTCGTTTTATTTTTCTTCCTCATTGCAGCAGCAGTGCACCAGCGTTTTATTTTTCCTTTTTCTTCCGCCCGCGCTTTGTTTTGCTTCTTAGAGAAGTTTGACAGAGTCTCTGTCCTTGCTTCCTGAATTCTCCTTCTACTCTGCCCTTTCTTCTCAATTCCCCCAATTTCCCCATTTCTTTATCTTTCAATTTCCCCTACTCAATCTCTAAGACTTCAAGCAGGTAAGCAATTAGCAAAGCTCTCTTCATCATTTTCTTCATCTTTGCTGATCAATTATTAAATCTGACCGTGCCTTTTCTTCTTCTTCTTATTTATTTATTTTTTTTTACAGATTTTCAGATATTGAATTTCTCCCAATTACTCCAGCTCCATCTCCAAATCTTCAACCATCAGGTAAGCTCTATCCCATCTTCCACTTTGCAATTGCCAAAATCAATTCTTTACTATACACTTGGTTTGTTTTTCCAGATTTTGTGTTAAATGTGTGATCTAACAATCTTCTCAAACAATTGTATTCCAAGTTTGCAATGAGTTTATCTTTCTTTCTTCACTTCTTTTTGCTTGATATTCAAATTTTAATAAACTGACGTATTTCGTATTATTTTTGTAATCGTGGTTTCTTGATTTAAATTATGATATAATTAAATGTTCTAAAAGCCTTTCTTTTGCTGAATTTAGAAGTGATTTAATCAACAAGAAAATAGCTTATTCGATGACTATGAGGGATTTACATATATGATATAATACAATACAATACTATTAGAAAGAATAAGTTGAGATCTTAATTCTTATAATCAAATACCATTATTAGATTGAATTATAGCGAGTGTTACCATTATATAGATGAATGGTTATTGAATTTTCATACTTTTACTACTCGTTTTGGATTACCTTATTATGAATTAACTAAGCATTATTCTTTTTATCTAGGTTTTCATGGAGAATTTTTTCAAGAGAAAATCAATCGAGGAACAATCAAACGTAAATAACCATGTTCAAACCTCTTCACATAAGGCAAATGTATCATACGCAAAAGTTGTTTTGAAAGAGCTTGAAAGTGATCCTGGATTAAGGACAAGGATTTCTGAATATCATCCTAATGATCAAGATGCAGTTAGAAGAGAGTATCTACTAAAAGGACCATTTCAGCCTCGTGAACATGATTTCCCCTATAGGATAATTGGAAGCAAAAAAACGAAGATTTTGTTCTTCATGGTTTAATGAGTATCCCAGTTTGTTGGAATATAGTGTGAAAAAAGATGCTGTTTATTGCTTGTGTTGCTACCTTTTTAGGAGTTCAAATTCTACAAAAGGAGGTGGAGACTCTTTTATCTTAGAAGGGTTTACTTCTTGGAATAAAAAAAATCGATTGAAAGAACATATTGGGGGTACCTTAAGTGAACACAATAAAGCCTGGAAAAGTAGTCGTGCCTTGTTGAATCAAGAGCAAAACATTAAGACCAGCTTGCATAAGCAGGATGATCAAAGTCGGAAGGTTTACCGCATTCGTTTGACAGCATCAGTTGATTGTGCTAGATTTCTCTTGCGTCAAGGATTACCTTTTCGGGGTCATGATGAATCGGAAACTTCCAAGGATCAAGGTAATTTTCTGGAACTCCATAAATTTCTATCTAGACAGAATAAAGAGATAGCTATGCACGTTTTGAGGAATGCCCCTGGAAATCATAAATTATATACTCCTACGATTCAAAAAGATATTGTTAGTGCTGCTGCAACAGAGACAACACTAGCAATACTTAAGGAGCTTGGAAGTGAATGTTTCTCAATTATTGTTGATGAAGCTCGAGATGTTTCTAAAAAGGAACAAATGGCAGTTGCTTTGCGATTTGTGAATGCAAAGGGACGTATCATGGAGCGTTTTCTTGCTGTAACACATGTTGAAGACACTTGTTCTTTAACCCTAAAAACAGCAATTCATTATATACTTTCTAAGAACGGGTTGAGCCTCTCAAGGATCCGTGGGCAGGGATATGATGGTGCTAGCAACATGCGAGGTGAACTTAATGGTCTTAAAAGTTTAATTTTGCAGGAGAATCCTTCCGCTTTTTATATTCATTGCTTTGCACATCAACTTCAACTTATTCACCAAAAAAAAAAAAAAAACTTCAACTTACACTTGTTGCTGTTGCGACGGAAGAAGATCAAGTTCAATCATTTTTTGATCACGTTCGTCAATTGATAAATGTTGCTGGTAGTTCATGCAAGCGTGTCGACAAGCTTCACGAGTTGCAACTTAAGAAAGTTCGTGCACAATTGGATGATGGAGAAATTCAAAGTGGTCAAGGTTTAAATCAAGAGACCAGTTTAAAGCGAGCAGGAGATACTCGATGGAGCTCACATTTTTATTCACTGCAGAACTTAATTGGTATGTACTATTCTGTTGTTGGTGTACTTGAGATTATTAGTAAGGAAGCTGTGAATGGACGCCATGGATATGAAGCTAGAGGTCTAATAAAAGTGATGCATACATTTGATTTTGTTTTCACTTTGCACCTGATGAGGAAAGTATTATCCATTACACATGCCTTGTCATAAGCATTGCAGAGAAAAGATCAAGACATTGTCAATGCTATAAACTTGTTGAAGCTTTCCAAGCAAAAACTGCAGATGATGCGAGATAGTGGATGGGATGACTTATTGAGTAAGACATCATTGTTTTGTGCAAAACATGAGATTGAAGTTCCTGATATGAATGGAGTGTTTTCTGTAATTGGGAGAAGAAGAAGAGATCCTGAGAAACTAGCCATAGATCATTATCGGTCGGGATTGTTCTATGTAGTTTTAGACAGACAACTTCAAGAATTGAATGATCGATTCAGTGAGGCAAGTACAGAAATGCTTTTGTGTGTGGGGTGTTTTAGTCCAGCTAACTCATTTGCCGCATTTGATGAAGAGAGATTGACTCACCTTGCTCGGTTTTATCCAAATGATTTTTCTGATATGGAGTTATTGGATTTAGAAGAAGAGATTCGGGCGTACATTTTTTATATGAATCAAAGTGAAGATTTTTCACATATTAGTGGAATCGGAATGCTTGCAGAGAAACTTGTGGAAACACAAAGGAATCTTTCTTATCCATTAGTTTATCGACTCTTGAAGTTTGCTTTGCTTTTGCCTGTTGCCACTGCCCGCGACGTGCGTACACGGATGTCAGTCCGGAAATACTAGCCTTGCGCGGCAGTTTTGCTAAACCGGTCTGGTCCGTCCGGGTTCAGTGAACCAGAGTCTGTCTGCATTCCACAGATTAAAGCGAAGATGAAGTGAACAGTTGCCATCATTAGAGTATAATTGCTGTCATTTACTACAGTTGATTTCTTACTCTAATTATTCACTTCATTAATGCAAAGCAGTGTTATCTGCACTATAAATAAAAGCATAATCCCCTCACATTTTCACACTCACCTACATCCGAAAATCTGTCTTCTTGCTGCATTTTTCTCTGCGTGATTTTTTGTTGCTGTCAGGTTGTGCTTGCTGCTGCTGATAGTTGTTCTGTCACAGTTGCTGTTTTTCTTTCCGCAGTACTATTTATTATATGTTCGCGTTGTTATTATCTATTCTGCCGTCGTCGTCATCTTCAAATCCTATTGTGTTTAGGTATTAGGTTCGGTTCGGTCGAACGTGTTGCGTGCATAACACGATTTGAGGACACCGTTGAATCCTGGGAGGTGATCGTCACGTGTTTAAACTCCTTTACATAGCTCGAGGGTGGAGTGGGGCGAAATTTCCTTAAGGAGACCATGATTAGCACGGGCCTCAGTATTTAAAAAAACACGTATTCGTTTCTGTCGATTTTACGTGTAATTTCAGAGTTGTCAATTTCTTGCATAATAATTTGACATAATTAAATGTAAGAACCGAAATCTTGACTAATTATATTTTAGTCATTGAAATTTCAGAAATTGTGGTTTGATCCCTCAACTTTTCTGTTTTTGTAGTTTTGTCCCTGATATTTGCTAACAGACTTAAGGAAATTTTATTGTTAGATTATCAGGGTAGTTGTTGGATTTATTTCTGAATTTCATTTTCTACGGGAAAAAACTAACGTTGTTGTTTGTTGTTGTCAGATGGATCCAAACAACAACAATACATCTGGTCATTTCTCTAGCGAGATGATTCCCGTGACGGAGGTGTCAAATCAGGGAACATGAGGTGTACTACTGCAGTCAACTACTGTTGCCACCGCCACTTATGTATGCACAAGACTGAATTTGCTTCCTGGCGGTGGTTTCAATTTTGCTGCTCCAGGTGCAAGTTCATCTGGAACTGTTCATAATCTCGGATTCGGAAACTTTGCTAGAGCACCCTTGGCTGGAAGAATGGCCATGCCCCGTCTTTTAGCTTCCTCGGTGGAGAAACACGGGAAGAACTTCAAAATATGGAGCGAGAAGATGAAGTATTATATCACCTTCCATAGCATGGAGAGATTCCTGATAGATATGCCCCCGGCAAATGATGCTACATCCTTCCTAGTGTTAGAGGCGTGAAAGCATTCAGACTACTTGTGCAGGAACGCCATCATGAGCTGTCTTACCGACCCGCTGTATCACGTTTACAGCAAAACACCGTCTTCAAGGGAGATGTGGACGTCCATCTGTCAAAAATATGAGCCGGAAGATGCCACGAGGAAGAAATTCCTTGTTAGTAAATTGTTTGAATTTAAAATAGTTGATAACAAATCTGAGATGTCGCAGGTGAATGCGCTCTTAAATTTGCTTCAGGAGGTCCATGATGCACATATGGTTTTACCGAGACATTCAAAGCGGATGTGATCATGGAGAAGCTTCCCCCCAGCTGGGATTGGTTCAAGGGCTACCTGAAGCATAAAACAAAGGAGATGTCGGTGTTAGAGGTGGTCAGCAGGATCGCCACCCAGGAGGGTCTCCAGAAGAATGCCCAGGGAAATCCGGCCAGCCCATTAAAAACGGTCAACTTGGCAAAGGCATGTGGTGGAACATAACCAGGGTCCAAGAAGGCAGGGCTCTCGTGGAAGAAGAAAGAAGCCGCAGGACAAGGGGGCAACCTAGGTCCGAAAGGCGGTGTCTCCAAGAAATCCAAATGCGGCCATTCTTCCAAGGGTGGCAAGGGACCCCGAGGAGGTCAAAGCTCTCAAGCACCACAACGTTTCCAAGGTAGCTGCTTCAATTGTGGCAAGGTTGGCCACAAATATTTTGAGTGCAGGTTCCCTAAGAAACAGGAGGCCCACATGGCGGCGGTCGTCGAGGACATGAAGGACCTTAGCTTGATCGCGGCGGTGTCGGAAGTGAACATGGTTGATTCCAAGATGAATGAATAGTGGGTGGACACCGGCGCCACTAAGCATGTGTGCTCAAACAAGGCAATGTTTACAAGCTTGGAGGAGGAGGAAACCGGAGAATCCCTGTTCATGGGGAACTCTAAATCATCGGCTATCAAAGGCAGAGGAACGGTCGTATTAAAGATGACCTCTGGCAAGGAACTCACCCTGACCAATGTGTTGTATGTTCCAGACATCCGGAAGAATTTAGTGTCAGGGGCCTTATTGAACAAGCATGGTTTTCGTCTTGTGTTTGAGTTTGACAAGTTTGTACTTACTAATAATCGTGTTTTCATTGGTAAGGGGTATGAGAATAGTGGGATGTTCAAGATGTCTGTAATGGCTGTTGCGCTGAAAAAGAACATGAATAAGAATGCTTCCTCTTCTGCTAACATGCTTGAGTTTCCTAATTTATGGCATGGTAGATTAGGACATGTTAATTTTGATTCTTTGCGGAAGTTAATTAACATGGAGCATATTCCTAAATTCGAAATAGATCAATAACAAAAATGTGAAGTTTGCATTGAAGCGAAACTTACTCGAACTTCGTTTCACCCAGTTGAAAGATTTACCGAACATCTTGATCTAATACATAGCGATGTTTGTGACTTGAAATATGTCCAAACGCGAGGTGAGAATAAATACTTCATTACTTTCGTAGATGATAGTACAAAGTTTTGCTATGTGTACTTGATGAAAGGAAAAGATGAAGCAATTCATAAATTCATGATCTATAAACAAGAAGTTGAGAATCAACTCAACAAGAAAATAAAAATGTTACGCAGTGATAGAGGAGGAGAGTATGAAGCTCTGTTTGCAGATTTTTGCGCTGAACGTGGAATTGTTCATCAAGTCACTGCTCCTTTCTCAAACCAGTCAAATGGGGTTGTGGAAAGAAAAAATCAAACTTTGAAGGAAATGATGAATTCTTTGTTGATTAGTTCGGGGTTGCCCAAGAACATGTGGGGGGAAGCTATTTTTACTAGCAATTACCTTTTGAATAAGGTACCCCAAAAGAAAGAAGAGAAAACTCCGTTTAAATAATGGAAATGGAGAAAACCTTCTTACAATAACCTTCGAATGTTGGGGTGTCTTGCTAAGGTAATGATACCTCCCCCGAAGAAGGTTCGAAGGCCCTAAAACTGTTGATTGCATTTTCATAGGATATGCTCAGAACAGTAGTGCATATCGGTTTCTTGTGTATGAATCACAAGTGTCTGATATACACAGAAATACGGTAATGGAGTCAAGAAATGCATATTTCTTTGAAAATATATTTCCGGCTAAGTCTAGAGGAGAAGCTAGTTCTTCAAGACAAGCATATGAGACTATGGAGGAAAAAGTCAAGACCGAGAACATGAGGAGCATGTTGAGGTCGAGACCGAGGATGAAACCGAGATCGAGCCCAGGAGAAGTAAAATGGCAAGGATTAAAAAATCCTACAGTCCAGATTTTCTGACCTATATGCTTGAAGCTGAACCTTAGGCTTACCAAGAAGCTGTAAACTCTTCTGAGGGTCCTCTATGGAAAGAGGCAATCAATAGTGAAATTGAATCCATCTTGCAGAATCACACTTGGGAGCTAGTGGATCTTCCGCCCGGAAGCAAACCGCTAGGCTACAAGTGGATCTTTAAACGTAAAATGAAAGAAGATGGTTCGATAGATAAATATAAAGCCCGACTTGTCATCAAAGGATACAGACAAAGGGAAGGACTGAATTATTTTGATACGTATTCTCCAGTAACCAGAATCACTTCCATTAGGATGGTACTTGTTATTGCAGCGTTGCGAAATTTAGAAGTACATCAAATGGATGTGAAAACAGCTTTCTTAAATGGAGATTTAGAGGAAGAAATCTACATGGAACAACCTGAGGATTTCTCTGCGCGAGGGCAGGAAAAGAAAGTCTGTAAGCTTGTCAAATCCATGTATGGTCTAAAGCAGGCGCCTAAACAATGGCATCATATATTTGACAGCATTATGTTGGAGAAAGGTTTCAAGTTAAATGAGTGTGACAAATGTATTTACATGAAAGATACAGATAAATGTTATGTTATTTTGTGTCTTTACGTAGATGACATGCTTATCGTTGGAAGTAACGATGAGATAGTCCGGTCCACCAAGCATATGTTGAGTTCAAGGTTCGACATGAAAGATATGGGCCTTGCCGATGTGATTCTTGGAATCAAAATCCATAGAACATCGGAAGGTCTCGTTCTAAGTCAAAGTCACTACATTGACAAGATTTTGGATGAATTTATCAAAGATGATAAGAACGAGGTCAGTACCCCAATAGATATGAGTAAGTACTTCTCAAAGAACAAGAGAGATTCAGTTTCCCAAATTGAGTACGCTCGGATTATTGGTAGTGTCATGTACTTAATGTCATGCACTAGGTCAGATATCGCTCACGCTGTAAGTGTTTTGAGTCGATATACGAGTAACCCCAGTGTTGATCACATGCATGGGGTAATCAGGTTACTGAGGTATCTGAGACTTACTCGAATTCATGGTCTACACTATACAAGCTATCCTTCTGTGGTGGAAGGCTACAGTGATGCGAACGGGGTGTCCGATTCTAGAGACACAGACTCTTTGAGTATGAGTGGTTACGTATTCACTTTAGGAGGTGCAACAGTGTCATGGAAATCCTCAAAGCAAACAGTCATAGCCAGATCCACGACGAAGTCTGAGTTTATTGCACTGGATAAATGTTCCGAAGAGGCAGAATGGCTACGCCATTTCCTCGAGGATGATCCGAGATGGCCAAAACCTGTGCCCACAATCTGCATTCATTGCGATTGTCAAGCCGCAATCGGCAGAGCACAAAATTTTATGTATAATGGAAAGTCAAGACATATCCGTCGAAGAAACAGTTCCATTAGACAACTACTCTCTACCGGAATTATCACGATCGACTTTATGAGATCGGTTGATAATATTGCGGATCCGCTAACCAAAGGGTTAAACAAAGAGTTATTTGGCTAAGCATCCAAAGGAATGGGGCTAGAGCCCGTGGAGGGAACGTTCTTGAGAAGGAAAACCCAACCATGATGACTGAAGATCCCAAGAACTTGATTCAATGGTACAACCTAATCATAATAGTGAAGTGTGGTCACTGTGGGGGTCAAACCCCGAGCTCATTCCTATGATGCAAACAGTGATGGAGATGAGGTTAAGCTTTTGCCTGTGTTGATCTTCAATTAGCGGTTAAACCGAACATAGTAATTGAAAATTACTTAATTGAAATCACATTTTACGCAAAGTTTTTAATGATTCGTAAGGAAAACTCAGCGTCGTGAGAATGCTCTTGAGATATAAGAATCACCTATGCGAGTGAGAAGTGGGGCAGCTTCGAAAGGAGTTGTTGAGGGCGCAATTCTTAGAAACGCTTGCAGAACCAGGCGAGTGATCCAGGGCCTAGGGATCACAGGGCGTGAACCGAACTATACTAGGAAGGTACCTTTGTGGGTTATGTCGTCATTTACACCAACGACAGTCAGTTCAAGGACATCGCGTCTACCGATCAGTCAGTAGAGAAGGCATGATCTCACAAGGGATAGGTTCAAATGGGTTACCCCTACCTATCATTTGCAGGTATTGACCGTTGAACACAACATTAGAGTCTAGAGCTACCGTTAGGTTTCCAATTTCCATTCATGTGGGGTATTGTTGGTCGTAAGGCCTTGTGGGCCTTGATGGGTTTTGTGAAGCCCATTTTGGAGTGGTTTGAATGGCAATTGTATTGCCTATGTGATATTTCAATACCACACCGGCCAGCAATTTGGTTTTCTTCTAGTTTATAAAGTGTTACATCTTTTATAATGGTAACAACTTATTAGATGGAAGGCTCTCTCCACGCGCGCAGGGGGGGTGCAGTCGAGTGGTTCGAATACCCACCTCGGTAAGCTTGGCTTGTGTGAGTTCCCGCGACGTGTGTACACGAATGTCGGTTCGGAAATGCTAGCCTTGCGCGGGTCGAGTTTTGCTGAACCGGTATGGTCCGTCCGGGTTCAGTGAACCATAGTCTGTCTGCATTCCACAGATTGAAGTGAAGATGAACTGAACAGTTGCCATCATTAGAGTATAATTGCTGTCATTTACTGCAGTTGATTTATTGCTCTAATTATTCACTTCATTAATGCAAAGCAGTGTTATCTGCACTATAAATAGAAGCATAATCCCTCACATTTTCTCACTCACCTACATCCGAAAATCAGTCTTCTTGCTGCTTTGTTCTCTGCGTGATTTTCTGTTGCTGTCAGGTGGTGCTTGCTGCTGCAGATAGTTGTTCTGTCACAGTTGCTGTTTTTCTTTCCGCTGTACTATTTCTGTTCATTTTGTTATTTTTTATTCTGCCTTCGTCGTCGGCATCTTCAAATCCTGTTGTGTTCATGTATTAGGTTCGGTTCGATCGAACGTGTTGCGTGCATAACACGATTTGACGACACTGTTGAATCATGGGAGGTGATCGTCCCGTGTTTAAACTCCTTTGCATAACCCGAGGTGGAGTGGGTTGAAATTGCCTTAAGGAGACCGTGAATAGCACGGGCCTCAGTATTTAAAAAAAAACACGTATTCGTTTCTGTTGATTTTACGTGTAATTTCGGAGTTGTCAATTTCTTGCATGATAATTTGACATAGTTAATTGTAAGAACCGAAATTTTGACTAATTATATTTTAGTCGTTGAAATTTCAAAATTACAGTTTGATCCCTCAACTTTTCTGTTTGCAGTTTTGACCCTGATATTTGCTAACATTCTTATGAGTTCAAATAGGTTATTTTTTTTGGAGGTTGAGAAGTTGCAGATGAATCAAGAAACGACAAAAAAGAAAAGAGAGGGGTCTTGGTTGTGGCATTATCGATATGAGTCGATTACAGACGGTGAAGGGAATGCTTTCCATTGATGTGAAGCATGAACTATGTGAAACTGTGTCATTGGCGAACAAAGCATGAAAGAGATTTGTTTCAAAAGAACAAGTATGAAAGGCCAAAATAATCTGTAGATGATTCATTCTGATATTTATTTATGACCCTATCATTCTAACTTCGGATAGAGGAAATACTTATTTGATCTCTTTTATTGATGATCTTACAAGAAAGGTTTGGGTGACATTTATAAGTGAGAAATATGAGACTTTTCATAAGTTCAAATTGTTCAAAACCTTAGTGGACAATTAAACTAGAAATAAGATGAAGGTATTAAAGACTCCTAATGATGGGAAATATTGCAGTAGGGAGTTCGATACTGCAAGGCACAAGGTATTGTAAGGGAGAAGACAATGTCATTTACTCAACAGCAAAATAGTGATGTATAAAGAAAAAAATAAGATCGTTGAAAATATGATTTGAACCATACTTAGTGCAAGAAATGTGCCAAAAGGATTTAAGCTATAAACTATGCATTAAAGTTTTCACATCCTTAATAAATGTCCTACGTTTTCGGTTAAATAATGACTCCTTATGAGACTTGGCGTGGAAGAAAACCTGATGTTATTTATTTTAAACATTTTGGTTTTCTTTTTTTTTTTAATACGACATGAATCAAATAAAATTAGATCCTAAGACTGAAAAGTACATCTTTATTATTGCTGCGGATTGTCTTTCGCTTTAACTACATCCATTGTAGGTGTCTTTATAAATGATTTTCTCTCTTCACTACGATGATAATAAATAACATAACTACTTTAGATCACTTATATAATAATGGGTAAATTTTGATGGATAATCACTTATGTAGAGGAGAGAATGAGTGATAATTTTTATCTATTCCACTAATTGTCCTCTTACATACTTATTCTCTTCTAAGTAGTCGATGGACATTTTTTTCGATCGCTCTATGTTTATTGACTTATTTATATTGTCTAAACATTTTAACGTCTAATTCTCACTGAAGAGGATAAGACATTTGAAGTAAATTTAACATGATGACACATTGATGAATTGGCAATGATGTGGCTAGAAATAGGAGCCAGAATGCTATATACCATTGTGAAAACTCTTCTGATATTCTTCAGCTAGCATGCATCATGTGGCTAGCCATATACATTTGAATTTGAATAAACATGATTTATCCGTTGTTTATACACTTGCAGAGCAGTTATAAAATAGAAGAAGCAACTACTTTTCTGCAGTTTGTTCATAAGTATGACACAATGTTTACTTGGTTTCTAAAGCAGTGGACAGAATGTAGTTGCAGAAATACATTCGGGTTGCAGTTTTCTGATTGAAGGATGAGAAGATTAGAATTGGATGATGGTAAAGTAGTATCTGATAGGAGCAGCTTAAAGTAAAATTGCAGAAAAAGAAGCAAACGTGTGTATCCAGCTTTACTTCTTAGAGTCCAGGAAACATAAAGTACACAGAAAAATTGCTAGCAATTAGGTAGGCAATTGAATGTTCTGAAGAAGAACCCGGCTGCACCTACTTATTTAATTCCATATTCATGATAAAAGAAAAAAAAATGCAGCACTCACCAGGAACAATAAAGAATCAATTGCTTGTTTCTGTAAGTCTGGAGAAAGAACCATATATAGAAGTCGAAATACTAAGAAATCTCAGTGTATATGTGAAACCCAGTTAGCCTCATGCCTAACAGCAAAATAAAGAAGTCATACAGAATAGACAGCAACATATGATGATGCAACTAATTTTTGGTTGCGCTGTTGTACGGACAATTTTATGTCAAGTTTGGGGTGCTATCAGCCTATCACTTTCATAGTTTAATGCCAAATATATCATCGGCAATAAGTTAGATACAGGAGAAACAATACAATAAGAAAAGGTAGAGTATTTTTCTGTATAACAAGAAGATTTTATTATCCAAACACAATAACAAATAAGCGAGAACAATCCCAATTTCAAGAGACACATATGATTATGCACGTAATGCTCGGGTTGTACTGTTCTACGACAATTGACTCAGAACTAATAAGGTCATGTTTGAGGGACTTTCCCTTTCATGTCAAAATATTATCTATCAGCAACATGTTAGATACTAAGGACAGAGACAACAGAAGAAAGTTATCTGTGGAACAATAAGATTTGATCATCCAAACAAGAAATATAATCCAATGACAGCAACAGAGAAGAGAGAACTATCCCAATTTCTTTTCCAATTTAGTTCTCCTTACTCTGTACAATTCTACCCAAAGATTGGAAATCCAAAGGATACTGACGCCAATGGCGATCACCACCACAAACATCCAAGAAACCCAGACCCACCTGGGAATCAAACCAGCAGCGCCACCATCCATGTAAAATTTCCCCATTTTGAACACAAAGAATGGACCCGCGAATCCCCTGATGACAGAGTAAAAGCAGTAAAAGGGTGGAGACAAAACATCAAAAACCTTGCGGGCAATGTCCGAGTCGTGCCGCCGCACGCCCGCCAGTGTCCATACGTTCTGGCACAAGCTGGTGACCTCTGCCAGGACCAGGAGGGTCAGAATCGCACGCGAGCCGTGGTGGACGGAGTATCGACAGGTCGCAAAGACGAAGAGGGTCGCCAGGTGGTGGCCGATGAAGAGCACGTCTTTGGGGTAGAATATGAGGTAGTGGATGAGGTCGGTGATGAAGTATGCGATGCTATATTCGAGGACGGAGCTCTGCGCCGGCGTGTTCAGAGAGGAGAGAGAGCGGCCGGGATCATGGTCGGAGAAAAGCGCGTGGGCTGCCAAAAACACGGCGAACGGGCCGTGGGCGAGGGAGATGAGGCAGCTGGAGGCTTCGGGACGGATCTTAGGGCTCCAGCTGCGGAAGACGATGAAATAGGCGAAGAGGTAAATCGCTGCAAACATGGGGAAGAAGGCGGTGACTGAGAGGAGAGATTGGGAGGTGGGAGAGGAATCCATCGGAGATGAAGAGGGCTGGCTGGGATCAACCGATCGTCGTCTCCAAACAAGAAAAAGGTGAGATTTTTCGTCTTGTGAGTGAGGGAGAGTTTATTTGTTTGATTTCGAATGGAATTTGATTATACGTACCAAAAAAATTTAAGGACGAAAAAATAAAGTCACGTGTATAATTGGTTTATTTTCTCACCAATCTATATCTATAATTAGCCAAAACAATCTATTGATATATCTATAAATTATATAGAATTTTATCTATTATAGATTAGAGAATGACGTGTACATTTCATTGGATATACTAGAAAGACCTCGTCCAATTCTTGAAATGGGAGTTCAGATTACATCACTTTGTTACATGAATATAATCTGAAGAGTTAATCTGAACTTTATAATTTTTTATTTATAATAATTAATAAAAAAAATCACATTATGATAAATATAATTTTAATATTTTTTTACTACTATAAAAATATAATTTTGGTTCATCAGTTTACTTGTAATTACATCATTTAACAATTCTAAATTTCATTATCAATTCTATAAGTTTATAAGCACAAATTTTTAGGATCTATATCACATGTTCAGTTTTCCTGTCATAGATTGTGTTTCAGTGTTGTCTTGACACGTGTATTTTTGATTGTACACATATCAAGATCACACAATAATGATGCGCGATTTGAAATAGAAAGAGTAGAGCAAATAATCAGGATCCAAATATTTATTAGGGTTAATAACTAAAAAACTGTCCAAGGTTTACCTTATGTTAAAATTAGGTGTCTGAAATTTGAAATGTTAAAATGGACTATCCCAAGTTTCATTTTTGTTGAAATTTGGTGTATCGGTGTGATTACTTTAGAGAAGTCAATTCCGACGAAACCGTCTGTCAAATTCGAGCTCTCATACACACTCCCTTTTCGTCATCTTGCCGGGACCGTCAGCTAAAACGTTAGTCACATCCGGGCAAGTAAATCTCGCTCCATTGTGCTTGGAAAATGGCTCTACACCACTCTTCTAGAAACTTGTTTTTTAATGTTCAATTTTTAGGTGAAATTTGACGATTTTGTGAAAAGTAAAGAGTGATGGATTATGAGTGGGTTGGTGGGTTGATGAAAATGATAGAATGAAGATGAAAAAACGCACAAAGACACCAAATTTCAACAAAAATGAAACTTGGGACAGTCTATTTTAACATTTCAAACTTCAGACATCTAATTTTAACATAGGGTAAACTTGGACAGTTTTTTAGTTATTAACCCTATTTATTATGTTAAAGACGCCATATGGATGATATATACCGTACAGAGAAAATCTGCATTAATTAATAATTGCCTAAATAATTCTGACCATATAAATGGAGTTAATCCATTTGAATCTCAAAAGTAGAATTCAAATCCTAATAAATGGGTTTTGGAGATCATTACTAGTTACTACCATACTTGAAATCATCGATAGAAAGCTTTGATATATCTGATATCATCTTAGAATTTGATATTATATATATTTATAATTTATATACATTAATAATATAAATTAATTAATAATAAAACTTAGGGTTAAAAGGTACTTTTCATACCACTTTTTTTTTTTACCGGAATTAGCTTTTCATACCACTTCTATTTTTTTGTATACTTTTAGTACCAGCCTTTTGCATTTTTTATCCTTTTCATACGTCTGTTAACTTTCCATCCAAAACGGCCGTTAGTTGGTCATGTGCACTGCACGTGACCTTTTTTTTTTAAACGAAAAAATAATTAGACTAAGACGAAAACGCCCTTACCTGTACGTGACCTCTTCTCTTCCCGTTGTTCCTCTCGTGACTCCCATCCATGGCCACCAACACCACCGTACCGCCACCGCTTGAATCATCGTTCTTTTCCTTCACACCTCGTACTATATTGAAAATGGTAAAGTATACCTATTGTGGGTCCCTAGCTATCTGCTCTGAATATTTTAGAAAACAAGCGAAAAAAATTGGATGAGCACATGTTGATGAATTCAATCATGTATATTACAAAATTAGAACATGTAGTGACAACTGACAGCCATAGGCAAACCGTGTAAATATTGGAAGCAAACCCACTTTAAGTTGCATCAATATTATAGGGAAAAGTATGTAAAACATGCAACATGTTTGAAAAGGATGGTTATATGGACCAATATGTTTTAAAACGTACAACATGTTTGAAAAAGATGGTTTTATGGACCAAAATGTTTTAAAATGTACAATAAACTTACAAAATATGGTAAAATGACGTATCGTCGACTTGTTGTCACTAGTCTCATTAAGTGGAAACGTGCAGATCACGTTTTTAAAATATAATAATTATTATTATTAGTATCTACTACATCCACCCATTAGTAATCATTGTTATGTATAAATTAACTTTTTTCTTTAATTATTTTTTTTTTTCTAAAAATGTGTTCCGCACGTGTCCAATTAATGAAATTATTGATAACAAGTGGACGGTATGTCATTTTAACATCTTTTGTAAGTTTGTTGTACATTTTAATACATATTGGTCCATAAAACCATCTTTTTCAAACATGATGTACATTTTAAAACATATTGGTCCATATAACCATCTTTTTCAAACATGTTGCATGTTTTACATACTTTTCCCAATATTATAAGTCAGTGACCTTTACTGTGCATCCAGATCAGGGGATGATGATGATTTTGGATGCTGAAATGAGATTCACTGAATTGATTTTGTCGGAATTAGAGTGTTTGACGGCGGACGGAGCCCTTGAGAAGACCCAAGACGAGGCAGAGATGAGGTGGTGGGTGGGGAGCACACAGGGTCACCGATGACGGCGCGGTGGTGTTGGTGGCCATGGATGGGAGGTGAGGAAGAGAACCAAAGTTAATGGAGGTCACATGTAGGTAGAAGCCCTTAAGGAGATCCAGGACGAGGCGGAGATGAGATGGCGGGTGGGGGAGCAGACAGGGTCACCGGTGGCGGTGCGGTGGTGTTGGTGGCCATGGATGGGAGTCACGAGAGAAACAACTGGAAGACAAGAGGTCACGTACAGGTAAAGGCATTTTCGTCTTAGTCTAATTATTTTTTTGTTAAAAAAAAAGAGGTCACATGCAGTGCACATGACCAACTAACGGCTGTTTTGGACGGAAAGTTAACAGATGTATAAAAATGTTACAAAGTGCAAAATGTTGGTACCAAAAGTATACAAAAAAAATAGAAATGGTATGAAAAGTCAATTCTGGTCAAATAAGTGGTATGAAAAATACCTTTAACCCTAAAATCTATATATTTTAAAATGAATATTTCGTAGATTTCGATTCAGTGTTAGGGAAAATTCTTAGGTAAGCTTGATGTTTACACCAAACCAATATTATAATGACAAGTGTCTTTACTCTTATCATTTTAGGGTTTGTTGGATCTCGGGCGAAGCTCCGTTACGTCCTTGACGGAATGCTTGGACTCCTGGGCTCCGCGTCGTCCTGCAAAAGGGGATGACCTGGGTGGTGACCCAGAATCCCTCTCCGATGCTTAAATGAGTATGGTGATCAATGGGTGGTAAGCAAAGAGTCTAAGTTCGTATTAGATGATGGTTTTCTGAGGTAACTTCCTCCTTTATATAGAAGGGGAAGTTACTCAGTTACCTGTTACTGCGCCTGGCAGTTTTACCATGATTCCGTGTATCTCGCCACGATTCCGCATATCTCGGTCGGGATTCCGTATATCTCGCCCCACGCTCCGCGTATCTTACCCATACCTCCGCGTATCTCGGGCACGCCCTGCGTATCTCGGGGGGGATTATCTGTATCTTAACCGTCTTCCCACTACTCTCATCTAGTAGGCGGGTTTCTCGGTCTTATCCTCTGATCACAAGTCTCGACTCCTGTCGGGGACTCCAGAGTTGTCTCATTTTAGATCACCACCCAGGACCTTCAGTCTCTACGGGACAGGTCCAGCCTCTGCGGGGCTTTATTATCGGGGCCTTTACTAAGGCATATCGGGGCCTGCTCGGAGGCTTCTCATCGGGAGCATTCAGCTCATATGTCGGGACCGCTAAAGTCGGGACCCTTCGTGCTGGGCCTCTGGGCCTTCCAGGATTTTCACGAGGCCCACTGGACCTACTCGCCGTCCATTGGCTGTTAACGGGGCTAACGATTACATCGGAACCCATCAGGGTTCATTCTTAGGATTTTAGAAAAACAACCAATAAAAATGAGACACTTGTCATTATATTATTGGTTTGGTGTAAACACCAAGTCTATACAAGAATTGTCGCCCCAGTGTTAGTGTTAGCATAAATTTTTGGCGAACCACGCATTGGATGAGAATATTAATAAATATGGATTTAAACCAAATTGATACCTGGGTTAACAGCCCAAAACGAATTGGTACCTCCACTAAATTTTGTTGCTTTTTGGTACACGAGTTATCCTAGGTGTTGCACCGTTAGAATTTCTGGTTAAAACTAACATAATCCCATTTTTGGCGCATGAAAATACCAAAATACTTTTTTTGAAAAATAGCTACATAATAACAACTCAAAACTTTGGAACCCAATATCTCCCTTATTTATTCATCTTTTTGGACGAATCTTTTTTTTAAACCGCATAACTTTTCGAGATCTATGCAACCTAAATAGCCGTAAAGTGATTTGCCCAGATTTTTTCTTTTCCAATAAACATTGTTTTCCATGTTAATTCATTTTTTTTTTGTATCAAACTCCACCGCATTCTAACACTTATCACCCTTGATCACCCACTTTTTTTACTAATTAGATTCCAATACTACAATCAAACTGTTGTTCTTGGATTCCAACACTTCTGTTTAATTGATATTATACATTTCGTCCAATAGAAAACAAAAAACAAAAGTATGTCGAATTAATTATTATGCAATCTAAAACTTCCTAGAATTTTTCTTGATGTCTCCAATAAACTATACTGGTGTGTCCCTAAATCAATAAACGTCACTGCAAGAGAACATATGGATCTTAGCATGATAAGCTACCAATTTTTTGTTTATATATTTTGTGGACATGCTAAAAAACTGATCAGTTCTGCAGGTCTTCGATTTTAAAAGTTTGACATGGTCCATCATAAAGTTGCAAATGGAAGCAGCTTCTGGCAATAACTCGAAAGAAAATTTACTGGTTGTCTCTAGCCACATAACGTTAAAAATTCTTTGTGTGGTTCTGTTAATGCCAGTTCATCTTATTTTCTCACATTATGGTCATCCTTCAGGATACTGAGAGTGTCAGTTTCCACATGTAGATTAAACGGGAAAATAACTATTTTTTCTTGGTGTCCATTCTAAAAGTTCTTCCAATACCCTTAACAGTACTTTTCCTATTTTTCTACTTCAAGTATGAAACATCTTTATCTATCTAACATCCATATGTTCTCTTGCAGTGACTTATATTGATTTAGAGACACGCCAGTATAGTTTATTGGAGACATCAAGAAAAATTTCAGTAAGTTATAGATTGCATAACAATTAATTCGACAGACTTTCATTTTTTGTTTTCTTTTGGATGAAAGGTATAACATCAATTTGGTTTTTAAACAGAAGTGCTGGAATCCAAGAGCAACAGTTTGATTGTAGTATTGGAATCCAATTAGTAAAAAAAGTGGGTGATCAAGGGTGATAAGTGTTAGAATGCGTTGGAGTTTGATACAAAAAAAGAATTAATTAACATGGAAAACGATGTTTATTGAAAAAAAAACTGGGAAAATTACTTTACGCTATTTGGGTTGCATAGATCTCGAAAAGTTATGCGGTTTCAAAAAAATTTCGTCCAAAAAGATGAAGAAATGAGTGAGATATTGGGTTCCAAATTTTTGAGTTGCTATTATGTAATTATTCTGCAAAAATGGTATTTTGGTCTTTTCATGCGCAAAAATAGGGATTATGTTAGTTTTAACCAGAAATTCTAACGGTGCAACACCCATGATAACTCGGGTATCAAAAAGTAACAAAATTTAGTGGAGGTACCAATTAGTTTTGAGATATTAACCCAGGTACCAATTTGGTTTAAATACTTAATAAATATAAACAAAACAAAAGTAGTGATGATGTAGAAACCAAAGCACATTGATAGGAATTAAAAAAAAAAAAAAAAAAAAAAAAAAAAAAAAAAAAAAAAAAACATTGATAGGAATGAGATAAGAACGAAAATCATTTGCTGCGTATTGATATGATGGGTCTGAAAATCGAATTCATACTATATGATTGAAAAATTTATTAATGTTTGTCATCTTCTACTAAACATGCAAGACCACTCTACAATTAATTAGTACCTTTTTTTTTGCTCGTTACAATTAATTAGTATATACATGAATGATATCATAGTACAATTATGGGGAGGTTAGGGGTGGTTGGATGTCTGCAAGGTGGCCCTTAATTTGGATAATCTAGGTTGAAGTTTAAAAGTTTATTATACAGTTTAAAATTAATATATTATTAATAAAACAAATATATCTTAATGTTAAACTATTTCAAGAATATATATAAATAAGAAATATATCATGATAAAACTCATTTATAATTATAAAACTCATTTATAGAACAAAATAGGTTTTTTAATCAATAGAGATGCTGGCTTGTTAGGTTCAAACCACATAGAAAGAGTGTTGTTACTAGACTGTTGCATGTGAAATTACATGTGCTAGATTTATTTTTCTTTAATGGTTAATTATCAAATTGCTAGCTGAACTTTACGTGAAAGTGCAATTTGTTAGTTTGACTTATTTTTGTAGCAAATTGCTAGCTGAACTTTTGTTAACGTGCAATTTGCTAGTAACGTCAATTTTCCCGTTAATTATAAATGAAATACATTTTCTAAAATTACTAAAAATACCCTAAAGTTTTACTATGGTTCTAAAATAACTCGATTTTTATATAAAAGCAAATATAAAACTCAAATAAAGCTTTAGAATGATACATATTATAAAAAAAAGTTTAATAATTAATATATAAACTCAAAGTTAAGAAATTTAAAGAAATATTTTTAAAAGTTGATGTATTATAAATTTTTTACAAATATTTTGTATTATTAAGTGAAAAAATTTCTTTTATGTATTTTTTAACATGTATTATTTGAAAATTTAATTTTGTTTAAAACATCATGTGATTATATTAATTATAGTAAAACTTTAGAGTGTTTTTAGCAATTTTTGAAAGTATTTTCCATCCAAGGCTAACGGGAAGATGGACCTAGCTAATTTTTTTACACAACGTAGAAAGTTCAATTAGCAATTTGCAAATTCAAATAAAGTTTAACTAGTAGTTTCACAATTAACCATATATATATATATATACGGCATGAGAGAGGTTAAGAGGGGCCTTCTAAACGCGCCACATCAGCAGAGACTATCACATGAGTTCCAGACGCGCCATGTCAGTGTCGAATTTCACTCTCAAATGAATGCCACGTGGCGGTCTTCGAATAAAAAGGTTAGATCGGGCCCCCCTGAAAATCACCCAATGAAAATCACCCAATGTACGCCCTTTTTTTTAATCAATACATTCTCCCCATAAATGAAGCGTTACAAAAAAAAAAAAAAAAAAAAAAATTGGACGCGCCTTCTGTCTTCCTCGCTCAGAAACTTCTCCGGAAGTGAAACCGTGACAGGATTTAAGGCGTATTTTTTCGGACTGTATAAAGTAGGAGCTCGAAGCGTTAGAGACCCAGGCAGATCAGGAGGAAGAAGGTTGAAGGTCCGGAATCCGAGGTGAGTTACCGTGCTTCCCATGAAGTATCCGAAAAGGCGAGTTCGATTTGGCAAGACATACTCACCCAAGTTGTGCGAGCATCTTTAATCCCTGCAGGTTAAACCCTAATCCAAGGCGAGTTCGATTGGCGGCATCGAGGGCTCTTCATCGAACATGCGGCGTCGCTCCTCCTCGAACTAGTGGCTTCTATGTACCGCGATTCGCTCCTCCTCCTCCTCTCTGGAAGCTTCATACTCTGTAAAGATGATACTTAGAGCATCCACAATGGTTTTACATAAATTGTATTCTTTAGAGCTGCCACGTAGACATTTATGTACACTTTAAGTAATACATAAAGTTAAGATACACGTAAACAAGATTTTCTCTGCAATCGTATTACTTAAACATGTTACTTAAATATATTTTATTATTAAATTTTCCAACAACCGCCAATTAGATATTAACATTAATTATAAAATGAATTAATTTATAATTAAATATTAGTTACGTAATACATAGTGCATTCCTTAAATTTAAGGAATATGTTACGTAAAAGTAGGTGGGTCCCATTTTTAAGGAATGCTATGTAAAATCGTTGTAGCACGTTTTTATACATTTTACGTAAAAAATATGTAAAACACATGTTTAAGGAATACCATTGTGGATGGATCCTTCCTTTCTTCAAACGGAACGAACAGAGATAGAATCAGATCGATTCTCTAAATGCCTTTCTGGATCATCCTCAAAGTCCCGGCTATTCACGGAAGGTGAGAAGGAGATGAATAATCATCTCCCTCCGGAAGAAATCGAAGAATTTCTTGGAAATCCTACAAGATCCATTCTTTCTTTTTTCTTTGACGGATGGTCAGAACTTCATCTGGGTTCGAATCCTACTGAGAGGTCCACTGTGGATCAGAAATTGTTGAAGAAAGAACAAGATGTTTCTTTTGTCCCTTCCCGGCGATCGGAAAATAAAGAAATAGTTAATCTATTCAAGACAATTACGTATTTACAAAAGACCGTCTCAATTCATCCTATTTCATCAGATCCGGGATGTGATATGGTTCCGAAGGATGAACTGGATTCAGAAGAGAGATTTCAAGAAATGGCAGATCTATTCACTCTATCAATAACCGAGCCGGATCTGGTGTATCATAAGAGATTTTTCTTTTCTATTGATTCTTCCGTATTGGATCAAAAACAATTCTTGGCTGAGGTATTCAACTCCAGGGATGAATCGAAAAAGAAATCTTTATTGGTTCTACCTCCTGTTTTTTACGAAGAGAATGAATCTTTTTATCGAAGGATCAGAAAAAGGTGGGTCCAGATCTCTTGCGGGAATGATTTGGAAGATCCAAAATAAAAAATAGTGGTATTTGCTAGCAACAACATAATGGAGGCAGTCAATCAATATAGATGGATCTGAAATCTGATTCAAATCCAATATAGCACCCATGGGTACATAAGAAATGTATTGAATCGATTCTTTTTAATGTTAATGAATCGATCCGATCGCAACTTCGAATATGAAATTCAAAGGGATCAAATAGGAAATGATACTCTGAATCATAGAAATTTTATGAAATATATGATCAACCAACATTTATCGAATTTGAAAAAGAGTCAAAAGAAATGGTTCGATCCTCTTATTTGGATTTCTCAAACCGAGAGATCCGTGAATCGGGATCCTAATGCATATAGATACAAATGGTACAATGGGAGCAAGAATTTCCAGGAACATTTGGAACATTTCATTTCTGAGCAGAAGAACCGTTTTCAAGTGGTCTTCGATCGATATCGATTACGTATTGATCGATATCGATCACGTATTAACCAATATTCGAGTGATCAGTCTGAGGTTATCGACAAAAAAATATTTGTATAAGTTCCTTCCTTTCGTTTTCTCCAAGTTACTTCCTTTCGTTTTCTCCAAGTTCCTTCTTTTTTTTTGTCTAACTCACTTCCTTTTTTCTTTGTGAGTTTCGGGAATACCCCCCCCCCCCCCCCCCCCCCCACCCCCCATGCATAGGTCCGAGATCCGCGTCTCTGAATTGAAAGGTCTGAATGATCAACTCTGCAATCAGTTCTTAGAATCAATAGGTCTTCAACTCGTTTATGAGATTATCGGGTATGTTGACTGCAAAACAATTGAATTAATTTATAGAAGTCGTTTGTTTGCTAGTTATTCAATTGAAGACTCAAACAGAAGATTCAAGACTATTCAGATTCACGAGGTACGTATTACACATCTTTGATGTTTCATCTTCCAAAACAATGTTTTATCTTCCTCCTTTCAATTCCAGTTCACTGAATTCCAATTTCAAGTATCTATGTTGTAGACAAAGTGGAAGAGTTCCTTCAATCAGACGAGAAACGTTGTTTCGTCCAAGCTCCTAGAGAGAAGCCCACATTCAAGGTAAGCTTGGTTATATTATGTGATGTGGATTTTGCTGTAAGAGTTTCTTTATTGCCAGTTCTTTTCACAATTTTCTAAGGGCATTCTAGTTTCACTACTAGGTTTGAGTATGCTGCTGAATTGGTGAATGAAGTTCAATTTGAGGAAGTCGGAGGTAACTTTTCGAATTAAACTTAATTGCACGTCTCCTTTGGTTTTTACAGTTAACATGCAAGTACGTATTAGCTTTTGAATTTTTTTTCCACTGTTAGAATCTTGAGGACTTCTATATGAGTACTTTCATTTGATCTGTTTCTAGCCAGTACTTGGGTTTCTACCCAAATATGACTTCACATGATAGCTTCTTAATTTAAGATACGCTGTTGTAATGGGAATAAGTTGAGATTTAATAGTGTTGCCTTCTTAATTGGGTTTGTTGTTAAAATGTATAAATTTTATTTCTTAATAATTTCTCATCATCATGAAAAAATTAATACAATTTTATTTATTATTATATGTGTTAGAAAATGGGCTACACAAATTTTCATTTGGGCTACTCTAATTTTATTTGGGCAATTTTTTTTTTTTTTTTACTTAAGCCCAAATTTTCTCAAGCCCAATTTTATTTTGTTGTGAATGGAATTTGTGATTTGTACCACATCGAAAGTTTTACTTTCCTCCTCCCTTCTCCTCCCCTATATAAACAAGCATTTCCCTTCTCCTTTTTACACATTGAGAAATGGAATCTCTCCTTTTGGTTGAGTATTCAATTTTTCTGGAACCCATAATTTTGGGATCCAATTATATTTTCTCATCCTCTGTTCTTCGTGTTGATGAATGCAGAGTTCTTCTAGGTTGATTTTGACTTATGTCGTTTTCAACCTTTCTAGTTGTTTTTAGCCGTTGTCGTCGGCTTTCCTGTTCTTTGTTTGAGTTCAGGTATTGGGTTCGGTTCGGTCGAGCGTGTTGTATGCATAACACGATTCGATGACACTGTTGAATCCTGGGAGGTGATCGCCCCTTGTATAAACCCCTTTGCATAACCCGAGGGTGGGGAGGGGCGAAATTGCCTTAAGGAGACTGTGATTAGCACGGGCCTCAGTATAAAAATACGTATTCGTTTTCGTGTCGAAGTATACGTACAATTTCGGTGTTGCCTATATCTTGCATGTTAATTGGAGGAATTACTTGTAAGTAACCGAAATTTGACTAATTGCTTTTTAGTCATTGAATTTTAGAATATTGCATTTTGGTCCCCGGACTTTGTAAATTTGCATATTTACCCTCAATATTTCCAACAATCTTAAGGCAATTTTTATTTGTTGGTTTTATGAGAGGATGCTTAACTGAATTTTGAGATTCAATTTATGGAGAAAATTATTTATTCTCTAAAGTTCACAATTATTGTCGAACAATGATGTTGAGAATGTGAACATGCTCGAGAGCACATGCGACTGATAAAATCACTAAGGCCATTTAGGCCCTCGAGACTGATAAAGTCGTCAAAAGCCGTTGAGGCTATTAGGACCGTTGAGGTCGCTATGTCGTTGAGACTATTATGACCAATCGAGATGGTCAAGGTTATTGAGTCTGTTTGATAAGGAGGCTTTGGTCACTTGACCCACTTTAGCCGTTGAGGCCTATGGGGTCGTTGAATCCATTGTTGAAAATTGGATTAAGAAATCGGTTAAAACCAATTGAGTGTGTATGACAACTGTTATGGAATTTTATTTCCTTGTCTAAACACTGACTATTACATTTGATATAAATGTACGTGTGAATCAACGAATCAATTGCACACACCTGAACCTTGGCACGTATGTACGCCGCGATATGTGTACATGAGTGTTTACTCAGAAGGTTAGCTCCGTGAGGGTTTGGTTTTGTCAAAACCGAAAGTAACCGTGTCCAGGTTTATTTTCTGTCCAACAGAAGGGAAAAAAAAATTGATTTTGTAATTGAAGTGATTAAACTTAATTACTGAAATCAGAAATTCAAATCGTTATTTGAATTTTAGTAATCTGAATTTGATGTCCCGGATTACTATTGTGGGGTCGGGTACGAATCGCTCGGACTTCTTATTAAAAAAAAAAAAAAATCCCAAGGAGTTGGTCATAGGTCCAATGTTTGAACGCTACTCAATGAGAATGTAGCTAACACTTGGCGGACAACTCTAAAATTGGGAAAGACCACCATGTGGTCTATAAATGTTATTATTCTAGCGAGTGATGCTATCCCATTTAACGACGCCTTGATTACCGAGGTTGGACACTCGTTTAGGCCGCCGTCTATAATGCAGGGAAAGTCGCCGAGACTTACTTCAAAAGTTGAAGTCAAAAGATGGAATTCTTTTTGACAATTCTAAAAATAAAAAAAAAATGAGGAGGAAGCGTCCCTATTGGGAGCACACGAAATCGTCAAAAGAGCTGTACGTTAAATACAGATAGACGAAAAATTTGATTGGATGAAGTTGAATTACTTTAAGTGTAATGGCCGTAGTGCCTATAGTGAACATGAGATAAGAATGTTCCTTCTTGTGCTGAATTTGTCGCACAATAATTTAGAACATGTTAATTACGATACCTTGCAGAGGTTATCTAACATGTTTCATATTCCTAAAATCAAAATAGATCAAGAACTTAAATGTGAAGTTTGCGTTGAAGCGAAACTTATTCGGCCGAAAGGATTACCGAACTTCTTGGTCTAAATACATAGCGAAGTTTTGTGACTTAATATATGTCCAAACGCGAGGCGGGAAATAAGTACTTCATTACTTTCGTAGATGATAGTACGAAATATCGCTATTTGTACTTGATGAAGGAAAAAAAAATGAAACAATTAACAAATTCATGGTTTACAAACAAAAACTTGAGTTTCAACTATTAGTTGTTTTCGCAATGAGAAATGCGGCAACGATTATTCTCTGTTTAGAGAGTGTTGACTTAAACACGATTTAATCGGTGAAGTCATTGAACACCGCATAAAACCCCGATGGAGTTGGGTTGCGGGTTCGATCCAACCGGGCAACGTTTTAATTTTTATTTTGAACTAATTAATATTAATAACGTTGTCGACGGTCAAGGTTTTGGCTTAGTGTGCATTAGATAAAAATATGAAAAATGTTGTTTTGGCACTTGCGGTGCAACAGTCGAGGCCTTTTATTGGTCTGAGGATCATACCATTTGAGAAACGCAACGGTCTGGAAAAAAAAATGTTGATGTGTTAATGGTCTGAGGATCTACAACGATAAAAGGATGATCCGAGGATCAATGATGATGTGGTTGAGAATTAGTAATAACTTCATACCCAACTCGTGTGTTAACACATTACATTTTTCTGGTAGAAATTAAAATAGTATGGTTGAGACCATGTTTGTTTTAGGGTTATGACGGGGTAGCTATTTTAACTAGCAATTACCTTTTGAATAAGGTACCCCATAAGAAGGAAGATAAAACTATGTTTTATTTGTGCCTTCGAATGTGGGGGGTGTCTTGCTAAAAATTATGATACCTCTACGGAAAAGACGCATACATTCCCTAAACCGTTGATTGCATTTTCATAGGGTTTGCTCATAATAGTAACGGGTATCGATTTGAATCGAAAGTGTCAAATAAACACAAAGATACGTTAATGTAATCAATAAATGCATATTTCTTTGGAAAATGTATTTTTGGCTAAGTCTAGAGGAGAGGCAAGCATATGAGACTATAGAGGAAAAATAGTCAAGACCGAGAACATGGAGGGCATGTTGAGGTCGAGCCCATGATGAGTAAAAGGGCGAGGATTGAAAAATCCTATGGTCCAGTTTTTTGACCTATATGCTTGAAGCCGAACCTTAGACTTACCACGAAGACGTAAACTCTTATGAGAGACATCTATGAAAAGAGGCAATCAATAGTGAAATTGAGTCCATCTTGCAGAACCACACTTGGGAGCTGGTGGATCTTCCGCCCAGAGACAAACCGTTAGGCTACAAGTGGATATTCAAACGTAAAATGAAAGAAGATGGATCAATTGATAATTACAAAGCCCGACTTGTCATAAAATATTATAGACAAAAGGAATGATGAAATTATTTTGATACATATTATCCAGTAGCTAGAATCACATTCATAAGGATGGTTCTTACGATTGCAGCCTTGCAAATTCTAGAAGTACATCAAATGGATGTGAAAACAACTTTCATACATGGAGATTTAGAGAAAGAAATCTACATGGAACAACCTGAGGGTTTCTCTGCGCGAGAGCAGGAAAAGAAAGTCTGTAAGCTTGTCAAATCAATGTATAGTCTTAGACAGATGCCTAGATAATGACTTTATAAATTTGACAGCGTTTTATTGGAGAAATGTTTCAAAATAAATAAGTATGAAAAACGTTTTACGTTGATGACATACTAATCGTTGGAAATAACGATGAGGTGGTCCGGTCCACTGGACCTATGTTGAATTTGAGTATTGACCTGAAAGACATGGATCTTGCCGATGTGATCTTTGGATTAAAACTCATTAGATCATCAGAATGTCTCATTCTAAGTCAAACTCATATATTGACAAGTATTTGGATAAATTCAACAAAGATGACAAGAACGAGGTCAGTACTCCGATAGATACGAGTAAGTAATTTCAAAGAATAAGGGAGAATGGTTTTCCCAAATTGAGTACGCTCGAATTACTGGAAGTGTCATGTACTTAATGTCATGCACTAGACCAGATATCGCTCACGTTGTAAGTGTATTGAGTCGATATACGAGTAACCCTAGTTTTTCCACTAGAACGGGGTAATCAGGGTACTTAGGTATCTGAGACATATTCGTAATCATGGTCTACACAAAGAGATATCCTTATGTGATAGAATTTTATATTGATGCAAAATGGATATCCGATTAGACACTACCACCTTGAGTATAAGGGGTTACGTATTCACCTTACGAGGTGCAACAGTGTTGTAGAAAATCCTCAAAACAAACAGTCATAGCCAGATCGACGATTAAGTCTGAGTTATTGTACTGGAGAAATGTGCCGAATATGCAAAATGACTATGTCATTTTCTCGAGGATTTTACTAATTGGCCAAAACCTGTGTTAGTGCAAAGATTGATGAGTTTGTTTTGGTTTAATCCAAATTAAATCCAATCTAATGAAATGTTGAAGATTTTCTTTAAGAGACAAGGTTAAAGCAGAAATAAGTGGTGCACCCCCCATTTGGCATGAAAACCTTTGTTAAAGGTTGAGAAATGGGACACTTTGCGAAGCTGTTGTCCACAAAAGAATAAATCTAAATTTAGATGTTGGATTAACAAAATTATTCCTGCAGGAAATGATAGTCTGAGGACTTTGTTGGTTTGAGAACATTGATGCAACGTTGCGACGATCAATCTGTATAACACAGTATAACCTGCATAATGGAATGTTTAGACATATACGTCATAATTCCATTAGACAGTTGCTCTCAAATATATTTATTGTGCCCGATATCGTAAAGTAGGCAGATAAATAGCGGATCCGCAACCCGAAAGGGTTAAACAGAGAGTTATTTGGCCAAGCGTCGAAAAGGAATGGGGCTAAAGCCCGTGGAGGAAACACTCTTGAGAAGGAAAACCCAACCATGATGACTGGAGATCCCAAGAACTTGGTTCAATGGGACAACCTAATCACAAGAGTGAGTGTTGTCACTGTGGGGGTCAAACCCCAAAGCCCATTCCTATGATGCAAACAGTGATAGAGAAGAGGTTAAGCTTTTGCTGGTGTTGATCTTATAACAGTAATTGGAAATTACTTAATCAAGGTCATTTTCACACAAAGCTTTTAATGATTCGTAAGGAGAACTCAGAGTCGTGAAGATGCTCTTGAGACATAGAATCACCTATGCGAGTGAGAAGTGGGGCCGCTTCGAAAGGAATTGTTGAGGGCGCAATTCTTAGAAACGCTTGCAGAACCAGGCGAGTGATCCAGGGCCTAGGGATCACAGGGCGTGAACCAAACCATACTAGGAAGGTACCTGTGTGGGTTATGTCGTCATCTACACCAACGACAGTCGGTTCAAGGACATCGCGTCTACCGACCAGTCAGTAGAGAAGGCATGATCTCACAAGGGATAGGTTCAAAGGGGTTACCCCTACCTATTCTTTGCAGGTATTGACCGTTGAACTCAAATTTCGTGTCTAAGTTTCTAAAATTCCATTCATGTGGGGGATTGTTAGAAAATGGGCTACACAAATTTTCATTTGGGCTACTCTAATTTTATTTGGGCAATTTTATTCTTTTTTTTTACTTAAGCCCAAATTTTCTCAAGCCCAATTTTATTTTGTTGTGAATGGAATTTGTGATTTGTACCACATCGAAAGTTTTACTTTCCTCCTCCCTTCTCCTCCCCTATATAAACAAGCATTTCCCTTCTCCTTTTTACACATTGAGAAATGGAATCTCTCCTTTTGGTTGAGTATTCAATTTTTCTGGAACCCATAATTTTGGGATCCAATTATATTTTCTCATCCTCTGTTCTTCGTGTTGATGAATGCAGAGTTCTTCTAGGTTGATTTTGACTTATGTCGTTTTCAACCTTTCTAGTTGTTTTTAGCCGTTGTCGTCGGCTTTCCTGTTCTTTGTTTGAGTTCAGGTATTGGGTTCGGTTCGGTCGAGCGTGTTGTATGCATAACACGATTCGATGACACTGTTGAATCCTGGGAGGTGATCGCCCCTTGTATAAACCCCTTTGCATAACCCGAGGGTGGGGAGGGGCGAAATTGCCTTAAGGAGACTGTGATTAGCACGGGCCTCAGTATAAAAATACGTATTCGTTTTCGTGTCGAAGTATACGTACAATTTCGGTGTTGCCTATATCTTGCATGTTAATTGGAGGAATTACTTGTAAGTAACCGAAATTTGACTAATTGCTTTTTAGTCATTGAATTTTAGAATATTGCATTTTGGTCCCCGGACTTTGTAAATTTGCATATTTACCCTCAATATTTCCAACAATATGAACATGTAACAAATCAATCCCGTGCTACGCACGAGAACAGCTCCGGCTATGTATACAAGGATGAAGCTGATCCAAAGATAAGTTAGATGACAAGATATGGATTAATTTACAATGCATATATATAATAATTGAAGTAGTGTCTATAAGAGCACTTCCAATGGTCAAATTTTTCAAGACATTTGCTTATGTGGATGTGAGAGGTTTGGACAAAATTTGTCCATACCACTAATTGTCCATCTAATTTCTTATTCTCTTTCCTCTAAGTTGTCCATGGGACATTTTGTATTCTTTCATATTTTGCTATAGTTTTTATTCTCTCTCTATGTCCTATCTAATATTTATATTATATAATAATCAAAATTGAGACAAAAATTGTCTTTGCCATTGTAGGAGGTTAAGACATTTTAAATTAAATTAATATTTTTTTAACAATTGATGATGTGGAGGTGAGGTGGCTCAAAATGGCAACCAAAATGGCTTTGCCCATTGGAAGTGCTCTAAGAGCACTTTCAATGAGCAAATTTTTTAAGACATTTGCTTAGGTGGAGGTGAGATGTTAAGACAAATATTGTCCATCCCACTAATTGTCCATCTAATTTCCTATTCTCTTTCCTCTAAGTTGTCCATGGGACATTTTGTACTTTTCATATTTTGCTATAGTTTTTATTCTCTCTCCATGTTATATCTAATGTTTATATTATATAATAATCAAAATTGAGACAAAAATTGTCTTTACCATTGTAAGAGGTAAAGACATTTCAAATTAAATTAATATTTTATTGATAATTGATGATGTGGAGGTGAGGTGGCTCAAAATGGCAACCAAAATGGCTTTGCCCATTGGAAGTGCTCTAAATTCTACTACTACTACTCTTCCAACAGAAGTGGGAGAAAAATCAAGCTTTAAGCAAGTAAATTAAAAAGTTTACGTGAATAGAACTTACAACTTTTAATTAAGATTACATTAAAATAATTATATTTTAATTAAACAAGTTTTTAAATCATAAACATGTTAAAATATACTTTAACTTCAATAAAAGATCATGCAATAAAGTTACTGAATTACATATCTAACATTTAACACGTCTAGTTTAATTGATCGTCTCGCGCGTAGGTGAACTTTGATGCAAAGAATGAGTATGAAATGATCCATAAATATAAAGTTCTACAGGATTTGTTCAACAAGTTGAAGATTGATAAGGTAACTTCATTTATCTCTGCGAGATATCCTTCCGCTTTTGAGTTGTATACTTCATTAGATCGCTTACTGTAGGTGAACTTTGATGCAAAGAATTAGTATGAAATGATCCAGAAATATAAAGTTCTACAGGATTTGTTCAACAAGTTGAAAATTGATAAGGTAATTTCATTTCTCTCTACAAGTTAACCAGTTAATTTTCCTCATTATGAACGGAATTTAAACCTTATTAGTTATTCCAATGACTCCCGACTAATATTTAAGGGAGGTAAATTAAATAAATTAACATTGTATATAGTACTCATCCATAGCCAATTAACTATTCATTATGTTGTTAATTAATCACTGTTACTACTGTTCCTCCTAATAGTGTCCATTGGAATTTGGGAAATTGAGTTTGTTCTGCCCCAAAATCCACCAGTACCACCATAACTTCATTGAAATGCTTGGTTTTTTTTTTCAAACATCGATCACCTTCCATGCTAATCTCATTCTTCGATCCGCTAATCACTTCATCCACTTTTTCATTCCCAGAAGCTGCAACAGCACAATCCCCTATCGTCCTAAACTACCTCTTATTCCCCGAAGCACGATTTAAGTGTTGGTTCTCACTCCTCTCCCTGATATTTTATTTGCCCTATCACGAGGTTACTTTAATTTTTTTTTTTTAATTTGTTTATGAGCTGAGCTCATCATTTGAGATATTCTCAGTTTAGAGTGAATATAATTTTCTACTATACTCTGTTTATACACAACACAACTTGTAGGAAAACGGACGTACATGCCAAGCAAACCAACAACCGAATTAGTACGTACACAATACGGTATTTATAGGAACGATACGTTACCTTCGTGTTTGGCGGTTTGCGGCGGCGGAAGCGGAAGCGGATCGTCGTAGTCGGTTCGGAATCACGGCGGTGGGATGCCGGTCGGAGAGGTACGTCACTAAGGCGGAGCGTACCTCGGTCTCCACGAGCGATGACCCTATAGACACCTAGAGAGCTCTATATGTGGAGTGGATGGAGTAGCGTGAGATATCTATATTCTCCTAGACCACCAAGAGGGTCAATATATAGCCAAGGAGAAGCCCATGGACAGTTTACAACTTTGGGGACCTAACACATTGGTCCCCGCTCTTTTTATGGAGCGGTTGTCGACTTCGGGGACTCGACATATCGGTCCCCGATCTCTCCGAGACCTACACTAGCACCCCGTATGGGTGCAATATCCTACATCTCCCACTCACACATAACGAGAGTGCTCAGTGTGTGTGGAAACGTATTTCCAACATCTGTCTGTCTTTCATACAAGGCTCACCCGTGCGACCGGCATACTTTGCGAGAGCTAGGTGCTGTACATCTGTTAGGAGTATACAGCCTCTCGTAGTGAACAACCAACAAGAGAACTGCTGTACATCTGTTAGGAGTATACAGCATCTCGAAATGGATAACCAACTAGAGAACGGTAAGTATGCTTGTACCCTAGATCATCGAACCTCATTTAGGTATTCTCAAAAATCTCATTATACCTTGTATTCACAATCATGAAACTAATTCATGACTGGTGCACCGGTGAACACAATTCAAAAAGAGGTCCCGTTGATGATCTTCCTCTTCTCACAATTCCTTCAACACTAACCCGACTCGCTTTTCTAGACATGCCCCGCCAGGCCGAATCATTAGTAGCCTCTTGGAAACACACTAAGCTAGCGAACATCGTGTCAGGTCTCAAGTCTCTGATCGGAGTCGTGAGGGTACACAATCTGGAACCTCATAAGGATCCTGGGTCTCACACTACAACAAGCTGAGATTATGCTTGTGTAAACCTGTGGTCGAATAATAGCACACACGGTATGAAACGTGTGTCACAGCACTCTTCTCCTTTTCCCATGGAGTGTATGTCATTTGTCTCAAAGACAGTGCTGTGCGGATGTCTGTTCAAATGCCGCATGCATCTAAACCAGAGTCCACTAACTCCCATCCCGCTCTAAGGTAAACTACGTGGAACTTCATTCCACTAAAGTTATCGATGACCGCACGTCAACGAGCGACTTATGAATTCGAGCAATTAGCTCTCTAACCATCCACTTGACGATTTTAAGCTCAAAATCTTGTCTCATCTCCCATTCGTCACACAGACGTAACGTCCCCTAAGACGCGGAGGCGGTTACTCGTGTGAGAGAGTTAACCTCTAGTTTACCCGACATACATTTAAAATTCGAGTGAATGCACATCGCAATCACAATAAACATGTGTGTATTCAAATCAAACGTATTGATAAAAATGAACATTGTGATGTGATCATTGGGAAAAATAAGCAAGCTACCTCGCTTTTTACACAATGTTCAAGACCACTTGTCTTCATTGTGATCAAATGTCGATGAATTGCACATATGCAAGGGCTTTACGGACATACCGTTTATCCATCATTCATCGACTATCACTTCACATTCATTATCTTGCATGCAACCATGCCATATGCACAGTTATATTGGTCTTATGAATGTCCAAACATTATTAGGATCCTCTTCGGAAAATACTACAGCACAATTACCAGTAGACTAACACTGAAGCAGTAATATGCATCATCCGAAATATATATGGGAACCTTATAGACCAAATCTAATCATCGGTTGCTTTTGCGAGAGCACTAGCTTCATTCGCATATAGTGAAGTGTGCACTTGTTTCTCATTATCTGATGGCCAGTCAGTAAGAAACATCTTCCTAAGGAAGTCGTTACTCCCACTAGGAACAAATTCACTATATTTTGTCATACACATATGTACGACGCCTCAACAACCATCGTTATCTGATCCTTGAGCATCAATCCAAGTCGAGTCATATGCCCGATTTTTTTGTGGGTCTAGTACATGCACAACACGCACAAGACACCCGACTGAGCTCATCTTAATTAAGACATTTAGCGCATCAAGTCATGACCTTTATACAGAGTTCGCTTAACGAGGTAATAATATAATCAATCACCCAAGAAACATATTCTCTCAAATGATCTCTTAGAAACACAATTCCAAGATTATATTGATTTACCCTCCAGATATCAACTAAGTCTCATACTCATTTGATTAACTCCGTAATTACCAGCACGTATTATGTGTCAAACACATTTACTTTACATGATCTTGTCGATGTTTTAATAACAGTCTTAGTCCGTAGTGACTAAAACATCTGACATGACTAACACATCGTTATTAATAATATTGCATCGAGGGAATAAAGTAGAATGCTAACGGACCACCATAATCCAAAAGCTGCATTCTCGTACCACAATACGGAGAAGTGCTTTCGATTTCTACTTTGATATTTCAAAGGCAATATCTACATCCAAGATCAACGTGACTGGGTTTATGCGAATACAACACTCGCAATTATTCGAGACACATCTCAAATTTTTCATGACTTTTAGGACCTCACAGATCCATTGTGCTTTGCGTCTTCCATATTGTCATCCATTTTCCTTAAAGGGTATTAGAAGCCACAATAAGCTCCCACTAGGATTAAGAACATTTTGTACACGCTCCCACTAGAACGATAACCTTTACTCATTTCGAGTAACAACATGAAAGTTCTTGCTCCAACTTGAACTAAGATCATGACCAAGATCATTTACATTCGCAACTGATGGTGAAGAAATGCGAGCATGACGAGAAACATATTCAACATCTGCAAAAATTCTCCCACTCGAATGAAGTTATCTTGGTACATTTAGCTCAATAACTCAAAAATAGGTCACAACCCACTTTTCCCTTTATAAGGATAAACATGCTCATTTCGACATCTCTTAGTTTAGGCACAAATTTGCTCCCACTTTCGGACTTTTCCGGATCATAACGTATATAAAGTGGTACGCAACTAATATTTAGGCACTTGATCAAGTTGACAAACATTCGTCTCGTTATAAAGTGGGTCCTCCTTGTGGAGAGACCCGGGTATTACCATAGGCAGTGTATTATTGGACCAATGTTGTCACTGACTTAATCATCTTCAGAAGCGTATCACCTACGTCTTCTAGCAACAAGCTTATGTTGCATAGTGCCAGAAAAATAGTCAACGGAATGAACTATCTCTTTATATGACGTATCTTTACAAGTCAAGTCGATGAGCTAATAACCGTCTTAACATGTATGAGAACCACAGTTCTTTATCTATTCAATTCATCTACAATGCTCGCTTAGCAATCTGTAGAATATTAAATTAATATACAAGATACGAAACATATTTAAGCCTTCCCACAACAAATATGGGCTAGTAGATGTCTAATTTGAACTTATTCTGGCTGCCGACACAAGGCTTCCGGTCACGTCGCTAGCAAACTTGCGACAAATATTTGGATATATTGAAATCCTTGCTAGATGCAACTGTGATATACAATAAATCCACCGGAACTGACCATATATACACAAACTCAATGTCATGAAAATCTTAGATGAAAAACTAGGTCTAACAGAATCAAAGACTGAAATCGCCAATTCAACCAAACAGTAAGGCATTTTGGACTCGGTTGTCTCATAGACATAGCTTGCGGATGCCAACTCATTCGGCTGCAGCTCGAGCTTTCATACCTATCATGCTTCAGTTGAATTTTCCGAAGATTAACTACAAATCTTCTTGTCCATGGCTTAATCCAGAGTCACAACTCATAAAGGATTATACCGATCAAATTGCTCGAACTAGAAACTCAATAGTCTACTAGTTTAAGCATCAAGACATACATGACGCTTCCGAGCAGTGCATTTATTTGAGTAATAGCACATAGCTACAACTATAGCACTTTATCTTAGCCATTTGGACATAGTGCAGACGTTTCCGCTCGTCAATTTCATCCATCTTTGATTTCTAACTGGACCCATCATGCTCATCATTCTTACCACGATATTGTCTATTTGATCTCTTTTTGGCTTTGGAGGAAGTCGCCACATGCAACTCAGCCAGAGTACTCTTACTCTTATGCATTTCCTCATCTAGCTTTAGAAGTTGCTCAACTTCTTCTAGAGTGGTAGCCCAAATAGAGTGAGACAACTGCATTTTTACATGCTTCCACGAATCGTGTTAAGAACTGATTACAACCTGGAGTTTCTGCCTTTCGTTGAATATATTACCAGCGTGCCTGAATTCAATTATCATATCGGCCACATGCCAAATATGTAACTTCAGGGAGTATTCAAGGTGCCTCTTATAAGAGGTAAATCACACAGTCAAGAACATTTTTCCTTTATGTGGAATGACAACTAAATTTCTTATTCAAGTCGTTTCAAAGCGCCGTATCACTCTGATAACCTTGAAATTCCTTGAACATACTATCATTCGTAGCACTCAACAAAATGATACACGCAGTACAATTCTGCACTTTCAGGCTTCATAGACTCTCAGGTCTCGCCTCTGCTGGGTCACATTCCCTGCTTTAGGCTTTTCCATGTCATTGAATATGGTCTCCAGAATTTCTAGCATTTGGAGCAAGTATAAACTTTCTCCTGCCAGACCTAAGAGTTATCACTATTCAACATTAGCACACAACTAAGTTCGGTGACAATCTTTTGGAGGACCGATGTCATTCTTTTACACAAAAAGAGATAACACCATATCAGGATCATTCAACAAGGCATGCAAGAATCATTGTTCATCATACTACACATGTTACACTCAACTTTCTTATTGACCGAATTAATTAAAGCAAGCATGCCCCGGAGTCAAAAGTTCACTATGTTCCCAATCATCGTCCAAAGTACATGCTTAGCGAGAATTAATTTTAGCCAATAATCAAGTCAAGTTCCAGTCTCATTGATCAAGTCAACATGCAATCATGATTACAAATACATGAATGTCTAATAAAACACGTGTTGACTTACGCATGGATTCTAAACAAATAATCAACATGCATCATGTTTGGTACACAACAAACATCAAACGGACGAGCATGCTTACGTGAATGATTTGCAATGACATCGATCAAATACATCATGCTAGCATAGATATCAAATATTCATATACATGGATAACACATAAATCAACATGTATCATGCTTAGCATAATAACTATCATGTCATAATAAGCAAAACATGCATGCTCAGGATATGTACTACCACATGGATGTTAAACAAATTTAACAAGTATCATGCTTAACAGTTAACACATAACTAAAAACTAGAACCCCAAACCGGATTTAGCAAGACATATCCCGCATAAAAAATCAGGTTTAAAGACTTAGGGACCTTCATGTAAATTCTCAAAAGTTACGTTTAGAGGAAAATTCCCAGGTGGACCGAAGGGTTTGCGAGACAGGCCCCAACACTCCCGTTTCTAGACAGAACCGTAGTTCCCAGGCCGGGGAGGAGGGGGCGCGGCGTCAAGTTTCCACTTCAAGCTCGGTCTTTCTAGACAGAATTTATTTCCTCAATTTCAACTCAAGAATATTACATTCACGTCTCATAAGACTTTGCGAAACATATTCGCTTGTAGTTGAAACACATTCAAACTACGGGGGCCAACATGCAATTTAAAATAATAGCACCCTAAGCATGATACTAATAAATTTAAATAAAACTCACACATGCTTTAATATTAAAAATATAAAGCATACTTACTTGACATCCATGTGCGTACGTGGCTTAATATTGTACTATGTGAAACTAATTCCACATATTGATTAATGTGAACAAATTCACAATAATTTAACACTCGTTAGTGTTTAGGGGTTAAACCGACACTTAGTAAAACTATTTTACTAAATTCGCCGAGATAACCTTACTAAGGAGCCATTTGCTCTTACTTAATATTTTATGATTAACTTGAATTAGAAAAACTAATTTCCTTAATTCACATCATAAAATTATTTGGGACATTATGCACCCAATTTAAAGCTTATATAGGGGCCACTTGCACCATCTATAAAAGTTTCATGGACCTCTTTGCAACCAAATTTACTTATAAAAAAAAATGAGGACCATTTTTAACATTTTAAAAACTTTGGGCTGAAAAATAGATTTCAAATGGTTGACCGCAGTCAACTGTTGACCGTAGTCAACTGAAGATAAACTCATGTAGACTTTTATATGGGCAAAAAAAATATTAAATCGCCCACACTGTTAAAAGTTGACTTCATCAGCCTAAAGTAATGGGCCCACTTTGAGTTAAAATTAGCCCATATGCAAGCAAAGCCACGTGGGTTTTAGTTTGAAAATAATTGAAGCAAAACCCACTTTATAATAAAACAGCCCACTTGGACAGATCGGTCGGAATATAAACAATGAACCGGTCTAATTTAAAAAATGCGGTCAGACCGAAAATAAACCAGACCGGTTAGGACATCATCTTCTTCAACGTTCGTGACAGTTTCAAAAAAAACTGTCTGCAACCTCCATGTCCATGCACTTGCACCCACGTTTATCTCACCACTACACCCACTCACTTATTAACCGTTCGTTTTGCAACTACCACCGTCGACTCTTCTCCAGCGACATCCATAGTAACTGTCGTCGGAAACTTGTCTCCGACAACAAAAACTAAACTCGTTATCTCTTTCACTTCACGCTCGAGCTCGGTGGGGCGGCCATGGCCGCCACTCTTCGCATGGAGATGGCACAACCCTCTTCCACGCTCAGGACGAACCTTTTAGAGCCGCCGAACGTCACGATATTGAGTGGGACTTTCACGGCCACGTTTGGCCACGAAATCGGTCGGATTTCGTCGGGGTTCGTTCGGGACCGTAGCCCTTGCGACCACGACCGTTTGGGACTGGGAATGAGCACCAAAATCAAAGGGATACAAGGTCGGACTCACGGAAAACGAATCGAGCAACGAACGCTCGAAATCGTGGAGTCTACGATCGACAAAACGATCGTTATTTTCGTTGGGGTTCGTAGCCCGCATGACCACGAACCTACTGGAGCGAAAATGAGCAACTAACGCTCGCTAATGGAGGGCCGGACACATCCGTAACGGGCGGAGTCACAAAAGCTCCGAAAATCGGTGGAGCATCGACATAACCATCACGACGACTAGGCCGGTGCCGGAAACCAAACCTTTGGCTCTGATACCAATGTAGGAAAACGGACGTACATGCCAAGCAAACCAACAACCGAATTAGTACGTACACATACGGTATTTATAGGAACGATACGTTACCTTCGTGTTTGGCGGTTTGCGGCGGCGGAAGCGGAAGCGGATCGTCGTAGTCGGTTCGGAATCACGGCGGTGGGATGCCGGTCGGAGAGGTACGTCACTAAGGCGGAGCGTACCTCGGTCTCCACGAGCGATGACCCTATAGACACCTAGAGAGCTCTATATGTGGAGTGGATGGAGTAGCGTGAGATATCTATATTCTCCTAGACCACCAAGAGGGTCAATATATAGCCAAGGAGAAGCCCATGGACAGTTTACAACTTTGGGGACCTAACACATTGGTCCCCGCTCTTTTTATGGAGCGGTTGTCGACTTCGGGGACTCGACATATCGGTCCCCGATCTCTCCGAGACCTACACTAGCACCCCGTATGGGTGCAATATCCTACACAACTAATAATTTAAACAAAGCATAACCTCAGTTTAACGGACGCACGGGTCAGCAACTAGTTTCTTTAATAATAATAGACAAGTCAGTCAATAAGTAAATCTAGAAGGATGTTGACTGATTTATGATAAGATGACAAAAGAAAAATGTTATTATTAAATTCATAACTAATCACCTAAAGTCCAAATATGTCTACTTAGAAAACAATCAAACTTCAGCAGCTACGGGACCACGCTAGAATTATTAATGAACAGAAGAGATTGCTCACTAGACCTACCCACACAACCATTACACTTTCAATTACGTGTCAAGCCAAGCCAACCACAATCATTTAAAAATATTTAATAAATTAAGAGTTCGCTTGAGTTTATCGCCACGATGAAAGATATGCCTCCAAATATTATTAATTAGAATCATGCTTTAGTTTGGATCAAGCCCTTTTTAAATAGCCCGTGATTACTGATTAGCCGTAAATTTTTATTTTCAGTTTAGTTTTTAAATTTATTGTTATCACTTTTTATTTATACAAAATTTTGTCCCTAATAATCTCAACCGCGTCCTAGATCTAAATTGATCTAGTCATGGTCGGACCCTGGCTAAGGTCATCGGACCTAGGCAACCCTGCCTATGGCATGATCCAGCCATGGGTCAGACTATGATTAGGTCAATTTAGACTAAGATGCGGTTGAAAATATTTAGGGTCTAAATTGTAATTGTAAAAATAAAAAGGTAGGACAATAAATTTGAGAACTAAACTGAACAAAATAAAATTTAAGAGATAATCACGTGCAAGTCATGTGACTATTTAAAGGTCAACATTGACGGTGTACTAACAGATGCAAAAAAAATATACAAGTTGTAAACCTATTCCACCAAAATTATACAAAAAAAAAAAAAGATGTTGCACAAAAAGTCAAAAGGAATCAAACTTATTGTATCAAAAGACCTATTAATCATTAATTATTTGAGAAATATATATCGAAGTTCATGCGAGAAGGGGCGTTAGAATCTAACATTTAATTATATAAGAAGTTATTATTATTTTTCGGGTTAACGAGTATTTTAGTACAACTTGTTTAACCAATTTTGTCTTCTGGTACAATATTTTTTTTGTATGATTTTTGTATAATGCGTTTGCAACTTTTATACTTTTGGTACATCCGTTAGTTAACTGTCAATTTTGAACGTTAATTAGCATGTGTCTTGCACGTGACTTGCAGACTAATTTTTATTTTGTTCAGTTTAGTTCCCAACCAATTTTAATCAGACCCTAGGGCTAAATTGACCTAGTCATAGTCCGACTCATGATTGGGTCAAATCTTGGCTAGGGCTGCCGGACTATCCGACCCTAATCAGGATCTGACCCAACTATAAGTCGGACTATGACTAAGTCAATTTAGTATTAATGTTCTATTAAAGTTGGTTAGAGACTAAATTGGGAAAAACAAAGTTAAAAGATATAAATCAGGAGATTAATCTTAAAAAATAAATCCAAAATCACAAGTCGTTTGCAAGATACGAGCTAATTAAAAGTCACTTATATGTTGATTGAAATAAAATATATATATATATACAAAACGCAAAATTATTTAAATATGTTATATCAAAAGATGTATTTAACAGTTACACTTTAGAATAACTATTAACTTTTTTTTTTCCCGACTTTATACTTTATCTTACTAATACCATTTCACCAACTCCAATCGTGAGTTTATATCAACAAACCTCGCTCAACATAAATAGAAATGTCACAAAGCGGTTAAATATATCTTAGATCGTTAAAATTAAATAAAAATATATAATTACTCGCTCAACAAGTTACATGTATTTTATACTTTTTTTTTTTTCACTTTTAGCTTCAATTGATCATAACTTTCGTTTTATAAGATCGAATTATTCACGGTCAATTGCGTTGAATTTGTTATTTTACAAGCTTTGATTCAAGACTCATATTGATGTATGTCTTTGTAATGTATTCAGCTCATAAATGTCTTACAAGTCACACATGTCAAGTACTATTATTTTTCAGTATACATGCTTAAATAATGTTTTTAATGCTAGGGCTGTAAACGAGTCGAGTCGAGCCAAGTATCTGACAAGTTCGACTCGACTCGACTCATTTTACTCGAGATCGAACTCGACCGAGCCTTAATTTTTCGAGCTCGACTCGGTACCATACTCGACGAGTTCGAGTTCGACTCGGCTCGATAAAGTTAAAAAAATTCAATTAATTAATAAATGGTGCGCCTTAGCTCGAGCTAGAACTCGACTCGATTAGGCTTTTGACTCGAGTTCGAACTCGGCTTGAACTTAATATATGCATATATAAAATTATTATTTAAAGATCGAAAAACTCGAGCTCGAACTCGACTCGAATAGGAAAAATAAAAAAGCTATATTAGGCTCACGAGCCTCTCATGTCGAGCACCAGTGAACTCGAACTCGACTTGGCTTTAGAAAAGCCTCGACTCGAAATTTAGCGAGTCAAATTCGATTATCGACCGAGCCGATATCGAGCAGTTCACGAGTAGCTTGACTCGTTTACACCCCCTACTTAACGCATTCGAAATTTCTCAATTAAGAATCGAGTGTTAACACTACTAATCAATGTAACGTGTAGGGCTGTAAACGAGCCGAGTCAAGTCGAGTATCTGGCAACCTCGTCGACTCATTGTACTCGAACTCGACCGAACCTAATTTTTTCAAACTCGAGCTTGACTCGGTGCCATCGAGCTCATTCTCGGCTCGACTCGACTCGCCAACTTTGTTCAATTAAATCTTGAAATTGTGTATCTTAGATCAAGTTCGAACTCGGTTTGAATTGAATATATATATTATGCTAGCTAGATATATTATGTTATATATTGTTAGGTTATATATATATATATATATATATATATTATAAAGACTCTTGCATATAAATATTTTGTTAAAGTAATGTATATATAATATCAAATTGTAATTTTTATATAAATATTCTCACAAATATATTAATTATATGCAAATGTAATTTTGTATTAATTAGTCATGGTTTGATTATATATATATATATATGTAGTAATATCATTTATAATATAAACTCGGGTGTAGTTTCTAATTTTGTAAAAACTAACATGTGCAATATAACTTATAATATAAAAAGTAAATGTAATTTAAATTTTTTTCAAAAAAAATTAAATATGATGTTTATTTTTTAAGAAAATTATTTTTTTGTCTTAAATAACCTTCTTGATAAGTTACATGTTTAAATAATTAAATTATTTTCTAAGTTATTATAACAAACTTTCCTTTTTTATTTTAGATTTCTTTTTTAGTAAGCGTGACCATTCCGCAGCGGGATATAAACCCATGAGCTCCTACCCAGCCGTTCCCGCCGACGCCGCCAGCTGTTCCTACTTCCGCCCACCCGCTGCCTCCCTTGTCGTCGCCACCCCCCCGTTATAACTCAATTTTCCTTCTTCTGTTTCAGGTTAGCTATTTGGAGTTTGCTGTTTCCGAACAATCTATGGTTGTGTATAAACTTGCTCTATTAAGCTTTAATAGATTTTTCTTTCTATTTAATAAATATCAAAACATAAGTGACCAAAAGTTTCTTCCAATGATTTTTAATTTAACTGCATCAATGTTTGTGATTATATAATATTTGTGTGAAAGCAATGGAGATGGTGGGCACCGGGGAGTAGCAGCTGTAGAGGGAGGAAGGGGTGGCGATGATGAGAGAGATGAGTGGTGGAATTTGGTTTTTTGAAAGCAACACACAAATCACTGCAAACTAGTAGAATTCCTAATGTATAGTTTGTTTGTTAATTTAATTCTAGTGGTTTTTAGATAGAAATTCACGGTCTTCCAAATAGAAGCGCGATACAAAGTTGAACACTTTTCTGTGCGCGGGGTTTGGTTTGGGTTGAAGTAAATATTGGCATTCCCTCCAATGTCCAATAAGAGTCCTCACTTATGCGGTATGATGCATCCTTCTAATCAATTTTGATGTGTCATGTAGTTTTCCTCAATGGTTAGATCTTGTTCCTGCCAAAGTTCGTATTTTCATTTAACTGGCACAATGCACTTTCTTTTACTGGACCGATCTTCGTTTATCCATGCTTCGATTTAGTAGTTCTAATAATCTTTCCCTGGGATTCCAGCTTCTGGGTTTTGCTGGGGCATGTTATACAAGATCAATTTGACAGTTTACGCTTCTTAAGTACATCGACGGAGATGCATCTCATTGTTTTTAGATTGCATTTCGTTGCAAAATTGGATCTTTATATGTGTCTCTGATGTTATTGCTAGAAAACTTAGTGCTGCAGCAGCTCTAAGGTCGCTGAGTTTTGAATTGAAGTTTTCTCGGCACTATAAGTCAAAGGAGATCACGATGAAGAGATGTCAAAATAACTCTACTAGTGCTATCAGTGGCGAATCCAGAGGCGCTCTTATTGTTCTGGAAGGGCTGGACCGAAGCGGGAAGAGTTCTCAGTCAAGTAGATTGCTTTCGTCTTTGGAGGGGTCGAGCCATTCAGCTGAATTGTGGAGGTTTCCTGATAGAAATACTAGTGTTGGGCAGATGATATCTTCTTACCTATCTAATAAATCACAATTAGATGACCGCACAATTCATCTTCTCTTCAGTTCAAACCGGTGGCAGAAAAGGCTCGTTATTTCTCTTCACTTTGCATCTATTGTCATCTAAGAATTCCGTTTCATTAACTTACTCGAACTGACTGGTTTCGTTTGATTTATGTGAAAAATGTCATCTTTCTTTGTTGTCGAGATAAATTCATTCAGGTTTAAGTAAGATGAGCTGAATTAAACAGTTAATGTCTAGGAAACTGATGTAAATTTACAATTTCTACAGTGCTTATATGAACGTTGACGTAGGAAAAACAAATTGACTGATACAGATCTCTTTAAATTCAGCGTCTTAGAATCCTTAATCTTTAAAAGTTAATTTTTATTTTTTAATTTAGTGATATTTATCATTTGCAGATCACTGATGGAAGAAAAACTGAAAAGTGGGACATCTCTTATTGTCGACCGATATGCATACTCCGGGGTTGCTTTCTCCTCTGCAAAAGCACTTGATATTGAATGGTGTGAAGGCCTTATATAGGATCGTTTTGCAAATGTTACTTTTTCATGTTAGTGCCTTTAAGTTAATGATGAACGACTTCATGTTAGTGGCACATACGATTATCTGTGGGTCATGAGATGATGATTCATGTTTGTAATAGTACAACGTGTATCATCATCATCATCATGAGAAATTACTGAATGTCACTGCTCCAATACGTGGAGCACATGTGGTGCCACTTCAACCAATTAAAACAAAAAAGCTATTCATGTGTCAGTAAAAGTAGGACACATGTCAACTTTTAATTGGACATAGAGGCAATACATCAGCTCCACTAGTTGGAGCGGTGGTAAGCAATAATTTCTCCATCATCATGGAATAAAGACAAATTATAGAATACCTCGGCGGTACCAACTGGTGGCACTCACCCACTCACAATGGAGTGGTGTGGTACCCAGTAAGGTGGGTCCCACCTCACTGCATTGTGATTTGTGAGTGAGGTGAGGGCCACCGGCTAGTCACACACCGAGGTAGTGAATAATAACTCTGGAATGAATGATCTAGATTAACTACCAAGATGTGGACCAATGTATATTCACATAGGCAGTCCATCTCACATGAATGAAGGTAGCCTAAGGCTAGTTGTACACATAGTCACATGAAAAATTCTTTTATACATCAGATCCATCATGTATATCTAATTGAGGCTAGATGTGGACCAATGTATATCTATGTGTGACTTATCAATCAGCTATGCCTCAATTCACTTAATAAGGAGGCTCGTCGCAATCATAATAACATGATTAGGAAACTATATTTTACATGAGTTAGGGTCAGGGCGAGCCCTCTAAATCGGCTAATTGAGTCTTGACCGATTTATAGTTTTGATAGACTAGGGTTAGTCATTAGGCTCTCCAAGTCCAAACTCGTTTCGTTTATGACCCTAGATCAAGTGACCAGGTCTAATAAGGGCTCATGCTAGGATGATCCGCCTAATAGGTGAACCGAATTATAAATGGCTGATAAATCAACACTTCGAGTGAGCACCCCAAAGAAATAAATAAAAAAATGTTCAAATTGTTAAGTCATACGTTAATCATTTGAGCCTCTTAAAAGGTTATTATCCTTAATTTCACGGTGGAACATTTTTTTGCCACAAAAAGAATGAAATAGTGGTGTGGATTCGAGATTCATCCAGTTAAGTAATGGTCAGACTCTCATGTTCATGGTCTAGATTTTTTTTTTTTCCAATCAAACTTAGTGAACAATCAATACATGCATTAGCCTCGTCATAATAGCCCCCACAAACAACCTAGTGGAGTTAAGAAACTGACCTGTAAACCCAGTTCTATTCGTCTCCTGTTATGCCTGACGAAACCTGATTATTAATTAGGTGACCACGAAGTGACTTGCAGACTTAGTGAACAACCAATGCATACACTAGCCCTGTCAACGTAACCTCACAAGCAACCTAGTGTAGTTAAGGGACCGACCCGTAAACCCAGTTCTACTCATCTCCTATTATGCTTGGCGGAACCTAATTCTAAATCAGGTAACCGCGAAGTGACGCCTCGAGAGGTTTTAAACCTAGAACTTCTAAACCGAAACACATGGAAATAAGCACTTCTAACCATAGACCATCACTGCCGTTGGTGGATTTAGGTTAGTGTTAAGAACCTATAAACTGTTTGAAGTTTACCTAATGTTGAAACTTCGTATCTGAAGTTTGAAATGTTAAAATGAACAGTCCCAAGTTTCATTTTTGTTGAAATTTGGTGTCTCTGCGCGTATTTTCATTTTCCTTCAATCATTTTCATCAACCCACTCATACACTCATAATCCATCACTCTTTAAATTTCACAAAGTCGCCAAATTTCCCAAAAAATTGAATATCCAAAAGATAAGGTTACTAATAGAGTGGTGTGGAGCAATTTTCAGCGACAACGGAGCGAGATTTACTTGTGCAGAAGTGGCTAGCTTTTTTAGTGACGGCCCTGGCAAGGTGGCGAGAAGGGAGCATGCATGGTAAGTCGAATTTGACAGTCGGTTTTGTCGGGATTGGTTTATCTAAAATAATTACACCGAGACACCAAATTTCAATAAAAATGAAAGCTGGGACATTTCATTTTAACGTCAGACACAAAATTTCAACATTGGCGAAACTTCACAATTTATATGTGCTTAACCCTTAGGTTAAATTTATCATAGGTGAGAAACTCGGTGTCTGTATTTCACATAGATCCTAGATCCTGCAATAGATACCTGGCTAAAAAATGACAAATAGGGAACTGGTCATATGCAAGATTGAACCCTCCTGAATCAATATCGGACAGGTATGGAAAAGGGTACAAATGAAAAAAAAAATTAGTGATAAAAACTAGCAGAAGGAAATTATAGATGAAGAATGAAACAAGCTCTGATTAGATGTTACACAAGCCAGGGCTGATTGTTTGTTCCTCACTCTCTCTAGCTGCCCTCTACAGTACAAAACAACTCAGGTTCGGTGGTTGTCTTCTCAACAACAAACTCGAAACAAAACTGGGACAAATTGACAACGAAACAACTCAAAATCTCACTCTACGTAACACCCACACACACCTCATATAACTATATATATACTATATAATGTCGCGTACCAAAAAAATCTAGTAAGAGGGCCATCAGAATTATTCAGGCAGTTAGCTTTTGTGGAGAATCAGTGCCAACGTTCATGTGCTGAAGATGCAATGCAGCAAGCAGTCCCTTCCAGGTTTCTCCAGGTCCACGCATAGTAGTGACTTCAAAGTTGAGAAGCTTCCTTTGTTTATTGTAATAATCTTCCAACAATTTGCTCTGCGGAGAAACACATCTCCTACAGTTAGCATTACATCTATAGAAACAAGGCTGATATAGTGGAACTGGAGACAAAAGCGAATCCAAATTCCAGATATTAATTGATACCAATACCAATACTAGAATAGAATAGAAAACTCTGCACAATATGTACATCATTGCATTTGATCAACTGTGCTATAATAAATTTGCTGTATTATCATATCATGAATATTCTATATTTGCTTGAGCTTGAAAGAAATAAACAGCAACATCCATCTAAGACGTTTGAATTTCAACAGCAGAAATTAGTACCTGCTCTGCATAAAATGCAAACTTCTCCTTCCAGACCAGATTAGCAGAAATAAGCTGTTCACCCTGGGACTTCATCCTTAGAACAGAACTGGACCTCTCCAGGCTTGTAGATTCATCAGAGCACTTGAAGTTCAACACCATATCAATATCAACTATTTGGTCAAGTATTTCCTGCAAAAAACAAAGAAAAAAAATCACAGATCAAGAATCAGGCATCAGAAAGTCAGAGTCTTAGGGACAAAATATACAGTTAAGAACAACATACTGCTCAAAACCCAGAGGACAAATTTCTTGTAAAAGATGCATTTCCCTCAGACATATTTGTCTAACACTACAGAAACTAAATTGTATGCAAAGAGCGGTCAAACTTACAGCTTGCATTCTTGTTCTTGGAATCCCCTCGAGAATGAACCCCTTTTCACCTTTGTAGTATCCCTCTTCCAATCTCCTGGATAGCAGTGCAAAGACCACATCCTCAGGTACCAGTTTACTGTCATTCACCGCAGTAGCAATCTAGTACAAACAAGACACTTAGCAACATTCAAGTGAAACCAAAATGTGGCTGTAACGATCAGATCAGCAGCAATTCCAGTTAACTTAACATGTTTTTAGACATCACCATTTTCATACTGAAGATTCTAAAACCTAAAACATGATGAACATCAAGCACCCATCTTGAATATCGAATATGCAAATTATACTGCTGCTTTCAAAATCATACGCAACTTGATAGTATCTTCCAAGCTAAAGCTACATTAGGCAAAATGATGAGCCAATAAGATCAAAACATGCTATTTCCACAAGAAAATAGCTAAGCTTGGGATGTTTTCTTGGAACAACAATCTACCAAGTTGATGACTGAAACTATCCTCACCTTCTTGTATAAAGAAGAACGAGGATTGAGCTCCTGCCGGAGAAGTGAGCCCATTGAAATGTGGGGAACTTCTAGAAGCTTCGAGAGCCTCTCAGCGAACAAGTGCTTCTTCGCGCCCTTATCTCCCATGATGACCCACTGGACTCCTCTCCCCGGGACGCTCTTCTCCGTTCCCAGCCGTGGCTCCCGAAGCGTCTCGACGTACTCCTCGCCCTCAGAGTAGTAGTCGTACACGGCCGCAGCCGCCGATCCATAAGCTCGGTTCGCGAGGAACGAGGTACTGCGTATCCGCCCACCGGTGATCGCCGCAGCTGCGATATTGCGGCTCATTGGAAGGGCCATGGCGGCGGAGAGAGGCCGTCTGAGGGTTTAGAGAAAGAGAAGGAAGGAAGAGAAGAAGAAATAAAATATCAGCTGTGCCACTCAGTTTTAGGGCTGGCGATGGTGAGGGTATGGTGCGAATAGCACTAATACCATAACCATACCATATTTTTTTCACTCATACCATAACCATAACCATAACCACTGCGGTTATGATTCTTCATACCATAACCATAACCATGGTTTTTCACCACGGTTAAACCATTTAACCACAATCATTCAAAGTAATACAACATCATTGTTTCATAAAATAAAAGTAAACATACATTCAGTTTCATACACGAAATCCAAATTAAACATAACTTCATTATTACACTAAATTAAAAAAAAAAACACATCTTCAATCGCTTATCACTTGCGATCATCGATCCTCATTCGCCATCACTTCCAATCATGGTTACCTAATAATAAGAAATATAGACATAAATTAGACATATTTATGTAATTGCTGAATTACTCTCACTTGTCAGTTGACCTAGGCAAATGAAGAAGTGAACGAGAGTTTGAGTCTCTGAGAGTGAGGGTGAGACTGAGTTTAACAAATTAAGTTAGATTGAAATTGAATGGTGGGAATTGCTTGGCAAAAAAATAAAGGGTCAAGATTGAATGTTAGGAATTGCTTGGCAAAAAAAAAAAAATAGTGGGTGGTAAAGGGAACATAATAAGAATTATAATATTTGACTAATAATGTATATATATATAAGTATTAGTAATATATTTATGTATATAATATATTAATATTATATATATAGAGGTGATGGTTATAACTGCGGTTATAGACTGAATACCATCACCACAACCATAACCATTGCGGTTACAAGATTCATCACCATAACCGCCCCTCACCATAATGGTGCGGTTAACCGTTGCGGTAAATGGTGCGAATAACCATGGTTATTTGATTTTCACCGCACCATTGCCGGCCCTACTCAGTTTAGTAGGAAAGCTTTTCGGCGTCAGCAGACACGTGGTATAAATCCATTGGTGGAGTTACATTCACTGCTGAAAGAACTACTGTTATACGGTGTTCCCTCGCTTCAGAGGCTGCCAAAGCATCATTATAGCTGACTTTGATAGGAAAACAGGGGATCTTCAGTGATCTCAGCGGCAGAGGATCGAGATTTTAGGGAGCGGAGGTGTTGGGAGCACAAGCCCTAGAGCGTTCATGGCTGGGATCGATGACACGTGGGGTTTCAGTGGAAAGTAAAAAATAACGGTCAATCGAGTTAGTCGGATGCCTTATTGGGATGGGTCATCGTTGGATCCAACACCATGTAAACGCAAATAACGAGACTTTTTTAGGGTGGTTAAACAACGGTCGGTCTATTTCTATTTGTGCCACATTTTGACAAACGCGTTGAAGAAGACTTTTGGTATGTTTCGGTTTGTAAGTTTTTTATGCAGTAGTATGTGCATGACACATGATTCTCTATACGTTTTTTATTTTTTCATTTTAGTCCTTTAATACTTTCATAATTTTTTTTTAATAATTTAGTTCTAAAATTTTCAAATCGAACCCACACAACTCAATGGGCCTAGCCAGGGCTAGGTGGGACCCTGGTTAAAGTTCCATGGATCAGGTGAATTCGACCAGGGTGGCAAATCAGTTATGATCCAATCATAGTCGATTTTAAACAAACAAGTTCTTCTAAAATAAACTAGTGTTAAAAATCGGATAAATCTGAACCGGAACCGATTCGGGCCGAAACAATTCCATACCCAACCCATTAAGATGTTGAATCCTTCCCAATCATACCCACCTTTCAGTATACTGCTAGTTGGCTTGGCCATCTCATCTCCTTCAGCAGATATCTTCCTTCCTATTATGCTTGCTTCCAACGTTTTCATTTCTCTTCCTGTTGTTAGAGAGAGAGAGAATATTTTATGTCAAGTGGCATAACCGTGATTTGATTATCATTTCACAGACATGCATTGAAAATTCAATTTCAAGCGTAAACCTTTTTAAAAAAAATATTATTTTTCCTATTTTTTATGGTTCAGCATTTATATTTTATTTAAAGTGGTTTTATGGTTTTTCCTAAAATGCGATTGAGTTTGGTAAATAGTTTGGTCGTGTTATAATTCTAGAGGATAAAATTGTTAAAAATATCAATGGCAACTAATTATATATAGTTGAAAAAAAAAAATTAACAAGTCATCAAATGTAAAAGTTTCTAGGAGTATCACTACTCAAAGTCTCAAATGGTGTCTACACTTTTTAAGACTAACCTTTGACGCTACATATTTTTAACTATATCAAACAAATAATAAAAATATGTACATAAAAAAAATATGAGAAATAATGTTAAAAAAAATGAAAAGGTAATATTGTGGGATATGAAAGAAACTCTTTTCTTGTTGGGGGTTGGATAAGAAAATTAGATTTCCTCTGATGCAATAAGACAACATAACTAGCATTATAAAGGAACTAGATAAAGAGCCCGCGCTTTGCGCGGTGTATTATTATTATTTTTTTTAATAATTAATAAGTATATATAGTCAAAAAATGTTTCGTGAAATTTTAATTTTAATTTGGTTAAATTTATTTAAGATTGATTCATCTTACTTTTAAAAAAGAACAATATAAAAATTATTTTATTAGAGATTATAAGTATTTGTATGTCTTTTTTATTTGTTAACGTAACATACATTTATACTTTAACTATACAATGTGGAGATTAAATCATCATATTCATTTATAGAAATGATATTATGTTTACTCAGATATATGTTGATCCATTATATATATATATATATATATATATATATATGATAAATGTTTTTTTTTAAAGTATTAAAATAATAAAGTTTGTTCATGTAATTAATTCTTTATACAATATTATATATGTCGAACATGGTTATAATTAATTGAATCAATACAACATGTAGATAAATATAAAATCATTATTTTCATAAAAAATATAGTCTTTCCAAAATTTCATGATAATTATGTTAATATAATATAACTCGTATTTGCACATTTTTTTTAGTAAAATGTAATATATTTTACAGAATTTTCTATATAAGATAAACTTCAAATCATTATTTTCATAAAAATATAGTCTTTCCAAAATTTCATGATAATTATTTTAATATAATATAACTTGTATTTGCGCAAACTTTTTTTTTGTAAAATATAATATTTTATTATTTTACATAATTTTATATATAAGATAAAATAAAAATAAAAAAATTATAAATATTATATATGCTTAAAATATTGATCAAATAATGAACTTACTTTGTATAAATATTATTACATTTTTTGGTCCCAGATTTTTTTAATATTATAAAAATATTATTACTGTAATTTAAAAGTGGATAATGAATTATATTAACGTAGAATAATTTATATAAAATAAAGTGACAAAATTTAATAAAAATGAATTACCCAAACTCATGTAGTCTAATTTTTTTAATTGTTAAAACAAATATTATTAATTTTTAGTAGTTCATAGTTTTTTATAAAATAAATAACTATGTATAACTCTTGATGAGCGCCCTCCTAGAACATCCCGCAAAAAAAAAAAAAAAAAAAAAAAAAAAAAAAAACTGAAGTTATGTAAATATTCATTAATACTAGTTTCTTAATAATTAATCTCATGACAATAATAACGGTAATGCAATATTTAATACAGTAATTAATAATTAACTTCTATTATTGTTATATGATAATTATGACGATTTATAAGGCAACATTTAATACTATTATTAATTGAGCATTAATTAATTAATAATCTTATAAACTATCAAGTATTTTTATAATATGTCGTTATGACTTATGAATACAAATTGCCAATATTTTTAAGAAAAAAAAATTAAGAAAGTTTTTATATTTTGTTCAAATCAAGAAAGTTTAACAATCCAGAATTACAATGGTGTGAATTTTGCTAATAAAATAATGCTTAAATTATTATTTTTTATTAAGAAATTTTGAGTATTAACATTTTATAAATATAGATATGTTGTAGTGTAATAAATAATTTCTATTTCAGTTGAATACGATTATATAATCTTTTTTCATTGAATCATCATATAATCTATTTTTTGGCCCTCTGAATTAAACATTAATTTGTATACATTATAAAGTTATAAAATATATGAATAATTATTTATATATATTGTTTTGTCAATATCAACTATACACATATGAATTCTTAATTGGTATATCTATGTAGTATTAATATAATGTTATTAATATAATAATATATATAATTAAATCATTCTACATTGAATGTTTTGGTTAAAAATAATTTAGTATTCACAATTTAAAGAGTATAAACTTTTTTTGTGTAAGATGTGTGGTATTGAAAAAATATATATTTTACATGGATAGTTTTTAGTCAAATGACTAAAAACTTATGAATAACAAATATTCAGTCTGAATTAACATCTAGATTGTAATATGCAATAAATACTGTAAAAATGAGAAAGAGCTAAATAAATTTTATTAATCACAATTATATATATCAATTTAGAAATAATGTATATATTACATTATTAGATTAAGGAAACTTTATTTGGCAAAAAAAGATTGAAGAAATTTTACTATTAAAAATTATTAAGGTGTAGTATCTAAGAATAAATTAAATAAGAATTTCCAAATTCAACAATTTGCAATTAGGGATGATATATAGAATAATTAATCATAATCATGATATTATTAAAAAAATAATATATATAAATTTAGAGGAGAATACCATATGTAAAAACCAACCTCAAATTAGGGTTCACTTGTTACCTGAATATGCACGCCTCGAAGATGAATTCATAATTAACATAATGACAGATCCTTTCATCTCCCTCCCTTCATTTCTTCCTACCATATAATTGGTCACGCCTTGTTTATCTCTATCGTATCGCTATGTGTGTGGTCAGTCGATTAATTATAAGTTTAGATTTTCAAAAGAACGACGGTCACTCCTTTGAAGCAAGCCCAAACTTGTCAAGGTAACAATCAAAAGCCGTCACCTTCGTTCAACCCATCATTTGTAGATGTATTTATTTGAGAATTTTTGTAATCCTTTAGCTGAAACTTTTTCATTGTATAGTGTTGAGTTATGTTTGTGGTTGTGTAGATGATACCTGAGGTGATCGTGACATTGAAGGAAATGCATGTTCTAGCTAGATCACACTATTTAAAATTTCTTTATGGGATTCATAAGAAAGCAATAGTTGATACAATATAATATGGTGTATTGGTCTAAGTCAATACCTCAACTTTTTGTAACTCCCATTAATAAAAAGTAACAGCTCCGATTGTGCAATGTGAGAGTTTGGAGACTATCTAAGGCATTGGAAATGCTTATATGGACAATGACACATCAACTATGTGAGAGAGTGGATGAGTTGGACCAATTAGAGTTGATAATTTGTACATATCAACAATGCATTTCATTACTTGTCAACACTACATAAAACATATTGAAATTATATTATATATAGATTGTCCTTCAATTTTTTTTTTATAAATTGTGGAAGCTATTACTTTCTCACATCCCACACATTTTTAAAGTTTAGCTAATAAATTGTAAATTGTAAATATTTTAAAGTTCAATCAACACTTTGTACAAAGAATAACAACAATATAAATTCAATAGGTAAACTTTTGGACTCATTAAAATACACTTAAATTTACAACACTATTAAATCATAAGAGAATTTATCGGATTTTGATGACTCCTCATTCAATGACCACCTTCTTCCTCCTCAGACGACTCCTCCAAATCCTCCTCATTCGAACCTCCATCATCCTGATCCGATAAAGATTCCTTATACAACCACTCAATAGGCGTTGGATGATGAGGATGAGGAATGATACAAAGTTAGACGAGTGGTCATCGTCATATGATTCGTTAGAAAAGGAGGAGTCGTCAGATGAGGAGTGAGGATTTAGAGGAGTTGAAGGAGGAGGAGTCGGTACGATGATTTATTGAAGGAGGATGAGGAAGAAGATGAGGAAAACAATGTTATATTTGTCGATCACATATCAAACACATGATCACTTTCCATCCATTTTGGAGAAAAAAGTGACAGTTTAACACTTTAGAATTCTAAGGTACCTGAAAATCACACACAAAATTTCAAGTATAAATTTTTCAAATTAAGTTTTATCGGGTACCTAAAAGATTTCAATCCCTTATTGCGTTTCATGTTTTCAATACATTGTTCACTCATGTTGAGTTGTCAAATTTTAATTGGTTGGATTCATAGGTGAGGTTGTTGACCTAATTCATGTAATAATTTATCGGCTTTATACATGTTTTTCACCTAAAATAAATAAATGTTTAATAATCAAATTGTTATTTAAACTTTCACAGATTTACAAATCATAAGAAAATGTATCAAATTTCAAGAGGAACACTTAACCAAATATCAACAGTTAAACAAATCTTAAAGTTTTTTGTTTAATGGTTGTAAATTCGATTGTATTTACAGTCGACTACAATTTAACCAAACACTAAATTTATATCCTCAATTAAGAACAAATTAAGACATCTAGCTTATTGTAATTTTTGGAGTATGAATAAGAGTATACCGAAGGCATTCACTTAAAAGTTTGAGCTTATGGGTTGATTGGTTAAAGTATATGTTTTATTTTTAACAAGTGGTATCAGAGCCGATGGTTCGAATCCCGGCGGTGACATTTTAAGAAAAAAATGTTGAAACCCCCCCTTGGAAGGTGTCACAGGGGTCAAAATTCGCCTAGATTTTCCGTCTAAGTATAGCTCTCTGCTGACGTGATTGCACCTCCAACCACCAGCCCGGACAGACAATGAACGCGACTAGTAACGCTTCCAACGGCTAATCACGAGCAACAAATCCACCAAGATCGCAGCCAACACACTGTGCATATAAATTCGTATATATATGATTTTGAATCTATCACTGTATTTTCCCTTTTATATTTCTATTCTTTATGATATATCTGGTCTTTATGAAAACATAATTCACTACCTAATTTTTTTACTAATTTACAAATCCTACCCGAAATGTGCTTTTCGAAATTTGCTATATTTTCAATTACTAGCCAGTTTGCTATTGTTATAAATTCAGGTAGCGAATTAAAAAAATAAAGTTTAATATCCATCCATACATAAATTTGTCATAATTCAATTAATAATTTAGTTATTATTAACTTCGTAAATATAGTAAATAGATATTAAATATATATATATATATATATGGAAATGTGTTCTTCTTCGTTAGTTGGTTAGACCAATTGATAAGTTGCATTCTCAAATTCTAATCACGTTCGAATGCTACTTAAAATACCATATTGAAGAGGACTTTAATTTTGAAACTTTAAGATTTCAAGTACAAAATTAAAGAAGCAATATTATAATAAAATAAAATAAAAATTATTCTTCTGATACATTGAGCTCCCATTATTAGCAGCATGCAAAATCCATTCATAATCCCACATATCTATTTTGTGAACTCCATATCTGTTCCACAAGTAGAAAACATACATTAAATGTGAGAAGGCCAAATAACTGCGCAGCTAGCTTCCCTTTATATATCAACACAACTGATCATCTCTTCATATTCATATCTTTTTGTCAGAACCAGTTATGAGGACGATGATGAAGGCCGGTGGTGATCTCCTTGCTAAATTAAGCTCCGCCATTGGCAGCTTGATGTTCATTTGGGCCATGTTGGGACAATACGTCCCCGACCAACTCCGCATCTTTGTCGAACGCTACACAAAGCGGTTCCTCGACGCCTTTTCGCCTTACATCGAGATCACCTTCTCCGAATGCTCCTCTGATAGCCTCTACGAGGGCACCAAATCCTTCTCTTTAGTCGAGACCTATCTCGGCTCCAAAATCGTCACCGCTCAAGCCAAACGCCTTCGAGCCGATTTCGTAAAAGACAACCACTCCCAACTCGTCATGACCATAGACGACGACGAAGAGGTCTCTGATGTCTACAAAGGCATCAAACTGTGGTGGTGTTCCAAAAATCAATCCACTTCGAGGACACAAACCATTTCTTTCTACCCGTCGTCTTCCTCGAACTCGAAGAGGATACTAACCCTCACTTTCCACGCAAAGTACCGTGATATCGTCACGAAATCGTATATCAAACATGTTATGGAAGAGGCAAAGTTGATCCAGTCGAGGAACCGCCGGAGGCATCTGTTCACTAACGCGACGGGCGGGTCGTGGATTGGGTGGGAGAGAAGTGAGTGGAGCCATGTGGTGTTTGAACATCCCGCGAGCTTCGAAACCCTAGCGATGGACCCGAACAAGAAACAAGAGATCATCGATGACCTTATTACATTCGCGAAGGCGAAAGAGTACTACGCGAGGATCGGGAAGACTTGGAAGAGGGGTTACCTCCTTTACGGCCCACCGGGGACCGGAAAATCCACCATGATCGCTGCCATGGCGAATCTCTTGTGTTACGATGTTTACGATCTTGAGCTCACTGCAGTTAGGGATAACACTGAGCTGAGGAAGTTGCTGATCGATACGACGAGCAAGGCGATCGTGGTGATAGAGGATATCGACTGCTCGCTCGACCTCACGGGGCAAAGGAAGAAGAAAGAAGGTGTAAAGAGTGATGATGATCCGGAAAGAGAGGATGGATCAAGCAGCAAGGTGACTTTGTCGGGGCTTTTGAACATAATCGATGGGTTGTGGACGGCTTGTGAGGGGGAGAGGATTGTCGTGTTTACGACTAATTTCGTGGATAAGCTCGATCCGGCACTTACTCGAAGGGGGAGGATGGATAAGCATATCGAGATGTCGTATTGTCGGTTTGAAGGGTTTAGGGTTCTTTTGAACAACTACTGGCCGGGAGTTAATGAGCACCACCTGTTTGGCACAATTAAGACTTTGTTGGATCATGACACTAACATGTCTCCTGCCGATGTTGCTGAGAATTTGATGCCGAAATCGTCGGAAGATGATGCCGATACTTGTTTGGCGAGTTTGGTGGAAGCTCTCAAAGCGAGTAAGGAAGCTGCTGATTCTAAGTTGGACAAGGAAGAGAGTAAGGAAGCATTGGATTCGAAAAGTACGGAAGAATCGGATTTGAAGTCGGATAAGGGCAAACCGCCGGACAAGTAGAGCGAGTAAAATTTGGAGATGGTTATGGAAAACGAGTAGGAAGAATCGATTAGGAACAAGAAGCAGCAACTTCATTATATGAGTAATATAACCTTAGTAGTAGTAGTAGTTGATGAATAAATTAGTGCATTAACTAAGATTAGTTTTTTCTAACTAATTTTAGTTGGTATGGACTAACCGCTTGTAGTATTTGTTTGAATGGACTAGTGTGATTTTCTAGCCAGCCTATCATCTCATCTCATCGAAGATTGTAGGTCATTTGGACCGCTATGGTCAAATTGTAATTTTTTTTATAGTACATTTAACAAATTGCAAATTTTCTCAAAATTTGGTTAACAAATTTATTTATTTGACCAAATAAATCGATTGTGTATCTCCTCATTTAAAAACAAATTAAAACAAATCTACTTATTGCTACTTTATGTATAGCTAACAATTTGGGTAAAGAAACAAACTATTTGTTGACAAATTATCTAAACCTCCAAAAGTCAACGATTATTAAGTAACTAATTCCACTATCTTCTTCGAAAGCTAACGACTCGTCAGTAACGAGTTCAGAATCGTGATAGGATCATAATTCTAACGAATTCTACATATATTAGGTTTCTAATTATTTAATACACTAATTACAAATTGAAGGCTTATTATATTCATAATTTTATTTTTTTTATAATAAAAAATTAATTAGTAAATACGTCAAAAAATAAAACTGTGTATATTGTGTTTTTTTTCCTCGTACACTTTGTAGAGTCATATAATTTTTTTTTTTTTACTTAGAGTACATTGAAACATCAAACATGTATGTTCTTATGATTAATTTGATACTTCTTTCTTAAATTTCATTAGCTAAACTAATTTATGACATAATTTTTCATTTTCAAATTATTTGCAAATACAAGTACGACTAATAACTCAAATGATCCAGGTGGTTTGGATTTTGATAATATTTTAGATTTCGTAAATGCCAATGATTTGGAGTTGATGAAGAATTGAATATAGTTGATGTTGCTATATATAATTATTATTAATTATAAGTTTTAACTTTGAACAGATTTCCGAATCTTCGTACTTTGTTTTTTTATCGTTAATTTCGCCGTATATTATAAGTGCGTTAAAGAAAACACAACGATTTTCCTACGGCCTCCTCATGAAATAAGGAAGGCCGGGGGAAAACCAGCATCCAGTTACACCAGCCGTAGCTGCAGTAGAGATTACATCATGGGTTAATCGAACTCGTGCTCTAGGTACAAACATATTACAACATTAACAACAGATAAGAGAAATCTAATATCTTGAATAACGCCAAAGAGTGAAGGTATGCAAGTTGAGGATGAGGAGTAAATCTGGTCTAGCAAAATGGTCGAATCGGTAAACAGGTTATGAGAAGCCTATCTAGATGAACTTGCTAACAGCAACCCTGCCCGGCAAGGGATGCCTTCAGCCAAAAGAGGGTTATCAGAGACTAACGAGGTAATGGAAACCGCCGAGATTGTCCCACTCCCGTTTAACAAAATTGCGGCTCCGTAGGAAATACTATTATGCCTCGTACTACCCTGTCACACACTATGGTGGGTCGAATATGCAACGGAGTTCGTGGTCTCCTGATCAAGGGTGTGGAGGTGGGGACCCTTGTGCCTGGTGATACAATAGATTTGAAAGACTTAAGATTGTCAGCGTAAGCAATGTTTATGAATTATATTACAGACGACGCGTTAGGCGGTTTTTTTTTTCATAAAAATAACCGCATTCCTTTCTACCAGATACCCCAGATGACCAGAAATTTATGAACTAACAAATCGCCCTTGGTGGCTAGGGGTGACTGACTCGAATCTACCTCAACAAGCCATTCAGACACCGTGGTGAACGATGTCTTATCTGGCCTAACTCCTAAGACCGAACTAAACCAAACTCTATGAGCAAAAGTACAGTTCCACATGACATGATCTCAAGTCTCGTTTTCCCCAGGACAAAGATGACACTTAAGATTAAAAGAGGAGATTCGTTTGTGCAGATTCTTCCCAAAAGGCAGTCCGTTGTTGTAAACCTTCCATATGAACATTCGTATCTTGGGAGATAATTTGGCATTCCAAAGAATTGTCCAAAAATTTGAATTAGCAATCGCGGAGGCTGATGACGAAGTTCCCTCCTTCTCAAGGTTGAGAATTGAATAGATGAAGTGGTACCTAAACTTAACAGTGTAGTTTCCGGTACCACCGTGGAGCCAAAGGAACATATACGGGGTTTCAAAGAGCATGAGTTCGATGCTTGAAATTGCGCTGATTATGACTTGTGACAATATTGTTGTCAGAGTGTCCAGCCTCCATTGGTCGTTGATTATGAATTGATGTACTTTGGTAGTCTGAATGTCCGGGCTGGTGATCCAGTCTTTTAGGAGACCCATATTTGGTACCCATGGGTTGGTCCAGAAATTTATAGAGTGCCGGTTGCCTACGTGCCAACGTCCTCCTTTTAGTAAAAACTTGTGGAGTTTGATCAGGGTTTTCTAGAACGGGGAATGGTACGGATGTGCCTTTGCAGAGAAGAAAGTTGAGTTCCTTATGCACTTGACCCAAAGAGAATTCTGATATGTGACAATTCGGTTCGCGTGTTTCGTGAGTAGGGCTAAATTGACTGCGGTCATATCGCGGAACCCAAGACTGCCCATATGCTTGGATTGAACTTCAATGTTATTTTGAATTCTACAACTTATTTTTAGTGTCTAGAAAATATTTGAATGTTATTTTGTTAATTTTATACTATATTGAGTTCTCTTAAAGAATATTAATTATTTTTATTACTAAATAATAACTAAAATTTGTAGGATCTTACGATTCTCGATCTGATCCTACAAAAGATCTGATCCTACCATCAATCGATCCTAGTTAAGATCCCGATCTTAACAACCTTGCTAACGAGAGTACGAGATCATAATCCATGTACCGTGAACCGCATTCATTTACTTATAATAGGACAAAATACATACATATAAAATATAATTATACAAAGAGTGTAGTTAAGAGTATCACAATGGTATTATACAGTTTGTGAACCAAACATATTTTTTTTTTATGTATAGTGTATAAAAGTTTGTTACAATGGTACATAGTAATTTTTAAAAGTGAGATCCAACTATTTGTACATAACATATTTTTTAAATTTAAAGAGTGCACTATGTATTACATAACCAATTTTTAATTAAAAATTAATTCATATAAGTAATGATAATTTCTTATTCGTGGTTGTTATAAAATTTAATAATAAAATATCTTTATGGATTGTAGTTAAGTAAAACTATTGGAGATCAAATATTTTTTATGTGTATCTTAACTTTACGCATTACTTAAGGTGTACATAAATGTCTATGTGACAACTTTAAAGAATACATTTTATGTAAAACCAATGTGGATGCTCTAAGGATAAACCGATCACTGTACAAATACATATATACAAACAACATAGTGACATAACTGACAAAGCCCTTACGTAGGGATATGTTTGATATACATATAAAATCTTTAGGTTTGCGTAAGATCGATTAGTTAGTTCGTATAGTGTGACAATTAATGTGACTACATGTCTATGATTGGCCCAAATTTTCAACTATTATTGACTATTGTGTGGTCACATGTTGTTGTTAGGACATGTGTCAATCCCTGGATGGCTACAACGATGTCAACATCATACTAGTTGTTCAACATAGGGATTAGTTAGCGACGACCATCTCAGAGGCAGTGTTATCATAATCGGTCCGGCGTTCGAACCGGAACCGGTACCTCCAACAATCATCCGGAGGATGTAGGCGAACCCGGTTCGATAGCCGGTTTTTTTGGAGAACTGGTTCTAAGGTCCGCCGGTTCGGACTTTGTTAAAAAAAAAATTAGGGTTTACTTTACACTACAACGCCGCAGCCACAGGGAAATACAAATTAGAACAGAGGAAACGTAGAGGAAAAACTAAGAAGTCTGAAGAACAGAGAAGCAGCCACCGTAACCGCGCCGACCACCGCATCGAATCAAAACCAGGCCGTCTCTGTTGTATTCCGTCTTCATCTGTTCTCCTCCGCGATTCTGCAATCTCCCAGAAAACCCCAAAGGATAGCTCCATCCTTCACATTGCAGTTGAATTCAATCAATTGGAATTCTTTAAGATAGCAATAGAATTATTGTCTCGACCACTTCAATTTGGAAGCCAGATAGCAATCTCCACCCCCTTTCCTGCTCTCCCCATCAGGTCTCGTTTTCTTCAATAATGGTAAAGTTTCATGCCAGAGGGCACCACGTAGTTCAATTCATTGTGCAAAGTTATCACTTTGTCTGAGGTTTACGGGAGGTGAGGGGATGAGGGGAAAATAGGAGGTGAGGAGTCAGGTCTGGGAGAGGGTGTTCTTGGATTATGGTCAAGTCTGGGGGGCCCGGAGGGATCAGTGTTTTACAGGCTTGAGGGTGTTCTTGGATTATGGCTTTTATTATTATGGCAGATAGTGTTTTATTATTAGGTTGGGCTTGGGTTGGGTTTTACTTTTATCACTATCTATTATAATAAAATCCATTTTTGGGCCAATACACTAATATTATTGAGTTTAGTCTGGTTTTATGTAGGTTGTTCAATGAATCCGGTCTAACCGGGTTCAGCCCGGAGAACCGGGATATACCTTTCTATAACCTATAACATAATAGATAATTTGGAAAAGTATAATATATTTGATATTCAAATCTTTTTTTGCGAGTCACTCTCCTCTATACATGAACCGACCCGGTTCTGATAACACTGCTCAGAGGATGTAAATAGTAATCTCTACATTATTTGCTTAAAAAAATATATATTTTGACTCATTCTTCCACACTAAGGTATCGAGTCAGCAAACAGTCATCGACACCCGACCGTAACCTATATGGGGTCCATGTTGTGTCATTAGGATAAATAGATTATAAATCTAAACCCACATGTGATAAATGAATTAATTTTGATTTTTTTTTTTTCAGCCAAAAACTTCATTTGAGTTATCATTAATCAGTTTCTACCCATAGACCTCATCATCTTAACAATTATTATATTTTTACTACAGTTCATAAATATTGTATTTGTGGTTTTTATTTTTGTATTTTTCTATTGTTCTGAAGATGAACTCATCGGGGGATTGACATTATTAATGGTATGATGCAAATTCGAGGTGTATGTACTCAATTTTTTTTTTTTATTATGTTACAGTTAAGTCCACTTGTAAAAATAACAAAGTTTAGAACTTGTGAAGCATACTAGAAAGTATGTAAACTATAGCTAACTGGAGTGCAACTGACACAACCTAACATATATGAGATCATATTTTTATAATTAAAATCTAAAGTGGTATTTTACGACATGTTTGGTAAATAAAAAAAGGAATGAATAATATGAAATATGAATAGAGAATAATGAATGGAATAACTATTCTTACGAAATGATCCTTGATTTAGTTAAGATGGTTGCTAATGGTAATAACATCAGTTTGTGGGATGATACACGGGTCAAAGACAAACCTTTGAGATCGTATGTGTAAGGACCTCTCATTCAACATGAATATAACTTGAAAGTGTGAGATATTTTTCAAAATGGAGTATGGACATTCGACCATCTTTCTGTTTGCCTCCCTGCTGATATTATTGGTTCTATTAAAAGTATTCCAGAAAATCTTTCTAACCAACTGCATGATACATGGATTTGGAGACTCTCCTGATCATGAAACTTCACCAATGCCTCAGCTTACGAGGCCATTATCGAGTTATCTCCACATTCCATCAACTCCGACTTGGATTAGATTTGAGTTAAAGGGGCCCTTTGATTTCATTCAATCCGTGAATAGGTCACTACTATGCAAATATAATTCATCTATATAGATGGAGTATATATTATTATAGATGCATTTTTTGCATATATATCTTCAATATTTCATATTTGAATCTCTACTCATATTCTAATATAATAGAAAAATAGATATTGACAATAAAAAAAAATGTTCATACTATACCATGAGCATAGTATGAGAGCGTCGGGCACCACATATGCCTCCATAGTCCCCGCATTCAATATTTTCTTTGGCTTGGTTTTAGGGGCCATCTTGCCACTACTTTCATTTTTAACCACATGGGATGCAACATCAACCCAATGTGCACTGTATTCTCTCGTGATTTTGAAAGTATTGAGCACATCCTCAGTGGATGTGAATCTAACGAGGCAATTTTGGGCTTCTTTCCCTTACCGCCCAACTCTTTAACTACCTTTGGGATGCCCTTAGTTGATTGGATCAAGACTAACTGTACTGAAAAATAAATTGTCGTGCAGGATAAGGATTGGAGAACCTTATTTTTTTTTTATTGCATTTATAACCTTTGGAAGAATAGAAATGAATTTGTATTCCAAAATACCAACTCCAGTAACACATGTTTAATGTTTTCTTTACCCAAGTAACAAATTTTCAGGAAGCTATGATGAATCATGGATCATCGATGATCACATCTACTATCCATGTCAAATGTAACCATCCAGATCATGATTGAAAGAAGATGAATACAGATAGAGTGTTAGCATATGGTGACTGGGCGCCGTGATTGGTAGCCCATTAATATGTATAGGTAACCTAAGAAATTGAGTTAATGTCACATTAGGAAAATTGAGCTTGACCCAAATCCCAATTGACATGAGAGACCCAAAATTGGGCCTCCCTAGCATAATTGGCCGGCCGAAATATATGAGGTGCAAAGTGGACTTTTGTCCACTTTGCTCCTCCTATAAATAAGGGGTGTTAGGGTTTTATTTGGGGTAATTCACAATTCTTCCTAAGTGGTGATTTGAGAGAAAAACCCTTCCTGGCCGAACTCTACACCACCACCAAGGGTGTTCCAATTTTCTTAAAGCAAAACACTCCGGAGATCCATCCCTGCCAATAATCGATCAGAGGATTTGCTGTGGAGCTAATACCACGTAGGGTTTCTTTACAAGAACCTCTACGGGTTCCGTCCGGTGGATCGTGAACTCCCTCAGCAAGATCCTTGGGACTACGGAAAAGGTTTAAGGTTGTGCACATCTTCCGCTGCGTAATTCTAATTACAAGCTCGTACCTTCTTTTGTTATTTCCGTAGTAATCAACCCCGAAATCCAACATGGACTTCCCAAGGAAACTCGGGGAAGACGGGAGCTGGTGGGGTCATCCGTGACTCTACCGGGAATTGGATTCAAGCTTTTTCTAGAAACTTGAGAATTGTGGATAGTCTTGTCGAGAAAATTTGGGATATCTGAGATGGGCTCTCTCTTGCTTTAGCTTGGGGTTTGAGTCATTGCATGTGAAAATTGATGCTTTGATCGTCCAACAACTTATCTCAGGTAGTTCTTTCTCTAATTTGAAACTTATGCCTGTCATTTTGGAATACAGGAACTTACTACTTCTACTTATGAGATATAAGTTCAAACATAACTATCGTGAAGCAAATGGAATTGCGGATGCACTAGCAAAGATTGGAGTACACCAACAATCTAGTTTTGTAATACGTAATGTTCCTCCGAGCGAAATTCGACTTTATATATACCTTTAGAGATATTGTGGGAGCCTACGAGCCGTCTAATTAGACATAATAATTGAACTGTTTTAAACTTCGGTTGAACCAATTCACAGGTCCAACCTTTTTTCTAGTATTAATCCTTTTTCTACCAATAAAAAATAATGACTATTTCTTGTAAGTATTAAATTGAGTCATATTACAAACCTTATTTTCAATTGAACTTTTATAATTCCCAACTCATTTTTTTATTTTATTTATTTATATATTCTTGCAAACAATATTAGTATTTACAATGTCAAAGAAACTTTTATTGGTCTAATTAAGCTCCAAAACATGTACGGTGACCGGAAAGCAATTATAAACGGCTCGCCTAAATATCTAAACTAAATTATCCGTTTCTACGCGCCATTCTCATCCTTGAAGTTCCAGAAACTGGAGAGAGGCTCGGAAACGGAAAGCAAAGAGCGGCTCCAGCACCGCCCACGGCTACCGGAGGCAAATATGTCTTTGTATATATTCTCATGCTCACCGGCCTATCCAGCTATCACATGCCGCATTTCTCCGGCAAAGGTGAAGGCGCGGCCTGTCTCGCTCGCTCTATCCCCTTCGCTGCCTGGTTCCCTCATCTCGTCCTGCCCTCCCATCGAACTTCAGTGCCCTCACTTTCAGTCGTATGCACACGGGATCTCTCTTTCAATTTCTCAGCTCCAAATGGTGATGATTTTAACTGTTTTGAAGGAATTGAATTTTGCTAGGTGCTCAGGTTGCAGTCACGAATTCAATCTCGACCGTCCCAGCGTTGTGGATGAGGCTGCTGATTTCTTCAAGAGCTTTGGGGTCCTGGATTTTACGTTCGATAGCGGCAATCTGGTGAGCATCTGACTAAACATAGTACTTGAATTGCTTTGCCAGGATAGCTCAACCTTGCTTGGTTGCATAATGAAATTTGTAATGAATACAAATACCATGTGCTTTGTGCCTTAGTGATAGCCGTAAATTAATAATGCATTTATACTTGCCTACTGGCTACTGCTACTTGCAGTTTGGATGGAGATGTCGTGCAAAACTAGCCATACGCGGATCATCAATGAATCCACTGATTGGACTCTACGAGGAGGGTACCCACAACGTAGTGGATATTCCTGACTGTAAAGGTATAGTTGTTTTTCCTTATCAGTATTACATGCTTTTGTGAAATTTAACTTTTGAAGTAATCTCTCTTACTGTTGTTGCTATTCTTGGTAATTGCAGCTCATCACCCTAACATAAATGCTGCTGTGGAACTATTAAGACGAGGTACAGTTTTTCATATCTGTATATGTATATGTATACTGAACTTTCTGGAAATTTATGTAATCTGTAGAATGTATCTCGTTGTTGTGGTGGATAAAATGTGAACAGGTATTAGGGAATTGAATGTGGAGCCATATGATGAGGATGAGGGAACAGGTGATTTGCGATATGTAATGGTATAAATGCGAGCTTATATTGATTTAATTTAGTGCATAACTGCATATTTTCTGAAATCATCATACTGTATTACTGTTATTGAATCTTTATGTACTTGTGTAGATGGCTGTGACTACATATAATACATCAATTCCTGCAGCAGAAAGATATCGAAATGGTTATTAACTGGACTTTCAGCTTAGTACCATGTTCGTATTGGAGTCTTATATCAGCATCGATTGAAGTTATACTTTTTGTAGGAAAGGTGCAGGTTGCTTTAGTTTGGAATTCTCGAAATGAAAAAGCACCGAATGCAGATAAGTTAAATCAGTTGGCCTATGTAAGTACTTTCTTCCTCAATGTGCTTTTAAAAGAGTTGGTGGTTCCCTTTCTCACTGTAAACATGCTTTGTAGTTTCTATGGAGAAATGGAGGATCAAGGAGCAAAGACCCGTTGCTTCATTCTGTCTGGGCCAATTTTCAGACATCAACCAACAATGTGAGTGACATTTAATAACGTAGTGTCTGCCAGGAGGTCTGTAATTTCTGTAAAAGTAACAGTTCTTTCCTCCAGACAACGAAACCAAACATTTGGAAGCACTTGTACACAGTCAATGAGGAATACAACTGCAATATATTTATACAAAAAAAAAAAAGTTAAGTGCAGACTGAAAAAAAAAACGAAAAAAAATGAACTGCAAGATTTTCGACTGTTCTATTATGAAGAAGTTGTAGGAATACTTGGTGGCGCAGTAGTTGAAGTTGAGCAAAAATACAGGTTAGTTACTCCAATGGAAGAGTCAAGTTAATGCATCTCTTTTTGATATGCAGGTAATATTTGGAAATAGGTGGAGACATCTTTTAGGAGATAGGGAATTTTGGGAACATGTTGGAGGAATTGATGTTTCATTGGATCCATCAGGTTTTGGCCAAGCAAATACACGGGTACAAGTTTGTGAGCTATATGTATAGTCTTGTTCATTGTTGGAAAAGCAAATCTGGATCCTTTAGTATTTAGCTTGAAGTAAACCGTCCTTACAAGGATAACCTATTGTTAAGTTTTTAACCTTTTAAAATTACACATTAAGTAGGAACAACTTCCAGCTTTGCATTTGAGGACTCTGGCATCACTATGGGGTTGACTATAACCTCATCTACGCATACTTTCTACTTTGATCATGTCAGGCGTTTGAAAGTTTACTTCGGAAGCTGCACAAGTATGTCCCTTATGGTGCATCAGTTACTGACTTATACGCAGGAGCTGGTGTTATCGGAGTATCTCTAGCTGCTGCTAGAAAATGCAGGCAAGAAATCACTCTTTTTTTTGTATATTTGCTCATGAGTGGAATTCTCTTATTATCAATATATCTCTAGACTATAATTTTTATTCTCGTTACCTAGGTCTGTAAAATGTGTGGAGATTAATAAAGAATCTAAGGTATCTTTTGAGAAGACAGTTGAGCGCTTGCCAAAGTCGGTCGAAGGTAGCATCAGTTGGCATCATGCAGACACTTCAATCGTGAGTATCTCATGTTGTAACCATAATCCGGTTTAACTCGGAGTACCTGCAAATGGATTATAATCACATACTAATGCAAGTTTCTAAATTCAGAAACCAACATCTTGGCTTTTGGGGTCAGATGTGGTCATAGTTGATCCTCCTAGAAAGGGACTGGACACTTCGCTGATTGATGCCTTACAAACTATCTCTTCAATGGAACGCAAGATTAGATGGGGTTCTGAGAGGTGAGTATTCGCCAATAATACCATTAATTAACATGTCGTTTGTTTAAAATCAAGTTAGGTGAAATCCATCTCTGTTTCAACATAGTGGTTCAATGAATAAGGAGGAAAAGAGGCCGTGGATTCTTCGTGCCAGGGAAGATTCAGTTCATGTCCGGAAAGATTCAAGTTTAGAAAGTAACCAATCGCTGCCTCAGACACTAATCTACATCAGCTGTGGTTGGGAAAACTTTAAAGAGGTTAGTAATGAGTCACTGTCCCCGAAGAATCATTGTTTCGTTGAATTTAAGGCGTCTAAAAATGAGAAAACCATTGATAGGATTGCAAGTCATTGATATCTAGCAAGGTCTGGCGCTTGGAGAAGGCTCATGGCTTCAACTTCTTTCCCGGCACTCGAAGGTTCTTACTTATCTAATCTCTATTTTATTTTTACCCACAAAAAAAAAAAAGCTTTTTTTTAGCTTTGGAAGTTGCTTCCTATATAATATGGGTGTTGTTTATTTGCAAATATTGGTTGCAGCATTGAAGTTCTAGCTGTGTTCAGAAGAGGACCGAGTGCGCAGAGTAATAAGAAGAAACCGGAAAAGAAAAAGAAGAAGCGGCTATGATGGTTATGAACGTAGCTTAGAGTACAAGTCACCCACTAGGTCATGTTGGTGTTCGCTTATGGATGATGATAAAGAGGACCACGCAACCTTTACCCGAATCTGAACGAATTCACTTGTCTGTCTGTTTGTCGTTTGAAGTTATTTTTTTTTGTTGGTTTGGCATATCAGCTGAGTTGATGGAATTGATGAACTAAAACATAGAGATTTATTGTTGTATATGAGCTTAGAGAAAGTAATATTGGAGGGATCTCTGTTTTCTTTGTAGGAATTTCTTTATGGGAAGGAGTTTTATTGTTCAAGAGAAGACAGATTAAGAATATAACGCAAAGAGCATTGACTACGGAGCTCAATGATAAATGTTAAACATGCATTTACCCATAATCTTGAGCTAATGAAATGCTTCATCTTATTTTTGGATAAAGGTATACATACCTGGATTGCTTAGTTTACGGTATGTTTTGTAAATTGATTAGTCATTTTAAGGTGATGATACAAAATGTTTATTTCCTTGCAAAAATAGAATTGGGAATCATATTCTAAACTTTATTTACAACCAAACATCTTCGTAAGTCCCAATTCCTGTGTATTGTTAAGATTTGTCAGTTGGACTCTTCTAGAACAGACAAATGCTTTTCCTCCATTGATTCTGAAACAGCTTGAGCAGCTTGAACACTATATATATGAACCAGTAGTAAGCGAGACCAAATGCGGGGATAGCTCAGTTGGGAGAGCGTCAGACTGAAGATCTGAAGGTCGCGTGTTCGATCCACGCTCACCGCATTTTTGATTAGATGCATGGTATCCAACCCTAGCTTTACTTAATAATACGAGTGACGTTCAATATGCAACTAGATGCGGCTTTTGTCGATAATATTATGATTTTTCTACCATTTGTCGATAATATTATGATTTTTCTACCATGCTTTTGGAGCACCATGCTTTTGCTTTTTTTAAATACTATGATGGTTAATTGTAACATAAGTAAAACTTTGAAAGTATGAAAAATTATGAATTTTTTTAACTACACCTAAGATGTGTATCATACTATTAATAATATCAGTTTCCCTATGAGGTTTACCTTTAGGACAATAGAAAAATAAAAAAAATAGTCGCAAAAGCATGGTGCTCCAAGAGCATGGTAGAAAGGTCCATATATTATATATGATAGTATAAGTGGAAGATGCGTTTGTAAATAATTAGTCTTTAAATTAGATTTATATCATTTCCACTTATTTGGGGTGTTATATACATAAAGAAAACCTTAAGGGGGCGTTTGGATGGACGTAATGTGAGATTACTTGATGAAATATTAGATTACAAGTAATGTGAGCTATGTAATGTAATGTTAGATTACAATGTTTGGTTGTGCTGTAATATGAAATGTAATATCAGATTGCAATGCTTGGTATATGCATTGTAATGTGACTTTGTTATTATTATATTAATATATACTAGATGCTAACCCCGCGCACCACGCGAGTAAAAAAAATGAGTTCATGGTTAAATTTTTTTTTTTTTATAAATAAATCGTTAAAGTCAAATTTGAGAAATAAAAATAATTTTCATAGATATAATATTGAAAAATTTATCTAATTTAACAATTAACCTAAAATATGGAAATATATAGGTTTTATATTATATTTATGTAGTCGGATACTTAGATACTAATAATAAATATTTGAGATTGACAAACTGAATCTTGACGTAATTTATTTAAGCTTTAAATTTTATAATTCTTCAATACATTAGCATAATAAACATGTTTGTAAATTTTTTTTTTTTTTTTTATTAAGGAGCTCTTGTAGTATATGTGCCTAATGCCCAAATAGACTTCAAATTTTCGAATACTGAAAGTTAAAAAATGCCACCAAACTTAGAGCAATATAAAATAAAAAAATACTTTCAAAAATTATACAATTAAGCAAGTTAGATGAATTACTTACAAAAAGTAATACATGACACTCAAATTATATGTGGTGGCCCAAGTTCATGTAACCTGGTACTTCACTACATTAGCATAATAAACACGAGTTAAGAAGAGATCAGTAACCTTAGAGAAATATAAAACATAGAATACATACAAAAATTATATAAATAAGAAAGTTAAGATGAATTACTTTCAAAAATTAATGCTTGGAACTCAAATTATATATCTGGTGACCCCAATGCATGTAAAAGCTTCGAATTTCATGAGATACTTCAATATATCAACCTAGCAACACGCTTACAAAACATAAACAAAAAAAATTCTATTAATTTTGTGATTTTATTAAAAAATACGAACAAAGAATTAAGTAGCTATTACACTATACGTACCTTGTGGCCAATATGCTTCAAATTTTCGAATTTGAAAGTTAAGAAATTAATACCACCAAACTTATACAAAATACAGAATACATAAAAAATTATATAATTAAGCAAGTTAGATGGATTACTTACAAATAACACTCAAATTATACTTCGGTCTCCTTGCCTAATACCTCTTGAAGGATTAAAAGTCTCTAGTTTACCTCCATTAAGAAGAAGGGTAACTGAAGTAGACGAAACACAATCCATAATAACTCTAATAAGGTTTCAAGGGAAGTGAAATGGACAAGAGTTTTATGGATGAAGTCCCATTCTAACCTATCATAGGCTTTTTCAAGATCAAGTTTTAAAATCATTAGGCTAGATTTGCCCTTCTTACGTTTCATCAAGGTGAGTAGCTCCCTTAGGATCACTACATTATCCACCGATCGTCTACCCGGTATAAAACTGGCTTGGAAAGGAGATTTGAGGCTTTTCATGAAGGGTCTAACCCGGTTGACTATCACTTTGGAAATGATTTTATAGGCCGTATTGCAAAGACTAATGGGACGAAACTTCTTAACAAGATCAGGTTTTTGAATTTTTTGAATGAGACAAATAAGAGTATCATTGAGGTTATTAAGAAGTTTCTTTCCCAAGAAAAAATCTTTGATCATGGAACACACAGACTCACCCATAATATTCCAGTTTCTTTGATAAAAAATAGGGTGAAGTCCATCAGGGCCAGGGGATTTAAAAGGACTCAAACAACGAAGAGCCGATAAGATCTCATCATTAGTCACCAAGCAATCCAACTTATTAATCATAACCGGGGTAAGAGGATTTGGAAGAGAGAAGTCAAAATCGAAATACAAACGAACTTCCAACCTCTCAGTGGAAAGGAGATTTTTGAAAAAAAAAATTCAAATTGATCTCTAATCCCTGTTTTGTCAAAAAACCAATTTCCAAACTCATCTTTAATTGCATCGATCTTACTATGATTTCTCCTAACCAAAGTAGAGACATGATAGTATTTAGTATTTCTATCACCATCAGCTATCCATTTGGTGTGCGATTTAATGGCCCAAAGTTTTTCCTCCTGTTCTAGGAATTGAGAAAATTCCATCTTTAAAGAGCTTTCTAGGTTCAAGAGAAAAGGATTAGGGTCAAAAACTAGTTTTTTATGGATTCCCTCCAAGCGAGCAAGTAACCTTTTTTTCTTCATAAAAACATTACCAAAGACAACATTATTCCAATTCTTTGCTTTCTTAGGAAGGGCCAATGTCGCATCTTGATGGACATTATTGGCCGATCCCCAAACTTGATAAATGAATCAGGATGGTCAAGCCACATAGGTTCCAATCTAAAAGGCCTATCACTGTGTTATGTTTGGTAAGGTGTACCAAAAAAGAACTAAAGGGTAGGGTAGGATCTGATTTGCTAGATATCAGATTTTACTAAAAGAGTTTATTCCTAATAAGTCATTATTACTATATCTTAGCTAGGCTTGTTAGGAAACAATAAATCCTAGAGAAGTTGTAGTAGCTATATATGATTATGCAATGATATGAATAAAATCAACTTCCGACAAATTAATCTTAGTCTCCAATTGAGATTAGGGTTGATTATGAAGCATTACCTCTATTCTCTACACATTGTCTTCCGTTTGGGGTGTTGTTGATCAGGGGCCGTAACATCTTGGTATCAGAGCTATGGACCAGGATTTGAAGATATTGCTGATGGAATTCATGAAGAAGCATGACCAATTCCAGGACAAGACGGAAGGCATACTGCTGGAACTGAAGGAAGAACAAACCGCCACCAAAGCTGGTATGGGGAAGCTGGAAGCCCTGACAGGGGGGAAGCCAAACCAGGTGGACAAGGGGAAGGCACCAATGAACCAACTAGTTCAGGAGGATTCCTAGGTAATCGGTGCTGAATCTCAAACCCCGTAGCAGAACCATGGCCGATCAAGACGACCATCAGTGGCAAGAGCCACCGCCGTAGAGATGGTGGGGGAGACTGGCCAAAATGGAGTTTCCGTCTTACAACGGAACCACTCATACCGTGGAGTGGTTGCAGAGGTATGAGGATTATTTCCTCGATCAAAGGGTGGTCGATGATGGCACCAAAGTTCGACAAGCAAGCTTCGTCCTAACCGGAGCAGCTCGACAATGGTGGAGTAACTTGCGCCGTTTAGCCAACAACAACATCAGATTGGAGGAGTTCAAGAAAAGCTGCAAAAGGGGCTGATGCGGTGAATCTAGTGGGCGAATTATCGAACTTCAGGAAGACATGTTTGGTGGATGCCTATTTTGATCAGTTTGAAGAGTGCTTGGGTCGACAATATCTGCTGACCGGGGCGCAAAAATTGTGGCAGTTCTGTGCGAGGCTCGGCGATGGTCTGAGGAAGGAGGTCGAATATCTGCGACCGGAGACGATTTTTGAGGCGATAGAATTTGCTCATGACAACGAATACAAAATCGAAGATGGCCGTCGTGCGCGGACTTTCGGAGGACACCTCACCCTCGTAGCACGACAACCATGGTTCGGGGGACGATCGACGTTAACAGACAGGAAGCCCGAACAAGGGTTCAAGGGGGTGACGACTCAGCAAAAAGGGGGCGGAATCGGTAAACAGAAGGTCGGGACCGCAAAAGCAGGAGTGGCCAAACCAACCTGTAAAAAATTAACGACTGCGGAAATGGCGGAGCGTCGTTCCCGAGGGTTGTGCTTCAACTACAAGGAGCTGTACACCCCAGGCCATCAATGTAAACCGGTGATTTTCTACATCATGCCCGTGGATGACGAATCGGAACCGGAGGGCGAAACATTTGAAGAAGATACATGGGAGCTGTCGCTTAGTGCCATGAGCGGGGAACGAATAAAATCCACGTTCCAAGTCCGAGCCGAAATCGCAGCAGGCACAAGATGGGTTTTATTGGATACCGGTAGTTTTCATAATTTTATTCGTACTAGTACAGCAGAGAAGCTCGGATTATCCATGCAACGACGACCGGGACAATTCGTCTCGCTCCCTAATGGCGGCAAATGCACAATTGATGGGCTGTGCAGGAAGGTACCATTGAAGGTTCAAGGACACCATTTCGAAATTGATTGCTTCGCCATCGCTCTGAGCGGTTTCAACGTGCTAATTGGGATGCGCTCGCTGAATGCATTGGGCCGCGTAATTTGGGACGGCACCTCTCGTTCCGTGGAGTTCATATCTGGGGCCGCAAATATTACTTGCCGTGGGGAGGAAGCTGATATAGTCAGCAAGGGAGCCTCCGTGAATGCACTCGGGGGAACCAGCTTCGGCTGGGATAAGTGGGGTGACATGGAGGATATTTTAAGTGTCGCGAAGGAGGGGGCACCAACCCGTGATAAAAAGGTTTCCTTGGGACAACTGGTTACGGGTGGGGAGCAATGGGACCTGGAAAGGGTTCTCCTTGAGTTCTCCGACTTGTTCTCAACACCACAGGAGCTGCCACCCGCAAGGATGTGCGACCACCGAATACGACTACTCTAAGGAACTGAACCCGTGGCCGTTCGACCATATCGCTACCCTCATCTCCTCAAGGATGAGATAGAACAACAATGTTCAGCCATGCTACAAACATGTATTATTTGGCCGAGTACGTCACCGTTTTCCTCACCGTTCTTTTGGTGAAGAAAGCGGATGGATCGTGGCGATTTTGCGTGGACTATCGAGAGCTTAACAAAGTTACCGTAAAAGACAAATTTCCAATCCCGGTGGTGGAGAATTGCTTGATGAATTACACGAAGCCCGGTTTTTTACGAAACTGGATTTAACCTCCGGATATCACCAAATCCGGATGTTCGAAGCAGACTTCGAGAAGACCACGTTCTGAACTCACCACGGACACTACGAGTTCCTCGTAATGTCGTTCGGGTTATCAAATGCCCCATCAATGTTTCAAGGATTGATGAACGAGGTCTTCAAGGAGCATCTTCGGAAAAACGTCCTCGTTTTTTTTCAATGACATACTCATATACAGCGCGACACTGGTTCAGCATATCGGCCATGTTCAGCAGGTGGTCGCCTTACTTTGGGCACATAAGCTGCTATTGAAAAGGTCCAAATGCGCGTTTGGGCAGCAGTAAGTTGGATATTTGGGGCATGTCATCGCCAACGGTGGTGTCATGGTGGACACATCCAAGAGCACGGCAATCACGGAGTGGCCGCGACCAGGTTCGGTACAGTTCGGGGGTTCTTGGTAGGGCTGAAAGTAAAATCCGCTAAAACCGAAAAATCGCAAAAAACCGAACCGGACCGGTCCGGAAAACGGTCCGAAAAACCGAACCGTACATAGACCGTTTGGTGTGTGGTCGGATTTTTTAGGTAATTTTCGGTTCGGTTCGGTCCTCGTGTTTAAAAAACCGTGGAGACCGAACTAGACCGAAGTTATATCAAATTATAATATAATATCAAATATTTTTCTTTATTATTATTATTATTATTATTACTTTCATCTTTATTAGTGGTAATCAAATTATCTTCTCCATTCCTCTATATTTTTTACGTTTGAATTCACGGTAGTTTCAAATTTCTCTTATTATTAATTTTGGAACTTTGAGTATATTCTATAAGTATGAGTTGTATGAAATTTTATTTAGTATTCAACATAATTTGATTAATGGGTAATTTAATGTGATCTACTAGTAAAACTTGGAGATATTTTAAATATTCTTTATTATGTTCGGATTTTCGGTTTAAACCAAAAACCAAACCGAAAAAAACCGTACTAAACATGGACGGTTTATTTTTTTCCATACGGATTTTTGGTCGGATTTTTTTGTTGAAGAAATCCGGTCTGAATAAATCGGACTCCGACCGAAATAACTAAAAAACCGGTCCGACCGAACCGGTTTCACCCCTAGTTCTTGGGTCTCGCGGGGTACTACCGGAAGTTCATCCGCGATTACGTCACAATCGCGGGTCCATTAACCAACTTACTCCGGAAAATACATTTTCGGTGGACAGATGAGGACGAGGCAGCCTTCACACAATTGAAGAAGGCCCTTTCTGAATCTCCGGTACTATCCCTTCCCGACTTTTCCAATGAGTTTATTGTGGAGTGTGATGCTTCAGGCATGGGTATTGGGGCGGTACTGCAGCAACGAGGGCATCCAGTCGCTTATTTCAGCCGTCCCTTGGCGGAACGACACCTAAAGCTCGCATCGTATGAGTGAGAATTGATCGGGCTAGCCAAAGAAATCATCAATTGGTGACCTTATCTATGAGGCCGACGTTTTGTGGTCAAAACCGACCACTACAGCCTTAAGTTTCTGCTGGAGCAGCGGCTGGCGACCTCACCTCAGCTACACTGGGTGAGTAAATTATTGGGCTATGACTTCGGGGTGGAATACAGGGCAGGCACGCTAAAAAAGGTGTCGATCCTCTCTCTCGTCGCGGTACCGAACACGATGTCGAGGAACCAGCCATATATGCTATAGAGGGTCAGCTTGCGGGATTCTTGGCACAAGCCCGTGCCGAGGTAGAGGGACAAGAAAGGCTGACCAACCTTAGGGACCACATTCGGCAAGGTCAGAAGGGGCCAGAATGGTCATTCCATAATGACCTCATTTTATACAAGGGGCGCGTGTACTTTACATGAGGACTCACTGATTGTTCGCGAAGTGGTGCTGGCCTTCCACGAGATGGGTCACGAAGGGGTAGGGAAGACGATGGATAAGATTCGCCGAGATTTCTATTGACGGGCTGGAAGAAGACGGTCCGCGACATGGTACAGACTTGTCAAACGTGCCAATGCCACAAGTGGGAAACATTGCAACCGGTAGGACTTCTATAGCCACAGTCTGTGCTCTCTCAGATTTCTGCAGACATTTCGATGGATTTCATCGAGGCACTACCAAAGGTGGACGGAAAGACGGTCATTTTCGTCGTGGTGGACCGATTCTCGAAGTATGCCCATTTCATGGGGCTGAGTCATCCCTATATGACTCTCTCTGTCGCACAGATTTTCTTCCGAGAAGTGGTCCGCTTGCACGGCTTTCCGACCTCCATTGTCTCGGATAGGGACAAGGTGTTCCGCAGCACGTTTTGGCGGGAACTCTTCCGTCTCTCGGGTTCGGATCTGCGCTTCACCACTGCCTATCACCCGCAATCGGACGGCCAAACGGAAGTTGTCAACCGAACGTTGGAGATGTACTTACGCTGCCTTACAAGTCACGCCTCACGTAAGTGGCTCGCCTATCTTCCATGGGTGGAGTATTGTTACAACACTTCCTATCATTCGAGTTTGAAGACGACACCATTTCGTGTCGTTTATGGTCGCGACCCCCCTCGTCTACTAGACTATACCACGGGCAGCTCAAGAGTGGAGGCGATAGACAACACCTTGACTAGTCGCGATGAATTCCTGGAAATGACTCGTGGTCATCTCCTCGCAGCCCAGCAGCGGATGAAGAAAACTTACGATAACCGCCACCGAGAAGTAGACTTTGAGTGCGGGGACTGGGTCTGGGTGAAGCTGCAGCCATATCGCCAATTATCGGTAGCTCATCGCAGCTCAACAAAGTTGTCCCCAAGGTACTACGGGCCCTTCCAAATCATCGAACGCATCAGCAAAGTAGCATATCGACTACAACTTCCGAAGTCAGCCCGAATACACAACGTCTTCCATGTTGCATTACTCAAACCACACAGGGGAGAGCTCACACCAACAGCTTCGGAGCTTTCACCGATGCTACAAGGAAGGTTGGCTCCAATCCGACCGGTCAAGCTACTTCGAGCTAGACGCAGCGGCAACGTTCGAGAAGTGCTAACCAAGTGGACCGATAATGACGAAGATGGTACCACTTGGGAAAATGCCGAGAAGCTTTACGAGGCATTTCCCGAGCTTGAGCTTGAGGACAAGCTCCTAGTGGAGGAGTGGAGTGATGTTATGTTTGGTAAGGTGTACCAAAGAAGAACTCAAGGGTAGGGTAGGATCCGATTTGCTAGATATAAGATTTTACTAAAAGAGTTTATTCCTTATAAGTCATTATTACTATTCCTAGTTAGGCCTTGTTAGGAAACAATAAATTCTAGAGAAGTTGTAGTAGCTATATATGATTATGCAATGATATGAATAAAATCAACACAAATTAATCTTTAGTCTCCAATTGAGATTAGGGTTGATTAGGAAGCATAACCTTTTTTCTCTACACATTGTCTTCCGTTTTGGGTGTTGTTGATCCAGGGGCCGTAACACACTACCATTCAGAGATTTAGAATTAAGGGAGAGCAGTAAAGGGCAGTGGTCCGATTTAGTTCTAGGCAAATGAAAAACTTTAACATCAAGAAACTTGATAATCCAACCAGGGTTAGCAACAATCCTATCTAGTCTTTCTTGCACATAATAACCATTCCTACACATTTTAGCCCAAGTAAAAGTGGAACCTTGAAAGCCAAGATCGGAAAGGGAGCAATCGTCTAACATGTTTTGAAATATTTTTGCTCTAGCGGGGTCAATAGAATTTCTTCCTTTCTTTTCACTTTGATTAATGACATCGTTGAAATCACCCATAACAACTCAAGGAAAATTAAGAACAGAAGCTACATTTTTTAAATTGTTTCAAAGGGTCATCCTTTCGGTGATATCAACACTGGCATAAATTGCAGAAATAACCCACTTAAAGTTTGAATCAGTTATCTTGATGAGTGCGTGAATTTTTTGTTCCGTGTGGCCGAGTATCTGAATGATGATTTTGACAGAATTTCCCAGGAAAATAATACCCCCACTCAAGCCTCTAGAGTCCACAACATTCACCCGATCAAATTGCAAACGACAAGCTTGATTTCAAATTATCATCATTCACCATGGTTTTAGTAAGGATTACAATATCAGGTTGATATCTCTTCACAATATCATTAACCGAAATCACTGCATTGTTGCCACCCAACCCTCTACAATTCCATACAATGATATTCATATGGAATCTAGGGTTCGTCAACATTATTTGCGATAGTGTCTGGAAGCTCTGTATCCACTTCTTCAACAAATTGCATCTGACTAATCATTAAATTAAGAATTTGTTAGATAGAAGCTGAATCTCCCTAAGTTGTACCCAAATTATGACTTCTCCATTGGGATAGTCATAGTTACAAATCCCCATGTATTCCTAGACCTCCCATTTGAAATTGAATTCGGGGGATATCCAGTAGAATTAGCTGCATGCTGCTCAGGATATTGACTAACCTGGTCTTCACCAAACATTTGAGAAATTACTCTTAGTTGTCTCCCAGGTGACTTGCTTCTTCTTCGGATGGTATCCTTGCTATACTCCTTAGATTGATCCTCCTTGCTCTCTGTAGGGGACCGTCCCGTGTTGGGAGATTGAACTCGATTGAGGATCTGGATTTGTTGAATTTTCCTCAGTCTCTCCAATCAGAGTAATAAACGTTAAGGATATTGGTAATATGAATGGTTTAAAAAAAAATATTCCGCTCTTAAATTTTCGGTTTTTCATTTTTGGGTTCGGGTGGTTTATTATGTATAAAAATAAATTTTATAAATAAATCTACATGTATTAAAAAAAAATATAAAATTTATGTTTTTTTATTAGTTACTGTATATAGTTTGATAAAATATTTATACCATTACAAAATATACATAAAATAATTTAAATAGGTTTATTCTTTAGAATTCAAACGGTTTCGCCAACGTTATAAAATTAACAAAAACTATATAAATCCTTAAAAAAAGCTATAGAATGGGAAAATGGGGCAGCGGCATTTGCTAGTTTGGTAAAAAAGTAAACAGTAGACACTATATTTGTATTTAGACTTTTCTATGTAGTATAATATATTTCATACAATAGTAGACTGTAATTATATGTATAATGAAGGTCGTTCTTTATCTTTGACGATTATTGGACTAATTGTCAACCATAGCAATGCGATGTGATCTGTGCTGCTTTTCTTTGTGGAAAAATAAAGTACATGTTGATGTGGTGCATTATGTAACCAGATATTTCTTCCAATGATTTATTTCTCCCTGCGTTAGATAAAAGGGGGAAGCATAGGGCTCAAACTCGACTCGCAAAACTCGAGCTCCAGGCTCAAAACCTTACTTTGCAATGGCAAGTTCTTGACTATGTGCAAACTCGATCGATCTACACAAGTTAACCTGATGAACGGCTCATCATCAATCTCACAAATGAAAAATATTCATAGCTATACACAAATATTTTCTGAGAGAACAATTTCCAACAAGGTTGAGAAGATAAGCTTTTGTCAACCCCTTAATCTGCATCGTTTAGCAGGCAGACCAGGATTGGATTATTAAGTACACATACTACCAAAGAAGAAGCAACAAGCAAAGTCTGGATGGGGTGTCATAAATCCATGCATGCCATAAATTTCATTCCAGTTAGTATTTATCTGACCTTACATCTTTGAGTGACCAACCCGAACTTTGACCCGATGCCATGAAGTGTTCAGAACGCCTCTCAAGTTCCAGATGGTTTCCACGTTTTCTGGTTGAACATTAGCTGCTATATCAACCTGCATTCAAAAACAAGCAACCCAAAGAATTAAGTTAAAGATTCTATTTAGCTGCATTTCTTCATAGTCAAGCAGCTATAAATGGAACTTTTAAGTTATAGTTTACTGGAATAGTTTTATTTATTATGTTAAGCGAATAACATACTGCCTTTGCGACAATCTCGGTGTTGAAAGGAATATCAACTATGACTTCGAAAAGCACCCAAGCCCATTTGTCACTGTTACTATCATCTGCAATATAAGGGACTCCAGGTTTCTGATATCTCAAGGCTTCTACCCAAGTTTTGCCTCCATCAATTGAAACATCAACTCTCTCAATACCACGGCCCCCTCCTGATACTGCATATCCACTCACTTTTACCTGTTTCAGTATTTTCACTGCAAATTAGTTTGCATTATATTCATCTGCATTCTTCACCACATAACTCATGATATTAACATAGATTACTGTATATTCAATTTTCTGTGTTGGGAGAGCATTTCTGGTGTAGCCAAAAAATCTCTATGTATTTGCCAGGATGCAACAATGGAACATTATATTAAAGGTAAAACAGAGTCAGTTCCAACTTTCAAGCAATTCATTCAGTAGATATTGGTTTTAAGTATTGTTCAAAATACAAATCCAGGCAGAGTTATATGCAATAAACTCTCTTTTGACTATTCAACTAACGTCTTGAGCAAAAGAGACAAAAGATGAAGGAAATTATGACTTTCATTAAAAGTTCATGGTCAATAAATTTTTATCACTTCACCGAGGGATGCAACAGCAGAAGTTCAAAAGAAAAAAAATTGTTAGTAGATTAAATAATGACCAACTATGCCAAAATGGAGGTAAGCTAATACTCAATAAAATATTTCTCATCGAACTGCATATGAGACTAAAAGCACAACCTCTCTATGTAAGGCACATACAAATGATCAGTTAGTACTGATGCATGCTACCATAGTCACTTGACCTGTTAAGATGAGGACCACTAGGAGATCTGTACACGTGTCACATAATATATCAATATATCTATCAACTAGAGCTAGTTATATAGTGCAGAAAAGTCTAGAGAAATAAGAAAATCTATCCAACAAACCTTCCCAGGTGCTATTGTATTTACATCCTCCAAGGAACAAATAGCACTCTGCGAAATGTAAAAGCAAAATCAGGATATTACAGACACAAAATAAGAATAAAAATAAAAATAAAATAGACATTTTATACTTGAAAAACTAGAGCTACAGATTGCAGATCAGATTATTTTAAAACTATTCAACACGGTGTTCATCCATCTTAGATTCTGATACCAGCCTTTCATCAACTTCGGAGGAGCAATTTGTTTTCTTTATTTTTCTATTTTATCGAGAACAGGAATAAAATTAATCTCTTTGAACTTTTAAACCTTACCTGAACAGGGAAATCCATTAGTGGTCTCCTCGTATCCCAGTTGATATTATCCCAATTCACAGTTGGTGGAAACATTTTATAATCCTTGGCCACAAAGAAACCCTACAAGACACAATTAAGCCTACTCGTTCAGAAAGCAGAAGATAAATAAATGATAATAGTCATCTTGCCAAGTTACAGTATAGAAAGTTTTTGTAGTTTCAAGTAGAGGTAAATTTTTCCTAACCTTGCACTCTTCTGCAATTACATTAATTTGATCCAACCATTTAACAGATCGAGCACCAATTACACCTGGGACGACAACGCGCAATGGATAGCCATGATCCCTGTTAAGAGGCTTTATGCAGAACCCAGTAACTATGTTAGTATTGTATCTTAAACAAAGAAATCCAAATGTGCCTACAAGAAAGAGGCAGGCAGATAACATATAAGCCTGAAATAGATCATTTAGAATTGATGAGGACTAAGAAGGTTTAAGGTTTACCAACCTCACCATTCATCTCATAAGCAAGTAATACATCAGCATCTGGGTTTGTAGCCTGGCTTAGAGGAATTGATGCTTTATAGGGTCCCCCATTTTCCTCCTAAAATTCAGTATTTTGAAGGAAAAGCAATGTGAGAAATACCTCGTCACTCCTAGTAAAACTATTCTTAGGATGATAGAGCATTACGGATCTCTAGCATTAATTTTGTTTACCTTGCATTTGTCAATGCTAACAAACTCAACGTGTTTTCCACCTGATTTAGTCATAGCAGTCAATTTAGGCACTCCAAGAAGTTCAAGAACATCAACCAACTTTGCACCGCCCCATACAGCTGGAGGAAAGAAACTACAAGTTAGACTGAGCAGCTAGAGTCTCGACTGCAAACAATCAAAAGGTTGTCCATAAACCAGTTCCGCCTACGATAGTCTCCAGAAAACTGCTAATTCCACATGAAGAAAATTCAACTAAATCTTATCTAGGAACTTAAATATTTAGAAATTTCTGCACAGAAGTAAAAAACTTGCTTTTGGCTTCTATGCAGAGCTTTAAAAAAAAAAGTTGACAAAGAACAAAAAAAAGGCAAGCAGAGTAGTTCCGGAACATCCTTCACCAGAGGCATGTAAGGGCAAAAGGTGAGCAGCATAGAGATAAAAGCCAAGAGAATGTGGGAATGTTCAGATTGCAGATGTCATCAAGTCAATCTTGTCAGTTTTAACCTATCGGGTGTCCTCTTGAATGTAAATCAACATCAGATTACTTACTTCTACCTGATTACTACCATGCCAACAGCAGATAACGGGTTGATGAAAATTCCATAACAGTTACAACCCAAATAATAAAAGTTTTAAGACAAGCATTGAATTTGACCAGTTTTAAACTATTGCATCAAGTCTCAATTTCATACGTTCGTACACCATTTCTTATATTTGAGGATTCAGCAGAATTTTACCAACAATCATAGTACAATCTACAGCCTTACAAAGACATTCATCTCTAGGATATGCAATAGCATATTCAACCACTGGAAATAGAGGGTTTATTATAAGGATAACATACCATTTCCAATGGCAGAGATGTCCCAGCCAACTCCCTTAACAGTCATGACCTTGCTCATTGCTGTTCTTCTATTGCCTGCACACTGTAATTGGACACGTCCAATATAGAATGGCATCACTATCACCAGTGTAATCAACAGAAGGCTACAGTGAAAGAACATGCATGAATAGAACCATACCTGCAAAGTGGCGGCAACATTGTACTTTGGAAGCATTCTGTTATTATATAATACAGTGAGCAGTCAGTTATTATTCTACAACTTTAGAAGACCTATCCAATTACGGAGCTTAAAAAGTCACAATAGCTGTTGTACATGCAAAAGAACCTAATTCCACAACTCAAACAAGATATATAAACTATTAACTAGCAAATATCCATAAAAGCATAAGGTATGAACTCACTTGATATCTCTCATATACAACTTCTTTGGATTTCCCGCCAAACCATTGATCGACACGTAATAGCTGCCATATGTAAACAAAAAGTAAATATCCAAGAGATGTAGGAACTGCGATTGATCAAGATATTAAAAGTCATTTACTACCTTTCTATGTCATCGACAATAGGAATAGGACCGTGGTTTCTCTTGTAGAACATATCCACGGGAGTCACATAAGATTGGACTAGAGCTGATCGAGGTGGCTCGGCATTGAAAGGGGCCTGCATGAAAGAAAAATATGAGTGCTGACTGAGAGTTTAGCAGCTTCAATTCTCCCTAGTCTCAGAAAACGCTCAATATTTATCTGACCAATGTTGGTCCAGCATCGTAACACGATACAGAGGCTTACGATTTGGCATGAAGAACTAAAGTCATAGTTAAAAATCAACAGAAAGTCGAGCTCAGACTCGGAGAAAGCGGTCAATCAAGAGAAACCGGACATATACGGAGAAATAAATATAGAAAATGATTAATATAAAATCGAGGCGAATACTACAGGGTTTGAAAGCCTCATCATGCTAAGTCCAACTCGAGAGAGAGCGAGAAAAGAGATGTGTTGAACAGAGTAACCTTGGAATTGATGGAGAGAGAAGGATGGCGAGGTGGCTCATCGGCGTAGTCGGATGGTCCCCTGATTCCTGGCATTTTCTTCAAGGCCGGCGGTGATGCAGGACGATCGTCCTTTCGTCCTCCTCCACCAAAGTAGTTTCACAGAGAGTAGGGAGGGAGAGAGAGACGATCAGAACGGGAGTGTGTGTGTAATCGTGATGGATGGAGAAAGAAGATAATGAGAGATGACGCCTCCTAGTCCAATTGGAACAAAAAGATAATAAAATGATCTATTTTGTCAGGCTTTGATTACCTCTCATTTATGTGTTTCATTCAGTGTACTTCTGACACTCTAGTCTAACTTTGGGTGGTCGATCGATACTGCTTCAGTAACTTTGGTCCACATGTTTGAACATTTTTTGATTTTGGTCCATAATGTTTTTTTTCCTAGTTTTGATATCATATATTTGCAGATTTTTTCTAGTTTTGATCCGACTGTTACATTCCGTCCATTTTGACATATACAAGTCACGTGATACACCATAAACTTTCAATTTTATTCAATTTAGTCCATCTAATACTTTCCTAACCTTTTTTTTGTTCAATTTAGTCCCGAAGTTTCAAAATTGGGACTAAATTGAACAAAAAAAAGGTTAAGAAATTATTAGAGGGACTAAATTTAAAGTTTAGAGTGGATCACGTGACTTGAACATGTCAAAAAATAGACGGAATGTAACGGTTAGATCAAAACTAGAAAAAATCTGCAAACATATGGTACCAAAACTAGGTAATAAAAACATCATGGACCAAAACCCAAAAGTTATCAAACATCATGAACCAAAAGACCTGTTAACCCTAACCCTTTTAAAAGAGTGGATGGCCCAACGAATTTTGAGGATAAACTTAAATTAAATGGGTTTGTCACTAGACAAATTAATTCTGAATGGATGCCAATAACGAAATTCAAATAAATATATAGTCCAATTGCAGATTATATTATTCATTCATATAGTTGTGAACAATGTGAGGTGGGGAAACAGGAATAACAAGAAGAGTCATTCTATGATAAGCTGATACAATTACACAAGAAGGAGAGTCGAGGATCATGAAGCCAATCAATCTCTCTCTAAGTCGGGAGATGCGAAGAGGACCAACTAACTAACTAACTCACCGTTCGGTCTCTTCTCTTGAACCCAGCCAGTACAGTCAACCCACCTGCTGCTGCAGTCGGGGACGACGCACTGCAATGCAAGCAAGCTATCTTCTTGAAACAAGCAAGGCAGGGGAGACTGAGTGAATGAAAACTTGGACGCCAAGTTTCTGTTACTTGACAAAAACCACTCTCCCTAACTTAATCCAATGCTTTAGGACCATATATATGAGCTTCACTTAGATAGATACAATCCCAGCAGCAAGACTATCATAAATCAAGCCAGAAAATACAGATTAACCAACTTACACTCTATTATTCAAGGCTGCTCACTAGCAAAGAGTAGTAGACCGTATCATCAGGTGCAAAAGCTTCTTCCCATCTCCCTTTCTTAGCCAGACCCGAAATTATCGCTCAGTAACTAACTACATTCCTATATAAGCCCCTTTCAGACATTTCCTGGAACAAATTCAAAGCCTTTTCTATTTTCCCACAGACACATTCCCCGTGCAATAGAGTTGAGTATCTGTAAGTGTCTGGTATTAACCCTTCCATTTCATCTCTTAGCATATTAGCTTCCTTAATCATCCCTTTCTTGCTATAACCATTCATTAAAGCATTATGTGTAACTGTCTTTGCTCTCACTCCCTTTCCCTCCATCTCAATAAAAATCCTTCAAGCTTCTACCACATTGCCTTCCTTGCAGTAAATGTTCATCAAAGTGGTGTATGTTACTGAGTTAGGTGCCAAACCTTTCTCCTCCATAGTGACCAATAAAGCCTTTGCCTCCTCATGCCTACCTGATTCGCATAACATACCTGCAATCATCATGTTATAAGTGTGTATTCATCACCGTCAAATCCTTTCTTCTCCATGACTGACTGTACACCAAGAGCTTCATCAATCATCCCTATTCCGCAGTACCCATCTATCAGAGTATTATAGATCACCAAATTCATGTCAATTCCTCTGCTTTGCATTTCCTGTACTGATAAATCAGCTGCCCCATCTATCCAACCTTGCAGACACACCATTTATGAGAGCTCCGTAAGTATGCACATTCGGAGTGAGAGCCTTTTCCATTAATTCATCAAAAAGTGCAAAAGCTCTCTTCATGTTTCCTGCCTTACAGTTCCAACTGATAATCGAAGTGTACAAATGGATATCTGCATCGATACCTTTCCTGCGTATTCCATCAAACAGAGCTTCAGCACTGCTAATGTTCCCAAATCTTGCATACCAATCAATTAAAAGTGTATAAATAGCTACTTTGTATCCCACTCCCTCCTCCTCCATTAATCTTAAAATCTCATCAACAGACCTGGAATCTGCCCTCTTAATGTAAGCATTAATCAATATATTGTAAGTGATGACATTAGGCTTCAGGCTTTTACTATGCAATGCATCGATCAGTACCCTACCATCTTCAATCCTCCCACTCCGACACAACAAATCAACCACAAGAGTCAGGGAATAAACAGTAATCAAATCCAACTCAACCATCCGCTTGAAGAAACCATACAAGACTTCTCCAAGGTACTGAATTTCTTCAAAGCAAGCAAAGAAACCATACAGGACCTTTCATCAATCTCAAGCCCGGAACTCTTCATGTACTCGAAAACCTCCAGACCCTCCTCAAACATCTTATTATCAGAATACACTCTAAAAAGTAAATCACATTACTTTCCGGTAAACTTGGCATGCATCATCGCAGATTCTCTTAGCCGAAGATACGACATTCAGAGCAGAGCCTCCATTATTGTAATGCTGAGCCAGGAATGCCACAACTACCTAAACTACCTATTGTTCCCAGTGGGAGTAATCCGACAAACTTGGTTCCAGATCCTAGTGATCAAGGAATTCATCTTGGAAGTAAAACTCCGAGTCCGAAAAGTCGTCCAAGGAAAGTTGTTGGTTATGGTTCAAGCACTCCTCTTGTACCCAATAGAAGTGATGCTTCGATAAGAAGCATTATCTCAAGTGGGAGAATTGATCCCAATTGGAAGAAATGATCCGATAAGAGGCATTATTCCGAGTAGGAGAGACGTTAAGACTCAAAGACGGGATAATCAAACTTAGACGAAAGTTAAAGGCGTCGAACTTCTCCAAAGAAGTATCCCATCTGGAAGAGTGATAACCTCTCTCTAACGACTGTTGGCATGCATTGGAAAGACCTCAAGTGGAGAACTGTAGGAAAATAATAAATGAGAGAGATCGCCTAAATGAAAGCCATTAAAGTCTATAGTTGATTTACCTGCTAACCACAGAGGCATAAGGATATGGTGAGTCCTGAAAGAAGGCTCACCACTGATGGAAAAGGTCGAGCGATACAAAGCTCGACTTGTTGCGAAAGGCTATACTCAATTTCACGGAGTGGACTTTGACGAAACATACTCACCACCTGTGCGTAAAACCACGGTGAAGGGCCATTCATGGTCCTGGCTGCAGGTCTCAATTTCGAACTGCACCAAGTGGGTATTAAGACCGAATTCCTCCTCGGAAACCTAGAGGAAGAAATCTTCATGGAGCAACCGGAGGGTTTCATTACTCCTGGTAACGAACGTAGAGTTTGTAAACTCCAAAGGTCTATCTACAGTCATAAACAGTCGTCTCGGCAATGGTACCACAGATTCCACGAGGAAATCGTAGGAAACGGATCTGTGAGTTTATCACAAGGATCTGTGTGTGTATTATAAGACCTCCAGGTCTAAGTATGTCATCTTAACCTTATGCGTGGATGACATACTTATTACTGTAAACGACATGAGTTTTATGAATAAGTCAAAGTCCTGATTGGCGTCTGTATTTGAGATAAAAGACATGGGAGAGGCCACGTATATCTTAGGCATTGAGACTGCCAGAGATCGCGCTACTTGGAGATTATGTCTATCTCAAGAATCTTGTATCAACAATCTGTTGAAAAGATTCAGATTATAGGGTGCCAAAACCCGTGGAGACGCCAGTGTTATTTGGGTGCACACTGTCAAAACGTGATGGCCCCAAGAACCCGGCAGAGCGTAAATAGATAAATGGTGCATGATGTTTTAGCATGGTCGGTAGTTTGTTCTACACCATGCAATGCACCCGTCCGGATGTCTGTTACGCCATGAGCCTAGCAGCATTCTTCCTATCAGATCCTAGCCATCAACATTTAAAGACTATAAAACGAATAACTCGTTATCTGAAAAGGTACTGCCAACCACGAACTGTGCTATGAGGGCATGAAGTTAGAATTGACCGATTGCATTGACGCCGACCGTGGTGGCGATCCGAATTATCATAAGTCCACCACAGGAGGAGTATTCCTCCTATGCTAATGCCGCCATTTCATGGATGAGCAAGAAGAAAATATGAGTCGCGCTATCTACAATGGAATCAGAATTCGAAGCTCTCTCTAAGAATGCATAGAAAGCGGTCTGTCTTAAAAGGCTTCTAACTGCGCTGCTTGGTGGCAATGTCAAGAATAAACCTGTGAAGGTCTTCTTTGACAGTCAAGTAGCCATTGCGGCAGTTACGAATCCGAAGTACCGTAGTAAGACCAAACACATTGATATGAAATAATTAATACAAAATTTGTGGTGGTAGACAATATTATCACTATGGAATACTTGTCCACCAATAACTTGGTAACGGACAACAAAACCACTACGCATGGAGAAATTCGAAAAGCATGTAAAACTGCTTGGATTGCGTAGGTTAAGAAATGGCATGTATCTGTGATAACATTTTGATATTAGAAAGTTACCTTTTGTAAGCGAAACAACTACAACTGAGTTTATGATCAATCGACGTCATAATGTTTTGATTACATCAGATTTACGGTCTATAAACTAAGTCGTAGGAGGACGCAATCCTCTGCAAAACTATGTCGAATATGGGCCTTACCTAGTCACACATGTACGGTAGTCTTGCGGTGGAGGGAGGCCTCTACCAAGCAAGACTGGCTAAGAGTCAGGGGGATAAACCTGATTAAGCAAGTCGATTATCTAGTTTCGAAGTAACTCGACATGATCTTCGTTTTGCATATCGTCGTGATGATCTTCGTTCGTAATTTGACCACATTCTAGGCCAGATGAGAATCTGTGATAGCATGATTGACATATCCCTTTCCTGTAAACCCAAAAGGTTCAGGTATGCTATCAACGCGTGCTTCATACTGCGCGTGCCACGTTCGACCACGGGGTCACAACTCGGTTTTGCTAGGAAAGAATCCTCGTGATTCTGGCGGGCGCAAACTTCTTCACCTCGAGCGTGTGATTGATCCCAGGAGCCTTATGAAGAGGCACCTAAAGTATCCTCAGGGACTCAGAACTCATATCTAAGGTCATGCTCAATGCTCGCACGCCAAACCTCGTATGAACTATTCAGAAGCAAGGAGCATATCAAATGAGAGAAATGTTGATGCAGATTTGGACGACAATACATTAATAGGCACCCTCCCATTCTGGCGAGTGGGAGCTGTAAGCATATGGTAATGGGCGCCGTAATTGGTAGCCCATAATATGCATAGTTTACCTAATGAACTTTGGTAAATGTCACATTAGGGTAATTGGGCTAGACCCAAATCCCAATTGACTTGGGAGGCCCAAAAATGGGCCTCCCCAAATACATTGGTCGGCCGAAAGTTTATGGTGGGGTAAAGTGGACTTTTGTCCACTTTACTCCTCCTATAAATAAGAGGTGTTAAGGGATTTTTAGGGTTAATCACAATTCTCTCATTAGAGTGTTTTAGAGAGAAAAACTCTCCCCCCTATAACACCTAGTTCGGCCGAACCATATCCCTCACCAAGGGTGTGCCAGATTGCTTTCGAGCAAACTCTCCAGAGATCTGTCCCCGTGCCAAGAATCGATCAGAGGCTTTGTTGTGGAGCTTGCACCATGTAGGGCTTCTCTAGCATGAACCTCTACGGTTCCCGACCGGAGGATCGCGAACTCTCTCCAGAGAAGATCTTGGGTCTACAGATCATCCTAAAGGTATGTGTGAATCTTCCGTTGCGTAATTCCGATTACTAGCATGTACCTTGTTTTAAGTATTCGTAGTGATTACTCCCCGTAATCTGTCATAGGGAGGCCCAATTCTGGGCCTCTCATGTCAATTGGGATTTGGTTCTAGCCAATTACTCTAATGTGACATGTACCTAATTTCCTTAGTTAAACTATACATATTATGGGCTACTAATTACGGCGCGCATCACCATATGTTTACAGTCCAAGTGCTAACAACAAAAAAACACATTTTTTTTTTCTCTAGAGACATATATATTGAGGTTAAGTATGTTGCAATGCAGATTCACGTGTCATTCACATGCTTGAATAGATTGATGAAGTATTTCTAGAAAAATTGTTGATCAAACTATCCCTCGTTAAACTAAATTAGGGACAAAAAGACTATTGCAGATTATTTTAGCAATATATTTGCATTTATTTATTTAAATGAATATATAGTATTACTTAGAATCATAGATTAGATGGTTAGATATAGTATTAGATATAAACTTATACATACGAGCGATATATACAACATAAATATAAGATGTTAAATAATATTATACATATATTTTTTTTATTTACTATTGCACTACTTTCATATTTAAGGGAGGGGTTAACAAGAATTTTTTATCATACTTAAGTTGTTAGCATATGGTGACGTGGCGCCGTAATTGGTAGCCCGTTAATACTAAGGAAATTACGTAAGTTAATTAGGTAATTGTCACATTAGGGTAATTGGGCCAAACCCAAACCCTATTGACATGGGAGGCCCAAAATTGGGCTTTCCCCTTTAATAGCATGGTTCGGCCGAAACTTGTCCCACATTGGTTGGAGTGGACTTTAGTCCACTCCACCAATCCTATATATAGGGGACTCACCTAAGGGGTTTAATCAATCATTCATAATAAGAAGTACCTCCATAGAGGAACTTGAGAGAAACCCTATCACCCCTTAGTTGAGATTTTCGGCACATCTTAGTCCGAGGTTCTGTCCCCGTTGAAGAATCGATTAGAGGCTTTGTTGTGGAGCTTACACCGCGTAGGACTTCTTCTCACGAAGAACTTGTACGTGGTTCCGACCGGAGGATCATAACTCCCTCCACGACGTTCTTGGGCAGGAAAGCTAAAAGGTATGTGTACACTATTCCGCTGCGTAGTTAGATTACTTGCATGTACACGTTTAGCATTCCGTAGTATTACGTCCCTATAATCCAACATAAGTGAGCGGTGCGAAATTTACATATTCACTACAATATACATTATATCTATACAAATTATATAGAGTTGAAAGGGTGCAACTGCACCCTCAACTACATGTAGGTCCGCTACTGAGTGCAGACTAAAAGGAGGAGAGTTGGGAACGCTGAAAAGAAGAAGGAGACGGAAGAGAGCCGAACCTCCATAGAGAAAGTAAAACCTCTAATTTTTTAAGGTGACAATATAAAACCTAATACTTCTATTCATGCAAAATAAGGTCATTAACTACTTTTTTTAACTAATAAAGATACTTAATTTAGACAATGTTTAAACAAAAGCATAACTATTTGGATATGGTCTTTCTACTATACTTGTGAAGTATAATACTTTTAGTTGAAAAAAAAAACTAATTTGACACAACTAATAAAATAAGGACCACTTCAATAAGTTGATTGATTTCATACTTGACCGGTATAGTTATAATCTATTATGTTCAGTTTCAACAGAGGTTTTTAACAGTGTTAAGCTTCTCTATCTCCCTGCGCTTCCGTGCTCAATGAACACACAAGATTGACACTACCATATATTATTGAGATTGAAATAATTTAGGTATATGAGAAAACACATTTTGAAAATTTGTTACTTGAGAAAATTGTGTGATTTTCAATTACCTCAGAATTCCAAAATGTTGCACTGTCACTTTCCTCGTTCAAAATGGATGGAAGGTGATCATGTGTTTGTCATGTGATAAATTTTTACATTTAAAAGGGGACAAAAATACCATTGTATTCCGCCTCTTCCGACTCCTCAAAATCCTTCTCCCTCGAATCTCCCATCCTCCTTCGAATCCTCATTCTCCGACAATTTTCGATGACGACTCATTTCCTTCTCCTCTTCCTCCTCATTGGACTCTGATGATTTATTTTCCTCCGAAGACTCCTATGAATCCTCCTCCTTTTAATCCTACTCCGACAGTTTCTCCTCCGATGACTTCTCTACTCCCCATTTAACTCCTTCTTGTCCCTTCTCTTTTGACAAATCCTTTGACAATTACTCCGACCACTCAATAGGCAGAGGAGGAGAGGATTCGTCGGTGAAGGAGGATTCGCCGGATGAGGAGGATGTCGTAGAAGGAGGTCGTGGGAGGAGGAGAATGATAAGTGTTTCGACCAAATTATTGCGGGCTGTCCGCGGGATAACTTGTCGAGGTCTTCGGGTTAGATGCGAGCCAAGTCCGTCTTCTAGAGTTGCGTACGGGCCTTAACTTCGTCTCCTGAATGAGGGCAAGTCCTTCGGGCTCTCTGGAAGGTCGTCTGTCTGCCCCTGCGAAAGGAGCGTTACCAAGCAGTCCCCATGGAGAGGGGGGGGTGCTTGGAGTGCTCACTCCGACGATCAACATTAGTCGACTTCTAGAGAGAGAAAGAGAGGGTTTTCTAGAGAGAGGTCAGAGCTTTTCCCACTCTTGCCCAAAGTGATTTTGGAATGACTTTTGAATTGCTTGAAAATGTTTACCCCCAAGGTGGCTATTTATAGGCAACCTTGGACCATAAACCGGTTTTGACCCGGTTCAATGTGGAAATGTGAACCGGGATGCAGGGGAGAGCTTTGGGAAAAGGACTCTGACGCGCGTCTCAGGCGGCTGTCATGAGCGGGACGCGCGCGCCTTGGAAACATAGGTCTCGAACACATAGGAGTTAGTTAAAAATCGTGACTCCGTATACGTCCGAGACAAAATGGGGGGTGTGCGCGACACCCCCCGGGTGTTGAACTTACCCGGAATTCCGGGTAAGCTGGGGCTTACCCGGAATTTTCCGGGTAAGCCCCCCGGGGTGCCGGGCAAGTTCGCGACTTGCCCGGTTTACCCCGGTTAGCTCGAAATCGGGTTTCATAGTGGGTCCCGTGCGTGTATGAGGTCCGAATAATTAAAACCGAGCCCGAATCATGCGTATATCCATCACTTGCCCCCGAGTTAAATAATGGCTTGACCTTTGTTTAACTCTATTCTAAGATAGGGTATACGCGTGATACGGGTCGTCTGCTCACCTCGAGTTTTGACCTACCAAGGGTGGATGTGCGCGGCTCAGACGAACTCCTTGCCTTAGTTTTTTGAGATGATCATGGTTGATAACTGCGTGAGGGGTTAGTAGCATAACAGACTACGAGTAATATGATAAATGTAATTTTGGAAAAAATGAGGCGTGAGCACACGTGAAATTTTTCGGGCTCATGCGATGATCCAAGCAATATGGAAAGTTCATGCCACGACTAAATGTATCAAAGTGATAATAGATCATGCAAGTCTCGATAAAATGTTTTTCATGCAGTGCGATAGTTTCCGGGAGCCCGTCGTCCGAGACGGCCGTAATAACGGCGAGACGACGGTTTTGGGTGAATGAAATAAGGCCGGGTTTGGCAAATCACATGCAACGGAAATGATATGAAAAGTCATGGATGTAAATCATGGATGTGTGCAATGCATGACGATGACGTGTGTATGACGTATGTGTAAAAGATGCATAGTCATGTACTAAAAGACTTAGAAAAAATAGAGATAGGTAAAGGGTTACCCACACACTTATGAGGGAGCGTGTATCACGGACGCGCGGGTTCTAAGCCTGCGAGGTGTGATGCATCCGCCGCGTCGTTGACGAACGAAGTATGTTCGCAGCGTATGTGTCGGGAGTCGAGGCCCTTGTTGATATAGTATTGCCCCCGGAGTAGAGGTGCTTGTAGTGACGTGATAGCGCCAGCCTAATGACTCGTCACCATGGTTGTCGTTGTTTGATCTTTGTCGACTGCCGTTGATTGCCGTCATAGGAAAATACTTAGAAAGTATTTCTTGATGGTCTACACTTCGTCACATGTCGACTGACATGGTGGAACACTTAGAAATATTCACTGACAGTCGGCACCTCGTCATATGTCGACTGCTGAGGTGGTGGAACACTTAGAAAATGTTCCTTGATTGGCTCTTTCTTTCATGACCATACTACCATCCATACGCGTGCTAGCTGAGTATGCGCGCGCTTGTGTGTGTGCGCTTGTATGTGTGCGCTTGTTCCAACACTTAGAATTTTTTCCTTGTCTGTTACCATGCATGTTGTCACTATAGGCTTGATGTCGACGTATAGTAGGTGTCGTCATAGTGGTTGATGTGTACAGGGGGTTGCCCCCTTCGCGGGGTGTTCGCTATGTGATAAGTAGAGACTAACGAATCTCGTAGATATGTAGTTGTCTCCCATGTCGATGGTTACTGGGATTTTCCGAAGTAGGGTATATTCCATGACTGCTACTTGGTTTTTCCAAAGTTGGGTGCATTCCACGACTGCTACTTGGTTGTTCCAAAGTTGGGTGCATTCCACGACTGCCACCTGGTTGTTCCAAAGTTGGGTGCATTCCACGACTGCTACTTGGTTGTTCCGAAGTTGGGTGCATTCAACGACAGCTACTTGATGTTTCCGAGGTAGGGAGAAGGCCAGAGGTCGGCGAGGCGACGTGTCCTTCCATGGTGTCGGTCAAAGGTCGGCGAGGCGACTGCCTATCCATGTTGCTGCCGCTACCTGGCGTTTTCAAGGTAGAGTGCATTCTGCGACCGCTACTTGGCTTTCCCCAAGGTAGAGTGTGTCTAGCGACCGCTATTTGGTTTTCCCCAAGGTAGAGTGTGTCTAGCGACCGCTATTTGGTTTTCCCCACGGTAGAGTGTGTTTAGCGACCGCTATTTGGTTTGCGAGGGAGGATTCCTAAGAAACCGCTTGTCCCCGACTTTTGGCAAGGATGTAGATAGATTAGTACGTCCACATCCTTGATGAAATTTTTTTGTCTCCTTGCATGCGTCGCGCTCCTTCTGTTTTGAATACAGGCATGAGTTTTGCTTAGTCTTGCTTTGATATCTTTTTGATGGCTTTTCTTGTTGGTTGCCCTTTCTGCGTATAGGGTTAGGGCCTTTGTTGGTGATGTATGTGGCTTGTTCCTGGTTTTGGACCGGGGTAGCTTGCCTTTACATAGTGATTTTTCCTCAGAGGGAAATATCATTAATATTGGCTGAATGAAAGATGCTAAAACTTTTGCAGTGCCACACCCAATGTTGATCTTTCCTTCCCATAGAGTAACATTTTCTCCATATACAGTTATCTGCAACATTTTGGAGAAATCAGGAGGAAAAAGGGTAATTTGTCTTCCCTCCAGAGAAATCCAAGACCCGGTTCCGCCCCTCCTTTTCGTTAAAAGAAGATAAAGATTGACCGGCGACTGGCTCTTCTGCGGGACGGAGCGCGTTGGTCAAGCTGGTGGTGAAGCAAATCCGATCTCTCTCATCTTCGTTCTCCCTGTCGTTCTCCCACTCTCACACCTGCGCAGATCTGTTTTCGTAGTAGGGTTTGAGTCGTTTGAGTAACGCAAGCTTTCTGTTGCGTTTCCCACAGACGGCGCCAAGTGTTTCGACCAAATTATTGCGGGCTGTCCGCGGGATAACTTGTCGAGGTCTTCGGGTTAGATGCGAGCCAAGTCCGTCTTCTAGAGTTGCGTACGGGCCTTAACTTCGTCTCCTGAATGAGGGCAAGTCCTTCGGGCTCTCTGGAAGGTCGTCTGTCTGCCCCTGCGAAAGGAGCGTTACCAAGCAGTCCCCATGGAGAGGGGGGGGTGCTTGGAGTGCTCACTCCGACGATCAACATTAGTCGACTTCTAGAGAGAGAAAGAGAGGGTTTTCTAGAGAGAGGTCAGAGCTTTTCCCACTCTTGCCCAAAGTGATTTTGGAATGACTTTTGAATTGCTTGAAAATGTTTACCCCCAAGGTGGCTATTTATAGGCAACCTTGGACCATAAACCGGTTTTGACCCGGTTCAATGTGGAAATGTGAACCGGGATGCAGGGGAGAGCTTTGGGAAAAGGACTCTGACGCGCGTCTCAGGCGGCTGTCATGAGCGGGACGCGCGCGCCTTGGAAACATAGGTCTCGAACACATAGGAGTTAGTTAAAAATCGTGACTCCGTATACGTCCGAGACAAAATGGGGGGTGTGCGCGACACCCCCCGGGTGTTGAACTTACCCGGAATTCCGGGTAAGCTGGGGCTTACCCGGTATTTTCCGGGTAAGCCCCCCGGGGTGCCGGGCAAGTTCGCGACTTGCCCGGTTTACCCCGGTTAGCTCGAAATCGGGTTTCATAGTGGGTCCCGTGCGTGTATGAGGTCCGAATAATTAAAACCGAGCCCGAATCATGCGTATATCCATCAATAAGCATGAAGAATGATTTGAAGGAGGAATTAGAGGTGGGTATAGAAGACAATACTATATTTGTATTTTTAATTGTCATTACTGATCACATATTAAACACATGATTACTTTTCATTAATTATGAACGCAGAAAGTGACAAGGCAACCCTTTATAATTCTGAGGTGCCTAAGAGTCACAAATTGTTTTATCAAGTACCAATTTTTAAAACTGTGTTTTTCAAGTATCTATAAGATTTCAATTAAAATATTATTTGCCGAAATGTTGAATAAGAAATTAGTAGAGTAACCAAGTAATTACCAACAAAGTACTTTACTGATCGTGTTAATCAACAGAAAAATATATGTAATAAGTAATAAAAAATATGTAACTATACCCATAATTTTTATTATTATTTATTTAAGAAAAAAATTGAAAAAAGAGCATCTATACATACATAGAGTTTCAGGGGTTAAAACATGACATGATAAAATAAAGGGTGGTAATCAATCGTATTAACCAATAAAACAAAATCAAAGACTTGGTCACCCATTTTTTCCGTTCGCTCTTTACATTATTATTATTATCTCTCTTTCTAGCTAGCTAGCTAGCATCATTGGTCCCCTTCCCGGAACAAGTTAATCAATCAAGAAACAAGATTTATTATGTGTTAGGTAATACAATGAGGGCAGGTGGGAGGTAATGGTATGGAGTTTTTTAGGTCAGCGAAATCGGTTCGGCTGCATAGCCACCACAAAAAGTACCTCGTGGCGGAGGATGATGAAGAGGGTGTGACCCAGGACCGGCATGGATCGGTAAAGCAAGCCAAGTGGGAGGTGGAGTTCGGAAAAAGATCCCAAGACATCATACGTCTCAAGAGCTGCTACGGCAACTATCTTACCGCCTCTAACGTCCCCTTTCTCCTGGGAATGACCGGCAAGAAGGTGTTGCAGACCCTTCCTAAGAGGCTCGGCTCTTCCGTCGAATGGGAGCCTATTCGACAAGGATTCCAGGTCATTCTTATTATTATTCAATTCAATTCCATTTTTTAACCCACATATCAAAATACATAATATCAAGAGAAAAATAATTAAATGAAAAATCATTATTTATTTATTAAACAAATCTTGACGTAATCACTATATATGGATCCTGCCCAGGAGGACCAACTCACCCACGCCAACCTCCAACACATTAGGGTTTGAATTGAGTCTCAATAAGGATCCATTGGTGTGGGTGGGTTCCCATATAGACAAGGAACCACATATATATGATTGGATCTTGATCCAGTCGAAGCTACTAATTTGTAACGGTTGTTAATGTTTTTAACGATAACTTTTAGATAATAAGTAGACATTTAATTTTGCAGAATGTATGTATGTATATAATTTTGTGAGTTTTTCTTTGGTAGCACCGAGCCACTCTATAGTTTTTCATAATTTTGCACACATGTACATTGAATTAATGTACGCGTCAGTCGTCAACAACATACATTTTCATTTTTGTAGATAAAACTGAAGACGCGTTACGGCAACTATCTTCGAGCGAACGCGGGGATACCACCATGGAGAAACTCGGTGACACACGACATACCTCACAGACAATCGAGGAAGGATTGGATACTGTGGGAAGTGGACATGGTAGACACCCTAACAACGCCACCACCACTACTAGAATACCCCCTCAATTAAAACGAACTTTGCCACAAGGTGTTATGTCGATGCAAATAGAGACAGCAGTTACTTCAAATTTGCCACGGACATCAATTTAAAGAGGACTCTGACACGGGAATGGACCCTGTAACAAATTATAACGGCCTCATACACACATTATCCACGGGTTTGTACAATCCGTGCATTTTCTACGTGCCCTCATCGAATTTGCCACGAGGAGGAAATTATAATTTCATTTAAAAAATAAAAGTCTGTCCTGAGAATCGAACCCGTGACTTCGTGTGGAATAAATACACACATGCAACTTTCCACTAAGCTACATGACACTTATAGTTTTAAGGTATACAAGTTTGGTATAGACTATACTTGTGATTTAGGGTATCGATAATTTAATCAATGATATAAGATTCAATTAGACGGTATTAATGAAATGTGGTAAAGCAACTGAATGCTATTATACTACCTAATTAACTTAACTAAACACGATTAGAGTATAGCAAGTGATTTAAGGTATAAAGGTGATTTAAGGTATAAGGGTGATTTAAGGTATAGAAGTGATTTAAGGTATAGACGTCAATCGAATGTATACACAAATGAGTCTACGATAAGTCATTGAGTTATATCATGTTAATGATCCTACACTTTTCTTGTGAATTAACTTGAATCCTACACATACGTGTGTATATATATTTATGATAATATAAAATATAATCTACCCCAAATAAATCAATAGAAAATATAAGAGAAAATATTATTGTCGTTAAAAACTTTAAGAAAAATATATATAATATATTTAATTTGTGGTATTTTGAAATAAATTTACATCAATAATCTAGGTAAAAAAATACTGAAATAAATATATTAATACACTTAATTAAAATAAAATGTATATGGACAACTATTTTATAAACTTAATATATTTTTTGTTAATTATAAAAAAAATCCAAAACCGAATAATACGAACATTATTTCATTATTATTAATTAATATGATTTTAAAAGTATATAAATAAGAATTAAGGTATATTTGTGAATTAAGTTATTGTAATTGATTAGACTGTATTAGTGAATTAATGTATACAAGTGAATTAAGGTATAGTCATGTATTAAGGTATATAAGTGAAATTAAGGTATGATATTGAGTTAAGTTATATTAATGAATTTAGATCTTACTGATGATTTAATGTATAATAGTGAATTAAGGTATACAAGTGAATTAGGGTATATAAGTGATTTAAGACATAGTCATGAATTAATGAATAGAATCGAAATTAATGTATGTTATTGAGTTAAGTTATATTAATGGATTTAGACTTTACTAGTGAATTAAGGTATGTTTGTGAATTAAGGTATTTTAATTGATTAGACTGTATTAGTGAATTAATGTATACAAGTGAATTATAGAGGTGATTTAAGATATAGTCATGTATTAAGGTATATAAGTGAAATTAATGTATGATATTGAGTTAAGTTATATTAATGCATTTATAATTTACAAATGATTTAATGTATAATAGTGAATTGAGGTATAGTACTTGATTTGGACTTTATTAATGAATTAAGGTATACAAGTGAATTAAGGTATAAAAGTGATTTAAGGTATAATCATGTATTAAGGTATATAAGTGAAATTAATGTATGGTATTGAGTAAAGTTATATTAATGGATTTAGACTTTACTAGTGAATTAATGTATATTAGTGAATTAAGGTATAGTAATTGATTTGAACTATATTAGTGACTTAAGGTATACAAGTGAATTATGGTATATAAGTGATTTAAGGTAAATTCATGTATTAAGGTATATAAGTGAAATTAATGTATGGTATTGAGTACGGTTATATTAATGGATTTAGACTTTACTAGTGAATTAAGGTATATTAGTAAACTAAGGTATACAAGTGAAGTAAGGTGTAGAAGTGATTTAATGTATAGTCATGTATTAAGGTATATAAGTGAAATTAAGGTATGATATTGAGTTAAGTTATGTTAATGGATTTAGACTTTACTAGTCTCATTGTATAATTACACGTCTTGAAAACCCAAAAGACTCTTAACTACTCAAATGTATTCATTGCTCCGGGCAATTCTTGTGTAGGCTTGGTGTTTACACCAAGCCAATATTATAATGATAAGTGTCACTCTTTTATTGGTTGTTTTTCTAAAACCCTAATAATGGTAGGAGTAAAGACACTATCATTATAATATTGGTCGGGTGTAAACACCAAGCTTACCTAACAATTTTCTGATTGCTCCCGAAGGTTAAAATTCCACCCTACTGCAATTACTCTCCACCACGAATCACACGGATTCTCTAAAGCCAGATCTGCCTCATCCCGCTCCGCCGCCGCTTCCTTGGCCCGCGACGCCACCACCGTCGCTTTCTCGGCCCGCGACGCCACCGCCGTCGCTTCCTCGGCCCAGGACGCCACCGCCGCTGCTTCCTCGGCCCACGACGCCACCGTCGCTGCTTCCTCGGCCCGCGATGCCACTGCCGCTTCCTTGGTCCGAGATGCCACTGCCGAGGTCAACAAAGCCATCGCGCTCAATCCTTGCGACGCCGCCTCCCACATCTTCAAGGCTCTAGCTCTGGATCTCTAGATATTCAAGACCTCCTATCTCGATTCCCTGGACGTCGCTTTTTCTATCTCGATTCCTGGACGTCGCTTTCTCTCTAGAGGTTCAAGACCACCTGGTACGACCTTTCTTTCTCTCTATTTCCCTAGAAGAGTATTATAGCAATTTGTGGATCTCATGTTAGATCTCATGTTAGATTTCAAAGCCCTCAGACAATTATTCCGCCAAATAATAGAGGTACTCTTCCATTCTCTATTCAGTTACAAGTTTAGGTCATCAGCGAGATAAGTAGGGACATTTGATCTTGATTACTCTTCCATTACTGCTTCAGTAGATTCTATTATGTTTTCTTCCTTAATATTTTATAACACGCACTAGGTGTTTTTTGATTTGTGTCAATGCTAATTATATGTTTTATATCTCGAGTTTTCTCACACCTTTCAAATTTGGTTATTCCTTAAATTTCTGTTAATTTGGCCTAATAAATGCTGCATCACAAAAAGATATTGCATTATTTGTGTCCCAGCTTATTTTTTTATAAAATTTTGTGAGCAGTGTTATGTTTTTGTCCTATTGTAAATTCCTTCATGTTTCATATTTTGTGAGAGTTTGTTGTTCTATTGTAAATTCCTTCATGTTTACAGGTACTATGCATTGATACTGGATATATATATGAAGAAGAATTCGATGGTCATGGAACCCTCCTTCAAAAGGGTTTGTTTGCTACTGTGACTCTCTTTCTGGTACTTAAACACCTCTTACTCATATAAAGAATGCAATAATTTACTTTATTGTTAATCAAGCATATATATTTTGGTTTGGTAGTTGCTTGGAGTTCACAAACTTTAGTCCACTTCTTGAGAACAATGAATTTCAGGTTCGTTATTCTTCACCTTTCTCTAGCAAATGAGGAGAATAGATATTGGCTTTTTGGCATTAATAATGTTAGTCAATTAAAAATGTACTGCAGGTTTATGGTTGACATACAAACAAGTTCAGCATGGGTTCAAAGAGAAGAGGAGGAGAGATAGAGAGTCTCACTAAAAGAGAATAGTGCAGGAGGGGGGGCCTGAGGAGCAAGAGATCTGGCGGTGGTGTTGGTGGTGGTTGTGGCGGTGGCAGGTTTGGTGGTCGTGACTTCAGAAGAGACAGTTTACTCAGACTAGTTGGTGGTGGCTTGGATTACAATGGCGGGAACAGTGATGGTTGTGGTGGTGGCAACTATGGAGGTTCTGGTGGTCTTGGTTATTGGAGTCAGTGGCTCAGTTCGAAGCATCTACAACAACATCTACATGAACGAAGAGTCAGTATAGCATCTCATTTCTTTATCATTTGCTATCAATTATAGCAGTTCTTTTTCTTCTCCGTACAAATATTTTACACCTTTTTTTGCAGAATTTCAGTATTGTATCAGATCGATGGCCACTGCTTGAGCTGTCTGTCTCTCTCTGGTTGCTTTCTGGTTTATGGTTAATATGCTTAGTGATCTCCTCGAATGCTATTCACAAAGCTCACAACAAGATGTAGCAAATGCAAGCAGTTCTAACTTAATGAAACAGAAGGATGAATGGATCTGAATAGATAAGTAATGAGGCTATGATGATTGGTTTGCTACGGCACGCGAAACATCTTAAAATTGTCTGTATCTTGGCATGGCGGCTCCAGCGGTGTCCTACAGCCATTGCAGAGGGGTTCCACAATCCCTTTCGTGTAAGTTGTCTGAGATTATACACCTAATATGAGCATTTCTTTTTAAGTCCAAACAAACCATTATATGGCAAGGTGTTTCAATAATTCGCAAACTTTTCCTTCTATTGTTCTTGCATATAAATGGAGAATATGTAGTAAAGCAGATTCATCATTTATATGCTCTCAAAACTCTGCAGGTGGTAACTTTTCCTGGACAACGAGAAAATGCTTTTAGTGTGGACAAGTTGGTCACCTTGCCGAGTGTTGTGGGAATGATGCTGAGACGGCAGATGCCACTACAAGTACTATACCTTATAAGGTAGAGATTGCAGAAAAATGGAGAGAAATGTCCGGTTATGACATTGTGTAGGATATAGTGTTTTTATGGATTGTACATGTGTATGGATTTGATGACATTATTCTATAAAAAAATTCATTTATGAATTAAATATGTTTTATAGATTCAAAAGACTTGACATTATAAGCAGTTACTATAACAAAACATTTGATTCTGAAAAACGTTTTAGAATCTGAAGTCTCGTCACTGATTTAGACTTTTAAAATCAAATATTTTGACTACATATATGTTTATAGCTTCAAATCATCTGACTCTAAATATATTTTACTCCATCAAAATATTTGATTCTAAAAATGTTGTAGAATCCGATTACTTTACATATCGAACTCTAAAAGTGAATAACATAATCAGAAAATTTAATTCAACAAAAAGTATACAAAATTGCTAAATTCGACCCTATTAGATTATAATTGGGGCACAAATTTCGTTTCAACAAGTTCATTTTGATTATAATAATCTGATCCTATAAGTGAGTTATCGAATCATCTCTACCTTGTGCAGCTCGTTGCAAAAACGTGGAGAACAATAATACAATTTTGCCACGATATCGATTCGAGTTCATCTAACTCAGGAATGCATCAATTCTTACACGGGCTACAATATTTACCACGAGCTCCCCGTCTCAAAAAAAATTTGACACGCTATTACTAATTACGGGGTGATCCCATGGAGAACCCGTGGCAAATGTCATTATACATGGGTTTTGCACAATTTTGCCTTGTGGCAATTGATGGGGTATTCTAGTAGTGCACCGTCACCTTCACAAGCTCCATCTCCACCTCCTTCCCAAGCTCCTTCTCCTTCTCAATCCCGACCACCCTCTCCATCACCATCACCATCTCCATCTACCTCTCGAGCTCCATCTCCAACTCCAGATGTTCCTACTTCAAGACGGGGTCGACGGCTACAACGTGCACCCAATAGTGATTCCCTTGATGAAGATGACGAAGATCAGGTATCTCCTAATTATAAATACATGCTCTTACGCACACACATATAACCAAATCGTTATGTGAATACTTGAACCTTGCTTTTTAAAATTTATATATTACGTCAACTTTCAATTACAGAACAACTTGGTATATTCCTTAAAATGTACAACAAATTGGTTGGAATTAAGTATGAATTGGTCATGTGAGTTATTTTTCGCGGTTAATGAGATTGAATTGGACATTGAATGCAACGAAATGCCTTCTATTGAACACAAAATTGTGTGGTAATTGAACTGCAAATCCCAAACATAATTTGTCAATTTTCGTGCAATTAAACGTCCAACTGAAGAAAACGCGTTTGGTTTCAGAATGAAGTGGGTGATGGTGATGGTGACGGTGGTGGGCCTCCTGTCGCGGCGGTGAAATCAGAAGGAAGGATGATCCATTACAAAGTGGCAGATGACAACGGAGATATCGCCGATGAGGCCGTCTCTTTCACGTTCAAGGGGGTTCGTCTAGAGCAGTTGGTGGAGGAGCTGGAGAAAGAAACTGGACACGAAGATATTATCATTTGCTCACATTTTAATGCCAAGCTTTATCCTCTTCGGTTACAGCTTCCTCCCAACAATGCACCCATGCACATCGTTGTAGTTCCCCCAACATCCAAAGGTAAGAACAACTCTTTATTTTAATTAATTAATTTCTCATGCTTTTATTATTTGAATTCGTAAACCTTACTCGTCGGTCGCGTTCATGATTTTGCAGTCGTCAGCGAACTTGAGGTTCTGGGAAGCAGCTAGTCGATCATTATTAACTCCAGCACAACTTTTAACCGCTCACACTAGATATAAAAGTTCGGGTTTGGCTAAAATGTTTTCGATTCTAGTGGAATTTACAATTATCGGATCAGACAAATTTTGAGATTTGTCCAACGGTTGATATTGATTAGTCATCTCTAGGGGGTGTCAAGGGGTGTGGATTCTCAGAACCTGCGGTCCATGACCCGAAATATGCCCTGCGAAAGTAGTTACCGTAATTTATTGGGCAAGTTTGGTATAAAAACCATAGAGCAAGGCAGTAGGTTGAAAATGTGTTGTTTCACCCTGAACTTCCTTCCTAGAGTTATATATGTAATTTTAGAAATTATAGGGATCATTATGTAATAGGGTTAAAGGTACTTTTCATACAACATGTTTGACAGAGTCTGACTTTTGGTACAAGATGTTTTTTTTTTGTATACTTTTGGTACCAAACGTTTGAAAAAAAAATGTGGCTTTTGGTGCATCCGTTAGTTTGTCGTTAGTGTGCAACTCACATGACCCACCATAAACTTTTAATTTTATTCAACTTAGTCCCTAAAATACATCCCTAACTTTTTTTTGTTCAATTTAGTCTTAAAACTTCAAAACTGAATCCCTTGACCCAATTTGACTAGCCCTGGGCTTAGAGCTGGCGATGATGAGGGAATAGTGAAAGTACCACTAATATCATAACCATACCATTTTTTTTTTCACTCATACCATAACCATAACCATTGCGGCTATGATTCTTCGTACCACAACCATAACCATGGGTTTTCACCATGATCAAACTATTTTAACCATAACCATTCAAACTAATAAGAGACCATTGTTTCATACAAGAAGTCCAAATTAAACGTACATTAATTAGTTCATACACGAAATCCAAATTAAACATAATTTCATTGTTTCACTTAATTAAACAACACTTATTCAGACGCATATCACTTGCGATCCTCAGTAGGGTAGTGAGGCTTGTCGGAGCACAAGTTAATGCATGATCCGTTATATATTGACCTAGGGCTATTGCAGCTAATTGCAAATGAAGTGAATTGAGATTGTGAGTTTTGCAATATTAGGTTTTTCAGATTGGAATAAATAGACCAAATATTTAGGATGAAAAATCAATGGTCAAGATTGTATGGACGATTTAAATTGAATGAATGGTAGAAACTGTGAATAAGAATTATAAGAGTGGATTAATACTTATATTATAATAATGTATATATATAAATATTAGTAATATATATATATATATATATTAATATTATATATATATATATATCAGTGATGGTTATAACCGCAGTTATAGACTTAATACCATAACCATAACTATTATGGGTACAAAATTTATCAACCATAACCGCACCACATCATAATGGTGCGGTTAATCATTGCGGAAAATGGTGCGAAAAACCATGGTTATTTGATTTTCACCGCACCATTTCCGGGATATGCTAGGTCAATTGTGATGGATTACAGGGCTAAATACAACGGAAACAAAAACAAGATACATGCTTGGTAACTAATACGCAGCGGAAGATAGTGCACATACCTACTTTGTTTTCCTTGTACCTTGGATCGCTTGAGGGGAGTTCTCGATCCGCTAGACGGTTCCTTTGAGGTTCTTGTTAGAGAAGCCGTACGCGGATTATGCTCCACAGCAAAGCCTCAGTCGATTCTTCACAGGGATGGATCAGTGGAGTAAATTACTTGACACAATTTGGCACCTCCTTGTGTACTATGTGGTTCGGGCGAAACTCTATAGTAATAGGGAGGAGGGTTTTCTTTTTATCTCACCAAAGGAAGAAAGGGATTAAGCCTAAATTAATCATAACACTCCCTATTTATAAGAGGAGCAAAGCGGACAAAAGTCCACTTTGCTCTCAAGCATATTTCGGCCGGCCATAGAGTAAGGGAGGTCCAATTTTAGGCCTCTCATGTCAATTGGGATTTTAGGCCTAGTCCAAAATCCCTAATGTGATATTACCTAATCACTTAGGTACCAGACTCTAATTAATGGGCTCCCAATTACGGCGACCCATTCTCCAAATGTTATTAGCTCCCACTATTCCTATTAATATGTTGTCGACCAACACATCAAAAAATTTTCTTCGATCCAGTCCCTGCTCCTAATAGTTCATACGAGGTTTGCTGTGCGACCGGCGGATACGATGGGCATCATGCTACTCATTTGTTAGGAGTGTTGTAGCCCCCGCAGAATGTTGATTCCCCATGTCTAATCAACTTGTGGAAAAATAACAAAGTGTCTCGTTGTATCCTAGGTCAACTATCATTCTCCAATTGCCTAGTTCCCACTTAGGAATACTCCTTCAAGGCATCCATAAAAGTATTCACAACCTTCAACTAATATCAGGCTGGTGGCCACCTAGTAAATACAAGAGTCGGAGAATTACAGGTGTACTTGACCATCCCCATCGCTCATACCCTTAGTCAAACCAAACCGGTTTCCAAAGACGTGGTCACTTGGCCTTTTTGTTCAGCACTACGCTCGTACGCCGGGAAGCGAACATTGAGCCTGACCTTAGGTATGAGTTCTGAGTCCGTGAGGATACTTTGGATGCTTCTTCATATAACATCCGGGATCAGTCACACGCTCAAGGTGAAGAAGTTTGTGCCCATTAGAATCATGTGGACTCTACCTAGCACAACCGAGCCTAATCCCGTGGTCGAACATGGCACGCGCAGTATGAAGTGCGTGTTGATAGCATAATATGAATTTAAACAGGAGTGGAGAATGTCATATGTTATCACATATTCGTCATCTGACCCAAAATGTGGTTATTTAACGAATAAAGTTCGTTGCGGCGATATGCAGAACTTAGATCATGTCGTGTTACCCCGAAACCAAATGATCGTTCTGCTTAACCAGGTTTGCCACCGTGGTTCTTAGCCGGTCTTGATATGGTAGAGGTCCCCCTCTCCGTCAAGACGGCTGAGCCTGTGTGATGAGGCTTTGCCTACATTCGACATTATTTCATTTGGAGGTTGACCCTCCTACGACTAGTTTATAGACCGTAATTCAATGTAATTTAAACATTATGACCTCGTAAGAATCATAAACTTAAAATTGCAATTCATTTTATTCAAGTATTACTTTAAATATAAAAATGTTATCATCACAATACAAGCCACTTAAACCCTACGCAATCCTAGCATTTTAACATGCTTTTCGAAAACATCCATGCGTAAAGGTTAAGTTAATGGAACGGCCATCATACTTTCAGTAGACAAGTATTCCAATGTGATTAATTTGTCCTCAACCATATTCTTAGCATAATTATATTTTTCATCAATGTGTTTCGTCCTGATATGTTACTTAGGTTTCTTAACTGCTGCAATTGCTGCTTGACTGTCAGAGTATACCTTCACAGGCTTACTCCCGTCCTGAACGCCAAGCAATGCAGTTAAGAGCCTATAAAGCCAGACCGCTTCCTGTGCATTCTTAGAGTGAGCCTCGAATTCAGATTCCATCGTAGACAGCACGACACATGATTGCTTCTTGCTCATCCATGAAATTGCGGCATTAGCAAGGAGGAATACTCCTCCTGAGGTGGACTTACGATCATCCGGATAATCGGCAGTCCATAGTCGGCAGTACTTTTCAGGTATCCAATAATTCGTTTTACGGCTTTTAAATGTTGATAGCCAGGGTCTGATTGAAATCGTGCTACTAGGCCAACGGCGTAATAGATGTCTGGACGAGTGCAGTGCATGGCATACATTAAGTTGCCAACCATACTAAGGTATTCTGCACTTTTCATATGTTCACGCTCAGCCAGGTTTTTCGGGCCATCACGTTTCGACAACGCGCACCCAAACACAACCAGCGTATCCACGGGTTTGGCATCTTATAATCTGAACATTTTCAAAAATTTGTTGATATAGAATTCTTGAGAGAGGCATAGCTTGTTGATATAAAATCACTCACAGCATGAATAGAAGAACTAATTCCATTTGGTAACTGGACTTGAGAATTAGTAATAGACCTTGTATTAGTAAGCTAATTCAGGTTTCTTGTCATATGATTACTAGCCCCAGTATCTAAGATCCAACATTCATCATTATCATGGTAAGGAGAGAAGGAAACAATACCAGAAGCACTCAAGTCAGTTTGAGGCTGAATAGGAGTAGCAGCAGAATGGTTGTTGCTTCCCATCATTTGCATATACTTCTTGAATTGGTCATCAGACAGAATGATGCCACCTTGCACAAAATTTCCACCAAGTGAAACATTAGAACTGAAAGATCCAAATTCAGCTTTGCTACCATCCAAGGGAGGGCTAACCAGACACTTGGCCACAGCTGCTTTTGGATTACTCATCTCTTTGAGTTTAAAACAATTCTCTTTGCAATGACCCTTCCTCTTACAAAAATCACACCCCTTGGAATAACACCTCTCAACAGAGTGCCCCTTCTTATGGCAAAAATCACACTCAACGTTGGCATAGGGATTTTTTTATAGGAGCATTGACAGCAGCTGATATGGGGTTGGACTCAGTAATAATAGAAGCAGATAGGTCTCTCTGGTTCTCCTCTTGCAACAGCATGCTATAAGCAACATTTAGGTTTGGCAAGGGAGTCCAGATAAGCAAATTGCTTCTGACATTGGAAAAGTTTTCATTCAGCCCCATTAAAAACTGGAAAAGTCTTTGGTTATCCTTATGCTCAACGTGTTTTTTGAAATAATCTCCATCAATGTGAGGAAGGGCACATATGGTATCATATTCAGTCCAAAGGTTTCTAAGCTTGGTAAAATAGTTGGAGACATAATCAAGGCTCTGTTTAGTCGAAACAATTTCTCTGTGGAGTTGGTAAATTCTAGAGCCATTGATTTTGTTAAAAAATTCATGCAAATCATTCCAAGCCAGGAAAGAACTCGAACAATACATGATTCCATCAGAAACATCAGGCGACACAGAATTCAACAACCATCCAAAAACAACAGTGTTGCATTTATCCCAAAGATGGCGAAGTTTCAGATCAAACGAATCACGCTTGCAAGATCCTGTGATAAAACCGAGTTTATTTTTGCCAAGAAGAAGGATCTGCACAGCGCGGCTCCACTTAGTATAGTTTTCAGATCCTTGAAGTTTGATCGAAACTACACTCTGATTAGGGTTTTCAGACGGATGCAAGTAAAGAGGGTGGAACGAATGCACCTCAGCACTCAGATCGACAATGGATAGGTCCTCGATTGCGTTAATTGTTTCGCCATCCAGAGGAGGAGGTGGATCGTCTGCCATGGTTGCATGCAAAGATCTCCTGTCACCGAAAAAGGAAACGAAGCGTCCGATGAAAAATCAAAGGACGGGCGAAATCAAGACTCCAACGTCCAACCAATAATCAAAACCGGAAGGTTAGCGTCAAGCTCAAATTGGACACGTATCCTAACTTGAGATAGAGTCAAGAAATGTTTTTAACCGTTACTTGACTCGGGGGCAAGTGATGGATATGTGCCCAATTCGAGTTCGTATTTATATTCCGGACCTCGTAAACACGTCAAAATCACATTACGGTTTAGAAAACGTCTCTCAAAGGGTCAAAACGGTCCGGAAGTGCGTTACGCGCGTCCGGATTGCATTGCAGGTATCGTGCGATTACCGTTTCCGCGATTACCGTTACGTGTAGAGAAGTCAAGTTCGCGCATTGCCAATATGGGTGACGGTTACCGCTTGTTTTCTTGAACCGTCATCAAACCGCTTTAAAACCGGGTCCGGTCCCAAGGAAGCCTATAAATAGGAGGCCTTGGCCACCCATTTTGACACATCCTCTCATTTTGCCCAATTTTGGTATTTTGAGCTCTGACTTATCTCTAGAAATATTTTATCTCTCTAGAATTACTCTTTTAGCCCTATAGTGACTTAAGCTTCGGAGAGGGCTCCGCTAGCACCACCCCCCCTCTCCGTGCTAGCACCGGTCCTTTGTGCAGGAATCGTCGTCCAGACATCCGGATTTGTGCACAGACTACCGCCTTCCAAGACTCAGACATCCCCTTGAGACACAACCGCGCCTTGAGACACATACCTTTCCGGGACCCAACCGAACACTCGTCAGTGGCACAGAACCCCTTTCAGACGAAGGTTACAACCCGAAAACCCGCTCAACCATACGAACATACGCGTCCCCACGACCCATTTCATCCAGGACGCAACACCGTCCAGAGGAGGAGGTGGATCGTCTGCCATGGTTGCATGCAAAGATCTCCGGTCACCGAAAAAGGAAACGAAGCGTTCGATGAAAATCGCGCCTCAAGGTAACGTGCAGCACTCGAATCGTCGCAAATAACCGAATCGGTTGAAGAAGGCCACGATCGAAGAAGATATACGTCGTGGATGAAGAAACCGAGCAACGAAGCGACGAAGCGAATCTCTCTCAAAAAAATCGCATATCTCAACAAGAAGGAGAGGTCACGTAATGGACAGGATAGTGCGAGATAGGGTGATGACAGAAGAAGAAAGGCGGATCGACAAAAATCTCAGTGGAATCGCCCTGCTCTGATACCATTTAGGGTTTCAGAGAGAAAATGGAGGAAAGGAAAAACGAAGAACACAGCACTGGCGGGATCGTTTGGCTAGGGTTCCTTCAACTTGGTCTGCCATCACCCTATTAACACTAAATGAAGTCCTGAGCGAATCAAGACTTTACCACACAGTTTTGCATGAAGGAACTTTAGTCCTTAATGAAATAAAACAAACCAAACTAACCTAAAACGAAATAACAAATCTGGTCCACAAGGACCCCGAAGGATTAAACAGAAAATAAGAGCCTAAGCCCACCAATCGGCCCAAACACGTGCAAAATGCCTGAAATCCACCAGCTTGACTAATGTAGCTCAAAAATCCAAAGCAGTGTTTTTTTTTTTTTGTAATAAAAAGAGTGTTTAATCACTAGCAACTTATTGGTTAGTTGAATTATCTCATAAAATGAGTTTAAGAATAAATCGGGTTTAAATCCAACTGAAATTGTGAGAATAATCTTATACAAACAAAAAAAAATAGCGGTAAATTTACAAAGTGTCACAAAGAAAATCCACAAGTAATACGTATATGTCGTCAACTACATTTTCCAAAAAATGTTAACATGAAAATGAAGGGAAGTAGCAAAGAACAGTTGCATATAGAATTCAGCTAATGAAAAGTAGCAAATGATAAGGTGCATGTGGTCGGGTACATTTACTATCCAAAATGACCAGGAAATATATACAGATCAACAAGCAAGTTCTTCAACTAGAGAGAAAAACAAAAGAGCAACTAAGTCCATCGAGCAGAAATTAAAGTAACAATTTGGTATTTGACTTTTTCTAAATATATATATACATACATACATATATAATTTTTATATAAGTAATAATTGATGAAATGTAAGATAGCCCTGAATTTTCTCCTAGGAAGTTGGTTCTATACTATTATTAGATGGAAGCAAATGTATATAAACCCCCTCACCACCCTCGAACAACTTGAGCCTCATCATTTAGCCGCACAACACATGGCGGCTCAATAAATTTCTCCAAACCTTTATATATATAATAATCCACCCCCTTTGGTTACATCCTTTTTGGTCTCGGCCCCATAGTTTTTTTATCATTCAACATATATATAGCCTGCAGACCACATTTCATTTTAACCAAAGGGCGGCATTATTCTATCTATATATTTTATAAATAGGAAAGATTTGTGATGAAAGGAACATATTTTGCTATATGGTTCAGTAGCTTATTGTTATTAATATGTGTGGCCATTCTGGCGCCGACACTCGTGGCCGGCCACAACAACAACAACACAGTCGACGAGTTCTACCGGTTCAAGTTGGATGAATATTGGCGGAACCGGGTCGAAGAAGCTGACAAACACGCCGTTGCCGCCTATCATCCCAACCCTCTACACATCACCGACCGCTTTAACTTCGCCGTTCACACGTACGTAATCGATCGTCTCTTTCTCATCCACATGATCTGGTTCACAAAATATAAATACCTGAGAAATTAATTAGGGAGGGAATGAATGAATAGCAATTCTCATTTGATGTGCTCATTCTCGATGTAAACAGGGCTTACAATGTGACCAACAATAACAACAGTACATTAAGGAGACAGTTGAGAAAAAGATTTAGGGGGCCATGCAAGGCGTTCAATCCAATCGACCAATGCTGGAGATGTCAAAGGAAGTGGGCGTCGGATCGGAAAAGGCTGGCCAGCTGCGCGATGGGGTTTGGACGCAAGGCCATCGGAGGAAAGGCCGGAATGTTCTATACCGTCACCAGTCCTGCTGACGACCCTGTAAACCCTAGACCCGGAACTCTTCGGCACGCGGTCATCCAGAAGGGACCACTCTGGATCATATTCAGTAGGAAAATGATCATCACATTGAAAGAAGAGCTCCTTGTCTCGAGCGATAAGACCATTGACGCCCGAGGTGCGGACGTACGCATCGCGTATGGCGCGGGCATCACCTTACAAGCCGTAACCAACGTTATCATCCACGGACTCCACATTCACGACATCCTTAACACCACCGGTGGCAATCTTGTACGAGATGCACCCGACCATATTGGGGTGCGCGGGAAGTCCGATGGAGACGGCATCTCGATCATGCAGTCCTCCAACATCTGGCTCGACCATTTGTCGATGGCGCGCTGCTCCGACGGACTCATCGACGTGGTTCTCAAATCCACCGCCATCACCATCTCCAACTGCCATTTCACTGATCACAACGACGTAATGTTGTTCGGTGGGCGTGCTATCGACGTTGAGGATAAGATCATGCAGGTACCCATTTTCGAATACTTACAATAGGACTCTGTTAGGATCGATTCTCACAAACACACCTGACTCATCATCATCCATAAACTTAACTACAACGTGGATTGGAAAGAGAACATTATTTAATATTAATGCTCACAGTCTGAAATTGCATAAACAACAGTCTTATTACAAATGTTGTGACTGCAGGTGACGGTGGCGTTTAACCACTTCGGGCGAGGGCTGGTACAACGGATGCCGAGGTGCCGATACGGGTTCTTCCACATCGTGAACAACGACTACCATATGTGGCAAATGTACGCGGTGGGCGGGTCACACAACCCGACCATCATCAGTCAGGGAAACCGGTACATTGCGCCGAATACGGAGGTGATAAAGGAGGTGTCGGGGAGAGAAGGTAATTCCGCGCCGGAGGAGTGGAAGAAGTGGATATGGAGATCGGAGGGTGATTATATGGTGAATGGAGCTTTCTTTGTGGAATCGGGAAGTCGGTTGAAGAAGAGGGTTTACAGGAGGATGGGGTTGATTAATCCCATGCCCGGAAGAGTCGCCAATGAACTAACTAAATGCGCCGGTAGCCTTACCTGTAAACCCAATAGAAAGTGTTAGCTAGCAGGAATGAATGAATGGCCAACACAAGACAATGATTCTGATACAGCCAGGATCCATATAGCAAATATGTAAAATTCTAACAAATCAATACAAATGCGTCGTTATTCACGAAATATTAATTGCTTCCTCTTCACTTTGCTGTTTTGAGTCGAATGCATGCCCTTCATTTCATAGCCGGTTCAAATACTTGGACTTAATTAGTTCATAGATAATATATGGCTAAATATCAAATAGCTAGCACCACTTTTTACTAAAAGAGCAAATAGGAAGCAAAGCTTTTATTGGAAGCAAATAGTTAAGTGAACTCTTATTTTTTTTTTTCTTCATATAATGGATTCCTTATGTAAGAAAGCACATGATAACGCATAACTACCAAAATTTCAAACATTGTACAATCTCATTAAGAAAATTCGAAATATTTTGTAAGAATGGAGATATCATAGGATACAAAATATGAATTTTTATGCGTCAGGATTTCAGTACAAGTAGTTGAAAGTTGATAGTCCAACAAAAAAAAATTGATGGAATAAGTTTATGCTCTATCGAAGACTCCCAGAAGGGTAATATCATTTGGGTAACTGTGGGCCAGTTAACAAAGTATGTACACTACTTGTCTATTCTGAAAGATACATACCATACATATATGAAATTGTACAAGTTAATGGAGTTACGAAGAATAACATCTCAAATAGAATACAAACTTATGTCCAAGTTCTATGTCATTTAGGTTGTAGTTGAGTTTCAATCCTCCTTCTGTCCTCAAATTGACGCTAAGTCACATCAAGCTATGAAAATTCCCTGGGAATTATCGAGATCAAGTGTAGTTACTTTCATTAGTCTTGGGATGGATACATACAATTATTTAAGTTTGCCTACACTAACAATAGGGGGAAAAGTTACAACGGAAAAAAAATGACGTCAAGACCCGAGAAATTTAAGTTGGCGTCAATATACTCATAGAGGTGTCCAAAAGGGAAAAAAGAGGTTATTGTTGCAAGGAAAACTCTACTCCAGGTAAGTCGGATGGTTGGAGATATTGGGAAATTGGAACATTGAGACATTGAGAAAGATGTTATTTTTTGAGATATTGCGTCAATGTTCACAAAATTGGGCATTAGCGGCACATGCCAGATATTGTTAATTTTTTTAATTCATGGTTTAAGTACTTTTAGCGTTTAATTTTTAGTGATTATGTAGTTTTACATTTTTTTTTTCTTTTTAAACTATATTAGAACGCGTGAATAGTTTAACGGTGTGTTTCCTAAATAGTTAAAAATGGACGAATAATTTGAATGGGTGAACCTTAGAGGGATAAAATATAGTTTAATACTTTTACGGTTTATATAATTTTATGTTGTTTTTTTTTTTTCCAAAACTCTATTAGATTGGGTGAACAGTTTGACATGTTGAACCCTAGAGGGATAAAATTGGACGAACTGTTTAATCGGGTGAACCCAAAAATGATAAATTTGGATATATTATTTTTCCAATTTTAAATCTCTAGGATTCACCCTGTCAAACTTTTTTTCCATTCTAATAGGGTTTTACAAAAAAAAAATAGCAAATTTTAAAAAATAATTATCAAAATAGCACATGCCGCGACTTACAATCGTGCATGCTTTTTTTTATTAAATAATTTTAATTTTATGTGTCTCGAATGACAATAGTTACATTGTACCAACAATTTAGTAAATGAATAATTTATAATTTAACATAAAGGAATTAACGTTAAACCATACTTTCCATTATCTTAGCGGCAATAAGTCGGAGGTTATCGTGCCGCCCGAACATTGCCCGGACATTGTGTCTGTCTCAAAAAATAGAGTCCAATTAAAATCAACCACATCATCAGTTACACCATAAATTTGTTAATTGCATGATAGACAATTATCTCATAATTTAAATTTAATATTATATTTTAGATAGATAATTGGGTTAGCACCGCCGCTCCTAATTTCATTTCTTTTTTCCTTTAGCATTTAAATATTTTTTTTATTTTCGGATAAATTTTATGTGTAAACATTTATATTATTGTTTTATATAATTTACATAATAATATAGTTTATTATAACATAAGAATACTTATAAACTCATTTATGCTCTAGGGTTCACCCGACCTAACTGATCACTTAATTAATAGGTTTTTAGAAGACAAAAGTTATAAAATTATTTAAACACATTTACCCTCTATGGTTCACCCGTCCCAGTAGGGCTTTAGAAAAAAATCATAAAATTATTTAAACATGATAATAGGATTTAAATTAGACTTAGATTATACATGATTTATCATAAAAATGAGTTATTTAATACATAAGTATTCATTAAAAAAATATAATACATAAATATTAGTTAATACTAAAAGTGTGCAATCCAAACACATTATTACTTAAACCCTACACATTTGTTAGCTAAACCAAACACATAGCTAGATCAAAAAACGTATCAGTAAGTTCGTCTTTGATGGATCACGGGCTTCGGACGTGATGTGTAACGTACTCCAAGCGTGCTTCGAGATCCTTATTATTGTATGTTTTTCTTGTATCCTTCCTCATGCTACTCTCGAGAACCTGCAAGAGGGGTGAGCCGGGGGTGTTCTCGGCGAATCTTCTCTGATACTTAAAGTAAGTTCCGAGCAATGCTATCCGGACCGAACACCAAACCGGCTAGACGTCCGGTTTTCGGTTCGACCGGTCGGACCAACCGAAAATTCACTTATCACACTATAGAGTAGCCCTCTTTTCCAAACTTCTTCTTCTTCCTCAGTCCTTGACGTTTCTTCTCAATTCTCTCTATTAATTATTCATCTCCCTCTCCACTTATTTCTTCTTCTCTCCCATTTATTCTACTATCCATCTTCTCTCCACGTATTCTTCTATTCATCTCCCTCTCCACCTATTCTTCCATCCATCTAATAAATTCTTCTCACATCTCCTCTCTACATCTCCTCAATTGTCCACCATCTCCACTATAGATCTAATCAATTTCTTCATCGCATCTGCTCTCATCAATCCCTTTTACATACAGATTTGATTTTAATTCCTCCACCATGGACCCCGGAGGTCTGGCTCGTATGACCATTTTAATTCCTCCACGCGGATCTCGCCGTTCGACTAGGGACTGATGAACGAAACGACATTGGAGACCACTCTCACTCCCGTCGACACAAACATAGCATCAGCAGTGAATAAGCTCAACTCGAACAAGAGTCGAGGATATTTGAGCTTCGAAATTAAGATATGCTCATGGTGATGGCGCGCTAGGACGAGGTAACTCAATGTGCAGCGACCTTGCAGTGGGGCTGTCGCCTTCCTTTCACTGCCCTTACCTTGCAGGACTCGATCCTACAGTCCATTCCTTCATCCTGGCGGTTGTAGCTTGCAGAACTCGATGCTCTATTCTTGGAAACGGCGAGTTTCCATGTAAACACCTAATTTTGGACAGAGGTCGGAAAATTCCGTGACGTGTGGAACCGAGCCGGGAATAATCGAGATTTAAAAAAACCCAGAAAAATTAGTCGTAAAATTGTGTTAGTATTATTATTATTATGAAAAACAAAAAAATTAATTAGGATAATTATAAATATGAAAAAAAAATAGGATAAGATTACACTTACATATGCTATGTTGCAGTAGACTTATCCATGTGTCACGGACGTAGAGTTTACATGATGACTTAAGGCTTTTCCGTGACACTTCGGGCATCGTTTACAAGTCGGGAATCCATATCGATGAGTCTTGGGATGCGTGCGGTTCTAGAAGATTCTAGAAGACTCCACACACTTGTAGATATCTCTTGTAGTATGTAGAATTCTCTAGAGATAGTATTTAATGGGTAGTTGGGACTCTTGTAATAAATGTGGGTAGTTGGTAGATGACTCCCTTGGAGCCTATAAAAGGGAGACCCCCTCTCAATTGTAAATTATCCTAGAAATCTAAAGCACTTGAGTTCCAAAGTTCTTCTCCGCTTCATACTCTTCTCATCTTGGTTTTTCTAGGGAAATGCTGACTTAGGAGCAGAATCCTAAGGCCACACGGGTTAGGGAGCGCAAGATAATCCAGGCCCGTGACAAGTGGTATCAGAGCAAGGTCAATCAATGGCTAAAGACAACCAGACGGGGGGTGGAAATGCTGAAGTAGTCAAGACGATGAAGACCAATGACCAGTTGACGACAATGGAGCAGCACATCGTGGAGCTATAGAACGTCATAGTGGATGTCCAAGGGAAGGCCGAGGATGCGTCCAACGGGATGGACGAACTTCGTTCTGGAATGGAGGAACTTCACGAGGGAATGCAGGAAGCTCTTAACCGCTCAACCGGTGATCTTCACAAGCGGGACGACTCACTTGAAGCAGCCATCACGGCCATCGGAGAAGAGATGAATGAGCTCGCGGGGTTGCGAGCAGAGGTGAATGAGCTCGTGGGGTTACGGGCGGAGGTGGCTGAACTCAAGAGATAGCTGAATCGTGTGCATAGGACACGCGTCAAAGGGGTGGGCTCTGTGCAACACGGACCGCGTCCGGACGTCCTCAGACCTGAAAAGTTCAAGGGGTCTCGTGTGGCCAAGGACGTAGACAACTTCCTATTCAGCATGGAGAACTACTTCCGAGCCACGGGAGTAGATGATGATATGTCTCGCTTAGGTATGATATTCTCCTATTTGCAAGATAATGCTCTAGTTTGGTGGCGTCGTAAGTAGGACAACCGTCTAGGAGAAGAGATCCAAACTTGGGAGGAATTCAAGGTAGAATTTCACAAACAATTCTACCCGGAGTATGCTGAAAACGAGGCGCGGGGAAAGCTTTGTCGACTTGAGCACAAGGGGGAACTTCGTGAATACGTGAGGCAGTTCACGGAGCTGATGCTTCAAATTCCTTCCATGACCCAAAACGAGGCGTTCTTTCAATTCATGGACGGTCTCAAACCATGGGTGAAAACGGAGTTGGAGCGTCGGGGCGTGGAGAATTTAGAGAGAGCAATGGTGACGGCCGAGTCGCTACACGAATTTCGGTCGGAGAAGTCCAACCCAAATGGTGGGGGAGATCGTGGCAAACCTCCTCATCCCAATGGAGGGAAATTCCACAAGCCCGATGGAGGGAAGTCCGATGGCGCAAAATTCACCAAGTCGTTCTCCAAAGACAAAGGTGGATCGCGGTGGAAGGATCGTGGCCCGAAGGAGTGCTTCTTGTGCAAGGGGCCTCACTTGGCTCGGGATTGTCCGAAACGGGAGAAACTCGCAGCTCTCGTGACTTCGAAGGAGACAGAAGAAGAGTGAACGCGGTTGGGTTCGCTGCGGATCCTTAGCTCCATTCAAAGTAAGAAGGCCAAAGCGAGGGGTCTAATGTTCGCGGAGATAGAAGTCGCCGGCAAGAAGATGAGTGCACTTGTCGACACGGGTGCTTCCAACCTCTTCATGTCCGAGGAGGACGCAAAGAAGCTAAACCTTCGCTTGGAGAAAACCAACACGGCGTTGAAGACAGTGAATTCAAAGGAAGTCTCGACATGCGGAATTGCTCGCGATGTAAGCATTAAGATGGGTATTTGGAGCAGCAAAGAGACGGTGGAGGTGATCCCCCTCGATGACTACGACTTTGTTATCGGGATGGACTTCCTCGATCAAATCGATGCCATGATTGTTCCTTTTGCGGATTGCATTTGTATTATGGATGCGAGGTGCCAATGTATTGTGCCGGTCAAGCGTTCGAAGGGAGGTGACAACAAGACCTTGTCGGCCATGCAACTCAAGAAGGGAGTCCGCAAAGGCGAGTACACTTACCTCGCGACCTTAAAGTTGGACGAGGGTGAAAGCCAATGAGACGAAATCCCGAAGGAAATAGCCCTAGTCCTTGGCGAATTTGGAGACGTTATGCCCACCGAATTTTCGAAGAAGTTACCACCAAAAAGGGAGGTGGACCACAAGATCGAGCTGGTCCCGGACGCGCGGCCACCCGCCATGGCGCCATATCGCATGGCACCCCCGGAGTTAGAGGAGTCGCAGAAACAGCTCAAGGAGTTGCTAGATGCGGGGTATATCCGGCCTTCCAAGGCCCCGTTCGGTGCGCCAGTTCTATTCCAAAAGAAGCATGATGGATCATTGCGGATGTGCATCGACTACCGGGTGTTAAACAAGTTGACGATGAAGAACAAGTACCCAATCCCTGTCATTGCGGACTTGTTTGACCAACTTAGTGGGGCGAAATGGTTCTCAAAGCTGGACTTGCGCTCAGGATATTGGCAAGTTTGGATAGCGGAGGGAGACGAACCCAAGACGGCTTGTATGACACGCTACGGATCATACGAGTTCCTCTTGATGCCCTTTGGATTGACAAATACGTCAGCTACGTTTTGTACTCTCATGAACAAGGTACTCCATCCATTCCTCCGCTTCGTTGTGGTTTACCTTGACGACATTGTGGTATATAGTCGGACGTTGAAGGAACATATCGAGCACTTGCACCAAGTGTTCGAGGCATTCCGGGAGAACACCATTTACGTGAAGAAGGAGAAGTCTGCGTTTGCGCAACGAGAAGTCCCCTTTCTCGGTCACATTGTTGGAGGTGGGCGAGTTCGCATGGATCCATCCAAAGTCAAAGCAATCATGGAGTGGGAGCCACCAACCAAGGTGACGAAGTTACGATCGTTCCTTGGCTTGGCTAACTATTACCGGCGGTTCATCAAGGGATACTCGAGCATTACCGTGCCACTCACGGACCTGTTGAAGAAGGGCCTAACTTGGGAGTGGACGGAGAAGTGTCAAACGGCGTTCGATCGCTTGAAACGAGCGGTCACGGAGGAGCCCGCTCTCGTGTTGCCAGATTACAAAAAGCCATTCGAGGTGGAGACGGACGCCTCAGATTTATCCATTGGAGGAGTTCTCATGCAAGATGGACATCCAATTGCGTACGAGTCCCGGAAACTTAGCGACATCGAAAGGCGATACACGTTCCAGGAGAAGGAAATGACGGCGGTGGTGCATTGCCTTCAAAAATGGAGGCACTATCTCCTTGGATCCTGGTTCATGGTGCGGACCGATAACGTGGCTACGAGTTACTTCCAAACCCAAAAGATGTTGTCGCCAAAGCAAGCAAGGTGGCAAGATTTTCTGGCAGAGTTCGACTTCACGTTGGAGTACAAACCGGGGAAGACAAAGTCGGTTGCGGATGCGCTAAGTAAGCGAGCGGAGTCGGCAGCCATAAGCCGACCTGAATGCACGCTAAACAGGAGGATCAAGGAGGGGCTTAAGCACGATGCGAGGGCCCAAGCGTTGATGGTGATGGCGACCGAGGGGAAGACACGACTGTTTTGGTGTGAAGATGGCTTACTCTGCACCAAAGGACCGTGACTGTACGTGCCTCAACATGACAACCTACGGAGAGAGATCTTGCGGGAGTGCCACGACTCAAAGTGGGCGGGTCATCCGGGAATTCATCGCACCGTGGCACTTGTGGAGGACGGGTACTTTTGGCCTCAATTGCGGGACGACGTGGAGATATACGTGAAGACTTATCTTGTATACCAACAAGATAAGTTGGAGCAAAGATCATCCGCGGGACTTCTCGAGCCTCTTCCTACCCCGGAGCGACCATGGGAGAGTGTCTCGATGGACTTTATAGTCAACCTACCCAAGTCCGAAGGATGCCTAACGTTAATGGTGGTGGTGGACAGGTTCTCGAAGTATGCGACCTTCATTCCGGCCAAGAAGGATTGACCAGCGGAGGAGGCGGCCAAGCTGTTCATGAAGCACATTGTCAAATATTGGGGAGTTCCATCCACAATCGTTAGCGATCGCGACCCACGATTCACCGGGAGGTTTTGGACGGAGCTCTTCAAAATGCTAGGTACAGACTTGAACTTCTCCACGAGTTTGCATCCTCAAAGCGACGGAAAAACAGAGCGAGTCAATGCACTTTTGGAGCTGTACCTTCGCCACTACGTGAGCTCGACACAAAGCGATTGGGCAAAATTACTAGATGTAGCCCAATTCTCCTATAATTTGCAACGGAGCGAGTCCACGGGAAAGAGTACGTTCGAGATCGTGACGGGGCAGCAACCATCGACTCCAAGTACGGTGGCAACGGGCTATAAGGGGAGGAGTCCATCAGCTTACAAGTTCGTCAAGTCTTGGAAAGAGGAGGCGGACATAGCACGGTCATGCTTAAACAAAGCCACCAAGCGGATGAAGAAGTGGGCGGCCAAGAAGCGAAGGCACACCGAGTACAACGTAGGCGACCAAGTGATGGTGAAGTTGCACAATATTCTCCGTCACAAGGAAGTTCACAAGGGGCTTGTTCGTCGCTACGAGGGCCCATTCCGGGTTCTCAAACGGGTTGGGAAGGTGGCATATAAGGTGGAGCTTCCAACAAAAATGAAGGTCCACCCCGTTTTTCACGTAAGCATGCTCAAGCCATTCCACGAAGACAAGGAGGACCCAAGCCGAGCGGAATCATCTCGCGCACCAATTGGAGCATAGACGCCCTACGACCGAGACGTTGAAGAAGTTTTGGCGGATCAGAAAGTACAGAAGCGTTGGTGCAAGCCGAAGCGGGATTACCTCATCAAGTGGAAGGGATTGCCAGAGTCTGAAGCAAGTTGGGAACCGTTAGAGGACCTTTGGCCGTTCACGAAGGAGATCGAGGCTTTCCATGTTGAGGACGCGACGAGGGCGTCGCTCGATTAGGTAGGGGAGAATGTCACGGATGTGGAGTTTACATGATGATTTAAGGCTTTTCCATGACACTTCGGGCCTCGTTTACAAGTCGGGAATCCATATCGAGGAGTCTTGGGATGCGTGCGGTTCTAGAAGATTCTAGAAGACTCCACACACTTGTAGATATCTCTTGTAGTATGTTGAATTCTCTAGAGATAGCATTTAATGGGTAGTTGGGACTCTTGTAATAAATGTGGGTAGTTGGTAGATGACTCCCTTGGTGCCTATAAAAGGGAGACCCCCTCTCATTTGTAAATCATCCTAGAAATCTAAAGCACTTGAGTTCCAATGTTTCTCTCCACTTCATACTCTTCTCATCTTGGTTTTGTTAGGGAAAGGCTGACTTAGGAGCAGAATCCTAAGGCAGCACGGGTTAGGGAGCGCAAGATATATAATCCAGGCTCGTGACACATGCATCCAATCCATCCCATGTCGTTTTCCAGTTCTGCCCCTGAACTCTTTGATTATAGCAATCCGGCCCCTGAATTTTTTTTTTAATTGCAATTCGGCTAGATTTTTCTTAATAATTACATTGTCACTCATATTCTTCTTGAAAATTGCACTCCAACCTATAACTCTCAAATTTTATATTTTAGTGAAAAATTAAACAAGACAAGATAAGCCAAAGTACCGAAAGGGCGGATTTTTAGCTTGCGAGCTTTTAATACGTAATCAAACCCCCGAACCTGAAACTCTAGATGCAGACCATTCAAAGCCCTAGGATGTTAGTATCATGTATCCTAGGAAACTTTAGGATTCCGATTAGCCTTTAATTAATCGGTGGCGACTCTTTCATTTTTTCCCCGATTCGGTTGATAATTCCATATTCGACCGAACCCGTCGTTCGCCGATCCAAATAACAAATTTTCAAAACCCGCTCTTTTCCGAGAGCGTTGGCCGGATTTGACGTGCGACATTTTGGCGAATCTGTTGGGGACTACCCATTCAGAGGGTTTATGCTTGTTGTGTTTCTTTTCTTGTTTAATTGAATAATTCTGTCATATCTGTTTTGACCGTTTGTTCGTGTGTGAAATTTCTAATCTCATATTTTGAATGCTTTAAATTGTTTTGCACACACACACCACACTGGTTACCATAACCCACTCGGTCCTGGAGTATTTTAAGAGCTTAGGGAGTTTAGTAGGGGAATGCGCCCGGAGCGGTTGGACCGCTGGCACGCACCTAAAAAACTCAATTCAACAATCGGATTGGGTCAATGATTTTTTATAGAGGTGATTCTCTATAGGGGTAAGGTTTCGCCGTTGTTCGAGAAGCTAGAAATCCCCTTTTGATAGTGTGAAACTCCCACACAGTGCGAAGCCATCAACATGTCGTATTAACTACGGATTGTGCGCATATTTCTGTACCTACGGTATAATGTATAGAAGGGGGCATCCACATGCTTGCAGAATTTTGTGAAATAGTCGAGGGGCACCCACAGGTCTGTATTTTCCTCTTGATGCAACCTTTGAGAAGGTAAGGAAACAAAATGGTGTATCTGAATGTACACATGAACAGTAGAATCTCATTCCTGTACTGCATCACGGATTTCAAACTGCCAAAGTCATCAGTTTAGTTGATTTTTAAGTCATGGGTTATTTCTTCTCCATTAAGTAAGGTTGACTTGCCTAAGCATCATGGTAAGGACCGTGAATTTAATTTTCAAAAAAATAAAAATAAAAATAAAAAAAGACTTGAAGAAGATTTTTCAAAATGACTCGTTTTCATGAGAACCTAAAATACTCCTCGAAATTTTAATTTCAAGAGTTTCAAAAGGTAGAAATTCACAGTTGTTATCCTGATTTTTCGGAACCCGGGGTAGCTAAGATATGTTTTTCCCAATTCAAGCAGTCACCCGGACAAATCAAACACCTGGTTTTAAAAAAAAACATCGGGAAGCATCTAAATTCAAAACCTCATGAACTGGCATTAATCAAATGAGAAGCGAACCGAGTCTCAAAAAAAATTCTAATAAGTTAAGGGTTAGAAAAGGAATAACTCGTGACTTGATTCTCAAAAAAAAAAACCATTTCAAAACATTGAGGATCCTATTGCCGATTCTCTATTCTAATTTTTCGTTTTCTTCACAGGTTCATCTGGGGCAAAAAAAATCCCCATACATGCTCATATTTTCTCTCTAATGGTACAAATGGGGCAACCAAACAAGAGTCCTCTGTCATGTTTCTGAACCCATGTGATATTCAGCGCCTCCGCCACCTCAAAAAAATGAAGAGGGGGTCATCCAGCTAGAGGAGATCTTGGGAGACGGGATCACCAAAACGGAACCCATCCTCGCCAACATGGCCTCATAAGTCAAGCTTACCATAGCTTTTTCGGCGCCCAGGCAGTCATGGCGGTCGTAGTCCCCATACTTCAACATCTTGAGTACATCCGGCGCAAACAAGCCCCAAACATGCTCGTGGCTTCGTTCGAATAGAAAAAAAGGGGCAACTAAAAAAGAGTCATTTTCCAGGGTTCCTAACTCATGTGATATCCAAAGGCTCCACCACCTCGATAAAATGAAGAGAGGGTTGTCCATCCAAAAGGGACTATGCGAGCCACAACCATCCGAACGGAACAATCCGTCTTCGACGTGTCCTCGAAGTTCAAGCGCCTTGTCGCTAGTGCCCAATCATTCATGGATGTCGCAGTCTCCCAGACTCAGCATCTCGAGTCGCGCCTCTTTCTGCGAACACGACATAATTGATGGATATATTTTAAAAATCATGATTCATTATAGTGTATTCTTAACTCTAATTTTTGTTTTCCTACAGGTACATTTGGCGCAAGCAAGCTCCATACGTACTCGTGATTTCGTTCAAAAAGAAAAAATGAAGGAAGATGACAAGATTTCTCCGTCTAGGTTCCTAAAACCCATACGATGTCCAGCGGCTCCGTCACTTTGAGAATATGAAGAAAGGATCATCGAGCTAAAAAAGACCTTGCGAGCAAAGATCAGCCAAAAAGAACAATCCATCGGCGACATGACCTCCTAAATCAAGCGTCTCATCGCTTTTTCATCGCACATGCAGTCATGACCGTCGCAGTCTCCCAAAATTCAACATATCGATACACGGCTTAGTCTGCAAAATCGACGGAATTGATTGCTATATTTTCAAATTATATATCATTATTGTGTTCTTTCAAATTCTAATTGTCATTTTCTTACAGATATGTCTGGCGCGATCAAGCCCAGTGCGTACCCGTGATTTCAAAACGAATGTGCCAACTATGCCAAACTCCTTAGCCAGGATTTCTAACCCCATTTGATATCCAACGGCTCCGCCACCTCAAAAATTAGGAGGGGTCATCCATCTAGAGGATACCTTACAAGCTATGACCACCTGAACGGAACAATCAATCCGCCGGCGTGATCTCCTAGGTCGAGTGTTCACTATTTTGGGTGCCCAAGAAGTCATGGCTGTTGCGGTCTCTCAGAATTCAAAATCTCAAGTCGTGCCTCAGCTTGCGGTCCCTAAAAGTATGGAATGAACCGACCCTGATTGAGCTTCAAACACTATTGATGTGTCTCCCGGTCAAGCTTCAAATCTGCACTGTATCACTTCTCGGTCTGTCAAAAAAGATCCTGACCAGAGATGTAGAAATTCACGATAGCTTGTCAAACTTGTTTTCAACCGTTATCAAAGTCCTTAATGATGAAGTCCCTTCAGAAGTTTCATCTGTCTACTCGCCAGAAGGAAGAATATCACAAAGTGGATGAAAATGCCCATTTTATGCGCTCTGATTCGTGGCCGCTGCCGGCCTTGGGTGGTGGTGGTGGCTGGAAGCCTTTGGGCGGTGACTGGAGCAAACTATAGAGACTAAATTGTAAATATTAATTCTTAGGAATATAAATTTGAGGACTAAATTGAACAAAATAAATGTATTTAACAGTCAAACTAACTGTTGACTAACGTAAATACCAAAAAGGGTTAAGAACACAATAGGGGCCTGAATGTTTGCCCATGTTGCCAAAAGGGGTCTGAATTGAAAAAACGTATTATTTAGGGCCTGAATTTTGAGTTTTGTGTATAAGTGAGGTCTCCGTCTATTTTTTCTGTTAAAAGTGACGGAAAGTGGTCACATGCTTGGCATGTGACCAAAAATAATTTGAAAACCCGAAAATGCCCTTTGACCAAAGTGTTTCTCTCATATGTTTGACCTAAAATGACGAAAATCCCTTTAAGCCACCACAGCTCCGGCGACCACCACCACCCCGACTCCGGCGACCACCACCACCCCGACTCCGGCGACCACCACCGGCCTCCGGCGACCACCACCGGCCTCCGGCGACCACCACCGACCTCCGGCGACCACCAGCGACCTCCGGCGACGACCGAAAAGCTCCGATCGGAGCTTTTTTGGCTCCGATCGGAGGCCGGTGGTGGTCGCCGGAGCCGGGTGGTGTTGGCCGGAGCGTGGGGGCCTTAAGGGCATAATTAGTGTGTAGGGGTATTTTAGACATTTCACAGTTTATTAATTAAATTGATAACTTGTATAATAATTACAAAAGGGTACTTTTGTCTTTTCACGTGGTTCTGTTAGATTTAACAGAAAATTTGGACGGAGACTTGAAAAAACACAAAACTCAAAATTCAGGCCCTTAATAATACGTTTTTTCAATTCAGACCCCTTTTGGCAACATGGGCAAACATTCATGCCCCTATTGTGTTCTTCAAAAAACATACAACTTTCCAAACATATATAACCAAAAGCCTACAAAATAAAACTTTTAGCACCAAAAATCGAAACTGATTAAATATGTGGTACAAAAGACTCTTTTAACCCTAAATTAAAAGCCAAGTCCAATTTGAAAGTGCCGAAGCCCACATGATAGGTATTGACGGAGAAATTTGGAGGGAAATATTGAATACTTAAAAAAAGCAATGGTTGTGTGAGTCTGTTGGAAGCATTAGGGCTATAAATAGGCTTTTATACATTGTGATTTAACCATCTGAGAATCAATTTACATACTTTTAAGTATAGGATTTCTCTAATCAAGGAGTCGTTTTGCTAAGTAGGCACGTTTTTAATCGTAATTACGAAAATAAGCATGTAAAGTTGGAAATTCCAACTTTAGGCAAATCCTCGTCTCCCAGTCGAGGATTTGACCAAAAGCTTTGGTCAAATCCTCGGCTGGGAGATGAGGATTTGACCAAAGCGTTTGGTCAAATCCTCGTCTCCCGGCCGAGGATTTGACCAAAGCTTTTGTCAAATCCTCGACTCCCAGTTGAGGATTTGACCGTAGCTTTGGTTAAATCCTAGAATTTTTTTTTTAATAAAACACCTTAAATTAAAAATAAGTTCCAACATTACAAAAGAAAAAAAATCATTACAACATTTAAATACTACACACAAATTCATAAGTTCCAAATCCATAAGTTCCATAAATTTTGTTTGTTCAAATACAAAAAACGTTGTCAAATACTACATAGTCAATGTCTCCATGGTTGCCCACCTTGCCTATCCCGGATGGCCGCTCTCCCACCCATACGTCCTCTCACATTTCATCCGGGATAGGCAAGGTGGGCAACCATGGAGACATTGACTATGTAGTATTTGATAACGTTTTTTTGTATTTGAACGAACAAGATTTATGGAACTTATGGATTTGGAACTTATGAATTTGTGTGTAGTATTTAAATGTTGTAATGATTTTTTATTTTTTGTAATGTTGGAACTTTTTTTAATTTCAGGTATTTTATTAAAAAAAATTCTAAGATTTGACCAAAGTTACGGTCAAATCCTCAACTGGGAGTCGAGGATTTGACCAATATTTTGGTCAAATCCTCGACTGGGATAAGAGGATTTGCCTAAATTCGAAATTTCAAACTTTACTTGTTCAATCTTGTATTTTTGTACTATAATATGCTTAGTTTAGTAAATTTCTCCTAATCAAGCGACATCCAATTTTATAACAATGTTGAAATAAGGAAAGTCTATACTTTTTATTACCCATTGACATTAAGATTTGATTGTATCATCAGAATAATTTGCATGAAACTTGTTAACAAAAATCGTTTACGAGTGAGTTCAAATATCATATTTCGGAAAATGAACACGTGTCTCAAATTCGACATCCCAAGTCTTATATTTTACAACTCATGTTGACTAGCTAAATCTTTCAAATGTATAACTAATCGTTGAGTCGATATCTGTTTCGAATATTTTATATATGTTTTATGCTCTATATCAGAAAATACATAATTGACTTGCAAATGATTGATTGCTCGTATTTGGGAGCATAACTCCGGTTACGACATATTCTTCAATTATTATTATTATCTATCTATATATATAATAATCTACTATATTATATTAATTCGGCACCGGAAGCCCTCTGACTGACACGTGGGCGGTTCGTCCAGTCAGCGTTGCCTAATTTAATCGGCATATAATTGGAGGTCTATAAATTTAGACATAAAATATTGATTGGTTATAAATTAAGAAGATTTTTATATCCTATTTTAGTCTCTATGCAATTTAAAGAAATAAATTAATTTAAAGTTTCCATTTAAATAGTAATTCTATACAGTTTGGTTCCGGAAGACCGTAGGCCGCCACGTAAGCAATGTATATATGAAATAACATATTGTATTAAATTGGCAGCTATTAACTTATTTCAGTTTTTTAAATAATAATAATAATAATATAACATATATATAGAACCGTAATATATATAATCACTCCAACACCAAATTTGCATTATATATATATATATACCTATATTTTCGGTGACATATTAAAAACATATATTATATATGTAATACTACGGTAGATTAAAGGCAAGAAATATATATAATATATAATAAATAAATAAACTAAATAAAACACTACAAGGTAAACTTATATATATATATATATATATATATATATATATATATATATATATATATATATATATATTCTATCGTATATAGGAAAACTTTAAGCTTCTTCATCGGCTTTTTTAGTAGTAGTTTTTGTTTCTTTCGATCATATTCTTTTTTAGTAGAGTAAATATACGTACTGATGACTTTGATGTGTTTTGCAGAAGTAGTACGTCTAACCCTAAATTCAGCAATAAACTCATAGATGCTTCAACCATGCGCAAGTTCAAGTTCAAACAAAGAGACACCACATAAAAATTGAGTGTCATGCATTATTTGTAACTAATCCATCAAACTTGCTTAATTATATATATATTTTTTTTATATATATTCTGTGTTTTGCATGTTTGGTGGAGGTATTTATTAACTTTCAAATTCGAAAATCTGAAGCATATTGGCCACAAGGTACGTATAGTGTAATAGCTACTTAATTATTTGTTCGTGTTTTTTTTTTAATGAAATCACAAGCTTAATAGAATTTTTTTTTGTTTTTTGGCAAGCATGTTGGTATTCTGATATCTCATGAAATCGAAGCTTACATTCATTGGGGTCACCGCATATAATTTGAGTTCTAAGCATTAATTTTTTGATGTCTAGAGAGAGAGGGAATGAAACTCTCTGTAGAGTAGTATTGCTCTGAGAGGGTACCCGTACCTCTGATGGAGCTGGTGGTGGTGGGTTCGGAACCGGGTTATTTCTTTCATCATCCTCGGTTTCTTCAAGAGCTGCCACCGATTGCCTCTTCGGAATTTCAATAATAGTTTTTATATTCTCTTTTCAGGTACTAAATTGTTCGTTATTCATGTACGTTTTTATCTCCCGTTCGTCGTATATGAACATCAATTGCTAATTTTAACATTACGTTGACTGTTTTTACCTAACATTATAGAATTATAGTTTTGCTTAACTAATTAGGATTTTGATAATTATTTTTTTGTTAAATTTTAGTTGTGTGCTTAGTTTTTCTCATAATTAATTATTTTTCAATTTGTTCAAAAATTGAAAATATCAAATTTTCTTTCAGGTACGAATTATTCTTTACTATTCAAATATATATATATATATATATATATATTTATAGATGTTGACATATTAATTTATTTTAGCTATTCACTGTTTTTTAATACTTATTGAGTGTAGATTATTCTCCTTTTTACTTTGTGTATAAGAAATTATTTATCAATTCTAACTTTATATTAAAATTACAATTTATGTTTTACTTAATTAATTAATTCTTTGATCGGTTATTTTTATTTATTTTCATTCAGAGCCATGATTGGTCAAGATTTACATTTTGGATCTTAAGCTTATTGACCGTATGTATATTCTTTTTGTCTGATAGTTCAACATTTTGTTATTTTCTTTTAAATATCATATCAATTCAAAAAGATCAATATTGATACTTACATTATTATTTAATTATGTATAATTTCAATAATATCTGAGTATGTGTTAATAATGTTTTTATATTCAATATCAATTAATTCAAATGTATATATTTGTAGTAGAATATTACATAGTATATATGTAGATACAATTTTTTTTTTATAGATCAACGTAGATACAGATTAAAAAATATATAATATATTTTTTTTTTCTCCATATCACACTATCACTAAAATATAATTATTCCAATAAATTAAATTAAATATATATAGTGTATTACTTATATAATTTCCTGCATATGTACATAATATAAATTATTTTTCGCTTTAATTTTTTTCCTGAATGGCGCACTAAGTTAGCATCTTGAAAACTATCCAATTACTTAGTAAAATCAAGTAGATATAGATTTTTCTATTTTATTGATTTGTTTCCGTTTATTATTTACTTATCTAATTATACCAACATTATTTCTGATCAATTTACTATTTTTTTTCTTATTTTGTAATATCATGAATCATATGTTCTGATGTTTTATCCAAGATGGTATATATTATTAGATTCACAACATTAGGTTTGACAAAAAATATTTTTTTTTGGTGAAATTGACAAATAATATAACGGTACAAGCCTATTAATAAAGCTAATAAAAAAAATTTGTTAATAGTTTTCATAGGTGTAACATATAGGGCTCTTTGCTAATGTTTTTTATTCTTAAGATTGGTAGACCGCTAAAAAATTCTAAATGTAAGTATGGGCTAACTAGAATATTTACCCTGTGAATAATATATATATATATTTAAAAAATATTTATTAATTTCAATATTATTTAATTTTTATCCAAAAAAGTATATTAAAAAATTTCAAATAACTATTTATATACAACAATTAAAGAAAATATAATTTTTAAAATTTTATATGCAAATTTTCCCGCGCGGTGCGCGGGGTTAGTGGCTAGTATCTACTATCTACTATATTATATTAATTCGGCATCGGAAGCCCTCTGACTGACACGTGGACAGTTTGTCATGTCACTGTTTCCTAATTTAGTTGGGGTTCTATAAATATAGATACAAAATATTGAGTGATTGAAAATTAAGAAGTATTTTTATCTCCTATTTTAGTCTCTACGCAATTTAAAGAAACAAATTAATTAAAAGTTTCCTTTTAAATAGTAAATCTATACAGTTTGGTTCCGGAAAACCGTAGGCTGCCACATAAGCAAGGATATTAAATATATTATTAAAAAATGAAACAAAACTAACCATGTATCCCGTATATAAGTTTCCTAATTCACTAATATTTTGTTCTTAATAATAAACAATGTCAATATTGTTCTTACTTTTAAATATTATATAAAAAATATATTATGTAAAAATAAATATGGTAAGCCTACACTATTGAAATAACTAACCATATATTCCGTATAAAAGTTTCCTAATTCACTAATATAAAAAATATATATTATATAAAAATATATATATATATCACATATATAAGCTAGCTATAGCTAGCTATAGCTAACAATGTTGTCTACGTCGTCTTATTTTCCTCTCTAATAATGTATGTATATATTGTTAATGCAATATTTATATATATGCATGCATTGTGAAAACTCTATTTTATTTAGGTATAAACCTTCTACCACTAATACATATGCAAACTAATTTCAAATTTATTCTTTTTTGTGTTGGTGATTGATATTATTATCTTTTTTTTCTTATTAGGGTCCATACATAAGCTACAAGGAAGGATAGTAAGTCTCCACGACCACTAAAGTCCAATTAGTATGAATGTAAATTATGTAACGAATTTTCTCTTAATTTTGAAGATATTAAATATGCTTAAATCTATTGTCACAGTATCTGACTTAATCTCTTTTGGGTTGGTGATGGATCAATATTATCTTTTTTTCTTATTAGGCTCCATACGTACATCCACAAGGATAGTCCTCGCAACCAAAAAAATTCAAGTATGAATGTAAATTATAATTATGTGAAGAATTCTGTTTTAATTATGATATAATCAAATCTATTGTGCATGGTATCTAACTTATTCTCTTGTGTGTCAGTGATTGATCAATATTATCTTTTTTTATTAGGTTTCATACGTACATCCACAAGAATAGTCTCCACGGTCAATGAAGTCCAAGTATGAATTTAAATTATAATTATGTGATGAATTCTCTCTTAATTCTGAAGATATTAAAATTTATCGTTCATAATCTAACTTTTTTTTTTGTGATTGGTTAGTATTATCTTCTTCTTTTTTCTCATTTGGGGTCCATATGTACATTCACAAGGATAGTCTCCGCGGCCAATAAAGTCCAAGTATGAATGTAAATTATATTATGTGACGAATTTGCTTTTATATTTTATTATAATTAAGTGTGTATTATTCGTTGACAAAAAAAAAACTGTGTATTATTCATATTTCACTGTATTTAGTGCAATTCAAATATTTTCGTTAATAATGGTTTAACGATTTGTAGCTGACGTCTTAATTCATTTATCTTTGTTGTCATTTTAATTGGTTGTAATTGCATTTACTATTAGGGTAGTTCTTATCTTTCCAGTCAGTCATTAGTGGAGACGTATCTGATTTCCTTTGAAATGTAAATAAATTATTTTTAAGTTATTTACCATGTAAATTTATAACATTCATCAAATTTTAAATTGTGATCATAATCAATAATCTTATAAAAATTTAGATAAAAATATTTAAAATATTTTATTATGTTATTTAGATTAAAAAAATCAGTAAATAAATATGTTCAAATATATTAATTTATATTTCTACCATTGAATTTAATTTAATACATTCCTTTAAATACATATTATTCTAGATTTAAACTTAGAAATAAATTTAATTGAAAATATTAAATAAAAATAATATGCATATATTAATAAAACTTTTTTTCTCAACATACATTTTTCGATAGTTAAGCTTTTTAAACCCGACATATCATCTTTTACTATTTTAAACAATAAAAAATATATAAATTCAACTAAACTCATATAACCATAGCTAATCATTGTACTGCAAAGTCCTGACCAAGCTAATATAAAATATATATAATATAAAAGGTTATTACGACCAATAATATACATATAATATAAAACTTATATATATTTTCAACTTTTTTTAGCTTAATAGTTAAAATAGATGAATTTTTAAATATAATATCGATGAAAATCTTCAAAATATTTTTACTTCTCAAATCAAATTTCATTTATTTAACCCTTTTAAAAAATATTTTAACTCTAAACTCAATTATCTTAGTTAGATATAAAATATTGAGAAAACTTTAATGTAAATTTTCTTTGTTTCCAATTTTAAGCTCAGCGTAAAATTAAAAAAAAAAAAATCAAAATTTTCTATTTAAATATATTATATGTACAACTTGCCTCAAACAAACCTTAGGACCAGATTTTATTTAAGATTAAAGGGATGTCCACATAAGATCTTTTAAAATATTTGCAATATTCGAGTAATTGCTTTTGTAATTTTAAGAAATATTAACATAATTCCTAAAGAAATAAAAACTATTGTTTAAGACATTATTAATTATCTCACTTAAATATAAAAAAAATATTCGCATTATTATAATCGTATACTTTTTTTATTTGCGTTAAATATAAGTTATGACTTAATGTGTAACAACGAATCATGTTTTGTAGATTCTTTATAATAGAAATTCGACAAGCTCAGAATGATCAACACAATAAAGTAAGTTTAAGAATCACCCATATAATATTCTATTATCAATATTTATTAAAAAAAATTAAATCACAATATATCCACTGATGAATGGTCTCACAAAGGATAACATATGTGGGCATCAGTGTCTATCTATATACTATATACACAATCACAATATTCTACCAAAAAAATACATAATCACAATATATATATAAACTTAAATAAATATATTGTACACATATATTTATTTATAAATAATTACAATATATAAACCTACATAAATATTAAATATATATTATAAAAACTTACTACGCCCAACTATATAAATCGTATATATATCAACTTTTTACATTAATGGTTAAAATAATTAAATTTTTAAATATTATATTTAAAAAAATGCTCAAATTATTTTTATTTCTCAAATCCAATTTCAACTATTTTTCATTTTTTGCATTTTTTAATGCTAAACACAATTTTCTTATTTTGATTTTCTATTATATTAATTATAGTCTTATAAAAATGATATAATGACTATCATGAAATAATAATTTATATTAAATACTTTAATTAAACTAATGCATTACTATTAACTAATTTCTATTTAAAAAAATGTATCTAAATTTTCAAATAACATTGAATATTCAACAAATTAAGATACCTTAATTTTTTAGTTTTAATTTTATATAAAAAATTTACCCGCGCGGTGCGCGGGGTTAGTATCTAGTATATAATAAAGCAATAGGAGAGATAAAAGACATTTCTAATCGCGACACATCAGCAGCTTAAGAGCTGACACGTCAACATCTTAAATTTGGGCCATAAGTCTGGGCCGTTTTTTTTTTTCCGGGCCACGTCTTGGTCTTCCTTCTTCTTCATCTAATCTGTTTTCTCCTTTCCTCTTCCGCGCCTCTTCAATCAATCTATCTCGCTCCAGGTAAGGTCTTCTGCAATTCCTTGCTGTTTCAACTCCCCCCCCCCTCAATTAATGATGCAATCGCATTCAATTCCGAGTTATCAGTGATGGCGTCGATTTAACTTCCTGCTACACTATTTGTTAACAACAATCCTCTGCAAACCCCAAAGTTGTTTTCTCAGCACATGCTCTTCGCGTCAGGCATCGGTCTCGGCCTTCTTCCCAGGCATAACTCCCCATCTTCCTTGGCATAACTCCCCATCTTCCTGTTGTGCTTGATCGAATGCATCATGGAACTCCAATTTCTTCAAGCGGCGGGATATTAAAACACAATTATGTTCGAAGCGGAGGAAAGTGGATCGACAATTGCATGATTCGGTGGAAGATGGATCGGCCATCCCGTGATTAATATGCAAACAATTCAAAGTAGCAGGAGATGGAACACTATTGAGATTGAACTATTTCTTTCTAAATTTTGGCATTGTTCAACTATTCTCTGGATTGCTAACTCATATAGGTTTTTTTTGGTTAAATATTGCTGCATGGAGGCCTAATCATCACTGTTTGTTAGTGTAATGGATCCGCTTGCTGGCTCAATATATGTTCACAATATGATGGAGGTTGTGCAGAAAACGGTTGGTCCTAACACAAAGATTAGCCAAATTGGCCTCAATTAATACTATTTTGGTTGGTTATAGATGATATTGGGATATATTTCTTATTATAAAAAAATGGAATTATTATTTTATGGACATGAAGGGAAATTGCAATAGCAGGAGGGGTGTCGGGACGAGGCACTACTGTTATGGGGATAAGGGAGAAAGAGGATAAACTTACTCAAATGCGATTCCACCGTGGAGTCTCTTAGCCGAATCGATGAAATCGAGGTCGTGGAGCTGAGGAGATTTAACAAGGAGTTGCAAATGCAGAAGAGGGATCTTGCTTGCAGACTTTCGTCTGTAGAGTCGCGAATTTCCACCAATACAAAGCTTCGAGGTACATAATATTTATGATTTTTCCAGATTTTCACTTAAAGTAAACTTTACGATTCATGATCAACGAAATGCTGACTAATTATTATGTTTATGTATATTGTTTATCTGATTATGAACATATCCATAGAGATAAATGATTTCTTGATAAACCCATTGAAAGTCTCATCCATTTTTCCTATTATAGTGAAAATTTAGCACAGATTAAAGACGAGGCGTCGATACTGAAACATACGAATGAAGATTTATTGAAGCAAGTCGAAGGTCTGCAGATGAGCAGAATGAATGAGGTTGAGGAGCTAGCTTATCTAAGATGGGTAAACTCTTGCTTAAGAAACATTATAGACGATGTTAGTTAGTTAAGGTTTATAGACGATGTCATTTATAAGGTTTATTTCTTGATTAATTGTTAAGTTGAGTACTAGGATATTCGCCAGATTAGCGTAAAATCTAAAAAATAAGTTTATTCATATAATGGAAATGAGAAAATATATCCAAGAGGTTGAGTGAGACCTGCATATGAATAGATTGAATGAGGTTGAAGAGCTAGCTTATCTAAGACGAGTAAACTATTGCTTAAGAAACGAGTTGTGAAATCACGTCAGAAATAAGTTCTGCCAGTGATTTGAGCCCCAATTCAGATGAAACAATGTCGATTAAGAGCAACGAGTATGAAGAAATACAATGTAATCAACTATATAATGTAATTAATTCATGGGTTAACAGGTCTTTTGGTCCATGATGTTTGACAACTTTTGGGTTTTGGTCAATGATGTTTTTTTTACCTAGTTTTGGTACAATATGTTTGCATATTTTTTCTAGTTTTGGTCTAACTGTTACATTCCGTCCATTTTTTGACATGTTCAAGTCACGTGATCCACTCTAAACTTTAAATTTAGTCCTCTAATACTTTCTTAACCTTTTTTTTTGTTCAATTTAGTCCCGAAGTTTTAAAATTGACACCAATTGAACAATAGGTCTAATTGAATTTTTGAAACTTCGGGACTAAATTGAACAAAAAAAATGTTAGGAAAGTATTAGAGGGACTAAATTGAACAAAATTGAAAGTTTAGGGTGGATCACGTGACTTGTACATGTCAAAAAATGGACGGAATGTAATGGGTAGACCAGAACTAGAAAAAATCTGCAAACATATGGTACCAAAATTAGGTAAAAAAAAACATCATTGACCAAAACCCAAAAGTTGTCAAACATCATGGACCAAAAGACATGTTAACCCTTAATTCATTTACAAATCAAAAACAATATTTCACTTCTGTCATTCATTCATTTACAGGGTTTGTGAAATAGTTATGATCCGTCAGAAGAATTGCCGGGAATTTACATCCACTTACCCTCCATGTTCTATTCTCACTTTTTTTAATACTATATATTACACTAAATTACTTTGTTTTAACCCATTTGATTTTCCCAATTGTATTACTAAGTAACCCTAAATTTATTTTTGGTGAAAGACATATTATCCATACAAACTTGCATAAATCCAACCCTCTCCCTGTATTTGTTTTTAATGTGCAACTGCAAAGTATTATTTTGATTATTAGCCGAACCCACACCAAATGCTTGCTGGCTTTCACTGTAAAAGTAATGCCAATAAGAAAATGATTTATGCATTGCTATATATACCGTCTTATTTATCTTAATATATTATCGTTACGTTGACCCATTATATTCAGATTCACAATTTTTCAGAAATAGTCATTCCAGTGTTAATGGTGTTATCCTCATGTAGATCCACTTTCTTGAAAGTCTTTATATCATAGCAAGTCTTTATATCATAGCAGCAGTACATAGTTGATTCCTATATGGGTATGTGAAATAGATGATCTTAGATAAATAATTTCAATACTGCAAATTTGATGATATTGGTATTACATTGACACTGCAATATGAGGGTAATAACCATTTTACTATTTAGTAACAAAAAAAATTGTGCTATTAGAGTCTTATGAGACATGTCATGAAACTGTCAACATTTTATTTCTTGAATTGATGGACTGAAATTGAAGGTCTACACTGCTCAACATTTACGCCTACTATTTCCGAAATTCTAGCAGAAAATAGTAGTACATTACCAATTATGCAAAATGTTTTAGTTGGTTTCAAATTTTATGTTCTTGAATTGAAAAAAAACTCTTAATTGTGGAAATGACAGGTATCTCTATATGTGTTGTGAAAGTTCTTATTTGTATATAATAGTGCAAGTTGCAATGCACTTGCTGTATCAGATGTCTAAAATCAATTTTTTAGATACATATTAATATACATAGTTTAGAAGTTCGCCACGCGCGTAGCGCGGGGTCAGCACCTTGTTATATATAAGAGAATGATTCATAAAAGTAAAATTAATAATATAGTAGACAATGAAGTATCTCATCTCGTCACTTTACCCGGTCAACTTACCCTTAAATAGGAAAGGAAGCTAATGTGGTACCTGAAATTAGTTAGAGTCGAAAAATAGGGTTTAGGGTTTAGAGTTTGGAGAAATAGAAACAATATCTATTATTAGCTAAGAAGGGGGAGTTTGAAGCACATATATATAGGATGCCATTGGCATCATCTTCTCCAAGCAAAACTTGGGCAACAATAATAATAATAAAAAAGCAGCCTCCATTTGGTTCAATTCGTCGGTACATGGCAAGGTCTTCACCTCTTCAGGCTGGCCTTTGCCATTGCTGACGTTTTTGTTCCAAATCGGCTTTTTTATTTAATAAATATATTTTCCACCAATTATTTGTTGCTTTTGCATAATAAAACATTTTGATCGAAAATGAGGGCGACTAGCTTGGCTTTGTGGTCCATTGCCTTGTGCTTGTCTGCTCTTGTCCCGACTCTCACCGCCAACGTCGTGTTCGATGACTACTTGAAGCAGCGAGCTGCGGAGGCCAAGGCTGCCGCTCTCGATGCCTACTTCCCCGACCCCGAACTAGTCACTGACGAATTCAACTTGGTCGTTAACAGGTATGTATATCTCACATTTATAGATACACTCATCATAAGAAACTGGAGATTTCTTGTTGTGCAAGCAAAGTAAAAATTATTCACATTTTTGTGATGTTTTTCAGGTTCGTCGACCGCTTCAACAGCACTAGGAGAGAGCTGAAGAAGGTCACTGGTCCCTGCGAGGCCACAAACCCGATCGACCGGTGCTGGCGGTGCAAAAGTGACTGGGAAAAGAACAGGAAGACACTAGCTACGTGTGCTAAAGGGTTCGGCCGCAAGACCACCGGAGGAAAGGCCGGTAAGATCTACGTGGTCACCGATCCCACCGACTCCAACGTTGTCGACCCTAAAAAGGGAACCCTCCGTTACGCAGTCACCCGTGACGAGCCCCTCTGGATCATCTTCGCCAAGAGCATGATCATAACCCTCAAGCAAGAACTTCTTGTCAATAGCAACAAAACCATCGATGGTCGTGGCGCTAATGTCCATATCGCGTATGGCGCGGGCATCAGCATCCAATTCGCCAAGAACGTCATCATCCACGGTCTCCACATCCACGACATTATCCCGACAGAAGGGGGTGAGATCAGAGACAGCGCAGAGCATGTCGGAGTGAGGACCAAAGCTGACGGTGACGGTATCTCCATCTACAGCTCATCCAACGTGTGGATCGACCACGTGTCCATGTCCTACTGTTCGGACGGGTTAATCGATGCCATCATGGGGTCCACCGCCATCACTATCTCCAACAGCCATTTCACCCACCACAACGACGTGATGCTTTTCGGTGCGAGCGAGTCTCACTCCGAGGATAAGAACATGCAAATCACGGTGGCTTTTAACCACTTCGGACGTGGGCTTGTGCAGAGGATGCCGAGGTGCAGGTGGGGTTTCTTCCACGTGGTGAACAACGATTACACTCACTGGCTTATGTACGCCATTGGAGGGAGCTCGGCCCCCACTGTTATAAGCCAGGGAAACAGGTTCATCGCACCGCCTAACGCGGCCACCAAGGAGATTACTCACAGGCACACCGACAAGAGTGTTTGGAAGAGCTGGACGTGGAAGTCGCAGGGAGATTTGATGATGAATGGCGCGTTTTTCGTTGAGTCCGGACCGGAATTTAACAAGAACAAGTACGGCAAGGACTTGATTAAGGCCAAGCCTGGCACCTTCGTCACTAGAATGACTCGCAACTCCGGTGCGCTCAACTGCAAGCCCAACAACAAGTGTTAGATGGCAACACAAAATTCAATGCGGGAGAGTGAACGAGAGTGGCTTATTTTTGGTCATTTTGTTTGATTTTTTACACGGACTATTGTTACATTAATAAAAACCAAAAACAAACATTAACTTTTATTTTGTATCTGTGTGCGCCAATCTAATCTAGTATAATATATATAATCACATCTCTCATCAGCTAATAAACAACCTACAGTACAGAAGAGATGACAAACTTCATCTTTTTTATGCTTCCATAATTTAGGGTTGGGAGCACAGGGAATCAAACTCACTCTACTAGTTGCTCCATGTCTTCTTAAACATGCATCTCCACCGAAGTTTATGTAAATTCATTTACAACCATACATGAGAGGTACTTTACTCATTGCGGGCTGACACTCCCGAAGTGTGAATGAAGATTAATCTATGTATAGAGTAAGCATGTTACAAGTGTTGTCCTAGACCACCCCGCCGCGGGAGGAAAAAAAAAAATCAGTAGTAGTTGATCAAACCTCCCTCCATGAGTTGCAGTGAAGATTTATAGCAGAATCATAAAAGTGACTCTCAAGTGGTAATCTATATCACAATCAAGATTTAATTTTGCCACAACATCAATCTTGTCAAAAAAATTTACTGTTGTGCATAGTTAGCAGATGTCCATCCAGCTGTGAAATAGTTTTCAAGCCAAACAAACTTCTCTACACCACTGTAACTGTTCTCATCCACTAAGCTTTCTATTCTACAGCAGTAGCATACAGCTGAATACTAATTTGCCAAACCCGAAAGGCCGAAACCATAGAGCCACTGAACAAGAATAATCCAGATTATAAAACCCAAGAACAATGTCAAAAAGATAGTACTAACTAATTAGAAGACAAGAAGAAACTGGAAACACAAGAACAGTTGATTTCTAACTTGTTTGTGTGACTATCTCCTTTTGCTTCAAGCAGAAGTACATGGTATCCTACTCCTTTGTAAGTTAATACATACCCCGGATTCATCCTCCTTCAAAACTGCTTCCTCTTGTTCCTAAACAGCCTTTCCCGCCTCTTGTAGATATATATAAAGGCGACCACACACGTTGCATACACAAAAACCGTACCCCATGGAAAAGGCGGATCCTTGAAACAGACAAGAGACGCCTCCAATTCTTGCGATGCATGGTACACGAGAGAATGGATCCCATACAGGTCATGATCAGAGGACCTCAGATAGTACAAAGCCAATTCAAAGTCGTAATGAGACAATGCAGAAATAGCTTTTTCCAGCTTGTACTTGAACAAGTTCAGCCTCTGAATGAACTCGGCTTGTTGGTTATGTTTCAGAAGTTTCCTGTCCCCTCCGTGCGCAGAAACAGATTCAAGAACAGCGAGGGCACTTGTTATGCTGTAATTTAAGGAAGTTACAAGAACGTTCCTTCTTGCAGCATCTTTCTGGACAAAGGACAAGGTCGAGATCTCTGAGAAAGGACCAAACGGGGTGTTTCCAATACTCCAAGAGTAGTCCACTATCGTGTCGTTGTGTGTTGGACTCCATGACAGATGGGTTGGAGCAACACCCCACATGCTCTGCAAAATCGAACCTACGAGAGGCCGTTCGAGCTCCCGAGTCTGAGTAAAAACATGTCGACTGTTGCAGCTATAGTCGCTCACATACTGCGTGTTTTTTGTCCGGACAGCAATCACCATATCTTTGAAGGAAACCGTCTGGTGGTATCTGTCGAGGAACAAGACATTGTTGTAGTCTAAATCAAACACATAAACTGGAAGTACCCGACCAAAGTCCTCCTCAGGGAACCCGACAGCCCCTCTTAACTCCTGGGCAGAGTCTGACAATATTTGATGCATTCGCTTCGAGTCCAAGTACTCACTCACAATAAGTGTATAGTTCTCAAACAGGTATCGTGATGTATAGGAATTGATCGACTTTGAAATGGCGAAAGAGCAGATTGCACAGTCCTTGAAGTTCACAGAGTATGTCTTGAACCTCAGAGATTGATCACTTAACAGCAATGCACCATCATTAACCTCATCCATGAAAGTCCTCTCAATTTTCTTCCAATCCATACCAGCCAAATCCTCTTTCTCACCAGTGTAAACATGAATCAACTGAACAATCAATGAGTTCTCGAAAGGGACAGGGATTCTCAAAGGGGGCACAATCTGTACCTGGTAGGCGCTCCAGACAAGAGACGCAAGGTCTGCGAGGAGAGCTTTTTGGGACTTGGGTCGGCCGTGCAAGGCTGCAAATGGGTGGAATTCGCCTTGGGGAAGAACTCCGTCGCCGGAGATTGAAGGACCATAATCAACAGGGCCCGCAGCTAGATCGATCCACAAGTATCGTTCCTTGCCAGTCCAGACGCTGCCCAAGCACTTCGTGAAGCCTGGTGATGGATCCCCAGGCGCGTAGCTGTACGCGTACGGCTTGGCTTGAGACCCCAGATCGAGGAAGTATATGAAGACGCCTTCAACGGGTTTTTGCTTCTCGAAATCATGCTTGATGATGTTGTCGATGACAGTGTGGGGCACGGAGAGGAGTGATGACCGGAGTGAAGTTGGGGTTTTGGCGATCTCGGAATCGAGGGCGTCGGACAGGGTGGAGGCGAGCGACGGCGCGTGGGAGACGTCGAGATGGAGGGAGTGCTTCAAGGAGAGACGGTGGGACTGGTCGGGGAATGGGGAGATGACGTGGAAGTGATTGGAGCGTTCGGAGGCGGAGATGAATGAGTTGAGGAGTGCGGCGGAGGCCGACGGGAAACTGGGGCCGACTAGGCGGACGTGGACGGAGACGGAGAGGCTGAGGGAGAGAAGCGAAGGAACCAACGAGGGCAGGTGGGAGAAAGATAGTGAGGATTTGACGGAGGAGGGGAGGGAGAGGTAGGAGTCGTTAGTGGCTTGTGGATCCAGGCGGTACTGATGCGTCAAGAAGGTGTCGAGGCCCAGAATTGGGGCCGAAAGGGCCGAGATCGGCAGGATAGCGGCGATGAAGGCCGCGATTGAGAGGAGATGGAGGCTTCCGATGGTCATTTTGCTGAATTAGGGCGCCGCGGAAATGGTATTAGGCAGCGCCAGCCAAGTGGTGACGGACACAGCAGCACCGCCGCCGCCACTGGTCTTGGGGTTTTGCTGAGAGAGCTAAATGGTTGACGGAGAAAAGAAGTTAAGGTTCCGAGGGGCTGAGCCAACTCTGATCAGGTGGTGGAAGCCGGGCATTTGATTCAGAAATCCGCTGTGAAGGGACCCGACTATAATGCTACTTAAGTTTCATACATTATAAATTTTGAAACACAACTGAAACAACTGTGAAACGGAACTGAATTAATAATAATTTTTAAAAAAGGTTAAATTGATGCCAATGTTGGTTTTTGCTGCAATATGTTTTATTTTGTAGGCTCTTAATGTTCGTCTAACATTATTTTAATTTAAAGTATTGGTGCTTTCATGTATTATTTTTCTTTAGAAATTTTTTTATTTATTGTTTAATCCTTCAAAAGAGCATTCTAATTTGTCTTTTATTAGTAATTGTTTTATTTTCATTTTTGCCCGAAATGTTTTTATTTTGTGTGTTATTTTAAACTCTTATTTTTATTTTCTAAGAAATAAACTTTAACTTTTAAATTCAAAAATAAAATCTTAAAATCCACTTTTGTAATGATTGTGATTATTCAGTTTGATTTTTTTATCTAATTTTTCTAGAAAATCATTGTTTCTTATATATATATATTACATATCTTTTTAAGGTTAATTCAAATTACTCTTTTATTTTTACTTTTATTTTTATATTTTTGCACTACTTTTTATATTGATTTTCAGAATTTTTCAAAGAATGAAGTGTTTTATATATAAACTTTTGGGTAAAATTGCAAATAAAATATTTACAAAAATAAGTTTAAACCATGGATACTTTTAAAGGATTCTGGGACTTGCTAGAATCATTTAATAAGCATCCATACTTTTAGTAAATAACAAGATTTAAATATTAAAACGGGTCGGTACAAAATCAAACCGGTTATCCGAATTCTCCAATTACATCAAGTCTTATCAGAATTGGACCAGACACCAAATCAGTCAGGTGTCTAGCTTCCCGCTCGACCGGTCTGATGGATCCGTTCAGACAAGCCACAAAACAGTAGTGACTGACATATGTATATTGTATATCATCATTTTTTTTTGCAGCAAAATCAAACAATTCATCTTTACGTTAGAGATAGAGAACTCATATTCCATATGCATCAGAGTGCAAACTTTCCCGTCTTCCCCTCCTCCACAGTTAATATCATTCTCTTCCCCATTTCTCATGAAACTTTGAGAAATCGTATCTTAGTGATGAAATACGAGGCGGAGCTTAAGTTTTTCGAAGCAATATTAATAAATAATGAAAATTTGGAAGTGGGGTGTTTTAGGGTAATTTGAAGAGCTGAGCACGAAAAGCGAGGGGATTTTGAAGAGAATGATGAGGATTTCTGCAAGATTGTTGGTGAGGATCGTCGACGAAGATCTTATCAGAAGCTCCCTGGACTTGATACCATTAAGCTTATTAATCCTGTTCTTCTCCATAAATGGCGATCACCTCGGTGGCGTACGAGCACCACGTTGAGAAGATCAAGGACAACATCCACAGTGAAGGCCACGAGGGGGAGAAGAAAAAGAAGAATAAGGACAGAAAAAGAAGCAGCGACAGCGATTAATTCATCGATTGATCTACAGATCCCGACCGTCCGATCCCCCGAGGTATTGTAAAAAAGTGGAGCCACTGATTTGCTGTTGAATTGATCTGCATATATCAGATTTTGTTAGAGATGGATCGATTTCAATATAATTGCTGGTTGGGGCACACTGATTGTGAGTCTAACTAATAACAGAGTTTAATTACGTTTCTTGGCTGAATTCTACAGGTTGGAGGCTGCTTGGGGGTGTATGGATTTGTATTATCTACTTTTTATTTGATGGAGGATTTGTGTGGGGTGGGTATGATGAATGATCGATCTATAATAGTGTGTTCATATTATGTGTTAGGTAAGGCAGCAAGTGAGAATGAGTTGCAAGATTTTTTGATAGAACGGTTCGAACGAGATCGAACTGGAAACCAGATACCTACCCGGTCCGTTTCTAATAACATTGCATGAACCGGTGGAACAATAACCGTCTGAAATCCGAAAATATCCATTACCGACAATTCAAATCGGTTTATTGATAAAAAAAAAAGTCAATAATTGCTAATAGACCCCTCCGATAATTTTGGTCTTGTTTCTGCCTCTTTCTTCTCATGTGGGCCCCACATTAGAAAGCACCGATGCTTTCACATTATGGTAGACATTTCGAAGGATCCTAGCAAGTCCCCTCTTGATGTCATATGTTTACATTTTGTAAACTTTTGGTGCATCCGTTGGTCAATGGTTAAGTTTGTGTTAAATAGTTTTATTTTGTTCAGTTTAGTCCCTAATCTTTTTTCGAGCACCGCCCATAGTATTCCGGCCACCTCTCAAGGCCGCCGGCCACCTTCTAAGTCTACTGGTGGACACCAATCAGGGCCGGATGGCTCCGATTAGAGTCGTCCGACCCAGTTGTGCCACAAAGGGCCTAGATTGGATCTTTATGGTTCTAAATCTAGGCCATCGTTGGCCCAATCGGGACCGGACGACTCTAATTGGGGACTTCCGGCCCCGATTTGTTGTCACCGGTGGACTTGGATGGTGGCCGGCGGCCTTGTGCGGGTTCCGGCGGCCTTGAGCAGTGGCCAGGAAAAGATTTAGGTTTAAATTGAACAAAATAAAACCATTTAACGGTCAAACTTAACCGTTTACTAACGGATGCACCAAAAGTCTACAAAATGCAAACATATAACACCAAAATTCTAAAAAATAAAACATATGACACCAAAATCCAACATTGGCCAAACATATGGCACCAAAAGACCCTTTAATTTGAATCTTCATGTATATGGTTGCCAAAAAAAAAATGTATTCATGTATATACCTTTAACTTTTCTTTTATATGCATTTAGTATTGTAATTTTTAATAAATAGTTATAATACCTCATTCTTATTTTTAAAAATTAATAGAAATTAACTTTTTATTTTAATATATATTCATTATTTATTTTCGTATTTCTAAAGATATGCATTTTTCCAATATTAATATATTTATTGTTATGAATATATTATGTGGATGTTCAATATTATGTATATATATCATCTTCCTTATTTAGACCTTCCATATATTGATTTTACTTCCTCTCCAAGTATATGTAATCCCTATATAAGGGCCCCCTATGTGTGATAATAAGATCATCCTCAAATTCTCTATTCTATTACTCTATACTTTTTTAACACGTTATCAGCACGATATCTCTTGATTATATATTTTTTTGCTACACCGATTTCAAGATTCCATGACGGTAGTGCAGTGCTGGGCGGAAACCATACTCATCTTAGGGTTGCATCCGTGGAGCAATATGAATATAACATCAACGAAAAAAAAATCGAATTATGTGGAGGAAGCTGACTTAATTAATCGATTGGTTTCCCTAAGAGAGGATGAACATCACACCGATCTAGATGCCCGGGACTGCTCCACACAGATCTACTTCACCATCACTAATCATGGCTAGAATGGAAGACGAATATGATTACCTCTTCACGTAAAACAAATGAGTATACGTATTGTGATATTATTAAATTGATATATGTGTTAAACTGAATAACTTGTTTCGGTTCTTAAAAAAAAAAATTGTCTCGAATGATTAAATGAACATACAACATAGCTATTATAATCGGTTTGTGAATTATTAGTTGCAATTTATATAAAATAAATTGTTATATGCATCAATATATTATGCTCTCAGAAGTGAGTAATAGCACATGTATTATCATGAAAAAATAAATGGTGTGGCCTAGCACATAGGTGCTTGATGCTTTGATATCTCTATCAGTAATTGATGAAAATATATATATATATATACACATCACCCACTAGATGTGCTTCTCTCCCTGAAGTGGGTGTTGTAACGAATGATTATATTGATGATGATATACTCCACTCCCTGAAGTGAGTGTTGAAGTTTGTGATTAAATTATGATATCATCTCTACTCCCAGAAGTGAGCATTACATTGTTTGATTAATGATTTCAATTAGAATATATTCCACTCCCTGAAGCGAGTGATACAATTTATGGTTATAATGACACTGGAAGAATACAAATACAAATATGATATAATTATTCTATTCATGGACATGTTTATTTTTAAAGAGATGAATTATTTAGCATCATCGTGATATCAATAAAGAACGTTGATGCATTTTACAAATAATGAGAATGAAAAGTCCAATTGATTTGAAAGAATGATAATTTTGAGAAGCGCGATGACGCTAACAAAAAGTTAACTATATGATGAAGCGAGAAATTTATTCATATGAAGTGCGATGACCCTATGCAAAGATTAGCCTCAAACGAAAAGAAAAAAAAAGTCACTGTATATTTTATAAATATGGGATATTACGATTAAGAAAAATGCATTCTTTATGAATGACGGATCCTGAAGATCCGGTATTACGATCCTGGAGATCAATAATTATGAATTTATATTTCCCTTAATTTTTATATTTATATTTACGATTCTTACACTATATTTAAATATACAGATATATTTTATGTTTATTGCATTGCATTTACAGTTACATTTTTATTTCTTACACCGCATTATATTTATTATATACATATAACCTTATGCTCGTCGCATTTTATTATAAAATAATTTATAAGATCAAGAGTTATTCAAAAACTCAAGAATTAGTACATTTAGGATCCAGAATATCCTATAATGTATGGAAAATGATTTAATGAAGTAAAGATCTTCAAGTATGAAAAGTGAATCATGTAAAGCATGAGTTACACATAAAGAATCCTGAAGATTCTAAGAGATCATGAGTTATGAATAAATGATCATGAAGATCCTAGAAGATCTAGAAATGAATAAAGGATCCTGAAGATCTTAAATATATGAGACTATGAATTAACGAGATTGAAGATTCCTAAAGATTTTGAATTATGAACAGATATCCTAAAAATCCTAAACTATTTCGAATAAATGATCTTGATGAAAATGGCTCTGAATATCCTAAGAGATTTTGAGATATGAAAAAAAAAATCCTTAAAGATATTGAGCTACAAATAAGGATAATAAATATCCTAAAAAAATAAAAAAAAATTGAGCTATAAATGATTCTGAAGATCATAAATCGAGCATTTGTACGAAGTTATTTATTTACGCTTTACTCATTTTTTTATTAATGCTATTTATATGCTTTCATATACTTCATATTTAGTTTTTATTATTATAAAGAGTGTGAATACTCCGCAATCATTATTGAGATGAAGATGAATAAAATAAAAACATGCGGAATGTGTTACGAAAGATACAAGAAGAAAAATCTCTTGCGGATTATGAAAGAAATACATATCAGGTAAACCGGAAGTTTACCGCCAATATTGACATGATTGATTAAATATCCTGGTAAACCATAAGTTTACTGATGCATAGAGGTAAACCAGAAGTTTTACCCATATAATACAATATTTGGCATGACCGGTTACAAACCATTCTGGTTCAGTTACAATGTGCGAGACATTATTTGGAAGAACCTGAATATTCTCCATAAATCATTACGATAATTGCTCTAATGAAAATTGATTGTGTGATCATCATCAATAAAATCAGGATTGAATCCCCTTATTTATGGAAATTATAAAAGGTGAATATGGGCTCGTTCACCTGTCATGTGGACCGATATATTATTTTGAAAGATGCATCTACAATATGGTCACATGTGCGTTGATTATGAATTTGCAAAAACAAATTTCAGATTATGCAATAAAGAATGATGATGATATTAAAAGTTGATATTTCATATAAGAATCAAACAATTGCATGTCTAGATTCGCAGTATAGCATAAAAGTTACAAAGAGCCTCCAATTAAATAGCTAAACTGCTACCAATGAGAGAAAATTGAGCACAACTGCATGTTATTATGAAAGCAGCAATATAATTGCGCATCCAGCTAATGTTATATTACAGTTCTCCCCATTACAACAAACGTTTGGTGAAGAGACTTTTCCCATATATGAATTATATGATGTGCGATATATATTTAAATTGCTCCACCGTATCGCACAAAAAATGGGCCTGGAAGGTTGGAAAAAATATGTTGTCTATAAATCAATTATTTGAGAACCATGACTGATATATATATTTAAACCAAGAGTGTCGATTGTCATTGTTGAATTTATTTCCCAACATTAGGGGAGAAAAGAAGCAACTAGCAGAAAAGAGATTAACTGAAAAAATATTTTTTTTATTATCTTATTTAGATCATCGCACAATGATAATATGAACCTGAAGTTCAAAGAGACAAAAAATATTAGATACTGTCAATTAAGTGACTTTATGTGACCCAGAAAGTCATAAGTTAAGTACCAGCTGCAAATGCTCCAATTTAAAATGTCCTGGCATGACAAATTATAATGAAAATAATTCACAGCTGAAACGTGTGATACCGGTTCCGAATAAGTTTTTAAAATAAGAATGGTGCATAGAAAGAAAATAGATAAATATGGTCTTATTATGGAGGTGGTTTTCCAAAAGAGGTAACGACATAACTAAATACGAAACCACAAAAGTGGTTCAGGTACCTGAAAGTAATTACAATAAAGAGATATCAATAGGTTATGTCATTACTGAGAATTTATGGAACCAGGCATATCAAGTTGTCGACAACTGTTTTGAATATTATGCACGAGTGAATTCATAAAACAAAACGAGGATCTTGAGCTAAATATGTCAAATAATCATTATGATTAGCCAAAGCTTGAAAAGACGCAAGTATGAGCATGAAAAATGCAAGAAGGTGAAAGCCAGTGGATATAAATAATTTTATGCGTACATAAATTGCCTCGTAAGATAGGCACAACCTGTTGTACAAATAATTTTCCGCAAAAAATTACAATTATTATATGAATCATTTGGTGGAGCAATAGCCTTCAAATACATTATTATGTTGGCAGTACATACAAGGTTTTAATATGCGTCTCATGATATGAATAATTTTATAGCCTATTTGGGTGGCTAATTTGATAGTGAAATCAACGTAAAATAAACGAGTTGCTTATGGTATATTATCCCAACTATATCAACATTTGAGCTAAGTTGTAGAGAATGCTAATATAAGTATACGAATAAAGCAAATTGATATTTGATAAGCTGAGTTGATCACGCTATAGCTGAAAAGAGGCATCGCGTGAGGATGAGAATTAGAAGATATTGAAACTCCTGAAGATTTTTAAATACAATCAATTTATTGATGATGTTAAAATTCAGACGAAAGAATTGAAATGACAAAAGTTTGGCTCGACCTGAAGATCGAGTACTTAAGAGATTGGTAAGATTCTTGTCTTATAATAAAAATGTCTTGAAGCTATAAACACATCTATTGAGTGTACTATGGTTATAAGATTGCTAGATGTGGATAAATATAGTTTACGTCCTAGTGAGATTTATGAAAAACACAATGATCCAGAAGAACCTTATATAATGCTACATGGGCTCTATTATATCTTGCGAATTAAATTGGACATGATATGTTTATAAGCAAGATTTAATTATTCTCAACACAGGAAAATTGGAATGAAATTAAGAAAATATTTATATATATCCGATGGACGAGTTACATGAATTTATTATCGGATTGAATCAAGTCCTAAATCAGTTGGCTATGCAAGATGCAAGTTATATCATAAAATGTACCATTATTTTGTATATATAAAGATAATGCAGGTTATAGCTACAATTGAAGAATAATGTTACATCAAAGGAGACACGACGAAACATATTTTCCCAAGTTATTTTTCATCCACGATCTTGAGAAGAAGGCAACATAACATCAAATAAGTCTATGCAGATTTATTCCCGGAGGTTTACCGACTGCGGAATTTGAAGATTGATGAACAATGCGGGATTGCGTCGACTTAATGAAATTACGCGATGTCAACATCAGGGGGAGAATCTACACCGCTGCACTCTTTTTCCCTTAACCAAGGTTTTATCCCATTGAGTTTTCCTAGTAAGGATTTTAATGAGGCAGCTTACAAAAGAGATCCTTAATTGTGTACTCTTTTTCACTCACTAGATTTTTATCCCAACGAGTTTTTTCTAGTAAGGTTTTAACGAGGCACAATTTTCTTTATGAACATCCAATGGGGAGTGTTATGAATATATTATGTGGATGTTTAATATTATGTGTATATATATCATCCTCCTTATTTAGACCTTCCATATATTAATTTTACTTCATCTCCAAGTCTATGTAATCCCTATATAAGGGCCTCATATGTGTGATAATAAGATCACCATCAAATTCTCTATTCTATTACTCTTTACTTTCGTAACATTTATATATTTATTCTCGATTTTTTAAATTTAAAATCACTTTTTTTTTAAAATAAACATGAACTTAAATTTAACTACATGTATTAACCCATTTTAGGGTGTCCAATAATATTATTGCGGTTTACTTATATCAAAATCAAAAGACGGAATTTAATCAAATTTAAATCAAATTAGTGCTTAAATATGGGACTAAACTATAATACTCAATATCATAATTTATTAAAAAAATATTATTTACTATCATTTGTCGGATTTTACCAATGTCATAAATTATGAAGTCAAACACGTCATAATCTTTTAGTTTTTTAGAAATACGAAAATAAATCATGATTATATTAAAAAGAAGATACAATTATTTTTTTTCAAATAAAGAATGAGGTATTATAACCATTTGTCTAAAGTTACATTATAAATGCCTATAAAAGAAAATTTGATGGTATATGCATGAAAATTAAACGTTTAGGGTGTATGAGATAATGAATTCAGTTCAATTTCAAATTTGTTTCAAAATTTATAAAGTGTACTAAGAGCATCCACAATGATATTACATAGTATTACTTAATCGTGTGATCTACATCTCTATTATGTATAGTGTAGAAAAACACATTGTAATAATTTTACATAAAATTCCTTAAAAATGGAACCCGCATTTTTTACATAACATATTCCTAAAATACAAGGAATACACTATGTCGCCATATCATTACCTGACAAATTATTAAATCTAAATTAATCCATTTGATAATTAATAAAAATATTATTTATATGTGTCTTAACTTTAATTATTGTTAGCATATGGTGACTGGGCGCCGTAATTGGTAGCCCATTAATTTGTATAAGTAACCTAAGAAATTGGGTTGATATAACATTAGGGAAATTAGGCTTGACCCAAATTTCAATTGACATGAGAGGCTCAAAATTGGGCCTCCCTAACATAAGTGGCCGGCCGAAATATGTGAGGTGCAAAGTGGACTTTTGTCCACTTTGCTCCTCCTATAAATAAGGGGTGTTATGGTTTTATTTGTGATAATTCACAATTCTTCCTAAGTGGCGATTTGAGAGAAAAACCTTCCCCCCTAAGAGCATACTTTCGCCGAACCTAGTCCACCACCAAAGGTGTGCCAATTTGCTTAGAGCAACTGACTCCGGAGATCCGTCCCTGCCAAAAATCGACTAAAGGCTTTGCTGTAGAGCTAATACCACATAGCGCTTCTATAACAAGAACTTCTACGGGTTCCATCCGGTTGATCGTGAACTCCCTCAGCAAAATCCTTGGTACTACGGATAAGGTTTGAGGTATGTGCACATTCCGCTGCGTAATTTTGATTACAAGCATGTACCTTATTTACGTTTCCGTAGTAATCAACCTCGTAATCCAACAGTGGTATCAGAGCCTGCATTAGAAGTTCTTGATTTTGATAAATTGGTGTTCTTGATTTATAAGAGTGATGACCGAAATTTTTAATTGAAAAATTTAAAATTTCCGATTTTTATAATTGTAAGGGCCGGAATTTTCATGATGCTCTTAATAAAATTTGATGTTCACGATCTTCAAGAAAACGGTGACTTTATCAAAATCAAACATTTGATTGTAGATCTTATTAAAATTTGATCTTGAAATTTGACATCTTATTCCAATTATGTGTTTCGGCCGAGGTAAATTAACAAGGTAAATTTTTTAAATTTATTAGGCCCTAAGTAATGTGTATTTCGACTGAATTAAGAAAATATATTGTCATTATATTTGTTTCCCTATTAAAGATATTGACAATAAATAATATATATATATATATATATATATATATATATATATATATATATAGGTGTTCTGAAATTTACATATATATATTGTTGATTGATTTTGTCTTATAGATAGAATCTTGGCAATAAATATACATATTTTATTGAGTGTGCCGAAATATATATATATATTGGAAATAGTTTATATAGTTAATAATTATTGGAGGCTAAGTTAAGTTTTTAGTGGACTTTAAAACTCTATTTAGCCCACAAGATTATTACGGCCCAACACTATGTGATTATTGGGCCGGTCCAATTTGCTAAACCGGATAGGATAAAACCAAACAGGATTTTCTTAATTGGTTCGACCTAGCCGGGTTGGGTCGAAGCGGGGTAACTAAGTGAACCTAACCGATCCGGTTTTGGTGCTGAACCGAACCAAACTCCTATTTTATTGAACCAGTTCGGACCGAACCAAACCAGGTTTGTAAAACCGGACCGAACCAGATTAATTCAAAATTGACTGAACCAAACTGGATTTTCAAAATCAAATTCAAGTAAATTAATAAAATGGGATGGTCAAGTTTTAAAATCCAAATGTTTTTGAACTTTAATTAGTCTACTAGTGCTCAAAGGTTCTTTCACGTTTTTTTATTAAACCTTAATGCCTTGTTTCGATTATGGAGATGGATCTCGAAAATGCATGATTTCGGGACTGGATTAATGAGATGGCTGAATTGCAATTGTTTTTCTTTTATCGCATATATTTATTAGAACTGTTGTCTTGAATATGTCATGGTAGCTAGATGTTGGGGGCGGAACCCTGGTTAAATATATGGTTTGCGCAATAGGACAGACATGTTGTGATTGCCTAAGATTCATGTATAGAAATACGCATGATTAATTGTAAGCATGAATTGCAAGTCAGCCCCTAATATTTTAAAATGTTTTAAAGGAAAAGCCAGTCGCCAAATATGCATGTTGTTAGATTACGGGGAGTAATCACTACGGATACTGTAAACATGGTACATGCTAGTAATCGATATTAAGCAGCGGAAGATTCGCACAGACCTCACAAGTAGTCCGTAGTCTCAAGATCCTTGCAGAAAGGAGTTCACGACCCTCCGGTCGGCACCCGTAGAGGTTCTTGTGAAGGAAGCCCTATGGGGTATATTCTCCACAGCAAACATATACATATAATGGGCTTCCATTTACGGCGCCCATCACCATATGCTTACAGCTCCCACTCGCCGGAATGGGAGGGGGTCTGTTAATGTATTTTCGTCCAATCTGCATCAACATTTCACTCCTTTGATCTCGCCCTTACTTCCGAATAGTTCATACGAGGTTTGCGGTGCGACCGGAGGACACGACGGGAATCGTGCTACTCATCTGTTAGGAGTGTTTTAGCGTCCGCGGAACGTTGATTCCCTTTTATCCAATCAACCTGTTATAAAAAACATTTATATAGTATCGCGCTGTATCCTAGGTCAACTGATAATTCTCCTTTTGGCTAGTTTCCTCATAGGAACTCTTCTCCAAGGCATCCGTACATGTATTCACAACCTTCAACTAATATCCGGTTGGTGGTCACCTAGTGAATACAAGAGTTGGTGAATTATATGTGAACTTGAACATCCCCATCGATCATATCCTTAGTCAAACCCAACCGGTTTCCAAAGACGTGGTCATTAGGCCTTTTTGTTCAGCACTATGCGCGTACGCTGGGAAGTGGATATTGAGTCTGACCTTAGATAAGAGTTCTGAGTCCGTGAGGATACTCTGGGTGCCTCTTCATAAGGCTCCCGGGGTCAATCACACGCTCGAGGTGAAGAAATTTGTGCCCGCTAGAATCACAAGGATTCTTTTCTAGCACAACCGAGCTGTGACCCCGTGGTCGAACATGGCACGTGCTGTATGAAGTACTCGTCGATAGCATACCAGAACTTTTAAGTTGACATGAATGGGATATGTCAATCATGCTATCGCAGATTCTCATCTGGCCCAGAATGTGGATTAATGACGAACAAAGTTCATCACAGCGATTTGCAAAACGAAGATCATGTCGAGTTACTTCGAGACTAGATAATCGTTCTGCGTAATCAAGTTTATCCCCCTGACTCTTAGCCAATCTTGCTTGGTAGAGGCTTCCCTCCACCGCAAGACGACCGTACCTGTGTGACGAGGTAAGGCCCACATTCGACATAGTTTTGGCAGGGGATTGCGTCCTCCTACGACTTAGTTTATAGACCGTAAATCTGATGTATTCAAAAATTATGATGTCGATAGATCATAAAATCAATTTCAATTCTTTCGTTTCAAAAATGTAACTCTCAGATATCAAAATGTTATCGTAGATACATGTCACTTTTAAACCCTACGCAATCCAAGCAGTTTTACATGCTTTTCGAATATCTCCATGCGTAGTGGTTTAGTTAATGGGTCCAACCATGTTATCAGTGGACAAGTACTCCAAAGTGATTATATTGTCTTCTACCATAGATTTAGCATAAAAATATTTCATATCAATGTGTTTGGTCCTACTATGGTACTTCGGATTCTTTACTACCGCAATGGCTGCCTGACTGTCGGAGAACACCTTCACAGGTTTACTCCCGACATCGCCATCAAGCAGTGCAGTAAGAAGCCTTTTTAGCCAGACCGCTTCCTGTGCATTTTTGGAGAGGGCTGCGAATTCCGATTCCATTGTGGATAGCGCGACACAGATTTGCTTCTTGCTCGTCCATGAAATGACGGCATTAGCAAGGAGAAAGACTCCTCATGTAGTGGGATCATCTGGATCGCCACCATGGTCGGCGTCACTGTAACCGGTCAATTATAACTTCCCGCCCTCATAGCACAGTGCGTAGTCGGTAGTACCTTTCAGATAACAAATAATTCGTTTTACAACCTTTAAATGTTGATAGCCAGATCTGATTGGAAACGTGCTACTAGGCCAAAGGCGTAACAGATATCCGGACGGGTGCATTACATGGCGTACATCAAACTACCGACCAAGCTTAAATACTCTGCACCCTTCATATGTTCTCGCTCTGCCAGGTTCTTGGGGCCGTCATGTTTTGACAGTGCGCACACAAACACCACAGGCGTATCCACGGGTTCGGCATCCTGTAATATGAACATTTTCAACAGTTTGTTGATATAGGCTTCTTGAGACACACATAATTTCCGGGTAGCTTGATCTCTAGCAATTTTAATGCTTGAGATGTACGTGGCTTCTCCCATGTCTTTCATCTCAAATACAGATACCAACCATGACTTTGACTTGTTCATAAAACTCACGACGCTTGCGGAAATGAGTATGTCGTCCACGTATAAGGTTAAGATGACATACTTAGACCCGGAGGTCTTATATTACACGCACGGATCCTCTTGAAGATTCACGAATTCGTTTCCTACGATCTCCTCGTGGAATCTGCGGTAACATTACCGAGACGACTGTTTAAGACCGTAGATGGACCTTTAGAGTTTACAAACTTTACGTTCGTTACCAGGAGTAATGAAACCCTCTGGTTGCTCCATCTAGATCTCTTCCTCCAGGTTTCCGTGGAGGAATGCGGTCTTAACATCCATTTGGTGCAGCTCGAGGTCGGGATTTGCGACCAGGACCATAACTGCCCCTAACCGTGGTTTTACGCACAGTCGATGAGTTTATTTTGGCAAAGTCAACTCCATGAAATTGGGTATGTCCTTTCACAATTAGTCGGGCTTTTTATTGCCTAACTCGTTCCATCAGTGGTGAGCCTCTTTTTAGGACTCACCGTATCCTTGCACCCCTATGGTTAGCAGGTAAATCAACTACAAACTATAATGACTTTCATTTAACCGATCTCTCTCTTTTATTATTTTCCTCTATTTCCCCACTAAAGGCCTTTCCAATGTTCACCAACATTTATTAGAGTGAGGTTATCACCCTACTCAATGAGTTCGATGCCTTTAACTTTCGTCTAGGTTTGTTAATCCCATCTTGAGTCTAAACGTTTCTCCTACTCTGAATAATGCCTCCTATCGTAGCATCACTTCCATTGGGAACAAGAACAGTGCTTAATCATTGACCTACAACTTTCCTTGGACGACCTCTTGGTCTCGGGGTTTTATTTCTGAGATGAATTCCTTGATGACTAGGACTTGGAACCAAGTTGGTCGGATCACTCCCACTGGAAACAATGGGTAACTCCCACTGGAAACAATGGGTAACTCCCACTGGAAACAATGTGTAGTCTAGGCAGTTGTGGCATTCTTGGTTCAGTAATATGACTATCAGGTTCTACTTATTCGTCTCTACGGCAACAGTGATCTCATGTGGTAGGGTTTATTCCTCCCACTGGATTTACTATGAAAAAGTTTCCATTATCATTTACCATGCCATTCACTTGAGTTGCATGTTCAAATCTCTCTCCCACTTGAATTAAATGGGACCTGATTGTCAGTGTTATCCTGCTCCGGTTTGATCAAGACTACATCAGTTTGAAAACTGACCATGCATTGGAAATTCGTCCTCAAGTGATGTAATGTCTCATGTGTTGGCATAAGGTGTACGGGCGCCGTAAATGGTAGCCCGTTAATTATGTATATGTTACCTAAGTCAATTGGCTAAATGTCACATTAGGGTAATTGGGCCTGGCCCAATTCCCTAATGACATGAGACGCCCAAAATTGGGCCTCCCTTATACAATAGGTGGCCGACCGAATATTAGTACCACATAGATTGGAGTGGACTTTTGTCCACTCCATTCATCCTATATATAGATGTGTATTGGGATTTTCACAATACAATTCATAACTCTCCTTAATAGTAAATTGGAGTGAATTTCCCTCACTCCTTAGTACAATATTCGGTCGGACCTTGTTCATCACCAAGGGTGTGCCAAATTGCTTCCGAGCAATCAATCCGAGGATTTGTCCCCGCCGAAGAACTGATCAGAGGATTTGCTGTGGAGCTATACTTCGTGGGACTTCTTTCTAAGAACTTGCACGAGGTTCCGACTGGTGGATCGTGAACTACCTCCACAACATCTTGGGTAAAGGAATCGACTAAAGGTATGTGCGAATTCTTCCGCTGCGTAATTGTGATTACTAGCACGTACTTGCATTTAGTGTTTCCTAGTATTACGTCCCCGTATAACAAACGAAAGGAAGTAGTCAGTAAAATGACTCTCCCACTATGCGCCTTGAACGATAAGTTTGGCCAGACATCCATTTCAATAAAACACTTCAAGAAGCATAGTTTAAAAATTACATAATGTTAGAGTTCAACAAATCACGTTCCCTATGGGATGAATTACTGTTGACTCACATAAACGTAATACTATGTTCCAAGGAAATTGGTCGAGAAACGTTACCATGAATAGCTAAAACAATGATATGGGATACACCTTATTAACATGCGACATTAATTTGCGCATTAAACAAGTATTTAGGTAAAGAGTATTCATTACTCTTGGACGATACATGTTTGAATTAGCTTGATATTACGGTGACGTGGTCGAACATGAAACATTACAAAGCTCGAGGACGAAATTCCAACGCTTATAAAACAAACGAAGTCTTGATCGAGTGGGAGATTTGGCGGCGATTCCCAGGTCCCACTTACTTCGAGTGAGATATTTTACATAGCACAAGTGAATGAAATGGTAAATGATGATGGAGACATTATAATAGTAAACCCAATGGGAGGGTGCCCCCCCCCCCCCCCACACTAAAATTACTAATGCTGCTAATGCGAATCAAGTTGAACCTGAGAATCACGTTGCTGAACCACCGGATGAAAATTCAATAAGGACACAACTACCCATTGTTCCCAGTGGGAGTGGATTAACCAACTCGGTTCCAGGTCCCAGTAATCAAGGAATTAACCTCGGAGGTAGAATCCCGAGACTGAGAGGACGTCCAAGGAAAGTTGTCGATCAAACTCAAGATGGGACAAACGACTAGACGAAGTCAAAGGCAACGAACTTCTCCTAAGAAGTATCCCATTGAAAGAGGTGAAATACTCACCCTAACGTCTGTTGATGAACCGGTAACAGTTAAGCAAGCAATGGAAGGACCTCAAGCGAAGGAATGAAGGAAAGCAATGGAGGAAGAGATCGCCTCAATGAAAGCCAATTCAGTATGGTCTTTAGTTGATCTACCTGCTAAACGCAGAGTTGTAGGGGCTAAGTGGGTTTTGAAGCTCAAACTCACTATTAATGGAGAAGTCGAGCGATACAAAGCCCGACTTGTTGGAAAAGGATATACCCAGCTGCACGGAGTGGACTTCGATGAAACTTACTCACCGACTGTGCGTTACACCACGGTCAGGGCCATCCTTGCCCTCGTTACATGCCTCGATCTCGAGCTGCACCAAATGGATGTTAAGACCGCATTCCTCCACGGAAACCTGGAGGAAGAGATCTACATGGAACAGCCGGAGGGTTTCATTACTCCTGGCAACGAACGAAAAGTTTGTAAACTCCATAGGTCTATCTAAGATCTTAAAAAATCGTCTCGGCAATGGTATCACAGGTTCCACGAGGAAATCGTTGGAAACTGATTCGTGAACCACCTTGAGGATCCCTGCGTATACACTAAGACCTCCGGATCTAAGTATGTCATCGTAACCTTGTACGTGGATGACATACTCATTGATGCGAACGATGTGAGTTTCATGAAACAGTCGAAGTCCTGGTTGGCATCAGTATTCGAGATGAAAGACATGGAGAGGCCATGTACATCTTAAGCATTAAAATCGCCAGAGATCGTGCCGCCTGAAGATTGTGTCTATCTCAAGAATCATACATCAACAAACTGTTGAAAAGATTCATAATGCTAGATGCCAAACCCGTGGAGACGCCGGTTGTGTTCGGGTGTTCGCTGTCAAAGCATGATGGACCTAAAAAACAGCAGGAGCGTGACTAGATGAAGGGCGCAGAGTATTTGAGCATGGTCGGAAGTCTGATGTACGCCATGCTCTACACTCGCCCAGACATCTGTTACGCCGTGGGCCTAGTAGCAAGATTCCAATCAGACCCCAACTATCAACATTTAAAAGCCGTAAAATGAATTATACGTTATCTGAAAGGTACTGCCGACTACGTTTTGTGCTATGAGGGCAGGAAGATATAATTGACCGGTTTCAGTGACGCCGACCATGGTGGCGATCCAGATGATCGTAAGTCCACCACATGAGGGGTATTCCTCCTTGCTAATGCCACCATTTCATGGACGAGCAAGAAGCAATCATGTGTCGCGCTGTCTGCGATGGAATTGGAATTCGTTGCCCTCTCCAAAAACGCACAGGAAGCGGTCTGGCTGAAAGGCTTCTTATTGAATTGCTAGGCAGTGACAAAGAGAGTAAGCATGTGAAGGTATACTCCGACAGTCAGGCAGCCATTGCGGCAGTTAAGAATCCAAGGTACCATAGTAAGACTAAGCACATTGATGTGAAATATAATTATGCTAAATTTGTAGTGGAAGACAATATAATCACTTTAGAATACTTATCCACAGACAATATGGTGGCGGATCCACTAAATGAGCCTTTACGCAAGGATGTATTTGAAAAGCACGCAAAACTGCTGGGATTGCGTAAAGTTTAGAATGTGGCTTGTATTAGTGATAACATTTTGATTATTGAAAGTTATATTTTGATCGAATAAAGAATTTCAAATTGAGTACATGATTTAACGACGTCATGCTGAATAATTAAAATCGGATTTTACGGCTATAAACTAAGTCGTAGGAGGATGTAAAAGTTCTCTGTTCAAAATTATGTCAAATGTGGGCCTTGCCTCGTCACACATGCACAGTTGTCTTGTAGGTGAGGGGGACCTCTACCATAACAAGATCGGCTAAGAACCAGGTGGATAAACCTGGTTATACGAAACGATCACCTAGTCTCGGTAAAACGCGACTTAATCCTCGTTTTGTAAATCGCCATGATTGAATCTGTCCGTCATCTACCACATTCAGGGCCAGATGAAATAATCTGCGGTAGCATCATTGACATATCCCACCCTTAACTTGTTCAGGTATGCTATCGACGCGTGCTTTATACTGCGTGTGCCATGTTCGACTATGGGGTCATGCTCGGTTGTGCTAGCTAGGATCCTTGTGATTCCGATGGCCGCAAACTTCTTCACCTCGAGCGTGCGATAGATCCCGGGTACCTTATGAAGAGGCGTCCAAAGTATCCTCATGGACTCGGAACTCATACCTAAGGTCAGGCTCAATGTTCGCTTCCCGGCGTACGAGCGTAGTGCTGAAGAAAAAGGCCAGGTGACCACGTCTTTGGAAATCGATTGAGTTTGACTAAGGGTATGAGGGATGGAAATGGTCAAGTTCACCTGTAATTCACCGACTCTTGTATTCACTAGGTGGCCACCAACCGTATATTAGTTGAAGGTTGTGAATACTTGTACGGATGCCCTGGAGAAGTATTCCTATGTGGAAAACTGGGCAATTGGAGAATTACTGTTGACCAAGGATACAACGCGATACGATTAATGTTTTATTAACATGTTGATTGACGACAGGGAATCAACGTTCCGCGGGCGCTACAACACTCCTAACAGATGAGTAGTACGATGCCCGTCGTATCCACCGGTCGCACGGAAAACCTCGTATGAACTGCTCGGAAGCAGGGGCAAGATCGGAAGACTGAAATGTTGATGCGATTCGGACAACGATACATTAACAGACACCCTCCCATTCCGGCGAGTGGGAGCTGTTGGCATAAGGTGTATGGGCGCCGTAAATGGTAGCCCGTTAATATATGTATATGTTACCTAAGTCAATTGGGTAAATTTCAAATTAGGGTAATTGGGCCTGACCCAATTCCCTAATGACATGAGAGGCCCAAAATTGGGCCTCTCTTATACAATAGGTGGCCGGCTGAATGTTATACCACGTAGAATGGAGTGGACTTTTGTCCACTCCATTCCTCCTATATATATAGGTGTATTGAGATTTTCACTATACAATTCATAACTCTCCTTAAGAGTAAATTGGAGTGAATTTCCCTCACTCCTTAGTACAATATTCGGCCGGACCTTGTTCATCACCAATGGTGTGCCAAATTGCTTTCGAGCAATCAATCCGAGTATCTGTCCCCGCCAAAGAACTGATCAGAGGATTTGCTGTGAAGCTATACTTCGTGGGACTTCTTTCTAAGAACTTGCACGAGGTTCCAACCGGTAGATCGTGAATTCCCTCCACAACATCTTGGGCAAAGGAATCGACTAAAGGTATGTGTGAATTCTTCCGCTGCGTAATTGTGATTACTAGCACGTACTTGAATTTAGTGTTTCCTAGTACTACATCCCTGTAATCCAACATCATGTTCGACCACGACACTATTTTCAAAAGCTTTAAATAGGTATTTTCTAAGAGTAGGTAACGTACTCTTGTCTTAAATACGTGTTTAGTGCACAATTTAACGTAGCACAATGATATGATTTAACTCATTATCAATCCTTAGCTTTTATGGTGACGTGTTTTACCGATTTTATTGGAACACAGTTTACATACATGTGAGTCATCTTCTTCATCCCATAGGGAACATCCGATAAATTGACTCTAACATTATGTTATTGAATTGTGCTTCTTGAAGTGTGTTTCACTTGATTTGAATGCCTAGACTGACTTATCGTTCAAGGCGCATGTAAGGAAAATCGTTTAACCGACTTCATCCTTCTTCGTTTGCAAACTTATTTCAGGAATTTCATCACATCTCCGAACTGAGCGTCTTGGGTTTTCACCCTACGCGCCAGCTGACACTTTTACAAGGTCGTTGTAGCTTATGAAGCATACTTCTTACCGATTTAAACGTTATCATTAAGTTATTTCCGAAGTAATGCAAACGAACATTCAGCACTTAATCATTTAAAAACTTCATTATTAAACTCGTATTTTGAAACGATGTGTTCCGTCTTTCGAGGTCCACTTGTGCATAGCTCTATAGTTTTAACCTTATGTTAAATTTTTTCATTACTAAATTTAATTCAATTTAATCCTATCGGTTTCGCACATTATTATTATTACTAATTATTTCATTTAATGGAGTACTAATAATAAATTAATATTCATAAGCAATGCATCAAACATCAATAAAGGATCGAATAGTCTGAGAAGGATTGGTAATTAATACTTTGTCCAAGAATTTGTCACATGCCTAAAATGAAATGGTTCCTATGTCTCAAGGAAAATTATTAACATTCAGTATCTTAAACTGAAAAATCAAGAAGAAGTTCGTTCAGCAAATAAAGATAAAGTCTCTCATTTAATCTTTAAGTTTCCGGGGCAATCTCCTCAGGTCTGTGCTTGTTCTCCTTCTCGGTTCTGTAATCCAAATATGGAAAATTGAATTACCTTCGAGTGAGAAGATACCTAGAAGAACTTATGAGGTTATCATTATTCTTCAGCACGTACCTTGGGAGGATTGGTACAGACAATAGCAAGGCGTCCTTTCACGCCACACCTAAAATACGTTCGAGTTTCCTCTTTACGTGTATGTTTTGCTTGCCTTCTCATGCCTCCGAATTGCTTGCGTTTGAACTTCTTTTGAGGTTTTGGAGCCAATGACTTGTTAGCCTTAACCTGAAGGCCCTTTCCCTTTCTCTTACGTTTACCATTTTGCTCAGCTGGATGCGAGGATGCAAGATGCATTTCTGCTCTCGGCTTTTCAGCTTTGAGACGATCCTCTTCCAGCTCGAGATGAACTCGCACTTTCTTGAGGTTATTGAGTTGAGTGGCATGGGTAAGGTGCAGTTTCATGCTGTTCCAAGAGTCAGGTAAGGATCGGATCACGCATTGACCTTTTGTTCCTCGGTCAGGATTTCTCCTGCCTCCTTGAGTTCAGCAAGCATGTTAGACATGTGTCTAATATGCTCCTTCATTGTGTGCTTGGGATTCATCTTATATGAGTCTAAAGCGATGTTTAAAGATCGCTTCTGAGCTGTGGTGTAGACACCAAACCCTGCCTTAAGACCATCCCACAGGTCCATGGCAGACTCAAAGTGATCATAACCATAGAGTATGTCGTCCTCAAGCAGTGACAACAAGGCGGAACGGACTTCCTGATCCTTCGCATCCCATTGATCATGCAATTCCTTCTGATCGGCCGTGAGGTCTCCCTCTGGCCTGGCATGTTTCGAAGTCAAATGCTCCAAACCTCTCATTTCAGTAATTACCATCTTTGCGCGCTTATTCCAGATCTTATAATTAATGTTGTTTAATCTCACTCCCTTGTTCATTTGGGAGATAACATTGCTGATCGCAACCATTGATACTACCACATCGATAATCACGCAAAATCAGGGAGACAATAACATTTTGAGAAAGAATTGCATACATCAAATATCTATTAAGATAGAATCCGACAAATAACGATTTCTCAGTCATCTAAACCAACCGACCACCAGTAAACCAATGGAAGATGGCTGTGAAAGAGTTCACATTACCGTCGTGGTCTATCCAATAGATCAGTCTTTTAAAATGATTTTAATCGCAAATTACCGGAACGGGGATTTAAAACAAGCATACACGATCTTGGCTTTCCTAAGACCCTTTTCATTTGGAAAAATATTCCGATGAATTCACTCATGCATATATAATTCTACAATCCATGTTAATTATCATACACCTGTAACATTCATCACACAAACCACATTCATGCTTACGCGTCATGCGTCTAATGTTCCGAGGAACTCATTCTTGCATATATAATTCCACTTCCAAGTAAATTATCAAATGCGGCTACATCCTCAACATTCTAGTATACGTGTCAAACATGAAACTTCCACATCAATCATACATATTTGGCGACTGGTTTTCGATTTTAAAATATTTTTAAACATTAGGGGTTGATTTGCAATTCATGCTTATATTCAATTACGCAACATTCTAGACATGAATCCTAGGCATTTCCAACCATCACAACATGCCTATCCTAGCGCGCATTCCATATATTTAACAGGGCTCCGCCCCCAGCATGCAATATCCAGCTAACTTGACTCAATCAAGACAGCAATTCTAATCATGCATAAATATATTGAATAATAAAAATTGCAATTCAGCCCACTAATTAATCCAGTCGCAAAAACATGTATCTTCGAGATCCATCCCCATAATCAAAACAAGGCATAAAGGTTATCAACCCTTTGGATTTTAAAACTTGACCTCCCTATTTAAATTGACTTGAATTTGGTTTTGAAAAATTCAGTTCGGTTCTGTCAATTTCGGTCCGGTATGGTTCGGTTCGGTCCAGAAATTCCGGTTCGAGTCCGGTCCGATGTGAAATCCGGTTCAGTTTGATCCAGTTTTAATTTCAAAAATTTGGTTCGGTCCGAACCGGTCCAATAAAATAGGGTTCGGTTCGGTTCAACACACAAAACCGGTTCGGTTAGATCCACTTAGTTACCCCGATCCGACCCGACCCGATTAGGTCGAACCGATTGAGAAAACCCGGTTCGGTTCAACTCGTCCCGGTTTGACATATTGGACCGGCCCAATAATTAGAAAAAAAAACTTGGGCCGAAATGTTTACTTGTGGCCTAAGTAGGGTTTTGAAGTCCATTAAAAATATTTAACTTAGCCACCAAGTAACATTAACTATATAAAATAATTTCCAATATTAAATATATATATATATATATATATATCTATATATAACTAATTTAGGTGACATCTCTGTGAGAGTTCCTAAAATTTTTCCATGTCATCTATACTAATTTTTATTGGTCAGTGTGTTTAACGCGCCTATATTCCTTCTGCATGGCTTCCTTCTCCAGCTACGATTTCGTTCGTTTCAATCAATGATTTCATCTGTTACTCCTCAATTGTTTCGTCTTTTATTCTTCTTTAAGGTTCCACAGTCGTTTATCTTCTCTTCGAGCTGCGCCGTTCTCTGTTCTGACTTCCTCCCAACATCGACCTGTGGATTGGTTTGTCTTCCTCACCGTTACAGAGTGCGTTTCATAGTCTTAAAATCTATGAGTTACTGCTTTTATGATGAATCAATTTGACCGTTTGGGTGTTCCATTTGCTAATTAAAATGGCAATTGCATTTGGGCTCTTCAGTTTCTAAGCGGAATGGGACGCGGAAATTCCAACTCCAAAGCCACGACAACTCCAATTCGAGAGGCACTGCTAATCACGTTCCATCTTGGAGTCCGACTAAGAAGAACATTGGGAGTTTCTAAGATGCATTATCCTCTAACGATTCCTATGAACTTTTTTCAATTATAATATTGTTTGAATGTTGTTATTTTATATTGGTTCAACTCACAAGGACTTCTGAGATTACATCTCTCTGTCCATTGCTGGATTGCTGGAATGATTGAAAAGGAACTTCTATATAAACTACGGAATTGTTGGACTTACATCTTTCTATTAGGGTTCAAGCTATTTCGTGTTGGTTGAATTTCTCTCCTATATGTAAATTGTTGAATTGTTGTTGATGCATTCAACCCAAATAAAATTTAGGGAAGAGCTTCACTTTCTACAACTCATAGTATATATTCTATGTCTGCCATAAGTGAATTTTATCGATTCCAATTCCATCCATTTTAGTTACATGATTAATTGCATTATTATTATTGTATGAATAATGAGGCTCTTATTGCAGTTTTATCTTGGGGTTGTACATTTGATGTCTTTATACTGAAAATTTCTAATCGTACTTTTGAAGTCTAATTTGATATTTGTTTTACTTCATTAATATATTTTGATTCAATTTTATGTGTAACATCGAGAGGTTTGTGATGTTTGCAGTTGGAGAAAAATGATTTACAAGTGCTCTTATAGTTTTACGTTGATTTGTGGCTTTAATGATTTTTTGTGGTTGTGATGTATACGAATTTCTGTATTTTTGTAGGAATTACGGATTCAAAGAAAGCATTGCCTTCTTTGGATGAGATTTCAACTTCTAGTGGTGTTGATAAAGTTACAAATAGACTTTCATATGCAAATATCTCATAGTATTCCTCAGGAGCACTTTTAGCTATTGAAGTTTCTAATAAAATGACATATCCCAAGTAGCAATTTTTTTACAGACCTACATGAGAGAATGTGAAGGTGGTTACTAAGACTAATCCACTGGCTATACATGTTGAAAACCACATTTTAAAAGGTATGTGCTGCTTTCTTTAAAATGATTTATATAAGTATAGATTTTGTCCCTTACTGTTTTATGGTCATTTAGATGCTTTGCTGCTGTAATATCAGAAAAATCTCAACCAACAAATGAAGTGTGATTTGAAAAGAAAGAGTTTAGCTCCAGCTACTAATGAGTTGAATAGACTCTTTGGAGCTAATAGGTTTTTTTTGGCCGAATGACGGTTGGTCGGTTGTGGGGTAATTCAATTTGGGAGGTTGGACCAATCTTTATTTATAGTGGATCAAGAATTTTATATCTCCTAATTTCTTCTGCCATGCTATTAGTGCTAGAATAATCAAACTTCATTTTAACACTTTATTCATTTGAATCATAATGAACAACGACATGAGATAAACCAACCCTGAACCAATATCCTTCGACAAAATTTACAGACTCCTATATGATCCCTTCATCAGTCTTTAGTTTGTGATTGAGGAAGTTCATGCACTTAGTGAGATTTACATCCAGGAAAGAGACTAAATTAGTGTTTCTCCCTAGGCATTGTGACCTTAGACTTACCACTAAACCTCTAATTATTTGTACTTCTAATTTATTACATATATAGAATTCTTCATCCTATGTATTTGTTGCACAAGTTAATTACGTTTTTATTCTTCCAGATTTGACTATCCCCAACTTCTCCTTAATGCTCAAGACGATTAGAAAAGATCGTTCCTCATAAGCAAGTGAATGTCTACACACTGCAATCCTCTCTCATACCATAGTAAATGATATGCAACAAACAACTATTACAGAACACATCAAACTTGCGCATCGCGCGGGGCAAATACCTAATTATATATTAATAGAAAACCGCAGATGAATTTTACTCATGATATTGCCATTACATTGCATGTACAGTACATACACATAATATAGAATTCATAAATTAACCATGTTTTACCTTAGCCGATTAAATCTACTAGTATATATATATATATTGTAACATATATATATTTATTGCCAAGATTCTTTCTTTAAGATTAAATCAATCAACAATATATATATATATATATGTGTGTGTGTGTGTGTGTGTAAAATTCGGCTAGCATATATAAATATATATTTTATTTATTGTCAATGTCTTAAATAGGGAATCACATATATTGACAATATATTTTCTCAATCTTTTAGGAAACTAAATCTATCAATAATAACTTTAACCCTATTAAATATTTAGATATACCGATATTTATATATATTTTTATATATTAATGTGAATCTATCATAATGTTTCCAATTATAGATATATTGTTACCTATAATAAAAATTAAAATATTATAAACAATATAATAATTAATTTCAGCCGAAATTAGCTTTCTTGGAGCCTAAGAAATTAAAAAAAATTACCTTGTAATTTTAGGGTTTGGCTGAAATAAACACTATATTGGAAACAAGTGATCAAATTTTAAGATCAAATTTTAATAAGATTTACAATCCAATGTTTAATTTTGATAAATATCCCCTTTTTCTTGAAGATCATATAATTTCCTTAGAACATCATGAAAATCTTGGACCATCATTAACCTAAAAGTTCGAAAATTTTAAAACTTTCACATTAAAATTTTCGGTCCAAACTAAACTTTTCAAGAACACCAATTTATCAAAATCATGAACTCCTAACACAGGCTCTGATACCACTGTTAGATTACGGGGAGTAATCACTACGAATACTATAAACATGGTACATGCTAGTAATCGATATTACGCAACGGAAGATTCGCACATACCCCACAAGTAGTCTGTAGTCCCAAGATCCTTGCAGAAGGGAGTTCACGATCATCCGGTCGGCGCCCATAGAGGTTCTTCTGAAGGAAGCCCTACGTAGTATATTCTCCACAGCAAAGCCTCAGATCGATTCTTGACAAGGGACGGATCTCAGGAGTGTTTGCTCGAAGGCAAATTGGCACACCCTTGGTGTATGTGTGGTTCGGCCGAACTAGGGTGTTAAGGGGAAGGGTTTTTCTCTCTAAAACGCTCTAAGGTGGAATTAAGGATTAACCTAATAAAACCCCTAACACCCCATATATATAGGAGGAGTAAAGTGGACAAAAGTCCACTTCACCCCTCACTAATATTCGGCCGGCCTATGTATAGGGAAGCCCATATTTTGGGCCTCTCATGTCAATTGAGATTTGGGTCTGGCCCAATGTCCTAATGTGACATGTACCCAATTAACTTAGGTAACATATACATATAATGTGCTTCTATTTACGGCGCCCATCACCATATGCTTACACAAGTATGATGTGGAAGTATCATGTATGACACGTATGCTTGAATGTTGAGGATGAAGCAGCATGTTATAGTTTACTTAGAAAGTAGAATTATATGAATTCTAGCATGAGTTTCTCGGAACATTAGACTCATGACGCGTGCGCATGATGTGTGGTATTAATGATGAATTTTGCTTGCTATGATGTTTTACTTGTGTAGTAGAATTATATATGCATGCGTAAGTTCATCGAAACATTTTTAAATACAAAAGGGCCTTGGGAAAGCCAGGATCGGGTATGTTTATTTCAAAGTTCCCGTTCCGGTATTTGTGAATAAAACCGTTTTAAAGAGACTGATCTATTTGGATTGAAGACGACGGTAGTGTGAACTCTTTCACGAACCCCCTTCCCTCGGCTTACTGGCGGTCGGTTGATTTAGATGGCTGAGGAATCATTATTTGTCGTATTCTATCTTAACATATATCTGATGTATGCAATTCTTTCTCAAAATGTTATTGTCTCCCTGATTATCCATGATTATAAATGTGTTAGTAACAACTTACAGCATAGATGGCTTCATCATGTGCTAATGAGCTTTTGATTGAGACGAACTACGACTCGTGGAGCAAACGCGTCAGCGCACTGCTGGAAGGACAAGGTCTCATAGACCACATTCAAAAGAAAATGAGCTGCCCAGATGATGGTCTCACTAAGGGACTACCATTCGCCCATTTTCAATGGGAGCAGGATGACAAGAAAACTAAGGAGTTAATGTTGTCTGAGATATCTCAGGACTTTCATGAAGAGTATAAAGATGTTCCGACAACAAAGGACGTCTGGGATGCCATCTTCCTGAAATACGGAAATGGCATAGCAATCATACTGCACCCACTTATACCACTCATGGAAGTGTGTCTAAACAACAACAACAAAAGTGTACTTTAAAAAGTATATGAGCTCCTCCGCATGTGGAAACCATTAGAATATGATAGTGAGATGGGTGAATGAGATAAAATTCAAGCCATCATCGGGATTCTCCCGAGGTCTTGGAGAGCAGCCAAGGCCTTATTGACTGTTAGTGGTTCCGTACTAGATCTTGCATCTGTCCTGAAGTTGATCGAGATGGAAGAAGCTCGACTAGAATCAATGTCGAAAGCCACAATGATGTCAGGACAAGTTGGGCAGAGAAAGAGGGAGAACAGGAACAAGGGAAAGAAACAACAGGCCGTCGACGATAAAACGTTGACTAAGCCTAAACAAGGCTGTCTTAGATTAAAATCCGAGATAGTCTGCGGGAACTCCAGCCCATGCCGCATAGGTGATGGTGAAGGGTCCAGCAAATCGCACCCTAAAAAGGTACGCGATGTTGGTTATGTAATGGAAGCTTTAGTTTCCTCGACTGTTATGTTAACTGACTTAGATCCTTCTTGGATTCTTGATTCAGGCGCAACGGACCACATAGCCAACGACAAAGGACTATTTTCCAAGTTTAGACGATTTTCAAAGGATTCTAAAAGGATATACATTGGCGACAACTCAGAAGTTGGAGTCTTATGAGTAGGGAACTGCAAGTTTTCTATGAACAATGGCAGGACCTTACTTCTTGAAAATGTCATTTTTGCTCCTAAAATCCGTAGAAATGTTGTTTATGTTTCCGCTCTTAGGAATAATAACTTTGTTTTATCATTTGAGAAGACCCTTGTTCGGATAAATAAAGGAAACGTCTTATATGGACATGCCATTTCCTCTAATGGTCTCATTATCATGGATTTGAATGGAAGTATAAATTCGAATAGAATATATGCATTGTCTTCTAGGGAAGCAGAAACTGACGCGGCTGGATGGCATGCGAGGCTTGGACATATAAGCTATGACAGGATTCAGTCGTTAGCTCGACGCGGGATTTTGCCCGGAACTGACAACGTGGTTAAAAACACTTGTCATGACTGTCTAGCTGTAAAGTCAACCTGCAAGACATTTGGCGAAGCTCAGCGAGCCGAGTATCAATTGCATCTGATTCATTCCGACGTATGTGGACCAATGAATGTTGTCGCTAGGGGTGGTAAACGATACTTCGTAACTTTCATTGACGACTTTACCCGTTATGGGTTTACTCATTTGATTACTCGCAAATCCGAAGCTACAGATTGCTTTATAAGTTTTCTAAAGCTCGTAGAGAATCAGCAGGAGCGAAAGGTGAAAACCCTACGCATGATAGAGGTGGAGAATATCTATCTAATGAGTTTACTAAGTTGTGCAAAGAAAGGGGAATTGCTCGTCAAACGACAATCTCAAACACACCACAGCAGAATAATGTGGCTGAACGTCGTAATCGAACACTCCTAGACATGTTCAGAACTATGATGTCGCAGGCACAACTTCCAATCTCCTTTTGGGAAGAGGCGTTGTTGACTGCCACTCATACAGTAAACCTTTTTCCAACAAAGGCGGTAGACACGACACCATATGAGCTATGGACTGGTAGAGATTTAGACCTCACCAGGTTGCGACCATGGGGTTGCGCGGCTTATACACATGCAACTGATAGCCGTTTTGGAAAATTGGGACCAAGAGGACTCAAGAGTATCTTCATAAGATAATCGGAGAACTCTAAAGGTTATGTGTTTGTGTCAGCTCAGGTAAATGGTGGCGGGGTCGAACATGAGTAAAGAGACGTCACATTCCTTGAGGACGGATTTCCAACGCTTGGTGAAATCAAAACAGACGAAGTCTTGATCGAATTGGAGCAGGATAACGATGATAGTCAGGTCCTACTTACTTCGAGTTGGAGATTTGAGGCAGCAACACAAGTGAATGAAATGGTGAATGAAGATGGGGACATTTTCATTGTAAATCCAGTGGGAGGAGTTAATCGTACCACACAGATCACTGTTGCTGCATGTGCGAATCAAGTTGAACCTGATAATCACGTTGCCGAACCGCTGGATGACAATCCATAATACCATAACTACCCATTGTTCCCAGTGGGAGTGGGTTAACCAACTTGGTTCCAAGGCCGAGAGGTCGTCCAAGGAAAGTTGTAGGTCAAGGTTCCAACACTGCCCTAGTTCCCAGTGGGAGTGATGCTCCGATAGAAAGCATTATTCCGAGTGGGAGCAATGTTCAGACTCAAGATGGGATTAACGAGTCTAGACGCAGTCAGATGCATCGAACTTCTCCCAAGAAGTTTCCCATCGAGAGGGGTGAGATATTCACCCTAACTTATGTTGATGAACCAAGTACCGGTTCAACAAGTGTTTAATGGACCTCAAGCGAAGGAATGGAGGAAGAGATCGCCTCAATGAAAGCCAATTCGGTATGGTCTTTAGTTGATTTACCTGCTAACTGCAGGGTCATAGGGGCTAAGTGGGTTCTAAATCTGAAACTCACTCCTAATGGAAATGTCGACCGATACAAAGCTCGACTAGTTGCGAAAGGATACACCAGCTTCACGGAGTGGACTTTGATGAAACATACTCGCCGACTGTACGGTACACCACAGTCAGGGCGATCCTAGCCCTGGTAGCATACCTCGATCTAGAGCTGCACCAAATGGATGGTAAGACTGCATTCCTCCACGGAAATCTAGAGGAAGAGATCTATATGGAGCAACCAGAGGGTTTCATTACTCCTGGTAACGAACGTAAAGTTTGTAAACTCCAAAGGTCTAATTACGGTCTTAAACAATCGTCTCGGCAATGGTACCGCAGGTTCCACGAGGAAATAGTTGGAAACGGATTCGTGAATCTCCATGAGGAACCATGTGTGTATACAAAGACCTCCGGGTCTAAGTACGTCATCTTAACTTTATACGTGGATGACATAATCATTGTTGCGAACGATGTGAGTTTCATGCACAAATCAAAGTCCTGGTTGGCATCTGTATTTGAGATGAAGGACATGGGAGAGGCTATGTACATCTTGGCAATTAAAATTGCTAGAGATAGTGCCGCCCGGAGATTGTGTCTATCTCAGGAATCCTATATCAACAAACTGTTGAGAAGGTTTAAATTACAAGATGCCAAACCCGTGGAGACGCCGGTAGTATTCGGGTGCGCGTTGTCAAAACGTGACGGCCCGAAGAACCAGCAAGACCATGAATAGATGAGGAATGCCGAGTATTTAAGCATGGTCGGAAGTTTCATGTAAGCCATGCTTTGCACTCGTCCAGACATTTGTTACGATGTGGGCCTAGTAGCAAGATTCCAATCAGACCCTGGCTATCAACATTTAAAATCTGTAAAGCGGATCATACGATATCTGAAAGGCACTCCCGACTACGTACTGTGCTATGAGGGCAGAAGGTTAGATTTGACCGGATTCAGTGACGCCGATCATTGTGGCGATCCGGATGATCGTAAGTCCACCACATGATGAGTGTTTCTCCTTGCTGATGCCGCCATTTCATGGACGAGCAAGAAGTAATCCTGTGTCATGCTGTCTACGATGGAATCAGAATTCGTTGCTCTCTCCAAAAATGTACAGGAAGCGGTCTGGCTGAAAAGGCTTCTTACTGCGCTGCTTGGTAGCGATGTCGAGAGTAAACCTGTGAAGGTGTTCTCTGACAGTCAAGCAGCCATTGTGGCTGTAAAGAATCTGAAGTACCATAGTAGGACTAAACACATTGATGTGAAATATAATTATGCTAAATCTATGGTAGAAGATAATATAATCACTTTATAATACTCGCCCACTGATGACATGGTGGCGGACCCATTAACTAAACCATTACACAGAGAGGCATTTGAAAAGCACATTAAACTGCTTGGATTGCGTAGGGTTTAAAAGTGGGCGTGTGTCTGTGATAACATTTTGATAAATTGAAAGTTAAAGTTTTGAGAGAATTGCAATTTGAGTTTATGATTCATCGACGTCATAATGATTAATTACATCGGCTGGGACGATTTATAAACTGATTCATAGGAGGACGCAATCCTCTGCTTAAAATTATGTCGAATGTGGGCCTTGCCTAGTCACACAGGCACGGTCGTCTCGTAGGCGATGGGGGGTCTGCCAAAGCAAGACTGGCCAAGAACCAGTTGGAAAACTTGGTTATGCAAAATGATCATTTGGTTTCGGAGTAACACGACATGATATTCGTTTTGCACTTCACGGTGATGAACTCTGTTAGTCATTTAACCACATTCTGGGCCAGATGAAAGTCTGCGATAGCATCATTGACATATCCCACGCCTGACATTGTTCGGGTATGCTAATGACGCGTGCTTCATACTACGCGTGCCACGTTCGACCACGGGGTCATGCTCGGTTGTGCTAGATAGAATCGTCGCGATTCGGACGGGCGCAAACTTCTTCACCGTGAGCGTGTGATTGATCCCGGGAGCCATATGAAGAGGCGCCCGAAGTATCCTCATGGACTCAGAACTCATATCTAAGGTCAGGCTCAATGTTCGCTTCCAGGCGTACGAGCGTAGTGTTGAAGAAAAAGGCCAAGTGACCACTTCCTTGGAAACCGGTTGGGTTTGACTAAGGGTATGAGCGATGGGGATAGTCAAGTTCACCTGTAATTCACCGACTCCCGTATTCACTAGGTGGCCACCAACCAGATATTAATTGAAGGTTGTGAATGCTTGTACGGATGCCCTGGAGAAGTATTCCTATGTGGAAACTGGGCAATTGGAGAATTAACACTTGACCTAGGATACATCGCGATACAAATTGATGTTTTTAACAGGTTGATTTGAGATAGGGAATCAACGTTCCGCGGGCGCTACAACACTCCTAACAGATGAGTAGCACGATGCCCATCGTATCCGCCGGTCGCATGGCAAACCTCGTATGAACTATTCGTAAGCTGGGGTAGGATCAGAAGAGTGGAATGTGGATGCGATTTGGACGACAATACATTAACAGGCACCCTCCCATTCCGGCGAGTGGGAGCTGTTAGCATATGGTGACTGGGCGCCGTAATTGGTAGCCCATTAATATGTATAGGTAACCTAAGAAATTGGGGTAATGTCACATTAGGGAAATTGGGCTTGACCCAAATCCCAATTGACATGAGAGGCCCAAAATTGGGCCTCCCTAACATAAGTAGCCGGTCGAAATATGTGAGGTCCAAAGTGGACTTTTGTCCACTTTGCTCCTCCTATAAATAAGAGGTGTTAGGGTTTTATTTGGGGTAATTCACAATTCTTCCTAAGTGGTGATTTGAGAGAAAAAATCTTCCCCCTAAGAGCATACTTCGGCCGAACCTAGTCCACCACCAAGGGTATGCCAAATTTCTTAGAGCAAATCACTCCGGAGATCCGTCCCTGCCAAGAATCGATCAAAGGCTTTGCTGTGGAGCTAATACCACGTAGGGCTTCTTTAACAAGAACCTCTACGGGTTCCGTCCGGTGGATCGTGAACTCCCTCAGCAAGATCCTTAGGACTACAGATAAGGTTTAAGGTATGTGTACATCTTCCGCTGCGTAATTCTGATTACAAGCATGTACCTTATTTACGTTTCCGTAGTAATCAACCCCGTAATCCAACAATTATTACATAAAGTGCGTATAAATATCATATGTAACAACTTTAAATAGTACAAATTGTGTAAAAAGCATTATGGATGCTCTTAAGTAGCATTGTAGTCGTATCCGTTGTGAAGAACGACTCTTTTTTTGTTTGAAAAAAAAATGAAACTATCTCCTCGAACTTTATATTTTGTTTGATATTACTCCTTTTAACGAAATCCACAAACTTCTTTTTTTTTTACGTGTATCTGTCGGGCCCAATCATAAGAGCCATACTCATAGTATAATTGCTCCACACATAGAATAAGCTACACCCATATTTTAGAAATTTTTTCTTCTAAAATATCATTATTTCATAAACCAATAACAAAAATGTTATCAGAAAAAACAAATCAGTTTTGTTTGGACCATTTCATCACTAAAGAAAAATCAGATTGATGTTAAATAGTACAGTTCATGTTTGATGTGAAAAACCAAACCAAACCAAACTAAGACCAGTTGAAACCCAGATCGGCTATGCTATGCCCAATTGTAGGGAAAATTTATGAAATTGCCCCCCTGAGAAGTTCGAATTTGAAAAATGCCCATCGGAATGGGGCAATTATAAAAATGCCCCGTCCCGCTGATATTATCAGCGGGACGGTCAGCGGGACATTACCTGTCCCGCTGACTGCCACGCGGGATGATCTGTCATCCCGCGTGGCTCCTGTCCCGCTGGTAATACCAGCGGGACGGGAACCCGACAAAACGGGTTCCCCTAGGCGCAGGCATGCAAACGGGTCTGAATTTAGAGTGCCGTAGAATTTATACGAGCTTGTCAAAGTTTAAAAAAAAAAAAACACAAATTAACGTCTGAAATTTGATTTAGGACTACCGCTTATTTACAACTCCAAATGCAATGAAACTCGAGAATTATTGAATTTATTATACAATTAACAGTATGTAAATTTTTCAAATTTTTTTTGAGAATTTCAAAATTTAGGTTTTCAGCACCGAACGGTGTTCATCCCCCCTAAAACGCAGTGTTCGGGCCAAATGTCGAATTTTTAGAAAAAATAGAAAAAATTAGTACAAATTATTAGTTATTAGGGAAGTCCAATTCTGCAAACGGGTCTGAATTTAGAGTGCCGTAGAATTTATACGAGCTTGTCAAAGTTTTAAAAAAAAACACAAATTAACGTCTGAAATTTGATTTAGGACTACCGCTTATTTACAACTCCAAATGCAATGAAACTCGAGAATTATTGAATTTATTATACAATTAACAGTATGTAAATTTTTCAAATTTTTTTTGAGAATTTCAAAATTTAGGTTTTCAGCACCGAACGGTGTTCATCCCCCCTAAAACGCAGTGTTCGGGCCAAATGTCGAATTTTTAGAAAAAATAGAAAAAATTAGTACAAATTATTAGTTATTAGGGAAGTCCAATTCTGCAAACGGGTCTGAATTTAGAGTGCCGTAGAATTTATACGAGCTTGTCAAAGTTTAAAAAAAAAACACAAATTAACGTCTGAAATTTGATTTAGGACTACCGCTTATTTACAACTCCAAATGCAATGAAACTCGAGAATTATTGAATTTATTATACAATTAACAGTATGTAAATTTTTCAAATTTTTTTGAGAATTTCAAAATTTAGGTTTTCAGCACCGAACGGTGTTCATCCCCCCTAAAACGCAGTGTTCGGGCCAAATGTCGAATTTTTAGAAAAAATAGAAAAAATAGAAAAAATTAGTACAAATTATTAGTTATTAGGGAAGTCCAATTCTGCAAACGGGTCTGAATTTAGAGTGCCGTAGAATTTATACGAGCTTCTAATTCGGTTTATATTCTACATATAGGAAAATGTTTTATATTTTGTTTCGCTATGACGTCGAGGTCATTACTAGCTGGCATATTCATATACACGGCGGTACATATGTTGAGCTACAATGTCATCGCGGTATTACATTTCGCGATGCAAAAATCCATGCAATGCGACTATGCGGTATATCAAGGCCTCTTCTTGGGATCGTTTTACGGGATGGGTGGAATACGATCACCACATTCGAAATGTGGGGAAGTATTATGTCCAGCTACCAGTCCCCGGTGGAGATCATTGTCGTTCCTAGAGCTGGAGTGGATGACGATGTAGAAGAGTATGGTGGGTATGATCTATCCCGTCATATGTTACAACTAGGATTAATGGGCGGAGCTCCCACTGATGGAGAACGCAGCACCTCAATACCTGATCCAGATTGCACGAACACCATAATTGAAAGACTTTACAGGAGCGCCAGACCTGATGGAGACTGCAGCAACGACGTGCAAGAAGGAGAATGCAGCAACGTTGATGGTGTAGAACAAGATGCAGATGTAGGCGAGGTTGTCGAAAATCAAGAAGAAGACGATGTGCGCGGAGAGGAGGACATGCAAGAAGAAGAAATTTACATTGAAGATGAGTCTCCTGCTCTAGTAGAATCTCGTGAACGATGGAAACAAGTTGAATGTCAAGAGGACTGGACTTCCGGTGACTGGCAGTATGGATTGGACTCAACTGATTGGAGTAGGCATGGCGGGCAATCGACCGAAGATGTGGATGATTTTGTTGTTCAAAATACGTATGTCGAAAAAGCTGAATTCCAAAGGACGGTGAAAAGGTGGCACATCAGGCATGGGCGTGAAGCAAAAACGAAGAAATCAGACACTACGCGAATAGTGTACTGTTGCACACACGATACATGTTCTTGGTCACTTCGTTGTTCCAAACAAAAGTTGGGATGTTGGGAGATCACGAGTGTGGGCCCACCACATTCATGTGTAAACCGTACTACAGTCACCCAGAATAGGCTACTTGACAGTAGCTTAATGGAAGATTTGTTTTATCCGTTTGTTAAAAATAACAACTCCATAACGATTGTTGATTTACGCGGAATTGTAAAACAAGAATACAAAGTGTAGCCAACTTACCAGAAAGTTTGGTACGCCAAATGTCATGTCATTGAGAGGATATACGGAATTCACGAAGAGGCTTTCCAGATATTTCCACCTCATATGGTCGCAATAGCGTATTACAATCCCGGTACGGTTTACCGGTTTGAATTCAAAACGGTGAGAAATCAATCTGATGGAGAAACGACATTCGACAAATGGTTTTGGGCTTTCGGGCCTTCAATATCGGCTTTCAAACACTGCAGACCGTTAATTAGCATTGATGGCACACATTTATACGGCAAGTACACAGGCAAACTTCTTGTGACTGTGGCATACGATGCTAATAACCAAATCGTACCGTTGGCCTTCTGTTTGTGTGACAAAGAGCGTGATGAGACGTGGATATGGTTTTTAGAGCAACTACGCGCACATGTGACGTGTGATCGACGTAAGGTATGCATCATATCTGATCGTCACATCAGTATATTAAAGGCGGTCAAACAAGTGTACGTGCAAGAAGACAAAAGTGTCCACCGATACTGTGCTCGTCATTCGTTGAGCAACTTCAATACCAAGTTTAAGGACGCGAAGCTGAAGCGAAAATTCGGCGATATGGTTTGGACTCCCTCGAAGAAGTTGTTTCAAACATTGTATGCCCAATGGTATGAAGCCGATAACGGAAAGTACAGACCGTTCCTGGAAAGTTGTGGTGAATTTAGTACGTGGTCTCTATCTCATGACGAGGGTTGGAGGTACGGGAACATGACAACGAATCAGTCTGAGTGCTTCAACAATGTGTTGAAGAATGCAAGGTCCTTACCTATCACTGCGATCCTTATAATGTCATTCGAACGAATGAATACCTATTGGGTGGACCGGACGAAGAAAGTGAACACGCAAATTTCTCAAGGACATTTCTATCTTGAGAATGTTAGACTTTTTCTAGAAAAAGCTGAGGAGGCGTCCAGGAACTTCACTGCTAAGACATATCACCAAGGCGTAGAGTACCAAGTTTCTGCTGAAGGTTGTGAAGCTAAGGTTGTAAACATAACGACAAAACAATGTACCTGCGGAGAGTGGAAGTTGTATCGCCGACCGTGCAGACACGCCGTGTGCGCTTACCGAGCGGTGAATACAAGTTACTACGACGGTGTTAATGGTCATTTCAGGATAGCAAACTATAAGCTCACGTATTCTTATCCATTTCACCCACTCCCTGACATAGATGAATGGCCGCCCTGGACGGGGCCCACCGTTGTTGTTGATCCAGCCATGATGGTCTCTCGGAAGGGACGTAAAAATAAAAGGTTGACAAACGAGATGGATGAGCGCGAACCCGGCAAGAAGAGAAAGTGCAGTATCTGTAAAACTGAAGGCCACAATAGGAGAAACTGTCCACTACGGGTAGTCGAACCATCGGCGGATGATGATGTATGAAGCTATTGTTGTAATGTTATCATTTGTATTTCTCTATTTTAAATGTAACTTTAAATCTTGGTATTGTAATGAACTTGTTATGGACTCTGAATTTTATATGTTGCTAATTTGTGTTATTTTTGCAATGTGTTTGACTATTAGTTAAATAAATCTTATAATATTTTATACGGTCAGAAAAACTGTTTTTCCTATGTTATATATTTATGCTAATATATTTTTATGACAAATTTTGTATGGTCACATAATATAGATAATAAGTGATAAATCTTAGTTCATTACTTACCTAATCTAACCGTGAACTAACTAGTAACTACATTAATATCTGGTCAGTAGAAAATATAATCTTATCACAAAACGTCTATCGCAAAAAAAAAAAAAAAAAAAGCATTCCCACCTTCAATCATCCAAAAAGAAATGTCAAAATAACATTACAATAACGTTTAGTTCCCCCCACCAGGAGGTGGTTGATACCCAATATACGGGTTGTAATAGCCGTAATAAGAAGGTGGGAACTGCCCAGACGGTGCTTGGAGAGGCCCAGGCGGTGAAGAAATAGACCCACGCAGTGGTGGATAAGGACCGACTGGTGTTGGATAAGGCCCAGCTGGTGGTGGATAAGGCCCAGGAAATGGGTCGGGCCTTGCAGACTGTGACATGGCGAACCTATCTTGTACAAATCCTGGTTGTGAAAACTGAGTAGCCATTGGAGGTTGGGAATCAGGTATATCCATTTCTTGTGCGTCTTCACGTTCCTCCTCGATGCTACAGTCAGACATCTCTCCATCTTCAAGTATATTGAGCATGTCATGTTGCCCAGAAACAGTCAAGCAATGAGTTGTGATGTCCATCATTTTTTTATAACGCTCCTTAGGAGGGCCATTATCATGCATCAATTTTCTTATCTGTTTGTACATGAGACTGTAGCCACGCGCCTGTTCAACAATTCACGTAATAGTGGTTATTCGAATGACTTAATTGTAGACTTATAAAGATATATTTCTTTTGTCTTACCATGTAGCTTATCATGTCACCGTGTTGACCGAGATACCCCTGCGAAGAGCGAACATGCAATGGTCGTTGTTCTTCAACTTCTTCAGCTTCAACTTCAACTTCTGGGTGATCTTTAGCTAAAGAAGTTGTAATACGACGATACCACTTGAAATATTCTTTCGACCTCACACATTCGGGCTCAGGGATAGGATACATATCACGATTATTGCGGTTGTTCCACAACAATATGTACTCCTCATGGGTAACATGCCACGGTGTTGGCGGTGACTTCTGCCATTGGGCACACGAGTGGAGGCGATCCCATAATTGTCGATCAGGGAACACCTCGGGGATATAAAATCCAAAGCCTAACTGCTTATACACTCGTTGTGGCAGTTGATATTCCACAGAGTTAAAGTGGATCAGAGGTAGTTGTAAGTATGCCAATTCCCAACCTTCTCTGGCAATTTGTGGCATTATTGATGCAACTTCCGCGGTCCATGGGTTCCAAGTAACCTGTGTTATAACAATATTAGAGTCAACATATTAACTATAAATATAATATGGCATTCTAATGATCGATTATTTAAGTTTAATACCGCAGAGTTCTTCAATATCTTAAGTTCATCTCGGTAAAACCACCTAGTACGAGTTTAGACAGTTTTCTTTGAACTCTTTTTCTCTCTCCACCAACAACCGACAGCACGACCAGCCTCAACATGACCAAAGCACGTGGGTCTACCAAGCGCGAGATACGTCCAACACCACACCTATATATGAGATAAATGCCATTACATAATATAAGTAATTAATAATATTAATAATGCATTTTCAATACCTGTACTAGCACACCACAACCGCCGATGTTGGTCGCTGACTTTTTACAAGTCCACTTGCACAATCCCCTGTACAAGTGGCTCAATACAGCAGAACCCCAACAGTATAGACTGCACACGTCCAGATCTTCGATAAAATATAAATATTGCAGTGGCATCAACGATCCGTTGGAGTCTGCGAATAAAACTGTCCCTAAGAGACACAATATATACGCACGTGCTCTCTTTTCTGCTTCTTCATCATCGTCTGTGGTGAACTGAGGATGGTTTTTTTCTTTCAAGAAAGTTTTCTTCAACCAGCTGCACTTGAGATCACACGTCCCTTTGATTAATTCGTTAGCAGGCGGTTGTTCACCAAACAAACGCTGGAAAAGAGATAGAGTGTGATTTTTCATAAATCCCGCAACTGAAACTTCGGGATTTAATACAATTCCATCTCTGTAATGGTCAGATATCGGCGGACCATCTATCCTTAACCCCAAGATCATCGCCACATCCTTCAGAGTAATCGTCATTTCACCTGTAGGAAGATGAAAACTGTGGGTTTCTGGTCGCCACCTCTCCGCTAAAGCATGCATCATTCCAACATCTACCTCAATACGAGATGTCAATCCTGCATCAAGAAAGCCCGCCCGGTTGACGAACCCCGCAGTTCGTGCGTCTATCTCCCACAATTTTGCACATCTAAAGTGTGACTCGGGCCACGGAGTCTCGATCTATCAACATGAAACTATTCGTTATTAGTTCAAAATAATTAATTCGTCAATTTTTGTTTCAATGTAAAATATTTCTTCAATAATGTCCAATATCTATTTTTCCTAATTCTAATTTCTCTATTTAAAATCAACATTTAAAAATACTATCAAATTTCAGAAATACTTGTAATATATTATAACACTCTAATTTATGTTTTTATATTCGAAATGTAAAAAAAAAAAAAAACGTCTAATCTAATCTCTATTTTTAAATCCTGTTTTTAATTTTATTTGAGAGTTAGTTTTTTTATTATTTCTACAGTTATTTAGAAACCCTATTTGAAAACGATATAAATTCGACATTTTAAATTAAAAACTTTCAAAATTTTCGTAAATTATGTCAACACTTAATAGCACAGTAATATCTATTTTAAATTTAAAAAAATACTGTTTAATCTCTATTTTTCAATAATGTTTTTTTAAAAAATTTGAAATTTTTTTTTTTACTATTTCTAGAATAATTTGAACATTTGAAAACCCAATAATTTTAACATTTTTTTCCGTATTTAATAAGAAATTAAAAAGAAATCATGAAAATTCGTAATTAATTTCAAAATTTAATAGCACCATAATTTCTATTTTTATTTTATTTTTTAATATACATATTAAAAAAAACTGTCTAATCTCTATTTTCAGTTTGATTTTTTAAATTTGAATTTTTTTTTAACTTCTAATATAATTTCGAAATTGGAAAACCAATTATTTTTTATATTTTGTATTTAAATAAGAAATAAAAAAAAAACTATTAAATTTCGTAATTACGGTTAACATTTAATAACACACTAATTGGAACCGGAAGACAATAATGAACATTTTTTTTTTTCAATTTGGAAATTGTTTTTACATAATTTCGACAATAATTTCAAACTATCTAAAATCGCTGATTTGTTATTTAAATTTCTAATTAAAATTTTAATTAATAGTCTAAAATTTCCAAAATAATTTTCTACATTTTAAAGCACATTAATTTTAATTTATGATTTCTAATTTTAAATTGGACATTTATAAAGAAATTGTCAAATTTCAAAATTTAAAAACAAAACTCAGTAATTTCTTCTTTTTAAATTTCGATTTTCAATTTTTTTATTTCAAAATTATAAAAATACTTTTATTTCGAACAAAAAAAAAACATCTACTTTCGTATCAATAACATATTTATTTGGCATTGTACTCTATTTACGCAATCTAATTTAATCTATGTATCAATATAAACATTTATATTTACAGAGAAAATAGAAAATTTACCGTGTCCGTGTGGACAAAACTAGCCCTGTGTACGTTATTCATGTAGAGCACGGTATTATCTCCTAGTTCCTTGCCAAAACTCATCATTCTTCTTGAACCGGAAGAACTGCCTTCACCATGGTAAGCCATTCCCCTTGAAAATTTAAGATTGAAAATACAACTCTTTTTATAAGTAAAATGATGAGAGAATTATATTTTTACTAAGGTGTAGAAATGGGGTTCTTATAGAAAATAGGAGGAGAAGGGAAGAAGATGGGTGGAAAAAAAATTAGGGTTAGATATCGGTTTGGGGGAAGGGGGCGGCTGGTTTCTTTTTTCGAAACCAGCCGTCCTGTCCCGCTGGTAATACCAGCGGGACGGGGAACCCGACAAAACGGGTTCCCGTCCCGCTGGTATTACCAGCGGGACAGGAGCCACGCGGGATGACAGATCATCCCGCGTGGCAGTCAGCGGGACAGGTAATGTCTCGCTGACCGTCCCGCTGATAATATCAGCGGGACGGGGCATTTTTATAATTGCCCCATTCCGAGGGGCATTTTTCAATTTCAAACTTCGCAGGGGGGCAATTTCATAAATTTTCCCAATTGTAAACCCTACTCAAAGTCTAGTGAGGCATTTTCTTTAGGCCCCTAAAATTCTTAGGGCCTAAGTTTAGATCAGAGCATCAAAAAATGATATCAAGTTAGGCCTACTTTTCCATTTTCATCACTTAGTTAACATGTTAATGCCTGTAGATTGTAATGCACCACCCTTAAGTTTGATGATGCGATTGGATGGTACCATTTGCTATCCAAATGTGCATCATTATGTCTCAGCATGTAGACCAATACACCCACTCCACTGGGCCGTCAAGTTTGACTAACAAAATAGTAGCGTGACGTGGCAAATGAAAAATAGAAATTTAGAAAGAAACAAAAAAATCAAATTAAAATATTTAATAAACTATAATATTAAATTTAAATTTTGAAAATTAAAAGAAAATGATTAAAATTTTATTTTAAAAAACAAAGAAAAAACAGTCAAGAGTTGTTAAAAAATATAATTTATTACATTTCCCAAAAAATGATATCAAATTTATTTCGATTCCATTTTATCATATAAATCGTAATATGTGTAAAAAAATATACATTTCTCTCTTAGAATATGATTTATTCTCTTATAAATATAAGATCGAAGAATTGAGCTAAATAAACGTAACTTTATTTTAAATAACCCTAATTTATTTTCGTATTTTTTATATATACATTTTTCTAAATCATATTAAAAAAACTAAATAGACAAAAATAAAAATAAAAATAAATAAATAGATAAATTTAAAAAAAAAATAAAAAAAAAGTGGATGTCATCGATCGTCCAATCAAATATGAAGTTATGTAGATTTTAAGATAAGTTGAGATCTAACTTATTTTCCAATTAAAAACAACTAGCTAATAGTCATTAACATTAGAAGACGAATCTGCATAATATTTATTTATGGTTAACACAATTTAAAAACAGAATTTGAAATTTGGACCCTGGGTGGCTATAATAAGGCCATACCATTTTTAACCCCACCTATGTTCGCGCCCTTAAAGGTGGTTGACCTCATCCTCCTCAATCCTTCTTCTTATATATTCCCTTCCCTGAAGCCTAGCTCTTCCTCCATTGCTGCCAATCCTTAAAAATAAAAAATAAAAACATGTACACGATCCCAGCGCTTCTCCTGGTTGTTCTTGCGGTCTCCCACATCACCGATGCTCACGACATCGGTGTTTATGAGCTCAAGCGAGGCAATGTCAGCGTGAAGCTAACTAACTGGGGTGCCACCGTCATGTCCTTGGTTCTACCCGACAAAAATGGGAAGCTAGATGATGTTGTTCTTGGATTTGATACCCCAGAGGAGTACAAGGTTACTCTTTAATTGATTTCTTTTTCTACTCTTCATTCATTTACTGTGTTTTCTGTATTGTATTTGTTCTTCTTCTCTATATGCATTGAAATAACTAATTAATGTTGATTATTGGTTCACTGCCAATTTCTGCATTTCTTGTTTTGCTTGAACAAGAAGAGACTAGAAAATTCAACCAAATTATTATTATTATTATTATGCATTGAAAACGACAACCAAAGATATGGTTTTTAAATCTTGGTTAACAAAAAGACATGCTTAAACAAATATATCATTTTCACAAATTGAATCTGCATTGACTGGAGATGATTGATGGTCTACACACACAGCTGTACGATTTTGTCTTATTGTGTATTCATGGACCACCTATGTTTGTCCGTCTGAGTTGGACTAGTAAGAACAGTTAGTTATTGGGGTTACAAACAATTTGATCTGATTCTTTAAACTTAATCAATAATCTTTCATATGTGGTTGAATAATATATTGCAGACAGACAAGTCTTACTTTGGGAGCGTTGTGGGTCGGGTCGCTAACCGAATCAAGAATGCAGAGTTCACCTTGAATGGAACCAATTACAAATTGTCTCCAAATGAAGGACCCAACATGCTTCATGGTATATATAACTAACTAACTTAACTACATATTATATAGTTGGTATGGTATGGTACTAATCTACTATGTATGCTCACTCACTTCACTGCTTTAATAATGTTTTGTCCATTGAATTGAACAATGAATATGTAGGTGGTCCCAAAGGATTCAGCGATGTGGTTTGGAAGGTGAATAAGTATTCCCCTAACGGCGCTTCTCCATACATTGTCTTTGTCTACACAAGCCAGGATGGCGAACAAGGTCCGTCCTTCCTACTCATATAAACCCCCCAATATTCAATGCTCTCTCTTTTAAGGGTTAATAATAATAATTAAAACAAACAATGATCATACTTTCTTGTTTTGTAGGATTTCCGGGGAAGCTTCAGGTGTCAGTATCCTACATGCTTGTGCGACACAACAAGTACGATCAACTCGCCATAACGATGAAGGCCAAAGCCGTCACCAAACCCACCCCGGTAAACCTGGCTCACCATATGTACTGGAACCTCGGAGGCCACAACAGCGGCGACATCCTGTCCCACCAACTCCAGATCCTCGGATCCAACATTACTCCGGTCGACGCCCAGCTGATCCCCACCGGACAGATCAAACCAGTCCCAGGTACTCCCTTCGATTTCCTCACCCCCCACCCTGTCGGAACCAAAATCAATGACCTTCCAAACGGCTACGACATCAACTACGTGCTCGACAAGCACAAGGGACAGACTTGGCTTCACACGGCGGCCATCCTGCACCATCCCAAATCCGGGAGGAAGATGCACCTGCTGACCAACCAGCCCGGTCTCCAGTTCTATACCAGTGGGGCCCTCAAGGACACCAAGGGGAAAGGTGGCTTCGTTTACAAGCTCCATGCTGGTCTGTGTTTGGAGACTCAGTTGTATCCTGATTCAGTCCACAACCCTAATTTCCCTTCCGAGATCTTGGATCTCAAAAAGACGTATCGCCACAATATGCTCCTCAGGTTTACCACTGCTTAATCCAAAACATTCATGTTGTAATGCGGCCGGGGGGACGTTCTGGGTTTCGTGTCTTGTAGTATATATTTGGGGATTGCAAGTATGGAATTAATAATAAACACTTATTATTCAACACTAGCTAGTAATATGCATGCATTTATATGACAATTATCCCAAATACAACTTGCAACGCAATTAACACTGCCAGGCAAAATGTATATACTATTCCAACACACAGAAGCAGAATGCTTGCTCTTGCTGTACAGAGAAGAAGAAAGATATAATTTCCACAAAACTATAACAACATTACTTACTACTGCTGCCATCATGTGTGGCAAATTCGGATGCGGCTTTGGCAGCACGACTCAGAGCATCCGAAACCCAGAGAGCTCCCTTGGAAAAGTAGGTGCTGTTCACCACAGCAGAAGCCGCTGCTGAAGCTACTTCTCCAGTGACAGTGATAGCAACTACAGCTGCTGCTCCAGTGGCTACAGCAGCGGTTTTGGTTATCTCCGAAACATGGAATTTCTCATCCATGGATTTCACCACTTCCACGCCCGATTGGATCCTTTCAGTCAGACCGATTCGGTTGCTGAGCTCAGCAACTTTTGACGCAGCTGCGGACGACAAGTGGTAAGAATCGTCGAAAGCTTTGGCCTTTATCAGTACATCCTGGCTGAGAATGTATCCCTTTGCTACCATTGTTTTGACAACATCTTGAGCTACTGTCACAGCTTCGCTCGGGCTGGAGATCATATGATTTGCATGCACCATGGCCTGCAACAAATTCAAGTATTTCAAAGCATTTGAAAAAACTGGAATAACAGCATGGATCTTGATTCAACCTAGCTTAGACTCAGTTTCTCTAAATTGCTAGCACCATTTGATCTAAAATAAGCTTAGTCCTTTTTACAATCGGGATTTAATTCTGAGCATGAGATGGAGAGATCCAAATCATTGTATAATAATATTGATTCACTTGTATGTTTCAAAAGATAGGTATCAGTCAACTGCTGTAACTTACACAGATATCTACTAAACTAGATGAATTGTAGACTATGTTCCATCAAGGTACAGCTTCAAACATGCAAAAATTGTGGCTATTTTCCCAAGCATATTATGGATAAAGATAAAATGGCTTCATTTCTGGAACTAGCAGAAAACTAAAAGACTGCATACCGCTGGAGCTCCACTGTTTTCGGGTTTCCATGACCAAGGCTCGGATTCATCTACATATGATCCAAATCGTGATATGCAGACACGTTGATCTACAATAGTAGCTCCCTGAAATATGATTTAGAAAAGGCATTAGGTAGGCGGAGCGGAACATTACTTCAAAAGCTAAGGTATTACAAACTTGTGTATTCTTGTTAAGTATACAATCAGAAACGAAAGCAGTGATTTTAAAGGAAAGGCAAACAGGTAGAAAAGTCCAAACAACAACATATTCGTATCTTACAGCTAAATCCAACATCAAAGGTATAATTATTTCAACTCAACACAGACTTCTAACAATTTTTCTGTGACAGATGTGTCGCCTAACTGTAACACGGCTATCTCAATGTCATCAGACTTAAAATGATGAGAGCTGCAATTAATTAATCAGATGGTTAAGAAAGGTTCCATTGGAAAAGGTGTTTTTACTTCTGAAACTGTGTGAAAACTATGCTTACAGTGAGCAACAGTGCAGTCTCCAAAGCATACACATCTCTGAAGGTCACATATGCAGTACAAGCATACTGACCAGACCTGGAAATCCATAAAAAATCGGATGTAGACATTATATTTCATGGAATTATTTTCACTATAGAATAAATGCAGTGAATCTTAAGGAAAAACCTCATGTGAAGAAATCATAAATCCAGTCAGGGTAGAAGTTTATGAATAACATATTTTTCATTCTCTAATCAATAAAAAATAATCTTCTCCACATCTAATAAAAGAGTCGAGAGAAAATAAGATCTAAGAAATGAACGAATCCAGAATGATTGGAGTAATTCGAACCAACCTGATTACTTCAACAAACTCGATGGTACCACAGTGTACAAAGAAATCGTAAACATCCTTCTCATTTGCTTTTGGAGACAAGCTAGTGATTTCAGCTGTATAACCTCCAGGATACATTGTGTCTTGATACAGAAACAAAAGGCGAACCTGGTTAAAGCAGAATATGGGATGTTCAACTTTTTAAATCGTTTTGCATAGATGCTTTTCTATCATCAAGCAAGAATATCAAGAACAAAATGCAGATAGTATCCAGTAGATACGGATCTTTCTCCGGAATAGACAACTGATAAGGGTACTTGCAAATGGATGCATCCCATGGTTCTAAATCAAAAGGGTATTGTAGGTCAGTAGATCTCTGTACTCCGAGATCTTTAGTCCATTATTAACATACGTATATCGAACGAACACTATTCACCAAAGTGGGCAAATCTTGAGGTGAAGCATTCCAATTTTACTTTGTTTCATCACACTAAACCCGTTCCAGATTTTCTATGTTATTAATTGAATCATTGAACATGTATGGATTTCGCTAACTTGCTACATTAGAATTCGATTTCGCTTCACCTAAAGTGTCATGGATTCAGATATCGTCATCTGCAGCATTGGGATCGTGTCCCAAATGTGCTAAAGATTGTAAAAAAGTGCAAAGATTGTAACCTTCCAGAATTGATTAGGGTAAAGATTCTAAAAAGTGCAAGATACTACGGTGAACACTGAACCATACTGATGCAGCCACTTGAACAATCAAATGCAAGAACGGAATAAGAAAAAGCGAGAATGCAACTGAAACGATGAAGAGTCCTTACCTACCTCGTCTGAAGAGATCAATCGATCGAGATAACTGAGGGAAGGGAGAAGATGAAGAAACACAGGCAGTCGATAACTTGACGCTTTTACTGATCTGCTCTCTTTTTCAGCCGATGAATGCTTTGCTCTGAGTTCATTTACCGGCCCGGCAACAACGCTATTGTGTGGACGAAAAAATTAGAGCTTCTTCTAAGATCAACCAACCATTAGGAGCCACGTGTCAGTGGCAGGATGGTAAAAGAGTTTATAATTTTTCCTGGTCATGTCACCCACAGTGCCGTGGTACCGACGTAATAGTAGTAATTAAGCAGCCATATTGGATGTGAACCGGATATTTTAGTGAGTACAGATTTATTGCCCCTTTTTTTTTTTTTTTTTTTTAAGGGTTAATACATTGTTTAGTTACTTATGTTTGCACAATGTGATCAAACGATTACTTTTGTTTTTTGACGTGATAGTTTGGTTACTTACGTTTCAATGCGTGATTAAATGGTTCAAACGTGTTACATTTAGTCACTTATGTTTGACCCAACATGATTAAATGATTATAAAAAGACGTTTTTACCCTTCAATTAATTTTTTTTCAAGAGAATTTCACATCTTGAAGCTTTAAGATTGATCAAAACTCTTTAGTATTAAAATTGAAGATTGATCATAACTTTTAGTATTACAATTCAAAGATTGGTGTACGTATACGTGTACGTATGTGACTATACACATACAAAACCCAGCAATCAAATTCCCCAACTCCGAGATCGGAAAAAACTTCGATTTTTTTTTCCATTTGTTAAAATTGAAAACTAGATTCGAATCTGGCGTTCAGTTTTGAAAAAAAATATATGAAAATATGAACAACTTAATAAAATTGACAAAGAAATCAATAAATAACATGGAGAACATGATAAAGATTGAATATAGAAATGGTATTTTGGTCATTTCATCAAAATGCAACCAAACTGTCACATTTACAAACGTAGTTAACTGAAAAGTACACGTTTGAACCAAACGATCACATTGTCAAACGTAAGTAACCAAACGATGTATTAACCCTTTTTTTAATCGTGCCTTACGTTAAAACTTTTACGCGTCTTTTCAGATTTAATTTTTACTGTAGTGTTTACTAATCTCAGTACGATTTTAGAAAAAAAAAACCTACAAAATTAATTACATCTGGAACACGTGTCAAGATTTTAACACTATCAGTGTCAGTGGACTATATTTATTTAAGACAACTCAACTTAACTGAATTTAACTTCGGGCAAGATAGAAAAATATTACTGCCAGTGTATGTTAGTAATTTTTCAAAGAGATACATATGTTGTATTCGGTGCTCTAAATGTAATTTCTATGCTCATAATGATAAAAATTTCAATCTTCAGTTTGTGAATAAAAGATTTCAAGATGAATGTGCATTATTCATAACTAGGTGCTGACCCCGCGCTACGTCGGGGCGACTGGCTAAATCGTATATGTTTATATATATATGTAGAAGATTAAAAATTAAGATCAACCACAATTTTAGAAGAAAAAGATTATTGAAATGTAACTTAGGCTGTTGTGCCACATTCAGATTAACATTTCATTGTTCTAAGTACAAACGTTCAATTTTATTGATGAACCACGACGTCTGTTAACTCCTAACTTAAATATAAATAAATAAAATTTTCAATGTAAGTCATTGACATATCCTCTAAAAAATTCTGCTATTCAAGTAAACTTTATTGCAAAATAATCCTCTAATTCAGTACTTTGTCTCAGTAAATTGAATAAATCACAGACTTTGTGTTCACAACTAAGTATCTTCCTTCTAAAAAAAATCTACTAAGATTAACTATCTATCTAAAGCAAATTAAAGAAGATTATAGCAGCTAATTTTTGCAAAAAAAACACGCGTCGATGAAAATGTTCGACATTTCCTTCAGATTTTGTTACGTTTTTTTTACTGAATTACCCTTTCTCTCTCTTATTTCATCCACCTCTCTATCTTTATATTTATACATTTTTACTTAATAAATTTATCTCTTAGTTTAAAATTATATTTACATTTATTTATCCACCTCTTTTAACGCTTTATCCAAATCATATTACTACTTAACCTTATTAATAATTAATTATCAATCATTTATCCGTGTATTCTAAAAAAATTAATATAATATTATTGTTTTACATTTTATGTAGATATTTGTTTACACTAATTAATATTTTAAAAAATATATACATTTTATTATTGATTAATTTGTTATAAAAATGTCTATAAGTTATAAATATATGCTATAAAAAAAATAAAAAAAATTCCTCCAAACTTTTAATTTAAAATTTTGCATATAATTTTTTTTATTTATTTACAATATTAAACATAGTTTATATTAAAAATTTATTTCTTATGTTAATTATTTTCTACATTTTTATTGTATTTACATTTTTTTTATATTTAATGCATTTTTTATAATTTATTTTAAATTTTTAACTAATAAATTATTGAACAATTACTGGAAAAAAAAATATATCAGGTAATCTTATATATATTGATAAAAAGGAGCATACATAAATATTATATATATTTCTTAAATATTCGAGAGAGAAAATGGAATTAATTATTGATGGGTGGTTATTTATACAAAAACGTTTTTTGTTTAACAAAAAAAAAAGACATAACGTGGGTGGGAGAAATTCGGTGCGGCTGTCTGTTATCCCTGCTGTGTAGGCATGCGACATGGAGATGTGCTATTGGCTGAAAAAATCTGAGGTGGCACACATGGGATGCTCGAAAATGCTGATGTGGCAATTTTTTGTAAGCACTTTCTCTCTCCCTTTAACTTATTATATATATAGATATTTTGCAAGTTGTTGATGGACCTACCAGTGTTAGTGGACTAAATTTATTTAAGACAACTTAACTTAACTGAATTTAACTTCGGGCAAGATAGAAAATTATTACTGCCAGTGTATATTAGTAATTCTTCAAAGAGATACAAATGTTGTATTCGATGCTTTAAATGTAATTTCCATGCTCATAATGATAAAAATTTCAATCTCAATCTTCGGTTTGTGAATAAAAGATTTTAAGATGAATGTGCATTATTCAGGATATTTTGCAAGTTGTTGATGGACCTATCGGTGTCAGTGGACTAAATTTATTTAAGACAACTCAACTGAACTGAGTTTAACTTCGGGCAAGATAGAAAATTATTACTGCCAGTGTATGTTAGTAATTCTTCAAAGAGATACATACATATAATTGTGTTATAAAAAATTCATTGTTATAATTTTAATTAATTTTAGCTTTTTAACTATCTGTACCTTACATATCACCCTGCGCGTCGCATGGGAATGCACCATAATTGATAATAAGTATTCATTCTTGCCTCTGATAAAGTATTTATCAGCAAAAAGAAAAAAAAAAATCAGATTATAATAATAGTGAGGATGATGAGAATTGAAGCTTAGATGAGGTAATTTATATGTGCACGCAAAACAAACTAAGCTACTGAGCACTATATGTTTTCAAGGTCCTTATCATTAATAATTAATTTTTCATATAACTCGTTTGAGTTAAGTGGTGTCCAGTGACTCCGTAAACTCCATGGACATGTCCCTAACTGGGAGCTATAATAGTTTTATTACCAATTTTGTTGCAGAGTTTTCAGATCAATTTTCTCTTAACGATCTTGGTCCATTGAGTTATTTATTTGATGTTAAAGTCCTTCATACTAAATATGGGTGTTTCTCTCTCAAACAAAGTACATTTGTGAACTTCTCGAACGAGCCGACATGGATAGAACCAAGGAAGTTGCCACTAAGCCGCCACTCACGCTCAACGATGGCTATGTTGTGACTGATGCCAACACCTACTACAACCTAATTGGTGTGCTCCAATACTTGTTTAAACACGACCAGACTTTTGCTTCCCGTTAAACAAGCTCTCTCAATTTATGACCGTTGGAGCTTCACTGGTCGGCCTTCAAACGTCTACTATGTTACCTCAAATAGATCATTCATCTCACGGTATTTTCATTCATGCTCATTCTCCCTTGCGCCTTCAACTTTACTCTGACGCGGATCTGGCGATCAATGTGGATGATCGAACCTCTATGACGACGTATTTGGTTTACTTGGGAAAAAATGTAATTTCATGGAGCTCTCATCGTCAGTGCTACATTGCTCGCTCCTCCATGGGTGTCAAGTTTCATGCACTCGTCGATGCCACCGCCGAATTTGTTTGGGGTGCAATACTTACTTCGGGAACTCGGTATTACTCTAAGTGCGCCTACTCTTTTTTGTGATAATATTTGCACGACTACCCTTAGTGCAAACCTGGTATCTCACCCCACATGAAACACATTGCGATTTTTTATTATTTTGTCCGGGCCAACATGCAAGAATGTCACATTTTTGTTCATCATATATCCACTCATGACCAACTTGCTGATGCATCCACCAAGCCACTTTCCAGAGTCGTTTTTGCGCCGTTTGCACCAAGATAGTACTTCTCGATGATACGTCATTCTTGCGGTAGCGTATTATTTATATAATAAATAATATTAAAATTATTTTCTTCTATATTTATATTTTCATGTATTATCAATAACACCTCTATATATTAACTATATATTAAAGTAATTCTTATATACATCATTATTCAATCGGTACACATTATTATCTCCCATAAATACTTATTTATTTCTAGATAATCTACTTATTCCTAGATAATACATTTGTGATAATCTACATTTGTCCATTGACCGCCACAAGCCACACAACTACACTATATGAACGGGTATATATATACCACGATATTTGTGAAAACAATTCAGTTAAAGTTTACCAATTTATTTATGTAGAGTTAATGATTAATTAGCAAAGTTAATACAATAAAGCTCAATTATGTTATGTCACATACAACTTAATATACATGATTATAGAACTATTCACGTCATCTCTTTTCTTTTTTCACAATGGAGTGGGCTATGACTAATTAATTAATTAATTAATTAATGTGTCTCTATCCGGAAAGCAATAATGGAGGTGTGTAATTAGGCAAGCCTTAAGTATTGATCCCTTCTTTGCCGACAGAATCGTAAGGCTAGCTAGCTATAGAGTGTGTTCTCAACTATCACCTTTCTTACTAGAAAAGGGAATAGCGCTAATTAAGCCGATCGAATCCATGCAATTGTATGATCGTTAATTAGATGTCACTTTGAGCTTGATTTGACCACGATTTCGATGTGTTAACTAAGTATATATGTCCCCATCAGCTCTGACTTTTTTAATATATATATTTATATAATAATAATAAGACGCTTTACGATCCAAATCATGATTCAATAATCCAACTGAGACCGCATATATATAAAATAAATTTTGTGGTTAAAACAAAACAATTTACTATAATCAATGTTATCAGAATCGAACCCGGGAGCTGGATTCTCAACTGTTTATTACAATGAAAAGATTGGAATATAAGTAAATTCGATCCAATTGACAGATTTTTAGCGTATCGGTTGGGTCATGTGTGTACGTACCAGTTTATTTTATAGTGGATTATGTGAACCCACGATCGGACTACTTACTTGAACTGGAAACCAGACTCGTAGCCGGTTCAGTATCGATTGATAACACTTAATACATACAACTAGAAGAAACTAGAGTCCAGCACTAATAGATTCTGTTACATTATATAATAACAAAGACTTAAACTCATAAACAGGGAAAGATAAAATAAAAGAGACAAATAAATGAGTGTGAGTCTTTATATAGACCTCAAGCTATACGGTTACATCGTAAATCAAGCTATAGCAAGAATGCAAGGACGTCGGTTCATATATATATATATATATATATTTTGCCTAAATCCACCTGATAAGATCAAATGCAAGGCAGGCTATAATAACCATGCAGCGAATGGTATTATGATTCTATATATTATTATATATATGCATCAATATCCTAAAGAAGCACGCACAATATATATATATATGCGTACGTACCTATATATATATATATATATATATATATACTAGCTAGCTAGCTAGATTATTAAAGGTTTTATTATATATAGATATATATACTAGCTAGATTATTATTATTAAGATTAGAGGAAAGATATAATATTATTAGGTAGCTAGCTAGGCGATCAAGCTCCTAATTATAGCAGCCTCTGGACTATCAGAATCAATGGTAGCTAGCAGCTGTGAGAGACGGTCACTCAGGTCTTCCACTTGTTTGTTCAAGCTTCTGATGTAGCTGCACGTGTCTTCCAACACTTTTGACGCCGAAACCTATCATTCAATTCAAACCCTCTTCTTAATTAGTTAATTAACACCTAACCATCTATCTATCCAAATAAAATTCTGTACTCAAATGCATATGCATATACAATCCTCGAATATATATTCACGCTAGCTGTGGTATAACGTACATTTGCACTCTTTAATTTCCACATGTGCTTAATATTTTCTAGTCTACTTAATTATTTTTAAACCCAGCAAAAAATATACATACTTTGTTATAGCGGCTACGTTGTTGAATCTCGGGAAGGAGTTGGCGTAAGCTGGTGACAAGGTGGATGATCTGGTCATCGCTAATCCTCGAACTAGACGACGATGACTGCTGCCTTCCACGTCTTCTGCTAGACATTCTCTCTTAATTCTCTGTCTCTAATTATATATATATGAAGAGATCTACCTAGCTTATAATAACCTGCAGATTAATTATATCTATATTGTATAGACACAAACAAACTGTCAGAGGCTTTCTTCTATTATATGGTTGAATATTATACTTCCTTCCTTCCTAGGTACTATGTAATGTATATATAATGATGAATTGAAGAAGCAGAAGAAGAAGAAGGATAGATAGATAGATAGATAGAGAAGGAAAAGACATGATCCACCACCATGCATTTATAAAATAAAATGGAGTAAAGAGATAAGAGAGAGTTTAATTCTACAGAGCTGAAACATAAAAGGGAGTTAGGACCACCCCCTTGATATTATTATTCACTGAATGAGAAAGCACACTATAGCATACAAATTGGTATTGCCTTTTCAGTTTTAAGAATAAGACGTGTGTCTTTCACGCAAATTTATAAGACAAAGTCTTCACCATACTCTAATTCAAAATGTTAACATGGGTGTTCTAATATCATCCTCAAGAATAAGATATATGTGCATTAACTTATTTTTCCTTAAGTTTGAATTCGTGATTGAAGGCCTTCAGCACACTTTTATTCATACATACAAGGGTGCGATCGTACGATGCACCATAACCTATTGGAACTTCAAAATTAAGCGTGCTTAAGCAAAAATAGTACTAAAGAATGGATGACTTCATAGAAAGTGTTCCTGTTGCAATGTTAAATATAAAGATTAACAACACTTTCACCTACTACATTACAGTTTTAAACAATTGGTCCATCTTAAATTTCACATGGTATCTAAGGGTGGATATCCAAAATCTCCACAACGTCTAATTAAACTTCAATTTAATTAAAATTTCACACAATGAGCCTTTATAATGTTTCAGTCGCTTCAATAAAAATTATCATATTTTTATCGATCACTTAAAATTTTATAACAATTATAGCTAAGACATTCATCTAGAATTAATTAGGGTGAAGAAAAAAGCTCTGAAATCTATAAATACTAGAGATAGAAATTGGAGCACATCAATGGTAAGGACCAATTAAATGATCAGGCCATGGTATGTCCCTCTTTTCTGCTTAATTGTGGTCCACTGGATAACATAGCCTTTGAGTCTCTGGGACAAGTACTGAACATTTCCTATGATATTTTCCTACCGGTCAATTTCTGTATTCTATTTCTATATCAAGCTGTCAGAGGGACAATAGAGTGATTAGACCACCTGATAAAACGAGTTACGGTTTAGTATTAATAGACCACGAGTTACAATTTAATATTAATTTGAATTTCACAGTAGAATAAATAGTTTTGACTTAGCACAATTAGATAGATAGAGATAGAGTGTGGAGTTAGTTCATGTAGGAAAATGTAACTATATAGTTCAAGAAGAGAAGGGTTTCACAATTCATTTGGTTGGATGGATAGATAGATATATGATCACGTGATCATGTTTCTTCACTACCACGTGATGTTGTCAACCGAAGGCAACACATCAATAAAAGGCCCCCCTTGTTCTTGTTGCTTCCATCGTCAGCAACACAGAACATGCATTAACAACTTTTATCTGTAAACACTCCAAGGGGCTAGATCTTTAATTGAGTATATATTTTGATAATATGATTTGTCTATATATACTACTTATTATATGAGTACAGAAACTATTACTTAGCTTGCTCTATACTGCCACTTAATCAAACACCATCAAACATTATCGTGACTAAATATGTTAAGTTTACATCTTGAATACACCGAACATAATGAAAATATATTCATGACAACATTTTATCAATTAAGATTTGACCCTATAGCGAGTAAAGATTATTTTAAGTGTGCAACAAATATATTATTAATGATATCTTCCTAATAAGATGTTAGAAAAATGTTGGTCGATATAGGGTAAAACAGTAATTCTGAAATATGTAGGACTAAAGTCCAATCGATTATTATTCGATAATCAACATACAATTAACAAGTAATTTGTATGTGTATGAAAATCGAAATTGCGATCTGTAGATCGAATGGGAAAGACGAAGTTTTGACTGAGCCCCGTGCTGATCACGGTCTCCTTAAGGCAATTTCGTCCCACCTCACCCTCAGGTTATGCAACAAGGTTTCTCAAAGGGGCGATCACCTCCCAGGATACAACAGTGTCGTTGATCTGAATCGTGCACACAATTCAGTCAACCGAACCGAACCAATACCTGAACTCAAACAAGAATATTAGAACAAAAAATTGATCAAGAAATAACGCTACGAAATTTAAATAGAACCGAAAACTGGAATGAAACTGTAATGAATGATGATCTCTTCATCGGTTTGATAGATACGGAATCCAGGCGGCAACCGCATCAACTCATCATCTCCATGGTTGCTTCCATATAGCCAACTTGAATTTCCTCTCGATGCTTAGATGGATTATATGATGATGATTGATAAAGACACGTATATGTTCATGTGAAGGGAGGATAGGACGGCTGCTTGTCTTTTGTTGCTAGGTTAACTCTCAAAAAAAAAAAAAAAACACACACACAGCTTGAATATATATATATGTCGGCATATATATCGGAGATGGAGCAGAGGTGATTTTTATGGACTCGAGAGTAGAGGTTTCCTCGACAAGTTATATATATATATACATTTTTTAACGAGAGATTACCCTAATTTTAAGAGTTAAAAAATATACAACAACCATTATATGGCAGGATTATTTTGTCCATAAATGACAAAATATATTATGCATATACAAAATATACTCTTGCACAAATCACAAAGTGCAATGTATCTTGACACAATTAGAATAACTTCGGTTTGCAAAATTATGCAACAATTAATTTCTCGTTTTGCACAACCGGACCTGCGTGATGTGCTTCAATTCCTATTCACAAGTATGTGAAGGCCGAATGACATTCATCATGTTCCCAGTATGAAGATAAATCTTTTTTCAGTGGCGAAAGCAGTTTCAGGTATGCACGTTTTATTTGGTCTGAATGATGTGAAGTTTTTCAGGAATGTTGAGATGATCAAGGCGGGGGTAGTTTACATCGGAGAGTGAGTAGACGACATGTTCGTGATACCGGCTTCAGGTATGAAATCTTTTTCTAAGAAAGTTCATGGAAAAATGGGGAGTTTGAATCCTCACAGAAACGTCTATGGAGGAGCCGATGATAAACAAGTGGTGAAGAAAGGATCTGGAAGATCGGTTATTAAGCCAGATCTCAATCGTCATAAAAATCGTATTAGCGCGTATTCTTACTTCCTTGCAACTCCGGTAGTTGAGAATCAATCGTTGTCTCAAGATGAAGAGAAGGAAGGGTCGGACTTGGAGATGTCTAAGGGAGATGATGTTGTGCTGCCGACGAAGGAAAACAAGCATCGACAAGTTACTTTGTCGCTTGCTAAGAGTTCAGTCCTCGATCACGGAAGAAGTGCTTCAAAACTTGAAGAGATCAAAGGAATAAGACATTCTTGGTCGACTAAATGCAGAGCGAACACTAAAAGAATAATGAAGACCTCGAGAAGAGAAAAAAGTGAAAGTACGAAGGTTTATCGAGGCATACAATTTGATCCGAGGAATAAGAGTTTCACCATAATTGACAAGATGAGAAGAATTTATCAAGACGGAAAAGTACGACTGAGGAATCGCGAGCGGCACAAACCGGAGTACAACATTGACAAGAAGAAACATAAAGGAAAGTCAATATTGAGGGGAGTGTTATGATCATAATTAACTTACCTTCATGGGCTAAGATTAACTTACCATCGTTGGGTCAATACTTGAAGATTTGGGCTTAGAGAGAGTTGGTCCAAGTTGAAAAAAAAAAATAGAGTATATGGCTAGGTTTGTCTATCTAGATAATTCTAGGATATAAGTAGTTTCTATAGAGTTTCTAGGGAGTTCTTAGTCTAGATATTTTTCAGTCTAGAGATTTCTTTAGTTTTATATAAATAGGAGTTGAGTCATTTGTAGCAAGCAACATCACCACAATAAGAACCACCACCACAAGTTGTAAGAGTCTCTATCATACTTAGAGTAAGAGACTTATATATATACAAGTTTTTCTCTAATTTTTAAAGTGCGGCCTTGGACAAGTGCAATCGGCATTTCGTTATCTCTACACTTAGACTTAGTGCTTCAAATGTGAATTTTAAAGAATTATAACTTTATTCAATTAATTTTTTTAAAAAAATATCACGTTGTGAAACCGTTACTATTCTAATATTTCTGGACCAGTTCCTTACTCCACAAACTCCTCATTTTCCCGACATGTTTGTTTATCTTTAGCTTTATATATAGCATATCAAATCAAATAATAGAGAGACTATCCTATCTATCCTCTATATAATATATATTTGTTGCCACATGAGGTGAATCATATGAAGCGCGAAAAGCAGCAGCTTTATGGATATGGTGGGTACTATTATATTATCATTATGACTCTCCAGACCAGATTACTCACGTTCCCAACACCACATCACATGCCAATGACGCAAGTCACGCAACAAATCTGAAATTGGGCGATATTTAGTTGGGCAATATCATTACAATCAATCTTCGATTCTTTTCACTATATTGATCCGAACAAAACACAGTATATCAATATAATGTAACTATTTATGCAAATGAAAATTCTATCCTAAAATTAACTGGTCATAAAAATAGGTATTCTACGTCACATTCACACCAATGTCGAACGGTCTAATATGGTGCTCAATTCAACAATAGGTGGTAATGAAAAACGATAAATATGTAAGAGAATAAGATGTACAATCTAACTAATCAACTCATAAACTCGCATTTGATGTACATTTAAACTCTCGTAAACACACTATGATGTTTACAAAACGTCAATATACACATCGGACTCATCACTTGATTTCAACACCCTCGAATTGTTGGGAATATAAGAGGAAGACTTGCATATAGTGTGGTGAGGTTTGGTCCGTGCATCAAAGGTGCAAGGTAGGTGTCATGAACGTGCAACACATGGTGCAGTGATGGTACATTAGCAATCCAACAGGCATGGTAAAGACATGACAAAAGCACGGACAAAAGTATGGTGATGGGCACGGTACAAGCATGGTGGATGCACGATGTAAACACAGTGTGTAGTAATGTATTTGAGTAATATGAGTGTGTAATGACTAAGTGTCTAGGTGTTCTATTGTATGTGTTTGGATAAGGCTTAAGATAGTTACTTCTGTGTTTTAGGAGAGGTTGTCCATGTTTTTAGGGATTTGAATTGTTAGTTAAAGACAGTTGTTTGCGCACGAGTTTCCTTTGTTGCTTCTCATTCCGTTCTCTCATTCTTTCTGGGCTTCTCCTTCTAGTATTCCTGTTCCGTGGGCTTCTTATTCTCATATCCCTGTAAATAGACACAGTGGAGGGGGTTCCCGGTAAGCCCATTGTTTGCACACAATGTCCTGAGTGCCTTCTTGCCTCGGACCTCCGCTCTTCCTTCTCCTCGAGATACCCGCAAAAGGGGGGTGGTGTTCAGTGTGCCCTCTCCGATGCTTAAATGAGTATATGCTTTAGAGAGAGGGAGTGAGCTTAGAGAGAGAATGAGAGATTACCTTTGAATGGTGGGATGAGAGCTCTTATTTATAAAGTTCCTATTGGACCGCCCCGGTTCCAGTGGTTTCCTGGTCCGGTTGTGGCAGTTTCGTAATATAAGTTGGCATTGACCGTAAATAAGGTGCATTTGACCCCGGTTTGACCGTAGATAGGTTTAATATGTTTAAGTGTGTGGGAATGGCCTCCAAGGGCGAGCGTCGGGCGAAATATCGTCCGGGAGTAGGGGTCCGAACGAGTGGGACTCGTCCGGACGGAGGGGTGGGGGGGGGGGGGGTACCCCTGGAGGACCGCTCGGGTAACCCAAGCGGCCCACACTTGGTAACCAAGTGTGTATGGCGCTCGGGTAACCCGAGCGCCCACACTTGGTTTCCAAGTGTGTACGGTACACAGGTAACTCGAGCGCCCCACACTTGGATGCCATGTGTGTATGGCGCTCGGGTAACCCGAGCGCCCCTCACTTGGTATTTACCAAGTGTGGACACCGCTCGAATACCCTCGAGTGGTTTTTGCCACTCGGGGTCTTCCCGAGTGGATTTCGCCACTCGGGGTCTTCCCGAGTGGATTTCGCCACTCGGGGTGTTTTTGGGCCTAAGTATTTGGGCATCAAGTGTCTGTTTTCCAAGTTTCGAATTATATTCGGTTATGGCCCATTTATCGGGTCCAATTCGTGATAACTTGGGCATATATCCAACATTTTCCCCCGAGTCAATGAATGGTTTAACCTTTTCTTGACTCTATTTTCGAGGAATATCGCCCAAGCAAATAGTGAGGCGTACCTTTGGGACGATCCCGTCCTTTATCAAGTGCTCGAGACGCGTTGTGATTTTCCATGCCCCTGCTTTAGAGAAGATTTGTGACGACCCGTCCTTTATCGAGTGCTCGAGACGCGTCGTGATTTTTCACTACGTAGTTAAATTCGCGTTTTTAACTCGTAAAAACGTACGATATTACGCTTTTAGACAAGAAAACGAGTTAACTCGCATCAGAAACGTGAGCTGGGTAGAGACGAATAGAGTCGCTTGGAAGAGTCGTACATTCGTACAAAAACATGTTTTTTTACGTTTTTACACTTCAGAACAGAACAGGATAGGACCAGCTATTCAACCGACTGAGAACCAACCGGTTTTTTTAGAAAAACCGACCGATTTTCTAGAAATTAGACCGGTTCGTTGATTCAATTTTTTATATAATATGTATATATAAAAGACGCCAAGGGCTAAAAACCTAATTGAAGCTAGCTGCTCAAACTGTCTCCCAGTCTGCCTCCACAAAGTTTCCCCGACCATTATCTTCCGACACCACTCCGACGGGCAACGGACATGCTTCTCGTGCTTGGTTGTTGTGCTGTGTTGTGATGCTTCTCTTCGTGCTCGCCTTTTGCTTTCTAATAGCCATGAAGCTAGCACATCCATCCACAACCCAAATCTGTTGCTTTCCATGGTAGGGGCTACACCATCGAGTGAATTTCTTGATTATAAAGCATGCAATAACTCTGAATTGAATGAATTTTGACTGAATTCACTGTTCACATGGAAGATGAAAAAGGAAAAAGGATAGACGGAGAAGACGATGCTTTGAGACATTGTTTTTGAGAAAAAAAAAAATCTATTATAATACTTGAGTAATTATATAGCTAACTCAACAACCCAAAACTTGTAACAAGTAATAGAAAGGTCCTGATTTATTTTTTTGTTTTTTTTACTTTCTTTAATGCACACTAGTCGAAATTTCGCATTAGCCTAATGCTAATATTTCATTTAGTTTAGTATTTTTTTTAAATCTATATAATCATCAATATATCCAAATTTAGTATTATAAAATTTTACCAACGAAAATAAATCTATGAATTCTTATTTATTTGACTACCATTCTTAGTTCGTAGAAACTTACGTTTCTACGATTCGACTATACGACTCGATTTTACACCATGTTTACGTCTCTACCTAAAAACTCGTTTTTGACTGCATAGATTTTTCATGCCCCCTCTTTAGAGAAGCTTAATACATATACAGAAAATGCTTTTATTATATTTAAGCAAATTCACATCATATGATGATATTATATGAGGGTAAGAATTAAGAGCCTTTGTCTCGTTTTACTTAGCCTTCGGACTGTGTCCTTTTGTTCGTGTCTCCCTTTTATTGGAGCTTTTTGGAGCATCTTTGAGGTGATTGTTTGATATAGATGTTGCCCCATTAGGAACTTGGTAGTTGCTTGTTGTTTGGGTGCCTTAGTGCTTTGCCTAGGTCATCCCTTGCTTGTATAGTTGATACATGCCCTCATGGAGGATGTTTAGTTCCACCCTTCATTACCTTAGGTAGTGTTTATGTGATTTTATTTGTCTCCCCCCTTAGGGGTGTTTTTCCATGCTTTGTTCACTCCCCCTTTGAAAAGTAGCATCGTCCATGAAAAGTAGTAAGCATTTGATCTTTGTGCACTTTGGGACGTACCCTTGGGTAGGTCGGTCTTGATGGATTTGTAGGGTACCTTGACGTGGGGTTGGTAATTTCTGACGGTCCGTTTTTGTCTCTATTGCCAGGCGTGCTTTTGGAGCTTTTCCCGGGCTAAGGAGCGTCGTTTCAATTCCCCTTCAAAATGAATAAGATTTCTGTTCCTAAGTCTTTCTGTGGTGGCCTTACTTCTAATGCTCCCATAATCCGTTATCCGCACAAGAGGTTTTTTATGGGGGGCAGTTTTCGCATCCCGACTTGAGCCCGGACTACGTCCCGGGGATGTCTGATTCCGATTCGGAGTCGGAGGTCGAGTTGCAGCCCATCCTTGAGGATAAGCTGACTTTTCTTCGTGACCCCGTGTTCTTATTTGAGGTCTACAATGAGAAATTGTTGAGTAGAAAATGGTTTCTCTCCCATGCTTAGACGATATGATTGTTTGGTATGGGGGGTCGTTTTACCCCTCTGTCGTGCCGCATTGCTATACTGGCAGCTCCGTTAACCCACCTCCGGATGGGATGGCGGTGGTGTATGTTCGTCAGATTAAGGCGGGGCTTCGCTTCCCTTATTGATCTGGTACCCCTTGTTGTCTCATAAGAGGTTCTCTGTATTGGGTGATGCTAAATGGAATAGCAAACGTCGGTTCTTCCTTGCCTTTGAAAATGGTATTGGTTATTGGGAGAAATACTACTTCTTCATTGATGATCGGTGTGTTTCTTGGTCCCTGGACTCCCCCCTGTTGACGGATGCGCGTCCCAAGTTTTCCGAACTTTCCACGTCCATAAGCAGGCTCTGAAGTTGATATATATTAGGAACATGACGACCTCCTTCGAGTCCGTGCACCGTATCTCGGGGAAAGAGCTATGTGCTACGGGGATTCGAATGACGCCCCCCGTATTATCTTTGGTATGCAAGCCTTTGAGTTTTTAATACTTGTGACTTTATTTCTTTGCCTTGTAGGTTGGTTTCAATATCGGCCTTCCCTGTTTCAATAGAACGATGGTGGTGATGAAGATGTCCCTTCAGAGAGGGAAGCTTCGGTTGCTTCTCCTCTTCCCTTTGCCAGTGGTTGATTCTCTGGCCGATGTTTCTTTGTTTTGTTGTTTTTTTAGGGAGGTCCCCTTCTATCTCTGCCGCGCAGATCTTGACTAAGATCCAATCGAAGAGGTCTAGCTTGGAGGTGGAAGCCTCTAACTCTAAGGCTCATAAAATAGCCTCGTTCATTTCTCTCTCTCTCCCCCCCCCCCCCCCCCCCCCCGAGGATTGCAACCTCCGATGATTGACCTCCAGTGCCAGGTATATGATGGTGTTCCCCTCTTGTATAAATGTATTTATCATGCTCCTGTCGTGTCTTACATTTGTTTTTCCGAGAAGGATCAAGTTGCCTTTGATCTTTCCTGAGAATCTTACCCGCCCTATCATTGGTAATGTTAATGTTAACCTTTGCTTGACTCTATGATGGTCGGATAGGCGTATCCCGATCGTTGGCTTCGATGTTGGTTTTTTATCGATGATACACCTATCCGACCATCATAGACTCAGAAAACTACTCATCATTGGGTTGGTTCATGTGTGACTGTGATATTGGGATGAGCCCGATCGTTGGCTTTGTTGGTGAGTTTTGTTATTGGCTATGTTTATCAGGGACCATTGTGGAGTTTATATTAGTTAGGGGACCCTTGAGCTCTTTTGCTCGGGACCCCGCCCTATTTAAGGTGAGAATTAGGGTTCCTGAGCCTTAGTTCGTTGAGCCGCAAATTCTAGTTCAATATTTTTCTCTGCTAGGGTTTGGATCTTCACGTGGTATCATAGCGAATCTGAGGCTCCTTGCCTCAGTTTCTTCGATCCTTTCGCACCTGTTCGTCTTCCTCAGGGATTCTCACCTTTCTTTCCATATCTCCACTGCGATTAGCTGAAGTCGTGGCGTTTCTTTTTCCGCGATCTCCTGGATTCCTTTTTGCCGTAGCTTCGCATCCTCTTCACCTTGAAGATCGGTGCGCCTTCTCTTTTTTTTTTCGGATCTCGTTCTCTTCGACACGGTGCTTTCCTACACCGATCTTGGCGTTTCGACTACCTATGGTTTCAGACTCGTGTGTTGTTCAAGTTTTGCGATGACTGACAAATCAAAGGAACCAGATGGCAGCAAGACTGCATTTGACGGATCAAAGCAACCGGAGGGCAGCAACACTGCAACCGAGATGGCTATAGTCACAGATCTCGCATCTGAGGTGCATTCTTTCTTCCATCCTTTATATCTGCATGCCACAGATAATCCAGGTCAAAGTCTCGTTTCTGTTAAATTGACTGGGCAAGATAACTATCGCAAATGGAGCTGTAGCATGCAGATAGTTCTGTTAGGAAAGAATAAGTTTGGCTTCATAACTGGCTCTTGTACGCGTGATAGCTTTGATGAAAAACTGCATAACCTTTGGGATAGATGTAATGCAGTTGTTTTTGGATGGATCATCAATTCAATTTCTGATGATACTGGTGATGAGATCATGTACTCTGAAAACACGTTTCATGCTTGGAAAGGTTTAAGAGAAAGGTTTGACAAGATTAATGGCTCGAGAATTTATCAACTCCATCGTGTAATTGCTATGTGTAGGCAGGGAGACTGTATTTCGGTTTTTTTTATACAAAACTGAAGAATCTATGGACAGAATATGACACAGCTAGTGCGCTACCACACATAGATAGAGATCAGTTCAAGAAGCATATCACACATAGGGATAATCAAAGGCTCTTTTAATTTCTCATGGGACTGAATGATAACTTCTCGAATATTAGGAGTAATCTTCTGTTGTGGACTACTTTGCCTTCTCTGAATCAAGCATACTGTATTCTTGTCCAAGATGAAAACCAAAGGGATATTAGCGCTTCTATTTTTTCTGAGGCTGGTCTACCAGTCTCAATGTTGCTTCTCTTAACTCTGAACCCAAGCCCAAGAGGATGAATAATCCAAATCTCTTCTGTGATTTCTGTAAGAAGAAAGGTCACACTGCTGACAGATGCTTTGCAAATAGCTGCGATTTTTGCAAAAGGAAGGGTCACAGTAGAGACACTTGCTTTAAATTGAGGGATTTGGAGAAAGGAAAAAGCTGGTGTTCCCAAGATTAATGCTGTTGTTTCTGGAGATTCTACTGATGGTAGTAGACTGCCTGCTGCCTCGGATGGGAGTTCTCTTGGGTTAGTTACCTTTACAAGTGAGCAGTTTGACAGATTCATGCAGAGGTTTGGAGGTGGTGGCCCATCTGTTGCCACTGCAGTCTCCTCTGATGACAGCAATGTCACAGCTGCTGGTATGGTCTCTCTGTTCTCTCATTATGAAAAAAAAATAAACATTGGATATGGACACTGGACACTGGTGCAAGTAATCATATGACCAATCAATTGGATTGGTTAACCAATTTCAGAAAAGTGTCCAACACCAGAGTCCAATTACCAAATGGAAAGAGTTCTTTTGCAACTTGGATTGGTGATTTCGAAATTGCAAATTGGAAACTTCTTAGAGATGTGTTGTATTTACCTGATTTTTGCTTTAATCTCATATCTGTTTCCCAATTAACTAAAGATTTGAATTGTTCTGTGAAATTTCTTCCAAACTGTGCTTTATTGCAGGACCTCTCAAGTGGGAGGGAGGGTCTTGGCAAATGGTGAACAAGATTCTGGATTGTATTTTTTTTACCCTAAATAGTTCAAACAATCCTATTGCTTTACATATTTTGAATAAAGACAGTGTTCATCTTTGGCATAGACGTTTTGGTCATGCTTCTGTCAATGTTCTGAAATCTTTAGATTCCCTCCAGAACTTGAGATATAAAAAGTTTGCAATCAATTATTGTTCTGTTTGTCCAATGGCTAAGCTCACTCGAATTTCTTTTCCTATTTTTGAAAGTAGAAGTGATGCTATGTTTGATCTTCATAGTGATGTCTAGGGACCGTACCACACTGCCACACATGATCAGAAAAGATATTTTTTTTAACACTTGTGGATGACCATAATAGAGTCACTTGGGTTTTTCTCATGCAATTTAAACATGATGTGGCAACATTGTTAAAATATTTCATCTTAATGATTCAAACTCAATTTCAAAAGGTTGTTAAGGTCCTCAGAACAGATAATGGTGGAGTTCCTTTCTACACATCTTCAGTCTTTGAAAGGAATCATTCATCAAACCTCTTGCTCATATACTCCCCAACAAAATGGGAGAGCTTTAAAATTGCAAGGTTCTATATCAAACAAGTTTTGGGGGGAAATGTGTGCTAACAACATGTTATCTTATCAATCTTCTGCCCACTCAAGTTTTAAAAGGAAAATCTCCTTTAGAAATCATGTTGAACAAAAAACCATATCTGAGAGTTTTTTGTTGTTTTTGTCTTGCTAAAGATTTAATGTGTATGGATAAGCTAGCTGCTAGAGGGATCCCCTCAGTTTTCATGGATTATTCTGATACTAAAAAAGGGTATAAACTTTATAATCTGCAAACAAAGAGGTTTTTTGTTAGCATGGATGTCCATTTTTTCTAAAACAGGTTTCCTTTTACTGGTAGTAAGCATGACTCCTTACCATTATTTTGTGAAGACTCTTCTGCTCTTCGGAATGCTGATGATGTTGGACATAGTCATGATAGTCCCACTGAAGCGATATTGGAAAATTTTTCTGATCATGAGGTGGTTCATCTTGACACCATTGATATTGATCAGTCTCTTATAAGACCCATTCATGATAGGAGGCCACCAATTTGGATGACCACTGGTGATTATGTATTGCAGGCTGGTTCTACTGCCCACCCTGTTGATCATTTTGTGGGTTATACCGATATTAATGATGAATATAGATGTTATTTATCTAACATGTCCCAGCTTGTGGAACCCACTACTTTTAATCAAGCAGTTGCAGACCCAGGATGGATTGCAGCCATGCATGATGAAATCACTGCGTTGGAAGGCAATGGAACTTGGGATCTGGTAAGTCTACCCAAGGGTAAGAAGCTTATTGGCTGCAAGTGGGTGTACAAATTAAAATACAACTCTGATGGTAGTTTAGAACGTTATAAAGCACGCCTGGTTGCTAAAGGTTACGAACAAAAACATGGAATAGACTATTATGAAACGTTTTCACCCGTAGTTAAAATGAACATTGTCATAGTTGTATTAGCTTTAGATGTTATCTTCAAGTGGCCACTTTATCAAATGGATGTGTTTAATGCATTCCTTCAAGGTGACATGGAGGAGGAAGTTTATATGTCTTTACCACAGGGATTTACCAATCAGGAGGGGGATGGCATAGTATGTCGATTACGTAAATCCCTATATGGCCTCAAGCAGGCATCTAGACAGTGGAACAAAAAACTTACTGATGATCTTGTGAATGCATGATATCATCAATCTCTTTATGACTATTCATGTTTTCCAAGAATGCATGAGATCAGTGGGTACTTTTGCTTGTTTATGTTGATGACTTACTCATTACAGGTAATAGTGGTGCGCTTATTTCTGCACTGAAGTCTGTACTGCAAACCAAATTTAAAATGAAGGACTTAGGTGAACTTCAATACTTTCTTGGAATTGAAGTTGCTAGGAATGAAAAGGGAATTGTTTTATGTCAAAGAATATATGCATTGGAGTTGATTTCTGAAGCAGGTTTGGCTGGTGGGAAGAGCTCTAAAACTCCCATGGAAGTCAAACTAGGACTCACCAGTAAAAAATATGATACTTTCCTTGATATTAATCATAATGATGAACTGCTGTCTGATATAACTGTTTATAGAAGGCTTATAGGAAGCTTTTGTATCTTACTTTGACGAGGCCTGATATTTCATTCTCTGTGCAGCATTTAAGCCAGTTCTTAAAGTTCCCAAAAAGGTCCTATTATGAGACTGCTATGAGGGTAGTTCGTTATGTGAAAGAGGAATCAGGAAAGGGAATACTGCTTTCAGCAGAAAGTGACCCCAGTCTTGTGGTACATTGTGACTCAGACTGGGGGAACTGTGTTGAAACTAGACGATCCTTAACTGGATATTGTGTAAAGTTGGGAAACTCGTTAGTTTCGTGGAAAGTGAAGAAACATGATATTGTATCCAAGTCCTCTGCAGAGGCTGAATACAGGAGCATGGGTCATGCTATTGCTGATATTGTTTGAATGCGAGGACTGTTGGCAGAGTTGGGTTTTAAACAAGATAAGCCTTCTGTTTTATTTTGTGATAATAAGGATGCATTACAAATTGCTTCTAACCCAATATTTCATGAAAGAACCAAACATATTGAGATTGATTGCCATTTCTCACGACAGTGTATTCTAAATGGTATAGTGCAGGCAGAACATGTGGAAATTGGAGAGCATGTTGCCGATTTGTTCACCAAGGCCCTTCCTGCCAAGCAACATCGTTACTTGGTGGATAAGTTAGGTATGTTGAACATATTTCCTGGTAATTTGCCTCCGGGAGGTGATTTGCCTGACAACGATGAATAGTTTTCTGAGTCAGGGGGAGTATTTTACTCTAAGTTGGCTTCGATGTTGGTTTTTTATCGACCCCAAATTAAGGGGGAGTGTTGATAGTTGGTAATCTGGGCTCGTTCTGGGTCCATTTGACTTGCTGGGCTAGTTGGTTCGTTGGTTAGAAAAGTTTCCCTTGTTGGGTTGGTTCCTGTGTGACTGTGATATTGGGCTGAGCCCGATCGTTGGCTTTGTTGGTGAGTTTTGTTATTGGCTCCGTTTATCAGGGACCATTGTGGAGTTTATATAAGTTAGGGGACCCTTGAGCTCTTTTGCTCGGGACCCCGCCCTATTTAAGGTGAGAATTAGGGTTCCTGAGCCTTAGTTCGATGAGCCGCAAATTCCAGTTCAATATTTTTCTCTGCTAGGGTTTGGATCTTCACACCAATTAGGCTACTGATAGTTGTTTGAAAGCTTGGTGGAGGCTCTTTTCTTGATTTGTCTCTTCGACCACTAACCTTGCGGTAGTTGGACTTTGTGTAATAAAGATGATGTCTGCATGGTGATGGAGCCTCATGCTTGGCTAACACGAGTATAGTTGGATCTAGGGTACGAGCCTTTGTGATATATGGGTATGGTTTCCTCCTTTGAGACATTTGGGCATGATAGTCGTTGTTGAGGTATAGGGTGATGGTATCCTCCATTGATATATGGACATGATAGCCATTTTTGATATATAGGGGGATGGTACTCTCCTTTGATATATGGACACGATAGCCATTTGATAATGTATAGGGGGAATGGTACCCTCATTTGATAATGTGTAGGGGGATTGGTATCCTCCTTTGGTATATAAGGACATGATAGCCCCTGTTGAAGTATAAGGGGTGATACCCTCCTTTGATATATATGGACATGATAGCCATTTGATGATGTATAGAGGGATGGTATCCTCATTTGATATAGATGGACATGATAGTCATCTGTTGAAGTATAAGGGGGGTGGTACCCTCCTTTGATTGAAGAACTTACATTCTATATCTTGTTGGAAGGGTTGCCCTTTGATTGGGGTACTTACTTCCCATATCATGTTTGATGAGTTGCCCTTTGATTGAGTGACTTACTTCTCATGTCTTGTTGGATGAGTTGCCCTTTGATTGGGGGACTGACTTCTCATATCATGTTTGAAGGGTGGCCCCGTGGGTCATGACCCTTTTCGGTTGTAAGGGTTATCATTATAGATCTTCCTCTTTCCATATGTAAGGGTTATTCTGTGGATCTTCCTCTTATCATATTTTAGAGTTGTCCTTTTGGATCTTCCCCTTTTCGGTTGGAAGGGTGGCCCTATGGGTCTTATGTCCAATTTCAGTTGTAAGGGTTGTCCTTATAGATCTTCATCTTTCCATATGTAAGGGTTGTCGATCGCCTTATCACATTTCAGAGTTGTCTTTTTGGATCTTCCCCTTTTCGGTTGGAAGGGTGGCCTTATAGGTCTTATGTCCCTTTTCGGTTGTAAGGGTTGTCCTTATAGATCTTCCTCTTTCAATATGTAAGGGTTGTCGATCGCCTTATCATATTTCAGAGTTGTCTTTTTGGATCTTCCCCTTTTCAGTTGGAAGGGTGGCCCTATGGGTCTTATGTCCCTTTTCGGTTATAAGGGTTGTCCTTATAGATCTTCCTCTTTCCATATGTAAGGGTTGTCGATCGCCTTATCATATTTCAGAGTTGTCTTTTTGGATCTTCCCCTTTCGGTTGGAAGGGTGGCCCTATGGGTCTTATGTCGATTTTCAGTTGTAAGGGTTGTCCTTATATACCTTCCTATTTCCATATGTAAGGGTTGTCGATCACCTTATCATATTTCAGAGTCGTCTTTTTTATCTTCCCCTTTTCGGTTGGAAAGGTGGCCCTATGGGTCTTATGTCCCTTTTCGGTTGTGAGGGCTGTCCTTATAGATCTTTCTCTTTCCATATGTAAGGGTTGTCGATTGCCTTATCATATTTCAGAGTTGTCTTTTTGGATCTTCCCCTTTTCGGTTGGAAGGGTGGCCCTGTGGGTCTTATGTCCATTTTCGGTTGTAAGGGTTGCCCTTATAGATCTTTCTCTTTCCATATGTAAGGGTTGTCGACTGCCTTATTATATTTAAAAATTGTCGTTTTGGATCTTCCCCTTTTTGTGAGGCGTTGTCATGCATGCCTTGCCGGTTGTATACCGACTTACTCAATGCCTTGAGATAGCGTTAGGGCGAGACGCTGCTCGCGATATGCACTTTACCGCCCACTTGATGACTCAAGGTGGCGTTTGAGGCAAGACGTTACTTGCTTAATTTTGTACGTTTTATTCCTCTTACTCAATACCTTGAGGTAGCGTTTTGGCGAGATGTGACTCGCAATCCTAACTACTAAAGTTAGCGCGTTTTCCGTCGCTTGGAGTTCCAAGATGTGACATTATGGAAAGACGTTTCTTGCTTGGTTTGGTACGTTTTATTCCGCTTACTCAATGCCTTGGGATAGCGTTTTGGCAAGGTGCTACTTGCAAATGCGTTTCTCCGCCGCTTGGAGTTCCAAGATTTGGCGTTGGTGCAAGACGTTACTTACAAATTTTGAATGCGTTGTAGATGGCGCCTCCTCTTTAGTGAGTGATGGTGCCTTTCTTCTTTCCCTTGTGTCCTGAAAAGCATTTGATTCATTTAGTGATATTGTCATTTCTTACAGAAAGGAAAGTCTAAGTGGAGTCCGTAGATCTCTTTTCGGTAATAATAAATTGTATAATGGAAGTGGATATTCCCTTTTCCCTTCGGGTGTAGAACTTCTTCGAATGTTCTCCAATGAAAGTGTTAGTTGATATTTTCCCTTCCGCGTCTTCCAGTCGGTATAAGTTGTGGATGTCTCCTTATGAGGGCGATCACTGTTGCCTCCAACACAGGAGCAAGTCCTTGTAGTGGGTTTATGTTGTACCATTCCTTTGTGGTTTCCATTGGAAGGAGTCATGCCACGTATTCGCGTGGTCTTCTATTTCCGGGCGAACTATCAAGCATTAGATCACATGGTACCCCCTAGCTGCTTGGTAGTTGCACCGTTTGTTCTTGTTTAGCCTGGTTAAGGCTTATCCTCCTGTTTCTCGGTTGGGTGTCGAACACTTGTTCGTTTGGTGCCCCCAAGTTGTTCGGTCTCCTTACTCTTTTTTGCTCTTTGAGCATGCCTTTCTTACACGTATCATCCAGAATTGGCGAGGGGGTGGTGGGAGTATTCAATTTTGATCTTCGTTACTGTTTCTTCTCTTTACTCTTTGTAGGTGTTGGTTTGGCGTGGTGCCCCCAACCGTGTGTTGTTCGCACCCTTAGGTGTAGGATGTTGTTTTTGCCAATCCAATATCCTTTTAACGTCGAAGTTATTGATGATCCTTGCGATGAGCATACGTTTGGTGCTGCCCCCTTATTTAGTGCTACCCCTTCCTTTGATGTAGAAGTGACTTTTGTCTAAAAAATGAGTATTGTGCTGGGTAGGGGGAGAGGGAGGTGTTTTCCTTGCAGGCTGGGTTGGATTGGTATTCCCTACTTTCGCAGCGTGTTGTCCCGTCCCTTGGGCGGGCGTGCTTCTAGTGGGAGTAACTGCTGTACAAAGGTATATTGTAGGATGAGATTATATATGATGGAATTCCATATGGTTTCCATGGAAGGGCATATCGTATTAGAACCCAGTGGATGGAATTCTCTCAAAGTAGGCGCAACAGGCCTTGCTGGTTGTAGTGGCCCTCCTTGTTTGGGGTTATCCTTTTACTCATAGTGGGGGGAGGTGTATGCATGCACTCTCTCTGCTATCATTGGTGATGCTCCCCCCCCCCCCCCCCCAGTGTATGTGGTTGCTCTTACTAATACCATATCCTTTTGGGATGGATTTATTGCTCATCTCTCCCTCCTTACTGTTGCCATATCGTTCACAGAGTGGTTGTTGTTCAGTGGTCACTTCCAGTTGCCTCCTATGGATGTGCTCTGGAAGAGCTACTCTAGGTGCATTCATGAAGAGATGTGAGGATGGTGCTCATCCTTGTGGATATGTTGTTGTTCTGCTCCCTCCTCATATTGCCCCATATTGGTATACTCTGGAAGAGCTGCCATGGGTGCATTTTTGTTGTAGCCACTTCTTTGGCCTTCTGGCCTGTTCTTGGGTATTTGATTGTTGTCCCCATCAAGGGCTTGTCCTTTATTAGGGGTGAGGGAGGTAGTTGTTGATTGACTACCGACTGTGGTGTCTTGGAGCTTGATGGGGTGTTATCCAAGGAGTGTTGTTCTCCATAGGACGACAGTTTCTTAGGATCCTTTGGTTGTTGCCCCCGGATGCTAGACTCCTGGAGACCCACGGTAAGTACCTTACTATGCCGCCCCATTGTTCTCTTGGACCCCCTTATTTATTGCCATCGAGCACAAGTAGAAGGCTACGTGCTTTTTGCTCGAATCCGCAGACGGCGCCAGTGTTTGCACATGAGTTTCCTTCGTGGGCTTCTCATTCCGTTCTCTCCTTATTTATGGGCTTCTCCTTCTAGTATTCCCTCTCCGTGAGTTTCTTCTCTCTTATCCCTGTAGATGGGTACCGGGGAGGGGGTTCCCGGTAAGCCCATTGTTTGCACACGATGTCCTGAGTGCCATCTTGCCTCAGACCTCCGATCTTCCTTCACCTCGAGATACTTGCAAAAGGGGCGATACCGAGACCAAAGGGGGGTGGTGCTCGGTGTGCCCTCTCTGATGCTTAAATGAGTATGTGCTTTAGAGATAGGGAGTGAGCTTAGAGAGAGAATAAGAGATTACCTTTGAATGGTGGGAGGAGAGCTCTTATTTATAGAGTTCCTATTGGACCGCCCCGGTTCAAGTGGTTTCCTGGTCCGGTTGTGGCAGTTTCGTAATAAAAGTTGGCATTGACTATAAATAAGGTGCATTTGATCCTATTTCGACCGTAGATAGGTTTAATATGTTTAAGTGTGTGGAAATGGCCTCCAAGGGCGAGCCCCGGGCGAAATATCGTCCGGGGGTAGGGGTCCTGACGAGTGGGACTCATCCGGACGGAGGGGGGGAGGGGGGGGGGGGGTACCCGGGCGGGTACCCTTGGAGGACCGCTCGGGTAACCCGAGCGCCCCACATTTGGTACCAAGCGTGGACACCACATTTAGTTTTCAAGTGTGTACGGCGCTCGGGTACCCGAGCGCCTCACACTTGGTATCAAGTGTGGACACCACACTTTGATACCAAGTGTGTATGGCGCTCGGGTAACCCAAGCGCCCCACTGCTCGGGTAACCCAAGCGCCCCACCGCTCGGGTAACCCAAGCGCCCCACCGCTCGGGTAACCCAAGCGCCCCACCGCTCGAATACCCTCGAGTGGTTTTTGCCACTCGGGGTCTTCCCGTGTGAATTTCGCCACTCGAGGTGTTTTTGGGCCTAAGTATTTGGGCATCGGGTGTCCGTTTTCCAAGTTTCGAATTATATTTGGTTATGGCCCATTTATCGGGTCCTGTTCGTGATAGCTTAGGCGTATATCCAACAACAGTTATCTTGTACTCTAAGATAGTAAATTGTACTCGAAGTTTGTTGAATGAATGAAGTTTTCGGTTTCAGATTATCCAAAACTTGTTTTTCATTTGATTATTCTTCATTCTGAGTGAATCTTGGATTGGCAAATCAGATTCAATCTCAACAATTGGTATCGGAGCAAATCCTGGAGTTAATCAAAAATGCGTTGTGCAAGTTGAAATCTCTATTCTGCAGAATGAGAGATAATGATGCATTCGTGGGGTTGGCAATATCCATATTCAATGTGAATTATGAACAATGGAGTTTAATCATGCAGAACTTGCTTAGAGCGCAATACTGGTCTGTGGTTGAAGAGGGAGTTGCAATTGACACCATCACAGAGGAGCAAAAGCAAGCAAGGGAACTTGTTGATCTTATGACGAAGAACTTGCTATTTCAGGCACTTGATTGGTCTGTACTAGAGAACATCACCAACAAGGATACAACAAAGGATATCTGGGACTCTATGAAAGGCAAAGGAATTGGATCAGATTGAATGAAGAGGGCTCAGTTGCAGGCTTTACGAAGGGAGTTTGAATTACTTCAAATGAAAGAAAGTGAAAATGTGATGTCTTACTGTGCCAGAACTCTTGAGATCAGTAATAAGATGAAGCTTTTTGGGGAAACCATTACTGAAACTTTAGTTGTAGAGAAAATTCTACGAACTTTGAGTGTTAAGTATGATTATGTTGTATGGCAAGGAGGCCAAAGAATCTCTCTCACTTGATGAATTACAAAGTTCAATTATAGTGCACGAGCAAAATATGAATAGAAACTCATCAACTAAGGATCATGCAATAAAAGAAACTGTTGGGGGAGGAACCTCTAATCAAACACAATACCACAGAGGGAAAAAATCCTTTAGAGGAAGAGCAAGAGGATGACACTCTCAGATCCAGAGAGGATGACATGTTAGAGGGTCCTAAGGGAGAAATGATTCTCATCATGGTGAAGGGTCCTCAAATAAAAGAATAGAGAGTGAAGAGAGAAATCACTCGAACTTCCCTTATAGAGGAAGAGGATACTCAGATAGAGGAAGAGATTATGGTGATAGAGGAAGAGGAAGAAGTGGAAGAAGTTCCAACAAAGCTAATATTGAATGTTATAGGTGTCATCATTTTGGACACTATAAGGCAGAATGTTATGCTAATTTACCAACTGAGAGGCAAGATCAAATGAACTTTGTTGAACTGGAAGACAAGGTATCTAAGGAAGTTCTCTTGATGGCAAGGGAAACAACAAGTGGTGGACTAACATCTGCAGATGTGTGGTTCATTTACACAAGATGTAGCAATCGTATGAGTGGTTGCAAAAGAGTGTTTGCCTCTTTGGATGAGACTTACAAGTCAAGGGTTACATTTGGAGATAAATCCTCAGTACAAGTTCAAGGGAGAGGTAATATAAAGATCAAATTCCTGAATGGTTTCATAGAGACCATCTCAGATGTGTTGTATGTTCCTGATCTTAAGACTAACCTGCTTAGTGTAGGTAATTACTTCAAAAGAATTTCTCAGTTTGGTTTGATAAAGAGAAGTGTGAGACTATTGAGGAGAATAAATGATCAATTATTGAAGTTCTTATGGGCACTAATAGATTATTTCCTTTGGAAGTTGCCAATTTGCAGATTAGCTTGGCAAGCACTAAGAAAAGAGAGGAGGAATCATGGTTGTGGCACTATTGTTTTGGCCATTTGAATTTTAAAGGGCTAAAGACACTATCTAAGCTCAGAATGGTGAATGGTTTGCCTCTCATTGAAGTTAAGCATGGACTTTGTGAAGATTGTGTCATTGGTAAGCATGACAGAGACTCATTCCCAAATGGTCAAGCATGAAGGGCTAAAGATCAACTGCAGTTGGTCTATAGTGGTATATGTGGTCCTATTAGCCCCACTTCTAATGGTGGGAAAATGTATTTTATCACTTTCATTGATGATTATACTCGAAAGTGTTGGGCTACTATCATTGCTGAGAAATCTGAAGCATTTCAGAAATTCAAATATTTCAAAGCATCGGTTGAAAATGAAACTGGGAAGAGGATCAGGGCTTTAAGAACTGACAATGGAGGAGAGTATTGCAGCACTGAGTTTGATAATTACTGCAAGGATCATGGGATTACAAGAGATAAGATAAAACCATTCACTCCTCAGTAAAATGGTGTTGCTGAGAGAAAGAATAGAACAATTGAGAATATGATTCGAAACATGATGAATGGAAGAAATGTGCCAAAGAGATTTTGGCCTGAAGGAGTTCTATGGAGTGTCCATGTTCTCAATAGATACCCTAATTTTTCTGTGAGAAATAAAACACCTATGAGGCTTGGTGTGGAAGGAAACCAGATGTGTCTCACTTTAAAGTGTTTGTTTGTGTAGCCTTTGCTAATGTGCAGGATGTGAATAGACGGAAGCTGGATCCCAAGACTGAGAAATGCATCTTCTTGGGTTTAAGTCAAGAGGCTAAAGCTTATAAGATTTACTATCCAGTGACTAAGAAGATCCTTACAAGTAGAGATGTCAAGTTTGATGAGTCCAAGTCTTGGGAATGGGGAACTCAGAAGAAGAAACAAATTTTGCAGTTGTTTGTTGAAGGAACTGATGATGAGGTGGAACTGAATAATAATAATCCACCAAAGGTGATAGCTTAGAAGATAGAGAATCAAACTGATCAAGAACTCACTGAGGAAGAACAAGTTGATTATGAGCCTTCTCCTGCTGCAGTAAGGATAGAGGCTAATGTTCATGAGAGCTCTAATGCAAGGAAGAAAAGAGTAGTCAAGAGGCCTAGATATCCTGATGAGTATGAGGTTAGATCAGTTCCCATTCATAAGAATACCTCATTATATGCTCACTATTGCTTGTTTGCTGATTGTGACCCAGTTAATTATTCAAAAGCCTTCAAAGATCTGAAATTGGTTAAGGCAATGGAACTTGAAATGAATTCTGTAGTTAAGAACAATACTTGAGATTTAGTTGAGTTACCTAAGGGTCATAAAACCATAGGTGTCAAGTGGGGTTATAAAACCAAACTAAAAGAAAGTGGTGAGATAGACAAGTACAAGGCTAGGTTAGTAGCCAAAGGATATAAACAAGAATTTTGTGTTGATTATACTGAGGTCTTTGCTCCAGTAGCCAGGTTAGACACTATTAGATTAGTGATTGCCTTAGCAGCAAAACACAAATGGAACCTGTTTCAGTCGGATGTTAAATCAACATTTCTTTATGGCCATTTAGAGGAAGAGGTTTATGTTGAGCAACCACTTGGCTTTGTATTTAAAGGAAAATAAAGCCAAGTTTATAAACTCAGAAAGTCTCTCTATGGTTTAAAGCAGGCACCTCGTGCTTGGCACCATCGTTTGGAAACTTACTTTCCCAGTCAAGGGTTCACTAAGTGCCCTTATGAACATACTATGTTTGTCCATTCCTCTAATGGTCGATTCTTATTGGTTTGTGTCGATGTGGATGATTTAGTTTATACTGGGAACTGCAGTTCCTTATTTGAGCCTTTTAAGAAGGCAATGATGTCCGAGTTTGAAATGAGTGATATGGTTTTACTTCATTACTATTTGGGTCTAGAAATCACGCAAACACGCTCTCATATTCTAGTGAATCAAAGAAAGTATATCCTTTAAATTTTGCAGAGGTTTGATACTGTTGGATCACGGTTAGAACTCCGGCACGGTCTTGACGGCAATCCGAACTCCTTCGCTCCACGTAATCCTGGAAGAGGGGATAGACCGGGCGGTGACCCAGAATCCCTCTCCGATGCTTAAATGAGTATCTTAATTATCTCAATAGACTGGCAAGCAAGAGTCTCTGTATGTAAAAACGTATCTCGATCTGAGGTAACTGCTGCCCTTTTATAGGCGAAGAGCTACTTCAGTTACCTGGTGAACCGCTGGGGCGGTTAGCCCACGTTCCGCTTATCTCGGCCACGATCCCGCCTATCTCGGCCATGATCTCGCCTATCTCGGCCACGCTCCGCGTATCTCGGCCACGATCCCGCCTATCTCAGCCATGATCTCGTCTATCTCGGCCACGCTCCGCGTATCTCGGCCTCAACCTCTGATAGCAAGTCCCGACCAGTATCGGGGACTCCAGAGTTATCTCATTGTGTCACCGCTCGGGACCCCTCGTCATCGTGACAGGGCCAACATCCTCAGGGATTCATCATCGGGGCCTACTTAAAGGCATCTCATCGGGGCCTACTTAAAGGCGTCTCATCGGGAGCGCCCAGCTCGCCTATCGGGACCGACTCTGTCGGGACCTTTCACCATCGGGACTCCTCTCATCGGGACCCTCCGCATTGGTCTTCTTGGCCTCTCTTAGGGCCCAGTGGGCCTATTCACCGTTTACTCGTCGTTAAAGGGCTTCACGGCTACAGCGGAGCCCATCATTTGCCCCCAAGACATGAGGGACTTACAGTTCGTCGTGTCTTTCAATTCCCGACCTCCCGACATCGGAGTCGGGGACCTTTCCCTTGATAAAGTCACTTGATACGGATCTTCTTGTCCACGATTCCTCGATACCTCGAGGATAGTCACCAAATCCGAGAAGACTCCTCGGTTACCCAGCCATTAAATGCAGCAGATGACGAAGTGACGTCTTTGGCACCCGTGCCTGATTTTTCGCGCCTGCTTTTTCTGAAAAAGTGCTTTTCAGGCCGTTTCATCATTACGCCCCTTTCCATTCCGTTCGTTTCATCTCAACGGCTCAGATTAAAACGTTTCAACTTCGACGACCCAGATTAGAACGTCCTTTCACTTGTCCCTTCTCCTATAAAACCCTAACCCTGGGCACTATTTCTCTTTTACCGTTTCCGCAATTTCAAAAGCTCTGCGATTTCAAAAGCTCAAGCTCTTCTTCGGCTTTCCATTCTCCGATCAACTTTCCGGCAATCATCAAGACCATCCTTCCCACTTCGAATCATCATGTCTGGTAAGACTTCCTTCCCTGATGTTAGTGTAGCCTTTCCTTCATCTTCGATTAGTTCGCTTGTAATTTTCCGAAAAACCCAATATGCCTTTCCTTGCCATGGCTGATTTTCAGACAGCGGATCCAGTTCCGAGGGGAGGAAACCCTTCACTTTCGATTATGCTCCCAACGAGATCTCGGTGACTGCTTACGACGCAGCTCTCCGAGAAGGATGCATTACCCAAACCTGGGAGCCTCGTCTTCCTTATCTCGCCACCGTGCCTCGGGTGACCCTGTGGTTACTCGTCCCGAGGCGGGGGAGATATTTGTCTCTACGGGACAGATATCGGTAGGGATCCGATTCCCCTTCTGCGGGAACTTAGTTGAGATGTACACCCACTACAAGACGCATCCAACTACTTTCTCCCCACATGCCATCCTCGTGTGGAATGCTTTCCAGGTGCTTTGCTACCGCCATAAGTGGGCCTACAGCCTCCAACTCTTCAGAACCTTCTACGGGATGAAGTGCAACGAGGCTGGGGTTTGCGCCTTCTATCCTCGGATGCCCAAGTGGAACAAGGCGCAACTCGCGCTGTGCAGCTGGACCAGCGACACCTGGAAGGTTGTCAAGGGTCGGGGACTCCTAATCGACACGGGGTCCGATAACAGCGGGTGGAAGAGGAGCTACTTCTTCATCAAGAACTCTTCGATCCCATGGCCCCGATGGGAGGTGGAAGCGGACTCTCCTCCCGTTTATCACACTTACTCTGACGAAGACTTCCAGACCTCCATCTTATCCAGCTCTACCGTTGGGGGGAGTCCTATACTCCCCTCGATGCTAACTCTTTAACGGAGAGGGACCTGGTGAAGGCCGGGATCCGTCTCCTCGACATAATCTCTGGGGGTCAACTCTTCGACGGCCCCTCCAATATGGTTCCCTGGGTAATGTTTCTGATCTCTGTTTTCCATTGGTTGCAGCTAAGAAGGTATCCGTGCTGACCAATCTCATCCTTAAGCAGGGGGTGACCGACGCTGTCCGCCCCGCGCGGAAGAGGAAGTCGGCAAAGAAGGCTGCTGCTCCGTCGGGATCTCCCTCCGCGGAGAGGACTAAGTGGAGCCGGGTGGAGGTGGACAGACTCTTCGATGTCCAGAATGATGAAGAAGGTAAACAGCTCCGCCTAGCTATTAAATCATACAGGAAGCAAGTTCCTAAGGATCTGATCCCTTCGACCATGGAGGCCCGCATCGAAGAGGTTAAACGTGTCCTCAGAGGGGAAACTCCCCACATCCTGAAGGCGGGCTACTACAACTTCCACGGGAAAGACCAATACGTTTCTCGGCGCGTCGTTTGGTGTAAGGACCCTGACCAACTTCCTGACTATTTTTTCTGAAGCATCTCGTCCTCTAGGTGCAGGTCACTCGGGAACTCCGTCGGGTGCTGGAGCTTCAGCAGGGGCACCACTTTCAGCAGGGGCGCCGCCTTCAGCAGGGGCACCACTTTCCGGGGCTGGAGAACCCCGACCGGCGATCAATTTCGTCGGGTGGAAAATCTGGACTCCTCCGAGGAGACAGATGAAGGCGGCTCCTTGATTCATCGTCGGAGGACGGGGCAGTCCCCACTGAAACCAACCTCCAAGGGGCTGCCCCCTTCAACTTCTTCGCAACAGCGACAGCCGTCGCCCATCCACAATTTTACTCCCTCTCCGCCTCAGGGCGAGTCGGAGATGCACCCCTCCACGACTCGAGTCGGTCCTTCCCCTCTCCCCTTGGACGGGAGCTTCTACAAGGTTTATGACCCCAGCCAGAAAGAGGCTCCCTGGACCCCGATCCAAACGCTGCAAGGGGTCCAGCTCCGACAGGGTGACGCATACCCAGAGCTGGCTCCGCATCTGCTGGCAGGCTCAATCCTACCCTCTCTGAGGTTTCCGATTTCTTGGATCGGGAGGGCATCCGCAGGGATGTTCAAGAAATGTCTATCCGTCGGATAGAGGTAAGACTCTTATTTTTCTTCCCTTCATCAATAAGGCAGGTTGTTCATATGCTAACACTTCTCTTCTTTCCTTCGCAGGAGATGGCGGACATCAACCGCTGCTTCGGGTACATCTTCGCCTTCGAGGAGGCCCTGGAGCAGGAGCGGGCTAAGGGGGCTCCCGCGGTCATAGCCAAGCTTGAGGAGGATCTCGCGGCCTCCGAGTCTTCGCGGGGAAAACTGGCCAAGGAGCAGGCCATCCTCGACCGAAAGACTCGGGACCTCTAAAAGCAGGTTCGTGACTTCGAGGGGCTGCTGAAGCGGGAGCGGCAGGAGCGACAAAAGGATGCAGAGGCTTGGGACAAACTTGTCCTTGAGAAGAAGGCTCTGGAGGAGCAAATTGCTGAGGTTCCTGCGCAGCTGGTCGCGGCTGAGACCAAGGGCCGGGAAGATTATCGGGGGTCCGAGGACTTCCAAACTGATGCGGTGAAATTCTGCACCGCGGAGGTGGAGAACATCCTCTTCAACGCGGTCGAGGAGCTCCATCTGGAGTATGGCGACGCCATAAACTTCGACAAGTCTGCGTCTCTCGCTCCCTTCGCGAAGAAGTACTTCGCCCTCTCGGAGGAGAGTGATGTGGGGAACACTCCCACGGGTGATCAAGACATGGCGGAGCTTCCAAGTGCCGATCCTCCGACAGTTGACCCCCCGATAATCGACCTTCCAGCAGCTGAACCCGTGGAGCCTTCCGCCACAGATCTCGTGGACCCTGCTCCCTCCGATGCTACCAAGGATCAAGCTTGATTGCTTTATTTTCTAATCCTTGTATTCTTCCTCTCCTTGTAACGCTTCCTCGGGCCTTTGAGCCCTCCAAATATCAAACTATCTTAGTTCTGATTTTCCATTGCACTTCTCAAAGCGACTTAATTATGCCATTTAGGCGAAACCTCGCTACTTAAGATATTTCAACACATCACTTAAGACGATTTAGCCCACACCACTTAAGGAGATTTAATCGTGCCAACTAAGGCAATTCAATCCACATCACTTAAGATGACTTCGCAACACTTAGAATAAATCTAAGAACCATGCACCACTTAAGGCGACTTCGCAACACTTAGAATAAATCTAAGAACCATGCATCACTTAAGACGACTTAATCTCGTGCACCACTTAAGGCGACTTTTTCTCGTGCACCACTTAAGGCGACTTTTCCTCGTGCATCACTTAAGGTGACTCAACAACACTTAGAATAAATCTAAGTATAATCTGATCGGAAGCAACCTCTTTATTTATTGATGGCACAGAATCTGCTTACATCGAATCAAACGATAAACAACTTACACCACTTAAGGCGATTTTACATCGGGCACCACTTAAGGCGACTTTTCATCGGGCACCACTAAAGGCGACTTTTCATCAAGCATGACATTTCTTCAAGTGTTCGCCACTGAAATAATGCTTCAATACTCTGCCATCGAGGTCTTCCAACTTGTACGCATTTGGAGCTGGCATCCCCACGACCTTATAAGGTCCTTCCCATTTTGGTGACATCTTGTTGATCCGATCCAAAAGGATGAACTCGTTCCGACGCCAGACCAGCTCCCCGACGAAGAACTGTCGGGACTTAACTCGCCGATTGTAATATCTGGCCGTCGCCAAACGCATTCGAGCCTGGACTTCATCGGCTTCCCGCCTCTTTTCCTGGAGCAAGTCCAATTCCAGACGTCTCATTTCATCATTCGTCAAAGGCTCGTAGTACCTCGTCCGATGGGACGCCACAGCTATCTCCACGGGAGCAACGGCCTCCGTGCCATAAACAAGGCCAAACGGAGTCTCCCCAGTTGATCGTTTGGGTGTCGTTCACGTTTTCCAGCTCGTTGCCCTTCAAGGCATAGACCCTCTTCTTCAGGCCATCCATCAAGATTTTATTGGCTGACTTCCACCTGGCCATTAGTCTGAGCATGATGGACAGAGGCTGTCCGATGCTCGATATTCAACTCCTCCAGATACCCCTTCACTTGAGCCCCGTTAAACGGTGGACCATTATCGCTGATCAACACCTTAGGAATCCCGTATCTGGATATAATATGGGTCTGGAGAAACTTGACAATTTGGTTCCCCGTCGTCTTGGCCAATGCCTTAGCTTCTATCCATTTCGAAAAATAATCGATAGCCACAAGCAAATACTTATACTGACCTTGTGCCTGTGGGAGGGGTCCCACCAAGTCGATACCCCACTGCGCGAAGGGCCAAGCACTCTTGATGGACATCAGATTAGCAGCCGGAGCCACGATATTCGGGGTGTACCTTTGGCACGCGTCACAGGATCGGACTAACACCGTCGCCTCCTTGCTCATCGAAGGCCAGTAATAGCCCAAATTCAACACTTTCCTTGTAATGGATCGGGCCCCTTCATGACAAGCCGCGACCCCTTCGTGCACCTCCCTAAGGATCCGATTTGTGTCGGGCTCAGCCACACATTTCAAGTAAGGAGTCGAGAACCACCCCTTTTATACAGCTGATTGTCCACCACCACATAATTAACCGCGATCCGACGTATCCTGTCAGCTAGTACTCCATCATCAGGGACTGCCCCCGTAGTCAGATACGCGACTATCGGGGTCATCCAAGTGGGTTCCTCCTTCGACCCTGCTTCAATGGCACACACCTCCGATGGGTCGGTGGTCGATAAGATCACCTTCTCCAAGAAGTGCACCTTCCGATTTTCCTCTAGGGGTGCCCCCAAGGCGAATTTGCTCAAGGCATCCGCTTCCGCGTTTTCCTCCCTCGGGATTGCCTCGATGTCGAAACTTTTGAAGCTCTCCTTCAAGACTTGCACCTCGCGAAGGTACTTTCTCATCATCGGGTTATTCGCCTCATATCGTCCTTGGACTTGATTCACAATCAGGCCCGCGTCACATTTCACCCGTAAGTGACCAACTCCCGTACCTTTGGCAATTTTGAGGCCTGTGATAAGAGCCTCATACTCAGCTTCGTTGTTCGTGGCCCTAAACGTTAAGGCCAAAGCATATCGAAGGGGCTCACCCCCGCCTGGTGGTATCAATACGAACCCTGCTCCTGATCCGTCTGAACTCGAAGAGCCATCCGTGTACATTTCCCAAGTATTTTCCTCATTTGGCTGTTCTGATTACTCTGCCATTTCTGGTTGCTCTGCTATTTCTGGTTGCTCTGCTATCGGGACCTCCATGGTTGCCCCCTCTACAGGGCCCGCTTCTTCCAGATCGGGAGCTGTAGACTCTGATATGAAATCCGCCAACGCCTGGCCCTTAATAGCCGTTCTCGGAGCAAAGTGAATGCGGAACTCACTAAGCTCGACTGCCCATTTCACTAATCTCCCCGATGCATCAGGTCGGTTCAAAAAATGCTTCAAAGGTTGATTCGTCAACACAGTAATCTCATGCGCATGGAAGTAAGGCCTCAGCTTCCGAGCAGTAATGATCAACGCAAAAAGATACTTCTCAACGGCGGGATAATTCATTTCAGATTTGGAAAACGCCTTGCTTACATAATACACGGGGACTTGATTACCCTCGACAATCTTCACTAACACAGAGCTAATAGCAAACTCAGAAACAACTAAATATAGATAGAGCGGCTCGCCTGGAATCGGTTTCGCCAATGGCGGGAGGGTGCGAATGTGCTGCTTGAGTGCCTGGAACGCCTCTTCACACTTGGCAGTCCACTCAAACTTCTTGTTGGCCCTCAGAACTTCAAAAAATGGCATGGATCGGTCACTTGCCTTGGACAGGAAGCGGTTCATTGCAGCCAGTCGGCCATTCAGCACTTGCACCTCCCGATGATTTATCGGAGACTGCATCTCCTCGATTGCCCTCAGCTTCTCAGGGTTCACCTCAATTCCTCTCTGGCTTACCATAAAGCCCAAAAACTTCCCCGAGTGGACTCCGAAGGCACACTTGGTCGGGTTCAAGCGAACCTGATTAAGCCTCATCCGCTCAAACGCCGTGGCTAAGTTGTGGACATGATCCTCGGCCTGTCGGGACTTCACCAGCATATCGTCCACGTAAGCCTCCATGGTTTTCCCCAGCATGTTCCCGAACACCTTGTTCACCATCCTTTGATAAGTTGCCCCGGCATTGATCAATCCAAAGGGCATGACATCGTAGTGATAGATGTCACTATCAGCATAAAAGGCAGTGTGGGGGGCATCCTCCTTAGCCATCTTGATCTGATTATAGCCTGAGTAAGGATCCATGAAGCTCAGCAATTCATGCCCCGACGTGGCATCCACCAACTGGTCGATTCTCGGGAGCGGGTAACAATCCTTCGGGCAAGCCTTATTCAAATCGCGGAAATCCACACACATCCGCCATTTCCCATTGCTCTTCTTCACCAGGACCGGGTTGGCGACCCAGGTCTGGAATCGGAGCTCCTTGATAAATCCAGCATCGAGCAACCTGCCCACCTCCTGCTGGATCGCGATCCTCTTGTCTACGCCCATCGGACGCCTTTTCTGCGCGATAGGCTTGATCACGGGATCAATCTTCAACTCATGCTCAATCACATCGGGGCTGATTCCTGGCATGTCACTCGGGGACCAGGCAAACAGCTCCTTGAACTCCCTCAGCAGCTTAATCAATTCTCGGGCCCTCTCATCGGACAGGGCGGACCCGATTTTCACCTTCTTCTGAGGTCCGTCAATCTCGACCTCCTTCAAATCCTCCATAGGGGCGGGACGCCCAAACTCCTCTCTGGGATCAGTATCGGTCTGGAGGATAGTCATAGCATCCCGTCTTTTCCTTCGGGTGGCATTAACATAGCACCTCCTGGAGGCCACCTTGTCGCCCTTGACCTCCCCGACTCCATGGTCAGTCGGGAACTTCATTTTCTGGTGAACCATCGAGGCAACAGCCATCAGCGGGTTGATGGTAGTTCTCCCAATAATCGCATTGTAGGTTCCCGCGGACTCAACTACCACAAAGTCCACATTTCTCCTCTCCGCTTTCCACCCGCTACCGAACTCCACTGGTAAGGTGATCACCCCGCGGATAAGAGGTAAAACCAGAGAACCCGACCATCGGGAAGTTCACCTCCTTCAAGTCCTTCTTTGTTTTCCCCATGGCCTCCAGAGCATCCATAAACAGAATATCGGAGGAGCTCCCTCCGTCAATCAAAATTCGCTTCATTTCGTACCCATCCACGTCCAGGGTCACGACCAAAGCATCATCATGTGGAGTCTCCACTCCTATCGGGTCCTCCGCTGAAAAGGAAATCACCATCTCTTCCTTCGCGGTCCAGGATCGGGACCTCTTACCCAGCACCACAGCAGCAGAAATTCTAGAGGCATAGACCTCCCGAGAGGCTGTGGTGTCACCTCCTGCGGCAATTCCTCCGTGAATCACATTGATGGTGCCCCGCTTCTCCTTACGGGCACCAGAAGACTCTGGCTCCGACTTCTTCTTCTTCGGGGACCGATCGCGGGAACGGGACCGCGATCGAGATCGGGAGTGGGAACGACACCGCCTCTCCGCCACAAAATCCTTAAGCTTCCCCTTCTGTATCAGCTTTTCAATCTCCTTCTTCAACTCAAGACAATGGTTAGTGTCATGACCGCTGGCGCGGTGGAACCGACAGTAACGATCAGTGCGGGATCCCATAAATTCTCCTTCCTTCTTCGGGGGGGTACCTGGAGATACCCTGTCGATCCATCACCATTAACACCTCCGCCATGGAGCTATTTAGAGGGATGTGGAAGTCCTCCCGCTTGTCCTTCCTCGGGGGACGTTTGTCCTCCCTTCGATCAGAACGACCTCGACTCCGACTGCCCTCGGATTTATCCTTCCGCTTACGGTCATCCAATGGCTTGAGCGACTGCTTCCCCCTATTCGACTTTGGAGGATCCAGCTCTCCAGCAGCTATCTTCGACTCCTGCACGTCGATTTGCTGCTTCACTCTCTTCTGCAGTGCTTCCATATTCCACACAGCCTTCTCAGCCACGCTGTGCATCAGGTCGGAACCATAGGGGGCTGTCAGGTTCCGAAGGAAGGTACGAATAGTCTCTCCCTCCGATCTCCTCATCGATCTCAGCCACACTGGCAGTGTACCGCTGGTAATAATGCGCCAGCAATTCGTCGGGCCTCTGCACCACCTGGGCGAGGGACCTCACGCCTCTTCAAGAGGCGCCGACGACCCTGGTACTGCTGAATAAAACGGTCGTGCATATCGGCCCAGCTGGAGATGCATCCTGGGGGGAGGCTGAAGAACCATGTCAGGGCCCTTTCCCCGAGTGTACCTGGGAACAGCACACACACAATATCGTCATTCGGGGCCCTGCCTAGACAGGCCATAAGGTGCTTCTGGACGTGGCGAACTGGATCTCCTTCGCCATCATACTCCTTAATCGTGGGGATCCCCAACCCTGGCGGGGCGAGGGTGTCTATCAGTCGGGGAACAAAGGGATGAGTGGATCGATCCCTCAGTTCTGACATCATCGGCTTCTGGTCCCCCATGCAGATGTTCACGATCTTCACCACCTGGTCGGGGGTGATGGGATCATTAAGGGGAATGGTCCTGTGCTGCACTGGTCCTGGCCCATCGATCACAAATCGCTCCGACTGAAGAGGCTCCTTGCCCTTGTCCTGGTTTCTGGGTCGGGTCTCCTGTGGATTCTGAACCTCCCTTGGCAGAGGCACCTCCTCCTGTCTCTTGGCAGCCTCTCTTCGCTCTAGGAGAGCCTCCATGGCCTCTAAGAACATCGGCATGGCATCTGCCACAGCCTTTGCCAGGTCCGCGTTCGGAGGAGCATCGGGAGTATCCTCCTCTCTATTCCCTTGGTGTCTAGCCGTATCCTCAGGAACTTCGTTGTGCCCCCCTGTCCGGGAAACCTCAGCAGGGATATTTTAGTACTCAACACGCTCCGGTGGCGAATTCAGTGTTCCAGCAGGATGACGGGAACCACCAGATTGTCCTTGCTTTCTCTGCTTGCCAGCAGCCATTGAACGAGTAGAGGTCATTGTTGCTTTTTGTTGCGGTTCCCACAGACGACGCCAATGTTGGATCACGGTTGGAACTCCGGCACGGTCTTGACGGCGATCCGAACTCCTTCGCTCCACGTAATCCTGCAAGACGGGATAGACCGGGCGGTGACCCAGAATCCCTCTCCGATGCTTAAATGAGTATCTCAATTATCTCAATAGACTGGCAAGCAAGAGTCTCAGTATGTAAAAACGTATCTCGACTGAGGTAACTGCTACCCTTTTATAGGCGAAGAGCTACCTCAGTTACCTGGTGAACCGCTGGGGCGGTTAGCCCACGTTCCGCTTATCTCGGCCACGATCCCGCCTATCTCGGCCATGATCTCGCCTATATTGGCCACGCTCCGCGTATCTCGGCCACGATCCCGCCTATCTCGGCCATGATCTCGTCTATCTCGGCCACGCTCCGCGTATCTCGGCCTCAACCTCTGATAGCAAGTCCCGACCAGTATCGGGGACTCCATAGTTATCTCATTGTGTCACCGCTCGGGGCCCCTCGTCATCGTGACAGGGCCAACATCCTCATGGATTCATCATCGGGGCCTACTTAAAGGCATCTCATCGGGGCCTACTTAAAGGCGTCTCATCGGGAGCGCCCAGCTCGCCTATCGGGACCGACTCTGTCGGGACCTTTCACCATCGGGACCCTCCGCATTGGTCTTCTTGGCCTCTCTTAGGGCCCAGTGGGCCTATTCACCATTTACTCGTCGTTAAAGGGCTTCACGGCTACAGCGGAGCCCATCAGATACGAGTGATTGCAATGCTGTGAGAACACAACTTGAAACTAATTGCAAATTACTTAGGACTGATCCTAGTGCCTTAGTTGATAAGACCACTTATAGGCAACTAGTTGGAAGCCTAATGTATCTCACTGCTTCCAGACCAGATATTCAATTTGCAGTGAGCTTTATTGCTCGATACATGGAGAATCCTACTATTAATCACCTGTTAGCTTGTAAGAGAATATTGAGACAACTTCAGGGTACTCAACACTTTGGTTTAAAGCTTGTTAAAGGTGATCAATCAGACTTAGTGGGCTACACAGATAGTGACTATGCTGGAGATAGAGATGATAGAAAGAGTACTAGTGGATATGTTTTCATTCTAGCAGGAGTTGCAGTCTTCTGGTTGTCTCAAAAGCAAAAATAGTCACTCTTTCCACAACTGAGGTTGAGTTCATAGCAACAATTGAGTGTCCTAAGCATACTCTTTGGATTAGAAGACTTTTAGGTTTTCATAATCAGTTTCAACTGAGACCTACTAGGCTTCTGTGTGATAATAGCTCCACTATTAAGTTCGCCAAAAACCCCGTGCTTCATGAGAGATCAAAGCACATTGATGTTAAGTTCTATTTTTTCGTGACTTGGGTGCTGGACCTGATATCCTCATTGAGTATTGCAGAAGTGATGAAAATGCAGCAGACATTTTAACCAAGCCTTTGAAATTTGCAACTTCTGAGCATCTTAGAATGAAACTTGGTGTTTATTTAGTTCTTTTAAACTGAAATTCATGCATGAATGTTCATTTTAGGGGAGGATATGTTGGGAATACAAGAAGAAGGCTTGCATAGTGTATAAGAGGTGTTGTGGTGATGTTTGGTCTGTGCATCAGAGATGCATGGTAGGTGTCATGAACGTGCAACACATGGTGCAGTGATGGTACATTAGCAAACCAACAGGCATGGTAAAGACATGACAAAAGCACGGACAAAAGCATGGTGATGGGCACGGTACAAACATGGTGGATGCACGGTGTAAACACAATGTATAGTAATGTATTTTAGTAATATGAGTGTGTAATGACTAAGTGCCTAGGTGTTCTATTGTATGTGTTTGGATAAGACTTAAGGTAGTTACTCCTGTGTTTTAGGAGAGGTTGTCCATGTTTTTAGGGATTTGAATTTTTAGTTAAAGGTAGTTAACTTGTAGTCTAAGATAGTAACTTGTACTTGATATTTTGTTAAATGAATGAAGTTTTCGGTTTCAGATTATCCAAAACTTGTTTTTCATTTGATTATTCAATCTTGGATTGGCAAATCAGATTCAATATCAACACGAACTTCTCAGTAGATTCATACCCATGACTTGAACCAGCTACACATTGAGCTCTATTTTTTACCAGAGGTTACTGTTCTAATACCACTTGTAAGGGAATACGACGTACGCCTTAGTCAATCAATTCATAAACTCAAACTTATAAATGAAGGGTTTTTTTTTTGTATATGTACACTTAAACTCTCTAAAAGACACTTTAACACTAACAAAATACGAATAATCAAGACAGTAGTTTTCTAAAGAAACATGGCAAGAAAATAAGGAAAAATTACATTACATACATATATGTTTTACAACCTTAGTCAATTGAGAAAACTTTCTTCTTCTCTTTGCCCCCCACAATAATAATAATATCTACATTATCTATAATCAGAAAACGAAAGCACAAAGATTCATTCATGCATGGGACCAATAATAACATGATAACCCCCCTCCAACAAGGCACGTTGCAATGCAATTAAAAAAGGTTGAAAAAAATAAAGTAGAAAACCCTTATGTGTGATGGAGCTGTAGCTGCAATAATCTTGAGTAGGCCCCGTCGGGTCGGGTCACTAGTTCCCGGTGGCTCCCGTGTTCCACAATCCGCCCGTCTTGAACCACCGCGATGCTATCCACCCCTCTGATGGTCGAGAGACGGTGTGCCACAAGAACCGTGGTTCGACCCCTCATGAGCCGCTCAAGGGCTTCTTGTAGGACACATTCGGACTCTGCATCGAGTGCACTAGTCGCCTCGTCTAGTAGGAGAATGGCCGGATCTTTGAGCACCGCTCTTGCTATCGCGATCCTCTGCTTCTGTCCCCCCGACAATTGAACACCCCGCTCCCCGACTGGGGTTTTGTACCCATCGGGTAACCCACTTACAAACGTGTGTACATTTGCGGCTCGGGCGGCCTCGATAACCTCGGACTCAGTTGCCCCCTCTTTAGCATAAGCAATGTTTTCAAAAATGCTAGCAGCGAAAAGGGCCGGTTCCTGCTGGACTAGACCGATCTTGGCTCGGAGCGATTTAAGGTTCAATCGCCTGATATCTTTTCCATCGATCATTACTTTTCCCGCTATCGGGTCGTAAAACCGCTCAATCAACGCTATAACCGAACTCTTCCCAGACCCACTGGCTCCCACCAAGGCTTGGCTACGTCCGGCTCGGATCCTCAGGCTAAAGTCCTTGAAGACAACCACATCGGGGCGGGAAGGGTAGGCAAAGTCAACATGTCGGAGCTCGATCTCGCCGCGAACCGAACCGACCGGTTCGGCATCTTGGTCATCCGGGTCAATATGTGTCCGTCGGTCCAAGATGGAAAAAACCGACCCGACAGCCTCTCCGCCCCGTATGATCTCCGGGGCGAGACTGACGGTCTCCGCGACGGAGTTAGCGGTGATGACGAGCACAACAAAGACCTTAATGACCTTGGAGAAGGTGGAGTGGCCCTTGCTGACGAGGTGGGCTCCGTACCAGAGGATGAGGGCCTCCGACGTGTAGAGTGCAAGCTGGGAGAGGCCGAAGAGGATGCCCGAGGTCTGGCTTTTACGTAGGCTTCGAATCTGCGGGACCCGAAGCTCGTGGCCGAAGAGAGAAAGGATCTTGTCCTGTGCATTGAAGGCAGCTACCGTCCTAATGTTGCTCACTCCCTCTCCGGCAATCATACTGGTCTTTGCATGAGCCTTTGCTGTGTCCCCAGCAAACCCTTTCAGAGACAGTTGCTGCAACCCAAAATTAACAACACAAGTATTACTAATGCTACCATTCTTTTGAAGTTGGGTAAAACAAGGTCAATTTTTCAATGGGTCCAAGTTTCAGTCATTTTATCAACTGTTCAACTCTGCTATTTGCAGACAGATAATTTCTTGCCATGACCCACATACTGTATCCTCCTCCAGCAACCAATGGAGGTCCACAGCAACAGCAAAGTTCTTAATTAGTTTTCAAAAAGACCATAATTAGTATGACATTTTTTTAAGGGTTAAGAACACAATAGGGGCCTGAATGATTGCCCATGTTGTCAAAAGGGGTCTGAATTGAAAAAACGTATTATTTAGGGCCTGAATTTTGAGTTTTGTGTTTTTTCAAGTCTCCGTCCAAATTTTCTGTTAAATCTAACAGAATCACGTGAAAAGAAAAAAATACCCTTTTGTAATTATTATACAATTTATCAATTTAATTAATAAAATGTGAAATGTCTAAAATACCCCTACACACTAATTATGCCCTTAAGGCCACCACGCTCCGGCCACCGCCCGGCGACCACCACCCGGCTCCGGCGACCACCACCGGCCTCCGGCGACCACCAGCGGCCTCCGATCGGAGCCAAAAAAGCTCCGATCGGAGCTTTTCGGTCGTCGCCGGAGGTCAGTGGTGGTCGCCGGAGGCCGGTGGTGGTCGCCGGAGGCCGGTGGTGGTCGCCGGAGGCCGGTGGTGGTCGCCGGAGGCCGGTGGTGGTCGCCGGAGGCCGGTGGTGGTCGCCGGAGGCCGGTGGTGGTCGCCGGAGTCGGGGTGGTGGTGGTCGTCGGAGCTGTGGTGGCTTAAAGGGTATTTTCGTCATTTTAGGTCAAACATATGAGAGACACACTTTGGTCAAATGGCATTTTCGGGTTTTCAAATTAGTTTTGGTCACATGTTTGGCATGTGACCACTTTCCGTCACTTTTAACAGAAAAAATGGACGGAGACCTCAATTATACACAAAACTCAAAATTCAGACAATTAATAATACGTTTTTTCAATTCAGACCCCTTATGGCAACATGGGCAAACATTCAGGCCCCTATTGTGTTCTTAACCCTTTTTTTAATAGGGCTGATACACGTTCCAACGTGCAAGTCTTGAAAAGTTCAGATTACAAAGACTAGGTAATATATGTCAACTTGTAGGAACTTAAATCATTTTCGTTTATTAAAGGGTTAACAGACCTTTTGGTCCAACATCTTTGATAACTTTTAGGTTTTTGTTCGATATTTTTTTTTATCCAGTTTTGGTACCATATGTTTGACAACTTTTGGTCCATCCGTTAGTTGACCGTCAGTTTGACCGTTAAATAGTCGCGTGACTCGTACATGTGTAACCCTAAATTTTTATTTAGTTCAGTTTAGTCCTCAAACTTATTGTCCTAAATTTATATTTTTACAATTTAGCCCTTAAACAATATCAACCGCATCCTATGGCTAATTCGACTTAGCCATGGTCCGACCCATGGCTAGGTCAAATTAGCATTAGGGTCTAATTGACCTAATTGGACCCTAGGGCTAAATTGACCTAGTCATGGTCCGACCCATAGCTAGATCGGACCATGGTTATGGTCGCCCAGATCCGTTAACCCTAGCCATGGTCCGACCTAGCCATGGTCCGACCTAGCCATGGGTTGGACCATGGCTAGGTCAATTTAGTCCTAGGGTGCGGTTGATAATGTTTAATGGCTAAATTGCAAAAACAAAAAATTAGAACAATAAATTTGATGACTAAGCTGAACAAAATAAAAATTTGGGGCTAGGCATGTGCAAGTCACGTGACTATGTAATGGTCAAACTAACGGATGGACCAAAAGTCAAAAGTTGTCAAACATATGGTACCAAAACTGGAAAAAAAAATATTGGACCAAAACCCAAAAACTGTCAAAGTTGTTGGACCAAAAGACCCATAAACCTTTTTTTAAATCTACGCATTCGGTCACCTTCTTTACTTGATCCAAGTAAAACTCTAGTGCAACCGGCTAATGTGGCCTTTTACTCGTATATTAAAAGAACATATTCATCTCAATGATTAATTTGTTATAGTGTTGTATATAAACTAAAAATATAAAATAATTACATATCATTCTGAAGGTTTTCATCTCTACTTAGTACTTATGCATAAAAAAATTGTTCAAAACTTAAAATACCGTAAAAAAGTTATGACTACTTAATTAAAATATTTATAAAAATAAATAAATAATAATAATAATATAATAAAAATAAAGTTAACAAATATATTTTTATAGACGCCAAAAGCCTGCAAAAATGACAATCTAATCGATAAAGAAGAAGAAAGGGGGTGTGAAACGAAGAATAAAGGGTTTGCTCTACATTTTGCTGGCTCAATGAAGAACCTGAGCAACTGCCCCTCAAATGAAGGCAATAAAGACAGCCAGCCAGCCAGCTTTACGTTTTTGTCTTTTCACTGCAATTCACGAGCTCAATGTATCTTATATATTTTCTTTATAGGGTGCGTTTTCTGTTCAATTCATTCTTCTTCAAATGGTCAGTCAATAATGCTTTGAACCAAGAGAGGCAGCACGTGCTGTATCCTTGTCTTTGTCGTTTAATGTTCAAAAACCACTGTGAATTTAGATTCCCCCCTACAATGAAAGTAGGTACAGCGAGGTGGTTGGTTTTTAGTTGGTTACCTGAGCAAAGTTGGCAAGAACCAGCAGAGGAAAGGTGGCTAGTATGAGAAGTGAGACCCTCCATTCAATTATGAACGCAACAATGAAAGATGTGAGCAGAGATGTCATGTTCTGAAGTATCACCGATATTCTATCCGCTATCGCCGATTTAACATCCGCTGCATCCGTCGCCAACCGAGCCGCCACTAGGCTCGAGTTGTGCTCCTCCTCATCAAACCATCCTACTTCATTCCTCAATATTGCTGCACACCACAAATTTAAATTTTTTTTTTAAATAAAAAAACGAAAAATTTCAATTAAATCACTTGACCAACCGTCGTAAAACCAACTGAAGAATGAATTGTACCTGCGAGCATCATTCGTCGCACTCGGGTGGTGAGGTTCTCCCCCATGATGCTAAAGAAGTAATGTTGTATCAAGTAAGCAGCTACAGCATAGAGACCGGCTCCGATGTATATAAATACGTACTCCTTGGTCTTCCTCTCCATGGATTCGTAGTTTTGGTAGTAGAACACCTCGATCATGTTGCTCATAACTATGGCGAAGGTGGGTCCGATGAATCCGGAGAGAATGGACCCGACAGCTCCCATTATGGAATAGGGCCATTCCGGAGCATTCAACTTGATGAGCCGGAAGAAATATCCGTGCGGAGCGGGATTCTTTCGTTCAGTTTCAGCGTTCGAGATCATCTCCAACCGACCGTCTGCTCCCGTGCTGTACGAATAGCTCAAGTTCCTCAAACTCCCGGACCGGAGGCTTAGTGACTTGGTCGAGAGTGAGTGGCTCAGCCTCGAAGATCTTGACCTTCTAGTCGAAGGGTTCGAGAAATCCCTGTTTCCGACCATTTCTTGGAATCGGATCAAAGAGGCATAAGCCCCGGCTTTGGCGAGGAGTTCCTCGCGGGTCCCTGTCTCTACAACTTGTCCTTGTTGGATCACAGCTATGGAGTCGACGTTACGGATCGTGGAAAGTCGGTGGGCCACTACAACCGTTGTCCTCCCGATCATCAGACGGTCTAGGGCTTCCTGAACAATGCTCTCTGATCCTGCGTCGAGGGCGCTTGTTGCCTCATCAAGGAGAAGGATCTTTGGGTTTTTCAGCATTGCTCTAGCGATTGCGATCCTCTGCTTCTGACCTCCCGACAACTGGACTCCTCTCTCTCCAACCTGCCATTTTTTGATGATCACCGAAAACATTAGCAAACTCAAAAGAAAAAAAAAAAAAAAAAAAAACTAGCGCGCATTGCGCGCTCTGATACCATGTGCAAGTTTAAACTGGCAACTTAACTGAATACCAACCTGAGTGTTGTATCCGTTAGGGAGCAAGGTAATAAAGCTATGTGCATTGGCTGCCGAAGTGGCTGATTCGACTTCAGCCATTGTTGCATCGGGCCGTCCGTAAAGAATGTTTTCGAGTATTGTCGTAGCAAACAGAGCAGGCTCTTGATTAACAAGACCGATCTGATCCCTCAACCACCTCAGCTGCAATGTCTTGATGTCCACACTATCCAACAAAACCTGACCTGTTTATCAAACACAATTATCCATTCAGACTCTTAATCACACACCAAGTTAATCTCTTGAATATATCAAAACACTCTAATGATACCTTGATTGGGATCATAGAACCGCTCGATCAGAGACACCACAGTGCTTTTTCCCGATCCGCTCCCACCAACAACCGCAACGGTCTTTCCAGCAGGAAAGAAGATTGAGAAATTACGGAAGATAATAACATCGGGCCTTGATGGGTAGCTGAATGTGACTTCCTTAAACTCGATGTTTCCATTAACCTCAGACAAACACTTCCCATCCAATGAATCTTGGGTGATGGTCGGCTTCTGTTTGATAACTTCCATTAACTTATAACCCGCAGCCTTGCCTTTGCTAAACGCACCGAGGTTGGAGAACGACTGACCCAAACTCCTGAATCAACCGAACCGTTTGAAAGTCAGTAACGGCTTAAACAGGTGGTTAGTCTAAGTAGAGATATGGAAATTAGGAAGTGGGTTATTACATGCCACCGACTATAGCTGAGAAAATGGCAGTGAAAGCTTTGCCTCCATCGGTCTGACCATTGCGAATGAAAACACCTGCATACCAAAAGACAAGGGCCCACGACATGCACGCAATGCCGTAAGTACAACCTAGTCCAAGACCCTTGGCCATGCCTGCCTTGTAGCCGAGCTTCAGTGTGTTCTGTATGGCGTCTGAATAGCTGTTGAGGGCTTTGCTCTCCCCCACGTATGAGTACACTGTACGAACCTGGGCAATCGCCTATAAAGAACATGTGAGACAGTTGGTTAAACTCTGCACGTATTATTCTTGACACTCAAAAACAGTTGTTTCTTGTTTTACGCAATTACCTCCTAATTCATGGTCGGAGTATGATCTAAAATTAGCAGCAATGAAAACGATCAAAATTGTTTCTACTTCATGGCTATAGGAATTTTTGTTCTAAGAAAAGATAAAGCAAGGCTCTTGAAATGCACCTGTTCGGCAATAATGCCTGCATTTGCATAAGATTCGCGGCTCTTGGATGTGAGTCCGGTGAGGGTGTAAGCATAAAGTCCTCCGGCGAAAGCAATCCCTGGGATAATGGCAATGCTCAGAAGCGCGAGCCGCCATGCCGCCACAAAACCAACCACCAGACCAGCCAAAAACGTCGATATGTAGTGTATGAAATTCCCAACCTACCAATTTAAAGCAGAAAAAAAAAGGCAGAAACAGAGTCAATTGCAGAAGATTAACGTAAGACGGTTATGTCAAAGAAAGATTCGACCTTTTCTTCATCAGTAGTCAAAGTAGCAAGAATAAATAAATGGGTCCCCACAGAAATTGATAAAGGATTAGGATTATTCGTTTATGAAGCAATTTTCCAACCCAAAAAACCATGCTATGAACCTCACATTCATTATAATAAAATAAAATAAAAAAATCATTTTTCCTGAAATTTCTCACGTAATCGCTTCCCTCGTTACCCATAAAACAAAAGAATAAAAATAATCGATGGTTTGTTAGGTTAATAAAACATTTATTTTGGTCGCCGGTTAATCGAACAGTTGAAATCAAATTTTAATTCAGTCATCACATCACAGCGATACTAGGTTAGGAAAGGAGAGGAGAGATATGGGGAATCTGGACCTTTTCACTGATGGCGTCCTGAACAAGTAGAGTGTCCGTGGAAACACTGAAGACTATATCACCGGTTCTGGCATCGGTGTCGAAGTATCCCACATCTTGCTTCAACACTGCTTCTAGATACTTCTTCCTCAACGTACTCGCCTGTCTCTCTCCACTGTACATCCAACATGCAATCTCTGTCCCAACAAACACCCATTAATTCGTATAATATGGAAAGAAAATAACTAATTGCCGCAAAAAGAAACCACCCATGATTTGCCCATACCTGCATATGATGATACGCAGACCACCAAACCAAGATACACAAAGTAGAGCGCATACTGCATTACAAAAATGTGGACCAAGATTAGAAATTTGGAGATCTGGATGGATTGAAGATCAAGGAACTGATAAAAAAAACCAACCTTGGATACTTCGTCGGTCATTTTCTGCAAATCGGACTGGTTCTTGCCGAACCCATTAACCATCTGGCCAAAAAGGAGGAAGAAGACGGGCATGGAGGAGCCATGAACAATGGCGCCCAAGCTTCCACATGTCATCAGAAGCCAATCGTACTTGTCGGCCAAGGAGAAGAGCTGGAAGAAGGGGAGGCTCTGCTCCTTCTTCTTCTCTGCCTCCGGCAAGGGCGGCGGCTTTGTGTCTGCTGCTTCTGCCATTTAGTATATTAATAAAAACCCCAATATTTCTTCTTAAAGGGTTGGTGAAGGAGGCCTTATAATGATCATTTCAGGTTCTCCATTAAAGAAAGATCTGAGCTTGGGGATCAGAGTGCAGCCGGTGTTGGAAAGGAGTGGCTTTGTTTGAAGTGAGGAGTGAGTAGAGAGAGAAAGTTTGAAGTAGGAACAGAAAACAGCGGTCAAAGGAAGTGGAGAAAATCAGGGCTTGAGGAGATATGGATTGATTGAACAATCAACTATTTTATAGAGGAAGCTCTCATTTTGGTGATTATTGAAGGAAAAACAAAAATCTCTTTGATTCTTGAAAGAAAAACAAAACTCTATTTGATTCATATCTGGGTAATTTGGAATCTTACTTAGTTACTTTTTTTTTTGGTATATGTAGATAATCTTATATTTTAGTATACGATTACAGAGTGGCTGTCTGTCTTTTGTTTTAAAGAGCTGCAGCTTTGAGTTGTGAGCTACTTTATTATTATTATTTTTATTTTATTCTGTCATTTACATTTTATATAAAACAAGTTATTTTGGCCCAAACATTTTATAAGATTAGAACTTAATAAAAAAAACAAAAAAAAAAAAAACTAAGGGCTTACGTTAATGTATCATGTGTGCATCATTATATACAGAGATATGGATTTTAATTTTTATAGTGTGAGATGAAAAGGAGAATGCGAAGTTGAGGCAGGCGGTTTCTTGTTTGCAATTGAACGACTCAATCACAATTTATATTTGGACCCTTTATATTTGCATAAAACCATCATTGATTTCTGCATACTATAAAAGTATAAATGCTAAAATTTAGCAAGTTCTTTGAGTTTTAATATTTTTTACTATTTCGGAAAAAAAATTACTATAAAATAATTAAATAAAAAAGATAAAAATTATTTAAAAAATGAAAAATAAATTTTATATAAAAAAAATTATTTTTAAAAATAAAACACCATATATTAGCTTTTCATTTTTCAAAAAAAAAAAACATCTTTTATGTATACAATTATTATAAGTTTATATTTCTTATTTTTTTAATAAATTAATTATTTCTTTCCTTTTTTTAAATAAAATAAGTAATATAACTTATAGATATAATAAAATAAAAATAAAAATAATCATAAATCATGTTAGAACGAATTAGGGGTGGCAACGGGTCACGGGTAATCCGTGACCCGCGGGCCCCGCCCCGATTTTGACCCGTTGATCCGCGATCCGTGACCCGTGGGGCGGGTACGGTTTTGGGGTCGTCCCGCCCCGTTGATCCGCCCCGCCCCGTATATGGATAATTTATATATATATTACACATATTTATATAAAACTATATAGGTAATATAATACATAGTTAAAATAATTAGGATTTGTGGCTTGTATTTGGATTTGAATTTAAATTTATTATTTGTGATTTAAATTTTAAATTGAATTTGTATATGGTAAATATATAATTTAGGGTTTAAATTGCTAATAATATATAATATACCACTAATAGGTGACCCGCGGGTCGACCCGCCCCGCCCCGTGAACTGTGTGGGGCGGGTACGGATCGACCATCTCGACCCGCGGGGCGGGTACGGGGCAAGCGATACCCGCCCCGACCCGCCCCGTTGACATCCCTAGAACGAATCGATGAAGAAGGAATTAAATGTTAAATAAAACACGGATTTACAGGTCATATTGCATCATACAACTAAATATAATAATAGAATAAATAATGTCGTAACTCGTATGTGATCTCGTTCTTACTAAATTTTTAACATTGTAAATTTTATATATTCTTTTAGTATATATTAATTCATAAATAAATTTTGATAAGAAAAAACATAAATTAACAACATTATCTAAAATAAAATAAAAAACATTTAAATTCGCACACAACGTATATGTAGTTGTTCATAAATAAATTTTGATAAGAAAAAACATAAACTAACAACATTATCTAAAAAAAAAACAAAATTATCTAAATAAAATAAAAAAAACATTTAAATTCGCACGCAATGTATATGTAGTTGTATATATATAATACAAGAACTCACGACTTCATTATTATTTGTTTCATCAGTAATTTTATATTTATTTAATTTTCCTCGTATATATTTTTTAACTTTACTATTATTAATTTAAAATTTTATATAAATGACAAAATATTTATAAAAAAAAAAAAAAAAACTAGAAAAGCTTTTAGCTAGTTAGTTTTTTGTTTTGTTTTACCCGCATTTTAAAAAAATTATTATTATATCTTCACATTTATTATTCAATTTAATTACTGTTAGTTATATTCTCTTCTCATATTGTTTTACACTTTAGTAGATTTTTTTTATATATTTGCAAAATGTGCCCGTTATTTTTTTTTTGGCCAACGACCGTTATTTCTTCTACTTACAATATTCATATTGTAATATATATATATGTATAATCAGTGATCTAGCAATTATAAAAGGGATGTCGACAATGATGATTGGACTGCCATGCGGCATGGCGAGACAGTGAAACAATTTTCACTGTCTTTTTTGTGCGAATCGGTTCCAAAGGAAGGGCTTTCTTGTGTTTTGGCCTTTTGGAACATGTATAAATCATGTGTTCTTCTAGAATCAATTACTTTAACAATACCATCAATAGTGCTTAAAAACAATATTTTCACTCTGAAGTTTTAAATTCAAAATCTTATGGGGGAATAATGTTGCGTGACTTGATTAAAATATTAAGTTTCGTCTAGACTATTAGGAATACTAGATAATAGGGATGTTATTTTCCTCTAAGATTTGTATCTATCTTTTGTATATTTATATTTCATTGTATTATCCGTAACACCTCTATATATTGAGGTAATCCATATGTACACAATCAATTTTCAATCAACACATATCATTACTCTCTATATGGTATCAGAGCTTAAGATATATTTATCTATAATATATCGTATTCCCTTATATAGACAACATTATATCATACCAGACATAATAGAAACTGAATAGAACTGAATTTAATAGTCCGACTTCTTGATTATACTAGGTTCCTGGTAGGGGTGAAATCGGACCGGTCGGACATATTTTTTACTTGTTTCGGTCGGATATCTATATTAGCGGTCTGTTTTTTTTTCCTTAAAACAACCCGACCAAAAAATCGTTTGACGAAAAATAAACCGTCCATTGGTAGTACGGTTTTTTCGGTTCGGTTTAAACTAAAAATCCAAATTAGAATTACCATTTAAAATTCTCGTCATTTTCATAGACTATATTAAACCGAAAATAAAAATAACGTCCATTAATATAATTAATTAAATAATAAAATAAAAGTAGAAAAAAAATCTTCATAAGTGCCTCTTTTACAATTTATATTAACCTAATTAATAAATTATATTGATAAATATCAACTAATATAATATATATTTTATTAGCGTAAAGGTTGGTTTGGTCCCCACAGTCCTTGAAGCTCAAAATCCTAACCGGACCGAAAAACCGAACTAGAGTAAAAAAAATACGACCAAAAACCAAACTGAATATTTCGGATTCGATTTTTTCGGTCCGGACCGGTTCGGTTTTCACCGGTTTTTCGGATCAACCGGATTTTGGTCCCCCAGTTGCTGGTGGCGCTACGTTAATGGGACCAGTTCATGCGTTATTTGTTCACTATGTCTGATCGGAAGAAATCCTCAGACCTTAAACATAAGAGTCTGAACATTACATAGCAGGATAGGTCTACAGCCGCTGCTACTCATCCTTTAAAAAAAAAATTAATATTAGTGAGTCGAATTACTTATCCATCAGTCTATTACGGCAACCCAAGGTTGGTTGGACCAACCGGTAAAGCGAGTTGCGTTCCCGTGGGCGACCCGAGGTTGAAACCCGCCGGAGACATCGCCTTGGGGAGGGCTTTAACCTTAACGCTCCCAACCCGAAATTGCGAGAACAATGTAAATATATAAAAAAAAAAAAAAACAGTCTATTACATATGTAGTAGGAATAAAATTAATTGAATCACATAAATGACATCACTAATTTTTTTTTTTGGTAGAAGCACTCACTATTTTAATATTCACTGTAATATATATATATAAAAAAAACGCGTACAACTTAAAAAATATATATACTTTGTTTAATTAAAATTTCAAAAATATCAATATTTAAAAAAAAAAAATAGGTAATACAAACTTTAAGGAAGATACACGTAGAGACACAAGAGAAATGAGATCGATCATATTTTTTTTTGGGTAAACATAAGAAGCCATACATTACTAATAAAAAGTAGTCATATAAGAGCCAAACCAAAGAAGTATCTAAGAAAGAAAACTAGAGGGAATCCGGGGCAAACCGTAAGATTATCCGGCCTATCTTTCTCGTCTATCTTATCTTATGTGCAACATGCACTAATGATCTTCTCCTAAAATTAACATAAATTAAAGTACGATTACAGAGTTTCACGATATCTGAAAATACACCAAATAAAAGAGAGAGACACAATCCCGACTGGTTCAAGTAACGAATCAAAATTTGAGAATCTGTCCATTAAGAAGCAACATCTGAAACTGATGAAGCCAACTTTAATCCAGCTCTCACTGACATTGCTTCCGCCAACAACTGATGATCCCATTTCATTGACTGTACAGATACAACAGCAATTCGTCATTGTATATATAAAAAAATGCAATACCAAGTAGAGGTCTAGTAGTACTATCCACAACACCATATGTAATTACACAACAAAAGGGATGGTGTATGTCTGCATCGTCTACATCTGACATGGGTCTGACTGGGTTGCTGCATTCCCGGTGTCCTCTTCATCCTTTCATCATAATGGAACCCAACATTTTATCATTATAAATACAAAGAAAATGAGCAATTACAGTCTCGATGGATGGTTCAACATCATTGAAAATACAACAATTGCGTTTGAACCAAATAGTCCATTGCAAGTGCTGTAACATACCCATTAGGAATGAGCACCTTGCCAGTGACATTGGGAAGTTGATGGGAGCAGCTACATCTGATAGTGAAGTTCGTCGTAGTAGAAACACTAGGGGATTACAATGGAATTCTCGGCAGGACAACTATAAATCCGAACGGGATAGATCCATCAACTGTGCACCAAAAGATGAAGTTCCCAAAAGAGAATGGTGTGGGAGAGGTGATTGGAGACCAACCGATTTCCAGAAGATGTTACCCTATACACAATGAGAAGGAATGCATAACAAGTTCACAATATAATGGTGGTGGAAAGGGTCTAGAAAATGAGGGAAGCAAGAAGTTAATGGCCAAATCAAGAGGAGTCACAGGGAGAGGTCGCTCTTCGGAGCACACACAAGAAAATCATCATATGCAGGCCACATCCATGAAACAATCTATATATCATGCATACATGTTGTTAAGTTCTGCGTATCAGGTTGACAAGTCGTCGATCCGAATAGCCAACTCACGGGTAAAAACTTTTCCTTAGCAATCCGACTGTTTCCCTTCGCGATCCGTTTCCCCATATCTTCTCCGTAATCTTCCTTCCCGCGGACCTGCACGAGGGGTAAGCCAAAGGTGGTACCGGCGAACCCTCTCCGATGCTTAAATGAGAACAACGTATAGAGAGAGAAAGTAGAGGGAAGGGAGAGCTCAAATCATGCAAGTAAAAATAACTTAGTAAATGAATAGGGGTGAGGTCCTATTCATAGGCTCAAAAGGGATTAAGGTGGTTAATGACACCGTTAACCCTTAAACGAGCACAGTTAATGAGTAACAGAGGGATTAAACCCTTAATAAGCATGGAGAAGGTTCGTGATATTTTCTAAGTATTGGACGTGCAATGTGATAGTCGGGTCGTCACGAGGGACGGTCGGGGTGACGGTGTTCTGAACGTCGCGCATACCCTTTGGGTGGTGATATCGCGTGTCGGGGGATGTCAGGATTCCCGGGGTTGGACGGGGGGTCCAACCCCGAAAATTCGGAGTCGGACTAGCTAGGTCTGATCTTCCCTAAGGGGGAGATCGGACCCGACGAGGCATCCGGGCGAGTGTTTTTCCCCCATTTTTTTGCAGGTGACGTGCTCGGGTCAAAGTTTCAATTTATAATCATCTACGGGGTAATTAAAATAATACAATCCGAGTAGAAACGGGTCTAAATTGAGCGTATATCTATCACATGCCCCCGAGTCAACCAATGGCTTAACCCTTGATTGACTCTATTTTATGATAGAATGACGCGCTCAATTCGAACCCGTGATTTTACATCTTGGTGAATCTGTCCTGTGTCCGTGATCATACTGCCGTGTCTTATCCTCATTTCTCGGGACAAGAAAAATTCAAACATTAGTACGAATATGTATATATCATGACATGTTTCCGATAAATATGGTCATGACAAAAATCACGTTCCCTTATCTTAACGTCTAAAAATGCAAGTAAGAGTGAGGATATAATGAAATCATGATTATGGATTAAAACGAATATCTAATTCATGTCGGTATGTACGTATGAGATGATTCTACATGCAAAAAATATATTAATCATGCGAAAAAATTTCAAGTATGAGATGGATGATATATGGGTATAGAAACACTATCATGGGTGGAGATGTAGTTAACTACGGTTAAAAAAGGAGGAAAGTTGCCATCTTTAAATCCTGTCCCTTGAATTCCCTGACTTGGGAATGGATGGTGAAGATTAAAAGATTTCAGCAAACTCTAGTTTATTCCATTATAAAAAGGAGGAAGGGTTACCTCATTTTTGCGATCGTCATTCTCCTTTTTCATTTTTCCTCAATTGATCGGGTCGTTTACTCAGTCCCGCCTTCTTGGAAGTATCTTGGTTCCTCGGTCAATCTGTGTGAATGATCGTTTTTCCCGAGGGTAATTCGGTTCGTTAGTCGCCTGACTGTCTCTGCATCGTGTGCATACACGTAGGATGTCTTTTGGTGTCTGATCTCTCCTTCTGGACATTGCAGATTTTCCATCTTGAATGATTGCCCCCGAGTTTCGGTAATCTTTCAACCTTCCAAAAGAAGTAAGTTTTTCCTCTTCCTAGTTTTCCCTTGTTCCTTTTCCCATATTAAGCTTTTGGTTGTTTTCCCGTTTGTTGTTGTCTTTCGAGGCAGTTTTTTTTAGTGCCGGGACACGTTCCTATAGTTGACGAGCTTCTTGGAGGGCCAATGGTCGGGGGATCCTTAATGAGGGAGAAGTTTGATTTCGGGACCGGACCCTCGACTGTTCATGCAAAAGGGGTTATTGCTACCAGAGTTCTTTCTCGCGGTGAAGAGGGTTCGTATGTTAGTGGTGGTGGGCTTCCTAATGTTACGTTACCCTCATCTCCTGCCCCCCTGTCGAGGGGACGCGTGCCAGATGTCAAGTCGGATTTAGCAGGTGTTTTCTTATTTTTGTGTGTGTCTTGTAGTTCTATATTTGTTGACTTGTGTATTTCTATTGTAGGAATCAGGCTCCCTAGGCTGTGTCGAAGAGACTTAGTTCATCCTCTCCATGATGATGTTATTGGTTCTGATTGGGTTCCCTTTTCTTATGAGGATAAGTGTCGTTTTGACAACCGGTCATCGTTACTTGTTCCTGAGGTTGGGGTTCGGGTTTTACAAGCTGCTATTCCGCACATTGATCGAATGTTGCCCCCTATCCGATGGAGGGAGTTTCGCGGGATGGTTTGCGGGACCTTGTCTCATTTTGCCTCTGTACTTATCTTTTCCGGTGTTTTATCAAGTGTCATTTTATACTTGTTCCTCTATTGATGCTTGTTTGTTCCGGGCTAGGGTGTTTCAGACATGGGGAATTTGGCAAGCTCTGTTGTTGGGCTATTGGAGGAGAAGAAGTTACTTCAGGATGTACAAGTTCATCTTGCTGCTGAACTCGTTGAGGTTTTGGAGAAGGGTCATATCCTTGACGCCAAGTTTAGTGCTCTACATGATCGTTATTTCCCTTAAGGGTGAGATTGCCAAATTGCATTGTTAGGCTGCCCGTGATAAGGTTCTACGTGCTGCTGAACTGGTCTCCTATGAGAGTGTGTTTCGAGTGGAAGAAGAGATGTTTTCCATAGTCGAATATATGAATTCTCCTTCCTTTCATTCAGATCTTGAAGTTCGGTGCGATTCAGCCAAACGATCTTTCGAGAAAATGATTGCTGAACGGATGTTTGCGGCTGTCCCTGACTTTCATTTTCACAAGCTTTGTGGTTTTTCCCGCTACCTTGTTGAGTATGCTATTTCTCTGAAGGATAAATCTACCCTTCCTTAATAATGGAATGTTTTGCATTTTGTCATATACTTCTTGTCATTGTGGTGTTTGTGTTCACTGTTTGAGGTGATGGGTAATGGCTGGTTATGTTGGTATACACTGCCTACGTTGTCGTATTCCTCTTTTCTTGTGTTTAGACGATTATTTCCTTGGGTTTATTGTGATATAATGCATCTTGCCTTTGAACATGTTGTTGTTTTGAGAGGGCCGGTTGCGATGGTTGGTAATGGGGTTGTTGCCCCCGTGCCCGAAAATGTCATTAATGTTGATAATGTTGAGTTGTGTGTCTCCTCTTCATCATTTAGTTTCGTTGGCAGGTCGTTTTCGACCGTCAAGGTCGTGGAGATTCGCAAGTTGCGTCTGTTTGATGATTCGTCTTCTTTTCGCATGCATATGTTTGTTTTTGTTTCTCCCCATGTTGGGTTGAGTCTGTCTTTTTCCTTTTGAACTTGGATGTTTGTAGTTTGCAACTTGACATATGTGTCGTAGCTTTTCCTTGGGATTTTGGTTTTCTCGAACGATTGCTATGGTTGTGTTTGATTATGTGTTTTGTGTGTTTGTCTTCATGGTTTTGCACCTTGTTCTTTGTCACTCCTGCATTATTAGTATAGATAACATTTCATATATCATATAACCTTACTTCTAAAAAAAAGTTTTCTCAAGATACGTTCTTGGGAACGTTATAAAGCATTTGTAGAATACGCACCTAAGGGTGTTGAGTGCATGTGTAAGGCATGGTCCTGGAAGTGTTTTTGAAACACTTGTAAGATTGCAAGACTAAGTCTTGGATGGTGTTGGGATCAAAATGACGTGGCCTTGAATTTCGGGTAACGGACTTCGAGATATCACCGCAGGCTAGCTCTTTTCGTTATCTTTTTTGACCTCTTGGGTACTTAGTTTCCATTTGAGGCTTTGTATGAGGCGAGGACCTGAAAAGGGGTGGGGATGGCCCCTGATTCCACTCCGAAGCTTAAGTCAGTAATGGATTTAGAGAGAATAATATGAAGTATTAAGCAAGACTTAACATATGAACTTAGAATGTACCCCTATATATAGGGAAAAGATTACCGACTTCATGTGGCGGCCACTGTGTCCTGAATGGCTGTTTAATGGCGGTGGCTGCCTTTCTCTGATTGGTATAGGAGAGACGGTGAGAAGTCATTAGGTGATAAGCACGTCACCAGCTGGTGCCTCTTCCTTAGGAGGAAGGTTTTCTTCGTAGGAAATTTTCCCCTAGAAAGAACTGGCGCCGTCTGTGGGAACAAAGATCAAAAAGTCATGGCACCACCAAGAAGTCGATCAAGACGAAATCAAGCACAGATAGCCGAAAGTATATTTCAAGGACCAAATGAAACCTTGGAAAATTACTTTAGGAGATTTCAAGGAGGATATACCGGAGGTGAACTCTCGGAGAGAGAAGCCATCCGGGTATTCTTCAGAGGATTGGGATCTCAATCCCGAGCCTTAGCCATCACTCATTACACGGAGCCAGTGGGAAGTTTAGAGGAAATGATGCAACGAGCGACGCTCCACGTAGAGGTGGAGCGAGCCCGGATGAATCTCCACCATCAGCAAGAGCCACTACGAGGTCAAGATGAGAGCTCGTCCATGCGAGAAGCCTCGTCAAGAGAATTCCGACAAACTCAACAAAGGTAAGGAGAGAGAGAGTTGGAATTTATGCAAGACGAGATTCAACGTCACCATCGCCATCGTACTCATGAACAAAGGATATGGAGAACACCCCCGGACGATGGCATTAATGTCTTGTCGGGAGGATTCGCACCGGAGGAGAGTCGAGCTCGGCTCGAGACGCTTATGCGGCTCAAGACATCGGCTCGATTGGTACTTACAAAAGACCAAGGGCATTGGAACCCATGACAATCGCCTTCTCAACATAAGATTTTTCTAAAGCTTCTCAACCTCATGAAGACGCCTTGGTAATCACAGCTCGAATCAATGACTTTGAAATAAGGAGGGTACTCGTAGATGGAGGAAGTTCTACTGATGTAATCGCTTTTAAGGTCATCACTGCAATGGGGTACGAAAGGAAAGAACTGCAAGAAATGACTCCCCATTGGTAGGATTCGCTGGAAGAACAACCTATCCCCTGGGGGCAATTCAGCTTCCAGTGGTTCTGGGTCAAGGCTGGAAGACCCTACACTTAACAATCCGTTTTGTGGTGGTCGGCCATATCAATGCAATATTGGGAAGAACCGCCCTCAACCCCAATTACATCGTTCCTTCCACCGTTCATCAAGTCATGCGGTTTCCTACTCATCACGGATGGGAGAATTGTGGGGCGACCAAGAGGCATCTCGACAATGTTACGCTAATTTCCTCTGGAGGTGTAACCAAAAGGAAACCCTCTCTATTGTTACAGATGGGGATCCTCGAGAGGAAGGAGGATGACCCGTCCTTATGGAAGAATTGATAGAAGTCGCCTTGGAAGGAGATGAAAGAAAGGTTAAGATTGGACTCTACCCCCAGAATTAGCTAAGAGGGTAATCGCACTTTTAAGGGAATATAAGGAACTATTTTCTTGGGAACATAGCGACATGCCAGGAATAAGCCCATAAATCATCTCCCACGAGTTAAGAATAGATCCCGCCATAAAACCCATAGCCCAGAAAAGAAGATCTATGGGAGCAGAGAAAAAGGCGGCAATTCGCCAGGAGGTGGGAAAGCTAGTTGAAGCTGGTTTTGTTAAGGAAATACGATTCCAGACCTGGGTCGCCAATCCAGTCTTGGTAAGAAAATCTAACAAGAGGTGGATGATGTGTGTGGATTTTCGAGATCTCAACGAGGCATGTCCAAAAGACTCATATCCTCTTCCAAGAATTGATCGGTTGGTCGACGCTACTTCAGGACATGAGCTCCTGAGTTTCATGGACGCATACTCAGGGTACAACCAAATACGAATGCATCCAAAGGAAGATGACCATACCGCTTTCTACGCCGACAGTGATATTTATCACTATAAGGTTATGCCTTTTGCTTAATAAACGCGGGAGCTACTTATCAACGTATGGTGAACAAGCTCTTCAAAAACATGATAGGAAGGAATATGGAGGCATACGTCGACGATATGTTGGTTAAGACTAAGAGGGGGCAGGACCACGTCCAAGATTTGGAAGAGGCTTTTGCTTGCATGAGACTTCACCAAGTAAGACTGAATCCCACTAAGTGTGCTTTTGGGGTTCAGTCGGGAAATTTTTTGGGTTTTATGGTTAGTCAAAGAGGGATCGAATCTAACCCTGAGAAAGTGACTATCATAGAAGAAATGTCTTCGCCTACCTGCCATAGAGAAGTACAAAGTCTCAATGGAAGACTAGCCTCGTTGGGGAGATTCTTGGCAAGATTAGGTGATAAGTCTCTTCCCTTCTTCAAAATTCTAAGAGCCAATAAGAAATTCGAATGGACACCCGAGTGCGAAGAAGCCTTCCAGCAATTGAAGAAACATCTCCACTCGCTCCTCGCCTTGGCAAAGCCGCTACCGGAGGATCCCTTATTTCTATATTTGAGTGTCAGCTCAGCGGCGGTGAGCTCGGTCCTCATTAAAGAGACTTGCAACATTCAAATTCTGGTATACTGTGTCAGCAAGCTCTTTGGCGTTGCTGAAGCTAACTATATGGAGATCGAGAAATACCTGTATGCTCTGTTAATAGCGGCCAGGAAACTTCGACCTTACTTCCACGCTCATGAAATCACGGTGCTCACCAACCAACCTTTGAAGCAGCTGCTACAGAAGCCCGACGTTTGAGGAAGAATAGTTAAGTGGGCAGTAGAGCTGAGTGAATTTTGTATTCACCTTGAACCACGAAAGGCGATTAAGGGTCAAGCATTGGCCGACTTTATAACCAAGAATATGATAACACCAGATGCTAAACCCATTATTCTCCCACAAGAAGAGCATGTAAAGGCTACACCAGAAAGCACAGCTAACAACATTATGCCATGGTCGCTATACACTAATGGATCATCCTCTGCCTTGGGATGTGGGGCAGGTTTAGTGCTAACACCACCTGATGGGGAGCCACTCCACTATGCCTTGGCTTTAAATTTCCGAGCAATCAATAATGAGGTCGAGTATGAAGCTTTACTCACTGGTCTTCGAATAGCCAAAGGTATGGGAATCACTAACCTTAGGGTACGATGCGACTCCGAATTGATTGTTAATCAGACGAACAGAACCTATGTCGCCAAAGGGGAAAATATGAAAAAGTATGCAAAGGAGGTACGAAGACTCGTCCGAGATATGCCCCATTTCCAAATAGAAGCTATTCCTCGCGAGGAAAATCAAGAGGCGGACGCCCTCAGCAAATTCGCCTTGGGAAACACTCCACCAGTGGCAGTACACTTCATTGAAAGGTCTCTCTATTCAACCGTGGAAGCAGAAGCTGAAGTCCTCAACATTCAAGCTCCCGACTCATGGATTACTCCCATCCAGAAATATCTGGAAAAGGAAACTCTTCCAGAAGATCCTATGGAAGCAACCAAAATCCAAAGGGCGACAGGGCATTTTGTAATCTTTGATGGATATCTCTATAAAAGAGGATACTCCACCCCTTATCTCGGTGCATAGGCGCCCCTCAGACTGAAAGGATAATGGAAGACTTGCATGGAGGTGATGCAGGATGCCATGAAGGAGCCAAAACCTTGGTGTTAAGAGCCTTACGACAAGGGTTCTACTAGCCAACAATGCATAAAGAAGCGACAACATTAGTGCTAGTCTGCCCCGCCTGTCAAATTTATGCCCCTAGAATCGCGAAGCCACCGGTAGATCTTACTCCTATTATGAGTGCCTGGCCTTTTGCACAGTGGGGGATCGATCTTATTGGACCTCTACCTAAATCCACAAGTCAACGAACACATATTGTGGTCGCCATTGATTATTTCTCCAAATGGATAGAAGCCAAAGCTCTAGCATCAACGACCACTTACCAAATGATTAAGTTCATACGAGAACAAATCATATGTCGATACGGAGTCCCTAAGATCCTCATCAGTGACAATGGCCCTCAATTCGCCAGCGACGAGCTTGCCGACTTTTGTGAAGAAATGTTGATCAACCATCGATTTGGCTCTGTTCATCATGCTCAAACAAATGGACAAGTAGAGGCGGCCAATAAAACAATCCTCAACGGATTAAAGAAGAGGGTGGCCTCTCTGAAGGGAAAATGGGTTGAAGAGTTAGATCAAGTACTATGGGCGCTCAGAACCTCACCCAAGAGAGCCACTGGCGAGACCCCCTTTAGCATGGTTTACGGATCGGAAGCCGTCTCACCTATTGAGGTAGCCAATATCTCCCAAAGATTCGCCGCATACCAAGTCGACCAAAATGACGAACAAAGGAAGATCGACTTAGATCTAGTTGACGAGAAAAGATGGGCCTCTGAAGAAATCTAGGGAAGAATGAAGCTCGCCACTGCTAGATATTTTAATCGAAAAGTGGGACGACGCCAGTTCTTTCTAGGGGAAAAAGTCCTACGAAGAAATGAATTCCTAACAGCTGATCAAAGAGGAAAGATGGTCCCAAAATGGAAAGGTCCCTACGTAGTTGTCGGTATACCATGCCCCAATGCTTACAAGTTGGAAGATCCGCAGGGGCAACACCTCAACATAACTTTTAACGCGGAACACTTGAAAAAATTATATGTTTATAAGGATCCTTTTTTATGTATTTCGAGTACAATAAAATAATAAATAAAGATGTGATTTATTTCCTCTTAATGTGCTAAAAATAGGACTCCCCCGACTTCAGAAAGTCGCCATCTACAAAGGAGATCAGTCATAACACTGACTCTCGACTTCATATAGTCAGCGACGATCCAGGAGATCAGTCATAATGCTGACTCCTTCAACTATCTACAAAGGAGATCAGTCATAAAACTGACTCCCCCGACTTCCGAAAGTCGCATCTACAAAGGAGATCAATCATAACACTGACCCCTCGACTTCATATAGTCAGCGACGATCCAGGAGACCAGTCATAAAACTGACTCCCCCGACTTCCGAAAGTCGCCATCTACAAAGGAGATCAGTCATAACACTGACTCCTCGACTTCATATAGTCGGCGATGATCCAGAAGATCAGTCATAATACTGACTCCTTCAACTATCTACAAAGGAGATCAGTCATAACACTGACTCCTCGACTTCATATAGTTGGCGACGATCCAGGAGATCAGTCATAATACTGACTCCTTCAACTATCTACAAAGGAGATCAGTCATAAAACTAACTCCCCCGACTTCTGAAAGTCGCCATCTACAAAGGAGATCAGTCATAAAACTGACACCTCGACTTCATATAGCCGGCGACGATCCAGGAGATCAGTCATAAAACTGAACCCCCGACTTCCGAAAGTCGCCATCTACAAAGGAGATCAGTCATAACACTGACTCCTCGACTTCATATAGTCGGCGACGATCCAGGAGATCAGTCATAATACTGACTCCAACTATCTACAAATGAGCAGTCTTAATTGACTCCTCAACACTAAAAGGTCATCCCGATGAAAGAGATCAGTCTCTACTGACTCATCGATTCTATCAAACTTCAAATGATAATCACTTACGCGCTAAGAGAACTAAGGGGCAAATTCCTCTCATCATAAAAAGTACTCGACACAACTCCTTCCCCTTTATTTTAAAGACTAACGACTTATGTCTCGGGGGAAAGTGTTGGATATGATTCAAGAATACCTAGTACAAGTCGACAGAATAAAAGTCGAGATCTCAAAAGAACATATGGTCGTCCATTCGAGTTCAGAATAAAGAGATGAAGATGAATGGTCGACTATCCTACAAACAGAAGTCGAATTCCCAGACAGCAACCATAAGGGACAAGACGGAAAGGTCGTCCAGGGCTCCCCTCTTAAAAGAGTAAGTCGAGTCGAAAACCAAAGCTTCCCTTCTCAAGGTGCAAGTCAAGTCGAGTCGATCATCGGGAATTTAGGAGAAACCTTCCCTCTTAAGGAAATGACAGGTGGAGACCTGCTCACCGCCTCTAGAAGACTTCCCTCCTAAGAAAGAGGCACCAGCTGGTGACCTGTTCGCCGTTCTCCATACCACAAAACCATCCTCCTAAGGAAGAGGCACCATATGGCGACGTGCTTATCACCTACTGACTTCTCACCGTCTCTCCTAAACCAATCAGAGAAAGGCAGCCACCGCCATTAAACAGCCAATCAGGACACAGTAGCCGCCACTTGAAGTCGAAAATCTTTTCCCTATAAATAGGGGTACATTCTAAGTTCATAGGTTAAGTCTTGCTTAATACTTCATATTATTCTCTCTAAATCCATTACTGACTTAAGCTTTGGAGTGGAATCAGGGTTCATCCCCACCCCTTTTCAGGTCCTCACCTCATACAAAGCCTCAAAAGGAAACTAAGTACCCAAGAGGTTAAAAAAGATACCTAAGAGAGCTAGCCTACGACGATATCTCGAAGTCCGTTACCCGAAGTTCAAGGCCACGTCATTTTGATTCCAACAGATGGTACATGATAAAAACGTAGTGTATGAATTGGTTTTGAGATGCGCTCTTATAGACGTTTGTAAATTGTTCGCGAGATTAGCTCCCGAGGGGTGCAGTGTGTAATTGTAGTGTACGAACTACTTCATGATACGCTCTTGTGGGCGTCGAAATTTGTTTGCGGGATAGGCTCCCGGAAGGCACAGATCGCAGGATAGGCCCCTGGAAAGTACAAAGTGTAATCGCAGTGTATAAACTGCTTCAAGATACGTTCTTGTGGGCGTCGACAATTTTTCACGGGATAGGCTCCCGGAAGGCACGGATCGCAGGATAGGAACCTGGAAGGCACAAAGTGTAGGCGCAGTGTATTAACCGCTTCAAGATACGCTCTTGGGGGCGTCGAAAGCTGTTCGCAGGATAAGCTCCTGGAAGGCATAGAGTATTTTCGTAGTGTATGAACTACTTCAAGATACGCTCTTAATGGCGTTAAAGGTGGCATACCATTGGTTATCATATCTGAGTAAGGTTTGTTCAGTGAGTTCGTCATCTGAATCTTGTAACTATTGGAATGAACTTTCATTTCTCTTGATGCATGCATGCAAAGTTTACAGAAAGTCATGCTGATGGAGTCCTAAGACATCATTTTGGAAAGAGTTTCTAGATGCGTAAAATGAAAAACTAAGATAAGTCTTTATGGAAAGTTGGAGAGATAGATATGCTTCTAACGAAAGATACATCCAAGGATATGGTTTTGTTGTTGATGGTGGCCTCTCAATTGCCCTTGTTTGTTTCCGAGGCTACGTAGCCTTTGAGTTTCCCTTCTAATAGAATGGTTAACACAAATACTTGACTTGTCTTTAGACATGGAACTTCTTCAAGTTCTCCCAACCAAATGTGGTTGTCGAAATGTATCAATCACCATATTCCAGACGATATGCGTTTATGTATGGTACTGATGCTATCTTGTGGACCCTCCCATTTTGGAGACATTTTTCTTACCTGATCAAGATGTGAGAACTCATTTCTTCTTAAGACTAACTATCCCACATGGAATTGTCTTTCTCTGACTTGCCGGTTGTAGTGTCTGGCTGATACCAGACGCATCCTTACTTGCGCTTCTTCGGAGTTCCATCTTTTATCATCCACTAGGTCCAAGTCTAGAAGCCTAGCCTTATCATTTTCATGCTCCTCAAAATATTTCGTTCTAAGTGATGCTACTGCCATCTCTGCTGGTGCCACTGCCTCCGTCCCGTATACCAAACCGAACGGTGTTTCCTCTGTTGATATCTTTGGTGTTGTTCGTACTGCTCATAAGACATTTTCTAGTTCATCTACCCAGCTTCCCTTGGTAGCATGCAGTCTTTTCTTTAGACCATCCAGCACTATTTTGTTAGCTGCTTTCACCTATCCATTTGTTTGGGGGTTGATGGGTTCCGATGAAATCGTTAGCCCCGTTAACGGTTAATAAACGACGAATAAGCCCAGTGGGCCTTGTAAAAGACCTGGAAGGTCCAGAAGCCCAGTATGAAAGGTCTCGACGAGATCGGTCCCGATATATGAGCTGAATGCTCCCGACGAGAAGCCTCTGAGTAGGCCCTGATACGCCTTTGAGAAGGCCCCGATAATAAAGCCCCGAGAAAGCTGGCCCTGTCTCGTGAGACGAGGGGTCCTGGGTGGTGACCTAGAATGAGATAACTCTGGAGTCCCCGATATGGATTGGGACTTGTGATCAGAGGATAAGACCAAGAAACCCGCCTACTAAATAGGGTAGTGGGGAAACGGTTGAGATACAGATAAACTCCCCCGAGATACGCAGGGCGTGCCCGAGATACGCGGAGTGTGGGCGAGATACGCGGAGCGTGGGGCGAGATACACGGAATCCCGAACGAGATATACGGAACGTGGGTAAAACTGCCAGGCGCGGTTACTGGTAACTGAGTAACTGCCCCTCCTATATAAAGGAGGAAGTTACCTCAGAAAACACACATGCTAATACGAGCTTAGATTATTGCTTATCACCCCATCGTTCATACTCTCATTTAAGCATCGGAGAGGGATTCTGGGTCACCACCCAGGTCATCCCCTTTTGCGGGATTACGCGGAGCCCAGGAGTTCAAGCTTTCCGTCAAGAACGTAACGGAGCTTCGACCGTGATCCAACATTGGCGCCGTATGTGGGAATCTAACAAAAAGTCACAATAGTTTCTACTAGATCGATGGCTGGTGGTGGCAAGAAGAAGCAAGTCCAGGCCGGCAGTTCTCGCCCTGCTGGAACTGTGAATTCCGCGTTGCCGGAGCATGCTGCTGAACAAGGCGAGCACCCTGCTGTTTCTCAGACAGGGGGGCATGGTGAATATTATGAGGTCTCAGTCCGAGACACGGCGATGAATAGGGAGGTGGATGCTCCTCCAAACCCGGTGGTGCACAGAAAGGAAATCCCGCGGAGGGAGGTAGGTGCTTCCTCAAATCCGGATTTGGCTAAAGCAGTAGCAGATGCTATGCCCATGTTCTTGGCGGCCATGGAGGCTTTGCTGGACAAGAGAGAGGCTGCCAAGAGGGGAGAAGAGTTGCCTCCACCTCCTCCGAGGGAGGTTCAAGAAGAACAAGAGGTTCAGCCCAGGAATAAGGGTAAAGAGCCCGTGCACTCGGAAAAGTTCGTGGTTGACGGTCCCGGACCGGTGCAACACAGGACCATTCCCCTGAATGGACCCATCACCCCCGATCAGGTGGTGAAAATCGTCAATATCTGCATGGACGACCATAAGCATATGACATCGAAGCTGAGGGACTGATCTACTCATCCTTTTGTTCCACGGCTGCTAGATACTGTCGCCCCGCCAGGGCTAGGCATTCCGACCATCAAGGAGTACGATGGTGAAGGAGACCCGGTCCGCCATGTTCAGAGGCATGTCCAGGCCTGTATGGGTAGGACCGCGAATGATGACCTCGTGTGTTCGCTGTTCCCGATCACATTGGGAGAATGGGCCATGACGTGGTTTTTCAGTCTACCGCCGGGAAGTATTACTTGCTGGGCTGATATGCACGACCGCTTCATCAAGCAGTATCAGGGTCGTAGGCGCCTCTTGAAGAGCGTGAGATCCTTGACCCAGGTGGTGCAGAGATCTGACGAATCGTTGGCGTACTACTATCAACGGTTCACTGCTAGTGCAGCGGAGATAGACGAGGATATATCGGAGGGAGAGACCATCCGCACCTTCCTTCGAAACCTAACTGCTCCGTATGGTTCCGATCTGATGCACAGTGTAGCCGCGAAGGCTGTGTGGAGTATGGAAGCCTTGCAAGCGAGGGTGAAGCAGCAAATCGACGTGCAAGAGTCGAAGATTGCTGCCGGAAAGCTTGATCCTCCGAAGTCAGGAAGAGGAAAGCCATCGTCCAAGCTGTCGGATGATCGCAAAGGGAGCGACAAATCGGAGGGAAGTAGGAACCGTGGTCGCCCCGAGAGAAGGGAGGACAGGCGTCCTCCGAGGAAGGATAACCGAGAGGGTCGTAATGTTCCCCTCAACAGTTCGATGACCTCTGTGCTAGCAGTGATGGATCGGCAGGGTCTCGCCCGATACCCCCCCCCCCCCCCCCGAGGAAAGAGGGCGAATTCTTGGGAGGTCGCTCTGATCGTTACTGTCGGTACCATCGAGCCAATGGTCACGACACAGATAACTGTCGGGAGCTGAAGAAGGAGATAGAGAAGCTGATCCAGAAGGGGAAGCTCAAGGAGTTTGTTGGTAGGGGACGGTGTCGATCCCGTTCCAAGACTCGATCGCGGTCTCGTTCCAAGTCCCGCGATCGATCTCCGAAGAAGAAGAAGGTTGAGCCGGAATCCTCCGGTGCCCGTAAGGAGAGGCGGGGAACCATTAACGTCATTCACGGAGGAATGGCAGCGGGAGGTGATACCTCCGCTTCTCGGGAGAATTATGCTTCCCGTATTTCTGCTGCTGTGGTGCTAGGAAAGAGGTCCAGGTCGTGGACTGTAAAGGAGGAAATGGTGATTTCTTTCTCAGCAGAGGACCTGATTGGCGTGGAGAGCCCCCACGATGACGCCTTGGTCGTGACCTTGGATATGGATGGATTTGAAATGAAGTGGATCCTGATAGATGGAGGGAGCTCCTCCGACATTCTGTTTATGGACGCCTTGGAAGCCATGGGAAAGACGAAGAAGGACCTGACACAGGTGAACTTCCCGATGGTGGGATTCTCTGGTTCTACTTCCTATCCATTGGGAATGATTACCTTACCGGTGGAATTCGGTAGTGGCTGGAAAGTGGAAAGGCGGAACGTGGATTTCGTCGTGGTAGAGTCTGCGGGGACGTACAATGCTATCATCGGGAGGACGACCATCAACCCTCTCATGGCGGTTGCCTCGACCGTCCACCAGAAGATGAAGTTCCCGACGGATAATGGGGTCGGAGAGGTCAAAGGTGACCAGGTGGCATCCAGAAGGTGTTATGTTAACGCCACCCGAAGGAGAAGGAGGGAAGCTATGGCTGTCCTTCAGACTGATGCCGATCCTCGAGAGGAGTTTGGGCGCCCCGCCCCCATAGAGGATCTGAAAGAGGTCGAGGTTGACGGACCTCAGAGGAAAGTAAAGATCGGGTCTGCTTTGTCGGAGGAAAGAGCCCGAGAATTGATCGAGCTTTTGAAGAAGTTCAAGGAGCTGTTTGCCTGGTGCCCGAGCGATATGCCAGGAATCAGCCCCGACGTGATAGTGCACGAGCTGAAGATTGATCCCGCGATCAAGCCTATCGCGCAGAAGAGGCGTCCGATGGGCGCAGATAAGAGGATCGCGATCCAACAGGAGGTGGGCAGGTTGCTCGATGCTGGGTTCATCAAGGAGCTCCGATTCCAGACTTGGGTCGCTAACCCGGTCCTGGTGAGGAAGAGTAATGGGAAGTGGCGGATGTGTGTCGATTTCCGTGACTTGAACAAGGCTTGCCCGAAAGACTGTTATCCATTCCCGAGAATAGACCAGCTGGTGGATGCCACGTCGGGACATGAGCTGTTGAGTTTCATGGATGCTTATTCTGGTTATAACCAGATCAAGATGGCGAAGGAAGATGCCCCCCACACCGCCTTCTATGCTGATAGTGATGTTTATCACTACGACGTTATGCCCTTCGGGCTGATCAATGCTAGAGCAACTTACCAGAGGATGGTGAACAAGTTGTTCGGAGACATGCTGGGAAAGACCATGGAGGCTTATGTGGATGACATGCTGGTGAAGTCCTGATAGGCAGGAGACCAGGTCCGTGACTTGGCGGCGGCGTTTGAGCGGATGAAGTTTCATCAGGTTCGTTTGAACCCGGACAAATGTGCCTTCGGAGTGAACTCGGGGAAATTCCTGGGATTTATGGTGAGCCAAAGAGGAATCGAGGTGAATCCTGAGAAGCTGAGAGCAATCGAGGAGATGCAGTCTCCGAAAACCCATCGGGAGGTCCAGGTGTTGAATGGACGATTAGCCGCGATGAATCGTTTCCTATCCAAGGCGAGTGACCGAGCCATGCCATTTTTTGATGTGCTAAGGGCCCACAAGAAGTTTGAATGGTCCGACAAGTGCGAGGAGGCATTCCAAGCACTTAAGCAACACCTCCGTGCCCTCCCGCCGTTGGCGAAGCCGGTTCCAGGCGAGCCGCTTTATCTCTATTTGGCTGTTTCTGAAGTTGCTGTTAGTTCTGTGTTAATAAAGATTGTCAAGGGCAACCAAGTTCCTGTTTATTATGTAAGCAAGGCGTTTGCCAAATCTGAAATGAATTATCCCGCTATTGAGAAGTATCTCTTTGCGTTGATTGTTGCTGCTCGAAAGCTACGACCTTACTTCCATGCCCACGAAGTTACGGTGTTAACTAATCAGCCCTTGAAGCACTTTTTGAACCGACCGGAGGCGTCGGGGAGAATGGTGAAAGGGGCCATCGAGCTTACGGAGTTCCGTATTCACTTTGCTCCGAGAACGGCTATTAAGGGCCAGACATTGGCAGATTTTATAGCAGAGTCTACAACACCCGATCTGGAAGAAGCAGGTCCTGTAGAGGGGGCAACCATGGAGGTCCTGATAGCAGAACAGCCAGAACAGCCAAATGAGGAGAACACCTGGGAGATGTACACTGATGGTTCATCAAGTGTAGAAGGATCGGGGGCAGGATTTGTGTTGATACCGCCCGGTGGAGGCGAGCCCCTGCGATATGCCTTGGCCTTGACGTTTAGGGCCACCAACAATGAAGCTGAGTATGAGGCTCTCATCACGGGCCTTAAAATCGCCAAAGGTACGGGAGTTGATCATTTAAAGGTGAAGTGTGATGCTAGCCTGATCGTGAATCAAGTCCAAGGGAATTACGAGGCGAAGAGCCCGACAATGAGTAAATATTTGCACGAGGTGCAGACTTTGAAGGGAAGCTTCAAAAGCTTCGACATTGAGGCAATCCCGAGGGTAGAAAACGCGGAGGCAGACGCCTTAAGCAAGTTTGCCCTGGGAGTGGCCCCGAGGAGAATCGGAAGGTGCACTTTCTGGAGAGGGTAATTATCTCAACCATTGATCCGTCGGAGGTATGCGCTATTGAAGCAGGATCAGAGGAAGAAGAGAAACCCACCTGGATGACCCCGATAGTCACATATCTGACTACGGGGGCACTCCCTGACGATGAAGTGGCAGCGGTTAGGTTGCGTCGAATCGTGAGCAACTATGCGATGGTGGACAACCAGTTATACAAGAAGGGGTATGTAAAGCCTTTTCTGAAATGTGTGGCGGAGCCTGATACGAATCGGATCCTGAGAGAGTTGCACGAAGGAGTCGCAGCCTGTCATGAAGGGCCCGATCCATTGTGAGGAAAGCGTTGAATCTAGGCTATTATTGGCCTTCGATGAACAAGGAAGCAACAAAGATGGTCCAATCTTGTGATGCATGCCAAAGGTACGCTCCGAATATCGCGGCTCCTGCCGCGGACTTGATGTCCATCAGGAGTGCTTGGCCCTTCGCGCAGTGGGGCATTGACTTGGTGGGACCCCTTCCACAAACCAAAGGTCAGTGCAAGTATTTACTCGTAGCCATTGATTACTTTTCGAAGTGGATAGAGGCTAAGGCGTTGGCCAAGACGACGGGGCAGCAGATCCTCAAGTTTCTCCAGACTCAGATCCTCAAGATCCTCGAGTGTTGATCAGCGATAATGGCCCTCCGTTTAATGGGGCTCAATTGAAGGAGTATCTGGAGGAATTGAACATCGAGCATCGGACAGCCTCCGTCCACCATGCCCAGACTAATGGCCAAGTCGAATCAGCCAACAAAATCGTGATGGATGGCTTGAAGAAGAGAGTCTACGCCTTGCAGGGTCATTGGCTAGATGAGCTTGAAAACGTGTTGTGGGCTGTTAGAACAACACCCAAGCAATCGACGGGGGAGACTCCGTTTGGCCTTGTTTATGGCACGGAGGCAGTTGCTCCCGTGGAGATAGCGGTGGCGTCCCATCGCAGGAGGTATTATGAGCCTCTGACAAACGAGGAAATGAGACGTCTGGACTTGGACTTGCTCGAAGAGAAAAGGTGGAAGGCTGATGAAGTTCAGGCTCGGATGCGTCTGGCAACAACCAGGTACTATAACCGGCGGGTCAAGTCCCGACAATTCTTCGTTGGAGAACTTGTCTGGCGGAGGAGTGAGTTCGTCCATCAAGATCAGATCAACAAGCTGTCACCGAAATGGGAGGGACCTTACAAGATCGTAGGGATGCCAGCCCCGAATCCGTACAGGTTGGAAGACCTTGATGGCAAGACGTTGAAACATTCTTTTAGTGGCGCACACTTGAAGAAATGTCATGTTTGACTCGAAGTCACTTTAAGTGGTGCGTGGTGTTAAGACGCCGCGAATGGCGCAAGTTATCTATCGATCCGATGTAAGCAAAGCTTTGAGTTATTAATGAATAAAAGAAGTTGCTTCCGATCAAATTGCTTTTAGATCTATTTTAACTGTTAGTAAGTCGTCCTAAAGGACGCGATAAAAGCCTTCCGAGGTACGACCAAAAGCCTTCCGAGGTACGAGTAAGACGTCCTGAAGGACGCGACAAAAGCCTTACGAGGTACGATTAAGTCGCCTTTATGGCGCGATAAAAAGCCTTTCGAGGTACGGACAAAAGCCTTACGGGGTATGAGTAAGTCGTCTTTATGATGCAACCAAAAGCCTAGGTATGAAAAAGCCCTAACGGGTCCGCATAAGTCGTCTATATGATGCAGCAAAAAGCCCTAAGGGGTACGTTTAAATCGTCTGGAATGACGCGATAAAAGCCTTAAGGGGTATGATTAAGTCTTCTAGAATGACGCGATAAAAAGCCTTAAAGGGTGCGAAAAAATCATCTTAAGTGACGTGTGAAATTGCCTTGAATGGCATGGATGAGAAACCTTAAGTGGTGAAGTCCCGAGTAAAGCATCGGAAGGATGTATGAAGTCATCTTAAGTGATGCATCAGAACGTTTTAAGTAACGAGTCTAAGTCGCTTTAAGTAGTGCAATAATGGTTGAGACTAAAATAGATGAAAGGAGTTTTTTTATAAGGGCTCGAAGGCCTAAAAGGTTCCGATACAAGGAGATCCGATACATAGGGGAAATTACAAGGACTTAAAGAATAAAGTATTAAGCTTGGTCCTTGTTGGAAGTTTGGTCCTCAGCAGCTTTGGAGGGAGCAGGAGTCGAGGGGTCCTAGGCAGAAGGCTCCGCAGTCTGTGGAGTCGGGTCCGCGGCATCGGCCTCATCACTTTCCGCGGGGAGGCTGAAGTATTTCTCCGCGAAGGGGGCGAGGGTCTCGGACTTCTTGAATTCGATGGCATCCTCGTATACCGTGTAAAGCTCCTCGACGGCATTGAACAGAACGTTCTCCACCTCGGTTTTGCAGAACCCCACGGCATCCGCCTTGAAATCATCGGAGTTCCGATATTCCTCGCGGCCCTCCTGGCGACCCTCCTCGCGACCTTGAGCCTTCGCCTCAGCCAGCCTGGCAGGAAATTCAGCCTTCTCGGTTTCGAGCCCCGCCTTAGCTTCCTCGAGAATGCTCTTCTCGAGGGCGAATTGCCTCTTCTCCGCCTCGTGCCGCTGCTGTTCCTCCTTAAGCATCCTCCGCTCCCGACGCCGCACGGCTTCATGATCATGGACCTGCTTTTGCAAGTCCATAGCCTTCAGGCCGAGGAGGGACTGCTCCTTAGCTATCTTCTCCCTTGCCGCCACAGCGCTAGCAAGGTCCTCCTGGAGATTGGCCAAGGCTCTGGGGTCCGACCTGGCCTGCTCTTCCTCCAAAGCACCCTTCAGAGCCAGGATGTAACCAAAGCAGCGCTGTTGGTTCGCAGTTTCCTAAGGCAAAAGGAAAAGAGATTAAGGTCCGATAATTGAAGGAAGGAACAACAAAGGAAAGAACAAAAGCGAGAGTAAAGTTTTACCTCCATCCGACGGATAGCCATGTCGCGAAGGTCCTCCTCGATATCTTCCTGTGCCAAGGAGATCGGGCGTCTCAAGGCCGGTGGAACTGACCCTGCCAGCAGATGCAGGGCCAATTCTGGCTGAAGGTCTCCCCGATTGAGTGGGACCCCTTGAAGAGACTCGATCGGGTTCCAGGGAACCGTCTCTTGATCGGGGGTGTAAACCTTGTAAAGGTTCCCATCCACAGGGAGAGGAGGGATGACCTTGGAAGCCTCAGTCGGAGGGGCCTCGGTCGGGGGCTCCGGAGTTGGAGAGCGCAGATTCAGGGGAGGACTCCGAGACACGTCCTCCACAGTTGGCCTCAGGATGATCCGCCCTGGCCTTTGGCGGGGGATCAGGCCTTCAGTTGGCTCCTCGGAGGAGGGGGAAGCCTCCAAGTTAGTCACCTGACGGAACTGAGCTTCCGTCGGGGCATCCTCAGTCATTGGCTCCTGTGGAGTGGCAGCCTTCGTCGGAGTAAGAGCCTTCGATGGACCTGCGGTTGCGGGACGAATGAAGTCAGGAAGAGTATTATTTGGGCACCAGATGATTTGGCGCGGGACGTGTTGGTCCTTTCCAAAGAAGTTGTAGTATCCCGCCTTGAGGACGCGGGGGGGGGGGGGGGGGGGGGGGGGTTTCTCCTCGAAGTATATATTTGAATTCTCGCACCCGTGACTCCCGGTCAGCAGGGATAAACTCCTCGGGAACCAACCTCCTATATTTCTTAATAGCGTGGCGAACGCGCTTACCTTCCTCGGCAGTAGTTACACCGAAGGCTTGGTCCACCTCTTCTCTTCTGGCCCGCTTGGCCATCCTGACCTGCTCCTCAGTCGGAGGAGCAGCAGAAGAGGAGGCTCTCCTCTTCAAGGACTTCCGCTTTCGCTTGGAGCCACCCTGGACAGCATCGATCTCCCCCTGCTTCAACACGAGATGGGTCAGCAGAGATGCCTTCTTGGCTGCAAAAATGAAAATAAAAGGCAGTTAGAAGTGTTCTCGAAAATGGAATCGAGGAGTTAGACTCCGAACTGGATCAAGTCCCCCTCCACGAGCTTGTTAGCATCGAGGGGAACGAAGGATTCCCCCCAACGGTGAAGCTGGATCAGCTGAAGAGTGTTGAAGTCATCCTCAGTGTAGACTTCAAACTTGGGGGCAGGGTCCGCCACAACCCCCCATCAGGGCCATGGGATAGAGCTGTTTTGGACGAAGAAGTAATACTTCTTCCATCCGCTATTGTCGGACCCTGAGTCACGAATGAGCCCCCGATCCTTGTTAAACTTCCAGGTCTCTCCATCCCAGCCGAACCGAGAAAGCTGCTCCCTGGTCCATTTGGGGAGTCGGGGAGTGAAGGAGCATACGCCAGCCTTGTTACACTTCATCCCGTAGAAGGTGCGGAAGAGCAGCAAACTGTACGTCCATTGTTGGCGGAGGCACAGAACCTGGAAGGCATTCCACACGCTATCCGCGTGTGGAGAGAAGGTGGATGGATGCGTCTGATAGAAGTTGCACATCTCAACCAGATTCCCGTAGAAGGGGAATCGGATCCCGGCGTTTATCTGCCCCGTGGAGACAAACACCTCTCCTTCTCGAGGACGCGTAACAATGTGTTTTCTCCTGGTGGTTGGCTGGGATTCATAGGGAAAGCGGGGTTCCCAGGCTGAAGTAATGCAGCCTTCCCGGAGAGCAGCCTCGTACAAGGTCTCTGAGATTTCGTTAGTAGCAAGCTCAAAGATAAAGGGGTTCCTTCCTCCGGAACTGGTCTCGTCTAAAAACGGCCATAACAGGAAAACTCAGGAAAGGAAAAGCAGACAAATTCAGTAAATCATAGAAGCAGAGAAGGAAACCTTACCAGACATAGTAGATGGTTGATCGGAGAAGACGAAGAAAGATCTTGACGGCTGGAGGCCTTGGATCACCGGAAAATCAGACGAAACTTGGAGAAAAAGCTTCGAGGTTTGACAATGGTAGAATTCGCAGAAATCAGAACGGCAAGGAAGAAGTGAATAGTGACAGGGTTTTGGCTTTTATATGCAAAAGGACAGCTGGACAGACTCAAATCTGGACCGTTGAAGATGAAACGAATCGATCTGGATCGCCGAGATTATAGGGGGACAGTACGGAAGAGACGTTAGTGACGTAATATTGCTTTTTCAGAAAGTAGCAGTCACGCCGGTTTAGGCGTCGTTTCATTATCCCTAGCATTTAATAGTGCAGTAACCTAGGAGTCTCCTCGGATTTGGCAACTGTCCTTGGAGTCTGAGGAATTATGAGTGAGAAGCTTTGTTATTCAAGAATTGTATCCAAGGTAAAAGCCTCCGATGGTAATATCGGGAGGTCTGAAGATAAAAGCCTTCGATGATGAGGTCGGGAGGTTCGGAGTTGTAAGACACGACGGACTGCAAGTCCCCCATGTCTTGGGGGCAAATGATGGGTTCCGATGAAATCGTTAGCCCCATTAACAGTTAATAAACGGCGAATAAGCCCAGTGGGCCTTGTAAAAGACCTGGAAGGCCCTGAAGCCCAGTATGAAAGGTCCCGACGAGATCGGTCCCGATATATGAGCTAAATGCTCCCGACGAGAAGCCTATGAGTAGGCCCTGATACGCCTTTGAGATGGCCCCGATAATAAAGCCCCGAGAAAGCTGGCCCTGTCTCGTGAGACGAGGGGTTCTGGGTGGTGACCTAGAATGAGATAACTCTGGAGTCCCCGATATGGATTGGGACTTGTGATCAGAGGATAAGACCAAGAAACCCGCCTACTAAATAGGGTAGTGGGGAAACGGTTGAGATACATATAAACTCCCCCGAGATACGCAGGGCGTGCCCGAGATACGCGGAGTGTGGGCGAGATACGCGGAGCGTGGGGCGAGATACACGGAATCCCGAACGAGATATACGGAACGTGGGTAAAACTGCCAGGCGCGGTTACAGGTAACTGAGTAACTGCCCCTCCTATATAAAGGAGGAAGTTACCTCAGAAAACACACATGCTAATACGAGCTTAGATTATTGCTTATCACCCCATCGTTCATACTCTCATTTAAGCATCGGAGAGGGATTCTGGGTCACCACCCAGGCAGGGACGGATCCAGAAATTTTATTCAGAGGGGGCAAGAATTAATTAAAAGCAACACGGTCTATTAAAAAAATATGTAGGCAAATATAAAATTTTAAAGGGCCAAATCAGATTTTATTTTTACAATTTCTAAGTTAAAATTATACATCACCAAAAATTGAGACTAATTGGAATAGCATGCCTTAGTAATTTCGACCATACTTATAATTTATATCGTTTTTTAACTTCACGATAAGTATATAGCTAGTAGAGTAACAATAAAAAATCAATTTTAGTATAAGAAAGTTAACCAATTTAGTTTTTAACTAAACAAATTTTTACTGCAAACAACTATTAAATAAACCAACCACTTTAATCTTATTTTAGATAATAATTTTGCATTAAAAACCTAATATTTTATAATATTTTAACTTTGGATAAAATTAATTAATTTCAATTGGAATAAAAATGTGAAATAATTTAAATTTATTATTTTCTTCACCTTTCTATTTAAAATTTAAATTATATTAACTTTTTTATTTCTAAACGCAATCAGATTAACTTAATGCATACATCATATATGAATAAGTTATAGTTATTGATTAAAAAACTAACAGGAAAACTTACTTTAGCCAAAAAAAAAAAAAAAAACTTAAAAACTTAGAATAATTGCTAATATTGAAAATAAGATTCCATATATATAGTAGTGAATGGACACTCAATTTTCTTAGTTTATTATTTATATAAAAGAAAAAATAATCATTAGTTTTATTATATAACAAAAATATATATATATTCTTGTATCATCCTAGGAATCGAGCCGATCTTGTATCATTCTCGGAGTCATTCTAATGATGTCATTACAACATTCTCAGGAAGACAACGCGCACGCGCGTAGCGCGCGCTGGTATCTAGTATATATAATTTTTTTTTTCTCAATCTCTCCTACTTTTTCAACATTACAATTTACATCTCTCTCCTACTTTTATGAATCTTTTCATTTTCATCGATGTATTATATATATATATATATATAATAATATATATCATTTTTATTATTTTATTTCTCTCTCTCATACTTTTCCAACTTCCCTCTCTCCTACTTTATTTCAGTCTTCTTCTTCTTCAATGCACTAAGTCTGTAATTCGCAGAAACACAAATACTCCTCTGTCTGCAACTGCTACTTCTTCAAATTGAAACCATGTAGTGAAGCACTGAAGCTTTAGATTTTCATAGCCAGGGGCAAGTAGGAAGTTAGACGTGCTTTGACCGATTTTCAGAGGGAGCAGACTTAAAGAACTTCAAAAAAATTTTTGAAATCACAGTGTACGTAAGGAGAACATCTATGGATTTCAGAGGGGGCAAGTGCCCCCTCTGGGCCCTCTGTAGATCCGTGCCTGCACCCAGGTCATCCCCTTTTGCAGGATTACGCGGAGCCCAGGAGTTCAAGCTTTCCGTCAAGAACGTAACGGAGCTTCGACCGTGATCCAACATGGGTGTTTCACTGATGCGAAGCGATGTTCTATGTTCAACTTTTTGCAATACCATTCCATTTTCTTGCTCTTGAATTGGGGACCATTGTCACTTATCACATCTTTGGTACACCGTATCTTGAGACGATGTGTGACTTGATGAAGCTGATGATCTGATCGTCTGTTGTTCTTCCCATTGCTTTTGCCTCTATCCATTTGGAGAAATAGTCCATTGCTACCAGTATGAATGTCTTTTGCCCTTTGGTTTTTGGTAAAGGGCCTATCAAATCGATCCCCCATTGGGAAAATGACCATGCGCTTGATATTGAGCTGAGGTTGGCTGCTGGGGCAGTTATGTTTTTTTAGTATCTCTGGCAGTGTTCGCATTTTTGCACCAATTCCTTCACATCCTTGTCCATTGTTGGCCAATAGTATCCCAAATTGAAGACCTTTCGTACAATTGATCTTGCTCCTTCGTGGAATCCAACATCTCCCTCATATAGCTCTGCCAGAACTTTTCTATATCTGGGTATGTTATGCACTTTAGGAAAGGTGTAGAATACCCTTTTTTATAGAGCTGGTTGTCCATCATTGAGTAATTAACAGCCGAACTTTCAATCTTGGTTGCTTCTACCTTGTCTTCTGGCAGTATTCATTCACTGATGTAACGACGCATTGGAGTCATCCAAGCCTCTCCTTCGTCTATGGTCAGAACTTCCATTTTTTCTATGATGGACAGTCTCCTTTGTTCTACAAAGTGAATTTCTTTTGGTGACTCTTCTCCCAAAGCAAATTTGCTTAAGTCATCTGCCTCCTCATTTTGTTCTCTTGGAACTGACTCAATATCGAAACTATCAAAACTTGTGATCAACTCCTTTACTTGTTGTAGGTATTTTTTCATGTTTTCATATTTTGCTATGTAATTTCCTTTCACTTGATTTACGATTAGCTGGGAGTCGCACTTGACCTTGAGGTGTTTTACTCCTACCCCTTTAGTTATCCTTAAACCTATTATCAAGGCTTCATACTATGCTTCATTGTTTGTTGCTTTGAAGGTTAGTGCCATGGCATAACGCATTGGAGCACTCTTGTCGGGTGGATATAAGAGGAGGCCCGCGCCCGAGCTCGAGCCCCCGGCATTAGATGAACCATCAGTATGCATTTCTCATGTGTTCTTTTGCATTCTACTTGATTTATTTCTGCCTGGGTTGTGATTGTTGTTGTAAGGTTCATTGTCGGGGTCGATTCCTGTGAACTCTGCAATGAAATATTCCAAGGCTTGTCCTTTGATGGCCATTCACGGAGCAAAATGAATGCGTAACTCGCTTAGTTCTATTGCCCACTTTTTCAATCTTCCTGACGTGTCTGGCCTTTGCAAGAGGTGTTTCAATGGTTGATTTGTCAGCACTGTTATTTCGTGAGCGTGAAAATATGGTCTTAACTTCCGTGCTGATATGATCAGTGCATAGAGGTATGTCTCTATTGCCATGTAATTTATCTCATACTTGGCCAACATTTTTCTCACAAAGTAGACTGGTAGTTATGCGCTATCCTCTTCTTTGATCAGTACTGAACTTACCACAACATTGCTTATGGATATGTAAAGGAAAAGAGGTTCCACGGGAGTTGGTTTTGCCAAAAGGGGTAACGTCTTCAGATGCTGTTTCAATTGCTGGAAAGCGTCCTCACACCTTTGAGTCCACTCAAATTTTTTGTTGGCACGCAGCACCTCAAAGAAAGGGAGTGCTCTATCCCTAATCTTTGTCAAAAATCTGTTCAATGCTGCCAATCTTCCATTGAGCTGTTGTACTTCTTTATGCTTTGTAGGGGATTTCATCTCCTCTATTGCTTACTGTTTCTCTGGATTCACCTCAATGCCTCTTTGACTCACCATGAACCCCAAGAATTTTCTTGATTGTACCCCAAAAGCACATTTTGTCAGATTCAGGCGGACTTGGTACTTACGCATTCTTTCGAAGGTTATGCGTAGGTCTCCAACGTGGTCGTTCTTCTTCCTAGATTTTACGATCATATCGTCTACATATGCTTCCATCGTCTTTCCTAACATATCTCCGAAGAGCTTGTTCACCATGCGTTGGTAAGTAGCTCCTGCGTTTATGAGTTCGAATGACATGACACTATAATGGTAGACATCACTATCAGCATAAAATGCAGTGTGCGGGGCATCCTCCGCAGACATTTTGATTTGGTTGTACCCCGAATATGCATCCATGAAACTCATCAACTCATGACCTGATGTTGTGTCGACCAAATGATCTATTTTGGGTAGAGGATACGAGTCTTCCGGGCATGCCTTGTTAAGATCTCGGTAATCGATACACATTCTCCAGTTTCCACTTGCTTTTATTACCAATACTGGGTTTGCGACCCATGTTTGGAATCTGATTCCCTTGATGAAGTTTGCCTTTAGCAACTTTTCCACCTCTTCTTGGATAGCGATCTTTTTACTACCACCCATTGTTCTTATTTTCTGTGTTATTGGGCGTTTTGCTGGGTCTATGTTAAGCTTGTGGAATATTACCTCTTCTGCTATTCCTGGCATGTCACTTGGTGACCATGCAAACAACTCTTTGTATTCTATCAGGAGTGATGTTATTTGTGCCTCTTCTTTCTCTGTTAATGAGACCCCAACTTTCACCTTCCTTCCAGGTTCTTCAATTAGCACTTCTTTCAAATCCTCCATTGGCACGGGTCTACCATACTCTTCTCTTGGGTCCTCGTCTATTGAAAGGACTTCCTTTTTCTACTTTGGCTTTTTTCATGAGTGCTATTCTACCACATTTCCTAGCCACCATCTGGTTACCCTTTACTTCACCAATTCCTGCACTTGTAGGAAAATTCAATTTTTGGTGGAGTGTTGATGGTACCATACCCCACTTGTTGATTGTGTTTACACCGGGGATTCCATTGTATCCATCCATGGTGTATACAACTAGGAAAGGGACGTCGATCCTCAATTGTATCTGACCTGTCCCTAGCATTACAGAGAGTATTATTGTTCTGATTGGGTAACTTGGCTCGCCTGTGAATCCTTTGAGGGGAGAGTGTGCTAGTTTTACATTACTTGGTCGTACACCAAGGATGTCAATCACTTTTTTGTTCAGTATACTAGCTGAGCTTCCCCCACCCACCAAGATTCGGCCAATGTCCCTATCAGTGATCCTCATTGTTATGACTAGTACATCACAGTGCGGGTGTGTAACGTGTTCCATGTCCTGTATTGAGAATCTGATTGTTTATTCTTTTATATGTTCCTTGCCTTTGCTCTTGATTGTCTTATCGTCTAGTTCAATCATGTATACCTCCCTTGCATTTGCCGACTCTCCTTCTGATCCAAATCCTCCATGTATGACTTACGTGTTTGCCATTTGCTCTTGTGATAGTTAGGCTTGTTTGTTCAAAACCCACGGACGGCACCAAGTGTTAAGTTCTGCGTATCGGGTTGACAAGCCGTCGATCCGAATAGCCAACTCACGGGTAAAATCCCTTCCTTTGCAATCTGACTGTTTCCCTTCGCGATCTGTTTACCCGTATCTTCTCCGTAATCTTCCTTCACGCGGACCAGCACGAGGGGTAAGCCGGGGGTGGTACCGTTGAACTCTCTCTGATGCTTAAATGAGAACAACGTATAGAGAGAGAAAATAGAGAAAAGGGAGAGCTCAAATCATGCAAGTAAAAATAACTTAGTAAATGAATAGGGGTGAGGTCCTATTTATTGGCTCAAAAGAGATTAAGGTGGTTAATGACACTGTTAACCCTTAAACGAGCACATTTAACGAGTAACAGAGGGATTAAACCCTTAATATGCATGGAGAAGGTTCGTGATAATTTCTAAGTATTGGACGTGCAAAGTGATGGTCGGGTCGTCACGAGGGACGGTCGGGGTGACGGTGTTCCGAACGTCGCACATAACATTTAGGTAGGGATATCGCGTGTCGGGGGATGTCGGGATTCCCGGGGTTGGGTCCAACCCCGAAAATTCGGAGTCGGACTAGCTAGGTCCGATCTTCCCTAAGGGAGAGATCGGACCAGCTGGGTCCGATCTTACCCTAAGGGAGAGATCGGACCAGCTGGGTCCGATCTTACCCTAAGGGAGAGATCGGACTCGGCGAGGCATCCGGGCGAGTGTTTTTCCTTGATCGGCCCATTTTTTGGCGGGTGACGTGCTCGAGTCAAAGTTTCAATTTATAATCATCTACTGGGTAATTAAAATAATACAATCCGAGTAGAAACGGGTCGAAATTGAGCGTATATCTATCACGCATCATGCATCTATTGTTCCGAGGAACTTATGCTAGCATATATAATTCCACTTATCAAGTAAATTATTACATGCGGCTACATCCTCAACATTCATGCATACGCATCATGCGTGATCAAACCATATCAAACATGCATATTTGGCGACTGATTTTTAATTTTAAAAAATTTAGGGCAGACTTGCAATTCCTGCTATCAATCAAACATGTGTACTTCTAGACATGGATTCTAGGCATTTGCAACCATCACAACATGTCTATCCTAGTGCGCAACTCATTCATTGAAATCCAGGGCTCTGCCTCCAACATGCAATATCAAGCTAGCTTGACATAGTCAAGACAACATTTCTAATCATGCAATAATATCAATTAAATAGCAATTGCAATTAAGCTTACTAAATGACTCAGTCCCAAAATCATGCATTCCAAGATCCATCCTCATAGTCAAAATTAGGCATCATGTTTAATTAAAACGTGAAAATATTAAATCTCTGAGCACCATGTATGTAATTTTAAAGTTTGAAAACATTTGGATTTTGAAATTTTACCATCCTAATTTTTAGTTGACTCGGTTCAAACCGGTTTAAAGGTCCGGTTCAGTCAAATTCGGCCCGGTTCGGTTCGGTCCGGTTTCAAAATATGAATTTAGTTTTGTCCTTCACTCAAACCGAGTCGGTTCGATCCATTATAGTTTCCCGGTCCGACCCGACCCGAATGGGTTGGACCGATTGAGAAAATCTGGTTGGTTGACCCGCGAACCCGACCCAGTTCTGTTCGGTTGACCCGATTCGGTCCGGTTCGGGTTCCCTCGGTCTTCCGGGTCGGTCGACCCGACCCAGATATGCAAAATTGGACCGGCCCATTGACCCAATAAGGTTCGGCCGAAATTAAACTTTTGGTTTAAGTAGGGTTTTAAAATCCAAAAAAAACTTAACTTAGCCACCAAGTAATAATTAAATATTAAAATATTTTCCAATATTTGCAGATATATATATATGTAAAATTCATCCCCATTGTAGATATACACATATATTTTATTTATTGTCAAGATTCTATTTAAGGATAAAATGTATCTATAATAAATCTCCTCAATCTTGGGCAACTAAAATATCTATCAATAATATTTAAGATTCCTAAGATCATGGTAGAATATATCGATATTAATTATCACAATTATCTTGTGAATCTAACCTAATTTGTGGCCATGTACATTCAACAATGTTGTGCCCGAAATTTTAATAAAAATTTTAAAATTAATTTCGGCTGAAATTAACAATTACTTGGGGCATAAGAAATTAAAAAATTTACTTTGTAATTTCTAATGGTTCGGCCGAAACATACAATTTAGGGTTAGTGGTCACATTTCAAGATCAAATTCTACCTAGATCAAGAATCCAATGTTAATTTTGATAATTGGGCACACTTTTCTTGAAGATCATGAACATCAAATTTTATTATGAACGTCATAAAATTTTCGGCCACCGTGATTTAAAAATCGAAAAATTTTAAAACTTCTAATTTAAAAAATTTCGGCCGACTTTTGTATTTTTTTAAGAACACCAATTTTATCAAAATTACGATCTCCCTAACACATGCTTTGATACTACTGTAGGATTATAAGGGGATAAATACTACAGAAATTAACAAAGGTATATACTTGTAAACATGTTACGCAACGGAATAAAGGGCACATACATATTCGAAATTTCCGCAGTCCAGAGATCTTCTAGGGGAGTTCTCGATCCGCCGGACGGTTCCCATAAGGGTTATTGTTAAGTAAGCCCTGCGCAGATTTGTCTCCACAGCAAAGCCTCTTATCGATTCGGAAGCAGTGATGGATCTCCAAGGTAATTGCTTGAAAGCAATTTGGCACCTCCAAGACATTTGTGAGGTTCGGCTAAAACCTTTATTTAAGGAGGAGGGAATTCTTTTTTGTCTCACAACAAAAGTGATTAAGTGATTAACCCTAAATAATTCCCTAGTACTCCCTATTTATAAGAGGAGCTGAGCGAAACCCACCTCACCACTCTTAACAATATTCGGTCGGCCATGTGAGATAGGGAAGCCCAATTTTGGGCCTCTCATGTCAATTGGGATTTTAGACACAGCCCAAAATCCCTAATGCGACATTACCTAATTGTCTTAAGTAACAATCTCATATTAATGGGCTCCTAACTACGGCGGCCAAATACCCAAATGCCAACAGAAACTCCATTTAACGTAATATGAGATTGCATCCAAAAATGGATGTTATATGAGATTACGTCCAACATTACGGAGTGTTATTATTTTATTATTATTTATTAAATAGATAAAATATTTTGTATTATCTTTATAGTTTATTATGATAATAATATTGTTATTGTTATTAGCTTTTTACTTTTTATTTATAAACTTCATAACTCATTATTATAATAAATAATAATGCACATGATGTTCGTGTAAAACGAGTAAGTCTTTTTCGTTGCATTTTTTTAATGAATTTTATCTTATAATACTATGTATAATGTTTTAGTTAGTAAAATTTTAGTATTTGTGCATACTGAGTTTAAATATTTAGTCTTTAAAATTCATAAATGACTATTGTATTAACCACACACATAAACTTTAAGAAGTTAGTTGTTGTAAAAAATATATATTCTTTTAAATCTTATCATATTAATATATAATATACGCTCATATATATTAATATAATAATAATAAAGTCACATTACGATGCACATTACAACACATACCAAACACTGTAATCTAATATTACCTTCCACATTACTAGCATTACATTACGTAGCTCACATTATTTTATGATCTCACATTTCAAATAATTTCACAGTACGTCCATCCAACCCCCTCCCCCCTAAGAGAATATATAAGTGTGCAGGGCCGGCTGAAGGGAGAGGCAACTAAAGCAGTCGCTTTAGGCCTCCAACCCTATAGGCTTCCTAGTACTCATCAGTTTTTTTTTTTTTGGTAGAAAAAGGAATATATTACTAGAACGAAAGGCTTCCTAGTCCACCCTAAACCCTAAACCCTAGTACTCATCAGTTACTATCACGCAGTAATGTTTTAATTGTTTGCTTTAAATTTTAATATTTTCTTTATTTTTTTTCCTAAACGAGTTGACTATTTTTTTTTTTCAATCTAACTTACTATAGTTAATTAGTTATTAGGTTAAAAAAACTTGTCATGAAACAAAATAATTAGTTTCTTTTTTTAAATAAATAATTCTTTACACATTTGATGGCAAAAAATTCTCATTTATTACTTCATTTTCTTACTAATTCTAACTTTTTTTTTTTCTGACATTTGAATGATTCTAAAATTTTAATTTTTTAATACTATATATATTCATTCAAATTCTTTTAATTTTTGGTCATAATAAACATACTGAAATATTTTTATACCCAATGTGATGACATTTTATGCAATCAAATAAATTAATTTAAGAACTAATTTTTTAATTGTTATATCATTCATTTTATAATAACATATTTTTATTTATAAGAATTATTTGATGCATATCAAACTACAATAATTCGTATGTCTGCTCTTTACTTGAATTTTTTTTTCTGAAATTAATACTAATAGTGATTATTCGAGCGTAGATTCTCAAGATTAAATAAACTAGCTAATGTTATCAATATATCTCTAATATATATGAATTAAAAGTAAATTGTTTAAAAAAAGATTTTAAAAAGCTAATGACTAATGTCTAATTTCGCTTAAAAAATTTACTGCATACATATTTTAAATAATTTACATTAATTAAATTTAAATGAAAATATTTTTTTTTAATAAAAATAGTCTCTAATTATATTTCGTTTTAGGCCTCAAAAGTTGTTGGGACAGCCCTGTAAGTGTGTTTTCTTGACATGGATTATATTTGAAGTAGATGAGTTCAATATAACGATATAGATTCTCGACAAATTTGTAAAATTACTTCAGGGTTTAAGTAAAACAGGCAAACTGTTTACTCAACACAAATAAAATTTTAGAATGTTTTTTTTTTAACTATTATTTTTTCTAGGGTTAAAGGTCCTTTTGGTACCACATGTTTGCAAAAATTACAGTGTTCATACCACTAGTATTTTTTCGTACCGAATTGGTACCATATGTTTCCAAACCTTACTGTTTTGGTACCTCCGTTAGGGTTCCGTCAAAAACGGTCGTTAAATGGCATGTGCCATGCACGTGACCAGTCCAAAACTTTCAATTTTGTTACAATTTAGTCCATCTAATACATCCCTAACTTTTATTTTGTTCAATTTAGTCCTAAAACTTCAAAATCAAACCATTTCCCCAAATTGACCTAGCCCCAATTTAACTCAATTGGGGCTAGGTCCCAATTGACCTAGCCGGACCTAGCCTAGGGCTAGGTCCGACCCTGGGTCGGGGTCGCCTGGGTCCGGCGACCATGATCCAGGGTCGGACCTAGCCATAGGCTAAGTCCGGCTAGGTCAATTTTGGAAAATAGTTTGGTTTTGAAGTTTTAGAACTAAATTGAACAAAATAAAAGTTAGGGATGTATTAGATGGACTAAATTGTAACAAAATTGAAAGTTTTGGGCTGGTCACGTGCATGGCAGATGCCATTTAACGACTGTTTTTGACAGAACCCTAACGGAGGTACCAAAACAGTAAGGTTTGGAAACATATGGTACCAATTCGGTACGAAAAAATACTAGTGGTATGAACAGTGTAATTTTTGCAAATACGTGGTACCAAAAGGACCTTTAACCCTTTTTTCTAATACCATATTTGTATGGGGTAGTCGGATCCAAACCACTCACCCAACCCAGGTGACTTTAGAAAAAAAAATTATAAAACTATATAAACCCTAAAACCTAAAATCTAACAAAGTGAAAATCGAAGAAAAAGATTCCAAAACCAACTCCTGCTCAGAGTTTTTTTTTTTTTTTTAATTATAAAAAATAACTAATTTTGGGGCATTTTTTTATTTGGTTTGTATTTCTATGACAATTTACAAATTTGTCTAGATTCTCTCCCTTATATATACATATAACGTTATATATGCTCTAAACTTTAAACCTCATAGAGCTAAATCATTTCATTCGATTAATATCTACACATTTATATAACACATGCAATTAAGAATGGAATGGTCTACTAATTAATCCATCGACATTGAGCTGTATTTTTTTGTATTAATAATTTGTTTGAGCTTTGTCCTTTCCTGACCCTAATTTACAGAGTGTCCGACGCGTGCAAATATTATCGACAGCATACAACGAAAAGGCTGTAGCTTTAATTAGTGTTTTAATAATGCTTTCTCTCGCTCTCTTTTTATTTTTAAGGTTAACAAGTCTGTTTGATTACTTTTGGATTTTGGTTCATAATCTTTTTTTAATTAGTTTTGATATCATAAGTTTGCAGTTTCTTTTAGTTTTGGTTCGACTATTACATTCCGTCCATTTTTTCCATTAAGTGACATGTGCAAATCACGTGATACACCCTAAACTTTCATTTTTGTTCAAATTTGGGGGAATTGACCCATTGAACTAGGTTATTGGTGTCAATTCCCCCAAATTTAACCCATTAAACCTAGTTCAATTGCCCAAATTGAACTAGGTTTAGGTGTCAATTCCTAAAAATTTGAACAAAATTGAAAGTTTATGGTGAATCACATGACTTGCACATGGCACTTAACGGGAAAAAATGGACGAATGTAATGGTCGGACCAAAATTAGAAAAATCTGCAAACATATGGTACCAAAACTAGGCCAAAAAAAAAACATCATTGACAAAAACTCAAAAGTGATCAAAATTATGAATCGAAAGACCTGTTAACACTTTTTTTTTTTTTATAATAATGAGATCACATTACTATATATATATATATGTATAATAATATAACTAGTACATGAACTTAAATATGAGTAATGGTATATACCAATTAATTAAACTGCCTTAATAAGGCTTTGTAGCTACTAGACTATATATCACCTATTTGGAAATCCATGCAAACAAGCGTTTTGACTGATATAGACCTTCTTCCATATATATATATATATATAGTTTAATTTTGGTTTAAAGTAAGTAGTGGTGGATCAAGTTAGTATTTAGGTTACAGTTTAATTATAATGATGATATATATATGTACTCAGATAATTAGGATTACATTAAGCGGTCTTTTGTTGCGGGGGACATTAGATCTGCTTTTGCTTAAAAAAACCTCTTTATTAGGACTACTGTAGTATGAGTTATCCCCTAAGCCATGTGGCAACATTTGCCCCCTATTCAATTTGGCTGTCTTTCAACCCTTTTATATAATACTAACAGCTTATCGCGCGAGGTAATATATTAAATATACATACATCAATTTAGGTGTTGGACCAGAATGATACATGAATCATTATTCCAAAAGATTGTCATAACCTAAATACTAATGTGATCATTTCACCAGATGAATCATTAATGAAATTTATTTTCATCTGCTAAATACTAATGACTGAATAAGAGAATTTAAAAGGTACAACCCTCCAAAAAAAAGAACAGAAGTTTGGGGCATAATCTATGTTTGATCAATACTATTTGTCCTTGTAAATGCTATGCTGAGTCTATCTTATCTTTAGTGAAGCTGTCCTCCTGCGAGAAAATCTCATGTAGATAGAGACACAATCTGGGTTGTTGCAAGGTTGGAGCGTGATCCTTATAAATTAACAAAGAAATATAAGTGAAATATCAATAAATTAACTAATTACATGAATGAGAATGAATTTGGTTAACCAAAAAAAAAAGAACGAATTTGATTTTACAAAAAGCAAACTACTCATAGCTCATACCATACGTCACAGCAAAGCATGACATTATAATGCAATATGTCAGGGCAAGAACTGCTCAAGCCATAATCCCAAATCTACGGTTGGTAAAGACTTTAATATCAAAATACTTTCCAATGCGTGGATATAGCGTCATTCCCTGCCAGACAAATGTTAGAGAAACTTCAAAAGAACAGAAGTTGGAAGTATTAGAACTTTAGATGTGTTTTAAACTTCAATTAAGTACTTTACAGGTGGTTCAGATCCAAAGCTTAATTTTATAAGTGGGTAAAACTCGCATACAAAAATTCTAAGTTAGAATCCGGGAAGAAAAAAGGCTTATGCTCTGTACAAATCATGTTTCGGAACCAGATCAACGACTCTTAATGTTACTGTTGTAGTGATGGGTGGGATCAAGCTCTATAAACAGGATAGCAAAATGATAAGCTGTGTGATTTAGGGACTTACCCAATAGAAATCAATTATTAGGTTCCCTGATGAGCCAGAATCAGTGGATGATGGTGCCAAATGACCCTTTATACAAAAACTGTGTTAGAGAGATAGAATCATAATGAACATCTACTATTCTCTCCTCAAAGTAAAGCTGATCAAATGAAGTATTAAAGATTAATGCTCTTGAACTCTGTGATTCTTTTTTCTCCAAAGTAAGCTGTTTTCACCTTCATTGTTAAAGTTCTTACTCAAACTCATCTATTTATACATTATGTTTTTGTTCAACATTGCATGTACGGCGTAGCTTTCGTATGTTCAAGGGAAAAAAAAACATTCATTTTCCTAATTTTCACTTTTTGGAGATCAAGAAGGTTATCATCTATGTGAGATTTTTTTTTTTGTAGCACACACCTACTGATACGTGGAGCATTGAATGTATATTTGAGGAAATGCTTACATGAAAGCTTCGTTTCCAGGGAAATGTAGTTCATCTGCTCGATTTGATGATGGATTTACTTGACACGCCACCTACTGAAACGATTTCAAGGTTTAGTTAATTTTATGGTCTGACCAAAATGTAGCGGCCTATTTTCTTTAAAATTTAATGATTCAATTTAATTATGAAACTTGAAAAAATGGGTTCTAACTTCTAAGTTCTTATAGAGATTATTTCTGTAATTTTGGCAGATTTCGTAATGAAAAAGTAAGATATCTCAGCAGCATGCTGAGAAAGTTATCATTTCTTTCGAACATATAAGTTCTCCAACATAGACTCATTACCCTCCGATAGTTGAAACATTTGCTTGCCAAAAGAAGCATATCCAACCCTAGCAAAATGCCAGGGATGCTAATTGATAGAATTCATTTGTCTGCAAAAGGTAAATTAAATTTTATCTAGTGTTAGCATGATAGCGCCTAAATTATACTCTATCCTATTGAACAATATGCTTACTTGTGATGATAAGTTGTTCATGAGATGGTAGCAGACCCAAGCGAATTCAACAATATCAGTCATCCATGTATAGGAGTCTTACATTCTAGTACATTAGAGTAGTATGTTTTATGATATGGTTATATTAGTCATCCATGTATAGGAGTCTTACATTCTAGTACATTTGGATCCTATACATAGGACCTCACCTCTTGTAGTTCTAATCAACCTAAGCATTCAATACAATATGTTCAATATTAGTATTGCTTTGCTTACATCATTCTCTCCTACAATCTCTATTCACTCACATGGTATCAGAGCCCAGGTCTGATCCATGGCCTACTTCCGCTACAAATTTAGTCAAGTTTTTTCATCGTTCTTCGTAGATTTCAGCATTTGGATTTCTATTTCTTCGCGATTGCTACTCAGTCCCAGCCGATTTGCTGTCTCATTCAATCAGTTCCGATATGCTTGTCTTCTCCTTCAACCGACATCCGATTGCACTGCATCAGCATCAGATGGACACCTCCTACTTCCCAATCGACACCTCCTGCTTCGGTTTGTGCAGTATCTGTCATCCATTTAGCTACAGATGCATCGCAGTTTTTCTGAAACGGATTCATGCGTCTTCTCTTCTTCTCCAATCGTCATCAGAGTAGCTCTGTGCCTCTTCTTCTTCCATCGGCACCAGAGCACCGATTCTCCTTCAATCAGTATCAGAGCACCGATATGTGTTTCTTCTCCTTTTACCAGCATCAGATCTCAAGTTACGAGGATTCTCTCAATCTGGATTCGCAATCTGATGTCGATTACACTATAAATGGACGGATTCAATCTCTTTATTGTTCAAGCTGGATTCGCTACTGCTATGACCGTAATTCGTAATTGATTCTGAATTGTCGTTGTTCTGTTTGAAGCGACTGTGCTGATTTGGACTGATCTCCTTGACAACTCATGCTTCCATGTGTGAGTAACTTGCTGCTGTTAATTGACAGCTCATGCTTACATGAGTAAGTAACTTGCTGATGTATTCAATCTGCTTTCAACCTGCTGCTGTATTCAACCTACTGCTTCCTATTTCCTATGATACAACTTGCTGCTTCTGCTATTCTTGTTGCTGGGAAATTCTCTGAGATTTCTGGATTGTTTAAAGCTGTCTGTGACCTGAAATTTGAGTTGTGATGATTCGGTTTGTTGCTTCCTCATTTCTTGCTGCCCATCTTCTACAATTTCTGAGCTGGTTTGTTCCTGGAAAGTGATTCTACTACTTCGGATTGGTGTTGCAATTCTGTGCTGATGTTCAATTCAAAGGATCAAGGTGATTTTGATGCTCAAGTGGACTCAGTTTTTCTTGTTTAAGCAGTGACAGATGCATTGACACGGCTGCAAACTTTTTAGATGAATTCTTGCTAGCTTTTTGCCATGGAAAGCAACTGGAATCATTAAGGTTCAAGAGAGTTGAACTTCAAAACGTTTGTACGGCAATTCGAGGGTACATGGATCAATTTCGGTTGGATATTAATTGAACTTGCTGCTGTTCTTTCTTTCTGACTTCAGTGTGATGGACTCTTCCCTCTTGATCATGGTCTGTGCCTCCTCCCGTGCCTGGTGCAGTCTCCTCTTCTTCTTGACTGTGCTTTGCCTTCTCCTGTTCATGGACTGTGCTCAACTTCTTCCTCTTGGTTCACAAGCAAACCAGCGACATGATGAAGAATGTGTTCATGCAACAGCAACTCTTAACTTTAATACGCTGAAATTTCAAGGGCTCAAATTTGCAGCAGCACAGCAGCTCATCTCAAATTGCAGCAGCATCTAGGGATTGAATTAAAGTGAAAACTTCAATGACATATTTGAGAAGGAAGAGAAGCATTGGGAATGATAGAGTAGTATGCTTTATGATATGGTTATATTAGTCCTCGATGTATATGAGTCTTACATTCTAGTACATTAGGATCCTATATATAGGACCTCACCTCTTAAAGTTCTAATCAACCTAAGCATTCAATACAATATGTTCAATATTAGTATTGCTTTGCTTACATCATTCTCTCCTACAATCTCTATTCACTCACACCTTGAATCGTTATATGCTAACAACCAACAGCAAACAGCAACCAGCAACAGAAACCAACAACAACTGGTCACTTGTGAACCTCGAAATCCATAGAAATCAAGTTTCCAAACAAACTCAACATCATATAGAAGGATCATACCGCAACATCTAGTCACTTGTGAACCTCGAAATCCACAAAAATCATCACTTTGGTCGCATTCACAAGCTGCCTAGTAGGTAAGCTCTTAGTATATATGTAGTTAACAAATAATACACAAAATTGATTAAAACAAACAAATTAGAAAATATTTTGCAGTGTCATGAAAGTTCTTGTATGGAGTCAACTTTTAAAATTTTTAAACTGCATTATAGTTATTTTTAACAATTCAGAATATCCATGTTGCTCTCCACGGCGCTTTCGCACTAATAGGTTTCATGTTATGTCAATTTGAAATTGCTCGATCTGTTCAATTGTGACCTTATTATGCAATCGCATTCTCTGGGCCAAATGCTGTTTTTGTTTCTGTATTCCTGATTTATCCACTAGGGCAGTCTGGTTGGTTCTTTGCGCCCAGTTTTGGTGTAGCAGCTATATTTCGCTTCATCCTCTTTTTCCAAGGATTTCATAATTGGACATTGAACCCGTTTCATATGATGGGAGTTGCTGGTGTATACGATATACAACCCCAGATAATTTGATAACTTGTGAATATTGTAAATTTGTTGCCTCTCTAAGCGAATGCAACCTAGATGCTCCTCCTATATTTATAGAGATGTGTAACTTTGAAGTGTAGATCCACCCCTTAAATAGTTTGTATATTCACCATGTTAACAATTTAAGTATCCCACCCACATTGTACATTTGATTTAGTAAGCTTCAGAAAGGAGTACATCTACAGATAATGCAATGTGAAGAAGGGACATCCAATTTACTTGAGGATGAGAAAGATTACCCACAAAATGTGTAAGGGTAGCATAATCGTCGATGAAGTTTTATTGTTTTCCGACCAAAAATCGATATTTCTCGGATGTTACCTGCAACAAAACTGTTGGGACCCGGACCAGATGAAGTGTCGGATCCTGGTGTTGATTCGGGAAGATGCCTCGGGTTGCTCACTCGTCGGGTCTTCGCACGTGTCGGGGCTCGTGCGTCTCCGTATACCTGCACGAGGGGCAATATCGCACACCACGCAAGGGGGGTAGAGTGCGATGAACCCTCTCCGAATCTTAACTCAGGTATTTTAGAGAGATAAAATAAGAGAGAGATCAGAGCTTCCGCTATCAACTTAGTCGTAAAATGGGAGAGTGGGAGTCCCTTAAATAGGAGTTTTCCAACTCGAACCTGGTTTTGAACGGTCCAACGCCGGTTTAATGTAAAGTATGAACCGGGCGTAGACGGGAGTAAAGCTGACATCGGGAGGGTCTGCACGAGTAGTGTTTGCGTAGGGGTTTATACGTCACCAAGAGGGGTAATCCGGACCGTCCCGGAGTATCGCGAGGATCCCGAGAGGTCCGGAGTGTCGGGACAATCCGGAGCTGGTCCGGATTGTGATGACAATCCGGACCCGATTCGGATTGTGATGACAATCCGGACGAGATGCAAGTCCGGCGCGCGTACGCGCATGCCCCGGACATTTTAATACTTGCAGGTGAATAATTCTAGACCGTTTGGTGGGTTTGACGTGTAAACGAAGTCCGAATAATATAAAACGAACCCGAATCAGACGTATACCCATCATTTGCCCCCGAGTCAAGTGGTGGCGTGGCCCCGTCTTGAATCTATTTTCGATAGAGTATACATTCGATTTAAGTTCGGGTGTTACCTTGACATGGACTAATTGTCCGTCGGCACGTGGACCTTATTATGATGCATCCCTCCTTGGGCTTGGACGGGAGTAATCGTATCTGCCGACATGATTAGCATAGCAAGCATGTATATGTGACATGTACGTATATGATAATTCTAGTCCGTGCATACGACCATGGATATGAATGCTAACACATGTATGATCATGATGCGTGCGTGTACGTGATTCGGCGTACGATATGTAATGTTATGAAATTAAATCATATAAGTATGGGCATGTATATATGCGATAATATGAGTATGAGAATATGCATGTCGGGTTTGCAATCGTAAACACGTGACATGGGTACGCAAACGTGTGTATGCACGGATATGTAAACATGCATAAGTGTTAGGAATTCCTTACAAAGGAGATAGAAAAAAAAATATGGAGAGGAGGAGATGTTACCCATAGGTATATATAAAGGAGTGTATGAAAAACTCTCCACACTTTGCCTCCATTTCCAAGAGTTATCTTCTCCTTTTCTTAGAGAGTAAGTGACTTAGCACTCAAACCACTCACCCATCCACACCCCTTCACCACCGTCCAACCACCACTCACCGGAGGAATCAGCTCGTGGCGGCGGGACCGGCGGCAGCAGGCACGGCGGTGACCAGGGCGGACGGCGGGCGGAGCTTAGGACGGCACTCCGGTGACGATCTCGGGTATGTAACCTCATTTTTTGAGGTTATTCGGTTTTTTTGGGGTTGATTAAAACCATTTCCAGGTATGGTGATGTCTTTCCTTGCCTCAATTTGGCTAATCTTTGCCTTGATTTTGAACTTGATCATCCATGCCCACCAAGTGTTTGATGAAATGCCTAGCATAGTTTAGTATAACAAGAAGAGCATAAAAATGGCTAAGTGTTTTACCACTAGTATGTATAGAGCATGGATATCACTTCCCATGTTGATTGTAATTCTTGAGTGCTTGAGATATTGGCATGACATGTATGTATATTTTTGGTGGCATAGAGATGCTTGTAGCCATGGTTAAGCTTCGTATTCCCAATGAAGTGTATGTATGTATGTATGTGTTCATATCCTACATATGTTAAACAAGCATATGCACATAGGGGTTAGTGGCATAAATGTATTTGCATTTATTACCTTGGGTATTTGTCTTAGGCCGTGTAGGCAAGGGTAAATGCATGTAAGTATACGTAGATACACCTGAGCATGTGTAGGTGCATGTATACGCATGTTGGCACTCATAGGCACATGTAAGTGCAAGTATGCCCATATAGTTGTACATAGGCACATGTAATTATGCATGAGCACATACTAGTGTATGCAAACACATATAGTTGGGTGCGGGTGTGTGTAGGTACTCGCGGATACGTAGGCGCACATAGACGTACGTAGTTGTGCATACGCACATGTAGATCGTATAAGTGTTGGGACGAGGCCCTTACTAACATAGAGTTGCCCCCGTATAGAGGATGTTCGATATGTAGTAGTTAAACACTTATAGATTTGTAGGCATGATGTTGCCCCCGAGCGGGGGGGGTGTTCGTTGCATAGTAGTTGTCAAGACGTTAGGTGTACGCGCATGTATTGAATGAGTTATAGTTGTACCCTAGTAGGAGTTGTGGCGTGGGGAACTGGCGCGCTTATCCTTAGGATTGCCTTCTCGACTCGCTGGATTTGTAAACATGAGTAAGTCTCATATTCCCACTCCACTAGTTAGATTTTGCCCTGATTCGGATTCTGATTCCGAGTCGGAGTTTTCGGATTCGTCCGAGCCGGAGACTGCGGATGATAGACCTTCTTCCCCCGAGTTGGATCTTCGCGTGGGGTCAGGGGAATTAGTGCAAACCTTTGCGGGTAACATGTTGGATCGCGATGAATATCAACGTCTCGTTGTTCGTTCTGGCTTTGTCCTTCGGGAGAGGCATTTTTCCCGTTTGATATCATTACTGATGCTTGATGGATATACGCCCAATTTGAACCAATCTCCATTCGGATTGTCTTATATTGATCACCCCACTTACGATTATAATTCGAAACTTGGACCCGAGCACTTGACCCACAACGCGAACGGCCCAGACAAGCGAAAATACTCGCCCGGACCCGTCCGCTGGCCCAATCTCATCTAGGTGAGATCGGACAAGCTTGACCGGTCTCACCTAGGTGAGACCGGGCAGCCCACCCAATCTCTCTTGGACCAATCCCAGGCCTTGGGTGTCGGATTTTTCGCCCGACCCCGAAGGTCTCAGGACCCTTCTCGGACGTCATATAGCCCTCTCAGGGGTATATATACTCGACGTCCCGAACCTTGCCACCAAAACCGTCCCTCGTGACGACCCGATCTGATTTTCCCCATCTGACACTAAGACGTTTTCACCCACCTCTCCGTGTCGTTAAAGGTTTAATCCTATCGTTATGTGTTAATTAAGTACGTTTAGGGGTTAACGATGTCATTAAGCCACCTTAATCCCCCCGAAGTCTATATATACTGCTCAAGTTCAATTCATTTGGATTAGGTTACTTGTTTACTAGTTTAGCTCTGCCTTCTCTCTACTTTATCTCTCTAGAATCCCGGACTCACTTAGGCATCAGAAATGGCTCAACCAAGCACCCCCCCTCCTCCGTGCTTGGATATTGCCCCTTTGCAGGTCGGTAAGGAAAAGAAGACCGGGATTTTTTCAAAAAGACCGGCAAGTAAGCGAACCGGGTTCATTAACCGGTTTTTTCTAGAACCAGGCGGACCGGGCGGTTCGCCGGTCCGCCGGTTCGGCATAAAAAACTCAAAAAAATTAAACGGCAGCGGAGAAGGGGAAGAGAAGCACTTGCAGCTGGCATGACTCCGCTGCTGTCGATTCGCTCCTTCAGCAATCGCGACAACCACAACTCAGGGCTCAACCGTACACGCTCCGACTCCGGCCATCTTCGCCACCGCAGCCCTCCTCCTATCTAAACAAATCATCCAACCGCTCATGCCGCGCCGTCCAATTGCCACCGCTCCTGCCGCGCCGTCCAATTGCCACCGCTCCTGCCGCGTCGGAGTCCCTCCAACAGCAACTCGAGTCGTCTGCCGTAGCTGCTGGTTCCCTTCACTCCTGCTGTGACCGTCTCCAACAAATTCTCACACTTCATCCTTCTTGTCATAGAGAAGGGATTTGTAATGTAAAATACCAAAGCCCAATGAAGGTACAAGGAGAAGTCTTTTAGGCCAAAGCCCAAGGAGAAGTCTTTTTCGGCCAAGGCCCAAGAGAAGTCTGCTGCTATGCTGTTAATTTATTAGCTTTCTTGTCTGGCCGGTCGGACCAGGGTTCGAATATAATATTTTTAGTTTTAAAATTAATTCTAGAGTTTATGCTCACAAATGTGTAGTATTATGTCATGTGGCCGACAATTCTGAAGTTTAACTGCATTAGTAAAAAATAAGTTTAATTTTTATAAATAGATTTCTTATGTTATCTTAAGAAATGCAATTCTGCTTAATTAAATTAGATATAATAACGTGACGATACCATTGTCACCATTTATTGTGAGATTTACAATTAATTCTAAAATTTATGGCTCTAAATGCATATTATTTTGTCACGTGACATAACCGGAGATTCGAAACTTTAAAACCACATTATTAACCAATGTCATTAAATATATAATTTTTATGTCTAAAATAATAATACTTTTATTTATATTATGATATTATCTATTCTTAAATAATAGAACTAATAATTTTTTTTTTTTCTAATGTACTTTAATTTACGAACAAGTTTTAAATGTGAAAGATATTTCAAATGACTTGTTAATTTCATATATTTTTAATTTACCTACACTACTTTGATAAATTAACTTACAATAAGATGGATATATTCTTTTAATATATATATACTAGTTTTAAAATCGAATTTTTATACAAAGGTAAATGACATTATTATATATGCTTTCTGTATAACAGAATTTTGTGCCTGCAACACACAGATAAATGATTAGTAAATAAATAAAATATGTTTCTCTGTAGGGTTGGTTAATTACAAGTCTCTCTCTAGCTATAAAACCATTTTCTATTCTCATGTATCTCACCGAACTCGTAGCAGCATCTACTCCGCCACTCTCTTCCTTGAAAGGCCGTGTTTGAGGATACAAGAAAATGAAGAAGGTAGTTCTTGTGAATAGATCAGAAGCTTCATCATCGCCGATGATAAACTCCACTGTCCGATACGGCGAGTGCCAAAAGAACCACGCGGCTACCACCGGTGGACAACAAGTCGATGGCTGCACAAGCTATGTGGCTACCAATGGAGCTTCTTCTTTCGCTTGCGCTTCCTGTGGCTGCCACAGGAACTTCCATAAGAAGGTGGTCACTTAATTAACACAATTATATAGATTCATGGTTGTTTATTAATTGGTCACTTAAGACAACAACAACCTTAAAAACACATATATATTTTTAAAAATCATGTGTTTTGATTATATGTTAATTATCCGATGGTATGGTTATTATTCCAATTTCGAATCAAGGGGACGTCGTATCGTATGAGTTAGCTAGCTCTAGCTAGCTAGGGTAATGCGTGCGAAATTGGTTTTCAAGTGTCTGTATGTAATACAGTTTGATCAAAGTTTATCCCTCGATTAGAGTATACATAAGAGTATATCAAATGTATCCACTCACAAATTCGAGTTTATGGGAAAGTTGGTTAAAACGTATATCTTATTCCTACGTTTTGTATCAAAGCTGAGGGTCAACGTTTTAAGAAAAAAATTATTGAAAAAACCTCCCCTCCCATGAAAGCCCAGTGTGGCCAGGCCATAATCCACGGTTACAAAACAAGTAAGGAGTCTTGTTTAAATTGATGTTCGCAAACATCAATCGAAAGGAGGGTATTAGAATATGAATAAGAGTTATATACCGAATATTTTCATTCACAAGTTCATGCTTATAAAAAAAAAAAAAAAGTTAATTCAGGCATAATTTGGTTCACATACGTTTCTAGAAAGATCAAATTTGACCTCAAATATTAGATGGTCATCGAACTAATGAAGTTCACTATATAAGGTCTTATATTTTTAATTAAGGTGGTGAATATCGATCGATTCCCTAAATGCAAAACTTTTTGTAGCTAATTAAGGATCGGCGGATCGGGGAATAATTCAAAATTGATTTGATCCTTGCAAACAAGAAAGGGAGGGTAATTAACCCTAGCTAGTTTAATTGAAGTCAAACATAAATAAATTATTTATTGTTCAAACTAGCTAGCTAGCTAGAGTTAAAAGGCTGAAAATAATTAGAGGCCCACAATCTAATCATGTTGGTTGTTATATAAAAGAAGTCATGTTTGGTGTGTACTTAAAAGGCGTTTAACTATAAAGCTAGCTCTAAGATTACACTGTTGACATGGTTTTGGGTTGGCCACAGCCATTGATTACTTGGCAAAAAAAAGAAAGTGGGTATTAAAACACATTTTTAAACCAAACCAACCTAGCTAGGCTAGGCTAGACTAGACTATATATAATAGAATCAATTATGTCATATATATATATTCTGTTCTCATTATAATCATATTGTCACATACGTACATAGGTTTGTTAAAATCAATCACACCTATAATTAGTGGAACAAAATATGTGCGTTACAAACAGTCAATAAAGGACCGATGGAGCCATGCATTTATGTGGTAAAGTAAAATTGATAATAATGATTCGGTTGGTTGGTTTAGGGTAATGATAGTGGTAGCTGATATGCATGTCGTAATCGTAGCTATATCTTTTACCTTCAGGTATTATATGTCTTCTACTTTTTTTTGCATAGACAGAGATGATAATTAAATATGCAATGTCTTCCTTACAAATATCACCAATACACAGTATATATCACTCACCTAGGGTTTCACTTGTATGGGTGTGGTTAGTGTCCGGGTAATGCCAGGCGTGTAAATAAGGTTACTTTTTCTACGTCTCCTCAGAGTAAATCACATCATACAGTAGAGTTTAGATAATCAACATACAATTAACAAGTAATTTATATGTATATGAAAATTAAATTGCGATCCGTAGATTGAATGGGAAAGACGAAATTTTAACTGAGTCACGTGCGGATCACGCTCTTCTTAAGGAAATTTCGCCCCACCTCACCCTCAGATTATACAACGAGGTTTAAACAGGGACGATCACCTCCCAGGATACAACAGTGTCGTTGATACGAATCGAGCATTCAATTCGTTCAACCGAACCGAATCAATACCTGAACTCAAACAAGAATATTAGATTCGAAATATAATCGAAATAAAACGCTACAAAATTTTGAATAGAACCGTAAATTTAAAACCCTGAAGCAACTTTGATTCGTTGACTTTCTGGATCTGCTCGATCTAGGTCTCTATATTGTTGTATGCAATGACTTGTCCCGAAAGCTGCTAGTCGAGATCATGAATACTGTTGAGGTCGCTGGTCGGTGTTTTGGTCACAGTCACTTGCTGGAGCTGAACTGGTGGGGTTCTTTCTCTCACTCATATCTCTTTCTTATTTAAATAGGAGGATGATATATAGCTAGCTTCATTCGTAGTATTTTTGGCAAATATGGAACTAGCTATTTAGAATTTATCAAAGATGGTCAATATTTCTCCTTAGCTTGACCGATATATATATATAATAAAACAACCATTTATTATGGCCGGATAATATGTCCATAAATACATCAAATATATTATGCATATATAAATTATTCACTTGCACAAATCAAACTATACAATGTATCTGGACACAATTGAAAGATATAATTCCGGTTTACATAATTAGACAACAATTAATTTCCCGTTTTGCACAACCGTGCCTGCGCGGGGTAGTAAAATTATTCTTCATAATTTATGTGATGACCCAAATGCCATTCACTACGACTATTGGGTCACTATCAAGCCCAATTGTCCAACAATCCCCCACATGAATGGTGTTTGGTAACCTAATGGTGGCTCTAGACACGGAGTTTGAGTTCAACGGTTAATACCTGCATAGGATAGGTATGGGGTCTGCCCTTTGAACCTTCCCTGGTGAACATATACCGAATTTACTGGCTGGTTAGTAGACGCGATGTCCTTGAACTAACTGTCGTTGGTGTAAATGATGATACAAGTCACACAGAGATCTCCCTATTATTGTTCGGTTCACGCCTCGATGTCCGTTATGGCCCTGGACATCTGCCTGGTTCTGCGAGCGTTTCTAAGAATTGCGCCCTCAACAATTCCTTTCGAAGCGACCCATCTTCTCACTCACATATGTGATTCTTTATCTCAACAGTTCATCACGACTCTGATCTAAATCAAGAGTTTCACCGTGTCTTTGAGATTTCTCTTGAATCATTAAAATTTTTCACTTAACCTTTTTCACTCTATCACTGTTTACATCTAGGAATGGGTTTGGGAGTTTGGCCCCCACAGTGATCTCACTCACTCCCGTGTCCATTTGAACCTAGATCTTGGGATCTTCAGTCAACTAGGTTGGGTTATCCTTCTCAGGAATGTTCTTCAGGGCTTTAATCCCATTCCCTAAGATAATTGGCCAAGTAGCTCTCCGTTTAACCCTACAGGTAGCGGATTCGCATTATTTATCAGCTGATTTTTGTCGAGAGCAATTGTGTAACTTGAGTCTAGACTTTCCATTATACATGTTACATCACATCATACCAAGTGCCAATTGATTATCGCAACGTTGCTTCAAGGTCCTCAGACCGCTATTATATCATGCAGGAATATTTTTGTTAATCCAACATTTATATTCAAGTTGATTCTTCTAGTAGGCAACAAGTTTGTCAAGTGTCCCATTAACCAACCTTTAACAAATGTTATCAGGTTAACTGGGGGGTGCACCACTTATTTGCTTCAAACCTTGTCATCTAGATAGAACCATCAAGCTCTTATAATATGTTAGATTATATATGTATTTGGATTAAACCAAAATAATCTCATCAATCGCAGCATTGGTATTCATACCGATTTTGGCCAACTTGTAAAATCCTCTAATAAACTGCATAGTCATTTCAATTGTACGATGCACTTTCAGTGCTCATAAACCTAGAATCAAAATATCTGGTTTATAAATTTTGTTTAGAGGATTTTCATTTTTACGACGGCACCTTAATAAATACCCAGTTTGCATCGCTACAGTCTTCAAACCTTGTTTGGATGTCTGGTATAGTGCAGTCCGTAATTACGAGTATATCTCAGGTACCTAAGTAACCTGACGATATCATCCCAATGATCTGTACTTGGGTTACTCGTGTATCTACTCAGTACGCTCATAACATGTGCTATATCAGGTCTTGCACATGTCATTAACTATAAAGCCTTTATCTGACATGACACTATCTATTTTTACATCATTATTTCGGTGCTTGCTTAAAACCGTATAACGACTTAACGAGTTTATAGACTTTTCTTTTCTTGTCCTGAAGCTGAGAAACCCTCGGGTTGTTCCATATAAATCTCTTCTTCCAAGTTTGCATTCAAGAAATTTGTTTTCACATCCATTTGATGTACTGCAAGATTTCAGAGGGCCATAATTGCAAGTACCATTCTAATGGACGTGAATCTCGTCACTAGAGAATAAGTGTCAAAGTAACCATTGATTACAAATAAGACTTTACACTTATCAATTGAACCATTTGCTTTAATATTCCATTTGAAAAATCACCTATAGCCTAGTGGTTTGCTTCCAGGAGGAAGAACCGCTAGCTACCAAGAATGATTTTGCAGAATCGATTCAATTTCACTATTGATAGCCTTTTTCAGCTTTAAACATATAGGTCAGAAAATCTGCAACATATGATTTTTTTATTTTTATTTTTTCTAATCCTAGCCCTTTTGTTTCTCCCGGGCTAAACATCAGTTTCGACATCGGTCTCAAGTTCAACATGTTTTATGACGCACTCCCATTTCAATTATAAATGCAAAGGTTTCACTACATTGCACAATTTAGGAAGAGTTCTCTAACATTATTTGGGGTACCTTAACAAAGGAAATGCTTTTCAAAGCTACCCCACATTAATCGTAACTCCAAAACAAATATGGTATCAACCACACTATTCAGAAGTTTAACGTGTCTCAACACGAGTTGGGTCTATGCTCTAACGAACTCTCAATTACCACAATATCAACATTGATCATCAGATCATTATGTTAACATAGATCCTCGGATCATTATTATGTCAACATTGGTCTTTAGACCGTCATGATTCTCAGACCTCTTGGTCTTTACAATTTATCGGAGTTTGTGTATATCCAAAATAATTGAATCATGCACAATGTACTGATAAGAATTACTGTTTTGTACTTTATCCGAAGAAATTACAACAAACAATTTTATTTTTTATTTTAAACATTAGTCGCTGAGGTATTACCACATTGGCCAGAATACACCTACATTCGAAGCTAAAAGTTTTTATTTCCATATTAAAGGATATCTTACTTACAAAGTAATTGCTAATCAAATTAGCTTATCCCGTCATGTTCTGAGATTACCCAGAACTAATCAACATTGAGTTCATTATCTCGTTCAATGTATAAATTTCTTTCCGCAATCCAACTCTACAGAGTGTATGCGGTGTAGTGATTTCACGGATTAAACTGTATCTATGTCACTATTCAGAGAACAATTATTGCTACTGCACATAATTTAATTCTCTTATCTAGTTGATTCTCAACTCTTGTTCATAAAGTGTAAATTTTACAATTCACCATCTTTTCTGAACATTGCAACATATTGTACTATCATGCACCAAGTGATGAAGTACTTATTACCGTCTCGAGTAAACATAAATTTCAAGCCGCAATCGCATATATGTACCAAATAAAGCGATTTGAGATTCCTTTAATCTGACTAAGTAATTCGAGTGAGCTCAAATACAACACGAATTTTACTCTTTTCTGTTTATTATCAATTCTATAGTAAGGATATAATTTATGTTAATTAACCTTCACAAGGTACCACAATTAACATATAAATTAAATCAACTAAGCAAAAGAAACATTTATCAATCAATGTTCTTTCCGGCTCGTATGGCATTACACTTAGCTTGATTATTTCCCCACATACATCTATATTAATCTTAGTCAGTACATACGTATATGACTTGAATACATGATAAAATGTTTTTCCTGAAACAACTCATTGTTCAGAATTATTTGTACAATCACCTTTTCCCAAGGTTGTAAACAATCCCGGTTATGTTTCCAAATCTGGTAACCGGTGCTTTTAACAAAGCTTCCAAACTGATCAAACCAACAGTTGGAACATTAGCAACAAAAGCAATCATGGCTTCTTTAGCCCCCACTTTCACTTTAGCAACATAACTTACACCAGCAGTGACAAAACTCCATCGTTATCGTTGGAGGCCATAGCTCAATTTTCTGAAACACAGCAAATTTTACTGAGCTATTTTCCGCAGAAAATCATATTTCAGAATATACCCTACTGTATAAAACCAACATAAAATTGCCTTAAGATTGTTGGAAAAAAAAAATTGGTCGATACAGTGGTAAAACAGTAATTCGAAATATGTAGGACATAAGTCCAATTGTTTATTATTCGATAATCAACATATAATTAACAAGTAATTTATATATATATATGAAAATCGAAATTGCGATCCGTAGATCGAATGGGAAAGACGAATTTTTAACTGAGGCACATGCGGATCACGCTCCCTTAAGACAATTTCGCCCCACCTCACCCTCAGGTTATGCAACGAGGTTTAAACAGGGACGATCACCTCCCAGGATACAACAGTGTCGTTGATACGAATCGAGCATTCAATTCGTTCAACCGAACCGAACCAATACCTGAACTCAAACAAGAATATTAGATTCGAAATATAATCGAAATAAAACGCTACGAAATTTTGAATAGAACCGTAAATTTAAAACCCCGAAGCAACTTTGATTCGTTGACTTTCTGGATCTGCTCGATCTAGGTCTCTATATTGTTGTATGCAATGACTTGTCCCGAAAGCTGCTAGTCGAGATCGTGAATGCTGTTGAGGTCGCTCGTCGGTGTTTTGGTCACGGTCACTTGCTGGAGCTGAACTGGTGGGGTTCTTTCTCTCACTCATATCTCTTTCTTCATTCGTAGTATTTTTGGCAAATATGACGAAGGGTTTAGATAATTACAATATTACAGTGAGTGGCATAGATAGATGAGTGTGAGTTTTTTTTTTTTTTTTTTTGGGGTATTTTTGGCACCGAGGAGTTTTAGAAGTTGAAACCAGCTGTGGATGTGTTTGCCTGGAAAGATTGTAATACTTAGGGAGGCAATTAGTGTTGCATCTTTATCTTTGATTATTGGAGCTTCTGTAGTTAGTTTTCTTATATACGTGGTTTGTGGGTCTTCAATTAGTCCAGTGTCAGCATGGATGGTCTGCCCCAAAATGAACACAGTATCTAAGGAAGTCTAAGATGAAGAGACCAAATAGATCGGGCCGAATAGTATTGACAATTGGGTCCTCTATGAGAAATGAATCCATTTAAACTTGGTGGGCTTTAATAATGGGAGCAAATCAATGGTATGAAAAATATTGAACCAAGATACTATTGGCCAACAATAGGAAATGAATCAATAAATGCGGTTTAAGTCTTTCGAATCTAGCCAAAAATATTCCCCAAGCATCACAGCACCAGCGGCAAACCTCGAGTCAATCATAAGTGCTTAGTCATTTGCTCAATGGGAAATCAACTTGATAGACACTTTTCCAAAAACTAAGTAATAGAAGTCATTTAGCATAGCGGTGACAGACTACTTCTCAAAGTGGATAGAAGCCTAGGCATTAGCAGAAACAACGGAGTTCCATGCCAGCAAACTCATCAAGTCGCAAATCATATCAATGTATGACATACCGAGAGTTTTGATAAAGCGAAAAAGAGCCACAGGAAAACAATTTGCTTGGTACCATGAAGAGCTAAAGATTAAACATCGCATTGCCTCAATAAAACACATGCAAACAAATTGCCAAGTAGAGTCGGAAAACAATATAGTGTTATCCAGGCTAAAGAAGAGAGTAGAAGCCTTGAAAGGAAAATGGGTTGTAGAGTTAGAATATGTATTATTGCCAATCAAAATAATGCGCAAAAAGACGACAGGAGAAACACACCATTCAACCTGGTCTATGGAACGGAGGCGGTGACAACACCAGTAGAAATAGATGTGACCTCTATAGAGTCAAAAAAATCCGGAGAAAAAAATAATGATGAGGTGAGACAAAGAGACCTAGTTATGGCGGACAAAAAGAGATAGAATTCTGAAAAGGCACAAGCAAGAATGCGCCTAACGACGACACGTTAGTACAATTGAAAGGTAAAAGCAAGATAATTTTTTATCATAGAGATAGTGTGGAGAAAAAATGAATTCTCCCACTTGGACCAATTAAATAAATTATCTCCAAAATGGGAAAGACCATACAAGACAGCGGCCGTACCGACAATGAATGTGTATCGCTTGGAGGACAAGGAAGGGAAGATATCAACAAACACCTTCAGCGTGGGGGCAGCTGAAAAAAATTTCATGCCTTAGATAAACCAAAGGCCCGAATAAAAGAAGGAAAATACCATATAGAGTATCCCATTAGTCATATCCATATCATTATTATTTGTTGGCATTTGAATTTTGGGCCGCCGTAAAAAAGAGCCCATTAATATGAGACTGTTATCTAAGTCAATTAGGTAATGTAACATTATGGATTTTGGGCTAGGCCTAAAATCTCAATTGACATTAGATTCCCAAAATTGGGCATCCCTTTCTCATAGCAAGGCCGGCCGAAACTTATTAAGTGGTGAGGTGGGTTTTGCCAACCTCCTCTTATTAGTATTTGGATAATGGCCGCCGTAATTGGGAACCCATTAATATAAGCTAATTACCTAATTAATTAGGTAATGTCACGTTAGGGATTTGGGCTAGGCCTAAAATCCCAATTGATATGGGAGGCCCAAAATTAGGTCTCCCAAGCTTATCGTGGCCGACCGAATTATAGGAGGGCAGAGTGGAGTTTTGTACACTTTGCTCTTCTTATAAATATGGAGTGCTATGAGATTTATTAAGTGCTAATTCTATCATTCTTGTGGTGAGATTAAAAGAAATCTCTTCCCCCTATTACCACATAGTTTCGGCCGAATAGACCTAGAGCCAAGGATGTGCCAAATTGTGTCAAGCAATTTACTCCGGAGATCTATCTCCCGAAGAATCGACTGAGGCTTTGCTGTGAGGCATAATCCGCGTAGGGCTTCTCTAACAGAAATCTCTACGGGAACCATCCGGCGAATCGATAACTTCCCTTCGAGCGATCTAAGGTACACAGAAACTAAGTAGGTATGTGCACTATCTTCCGTTGTGTATTAGTTACCTAGCACATATCTTGATATTGTTTCTGTTGTATCTACCCCCGTAATACTACAGTGGTATCAGAGCCTGTGTTAGGGAGTTCATGATTTTGATAAAGTTGGTGTTCTTGGTTTTTCTTCATGTCCGGCCGAAAATTTTAAAAAATGGTAAAGTTTTAAAATTTTCGATTTTACAATCTTCACGGCCGAGATTTTTCATGATGTTCATAATGAAGTTTGATATTCATAATCTTCAAGAAAAACAAGAGTTTTATCAAAATAAAATTTGGATTCTTGATCATGACAAGATTTGATCTTGAAATTTGACCACTAGCCCTAGTTTATGTGTTTTGGCCGAACTCACTATTGTAAGCATATGGTGATGGGCGCCGTAAATGGAAGCCCATTAATGTATATGTCACCTAAGACAATTGGATAAATGTCACATTAGGACATTGGGCCAGACCCAAATCCCAATTGAAATGAGAGACCCAAAATTGGGCCTCCCTATGCATAGTGGCCAGCCGAAATAGTCTAGGTGGGTAAAGTGGACTTTTGTCCACTTTACTCCTCCTATATAAAAAGAGTGTTAGGGGTTTTATTAGGTTAATCCTTAATTCCTCCCAAGAGTGTTTTAGAGAGAAAAACTCTCCCCCCATAACCCTAGTTCGGCTGAAACTTTACCACCACCAAGGGTGTGCCAATTTGATTTTGAGCAAACACTTCGGATATCCGTCCCTGGCAAGAATCGATCAGAGGCTTTGCTGTGGAGAATATACCGCGTAGGGCTTCCTTAACAAGTACCTCTACGGGTGCCGACCAGAGGACCGTGAACTCCCTGGTGCAGGACCTTGGGACTACGGATTACGTCTGAGGTATCTACGAATCTTCCGTTGCGTAATATCGATTACTAGCATGTACCATGTTTATAGTATCTGTAGTGATTACTCCCCGTAATCTAACAGTGGTATCAGAGCCTGTGTTTCCCTAAAAGATTGAGAAAATATATTGTCAATATATATATATGTGTTTCCCTATTTAAGATATTGACAATAAATATAATATATATTTATATACATGTGCCAAATTTTACATATATATATATATATATATATATATATATATATATATATATATATTGTTATTGATTTAGTCTTAGAGATATAATCTTGGCAATAAATATATATATGTTTAGTGATTGGCCGATATAATTATATATATTAGCAATATTGGAAATAATTTTAATATAATTAATGTTACTTGGTGGCTAAGTTAAATTTTTTTGTGGACTTCAAAATCCTACTTAGCCCATAAGTAAACATTTCAGCCCAAACCCTTTTGATTTAATTATTGGGCCGGTCCAATATATAAAACCGGGACGCGTTGAATCGAACCGAGTTTTCTTAATCGGTTTGACCTAGTAGGGTCGGGTTGGACCGGGGTAACTAAGTGGATCTAACCGAACCGGTTTTGAGTGTTGAACCGAAACCTATTTTTTTGGACCGGTTCAGACCGAACAAGATTTTGAAAATAAAACCGGACCGAACCGGATTTTACTAAACCGGACCCGAACCAGATTTTTCTGGACTGAACCAAACAAAACCGGACCGAAATTGACTGAACCGAACCGAATTTTTCAAAATCGAATTCAAGTCAATTAAAAACAGAGTGGTCAAGTTTTAAAATCCAAACGTTTTGAACCTATAAAGGCCTACACATTGCTCAAAAGGTTTATTATTATTTACATAACGATTATACATTAATGCTTTGTTTCGATTATGGGGATGGATCTCGGAGACACATGTTTTTGGGAATGGATTAATTAGTGGGCTGAATTGCAACTGTTTATTATTCGATATATATTAATACATGATTAAAACTGTCGTCTTGACTGAGTCAAGCTAGCTAGATAATGCATGTTGGGGGCGGAGCCCTGGTTAAATATATGGTATGCGCACTAGGATAGACATGCTGTGATGGTTGAAATTGCCTAGGATTCATGTCTAGAATGATGCGTAATTGAATATAAGCATGCATTGCCAATTAGCCCTAATGTTTAAAATATTTTAAATAGAAAACCTGTCGCCAAATGTGTAAGCATATGGTGATGGGCACCGTAATTGGTAGCCCATAATATGTATAGTTTACCTTATGAACTTGGGTAAATGTCACATTAGAGTAATCGGGCTAGACCCAAATCCCAATTGATATGGGAGGCCCAAAATTGCCCCCCCCCCCCCCCCCCCAATACGTAGGTCGGCAGAAACTTTAGTGAGGGATAAAGTGGACTTTTGTCCACTTTACTCCTCCTATAAATAAGAGGTGTTAAGAAATATTTTAGGGTTAATCATAATTCCCTCACAAAAGTGTTTTAGAGAGAAAACCCTCCTCCCACACTAGCAAGTTTCGGCCGATCCATACCTACACCAAGGGCGTGTCAAATATCTTTCGAGCAACTCTCCGAAGATCTGTCCCCGTGTCAAGAATTGATCTAAGGCTTTGCTGTGGAGCTAACATCGCGTAGGGCTTCTTTCACAAGAACCTCTACGGGTTCCGTCTGGTGGACCGAGAACTCTCTTCGTGCAAAAGATCTAAGACTACGGTAAACTATTGAAGTATGTGTAACTCTTCCGCTGCGTAATTTCGATTACATGCACGTACCATGTTTTAGTGTCTCCGTAGTGATTACTCCCCGTAATCTAACAGTGGTATCAAAGTCAGGTTGGGAGTTCATGATTTTGATAAATTGGTGTTCTTGAAAATTTAAATTTTGGACCGAAGTTTTAAAGTGTAAAATTTAAAAATTTCGAATTTTTAAGTATAAGGGTGGTCCGAAATTTTCATGATGTTCTTGGTTAAACTGATGTTCGTGATCTTCAAGAAAAATGTGATATTTATCAAAATCAAACATTGGATTGTAGATCTTATTAAAATTTGATCTTAAAATTTGACCACTTGTTCCTAATTTGTATTTGTGCCGAATATTTAAGTAAAGTTACAAGGTAAATTTTTTTAATTTTCTTGAACATATGGGATAAATTTCGGCACACACATATTGTTTACCATATTTTTTAATTAAGGTAACAATATATCTATAATTAGGAACATAAGGATAGATTCACGTTAAAATATATAGAAATATATAACTATCAATATATCTAAATATTTAAATAGGGTTAAAGATATTATTAATAGATCTAGTTACCCAAAAGATTGAGATAATATATTGTCAATTATTTGTTTCCCTATTAAAGATATTGACAATAAATAAAATATATATATAATATATTGTGACGATTTTACACACACACACATATATATATATATATATTGTTGATTGATTTAATCTTAAAGATAGAATCTTAGCAATAAATATATATATATGTTTTATATAATGGCCAAAATATATATATACTAGGTGCTGACCCCGCGCTACGCGCGGACGGCCTGGTAAACTCTAAGCGTTAATATATATGTAAAAGATTGAACTTCTACATTGCATAAGGTTGTTTATTACACATTAAAATAAAACAATAATAGTGAATTACAGTGATTTATTACATTCTGCATGTGCTATCAAAATTATGGACACCCAGGGATAATCAATTCTTAACTATTACAACCATAACATTAGACAACAATCAAAGTCACTTGGGTACCCCTATATATAAAACGAAACTGTGAATGCAAACTCCTATCACCTCGGGTAAAAGCTCCTACTGATTCTAATCTCTTGGCAACAATAGATGCAAACCAAAGTTCAAAAGCCTGCAAAGAGAAATGAAGATGGCCCAAGTCAAACATTTGAAGGTAGCAACAAAAAGTAATCTAAGGACATAACATAGTAGATTATACCATGACGATCTGTTAATATGTACATCAAAACCAATCTAATTTAAAATGGGACTAAATGTACCACATGTATATCATTCTTACTCGGTTTGGACTATCGTTCCACTTGAAACTCTATTCTAACTGGCACAAAATAAGAATTGGTACTATTCAAAATGATAATGAATCAAAATAGATAGTAACCAACCTTCTACTTTCTTCTTCTTCTTGATCTAAAGCACTTACAGTTAGGGCCAAGTCCCATAACCTTTTCATCATAGCTATATCGCTGCCCTATCGAGGTCTACAACAACCTGCAGTCTGGTTCTATGCAGATCCTATTGTCGTTTGCTCAGCCATCAACCCTAAACCCTAAATAAACATAACACCTCTGCAGAAATAAACATAACCCTAAATAAATCATTATGTGAAGAATGATTTAGCCTCATGGATCTCTTCATCCTGAAAATTGTAGAAATAAGCTTTTGATGACCAATATCAGAGGTTTAAAAAATGATACATTTCACAAAAATTATAATCTTATTGTATACATTGACTAAGCAATAGATCAACACTCACATAAAACCCAATATGGTATTAAAATAAAAACACAAATGCAGAGGATTTAAATCCAAAGATCTGGGTTCCCTCTTCTCAAATCCAACCACTGCAAACGGCTTTAAGAATGATTTTCAAATAAAGAAATAACTGCAGAGAAATCGAGGCAACATTTATCTACGGTGATGAATGCTCTGCCTTCACTTTCGGTTTTTTGAACATTTTCTTTGGCAGTTCAGTTACAATCCTGGTATCTCCATCACATTCCGCTAAAAATGCAAAACCCAACAATCCAAGATTCCACAAAGCTCTGATTGTACATTGAGATAGGTTATTAGCTATTCTCGACAACTTGTGGTTTAGATACTAAATTTGTTTGAAAAATTTAAATCGATCACCAGATCAGATCTAATGCGTGAAACCTTGTTAGTTAAGGATTTTGTTTACTCTTTAGTATTGGTACTACATAGTTCATCAAATTAGAACAAAATTTCACAATATCAGAGCAATTAACACTAAATACTAATCAAATTAAGAGCACAGATGCACCAAAATGAAGAACAAACATATCTTGAATTACCTTATGCATCTTCCGCGGTCTCATTATATTTAGGTTGTCAACTTGTTACAATTAAATTGCAGCTATGAAGGTTAATAGGATTGTTATTACCCACCTCGGATGATGTTTCCCTAGCTCGATTTTACTGGTGCTGACCATGGGAAGAAGGAAATGAGCACTCCAATGGAATGCGGGCAGTTGGATCGGAGCGTGCGGATTTCAGTTTCGTTGAGATCGAAGAGTACCCACCTTAGATGATGCCATCCTAGGTCGATTTTATCGGTAATTGACCATCGAAAGAAGAAATTGGACACGGCTAAGAATCGAGCAATCCAAAAATCAGAGTAGACTAGCTGAGACGCTTCGTTCAACGGATGGAGAAGATCCGACTGAACACGATGCCCATCACAGGAGCTTAACCTTGATCATTCTTCAGTCAGGGAACAAATAAAATTAGAATGTATTAGATATCCCAAACATGAAAACCAAGAATCTTGTAGCAGTTACCATGACATAATTAGGAATCAAGCTTCTACGGAATACAACACAAAGCATTAGATGTTGAACACCGTCCTTATCCATTGAAGCAATCTTCAAACTGCAAACACCCAATTCAAAATCTAATCAAACGTGAAGAGAGACAATTATTCGTGATATGCATACCTCTCCAGAGGATGGTTGTCTAGAGTAGAATTTGCAGCTGAGCTGCTCAATGTCCAAATAAGAACAGCCCCGTGAAGAACCCTGAAAAAGAACGGTTCAAGATGATGCGAGTAATTGAGGGGCTAAGGAGGGGAGTAATTGAGGAAATAATTAGGAGCTGAGCTGAATTCATTAAATTCAGTTGAGAATTCATGTGAAACAGAAGAGAAGAATTTGAAAGTTGAAACGGAAGAGGAACCGAGAAGATAAACGAACACGGGAAGAAGCTAGGGTTGGAAGGTGACGTGGCAGCACAGTAGTCCTTATGTTTAAAAGCTGATGTGGCAGTACAGCAGTCCTTCTGTTATTCTCTTTCCTGCTGCTTATGTGTAGGCCAGGTGTCACAGTTTGAGGTGCTGAGGTGTCAGCCCCACAACCTTCATACTCTCTCACCTATTCCCTTATTATATATATAGATATATTTAATATTGGAAATTATTTTATATAGTTAATGTTACTTGGTGGCTAAGTTTAATATTTTTTTTTAATGGATTTAAAACCCTACTTGGGCCACAAGTAAACATTTCGGCCCAACCTTTAAAATTTTAATTATTAGGCCGGTCCAATATGTTAAACCGGGACGAAATAAAACCGAACCGGGTTTTCTCAATCGGTTCGGGGTAATTAAATGGATCTAACCGAACCGGTTTTAAGTGTTGAACCAAACCCTATTTTCTTGGTCCGGTTCGGACCGAACCAGATTTTAAATTTAAAACGGACCGAACCGGATTTTTGCCGGACCGAACCGAACCAAACCGGACCAAAATTGACTGAACCGAACAATGTTTTCTAAACCAAATTCAAGTCAATTAAAATAGAGATGTCAAGTTTTAAAATCCAAATGTTTTTGAACCTCGAAATGAACTACACAATGCTCATAGGGTTGCTAACCTTTATGCCTTGTTTCGATTATGGGGGTGGATCTCGGAGATACATGTTTTTGGGACTGGTTAAATTAGTGGGCTGAATTGCAGTTGTTTATTCTTCGATATATATTTATGCATGATTAGAACTGTTGTCTTGACTGAGTCAAGCTAGCTGGATATTACATGTTGTGGGCAGAACCTTGGTTAAATATATGGTATGCGCACTAGAATAGACATGTTGTGATGGTTGAAAAAGCCTAGGATTCATGTTTAGAAGCTTGCGTGATTGAATATAAGCATGAATTGCAAATCAGCCCCTAATGTTTAAAATTATTATTTTAAAATCGAAAACCAGTCGCCAAATATGTATGATTGATGTGGATGTTACATGTTTGACACATATGCTAGAATGTTTAGGATGTAGTTGCGTTTGATAATTTACATAAAAGTAGAATTATAAATGCAAGAATGAGTTGCTCGGAACATTAGACGCATGACGCGTAAGCATGTATGTGGTATATATGATGAATGTTACTAGCATATGATAACTTGCATGAATTGTACAATTGTGTATGCATGAGTGAATTCATCGGAATGATTTTTCCAAAACTAAAAGGGCCTTGGGAAAGCCAAGATCGGGTATGCTTATTTTAAATTCCCGTTCCGGTAATTTGCGATTAAAACCGTTTAAAAGACTGATCTATTGGATAGAAGACGACAATAGTGTGAACTCTTTCACAGCCATCTTCCATTGGTATACTGGTGGTCAGTTGGTTTAGATGACTGATAAATCACTATCTGTCAGACTCTATCTTAATAGATATTTGATGTATGCAATTCTTTCTCAAAATGTTATTGTCTCCCTGATTATGCATGATTATCATCGTGTTTAGTAATGAATTACAGCATAGATGACAACATCTTGTGCTGATGAGCTTTTGAGTGAGACAAACTATGACTCGTGGAGCAAGCGCGTCAGTGCACTGTTGGAGGACAATAAACTTTCAACCCACATTCAGAAATCCATGAGCTACCCAGCAGCTGGTCTGACCAAGGACCTAGCATATGCCCATTTTAAGTTGGAGCAAGATGACAAGACAGCGAAGGAGATTCTGCTGTCTGAGATCTCTCAGGAATTCCATGATGAGCATGCGAATGTTCCGATTGCAAAGGACATTTGGGATGCCCTCTTCCTGAAATATGGAAACGGCATGACAGCAATCCTGCACCCACTCTTACCTGCCTTGGAAGAAAGCTTTAACAGCTACAGCAAAAGTGTACTGGAAAAAGTATATGATCTCCTTAGCGTTTTGAAACCACTGGAGCAAGAAGGTCAGGTGGGTGAATGAGATAAAATTCAGGCCATCATGGGGGCCCTCCCGAAGTCTCTGAGAGCAGCTAAGGCGTTACTGACTGCCAGTGGTTCTGTATTGGATCTTGCATCGGTGCTGAAATTCATCGAGATGGAACAAGCTCGACTGAAACCAGTACCAGGACGAGCTGGGCAAGGAAAGAGGAAAAGAATGAACAAAGGAAGAAACAACAGGCTGTCGACAGTAAAACGTTGACAAAGCCTAAACCTGGCAATCTCTGACTAAAATCAAAGACAGTTCGCGGGAACTCCAATCCATGCCCAATAGGCGAAGGTACAGGGTCCAGCAAATCGCATCCTGAAAAGGTATGCGACGTTGGTTATGAAATGGAAGCTCTTGTTTCCACTACTGTCATATTAACTGACTCAAATCCTTCTTGGATTCTTGACTTAGGTGAGATGGACCACATATCCAACGACAAAGAACTGTTCCCATGTTTAGACGATTGCCAAAGGATTCTAAGAGGGATATACATTGGCGACAACTCACAAGTTGAAGTCATAGGAGTAGGGAACTGCAAATTGTCTATGCACAATGGCATGACCATGCTACTTGAGAATTTCCTGTTTGCTCCTAGAATACGTAGAAATGTTGTTTCTGTTTCCGCTCTAATGAATAATAATTACATTTTATCATTTGAGAAGAACTTTTTTCGTATTAATAAAGGAAATCTCTTCTTTGGGCATGTCTATTCCTCTTATGGACTCTTTATCTTGGATCTGTATAGTATCATAAATGCGAATAGAATGTATGCATTCTCCTCCAGGGAAGCAGAGACTGATGCAGCCGGATGGCATGTGAGGCTGGGACACATAAGCTATGATAGGGTCCATTCATTGGCCCGAAGAGAGCTTTTTCCTGGTACCAGCAATGTGACTAAACTCACTTGCCACGATTGTCTAGATGGGAAATCCACCCGCAAACCATTTGGAGAAGCTCAACGAGCCGTATATCCATTGCAGTTGATTCACTCCGACGTCTGTGGACCACTGAATGTAACCTCTAGGAATGGGAAACGATACTTCGTAACTTTCATTGACGACTATACCCGTTACGGGTTTACTCATTTGATTACTCGTAAATTTGAGGAAATAGATTGCTTTAAAAACTTTCTAAACCTCGTAGAGAATCAACAGGAGCGAAATGTGAAAACCTTACGCACTGATAGAGGTGGAGAATATCTCTCTAATGAGTTTGATAAGTTGTGCAAAGAAAGAGGGATAGCCCGTCAAACGACAATCCCCAACACACCACAGCAAAATAGTGTGGCTGAACGTCTTAATCGAACTTTCCCGGATATGGTCAGAATCATTATGTCGCAAACACAATTACCTATCTCCTATTGGAGTGATGCGTTATTGACTGCCACTCATGTAGTAAACCTTGTCCCGACCAAAGCGGTAGACACAACGCCCTATGAGCTATGGCATGGTAGAGAATTAAATCTCACAAGATTGCGACCTTGGGGTTGCGCTGCCTATACACATACAACTGAGAGCCGTTTCGGCAAGTTGGGACCTAGAGAACTAAAGAGTATCTTTATTAGATATTCGAAGAAATCTAAGGGATACGTATTTGTGTCAACTCAAGAAAACGGTGGCGTGGTCGAACATGAATCCAGAGACGTGACTTTTCTTGAGGACGAATTTCCAAAGCTTGGAGAAATCAAAACATATGAGGTATTAACTGAACTAGAGCAGGATAACATAGATGATCAGGTCCCACTTACTTCGAGTGGGAGATTTGAACTAGCAACTCAAGTGAATGACATGGTCAATGAAAATCAGAACATTTTCATTGTAAATCCAGTGGGAGGAATAAACCCTACCATACTCACTGTTGCTGTAGAGACGAATCAAGTTGAACCTGATAATCATGTTTCCGGACCAATACCACAACCACCAATACTGCCCATTGTTTCCAGTGGGAGTTTACCGACCAACTTGGTTCCAGATCCTAGTGATCAAGGAATTAATCTCGGAGATAGGATCCCGAGACCAAGAGGTCGGCCTAGGAAGGTTGTAGGACAAGGTTCGAACACTACACTAGTTCCCAGTGGGAGTGATGCTCCGATCAGAAGCATTGTTCCGAGTGGGAGTAATGTTCAAAGTCAAGATGGGAGCAACGAGCCTAGACGTAGTCAAAGGCATAGAACTTCTCCTAAGAAGTATCCCATTGAGAGAGGATAAATCTTTACTCTAACATCTGTTGACGAACCTGTAATGGTTCAACAAGCGTTGAAAGGACCTCAGGCGAAGGAATGGAGGAATGCAATGGAGGAAGAAATCTCATCAATGAAAGCCAATTCAGTATGATCTTTAGTTGATTTACCTGCTGGACGCAGGGCCATAGGTGCAAAGTGGGTTCTCAAATTGAAACTCACTGCTGATGAAAAGGTTGAGCGATACAAAGCTCGACTTATTGCGAAAGGATATACCCAACTTCACGGAGTAGATTTTGACGAAACATACTCACCAACTGTGCGTTACACCACAGTACGGGCCATTCTGGCCTTGGTCACAAGTCTCGATCTCGAGTTGCACCAAATGGATGTTAAGACTGCATTCCTCCACGGAAACCTGGAGGAAGAGATCTACATGGAGCAATCGGAGGGTTTCATTACTCCCGGTAAAGAACGTAAAGTTTGCAAACTCCAAAGGTCCATCTACGGTCTTAAACAGTCGTCACGTCAATGGTACCGCAGATTCCATGAGGAAATCATAGGAAACGGATTTGTGAATCTTCACGAGGATCCGTGCGTGTATTATAAGACTTTCGGGTCTAAGTATGTCATCTTAACATTATACGTTGACGACATACTCATTGCCGCAAACGACGTGAGTTTTATGAACAAGTCAAAGTTTTGGTTGGCATATGTATTTGAGATGAAAGACAAGGGAGAGGCCACGTATATCTTGGGCATTAAAATTGCTAGAGATCGGGCTACCCGGAAATTATGTCTATCTCAGGAAGCCTATATCAACAAGTTGTTGAAAAGGTTCAGATTACAGGATGCCAAACCCGTGGATACGCCGGTAGTATTTGGGTGCGCACTGTCAAAACGTGATGGCCCCAAGAACCTGGCAGAGCGCGAACAGATGAAGGGTTCAGAGTATTTAAGCATGGTTGATAGTTTGATGTACGCCATGCAATACACCCGTCCGGATATCTGTTATGCTGTGGGCCTAGTAGCACGTTTCCAATCAGATCCTGGCTATCAACATTTAAAGGCTGTAAAACGAATAATTCGTTATCTGAAAGGTACTGCCGACTATGCTCTGTGCTATGAAGGTGGGAAGTTAGAATTGACCGGTTATAGTGACGCCGACCATGGTGGCGATCTGGATGATCGTAAGTCCATCACATGAGGAGTATTTCTCCTTGCTAGTGCTGCCATTTCATGGACGAGCAAGAAGCAAACTTGTGTCGCGCTGTCAATAATGGAATCGGAATTCGTTGCTCTCTAAGAATGCACAGGAAGCAGTCTGGCTGAAAAGGCTTCTTACTACGTTGCATGGTGGTGACGTCGGAAGTAAACCTGTAAAGGTGTTCTCCGACAGTCATGCAGCTATTGCGGCAGTTAAGAATCCGAAGTACCATAGTAGGACCAAACACATTGATGTAAAATATTTCTATGCTAAATCGATGGTAGAAGACAATATAATGGAATACTTGTCCACTGATAATATGATTGCGGCCCCATTAACTAAGCCACTATGCAGGGAGATGTTCGAAAAGCATGTAAAACTGCTTGGATTGCGTAGGGTTAGAAATGGCACGTATCTGTGATAACATTTTGATATTGGAAAGTTACATTTTGTAAGCGAAAGAATTGAAACTGAGTTTATGATCAATCGACGTCATAGTGTTTTGATTACATCATATTTACGGTCTACAAACTGAGTCGTAGGATGACGCAATCATCTGCCAAACAATGTCGAATGTGGGCCTTACCTAGTCACACAGGTACGGTCGTCTTGCGGTGGAGGAAGACCTCTACTATACAAGGCTGGCTAAGAATCAGGGGGATAAATCTGATTACGCAGAACGATTATCTATTGTCGAAGTAATCGACATGATCTTCGTCCTGCAGATCGCCGTGATAAACTTCGTTCATGATAAATCCACATTCTGGACCAGATGAAAATATATGATAGCATGATTGACATATCCCATTCCTGTTGACCCAAAAAGGTTCAGGTATGCTATCAACGCGTGCTTCATACTACGCGTGCCATGTACGACCACGGGGTCAAAGCTCGGTTGTGCTAGGAAAAGAATCCTCGTGATTCTGGCGGGCGCAAAATTCTTCACCTCGAGCGTGTGATTGATCCAGGGAGCTTTATGAAGAGGCACCCAAAGTATCCTCATGGACTCAAAACTAATACCTAAGGTCAGGCCTAATGCTCGCTTCCCCGCGTACGAGCGTAGTGCTGAACAAAAAGGCCCGGTGACCACGTCTTTGGAAACCGGCTGGGTTTAACTAAGGGTATGAGCGATGGGGATGGTCAATTTCACCTGTAATTCACCGATTCTTGTATTCACTAGGTGGCCACCAGCCGGATATTAGTTGAAGGTTGTGAATACTTGTACGGATGCCTTGGAGAAGTGTTCCTATGTGGAAACTAGGCAAATGGAGAACTATCAGTTGACCTAGGATAGAGCGCGGTACAATATGTATAAATGTTGTTTATAACAAGTTGATTGGAGAAAAGGGAATCAAAGTTCCGCGGGCGCTACAACACTCCTAATAGATGAGTAGCACGATGCCCGTCGTATCCGCCGGTCGCACGGAAAACCTCGTATGAACTATTCGGAAGTACAGAGCAGTTCAAAGGGGAGAAATGTTGATACGGATTTGGACAAAAATACATTAACAGGCACCATCCCATTCCGGCGAGTGGGAGCTGTAAGCATATGGTGATGGGCGCCGTAATTGGTAGCCCATAATATGTATAGTTTACCTAATAAACTTGGGTAAATTTCACATTAAGGTAATTGGGCTAGACCCAAATCCCAAATGACATGGGAGGCCCAAAATTGGGCCCCCCCAATACATAGGCCGGCCGAAACATTAGTGAGGGGTAAAGTGGACTTTTGTCCATTTTACTCCTATAAATAAGAGGTATTAGGGAATATTTTAGGGTTAATCATAATTCCCTCACAAGAGTTTTTTAGAGAGAAAACCCTCCTCCCACACTAGCAAGTTTCGGCCGAGCCATACCTACACCAAGGGTGTGCCAAATTGCTTTCGAGCAACTCTCCGAAGATCTGTCCCCATGTTAAGAATTGATCTGAGGCTTTGCTGTGGAGCTAACACCGCGTAGGGTTTCTTTCACAAGAACCTCTACGGGTTCCGTCCGGTGGATCGAGAACTCCCTTCGTGCAAAGGATCTAGGACTACGGTAAACTGTTGAGGTATGTGTAACTCTTCCGCTGCGTAATTTTGATTACATGCACGTACCATGTATTAGTGTTTCCGTAGTGATTACTCCCCGTAAACTAACAAAATGTGTATGATTGATGTGGAAGTTTCATGTTTGACACGTATGCTAGAATGTTGAGGATGTAGCCGCATATTATAATTTACTTGGAAGTAGAATTATGTATGCAAGCATGAGTTGCTCGGAACATTAAACGCATGACGCGTAAGCATGAGTCTGGTTTTTGGGATGAATGTTATTTGCGTGTGATGATTTATATGGATGGTAGAATTATATATGCATGAGTAAATTCATCGGAATATTCTTTCAAAATAAAAAGGGCCTTGGGAAAGCCAAGATCGGGTATGCTTGTTTTAAAATTCATGTTCCGGTAATTTGCGATTAAAAACCGTTTTAAAAGACTGATCTATTGGATTGAAGACGACAGTAATGTGAACTCTTTCACAACCATCTTCCATTGGTTTACTGGTGGTCGGTTGGTTCAGATGACTGGGGAATCTTTACTTGTCGCATTCCATCTTAATAGATATTTGATGTATGCAATTCTTTCTCAAAATGTTATTGTCTCCTTGGTTTTGCGTGATTATCAAAGTGTTAGTTTCATGGCTGGGTTGGTTCGCTTTTACAAGCCTCGCAATCTGGATGGCATGGACTATGATGCATGGAGTGAATATGTAAGAGAACTCATTTTCGCTGAAAGTACACATAATTGTTGTCAGACCTAAAATCCGACCTAAGGCGAATTACGTTTTGAAAACGTGCAATTTGAAAAGAGTCGCCACTAGTTAATTATAAGGCTAACTAGAATCCTAAATTACCTAAGCGAATAACTAATTAAACACCTAGGTATTAAATCGGTCTACGATCAGAAATACGAGTTCGGGGGTTCTATTACGAATTAAAACTCATGGAATTAATCACGCCCTTTCGGTACTCAATTCACAAATTTGCCAATTTCACTATTTGAACACATGCCACAAATTAATCTAACGATGCCAAGATTTGATTAAATTTCTATCATGTGCAAAATATTATCTAAGTCTAAAAATAAATTATAATCTACAACTCTTATTTAGAATGAAATCTAAAATACTAAAATTATCTAACATGCTTAAATCGAAACGTAACCTAACATATACATACATAATTCACACAACTAAATTTAACCAATTACATCTAAATTACCTAATTAAATATATTAAAAAAATAATGACAGAAAAATATAATAAGTAAATAATAATAAATAAATAAAAAAACTTTTTTACTAAAAGATAAAACTGCACGGGTTCCGAGAACTGATTTATTAATATTGTTGGTGGTGTGTGTTTTTACATTGACAATGGGTCCTTTTATAGCTAGATTAACACCTAAAATTAGGAAAATAATATTTTCCCTAATATACACTAATTAATTCCGAAAATTATGAATATATATTTATTGCATACTGCCATAAATATTTATCATATATTTTCTGAATATTACAAAATATTAAATGCATCTACACTATCCAAATTTAAACTAAGCCTATTTTTAGCAACCCCATGACCTTCCATATTTAAATATTTCCTTTTTTAAACGCGTTACACATAACATTTTTGAACGTGTTATATACGTGTCGCGCGTACCAAAATTAGGTGTTTACAGCTTGCCCCTCTTTGGGCGAATTCCCGTAGAACAAGTTCGAGGGGATTTGTCCAAAGACAAGTAAACACTAATTTTGGTTGGGAAGTATATCTTCTTTCGAGTCTTTGAATCTTCAAGGAAACTCCTGGCTTATTTCGGAAAGTGCAAAAAAAGTAGAGCCTCTGTCGGCGGTGCCCCTATTGGCGGTGCCTCTGTTGGCATGCGGAAAATAGAACCTCCGTTGGCGGTGCCTCCATTGGTAATGCAGAAAATAGAACCTCCGTCGGCGATGCCCCTGTTGGCGGTGCCTCCATTGGTAGTGCAGAAAGTAAAGCCTCCAGTGGCGTGCGGAAAATTAAAGCCTCGGTCGGCGGTGCCCCTGTTGGCGTTGCCTCCGTTGGCGCTGCAGAAAGTAAAGCCTCGGTCAGCGGTGCCCCTGTTGGCGGTGCCTTCGTTGGCGGTGCAGAAAGTAAAGCCTCCAGTGGCGTGCGGAAAAGTAAAATCTTGATCGATGATGCCTCTAGTGGCGAGCGACCAGAAAAAGCCTCCAGTGGCGTGCAATAAAGTAAAACCTTTGGTGATGATTGGTAACAGAAGACCTCTACGTCAGACAGTACCAACAACCTCTGGTGACGCCTCTAATGGCGAGTGGTAACGGAAAAAACCTCTACGTCATACCGTACCGGAAAACCTCTGGTGATATCTCTGTTGGCGAAAGACCTCTACGTCAGACCGTACCGGAGAACCTTTGGTGATGCCTCTAGCGGCGAGTGGTAACAGAAGACCTCTACGTTAGACCGTACCGGAAAACCTCTGGTGATATCTCTGGTGGCGGAAGACCTCTACGTCAGACCGTACCGGAGACCCTTTGGCGATGCCTCTAGCGGCGTATGTCGGAGAAGAGCCTCTAGTGGCGTCCGTTGGAGAAGTGCCTCTAGTTGCGTGACTTGCGAGGGCTGAATACTAAGACTTCGTTCGTCGTGGGCGACTCTCAGAAAGCTGGACCACTTCAGATCCCGATCGTCGGTTGATTTGTAGGAACTGACTGTAACATTCCTACTCATCTTTGAATGGTGGCTCGCGAGAGCACACTATAACCGTCCCGTTTGTCGTGAAATTGACTTGTAGGAACAGACTGTAACTGTCCTACTCATCCTTGAATGGTGACTCGCGAGAGCAGACTGTAACCGTTCCGCCTGTCATGAAGCTGACTCGTAGGAACAGACTGTAACTGTCCTACTTATCCTTGAATGGTCACTCGCGAGAGCAGAATGTGGCCGTCCCGCTTGCCGTGATGTTGACTTGGAAAACGCTGTACCGTTAGATAATACATAGGCGCACGAATGTTTGTCCCTAATTTTTGCCTAAATTGCGCATGGTGCGACAACTTAGCAGGATCTTTCTTTTTTTTTTTTCTTCTTGAGAATCTCTCTTTTTTCTTTCCTTTTTCCACGGTCGATTGAGAGATTTCCGACCGTGCCCCTCGTTTTTTTATTTTCTCTTCTTTTGCCATGATTGCAATTTCTGAACTTCCAACCATGCCTCTCATTTCCTGATTTTGCCTAGGTCGCCCTTTCGGGTTTTCAACCTAGCGGAAGCACTCTTTGTTTGGTAGCCGATTAAACGGGGGCTGTGACCCGTACTTTATTTTCCGCCTCGATGCGGGAGTATTTGTAGCCCTTTGGAGGGTGACTGTGACCTTTTCCTCACCGTCTTCAATGTTGCGGGAGCTCTTTTGATTGTAGCCATTTGGGAGGGTGGCTGTGGCCCTTCATTCCTCGTCTCTGATCCGGGAAATACTCTTTGTATGTAACCATTTTAAGGGTGGTTGTGGCCCTTTCACTTAATATCCGCCATCGATGTTTCGGGATCGCTCTTTTGACTGTAGCCGTTTGAGGGACGACTGTGACCCTTTCTTTTATTTTCCCGCCCTCACCGGTTTCGCGAGATCACTCTTTTTGTGTAGCCATTTTAAGGGTGGCTATGGCCTTTTTTATTCTCCCGCCCTCACAGAGTTCGCGGGGTCACTTTTTTATTCGTAGCCGTTTGGAGGGTGGCTGTGGCCCTTTCACCTATTTCCCGCTTTTGATGTTGCAGGAGCGCTCTTTATCTGTAGCCGTTTGAAGGGTGGCTGTGGCCCTTTCTTTGTAGTCGTTTTAGGGACGACTGTGACCCTTTTTATTTCTTCGCTGCTTCTCACATAAAAACTCTCTTTATTTTTCTGTAGCCGATTAAAGGGCGGCTTCGACCCTAAAGAAAAAAATATATTTTTTTCTTATTTTTTTAACGAAAATAATCAACAACAATTATGTACATGCCCCTAGTGGCATATCTGAAATTTGTAATTCAAAACATCTTCTAAAGAAGGACTTAGTTGATTGAGTCAAAATATGTCGATCGTGTCGACGCCCTGGATGGACCTTACAACCAATGGATGACGTAGACAGTGATTTCTAATCTCGGCTTCTCAAGTGCCCCGGTTATTGCTCTATCTCGTCTGGGGATGCCCCATGGCTAGCACCTACCGGGTTAGGCTCGTCGCATGCAGGATGAATGGCCTGGCCAATGAACACACATGGATGACGTGGAGTAGTCCGCATTGGGGCATAAATATTGCGCGAGATAAATTCGGCAACTGACACAAGAATGGTTGGCGAGCAAAGGGTCGTGCACGAGACGTGCTCTTCAGAGACTTTTATTTGGATGATTATCCGAGCTGCATAATGAGTAAGGGAAAACTCAAATTTCGGGGATAAAAATGATCACAACTTTCCTTACCTGGGTGTTGGTTTTTTCTAGTGGGGAAATGTGCTCGCTATGCGACTGGACCTGCTGCATGTCCTGATTTTCCTGCTCCATCTAGAAAACACAACTTGTATATGTGGACAACAGGCGGAAAGTACATGCCCCTAGTGGCAGAGTGAAAATTTCAGAACTTTTTTCGGAAAAAGGATTCGGTTGATCGAGTCAAGCTACATTGATCGGCACATTGAATCTTCACGAGACTCTCGATGATCTCTTGATATTTTCCCATCTTCGGACATGACCGATCTCAATGAGAAATGCCCCTTGGTTACCACTGACCGGTTTAGACCTTACCGTAAAACGGATGTACGGCTTGGTTCGGGGACGTGAACGAATTCCACACATGGTAGGTGGAATTTTGGCATGTAAGTTCTTTAGAGCAGTCACTTTTCACGTGGTTGCGACCTCGGTTGAAATGGTCGTCTGATCTGCCAAAAGAGTATGGACACTTAAATCTCAAAGAAATATTAAGTACAATTCATCGTACCTGAGCGTCGGATATTCCGAGTGCGCAATTTGTTCTTCGTGCTACTGGATGAATGCACGTTCTTTTTATGTTGCCCCTTTTGGCCGACACAAATTGTATGTGCGGGATACCTAACCAAGGGTACCTGAAAAGACCAAACATGTAAGTTAGTATAAATAATAAAAGAAGTCATGCATGATTTTTCGGAAAACTTCTAATGTCATTCATTTCGTAATTTTGATTACATTTCAGAAAAAATCAAAATTTATGATCTAAGGTGTTTTGCACTAGCATGGCTCGAACGCAGGACAGATGTTCAAAACAAAGTTTTTTCAAAAAGATTTTATAGTCATTTGTTTAAACTCGAATGGTCACACTTAACCGCACATTTAAACTATTTTCTCAAAAAATAGAATCAAATCTCTTTTTCAAAACGCTAGCTCATGCGAAGGTTGAAATGACAATTTTGCCGCAAAAGTGCAACACACCTTGGATAAAAACGAATGAAACTTTGATTTTTTTAAAATGCTCATGCATGCTCGAAAAGTTAAAGTTTTACTGATAAGAAACTTACAACTTACAACCGGTTTACCTGAATGACACATATGTAATGTATGTACAAAATGAAAATCCAGGTGAATTTTTTTATAAAAACAAATGCAAATGCAATGCATGTTTGGTATTAGAAGCTCAACAACTAAGAGAAGATTTACAATCTAAAAAAAAGAATCGTTTTTCCTAAAACAATGCCTATGATATGTACATGAGGTGAAAATTGTACAGTTGAGAAAACTTACAAGTTACCTGAGTTTTTGTTTTTTTTATGAGGAAAAAAAATCAATGCATCCTAGTTGCTCAAAATTAAAACATAATCAAGTGAAAAAATAAATGCATATGAGATGCACAAAAAAATAAATACAAGATGCAAACTTAAAAATGAAAGTTCTACAACTAATAAAAATTACAATTTACCTGAAAGGTTTTTTTCGAAAATAATTTATATGAGATGCACATCTTTTAAAAAAATCAGGTAAAAGGTTTTTTAAACAAAGAGCCCTAAAACTAAGAGGGTTTTGTTATGAATATATTTAGTGGATGTTCAATATTATGTGTATATACCATCTTCCTTGTTTAGACTTTCCTAGTATTAAATTTACTTCCTCCACAAGTATATGTAATCCCTATATAAGGGCTCCTTATGTGTGATAATGAGACATCTCTAAATTCCCTCTTCTATTATTTTCTAATTTCGTAACACGTTATCAGCACGATTGGACTCACAAGATATTGTTTAGCTACGTCTGATTTTTTTGTTTGTTTGTTTTGGGTTCGCATATTCATTCAATATTCCACCGAGAAGCCACACATGGAGAATCCATCTTTCCACGAAGCTTATCCACTTCCTTTACAACTTAAGTTTATATGTCAAAGTCACGTTCTTTATATACCTAGCTAAAATAATTTTGTCTTTTGCCATAGTAGCACACAGAACACAACCCAGTTGTTATTATGACACTGCTTTAATGATGATGGCGTTGGTTATTGTTATTATTAATTATTGTGATTAATTTGTTACGATGGTAACAGGCTGTGATGGTAAGGTGGAAAGCTAGTGTACCAGACAAACCAACAGAGGGACACAAATTAACAGATGGTTCTCTCTTCGACTCGATGATCACAACAGCCATCCGATGGTAAACGAGAAGGAAAGTGTGCCAATATTCGTTGAGGTTGGTTGATCAACAATAAATTCAAATAGAGAAAAGGGATCATAGTGATTCAGAGGTGAAAAATAGAAGGGAGGTTTTCACTCTTAAGTTAAGTTTTCTTATTTAATCAATATTATTTAGTAAATTCAGGTTTATTAAATTAAATTAATTTTTCAACATATTAATCAATAAATTGGATTTGCTAAACTCAATTTTATAACATATGACATCATGAAAATTAGATCAATTTATTTGTAGAATGTCAATATTGAATACGCATATTGTGAAATGTTATTTCATACAGAAGGTTATATGTATTGACATGCTCCACTTCCTGAAGCAAGTGTGAAGCACATAAATCATCTGAAAAAAAAAAAAAAATTGGGGATATACTCCACTCCTTGAAGTGAGTGTTGTAGTTTGTGATTATAGTGATAATATCCTCTCTAATTTGTGATGTGAATATACGATTACAATGATAATATATCCACTTCCTGAAGTAAGTGTTGATATGTATGAAATAACAAGGGTATAGTACACTCCCAGAAGGGAGTGTTGCAGTTTATAATTACAGTAACTCGATAGAGTACATCTAACTATTATAATTTCCATGGTCGTGGACATGGATGACTTTAAAAGATATAAAATAGTCAGCATCATCATATCAATAAAGAATAAAAGAAAAGAATGCAAAGTCCAATTGATTTGGAATAATGATAGTTTTGAGAAACGTGGTGACGCTAGCAGAAAAGTAATGACATTATGCAGCGAAAATTTGATCATATGAAGCGCAATGACACTAGGCAAAGTGACATATGTGAAAATTAAAAGTCCTAGCATATATTATGATTAATTATGAGATATTACGACTATGGAAAATGCATTCTTTATAAATATCGGATCCTGAAGATTCGATATTACGATCTTGAAGATCATAATTATGAATTTATAGTTCCCTTAATTTTTATATTTATATTTACGATTCTTGCACTATATTTAAATATACAGTTATATTTATATTTCTTGCACTGCATTTACAGTTACATTTTATTTCTTACACTGCATTTTATTTATTATATACATATATCATTATGCTCATTGAATTTTATTATAAAATGATCAAGAAGATCAAGAGTTATTCAAAAACTCAATAATTACTACATTTAGGATCCTGAAGATCCTAACAGATCATGAGTTATGAATAAATAATCAGGAAGATCCTATAAGATCTATAAATGAAAAAAGGATCCTGAAGTTCCTAAATATCTCGGACTATGAATTAACGAGGATGAAAATCCATGACCGGTTACAGTCCATTCCGGTTACAATAATTGGCGTGATCGGTTACAGTCCATTCCAGATCACTTATATTGCGCAAGAAATTACTTGGAAGAACCTGAAGATTCTCCAAAAATCATTACAATATTTGCTCTCAAAGGAAAATTCATTATGTGATCATCATCAACTAAGTTCGGGATAAAATCCCATTGTTTATGGGAATTATAAAAGGTGAATATGGGCCCGTTCACCTGCCGTGTTGACCGATATATTATTTTGAAAGATGCTTCTACAATATGGCCACATGTGCGTTGATTATGAATTTGCAAGAACAAATTTCAGATTATGTAATAAAGAATGATGATGATATTGAAAGTTGATATTTACTACAAGATTCAGACGATTATATGTCTAGATTTGCAGTTTAGCATGAAAGTTACAAAGATCCTCCAATTAAATAGCTAAACTGCCACCAATTAGAGCAAATTGAGTGTAAATGCATGTTATTATGCAAGCAGCAGTATAATTGCGCATCAAGCCAATTTTAAATGACAGTTCTCCCCGTTACAAAAACTTTTAGTCAAGAGACTAATTCCCCATTTATGAACTTTATAAAGTGCGATATATATTTGAATTGCTCCACGCAACGCACTAAGATGGGTCTGGAATGTTGGGAAAAATATGTTGGATACAAACAATTTATTGGGAACAATGAATGATATATATTAAAGCAAGAGTTGCTGATTATTATTGATGAACAAATTTTCCCAACATTAGGGGGAGAAAAGAAGCAGCTGGCAGAAAATAGATTGACTGAACAAAAATTGTTATTATCTCATTTAGATCCTCGCACAATGATAATATGAACCTGAAGTTCAAAGAGATAATCATTTTCAGATATTGCCTATTAAGTGACTTTATGAGACCCAGAAAGTCATAAGTCAATTACCGGCTGCAAATGCTCCAATTTAAATGTCCCGGTTGGACAAATTATAATGAAAAATAAGTCACGCATGAAGCGTGCGATAATGGTTCCACGGAAATTTTTGAAAGAAGAATGGAGCATGGAAAGAAAATAAATATAAATATGGTCTTATTACGGAGGCGATTTCCCAAAAAGGAACAGAGACATAACTAAATATGAAACCCCAGAAGTGGTTCAGGTACCTGAAAGTAATTACAATAAAGAGATCTCAATGAGTTATGTCATTAACGGGAAGTGATGGAACCGTGAAATATAAAGTTGTCGACAACAGTTTTGAGTATTATTCATGATTGAAATCTTAAAACAAGACGAGGAGTCGAGGATCTTGAGCTCAATATGTTAAACAAGTATTATGATTGGCCAAAGTTTGAAAAGACGCAAGTATTAACATGAAAAAATGCATAAGGTGGAAGCCAGTGGATACAAATTATTTTCCGCATAAATAAATTGTGTCGTAAGATATATACGCACAACCTGTGATACAAATGTTATATGTGAAATCCTGGCATTTATTATATGGATCATTTAGTGGAAAAATCACCTTCAAATATATTATTACGTTGGCAGTACATAAAAAGTTTTGAATGCATCCCACATATGAATTATTTATAACCTTTTTGGGTGGCTAATTTGATAGCAAAATTAAAGTGAAAATGCTAGCATGAAATTTTTTCCAAGAATGTTGGATAATAAATATATTGTACTATTATTTTGTATATATGAAGATAATGCAGGTTATATAGCTCGAGTTGAAGATTGTTATATCAAAGGAGACATACACAACACATTCGCCTCAAATTATTCTTCATCCAACGGATTTGTTCAGATGACTATCTAGCGGATTTTTTCAAGGAGGCTTTATCGACTGCGACATCTGGAATATTGGCGAACATGATTGGATTGCGACGACTTAATAAAATTACGCGATGTCAACATCAGGGGGAGAATCTACACCGCTGCACTCTTTTTCCCTTAACCAAGGTTTTATCCCATCGGGTTTTCCTGGTAAGGTTTTTAACGAGGCAGCTTACAAAAAGGGATCCATAATTGTGTACTCTTTTTCCTTCACTAGATTTTTATCCCACTGGGTTTTTTCTAGTAAGGTTTTAACGAGGCACAATTCCCTTATGAACATCCAAGGGGGAGAGTTATGAATATATTTAGTGGATGTTCAATATTATGTGTATATACCATCTTCCTTGTTTAGACTTTCCTAGTATTAAATTTACTTCCTCCACAAGTATATGTAATCCCTATATAAGGGCTCCTTATGTGTGATAATGAGACATCTCTAAATTCCCTCTTCTATTATTTTCTAATTTCGTAACAGGTTTACGATTTATCTAATTTTTTTTTTTTTTAAATTAATGCATACTGGATGCATTATTTAAAATAAAAAAAATTTAGGTAAAAAGCTTTTGAAATGATGCATATGGAATGCACGTTCGAAATTAGAAGCTCTAATAGCTAAAGGGGAATTAAAATTTCCAAAAATGTTTTTTTACATGCGCGACGCGCTAACCAAAATCACAACTTACCTGAAGAGTTTTTTTAAGAAAAAAATAACGCTTATGAAACGCTAGTTTGAAATAATAATAAAAAAATCAGGTAAGAGGTTTTTTAAAAAAAAACAATGCGTACAAAATGCATGTTCGGAAATAAAATTTCTAAATGACTAACCACTTAGCTGAAAAAGATTTTTTTTTTTTGTTCTTAAAAAAAATGCAATGAGACGAATGCATGATAACATTTACAACAAAAAAAACAGATCATGTTAGGGGGGTAAAAATGTGTGGCTTTGCTCTACAAGGTAGGTTCCACTGACAGGTTCCCGACAAGGTGGTTTCCTCACCTCATCATAGGGATCATAACACCTTCACAAGCGAGTAGAGCTTTTCCGAGTCGTACCGGCGGCCCAGCCGCTCCGGTCGTACCGTACTAAACCTCCGGGGTTCCTAGTCGCCTTGGGTTTTAAGCGTTTTGGTGATTATTCTAAAGTGGGTGTGTGCGAATTCAAATAATGCCACAAAAAAGAAAAATGTTAGTTGTAACTCTAAAAATATGTACCTGTCACAATAAAAAAAAAAAGTTAGAATGCCGAAGATAATAAAATATAAAAACTCAAAAAAACATAGCAATAAGCGAATACAATGAGCCCGGACCCTCTACATCCCCAGCAGAGTCGCCAAATTGTCAGACCTAAAATCCGACCTAAGGCGAATTATGTTTTGAAAACGTGCAATTTGAAAAGAGTCGCCACTAGTTAATTATAAGGCTAACTAGAATCCTAAATTACCTAAGTGAATAACTAATTAAATACCTAGGTATTAAATCGGTCTACGATCAGAAATACGAGTTCGGGGGTTCTATTACGAATTAAAACTCATGGAATTAATCACGCCATTTCGGTACTCAATTCACAAATTTGCCAATTTCACTATTTGAACACATGCCACAAATTAATCTAACGATGCCAAGATTTGATTAAATTTCTATCATGTGCAAAATATTATCTAAGTCTAAAAATAAATTATAATCTACAACTCTTATTTAGAATGAAATCTAAAATACTAAAATTATCCAACATGCTTAAATCGAAACGTAACCTAACATATACATACATAGTTCACACAACTAAATTTAACCAATTACATCTAAATTACCTAATTAAATATATTAAAAAAATAATGACAGAAAAATATAATAAGTAAATAATAATAAATAAAAAAAAATTTTTTACTAAAAGACAAAACTGCACGGGTTCCGATAACTGATTTATTATTATTGCTGGTGGTGTGTGTTTTTACGTTAACAATGGATCCTTTTATAGCTAGATTAACACCTAAAATTAGGAAAATAATATTTTCCCTAATATACACTAATTAATTCCGAAAATTATAAATATATATTTATTGCATATTGCCATAAATATTTATCATATATTTTCTGAATATTACAAAATATTAAATGCATCTACACTATCCAAATTTAAACTAAGCCTATTTTTAGCAACCCCGTGACCTTCCATATTTAAATATTTCCTTTTTTAAACGCGTTACACATAACATTTTTGAACGTGTTATATACGTGTCGTGCGTACCAAAATTAGGTGTTTACAAGTGTATTGATGTGAATAAGGGAAGGACACTTGTGAATGAGCAAGGCAACCTTATATCCCCTAATAAGTTGAGGAGAATTGACGATCGGAGAACTTGCAAGGTGATACTGGCAACCTTGGACAGAGAGGTTGCAGAGGACTTCAAACTCAACTTCAGCGCTCTTCAACTTTGGTGTGCCATTAGACTCCGCTTCGGTGGAGGAATGGAAGCCGAAGCCAGATGAGTATTGTTTGAGTATGTTGCCCTTATTTCCCAAGATGCAGGCGTAAAACCCACATCAGATCTTCAGAACGAAAGATCAAATTGGAGAAAGATACTCAGTATTGCACAGAGGTACCCGCTATCTTGGTTGGCCGACGACAAGAGACTGGGTTACTTGATTGAATCAATTAAGTTTACCATGGGCCTGTTTGCTGAAAGAAAACAAAAGGAACCGGAAGGTTCTTCTATGCTTCACCGCAAGAGATCAAGGGACGATGCGGAGGAAACATGATCATCATTTTTTTTTCCTCAAACGAGAATCCAGTGTGATAAACACCAGCGATAACAGTGCAATAAAAAGTATGTGTCGGGAAATAGTACTCCTGATGCTCTACCTTTATCTCTTAAAGCTTTGTGGATGATCTGGAATCTAAACCATTGTTATTATTTCTCTTGTTGTTCAATTTTATGTTTGAATTCTGGTTATTATTGTTTCGGATTCATTGAATATTGTAGTTGCCGTTCGATTTGAAATGAGTTCTACTTATCAAGATTAATCGACTCGGCTAGAAACGAGATCGATCCGAAATATAACTAAACCGAAGCAATAAGGCTATTGGAAATGGCCGAATCAAACAACTCCATACATCTTTTCCTACATCCAATTCTTTGATTAAAATCATAATGCCATTAAAATCCATCGATTGCGTAGCTCTAAGAATGAACTGGTTATAAATCTTAATTTATTATTAGTACTCCATTAAATGAAATAATCAGTGATGATGATCATGTGCGAAACCGATTGGATTAAATTGAATTAAATTCAAAAATGAAACGATTTAACTAAGGTTTAAAACTTCGGTAATTAACGCCGCGCGCATGTGGACCTCGAAAGACGGAACACATCGTTTCAAAATACGAGTTTAATGATGAAGTTTTGATGATTAATTGCTGAATTTTTGTTTGCATCCCTTCGGAAACAACTTACTGCTAACGTTTTCATTGGAAAGAAGTATGCTTAACAAGCTACCACGACCTTGTAAAAGTATCAGCTGACGCATAGAGTGAAAACCCAAGATGCTCAGTTCGGAGATGGGATGAAATTCCTGAGATGAGTGTGCAAACAAAGAAGGATAAAGTCAGTTAAACGATTTTCCTTCCATACGCCTTGAACGATTAGTCAGGCTAGGCATTTAAATCAAATAACACACTTCAAGAAGCACAGTTCGTAAACATAATGTTAGAGTCAATCTATCAGTACGTTCCCGATGGGATGAAAGGAGATGATTCACATTTATGTAAAACTGTGTTCGAATGAAATCGGTAAGATACGTCGCCATAAAAGCTAAAGAATGATAATGAGTTAATTCATATCATCATGCGACATTGATAGGCACATTAAACACGTATTTGGACTAAGAGTACGATAACTGCTCTTAGAAATACTTGTTTAAAGCTTGGGAAAATGGTGCCGTGGTCGAACATGAGACATTACATCACTTGAGGACGAATTTCCAATGCATGGTCATTTTTCAAACTAATATAGTATTGATCGAACAGGAGCAGGATTACACTGACAATCATGTCCCACTTACTTCGAGTGGGAGATTTGAACCGGCAACACCAGTGAATGACATGGTAAATTATAATGGAAACATTTTCATAGTAAATCCAGTGAGAGGAATAAACCCTACCATGTGAAATCACTGTTGCCGCAGAGACGAATCAAGTAGAACCTGATAGTCATATTGTTGAATCAGTGATGTCACAACTACCTATACTACCCATTGTTTCCAGTGGGAGTGAACCGACCAACTTGGTTCCAGGTCCTAGTGATCAAGGAATTTATCTCAGAAGTAAAACCCCGAGACCGAGAGGTTGTCCAAGGAAAGTTGTAGGTCAATGTTCAAGCACTGCTCTTATTCCCAGTGGGAGTGATGCTTTGATAAGAGGCATTATTCCGAGTGGGAGAAACGTTCAGACTCAAGATGGGATTAACTAGCCTAGACGAAAGTCAAGGGCATCGAACTCCTCCTAAGAAGTGTCCCATCGAGGGGTGAAAATATCACTCTAACGACTGTTGACGAGTATTGGAAAGGCCTCGAGTGGGGAATTGGAGGAAAATAATAAAAGAGAGAGAACGGTTAAACGAAAGTCATTATAATCTATAGTTGATTTCCTGCTAACCACAGGGGCACAAGGATACGGTGAGTCCTGAAAGAAGGCTCACCACTGATGGAAAAGGTCGAGGGACATAAAGCCCGACTAATTGCGAAAGGATATACCCAACTTCACGGAGTGGACTTTGACGAAATGAACTCATCGACTGTGCGTAAAACCACGGTTAGGGCCATTTATGGTCCTGGTCGCAGGTCTCGGTTTCGAGCTGCACTGAATGAATGTTAAAGATCACATTCCTCCACGGAAACCTGGAGGAAGAGATCTACATGGAGCAACCAGAGGGTTTCATTACTCCTAGTAACAAACGTAAAGTTGAAAACTTCAGAGGTCCATCTACGGTCTTAAACAGTCGTCTCGGCAATGGTACCGCAAATTCCACGAGGAAATCGTAGGAAACGGATTCGTGAATCTACACGAGGATACGTGCGTGTATTATAAGACCTCCAGGTCTAAGTATGTCATCTTAACCTTATACGTGGACGACATACTCATTGCCGCAAACGTTGTGAGTATTATGAACAAGTCAAAGTCTTGTTCGGCATCTGTGTTCGAGATGAAAGACATGGGAGAAGCCACGTACACCTTAGGCATTAAAATTGCTAGAGATCGGGCTACCTGGAAATTATGTCTATCTCAAGAAGCTTATTTCAACAAATTGTTGAAAAGGTTCAGATTACAAGATGCCAAACCCGTTGATACGCTAGTGGTGTTTGAGTGCGCACTGTCGAAACGTAACGGCCCCAAGAACCTGGCAGAGCGAGAACAGATGATGGGTGCAGAGTATTTAAGCATGGTCGGTAGTCTCATGTACGCCATGCAATGCACCCGTCTGGACATCTATTACGCCATGGGCCTAGTAGCACGATTCCAATCAGATCCTGGCTATCAACATTTAAAGACTGTAAAAAGAATTATTCGTTATCTGAAAGGTAATGCCGACTACGCACTGTGCTATGAGGGCGAGACATTAGAATTGATCGGTTACAGTGACGCCGACCATGATGGTGATCCGGATGATCGTATGTCCACCACGGGAGGAGTCTTTCTCCTTGCTAATACCGCCATTTCATGGACGAGCAAGAAGCAAACCTGTTTCGCGCTGTCTACGATGGAATCAGAATTCGTTACTCTCTCCAAAAACACATATGAAGCGGTCTGGCTGAAAAGGCTTCTTACTGCACTGCCTGGTGACAAATACATGAGTAAACACTTCGTGGTACACTCTGACAGTCAGGCAGCTATTGCGGCAGTTAAGAATCCAAAGTACCATAGTCGGACTAAACACATTGATGTGAAATATTTTTATGCTAAATCTATGGTAGAATACAATACAATCACTTTGGAATACTTGTCCACTGATAACATGGTTGCGGACCCATTAATTAAACCACTACGCAGGGAGATATTCGTAAAGCATGTAAAACTGCTTGGATTGTGTAGGGTTTAAAAGTGGAATGTATATGTGATAAAATTTTGATAATTTAAAGTTACGTTTTTAATAAATAAGAGAATTGCAATCGAGTTTATGATCCATCGATGTCATAATTTTTTAATACATCAGATTTACGGTCTATAAACTAAGTCGTAGGAGGACGCAATCATCTGCCAAACTATGTCGAATGTGGACCTTACCTAGTCACACAGGTACGGTCGTCTAGCGGTGGATGGATGCCTCTACAAAGCAAGGCTGGCTAAGTATCAGGGGGATAAACCTGATTACGCAAGACGATTATCTAGTCTCGAAGTAACTCGACATGATCTTCGTTTTTGCAAATCGCCGTGATGAACTTCATTCGTCATTAAACCACATTCTGGGCCAGATGAGAATCTGCGATAACATGATTGACATATCCCATTCCTGTCAACTTAAAAATTCAGGTATGCTATCGACGTGTGCTTAATACTACGCGTGTCATGTTCGACCACGGGGTCGCAGCTCGGTTGTGCTAGATAAAAATCCTCGAGATTCTAACTGGCGCAAACTTCTTCACCTCGAGCGTGTGACTGATCCCATGAACCTTATGAAGAGGCACCAGAAGTATCCTCATGGACTCAGAACTCATATCTAAGGTCAGTCTCAATGTTCGCTTCCCGGCGTACGAGCATAGTGTAGAACAAAAAGCCTAGTGACCATATCTTTGTAAACCGTTTGGGTTTGACTAAGGATATGAGCGATGGGGATGGTCAAATTCACCTGTAATTCACAGACTCTTGTATTCACTAGGTGGCCACCAACCAGATATTAGTTGAAGGTTGCGAATACTTGTATGGATGCGTTGGAGAAGTGCTCCTATGCGGAGACTAGGCAAATTGAGAATTAATAGTTGACCTAGGATACAGCGTGACACTATATTGTTTATAAAAGGTTGATTGAAGACAAGGGAAGCAACGTTCCGCGGGCGCTACAACACTCTTAACAAATGAGTAGCACGATGCCCGTCGTGTTCGCCGGTCGCATGGCAAACCTCGTATGAACTATTCGGAAGCAAGGGCGAGATCGAAGGAGTGAAATATTGATGCTAATTTGGACGACAATACATTAACAGGCACCCTCCCATTCCAGCGAGTGGGAGCTATAAGCATGTGGTGATGGGCGACGTAAATGGAAGCCCATTAATGTATATGTTACCTAAGACAATTGGGTAAATGTCACATTAGGACATTGGGTCAGACCCAAATTCCAATTGACATGAGAGGCCCAAAATTGGGCCTCCCTATGTATAGTGGCCGACCGAAATAGTATAGGTGACTTTACTCCTCCTATATAAAAAGGGTGTTAGGGGTTTTATTAGGTTAATCCTTAATTCCTCCCAAGAGAGTTTCAAGATAAAAACCCTCCCCTTATAACACCTTAGTTCGGCCGAAACTTTACCACCACCAAGGGTGTGCCAATTTGCATTCGAGCAAACACTCCGGGGATCCGTCCCTGCCAAGAATCGATCAGAGGCTTTGCTGTGGAGAATATATCGCGTAGGGATTCCTTAACAAGAACCTCTACGGGTGCTGACCGGAGGACTGTGAACTCCCTGCTGCAGGATCTTGGGACTACGGATTACGTCTGAGGTATATGCGAATCTTCTGCTGCATAATATCGATTACTAGCATGTATCATGTTTATAGTATCTGTAGTGATTACTCTCCGTAATCTAACAACTAAAGGTGTTCAAGGTGGCATTTTTTAATTTCGTAGTCTCCAAGTAACCTTAATAGTGACCGAATTTTTTTATAAATATTTTAAATATAATTTCGGCCGAAATTAGGGCTAGGTTTACAAGATAATTGTGAATAGTAACTATCAATATATCTAGTACAATTTTAGGGATGTAGATATTATTGATAAATATAGTTGCCTAAAATATTGAGAAAATATATTTTATTGATATATTATATATCCCCAATATTAAATATTGACAATAATATATATATATATATTGTTAATTGATAATATATCTCTAAATATTGAATCTTGACAATAAATAAATATATATATATATATAAATGTTTGTGCCGAATTATATATATATGTGCAGAAAATTGGATATTATTTTATAATTAATTGTTACTTGGTGGCTAAGTTGAGTTTTTAGTGGACTTTAAAACCATACTTAGCCCACAAGTAAACAATTTCAGCCGAACCCTAAGGGTAATGGGCCGGTCCAATTTTGCACATCCGGGGTGGGTCAACCAAACCCGGAAGACCAATGGAACCCAACCGGACCGAACCGGGTCGGGTTAACGGGTGTCAGACCTAAAATCTGACCTAAGGCGTTACGTTTTGAAAACGCATTGAATTTTTAAAGAGTCGCCACTAGTTAATTATAAGGCTAACTAGAATCCTAAATTACCTAGGTAAATAACGAATTAAACACCTATGTATAAAATCGGTTTGCGATCCAAAATTTGAGTTCGGGGGTTCTGATACGAATTAAAATAATTTATATCTTTTCTAATCACGCCCTTTCGGTACTTAATTAACCTATTTGCCCATTTTGAAATTTAAAAATGTGTTACGTCAAATTAATCTAACGTTAAAAAAAAAAAAACTAAACTACTTTTTATGCGAAACTATCATTAATGACAAACTTAATAAAAAAAAATATTAAGCATCTATAACCCATAATTAATAATATCTAATCAAAACTAAACTAAACTTGCTTAAAATCATGATACAGTTTAATAATTACATATTATACACATATTTATAGAATATGCTACCTAATTAGGTTTACATTTTAATTATCTAATTAACATGATGTAATGATAACAATAATAATAATAAAAATAACTAAATATTCAGAAGATATAAAAAATTAACTATTAACTAATAATAAATAAATAAATCAAAATCAAACGCAGCAGTCGAGACCTTGTCCAAGGAAGCAGCAGGCACCAGGCAGGGAACGGGACTGGCAAGGACTTCCGACGCGTGATGGGCTTTGGAGCGGCACCCATAGCGTCGGACGGCAGCAGGTGACCCTCCGGTCAGGCGGTGGATGGAGGGTCTTTCCCCTCGCAGCAGCAACCGATGGCAGGTTGGTGGTCGACGACGGCAGCGGGCGACTGGGACGAACTCTGGCGGTGGATGGCGCCGTCGAGGGCTGGGCGGTGGTTGGATGCAACAGGCCGGCGAACGGATGGTTGGCTGGTGGAGGAGCTCTCGCTTCAGGCGGGCACTGGTGTCTCTGCGGGAAGAAGATGGAATCTAGGAGAGAGAATGACACGATTTTCGAAATATAATATTATTTTATTCTGGTTTTTTTTTGCTGTCCACTTTACATTGTAATTAGACTAGTATTTATAGTACATATGGTTTAGTCTAACTAGGAAAAAATTTCTACTAATTTATTATGCTAATTAATACACAATATTCTAAACATTTAAACTAAATATTTAGAAAATATATTCTGGAATAAATACAGATAATATCCTAATATACGATGGAGAGCTTCTCGACTTTCCATGTTTGGATATTTTCTCATTTAGGTGCGCCACACGTCACGCGTGTCGCGTGTTCTCTAAAATTAGGTGTTTACAGTTTGCCCCTCTTTGGACGGATTCCCGTAGAACATGATCGAGGGGATTTGTCCAAAGACGAGTAAACACTAATTTTGGTTAGGAAGTATATCTTCTTTTGAGTCTTCGAATCTTCAAGGAAACTCCTGGCTTATTTCGGACGGTGCGAAAAAGTAAAGCCTCCAATGGCGTGCGAAATGTAGAGCCTCCAGCGGCAGTGCGGTAAATAAGAGCCTCTAGTGGCGGTGCGAAAAAGTAAAGCCTCGGTCGGCGGTGCCCCTGTTGACGGTGTTTCCGTTGGCGGTGCGTAAAAGTAAAACCTCCAGTGGCGTGCAGTAACGAAAAGCCTCTAGCGGCGTGCATAAAGAAAAGCCTCGGTCGGCGGTGCCCCTGTTGACGGTGCTTCTGTTGGCGGTGCATAAAAGTAAAGCCTCCAGTGGCGTGGAGTAAAGTAAAACCTTAATCGACGATGCCTCCAGTGACGAGCGATAAGGAAAAGCCTCCAGTGGCGTGACTTGTGAAGGTTGGATACTAAGGCTTCGTTCGTCGGGGTGACTCTCAGAGAGCTGGAAAAACTTCAGGTCCTGATTATCGGTTGTGACTCTCGGAAAGCTGGAAAACTACAGACCCCGATTGCCGGTTTTGATTCGCGAAGGCTAAACATCAAAGGCTCCGTTCGTCGGGTTGTGACTCTCAGAAAGCTGAAAAACTTCAGGTCCTGATTGTTGGTTGTGACTCGCGAAGGCTGAACATCAAAGGCTCCGTTCGTCGGGTTGTGACTCTATGAAAGCTGGAAATTTTCAGATCCTGATTTTCGGTTGTGACTTGTAGGAACAAACTGTAACAATCCTACTCATCTTTGAATGGTGACTTGCGAGAGCAGACTATAACCGTCCCGCTTGTCGTGAAGTTGACTTGGAACACGCTGAGTCGCATAAAATATACACGTGCATGAATGTTTGTCCCTAATTTTTGCCTAAATTGCGCATGGTGCGACAACTTAGCGGGATATTTATTTATTTATTTTTATTTTTTGAGAATTTCTCTCTTATTCTCTCCTTTTACCACGGTCGATTGAGAGATTTCCGACCGTGCCCCCTTGTTTTTTTTTTTCTCTCCTTTTGCCATGATTGCAATTTCTGAATGCCCCTCATTTTATAATTTTGCCTAGGCTGACCTTTCGGGTTTTCAACCTAGCGGAAGCACTCTTTATTTGGTAGCCGATTAAACGGTGGCTGTGACCCGTACTTTATTTTCCGCATCGATGCGGGAGTAGTTGTAGCTGTTTGGAGGGTGAATGTGACCCTTTTCTAACCGTCTTCAATGTTGCGGGAGCTCTTTTGATTGTAGCCATTTGGAGGGTGGCTGTGGCCCTTTATTCCTTGTCTCTGATCCGGGAATCACTCTTTGTATGTAACCATTTTGAGGGTGGTTGTGGTCCTTTCACTTAATACCCGCCATCGATGTTCCGGGAGCGCTCTTTTGATTGTAGCCGTTTAGAGGGACGACAACGACCCTTTCTTTTTTCCCGCCCTCAATTGGTTCACGAGATCAATCTTTTTATGTAGCCATTTTAAGGGTGGCTCTGACCCTTTTTTATTCTCCCGCCCTCACAGGGTTTGCGGGACCACTCTTTATCTGTAGCCATTTTAAGGGTGGTTGTGACCATTTTTTATTTGTAGTTGATTTAGGGACAACTGTGACCCTTTTATTTCTTCAATGCTCTCACAAGAATTGCATGAACACTCTCTTTATTTTTCTCAGTAGCCAATTAAATGGCGGTTGTGACTCTAAAGAAAAATGATTTTTTTTCGGCAGCTCACCTTTTGCCATGACTGCCCCTGCGGGTTTTCAATCATGCCCCTCTTCCCTAACTTTTGCCTAGGTCGCTTTTACAGTTTTTATACCCAGCGGGAATTTATTTTTTTCTCTTTTTTGTTTTTTTTGTTTTTTCAATCGAAATGAAATTAACAACAATTATGTACATGCCCCTAGCGGCAGATTAAAACTTCTGAATACACATGACTTTTTTCTTGATGATGACTCGAGTCAGAACAAGTTGATTGTGTCGATGTCTTGGGTTGAGTACCCTCCGATGGAAGACATCGACAATACTAATTTCTTCTCTCAAATGCTTTGGTCATGCTTGATCACAACGGGGATGCCTCATGGTCAGCACCCTTTGGGTTGGCCACATGCTTGATGAATAGCCTGGTTGAGGAACGCACATGGATAGTGTGAAACTTAGTCTAGCAGGCCTCAAATGGTAACTGGAGCTTCAGAGGTATGGAAACTCTCCGGGACAAACTCGGCGGTTTACATCAGAATGGTCGGAAAGCAAAGAGCCGTGCACGAGATGTGCTCTTCAGGGGCCTCGATTTTAAATGATTATCAGTCCTGCAAAAAGAGTAGAGAGATGCTCAAATTTCATGGATAAAATTGATCACGTCTTCTCTTACCTGGGTGTTAGATATCTCGAATTATTAGTTTATTCTTCGTGCAACTGGATTAGTTACATGTTCTCTTTATATTGCCCCATTCGACCGACATAACTTGTATGTGTGGGATACCTAACCAATGGTACCTGAAAAGACCAAATATGAAAGTTAGTATAAATAATAAAAGAAGTCATGCATGATTTTTTTTGAAAACTCTAATGTCATTCATTTAATAATTTTGATTACATTTCAGAAAGAATCAAAATTTGAGATCTAAGGTGTTTTGCACCATCATGGAGTTTACTGAATTCACTGAGTGCACTATCTGGCTCGAACGTAGGACATATGCTCAAAACAATTTTATTTTAAAAAAAAAAAGGTTTTCTCGTCCTTTGTTTGAATTCGAATAGTCGCATTCAACTGCACAGTTAAACTTTTTTTTTTTTTTTTTCAAAAAATAGAATCAAATCTCTTTTTTTAAAACACTAACTCATGCGAATGTTGAGACGATCTTGTCGTAAAAGTGCAATACACCTTGGATAAAAACGAATGACACTTTGAGTTTTTTTTTATTTAAAAAAAATGCTCATGCATGATCGAAAGTTAAAGTTCTACAGTTAAGAAATTTACAACCTACAACCAGTTTACCTGAATGATACATATGGAATGTATGTATGAAATGAAAAATCTAGGTAAAGTTTTTTTTTATAAAAAGAAATGCAAATGCAATGCATGTTTGGAATTAAAAGCTCAACAACTAAGAGAAGATTTACAATCTATCTAAAAAAAAATTTCTTAAAACAATGCCTATGAGATATACATGAGATGAAAATTGTTCAGTTAAGAAAACTTACAAACTACCTGTTTAGCCAAAAAAAACAAACTACCTGAAATTTTTGTTTTTTTTAAGAGGAAAAAGAAAAATCAACGCATCCTAATTGCTCATGATTAAAAAAATTCAGGTGAAAAGTGTTTTTGAGAAGAATGCATATGAGATGCACACAAATAAGATGCAAACTTAAAATTAAAAGCTCTACAACTATAAAAAAAAATTACAATTTACCTAAAAGTTTTTTTTTTCAAAAATAATGCATATGAGATGCATGTCTTTAATTAAAAATTTTAGGTAAAAGGTTTTTTTCAATAAAGGGCCCTAAAACAAAGAGAGCCTACGATTTATCTAAAATATTTTTTTTTAATTAATGCATACTGGATGCATTATTAAAAATAAAACGATTCAGACAAAAGGTTTTTTTTTTTAAATGATGCATATGAAATGCACGTTCGAAATTAGAAGCTCTAATAGCTAAAGAGGAAGAATTACGATTTTTCCTAAAATGTTTTTTTTAAAACAATGCATACGCGACGCGCTAACCAAAATTACAACTTACCTGAAGTTTTTTTTTTTTTTTTTTTTTAATAATGCGTGTGAAACGCAAGTTTGAAATAAAAAATTCCGGTAAATGGTTTTTAAAAAAAAAAAAAAAAACAATGCAGACAAAATGCATGTTTGAAAAGAAAATTTCTACAACTAAATGACTAAATACTTAGCTGAAAAAGTTTTTTTTTTTTTAAATGCAATGGGATGCATGCTTAGAAACAAAAGTTACACGGTTAGAAAAAAAAAACTTACAGTTTACCTGGTAACCTTTTTTACAACAAAAAAACATGGATAAAAACGACATGTTAGAGGGGTTTAAAAAAAGTGTTCCTTTGTTCTACAAGGTAGGTTCCACTGATAGGCTCTCGACAATGTCCCATCATAGGGATCATAAGACCTTCACAAGCGAGTGGAGTTGTTCTGAGTCGTTCCGGCGGCTCGGCCGCGCGGTCGTACCCTTACTAACTCTCCGGGGTTCCTAGTTGCCCTGAGTTTTAGGCATTTTGGATATTACACTAAAGTGGTGTGTGCGAATTCAAACAATGCCACAAAAAAGAAAAAAAATAGTTTAAATTCTACACTTTGTACCTGTAAAAAAGAAAAACAAAGTTAGATTAATTAAAAAAAAATAAAATAAATTAAAAAACATGGCAAATAAGCGAATACAATGAGTCCGAACCCTCTAAAACATCCCTAGCAGAGTCGCCAAATTGTCATACCTAAAATCTGAGCTAAGGCGTTACGTATTGAAAACACATGGAATTTTTAAAGAGTCGCCACTAGTTAATTATAAGGCTAACTAGAATCCTAATTTACCTAGGTAAATAACGAATTAAACACCTAGGTATAAAAACGGTCTGCGATCCAAAATTTGAGTTCAGGGGTTCCGTTACGAATTAAAAAATATATATTTTTTCTAGTCACGCCCTTTCGGTACTTAATTAACCTATTTGCCAATTTTGAAATTTAAACATGTGTTACGTCAAATTAATCTAACGTTAAAAAAAAAAAAAAACTAAACTAATTTTTATGCGAAACTATCATTAACGACAAACTTAATCCTAAAAAAAACTATTAAGCATCTATTACCCCTAATTAATAAAATCTAATCAAAACTAAACTAAAAATGCTTAAAATCATGATACAATTTAGTAATTACATATTATACACATATTTAATGAATATGATACTTAATTAGGTTTACTTTTTAATTATCTAATTAACATAATTTAATGATAATAATAATAATAATAACAATAACTAAATAATCAGAAGATATAACAAATTAACTATTAACTAATAATGATAAATAAATCAAAATCAAAATCAAACGCAGCAGCCGAGACCTTGTCCAAGGAAGCAGCAGGCACCAGGCAGGGAACGAGACTGGCAAGGACTTTCGACGCGTGATGGAGGGTAGTGGAGCGGCACCCACGGCGTCGGACGGCAGCAAGTGACCATCCGGTCAGGCGGTGGATGGAGGGTCTTTCCCCTCGCAGCAGCAACCGATGGCAGGTTGGTGGTCGACCGATGGCAGCGGGCGACTGGGACGAACTCCGGCGGTGGATAGCGCGGTCGAGGGCGGAGGTCCGATGCAATAGGCTGGCGAACGGATGGCTGGCCGGTGGAGGAGCTCTCGGTTCATGCAGGCACCGGTGTCTTTGCGGGAAGAAGATGGAATCCAGTAGAGAGAATGACACGATTTTCGAAATATAATAATATTTTATTCTGGTTTTTTTTGCTGTCCACTTTTTATTGTAATTAGACTAGTATTTATAGTACATTTGGTTTTGTCTAACTAGGAATCAATTTAAATTTATTCTGCTAATTAATACACAATATTCTAAACATTTAAACTAAATATTTAGAAAATATATTATGCAATAAATACAGATAATATCCTAATATACGCTGGAGCATTCCTGGAAGCTTCTCGACTTGCCATGTTTGGATATTTCCTCATTTAGGTGCGCCACACGTCACACGTGTCGCGCGTGGTCAAAAATTAGGTGTTTACAACGGGTCCTAAACCGGTGCGGGTCAACCAAACAGGGTTTTCTCAATCGGTCCGACCCATTCAAGTCGGGTCGGACCGGGCAACTAAAATGGGTCGAACCGACCCGATTTGTGTGTCGAACTGAACCGGATTGAACCGTACCGGTATTGACTGAACCGGACCCTTAAAACCGGACCGAACTGTATCAAAATTAAAATAGGATGGTCAAATTTTTAAATCCATTTTTTTTTAATTTCAAAATTACCCACACAACGCTTATAGGTTTGAACCTAATGCCTAGTTTCGATTATGGGGATGGATATCTTAAATGCATGATTTTGGGACTGGATCAATAAGATGGCTGAATTGCAATTGTTATTTAATTGATATTATTGCATGATTAGTGTTGCGTCCGGGATGAACTGGGTCGTGGGGACGCGTCTGTTCGTATGGTTGTGCGGGTTTTCGGGCTGTAACCCTTCGTCTGAAAGAGGTTTGTGCCACTGACGAGTGTTCGGTTGATTCCCAGAAAGGTTTGTGTCTCAAAGCGCGGTTGTGTCTCAGGGGGACGTCTGAGTCTCAGAAGGCGGTGGTCTCTGCACAAATCCGGATGTCTGGGCGACGATTCCTGCACAAAGGACCGGTGCTAGCACGGAGAGGGGGGATGGTGCTAGCGGAGCCCTCTCCGAAGCTTAAGTCACTATAGGGCTAAAAGAGTAATTCTAGAGAGATAAAATATTTCTAGAGAGAAGTCAGAGCTCAAAGTACCAAAGTTGGGCAAATGAGAGGATGTGTCAAAATGGGTGGCCAAGGCCTCCTATTTATAGGTTTCCTTGGGACCGGACCCGGTTTTAAAGCGGTTTGATGACGGTTCAAAAGCAAGCGGTAACCGTCATCATTATTGGTAATATGCGAACTTGACTTCTCTTCATGTAACGGTAATCGCGTAAACGGTAATCGCGCAATACCCGTAGTGCAATCCGGACCTCGTCGAATTCGGGCAATTCGGCGAGGTCCGGATTGCTTGCAACCCGGAGGTCCGGTCCGGATGCGCGTAAATGCACTTCTGGACCGTTTTTACCCCATGGGAGACGTTTTTCAAGTTGTGATGTGATTTTCGGCGTGTTTGCGAGGCCCGAAACGTAAATACGAACCCGAATTGCACACAAATCCATCACTTGCCCCCGAGTCAAGTAACGGTTTAAAACCTTTCTTGACTCTATTTTTAAGTTAGGATACGTGTCCAATTTGAGCTTGACGCTAACCTTTCGGTTTTAGTCGTTGGTTGGACGTAGACATCTTGATTTCTTCCGTCCTTTGATTTTCTGACCGAATGACTTTATTTCCTGTCATCACGGTTAGTACAATAGAGAATGCATATACGTAGCGTGCGAGTATGGTTACCGTTAGGGATATAAGCAATTAGCAATACATCATGCGAACATGCTTTTATCAACATGCATGCACAAGTAACGGTAATGGCAAGATCGTAATTACGCGATGCAAGAAATATAATCCGTACATTTCTAAAACGACTTAGCAACTATCAAATCATGCATCATGCGATATGAAAACATACGCGTAGAACGACGGGTTTGATACGTGCAACATCCAAATAATCACGTACGTAGGAGTAGATATTTTGAAGAGAGGGTGGAGTATACCGTAAGTGCTTAGGCGTGAGTGTAGATGAGTTACTCCTTTAATCCTTATCACCAAGGCATCTTTTGGGATATGTAATTACACAAATCCCCAATCATTCCTCCAGCACTTTGGGAATTCATTATTCCTTCTTCTTTGCAGGTAATCCCTTCATCATTTCCAAAAATTGTTTGTGTGTTCATAGTTTCTTTACCGTCGTAAAGCTTAGACGTATCCCGAAAGTTTCGTGCTTGATCATTGACTTGTTTTCAGAAATTGACACCACCAATCGACTCGGATTGACACGAGGATTCCAGCACCGCCTTCAGAACCACTAGACGACGCCGGACGCGCCCTCACGCGCCGCCGCGTGAGCTCCGCCTTGCCGGCGCGTGTAACCCACGCGCCGCCTTCCCGTGCTCCGTTCGTCGCGGTCCTTACCTTTCTGAAATCGTCTCGACGAGGGGAGTCCATTGTGATACTTTTCGTCACGTTTTGAGGTAATCTGGGAATTCGATTTTACAGGACAGCTTCGACTTGATTTCGAATGTCGCCGTATTGTTGTTCGTTTGAGCTATTTGTCGTTGTTGTCGTATGGGACTGCTTATTGGTGTTTGTATATCGAATAATTGCTGATTGGGTGTCGATACTATTGCCGTTAGTTCATGCCTTAGGCGATTTTTCACTTCCGTGGATAGTTGAAGTAGAATTCCCCGATTGGACATATTGCCCCCGTGTCTTTGTGTAGAGACTTTTTGGACGGTATGCATAATTTTTTCCCTTGATGTGTTCGTTGGTTGATGGGAATTGCCAAACGTCCTTAGGAGTAGCCTTTTGTTGCCTTTGAAGCCTTAGGAAAATATTTTCCTTAAGTGTCGTCGTATTTGATCCTCGTGGTTCGTCCCGTTAGATTCACCGTTTGCATGATAGCCTCTTAAGACGTTAGTCCCTTTTATCGTACGTACCAACTTTGCTATGAGCGTTGACTTTCGCTACGCGTGTTGACTTTCGCTACGCGCGTTGACTTTTGCTATGCGCGTTGACCTTTGCTACGCGCGTTGACTTTTGCTACGCGCGCTGACTTTTGCTACGCGCGCTGACTTTGCTACGCGCGCTGACTTTGCTACGCGCGTTGACCTTTGCTACGCGCGTTGACTTTTGCTACGCGCTTTGACTTTTTCTATGCGCGTTGACTTTTGCTACGCGCGTTGACTTTGCTACGCGCGTTGACCTTTGCTTGGTTCTTGCAGATTGTGAAGTCGTAGTAACCTCTTGCGGAATTCTCTTCCTTTTGATCGAGTTATCGCTATGAGTAAGTCCTTCATTCTTCCTTTGACAATTTTTGAGCATCTTGACACTTATAATGGATAGTCTTTTAAACGGCTATATGTCTTTCGTGCATTCATATTGTAGGTTGGTTTGCTGGAAAGAGTTCGTCTCTCCATGCGGCGGCTTCGCGTATTGCTTCTCGCGCCGATCAGGCTTTTGTGGCCCCTGCTCTCATCACTCCTGCCAATTCGGGGCGTGATCCTGGCAAAGGGTCTTCTACTCATGTGACCGGGGATACTCCCCGAGTGTCTGATTCTCGCGTTTCTTCCAAGAGGACTGACACAGTGGTGCGTGGACCGACTGATCCCAAGCGCTTGAAGCCAAATGCGGCTACTTCCACTCGTAAAGGCAAGGAAGTCGTGAGTCGCAATGTAGCGCCATTTGCCCCCCAGTCGGCAAACCGACCTGTGGAAGTCCGCGGACTCTGTAAGTATACTTTTGATGAATGTATTCCGTGGTTTTGTTATTTGTTATTAACCACTTTCTTTCTTTGTTGTAGCGGTTCCTCCTCTTAGGCGCAACCATCTGGTCAGTGGCGGATGCATTAGTAATAATGTGGTTACGAACGTAACCACATTATCGAGTATTTTTATTGAGACCCTAGGTTTATTCCTGAAGAAAATTATATCCCGATCCTCATTATTTTGTTGTAAGATCCACATTATTTTAGTGTGAAAGAATGAGTCCTCATTAATATTTTGTAAGATTTCATCATTATTTTGTAACATTATTATTTAATCTATTCGGAAAAAAAGTTCATTAATTTTAAATTTGGGGCTTTTCACTTAAATAGTATGTTTGTACGTTTTATTAATCATCACTTTTTTGTTAAACTATAAATTTTAATTACTCTAACCTAATGTATTATAATATGAGGTTCAATAAGAACAAATATATAAACCGTAAAATATGTTTGAAAAAGATTATTTTTAGTATCAATATGTTTTAAAATGCACAACATGTTTCAAAACAATTATAATTGATACTCTTTTCAATCACTCGTCCAAATTTGTCGTCAAATATGTTTTGTAATTAATATTTTGTAACACTATTATTCAATCCATTCGGAAAAAAGTTCATCAATTTTAAATTTGGGGCTTTTCACTTAAACACTTTGTTTGTACGTTTTATTATTTATCACTCTTTTGTTATAACTATAAATTTTAGTTACTCTAACCTAATGTATTACAATATGAGGTTCAATAAGAACAAATATTTAAACCATAAAATATGTTTGAAAAAATGGTTTTTAGTACCAATATGTTTTAAAATATACAACATGTTTCAAAACAATGGTAATTGATACTCTTTTCAATCACTCATCCAAATTTGTCGTCAAATACGTTTTAAACTTACACAATTAGCCAAATACTTTTCTAAATATCTAAATCAAGATCTAATAACTTGTATAAGTGTTATAATAGTGTATTGACTCGATTGAGACTCAATTGACCCACAAATGGTTCTAGTCTAATTTGACTAAATTGTAACATTTGCACAAGCAAGTACGGCTTATTTGTGTTTAGTTAATATTGTTCATTTGAAAAGTATTTAACGACAATTTTGAATAAGTAGTTGAAGAAAGTACTAATTTTCATCGTTTTAAAACATGCATTTTTACCAAAAAAAAAAAAACTTAAAGAAGTTGCTAATTTTCAAAAAAAAAAATTGCATAACGTAACCCCATTGTGGACCTTCTGGATCCGCCACTGCATCTGGTCTGCCCAGTTGGATTGGATATTAATGGGGACACTTGGGCACCTTTTGGCAATGGTGGAGTTTATTTCCCCAAGGAGTCTTCACTTCGCACTCCAGAGGTTGGAGTTCGCGTGTTGCGTAGATGTGTTCCACCAGGTGATAGGCATTCTTGTCCATCGACTGATGAGGAGGCTGAGGCTTATGCGCAGAGGTGCCTTATCCCGGTTTGCTCCCGTAAGTAACTTGATTCTTCTGCCAAGTTTGTTGTTTTTGCGATTTAAGTTTGGCTTATCGCATTGATGTGTGCAGGTTGTTGCCGACATGGTAAACATGTCGTCTTTTGTTATGGAGCTGGTAAGCGCGAAGCAGGCAGCTGTGGATAAGTGTGACACTCTATGTCAAGAGTTGTCGCGAACCAAGGAGGAGGCTCGCGTGATGAGTTCGAAGGTCATTGCTTCTGAGGGCCGTTATGAGGCGCGCCATACTCGCTTATCAAAGCTTGAGTCTGAGATGATCGCTCTTGAGAAGAAGGTTACAGATGATCTTCATTCTCAAGGAGCGGAATTACTTGCTCTCGGTAAGGAGAGTCGGGAGAAAGGCGTACAAGTGGGTTATACCAAGTACTTGGGAACTTCTGATTTTGAAGCTGCTGTTGAGGAGAAAGTGAACGACCTGATGAGCGAGCGTTCTAAAGATTACTTCACTCGCATGAAGGATCTTGACCCTGGGTTTCCTTTCAGAGAATTAGGGCCATATGCGAGTTATGCCCTTTCTCACATTGAGGCATTGAATCTTTTGGAGTGTGGTCTTCCCAACTACGAGATGCTGGTTGATGATAGCGGAGATGTAAACGTTATTGTTATGTCTCCTGAGTTTATGGAGGTTGCCCCCGGGCCTTCTGGAGGTGGTGCCGCTATTTGAACTGCTCGTTTTATTTTGAACATGTTGGGCACGTTTCCACTTTGCTTATGTTTGTGTTTGGAACTTTGTTGGAGTTGTTCCCTGGTTGTTGTTTGCGACTTGTTCGCTTTGAACTACGTCGTTTGAACCTGCTTTATACATAGCAGCATGCATGATAACTTGTTAGTAATATTTCATACCGTTATCGCTTACTGTGTTTACTGAGTGTTGATGACTAGTAGCGTAGACGTAGTCCCTGTAGTCGTGACCAATAGCCACTTTTGATTCAAGATTGCTTGCATGATGCGTTATGCATGTTGCTCGTCTTTCCTGCATAGCTTGTTGCTATATCTGTTGAATCTTGTCAAGTGATTCGCGTATAGCGACTTAACAAGTAGTATTTTTGAAATGTGTTATCTTGGCTTGAGCAAGATACTAGTTTATACCGTCCCTTAGTTCCACTCTAAGGCGACGTTGTACAAGACTCGACTTGTAAATTTTATGAGTTTTAAACAGGGTGCGCACCAGCCAGCGTGTATCAACCCGCGTTGGGGAAGCATACGTAAAAACATTTTTGGTTTTTGAAGGAGTGTTTTGTGAACCCTAAAAAGCTTGTTGATAAAATATTTGGAAAGGTGTTTGATACATAAAATTTTTGACAAAATATTTGATAAAATATTTGGTAAAATATTTGTGATACATGATTCCTGCGTCCAGGGACCATGTAACACTTTTTTGAGAATATGAATTGTGATGCATGTTTTCTGCGTCCAGGAACCATGCAACACGGTTTTGAAAATTTGTAGTACGGAATTGTCATCTGTCACGAGGACTTTTGCCGTATAGAGTGAACCCTAAACAGGAATTCGAAGTATGGGATTGCCATCGAATCAGAGGACATTCGCCATGAAGAGTGAACCCTAAACAGGAATTCGAAGTATGGGATTGTCATCTAAACAGAGGACATTCTCCATGAAGAGTGAACCCTAAACAGAAATTCGAAGTATGGGATTGCCATCTAACCAGAGGACATTCGCCATGAAGAGTGAACCCTAAACAGGAATTCGAGGTATGGGATTGCCATCTAACCAGAGGAAATTCGCCATGAAGAGTGAACCCTAAATAGGAATTCGAAGTATGGGATTGCCATCTAACCAGAGGACATTCGCCGTGAAGAGTGAACCCTAAATAGGAATTCGAAGTATGGGATTGCCATCTAACCAGAGGACATTCGCCATGAAGAGTGAACCCTAAACAGGAATTCGAAGTATGGGATTGTCATCTAAACAGAGGACATTCGCCATGAAGAGTGAACCCTAAACAGGAATTCGAAGTATGGGATTGCCATCTAACCAGAGGACATTCGCCATGAAGAGTGAACCCTAAACAGGAATTCGAGGTATGGGATTTCCATCTAACCAGAGGACATTCGCCATGAAGAGTGAACCCTAAACAGGAATTCGAAGTATGGGATTGCCATCTAACCAGAGGACATTCGCCGTGAAGAGTGAACCCTAAACAGGAATTCGAAGTATGGGATTGCCATCTAAAGAGAGGACATTTGCCATGAAGAGTGAACCCTAAACAGGAATTCGAAGTATGGGATTGCCATCTAACCAGAGGACATTCGCCACTTATGGGGTGATCAGTCCCGTATTGTATTTGCCCATCCTGTTCTGAATCCAGGGAATGGCTATGAACATGAGGATTTGCCTCTGACCAGAGATGTCACAGCATGTCATTTTCTAGAAGTAAACATGGGGTTTATCTTTATAGAGAGGGTACCTCAACATGCCACTTTTGATAGTAGGTCTTGGTGTTAATCCAAGATATTGCTTGTAGTTGACGCCTTTTGACTAGTCGTCATTTTGATAGTTAATCCGCTGGTTGTCATTGCGGCATATAAGTTGATTGTGCACATAGCGCAATGGCTTTGTGTTGTCGGCACCTTGTTGAGATAGATGCCAATTTATGAATGGAGAAATAAACTCCTTGTTGGTGTAGATAATAGTTGTTGTAGTTACTTTGTTTTACTTCCAAGTAACGTACATAGAGTAATGATGTTCCTACGAAGATAGAACAAATTCATTAGGTTCATGAGATTATTACAAAGATGCCACTTTATATGAGAGAGTGGTCTTTTCAACAAGTAGATGCGATATGGAAATAAGAGCAAAAGGGCATTGCCATTTTTCAACAAGTAGATGCAATACAACAACTCCTTTTGTGATAGAAGATTATCCTTTCATCCGTGGAATTTCTTCATGTGTCCTCCACTAAATGTGTTTGTAGAGGCATTGCCATTTGCATCTTCAAGGCGATATGCGTTGATATACGGGATGGATATGACCTTGTAAGGGACTTCCCATTTTGGAGACATCTTGTTGATTTGATCGAGATGTGAGAACTCATTCCTTCTCCACACCATTTCTCCGACATGAAATTGTCTTTCTTTCACCTTCCTGTTGTAATATCTTGCAGTTATCAAACGCATGCGTGCCTGATTATGTTCGGAGTTACGCCTTTTTTCTTCAGCCAAGTCTAAGTCTAGACGCATGTCTACTTCGTTGGCTTGGGCGTTGAAATGGGTTGTGCGGTAGGATGAGACGGCAATTTCAATGGGAGCGACTGCTTCCGTTCCATACACCAGACTGAATGGTGTTTCTCCAGTTGACTCCTTTGGAGTTGTTCGAAGTGCCCACAGAACACTGCTAAGCTCTTCTGCCCATCCTCCCTTTAATGCGTGCACTCTCTTCTTGAGACCGTCTAGGACGGTCTTGTTGGCGGCTTCGATTTGTCCGTTGGTTTGAGCAAGGCGGACTGATGCGAAACGGTGGTTAATGTTGAGTCTTTCGCAAAATGTTTGAAGCCTTGAACTCTTGAATTGGGGTCCGTTGTCGCTGATTAGCACCTTCGGAACTCCATATCGTGCGATGATGTGGTTTCGGATGAAATCCATTATTTGTGCATCAGTTGTTTGTGCCAATGCCTTTGCCTCGATCCACTTTGAAAAGTAATCGATTGCGACGACAATGTACTTGGTTTGGCCTTTTGATTTTGGAAGTGGACCCACCAAATCGATCCCCCATTGTGCGAATGGCCAGGAGCTTGCAATTGGGCGTAGCTCGGCGGCTGGTGCCGTGATACTTCATGAATAAAGTTGGCAGGATTCGCATTCTGTGACCAAGTGCGTAGCTTGGTTCTTCATGGTTGGCCAATAGTATCCCAAGCTCAATGTCTTGCGTATTAGAGATCTTGCACCTTCATGGCAGGCTGCTTGGCCTTTATGCAAATCTTCTAACACTTTCTGGCCTTCCCGAAAGGTGATGCACCTTAGGTATGGGGTTGAAAATCCTTTCTTGTAAAGCTCGTCATCTATCAACGCGTAATTGACGGCTTGTCTCTGGATTTTTTGGGCTTGAAATTTGTCTTCGGGGAGCTTGTGGTCTTTGAGGTATGCCAATATTGGGGTCCTCCAATCTGGATCTGGATTGATGCACAAGACTTCGAATTTGTCAATTACTGACAAGATTCTATTTTCCAGGAAATGCGTTTCTTTGCCTTGTTCATTGCCTTGTGCGAATTTGCTCAAGGCATCAGCTTCTTGATTTTCTTCTCTAGGCACCGCGATGATGTCGAAGGTATCGAAGCTTGTGATGAGGTCTTTTGCTTGCCCCAAGTACTTTTGCATATTTTCTGACTTTGCCGCGTATTCGCCTTTGACTTGATTGAAAACTAACTGCGAATCGCACTTTACTCGTAGATGTTTAACTCCAACACCTTTTGCATTTCTTAAGCCAGTTATCAATACCTCGTACTCCGCCTCGTTGTTTGTTGCTCTAAATGTTAAGTTTAGAGCATACTTCAACGGTTTAGATCCATCGGGAGGTATTAGGAGGAATCACAGCACCTGATCCTCCTACGTTTGAAGATCCGTCGGTGTACATTTGCCATACTTCGGTATGATCTTTGATTTGTTGAGGTCCAACTTGGGCACCTGTGTCGGGTGTTATCCTGGTGAATTTTGCGATGAAGTCTGCCAATGCTTGCCCCTTGATCACCGTTCGAGGAGCAAAGTGAATGCGGAATTCACTTAGCTCTACCGACCACTTTGTTAGCTTTCCTGACATGTTTGGCTTTGACAGGATGTGCTTCAGGGGTTGGTCTGTTAAGACTGTTACTTCGTGTGCGTGGAAGTATGGCCTCAGTTTCCTTGCTGCTATTATAAGCGCGTACAGGTATTTTTCGATTGGCATGTAGTTTATCTCGTACTTTGCGAGTATCTTGCTTACGTAGTAGACTGGGAGCTGGGTAGTCCCCTTTTGTTTGACAAGGACTGAGCTGACTGCCGTGTTTCTCACTGATATGTACAGGAAGAGGGGCTCGCCTTGTATCGGTTTTGCCAATGCCGGCAATGTGCGCAAGTGTTGTTTTAATTGCTGAAAGGCCTCTTCGCACACTGGTGTCCATTCAAACTTCTTGTTTGCACGCAAGACTTCAAAGAAAGGGAGTGCCTTGTCGCCTATCCTGGCAAGGAATCTGTTTAAGGCTGCTAGGCGGCCATTTAGTTGTTGGACTTCTTTGTGTTTCCTTGGGGACACCATTTCTTCAATTGCCCTCACCTTCTCTGGGTTAGCCTCTATCCCCCTGAATCCCAGGATTTTGCCTGATTGTACGCCGAAAGCGCATTTTGTTGGATTTATGCGGACTTGATATTCGCGCATTCTTTTGAAGATTGCTCGTAGTTCGTCTATATGATTGCGCCTTTTGGTTGACTTCACGACCATGTCGTCCACGTATGCCTCCATTTTGGTTCCGATTAGATCGCCGAAGATGGTATTGACCATTCGCTGATATGTTGCTCCCGCATTGATTAGGCCGAATGGCATCACCGTGTAGTTGTATATTTCGCTATCTGCATAGAATGCAGTATGCGGTGCATCATCTTTGAACATCGGAATCTGGTTGTATCCCGAGTATGCATCCATTACGGACATTAATTCATGGCCGGCGGTGGCATCGACTAATTGGTCGATTCTTGGAAGAGGATATGAATCCTTGGGGCATGCGTTGTTGAGATCTCTGTAATTGATGCACATTCTTAACTTGCCACTTGATTTGGGTACCAACACCGGGTTTGCCACCCATGTTTGGTATCTTGATTCTTCAATGAATCCTGCGTCAAGCAGTTTTCCCACTTCTTCTCTGATTGCCAGCTTCTTGTTGCCCCCGAGGGGTCGAAGTTTCTGGGCTATTGCTCGAGTTCCTGGCTTGATGTTGAGCTTATGGGAAATGACGTCTGCGCTTATTCCGGGCATATCGCTTGGTGACCATGAGAATAGCTCTTTGTACTCCTTGAGGAGTGCTGTGATTTCTATCACTTCATCTTCTGACAGGGATGCTCCGATTTGGACCATTCTGTCTGGCTCTTCGATCTTTATTTGTTTTAACTCTTCTACTGGGGTCGGTCGGGCACGGTCTTCTCTTGGATCATCATCAATGATGGGAATGTCATCCTTGTCTGGCTTGACATTATTTTGGATTGCCACATTGTAACAATCCTTTGATAATAGTTGGTCTCCTTTGACTTCACCGATTCCGGCTGCAGTTGGGAATTTTATCTTCTGGTGTGCCGTGGATGGCACCATTCCCCACGCATTCATGGTTGCGTATCCTAAGATACCATTGTACGCGTCAAGTTTTTGTACTACCACAAATGGTACTGCAATTTGGAGGCGTGAGTTGCCCTCTCCCAGTATAACTGGCAGTGTTATGGACCCCAATGGGTAACTTGCATCTTCCATGAATCCCACTAAGGGTGAATTCATTCTTTGACTTCCTTCTTTCTCCCCAGAGCTAGGATGACGTCTTTTGTGATGATGTTGGGAGAACTTCCTCCATCGACCAAGATACGCTTGATGTCCATGCCGTCGATTGTCATGGTTATGACTAAGGCGTCATTATGCGGAAATGTTATATGTGTTTTGTCTTCTGAAGAAAAGCCAATGGCGTTTTCTGGGACAACGTTTCCTTGCTAGCTGCCTCTGGGCTCATGGATCATCAGGGAAGCGTATATTTCTCTTTCATATGATGTTTCGCCTCCTGCTCCAAAGCCTTCATGTATCACGTGGATGCCTGGAAATTTTGGGCCGTGCTGTGCGGATGGCACACAGCTTGCTCGCACGGGAGACATTGTGGACCTTTTAAGACGTCTAAAGCGTTTCCTGGTTTTTGACGGATTGGCCTTAGTGAGAGCGTTGTGATCACTCTTCATGACTTTGCGGTACGGTAGCTTTTGTTCGAATCACGTAGACGGCGCCAATGTTGCGTCCGGGATGAACTGGGTCGTGGGGACGCGTCTGTTCGTATGGTTGTGCGGGTTTTCGGGCAGTAACCCTTCGTCTGAAAGAGGTTTGTGCCACGGACGAGTGTTCGGTTGATTCCCGGAAAGGTTTGTGTCTCAAAGCGCGGTTGTGTCTCAGGGGGACGTCTGAGTCTCAGAAGGCGGCGGTCTATGCACAAATCCGGATGTCTGGGGGACGATTCCTGCACAAAGGACCGGTGCTAGCACGGAGGGGGGGGGGGTGGTGCTAGCGGAGCCCTCTCCGAAGCTTAAGTCACTATAGGGCTAAAAGAGTAATTCTAGAGAGAGAAAATATTTCTAGAGAGAAGTCAGAGCTCAAAATACCAAAGTTGGGCAAATGAGAGGATGTGTCAAAATGGGTGGCCAAGGCCTCCTATTTATAGGTTTCCTTGGGACCGGACCCGGTTTTAAAGCGGTTTGATGACGGTTCAAAAGCAAGCGGTAACCGTCATCATTATTGGTAATATGCGAACTTGACTTTTCTTCATGTAACGGTAATCGTGTAAACGGTAATCGCGCAATACCCGTAGTGAAATCCGGACCTCGTCGATTTCGGGCAATTCGGCAAGGTCCAGTCCGGATGCGCGTAAATGCACTTCCGGACCGTTTTTACCCTTTGGGAGACGTTTTTCAAGTTGTGATGTGATTTTCGGCGTGTTTGCGAGGCCCGAAACGTAAATACATATCCATCACTTAGCATTGTCGTCTTGACTATGTCAAGCTATCTGAATATTGCATGTTGTGGGCCGAGCCCTGATTTTCAATTAATGAGTTGCGCACTAGAATAGACATGCTGTGATGGTTGCAAATGCATAGGACTCATGTCTAGAAGTATGCATGATTGATTGATAGCATGAATTGCAAATCAGCCCCAAAATTTTTTTAAATATTTTTAAAACCGAAAATCAGTCTCCAAATATGCATGTTTGTATGGTGTGGTCACGCATGATGCGTATGCATGAATGTTGAGGATGAATGAGCATGTGATAATTTACCTAAGCAGTAGAATTATATATGCGAGTGCTAAGGACCTGGAAATTCGTTCCGCCTTGATGTCGATGCTGGATGATGACATACTTTATGAGTTTGATCACCTTGGGGTTCTAAGGACCTATGGGACGGTCTTAAAGCGGGGTTTGGTGTTTACAGCACAGCCCAGAAGCGATTGTTAAACATCTCTTTAGACTCATATAAGATGAATCCTAAGCATACGATGAAGAAGCATATTAGACAAATGTCTAACATGCTAGCTGAACTCAATGAGGCAGGGGAGACCCTTTCCGAGGAACAGAAAGTCCAGTTCGTCATCCGCTCTTTACCGGACTCTTGGAACAACATGAAAATGCACCTTACCCATGCCACCTATCTCGATACTCTCGAGAAGGTGCGGGCTCATCTCGAGCTGGAAGATGATCGACTCAAGGCTGAAAAGTCTAGAGCTGAGATGCATGTTGCATCATCTTCCCAGTTATGCAAAAAGGTAAGCGCAAGATAAATGGTAAAGACCTTCAAAAGAAGGCTAACAAGTAGCTTGGTCCAAACGTGCAAAAAAGGTTCAAACCTAAGCAAGCTGGTGGTAAGAACAGGCTGAAAAAATGCACACATAGAGAGGAATGTCGAACGTGTTTTAGGTGCGGCGTGAAAGGCCACCTAGCTGCTGCTTGTACTAATCCTCCAAGGGTACTTTTTGAGAATTAATGATGAAAATCGATTCTAAAAAATTTCTACGTTCTCGAGAGTAATTCAATTTCCTACTTTTGAATTACAGAACCGAGAAGAGGAAAGAGCGTAGACATTGAGAGAATGCCCCATAATAAAATCGATTCTCAACAAATTCCTACGTTCTCGAGAGTAACTCTGCACCACATAATGTGGGAGGCCCGATTTTGGGCCTCGTATGGCCCATTGAGATTTTGACCTGACCCAAAATCCTTAATGTGACATACCTCAATTATGCTTAAGATGTTGAACTTATATTAATTGGCTCCCTATTATGGCGGCTCATTTACTCCAAATGCCAACACGTACTATGTGACGCAACCGTGCATATTTGAGGTCTGAAACTCTAGAACTAAACACTAAAATTACGATTTTATCACATATCTATATATATAATAAGTTGAAAGGTGAGACAGTGTTTTTATGTGAGCCTGCCACGTCAGCGTTTTAAACATTTTATACAGTGCCACGTGGAGTGTATGTGGAGTTGACACCTCAGCAGGTTAATATATATATCTAAATATCTAAACCTTCTTCTTCTCCTCAATCTTCACGTCTCTTCTTCATGGGCTGTCCATTTTTCTTCATGGGCTCATCAGCTTTCGTCATTCCCAGCCCAGGCCACGTTCTTCTTCAGCATATCCAGAGTCCTCCCAGCGGCGCTCTCACCTTCAGCGCCGCTCTCACCTTCTTCTTCTCCTGAATCATCACATCGATCTGGTCATTCCAGCGCCGTCTCCTCTACCAGTGCAGAAGACCTTCCAACGCCGTCACTTCTTCTTCTTCCAACGCAGAAGACCTTCTGTTTCCAATATTCAATTCAAACGTTTCCAGTTTTTAATTAAACTCATTCAATTTCATTGAATGACGATTAATTTCATAATATTCGTTTCGTTATTCAAAGAAGCCTATTTGAATTCAGATATTATTCAGAAGTTGCTACACAAATCAGCAGCCGCGGTGATATTTTTTCCTTCGATCGAGAAGAGGTTGCCAAACTCCCCGTCAACGTGAACACATGGTAGTATCTCAGCATAAACTATACTTTTGAGTTCAATTTATACTTTCTTAGCAGTTGTTGATCTTTTTTTGTTCTTGATTTGTTTCAGGAGTCAGAACGGCATTACAAAGGTGAGCTTTGCTTGATAGTGTTAATTCTTCGATAAATTAATTGTAGTTTTCTTCATTGAAATTGAACATGAGCTTTGATTTGTTTCATTGATTTGTTTCAGGAGTCAGAACGGCATAAGAAGGTGAGCTTTGCTTCATATTGTTAATTCTTCAATAAGTTAACTGTAGTTTTCTTCATTGAAATTGAACATGAGCTTTGATTTGTTTCATTGATTTTTTTCAGGAGTCACAACGGCATAAGAAAGGTGAGCTTTGCTTGATACTGTTAATTCTTCGATAATTTAACTGTAGTTTTCTTCATTGAAATTGATCATGAGCAACGCAATGAAATTAACTGTAGTTTTCTTCCATATTGGGTTTTTTCATTGATTATGTTCCATATTGTGTTTGTTGACTGATTTTCTATCTGATGATGCTAATTTAGTTTTATCATTTTACAGGAATACAAAATGGCTATGCAATATACTAAACTAGGAGACTTAACTCACTCAGGGGTTAAACAAATGCATTATCCGGGTACACATAATTAGATCTTGGATAGCTATGAACGTAAAGACTGGTGCTGTTTACCCAAAGAACATGCTGATGATAGTTGAAGAGGTAATTAAAAAAAAATACTTTGGCATAATTTTTTTTGTCTAAATGTTTCTATTAATCAATTTAAAACATTGAAGAGCATTATTTCCTAGCTTTGTCTGAAATGATGTCATCTCTGTGAATGTTAATTTTTCTATACTTACATAGTTTACCTCATTGCTTTCTCGGAATCAAGAAGTGAAAAGAATTTAGAATTCAATATGTAAGTAGCCTCCAACAGCAGAACCAATGACCAGTCTTATGCCCCCAAGATGTACTGATATGATATGGAGTCAATAATATGATGGATTTCACTGCTTGGCTAGATAAACATATACTTTTTTAGCACTGATTGAATTATTTCATTTAAAGGAGATGAATGTAAGTTGAAATGGTACATCTGGTGATTTAAACATTTATGAAAAGCATTAACTAAGTGATGAGTTTGGGCCGAAAGTTTTGGAGTTTGAATCTAACCAATTTTACAGGCAGGTATTTTAACGAAGTGATGAGTTTCTGTAAGTATTGATCAACTAAATCAACTTACATATGCATGAAGATGATTTGAAGACAAATGAGAAACTTATGAGTTTAAAAGGAAGAAGATCGAGTTGTGCCCTAAAGAAAAAAAAAGCTTATTTGGGCTTGCAGATGAAATCACTTTGTGTTTACTCAGTTAATTGATAAGTTTGTTTAAGACAGGTTTTAGCTTGAAATAACAAAATTAATTGAGAGATTATGTGTGAAATAGATTAAACTTCCATAGTCTAAGTTAATTCATTTGGATTTTTTTTTTCTTTTTGACCAAAATTCCTTTGAATGTTCAATCAATGGAAAACTAGAGTTGATTTCTTCCTCCCCAGGTACGATTTCTCGGGACAACAACCAAGTATATATACCCTTCTATGGTGGTGTGGATTAAGGATGGTGGTGACTTATCAGATAAGCCGATAGATAGTGCAGTGTTGTCGATGATTAAGAAATTCAGAGATATGAACAAGTTAAAGAAAATCCATCTCAATGTACACATAAATATATCTCAGTCATTCTTGCTTATCCAATTTATTTATTACAGACATTTTTTTAAAGAAGTAAAGCATGAAAAATGGATGCATTTGTTGCAGGTAATTTGCTGAGAACTCAAATGGGTGACAGAGAAAATGCAAGTAAATATACTGATTCTGCTTCGATATAATTTTGTGATATCAGGGAAGATTTATAGTGTTGTTAGTTATATCTTCAAGTTGCTAGCAAGTTTTTTTGCAAGAGTCGTAAATAAAGTGGATTATCAGAACCTGGTGGTCCAAGAAGCAACGTCATCCGACAAATTTACATTAAAGACATTTGTAGCATTGCCAACAAGTAGACATTGAGCAAAAAAAAAAAAAAAACAAGTAGGTACATAGCTACATTCTATATTGCAACTATGTTTTGCTTTGTTTTGAATGACATGTCCATCATTGTTTCGTTATTGCCATTGCTTATTGTTTCATTAGGATGTGATATTGCAATAGACTGTGTAATGTTTGGCACGAGTCATTACATATTAATGTTATGGCAAAAAATAAATAATACATGTTAATGTTTATACTGAAATTGGAGTATAGGCTTTCATTAGGCTAAGAAATAATTATTTTGGGCCAAGACCAATTAAATAGTTTTGAGCTGGAGCTAGGTTTTTTTTTTTTGTTGCTACAATATTTGTTATATTTGCAAACAAATTTTGGTTATATTTCAGTATAATCATGGTTAAAAAAAAGATTTATTTATAATTGCACAAATAAAGTTCATTTAGTTACATCAATTTTTATGGTTTTTTTTCTTTCAAATTTTAAGTCACATGTTTATTAATTTTTTTTCTAATAAATATTATGTTTTTTTAATTTATTTGTCAACATCATCACATATAAAAATAAATGAGAGCTCATAATTGCACAAATAAAGTTCATTTAGTTACGTCAATTTTTATAGTTTTGTTTTCTTTCAAATTTTAAGTCCCAATTTTGTTTATTCAATTTGTTTTCTAATAAATTAATTTGTCAACATCATCATCACGTGTGAAAATAAATTAGTCCAACATAATTTCCTCGTATTATTTTATTATTTGTATAGACATATAACAAACCATCCGCGCGGTGCGCAGGATAATAACACAATCTCCATAATTCTGCCAAATCAGCAGTTTAAGAAACTCTCCATAATTCTGCCACGTCATCAGCTTAATCCAGAACATTTTGACTCCTCTTCATGTGTCATAATTCTTCTTCATTCCAGCCAGGTTCTTAATATCATGTCAACTACAATTAACACTAAAAAAATTATAACATATACGCAACCTAACAAATCATATATGAACATAATATTTATAAAAACATTTCAAAATAAAAATTAGAACAATATATTATTTAACATACCAAAAACAATTCAATTATATATACAAACATAAACACTGAATATTCATTAAAACTAAATTACTCTCAAAATAAACAAATACAAATATTCACTTTTTAACGTGCCGCCGCGCGTAGCACGGGGTCAGCACATAGTTATTATTTAATTTAATCAGTAGAATTAGATTTATTTAGACATATCTATCATATACTTTATTGTTTAGTTTTGGCCAGCAAAAACTTTATGGTTGTGATGGTGATAATATTTGGTCAATAAATGAGATGATTTTCTTCCTATATATAAACCCTCAGAAATCGTTAAAGCCGTTCACTTATTTTCTCTTCTTAATTCTAAATTATCTACTAGACTCTATATCTATATATCTCTCTCATCACGTGACACTTATGGGGTTTCAATCGGACTCCATCACTGAACCTCTGATTGTCCCCCACTGCGGCCATGACCACCGCCATTCTACACCGACGACGCCGGAAGATCATACGTCGGTCTTCAACCATCTCTCAGGTTCCTTCCTAATTCAACTCATTTTCATTCTCCGATTTAGCAATTGCAGAATCATCTTTCATCGGAGAGAACAAACCCTAATTGTCTTTAACTTAAAAAGAAACAATCCTTACATTTTACCCTAAAATTGATAATTTTCATATATACATGAGTTTTGATTAATTATTAATTTTAAGAAATAACTCTTATAGGTTTGGATGTTGTATCCTGGAGAGAAAAATAAACTGAATCAAGCCATGCATATAACTGAAAAGTTATAATTGGAATCAATAGTTTGATTGAATATATACATTCTAACTGAATCTTCATGGAATTAAGAATCAAACCTTAATCTAGTATAACTCAGTGATTTTCGTTGATATAATAATCAACAAAGAACCCTAAGCTAGCTGCATGATAAACGATATATTATATTATATTATATATATATATATATATATATATATATATATATATATATAAATGACAATATTACATGCCTTGAATATGACGCCTTTACTAGCTCCAATAGTATATAGCCCAACTAGAGAAAAGTGGTGTAAAATAATGATAGCCTGCGCAGTCGTCCCTACACAAATATATATTTATTTGCTTGTTGAATCTGTTCTGTAGCTATGGATGAATACTGTTTTTGTACATGCTATAATTAATAATGACTACCTTTTCTCTGGACAAACAATTCATTTTCAGTAGCACGTTTTTCATCGACAACCTTAAAAAAATCAAAATGAAGATTAAAACAAGTTTTACCTTTTCTAATACACTGTGCAACGAATGCTGTAAATTAATTTTCAAACTAACCCCGTGATGTCGTAGCCTCTTTTACTTACTTAATACACTGTATGTACAACGAATCCAAACTTTTGTTAGGTTGCCAAGTTTAAAGTGGTCCCTGCTGCTAGCTTGTGCTAGGTAGCTCCCATATCTGATACGGTCGCCACTTGATCACCAGATAATAAATTCTACTTGACAGACAATCTTCATTTTCAAGGCACTAGCTATATATATATCATGGATAGTTACGTTAAATCAAATTCATAAGTAAAATCTTGCATGTCGCTTTCGATTTGGATGGCATCCTATCCTAGAATGTTTTTCTAATAGTAGCTACGTTACGTACCTCATATAAGTCTAAGCTGATGTTAATCATAGAACCTACATGATGATAATGATAATCAAATAAGAAATTTTTTCACCTGTTGTGAAAATGGTGACTATAGGAATGATTTTGTGCATTACTGCTGCAAAAAGACAGGGCATGTTCCAAATGGACGTGAATAATGCATTCCTTCGAGGTTATTTGCATGAATTAGTATATATGGCGATTCCTCTGGATTTGAGAAGAAGGATTCAGATTGTCAAAAGGTTTGCAAGCTCATCGAGTCTTTGTATGGTCTTAAACAGATATCTCGTCAATGGAATATAAATCTGACTTATGCTTGATTCAGAATGGTTATAAGCAAAGAAGTTGACTACTCACTCTTCAGTTAGTTCAAATGAAAAGATCAAGTTTACATGTTAGTATACGTCGATCACTTTGTCATAACAGGTCTAATCAGGCCTTAATTGTTAAGCTAAAAGAATTTTGAAGAACTTCAAGTTGAAAGATCTTGTTGACTTGTGTTACTTCTTAGGGTTAGAGGTAGCAATATCAAATGAGGAAATAGTTCTGAATCAAAGGAAATACTGCCTTGAGTTGATTGCAGTCTAAAAGGAAATAGTGCATGTACTCCTTTAGAGTAGAGTCAGTAGCTCACTTCGCGAAGTTTTGATAAGCTTTTCAAGCTCAATGAGGAAGATAAACAATTAAATAATGGAGAGCAATAAAGATGACTGATGAGTAGGTTATTATATCTGACTATGATAAGACTAGGTGTGGCTTTCTCAGTTCAACATTTAAAACCAATTTGTTAATGATCCTAAGCAGTCACATTTGACAGCTGCTTTAAGGGTTATAAGATACTTGAAAGGCAATCCAGGTTTGGGCTTATTTTTTCCTTATGAAAACTCTTTTAATACAATGGTAGTTTTCTGTGATTGGGGAAGATGTCTTATGAATAGAAGATTAGTGACTGGATATTGTGTGAGACTTGCCTCGGCTACCATCTCCTGGAAATCAAAGAAACAACAAATCATATCATGCTCAAGTGCAGAAGCAGAATACAGGAGTATGAGGATGTCTGTTACGGAGATTATTTGGCTTTTGAGGAATGTTTTAGGAGTTGGGTTGTGAGCAGAAATCACCTACCAAGTTAAGGTGTGATAACAAAGTAGCAATTCAAATCGCATCAAATATTATGTTACATGAGAGAACTAAAAATATTGACACTGATTTTCATATGGTTCGAGACAATTTATATATTATTCAAACCGGTTATGTGGCTCTAATGAGCAGCTTGCTGATCTTCTCACTAAGTCTTTGGGGAAACAACAATCATCGGATCTTCTTACTGGTTTTGGAACCAAGAATCTATATGAGAAGGAAGAAGAAGCCTAGCAGAAGAATGAAAACGAAGAAGAAGGTGATGGAGAAAGAAGTGTGGAAGAATTAAATCATTTAGGACTTATTTTGTATTCATCGAAACAATGAGGACCAATTTGACATTTACGATTCTTAGGTAGTTAGGAAATCAACATCCATAAATAAGAAGTCGTTGTACTGATTTGGAGTCGAGTAAATAAATGAATGCAAGAAGACAAGTTTGAGAGATCACATAGTCTTATCTTGAAATTCTATTGTTGATTTTCATCTGGAATTGTCGATTTCTTCAGGAGGGTAAGGCAAAAATGACTGACTTAAATGTTGCTCTCTTGCTAGATGAAAAGCAACAACATCAGAGTTTTGCAAACAAGCTAGAGGAAGCCGAATCCCACAGCTTGGACCATAAAACCACTGCAGGATCCACTTCATTCTTCAATACTTGTTTGAATGGAGTCAATGCTCTCTCAGGTATATATATATATATTGAGTAAAGATCTTCTTCTTCAAACCCTAGCTACTAGCTAAACTAATTACAAGTGGGGTTAACCACTGCAAGAAATCTAATCGTTCGTGAGAAACATATAACCCTTTTTTGTAAGAGAATGGTGAAAATTCCTTAAAAATACAAAATTCAATTTTTTTTAAGGGAATAACTCATAACAAAAATTTGGCTAGAAACTTCCTAAAAAATCCTTACAGAATTTTGAGTTTTGTAAAAAATATTCCTCAAAACATAATAAATTTCTAGAAAATAGTTATAATTTGTGAGTGATTGATTCCCTTAATAATTGCCGTCACAAATTACCAATTTTCTTGTAGTAAATTATTCAAGTTGTTGGTCGATGTTTGTGTGGACAGTCGAACTAAATGATACTGAAGTTTGTTTTTGAACAGTTTACTAGCTCAACTATTCAATAGTACAATTTGCTAGTTTTCTCCATATTTTTGTTTTTTACAGAATCATCAAGGTGATGAAGAAAACGACTGATAATTTGTTCAACTCCTCAAACATTAACTATTAATTTGTTCGATTACCTATTAATTTCCCGCATTTTTTTACAAATCACGTGCGAGGGACTGAGATACTAAGGGATGAGAGGGCCTTACCCCCTCAACTTTTGGTTGTGTAATTTCGACCTTCGTACTTGTAAATTTTCTCAATTTGGCCCCTAAATATTTTTAGGTTTATTATTTTCCCTAGTTCAATTTTTGCCTTGAACAAAATTCATAACTTCGTCCTTGCATCAGATTGAAGTAGCTCCAAAGTAATAAAATATAAATTTCAGGTATATATCAATTTGTTAGTTAATTGTATGCTCATCATCACTTTCTTTGGCTATATGATGATTTTGTAGGAGTGGGAATTCTATCAACACCATACGCATTGGCAAAAGGAGGGTGGCTAAGTTCATTACTCTTCTTGGGCATTGCCGTATCAGCGTTCTACACGGGCCTCCTAATCCAAAGATGCATGGACTCCGACCCCAACATCCGAACCTTCCCCGATATCGGAGAATCCGCATTCGGCAAGAAAGGACGCACTCTAATATCCATCTTCATGTACGTTGAGCTCTTCCTAGTTGCGACCGGTTTCTTGATTCTTGAAGGTGACAATTTGCACATCCTCCTCCCGAGCATGGAGTTTGCGATCCCGGGTTTCATAAGCGGGAAACAGAGCTTGGTGGTGATCGTGGCGTTGGTAGTTCTTCCGACTGTTTGGGTGGACAACTTGAGCATCTTGTCGTATGTTTCTGCAAGTGGGGTTTTGGCTTCTGCGATCATTGTGTTTTCAATTATGTGGACCGGAGCTTTCGACGGAGTCGGGTTTCGTCAGAAGGGGAAGGTTGTTCAGTGGAGCGGAATCCCGACCGCCGTCAGCTTGTACGGCTTCTGCTATTGCGCACATCCTGTTTTTCCCACCATCTACAATTCCATGAAGAACAAACATCAGTTTTCATCTGTAAGTCCCGTTTAACAACTAATTCCATACACTTAGCAACCAATCTGATAGTTAGGTAGGTATGAAAAATATTAACATTTTAACTATGGATTACTGTTTTAAGTTGTTAATCCTATTATTAAAGAGAAGTATGAAGCTATGCTGATTCTATTTGTGTAGGTCCTCATGGTGTGCTTCATGGTGTGCACTATCTGTTACGCATCAATGGCAGTAATGGGGTACCTAATGTTCGGCAACGCCGTCGAATCCCAGATAACACTAAACCTCCCGATCGATAAACTGAGCTCTAGAATCGCCATCTACACCACATTGGTGAACCCGGTATGCAAGTTCGCCCTCATGGTCACACCCATCATCAACGCTATCAAAAGACAGCTGTCGTATCCCTACGCCAGCAACAAGCTTTTCACCATTCTGCTCGGCACTGTTCTAGTGACGTCGACCGTGATTGTGGCCATCTGTGTGCCGTTTTTCGGGTCCCTAATGACATTGGTTGGAGCTTTCTTGAGTATCACGGCATCGATTATACTTCCGTGTGCATGTTACTTGAAGATCTCGGGACATTACAGGAGACTAAGCTGCGAAGCTGTAGCTATATGGGTTGTGATTGGAATGGGTTTGGTAACTACGGTGTTGGGAACTTACACGTCTGTGCTGGAGATACTTGCCATGTTACTTGGCAACTGAGTAACATTGGCAAGCTCGATCGGTTCAAGTTATATTCTAGTGTGATATTTCATTAAGAAACTCTACCACCATTTTTTAAGATATACATATATATGTGAGCAGCTCGATACGTTATACAGATACGTAAAGCTACTTGATTCGGACATTTTGTCAAAAATATTCCAGGTGATGATTTCAATTCAATGCGGTAAATATACACTGGTTGATTATGTATAAGCAAATAAGCAATGGTTTTTTTAGTATTAATAAATGGTTATTTACGTTTGTTTTTTTTACATTTTTTTGGTTATTTATTATGTTTCTGAATGTTGTTAAATGATTCAAACTTATTTTTAGATTTATCAATGTGACTATTTGATTCAAATGTGTATTTTTTACTTATTTAATTACATGTGTCGTTGTGACCGTTTGTTACATTATGATGAAATATTCAGAATGCCATTTCTATGTTCTTTATTCATCGTTGTCTTTATCAAAATCATCACATTTTTCTTTTTTGGCCAAAGGAAACTCTTCTTTATTAAGCGGGAAAATTAATCCGAATTACAATCAAGCAATAAAATTGAAAGAGAAGATGGGGTATTGAAACCCAACTAATCGGACACATCTCATTTCTGGATTTGATAGCAATCCATTTTGCGCAACGATTTGCGTTTCGTCGGATGAACCTCCAACGGACTTCCCGGATCGTGCTCGCCTTTATGAGGATGGCGGTAATGATATTGTCGAGTTTCCAATCGATCTCCGATTCTCCACGGATTTGGCGTATAATGTACTCGGCATTGGATTCAATTATAACCTTCTCACAATTGTGATTAACGGCCAATTCGGTGGCTTGTAGGATCGCCAACGCCTCAACATCAGTCGCGTTAACATCCCGACACGTTGAGTTAAGACCTGCTAGGACTCTTCCTCCACTATCACGAGCTATGACCCCCGTACCTCCATGTCCCGTACCTGACAAACAAGAACCATCACAACAAATTGAAACAAAGTCATGTGGGTGTCGTTGCCACGGAGTCGCCGCAGTATGCTGCCCTCATGAAGCACTAGTGCCCGCCTGTCGAAGAAGTGCACCCCAAGTATCCAAACATAAGCGACGAGAATTATTTCCGGCTTTGGCGTGTCTCCTCTATATACTGCCCAGCATCTTTCCTTCCATATCTCCCACGCTGTTATCTCGGTTTTAAGCTTTAAGAAAAGCTCTGAGTCCCCACCTCGCTCGGCTTTGGCTCCAACCTCTCCTTGCTATCTATATCTAGTAGAGTTGTTAGCTCCATGTGTCATTCTTCTAAATAGCTCGGATCACCTCATCCATAGACTAGACCCACATCTCATCTTGCGATTAGAAGGTACTTAAAACATCATGCTTAATTTATGTTTGGTTATCTTTGTTTGTCAATGTGACTATTTGATTTAATGTGTACTTTTTAGTTATTTACGTGTGTCATTGTGACCGCTTCTTACATTGTGATGAAATATTCAAGAATGCGCTTTCTATGTTCTTTATCTATTTTGTTCTTCATTAAATTCATCACTTTTTTCATTAAAAAAAACATCATAACTGAACTGGTTTCGAATCCAGACTCTAATAGCAGCTATAAGGGTATGGACTCTTGCAGTTGCTGGGTTCGAGCTCTCGTTTTGGAATTTCCAAATTTTTAGTTCTGTAATTTCAAAACGAGCTTTCAGAATGAATAGCATGAAGGTTTGAAATATGTTGTTTGTACACATCCCTACCGTTGATGAAGATGTGTCATTTTCCCGTGATTCAAATTTTCACATTGTTCCCGAACTTCATATCTAACATGACACACTTATCCAACAATGAGAATAGCACTTTCTGACCATATGTATGATTACTACACTCAGTTTGTAAAACTAAGCATTATTCTGGTCTTCCATTATAGCATCAGCAACAAAGCTTTCTTCGTCTCGTCATAACCATTGGTAGTCATTATAGGTTTTAGCATAATGCGTCTTATCTTCTCCTTTGAAACTCCTACAGTGCGACTTGAAAATAATAAATTTCTTGCAATAAAAACATTAAATCTACATGTCTCTTTTTATCAGTCTTATAATCTTTACAAACTTGAGTTTTAGAATTTTATCCATTTCAATTAGAGTAATCTAATTGCCTGTAAACACCTAATTTTGGTCCGCGCGTAGCACGTTCAAAATGTCATATGTGACGCGCTAAAAAAATGAAGTATTTAAAATATGGAAGGTCTCGAAGTTTCTAAAGATATGACTGGTTAAAATAGGACAATGTATATGCATTAATTGTTGTAAAATATTTAGAAAATATATTATGTGTATTTATGGTGAAATACATAAATATATATGTATATTTTCGGAATATTAAATTCATATATTTTTCAGATTTTATTTTCCTAGTTTAGCTATAAATAATGTCATTTTACATGTAAAAAAGATACAATATCAAGAATAATACATCAGTTCTCGAAATCCGTGCAGAATTTTTCTTTTAGTTCAACCTGCAGCCGGAAGCCGCCCGACCACGCCCACTCGCCGGAGAAGAAGCTTCGCTCCGCCACCTTCGCACCTCCCTGCACCGACCATGGTCCGCCCAGCTCCGGCGACGACCCTGCATCCAACCTTCACCAACCCGCCTCGGTCCCTCTCTTCTCCTCGTTCTATTTCCAGCGCCTGCACTGTTCCAGCTGTCCTCGCCACCACCAGCGCCCTTTCCGTTCCAGCAGCCACGCCACCGTCGGAGTCACCACCAGGATCGACTGCGCCGCCTTTCCGTCGTCTGTGACCGGCCCTTCTCCAGCAGCAGCAGCGGGCGCCTTCCCGTCGTCTGTGGCCGACCTCGCTCTGTCCAATCGCGTTGCCACCCGCCCACTACCCTTCCTGTTCGTTTGTTCGTCCTGTCTCACCGGTCGCCGCCGCTGTAGCAGGTTTGTCCATTGCTTGGCCACGGAGCTGTTGCGGTCCAGATCCAGACACCCCATGCAAGCAAGTAAGCCGATCTGCTCCTCCCGTTCTTTTTTTTTTTTTTCGTTTTTTCTTTTGGTTTTTTTATATTATTTTATTCCTTATATTATTCTGTTATTATTTTTACTATAATTATTATCTTATACTTAACTAGGTAATTTAATTGTAGGTGATTAAATCTAATTAGGTAGAATGTTTAATTGCTCAAGTTGTATGTATATTAGGTTTTATATGGAATTTGAGCATGATTGATAATTTTTGCGCTTTAGATTTCGTATTAGTTAGGAGTTATAGATTATAGTTAGTTTTAGATTAGGGTAATGTTTGATAATAATTATGCATATAACAAACATGTGATTAAATATTGACATTGTTAAATTAATTTGATGTAATATATATATATAATAAAATTGGCAAATTAAGTGAATTGAGTACCGAAAGGGCGTAATTAAAAATTATTTATTTTTAATTCGTAATAGAACCCCCGAACTCGAATTTCTGATCGTAGACTGATTTAATACCTAGGTGTTTAATTTGGTATTCACGTAGGTAATTTAGAATTCTAGTTAGCCTTATTAACTAGTGGCGACTCTACGCATTATTTAAAAAAAAAAAAAAAAAAAAACTATTCAGGTAAGTGGAATTTTGGTTAGCGCGTCACGTATGCATTGTTTTTTTTAAAATATTTTAGGAAAATTATAATTCCTCTTTAGCTATTAGAGCTTCTAATTTCGAACATGCATTCCATATGCATCATTTCAAAAACTTTTTACCTGAATTGTTTTATTTTTAATAATGCATCCAATATGCGTTAATTTTAAAAAATCTTTTTAGATGAATCGTAAGCTCTCTTAGTTTTAGGGCTCTTTGTTTAAAAAAAACATTTTAGCTGAGTTTTTTTTTTATTAAAGACATGCATCACATATGCATTATTTTCGGAAAAAAAAAATTAAGGTAAATTGTAATTTTTCTTAATTGTATAACTTTTATTTTTAAGTTTGCATCTTGTATTTATTTTTGTGCAAAAAAAACCACCTGATTTTTTAATTTTGAGCAACCAAGATGCAATGATTTTATTTTCCTCGTTAACAAAAAAAAACAACAAAAAAATATTTTCAGGTAACTTGTAATTTTTCTTAACTGTAGAAATTTCATTTCAAATATGCATCTCATGTACATCTCATAGGCATTGTTTTAGGAAAAACAATTTTTTAGATAGATTGTAAATCTTCTCTTAGTTGTTGAGCTTTTAATTCCAAACATGCATAGCATTTGCATTTCTTTTTATAAAAAAAAAAAAAAAACTTTATCTGGATTTTTTTATTTTGTACATACATTCTATATGTATCATTCAGGTAAACTGGCTGTAAGTTGTAAGTTTCTTAACGGCAGAACTTTAACTTTCGAGCATGCATGATCATTTTAAAAAAACTCAAAGTGTCATTCGTTTTATCCAAGGTGTATTGCACTTTTTCGGCAAGTTCGTCTCAACCTTCGCATGAGCTAGCGTTTTAAAAAAGAGATTTGATTCTATTTTTTGAGAAAATAGTTTAACTGTGCACTTGAGTGCGACTATTCGAGTTTAAACAAAGGACGAGAAAATCTTTTTGAAAAAAAACTTTTTTTTGAGCATTTGTCCTGCGTTCGAGCCAGATAGTGCACCCAGCGAATTCAGTAAACTCCATGATCGTGCGAAACACCTTAGATCATAAATTTTGATTCCTTTAGTCAAAATTATGAAATGAATGACATTAGAGCTTTCAAAAAGTAATCATGCATGATTTCTCATATTCTCTAGACTAAATTTTCATTCACTATTTTCAAGTACCCTTGGTTAGGTATCATGTACGCAGTGGCGGATGCATTAGTAATGATGTGGTTACGAACGTAACCACATTATCGAGTATTTTTATTGAGACCCTAGGTTTATTTCTGAAGAAAATTATATCTCGATCCTCATTATTTTGTTGTATGATCCACATTATTTTAGTGTGAAAGAATGAGCCCTCATTAATATTTTGTCATTATTATTTTGTAAGATTATTATTTAATCCATTCGGAAAAAAAGTTCATCACTCTTTTGTTAAACTAAATAGTATGTTTTTACGTTTTATTAATCATCACTCTTTTGTTAAACTATAAATTTTAATTACTCTAGCCTAATGTATGAGTTTCAATAAGAACAAATATATAAACCGAAAAATATGTTTGAAAAAGATTATTTTTAGTATCAATATGTTTTAAAATGCACAACATGTTTCAAAACAATTATAATTGATACTCTTTTCAATCACTCGTCCAAATTTGTCGTCAAATATGTTTTGTAATTAATATTTTGTAACACTATTATTCAATCCATTCGGAAAAAAGTTCATCAATTTTAAATTTGGGGTTTTTTCACTTAAATACTTTGTTTGTACGTTTTATTATTTATCACTCTTTTGTTATAACTATAAATTTTAGTTACTCTAACATAATGTATTACAATATGAGGTTCAATAAGAACAAATATATAAACCATAAAATATGTTTGAAAAAATGGTTTTTAGTACCAATATGTTTTAAAATATACAACATGTTTCAAAAAATGGTAATTGATACTATTTTCAATCACTCATCCAAATTTGTCGTCAAATACGTTTTAAACTTACAAAATTAGCCAGATACTTTTCTAAATATCTAAATCAAGATCTAATAACTTCTATAAGTGTTATAATAGTGTATTGACTCGATTGAGACTCATTTGACCCACAAATGGTTCTAGTCTAATTTGACTAAATTGTAACATTTGCACAAGCAAGTACGATTTATTTGTGCTTAGTTAATATTGTTCATTTGAAAAGTATTTAACGACAATTTTGAATAAGTAGTTGAAGAAAGTACTAACTTTCATCGTTTTAAAACATGCATTTTTACCACAAAAAAAAAAAAAACTTAAAGAAGTTTTTAATTTTCAAAAAAAAAAAAAAATGCATAACGTAACCCCATTGTGGATCTTCTGGATCCGCCACTGCATGTACGTATAAGTTATGACGGTCAAATGGGGCAACGTAAAAAGAACATGCGGTCATCGAGTTGCACGGAGAACAAATTGTGCACTCGGGATATCCAACACTCAGGTATGATAAATTATACTCAATTTTTCCTTGAGATTTGAGTGTCCCTATTTTTTTGCAGGACAGATGACCACTTCAGCCAAGGCCGCAACCGTGTGAAACGTGAGCGCTTCGAAGAGTCTACATGACAAATTCACCTCTACCATGTGTGAAATTCATACGCTTTCCAAGCCGAGGTATACAACCATTATATGGCCAGGTTTAAACCCTTCAGCGGTAACCATGGGGCATCTCCCATTGAGATCGAGCATGTCTGGAAATGGAAAAATGTCAAGAGATCATCAAGAATCCCGTGAAGATTCAATTTGCCGATCAATTTCGCTTGACTCGATCATCCGAGCCCTTCTCGGAGAAGTTCTGAAAATTTGAAATTTTCAGTCCGCCAGGGGCATGTACTTTTCAGCAGGTGTACATATACAAGTAGTGGAGAGGAGAATCAGGACATACAGCAGGTCCAGTCGCATAGCAATCACATCAGAAAGATCCAGCACCCAGGTAAGAGAAGTTGTGATCAATTTTATCCCCGAAATTTGAGTTTCTCCTTACTCATTGTACAACTCGGATAATCATCCTTATAAAAGACTCTGAAGAGCACTTCTCGCACACGACCCTTTGATCGCCGACCGTTCTGAGGTCAACTGCCGAGTTTTTCCCAGATATTTCAGACAATTTTCATGCGTGGCCTGCCTGGCCAAACTCCACGTCATCCATGTGTGATCCTCAACCAAGTCAAACATTCGTTATGCGGCGAAGTCTAAACTCGTCAGTGTTAACTGTGGGACATCCCCAAATAAGATCCAGCAATAGTCGGGGCACTTGAGAAGCCTCTTATTTTTTCTATTTTCCTTTGATGGGTCGCAGATTTTGAAAGCAAAATCTCATTCTACCAAATAAATTTTGGAGAGAGAATCTATTTAATTTGGATATGGTTTATCAATGAGATTTTTTTTTTAATCTTCTCGGTGTGTTGTAGCAGTTGTACTAATGGGTAAATTGTGTTCTCAATAGCGAACTAAGAGCATTCACAATGGTTTTACATAAATTGTATTCTTTAAAGTTGCAACGTAGACATTTATGTACACTTTAAGTAATACGTAAAGTTAAGACACACGTAAAAAATATTTGCTCTGCAATCGTATTACTTAAACATATTCCTTAAATATATTTAATTATTAAATTTTTCAACAACCACTAATAAGATATTAGCATTAATTATAAAATAAATTAATATATAATTAAAAATTGTTTACGTAATACATAGTGCATTCCTTATATTTAAGGAATGCTTTATGTAAAAACATAAATTTACGTGTGGGTCTCATCTTTAAGGAATGCTATGTAAAACCACTGTAGAAAGTTTTTTTTGCTTTACTTAAATAAACATGTAGGTCCCACGTTTACTTAATCTTTATGTAATACCACTGTGGATGCTCTAAGGAACTGAAGTTTAAATTAAGGCTTACGATTCGAAATTATAAAAACAATCTTATAATAATATATAAAAAAAATTGGGAACGTTATACTGTGGGTTAATTATAAAATTTTAAATTGAAATTTGGACAAACGAATAAATTCTTAGTTGACGTTTTTTAATTGTTAGATTCCAATTGGACCAAACTAAACCTAACGGTCCAGTAGAGAGCAATTATATATGCAAATGACATTTCATCTTAAAACCAATTGGTTATAGGAGGAGTTGTCTCGCTTACTTATAATGCTCAATTGAACTTAGACCAACCGGCGTGGTATCCTAGACTCAAGATGGAGTATGTCTATACCAACATTCCCCTTCACAGTGAGAGCTCTCTGATTTCAACAGACCATCTACCATGCACAAGCACGACCCGGGCTCCAATATTATGTTAAATTCAACTCCTCATATCACCAATTGGTTTTAGGATGGAACCCCACTTACATATATGGTTGCTCTCTGTTGGTTCGTTGGGCTTGACTCGGTCCAATTTGAAATATAATATTAACATTTTGCTAGCTCAAATTTCATGTGTACAAGTTGCTAACTCTTTTAAGATTTTCACTTAATTTGGACGGAATGAGTCACATCTGCAGTGCGTAATGACAAAAAATGTAGCATTTTTCTAATTGGTGTTGGACAGTCAAACAAACTTATCTATTTTCTTCATCACGTGCTTGCCACAGAATTCTTAGTGAAGATAGCAATTTATACACATAGTGAAACTTGGGGTTAAGGACAACTTTTTTTGCTGGATTAACAATATTATCTCACTATACTTATAATAATATAGTTTAGATCTCTATGCTTTATAATTTATTTATCAAAATATATATGGCTCAAAATATGGCTATATAAGATTTTTTTTTTTTAAGGTAGAAGCCTATATAAGATTCTACTGCATACAATTACCTTTTTTCACTTATTATTATTATACTAGAGAATAGACATGTGCAATGCACGCGTATATTAAATTTCAAACCTGTGTACTTAAAAATAAATATTAAGAAAGCTAGAAAGTCATCAATTCGCTGGATAATATATACTAAGTCTGTTTCCACAATATATTCCATTAATGTGACGATTCTAATATGTATGTTTATGAGAGAGACACTAAAAACAATACCACACTCGATAATGAGGAAACTGTCGTATATATAGAGGTAATGATCTAATTAATAAGAATATGTTGTGCATGTTTACCATCGGCGTGTATGTACTAATGATACGTAAGTAGTATGTACTTAGTAATATAAATGACGGTAGTAACAAATCAATGTTAAATTTTATATAAATAAAATAAAGAGACCATATTACATGCATGTGGTACGTAGCATGTAAATGGGCATAAACTTTAATTAAGACAGTACTAAACGTCTTTGAGATTTAAAATTGGAGAGACTATCTTGATATTTAAAATCGCTTTATGAAATATGTTATTTTTTATGGTAAAATTTAAATGTGAAGAGACGTGACTTTCGGGGTGAGGTTATTGAGATTTTTATAGATGTAGTAGATTATGTTAAAATTTAAATGTGCAGACATGACATTTAGGAATGAGGGTCATTGAGACTTTTTTTTTATATATATATATACTAGATACTTGATCCGCGCTTTGCGCGGAATATAAAGGCTTAATAACATATGAAAGGTCTGAAGTTTGACCTATGTTAACCGAAAATGTCTGAATTTCCAAAAGTTAATTTGGAATGTCTGAATTTTCAACTTTGTTGAACTTTGGTTTTCTGTCCATTTTTAGGGTTCAATTTAATAGAATTGTGTGAAATGACACTTTTACCCCTTTTTCCGGAGCTTTGGGCTGCCTTGGCAATCACTGGCGGTGTTTTCCGGCGAAGAAGAATGTTTTTTTTCTACTTTAAAGGGGCATTTTCGTCTTTTCAGGTCAAGCATGTGAGGGGCACACTTTGGCCGGAGGGCATTTTCGGGATTTAAGTTTATTTCCGGTCACATGTCAAGCATGTGACCAAATTCTATAAGTTTTAACGGCAAAAATTGACGGAGACCTCTTATATCAACAAATTTGAAAATTCAGACTTTCCAAATTAACTTTCAAAAATTCAGACCTCTCCGGTTAACTTGGGTCAAAATTCAGACCTCTTTCATAAGTTATTAACCCGAATATAAAAGATATATTTTACACTGTTGTAGTTTAAGTTGTTAAAATTGTTTATAAATCAAAATTTAAAAATAAAATTAGATTTAGTTGTTCTTTTCCCGCAAAATGGATATAAATAGAAAATTAATATATAATTGATTATTTTTTAAGTCTAAAGTGAGTGAATTGCTTACATTTATATTTATGCTTTCAAACTTTACTCTTTTTTTTTTCATTTTATTAAAGTGAATATAATACAAAAATAATTATGTTAGTAACATTATTGAACAAAAATAATTCCTATTAACATTTATTATGTGGCGAAAAAATTAACATATCTATATATATGAATTTCAAATTAATCGTATCGATCCTTATTTTTACAATAAGTATTCATTTAGTTTAATTAATTAATTACTATCAAGTTTTTTGTAATATTTATTATAAAATTTCACTGATATAATTAATTTTGTATTGATATATTTTTTAATCTATTCAATTTGATAAAATGATTAAAAAATGTAAACTAATGGAAGGATAAAAATTTATATCTAAGAAATCCGGTTTACACTTCTATAATACTTAGTTATATTCTATATTCTATATGATAAAAAAATAAATTATATTCTATGTTTTTTTATATAATTTTTTATGGAAAATTAATTATATATATTTTTATTTTTAAATTTTTAATATATAAAAAATTAATAACTATAATTGCAACAATCTGAATAAATACTTTGAACACCGTTTAAATCGCGGACCAGATCTCTAATTATAAAATTATATAAATAAAAAAAAATTATAAAAAGAATATTGTATTAATATGGTGGCCGTGAGAAATAAAATATAACAAAAATCAATATATGTCAACTTAATATAGTTTTATTAAATTGATATTTAAATATACATATACTAATTTTACTCAAAATAAAATTTAATATCAAATTTCACATTTTTAATATTAAAATAAAGTTCTTAAAAAAATTTGGTAAAAAGAAGCATCAATATTTTTTTTAGTGGATTGCCATTAATAATTATTAAAAAACGGACACAAAAATGAAACGGCTTCCAACATGCAATGTGGATGCTTGGAGGAAATCTAAACACTTACCTTAGCCTACATGAAATCGCCACATCATCAAATAGTAGGTAAGTTGACATGAACCAATAAAATTAATTTATTTTGACATATAATCTACTCATTTCATTTCAAATAAGACTGTCCAATTACACATATTAGAATTGACCAATACATAGATTTCTTACCTTGTTTTGCTTCTTTTTTTGGCAGTATTGTCTCACCTATTCTAATAATAATATAGTCTAAATCTCTATGCCTATTTATTTATTTATTTATTTATCAAATATATATATTTATTATTATATATGGCACAAAATATGCCTATATAAAGAATTATAATTATACTTGACTGTATTCGATTAAATCTTTAAAAACGGAAAATTTGATTAAATTTTAAAAGCATCATAAAATAGAGTCTTATGCCATAAAAAATTCTTATAAAATTAATCTCTAATATAATATATATGTTTCATTTAATTTACTATGATATTATTTATTATTGAATATCAGAATTAAATAATCATAAGATTTTTTTTGGTACTCTCAGATTTGAGAAATGAAATTTTCATATAAATTTTGAGATGAAAATATTTCAAATGACATATAATTGTTTTATATTTTTAATTTATGTACACCATTATAATAAATTATTTACAAATAATATGAATATGCTATTTTAATATATTAATTTGAAAAATAAATTTGCACAAATTAAATATTATAATAATATATATAAATGATGAATTGACTAGGAGGATATCATAGAACGTAACTTTGGCATTAATTGACAGCTATCTACACGCCATACCTCCTATATGGAAAGAGAGTATACCTGAGCAGAGCAGAGCAGAGCAGAAGAAAAAGAGAAATTGATCTTCATTCACCAAACCAAACCAAAAGAAGAAGAATAAGAAGAAAATGTCCTCCTCTTCCTGCGACTTGGCCCTCTTTTCAACAATTGTTCTTCTAATTTTCGTCTTCATCATCTCTTTCATGCAACATCAACCCACAAATATCATTCCCCTTAATTCACATTCATCATCATCTTCTTCTTCTAATTCATCGGCAACCATCCTCCTCCGCTATAACTTATCCACACAACCCGCAGCCGCTCCCTCCATATCCCCAACTGTTTCTCCGATCAAGGTACCTTATTATTATTATTGAAATGCACTACTTTTATATTCTTAACAGTTTTCTCTTATTGCTGCTATATGATGTATATATATATAGAACCTGCAACTTGGGAAATGGGACAGAGTGGAAGAAGATTTAGCCGAAGCTCGAGCAGCCATCCGATATGCGATTCGATCAAACAACTACACTTCCGATAGGGACCAGACATACATCCCAAGGGGACGCATTTATCGAAACCCCTATGCATTTCATCAGTATGTATATCCATCTTCATTTTTATATCTTTCACTATTTTTTTTGTTATATACAATTACTTTTGCAATTTCGGGCGGGTGCGTTAATATTTAAATTTTTCCTAAAGTTGGTCTACTGCGAAATTCGACCTTAGGTCGCCCCTGTAAATGCAAGTTGCTACTGTCATCATTGATATGAACGTCTCTTTTGACGAATTAACCCCCTTTTCAGCCCAAAAGGTGCCCGTATATCTGATACTTGAGACCAAATTATAAAGAATTCTTCTTATTTTGTAAAACTGATGAATTACCATCTTTGCACTAAATTAATTGAATGCTCACCAAATATATATCTATAAAAGTCATCAGTTAAATACCATAAAAGTTCAGTACTTCCTTTTCTGGTTTGGAATGTGCACCGTTTCATCAAAGTAATAATATGCATGTATGACTAGACTAGAGGTTATGCGTATAGACTATAGCGTTGGGAATATTCCATTATTAATTACCACCATCCGATCGATGTAACGTTTCTTTTCTTCTTGAATTTGTTTATTTATTATTATTCGGCTAATCTATAGATAGAATCTCTATAAGTATGATAGGTAATTAAAAAAAAAAAAAAAAAAAAAAAAATTCTACAAATCTATTGGTCTACCTAAATCATGAGTTACATTTACATAACGTGACCCCACTTTTGTGCATCCGTGGACATGTGGAAATTCTTTCTCAGCTCCTTATTCTATCATGAAATGAGTTACAATTTGTTAGTATGCTACATAATAATATTAATTAATAATATACTAAAATAAAATAAAGTTTACTTATACTTCATTTTACCATTGTCGTACGAAATACTACTTAATTTTTTTGGCCAAATATTTAAATTACAAATAATTGAATAAAAATACAATATAAAAGACGAAGTTGATATTTTTTATGAATACAATCAATATATACATATAAATTAAATAAATATTAAAAGAAAATATGTTCAAAATAATAAGATTAGATACAAATAAACAGTTTGTATGAAATACCATTTAAACTATTAAAAAAATGAATTAAAAAAGCAAAACTACAATAAATAAGGTGTAGTTGATATATCATTTAATGAATACAATATGTGTATAACTATATTCAATTTCATTATTTTATAAAAATAGGAGAATAAAAATAAAATGATGAGAAGAATAAAAAAAAAATTGAACTCAACTGTTTAAAATATATAAACTTTTGGAAACACATTTGTTTATAAGATACTACATGTATATAATATAATATAATTTAGATAGGTTAATGTAGGGTTACACATAAATTTTTGTACCACTTGTTGGATGTTAAAACCTCTTGTGCTCCACCGCTGGCGATACCTACAAGAAGGAATAATGGAGTTTTGTCTCATGATTCCTTTATGATGCTCAAATTAGTATATAGTATATAAAGTGATAATCTTATATAATGGAAGTGTAAAACTTACTATTTATAGGTAATCTTAGCCGATTTAGGGGCGGTGACTCCTTGTTTATGATTGGTTGTCACAAGGTGGTCGCTGCCAAATTTTTATTAGTTGATAAGGGATGCTATTGATGACAACTAGGTCTCCACATGTACTGATGACAAGTAGGTTGCCACATGTTCTGATGACAAGTAGGCCGCCACCGTCGATACTGGTGCTGGCGTCGCCCTTTATCTAGGTAGTTTGAAAGTTTTCGTTTATCTTTAAAAAAATTCTTAGATGGCATCGCCTTAATGGGAGATTTAGATGTCGGAACCTTTATAAATATTATGATCCCAACTCTTTCCCCTAGGAGTTTGGTGTTGGCTCTAGGAAGAACGGCATGCGTCTAGTTTTTTTTTTTTTTTACTATCTAGAAGTTAGTTTTGATAACTAGTCTCCTTTGTAGATGGTGACAACTTTATTCGTTCAATGGTCAGTTCTATGACTGATCCCTTCAAATTGTCTAGGAGTCAGTTTTGATGATTATTTTGTTTTGTAGATGTCGACGACTTTATTCGTTTATGTGTTGATGGATATTTGACTCATGAAATCTACGTATCTATTTATTCATAGGTCTCTAAAATATATTACATCAGATTATACTTTAAATGTAGTATTTCATCAGATGTCCGACGTTGAAGGTTTTATTGAGGTGCTGTTCCTAGAGATATTCTAACTTGTATGCGTTGGGTCATGTTGCGTCAATAATGATATATTGACAGTCCCATTTTTGTGTCATTTTTCCTTGATGATCAGCGACTGTGAACTCGTTTTTTCGAAGCACCTTCTCTCCTACAAAGAACTTCCGTCGACCCACTTTCCGTTTGAAGTACATAGACGTTGCTACTTTCATTCTTCCTTGAGTTTTTTCCGAGATCCATCTTTTTTAATCGACGAGATTTAGTTTTGTCATTATTTGTTCGTCGTTTTTGTTGGTTTCGTAAGTGGCGAATCTATGAGAAATGTTGGCTACTTCAATTGGTGAGACTACTTCCGATCCATAGACTGTTTTGAATGGCGTATCACATGTTGCCATTTTTGGGGTGGTTCGTATGACCCAGAGTACTCGGTCTAATTCTTCCACCCAATTTCCTTTGGAGGTGGCGACCCTTCGCTTTAATCCGTTGAGGATTGTCTTGTTGGCTTTATCTACTTGACTTTGTTTGAGCGTGGTGTATCGAACCAAAATGATGGTTGATATGCATGTCGTTAAAAAATTCAGCCAGTTCTTCACTGGCGAATTGAGGCTCGTTATCGGTGATAAGGATTTTTGGAACTCTATACATGTATATACTTTTATCCAAGGAACTTAATCACCTGAAAAGTTGTAGTTGAAGCAAAAACTTCGGTTTCCACCCATTTTGAAAAGTAATTGATGACTACGATTATATGGGTGTTGTCCGGTCAACTTGGAAGTTGTTCAATCAGATATATTCCTCAATGTGCAAATGGTCATGCACTCATCATTGGGGTGAGCTCTGAGGTGGAGGTTTTATTCATGGGGTGTAGAATTGACGGGTTGTACATGCTTGAACATACTTGAATAAGATTTTTCACCACTTTGCTCATGGTTGGCCAATAAAAGCCTTGTCGTAATACCTTTTGAACCCGTATTCTGGCCCTTTTATCATACCAGGCGTCGCCTTTGTGTTGGTCACCGATGTTTAGTAGCACATCGAAGGTATGACATTGATAAGCCTCTTTTCTGGAGATATCTGTCGATGTTGATGAAGCTTCCAGCCAACCATTGATTTTTCATCGCGGCTAATGACTATTCTTGTAAATATCCATTTTTTATATTAATATGTGTATTTATTATCCAAGATTGGGAGGCTTGTGGGTTAAGGACGCGGGGGCTTGCTTCTGCCGCTGAATACAATGAGCTTTCAATGAAGTGAACTTAGTTCGTTGTGGATCCTCATAAGGCGAATTTACTCTAGGCGTCAGCCTCCTAATTGCTTTCTCGAGGAATGACCTATATTTGAAAATTAGGCATATCCTTAATTAGTTTTTGTACTTACGTCGAGTATTTCTTCATGTTTTCGGTCTTGGCGGCATATGTGCCTTTTTTTTTGTTGACGATTAGTGCAGAAACACACTAGACCTTCAAGTTTGCAATGCACACGCCTTAGTGATTCTGAGGCATGTGAGTAACGCGTCAGACTCTGTTTTGTTGTCGGTGGCCCTGAATGTCAACACCAAAGCATAATGTAGTGGTTCCCCATCAGGTGGTGTTAACACCGGGTCTGCCCAAACCCTTTGCGTTTAAGAGGATCCATCGATGAATAGTACCCAGGCTACGTGTTGTTGGCATTGTTCGTTGGCGTCACCTTCACGTAGTTTGTGTTTATAACGACGGACTCAGCGTTAGGGGCATTGGTATTCTCAGCAATGAAGTCGTAGAGTGTTTGTTCTTTGATAGTTTTTCGAGGTGCAAAATCTATTTGCAACTCGTTTAGCTCAATTACCCACCTAACTTTTCGCCTTGAAACATCTGGTTTTTGGAGTAGATGTTACAGGAGTTGATTAGTGAATACTGTTATCTCATGGCCATGAAAATAAGGCCGGGGCTTCATTGCCGCTATTAGTAACGAATATGTATATATATATATATATATTTCAATCTCCATTTACTTGGCATAGTGACGCTAAACAATTTACTAACATAATGAACTGGAGTTTGAAGTTATCCACTTCTTTAATTAAAACGGAACTTACAGTAATCGGGTTGAATCTTATGTAGAGGAAGATGAGATCCATAGGAAGAGGTTTGGCTAACGCGGGAAGAGAGTTCGTGTGATTTTTTAGCTATTGAAAAGCTTCCTCACACTTTCTTGTCCACTTGAACTTCTTGTTGTGCTTGTGTAACTTGAATAAAGGCAATGACTTGTACCATGAACGCGCCAATAATCTTCCCAACGCAGTCAGTCTTCCATTAAGTCATTGGACTTCTTTATGAAAAATTGACGATGTCATTCCTTCAATCGCCGCCACATTTTCCTTATTGGCCTCAATACCTCGTTCTCTCACCATGAATCCCAGGAACTTCCCCACTGGACGCAAAATGCACACTTGGTAGGGTTCAACCGAACTTTGTGTGTACATATACATGCGAAGGCTTCTGCCAAGTCGTCGATATACTCACCACTATGTTTTGATTTAACCACCATGTCGTCGACATATGCTTCCATGTTGCGTCCTAACATGGGTTCAAACCATGTGTTGATAGGTTTCCCCGTCGTTAATCACTTCAAATGGCATTACTTTGTAATGGTAAATATCATTATCTGCATAAAACACCATGTATGAATCATCTGCCAGGTGCATTTGTATTTGATTATATTCAGAGTAGGCGTCCATGAAACTTAAACGTTCATGACCAGATGTGGCGTCAACTAGTTGATCAATCCTGGGCAGAGGATAAGAATCCATTGGGCATGTCTTATTAAGATCTCAAAAGTCTACACACATTCTCCATTTGCTGTTGGATTTCTTCACCAGAACAGGATTGGTAATCCATGTCTGAAAATGTATTTCTTTGACAAATTCGACGTCGACCAGCTTTCCAACTTCTTGCTGTATTGTTGCTTTCTTGTCGGCGCCCCATTGATATTCTTCTTTGAGCTATGGGTTGCACCGATGACTCTATCTTTAATTCATGGTAAATGATATCCTGACTAATTCTTTGCATGTCGCTTGGCTTCCAAGCAAAGTGTTCTTTATACTCCCTTAAGAGTTGGGTGAGTTTGTCAGCAAGCTCTTTGGGAAGCACCGCTCCTATTCTGACCATCTTATTAAGGACCATTTATCTTGATAGTCGTCAACTCCTTAATCAGAGCTGGGTATCTTCCTTCCTCGTGAGGGACTTCGTCAGTAACAATTGTTAAGGTTTCCCTTTGGTTGCAGGGTCGCACGGTATTGACATAAAAACACTTAGACGTAGATTGGTCTCCTCTGACCTCCCATATTCCATGATGTATAGGGAACCTCATGACTTGATGTGTTGTAGAGGGGACGATGTGGTTGGAGTTAATCGTCGCTCCTCCTAGGATCACGTTGTTTGTGACCACGGTGTCAACGACTATGGATAATATGTCCGATTTCCATCCCTTTCCCAATATTATCGGCAATTAGATTGCCCAAATTGGATTGCTCATTCTCCCCGCAAAACTTACCAAGGGAGTTTCCATTTTACAAATCTTCCATTTGGTAACCCAACTTGGTGAAAACTTTAATAGATAGAACGTCGGTTGAACTTCCTCCATAAATCAAAATCCTTTTAACTTGGGCGTCTTCATGGGGTTGTGACACCATCATCAAATCGTCGTTCAAAACGTTAATGACCACTTGATCCAGCTCCCTAGGTCTCTTTCTTCAAACATTAATTAATTAGAGTTGGGCGGAGTAAGCCTCTCTAGCGGAGCTGAACTATCTTCCTAAGGCAAAACCTCCTGCCAAGACGTTTATGGATTCTCCCCTAGTCTCCATCGTATGTCTCCTTGGATGGTTAGACGAATGGCATTTGTGTTTTTTAGCTTCTTTCATGAGGCTTTCTAACTCTATCCTGAGAGTTAGACAATCATCGGTGACGCGGCCTTCTGCTTTATGATATCTGCAATATGTCTCTGGGCGTCGCCCTTTCCTAGATAAATTTAAGATTTCTATTATTCGTTGAATCTCTAGATGTTTCTGTTTAATGTCGTGGAGACGTCATCGTCAGGTTGTGTCAGGTTGTGCAGTTAGAGCAATTTGATTGAAATGTGGTATTTCACTCTCCATTTTGAAGATTGTATTATCTCCGGGCGGAGCTGTGACCTCTTGATCGAATTCCCAGACTCTGACTCATATGTTGGATCTTAAAATTCGGGACTCATGTACTCCGCCCATGGCAACAGCTGCAAGAAGGAAAGTAGGTCACCACCTATCCTAATGACAAGTAGGCCGCCACCCGTCGGTAGCGGTGCTCTCGTCCTCTTTTATCTAGTTAGTTTGAAAGTTTTCATTTACTTATAGTACTAATCTTAGATGACGTCACCTTGATTGGGAGATTTTGGTGTCATCGCCTTTGTAGTTATTCCGATCCCAACACCACCATTAGTTGTAAGTAGAAACTATTCTATTGATTGATGAGTTTTTCAAATTACAAATCACCAAATGACCTAGCCAAGTACATATCAGGAAGCTCTAGAAATGCACCAATGTCTCTTCTTGGTTCTCACCAAACGTTTTCTTTCCACATACTTTTTTTTACAACCACCATAACTACATTCTCACACCGTATATTTTCACTTAAATAACAATTATATTAAACAATATTAGTTGAAATACTACTTAAAGTTTTAATTAAAATTAAACGTAGAAATTAGTAATCAAGATGTGTATACGATATATATAAAAAATATATTAGATACTAAAATATAATTCAAAATAATATTTAGTAAGTACATATTTCTTTTAATTTTTTTTTTTATGGTTTGTAATGAGTATACCAAAAAAATTTAATACCATATGCGTAAATTTATTAAGATAACTTATGTCCACACGCGTTAAAATAAATTATATAAGTTTATATATATATACCTTAAATATGTATTAGTATTTCATTTTCGTTAAATTTATTTCAAAATAAAAAAGTCCAATCAAATTAATTTTTATTATCAATATGAAATTTGGATTTAGATTTTCTTAATATATTTTAAAAAAAATATAAAGAAGTTACTTAGCGTGTTGTGTACGAGCTTGTCACTTAGTTAATTAATAATGTGAAGTGTTGGATGTATGAATCAGGAGCCACATAGAGATGATAAAGAGATTGAAAATATGGGTGTACAGAGAGGGTGAAAGACCATTGTTTCACTCAGGTCCCATGAAACAGATCTACGGAATGGAGGGTCAGTTCATCGACGAGATGGAGAGTGGCGACAGTCCATTCACAGCTCAACACCCCGACCAGGCACACGCCTTCTTTGTCCCAGTCAGTGTTGGCCAAATTGTCACTTTTGTATATCGCCCCCAAGTTGACTACTACAGTAGGCGCCTTGTCCCCATTGTAAAAGACTATGTTGGCGTAGTTGCCCATCGCTACCCATATTGGAATCGAAGCAACGGTGCCGACCACTTCTTCATCTCCTGTCACGATTTGGTAATTTTAATAAGGTTAATAGTTCTTTTGGTACGAAATGTTTGACCAATGTTGACTTTTACTACAAAAAGTTTTGTTTTCTTTAATACTTTTGGTGTGATACGTTTGGAACGTGTACACATTCGGTGCATCCATTAGTCAATATTTTGGACATAGCCCATGTTACTATTTACAGGGAAATTAACAGTTGACTAACGAATGCACCGAAATTGTACAAATTTCAAACGTATTGCACCAAAAGTATGCAAAAAACAATTGTTGCACCAAAAGTCAATATTGACCAAATATATTGTATTAAAATATCCATTAACCATTTTAATAATAATGTCTTACTAGCTAGATAATTGGATAAATAGATATAAATAACCCATAATCTAATTTACATGATGCATGTTTAATTAATATTTTGCAGGGACCCGAAGTTTCATACGACGACCCCGAGCTATACAAGCGCTTTATAAGAGTGTTATGCAACGCCAACACCAGTGAAAGGTTCGACCCGATGAGAGATGTTTCAATGCCTGAGATGAATATCGACCCGGGCACAGTTGAGCCGCACCGGATGGGCAACCCTCCAAAAGGGCGGCCCATCCTGGCCTTCTTCGCAGGAGGGGAACATGGAGGTATTAGGAAATTTATGTTGGAGCATTGGAAGGACAAAGATAATGAGGTTCAAGTCCATGAGTACCTCCCTAAAGGTCAGGACTATGTGAAGTTCATGAGCCGAAGCAAGTACTGTCTCTGCCCTAGCGGCTTTGAGGTGGCTAGCCCTAGGATCCCGGAGGCCATTCAAGTGGGTTGTGTCCCTGTCATTCTCTCGGACCACTATGTGCTGCCCTTTAGTGACGTCCTCAATTGGAGTGAGTTCTCTGTGCAGATTCCCGTGGAAAAGATTCCGCAGTTAAAGGAAATTCTCAAGGGGATTCCGTACCAGAAGTATTTGAGGTTGCAGAAAGGAGTAAGGATGGTGAGGAGACACTTCATCATGAACCGACCAGCTAAGCCATTTGATGTTCTTCACATGATATTGCATTCTATTTGGCTTCGAAGGCTTAACTTTAGACTCCCTCCATATATTTAATTTTCTTCCAAAATGAATTGATCATTACATATATACATGATGCATGGGCTAACTAATATATACTTTCTTGTTACGACTTCATACATATATACAAACAAATAATTTTTTATTTATTTATACTTTTTCAACAAGAGGGTGACCTTTTATTAAAACTTAAGAGGAACGATTAAGGTGTTCATCTTTAGATGTTATTATTAAACATTAAATTCACATATTGAATCATATATATCTATATTATTGTAATAGCTTTGTGAAGATTAGATGTCATATTTGCAATCCTAAAGAGTCTGAAGAGTTATTATGTTAAATTTCTTCAGTTCATGGTCATTTTGTTTAATATATAAGTTACTAGGTATTTTCTCCGCGCGCCCGCGGGGTTCGATATTTATTTTATAATTAATTTTACAATTATATTACATATAAGTTTAAGATGTATTTTATTTTAAATATTAAAAATATGTGTATCTAATTAATGAAAATAATAAATCAGGTTAACCAACAATATGATTACAAATTAAATTAACTTAGACATGGATAAGTAACATAATAATTAATTATTGCAAGATTATGTTACATCCTAAATTTCCTGATATCTTACTTTTTTATGCATTAATCAAATTATTTTTTATGCGTTAATCAAATTATTGTATAGAGGATATTTTTTAATAAAATATATTGTTCCGTAAAATTTAAATCGCTTGGGTATTAATAAATCTCCTTAATAATTATTTTTAAAATTGAAAGTGAATGATGACTCTACGTAATGTTACATAAGTGTATTCAAAAATTATTTTAATATTGACTTTCCAGTTTGTATAACTAATTATTGTACGAAACAATTATAGCATTGTAGTGATATGTATTTTCCTCCCATCATTCAAAATTATATTAAAAAAAAAAAAAAAAGTTAAATGTACTTTTCACACCACATATTTGATCGAATGTGGTATTTAGTACTGGATGTTTGGTTTTGTATACTTTTGGTATCAAACGTTTAAAAAAATGTGATTCGTTAGTTGGCCATTAGTTTTGGCCGTTAAATGACATGTGCAAGTCACGTGATCGACCCTAAACTTTTGATTTTGTTCAATTTAGTCCCTCAAATAGTCAAATATATTCCTAACTTTTATTTTCTTTAATTTAGTCCTAAAACTTCAATCGAACCCAATTGAGCTAGTCGGACCTAGCCTACCAAACTTAGCCTAGGTCCGACCCAGGGTCGGGGTGCCCGACCCAGACCCAGGGTCGGGGTGCCCGACCCAGACCCAGGGTCGGAGTCACCAGACCCAGGCGACCCTGACCCAGGGTCGGACCTAGCCTAGACCTAGCCCTAGGCTAGGTGGCCTAGGCAATGTTAATTGGTCAATCAAATATACATTGAAATTTGAATCACACTTCATTCACTTTGACAGAGAGCTGAGAAAGTAAATCTAAATTGCCAATAGGCACACGCAGGTTTACAAGTGAAACCTAAGAAAATGGACAAAAGGCAATGGAGAAAGCTAGGTATTTTATATTTGATGATGATAGTAAAATGTAAGAGAACATCACCATGATATAACATAAAACTACCTCAGAAAAGAAAAGGCTCTATAATACACATATATATATATATATATATATATGTAATGATAGTGAGGTGTAATGGCGACTGGTCTTTTTGGAGTAGATAGTAAATCCTCTTGAGGTCTCGTCTCAGCTGTCTCTTTGGTGGAATTTATATGCTCTTCATCGCTCACTGCCTTCTCAAAAGTCGTAATTTTCTTATTCACTTTCATCAACATCCATATTCAATATCCATATTCAAGCAGAGTAATGATATATATGGAGAGACAATATTGATGTGATTCATTATACAATTAAAAAACTCATTCAACCAACTTACGTACTGGATGTCTTTTACTTCTTAAAATAAAAAGGCACATACCTGTTGTAGAAAGAAAATTCCACCATCTAAATATAGTTTATATGAATGCATGTATTCAATTATTGGTTGTTAAGACGTGATGATTCAAGTTTTTCGAATCCTGGTTGGATAAATTTTATGTTATTCTTCTCACTATGCACCTTGATTGAGAAACGGTTCTTACGGTCAGACCGGTGCCGGTTTATCCGGTCCGACCCGGTCCAACCCGGTTTTATCTTACCGAACCGGTTTTGCTGTGCAGTCCTATAAATTATCAGAACCGGACCGCTGATACACCCGGTTCACAGTCTGACCCGGTCCGACCGCCGGTCCGGTCCGGTTTTCAAAACACTGCCCTAAACTAACCTATATTCTAAGAAAGGACGGAAGGACACTACAAGAGGTAGGCGACGACAATAAAGAGGTGCAACACATCAAAATGGAATAGAAGCAATTGAAGAGGCGGAGAAGTAACTGAACCACAGATCTGAATCGCCAAAGAAAAACAGTTGAAAATAATGCTTCTTCATCCTCATCTGCCACAGATCTAGCGCAGCACTCAAAAACACACAAAGAGAAACGGTTGAAAAATGCAACCGATGGACAGTAGAGAAACGAAGTAATGGCAAATAAACTACAGGAGAATGTAACGGGTGGAGCCATGGCCAAGGAAAAAATTGTAACGGCTGAAGCGATGTAGTTGGAGGAAGAAGAAGAAGAAAAGAACGGGAATGGCTTAACCGGAAGAAGGCGCGTTCTTCTCACGGTTCAATAAAATTTTATATTGCTGATGTGGCAAGATTTTAGAAAATTACCCCGAGAAAATTACCCAAATTATATATAAAAAATATAGATAGATTTGTTTAGGGTTCATTTGTGTATTGAGTGTAACTTCTGGGTTTATTGTTGTGTATTATCTTTACTTTAGAGAATTTTTCCCTTTATTTGTAATATTGAGTTTGAACCTAGGCATCAACTAGGGTTAGTATATGGGGAAGAACCAATTGTTGGTCTCCCTACAAACAATCTACTCGACAACAAGATAAGTACCTTTTTAGGCAACAACCAAATGCAATCCACTCAACAAAAATATCAAAGCACCACCAATATTCAAAGATAAGTCATTCACTTCCAGCACCAATATATATGTAGACATTCGAAGAACTAGCGCCGCTTAAGGAACATGAGGTGGCGACCTGATTGGAAGAAACTCTTCCATATTAAAGAATATGAGATAGTGACCTGCTTGGAAGAGACCTTTCGTAGTAAGGAACACAAGGTGGCGACCTGCTTGGAAGAAAGTATTCCTAGTGAGGAACAAGTGTGGTGGCCTGTTTGAAAGAAATCTTTCCTAGTAAGGAACATGAGGTGGCGACCTGCTTGGAAAGAACCCTTCCTAGTAAGGAACATGAGGTGGCGACCTGCTTGAAAGAAACCCTTCTTAGTAAGGAATATGAATAACGTTCTACTTAGAAGAAACTCTTCCTAGTAAGGAACATGAGATGGCGACCTTCTTTTCACCAACTAACAAAACAACTGATTATCTCCACCAATAGAAAGATGACGCCTGCCGCCACCCTTAAGACAGTCATAAAAAGGAAGACACCGCCCCTATGGTGGCGGCAAGAAAGCTTCGAAGCAGCTACTTGATATTAAAGTACTCACAAATCTACCTCAGAAGCACTTACTTCAAAAGCTAAACGTCTCAGGACGAACGGTTAAATGAGCTATTGAACTAAGTGAGTTCCGAATACACTTCAAGCCTCAGAAGGCAATCAAGGGACAAGCATTTGTCGACTTCATTGCTAAAAACAATTCCACCCATGATATTGAATTTATTCTCATACAATAAGATAATGTAAAGGCGACGCCAGAAAGCACCGGCAACGACGCTCTGGATTGACTGTTGTACACTGATGGATCCTTTTTAGCACAAGGATGTGGGGTAGGTTTGGTGTTAACACCACCTGATGGAGAAATATTATGTTACACCCTGACGTCAACATTCTGCGCCACCATTGACGAAGCAGAATATAAGGCGTTAGTCATAGGCCTCAGGATCGACAAAGGCATGAGCATTAATAACCTGAAGATTCAATGTGATTCTCAATTGAAAGTCAATCAAACAAAAGGAACATATGCTGCCAAGATAGAAAACATGAAGAAATACTCAGCAGAGGTGCAGCAACTGATCAAGGACGTGCCTCATTTCCAACTAGAGGTTATTCCACGAGAGGGAAATCAAGAGTCATGACGACCCTAGTACACTTCATTGAGAGCTCCCTATACTCGCCCGCAGAGGCTGAACCTTGCATCCTCAATCTACACACATCTCCATCATGGTTGACCCCCATACATGCTTGTTGGATTTATGGGATGGTTACTACAGATTAAACACGTGTATTTTCCAGGTAACTAATTACGCAATGAAAATGGGCACATACCAGTTTATCTTCCGTAGCCCAAGATCGTCATAGAAAGAGTTCTCGATCTGCCTGATGGGTCCTGCAGGAACTCTGGTTAAGGAGCAATCTGCAGGCAATTATCTTAACGTACGACAAAGCCTCTTTCAATTCGGTGACAGGATGGATCTCTGGGGTAAATTGTTGACACAATTTCGGCACCTCCTTGTGCTATGCACCACTTCGGCTGAACCCTTACAATATTAGGGAGATAGAGATTTCTTATCTAGTCAATCTAAAAGGGAGAGAGTGATCAACCCCAACGAAATCCCCTAACACCTCATATTTATAAGAGGAGGTGAGCAAAACTCACCAATGGGTTTTAACCCTAATTTCGGCCGAAATATGTAGAAATTGGGCTTGACCCATTTTGGGCCAATTATGGCTCATAGGGAGCCAAAATCCCTTATGTGCTTAACCTAAATTCTACTTAATTTGTTTGGCTTATACTAATGGGCTCCCAATTACAGCGGCCCATATACACCAAATGCCAACAGCTCCCACTCGCCAAAATGGGAGGGTGCCTATTAATATGTTGTCGACCAACACATCAATATTCATTAGTGATCCAATCATGTTCCCGCATTGTTCATACGAGGTTTTCCGTGCGACCGACATAAACAACAGACATCGTGCTACTCATCGGTTAAGAGTGTTGTAGCGTCCGCGGAACATTGATTCCCTGTCATGTTATCAACCTGTTACTGCTCTGTGTTGCGTTGTACCCCTGGTCAACTGTTATTCTCCAATTTCCTTTAACATTCCTTCTTGGATGTAATTCTCTATATCACGCTGCATGTGGAAACAATTATCAGTGTGGTGCCCATTGACATAATGGTACTCACACCATTGTTCCATATTATTTCCCATTCTTCCCTTCCTTTTTTCCGTTGGAGGAGTCCATAAGTTGAGCCTCTTCATCTCCTGCAGTACTACTGAAGCCTCTCTTGTGAGAGGGGTGAAAAAAATGTTGTGGATGCTTTGGGGTCTTGTTTGATCGCTGGCCCTCGGTCCTCCTTGTGGCATCCATGCCTGCATTTTAGCTGGTTGTGGTATGGCTTTCCCTTTACTGGCTTGTTATTGTCTTGTGTAGGGGCTTCATTTCCCTTTTTCAGATTTGATCGTGAACGTTCCAAATCGATATACGCCTTCACTCTTTCAGCCAGCTCCTCCAGTGAGTTAATTGGTAAAACTTCCACATTGTCAGCCAGTGCCGTCCCTCGGCAACCCAAGTTCCTTATGAAATCACGCACGATCTCCCCATCCGAGAGCTCTGTTGCTATGTCTGAGATGTTCTGATTGAATCTTGTATAGTAACTTGCCAGATATTCATCAAATCCTTGTCTCACATCATCTAGGGCTGAATCACCCTTCAAGAGTTTTCTTTCTCCTAGGTATTGCTAGATAAACTTGTCTTTCAGGTTTTCCCATGAGGTAATTGATGCCTGAGGTAGACTGAAAAACTAATACGAAGCGTTTCCTGAGAGATTTGAGGGGAATAGCATCGCGTAGTGATCTTCATTCGCCGTTCTTCCTAGAAGCGAGGATTCATGCTTTTGAATGTGTTGTATTGGATCTCATTTCTCGACGTAGTCAGGAATTGGAAGAGGTGCCACATTCGGTGGGATCATGACATGGATAAGCTCTTGAGTGAAAGAATGTGAAGCCTTATCTCTAAGCTTGTGCATTGCCCTTCCCTTGGAGTCATTTATCTTCTTAAATATCAGATCCTTTATCTCTTCCTTCGTGAGGGCCATTGCGGCCATGTTCTGTTGTCTTTCATTCTGGGGTCTAGCATACCCTTGGGCAGCGTTTGCCTGGTAATAAGCATTCCTCTGCAGGATACTCCCTTCCTTGGTTCGCTCATTGTAGGATTGGGTGTGTGCCTGTTGATGTCCCCCCATTGATCTTGGAGGTGATACCTGGTACCTTGGCTGCTCCTACCTTAGGTTTGCCCTCATACGTTCCCTCCTGTCAAATATGTCCTCCATGGTTACCATTAGTTCAGGGGTGATGTTGTATGTTTGAGGGTTTGTTCTTGCTTGTCCATAGTTAGCTTGTCGGGGTGCTTGGGGTTGTGGCTGGTTTACTGTTGGCTGTGGATGAGCGTTTGTTGAGGAATGTTGATCCTCATGGAGTGAATGTTCTTAATTTCTTACTTTTTCACGCCTTCTTTCAATGGTTGCTTGGTGTATTACCACTGGAGCCTGCCTGGTACCCCCTGCAGGTACTTGGTTGCTTCCTCATTCGGGCACCTGCTTGCTTGTCCCCCCTACTTGCTTCTTGTTTGCTGCCATCGAGCGTAGGTAGTAGGCTACTTGCTTTTTGTTCGAATACATTGGACGACGCCAATGTTTGCACACGTGTCTCTTCGTGAGCTTCTTCTTTCGTATTCTCGCTCTTCGTGGGCTTCCACTTCTCGTATTCCCGCTCTTCGTGGGCTTCCTCTTCTCGTATTCCCGCTCCTTCTCTCTTGGATACCTGCAAATGGGCACCGGGGGGTTCCCGGTAAGCCCACTCCGATGCTTAAATGAGTATAAGCTTTAGAGAGATAAAGTGAGCTTAGAGAGAGATTGATTACCCTTAAATGATGAGAGGAGATCTCTATTTATAGAATTCCTATTGAACAACTCCGGTTCTAGTGCTTTTCTGGTCCGGTTGTGGCAGTTTTGTAATATAAATTGGTGTTGACCGTAAATATAGTGTATTTGACCTCGGTTCGACCGTAGGTGAGCTTAATATGGTTTAAGTGTTTGAGGACGGCCTCCAAGGGATAGCCCCGTGCGAAATATCGTCCGGGGATAGGGGTCCGGACGAGTGAAACTCGTCCGGACAAAAGGGGATACCCGGTAAGGTATCCCCAAGGCCTTGCTCGGGTTACCTCCGATGATTTTTTTCACCCCGGGTTCCTCTGAGTGGGTTTCGCCACTCGGGGTGCTTTTGGGCCTAAGTGTTGGGCATCGGGTGTCCGTTTTTCCAAGTTTCGAATTATAATCGATTTTGGCCTAATTAAAGGGCCCAATTTATGATAGCTTGGGCGTATATCCAACATCCGCCCTCTCTTTTATGCTTTCTTTTCGAAGGATCGGGACTATATTAATCCCCCTTGAACTCAATGTACTTTTGGTTTAAATGAAACCTTTGTTGGCAAAAATTTTTTTTACTTATATTTGTCAATAATAATACCAAAATATTATTTTTACCGAATTTGAATCTACTCGTTGTAATAGATAGTCTGATACATATAATAAAAGTCACGCGCTATAAGTTCGAAAACTTATGAGTGAAGATATATACTTTACATAACCATTCGTCGCCCTGTTGGGCAAAAAAAAATTGTCGACCTAAAATAAATAAATAATAGGGTTAATAACTAATAAACTGTCGGAGGTTTGACCCATGTTGAAATCTGGTGTCCGTCGTTGAAATTGACTGTCCCATGTTTGATGTTTGTTGAAATTTGGTGTCTCCGTCTATTTTTAGGGTTAAGTCGAACGGAAGTGTATCACGTGACCGTCACGTGAGCTCGATAAAATGAATATTCCAAAAATGTCCCTCCATGAAAAATCTGACCTTCCATTACCTAGTGAATTGAGGAAACTACCCCTCCTAGCTAAATCAATAACTATATGGTTTTTGGGTAGCGGCCGTCCAGAATTGGGTGGTGGCCGGCCGGAGTAGGGTGATTGTCGGCCGGAGTAGGGTGGTGGCCGACCGCAGTTGGGTGGTGGCCGGCCAGAGTTGGGTGGTGACCAGCCGGAGTTGGGTGGTTGCCGGCGGAGTAGGGTGGTGGCCGACCGGGATTGGCTGATGGCCGGTCGGAGTTGGGTGGTGGTTGTTTTGACTCTAGTGGTAATTTCTTCACTTCATATTTGGTAGAAATGGCAATTCTGACTTTTCATAACATTCTGTCAAAATTAACATCAATTTTGGACGGAAAACCAAATTTCAACTAAGTTAAGAACTCAGACAGTCCATTTCAACACTTTAAAGTTCGGATACCAAATTTTAATATAGGTCAAAACTCAGACAGTTTATTAGTTATTAACCTTAAATAATAAAATAACGGTGCAAAAATTAGAGATGGGCATTAGAGCAGTTCGGCCCAAATAGGTCCCGACTCGGGCAAGAATTGTTTAATCAATTGTGGTTCCAATCTTGCATACTAAGAAATAAAATTGGCTATGGTTTAATAAAAAAGAATTAGGTTGGTTAGAATTGTTGTGGAATCCGTTTTTAACCATTTTATATTTTTTTTAAACACCTAAAATCTGTATATTTTATTTCAATTAAATTATTAAAAAAAAAAAACTTTCGAAAAAACGGGTCGGTCGGGATGGCTCTTTAAAACGGAATGAATATAACATTGATTTTGTACCTGCTCAAATTGGATCAGACCGGTTTGAAACGGTCCGATTTTGGACCATTTCTAAACCAATATGCCCGAATCGGGTTTTTCCTAACCTAGCAAAAATAAGTAACCACTTTCTTCAAATTTATATTTCTTGTGTTCTTCCGGAAGTTATTTTTTTCAATGCATATGATGATCTAGGATAAAATTAGGGGTGAGCGTGGTCTGGTCCTGGTCAGGACCAGACCAAGACCATGCAAGACCATTTGTAAATGGTCCTCCTCCAAATGGTCTAGGACCAAACCAGGACCATTTGGACCATTTACGAATGGTCTTGGGATTTTTGGTTCTGGTATTGGTCCAGACCATTAGGACCATTTTTATTTTTTATGTTTTTTAATTTAATTTAATTTTTTAAAATTTGTCGAAAATATTATTTTGTAATAATTTTAAATTGAAAATATGTTTATTATAATTATATATAATAGTTGAGATTGGTGTAATCAATACCTGATAAAGTGTTCAAATAAGTTTTATGGTTATACGATCCATAAATAACAAATAAGACACTTATCAAATAATGTAACTTGGTGTAACAAAGTTACAATTTCCATGATATTAGACAGAAAATAAATCAAACACGAAAATGTAGTATTTTGGCACTTTGTACTTTACAAACATAAGCTTTTCACCTCTCTGTAGTAAGCAACTTCATAAACTAATTATTCAGCTAATCTAATGTTTCTCAAGTTTGCTCTCGACGCTCAGCGGAGGTTTTAAATTTTATTATAAATTATTATTTCAAGTTTTTTTTTTTAATAATACAATGGTCTTAATGGTCCTAAATGGTCGCAAATGATCTTAATGGTCTTGGACCGAAATTAAGACCAGGACCAATTAAGACCAATAAAAGAAGACCATTGGTCTTGGTCCTAAACGGTCTTGGGCTAATGGTCTTGGTCTTGGGCGGTCTTGGGCTCGGTTATGGTCTTGCTAGACCAGTGCTCACATAAAATACTAATATGTTGATTTTTTTCCGTACTTTCGGATTGAGAGCGTTAATGCTAAAGTCTTCTTTAAGAGGGTGTCTGCAGCGGAATTCAAATTCGGTTCTTCTCTGAAAACACAAGTTATTTTTCCAGTTGGTCCAACCAATTTTATGCATAGATTTTCTCTAGTTTGATGGTTTTAAGTGCATTTTAATTAATACTAGTTTGATTTTTCACCTACAATTTTGAGATCATTTATGGTTAAGTCTTTCCAAATCGACATCTTCAGCGGAATTCGAACCCAGTTCATTATTGGAAACACAACTTACTTTACATGTTAGTCCAACTAAGCATACGTACATATTTTCTCTAGTTTCGATGATTTTAATTAAGTGCATCCCAATTAATACTAGTTTGATTTTTCACCTACCATTTTGAGATCATTTATGGCCTCTCTTAGTGTTCATTTATGGTAGCTAGCTAAGTATTAAACTTTCCTACAAAAAAAAGTTTGATTTCTTTAAAATCTACATCTAATAATGCTACCTAGCTAGCTCCAAAAGCAAGCTCAAGTCAGGAGACTAGTACACGCATGAACTTAGTACAATACTTCAAGCCAATTAATTTACCCGATGAGTATGCTGGCCTTGTGTTATTTATCAGAACGGAAATAAATATCAAAATTACAATTGTTATGTATAGCGCAAATTATTTTATATTATAACTTAAAAAATATGAATCCAAGCGAGTCAACATATTCAGAATTTTCAAAATGGGTACATTATTATTTTTTTTTTTAATTTTTTTTTTCGAGTATTCAACATATTTTCTTGGGAAAATTATATAAAATACATCAGGCTTTAAAACATACATGTTTTAAAATGTCAAACACGATTCAAAATTATGATAATTGGTACGTCCTTCAATTATTTATCATAAACTATCGTCAAAAACATTTCAAATAGACATTATTAACTGAATAGTTTACAAAGTATCACAACTAATCATTAATTGCTTATACAAATGTTAGAATTGAGTCAAATCAGACCAGAACCGATTGTGAGTCAGTTAAGTCTCAATCGAGTTGGGACACTATTGAAATACTAGTATAAGTTATTAGGTCTTGATTTTGATTTGTATTCAGTTAATTATGTGAACTTGAAATGTATTTGACAACAATTTGGACGGGTGGTTGAAAGAAATATCAATTACTATTGTCTTAAAACATGTACATTTCATAATATGTTGGTACAAAAACCATCATTTTCAAATATTGTATGGTTTATATACTTTTCCTTATTGGACCTCCCGAAGGACATTGGATTAAAGTAACTACAATTTATGGTCTAACAAAAGTTTGTGAATAATAAAACCTACAATTGTACTATTCAAGTCAAAAGATTCAAAACTTAAAATTGATGGACTTTTCTCTGAACGGAATAAAAGAGAATGTTACAAAATAATTATAAGGTTTTATTAAAAAAAAGTCTTAGTGTCTTACATAAAATAATAAAAAGCTTACACCAAAATAATGAGAGTTTCGTTATATTTCCTTAAGAAATAATGTTTTACACGAAATAATGGGAGCTTTTACACCAAAATAATGTGAATATGGGATATATTTCATTCAGTAATAAAATTAGAACCTCAATAAAAACGATCGATAATTATGTTGTCACCTATTATTTTTGTATATACATACGCCACCAACCAACCCTAGCTAGCTAAATTATACGCACGTAGCTAAGTCGAGGTAGTGAAATACGAACGATCAAGGTTATCCGATGTATTATCGGGTGATGAAGAAAGAGCATGTGAGATAGTAGCGTAGCTAGCTCTCACTTAACTTTCAGCACGAGGTGACCACATTTTGTCTAATGAAGAAAGTCATTGAATAGGGGGCCGGGTCATTATTACTTCAATGTTATGGTTGGACCATATTATTATTATTCACGAGGGATTGGATTGGATTGGATTGGATCGGATCGGAGCAGCTGGCACAATTAATTAATTAAATTGATCGTGCTAGCAATAGTCATATCTCTTCTTCCTCTATTACTTACGTACACCAAAAAGCTCAATATATATATATACTTCCACCTTCATGGTGATGGACCATACATACATTATTACTTCTCAAATCATTGCTCTTTAAAACCGACTCCCATCCCTGGAAAAACATTGTTGCGTAGACTTAGGTAGGTCGTAACAGCTTTTGTTATTTGTATACGACGAACAAAGTCTCTTCACTCACAAAATCCATGTTTGTACATGATCAATATTTGTACAAACTATCACACAATATATATACTGGTGGGAGCCCCTTGTATATAATAATACGTGTGATCCATAAAGAAAATAAATTGAGAGTGATCATTTTATATGATCCTTAATTAGTTTAGTTTCTCCAATTGAATTTTGCTTTTCTTATAGTTTCCAGGTTGGCCTCATCAACAACTTTCTAACTGTGTACCTAGCTATATATATATTTAGCTTTAATTTGCATTTACATACCGACGAGGTTATGAATTCCTTCACCGCCAATACTAGTATATATCCAACATCCATGTTTATGGGCTTGCTTTATAGAAGAATGAGAATTTTATTATGGAAAAGTATGTAAAACATGCAACATGTTTGAAAAAAATGGTTTTATGGACCAGTATGTTTTAAAACGTCCAATATGTTTGAAAAAGATGGTTTTATGGACCAATTTTTTTTTTTTAAAATGTATAACAAGCTTACAAAAGATGGTAAAATGACTATCTTCCACTTGTTGTCACTAGTCTCATTAAGTTGACACGTGCGGATCCCGTTTTTTAAAAATAATAATTATTATTATTATTATTATCTACATCCACCCATTAATAATCATTGCTAAATTAATTTTTTGTTTTAATTTTTTTTCTTCTAAAAACGTGTTTCGCATGTGTCCACTTAATGAGACTATTGATAACAAGTGCACGGTATGTCATTTTAACATCTTTTGCAAGCTTGTTATACATTTTAATACATATTGGTCCATAAAACCATCTTTTCCAAACATGTTGTACATTTTAAAACATATTGATCCATAAAACCATCTTTTTCAAACATATATCTATAGTCTTGTATCTATATATATAGATACAAGACTATATCTATAGCAATATAATAAGAAACATAATCTGATAATATACTAAGAATATATCTATTCCTAATATAAACTTATTTAGATATAATAAAATATATCTACTAATATATTTTATTCCCTAATATGTTAACGCTAGTAGCCCCTCACTGGCTGATCTGGTACCAATGTTAACATTAGTCATAACAAATTGTTAGAATTGGTTCTCTCAATACTCAGAAACGATTAAAAAAAAGTAGTAATGAATAACGAATTTACGTGGTTCGGTCAATTCGACGTATGTCCACAGACAATGGTAGCTGTTGATTTTATCAATTGTTTCTAGAATTATTATTATTTTTTTTTTTACAGAAAATGCATATCGCCATATACATAACTCAAATAATAAAATTATAACCTTACAAAATTTGAATCAGCCCAAAAATTAAAGTCAAACAGCGATAATCATAATTATAATAAATCAAATGCTGTTCAGTCTCTAATATATATACCACCCAATTGAAAAAAAAAATAAAAAAAAAAAAATCTTTGACTTGTAGTTGCCAAACTATTTGTCTAGATGTGAGTTTAAAAACAAATAAACCACATCAACTTGCATGTGGTGTGGTCATCACTATATAGTATAGGTAGTAGTTCTAGTGTGGCGACACAATTATTCCTCTGTCGCATTTATGTTGTGGCTGACCTTTCTTTTACGTTGTCGACCATTCCTCTCATCTCCATCTCTCTCTCTTAGTTAGCTTAATTGTTTGCTTTCCTTTCTTTCTGTATATAAGGAGCAGAGGAACGAGTTTCAAAGACATATACATATAATTTTCCAGAGAAGAATATATATAATAATAATAATGGGGCGATCACCGTGCTGCGACAAAGTTGGGTTGAAGAAAGGGCCGTGGACACCTGAAGAGGACCAGAAGCTCCTCGCCTACATCCAAGACCACGGCCATGGTAGCTGGCGTGCTTTACCCTCCAGAGCCGGTATATATCTATTTCTATATATATATATACCCATTATTATATATTGAACTTGCAAGTTATATATATAGGACTTGAACGATGCGGAAAGAGTTGCCGACTGCGATGGACTAATTATCTAAGGCCTGATATTAAGAGAGGAAAATTCAGCATACAGGAGGAGCAAACCATTATTCAACTCCATGCACTTCTTGGTAACAGGTATATGAATTCCATGTTTTGAGAATTAATTAATTGGTTGTTGGCCGCCGTTCCTTTAGATTCAATTATTTTTTAATATATATATATCAATACTTTGAATATTGTATTTGTTAGCTAGGTTTTTATAATTATATATATATATGGTTAAAGAACTTAAAAACAGTCTCAATTGTAGGTTATGTTACTATAATAGCTGTTTTAAATTTAAAATGCATGTTAATATTCAGTGTCGTCCCAACTATTAGATTAATTTATTTTCATTTTTTTTCAGACTGATTAATTTGGTTTTAATTAAAAATTTGGGTGTGTTATTTAGGTGGTCAGCTATAGCGACTCATCTGTCGAAAAGAACGGACAACGAAATAAAAAACTACTGGAACACACATCTAAAGAAGAGGCTCGCAAAAATGGGGATCGACCCGGTGACTCACAGGTCGAAAAAAGACTCAGTGCTCTCTACCAACGACGACAACAGCCAATCCAAGAGTGCGGCAGCCAAGCTGAGCCACCTGGCTCAGTGGGAAAGTGCTCGGCTCGAGGCCGAGGCTCGCCTAGTCAGGGAATCCAAGCTTCGGTTGCATCATGGAAACCGCTCGAACAAAACCCTAGTTCGTCCTTCAACTGGCCTCGAGTCTCCGAGCTCGACAGTACTGACGTTCTCCGGCGAAAGGCGGCAGCAAGCGATCACATCGATTTATCTTCATGAAATGGTGAAGGAAGAAGGAGAGCATGTTGATAATAATAAATGGAAGAACTCATCAAACCCTAATTTCAAGGCCATAGAATTACAAGGCAATAATAATAATAATAATAATTCCTTATCATCAGGATTATTATACCATGACGACGACGTATCAATAATGTCAATTTCCGACCACTCCTCATCGGCTAGGGTTTCGTCAACTGAAGAAAATATCGAATCTGAGGGCTTCACCGATCTTCTGCTTAACAGCTGCGGCGACCAGAGCTTGTCTGATAATTCTACTTCTCACAATAATGGCCGTGATGACAGCAGCAACGATGAATACTATGAAGACAGCAAGAACTATTGGAACAGTATCCTTAGTTTGGTCGATTCTTCGCCGTCCGAATCTCCCATGTTCTAGACTTTTTGTCGGAATTAATGAATGGATGCAAACTAAACACTGCGTGGAATTTAGAGATTAACTTTATTGTTTTTAGTTTGATATATGCTAAAACTATATATATATATACACACACGAATAACACAAACTAAAGTTGGATCAATCTTTAAGATTTTACGATTACGATTTTAGTAAAGTAAAATGTTCCACATCTATATAACATACGTGACATAAAAATCATTTGTTTCATACGCTGAAGAATATGATTTTCTTTTTCGTTAACCGGTGAAAAAAAAAATAGATTTTTAAGGAATAAGGGTTTTCTTTGGGGAAAAAAATGGAACGATATTTAAGAAGGTTACGTTCTCAGATGGTAAATGTGTGATATAATTAAATACTGGGAGACACTATGGCCCATATGTATTTATTATGGTATTTATTTATTTATCTTTAGTTTGGTACATGTCACATTCCAATCTAATTACGTTCGAATAGATAATATGCATGATACGATTATATTTTTGGTGCATGTTTTTTGTCATTTGAAAATTATGTTTGATTGAACTTAAGACTAAATTGCAAATAAGTATATACTTTTTTAATTGTTGCAAAACTTATTGTAAAAATATCACACTTTTTAACACTGTTAATTTTTCTTTTAAGTAATGATGATATATACAGTCGTCACGCGACATTAATATGCCACATAATTAGCCATGTGTCATTTAATTATTTACTTAAAGTATCATAATATTTAATTTTAAAAAATTAGTCAACTAATATATTCATTACAAATGTAAACTACAAAATTATGGAAGCCAAGTAAATATGGAAAACTTAAATATTCTATATTACAGCTTCTGAATTTCGGAGGACGGAAATGATCTTTAAGAACTTGTTCTATTCTTCAACTGAGAAGTCCATTACTTTTCATAGCTTAACCATTGACTCCACAATATTTTTTATCTTCGTAAATTTACAATTTTGATCAATAATCTATAACCACACAGTCAAAAGTAGTAATATCGTTGTTATAAGAAAAAATGGACTCAACTAAACGGATCCAAATTAGTTGTCCCACTCTACCTATCTTATTTCACTAATGTGATTTTAATACGTATACTTTATGTACTTAATTTTAAAAAAAAAATTCTAAAAACCTATTGGGATTGGTGAATCTAGAAATAAAATATTAAATATGAAGACAGATGTCAAGATCACAACAGTGATGCACGATCTGGGATAAGAAAAATGTGGCAGGTGATAACATATAATAGCAGAAACTTGAAACTCCATACATTACAATTAGGTGCTGACCCCGCTTCACGTGCGGGACAACTCGTTAAACCGTATACGTTTACTTGTATGTATAATGTTAAAATTATGTTTTGAATTAGTATTTCTCTTCGAACATGCTCTTCCATTCATCCAAATATCTTGGAGAGCTAAACAACTACAAAATTGTAGTTAGCCAAGTAAAACCAAAATGGTTAAGTATAAATTTTTACATGTGGTCAATCATCTATCTTGAGTATATTCTAAAATAATTTTCCTATTTGATATGCAACTACTTATGTCATGAAACACTCCACAATTGAGCAATTTGAAAAGAATCACCTAAGTCGTATTAAGAGCCTTTAGAGAAAAAAGAATCGATAAGAGGTACATAGTGTCAAGAAGCTGATTCTCTCAGGGGGCGAATAGCCATCCACTTTTTTATCCAATTCCAACCCCAACAACTTTTATCTGGTTCAAACCATTCATAGGGAACAAACAGTAAACATATGATTTCAACGGTAGATTGATAATGTACTATTTGTTATAATAAATCTTTTTAAGTCTATATATTGTTAGTATTCTTAAATCTACTCATTAATATTATTATACATTTTATTATTATTTTATAAGCCTATGTAGCTTGATCAGACAAATCATCAAAATAATCAAGTGATTTTATAGTTATTCCTATGATAACCAATTTGCATCATTGTGATTGACTTAGAAAGTCTTATTCTCTCAAAGTCATCGTAATTGCACCAGAACTCCTGTTCCAAGTAGCAGTAGTAGGAACATGGAAAGACAACGTTCTATCATAATGAAGCTAAAAACTAACAAAAGAAGCTTAGTTAATGAAATGTGAAAAGTGAATGAATACATACATCAAAAATAAAAATATGTTGGATGCCAACCGCTCTCTAGCACCATGTTTAAGAAAAGTGAAGTCCTCCCCTTCTAGCTTTGATTGCTTGTTCGTCAATGATCTCTTGCTTATCAATCTTCTGACTGAGAACTTTTCCCTTCAGCAAAACTGACAATGACACAGTCTGGTGTTCAGTTCTCGGCCTCATTTCTCTAGCTTCTTATCTTTCAAAGGTAATGAAATCCTCAGAATCTAATCCTCCATTTGTTAGACATCATAAGCAACCTGAATTAGAATGTTGGAGTCTACAATGACTTAGGCCAAGTTACCCATAAGACCAAATGGTGGCACTAGTCGGAATACAACGACAAATCATGATCATTATTCATTGATTATATTAAATCATATAAGTAAATCAACAACAATAACACAATCATAACTTCCAGATACAAAGAACGATGAAACTTCGAACAAAGACTGAATCACTTACCGCATCAATGGCCGAGCTGTTTTCTTCCTTTCTTGGATGGACAGTAGACGACAAACAATATTCAGCTATATTAAGAACTAAATCTGGAAGTCATGTTGCTCCACACTTAGATTTGACTATATTATCTAAGATACAACTTGGAGATGATTGAAATGAAACCACGAGTTCTTTCAACACGATTGACCAATATACCTGTAAGATAAATATTCAAAAAAAAAAAACCACATCACAAATGATTGGTTTAATGCTGCTAAATGGGAAAAAAATATGGTTAATTTAATAGTTTGGTTCATTTCTTGGGATATATGTTAGGATAATGTTTTATTTATTCATAATATATCTTGTTAGATTACTTTGCATGTTGTAGTATATCTATTTCATAATTTCTTACTTATAAGTCATGTATCTCAATCCCTATTGTAATTCAATCAAGTCAATTCAATACAACTCATTATTCATTATGGTATTGCACCACACGCTCCAACGAGTAATCTGATCCAAAATTGATTTCTTTTTTTTTTTACAAGTGGCTATTCATCGTTGCTGCTGACTCCAAGCGTCCAGTTGCTGGCGACTCCAAGCATCTTCATCGTTACTGTGTCAGACCATGGGGTTCAACCAGACACCACCACCCTCCAGCAATTCCGGTTTGTTTAATAGTGTTTCCATTGTAGTGCTTTGTTTAATTATTCTACAATTGTGCAAATCTGTAGGGTTCAATTATTAGTGCTTCAGTGGGCTTCGATTATTGCTTCAATTAATAGTACACAATTCTGTGGGGTTCGATTACTATTGTTATTGCCCGATTTGCCCATTTCCATTCTATTGCTGCATCGCGACAAGCTGTGTACAAGGGCAGGTCGACGTCTCGTGTCTTTTTTTTCTGCACCAACCACTGCAGAAAGTCACCGTTATTAAGACGTGTGTATCCGGTCGGCGGATCTTTGATCCGAATGACACTTCTCACGGGTAAATTGTCTTTCCTCGTAATCCAATAGCTCGCGGAGATAATCCGTTAGCTTAACATGATTCGTCACTCAACTCCTTACAAACCTGCACAAGGGGCGATACCGAGCACGGAGAGGGAGTGGTGCTCGGTGAGCCCTCTCCGATGCCTAAGTAAGTTCGGTATTCTAGAGAGATGAAATTCAGAGAGAAAACAGAGCTAAAACGAGTAAAGTTGCAACATGTTGGAAATGAATAGAACTTGAGCACTATATATAGGTTTCAAGGGGATTAAGATGGCTTAATGACACCGTTATTCCCTAAGTGCACTTAATTAACACATAACGAAGGGATTAAGCCCTTAAAAGTATGGAGAGGTTGGTGAAAATGACTAAGTGTTAGACGGGTAAAACGATGTCGGGACTCCGCGGAAAGAGGTCTGTGTGACAAGGTTCGGGACGTCGCACACGCCCTGGGGGGGGGTGGGGTACAGCGTCCGGGCAGGGTCTCGGGACCTTCCGGGTCGGATGAAAAATCCGACCTCCGATCCCACCTAAGTGAGGTCGGTCCAGCTGGTCCGATCTCACCTAAGTGAGGTCGGGCCAGCGAACAGGTCCGGGCGAGTATTTTTTGCTCGTCTGGGCCGTTCGCACTGTGGGTAATGTGTTCGAGTCAAAGTTTCAAATTATAATCGTAAGTGGGGTGGCCAAAATAAGACAATCTGAATTAAAACGGGTTCAAATTGAGCGTATATCCATCACATGCCCCCGAGTCAACCAATGGCTTAACCCTTGATTGACTCTATTTTATGATGGGATGACACACGCAATTTGAAACCGTGTTTTTACCTCTTGATGAATCATTTGCTTGTCATGTAGGCGCGTTTACCGTGCTTTGTCCTCGGTTTCTCAACATAGAGGAAATGTAAACGTTCTAGTAGACGTGCGCGTGCTTAGACACGTGTCCGTAAAATATGGGTGTAATAAAAATCCAATCTTCTCATACATGTATTTTAAAAATATGTACATGCATGGGGATGCGATGTAATCATGATCATGGACTAATGCAATTTAATTTCATGCTATCGTAACCAACATGTGTACGTTCAGAGTGATTCCACATGTGAAAAATATTTGAATCATGTCTAAAAAATTTCTAAGTATGGGTGTAAAAAATGTGCATATAAAAATGCTAACTTGAGTGATCACCGATATATCATGAACATGAAGGTGTGTACTAGCATACATGCAACTAAAAACGCAAGTATGGAAGTGGGTGTAGACATGCTGCAATCGTGGACATGAATGTATGCATGTTGAGTGCACATGCGTGCGAGCGTCAGGATTACCAATGTAATGCAATCATATACATGTGTGTAAGTGTGCTGAGTATGTGTACGGACGTGGGCATGAAAATGCATGCACGAATATTTGGCAACCATGTACATGGATGTCTAAGTGTTTGAAAACATAGGAGTGTGTATGTGGGCATGCACGTGAGCGTAAGCATAAACATGTATGTATGCATGGACGAGTTGTGAGCATAAGCGTGAGTGATGACATTGGTGCACTTGTAGATGTAAATCATAAATATGAACATAAGTGCAATGGTGAGAGTATAGACCCCCTTTTATCCGAGAGTGCAAGCTCTGTCACTCGATGGGACACAGCGTTCTGCCTTCCTGGTACTTGCGCGAGCATTGTCTTTTAAACTCGACTTTTGACAGGTGTGAAATTTTCCTTCATCCGCCACATGCAAAAGGGCTTATCAACATATGTTAAGGGTTGCCCCTTCCTTCGGATGTGTCGAAGCGTCGCTTCTTTTGGGGGAGCTAAGAGTTCGTCCTCTTTGTAGCGCTTTGGGGTTTGTTTCCTTTGTTGGTGTACCCCGCACTTTGATGGTCGGATCTCTTGGGTGGCGGTTTTGCTCCCGTAACTTGATGTTGAGGTTGATGGATATGTGTCCAATTCGGGTTCGTATTTATATTCCGGGCCTCGTAAACACGTCAAAAATCACATCACGGTTCGAAAAACGTCTCCCGAGGGTCAAAACGGTCCGGAAGCGCGTAACGCGCGTCCGGACCTCCGGATTGCATTGCAATCCGAGGTCCGGGTTGCACGGCAAGCCGGACCTCGCCGAATTGCCCAAATTCGACGAGGTCCGGATTGCTCTACGGGCATTACGCGATTACCGTTTACGCGATTACCGTTACGTATAGAGAAGTCGAGTTCGCGCATTGCTAATATTGATGACAGTTACCGCTTGCTTTTGAACCGTCATCAAACTGCTCCAAAACCGGGTCCGGTCCCAAGGAAGCCTATAAATAGGAAGCCTTGGCCACCCATTTTCACACATCCTCTCATTTGCCCAACTTTGGCACTTTGAGCTCTGACTTCTCTCTAGAAATATTTTCTCTCTCTAAGATTACCTTTTTAGCCCCAATCGTGACTTAGGCATCGGAGAGGGCTCCACTAGCACCACCCCCTCTCTCCGTGCTAGTATTGGCCCTTTGTGCAGGAAACGGGCCCCCAAAGCTAAGGCGAGGAAGAGAAATAGGAGTAAGATATGCCCAGACGCTCAGACTTGTGCACAGACCGCCATTTCCTGAGACACAACCGTTTCCCGAGACACAGACTCCTCCTGAGACATAACCGTTTCCCGAGACACAGACTCCTCCTGAGACACAACCGTTTCCTGAGACACCGACCTTTTCCGAGACACAGCGTTAAAACCGAACACTCGTCATCGGCACAAGGCGAAAACCTCTTCCAGGCGAAGGGTGTCAGCCCAAGGCCCGAACAACCTACTCAGACAGACGCGTCCACATGACCCAGTTCAACCAGGACGCAACATTGGCGCCGTCTCCGTGATTCGACCAAAAGCTACCATACCGCAAAGACATGACGAGTGATCACAACCCTCCCGAAGAGGTTAACGCGAAAAATACAAGGAAAAGGCCTGGACGTCCTAAGAAGTCTCCGGCAAACAAAAGAACAGGAGGTCAGAAGCCAGCTGGAAGCCAGTCGGGACCTTCCCACATACCGAGAGCTACTTCCGTAGCTTCAACCATGCCAATCGAGGATGTGCCCGACGCACAGCACAACCACCAAGAGCCAAGTGACGAGCATCGCTCACCCCCACCTGGTTTCGAGCCAGAGATGCATGATGATGAATTTCAGATAGAAATGCCTCAAGGCGAACAACAAAGAACGGGAGCAAACCCGATGCCTACCGTTACTCCAGCAATGATGGCTGCACTGGAAGAGTTACTCGCATTCCGCGAGTCACTAAAAAATCAAGGATATGCGGCTCAACCACCTCCAACCACCCAGGAGCACGCTGCGCCGACAAGTGAAATGTCGCAAGACACTACCCGCCAAGGCGGTCCATTCCAGGGAAGAAACCAACATGCAAGATATGAAGCCGCACGTTCATACACTCCTTCCCAAGGAGCCCGTCATTGGAGGAATGAAAGGCAACCCCCATACCACCGCCCACAGCAGCCAACGAGGGATGATCCCTTCCAGGCCACAAGCAGAGATCAATCTGACATCTACCATAACACTGGTCGGCAAAATCCTTCAACGGATTATGCTGAACCTGTAAAAGGGTTTACTGCCGAGATGTTAGAAGAAATTGTTGAGAAGAAGATGAAAGAAGCAAAGATGAAGGGTATGCACGCACTTGAAGAAAGGGCGTCGCATCCGTTCGCGGACCACCTCGTGAACAGTCGCGTCCCAGACGCACTGTACCGGATTGGAGGAGATCTCTATCGCGAAAAGGGAGATCCAGTGGAACACGTGCAAAAGCACGAGGCCTCTCTGCTAGGTAGAACGAAGAACATACACCACTTTGCAATGACGTTTGCACAAACTCTTGCCGGGACAGCAGCACACTGGTTCTTCTCACTGCCATGCGGAAGCATCACCTCATGGGCGAACCTGAAGGCTAAATTCATTCAACGATACATGGGCGAACGCACATCGCTGAAAGGAACAAATGCTCTGGACGACGTCTAGCAGCAAAATGAAGAATCTCTCGCTGAGTATTACGTTCGCTTCAGCCATAATATCTCGGATATTCAGGGAAACCTGACAGAAGGAGAGATAGTGCGAGCATTCATCTGAAACCTCGGACGAAGAGGCTATGCCCTAGCAGAAAAGATGGCAAAGCGCCCGGCTGAAACTCTAGAAGAGTTAGCCGCAAGAGTTAAAGAGTACGTGGACCTCGAAAGGTTCAGGAGCCTGAACAAGGCGAAAGTCTCTACGGCAAAGGCAAAAGAAAACCCAAAGAAGAATCAAGCAAAACCGCCCTCAAGTGGTCAGCAAGGAAGAAACTGGTAGCCTCAGCCGAAAAGGCCTATTCAAGGAGATTTCCAGAAGCCAAAAGAAGTAAACCTCGCTGACTGCATTCCATTGATTGCCCTGCTATCCGTAATATTGAGGGAAATGAAGGATGCGAACATGTGGAAAGAGCCGAACAATTTCAGAAAAGGCCCGCTGGGGAAAGACAAAGACAAGTGATGTGAAAACCACGAGGTCTTCGGCCACGAGACGGACAGCTGTGTCAGCCTACGTTTCCGCATTAACAACTTCGTCCTCAAGGGCGAATTGAAGCAATTCGTCGATCGAGGCGACAACCCCCCAAAGAAGGCTCAAGCAGAGTCATCAAAGAGAGGAAGTAAAGGCAAAGAGAAAGTCAACGACAACCCTCCGCCGGCCAAGCGAGGTGTCATCAACGTCATCCACGGAGGACCTGCCGCCGGAGGACAAGTGTCTAATGCTCGGGACATTTATGCATCCCAAGCAGCAACATTGCCGAAATATGGAAAGCGCAAGCAACCGGAGCAAGACGACGTGGTCATCCAATTTTCCAGGGAAGACTTAAAGCATATCGTTTATCCTCACGACGATGCTTTAGTCATAACCATGGACATTGACAGATATGATGTGAAAAGAATACTCGTTGATGGTGGAAGCTCCGCTGACATTCTACATGTCAAAGTCCTAGAACAACTGGGAAGATCAGTTAAAGACTTGACTCCGGGAACCTTCTCGCTAGTCAGCTTTGTCGGGGCAGCTACACACCCCCTGGGAACAATCACGCTGCCTGTCATCCTTGGCCAAGGGTGGAAAGGATTGCACGTCAATGTCACTTTTGTCGTTGTGGAATCTCTTGGGGCCTATAATGGAATTTTAGGGCGAACAACGATCAACCCTTACGTAATCGTGCCCTCTACTGTCCACCAGAAGATGAAGTGCCCTACGGACCACGGGATCGGAGAAGTACTTGGCGACCAAATAGCCGCAAGACGTTGTTACGTCAACGCCCTAAGAGCAAAGCACCATTTCCATGTGGCGATGGTGAATTCTTTCAAGAAGCAGAAAATTGTTGATGATGGAAAGCACGAGCAAGCTGTTGTAGTTTGGAATCCACAAGAGTACATTCAGTACTCATAATGGAACCAGATATGGATCGTCAAGCAAGGAGAAGGCGAGCCAATCATGAAATACTTCAACAGATTCGCTGCTAACGCCTCTTTGGCAAAAGCAACAAGAGAGGAAGTGATAAGCGTGTTCTTTTCAAACATGAACGCCAGATCCTTCCTTCTCTTCGGAAGAACTCATGGATGGAAAACAACCAGGACCATGGTAGATCTAAAAGACAAGCTCGAGACAGCAGACTTGTGTAAACAAGAACTGAGGTGGGGTACACCCCTCAGTTGGGACAAAGAAGTTCAAGCTGAAACGAACAACCAGGAAGGCGCAAGCATCAATATGGACAACATCTTCACACCGCTAAACACGTTTGTTGAAGACATTTACGTCAACCTGCTCGAAAACAAGCTCCCGAGTCCACTTGTTCCAAAGACCGCTTTCTTGGGCAACAACGTTAAGGAATGGTGCAAATACCACAAAACCTGGGGGCACAACACAAACATGTGTCTACCACTGAGATGAGAGATCGAAGAATGCATCGTGTTGGGCGCGTTAAGGCGATTTGTTGCAACCGACTCTGCGACATCATCGTCAAACCAACTATGAAAGAGACGGGAGAAATAACTATCTTTCTGATTACTTTGCGCATTTCTATTCTAAGTGCTTTTAGTATCATCGCATCTAGTTCCTTTACATGTTTTAAGAAGGAATGATTGGTTGAAGCCTTCTCGAAAAAACAATGTAAATACGCGCAAGTATCTAATGAAGTCAATCTACATTTTTAGGTACATATATATGTCTTGCATGCTATTTTGGATTAAACACGAAGTAACAAAACTACGCACTTATTATCTACATCAACAATCCAAGATATTATGCCGTGGGCAAACAAAAAAAATCTACCACGCGTTATGACAATGCTTATCATCAACAACAACTTACTCATATTGACGACTACATCAAAAGGCGTCATCATGGAATCAACAACTTGGAATTAAACCCAAGATATATTCAAAGTCAGCATGCTGCAACAACATATTTGCAAGGACATAATTGCAACCTTTCTACTTCAAAAGCGTTATACCAATAACGCCCTACTTCAAACGTCATATTAATGACATTCTATCTACAAATGTCCTATTGATGACATACAAATGATATGCTGTGACATCTCTTGTTAGAGGCAAATCCTCATGTTCATCGTCATTCCCTGGATTCAGAACCGGACGGGCAAATACAATAAGGGACTGATCACCCCATAAGTGGCGGAAGTTCTCTTGTTAGACAACGACCCCACGCTACAATAAGTGTGTATATCCTGTTTAGGGTTCACTCTTTATGGCGAATGTCCCCTTGTTAGACGACAATCCCATACTATGAATTCCTGTTTAGGGTTCACTCTTTATGGCGAATGTCCTCTTGTTAGACGACAACCCCATACTATGAATTTCTGTTTAGGGTTCACTCTTTATGGCGAATGTCCTCTTGTTAGATGACAATCCCATACTATGAATTCTTGTTTAGGGTTCACTCTTTATGGCGAACGTCCTCTTGTTAGACGACAATCCCATACTATGAATTCCTGTTTAGGGTTCACTCTATACGGCAAACGTCCTCTTGTTAGATGACAATCCCGTACTATGAATTCCTGCTTAAGGGTTCACACATCACAGCAAAAGTCCTCTTGTTAGATGACAATTCCGTACTACAGATTTTCAAAGCGTGTTGCATGGTTCCTGGATGCAGAAAACATGCATCACAATACATATTTTCAAAAAGTGTTACGTGATCCCTGGACGCAGGAATCATGTATCACAAATATTTTTTCAAAAACCAAAATGTTTTTACGTATGCTTCCCCAACGTGGGTTGATACACGCTGGCAGGTGCGCACCCTGTTTAAAACTCATAAAATTTACAAGTCGAGTCTTGTACAACGTCGCCTTAGAGTGGAACTAAGAGACGGTATAAACTAGTATCTTGCTTAGCCAAGATAACACCTTTCAAATATACTACTTGTTGAGAAAAGTCGTTATACGCGAAATGCTTGACAGGTTACAACATATATAGCGGCAAGCTATTCAGGAAAGAAGGGCAACATGCGTAATGCATCATACAAGCAATCTTGAGTACATCTCAAGTCATCAATCAAGAAGTGGCTATCGGTCACAGCTGCGGGGACTATGTCTACGTTACTAGTCATCCACATTCAACAAAAACAGTAAGTGATAACGGTATGAAATATTACTAACAAGTTATCATGCAAACTGCTATGCATAAAGCAGGTTCAAAGGACGTAGTTCAAAGCGAACAAGTCACAAGCAACAACCAAGGAACAACTCCAACAAGGTTCCAAACATAGAAGTCGGGGGGCAAACAGACTCAGAAACGAGTTCAACATATCCAAAAGATGGCACAGATCAAAGAATGTCATCATCTCTGACAGGACTAGGCGGAACAGGCAGAAGTTGCACATTAGTGTCACCACCGTCTTCTCCAAACAAAAAGGCAAACTGTGCTGCTGCAGCATCCAAACAACGGAGCTCGGCAACTTGCCCAACCGCAAAATCAGCATACGACCCTAACCTGTTAAAGGGAAAGCCGGGAGCAAGAATGCTCACTCTACGAACAAAGTCTTCAGCAAACTCGCTAAGCATAGGAGCGGCCTTCGCCGTAGCAGCAGCAGTAACCGCGCTGTCAAACTCAGGAGTAGTAGGGAACTTTCCAAGTCCCTCCTCAATGCCGGCCTTCGTTGCCTCTTCGCGCACTTTCCGACAGGCAACCTTGTGTTTGCCCGCATTGTCAGAAATCGCCTTCTCAATGGCAACATTCTCAGATTCAAGCTGAATAAGGCAGGCATGATCAGAATCATAACGGGCATCAAAATCCGTCATCTTCAAAGAAAGACGACGCACTTCATCCTTAGCTTCCTTAAGCTCCCTGGACACAACGGCAGCTTTATCGGCAATAGCACGCTTCTACTGGACAAGTTCCAACATGAAGGAGGCCATGTGCACCATGTCAGACATAACATGAAAACAACAGGACAATAAGTATATATGTTCGGAAACAACGGGCATAGCAAAGCAAAGAAAGATACTTACTGGTGTGAATCCAGATAATGATCTCTCAACAAAGGTTTGCGCCTCTTCGTCGCTCGATGGCCGAATAAGTCGATCACCAGGAGGAACAGATCGATGAAGAACACGCACACCAACTTCTGGCATGCTAAGCCGGGAACTCTTGGGGAAAGTGAAACCTCCTGTCACATATGGCATCCACTTATCATTCGAAATATCACCTTCCAAAGGACGAAGCAGATCCGCATGTCCAAGTGGTGGGAGCACTACATGCAAACCAACTAGAGTTATTCAAAACCCAAAAACAAAGCGCACAAAAGCACACAGACAAGTGTTCAGCTTATACCAGAAGGAAGAGAACGTTCCACCTCGGACCTCTCCTTCGAGCGGGGGGGAGACAGCGCATCCTTGCAACCGTCAACTTCCTTCCCTTTATGGCAGGAAGGAGTAGGAAAGGTCACAATAGTCTTCGGGCGCTTCGAGCTGCTCGAAGAACGCGTCCCAGCGGTGGACCGTTTGGCAGAATCAGGAGTGGCAACAACGCGATCAGTAACAAGCGTCTTGCAACCTGCAAATAGCACACAAAGCTACAATCAAAATACAACTAAATTAAGACAATGCAAGAAAGACTGTTTATTCAAGCCGTTTACCTTTTCCATGACCGGAAGCCGCCGATGCTCCGGGGGCAAAAGATGGAATAATCCTTCCGTTAGAAGCAATCTTGCGAGCGGCTGCCGTCTGCAAAGACGAGCTTTTTCCGTCAAACCAACCTACATTACAACACGGTAAAAAGTTATAAAAATGCTTAACATACCGAAGCGGCAGAAGGGAGCACATGAATCCCAACATCGACCAACTCCTGATCAGATGCGCGCAGCGAACAAGTAAAACCACACGATCGCTGACAGTGATATATCTGCTTTATCACCTCCCTATCCAGCAAGGAGAGTTCCCGAAAAGCAGGCGCGGGATCAGATTTCCGAATATACTCGACGTCCCAAGTCGTACCCGCATCATGAACAAAAAAGTAATGGTGGCTCCAAAGATCGGCAGAGCGATCCGCGGCGGCAACTAATCGATGACTAGAATCCCACTTGGCTTCGCCAAGACCAAGTTCCTCAAACCCATCACCTTGCAAGTTCGTCCATCGTACTTTCACACTACACAATCCCGCAGAATCCGGACTCTTAAGCTGATAGAAACAGCGAAAGATGGTGGGAGAATAATGCCATGACTGCTTGTGAAACAGCACCCTAAAGCAAGTCCACACCCGAATTCCATTGGGCGCAAGATCTAAAGGGGGGAAATCCCATAACCGCTACAAAGCTCAATCAAGTCAGGGCAATATGGAAAGCGTAAACCCTCCCTAACATGAGATGTATAAACGACTGACAAGTCTGTAGGCGGAGGAGTAGCGTCTACTAAACTACTCTTACGAAGCACATCAAAAGGATAAACAGCCTCTACGCGAGGGTCAAGTCCAGAAGCACTCGCATACAGTACAAACAAGGGCCTATCCAAACGGTTAGTGTAATATCTAACCAATACTTCCATCTCTTCGACGAGAGGTGCCTCAGCAGAAGGCTCAGCAACTACGCCCTCATCAGTGCCCAAAACACTATCTACTTGCAAAACCAAATCTACCTCCAAGTCATCCTCAATGTCAAAATTAAAAGGAGTCTGCGATAGAGGAGTGGTGGACTTACTCATAACGACAATTCGATCAAAAAGAAAGGAGTTCCACAACAAGTTACTACGACTTCGCAATCTGCAAAAATCAAACAAGAAGTCCACACGTCAAGGTCATGCGACCATAAAGCGCCAATGCACATAACGACATATTTGTAGCAAAGCTGACACATACAACAAGTAGATATGCCTCATAAGCACACCTACGACGCTCATCAACAAAGCTCATACGACGACATCTATGGTAACGAGCATTAGATATCGTTTAAATATTTTCTAAGTGTTTTAACATGTTTGCAGAAAATGACCGACAGTCTATACATGATGCTCAACAATACATCGCCTAAGCTATCATTACCAACATACAACCATTAGCGTCAACGCGCACAGCAAAGTCAACGCGCATAGCAAAGTCAACGCACATAGCAAAGTCAACGCGCACAGCAAAGTCAACGCGCATAACAAAGTCAACGCGCATAGCAAAGTCAACGCGCATAACAAAGTCAACGCGCGTAGCAAAGTTGATACGTGCAACAAAAGTGGCCAACGTCCCAAGAAGCTATCATGCAAACGGTGCGACTAATGTGACGAACCGCGAAGAGCAAACACGACAACACTTAGGAAAAATATTTTTCTAAGTCATCAAGACAACAAACGACTACCCCCAAAGACGTTTGGCAACTTCCGACAACCAACAAACCCGTTAAGGGAAAAACTACACGTACCGACCAAAAGGCCTTTACGCGAAGGCATGGGGGCAATATGTCCAATGGGGGAAACGAACTGCTCTGACTGAGCGGCCTCCTTGCCCTTGTCCTGGTGCTCGGATTGGGCCTCCTGCCCGTTCCGATCGTCCCTCGGCGGAGGCGGAGGCAACTCTTCCTCCTTCTTCTTGGCAGCCTCCCTTCGGTCCAGGAGAGCCTCCATGGTCTCCAGGAATGTCGGCATGGCGTCCATCACAGCCTTCGCCAAGTCCACCTTTGAAGGAGCATCCTGGTTCTTCCTCGGGATCTCCTCCCTGTCCTCCAACGAGTCTCGAATGGAATCCTCGTGATCGTTATGATGCCCCCCTGTTTGGGAACCAGCAGGGGAGGATCATTCCGATCAACACTGCGCTCCGGTAGCCCGAATTCAGAGTTCCAGCAGGATGGCGGGAACCGCCGGATTGCCCTTGCTTCTGCTTCTGCTTGCCAGCCATCGATCGGGTAGAAGCTATCTTTGCTTTTTGTTACGTTCCCACAGACGGCGCCAATGTTGGATCATGGTTGGAACTCCGGCACGTTCTTGACGGAAGTCTGAACTCCTTTGCTCCAAGTAATCCTGCAAAAAGGGATAGACCGAGCAGTGACCCAGAATCCCTCTCTGATGTTTAAATGAGTATATCGATGTAGGCAAGTATGTATGAGAGTATGAGTGTCAGTTCTGAGGTAATTCCTTCCTTTATATAGGGGAGGAGTTACCCCAGTTACCTGTTGAGATAACTGCCAGGGGCAGTTAGCCCACGTTCCGTCTTTTCAGGCCACTTCCCCACTACGCTGATAGTGGGCGTGTTTCTCGGCCTCATCCTCTGGTGGCAAGTCCCGACGGATATCGGGGACTCCAGAGTTATCTCCTTTGGTCACCGCTCGGGGCCCCTCATCATCGGGACAGGGCCAACATCCTCAGGGATTCAACATCGGGGCCTACTCAAAGGCATTCCATTGGGAGCGTCCAACTTATATATCGGGACCGACCTTGTCGGGACCCCTCATATTGGTCCTCTAGGCCTCTTTTGGAGCCCAGTGGGCCTACTCACCGTTTACTCGTTGTCAATGGGCCTAACGGCTATATCGAAACCCATCACACGGTGATTTACAAAACGAAGATTAAATCATGATATAAGCGTGACCAAGTTATCGTTCCGTTTAACCAGGTTTATCCCCCTGGTTCTAAGCCAATCTTGTTGTGGTAGAGGTTCCCCTCTCCTAAAAGATGACCGTGCCTGTGTGACGAGGCAAGGTTCACATCCGACATAATTTTTATTGAAGATTTTTACCTCTTCCTACGACTTAGTTTATAGACCGAAAATCCGATGTTATTTATCATTATGACGTCGATAGATCATATACTCAATTTGTGATTCTTTTATTCAATCGAAATGTTATTTCAAATGTAAAAATGTCATCACTCATACAAGCCACTTATTAAGCCCTACGTAATCCAAGCAGTTTTACGTGCTTTTCAGAAATTTCTCTATATAATGTCTTAGTTAATGGGTCTGCGACCATAATGTCTGTGGGCAAGTATTCTAAAGCGATTATATTGTCTTCCACAACTGATTTGGCATAAATGTATTTCACATCAATGTGTTTGGTCCTACTATGGTACTTTGGATTCTTAAATGTTGCATTGGCTGCCTAACTGTCGGACTATACCTTTACAGGTTTGCGCTTCTTGTCAGTGCCAATTAATGCAGTAAGAAGCCTTTTCTGCAGACTGCTTCTTGTGCGTTTTTAGAAAGGGCAACGAATTCTGATTCCATAGTAGAAAGCGCAACACATGATTGCTTCTTGCTTACCAATGATATGGCAGCATTAGCAAGGAGGAAAACTCCCCATGTAGTGGACTTACGATCGTCCGGATCGCCACCGTGGTCGGCGTCACTATAACCAGTCAATTCAATTTGCCTGCCCTTATAGCACAGAACATAGTCGGCAGTACCTTTCAGATATCTTATAATTCGTTTTACGGCCTTTAAATGTTGATAGCCAGGATCTTATTGGAATCTTGCTACTATGCCCACAGCGTAACAGATGTCTGGCCGAGTACATAGCATGGCGTATATTAAACTTCCTACCATGCTTAGATACTCTGCATTCTTCATATGTTCACGCTCCTAATGGTTTTTCGGGCCATCATGCTTCGACAGCGCGCACCCGAACACAACAGGCGTATCCACGGTTTAGCATCGAGCATTCTTAATCTTTTCAACAGTTTTTTGATATATGATTCTTGAGATAGACACAATCTCCGGGCGGCACGATCTCGGGCAATTTTAATCCCTAAGATGTACGTGGCCTCTCCCATGTCTTTCATCTCAAATGATGATGATAACCAGGACTTTGATTTGTTCATGATACTCACATCGTTTGCAGCAATGAGTATGTCATCTACGTATAAGGTTATGATGACATATTTACACCCGGAGGTCTTGGTGTAAATGCAGGGATCCTCGTGAAGATTCACAAATCCGTTTCCGACGATTTCCTCGTGGAATCTGCGATACCATTGTCGAGACGATTGTTTAAGACTGTAAATGGATATTTGGAGTTTGCAAACTTTACATTCTTTTCCAGGAGTAATAAAACCCTCTGGCTGCTCCATATAGATCTCTTCCTCCAGGTTTCCATGGAGAAATGCGGTCTTTAACATCCATTTGATGCAGGCTCGTGATCGAGGCTTGCAATAAGGGCAAGGATGGCCCTAACTGTGGTGTAACGCACAGTTGGTGAGTATGTTTCATCAAAGTCCACTCCGTGAATTTGGGGATATCTTTTTGCAATCGTTCGAGTTTTGCACTACTCAAATTTTCCATCAGTAGTGAATTATAAAATTTCCCTTTCTAGCTCTGTGGTTATCAGGTAAATCAACTGATGACCAAAACCGAATTCGTTCTAATTTAGGCATTTTCATCCTCCATTGTTTTCCTCCATTCCAAAGTTTGAGGTTCTTCCAATGCTTGCCGAATCGTCACTGGTTCGTAAACGGATGGGATACCTCTTAAAAGAAGTTCGTTGCCTTAGACTAAGTCTAGGCTCGATAATCTCATCTTCAGTCTGATCGTTACTCCCACTCGGAATAATGCTTCTTCTCGGAGCATTACTCCCACTGGGAACAATGGCGGTAACAGAACATTGGTCTACAACTTTCTCAGGATGACCTATTGGTCTCGGGATTTTATCTCCGAGATTTATTCCTTGATCACTAGGATCTGGAATCAAGTTAGTCATTTCCTCCCACTAGGAATAATGGGCAGTTGCGACAACTATTGGATTTTCACCTAATGGTTCAGCATTATGATTATCAGCTTCGACTTGATTCGCATTAACATTTAGTGATGATTATGTGAGGGGGAGTGAGCCCTCCCACTGTATTTATTCTGAGGACGTTTCCATCATCATTTACCATGTCATTCACTAATGCATTCACTAATGCTATATCATTCTCCCACTCGAAGTAAGTGGGACCTGAGAATTTCCGTTATCCATTTTAATCCGATCAGTACTTTAGTTCGTTTCGTTCTGCAAAGCATTGGAAGTTCATCCTCAAATTTCTATAATGTGTCATGTTAGACCACGTTACCATTAATCCAAGCTAATTTTAACTTGTATTCTTTAAGATTAGACCGTACTCTTAATAAAAACGTGTTTAATGCGCAAATTAATGCTACTTTATGATAACGTTTCACACGTATCATTTTATAGCTTTTAAAGTAACGTTCCAACCGATTTTATTGGAACATAGTTTTACATTAATATGAAATCAAATTAATTTCATTTCATAGGAACAATTAATGTTGAGTTCTGACATAATGTAATTTTAAACTATGTTTCTTGAAGTATTTAATAATATGATTGCTTAGCAAAACTTTTCGTTAAAGGCCTATAGTGGGAGTGTCATTTTACTGACTACTTCATTTCGTTTATTAACTCATCCAGAGACTTATCCACCTCATGGACTATGCATTTGAGCTCATGCTTAATGCTATAGTTGATGTACTACTCAATCGTAGTAGCATTAAAGTGTACTTCTGATGATAGTGACAAGCATGTCGCCACCTGTGTTTACTTCCGGAGGAAGGTTTCCTCTGATGATAGTGACAAGCAGGTCGCCACCTGTCTTTACCTTCGAAGGAAGGTTTCTTCTGATGATAGTGACCAGCAGGTCGCCACCTGTCCTTACCTTCGAAGGAAGGTTTCTTCTGATAATAATGATAAGCAGGTCGCCACCTGTCTTTACCTTCGAAGGAAGGTTTCTCCTAGTGGCGAGCAGTCGTACTTTGAAAGTCGACTTTTTCATAAGTTGTCGTCGACCTTTTATCCCTATCTCGTTAAGACGAGTCAGAAAGGTCGACGACTCTTCTTTTCCTGCCCTTTGAACGTACTCGACTCTTGTGCTTAATGGCAATTTTAATCAATCATAACCCAACACTTGCCAGACTTACGTCGTCAACTTTATTTTTAAAGGGGAGGCCTTGAGTCGAGTATTACCTCTGATCCTTGACGAGAATACTCTGTTAGCCGATAGAACTCTTGGGTTCACAGAAGTTGAGGAGACATTAGGTTAGGAACAAGACTTTGGCTCAGTAATTCTGACCGTTGAGAGCTCCTTGGAGAATTGGAGAGTCACCTCGCTAGTCTATTTGACAGGTGCAAGGCAACGGTCTTGTTGTCAGTGAAGGCACCAATGGATGGCTGACCTCGGGAAGGCTTCGCTGGGAAGTTACCCAAGCGACTGAGCTCTTCAGTATAAATAGGGCTTCCACTTTCACTTTTTTACCTCTGTTCTTATTTCTTCTCTCATCCTGGCGAACAAATACAGCGATTTTTTCATTAATCCCAATTCTCCTCGAACGTGTACTCTTGAAGAGAGGATTTTAGTTGGAGTCGCCACCGCCGGCCCTTCTGATCATGGAAAAGAAGCTTCTTTTCTCCAGTCTCTCTCTAAAACTCCCATGGCTGCTCAAATTCCCTCAGGTAGTTCTCAAGGGTTTATCCCTTCCTTTCCTTCTCCCAAAAAGAACAAATTAACTTGTCATGGCTTCATAAAAGCCATGACTTTAGGCAATCTGAGCGACGCCGAGAAACCTCGATACGCCGGTCCCGTTGGGGAAAAATTACCGACCTAGAGAGGGAGAGGTCCCGGTGTATCTAGGTCAGCCCGAGGCGGGACTCCGATTCCCTTTCTGTGATGATTTGAAAGAGCTCTGCGAGCATTATCACATTCATCCTTGCCAACTGACGGAGAATGCTATCCGTTTCTGGGTGGGTTTTCGTTGCTTGTGCAACGTCTACCAATGGACGTATTCTTTACGAATTTTTCGGTGTTTTTACCAACTGCGAAAGAGTCGGGAGCTTGTTTGTAGCTTCAATAGCCGATGGCCTACTGATGGTGAGTATTCTTGGGAGTCGGCCACAGAGTTGGTGACCGATCTTAGATCTTATAATGCCAACTGGAAGAATTACTACTTCTTCTGTCGAGAAGGCGTCTCTTGGGCCTTTAATTCCCTCACTTGGTCCTGATTCTACCCCGACTCTGCGGGGGTTGACTCCGGAGGAGCTTACCACTATTGGCGAAATTCACGCTATAGTTACCTCTCCCGACTTTGTTCCCTGGAAGTCTGTGGTTGACACCACAGAGGAGGCCCTCATCAATGCCTCGATCCGTCTACGACTTGAGGATCCTCCTCTAAATTGGGTAATTTCTTCTTTCATTTCATAGTCTCCTTTTGAATCTTCTTTCTGCTTTCTGTAGGTCTTTGTAAGCATCTTTTTGACGCTAAGGCGGCGACAGGAGTGCCTCTTGCCGAGGATCCAGTAGCAGCGACCGCAGAGATCGCCCCTGAACCCATTGACTTCCACGAGGCTCAGCCTGTTTTGGAGGGGTCTTCTCTTGATACCGTTGTAGATTCAGCTGAGGCAGGGGAGGCAACTGAAGCTGCAGAGGAAGTAAGGACCCCTCAAGGAAGGATTAAGAGGCATGCCAAGAAGGGAAACGCCAAATCTTCCAAGAAGGCGAGGGTCACCGTCGCCACCCCCATTTCCGAATTTCAGGAGACTGTTCCTACAGTCACTCCTATTCTTGCTGGCCCTTCTTCCTCCAAAGGTATAGAACCTCATTCTTCGTCGATCTTTTCTTAAGGCTTATAAAATCTCTTTAACCTTTTTCTTTTGTAGGAGATGATTTAAAGGGTAAGGGTCCTATGGAGCCTTCTAATTCGCAAGCCATGACAGGCTTGAGGTTTGAGGGTCCTCCTTTTGCTTGGAGGATGCTCCATTCTGCCCCCGACTTTTTAAGGGGGGATGTCGACTGGGATCCACTCGCCTCTTTGAAGGGGTACCAACTGAAGGAGGGCCACTCCATTGCCAATAAAGAGTTGGCTCTCCACCTGGTAAACGCCTCCGTCCCCCCCCCCCCCCCAAGATCTCCCCCGCTTGCCAATTGATTATGCGGAGGAGGCTACTCGACAACTCCTGCATCGGCAAGCCAAGGTAAGGGTTTTCGACGTTTTTTTCCTGCTGTTATCGTTTTGGTATAATTTCCTACTGAACATGTTTATTCTTTTTCAGGCCACCCGCGACTTCCTGCAGGTTGGTCAACTTATCCTCGACTTGAATGAGGAAGTTTCTCTCCTGAGGGGGAAACTCGTATAAGCTTGAATCATACTTCATTGATGATTAGGGATTACAAGCTAGGTGATACAATATATATACTAAGTGAAACTAGGCTCACCAACTAAGACTATACAAAGAGTTGTGAACCAGGTGCATAGTGTTTGCATAGCACAACCGGGTGCATACATAATGGTAGGGTGTATGCATAGTAAGACTAAGTGTATGCATAGTGTATTGAACATAGTCTTCATATACACTTCTATATTCTCCCATCCTTTTCTTCTTCCTCTTTTCTTTCTTGGAAGACATCCTTGATTCCATATAGCTTCAACAAAGCCAAGTGTTGATTCTTCACTAAAGCCTTGGTTAGCAAGTCAGCTAGCTGATCCTTTGAAGGAATGTAGTGAACATCAATCCTGCCTTGTCCAATGTGATGTCTTGTGAAATGACAATCCAATTCAATGTGTTTGGTACGCTCATGAAACATTGGATTTTTAGCAATCTTCACAGCTGCTTGACTATCTGTGTATATAGGGATAGGAAGGTTTACTTGCAATCCAAGTTCCTTGAGAATCCTGCCTATCCAAAGTGCCTCTTGAATAGCAACTCTAAGGCACCTATAATCTGCTTCAGCACTTGATAGGGAAATGGTATCTTGCTTCTTGACCTTCCAAGCTATCATAGCTCCTCCTAGCTTTACACAATAGGCACTCACTGATTTCCTACTCAAAGGGCAAACAGCCCAATCAGAGTCACAATACAAGCTTAAATTAAGGTTGTTGTTGGAAGGATAGATCAAGCCTTGGCATGGGGTGCCCTTGGTGTACTTGATTATCCTAATGGCAGCTTCATAGTGAGATTTATTTGGCTTGTCTACAAATTGACTTAGTCTCTGGACTGAGAAGCTAATGTCTGGTCTTGTCATTGTAAGATAGAGCAATTTGCCAATAAGTCTTCTAAATGAAGTAGCATCCTCTAATAGCACATCATCAGTGTTTGAGTTGGATGCTTTGTCATACTCATGTGTGGTGAGCTTGACATTGAATTCCATAGGGGTTTCAGAAGGCCTTGCAGCCCCTAAGCCAGCCTCCTCAATGAGCTCCATAGCATATTTCCTTTGATTGATCACAAGTCCTTGATTTGATCTTGCAATCTCCAAACCCAAGAAGTACCTCAAGTCCCCCAAATCCTTCAATTTGAAGTGTATTTGAAGTGTGTGTTTCAATTGATTGATCATCTTGGTATTGGAACCAGTGATTAGAAGATCATCAACATAGATTAATAGAAACACCTTGTCATTGCCTTGTATCTTGGTGAACAAGGAATGATCTGAGGCACATTGTGTATAACCATTCTTCAACAATGTTTGGGTGAGCTTGATGTTCCATTGCCTTGAAGCTTGTTTAAGGCCATATAGGGACTTCTTAAGCTTGTATACACGTTTGGTAGACCCTTCAAGAGTCTTTGAAGGATCAAAACCTTGTGGAATATCCATGTACACTTCCTCAGTTAAGTCACCTTGAAGAAAGGCATTGTTGACATCCATATGGTAATCCCCAAAATTTGGCAGCTGCCAATGCTAAGATGATCCTCACTGTGTCCATCTTGACCACAGGAGAGAATGTCTCATTGAAATCAGTCCCTTCCACTTGAGTGAATCCTTTGGCAACTAATCTTGCTTTATACCTTTCAATGGAACCATCAGAGTTGTACTTGACCTTGAAGACCCATTTGCAACCTATTGAAGATTTGCCTTGAGGAAGTTCCATGAGTTCCCAAGTGTTGTTTTCTTGAAGGGCTTGTATCTCTTCCTTCATGGCCAGAATCCAATTGGGATCCTTGATTGCTTGCTTGTAGGAGCTTGGTTCCTTGATTTTGTCAATGGCAGCCAAGAAGCATTTGTATTGAGGGCCTAAAGTGTCATATGACATATACCTCTCCATGCCAAAAGTGGCATTAGAACTTGATCTTTGTTGAAGTTCAGCAATCCTTGCACTTCTCCTTGGTTGTGGTGGATTGAGTTGTGCAATTCTAAGACTCCTCCTTAGATTAGAAGGTTGGGGTGGATCATCCACAATGGATTGCTTGGCTCCCAAGCAAGATGGAATGAGAGACTTTAAAGCATCCTTGGACATGCTAAATGGGAAGATGTCTTCATGAAATGAAACATCCCTTGAAACATGAAACATTGAGTTGGAAATGTTCATCACAAGGTATCCTTTTTGTGAAGTTGAATACCCCATAAGGATGCATGGTTCAGCCCCTGGACTAAACTTGTCATGGTTGTTCAATTTGGTTGCAAAGCATAAGCAACCTATGGTTCTCAAATGAAGAAGAGAAGGTGCTTTCCCATATAGCACTTCCATAGGTGATTTGAACTTCAAGATGGAGGTGGGTAGCCTGTTGAGCAAGTAACAAGCATTGAGTATGCAATATCCCCAATGTCTCAATGGCATAGAAGCTTGAAACCTTATGGCTCTAGCAATGTTGAGGATGTCCCTATGTTTGCATTCAACCCTGCCATTTTGTTGTGGTGTATGCACACAACTTGTTTGATGAAGAATCCCAAATTTAAGAAGTAAATCTTTGCAAATTGAGTTGATGAACTCAGTCCCATTGTCACTTCTCAAAGTCTTGACCATTGTACCAAATTGAGTCTTGACCATGATCAAGAAATTCTTGATGTGCAAGAAGGTGTCACTCTTGTGTCTCATCAAATAGACCCAAGTTGCTCTTGAATGATCATCAACAATGGTCAAGAAATATTGATTGTTCTTGAAGGTAGGAACCTTGTATGGTCCCCATATATCCATGTGAATCAAATCAAAAGGCTTTGAAGCAATTGAATCACTGATTAGAAATGAAAATCTAGATTGCTTTGCAAGAGGACAAATAGTGCATTGTTTGATACAACCATAGGTCTTATTCAAGCCTAAAACATCCAAATGGTTCAAATATTGTTCTGAGACATGACCCAAACGCCTATGCCATCTCAATACTTCATCCTTATTCCCCAAGCAAGTAGCTTCTATCTTCCTTGGGCTTGAAGGCACCACATCCTTCAAGGTGTACAATCCTTTATTCCATTGCCCAATCACCATGGACTTGCCACTCTGGCCCTGAAGCAACACATGATCACAAGTAAAGATCACTTTGCAATTTAACTGGCTAGGCAACCTAGAGACTGAGATCAAATTGAACTTGAAATCAGGGACCAAAAGGATGTTAGTCAATGTGAATCCACTTGAGAAAGAGCAAGAACTAATATGGGTCACTTTGCACTTGTGACCATTTGGTAAGTGCACATATTGGTGGTCAGAGTCACTCTTCTTCAAATCATGTAGCCATTCAATTTGATGAGTGATATGGTTAGTTGCACCTGAGTCAACTATCCAAACCATAGGATCACTAGATATACCTGCCATGTTGACATGAGCTTGATCCACATCTTCAAAGGATAGAGGTGTATGATCAAAATGATCATCATGGGCAGCAACATGTTGAATCCTTTTGTCAGCTGTGCCATGGAAGATTCTCTTGTCTTTGGCTGCCACATGCTCAATTGAACTTGAGGTTCCACCATCTTCAACAATGTTTGCTGAGTTCCAATTCCTCTTAGGAGCATTTGGATTGTTTTGATGGATTGGATGATCATATGGGTAGCCATGCTTGGTGTAGAAAACATCCTCATGATGACCCTTCTTGCCACAATAGGTGCAAGTAGGAAGTGGTTTTCCACTTGAAGCATTGAAATTGCCTCTGCCTCTTCCAATGCCATTGCCTCTTCCAAAGCCTCTACCCCTTGCATATCCTCTTCCATTGCCTCTACCTCCTCCATAAGATGGAATCTTCCCAGTGAATAAGGTTGTTGCCTCACCCACATCACCAATGGAACCGGAAATGGTCCTTTGACTCTCTTCTTGTACTAATACAGAGAAGGCAATGCTAAGTGTGGGAAGGGGTTGCCTCATAAGCAAGTTGCTCCTAATGTGTCCATAGGAATCATTTAGTCCCAAGAGGAAAGCCATCAACTTTTGTTTCTCTTTGTGCTCATTGACAATGGCAATGTCCCCAGCACATTGGAGAACCAAATCATCAATGGAAGCAAGAGCATCCCATAGTTGCTTCATCTTGGCAAAGTATTCAGTGATGGAGAGCACACCTTGAGATGTTTGGTAAATCTCTCTTGTCAATTGAAAGATTTGAGTGCCATCCACTTTGTCAAACATCTCCTTTAAGTCAGTCCAAATGGAAGAGGCTGTAGGATTGTAGATCAAGCCATTGACCAAGTCCTTGGCCACAGTGTTCCTTAACCATGCCTTGACAATTGCATTTGCCCTATCCCATCTCACCCTATCATTGACACCAACATCCAATCTTGTGAATGTGCCATCTATAAAACCAAGCTTATTCTTCACCAACAAGCCTTCTCTGATTGATGTGCTCCAAACATGATAGTTGGATGTCCCCTTGAAGCTGAAAAGGAATGAGCATATGGCCAGTGGTGTCTGAGGGGTGAATGTATAGGGGATCATCAACATTGGTTTCCTGAGCCATCTTGCAAGCAAAGTAACACAAGGAGCTTGAAGATTCAGAGTAAAGGGAATTCAGAAGCAAGTGACTCCAATGAAAACGCACACAAACTATGCACTAGCAACAAAACTAGCACACCAAGTTTGTTGAGAGTAAGACAAAATTCCAGCTCCCTCTTCAGTACAATTTGTACAATCCGCAACAAATTACTCCAAGTTCAATGTTCACAAATCACTAGGAATGGATTAGGATCAAATCTCCATTGAAGAAAGCTCTGAAATCTTCAAGAAATGGAGTGAAAACTCGAAGAACACACAATGACTCCTCAGCCGAGCAAAGTGTATGCAAACGTTGTAACGTAGGAAAATCACAACTTCCAAGTGGTATGCGCAGCTTGAAGAAGCTCAAAATTCATATCCAAATCCAGGGAAACAAAGCAAATCCCAGATTATAACAAGAACAATCACGCAATCAGCTCAACAAGGCTGAAATCAACAAGAACTAAGCAAACTAGGACTAAGACATGTTGGCTATCCTTAGTCTATGCTCAGCTTTGTGTAGTGTTGTGATTTCTTGAATTTTTACTTACTTGACATCCATTATTGCACAAGAAGTGGAAATTTCAAGTTGAGATGAAGATCCGCGAAGCTTATCTTGTATGGTTATGCAAGAACAAGGTGAACTTTGAAGGCTAATGTTGAAGAAATTTGATCTTCTTCAACTAGATGTGTACGCCGCCATTAGGGATGGCTCTGATACCATATAAGCTTGAATCATACTTCATTGATGATTAGGGATTACAAGCTAGGTGATACAATATATATACTAAGTGAAACTAGGCTCACCAACTAAGACTATACAAAGAGTTGTGAACCAGGTGCATAGTGTTTGCATAGCACAACCGGGTGCATACATAATGGTAGGGTGTATGCATAGTAAGACTAAGTGTATGCATAGTGTATTGAACATAGTCTTCATATACACTTCTATAACTCGCCTCTATAGAGTTGGAGGTGGAGGTGGGGCAACATCTTCGAAGAGAGGTTGCTCGTTTTGAAGAGGAGCTCACTCGCCTGACTGCCACCTTGACGAGTACGAATGAAGAGCTCTCCTCTTGCAGAGATTCCTTGAGGGTTTTTATGACTCTTTCGACGGTTTTCAGCGAGGCTTATCGGGATTCGGCTACTTTTCTGAAGATTTTTCGAACCAAGGTGGTTTCTTGTCAAGAGGAGATCGCCATGCTGAAGGTGGAGGTGGAGAAGCACAAGAGATCTGATTCTGAGGTCATTGCTAGCTATAAAGCTAGTGAGGCGTACCAGAATGATGCTGCCATGACTTGCGGGCAGATGCTTCTCTCGACCTTTGCCTCAGTGGTGAAGGATATTAGGGCTATGGACCCTAATTTCGACTTCTCGAAGGTGGAGGCTCTTCAAGGGTATTTGGTGGAAGAGGCTATGGCTAGGGAGAGGAAGAGGAAGCTTGTATAGATATTTTAATTTCCTTCCCGACTCAATGTAAACTTTTGTTTGTTTAATGAAAGAAGGGAGGTTTTATCCATCTTTGACGATCTTTGCTCATTCGTTCATTTATTACCCTTTTGCACTTTCCGCCAAACTTTAAAGTACTATTAGATCTTTTTTTTTTAGAAAGTCTAATCATTCCCAATAAATATACCAAAGATTGTTGCTCATTGAACATGCTCGATTTTTAGAGTAGATATCAAAATTCTACACAATCGAACTTTAAGAAGGGTAAAATTTCCCAAGTATCTAACCTGTCTTCCGAGTCGTCGACCTTTCTGAGTGATTTGGCTGATATCAGATTTTGGATGGTCGATTCGTGACTTTGGGAAGATCAGTCTTTAAGAACTTCAAGTAATCGACCCGTCTGAGTGATTTAGTGGATATCAGGCCGTTAGCGATCCTCGAGTTCTTCTGTACTGCAAGTAGTCGATCCATCTGAGTGATTTGACTTATATCAGATGTTTTGATGATCGACTCTTGAGTTCTTCTGCACTGCAAGTAGTCGATCCGTCTGAGTGATTTAGTGGATATCAGACGTTTTGATGATCGACTCTTGAGTTCTTCTGCACTGCAAGTAGTCGATCCATCTGAGTGATTTGACTGATATCAGATATTTTGATGATCGACTCTTGAGTTCTTCTGCACCGCAAGTAGTCGATCCGTCTGAGTGATTTAGTGGATATTAGACGTTTTGATGATCGACTCTTGAGTTCTTCTGCACTGCAACTAGTCGATCCGTCTGAGTGATTTAGTGATGATCGGCTCTTGAGTTGTTCTGCACTGCAAGTAGTCGATCCATCTGAGTGATTTGACTGATATCAGATGTTTTGATGATCGACTCTTGAGTTCTTCTACACTGCAAGTAGTCGATCCGTCTGAGTGATTTAGTGGATATCAGACGTTTTGATGATCGACTCTTGAGTTCTTCTGCACTGCAAGTAGTCGATCCGTCTGAGTGATTTAGTGGATATCAGACATTTTATTGATCGACCCTTGAGTTCTTCTGCACTGAAAGTAGTCGATCCGTCTGAGTGATTTTGTGGATATCAGACGTTTTGATGATCGACTATTGAGTTCTTCTGCACTGCAAGTAGTCGATCCATCTGAGTGATTTGACTGATATAAGATGTTTTGATGATCGACTCTTGAGTTCTTCTGCACTGCAAGTAGCCGATCCGTCTGAGTGATTTAGTGGATATCAGACGTTATGATGATCGACTCTTGAGTTCTTCTGCACTGCAAGTAGTCGATCCATCTGAGTGATTTAGTGGATATCAGACGTTTTGAATTTTGATGATCGACTCTTGATTTCTTCGTAATTTTTCGACGCCGCATCGACTAATTGATTTGGATGATATCAGATTGTTGCTAGTCAATTTTTTCTTGAGTTCTGGTCGCCTAGAAAGAAAAGCTCGGATATCTTGAAAAAGGGAGGGCCTTTTAAATTTATCTGTCCTGAATCTTACAAAGAAAAAGCATCATAGAACAAAAATTAGCCTTAAAAATAAGCGGAATTATTTTCTTAATAGGGCACCGTTTCTATTACTTCTCTCTGGTTTCGGCGTCTCATCGAACTAACGTAACATCGTCGATATGCGGTTTGATGGCCTCTCACTTCCCTTATCTCGTGCGGTGTCGGGAATTTCATTACTTGATGAGCTGTTGAGGGGATTATCCGGTGAGGATTAAGAGTCGTTCTTCCAATAATGGAATTGTATGTTGAGGCGGCGTCGACAACTACGAAGAGTACATCTACGGTTAGAGTCGTCTTCTCTTTTCCCATAACCATTGGGAGTTTGATAGCGCCCATTGGATAAGTGGTCCTTCCGGCAAATCCTATGAGAGGAAATTCGACCTTCAGGAGATCCCTCTGTAAGACTCTGGAAAGCTTCGTAAAAAAGTATATCGGTCGAGCTTCCACTGTCGATTAGAATTCTCTTGACCTCGTAATCTGCCAAAGTAGCAGTGATGACCAAAGTGTCATCATGCGGTTGGGTGGCCATTATAAGGTCGTCGGTGGAGAAACTTATAATCACTGGGTCGACTTCTTCTGGCGCCTTCCCTCTATCTCTGCCTTGTGAAATCTGGGTGGCATAAACTTCTCGAGCAGTGCTGGTTTCCCCTCCTGAGGCGAATCCTCCAGCAATGACGTTGATTGTCCCTCTTGGGGGTAGGTTGTCATGAGGGGGAGATCGAGAATTTCTTCTGGGGCTTCGACTCCGTTTTAGAGCCTTGGAAGGTTTGTCGACGAACTTGAGTAATTTGCCCCTTCAGATTAAAGCCTCGATGTCATGTTTCAAGGCGGCACATTCGTTAGTGTCGTGTCCCTGAATCCGATGATATCGACAATAATCGTTCATCTGAGATCCCATCGGTCCCTTTTTAACAGGGGGAGGATCATCCAGCTTAAGTTTTTCCATCTCCTGGAGCACAACTGATATATTGTGTGTGAGAGGAGTAAACTTTCCTGGATAGGGGTTAGGATTTCTCATTCCGGGTCGGAAGTTTCCCTCTCGTCTTTCTTCCCTCCTAGATGGTCGAGAAGCGAATCCTTCTTCGGCTTTTGTTGGCACGACTGGGCGCTTGATTTCTCGAGGCGACTTCTCGTGTGATCTTTCCAGATCAATGTACTTCTTCACCTTCGTGGCGAGGGCATCGATCATTCTCACCGGCTTCATCACCATGTTGTCCTTCAGAGCTTGGCTCTGTGTCCTAAGACCTCTCCAGAAGGTCCTGATCAACTCGCCATCTGTGGCGTCTTCATTTAACTATTGGAGTATCTTATGGAACCTAGTGTAATAATTGGCCAAGGTTTCATCAGAACATTGTTCAATTTTATCTAGGAAATCCATACTCTTTAGGCGCTGTCTTTGGCATATATGGCCTTCGATGAAATTAGCCTTCAGTTCCTCCCATGAATCGATCGAGTTGTCGGGGAGGCCATAGAACCAAGTGGACGCCTCTTCTTTCAACGTAGTTGGGAAGAGGGCTGCATAGTGATCCAGAGTTGCCCCTTTTCCCAAGAGGGAAGAGTTATGGGCGTTGATGTGGCGAACAGGATCTCCTTCGCCTGTGTAGTCGTCGATGTTCCTCGCAAAGACTTGCGGAGGAACACGAGTGTTGAACAACCTTTTAGAGAAAGGATGGGAGGTATGATCGCGAACAATCAACAAATCGTCGTCCCCCTTCTCTTTTTCTCTAACAACTCTTCCACCTGTCCCATAGTGAATAGGATAGGTTCTTTGCTCGCCATTTTTCCTTCAGGAGTTTTAGGAATTTCTTTCTCCAGGGGTTCTTTCTCCTGGATTTTTACGCTGGACGCCACCTCCTCCTTTTGGGAAGTTTCTTGAGCGGGTGCCTTTTCGGGGATGGTGCCCGCCTGGGCTTGATTCCAAAAGGTTATGAAGGCCGCCAATACTTCTTGGGGGACAGTCCTTACTTCTTCTGGATTTGGTAATGACTTGGAATGACTGAGATTTCCATCATTACCTCCGCCATTAGCTTGTGGAATGGACGAATCTTCTCTGGTGATTGACCTCGAGGTGGTAGGATCCACTAGGGGATTATTTCCTTCCACCGGGAGGTTGGACATCTTGTTGCTTCCCTAGAGGTCATGACTTTTTGATCGGAGTTCCCACAGACGGCGCCAAATGTTGGGATCAAAATGACGTGGCCTTGAACTTCGGGGAATGGACTTCCAAGTATCGCCTCGAACTTAGCTCTCTCGAATGCTAAGTTTTCCTCTAAGAGGTTATGTGGGGCGAGAACCTGAAAAAGGGGTGGGGATGGCCCCTGATTCCACTCTGAATCTTAAGTCAGTAATGGATTTGAGAGTAATAATATATGAACGTATTTAGAACTGAATGAATGTAATGAAGTAAATAGAAATAGTCCTTATTTATATGGATAAGTTACCGACTTTATATGGCGGTTACCCTCCTTGGGGGGTTTCTCTTCAGAGTCGGTCAAGCAGGTGACAAGCAGGCCGCCACCTCATATTTACTTCTAGAGGAAGGTTTCCTCTGATGACGGTTGAAGTAGGTCGCCACCTGTGTTTACTTCCGGAGGAAGGTTTCCTCTGATGATAGTGATAAGCAAGTCGCCACCTGTGTGTACTTCCGAAGGAAGGTTTCCTCTGATGATAGTGACAAGCAGGTCGCCACCTGTCTTTACCTTCGAAGGAAGGTTTCTTCTGATGATAGTGACCAGCAGGTCGCCACCTATCCTTACCTTCGAAGGAAGGTTTCTTCTGATAATAATGATAAGCAGATCGCCACCTGTCTTTACTTTCGAAGGAAGGTTTCTCCTAGTGGCGGGAAGTCGTACTTTGAAAGTCGACTTTTTCATAAGTTGTCGTCGACCTTTTATCCCTATCTCATTAAGACGAGTCAGAAAGGTCGACGACTCTTCTTTTCCTGCCCTTTAAACGTACTCGACTCTTGTGCTTAATGGAGATTTTAATCAATCATAACCCAACAGTTACGTAATACATAGTGCATTCTATAAGTTACTAAAAAATAGGTGGGTCCCACTTTTAAGGAATACTATGTAAAACCATTAAAGCACGTTTTTATACATTTTACATAAAAAAATATATTAAACCCACATTTTAGTAATAATATGTAATACGATTGTGGATGCTCTAACACTACTTACCCTAAGGTAAGTAACACTACTACCACTAAGTCCACCAACCACTAGCGACTTTGGTCTGAACGGATCCCAAGTCCACCGAACAAGTATTTGTGACACCAAGTGACCGTACAGAACTATAATCCGCGTGGACCGCAAGTGTCAATGCGACACAAAAGTCTCCATAGGACACTTAGTCCTGCTCGGACTGATCTAAGATCAGTTCGAGCGGAACACGACGGGTGTTCCACTCGGATCAATCCTAGTGAGACACAAAACATATGTGAAGACACTTAGTGTTTGTGCGGACCTCTCTTTAAAAGATATGGTTTTCTCCTAATGAGTTTTACTCTAATTGCGACGTGTCAGTCCCGATCTTCCGAACGCATCGGTCGTGGAGCACTTAATCATTTAGATAAAATCACTCCAAAAAAATCCACCCAGAGGTTAGAGTGTTCAACATATGACTTGGGAGCAACACATGAGGATCAATACTCCAGAGGTCTGATCTCTTCAACAAGTAATCCCCTAAGCAACATAAATAATGTATCAAGCCTACGACCTCCTCCTTAGCTATATAATACTTACTTAAGCAGTGAGACGGGCTATTGTCCAAGTAGCGATGCAGGTCATCAAACAAACATTGAGGCAGGTCACTGATCAAATACAAATTAACTGTGTTTATATTAAAGGTAATTGTGGTTAAAACCTTAACCTGATCCTAAACATATAAATACTCCCTCACATTTTCATTTGTAAGAAAGTTTTCCATCTCTACTATTGAGTTATTCTTATTTTTCTCTATAAGATACTAACTTGAGTTTTGGAATGGAATTACCGAGTAATGGTCTATCTGTGTTGGTACAAATGTGTGAGTTTGGGGTGCAACTTGAAATCCACAATCATATGTCATTCATATGTCATTGAATAATCATATTTTAAATAGTTAAGACACCTAAAAAAAATTGAGGTAATAAAATATTAATACTTGATAATTAAAAATACTAAAAATGTCAATTTCCCTAAATAATTACATAATAATCTACCTCAAGTATATTCTTTTTATAAACTTGGCGAGAATATTATGTATATATATATAAAATTCTAAAAAATTCAACAAATATTTTATTTTACTTATTTACGTAGAGATTAAAATGGTTAATAATAATAACGAATTAAAAATGCTTACGTAACAACCTCAGAAGATCTAGATCAGAAATGGTAATTATATTAGAATAGAAGAATTTGTCGGACGGCCAAAAGAAATTGTTACACCGCGGGAAGGACAAGTCCACGGTGCGAGACTGAAACGGGATTCTGGGCTCCGATCCGGTGAATAGAAGTGAGGAGCTTCAATCATCATCATCCATCAGCTACTCCCTTCCTGCAGCTTCTGTCCGTGTGAATCGGCAGGCAGGTGTACCATCCCAACCAACAATTTCTTCATTTTCTCACAATGACCTCTCCCCTGATAGATCTCAACCTCCTCCCTGACCCACCACCGTCAGGCCCCTTCGCCGCCGCTACAACCACCACCAGCACGCTCCTCACTCCTAAAATCGAACCCAAGCTTGAGCCCCTCGACGATTCCCCCCTACAAACGTCTCAATACCTGCGGCAGAACCAACCCTTTTCCGATCCTACCCCCGAGGCCTTAATTAATACCCATTTTGCCCCTGAAACACCTGCTCCCGTTGATAGTAATGGTGCTGCCCCTGAAACATCAGCTCCGGTCGACGGATATGGCACACCAGCTCCAGTCGTCGACGGCAATATCAGTGCCCACGTGTACGAAGAATTCAATCGGGTCTCTGAGCTCTTCCGCTCTGCATTTGCCGCTGCTGCCGCCGAGGGGTCCCCTTGTGATGACGCGACAGAAATGGCGGATCCTGATGCCATGGCGATCGTCCCCGTTACTGCACCGGAGGACAGTCAGGTGGTTACTGCGTCGTCTCGAAGCAGAAGTTATCGCCAGTTTCGCCGCTCAGCAGAGCTTGTGAGGGTCACTGATCTTGGGTCTGAGGATCAGAGGTACTACAGAGACTCGGTGAGGCAGACCCGCATGCTGTATGATGCGCTGCGCGTGCTTGCAGGCCGAGTCCGGGGTAATTTCGTGGCTGCTTCCCTCATGAGGAATCATGGACTGTGGCTTAATCGTGATAAAAGAATTGTAGGATCAATACCTGGAATCTATGTGGGTGACATATTCTTCTATAGGATGGAGCTGTGCGCTCTAGGTTTACACGGCCAAACCCAAGCAGGTATCGACTATTTGACTGCTAAAGAAAGTGCCAATGGCGAGCCAATTGCCACCAGCATAATTGTCTCTGGTGGATATGAAGATGATGAGGATTCTGGGGACGTTCTTATCTACACTGGTCATGGTGGGCAGGATAAGTTTAACAGGCAATGTCAGCATCAGAAGCTCGAGTGTGGGAACTTGGCCTTGGAGAGAAGCATGCACTATGGTATTGAAGTCAGAGTGATTAGGGGAATTAAGTACTATGGCAGTGGGATCAACTGTGTTTATGTTTATGATGGGCTCTACCGGATTCTGGAGTGTTGGTTTGACGTGGGAAAATCTGGTTTTGGGGTGTTTAAGTTTAAGCTATCAAGAATTGAGGGGCAAGCACAGATGGGGAGTATGATTCTTAAGTTTGCCAAGTCTTTAAAGACTAATCCATTAATGGTCAGACCGTCGGGGTACTTAAGTCTTGATCTGTCCAACAGAAACGAGAGTGTGCCTGTGTTTGTCTTCAATGACTTCGATGGTGACAATGATCCGTTGTTCTATGAATACTTAGCTAGGACTGTGTTTCCTCCATTTGTGCACCACCAAAGTAGGAACGGCGGGACTGGTTGTGATTGTGTCTCAAGCAGCAGCTGTGGAGAGGATTGCTTTTGTGCTGTGAAGAATGGGGGTGAGCTCCCTTATGATCAGAGTGGATTCCTTATAAGAGGGAAGCCGGTAATATTTGAATGTGGAGCACACTGTAAGTGTCCTCCAACCTGCCACAACCGGGTCTCACAGAAAGGACTGAGACATAGGTTGGAGATATTTAGGTCGACAGAAACAGGTTGGGGTGTGCGGTCCCTGGACTTGATTCAGGCTGGGACATTTATTTGTGAATATGTGGGAATTGTCCTTACAAGAGATCAAGCTCAAATTTTCACCATGAATGGAGATACTAATAAGTTGGTTTACCCTAGTAGGTTTACCCCAAAGTGGCAAGAGTGGGGAAATATATCGCAAATATTTCCTGACTATGTGCACCCTACCTATCCTTGTATTCCTCCATTGGATTTTGCGATGGATGTGTCTAAGATGCGGAATGTTGCTTGCTACATTAGTCACAGTTGCACCCCCAACTTAATGGTGCAGAATGTGTTGTACGATCACAACAATATCTCATTTCCTCACCTAATGCTGTTTGCACTTGAGAATATCCCTCCTTTGACGGAGCTAAGCCTTGATTATGGTGTGGCGGATGAATGGTCGGGCAAACCACTCCTCCTGAATGAATGAATGAACTGTGCGTGGGCAGTTTGTAATACCATACGTAGTTTTTGTTGATGATTTTGGATAGACTGTGCATATACAAATATGTCCAGAGTATAGTTATGGCTTCTTGATCAAGCAAGGTGAAGTAACTCTCTTACTCTAGCTCTTTATTTTATTCAACCATAGATAGATAATATCGTCCTGCTTTAGTCATTCCCATTCTTTATAGTTAGCTCCACAATATTATCATTCGTTTGTTGCTTTGATACATTTATGTCATCTAGTTTGATCACCAAAATGTTGAATAACAATTTCAAGTTGTCCACTTGATGCTGCATATGCCACCTAATTTGAGTAGGGTTTTTTAAGCCCTCCATTTGGCTCTTCTCTGATTTTAAGACAAACTTCCCAAGTTACAGAGGTTCTCTTTGCTCCCTTAATTTATTATCAAAATGTCCCCAATTAGTTATGATATTAGTTATTGTGCCGGAACAAGTCTTTTACTTGAAGAATCAGTTCAGGTGCTTACTAAAAAACAAGTCAGTAAATTGATGGAGGGAGGGAGTTGTTCTTCATTCACTCAAATATAGTTACTTGTCTGCTGCACAATCAATCATCTATCTGGTGTTATATAGTCAGATTTGTTTGAATAATCTGTCTTCTTCAGAACTGTACTAGGATGTTTAGACGGTTTTTGCTGGTCCTCCTACGGAAAGTATTGAACATCATCAGCAATGATCTGAAGCTATAAAAGCATATGAGAATATGTAAATTGTCCAAGACCAGAAATATGAATGCACATTATTTTTTAGGATTGATGCAAATTGTTGGATCGGTTATAAACAATTGATGTAGGTTTCCTTTACTGGTTTTCATGATGGATTTGTTATGGTATCTGATGTATTTTACAGGGTTTTGGTTTGATATGCTGCTGCTGCTGTTACCTTTAAGAGTGAAGGGTGGTGGGTGTCCTTATAGTAGAGGAGGAGCAGAAACTACAATTTTGGTTCTCTCTCGTGTAAGTAAGTAAGTAAGTCCGATATATGTTTGATCAACAACTCTTTTACCACCCATCCATCCTTTTTTATTGCAGCAGCAAGCTTTGGTGTGTCTGTCTGTCTCTGTCTGTAGATAATAATACAAATTAATTGCGACTGTAACAAGTTAGTTTGTATGCCTTCATTTCTATAGGCAAACCAACAACCTAGTATAGACGGAAATGAAAACTAACTTGTTATTCTCATTCAAACTAAACCTTATTTATTTATTTATGATAGCCATCGTTTATGAACTAAATTCGTCACCGATGACTATACATGGTTAAGTACATGTGTTTAGCAGTGACTCTTCAAAAAAATTATGAGTTAATACAATTTAGAGCCATCGATAAGCCTCATCATGCTTAAACTTTCACTTATTAACAAATCTAACCATAAATACATATATTTATACGTAAAATGTAGTAGGACTAATTTAGTGTCTAATTAACAACATTAGTATGTTGAAATTTGGTGTCTGAAGTTTGAAATGTTAAAATGGATCGTCTCAGTTTCATTTTTATTGAAATTTGGGGCCCAGCGCGTCTTTTACTCTCGCTTCATCATTTTCATCAAGTCAGCTTTAATCCATCACTCTTGACTTGTTCACAAAATCCCTAAATTTTCTCCAAAGCTTATATATCCAAAAGAAAAAATTTCCAGCAAAGTGGCGTGGAGCAATTTTCAGCGACAACATAGCGAGATTTACATGCGCAAATGTGACCAGCTTCTTAGGTGACGATCCCGACAATATAACGAGAAGGAATCGTTGGCTTCTTTAAAGTAATCACACCGAGACACCAAATTTTAACAAAAATGAAACCGGAGACTCTCCATTAACATTTCAAACTTCAAACAACAAATTTCAACATTAAACAAACCTTGGACTGTTTAAAGGTTCTTAACCCTATTTATTATATTCCTTTTCTTTTATTTTTAATTAGATTATCTTTTTTTTATCACATGAATTCTTTTCTGGTAACAACTCAGAATTCCCATTTATACGCTTAATTTAGATGTTATCATAATAATATAAAACTTATGATAAATTATGTTTCTTGAAATTTAGATGATCGATTGTTGCACTTGTTAATAACTACTAAGGAAGGTTGTCAGGATCGCAATTCGGATCGTAGAATTGGTTGATCCTACGATCCTAGGAAGGCAAATAGATCTGAATCTTTCCTAGGGTCTCTACCAGTCTAGGATTAGAAGTTCGATCAAAAGATCGTTTAGGATCACGATTCTAAAATATCCTACATAGATTGAGCCTTTTTAATTATTTAAGCTATATTATACTTATTTATGCACTAATCTTAATTGTATTTTATAAATATAATAATTGGTAAACGAAACATTAAAGAAGCAATGTCATATATTGTACTTTTTACTCCTTTCTAATTTTCTATGTACTTTATATACTCATTTAACTTTATTTTACATTGAAATATGTATGTTTTTTATAATTAACTTAATACTTTATTTCTTAAATTTCATTAGTTGAACTTTTTAGGATTGAATTCTCATTTTCAAATGATTTGCAAGTATAATTACAACCAATGACTCAAATGATTAAGATTGTTTGGACTTGAACTTTGATAATTTTCATATCACAATTGTTTATCATTTGGAGCAGATAAATACTTGAATACAGTTGATAATGTTGCTATAGATAATTATTAGGGTTAGTATGTTATTTGGTACAATATATTTGGATCATTTTGTCTTTTTGTACAAGTGTTTTTTTTTTTCACATTTTTTGTGCAACACATGAGATATGTTATTTTTTTGTGCACTCGTTAGTGAACCATTATTTTTTCCGTTAAGTAGCACATGACTTGCAGATGACTTATCTTCTAACATTTAATTTGTTCAGTTTAATCTCTCTAGTATATCCTTAACTATTTTGTATAATAATTTAGTATATAAGCATGCTTGGTTCGTGGAATTATAAATAGTAATCACTATGGTGGTGTTTGGTTCTTTCATTGTGCGAATGAGATCCCTCATTCATAATTTTGATGGAATACCTAATCCTAGTCTAACCCCTAGAATTAACATTTCCAAGTTTGATGGAATAGAAAGAAAAAAAATATACAATTTTAACATTTATCTAATTTGTGTGTATATATATATATATATATATATATATATATATATATATATATAAAATTTATTACATAATAAATTTAAGAGTAAATCCTAAATTAAAAGTGATTATATTTTAATTTAATTAAGAATAATAAATTAATATGGTATTTGTACCTTACAATATTTCTATTTTTTTTTTATAATCATTTTCAAAAAATAAATGTTTTTTTCTGTCACCACTCGCCAACTACCTGCCGTCGCTGCCCACCAACCGCTCGTCCGTCCTTACCTGCTAATCGCCATCGCCGCTCGCCTGTCGTCGTCCTCCCGTCGCAGCCGCCGCCCACCAATCACCGTCGCCGCTCGTCTATCGTCGCCCGCCGTCAGTCGTGCCACACGCCTTGCCGACCACCGCCTCCCGTCGATGCCCGTCAACCGCCCGCCCCCACCGCTGCTCGCCAACCTCTGCCACTGCTAGCCCGACGCCGTCCACATGCCAACCAGTGTCGCCCACCCGTCGTCGCCGCTCGCTCAGTACTTTATCTCAATTTTCCATTTTTGATTTGATTATTTCATGTTTAATATTGTTAGTTTGATTAATATAGATAATTAAAGGGTATATCTGTCAGTTTGGGCTTATTTCATTCATTTACCTATAACGTTTTATGAACCAAACATTGGATTTGGAATCATCATTCTCTATTACTCATGTCAACCAAACAATATCATATTAATATTACTTATTCATTATTCATTATTCCCTATTCATTATTTCCTATTTCACGAACCAAACATGCCGTAAAGTCTTTTTAATCAAACTCTTGACTTAGCGGACCTAGCCGGATCAAGCTCAGGACTAGATCAATTGAGACTCTGACCGGGTGGGTCGACCAGGTTTGGGTTTAGGTCAGGAACCCACCTTAGTCATCAGTTCAAACTTTAAGGAACAATTTATACAAAGATAAAAATATTGGATTTGTAGTTGAAAAATAGTTTGATATAGCATAAATTTGATGCTTCAGATTCATTCTAAATATAAATAAGAGTATTTTTATATATACAAAATATTTAACAGACAAGTTTTCGTCTGATTTTTTTTTTAGACAATAGCACATGCTTTCAAACATAAGACGGGTATAATACTTAAAAGAAAATAAATGTAAGACAATAATTAATTTAGTACAGGTTTAAAGGGGCAATCTAATAATTTTCCTATATCGGCCGAACCGGGGATCTGATCAGACAAACCGAGAATTGGCCCTTTGACAGTTCAATGGCTAAATCCAATTCTAATAACACTCAAGTCAAAACAGATAAATTAATCAAATTGATTAATGAAGAGTATTTTGGGAATTTCAAGCGCTCGTCACGCGATTAGATAACAGTGATTTTGATTTTAGGTAACAGAGCACTTGACGAATGGTGGAAAAATATAATCCGAAACATGCATGTGCTGCGCGCAATTACCAACATCTGGGTGGTATTTCATACAAGATGAAAATCGAGTTGTACGTTGTTTGATCATCTTAAGCATAACGAACCGAGCAAAAAAAATAAAAAATCTTAATCATAACGAAAGAAATAAACAAAATCTATAATAAACGGCGTACAATGTGTGTAGTTCTGAATAGCTACAAAACTAAACTCTGCACCAACAACCCCAAGGAAGAAAACATGCCGCCACAAATCAAATGCTGCTGCTGCTGCAAGCAAAGCAAACAATTGAAGAAATACAACCAAAAGTTACTGGATTGACTTTTGGAAAAGTTTTCGACTTACTTCTTGTTGTGAGCTATAAAGGCTCTGCTCTACTAGTCATCTCTTCACGTATCCACAAGATCTTGAGTGTGCGTAGTAGGTTAAACCAAAGACTTTGATTTCATCAGTCAGATACAAAACAAGGCTAAACACTTTCCTTCCACCAACCAACTCTCTGTACATTGACATTATTGTTGACCAGTAGTAGTCTGGGTCTGAATGCTGAAATTTTCAGCCAAGAATTCATCAAGCCTCCCCCAATTTGGTGTTCCCGATTCACCCGAATCCCCAGTTGTCAGCGATCGGATGCATCCGAGGATGTGTTGAGTATCCCTCTGTAGCCTGAGTAATACAACATTCAGTTCAGGCCACTGAAACTGCACAAACGTGTCTGTATCTGAGGAATCCCCTTACCTTTTCATCGATTCTGCACTGCTCACTTCTGAGTTCTTAATTGCATTACTAAATGCTTCTGATATCTGTGAATGGAATATACTAACTACTTGCCTGCAATAACCCACACCCATAAGCAAGAAAAACTACACTCTCATTCATGAATGCCCCAAAATATATGCACTATACAAAACTTACCGGAAAATTAATTGAACATCACCCTCATGCAGCGTACGACATAAGACTCTGTGAAGAAAACCAACTTCCTGGAAGAAGAAGAAGACAGGGCGCATCCTTAGATGGAAACCATTCTACATACTATATTATTTATCCTATTGTATTATACAGGAATGCTAACACGATGTCTTAAGGACAAAAAATCACATGATGCAACTTACTTTTGTAAGGGATCGAGCAAATTGACTTGGTTGTGCATCATTATCATCAGCTTTGTTCCAGCTCTGAAATATTTGCTGCAACCCGCGCAAGTGAACCAACAGTCTCTCCCTCATTATTTGGACCAACTTAGAATGAATTTCATCTTGGTGAACCTTGTAGTCCTGACAAACAGGCATTCATTGTATATTAGAAAAATCATATCTTTAATCGGCCACAACTAAATCTACAATTTATTATATCTACACATAAGAAAAGGCAAAGTCAGTCCATGTCACTCTCACTTTGTTGATTCTTACAATTAGAAACTTACCACTTTCCTATATGAAAAAGCAATGGGCCTGAATATTCATTTTTCCCAGTACAGACTACCAATTTCCCCACATCCGTTTTAATAACTTTAATAAAAGAAAATTCAAAGACAAAAATTAAAGAAATCCGAATGCAATAATTTGTAGAGTGCATATTCAATCCTATGGTGGCCCCATAAGATAAGGGGTCCAATCTCCAGGTTAACTTGCAAAATGCACCAATATCTTAGAAAATAATAAAACTTCAATTCACTATGTTCTGTATTCGAAAACATGAATACAAAGTTGATTAAAGTTATGAAAAGTCTGAAGTTTGACCCATGTTAACCGGAGAGGTCTGAAGTTTCAAAAGTTAATATGGAAGGTATGAAGTTTCAACATTGTGATATAAGGTTTTCCGTCCATTTTTAGGTTTAAATTTAATAGAATAGTCTAAAATGACATTTTTGCCCCTTTTAAAATTTTGTTTTATTTAATACCAAATTTGAGGAAATGTGAAATGACAAAATTACCCCTGAAGTCAAATTAAGAATTAAGTCCCTATTTTTTATTTTGTTCAATTTAGTCCTCAAATTTATATTCTTAAGTTTTGATTTTTACAATTGAGTCCCTATTGTTTTCTCCGTCGCCGCACAAGTCCACCGGCCACCACCCGAGGCCGCCGATCACCACCCAAGGCCGACGACGACCACCAATCGGGCCGGCCACCACCAAATCGTGGCCGGCCAGCCCCAAATTTTGGCCGGCCGGCCAGCCCCGATTCGGGCCACATAGGGCTCCGACCGAGCCCTCTATGGCTCAATCGGGGCCAGGGGGCTCCAGATCGGATCCCCCTGGCCCCGATTGGGGTGGCGGCCACCGCCAATCGGGGCCGGCCACCACCAATTGGGGTGGTGGCCGGCCCCAATCAGTGGCTGCCCGGCCCCGATCGGTGGCTGCCCGGCCCCATTCGGTGGCTGGCCGCCCCGATCGGTGGCTGGCCGGCCCAATTGGTGGTCTTCGTCGGCCTTGGGTGGTGGCCGGCCACGGTTGGGGAATTTTCGTCTTTTCATTTCAAGCATGTGAATGGGGGGCATTTTTGTCTTTTCATTTCAAGCATGTGAGGGGCACACTTAGATAGAAGGGCATTTTTGGGATTTAATTTTATTTCCGGTCACATGTTATGCACGTGACCAACTTCCGTCAGTTTTAACGGAAAAAATTAACGGAGACCTCTTATATTTACAAAATTGAAACTTCAGACCTTCCAAATTAACTTTTGAAACTTCAGACCTCTCCGGTTAACATGGCTCAAACTTCAGACATTTCATAGGTTATTAACCTCTAATTCTTAGTTAACATAAATATATATTTTTTTAAAGAAACTCGCTTATAAAAGCCGACTTTAATTTTTTTCAAATGCAGAATATGTCAAGACATTTATGAGTAAACTTAAGTTGACTAGAAAACCTTTTTTTTCTGTTCTTGGGGGGAAGAATTAATGCTAGTTCCAAGTTTTCATAGTGTAATTTAGCTGGATTTTTATCATGTACACTTTCTGTTATTTTATGTCTAAATGTAGCAGATAAGATCAATTCATATAAATTCAACAAGAACAGGCAGTTTGACTGTTTGAGCCTATAATCTTGTAAATGCCTATGCAAAACCTAAAATATGAATAAATTTACAAAAAAACTGTTAAAATCAAGATAGGAGATTGGAAACTAAGACTAGTTATGCAAATAAAGTAAAAGCAATACCAAGCAACAGATATGGCACATTAATTGATATTACCTGGGCCACTCGATCAATCTCTGACAAGAGCAAGCCTTTCCGTGTCTCGGGTACTTTTAAGAATAGGATACGCCTAATTTCTACAAAGCAAAGAAACTGTATAGTAAATACCTTAATAAAGAAACATAAGGAACAAACTTGCTAATTTACACACCAACTATATCATCCACTAGATTTACTGACCGGCCAAACCACTAAGGCAGCGATAAAATTAGGTCACAATTTTAATCTCATTTGAGCGTTTCAACTATAAGATCTCAACGAGTGATTAATTCTAATTTTTGTTTCTCGTTTTTTCACACTTATTAGACCCAACAAACACCTACGAATAGGTCGGCCTAATATTTTTATTCTTTTAATATGAAAAGTTAAGAATGTCACTAACGAGTCAAGAGGGTGCCAACTCTTTCAGAACTGGTAGGAGTATCAGAACAAAAGAAGTACTGGGAATAACTAATGTGACCCTCCCCTCCGCATCAGCCCCTTTCGTGAATAATGCTAGTAATGAAAACGTGGATAACGTTGACGAAGTTGGCTTTGCTCTACACCCTCTCATCCCATGTAGATGTGCGGCCTCTTTATTCATGATTTCATATATAAGCAAGCTGTTCTTGTCACCCTAACTAGATAAGGTCAACTCATATCCAATTTTATGTCTTAATAAATACTTAATATGCCTTCATACACTTGTACTGATGACCCTCCTAATAAGACTTATCCACTACTACCCCACCAAATGTCCACAAGCAAAATAGTTTCAATTCTTCCACAGTTCAGTTACACCATCAAATTGAAATTAAACCACATAATATTCAAGCTTCAGTTCAAAATTGGTGGAGGGTATGGCAACATTTTCAAGAAACTGTCTCAAACAGAATCCACATACTTTATATTAACCTTCTGATATCAATTCATCTAAAATAATGACTATAGTAAAAAAAATTGAATTTACTTTCATAACCTATACCACTGCAGATTTGAATAATATATGCAACTAGAAGAACTGGAACTAGCAGGAATGAATGTTAACTTGTTAACGAGATGAAGGGAAATAAAACTGCCTTACCGGGAATAAGGGCATGTATAAAGTTGATAACTTGGCTAGCTAGGGCCAGATGCTTAGAAGTGATAGATTTTAAACCAGAAACCTGCGGAATTTTGCAAATTAAGAGTTATCTATGGCGTCTACACAAGGCTCTCCGGAGAACTGGTACCAGTATGAATCAACAAATAGAGGCAAAACCGGAAGTTGTGGAAATTATGAAAGAGATGGCCCAAAGCAGAATTCATGTACAAAAATCACGAAAAAGTATTTTCATTAGAAATAAAATCACTCGTATGTAAGAAGGAGCACATTTATAACCCCCAATGTAAATAATACCTGCATAGCATGAGCGCCAAGAACAAGCTGACATGTCCTCGTGTTGAAATGTTTCAATATCTCGACGACACGAAGAACTACTTCAGAAGAAAGTGTTGGCAAAAGGCTGTTTATATCCATATATTCAGACAACATCTTCAGCAATATTAAGCCACTGCAGCAGGAGAAGGCTGGATTAGTCATTAACTTTATGGCAAAAGTAAACATAACCAAACTCGAGGAAAAGTAGGAATTGTTCTCAATTGAATAAATTCAATGTTAGGTGCAAGTTAAAACCTAACCACTCCGTAAATAAAGAAGGTTGTTGATGAATATTCAAGAGAGATGCGTTAGAATATGGAGATAACTAACCAGTTTACCATATGATATCCAACACCTTTGAATACAATAGATTGAGTAGTCAGCTTTCCACGATCTTTTGAAGAATACATGTCCGCCTTGTTCTTCTCAAGAGTTCCAGGTATAGAAGAAGACTTTGCTGGCCCAGCAACGGTAGATGCATCAGCAGAATCAGTCTGATGCAATTCCTGCTGAGGAAATGGTGGTCCAGCAACTCCTGAAGTTGTACCATCCTTGTTAACAAATACAGCAGTCTGTAAATCACTTGTCTTCCCATTTTCCAATGGCTCAATACCAAATAGTGAATCTACGATGGCCTGAAATTCATTGGGAACATCAACTTCAACCCATGTTTCTTGATCAAGCACTGCCTTAATTTTGGCCATCTACAAAATTCAGCAAAAGCAATTAGACATCTGCAACATTAAGAGAGAAGCGAAATGCATTAACAAAGACAACTAACACGAGATTCATGCTGAAAGTCGACAAAGGATTTGGCCTGTGATTGTAGAGTGCCCCTGATGCTATATCCCAGCCTTCCGCCAATCTGTTATTAGACCACTAAAGAACTAAGTAAAACACTAAAAAATGATAACACCTATGAGCAGATAAACAGAAAACAATACCTTTTCTGTGGCAGATATAAATTCCTGTGTAATGTTGTACATGCTCAAGAATTCCTGCAATCTCAATCTAGGATGAAGAAGGGCGCGCACACCAAGAAGCTTTGCCCATCTTCCATGAGCAGCATCACAAGCAGCAAATATAGCTTCTGCATTTTCTCGTAGTACATCAGCTCTGTCAGTAACAGAAACAATTAGCCAGCCCTCCCTTTAAAATGTGGAGAGTCATAAATATTGCTAGTAAAGATACCCAGATGTCTGCTTCTCAAAATGAAAATCCATACATCCATTAGCCAAAAAGGATTTTTTTTTTTCTTAATATATAAGCGATGGCATTATAAGTAGGGCGTACATCAGACCTAAAAGTCTAAGTTGGCTACTAGTGAACACCTCTAGTATATGCACATTTATATGTATGAAGTCGTGTTTATAATCTGGAAGAGAATGATACTGAAGCTTCTTTATCTTTGGAAGTGCCAATGGTTAATTACAAGTTTGGCCTCACAGCTTTAGTGCATTATTCACCAAGCTTAACATTCATATTATTACAAGTCACTAAATTTTTCTGCCATTTTTAGCAGAAATCACTCCATTCAATTTAACAGACAGTACCAAAATTAAACTAGTCACCTGAAATTCTTCGACATATTTGAGATGCTGACAGAATCGTTTGCCTTTCCTTGGAGTGACGAGAGCTTCGCAGCATTTCTCTCAGTTGGTAGAAGAACGCTATCAGAATCATGCCCAGTTTCAGCAACAGCAGCGCCAATAGCAACTGCTGCAGCAACGGAGTTTGCAGCATAGTGATCATCCAGGTTGCACATAATCCACTCTATGGCTTTCTTAACTTCAGCAGACCGTATTAAATGAACCTGCAATTACTAAAAGAGACAGATCATATTACATTATACTTAAAAAACGGCTAGTTCAAGTAAAAGTAGAAATCATAACATATAGATAAGGTCCACTTAGTGATCAAAGAGCAGGAATTAGAACTTAAAATTGACTACTTCTAGAACATGTTCCCTGATATGGTAAAACCCCTCTTGGATCGCTCGTCAGATATGGTAACGAGATCACATAATTGAGAAGACACTATCAGTATCATTACAGCTAGCTGAAACTTTCTCCAAGGACAGTAACTATGCTGCAGATGGAGAAAGTCTATATTTATAGAGATCTGGACTAACTTGGTTATTTGTATAGTTTGAAAATAATGGTTTCAAGGATCTAAGAGAATACACTACATAAAAGATGTGGTGCAGGGGACATTACCCGTACAATCCTGAAAATAGCAGCTAACAGTTGAACAAAACTTTCAGATGAAAGGCTCCTTAACTTGCTTGCCAAAGATGAGCCACCACCTAAGTCAAGAAGAGTATTTGAGAGACTGAAGTCAAGTTAAGCAAATAAAACGAACATTTTTTAGGGAGCATCAAGCGTGAATTAAAAGATAACGCGCTTGCTTAGGCTGCCATCCTTTAAATATATAAACAAAATGCCAAACAACTTTTGGCGTATTAATTAGCAATGAGAAAAGTGCCATAAAATCTGCTCTTGGATAGCTCGTTAGATATGACTAGGGATGGCAACGGGGCGGGTCGGGGCGGGTTTTTGCAGCCCCGGACCCGCCCCGCGGGTCGGCCTGGCTGACCCGGCCCCGGCCAAGTGTGCCTTTCGGGTCGGGTCGGGTCGGGTCAACAATCCCGCGGGTCGACCCGCGGGGCCCCGACCCGCCCCGTCATATGAACAATTTTTTTTTTTTTTTTAAACTTTTTAATATTAAATACAATTTTTTTTTGTCAAAATATTACATTATATATAAATTCAAAACATAAATCTAACATCAATCAAATATAAACAACAAACACATCAAATTCATTACAAATACAAATTTAAATCCAAACACCAAATTAACAAATCCTAATAATCTAAATATAAATTTATTTGGTCCATGTTATTTATATAGGTACTATATTAACCATATTTTTTTTATTAAATGTTAGATCATATTAACATAAAAAAATTAAAAAAAAAAAAAAAAATTATATACATATGAATTTCGGGGCGGGTCTACGGGGCCCCGGGTCTCTAGACCCGGACCCGCCCCGACCCGAGCCCGACCCGCCCCGGACCCGACCCGTGACCCGCGGGTCGGCGGGTCGGCGGGTCAAAACCGGGTCGGGGCCCCGCGGGTCAGCGGGGCCCCGAGACCCGTTGCCATCCCTAGATATGACTGTTAACGCAATAATAGAATGGTAACGGGTTCACATAATTGAGCAGACACTATCAGTATCGTTTCAGCTAGCTGACACTTTCTCCAATTTTTTCAACAATCGCAGACTTTCAATGCCCTTACCGTAATATATTATAGATAGTATATTCGCCCCTTGATTCGATCCGGGCATGTAACATTAGATAGTGTAAAAAAACATTTGTCTTTGCATAAAACAGCTATTGCACTCCATGAAATGAAGCAAACAGAAAGCAAAATTAAATTATCCAAAAAATTAACTGGAGAATAATGATAGCTCATTGCCATCAGCAAAAACAGATATTTGTTAGCAAGTATCTCACCATCTCCATCAGTTATTCTTTCTCCTACTGAAAAATCTGAATCCAAAGGCCTAGTGAGTAGAACTGGAAGAAGTTCTGCAACAGTCATCTTAATTGCATCTTTCATATCAGTAGTAAGCATGTCACGGTACATTCTCAACACAGCTGGCAGTTTAGCCTGAAAGAAACCAGTATATCGTGAGAATACAGTCCTTTCGCATTTTTAACTTAATACTTTTGAAGAGTGAGCATGTGTAACCTAGTATCATAATGGATCAGAAGACAATTGAGTCAAAAAAATGTTGGACCAAACATAAATGATATTTCTATTTCTTCCTCCTTTAGAATCATTATTGCATCAATATAAATGATTAATCCTGTGATGTTCTTAAGTAACTTTGCTGATGCAAGAGCTGCGTGGCTTCTTAGATTTAATTGATTCAAATCTTCAATATACAACTCAACTGAGTATGAGAGGGTTCATCAAATAAAATCACGACAGCTGCTAATTTCACACCAATGTGCACATTTTTCACAAGTTATAATTCATAAAATATATGATCAAAGATGCAATTAAATAGAAGGGTACATCTTAAACATCAGGAAACTCACTGCACAAATCACTTACAGTTCTAAGTAATCCAATTATAATAGGTAGAAGGCGGTCACGGAAGTTAGATGTTTCTTCTTCATCAATTTTTACCTGCAAGCATATGAGCTAAAATTATTTTTTTAAAAAAAAGGTAACAAAAATCTAACTACTCAATATCCTCAATGATGCCAACAAAAAGTAATAAATGTACTGCCATATAAATTGAGTATGTTGCCTATATCGCTTTGCCTGATAGGGCACCTGCAAGTATTGCTATTGCTGTGATGGTTAAACCAATGAAACATTATGTACCGAAGAGTTAAGCACTTACTTCATTTTGTTCTCCATTCATGTAAACTGAAGCCCTTGTTTTAGCTTTGGCTAAGATAACTATGTCTGCATCTCCCAAATCGTGAATAGAAGCACGCATAAACTCCGCCGAAAGAATACTAAAAGAATAAACTCCACAAGTTACTAAGACACACAATAACATTGGTATACTCCTCAAAGTTGAAATGGTCAAATGATGTGTACTGCTCAGCATATGTGAAATTAACCAAGCCAAAATTACCAAAACAATAGACGCAAGACACGAGTATAAAGAGTATGGAAATCATTAACAGTATTTTCTGAACGGAGTCGGTAGAAGCTATATATATATATATATAAATAACATGTTGGAGTTATATTGTCAAACTACTCCTGTTTAAATGGTTGAGCCTCCGCATACGCTGTTTATTAAATTTAATAGTCTCCATGTTTCATGTGATGGGACTTTCACGGTACTGTTTAAAATATTTCAGTAAAAGACATCAAATAATGTATGTCATGCAAATGTAAAGAATCAGCATCAATGCCTTTAAATATGGAACTTAACTTTGATGCCATGAGAATCTTAACAGCACACACACATACACACACACACACACACATATATATATATATATACCACTAAAGCTAAATGAAATAAATACCTCACAAGATGTCTATTTGGTGGTCAAACAACTTGAAGAATAATAACAAATGAAAAAAATCAAGTCACAGAAAGGCAGCCATATGATCTATAAACTAGATCCTACCTGTTTATGGAATCTAGTGAAGCAGCCACATGGTCCCGGAGATGCCGGAAGCAGTGTAGACCAGTCAGTTCATCCCCATCCTAAATTTTTTAAGCCATGGGAAGCACGATAGTAAGAACAGTGATCAAATTACTTCGAGACTTCTTCAGTACTTGGGTCTACTAAGACAAAATCAGAAACAAAATTTTCCAATGGAGAAAAGAAACAACTCGACAGACAAGTGAAAATGTGTTTAGTGGGTCATGGATTGATGAATCTTCAAATTCTTAAACATCAATGTCATATTTGAAAAAGCTAAAAACAAAGGGCTAAGAGATAGGATAGTTCAATATTCATAAACTGCAAAAGATTAGTATGCTGTAGTAGCTCCTAGATACAAATAATCATATTCATTGAATATAGGACCTGCACTCTAACATGCCAAAACCAAGGAAAAAATGTCTGAGAAAGCAGACAACCCCTAGTACTGAAGACATGAGCAAACTCTATGACTAGTACTTTCTGATATCCGATCTTGGCTTCTAGCTTGTGTGGAGAACGGGATGGATTCGAGTTTGTAATACATGTCAAGGTTAGGAAGTTAAGGTTCATTAGGCCAAACCTCATTCTCGAGACTGCAGGAGTTAGCACCTTATGGGCAATCCTGAGCTGTTGGTAAGGGGCATGTGAATATAAATGTAACTGCTAAAAGACCTCATTGCACCGGAGAAGGAGGTGTGATTGTGCAAAGGAAGCTAAACAAAATAGGAACATAAATGTAACAGACTCCACTAGCTACAATCCAAACTTTTGGATTCAATATAGATTTAGGCCCTATGTTAATTTACACAATAATCTGGGAATGCCAAAGATAAAGTTGACATTATTTCAAACCATTGATTCAGGACATGTGCACTTACATATAAACCCAACCCCAGAGACGAGGAAAGGCGAAGGCCCCCATTAAAACAATCCCACTATGAGAAAGAAACAACCAGTCACTACACTCTACTACAATTCTCTATGAATACCGTATTAGTACAGCAGTTTATGCACTTCTCATGCTTGTTAATCCATTTATACATATACCTTATATATCATTTGCATGGATTTGCACCCTCCGGCCCTTTTACCATTCAGTTAAATAAGGAAGATATTCAAATGAATGTGATCTCTACTGAATGGACGTATTCTTCACACGGTTTGATAGTAATAAATTAGTGGTAGATATCTAGTAACCTAAAGCCAATTCTAGTTGTATATGTATCATCATGAAAAACATCTTGTATTTACTAGAAGCTTCAAACAGTGAAATTATAGAGCTAGAAGTAACAAAATTAAAAAGCATGTAGGTCAATAGAAAAAGCACCAGCACATGCCGCAAATCATCGATAACATCCAGAGCACCAGCACAGTCTGCAGAGGCAACAAGCTGGTAGAAAGTGGAAGGAATTGTATCAGTACTATAATGAACTGGATGAATATTTGACTATAAAGAGAAGCAGGTTTAAGTAACAGCAACGAAAAGAAGGGTACCAATTTGAGAGCGGAAAGAGCTTGATTAACAGACAATATGAGCCTCAATTTCTGTTGAAGAAGCAGTAAATTGCTCCTTGTGGCGCTCAAATCCTGAACTTGGCGAGCAGGATCAACCAGATTCTTATCCAAGAGCCTTATAGTCTCCTTCAACTCCCTGATCCTACTGCACCCTTGCACGATCCTGACATTCAAATCCTGAAGCTGGCCCTGGGCTTCAAAGAAGGAACTGGAGCGCAGAGAAATCTCCTTAACTAAATGCAGCTCCACCACATCTAGATACTGAGAGAGCTTGTCTTGAAGCACCAACGTCTCAGAGACGTTAGAGAAAGGACAGGCGGCACGAAATGTAGGGCCATCTTCAAGGGCGAAGTCCTCCTTGAAGTAGAGGGCGGGGACCTCTCTGAGGCATGCGACGAGGGCGTCCCCCTGGCCGCTGGGAACAGCGTCATCTGGATCCGGCGCAGCCACATTGACAAGAGCAAGGGCTTCCTTGGAGGAGTGGTCACGGATGTCCTCGAATCGAGTGTAAGAGTCGAGGATGGAGGAGAGGTAGGAGTTGAAGTCAGATCGGGTTAGATCGGAAGAAGGTGGCTTGGCGGAGAGAGGAGAGAATTCAGGGAGTGCAATGAAAGTGGAGGAGGACCACCAGCCAACCCATGAGGGATCGGAGCTATAGACACCGGACTTTCCAAGTTGAGGATTGTTGAGAATGGAGGAGAGGCTCTGAGTCTGAGCATCGGAGATCGATTTCGATAGAGATGAAGGAGTTCTAGAAGCTGGGCGCCTTCCAGACTCCATGGATATGGGTATCAAATCGCCGTCCTCTTCTTCTTCTTCTTCTAAAGTGGAGACAGAGACATCATCCAGTTGAAACCGACGACTCACTTGGCCTTCTTCTCGAAATATATCCTAGAAATTGGATCCGTATATTTGTGATTTTGGAAGATCAAAGGAGATGAGCGGTATCTTTTGCTATCGAACAGAGCGAGGGAGAGAGATGAGATAAACAGTACGATTCCTTCCACAGCCCAGATGCACGAACAAAAAATTGGTAGTCCGTGTGAGAACCGAGCTTCTGTACCAACTGCTAACCGCTGACGGGCGAGGCCAAATAATTTTTTTTGTATACATAAAAGATTGTATCTGTAATTTCGAATTGGGAACATTATTATAGTTAAAAGTCATTTTCAAATAAAAAATTTTAAATTGGCCAAAAAAAAAAATTAACTGGATTCAAACTTAATTCACTTTTTACAAGTTTGTTTAATTAGTTTGGGTGGCTAGGCAAATGAATACTTAAAAAAAAAAAATCATGTATAATAATCATCGTTCCAGTTTTAAGTTATCTCATTTATGTAAAATAATTCTATTCTCATTGAATCTTATTAATTTTATAAATTTATGTATATGCTGAGATAGCACTTAGCTTTTTATTCAATTAGATATTACTTAGAGCATCCACAATGGTATTACGTAAAGATTACGTAAATGTGGGTTCTATATGTTTATTTAAGTAAAGCAACAAAAACTATCTACAGTGGTTTTACATAGCATTTCTTAAAGATGGGACCCACACGTAAATTTATGTTTTTACATAAAGCATTCCTTAAATTTAAGTAATGCACTATGTATTACGTAACCAATTTTTTATTATAAATTAATTCATTTTATAATTAATGCTAATATCTTATTGGTGACTGTTGGAAAGTTTAATAATAAAATATATTTAAGGAATATGTTTAAGTAATACGATTGCAGAGAAAATATTTTTTACGTGTGTCTTAAATTTACGTATTACTTAAAGTGTACATAAATGTCTACGTGTCAACTTTAAAGAATGCAGTTTATGTAAAACCATTGTAGATGCTCTTAAGGTGCATAATTTGCGCATTGCGATGGTGTAAAATGAATTTATAAAATATAAATAAAATGTATGTAGTGACTTTTTATATGTAATGAAAACTATAATCGACATATATTTTTCTAACACTACAAATATGTCATCACTGTGATCTATATCTTCTAGTTTTGTCTAGGGATGTCAACGGGGCGGGTATCACCGACCCCGGACCCGCCCCGCGGGTCAGTCCGATGGACCCGGATCCGCCCCATGCGCCTCGCAGGTCTTTTGAGGGCAAAAAATCTCGTGTATCGACCTGTGGGGCCCGACAGAGATAATGATGCTAAATAGTAGAGCGGCGGACCGTTGATTCTTCTTTTGAAGACGGCGGCGGTGAACGCAGTGGACGACGGAGGACGGCTAGGAGACTCGGTGAAACACTAAGGACGAGGACGCGAGGTGCGGCTGGGGGCTATGAAGTGAGGAAGATGACGCGAGGTGCGGCATGTGCTGAATCTTTACGTTTCAATAAATTCAATGAATCAAAACGCACTTCCATGTTCAATACGCATAGTTATAATTCAGTGAAATCAATTGAATCACTATTACGAAATTGTCGAGATCTTGTCATTTTAAACATGATTTCCTCACTAGAGCACTCTGGAAGGTCACGATTGTTATTGGACGGCTGCTAAGTGATTGCGTCGGGGTCGGGTCTTCTACAGCGCCATGGGATTTGGAAACCATTGTTGTTGATGGTAGGTGGCGTCTGGATCGGAACAGTATAAAGGGATGTGGAGCGGTCGGAAATCCCGGAACGATGGTCGGTGTTGGAGCGTTATAGATGTGAAGACAGCGAACATGAGAGGAGGTCGGGTCATTTATTAGCTATGTTTTCTTCACGCTATTTTTTAAATTTTATTAGACTTTAATTTTCGTTCAATCCATGTATCCATCTTCATCGTCGCACGGACAGAAGCCGTCGGAGAGGAGTGACTGCAATCGGGGTACAAACTAGTGAGTTTATCTGGGTCAATCATTTCTTCAGTTATATAGTAACTTATATTATTGTATGTGGTTCATGTTGCTTATTTCGTGTGATTCTTCTTCTCAAGCCTGGGGAGATCAACTGGTACCACAATAAAAGCAGAAGACCAATAGCAGATGGCTCCAGACATAAGAATATCAGTAAGTAATACTAAACATGAATACAAATTTAGATATTGATGCTGCTTCTTCATGATGAAAATTTAGACGCCTCATATATATAGGAAGATTCTCTATAAGTGACAAATCGGTTCTATTTCTATGTAAAAACTTCAATGTTGAAATTGTGGAACTCTTCAAGTTGTTGCTTATTGACAAAGTTGTTAACATCATGAAACCTGGAGTCAATTGCCTCGAGATTCAAAGAAACTCGATCGGTTCTGCCAGAAGGGAAGAGAAGGGATGCTTCGCTTTGAAAGATTCGAATATAGAAGGGAAGAATTCCTTTGGGAGACTGAATTGATCAAGATGAAAGCCCCTAAATTGAAAAACAAAGAGGTAAATGGTTGTGTTTTGTTACAGCGTGCAATTCATAGCATCTTATATGAATCGTGTGATTAGTTAGTACATAAATTTATCTCATATGTAGTACCTAAAATTGGCCAGGGCATCAAGTGATCGAGAAAATTTGTCCAGACAAATTCTTGAGCAAGGGTCAAGATATCTTCAAATTTCCAGATTTTTGTGATCTTACTTGTGTGAATTTGATATTTGATTTGATGGTGTTGTAGATCATTCTCTCTCGTGCTTATTGAATTTCAATTAGGCTGCAAATCAATGAGGGTCAGATCTCCACTCTCCACAAAAGTTAGGTCACTCTTTCTACAAAAATTATGTTGATTGAGAATGGAATCAAAGTTGTAAAGGACACCTAAAACTTGGCAGCAGTAGGAGAGGTTGTTCAATATTCTCCATTTAGTCTGTTGTTACATTCATTCAGCCACTCGAACAACTAATATGACTACAATTTCACTGCTATGCTATTTGTTTATTCCTGCAGCAATCCATTTTGTACATAAATACATTTTATAGCAGTAGAACATTTTACAGAAATACATTAAATACATTTTATATTTAGCAGACTAGCATTGTATTTGTTTAACCCTAACAAAAAAACAGTGTATTTGGGATAGATATATCATTCTCATGTTAGATTACGGGGAGTAATCACTACGGATACTATAAACATGGTACATGCTAGTAATCGATATTACGCAGCGGAAGATTCGCACATACCTCAGAAGTAGTCCGTAGTCCCAAGATCCTGCAGCAGGGAGTTCACGGTCCTCCGGTCGGCACCCGTAGAGGTTCTTGTTAAGTAAGCCCTGCGTGGTATATTCTCCACAGCAAAGCCTCTTATCGATTCTTGACAAGGACGGATCTCCGGAGTGTTTGCTCGAAGGCAAATTGGCACACCCTTGGTGAGGTAGTGGGTTCAGCCGAACTATGTGGTTATGGGGGGAGGGTTTTCTCTCAAACCACTAGAGAGGAATTATGATTAACCCTATTAAAACCCCTAACACCCCATATATATAGGAGGAGCAAAGTGGACAAAAGTCCACTTTGCCCCTACATAGTTCGGTCGGCCACATGTTGTATAAGGGAGGCCCAATTTTGGGTCTCTCATGTCAATTGGGATTTGGGTCTGGCCCAATGTCCTAATGTAACATTTACCCAATTGTCTTAGATAACATATACATATAATGGGCTTCCATTTACGACACCTATCACCATATGCTTACAGCTCCCACTCGCCGGAATGGGAGGGTGCATGTTAATGTATTGTCGTCCAAATAATCATCAAAATTTCACTCCTTCGATCTCGCCCTTGCTTCTGAATAGTTCATACGAGGTTTGCCGTGCGACTGGAAAACACGACGGGCATCGTGCTACTCATCTGTTAGAAGTGTTGTAGCACCCGCGGAACGTTGATTCCCTTTTCTTCAATCAACCTGTTATAAACAATATAGTTTCACGATGTATCCTAGGTCAACTGTTAATTCTCCATTTGCCCAGTTTCCACATAGGAACACTTCTCCAAGGCATCTGTATAAGTATTCACAACCTTCAACAAATATCTGGTTGGTGGCCACCTAGTGAATACAAGAGTTGGTGAATTACAGGTGAACTTGACCATCCTCATCGCTCATATCCTTTGTCAAACCCAACCGGTTTCCAAAGACGTGGTCACTGGGCCTTTTTGTTCAACAGTACGCTCGTACGCCGGGAAGCGAACATTGAGTCTGACCTTAGATATGAGTTTCGAGTCCATGAGGATACTTTGGGTGCCTCTTCGTAAGGCTCTCGGAATCAATCACATGCTCAAGGTGAAGAATTTTGCGCCCGTTAGAATCACGAGGATTCTTATCTAGCACAACCGAGTTGTGACCCCGTGGTCGAACATGGCACGCAGTATGAAGCACGCGTCGATAGCATACATAAAATTTTAAGTTGACAGGAATGAGATATGCCTATCATGTTATCGCAGATTTTCATCTGGCCCAGAATGTGGTTTAATGACGAACGGAGTTCATCACGGCGATTTGCAAAAACGAAGATCATGTCGAGTTACTTCGAGACTAGATAATCGTCTTGCGTAATCAGGTTTATCCCCCTGATTCTTAGCCAGTCTTGCTTGTAGAGGCCTCCCTCCACCGCAAGACGACCGTACATGTGTGACTAGGTAAGGCCCACATTCAACATAGTTTGGCAGAGGATTGCGTCCCCCTACGACTTAGTTTATAGACCATAAATCTGATGTATTCAAACATTATGACGTCGATGGATCATAAACTCGATTTCAGTTCTCTCGTTTATTAAAAAAAAATGTAACTTTCAATTATCAAAATGTTATCACAGATACATGCCACTTTTAAACCTTACGCAATCCAAGCAGTTCTACGTGCTTTTCGAATATCTCCCTGCGTAGTGGTTTAGTTAATGGGTCTACAACCATGTTATCAATGGACAAGTATTATAAAGTGATTGTATTGTCTTCTACCATAGATTTAGCATAAAAATATTTCACATCAATGTGTTTAGTCCTACTATGATACTTTGGATTCTTTACTGCCGCAATGGCTGCCTGACTGTCAGAGAACACAGGTTTACTCCCGACATCGCCATCAAGCAGCGCAGTAAGAAGCATTTTTCAGCCAGACCGCTTCCTATGCGTTTTTTTTTTTTTTTTTGAGAGGGCTACGAATTCTGATTCCATCGTAGACAGCGCGACACAGGTTTGCTTCTTGCTCGTCCATGAAATGATGGCTTTAGCAAGGAGAAAGACTCCTCCTGTGGTGGACTTACGATCATCCGGACCGCCACCATGGCCGGCGTCACTGTAACAGGTTAATTCTAACTTCGTGCCCTCATTGCACAGTGCGTAGTTGGCAGTACCTTTCAGATAACGAATGATTTATTTTACAACTTTTAAATGTTTATAGCCAAGATCTGATTGGAATCGTGCTACTACGCCCACGGCGTAACAGATATTCGAACGGGTGCATTGCATGGCGTACATGAGACTACCGATCATGCTTAAATACTCTACACCCTTCATCTGTTCTCGCTCTGCCAGGTTCTTGGGGTTGTCACATTTTGACAGTGCGCACCCAAACACCACCGGCGTATCCACGGGTTTGGCATCTTGTAATCTGAATCTTTTCAACAGTTTTTCGATATAAGCTTCTTGAGATAGACATAATCTCCGGGTAGCGCGATCTCTAGCAATTTTAATGCCTAATATGTACGTGGCTTCTCCCATGTCTTTCATCTCGAATACAGATGCCAACCAAGACTTTGACTTGTTCATAAAACTCACATCTTTTGCGGCAACGAGTGTTGTCCACGTATAAGTTTAAGATGACATACTTAGACACGGAGGTCTTATAATATACGCACGGATCCTCGTGAAGATTCACGAATCTGTTTCCTACGATTTCCTCGTGGAATCTGCGGTACCATTGCCGAGACGACTGTTTAAGACCGTAAATGGACCTTTGGAGCTTACAAACTTTACGTTCGTTACCAGGAGTAATGAAACCCTATGATTGCTCCATGTAGATCTCTTCTTCCAGGTTTTCGTGGAGGAATGTGGTCTTTAACATTCATTCGGTGCAGCTCGAAATCGAGACATACGACCAGGACCATGAATGGCCCTAACCGTGGTTTTACGCACAGTCGGTGAGTATGTTTTGTCAAAGTCCACTCCGTGAAGTTGGGTATGTCCTTTCGCAATAAGTCGGGTTTTGTTCAGCCCGACCTTTTCTATCAGTGGTGAACCTTCTTTCAGGACTCACCGCATCATTGTGCCCCTGTGGTTAGCAGGTAAATCAACTATAGACTATAATGGTTTTCATTTAGGCGATCTATCTCCTTTAATTGTTTTCCTCCATTTCTCCACTTGAGGCCTTTCCAATGCTCACCAACAGTTGTTATAGTGAGGTTTTCACCCTTCTCGATGGATACTTCTTGGGAGAAGTTCAATACCTTTGACTTTCGTCTAGGCTTCTTAATCTCATCTTGAGTCTGAACGTTTCTCCCACTTGGAATAATGCTTCTTATTGGAGCATTACTTCCACTGGGAACAAAAGCAGTGCTTGAACCTTCACCTACAACTTTCCTTGGAAGACCTCTCGGTCTCAGGGTTTTACTTCCGATATGAATTCCTTGATCACTAGGACCTGAAACCAAGTTGGTCGGTTCACTCCCACTGGGAACAATGGGTAGTTTAGGTAGTTGTGACATTACTGGTTCAGCAATATGACTATCAGGTTCTACTTGATTCGTCTCGGAAACAGTGATTCATGTGGTAGGGTTTATTCCTCCCACTAGATTTATTATGAAAATGTTTCCATTATCATTTACCATGTCATTCACTTGTGTTCACTTGTGTTGCCGGTTCAAATCTCCCACTCGAAGTAAGTGGGACCTGATTGTCAGTGTAATCCTGCTTTGATTCGATCAAAACTACATTTATTTGAAACTGATTATGCATTCGAAAATTCATCCTTAAGTGTCTCATGTTCAACTGCGGCACCATTTTCCAAAGCTTTAAACATGTATTTTCTAAGAGAAGTTAACGTAATCTCAGTCCAAATACGTGTTTAATGCGCAAATTAATGTCGCGTGATAATATGATTTATCTCATTATCATTCTTTAGCTTTTATGGCGACGTGTATTACCGATTTCATTGGAACACAGTTTTACATATATGTGAATCATCTCCCTTCATCCCATCAGGAACGTACTGATAGATGGACTCTAACATTATGTTTACAAACTGTGCTTCTTGAAGTGTGTCATTTGATTTGAATGTCTAGCCTGACTTACCTTTCAAGGCGTATTGAAGAAAAATCATTTAACTGACTTCATCATTCTTCGTTTGCAAACTTATCTCTGAGATTTCATCTCATCTCCGAACTGAGCATTTTGGGTTTTCACCTTATGCGTCGGTTGATACTTTTACAAGGTCGTGGTAGCTTGTGAAGCATACTTCTTACCAATGTAAATGTTATCAATTAGTTGTTTTCGAAGGGACGCAGACGAAAATTCAGCACTTAATCATCAAAACACTTCATCATTAAACTCGTATTTTGAAACGTTGTGTTCCATCTTTCGAGGTCCACACACGCGCGGTGTTTTTTACCAAAGTTTTAACTCATGGTTAAATCGTTTCATTTCTAAATTTAATTCAATTTAATCCAATAGGTTTCGCACATGATCATCATTACTGATTATTTCATTTAATGGAGTACTAATAATTAAGAAAGAATTATAAGCAATATAAAGGATCAAATAGCCTGAGAATGATGGGTAATCAATACTTTGTCCAAGAATTTGTCACATGCTCAAAATGAAATGGTTCCTATATTTCAAGGAACGTTATTATCATCAAGTGTCTTAAACTGAAAATTATGAAGATGTTCTTTTAGCAAATAAAGATAAAGTTTTTCATTTAATCTTTATGTTTCCGGGGCAAACTCTTCATATCTGTGCTTGTTCTCCATCTCGATTCTGTAATCTAAAAAGGGTAAATTGAATTACTTTCAAGTGAGAAAAGTCCTTGAAGAACTTATGAGGTTATCATTATCCTTCAGCACGTACCTTGGGAGGATTGGTGCAGGCAGTATCAAAGTGTCCTTTTACGCCACACCTAAAACACGTTCGAGTTTCCTCTTTACGTGTCTATTTTGCTTGCCTTTTCTTGCCACCAAATTTCTTGCGTTTGAACTTCTTCTGAGGTTTTGGAGCCAAAGATTTGTCAGCCTTAACCTGAAGGCCCTTTCCCTTTCTCTTGCGTTTACCCTTTTGCTTAGCTGGATGCGAGGATGCAAGATGCATTTCCGCTTTCGGCTTTTTCAGCTTTGAGATGATCCTCTTCCAGCTCGAGATGAACTCGCACTTTCTCGAGCTTATCGAGTTGAGTGACATGGGTAATGTGCATTTTCATGCTGTTCCAAGAGTTAGGCAAGAATCGGATCACACATTGGACTTTCTGTTCCTCGGTCAGGATTTCTCCTGCCTCCTTGAGTTCAGCAAGCATGATAGACATGTGTCTAATATGCTCCTTCATTGTGTGCTTGAGATTCATATTGTATGAGTCTAAAGCGACGTTTAAAGATCTCTAATGGGTTGTGGTGTAAACACTAAACCCTGCCTTAAGACCATCCCACATGTCCATGGCAGACTCAAAGTGATCATACCCATAGAGTATGTCGTCCTCAAGCGGTGACAACAAGGCGTAACGAATTTCCTGATCCTTCACATCCCATTCATCATGGAATTCCTTCTGATCGGCCGTGAGGTCTCCCTTTGGCCTGGCATGTTTCGAAGTCAGATGCTCCAAACCTCTCATTTCAGTAATTACCATCCTCACGCGCTTATTCCATATCTTATAATTGTTGATGTTCAATCTCACTCCCTTGTTCATTTGGGAGATAACATTGTTGATCGCAGTCATTGATACACATCGATGATTATGCAAAATCAGGGAGACAATAACATTTTGAGAAAGAATTGCATTCATCAGATATCTATTAAGATGGAATGCGACAAATAACGATTCCTCAGTCATCTGAACCAACCGACCACCAGTAAACCAATGGAAGATGGCTGTGAAAGAGTTCACATCACTGTCGTCTTCAATCCAATAGATCAGTCTTTTAAAACGGTTTTTAATAGCAAATTACCGGAACAGGAATTTTTGAAACAAGCATACCCGATCTTGGCTTTCCCAATGCCCTTTTTGTTTTGAAAAATATTGCGATGAACTTACTCATGCGTATACAATTCTACCATCCATGTAGATCATCATACGCAAGTAACATTTATCTCACAAGCCACACTCATGCTTACACGTCATGCGTCTAATGTTCCGAGGAACTCATGCTTGCATACATAATCTTACTTCCAAGTAAATAATTAAATGCGGCTACATTCTCAACATTCTAGTATACGTGTCAAACATGAAATTTCAACATCAATCATACACATTTGCGGCTGGTTTTTTATTTAAAAAAAATAATTAAATATTAGGGGCTAATTTGACAATTCATGCTTATATTCAATTACACATCATTCTAGACATGAATCCTAGGCAATTTCAACCATCACAGCATGTCTATCCTATTTCGCATACCATATATTTAACCAGGGTTCAGCCCCCAACATGCATTATCCAGTTAGCTTGACTCAGTCAAGACGACAGTTCTAATCATGCATAAATATATATTGAATAATAAACAATTGCAATTCAGTCCTCTAATTAATCTAGTCCCAAAAACATGTATCTCCGAGATCCATTCCCATAATCAAAACAATGCATAAAGGTTTAACCGTTATGTAAATAATAATAAACCCTTTAAGCACTGTGTAGGGCATTTTAGGTTCAAAACATTTGGATTTTAAAACTTTACCACCCTATTTTAATTGACTTGAATTCGGTTTTGAAAATTCGGTTCAGTCAATTTCATCCGGTTTGGTTCGGTCCAGAAAAATTTGGTTCAGGTCCGGTTCAGTAAAATCTAATTCGGTCCGGTTTTATTTTCAAAATATGGTTCGGTCCAATAAAATAGGGTTCGATTCAAAACTCAAAACCGGTTCGGTTAGATCCACTTAGTTACCCCGGTCCGACCCGACCCGACTAGGTCGAACGATTAAGAAAAACTGGTTCGGTTTTAACTCAGACCGGTTTTGCAAATTGGACCGGCACATTTACCCTAGGGTTTGGGCCGAAATATTCTTGTGGGCTAAGTAGGGTTTTAATGTTCACTAAAAACTTAACTTAGTCACCAAGAAATATTAATTATGTAAAATAATTTCAAATATTGCTACTATATATATTTCGGCCATGCATTAAACATATATATATATATATATATATATATATATATATATATATATATATATATATATATATTTATATTTATTTCCAATATTCTATCATTAAGACTAAATCAATCAACAATATATATATATATATATGTAAAATTTCGGCACTTAATATACAAATAGTTATTTTATTTATTTTCAATATCTTACATAGGGAAACACATATACTGACAATATATTTTCTTAATATTTTAGGTAACTAAATCTATCAATAATATCTTTAACCCTATTAATTATCTAGATATATTGATAGATATATATATTTCTATATATTAATGTGAATCTATCATTATGTTACCAATTATAGATATATTGTTACCTAGAATAAAAATTAAAATATGGTAAACAATATACCTAGCACATTCGGCCGAAATTAATAACTTGGTGCCTAAGAAATTTAAAAATTTTACCTTGTAATTTCACTAGGGTTTCGGCACAAACATGAAATTGGAAACAAGTAGTCAAATTTCAAGATCAAATTTTAATAAGATCTACAATCCAATGTTCGATTTTGATAATAAAAAAATCATGTTTTTCTTGAAGATCATGAACATCAAATTTTCCTATGAACATCATGAAAATTTCGGACTATTACCATCTCAAAAATTTGAAAATTTTAAATTTTCTTATCTTAAATTTTTCGGCCAAAATCTTAAAAATCTTTCAAGAACACCAATTTATCAAAATCATGAACTCCTAACACATGCTTTGATACCACTGTTAGATTACGAGGAGTAATCACTACAGATACTATAAACATGGTACATGCTAGTAATCGATATTACGCAGCGGAAGATTCGCACATAACTCAGAAGTACTCCGTAGTCCCAAGATCCTGCAGCGGGGAGTTCACGGTCCTCCGGTCGGCACCCGTAGAGGTTCTTGTTAAGGAAGCCCTACGCGGTATATTCTCCACAGAAAAGCCTCTGATCGATTTTTGACAGGGACGGATCTCCGGAGTGTTTGCTCTAAGGCAAATTGGCACACCCTTGGTGATAGGCTTGGGCATAAAAACCGGTCCGGCCGGACTGGTTCGGAACTGGTCTGGAACCGGACCGTTTGGAACCGGTCCGGAGTGAACCGGTCCAAATTGGACTGGTTTATAACCCCTAAATTGGAACCAGTCCAAGGGGTATACCAAACCAGTCCAATAAACCAGTCCGGACCGGACCGGTTTTGAACCGCTTTTTAGTAAAAAAAAAACGTTTTGACCGAGGATTTTTTTTTTAAAAAAAAAAACCCGTTTTTTGACCGGTTTCTGACCGGTTTTGACCGGTTTCTGACTGGTTTAGACTGGTTTTGGACAGATTTTTATTGATAAAACCGGTCCGACATACAAAACCGGTCCAGAACTTGTTTTTTTAAAAAACAGTCCAAAACCGGTTCTGGACCGGTTCTGAACCGGTTCAAACCAGTCCAGTTTTTTTTAGACCAACCTAAGCCAAAAAAAAACCTAGTTATTATTGGACCGGACCGTTTAAAACAGTTCCGGTCCGGTCCGGAACCGGTTCGGCCTGAACCGGTTCAGTGCCCATCCCTACTTGGTGAGGTAGTGGGTTCGGCCGAACTATGTGGGTATGGGGGGAGAGTTTTTTCTCAAATCACCACTAGAGGGAAATTATGATAAACCATAATAAAACCTCTAACACCCCATATATATAGGAGGAGCAAAGTAAACAAAAGTCAACTTTGCCCATACATAGTTCGGTCGGCCACATGTTGTATAAGGGAGGCCCAATTTTGGGCCTCTCATGTCAATTGGGTTTTGGGTCTGTCCCAATGTTCTAATGTGACATTACTCAATTGTCTTAGGTAACATATACATATAATGTGCTTCCATTTACGACGTCCATCACCATATGCTTAAATCTCCTGCCAGTGTAGTACAATTTGAATATGATTGGCACGAGTGTAATTTTGGGTTTTGTTGTTAGGATGTCACAATAATTTAGTTTATTGTGTATTATATTGCAACAACTTACTTCGCAGGGTGATGAATTGGGTGTCTCTCCATCTACGGACATAAGTATGATGATGAAAATTTGTAGCCAAGCGCACATTCCTGGTTCTTTTATTCATGGTATGTTCATGTATTTATTGCCTTTCTTTAGAGCAAGCTTTTATGTTTTCCCTTAATGTTGTAGTTGACTTATGCTTATAAGCTTAACTTTTTTTTTTCCTTCTTTCAGGCAATGTATTTACTCCTGCTGAAAAAGAAAAAATGAATTTTGAAAAAAAAAATGAAGATTTAGAAGTTTCATGTGGTCATGACACTAATGTCATGTCACGATCAAGTGTAGATGGAGCGGTTATAGTCGATCTCTATCAAGTTTGTCAGAAATCATATTTTTTTTCCAAAAAAAAAAAAAAAAAACCTAACAAATCATCACACGCATCAAAGCAAAAATTAACAAAACAGAGAGTTATCCATTTTATCTAAAATCAAGTAAGTTGATAAATAAATTTAATCTTTTTTCATATTTATTAATATATATAGTTCTATGCGCGAGGATATCACCTAGTATATATTATATAAAGTAAGGGGAGATATAGTGGAACAACCTTAAACTGCCGCGTCGATATCGTGAAGAAACTTTACGTCAGCACATACACATACTCACATCTGCACTTCACGCGTTGGATGGAAATTATTTCTACGACTCAATTTTTACTATTCATAAAAGCAATGCGTTAATGAGGAATGAAGCATCTTCGGAGCGTTATTTTCTAGGGAATGAGGAAGGAAATCAAGATCAATTTTCTTTTTCCTGGTATTTTTCATAGATATTCTCCCCGGTCGAGTTCCTTCTTCCACCGTTTATGGTTTAGTGTTAGGCTCAGCTATTGCTCTTCTCTACCACAGTTTACATCCCTAAATCGGTCTATGAGGAGGAGTTAAACGAACCCTCCACGATTTTCACGGCATCGATGTTTTATATACTCGAGGTGGAAGTTGAGGTAACTAATTCAATTCAATCAGCTTGGTCTCTTTCATTAAGATTCTACATATTTTTTTCTCTAGCTAATTTCATAGCCAATTTAGGGTTTGAAAATGGTGGTTATGAGGAAGCAGAACGTCGTGACTGACATGATTCTTCTACGTGAAGTGGTTGGCGATTTCCGACGCTCAAAATTTACTCATTCCATGAGAAGATCAACGATTTTGTGACCTGATTGACTGGTTTCAGGGACTGACGAAGTTCCAGAATTTGAAGACAACAATTCCACCGACCTTGTGCAGGTATGTTTATGAGTTCCCTTTATCCACCTCTTTCTTTACCTTCAATAAAGCACATTATCTAAATATGTATTAGTAACACACAATACATTATCTTATGTTGTTAGACAGACATATTATCCGGATAGAAACAGTAAAACTCACCACTAATAAGACCCATCTCCCATTATTTACTAACAGTAAATTTCCCAATCGATATGTGGCAGAATCTGCTTGATCTCTGTTCCAGGTTCTTGCTCAATCCATACATAATATGAATGAATATATTACAAATAAATAAGTAATTAGTGAGGAACGAAGCGTTTTCAGAGCGTTATTTCTAGAGAAGGATGAAGGAAATCAAGATTAGTTTCTTTTCCTGATATTTTTCATAGATCTTCTCCCCGGTTCGAGTTCTTTCTTCCACCTTTAATATACTATATGTTAATATGATAAGATTCAAAAATTATTTTGAAAACAACTATCTTTTCTTCTTAAACTTTATTATATTTTGTACTTAATATATATTATATATTCATAACCATAAAAACCAAATATTAAAACTAAATCTGCAAAACTATTAAAAGTTTATTAATTAAAAAATTATGTATAATTTTCATAATTAAATGTTACGGAAAAAAAACTTTACTCATTTTGAACGAGAATTATATTCAATATTCTTTATTATAATAATACATCCTGAAGTAGATAATAATAATAACATAATAATAAACTATAAATATTATACAAAGTATTTTATATCTTTAATTAATAATAATAAAATTGTACACACTCTATAATTTTGAATTCACTTTCACATTACATTTATTTTTTATATGATCTCACCTTGAGATTTGACGTAATATCATATTACAATAGACTTCACATTACAATGCATGTTGCATTATTTGCTGTGTCACATAATATGAGATTACATCTATCCAAACACTCCCTGAAGAGATTGCGCGCTCGGAAGGAATTGTTCTTTTCTTTCAGTAAATAAATATAAGTACAAAACAGCTAGTTTTACAAAAACATCACGACATTCGGGCGGGCATCAATGATACAGACAGAACAAATCATAAGAAAGACAGAGACGTGAGGTTCAGTACACCGACGAATGTTCCTACAACAAGTTAATCGGCCGATTTTGTAGATGATGATACACAGTTGCTGCAAATTGCAACAGCAACTAGGAATAGGAAGATAACAAAAGAATACCTAATAAATGGTGGTCAGGCAATGGCGTAACTGACTGCCTCGGACTCGCTGGGTCGCCACATTGATTTCTGAACACAAAACAATCCTTCATTGTCCTTGGAGTAAGTCAGCCGAACCTCCCACTTCATCGACTTCAACATCTTCTCCAATTCACCAATTGTCTCCACATCGTCACGCACAATCAGTTTTCCCTCAGGCCTTAGGATCCGATCCACCTCTGCAACTACACCCTGTAAGTTGCACCTGTTGTTTGAACAAATACCAAAATCATCAATATTTATAACGTAAAATGTGAGATTGACGCGAACCATCCAGATGAAACTTTGTCTAAAAAAACATAGCTGATAAAATCCAGCTTGCATACCTCTTTTTAATCTGCGAGAAAAGGTGGTCTGCATGGACAAGATCATAACTTCTTGGGTAGGTGCTAAAGGATTCACACCAATCATGGTAGATACCGAATAGACCCCGTTCATAAATAATGGGCAGGGTATCTGGTTCGTTGATGTTAACCACATTCATAACCCAGATGTCTCTCTCTCTAAGTGCAGCAGCAAATCTGCAGAACCGGCAACAATGCGAGAACAAAAAGTAAAAATTACTCCACGTAAATCATACGGGAACTAGAATAGAAGAGCGAGTGACACAACTACTTCTATGCAAATAGAAGACCTGCTTTCTTACCCTCCATAAACAGCCTTCATGTCCATGACGTTTCTCACATTTGACCAGTCAATCCCGATTCCATTCAAATAAGACTTGCTCACAACCCTCTTCCAATGCTCATAGTCTGCGGTGAAATCATCAGGGGCTGCTTTTCCATAAACTCCCACCTGCGAACTCAACACCCAGTAAGGTGAGTTCTCCACCCTTGCTGGCCACTCCTCTGGCCACTGAGACCCACGTTCGGTGGCCTCTGTTGGTGCTTTGTGCATACATGCTTTCAAAGGCACATTCCTGCACCCCCAACAAATAAATACCTAGTCATCATGATGAAACCAACTTTCGACATTTTGAAATTGGGCAACCATGGAGGTACTGACACATCAGACCAGAAAATGCATAGAAGCAAACAAACCAATGAATAACAACACATTTTCTTTGGTCATCCCAGACAACAAAAATTACCAGGCAGCATTCGGATCATCTGACTGTGAACAGAGAGGAGGCTCGGGTTGTGCTCGGTTCTCATAACATTCATTAGTTGTAGGTTTTCTATATGTTGCTACACCAACTCCATTCACTGTATCCTTGTTAATTGAGACAAGTTCCCAGCACATAGCCTTTGTTAGCTCAGACATGGCTGCACACATATACCCAAAACAGACTTGTTAGATTAGAACCCCCAAGAAGCTTGCTTGACAAAGATATCCATGAAGATCTCAGAAAGAGGTTTTGTACCATTCCAAATTTCTACATCTTCGTCAAGCTTTTGATAAACTGGAGTAGCAGACCAAACAAAGAAACCCCCAGGTCTTAGCACACGGTTCAGCTCCAAAAGCAGCTTACCACCTTCACATATTAGCAACCAATTAACACAGCACCCACAGTAGCTTATACATACATACAACCTTTACTTACTAATCCAGAAAAGGCTAAATTATATGAAAAGCTAGAAAAAGATATCTGGAACTAATGAAATCTCAAGTTACTTGAGAGAACTAGTGAACCCAACATACCTTCTATATGCCACGGTACTCTGCACCGCGCACAGTGAACAGCATCAAAGACCCTGCCTGGATAGGGGAGCCTTGTCGTACCCATTACAGCAGATATGGCAGGGATACCTCTCTCGAGTGCAAATTGCACTTGGGCTTCATGTTCATCTTTTGGAGCAAGTGACATGGCAAGGACTCCTCTATCAAAGAGAAACCCACCGAAGCTAGCAACCCCACATCCAACATCCAAAATTACGCGGGTACGTTTTCCCCATGCAATATCAGGAACAGACTGCATGAACACAAACAATCAAACTTTAGAAGCACTCATAAAATACCAGTATGCAATTGCTGCAAAGCAAGGATAACAATCAGTGACCATCTTAACTTATTGAAGACAGCTAACTTCTATAAGTTCCAATCTGAATATGCCACTCTGAATGACTAACTTAAAAATTGCTGTGGCGGAACAACTTTATTCACTGTTTCCAGTACGTAACTGTTTTTTTAAGTGGTCAGTAAACTAGAGTGCAGGACTAAATTCTTCTACAATAATGACGCCACCAATATCATCTTTGGAATAATGAAATTACTTGTTCGCAGAGAAATATTGAAATCTAATGCCATTATGACAAAGAAGCAAACATTTTGAGGAATCATAATCAATGGAACTGTTATCAGTATGCTTAGGAAAATTTCAACCCAACATAAACAGCAGAACAAGGAGCAATGGAAACATGAAAAACTGGAAGCAACTAGAAACTGGACCAGACGAAAGCACAATACTTGAGACACAACACTAGAGCTCTGTACATGTTGAAAATGAAGTTGATGGGCAAACTAGTAAATGTACCTCCTGAATAAAGTCAATATAATGGAGGGCCCCATGTTGAAATTGGGTTCCTCCACCAGGAAAAGTCAGGTATTCACCAGCGACCTTCACCCAATTCTGATGTCCTTTAACTTGAGCAAGCTTGATGTGGGGAACATTGGAGTACCAAATCTGCAAGAAAGCAAATTTTAAGTCAAGTCAACTTTGTACAAATAGATCAAGGTGGAACAAAACTTGCAAAGAATCAATAATTCACCTTTTCTCTGCTCTTAGGCCACTCAACTGACTGCCTATATCCCTCAGGAAGTGAAACAAGGCAGGTAGGCGCATTCTCAGGACAGTGACGCTCTCTGTGTTCATAATGCTTGGTGGATCTGAGGCCCTTTATTGCTTTCCAGTTATCAAGGCATGGTATGTAATCTGACCCAGCAGTAACATTGCATACTTTCCAACTGTAGCCAATATTTTGCTTCGAAGATTCATCTTTTTCATTCTTCGACTCTGCTGCCTGTGTTGAAAATGCCCCATTCTGGGTGGTCGTTTCTTTTAAAAGCTCTGACTGAGCACCCGAAGGATATACTTCACTTGGAGATTGATCTTTTGCTTTGTCATCCTTTTCACTCGACTCATCACTTGATTCGTTGTCATTTTGATCCACTTTCTCTTCAATCTCCGTTTCACCTGAATGTCCTTCCTTGTTCCCATTGTCATCTGAATCTGACTTCTTAGTCTCAGTTTCTGTGTTTGACTCCTCGCCTTCAGTTTTGTTATCACCGTCCTCCGACTTGCTGTTCTCCTCAGAGCTTTCCTTCTGCTCGGTTTTCAGCACGACTTTCTCTTCTTGATTCTGGTCTTGGTTTTCTGCTGAATTTGAGTCCCCCTTAGTAGCATCATCTGGCAAGTCACCAGGGTTATCTTCAAACTGAGGAGTGTTGCTATCTTTGTTGTCAGTCACTTGTTCGGCAATCTGGTTTTCTTGATCATTCAGCTCACTAATGCTCTCACTTGATTGTTCCTTCACCTCACTCTTGTTGTTCTCCTGAGGTGCATCAACATTTTGAACAGGAACCACGGACGACGATGTCAACATCCATACACCAACAAGGCAAAGAGCCACGAAAACAACAATAGTCACTGTCGAGCAGTAACTAGTTGCAGATCTTCTGTTATCTACCCGGTTATATTTCCCTAAAGCCATGTTCTTCTAATCTCACTCAGATCCTCTATTTTCTTCCTTTCACCTGGAAAACATATCAAAGAGTTAATTTAACCAAAATAGGTGAAATCCTCAGTCAAAAAATCTGTACAAGATAATGTTTTTTTCCAGTGCAATAGATCTAATAAGAATGGTGTAAAAAAAATGCACCAAATTACTGGCAATGCATCATCGTCAATTAATCAGTCAACGAGGAAATTTCCTTCTTGAGTTAGATCTTTTAAACTAGCAGTTACCCAACTAAAATGAGTTAGACTGGAATGACATAATGATGAATGCTACGATACGACTGTGAGTCGAACAGAACTTCAAACTAATAGAAAATACAAACCACCAATACAAAGTGGGAAACGTCAGATTGTATATTGAAGCTAATACATAACTGCCAGAGTAATATAGTATCTGCTCATTAACACATATCAAGAGATAAAGAACGAAATCAGGTACTATTCTAATAGATCTGCATCCTATCATATCACACCCATATTCATAAAGCGGGTTCATCTGATCAATGTTTTGATTCAGTCACCCGTAAGTCTGATAGCAATTTTTAGAAAGAAAACAAAACAAAGCTAAGAACCGAAAGAGAAAAACTGTAGTCAGAGCCAGAAATCTGATAGATTGGGAAGTTATATTAGCTAACAAACATATGATTATTGAGATCTGAATTGCAAGAAGAATGACAAGAGGAGGCTAAGATTGAGAAACGATACCTTAAGGTGGTATGGTATAAAAACAGAGCAGAGCAGATCTAAGCAGAGAGGAATGCTATCTTCCCATAGTGACTCAACGCCAATGGAGGGAGGGTAGCTGGGTCCTATGCTATCAGAGAGAGAGGTTTAGATGGTTACTTATACCAAGAAGAGAAGATGAGGGAGAGTAGAGTGGAGAGCAGCCGACGCAGGAATTCAGCTGATAACTAGCTAGCTGGATTAATCCAACTATTTTAAGTAACACCGACATCGCAATCCGTGTTCGCTTGTCTTCTCTGACGTTCTAGATAGAGAAGGGGAAAGGAAAGGACAAAGGAGGAGTAACAGTAACACAGTGACTGCTGCCTGGCGACGGTGGTTAAACAAAGAACGCAAAACAGAGGAGATTACATTATACACCTTAAAATTTAAAAATATTCATGATAAGCAGCATTTAATCTCTAATCCAGTGCTTCCTTCGTCAACGATGGTGGCTTGGATTTGATATTTCCATCCGATCACCACAAGGTGAGATTCCTCAATACATTTCGAACCTACTACTTTAAAGCTAAACTAGTTCTGTACGCAGGAATGTATTGAGGAATGTAAGGTGAGACATAATCTCACATTATGTTGCTTAATTTACCAAACGATGTAATGTATATTGTAATATAATGTCTATGAGATTACGTTCAAACTTTATTCAACGTAATATGAGATTACATCTTGTTAGATTACGTCCAACATTACAGAGTGTCATTATTTTATTATTATTTATTAAATACATAAAATATCTTGTATTATCTTTATAGTTTATTATAATAATAATATTTCTACTATTAACTTTTATTTTCTTTATTTTAATATACTTCATAACTCATTATTATAATAATTAATAAGGCACATAAGGTTCGTATAAAATAGTAAAATCTTTTTCGTTGCATTTTTTATGAAAATTACCTTATAAAACTATATATAATATTTTAATTAATAGAATATTAGTAATTGTGCACATTGAGTTTAAATATTTAGTCCTTATAATTCATGAATGACTATAGTATTAACCACACACATAATTTTTAAGAAGTTAGTTGTTGTCAAAATATATATTCTTTTAAATCTTATCATATTATGATATAATATACTCTCATATATATTAATATAATAGTAAGAAAGTCACATTACAGCACATACCAAACACTGTAATCTTACATTACATTCCACGTTATAGCACAACCAAACACTGTAATCTAACATTACATCATGTAAAACACATTACTTGTAATCTCACATTTCAAGTAATATCACATTACGTCCATCCAAATGCCCCCTTAATCATTAATTATCCCTAGTTAAATGCATATCTATATCTATATATCTATAGGAACGGCACGAGAGATAATAACACAATCTCTCTCAGGCTGCCAACTCAACATTTTCAGTCACTCTCGGATTGCCAACTCAGCAGCGGTACTCAATTTAAGTTTCGGTCCTCTGTTTTGTTTTTTTTTTTGCTATGACTGATGACTCTGTTTCAGTTTCAAAATGATTGAAAATATACTGTTATAATTTAAATTTAATAAATTTAATTAAATATCAGTTTCAATTCGCTATATTCAATACACTACAATTAACATACTCAATTAATATTACGAAATCAAAACGCCTGCCAATCCCTTAAACTTCTTCATCATATTGTTTATATATAGCAATTAGAGAGGAAATGAAATCTTAAACCATGGATGGATCCCATGTGAAGCCACCACATTCCCACAAGTGCAACTCATCCTCTAGCTCTAAGCACATAGCTCTATTTGAAAAATGGTATCCTATTTCTCTGCTGAGTGAAGAATAAACAAGTGACCAAGAATGGTTGTTTGGTGTAAAACAGTGAATAGCCAAAGCTACGAGAAAGAACAACATCAGTGAGGCATTGACAATGTGCTCTGGGGCTTATAATTCGTTTCATCGAGCTAATCATTTACCTGAAGCCGAGAACTATGTGTTGCCATTCAATTTGCCGTTTTTATACTCTATTACAGTTTTAGTTTCCACTTATGCTCTGTAAATAGAGTTAGTGAAGTATAAATGTTTTGATAGCTTTGAGTGTTAGTTTCAAGTAGTTACCGACCGAATTGGTTGGATTTGTGTAATTTTTGAACTATGAAAGGAAAATGAATATATACGCTGATATTTGTATTTTTTTTGTTCATCCAAGTATTTATTAGTATATTACTAGATACAGTCCACGCTACGCATACATGCAGTATTGCCTTGACCAAGAGTAATACTAAGTTAACTCATTTCAGGTGTAATTTTATTTATTTATTTTCAATTAACTCGAACATTTGAAGTATTATAGATAACTGATTTCACTAGGTTTAGTTCGTGAACGTTAGTGTATGTTTACTTTCAATTCATTACCAAGATTTTGTGGATACAATTATGTTTACTTATTTTCAGTTTTAGGTAGTTTTGGGTAACTAATGATGGTGACACTAACTTTTATAAGTAACTAACAACAACATACTTTCATTATTAAATATAAATAATTAATAAAATTTGATACTGTATATTTTTCCTCTGTTATGATATTAGTGATTTGTCAAATTGAAGTTTTCATATTCCATCATTAATAATTTCAGTTAAACATTGTAATCTGTGAATCATCCGTCAATTTTATTGGCTTTAGATTTTATTCATAAAATGGTTATGCTTCTATTAACCTTCTTTCATAACCTTTTTGAAAATTACATCTGATTACTCTTATTAGTGAACTCTATTTATCTTATCTATCAGTATATTGTATCTTTATTTTCTTTTTTCTTTATTCTTCCTAATTTTCTGCTATTTCTCATTATGCAAATGTCTCCAATTATAAGTTTTGAATGACAATTCAAACTCGTAACGGGTGCTCACTCTAAATATAGCACCTCTAATCCAAATGTGCTTCTAAGCTGTCGAACCGCTCTCTACCAGCCAGCCACTAAAAGGATTGGACCGGAATAAACCGTCCGGTTAAGTATTTGTACATAAAGAAACCGCGTATGAACCAGACATCCTCAGTATCTTGGACAATCCATTATTAGGTCAGTCCACTGCAACACTGAAGAAAATAGCAAGAAGAAGGCGGCGACAGTTACAGACAATCACTGGCGGGGTGGCTGCTGATCCAGGAGCAAAGCAAGGTTTCTTGTCCTTCCGAATAGAAACCACCTTTAGGGTTTTGAAACATTTTCGAGTTCCATTCCAACATTACAATCAAATAAAGGGCAAGACGAGATGGACGAATGACTTCTGTAACTCACCGCGTCAATACTTGCCTTGGAACTGTCATCTGCATCTTTGACTGAGCTCGCATGATGTCCCCTGGGGTTCGAGTACTCACAGTGCTCGGCGAGTTTAAGCCTTTCGGTTTGATTTCCGAAGCTCTTGATGGGAAACCCCTTGATGATGCAGCTGACAAGTACAATTACTTCCTATTCGATCCGCACATCGTCCAACAAATTAGTGATAGTGATGCTTCACTGAGTGACCTTGGTGGCGATCATGAGCTTTTTATTAGAGGGAACAGGTGAAGCCCTATACTTTAAACACTAAATTCTGCATGGCTGTTTTTGGAGTAAAGATTTCTCCACCATCAATTATACAAAATTCACATGAGCTTACTATAGTCTCCTGCTCCGTTCATTGTTTGTTTTATCATCCAGGGTTATGTGGACAATAGGTTCACGAGTATGCAAGAGATTCTCTCTGTCATCTCCGGTTGTTATGGTATGTTTCTCATCCAGTTAAATTTTGGCTTGCACGTGATTTCTCAAATCCCATTCAGTATCGTTGCATATTCCTGATGCCCGTGAAGTTTATTGTCTGGCGTTTACAAATATGTTTCTCTTTTCCAACTTTTTTTTTTTGTCTACATTCCCACAATCCCTCTTTTACAATTTCCCTCTTTCCATAGTTTTCATATTTACTCAATCAGTATTTGGTCAAACAAAAGATATTTACTCTTAGTAAGTTCTTAAGTTTCAATGAAAAGCAATGACGTTAGGACTCGTATCTAGGACCTTCTCTAATGCAAAACCTGCACGCAAGTAGAACATTTTGAGTCTCTGTTACTATTATAGAGCCTTAACAGGTTTGTGGTCTCGTATTTTAGTTTCCTAAAACACCTCTGTCAATGTCTAATATATTTGTAAAATTCTCAGAATTTGCGAGCCGTGACTTGAATTCTTGACCTCTATAACCAATACTGCTAGAATAATTACATGGATCTTGCACAATTTTTCACTGTTTAACATTTGCAGATATCATAAAAGGATATCTTCTCTTATTTCTCCATGAATATTTTCTATTCATTATATTGATGATCTGGCCATTAAGTTGCAGGCAAGAGAATTTATTTAATAAATAGGAAGACGTAGATTTTTCCCCATTAAATATTTTAAAGCAATTTTCAGGCTTGCTGGAGTCGGTTTGGGAAGATGTCCGAGCCTGTTCTTTGTATCCTGCAAATTGGTTCCCTGGCAATCTATAATGCATCAGGTATGCTGGTTGAAGATAAAAAAAGGATTAGAAAATAAAATATTTGGTTTCTTCATGTATGCTGGTCGAAGATCAATGATCACCAACATTTCTTTTACTTCTGTACCATTTATAAGGCCTCCCCTTGTGGTAGTAGACTCCACCTACTGGAGGGTAAATCATCATTTTCAGTTTCATGTGAAATGTTACGATTTTTTGAAATAATTAGAAATTTTGAATGTTTGATGTTGGACCTCTGACCTTTTAAATGATGAAGAGAAATCTTAGATGCTGACCAACTAAGCTACATGTACAATGTTGATAAAATCTTACTAGAAAAAAATGTTAGTTAACAATGCATTTTAAAGTGTACGCTCGTACGGGCATCCTTTATTATATATATATTATTTATTTAAAATTTAAAAAAGAGAAGAAACATAATTGTTCCTTTCAGGTTTGCTATCTGTGTTCATAATAGGAACTACCATTATCCTCTAGAAAGTACAGTAGTTGGCTGACCTAGCCAAACTTGCGCCTAAAGAAGTACCTTTGTAATTTGGTATAAGAGTGAAGCTAAACTGTACTTGTGAATTGGAATCCATGTTCTGTGAATATACTAAAGTTCGCTTCCATTATGTTTATGTCTCTAAAGCCTAATTTCTTTTATTAATGGGTAGGTGAAGTTGTATCAATACCAATCTCTTGTAGCACCACATCTATTTGGCCTCTCCCTTTTGGGGTGCTACTCCAACAAGCAGCTGAAGCTAACTTCTCAACCGATATCTCATTTTCGTCTTCAAGTCTTCACTTTGGTACTTCTGATGTGTCTCGCCCTAGAAGAGAGATGGTTCTTAGTTCACAAAATAATTTAATTTCACAAAATGGATTTGATAATACATGTAAGGGTGATATATCCATGTTATCATCACATCTAATAGTGAGCGATCCTATGGAAGAACCACAGGTATGCATGGCATGCTTTTTTATACACTTTTCATTATTGGTTTCTTACGTTCTTGGTTTCTCACATGGGAACACTGACTTGAAACTGCATCCATAACTTGGTGTTTTCTCTGCAATAACCAGATAATTTATATTGAAGATAGGGGGAAAGTCAACATTTTGAAGGATTTTGATGAAAGAACCGTATGGACTAGTGATCAAGTTCCATTAATGGCTACTTACAACAAAGGTATCTTCAATCAGTGTTTAGGTGTAATCCAAGGTTGACAGACCTTTGAGCTTACTCAATATTTGTTTTACGTTTTTGTAGGAAAAATGCAACACTCTTTGTTTGCTGCTGAGATTCATTATTCCAATATTGAAGAGAAAGCTTCCGATGTCATTCCAACAAGTGTACTACAAAAGCAGTTCTTATTTCGTAGGATATGGCAGGGAAAAGGTGCACAGGCAGCTGCTTCTGAGGTGACAACTTGATTTTCCATTTATGTACTTGTATGTCCTCCATAAATTCTTTATTCTAAGATACCGTCTGTCTGTTTTGACCATAGAATTTGGTCATAAAGGGGGTAACATCACGGGTATTTCAACCACATATTTTAAGACAAATTGAATCTTCTTTTATGCGGGCTAGTAGATATCCTTCTTAGATCGTGTACACATAAGTCCCTTTGATTTACAAGTGGTGGATGGTCTATAAAAAAATTGGAATGCTTCCTTTGTAAGATGCCTCTAATAGACTAAACTACGTTTACTTGTCCTAAACTAGAGAAACTTAATTGCATGGTCTTAATCTTATGGTCTAAAAATGATGAGTGGAGGATGAAGTGTTCTCTTTACCACGGTCTGAAGGCTTATTGTCTTTGATTATTTCCTTATTTCCCGTGCTCTTAGTGTGTATACAAATGCGGCACTTAGCTTAGCGTCATAGTTCATTTAAAAAAGACGTTAAGGACCACATTGAACAGATGAATCAAGTCAAGGTTCATTTTTAACTCTGCGTTCATCAAATGGAAATTATGAGATTCAAAGCTTCAAGGTCAGCAGCATCTCTTATGTTCTTGGAGGGTTATTTGATAGGTTTTTTGCAGATAGATTGTAGTGCCTTGATGGTGTAGTGCATCATCAAGGAGTGTGCTCTGTTAAACCAAGTGTGAGTACTGAGTATTATTTCAAAGTTTTGAACTAGAGATAGGGATGAGATGGACATGCCATCCATATCAAGCCTTTAATAGCAACTATAGTGGATATTGAATGTAATAAGTTTGTGAGGAGGCAGAATAGGTTGGTAAGTACGGACCGTGAGTCATAGCTATTAAGATATAATATGTAACCATTCAACCATAAGCGAGGCAGATTAGCTATTATTTACACACATAACGCAGTCAAGTAAGCAGCCAATAGCCCATCTGGTCTGTAATTGTCGATTGAATTATCATGGAGGAGATCTATTGTAATGCTATTTGGAATGTAGGTATATGGTGGTCGAAGTTTGGCTATCTGTTGAGGTTGTCAATTATCATAATCATAGATTTAATACTTAATAGCCAAATAAAAGAAGGTAGCTAGCCATGGTAGCAAATTTTATGAGGGGGACATTGTTAGATTTGACTTAGAATAAAGTTGAGAATATTTAAAAATGTTAATGTAAAAAAGGCCATGTAGAACTAAGTTTATTCATAGTACATGCTAAAGGATTGTCAAATGCGCAAATGAATGTTTGAAGCATCCGGAGCAGATCTATGGTTATAGGTTTTAATTTGGCCATCATGCTATTGTTTAATCTCTATCCCTGGTCTTCTAACTTGTCACTACACTATGCTAGAGTACTTGACCAAGACAGTGGCAAAGGTATTAAAATGCTAAAACGAGGGTAGAATACCCTCTTATTCTATTGGACTGAGTAATTTCCCAATATATCTTATGGTGGGTTACTTTCCGTTTTTGGGCAAAACCAAGATTTGCCTATGGAAAAAGATGATATTAAAACTTGAATCACTTTTGTAAATGTCTAGGTCATTTAAGAATGTTGTACGACTTTGTCCGATTCTTATTGTGGTCTATTTACTGTTAATAGAGACTCTGATGGCTTTTATCAGGTCTTCCTAGCAACTGATGATGATACAACTCCTATAATTTGTTTCCTTCTTCAAGGACAAAAGAGATTATTGTCGGTGAGGCTTCAGAATATTGAAATAGATGGTGAGATCCTTTTAGATGTGAAATCTGAAATGAGCTGGAGTATACCTGCTGTTTCAGCTGTGCCAGCTGTTGTAACACGTCCAGGGTGAAGCAACTTTTCTTCTATATCCCGCTTATCTCATTGTTTTATATGACAGTTCTTAAGATAAGTGTTTCTTTACAGAGTTAAGTTGGGAGGTCTACCTTATACAGATATTGTTGTTTTGGCTCCAGAAAATGTCCTCCTCCTCTATGTAAGCAGCAAGGGTCATGGCTACATTGCATTCTTTTTGTTGTAACTGGAGAAGTTACATATTTATGAAATTTTGGTGTTTGCAGTCGGGAAAGCAATGCTTGTGTAGGTTCATGCTCCCTTCTGGTCTGGATCAATGTCAACCTGCGTCTGGTATGAAGTTTTCACAAAATATGCCATTTTCACCTGATCTTAAGATTACTGGATTGGCTGATGCAGTTGAAGGGCGTATTAATGTGATTTTTAATAATGGGAAGGTACATAAGTTATTATGCGAGACTCTCTTGAATTGTTACATTTTTTCCTTTTGGTAATAATTCCTTACCTTTTTGATTCGTACATGTTAATTGTTATAATAATTTACTTTCCTTGGTCAATAGATGTTCCGATGTGCACTGTATCGAAGTCCTTCCTCTTCCTTGGTTAGTGATTGCATTGCAGCAATGTCTGAAGGGTTGGCTTCCAACTTCTACAATCATTTTCTTGCACTTCTTTGGGGAGGTAGTAGCTCATCCAACTTGAACAAGGCTGAACCCAATGTGGACACAGAGTGGGGCAGTTTCTGTGGCATTATCATGCAATTGGTAAAACAAAGTGAAGTTTTTTCAGAAGGAACTTCATCTTTGAAGCCTGCCTTGTCATGGGACTTCCTTAAGAACAGTGAATTCCACAGAAATTATTGCAAAACAACTTCTTTGCCCTGGATTATTTCTAGTGTCAATCTTGGTCCCCGTGAATTAGTTCATGGATCAAGTATTGAAGCAAATCCAAATGGTCACTGTTCATTGAACTCTGAACTTCTGATTAAGATCTTGGAATCGTTGCATGCAGTATATGAGTGCCTCAAGTTGGATAAGCTTCGGAAGTGGTATATTTCAGTTCCAGCTTTTCTTTGGACCTAGTGTATTTCCATAGTTGACTCTTACATTTGAATTGATGATTGACAGGGATTTGGAACTTTTGGCTGTACTTTTATGTGATATTGCCCAAATCTTGGGAGAGGGGAGCTACATTGATCACTATGCTCGTGATTTTCCTTCTCTATTTAAGGAAGTGGAGATGCATGATGCTTCTTTATCCTGGAAAACTCCTCCCAGTTTATTCAGATGGCTTGAGACCTCTTTGAAACACGGCTGTGCTTCTGCTGATGCCAATGATCTTCCACCTTTAGTATGTACATATGGAAGCTCTGTTGCAAGCCGGGCCAGAAAAGTAGTGTCTTTCTATAGCATATTATCCGGTGCACAACAAATAGGAAATAAGTTGTCCTTGGGAGTTCCATGCAATATTGCTGAGGGTTCATATTCGACATGCGAGGAGCATATTATCTTGGCCATGATTGGAGAAAGATTTGGACTGAAGGAGCTGGACACTCTACCTGCAGGAATATCTCTTCCTCTGAGACATGTGAGTTACATTAAACATTTACTTTGATTTATGAGCTTTTTATGGGCAGATAAGATTAAGGTTTTTTTACCTGCTCATAGGGTGAGTTTATAAGCACCGATTCTTGTCTTCATAGTTCATACTAGCCTGTCTAACTTCTTCCTATATTCACCCTTACATTTTGTTCTTGTAGGCCTTGGATAGATGCAGAGAATATCCTCCTACAGACTGGTCTGCAGCTGCGTATTTTCTTCTTGGTCGAGAAGATCTGGCATTGTCATGTGTTGCTAATGCATGCAAAACTAACAAATTTAAAATGGGGAGCAATCTAAATCTAATCTCTGTCTCTACACCCTACATGCTTCATCTGCATCCAGTTACAATACCTTCCACCATTTCTGATCCTATGGGTTTGGAAAGTACCAAATTTGAGGATGTTGACTCTGTCGATGGGTCAATGAATGATGGTATGGAGCATATTTTTAACTCTACTACGCAGTTGCGTTATGGTCGGGATTTGCGGTTAAATGAGGTTAGTGGTGCTGTTTATTCCACAAAGAACAGGTTTGGCTTTACATTCAAATTTTCTAATGTTCTAGTATTACCATTGGAAATTTTGTTTGTCCGGTTTAAATAAACCATGGGTAAATATATAGATATACGTTAGTTCCATGGTAGGTAATGAAACCCACTTCTAAGCGTATGCTGATAGGTGATGAAACCCACTTGTAAACCCACTACTGACCCTGTTGTTACGAGCCAATATTACTCTTAGCTCTCTCTTGGCTGCTCTCACAGTACAGTTGCTATTACTATAGGATGAGTGCTTATCCTAAAATCAAGCGCCCCTGCATCTCTAGAAACAAATCCTTGCGTGCTGATGTCCTTCCTACTGGCTCCGAAACCTATGCTAATTGGTGTAAATGACGAGCCTAGAGTGTCATATTTGATAGAGTTTGTGTTGATAGGCGTAAACCTCTTATTTTCTTTTGATCCGTTATGGTACGCTCAATCCTACCATTCCCTTATGCGCTAATGTGACTTTCAACGTACTGCTTTTAATGGTCCTTTTATAAATCCAATGGCTAGAGATCCAAGGAAAAACCCTGGGTTAATGAAGGTGAACAATGCTGCCGTATTAGCACTTTATATTTTTACAACCCCATTATCCTGAATATTTAAAGTGATTTTTATTTTAAAAATTTGGTCAGCTATTTTTTATTTCTTTAATTAACGATTTTCATATTTACTAGAATTGTGCATAGAGGAGTTGGGATACTAAGATTACATTCTTGTTTGGTCCTTTTGATGGCTTCTGTTGGCTGAGACAACTCGTAACCTTATTCTCCTGCAGTATTTTATGTTTGTTTATTCCAATTGTTGTCGACTAATCATGCATTTATAATCATGTCCTTAGACGAACTTTTTGTGGATTCCTTTTCTTTTCTTTACCTTATTATTACTATTATTATTGTAAACTAGTAAGAGAGAGTGGTAGATTACTAGGATTAGGGCCTTGATCAGGTTACCATCTCTATGTGAGTAATTGAGATGAATGTGCGGAGAGAATGTAGAAAGTAAACCAATAGCTATGGAAAATATAATGGATTCTTCTTTAATAATTGATTACAAATGGAAGGTAGTGTCCTTATATAGGGACTCATGAATGACTAGGATGCAATCTTATAACACTCCATTGATAGAGAGGCTATATACATGATTGTTGTCCCTTACTAATGTAAGAATCACATATGTAAATTAGCATATAGCTAATATTCCTTAATACTTCCCCTCAAGTTGGAGTTTAGATGTTAGTCACGATCAACTTGTTACAGAGGTATCCAAATCGAGGCCCGTTTAATGTTTGTGAACAGATCAACAATTGTTCTCCGGTCCTCACATGTCCTGTGGAAATTAGGTTCTTAATATTCTCACGAATAAAATGATAATCCACCTCAATATGTTTCTCTCATGATAAACCGAATTCGAGGTAATATGAAGAGCAACTTGATTATCACACTAGAGTTGTTCTTATAGGCTTCAAGACAATTCTCATCCATTGGATGATATATTAATAGAATTTCACATGAAAATTTTGCCATAGCCCATGTACTCAGACTCGACACTACAGTCTGCTTTTTACTTCTCCAGGAAACTAGATTTCCTCCAACAAAGACACAATATCCTATAATAAACCTATTATTAACCTTGGAACCTACCCAGTTTGCATCAACAAAACACTCGGTTCAAGTGTTCATTGTCTTGATATAATATGCCCAACCTCAGAGCACTCTTCAGGTAACACATGATTTGTTCCAAAACTGCTCAATGATTGACTGTAGAATTAAACATGAACTGACTCACAACACTTACTACATATGCAGTATCTGGACGAATAATTTTGAGATAGTTCAACTTTACTACTAACCTTTTATACATTTCGGGATTATCAACTAAACTGCTATCATCTTTCATGAGATGAGATGAATATTTGGAGCTATATTAGTACTGGACGACTTGGCTCCTATTTTTCCAGTTTCTTTAAGTAAAACAATTACATACTTCCTTTTATGACAATAAGATTCATTTCTTACTTCTTGTAACTTCCGACCCAAGAAGTATTGCAACTGGCCCAATTCCTTTGTGCTGAATCTTGTATGAATGACTGACCTAAGATCAGTGATCCCAGTGTGGTCGTTTCCAATAATGACAATATCATCAACATAGACGACTAGAATAACGATACCTGATGTCGGTTGTTTGAAAAATACAGAGTGATCACACTTGCTTCTCCGTAATCAAAATTCTAGAGCCACCTTGCTAAATTCCTAAACCAGGCACGAGGGCTCTGCTTTAGCCTTTACAAAGATTTCTTCAAACGACATACTTTCCCATTCTCCCACTGAGCAACTGACTTGGGTGGTTGCTCCATATACACCTCTTCCAGCAAGTTACCATGAAGAAAAACATTGTTGGTATCTAACTGGTGTAATGCCCGATGTCTAGATACAGCAAGAGAAATGAACACACTAATAAAAGTAAGCTTTGGCACATGTGAAAAAGTGTCGGAGTAGTCCACACCATACGTTTGTGCATACCCCTAGTTGGGCTTTAAGGCGAGCAACCGCGCCATCTGGATTATACCTAACTACATAGACACTTACACGATTGTCCCTTTTCATTCAGATAATTCCATCAAAACTCCGGTGTGATTTGTGCATCCAAAGCTTTCATTTCCTCAATCATAGCATCACGCCATCAAGAATGACTTAGAGCATACTTAAAGGTACTTTTCATACTACATGTTTGGCTGAATGTGGCTTTTGGTACAAGATGTAAGTTTTTGTATACTTTTGGTACCTAACGTTTGAACTTTGTTGGCCTTTGGTCTAACCTTTAATTGAACGTTTAGTTTTGACCGTTAAATGGCACGTGTAAGTCACGTGACCCACTCTAAACTTTTGATTCTGTTCAATTTAGTCCCTCTAGTACATCAATAACTTTTTTTTTGTCCAATTTAGTCTTAAAACTTTTAAATTGAACCCCCTGACCAATTAGACCTAGTACCTTTAACCCTTTTAGCAATTAAAGAGCTAGTTGTCAGTGTTAAATTTCACATTGGGCCGAGTCAAACCCAACGAGCCAACATAGAGTAACCATTTTTACAAGTAGGGGTTCCATCCTAAAACCAATTGGTGATAGGAGGAGGTAGCCTACTTGCTTATATGGTGCCCAAATATTCCTCACACCACCGGTGTGGGATAACTCTCACGGTGGAGAGTTCTATAATCTCAACACACCCCCGCACCGTGAGGACTCTTTAACTAAGGCACCGACATTTCAAATTCGGACGGGTTGAGACTTAATTTCAACAAACCCCACTCTCACGCCATGCCCGACCCGGTAACATAGTACGTGGAGCCAACAAAGGGGCACAAACCTAACACCGCATACCGGAACCAGGCTCTGATACTATGTAAAATAAGACACTCCATTGAGAGAATTCAGCTTGTTAATATCATTATAAATAGGAAAGGTACATATATACATGTATTCTAGCTTCCTATAAAAGTATTCTAATAAGGAAAGTAATACATTAGGAAATATCGTATATGGCATATGCTATATTCCATAACAGTCAGGACAAGTAAGCATACGAGATGTAATTAGCAATAGGATAGGGAGATTGAGGAAGCGTGCATTGGCGTTTACCTTTATGAAGGGCAATAGGACGATTATCATCAATATTAGACGAGTGATGATCAGAAGGACTTGTCTTTACTGAGTGCGGATCATACAATGTAGCCGGTCAGGCGATATAGGGTGTAGGCTTGTTTCGTCTTGAATACTAATGAAGAATGGGTAGAGGATGAGACACACTCGTTCTTGTCTCTGTTACAGAGACATTATCAATCTGCTCAACGAGAGGTCGAGGCACTGTAGTTGTTTGTGCAGAGTCTTGCTACTCAACAGGTATACTTAGAACCTTGTATATTAGCCACTCATTTTCCTCCACTGCAGGTGGGATAAAAGGTTGGGGCTGGTATAAAAAAAGGAGTGGTTTTTCAAGAAATTCACATCAGTAGACACCAAATACCTACTAAGATCCAAAGAATAACATCAACACCCTTTGTGACGACGAGCATATCCTAAAAAACCACACTTCAGCACTTTTGGGTCTAGTTGGTTACAGTAAGCCGTACATCTCGAACATAGCACATACTGCCAAATATTCGTGGCTCCCCTGGAAATAATGGTTTGTTTGGAAAAACACATTATAAGGGGCATTACTACTAAGTATTGGAGATGACATGCGATTACTTAGAAAGCACGCTGTGGAGAAAGAACCGGCCAAATAGGTTTTGAACCTTCATTTGGAATAAGAGAGCCCTAACCATTTGAAATAGGTGTCGATTCATTCAACAACACCATTTTGAGCAGGAGTATCGACAGAGGAAGATTGATGAAGGATCCCATCTCGGATCGACTTTTCATGAAACATATCCAAGTTATTTAAGAAAAACACAAAAGTAATGAAATATCTAAATTCAGGTTTAGCCACAACTGGAGAAGGTCCCAAACATCTGAGTGAACAATCTCAAAAGCTGACTCCACTCGCTTATTGATCCTCGAAGTTAAATGGGTACGGTGATGTTTTGCGAACGTACACGATTCACAGCTTAGTTTAGAGACATCATGCAATTGGGGACACAACTTCTTCAACACACAAGAATGTCTCAATCGACAATTTTCAAAAGAAGAGCCAGCACTAGCACACGCAATATGTCTGAGCACCCAAATAAAAATAAATGCAAAGACCATCACAGAGAGTTCATTTACCAATAATCTGTTCCGTTACAAGATCTTGAACGATACAATTGATCAAGAAAGAATATAAAACAACAGCTAAGTTATTCCGTGGTGACGAAATGCTCCCTTTGGTGGTGATGGTGAGAAGAAAACGTGATACATGTAAACTAGTTAGAGAGAGTAGTAGATAACCAGGATTAGGGCCTTGATCAGGTTACCATCTCCATTGATAGAGGCTATATATATAAATGATTGTTGCCGAATTACATATGAAAACTAGCATATAGCTATATTCCTTAACGATTATTATTATTATTATTATTAGTTGCATTCATTTTTGTTTTGGAGTGGAAAACAAAATTTGAGGCAAATGATTTTCTAGTTCTCCATATGCTATGATGTCAGCATGTTAGTTTTCTGATGTGCAGTATTAATGTATAAATACCTATGCTTGTACATGACATCTTTAATTGATCAGGTAAGGCGTCTGTTGAGCTCTGCAAGAACTGTTGCTATTCAGACATCTGTCAACCCTAATGCATCTGACCAGGATCTCCAACAGGTACTCTTCTCTTTGTGCTTCTTTAATTTGATTCCTTTGAGTTATATCCGTCTCTGTAGTTTAGATGTTTTATCAAGTGCTTTAGGGCATCCATACTGCAAAAAGTCCCATATCAGAAAACTCAATAGACAAACCTGGGAAGATTAAGTATATGCATTTCACCATCTATCAGCAAAAGCTCTTTTTTATGTCCATCATGATTATTTAAATGGTACTGATCCAAGCACCCACCATCTTTAGGTCAACACTCACAATTTTAGGGTTAAAACTCTTTCTCATTAGTGGCTTAATGTAATTTGCACCAATCCCAAATCATCATTATTGGTTATTCATGTTCACATGTGTTTTACTGTTCATGTGGCTAGAGTGTCCATTGAGTTCCATGTCAAAAAACTTAAAAGAAGATGGGATTTTAAGTGCATTGATTTCTGCTACCTATTAGCTTACACTTTTGGATTGTCTATACACATATGAGCTCATCTTACAAGCTCATGATGGTTTAATATCTATTAAGCAACGAGCCTTGAACATGCTGTTGTTGAATTGTCTTTACTATTTGCAAACTGGAACCATCTTTGGTAGAGTTTATAGTTCTTGAAAAGTGCATCCCCACATATTACATTATTGATAAATGAATGAAACAAGTATGTTATCATTTCTTTCTGTTTTCCCCTTTGAAGGTCCAACTTTGGCAGCTTGCGCAAAGAACTACCGCTCTTCCTTTTGGCCGTGGTGCGTTTACGTTAGCGACGATTTTCACTCTCTTAACAGAGGTTTGCTTTGTTTGTGGCTAATTTAACACTTTCTTATTTTTTTTTTCATTTGTGAAAATATGGATTATTAATTTCTTTCCATTTTGTGTTAGGCCTTTACTGTGCCAAAGCTTATCTTAGCCGGTCGGTTGCCAGCCCAGCAAAATGCTACAGTATGTCACATTTTCAACCCCGTATTATCTTCCATATTATAGTTGTCCTTTCCTTTGGTTCTATAGGGTTCCCAATTCATTTATTCTACCTTCCAGAATTTCCATCTATTATTTGTATACTGTATAGTAGGGTTAAGAACCTATAAACTATCTGAAGTTTGCCCCATGTGAAATTTTGGCGTCTGAAGTTTAAAATGTTGATATGGAATGTCTGAAGTTTCACTTTTGTTGAAATTTGATGCCTCCGTCTAAATTTGCAGTTATAATTGACAAAACTTGGTCATGTGCTTGTCACATGATCCGATAAGAAAATAAATCCCTAGTTGTAGGGTTGTCAACGGGGCGGGTCGGGGCGGGTATCGTTTGCCCCGTACCCGCCCCGCGGGTCGAGATGGCCGATCCGTACCCGCCCCACACAGTTCGCGGGGCGGGGCGGGTCGACCCGCGGGTCACCTATTAGTTGTACATAATATATTATTAGCAATTTAAACCCTAAATTCTATATTTACAATATACAAATTCAATTTTAAATTTAAATCACATATAAAAAATTTAACTTTAAATCCAAATACAAGTCACAAATCCTAATTATTTTAACTATGTATTATATTACCTATATATTTTTATATAAATACGTGTAATATATATATAAATTATCCACATACGGGGCGGGGCGGGTCAACGGGGCGGGGCGACCCCAAAACCGTACCCGCCCCACGGGTCACGGATCGCGGGTCAACGGGTCAAAATCGGGGCGGGGCTCCGCGGGTCACGGATTACCCGTGACCCGTTGCCACCCCTACCTAGTTGGGTGGTGGCCGGTCGGGGTAGGGTGTTGGCCGGCCGGAATAGGGTGGTGGCCGGTCGGAGTTGGGTGGTGGCCGTTCGCCGTTCGAAATATGGTGGTGGCCGACCGACCGGAGTATGGCGGTGGCCGGCCGGAGTTGGGTGGAGGCTGGCCGGAGTAAACATAATAGTATAGGGGCAATTTTGACATTTCACATCATCTTGTTAATTTTAACAGCAAATTTGGATGGAAAACCAAGTTTCAACAAAAATGAAATTTCAGACATTCCATATCAACATTTTAAACACACCAAAATCTCACATGAGGCAAACTTCAGACATTTTATAGGTTCTTAACTCTATTATTTATAAGAGTTTGTTTGATTTACGTTTAGGCGGTTTGTTAAAATAGAGAAACTATGACTTAGTTGTCCATTTGACGCTTGTTGTACTAGGCATGTTTATTTTTGGTACGTTAGGTCTTAATATATTAGTATTCTTTTGATACCGAAAGGAATTAGTATTCGCCTCTGTAATTTGTAAATTTTTAAATTTCACAGGTAAACTTAGATCCAAACATTAGGAATGTTCAAGAGCTTAAATCTTGGCCAGAATTCCATAACGCCGTAGCTGCTGGTCTAAGGCTGGCTCCCCTTCAGGTATCTCTTGACAACGGGATGAGTCAAATCGTTGTTATTTTGCTGCCTTATATCTTTTATTTTAAGAGGGTTGATTGGTTTTCACCCGAGCGTCCCATCTGCCTTTGGACAGTAGAACTAAAAGTCATATATTAAGCATGGTATAAAGATGGGAATAGAAAAGTATTTGTTTATGGACGTTTTATATATATATATATATATATCATCTAATAAGCCAACAATTGCAGATTCTATGTACAAGTTAACTACCCTAGCTTTTCGCTCAGGTCTTGCCTGCTCCATTAGGTATTTTATGGTTGTGTGTTGTGTCTAAGAATATACCTGCCTAAGTTCAGCATCCGGAAGTAAGAAAAGCCCTTCTAATATTCATGCTTTACTTTGGGCTTATACAATCTGAATATTAAGCTATTAGGTGGTGAGTCTTGTTAGAGATAGAGATATTATTGCTATCATTAAGGATAAGGATCTACACTATATATATAAGTCTCTGCTCAACCCTAGATGTGTCGAGGAATAACAGCTCTCTAAATTGTAAGTTGGTATCAGAGCGAGATTCTAGGCCACTCAAACCCTAGTTTCTCAGTTTTGCTTATTGCCGTCACACCAAATTTTTCTCCAAGTTTCAGACAGACCCATTCAGATTTAGGGTTTGTATTTCGAAATTGGCATCAATAATCATCTCAGAAGCAGCCGGTCATCGCTTCTGTTAATCCACTGCCGGAGCTATTAATCACGCTCTGGCCGCCCGGCGCTGTTCATCAACCAGACTTAGATTCCTATCTCTTGAGAACTCAAGGACAAGGAGGTACGAGCCTATAGAACAGATCTATAGCCTATTCCAGTACGTTTCGCCGTATTCCGCCTCACGCGCCGCTGCTGCCCATATCCCATCACAAGCTACAGCAAGGAATTCATCTTCAGAGAGCTCAGCGGTTTAAACTTCCATTGACTCGGCCAACTTGAATGAACCCACCAGCATTCAGAATTCCCTCTCTCTCAACATCAAGTCCTGGCTTGTGATCTTTAGACAAATTAAATGCAGGGAGCACAACTTCAAGCATCCGCAACTACTAGTTCTACCGCTTGCATCTCTCAGTTTGGTAATACTCAAAATCTATGGATTATTGATTCAGGTGCTTCAGACCACATAACGGGTAACCTTTCCTCTTTTGACTCTATATCTCCATTAAACTCTAGTCATCAAATTACTCTTGCAAATGGCTCTAGAGTTGCTCCCAAGGGAATTGGTAAAGTCTCACCAATGTCTTCTCTATCCTTGGAGTCTGTTTTATACATCCCTGGTTGCCCTTTCAACCTCATCTCTGTCAGCAAACTGGTACGTTCATTCAATTGTTCAATAACCTTCAGTAAATACTCACTTGTTATACGTGAACTTAGTACCGGAAGAACAATTGCGGTGGGATATGAATCAGGAGGACTTTACTACCTTAAGTCATCCTCAATTATTTGTGCTGCAGAGTCTCCAAACCTTCTTCACGATCGTCTTGGTCATCCCAGTTTGTCCAAACTTCAGCAAATGGTTCCCAAACTGGATAAGCTCAAAACACTACAATGTGAATCATGTCAACTCGGGAAACATGTTCGATCTAGCTTCGGAAGTCATGGTGAAACCAGGGTCAATTCTCCTTTTTCTGTTATACATTCTGATATTTGGGGTCCTAGTCGTGTACCTACCCATGCTGGGTATAAGTACTTCGTCACTTTCATTGATGAATTCTCCCGCTGCACCTGGATATATTTAATGACAGAACGTTCCGAGCTATTTCCTATATTCCAGTCCTTTTTTGCTGAAATTCAGACACAGTTTGGTAAAAAAGTCAAAATTCTTCGCAGTGATAATGCAAGAGAATATTTCTCGGGAACGTTTTCATCATTTCTGAGTCAACATGGAATTCTACATCAGTCCACATGTCCTCATACACCGCAACAAAATGGTATTGCCGAACGAAAAAACAGGCATCTGATTAATACTGCACGCACATTATTGCTCCATAAAAATGTGCCAGTCCGTTATTGGGGTGATGCTGTTTTAACAGCTTGTCATTTGATAAACAGAATGCCTTCGTCTTCCCTTGGTAATAAAGTTCCATACTCTATTTTGTTTTCCAATGAACCATTATTTCATGTGAACCCCCGTGTATTTGGCTCTACCTGCTATGTTCATGATCTTTCTCCAGGACTTGACAAACTTGCTGCACGTGCCATCAAGTGCGTTTTTTTAGGATATTCCAGGTTGCAGAAAGGATATCGTTGTTATTCTCCGATCAAGAACCGATACTATATGTCCGCGGATGTCACATTCTTTGAAGACACGCCATATTTCTCTCTTTCCATAGCCGAGTCATCATCTACACTGGATGTGTTATCACTTCCTATCATGAGTCCACCATCATTTCCGATACAAACTCCATCTCCGATTGTGTCAGAAATGCGTCCCTCTCCTCCACTTGTGTCAGAGGCTCCACAATCTCCTTCCGTTGTGATAGAAGTTCCATCTTCATCGGTTGATCCACCGCCTCTTCTTCAATATCAACGTCGACAGAGACAGTCTACTGCAATAGAGACCTCTACAGTTCCTACTCCATCTCGAGTGTCTGAACCGACTACAGACCAGCCTGACTCATCCGAAGAGTTGCCCATTGCCCTTCGAAAGGGAAGTAGATCCACTCGTAACACTCATCCTATTTATAACTTTTTGAGTTTTCATCGGCTTTCTCCATCCCACTTTGCTTTTGTTTCATCATTGTCTTCCGTTACTATTCCCAAAACTGTTCGTGAGGCGCTTGCTCATCCCGGATGGAAGCAAGCCATGATTGACGAGATGCAGGCATTGGAGCAAAGTGGTACATGGGATTTAGTCCGATTGCCGCCGGAAAAGAAAACTGTTGGTTGTAGATGGGTGTTTGCTATCAAAGTTGGAGCTGATGGTCAAATTGACCGCCTTAAAGCACGTCTTGTGGCCAAAGGCTATACTCAAGTTTATGGTCTAGATTATGGGGATACGTTTTCTCCCGTAGCAAAGATTCCTTCTGTACGGTTACTTCTCTCTATTGCAGCTATCCAGCATTGGCCGTTGCATCAGTTAGATATTAAAAACGCATTCCTTCATGGAGAGCTTGAAGAAGAGATTTATATGGAGCAACCACCTGGATTTGTTGCTTAGGGGGAGTCAGGACTTGTTTGTAAGCTGCATCGCTCTTTATATGGACTCAAGCAATCACCACGGGCCTAGTTTGGAAAATTCAGCTCTGTTATTCAGAAATTTGGGATGAGTCGGAGTGAAACTGACCATTCTTTCTTCTACTCACACTCTTCCTCTGGTCTCTGCGTGTATCTAATCGTCTATGTCGATGACATTATTATTACTGGGAGCGATCATGAGAAGATTAAACAGCTGAAGACGCACTTATTCAGTCACTTCCAGACCAAAGATTTAGGGAGTCTTAAATATTTCCTTGGAATTGAAGTTGCTCAATCAACGAATGATATTTGCATTTCTCAAAGGAAGTATGCACTAGATATTCTTGAAGAAACGGGCATGTTGGATTGTAGACCTGTTGATAGTCCCATGGATCCGAATAGTAAACTACTTCCGAATCAGGGGGAGTTATTTGATAACCCTGAAAGATATAGAAGATTGGTGGGCAAATTGGTTTATCTCACTATCACTAGACCAGACATCTCGTTTGCAGTAGGGGTGGTCAGCCAATTCATGCAATCTCCATGTGTTGAACACTGGCAAGCGGTGATGCGAATACTTCGATATGTCAAGAAGGCTCAGGTCAATGGTTGATATATAAAGATAAAGGAAACACTGAAGTGGTGGCTTACACTGATGCTGATTGGGCAGGTTGTCCAGTAGACAGAAGGTCTACGTCTGGGTATTGTGTCTTTCTCGGAGGAAATCTAATATCGTGGAAAAGTAAGAAACAGAACGTTGTTGCTCGTTCTAGTGCTGAAGCAGAGTATAGGGCCATGGCAGTTGGTACGTGTGAGCTTCTTTGGGTCAAACAACTTCTTCAAGAGTTGAGGATTGGAGATAATAAACCAATGAAACTTTATTGTGACAACCAAGCAGCTCTACACATAGCCTCAAATCCAGTCTTCCATGAGAGAACCAAACATATAGAAGTCGACTGCCACTTTATCCGCGAGAAGATCGTCTCCAAGATAATTGCCACCGAATCTGTTAGTTCTAGTAATCAACTAGCTGATATTCTCACTAAAGCCCTTGGTGGCTCTCGGAGTCAGTATATTTGTAGCAAGCTTGGTACACATGATATGTATGCTCCAGCTTGAGGGGGAGTGTTAGAGATAGAGATATTATTGCTATCATTAAGGATAAGGATCTACACTATATATATAAGTCTCTGCTCAACCCTAGATGTGTCGAGGAATAACAGCTCTCTAAATTGTAAGTAGTCTATTTAAAACACCATGGTTTATCATTACATTTTCCAGCTCGCACATTGTTTAGCAGCTTCCTTCGTGTGCCAACCTTAGACTAGACATTTCTTTTGTTATTTAATGATTCAATACCATATCCTGCGTAGAGATATTGCACTCCTATTCCACTTGCAAGTGTATGCTCAAACTGAACATTGCAGGGTAAGATGTCAAGAACCTGGATAATATATAACAAACCAGAGGAGCCAAATGCTATACATGCTGGGCTTCTGCTAGCGCTGGGACTGCATGGATATCTTCGTGTCCTAAGTATCACAGATATATACCAGTATTTTCAACCGGTTTGATTCTCAAACTTGGCTATTCTTACCTTTTAGTGGCTTGATGTGTACTGGATTTTTCTCTCACTGTAAACTCAGAAATTTATTCTTTCTACTTCTTCAAAGCTACTTATATTTTCTTGCTTTTAGTTTTTATCGTCAGAGTTCAGAAAACCAAGACAATTTTGATGCCTTTTTTCCTTCCACGATCATTCTAGGTTTACTTTGATCTTGCTCTGGCTATGTAAATTCAGTTATTTGGCTATTGCATGAAGAATGTGCTTTCTTCAGGTTTTACGTTTAAATATAAGCCAGAGTTAAATTGAGTTAGAGTGTTGATCTGAGTTACAGTTAGCCATACTTAAAGTTAAACCTGTGTTAGTCGTACTCTGAAGGATGAAGATATTAAGAGATCTACCATCTTTTATCTGAAGGAGGTCGGGTATCATAACATTGTGGCTACTGATCGGAAAAGCTGTATTTGAAACTTAGATCTTTTTGGCTTTAAAAAACTTGATTTTTATTGATCTTCCCCTTCAAAATTTCCTTGGATTTGAATCTGAGAAGGAATGCTCGAAGTTTGCTTATGAGCAACATTCTTTGATTGCAAAATTGATCCAAAGTAACATTAACATACTCAACTGTTTTAAACTTGTATATTCCTTGAAATTTTGTCAATCTACTGGATATTGCTCAGTCATGCTCTTTCGTCTGATTCATAACTGAGCTTGGAATTTTGCACTGAAATTTGGTATAAGGATTTCTATTGACATATTTACTTTGTTTCTTTCATGTAGGATCATGAAAGCACTAGAGTAGGGTTAATGCTTGGCTTGGCAGCTTCTTATCGGGGCACCATGCAACCGGCAATATCAAAGGTCATTCTCACTTCACTTATTTGATTTAGAAAAATTTCACTAGAGACAAAGAAAGTAAAGTACATTATGTTGTATCCATTAACAACGAGGGCAAGAGGTGTCAACTTTGGTTCTTTTTCCGTATCTTGTGGAGCATTGATATCGCTAATTCTAGATTTTAATTGTGTGCTGAATAAGAGAGCTCATCTAAGTGTAATTGCTCATCTTATTTATGCAAATCTGCAGTGAATATTGACTAGAATAGAAAAGTAGGAAACTTGTCAAGGTTGTATTATTATAACCATATAAACAGCATTTTTTGGGTGTATGAACTGTGGGAAATGAAAAGAAGGTAGGGAGAAAAAAGAGTTGTCATCAGTTCTTAGATACCCGGACAAATTGGGAAGAGAAACTAGTTATTTTCATCGTAGTAACTAGTAAGAAACCTTTTATTTGTCATGATTCCAAATAATTTACCGGTTAACTACCATAACATTATACGAGCTTTCTCAAGTAGTTTTATGTTATTTACTACTTTAAAAATTCCAGATTAGATATATTAGAACATGGTTGGATTACAATATAAGTGTTGTGTGATCATCAGCCAGATCTATGGATTACTCCTTGGTGCATTGTTAATGGTATCATTACATTTTAAAGGAAATATGGATTATTTGTTTCAAGTCGAACCTGAAAGTGATTCAAGTCATTTTTGCTTATGGAAACTCTAGTCTTTAACGTGAAACAACATATGCTGTTTTTGTGCTCACAACTTATATGTACGTGTTCCAGGCACTATTTGTTCATGTTCCTTCTAGACACCCTTCATCGTTTTCAGAAATAGAGTTACCAACACTCTTGCAGGTAGCACCACTGTCTTTGTCAAGGTCTTTTAGATTCCTTTCTTTTTCATTAGGTCAATCCTCAAATTAGGATTGGTTAATAATTCAATTTTCTTTGCAGTGATGGAGGGTGGGGTTTGATCCTAGTACCTTGTCCTCTTGCAGATTGACTCCTTTAAGTTAGTTACTGTCATACATACACGGTCTTTCTTAGCTAATCCAGTGTTTACTTCTCTTGCTGGTTCCTAGTCAACGGCACTAATGTCAATTGGACTTCTTTACGAAGGATCAGCACACCCAGAGATTATGAAGATGATTTTGGTGAGTCTATTGCCACTTATCCATTTTCTGAAAATGTGGTGGAACTCTTGAAATATATGATTGATTAGAGTGAAGGTGAACTTTTCTTTATGATGAATAATAACTGGCCATTGTTCTTCTCTGTTTCCTTATGAATCTGTTGAATACTTGTGTAAAATTTACCTTTTAATGTGCTGTATGGGGCCAAGAAACATATTTCAGACAATTGACTTTCGACTGAGAGTAACTTTGGAAATTAATTCCTTAAGAAAACTAGGAATAGTAATCTGTTTTCAAAACAATAGCATTGTATGCTATAACTTCTTTATATTCATGCAGAGCAGCGATATCTTAATTTAAATTTTAAACATTAACATGTAATTAATTTGATAGTTACTTATACTAATGCAGCCTAAAATTAGATAATTTGCAACTTCAAGTTCAAGTTCAGGTGCATGGTTTAGATTTCTCCTTAATCTAATTAATTCTAGGGAAAAGAACCTATTTAGTGTCTCAGGTTTACCCCATGTTATTTTCGACTGTCCCAGGTTTCAATTATGTTCCGATTTGGTGTCTCTGTCAAATTTTAGGGTTAAATTTGACAGAACTAGGTCACATGACCAAATAAAGTTTAAAATACCCAGTTAGCCCTATCCTATTCCAGATATTCCCAGCGACCCAGATCTTCCCGGTGACCTCAGTCGTCATTTCGCTCCGATTCCGACTGCCTCCGACCTAGATTCGGAGGTGGGTGGCTCGGAATCGTAGGTGGGTGGCCGTAATTGGAGTTTGGTTGCTCGGAATTGGAGGTGTGTGGCCGAAATTGGAGGTGGGTGGCCGGAATCGGATGGGTGGCTTTGCAAATATATATATATAAGGGGCAGAATTGTCTTTTCATTTCATTCCGAAAAAAGTTAACCCAAAATCGGACGGAAAACCAAATCGCAACAAAATTGAAACCCGGGACACCAAATATTAACAATTTAGTTCTGAGACACCAAACTGACACATGGGTAAACCTAAGACACTAAATAGGTTCTTTTCCCTTAATTTTATGTCTGTCTTCTTTATCTTTATTTGTGCATATTAATGGTGATATGGTCTTTGAATAAGATACTATGTTCATTCTATCAACCAAAAAATAAACTATTCCATGCCTTCCTATTCCAATTCCATTACTGTTTCATTCATATGTTATTTCACTCATTTAAACAAACCAGTCATAAGTATTTCTCAGTTAGTTATGATCTGTGGTAAAACTGGGTCAGTTTTAATTTAACCTGTTTAGCAAATTAGTATCCTTGTGTAAACTGTTACTTTCCTAAATTATCCAAATATTCTTATATATAGTTGACATTTGGAATGATCACTACCTAAACTAGTAATCTTAAGCATTATGTATTTGTTAGGCTCTTTTGATGGTATTATTTACCTATACTAGTTCTTTCGGATTTATGTTCACTAATTTAATGTATCTAAATTATCATTTATCCTTGGCCATTTTTTTTTATCATTTGTCGTATGAGTTAATAGTTATGTTGCTACAGGTTGAGATAGGACGTAGAAGTTCTGGTGATAATGTGCTTGAGAGGGAGGGGTATGCTGTTTCTGCCGGACTTGCATTGGGTCTTGTTGCATTGGGTACTTGTTGTTAAATGTTTCAATTTTAAGAGAAAATTATCATTATTTTCACGCTAGCTAATGGTTTCTCTTTTAATTAAAGGACGAGGACAGGAGATGCTTGGTTTTCTTGACAGTTTGCTTAATCGACTGTTTTGCTACATTGGAGGCAAGGAACATCATAATGTATGTTAGTGATGTTTGCTTTCATTTCCCCACTGTGCTTTCTTGCTTGTAGAGTAGTGTTGGAAGTCTTCTCAGATGGATGTAGTTGTAAATGATTTATTTGAATCTTGCTTCTTCTAATTGTTGTGGTTCAGGAAAAATCTGTTTTATTGTCAATAGAAGAACACAATCGTGGAATGGGACAGGTCAGTTTTTCCCTTGTTTGACTGACTCTAAATTGTTTAGGATTTAATGTACCAGAATAGTATATAATGTAGAAAGCGTTGAGTTTATCATTCTTTGGCCTGAAATTTTTCTTGTCCTGGAACCGACTGTCTTATTACCCAAGTTTCTCAGCCTAGAATTGATAGTATTATCCTCTAATACGGCCACTATTGCGATTGCTCATTGGAGTTTGAAGCATGAAGAATGCACAAGCTGTCCTCAATCTTTTTTTTGGCCTGAATAAACATTGGTCAGAATCTCTTATAGTTAGTCTTTCCATCTTCAATTTCTCTAATGTAGATGATGGATGGAGCTGCAGTCAATGTTGATGTTACCTCACCTGGAGCTGTAATTGCTCTAGCTTTGATGTTTCTAAAAGTAAGTATTATTTTTAAACCATGAATGTCCTTTGATTTACTAGCAGCTTCTTTTCTCTCAATTTTCTTATCATTTGTGGATAACATTATGTGTTATCTTTGACGTCCATTATAGACTGAATCAGAAGCTATCTTGTCGAGGATCTCTGTTCCCTCTACATTCTGGGATCTTCAGTATATAAGGCCTGACTTCATTATGCTTCGAGTAATTGCTAGAAATTTGATCATGTGGAGCAGGTACCCTTCTCTGCAGAATAACTTTTCTTGCAAGTATAGTCGTATTAAATTCCGTGAGGTATTTAAGTCAGTTGATATCGTACCTAACAACCTAGACGCAGTTGCAAGCATTATTGCGATTCAGTTATTTGACAAACATAATCTTTTTTGAAGGATATACCCGTCCAAGGATTGGGTTCAATCACAAGTTCCTGAAATTGTGAAAATTGGTCTTAAAGGCCTTGGGGATGGTAATGAAGAATGTGATGAAATAGACATAGAAGCACTAGTCCAAGCATATGTGAATATTGTAGCTGGGGCCTGCATTTCCTTGGGTAAGAATATCTACAGTTGTCCAGCGACCTGCCCTTCTAGTAAGCTGTGATTTTAGTCCTACTTCTGTAACTATGCCATTATAACAGTGTAGTGAAACCCTCTCATGTTTCGACATCCATTTGAAATTCTAGCGTGCAACTATATGATGATACCATTGTCCACCTGCACACCTAGAAACAAATTGATCTTGTCCAAGCATTTTAAATTCGATTAACATGATTTTTCACGTGGTCTCACAAAAGGGACAAAAATAGTTATTCAGAGTACTTAACATCCATCTGAATGTTAGGTACATCACGCGACTCTATTTATTTACTTGCTTCTATTGTTTCCTTGTGTTGGGTCTTGACAGGTCTGAGGTTTGCTGGGACAATGGATGCACATGCTGAGGAGTTACTGTATGAGTATGCTGTCTACTTTCTCAATGAGGTTGGTTCTTTTCCATGATTCTAAACTAATACATACTTGTGCTTATAGAAAATTATAAACATAGTGTGGTTTAAGCAGATTAAGGCTGTTTCTTCGACAATTGGGCATGACTTTCCTAGGGGTTTGTTACAATATATTGATCGCAGTACACTGGAAATTTGCCTCCACCTGGCTGTTCTCTCCCTCTCTGTAGTAAGTTATACACCTATCCTTTTTCTCATTTTGATATGAAAATTTTCCGATATTCCCAAAAACTGACATCTCTAAGCAGGTTATGGCTGGTTCTGGGCATCTACGAACACTTCGGCTTCTGAGATTTTTGCGTGGTCGAGGTACTGCTGATGGTCCCAACTATGGAACGCAAATGACAGTAAGTTTGTGCATTAATAATACTGAGAAGTACCTTTACATTTGCCGAAGTTAAATATAATACGTTCTTTTCTTTAAGCACCGAATTACTATGTTATTGTCTCCAAACCTGGTCTCCTCTGTCCCTCAGAACCAACAAGGGGCAGGATAGGAATTTCATATGTTTTCTATCAGGGTACACTTTTCAGCCTGATTTAGGCCCCTATTCTCCCTCCATGATGAAGTTTTTGGGGCATTGGATTATCACCAATTGAGTTTCTCAGGCCGACATTCTCGCTTCCCTTTTGTCCACCTCTGCTGATGCAGGTGGTTCCCTCTTATGCAGAGTGCTCACTTCCACTGCGCTTTATATGTTCTCGAGGTTCATTAACCCGAACATTGCTGTTGGTATTCATTTGCAGGATTGAACTATTACATGGTTATGAAAAAAGCTCTTTGGAAGCTTTCTTTCTTTTCATTTGGTGAATTGAAATGATACTATAACTAAATGAAATTACACAGAAAGTGCAGATCAACAAAGCTCAGTTAACAGGCCTCTCAAAACAGATATTTCTAGTGTAGAGCAACACGATCCAAATAAAAAGCGTTTCAGATCAGAAAATTATAGGCTCTGTATGAGCACATCTTTCATTACCAGAAGGTGTAATCTAGTGGATGGAATTGTCGTAACAGTAAATACATCCTCATGGGTTACTTGCAAACATGTCTGAACTACGATTGTTACTGCATATGTGTGTGATCCTTCATCTTGTAAAGCTCATCAACATTCCAGCCCTCAAAACTGGCTTTAGATGCCACTTTGTTCACTTCCATTACATACTAGTTATTAGCTGGTATGCTGTCATATCATATGTTTCTATATGCTATTTAAAAGCATCATGTGTGATATTTTATACGGTGTGCTTTAAGTTCTGTTTTTTAATGTATTAACAATCAACTAAATTGATATTCCAACCTGTCTTCTCAAGATTAGTTGTTTTAGTTTTTGTCGAAGAACCTATTTACCACGTAGTTACAACATATTAGGTAAACGTCTTTCCTCTTGTTTTGGAATACATTAGTTTCAGCTTTAGGGAAGGTCATTTAGCAATACCTACGGTTTTAATTTGATCATTGGCGTTTGTTTTCCTAAATAGTGCCTTTTTTTTCTTCAAGTATGAGATTTAAGATCTTCCTTTTTCACTTCTATCAGGTTAGCCTTGCTACTGGCTTTTTGTTTCTTGGAGGTGGAATGCGCACATTTTCTACTAGCAACAGCTCAATTGCTGCATTGCTGATTACTCTGTATCCACGTTTTCCTACAGGACCAAATGACAACCGTTGCCACCTTCAGGTGAACCCCTCATCTCAAGTTAGAGCACTGTTCTGCATAATGCATATTCACTTTACCTTGTGTATCTTGTCTGACAGTCTCACCTGATAATATGGTTATAGGGTGTGGTTTCCTGGTATTGAAAAGCTTTTTCATTCTGTCAAAGCAGTAACAACCGGTGAAGTATTTTTTTAAAAAATAATATAATCACATTCTTAGTACATCTTAGTACATCTTTTTACGGACTGTGGTATAATGCTAACAGCAACCATAATTGCTGTTACTGTTTCTAGCCAAAGACCATATTAGATGGAAATTCTGTTATAATATTAAAATTTATTAACATTATACACTGCTTCACAAACGATTATGCTTGTGTGTGTCTTAAAGATAAGAATCTTGTAGTGATGAAACAGATAACTAGCCTTTGCCTAAATTCTACCTTATATATGCTTTTATCTTATCCTCTTTGTGTGATGGAGGTCGCGTCATACACCATTGTTTTTCTTCCAGGCTTTTAGACATTTGTACGTCCTAGCTGCAGAAGCCCGTTGGCTTCAAACAGTTGATGTTGACACGGGATTACCTGTTTTTGCTCCTCTTGAGATCAACATAAAGGAAAGCGATCATTATTCAGAGACAAGTTTTTGTGAAGTTACTCCTTGCATTTTGCCCGAACATTCCAGTGTAAGTATACTTAGGTACTTTTTTGGAAATCAAGTATTTTGATACCTTGTATCTTCTATTATAATTATGATTTGGAGTGCTGAGATTATGCTGCAAATTGTTGGAGGGCAATAAGCTTGGGCCTAAGAAGGTTGAGCAATAGTATGCTGTAATAGAACCCAATCATGCATTAAATGATTGAATTTTAAGATAATTAAAGGTTACATGTTTTTGCCTTATAGTGCAAGAGTCGGCATAACATTTTTTTTCTTGTCCCCTTCTCCCCTTCATGCTGTGGTGTACCTTGGCTGGATCTCTTTGACTGCAGTAGCAGGAAAGCAGAGACATAAAATTGCTGAACGTTGACCTTTACCATGAACAAATCCGATAAGAATGTTAAAGATAATTGTAGGTTCTACAACCTACTTTTTCCTCTGGTGTTATTCCCTTTCTTTTCATGTGATATTTTTCCAGTTGTGCATTTGGTTAATTAGTTTTGCAGGTACGGAACTGAATTTTTTTTTTTTTGGCCTTATGGAACTGATTTGCTATAAGACCAAAAATTTAGTGCTAGTTTTTTCATGAAAAAATGTTCACTTAAGAAGTTATATATGTCAAACAAATAGGTGATCCTTGTCCTTTCTCCTCTACGTGAAGTTAAAAAAGGATGCAGTATTCTAAATACTGAATTAGCATATGCTTCAATTCTTTTTTCCTTGCAGCTGAAGTCGATTCATGTATGTGGTCCGCGATACTGGCCTCAAGTTATAAATCTTGACAAAGAAGGTTGCTGCTTTCTGCTTAACACATCCATCCACCTAATAGATTTTTATAGCCGAAATAACCATTTTTCTACCTTCAGAGAAATCAAGGTTGACTCCTTGGTCAAGGCACGATCCATTAAATGCGGGGGTGCTTTATGTTAAGCGAAAGGTCGGAGCTTGTTCATATACCGATGATCCCATCGGCTGCCAATCTCTGTTATCACGGGCAATGCACAAGGTGGGCGCATTTTGTCCCCTCATCATTTTGTTGCCAAATTTTTGCTGTTCTTTAATTTCATATGTGCTGGTGCAGGTTTTTGGTTTGAAATATCCAACTGCATACGATGGTAATACAGATTATGGTTCCATTCCCATTGATCAATTGGTCAGTACATTTTCTTCTGACCCGAGCTTAATTGCTTTTGCTCAACTATGTTGCGATGCTTCCTGGAATAGCAAGTAAGTTTCTTCGTACGTGTTCTTCTTGTACTATTTCATTAGTGAAGATCGGGTAAGAGAAAGCATTTACGTTGAGCTGTCCCTAATTTAGATGAAGACCAAAATAATTGGTAAGAGAGGAACCGTGGCATTAAAAGAAAATAGAACTACTGTTAGAAACTCACCAACTGTTGTTTTGTTGACCTGGACAAATGATGTAGCATGTAATTAAATCAGTTTAATAACTTTTGTTATAATTTACAACAGAGACAAATGCTGAAACATAACGTCATCTAAGTAAGTGAACTCTTCTTAGGCGAGGGTTGGTTAAATTTTCCAACTGTAGCTAGCTACTCTTAAGTTTTTTGTTAATGAATATGGTTGTTGACTATATATGCGCCAGATATACAATAAGATGAGTTTTTCTCCATAAATTGACCCTATTACAAAAATAAAATTGTTCTTCATGTTCATTGGTCAGTTTAATTGACATTATGTTGTTGGTGTATACTCCAGATCAGATGTTGATTTCCGGGAGTTTTGCTTGCAAGTTTTATTTGAGTGTGTGAGCAAGGACAGACCGGCCCTTCTGCAGGTACATAAGTTTCTTACTGAGGAAAAATAAAGAGTGAAAGCTTGTTTAAGTGAGAGTATCTGACATGTTCTTGCTGATTGAGCTGTTATGATGATAATGCTGCTAGTCTTGTCATTATTATAGTATTCATAGTTTACAAGTTCCACTGCTGGCATTGTTGTTGGTCAACTTTATCCAAATGGAAATTTAGTATTTCCGAATGCTGCACAGGTATATCTATCACTATACACAACAATAGGATACATGGAAGATGTGGTCAGCAGTGATGCTCCTGTTTCTAGTGATGCTCTTTCTGTCTCGAGTCTAAAGGTGATGTTCTGGGATTCAAAATCCTATCTTGATAGTTAGCTGCTACACGGATGAAGAACAAGTTCAAATCATATTCATAGTGTCCTCCCTTGAATAAAGTTTTTTCAGGTAGTGTTGGATTATAATACTGATGATATGTTTCATCTGCAGCTCACCTTAAGCTACTGTGAGGCAGTGCTGAATGGAGTATTGGCAAGTTCAGGAGGAGGAGGGATTGTTCAATCTGTATTTATAGGTTCGATTCGGAAAAGGGTGGACGACATATTCCTTAGCTGCACGAGCCTAAAGGATGATTTGTGTGGATACTTGAGCACAGGTAGGTGGCCACCCTTGGAGGCAAAGAAGAGGGTGCTAGTCTTTGGATGGTATTTGCAGTGGTTGGGCATGCCAGCTCCGTCTGTTGTACGCAGAGCAGTTGACAGAATCAACAAGTTGAGGAGGGTTACCGGGGGGCCCTCCTTTGTTCCTCTGTTGAGTTTATTGTTGCCGACGGTCGATATAACTGCTTTAAGACAACTAGACACGCATCTATGCCCGTCCGGATGAGAATAAAAAGGACTTCTTTCGATATAATATATTCTAGGGAAATTAACTTATTTAGTGTCCCATGTGTTGTTAGTTTGGTATTAAATTGTTAATATTTGGTATACTAGGTTTTAATTTTGTTACTATTTAATTTTCCATCAGGTTAACTTTGACCGATTTGAATGAAAAGACAATTTTGCCTCATATATATATATATTTTACAAAGCCACCCGTCTGATTCTGACTAACCAATTTACGATTCCGACCAACCACCTCCGATTTTGATTCCTCTCCATCAATCAGATGCCAAAAATACTAAAAAGAGATCAAGGACAACGGTTCTGGAAAATCTGAATGAATGACCTTCTTGCAGCTGAGTGGTGACGCAGAGCCTTCTTACAGGTGAGTGGTGACGCCATGAAGAAGACGCATTATGTGTTCCGCTTCTGCAGCTTATTATCAATTGTCGTTGAAACTTAAAGAGTTAGTTGGCTTTACAACATAGAAAGCAAGGTCAGTTTCAGAAGAAGAGAAGAGAGAGAGAAAGATTAACTCGGCCCAAAGCTAATTGTCAAGCCTCCGTTTTCGGCCATCTCCGATTGCGGCCACCCACCTTCGATTCCGAACCACCCACTTTTGATTTCGGCCACCCACCTAAATTTGGATGTGGGATGCCGGAATCGGATGCCAATAAATTTGAGGACTAAACTGAAATTTGAGGCTAGGCATGTGCAAGTCATGTGATTATTTAATGGTCAAATTGACGGTCAATTAACGGATGGACCAAAAGCCAAAATTTGTCAAACATATGGTATCAAAACTTGGAAAAAAGGATGTTGGACCAAAATTCAAAAGTTGTCAAAGATGTTGGATCAAAAGATTTGTTAACCTTAGTCTTAATATTGGAGCAACATGGAACGATTTAAGAGGGAAAATATTCAATAATTCTTGTTTGGAGTGTGATTTTTGTAAGAAAATAGAACACACCTATGACAGATGCTATGCTAAGGGTTGTGAATTTTACAAGAAAAATGGGCACATCAGAGATAACTGTTTCAAGCTCAGAGACAGTGTCAAGGGAAAAAAATGCCTTAATAAGGCTGCTAATTCTTCTTCAATCTATGAGATGCTACTTATAGCAATGCCACTCAAGCAGGCAGTTCCCAAGGATCTGTGATTCTTACAACTGAGCAGTTTGACTTATTCATGAAGAGATATAGATGTGGTAGCAACACTGTTGCAATTGGTATCACCTCACATGGCAATCAAGTCACTGCTGCTGGTATAATCTCTCTTAACTCACACTATTCTATTGTTGATCATTGGATACTGAACACTGGTGCTAGTAATCATATGACAAATAACTTCAATTGGTTAACAAATTGGATACTTTAATTGGGATAGGAGACTGATTTTGGAAATGGAAAATTATTGAGAAATATATTATATTTACCTAATTTCAAGTTTAATCTCATATATGTTTCTCAATTAACCAAAGACCTTCACTGCAATGCCAATTTTTATACAAATGTTGCTATTTTATAGGACCTCTCAAGTGGGAGGGTCTTGACAAGTGGTAGGCATGAATCTGGTCTTTATTTCTTCACTCCCAATTGCAAATTTGATTTACCTTTGGCTTTGAGTAATGTGAATAAAGATTCTATCCATTTATGGCATAAACGTTTTGGACATGCCTCTGTCAAGGATTGCAGAACATTGATCCTCTCCAGTCTTTTAGATATAAAGATCTTGTTATTAATGATTGTACAATTTGTCCTCCAGAAAAAATTACTCGAAATTCTTTTCCTATTTCAGATAGTACAGCAGATGATATGTTTGAGTTGATTCACAGTGATGTGTGAGGACCCTATCATACTCCTACCTATGATTAAGAAAATATTTTTTTTAACTCTTGTGGATGATCATTCAAGAGTTTGTTGGATTTTTTTTACACATTATAAAAGTAAGGTTGCTGAGTTTCTCAAATATTTTATGACTATGTTGTATACCCATTTTTAGAAAACCATTAAGGTTTTTCGTAGTGATAATGGTGATGATCTACAATCTTTCTTTAAAAAAAATGGTATAAAGATCTTGTTATTAATGATTGTACAATTTGTCCTCCAGAAAAAATTACTCGAAATTCTTTTCCTATTTCAGATAGTACAGCAGATGATATGTTTGAGTTGATTCACAGTGATGTGTGAGGACCCTATCATACTCCTACCTATGATTAAGAAAATATTTTTTTAACTCTTGTGGATGATCATTCAAGAGTTTGTTGGATTTTTTTTACACATTATAAAAGTAAGGTTGCTGAGTTTCTCAAATATTTTATGACTATGTTGTATACCCATTTTTAGAAAACCATTAAGGTTTTTCGTAGTGATAATGGTGATGATCTACAATCTTTCTTTAAAAAAAATGGTATACTCCATCAGTCTAGTTGTTCTCACACCCCACAACAAAATGGTAGAGTAGAACCCAAACATAGATGCCAGACCTAAATCTAACCTATGGCGAATTACGTTTTGAAAACGTGGATTTTGAAAGAGTCGCCACTAGTTAACTAAAAGGCTAACTAGAATCCTAAATTACCTAAGTGAATAACGAATTAGACACCTATGTATAAAATCGGTATACGATCAGAAATTCGAGTTCGGGGGTTCTGTTACGAGTTAAGCCATTTCGGTACTCAATTAACTTATTTGCCAATTTCTTCATCAATTAACTATAAATCAATTCTAAGCATGAACGATGATAAAATCTAATAATATTGACGATTATCATATATAATTAGATCGACACAAATATGGCTGGCGATGGTGAGAGTACCACTAATACCATAACTATACCATATTTTTTTTTTCACTCATACCATAACCATAACCATTGTGGTTATGATTCTTCGTACCATAACCATGGTTTTTCACCGCGGTTAAACCATTTAACCATAAACATAAAAATTAATACAACAATACAACATCATTTGTTTCATACACGTAATCCAAATTAAACATAATGTCATTGTTTTACTTAATTAAAAAACATTTTTTCAATTGAGATCCTTAATGGCCATCACTTCCGATAGAGGTAACCTAATAATAAGAAATATATACATAATGACTAGACATATTCATGTAATTGAATTAGTCTCAGTTTTGATAAAAATAACTAATTACATCAGTTATTGTTAATTCATCATATTCATCTACAACATCAACTGACTTAAACTTTCTTAACTTTATAGATGCAACTGTAACAATGAAAGAAATGATATGAATTAGTACACATTGACAAAAATAGAGCAATTCTATAGTACAGTAGAAGTTTGCACGTGCTATGTCATAAATCACTTTAGAATGAAAACAATGTCTGCAGAAATTTAAGTTATAATTAGAACTATGTACCTTTCTAAGTGTTCATCCATATCCAATATTGGGTACACAATGATCAAGATACCAAATGAAATGGTGGGATCTCTGGCCATAAAGAAAAGAATGGTAGGAATTCAGATTGGTGATAATTGGATTAATACTTTTTTTTGTTACATGATTAATACTTATATAGTATAATAATTATATATATATATATAGCGGTGATGGTTATAACCGTGGTTATGGACTTAAAACCATAACCATAACCATAACCATTGCGGGTACAAAACTCATCACCATAACCGCCCCTCACCATAATGGTGTGGTTAACCATTGCGGTAAATTGTGCGAATAACCATGGTTATTTAATTTTCATCGCACCATAGCCGGCCCTAGACACAAACTAACATGATGAACATACATAATTAACCATTTTATCATTTAATTAATCTAAACTAATCAGAATTTAACACTATTCACGTCAAATTAATTCTACTAATATACTAAAAATAATAAAATAGACAATGTTGCAATATGTAATTAGCATTATTTGTCAATATTTAAATTAAAAATAAACCTAATTATTCAAATAATAATAATAAACAAAACGAAATATTAATAATAATCAAATAATAAAGCAAAAACTTAATAATAAATGATAAAAAAAAAGAAAAAAACAGAAAAAGAAACAGCGGGAAGAACTCACCTGTGGACGGCGGGACTTCAACGGAAGGGATGACCGAGCAGGCTACCGGCGGCCGACGGCAAGGGACGGCAGCAATGGCGGGTAAAGAAGAATTTACACAGTTACCCCAAATGATAAAGAAAGGTCTTATTTGTGTCTTCTCCTTAACCATGTTAGAGGGCCGACCTCCTTCGAAGATCTACTAACTCATGATGGTACGCGCCATGTTTTATTTCAAAAGGCTGCTGAGAGTATGAGTTTGTTGGAGGAAGATAACAGTATTCGATTGTGCTTGCGAGATGCCTCAACATTTCGCATACCGAGTGTTCTTAGGATACTTTTCGTGACTATTTTAGTTTACAATGAACCAACATGTGTGAGTTATGGACTGAATTTTATGATTATATGGTAGAAGATTATTGTCCTCCGGAGTAACTTCCTCGCAACTGGAGAGTCGATTGTTACGTGATTTTAATGTGTTGCTACAACAACATGGAAAGACCGTCCGTGATTTTGATTTGCTAAATATTGTTTATGATTTTGACGTCCATTCAGATCCTCGCATTATTCAGGATGAGCTATCAATTCCTATACCTCAGGCTGATTTACATTCCATTGATACACTCAACATGGACCAGAAGATCGCAGTTGATACTATTATGTCAACTATTGATAATGGATAAAGCGGCGTTTTCTTTGTTGACGGTCCTGGTGGTACAGGAGAAACTTACATGTATCGTGCTATTTTAGCCGTTCTACGTGGAAGAGGACAAATAGCTTTGGCCACAACTTATTCTGGGATAGCCGCAACAATCTTACCCGGTGGACGTACTGCTCATTCTAGATTTAAAATCCCTTTAAATCCCGAGTCTTCTGCTACATGCTCGATTACTAAGCAATCCACTCACGCCGAGCTACTACGTCGAGCAACTGCAATCATATGGAATGAGGAGCCGGTGACTCATAGATTTCTTTTTGAATCATTGGACTGGACTTTGAAGGACATTTGTGACAATGATGCTCCGTTTGGCGGTAAGATGATGATATTGGGTGGTGATTTTCGTCAAGTTCTTCCTGTAGTACATAGGGCAACAAAGGCACAATTGATTGATGCGTGCTTTATTAGATCGACTTTGTGGAGGCATGTCATAGTTCTCAAATTGAAACAAAACATGAGGTCTCGCTCTGACAGCGACTTCTCGGATTTTCTACTGCGTGTTGAGGATGGTAGATAACAATACGTGTTTGACGATTTTATAAAACTGCCGCATGAAATGACAATACCTTGGAATGGAAGAATCCGTTGATACACTAATTGATGCAATCTTTCCTGATTTACAAAATGTTGTACAAGATACATCAGTTTATGAGGATAGAGATATATTGGTCCTAACTAATAGTGAAGTTGATCAGTTAAATGACAAGATCATACAACGTTTTCCTGGAAGTGGACATACGTTTTTTTCTTATGATTCTGTTGATAGCTAATCAGCAGATTTATATCAGGGCGACTATGTGAACTCCATTGCCCCAAAAGGAATGCCTCCGCATTGTCTTATACTTAAAAAAGGTGCACCAATAATGCTTCTTCGAAATCTCGAGCCTAACGCTGGACTTTGTAATGGCACTCGGCTAATATGTCTCGATTTTATGCGTAATCTCATTTATGCAGAAATTCTCAGTGGACAATTTAAAGGAACTAAAACAATTATTCTGAGGATTTCAATGAAAACAACCGAAGATGTCCGTCTACCTTTTCAAATGACGCGTAAACAGTTTCCAGTACGTCTTAGTTTCGCAATGACTATAAATAAGGCGCAAGGTCAGACTCTGCCTAATGTCGGGATATATTTGTCTGAGCATGTGTTTAGTCACTGAAAACTATATGTCGCTTTATCACGCGGTATTGCGCAGTCTTCAACTAAGTATTGGCTAAAAAAAGAGAATTCGAGGGGCGTAACTGTATACATATTCGAAATGTCGTTTTCAAAAATGTTTTATTATCTTATTTTAACTTTTTAAATTTATTGCTAATGCATCGTACATTTTTTTTTTGTCAAATGCAAGTCATATATGTACTTTTCTGCAATTATATTCATATTTAGTGCATTTTCAATTTATTTACTACAACTGATAGAGCTATTGTGTTTCGTTAACTGTATATTTCAACCAATTAATAAACATCGATTTAACAAAAATTAAAATAAAATTATGATGGCTGACCAATTAAACACAATTATAATAAAAGATCTTACAATTGCACGCATATGGTTACAACTATTAAGTGGACCCTTTTTAATCCACTTAAGTGAATTTTCCTAATGCTTATACTAGATTCCTGCACGCGCTATGCGCGCGCGTGCAGTATTGTCCTGGCGATCATACATTATATGATTAATTTGACTCCGACTATAATACGAGGGCATGAGACCGACTTCAAATCTTCAAAATTTAAATTCAAATTCTCGAGCGGCCAAGAGCCCTTTAATTGTGTTTTTCCTTCCAGCCGCACGAGAATTTGAATTTAAATTTTGAAGATTTGAAGTCGGTCTCATGCCCTCGTATTATAGTCGGAGTCAAATTAATCATGTAATGTATGATCGCCAGGAAAATACTGCACGCACGCACGTAGCGCGTGCAGGTATCTAGTATATATATATCTAAACCCTTAATTTACAAGACTAGCTTCTCTTTCTAGATGTCGTGTTAGATTTATCGATTCACTTCATTACTCATTTATTACAAAGAAAGTTGCATACAAGATTACTATAAAATGAATTCTCTCGCGTAATTTTTTTTAATAACATAGCAAATAAGAATGAAAATTTAGCTCTAATGTTTTCAAATTTGATTTTTAAATGTTAAATATAAAGTTTAGTGATCAAATTACTTTTAAAAAAATAAATAAATACATATTTAAATTTTTCATATTTAGATATAATATATTTTTAATCATACTATTATTATAATCATAAGTAAATCACATTACAATGTATATTACATACCAAACCAAACATTGTAATCTGACATTACACTCCATATTACAACACAATAAAACACAGTGATATGACATTACATTACACTCCACATTACATTGTTGATTACGAACCAACCCGTTGGGTCACAACATTACAAGTAATCTCACTTTACATCCATCCAAAGCGCTCTCAAAGAGTTATTTTTATACGGTGCGGATGAGGGAAATAAGGTGATACGTGGAGAGGTGATGCATTAGTAAAGGGTACTAACTTAATAGACACGTGTTCTTTAGAGAGTCGTGTGGTAAAAGCCGACACGTTAAAGTCTACATGATCAAAATAAGCCAACTTCACCATGACATCAAGTAGTATTATAGCCCCCTATAAACATGTGCCAATCGAAAAATCAAGTCACGATTAAACAAAGAACGGAATACGGAAGAAGACAGTTGCGTTGATAAACAGAAAGCTAGTAAGCTTTTTTTTTTTCTGTTTATTTAGTTTTTCTTTTGAAGACAATTTGATAATTTTGTAATAAAAATGACTTTCTAACTAACCTGAGAACAAATAGTGTAAACACCTAATTTTGGTCCGCGCGTAGCACGTTCAAAATGTCATATGTAACGCGTAAAAAAAGGAAGTATTTAAATATGGAAGGCCGCGAAGTTTCTAAAGATAGGACCGGCTTAAATATGATAGTGTATATGCATTATTTATTGTAAAATATTTAGAAAATATATTATGCGTATTTATGGTGAAATACATAAATATATATGTATATTTTCAGAATATTAAATGCATATATTTTTCAGATTTTGCTTTCCTAATTTTTAGGGCCTAGTTTAGCTAAATATGGTCCTTTCTTACATGTAAAAGACACACAACATCAATAATAATACACCAGTTCTCGAAAAACGTACTATTTTGTCTACTAGTGAATGAAGTTTTGTTTTTTTTTCTTTCTTCTCCGTCTTCTCTCTCATGGCAGCCATGGAATCCGGCCACCCTTCCCAGCCAGCCACCGCGCCGGCCTCGTCTCGCCCAGCCACCTCCGGAGTCGTCACTGCCGTAGCCGGCCACCTCGACCAGCCCACTCCGATTCCGCCAGCCACCAGCCCACTCTGTTTCCGTCGTCTTCCCCAGTGGCAGATTCCCGCCGGTGGCCGCCGCCCCTGTCCCGGCGAGCCCCAAGTCCTCCCGACGTGGCTTCCGAGCCGACGCCTTCGCCCGCCGTCCCCGAGTCGATCCGCGCCTTCGCCCGACGTCCCCGACCCGACCAAGACCGCCTGCTACTCCCTGGCTCCCTGCCCAGCATCGTCGGTCCGTGCTGCTGCTGATTCCTGTCGGCTTGCCATCGCGGAATCCGATCTGCCGCCGCAGAGTTCGTCCGTCCCTGCTGCTGTCCGTCCCGGTTGATCCGCCGTCGCCGGAGGTGTGTCCCGCCGGAGCTCCGTCGCTGGCGTGTCCTTGCTGTTGGTTCTCTACACTTCTACGCAGGTATTTTTTTTTATTTTTTTTATTATTGTTATTATTTAATAATTTGTTTTTTTGTTTAAATTTTCTGTTTATTCTTTATTATTATTATATTATGTTGGCTAGGTAATTAAAATGTAAATATAATTAGATAACATGTTTTTGTGAATATATGTGTATGCTATGTAATTACTAAATTATATCATGTTTGGATCATGTTTAGTTTTGTTTAGATTTTATTTCAATTAGGAGAATTAGATGCTTAATAGTTTTTTTAGGTTTATATTTATTGTTAATCATAGTTTTTGCGTAAAAATTAGTTTAGTTTTTTTATTTTTTATAACGTTAGATTAATTTGACGTTATGAATGTTTAAATTTTAAAAGTGGCAATTAAGTGAATTGAGTACCGAAAGGGCGTGATTAATTTCATGAGTTTTAATTCGTAATAGAACCCCCGAACTCGAATTTCTGATCGTAAACCGGTTTTATACCTAGGTGTTTAATTTGTTATTCGCTTAGGTGATTTAGGGATTCTAGTTAGCCTTATAATTAACTAGTGGCGACTCTTTCAAAATGCACATTTTTCAAAACGTAAATCGCCATATGTCAGATTTTAGGTCCGACAATTTGGCGACTCTGCTGGGGACAATCGAGGGTTCGGGCTCTTTATATTTGCTTATTTGCCATGTTTTATTTTTTTTTATTCATATTATGACTGACTATTTTTCTTTGTTGGATTATGCATTATTTGTATTTGCACACCACTTTAGTGTAATGTCCAAAACGCCTAAAACCCAGGGCGACTAGGAACCCCGGAGGTTTAGTACGGTACGACCGGAGCGGCTGGGCCGCCGGTACGGCTCGGAAAAACTCTACTCGCTTGTGAAGGTCTTATGATCCCTATAATAGGGTGAGGAAACCACATTGTCGGGAACCTATCAGTGGAACCTACCTTGTAGAGCAAAGCCACACATTTTTTACCCCCCTAACTTGAACTGTTTTTGTTGTAAATGTTATCATGCGACTGTTTGTATAGCTTTTATTTCTCATGCATTCATCTCATTGCATTAAAAAAAAAAAAAAAAAAAAAACTTTTTCAGCTAATTAGTTAGTCATTTAGTTGTAGAATTTTTATTTTCAAACATGCATTTCGTATGCATTGTTTTTTTAAAAAAAAACTCTTACCTGAATTTATAATTTCAACATTGCGTTTCATACACTTTATTTTAAAAAAAAACCTCTTCAGGTAAGTTGTAATTTTTTTAGTGCATCATACATGCGTTGTTAAAAAAAAAACATTTTTCGAAATTTTAATTCACCTTTAGCTATTGGAGCTTCTAATTTCGAACGTGCATTCCATATGCATCACTTCAAAAAAAAAAATTTACTTGAATTTTTTTACTTGAATTGTTTTATTTTAAATAATGCATCCAGTATGCATTAATTTTAAAAAAAATATTTAGATAAATCGTAAACTCTCTTAGTTTTAGGGCTCTTTGTTTAAAAAACTTTTACCTGTTTTTTTTAAAGATGTGCATCTCATATGCATTATTTTCGAAAAAAAAACCTTTCAGGTAAGTTGTAATTTTTCTTAGTTGTAGAACTTTTATTTTTTAAGTCTACATATTGTATTTATTTTTGTGCATCTCATATGCATTTTTAAAAAAACTTTTCACTTGTTTTTTTTTTTTTTCAATTTTGAGTAGCTATGATGCGTTGATTTTTTTTTTTCCCTCATAAAAAAAAAAACTTTTCAAATAACTTGTAAATTTTCTTAACTGTAGAAATTTCATTTTAAGTATGCATCTCATGTACATCTCATAGGCATTGTTTTAGGAAAAACGATTTTTTTTTTATAGATTGTAAATCTTCTCTTAGTTGTTAAGCATTGCATTTGTTTTTATAAAAAAAATTTACCTGGATTTTTCATTTTGTACATACATTCCATATGTGTCATTCAGGTAAACCGGTTGTAAGTTGTAAGTTTCTTATCAGTAAAACTTTAACTTTCGAGCATGCATGAGCATTTAAAAAAAAAAATCAAAGTGTCATTCGTTTTTATCTAAGGTGTATTGCACTTTTTCGGCTAGATCGTCTCTGCCTTCGCGTGAGTTAGCGTTTTAAAAAAAGAGATTTGATTCTGATTTTGATTTTTTGAAAATAGTTTAATTGTGCAGTTGAGTGCAACATTTCAAGTTTAAACAAAGGATGAGAAAATCTTTTTGAAAAAAGCTCTGTTTTGAGCATTTGTCCGCGTTCGAGTCAAAGGGTGCACTCAGCAAATTCAGTAAACTCCATGATGGTGCAAAATACCTTAGATAAAAAATTTTGATTCCCTTTTTTTAAAAAAAAGTAATCAAAATTATGAAATGAATGACATTAGAATTTAAAAAAAATCATGCATGATTTCTCATATTCTTTATACTGATTTTCCATTCACTCTACAGGTACCCTTGGTTAGGTATCCTGTACATACGAGCTGTGTCGGCCAAATGGGGCAACAAAAAAGAACGTGCAGCCGTCCAGTTGCATGAAGCACAAGTTGTGCACTCGGGATATCCAACGCTCAGGTACGATGAATTGTACTTGATTTTTCTTTGAGATTTAAGTGTCCCTACTCTTTTGGCAGATCAGACGACCATTTCAACCGAGGTCGCAACCACGTGAAACGTGACTGCTCTAAAGGACTTACATGCCAAAATTCCACCTACCATGTGTGGAATTCATTCACGTCCCCGAACCAAGCCGTACATCTGTTTTATGGTAAGGTCTAAACCGGTCAGTGGTAACCAATGAGCATCTCTCATTGAGATCGGTCATGTCCGGAGATGGAAAAATATCAAGAGATCATCGAGAGTCTCGCGAAGATTCAATGTGCTGATCAATGAACATTTTAGATGTCAAGCAAAGAAAACATTATTGTTGGTGCCTTCCATCAGAGGTCCAGGGGCATTTACTTTCCGGCAGGTGTTCATATACAAGTTGTGTTTTCTAGATGGAGCGGGAAAATCAGGACATGCAGCAGGTCCAGTCGCATAGCAAGCACATTTCCCACTAGAAAAAAATCCAACACCCAGGTAAGAAAAGTTGTGATCATTTTTATCCCTGAAATTTGAGTTTTTCCTTAATCATTGTGCAGTTTGAACAATCATCCAAATCAAAGTCCCTGAAGAGTACATCTCGTGCACGACCCTTTGCTCGCCGCAAGCTGTTGAATTTATCCCAGATACCTTGGGCGATATCTATGCCCAAATTTATCATTTGCGGACTACTGTGCTAAACTCACACCATCCATGTGTATTCATCAACCAGACCATTCATCCAGCATGTGACGAGTCTAACCCGATTGGTGCTAGCCATGAGGCATCCCTAGCTAAGATTGAGCAATGGCCAGGGCACTCGAGCAGTGTATTTCCTTGACCAAGTCCAACAAAGAATACATTATTGTCTATGTCATCCGTTTGTCGCAGGGTCCATCTAGGGCGTCGACGCGATCGAGATATTTTAACTCAATCAACTGAGTCCTTTTCTAGAAGATGTTTTGAATTAGAAATTTCAGATTTGCCATTAGCGACATGTACATAATTGTTGTTGATTATTTTCGTTAAAATTTCTTTTTCAAAAAAAAAAAGCAAAAAAAAAAGCAAAAAAAAATCATTTTCTTTAGGGTCACAGGCGCCCTTTAATCGGCTACAGAAAAATAAAGGGAGTTTTCACGTAAATTTTGTGAGAGCAGTAGAAAAATAGAAGGGTCACAGTTGTCCCTAAATCAACTATAAATAAAAAGGGTCTCACTCGTCCCCAAAACGACTACTAAAAGGGTCACAACCACCCTTCAAATGGCTACAGATAAAGGGTGCTCCTGCACATCAAAGCGGGAAATAGGTGAAAGGGCCACAACCACCCTCCAAACGGCTACGAATAAAAGAGTGACCCCGCGAACCCTGTGAGGGCAGGAGAATAAAAAGGGCCACAGCCACCCTTAAAATGGCTACACAAAAAGAGTGATCTCGCGAACCCGGTGAGGGCGGGAACATAAAAGAAAGGGTCACAGTCATCCCTCAAACGACTACAATCAAAAGAGCTCCAGGAGCATCAACGGCGGGTATTAAGTGAAAGGGTCACAACCACCCTCGAAATGGGTACGTAAAGTGGTTCCCGGATCAGAGACGAGGAATGAAGGGCGACAGCTACCCTCCAAATGGCTAGAATCAAAAGAGTTCCCGCAACATTAAAGACGGTGAGAAAAGGTTCACAGCCACCCTCCAAATGGCTACAAATACTCATGCATCGAGGCGGAAAATAAAGTACGGGTCACAGCCACCGTTTAATCGACTATCAAATAAAGAGTGCTTCCGCTAGGTTGAAAACCCGAAAGGGAAGCCTAGGCAAAATCAGGAAATGAGAGGCATGGTTGCAAGTTCAGAAATTGCAATCATGGCAATAGGAGAGAAAATAAAAACCGAGGGGCACGGTCGGAAATCTCTCAATCGGCCGTGGCAAAAGGAGAGAAAAAAGAGAAATTCTCAACAAAAAAAAAAGAGAAAGAAAAAAAAATAAGAAAGAAAAAAGAAAAGAAAAAAGAGAAAAAAAATCCCGCTAGGTTGTCGCACAATGCACAATTTAGGCAAAAATTAGGGACAAACACTCATGAGCAAGCGTATTTTCTACGACACAGCGTCTTCCAAACGGCAAGCGGGACGGTTACAGTCTGCTCTCACGAGTCACCATTCAAGGATGACTAGGACTGTGACAGTCTCTTCCTACGAGTCAACTTCACGGCAAGCGGGACAGTTACAGTCTGATCTCGCGAGTCACCATTCAAGGATGAGTAGGACTGTTACAGTATGTTCCTACGAGTCAGCTTCACGGCAAGCGAGACGGTTACAGTCTGCTCTCGCGAGTCACCATTCAAGGACGAGTATGACTGTTACAGTCTGTTCCTACGAGTCAAATTCACGGCAAACAGGACGGTTACTATCTGTTCTCGCAAGTCACCACTCAAATGATGAGTAGGACTGTTACAGTCTGTTCCTACAAGTCACAATCGACAATCAGGATCTGAAGTTTTCCCAGTTTTCTGAGAGTCACCCCCGACGAACTAAGCCTTAGTATTCAACCTCGCAAGTCACGCCACTAGAGGCACTTCTCCAACGGACGCCACTAGAGGCTCTTTTCCGTTACCACTCGCCACTAGCGGCATCACCAAAGGTTCTCCGGTACGGTCTGACGTAGAGGTCTTTCGCCACAAGAGATATAACCAGAGGTTTTCCGGTACGGTTTTACGTAGAGGTTTTTCCGTTACCACTCGCCACTAGAGGCGTCACCAGAGGTTGTTGGTACTATCTGACGTAGAGGTCTTCTGTTACCAATACTCACCAAAAGTTTTACTTTATTGCACGCCACTGGAGGCTTCCTTGTCGCTCGCCACTGGAGGCAACATCGATCAATATTTTATTTTTCTGCACGCCACTGGAGGCTTTACTTTTTTCGCACGCCACTGGAGGCTTTACTTTCTGTACTACCAATGGAGGCACCGCCAACAGGGGCACCGCCGACGGAGGTTCTATTTTCTGCGCTACCAATGGAGGCTCCGCCAACAGGGGCACCGCCAAAGGAGGTTCTACTTTCTATATCGCCAACAGGGGCACGCTAATAGAGGCATCGCCAACAGGGGCACCGCCGACAGAGGCTCTACTTTTTTGCACTTTCCGAAATAAGTCAGGAGTTTCCTTGAAGATTCGAAGACTCGAAAGAAGATATACTTCCCAACCAAAATTAGTGTTTACTCATCTTTAGACAAATCCCCTCGAACTTGTTCTACGGGAATTCGCCCAAAGAGGGGCAAGCTGTAAACACCTAATTTTGGTCCGCGCGTAGCACGTTCAAAATGTCATATGTAACGCGTAAAAAAAAAGAAGTATTTAAATACGGAAGGTCGCGAAGTTTCTAAAGATAGGACTGGCTTAAAATAGGATAGTGTATATGCATTATTTATTGTAAAATATTTAGAAAATATATTATTTGTATTTATGGTGAAATACATAAATATATATGTATATTTTCGGAATATTAAATGCATATATATTTTTTTTTTTTTCAGATTTTGCTTTCCTAATTTTTAGGGCCTAGTTTAGCTATAAATATGGTCATTTCTTACATATAAAAGACACACAACATCAATAATAATACATCAGTTCTCGAAAAACGTACTATTTTGTCTACTAGTGAATAAAGTTTTTTTTTTCTTTCTTCTCCGTCTTCTCTCTCATGGCAGCCATGGAATCCGGCCACCCTTCCCAGCCAGCCACCGCGCCGGCCTCGTCTCGCCCAGCCACTTCCGGAGTCGTCACTGCCGTAGCCGGCCACCTCGACCAGCCCACTCTGATTCCGCCAGCCACCAGCCCACTCTGTTTCCGTCGTCTTTCCCAGTGGCAGATTCCCGCCGGTGACCGCCGCCCCTGTCCCGGCGAGCCCCAAGTCCTCCCGACGTGGCTTCCGAGCCGACGCCTTCGCCCGCCGTCCCCGAGTCGATCTGTGCCTTCGCCCGACGTCCCCGGCCCGACCAAGACCGCCTGCTACTCCTTGGCTCCCTGCCCAGCATCGTCGGTCCGTTCTGCTGCTGATTCCGGTCGGCCTGCCATCGCGGAATCCGATCTGCCGCCACGGAATTCGTCCGTCCCTGCTGCTGTCCGTCCCGGTTGATCCGCCGTCGCCGGAGGTGTGTCCCGCCGGAGCTCCGTCGCTGGCGTGTCCTTGCTGCTGGTTCTCTACACTTCTGCGCATGTAATTTTATTTATTTAGTCATTTATTTATTTATTTATTATTGTTATTATTTAATAATTTGTTTTTTTGTTTAAATTTTCTGTTTATTCTTTATTATTATTATATTATGTTGGCTAGGTAATTAAAATGTAAATATAATTAGATAACATGTTTTTGTGAATATATGTGTATGATATGTAATTACTAAATTATATCATGTTTGGAGCATGTTTAGTTTTGTTTAGATTTTATTTCAATTAGGAGAATTAGATGCTTAATAGTTTTTTTTAAGTTTATATTTATTGTTAATCATAGTTTTTGCGTAAAAATTAGTTTAGTTTTTTTTTTTTATAACGTTAGATTAATTTGACGTTATGAATGTTTAAATTTTAAAAGTGGCAATTAAGTGAATTGAGTACCGAAAGGGCGTGATTAATTCCATGAGTTTTAATTCGTAATAGAACCCCCGAACTCGAATTTCTGATCGTTGACCGGTTTTATACCTAGGTGTTTAATTCGTTATTCGCTTAGGTGATTTAGGGATTCTAGTTAGCCTTATAATTAACTAGCGGCGACTATTTCAAAATGCACGTTTTTCAAAACGTAAATCACCTTAGGTCAGATTTTAGGTCCGACATATAGCGTATCTAGAAAAAGGTAGGTACATACATTTTATGTTCTCTAGTGGGTTAGTAACTCATTTTTATGAAAAATTTAGGGTTAAAGGTATTTTTGGTACTACTTCTTTGACAGGAATTGGCTTTTGGTACCACTTCATTTTTTTTGTATACTTTTGGTACCAACCCTTTCACCATTGTAGCCTTTTGGTACCACCGTTAACTTTCCGTCCAATTTGACCGTTAAGTGTCACATGATTGACCCTAAACTTCTGTTTTTGTTCCAGTTTAGTCCATCTAATACATCCTTAACTTTTAATTTGTTCAATTTAGTCCTAAAGTTTGATAACCAAACCCTAACCCAAATTGACCTAGCCGAACCTAGCCTAGGGCTAGGTCCGGCTAGGTCAATTGGGACCTAGCCCCAATTGAGTTAAATTGGGGTTAGGTCCCAATTGACCTAGCCGGACCTTGCCTAGGGCTAGGTCCGACTAGGTCAATTTGGGTTAAGGGTTTGGTTTTCAAACTTTAGGACTAAATTAAACAAATTAAAAGTTAATGATGTATTAGATGGACTAAATTGGAACAAAAACAGAAGTTTAGGGTCAATCATGTGACACTTAACGGCCAAATTGGACGGAAAGTTAACGGTGGTACCAAAAGGTTACAATGGTGAAAGGGTTGGTACCAAAAGTATACAAAAAAAATGAAGTGGTACCAAAAGCCAATTCCTGTCAAAGAAGTGGTACCAAAAATACCTTTAACCCAAAAATTTATCAAATTGTTCCCAAAAGAAAAACCAAACAGACATATGCTTAATAACTCTGAAAGTAGGGTTACTAGCTCTGAAACTTAATATGGACAAAGCAAGCATACGATAAGATAGAATGATCATTTCTAAGGTCTGTTATGGTATGTATGCAGTTCCCAACACATTTTATCGGCTGAATAATTGAACGCATCTTAACCACTTCTTTGACAATTCTGATAAATGACAAATGCACACAACCAATCAAGCCAACTAGAGACCTTCGTCATTGAAACCTCCTCTCATATACCTCTTTATTCTGGTGTTCCAAATATTATTCCAAGAACTGTCCCGAGCACAACAGGAAAACTGAAGTCACAAGGTAAGGTCGGGCCGGGCCGACACACATAGGAGATCACAAATCTACTATTTTCTGACGAAAGCTCCATGTTCCTCAAATCAATCTCATCAAATAAATGCTCGAAATCTGAGAACAGTTTTAGACAAATACCAACAAGAATTAGAACAAATCATTAACCAGTATCCTGCTCAGCCTCATCGACACTATTTCTTCCATCCTTGGCGTTCAAGCAATGCTTCCAAATAAGGTTTACCTAGGAATACCTACTGCACTAAGAACAAACAACAAATTGGACAGAATCTCATTCGTCATGGAAACCTCCTCTCATGTACCTCTTTATTCTGGTGTTCCAATTATTATCCCAAGAACTGTACCGAGCACAACAGGAAAACTGAAGTCACAAGGTAAGGTGTGGCCGGGCCGACATACAAAGGAGATCACAAATCTACTATTTTCCGACGAAAGCTCCATGTTCCTCAAAGCAATCTCATCAAATAAATGCATGAAATCTGATAACAGTTTTAGAGAAATACCAACAAGAATTAGAACAAATCTTTAACCAGTATCCTGCTCAGCCTCATCGACACTATTTCTTCCATCCTTGGTGTTCAAGTAATGCTTCCAAATAAGGTCTACCTAGGAATACCTACTACACTAAGAACAAACAACAAATTGGACAGAATCTCATTCGTCATGGAAACCTCCTCTCATGTACCTCTTTATTCTGGTGTTCCAAATATTATCCCAAGAACTGTCCCGAGCACAACAGGAAAACTGAAGTCAAAAGGTAAGGCCGGGTTGGGCCGACACACTGAGGAAATCACAAATCTACTATTTTCCGACGAAAGCTCCATGTTCCTCAAAGCAATCTCATCAAATAAATGCTTGAAATCTGAGAACAGTTTTAGACAAATACCAACAAGAATTAGAACAAATCATTAACCAGTATCTTGCTCAGCCTCATCGACACTATTTCTTCCATCCTTTGCGTTCAAGTAATGCTTCCAAATAAGGTCTACCTAGGAATACCTACTGCACTAAGAACAAACAACAAATTGGACAGAATCTCATTCGTCATGGAAACCTCCTCTCATGTACCTCTTTATTCTGGTGTTCCAAATATTATCCCAAGAACTGTCCCGAGCACAACAGGAAAACTGAAGTCACAAGGTAAGGCCGGGCCGGGCCGACATACAGAGGAGATCACAAATCTACTATTTTCCGACGAAAGCTCCTTATTCCTCAAAGCAATCTCATCAAATAAATGCTTTAAATCTGAGAACAATTTTAGACAAATACCAACAAGAATTAGAACAAATCATTAACTAGTATCCTGCTCAGCCTCATCGACACTATTTCTTCCATCTTTGGCGTTCAAGCAATGCTTCCAATTAAGGTCTACCTAGGAATACCTACTTCACTAAGAACAAACAACAAATTGGACATAGTCTCATTCGTCATGGAAACCTCCTCTCATGTACCTCTTTATTCTGGTGTTCCAAATATTATCTCAAGAACTGTCCCGAGCACAACAGGAAAACTGAAGTCACAAGGTAAGGCCGGGCCGGGCGGACACACAGAGGAGATCACAAATCTACTATTTTCCGACGAAAGCTCCATGTTCCTCAAAGCAATCTCATCAAATAAATGCTTGAAATATGAGAACAGTTTTAGATAAATACTAACAAGAATTAGAACAAATCATTAACTAGTATCCTGCTCAGCCTCATCGACACTATTTCTTCTATCCTTGGCGTTCAAGCAATGCTTCCAAATAAGGTCTAACTAGGAATACCTACTGCACTAAGAACAAACAACAAATTGGACAGAATCTCATTCGTCATGGAAACCTCCTCTCATGTACCTCTTTATTCTGGTGTTCCAAATATTATCCCAAGAACTGTCCCGAGCATAACAGGAAAACTGAAGTCACAAGGTAATGCCTGGCCGGGCCGACACACAGAGGAGATCACAAATCTACTATTTTCCGACGAAAGCTCCATGTTCCTCAAAGAAATCTCATCAAATAAATGCTTGAAATCTGAGAACAGTTTAAGACAAATACCAACAAGAATTAGAACAAATCATTAACCGGTATCCTGCTCAGTCATCGACACTATTTCTTCCATCCTAGGCGTTCAAGCAATGCTTCCAAATAAGGTCTACCTAGGAATACCTACTGCACTAAGAACAAACAACAAATTGGACAGAATATCATTCAGGGGATGACCAGGTGGATGAACAAATTACTCTCCCCGACCGGCAAGGAAGTTTTGCTAAAAGTCACCGCCACTTCAGTACTTACATACGTCATGTCTTGCATCCTCCTAACAAAAAATACAACCACAACACTGGAACAAATTCATCACCATTTCTAGTGGAAAACTACGGAGGAGTAAAAAGGCATTGCGTGAATATCTTGGGAAAAACTATGTCGGTCAACAATATGGGTGGTTTGGAATTCCGCAACATGACATCCTTTAACACTGCACTCTTTATAAAGCAGTTTGCACGCATCATTACCAAGAAGAATCAATGCGAGTCTGTTGTATACGCCAACAATACTTAAGGCATAATTTGTTACTCTTCCACATCCTCCCCACACCATTCTCCCGTCTAGCGAACGCTTATCAAATTATTATAACGCTTCCTTCTGAAAGTCTGAAAGGTGGTATATTGCATGTAGGAGACAGTCACAAAATCAACTTCTGGACTGGCCCATGTGTCTCAAATATGGAGGGATTGGATGCCACCGGACTTGTCCCTACCTACCGCCTTGGTGCACCAATTCATAGTAGGTCCAACCTGACATATTGACGCACTAACACAACTCCTCCTCCACACTGATACCAGTAAAATTTAGATATCACCTGATAAACTCACTGCTCACCTCATAATAGTAAAGGTCCTCGTCTGCTACGTCAATGACCGCTAGTTTGTTTCTTTGAATAAAACTTTTGTATGCCAGACTTCTTCCAAAAAGTCGAATGTTTATCTGAAAATGTTGTAACGACAGTCTGCACCTCCACCGATGGATACCCTATTTTAACAAGAAAATGTCATTTCTGTCATGATGCAAATGAGACATTGGACCATCTAATGTGAACATGTATTTTTTCCCCTAACGAGTGTGGTATGACTCCAGTTTAGGTGTTAACCCCACAGTTTACAACAATTATACTTCGATACAGACGGCGTTCCATGCACTACATCACTAACATGGGACATCCTAGTACATAAATGTTTAACTATGTGAGTAATATGGTTAGAACAGAATGCTATTATTTTTGTGTAAAAAATAAATCATAATGCAAAATTTGTGATGAGACTTATTTTTACTGCCTTTATTGATAATGTCAATACATTTTTTTAGCACCTTAGCCCGACACCAGCGTGCTCCACCACTTGACAATACTGTATGATGGGACGGAACAGGCTCATAATAAAACTCTATTTTGGTAAACGCGTACGGGAGGATCACTACTGTCTCCACTGCCATCATCTTTTGGTTGAAAGACTCGCCTGTCAAGCAGGACTACTGTTACCTAGGTCAAATCCACCAGAGTTCGTTCAAGCTTCTGTTGAACCAGATCTAATCTTACTCAATTCTTTGCACCCTTCTTTTTTTGGGGTGATTTACTTTGTTAAATTCGCTTTCAATTAAAAAAAAAGGTTAATAACCTAGAAGAGGTCTGAAGTTTGTCACATGTTAACGGGAGAGGTCTGAAGTTTCAAATGTTAATTTGAGAGGTCTGAAGTTTCAACTTTGTTGATTTGAGGTTTTCCATCCATTTTTAGGGTTAAATTTAACATAATTGTGTGAAATGACATTTTTACCATTTTAATATTTTGTTTTATTTAATATTTTATTTGAGTAAATGTGAAATGACAAAATTACCCCTAAAGTCAAATTACTCCGGCCACCACCACCTCAGCTCCGGCGACCACCACCGACCACCAACACGGCTCCGATCGCCGGAGTTCGGCGGTGGTCGTCGGAGCCGAGGTGGTGGTGGCCGGAGTCGGGTGGCGGTGGCCGGAGCCGTGGTGGCTTTAAGGGCATTTTCGTCTTTTCCTTCAAGCATGTGAGGGGCACACTTTGATAGAAGGGCATTTTGGAATTTAATTTGATTTCTGGTCACATGCCAAGCACGTGACCAATTTCAGTCACAATTAACGGTAAAAACAGACGGAGACCGTTGTTATCAACAAAGTTGAAACTTCAGAACTCTCAAATCAACATTTGAAACTTCAGACTTTTCCCGTTAACATGAGGCACACTTTAGACCTCTCATAAGTTATTAACCCTTAATAAAAATGTATACGTTGTTTCCAAACGCTTTCTGAATGTTACTAAACCATCATGCTCTGGCATCTAATTTAACTGGGTTTTTTCGATTTAAAATTCAGTGTATTTTACTAGGCAGATAGATAGACTTTCCTATTGTTGACTTGTTTTTATTATAATATCAATAGATTTAAGATTATAAAAAAAAAATAAACTCAATGTACCTAGAAAGAAAATGAAAATCAGATTCAATTAATTAAGAAGCTAGAAATAATGTCATACCTGTCACCAAACTTATTGAAGGCCAGCCACATGGGCTTGACCTTAATTTCCGCCGATATATATATTATAGATTGAACTCAAAACTACCTAGTAGGTTATGTATATACATACAAAAACATTTCCTCCTGTACGTACGTATTGATAGAGTGATCAATACAGTGTATTATTGATAGAGTAATCAATATAGTTTATTGATTCATAAAGAATTAATGGAGCATTTGATACATATTGTAAAGATGAGGGGAGCGTTTGATACATATTCCAAAGATGCTGGGATGCTTTGTAGATAAAAACTATGTAGCCTACCTATATACTACTCTAACTATGCAATCATCATATACAATATGCATTGATAATGATAAGCTGGTTACATAGTTAGTTAAGCTGGTTACATAGTTAGTTAAGAGTATATAGATATAGGCTACATAGTTTCTAGGGTTAAGAACACAATAGGGGCCCCTGAATGTTTGCCCATATTGTCAAAAAGGGTCTGAATTGAAAAATGGTATTATTAAGGGCCTGAATTTTCATGTTTGTGTTTTTTCGGGTTTCCGTCCAAATTTTCTCTTAAATGTAACGGAACCACGTGAAATGACAGAATTACCCTTTTGCAATTATTATACAATTTATAAGTTTAATTAATGAAATGTAAAATGTCTAAAATACCCTTGCACACTAATTATGCCTTCGACCACCACCACCACCCCGACTACGGCAACCACCACCCGGCTCCGGCGACCACCACCCGGCTCCGGCAACCACCACCCCGACCGCCAAAAAAGCTCCGATCAGAGCTTTTTTTGCGGTCGCCGGAGTCGGGGAAGTGGTCGCCGGAGCCGGGTGGTGGTTGTCGGAGTCGGTGTGGTGGTGGTGGTCGCCGGAGCCGTTGTGGCTTAAAGGGTATTTTTGTCTTTTTAGGTCAAGCATGTGAGGGGCACACTTTAGTCGGAGGGCATTTTCGGATTTTCAAATTATTTCGGTCACATGCCAAGCATGTGACCACTTTCCGTCACTTTAACCGAAAAAATAGACAGAGACCTCTCATATAAACATAACTCAAAATTCAGGCCCTTAATAATATCATTTTTCAATTCAGACCCCTTTTGGCAACATGGGCAAACATTCAGGCCTTGTTGTGTTCTTAACCCTAGTTTCTACCTATTACAAAGCATCTTCACAATATGTATCAATCGCTCCCCTTATCTTTACAAAAGATATCAAATATTCCCGTAACTCTTCATGAATCAATACACACTATATTGAGTTGAGTCTCTGATTTTCCTCCAACCTCAATATGACTTGTATGTCATATACTAAGCAAGCAATATAGGTAATGCATACAAACTTTTACTTACAGTTGAGCTCCTTAATTAGTTTGCCTCTGTGGACAGTATCTCCAGCTCTGCCCACCAAAGAGGGGATATTCTCGGGGCTGCTAAGTCATTCGGAATTCCGGTAATACTCCTCAACCTCTCACAAACATCTCTCATTTTTGGTCTATGAGCCGGGTTTGGTTCAACACAACTTCTTATCACTCCCTCGATTTCATCAACTTGATTCGTATCAAAACTAGTCAATGTCGGGTCTACAATCTGTCTAAGGGGTCTCTCCTCTCTGACATAGTCTGATGCCCAGTCTTCCAATGAGCTGCCTGTGTCTACAGAGTAAGGCAGCCTAGCTGTTATCATCTCGAAGAGTAAGACCCCAAAGCTATAGACATTATGCTGGGGAGCCACCTTATGACTAGTTTCAATGACCTCTATTCCACCTTTGGTTTCTGTCTCAGCTGCAGATATCTGATTCCAGGAACTGAAATCACATACTTTGGCTGCATAGTCTTCTGTAAGTTTGATGGCTGAAGAGTTGAGGTTTTTGTGGGGTATGGCCGGGTCCAGTTGGTGCATGTGTTCAAGGCAATATGCCATCCCCATTGCGATTCTCAGCCTCATTCCCCAATCTAAGTGCTCTGATTCTTCAACTGCAACATATATTAAAAAAAAAAGGGTTAAGAACTTAAAAATAGTCCCAACTATATGCCTGCCATGTTGCTATTCGCTGTCCCAGGTTTAAATTGTTGATATTCCGTGTCCCAACAATCAAATTTGTTGATTTCCCTAAAAAAAATTTCGACTGATGCAAGGAAGGATGCTTAATCAGGTGTTCAAATGGTACATACTGTGTAAATGCTCGAAAAGTGTTCCATTGGGAGCATATTCGAAAACCATCATCCTTGTGAATCGCACCTCTTCTTCACAGTACCCAATAAGGTTTACAAAGTTCTTGTGATTTACCTTGGACAGTGTCCTAATCTACATACAACCATCGGAAAAGGAAACATGTGTTAGTCATCAAAATATTCAGAGCTACCTGTTAAGAGAAAGATAACAGCACAGCAGCTCTCCCTCAGATTGATTACCTTCTTCCTGAACTGGGATTCGAGATTTGTTGACCAATCATCAGCAGTTTTGCTCGCAATGGATGCTACCGCTATCTCAACCCCACTCGATAAAGTCCCTTTGTATATTGTTCCAATTGAGGAAGAACCGATCACATTGCTAAAATCCTCGCATGCTGTCTCAAGTTCAGATCTCTTCAGTTTTGGCACACCTGCAAGACAATGCACCACGGATTACATTCTTATTCTTGTTTTACAAATGAACTATTATTCACAAGCAACAGAGGCATGTTCCTAGCTAGAAAATGTTTTTATTTATTTATTTTTTTTATATAGAGAATTGATAAAATCAAGATCCGGTTGGAGAGGTTATAAGCCAGTACTTACCAGTAACAAATGCTTTCTGTAGCTGTCCACTTAAGCCTGTGGCCCAGGGTTTCACTGCGATTACCTTGTGGCGTCTGTAGCAGTATATACCGAGGATGAAAAGTAAAAATACCGTGAATCCCCCAATTCCTAAACCCAACACCAACCCAAGGTTTGATTTGTCACTTTTTGATTGGCTTGCCACCTTGGTAGATGGAGATGGTTCAGCAACTGGGGAAAAATGAGAAGGCTCAGTTGGTGGTACTGGAGCAACTGTTGGAGCAGAGGCTGCTTCGTTTTTATTAATAGTTGGAACTGGTGCAGAGGGAGCTAATGGGGGTTGCCGGTTTGCATTTTGGCTTCGAAGATATGAAGGTGCCCCTGAAGCGAGAAATCTCCTTTGAAGGGTATCCTCAGTCGGGTCTTCTTTCCTGATAACAAGAACAAAAAACAGGAAACACACATATTTATAGAGAGGTAGAAAAATGCCAACCACTGATGCATTGGATTGATAAACCAATGCAAGAATAATATAAAAGAAAGAGAAGTACACAAAATATGGCAGTCAATGGATTCAAATAGTACATACTGTGAAGCAGATCTTGTAGTACAAGATAGTCCTGTTGCACAAATTTCATCTACTTGAGAACGGGACATGATCTCAAACTCGTGGATTTTTGGATACGAGGCAGATAAGAGTGGGTTGTTATTCAGTAAACTGCATACATCCAAAGGGGTAAATCAGTTTTTTACACATAAATAAAACTAAGTTTGAGGTTAAATGATTAACATGTTGGTTGAGATGCTGAAACATACAGAATTGCTGATGAATAGTTATTTCCAAGAATATCAGGGAGTGGTCCAATAAAACTATTGTATTCTAAATCCAAGACCTCCAGCTCCTTCAGCTCACCAAGCTGTTCGGGAATGGTCCCGGACAAACTATTGTTGTGTAAAATGCTACAAAGAAATCCACATTAATTGTAGACAGAAGAGAGGAAGCAAGCATAGAAGAAAACTAACCTAAATGAGTTAGACTAAGGAATTAGATAGATGGATCCACCCTCCACCTATCAGTAAAGCATGAACTTACATGGCTTTAATGTGAACCAAGTATCCAATCTCTGGTGCTAGAGTTCCTCCAAGACAAAGGTCTTTCAAGTCCCTACATATATTGAATTTAATATAATTCTTCAGACCATCATCTACAGCCAATGAATCGTAGAAAAACAAGATAATAAAATAGAATCCATAAGCAAGAACAGATTTCGGAAGCATTTCCAAATTCCGCATGCAAAACGCAATGAGCTTGGTAAATAAGCAAGATGTACGTGGAAAGTGCACACAAAAAGCTTAAGCCAATGCCTAAATGATCTCCATGGGATATTTCACGGGTCGGGTTTGTTATCTATTCTGTAGTATTTTTTTAAATGGAAATCGTAGCTAATTGATCATGTGAAGATGAATGACAAATACGCAATGCAAAAACTGAAGCAAAATCCAGCACATGAGGAAGATATGCTCTTGTTGAACTAAATGGGCAAGCACAAACTTTGGCTGGGCGGCAAAGGCATGGTTGTTGCCATTTTCAGAAGAAACTGCTTGTATCAATAAAGGTCAGCTGTTGTATGATCTCCACATAAAGAATTGCAAGTTCAACATGCCAAAAGCAAACACTCATATGAAAAATAAAAGGCCAATAGGCAGAAAAGAATACCAAATCTAACCATCTTCACCTTTTCCTTTTTAAAGAATTTTTTATTTTAGGTGGGTCTATAATTTTCTGTGATTAAAACAAGTTCAGAGAGGCGGATTACTTACAAAATAACAACTTTTCCATCCAAGCACTCCACTCCACGCCAAGAGCAGGGATCAAATTCTCCCTCATCTTCATGCCAATTAGTCAAAGCTCCAAAAGGATCACTTTCAATTCTATCCCTAAACCTCAAGAGAGCTATACCTAAAACCACCGGTGGACAAATTCCGATTAGTACCACCGTAAAAAAATAGAAGAGCGCGATCAAGTTGAGATCACCTACCTTCTTCGTTCATACAGCTGCATGGGTCCAATTTCAAGTACGCCGTAGCCAAAACGAACATCAATAGCAGTCCCAGATGATCCTTTAACCTTCCCACTTTCCAGTTCTTCTCCATTCTTGCAGCAACAGAAGTTGACCTTCAGAGGGCACGGCGGTTTTCCACAAGAACCACAACAGTAGAGTTGATGAGCTGCCGCTCGAGGTTTTTCGGTTCAAAAAGTTGGAAACTAGAAAATCAGAAACTAAACAAGATGTGTAAAGTAGAAGGGTTGAGAAATGGAGATCCACGAAACCATGACCATGTTTGCGTGGTTGCAGTCGTACAAGACTTGGGAAGAGTAATGTTTGAAAACGCGTGAACATAGAAGAGGGGACGACTATTTGTTTGTCCGAATTTATTTGTATAATTAATAGATTAGACGGTTAATTACCAAATTGTTACTTCAAAAGTGCAAATTACTAGCTGAAATTTTAGGCTTGTTAGACAAACTAGTAAAGGGAGATTACAAAAGTAACAATTATTTACTTCAAAGGTGACGAGAACTGAGAAGCGAATATGCATGGGAGCTCGAATTTGACAGTCGGTTTCGTCGTGATTGACTTCTCTAAGTAATTAAACCGAGATACCAAATTTCAACCAAAATGAAGCATGAGACTGTCTAATTTAACATTTCAAACTTCAGACACCAAATTTTAATATGGACAAACTTCAGACAGTTTATAAGTTCTTAACTAGGGCTGGCAATTTGGGCCCGACACGATGGGCCGACACGAACACGACACGAAAATTACGGGTTTGGGTTTGATATTGATGACACGGAACGACACGATAGCACGATATAGCACGATAATTCTAAAATTTTTCTTCAAAATATTTTATATTTGATTTTTTATTCAATTTATTCTAGGTTTTTCATGCTGATTTTTCATGTTGGGTCGGGTTGGGCTGGGTTTGGGCTGGCCCCTGGAACACGACACGAAGCTAGCACGACACGAACACGCACGAACCGCACGAATTGCCAGCCCTATTCTTAACCCTAATTTTATCATCTTATCTTGTTTTCCCCACTTGAACCAAAAAGCTGTTCAAAATAATACAACGTGCTCCAAAATCTAAATTTATAAAAAGAGTATTTCTAAATTAGAAAGAGAACAGCTTGCATTATACATACAATACACTTCACTTGCCTCCAAACATTTAGCTTGAACAACTAACCTTTAGGCAACCACAGGCTCCTCTATGAAAAAGCTACTATTACCATTCTGCCTTTTTGTTTTCTTCAGCCTAGTTGTGTGTCATTGAAGCTCAAGCTTGGAAATTGCGAGGTTAGAAGAGAGAAAGCATCCCTCTTTCCTGAGCTGATGTACAGTGATTGATAGACTCAGAGCAAATCCTCCGTTCCTGTTAGCCTGGCATATTCATCCTCATCTATAGTCCCTCGCTTCAGTTTTTTTAGAAGACGGTATTCCCGAACCAACTCATCTTCATCATCAGCAGCCTGAGCTGCACGCCTCTGTTTTGCCGTCTTCTTCTTCATCACACTAGTAGCAGCAGTCTGGTTCTTGTTAGGTTTGTTATTAGGTTGCTTTTCATCTTTCTGCTTAGCTTCTTTCCTTGCCTGTAGGTTCTTCTGTCTTTGTTTTTCTCGAGCCTTGTCCCTATGTAATATTAATTTGTAAGCGGTCTGCAGTCTATTATTGCTGGCTGCATTAAGGAAGTACCTCTCATATTTAAAAGTTGATCATGTTTTAAAACATCCAAAGGAATTAATATTGGTAGAAACAGCTGCTTGCTGGTTTTATATTTTTATTATTATTATTATTCCAAAGAATCTGTCTGGCTAATAACAACTAATTTATTATCCAATTTATTGGAAGGAAAATTATATTGACACACTACTATACGATTAAAAAAAAGGGTTAACCTACAAAAGTTCTGAATTTTGATCCATATTAACCGGAGAGGTCTTAATTTTTAAAAGTTAATTTGGAAAGTTTGAATTTTCAACTTTGTTGAACTTTGGTTTTTCGTCCATTTTTAGGGTTAAATTTAACAGAATTGTGTAAAATGACACTTTTACCCCTTTTAATATTTTATTTATTTAATACATTATTTGAGAAAATATGAAATGACAAAATTACCCTAAAGTCAAATTAAGAAAATGCTTTTTTTTGCTTTAAGGGGCATTTTTGTCTTTTAAGTCAAGCATGTGAGGGGCACACTTTGGTCGGAGGGCATTTTCGGGATTTAAGTTTATTTTCGATTACATGCCAAGCATGTGACCAAATTCCGTCAGTTTTAACGGCAAAAATTGACGGAGATCTCTTATATCAACAAAGTTGAAAATTCAAACCTTCCAAATTAACTTTTGAAAATTCAAACCTCTTTGGTTAACATGGGTCAAAATTCAGACGTTTCATAAGTTATTAACCCTTAAAAGAAAGGTTTCGGTGGCCAAAATAAAGGTTTCAGCTTGTGCAGGAGATAACAGAAGTACAACAGTCAGGAATAGAGTCAAATTCCACCGCAAGAGCTCAAGAAGCAAATCAATGAAGATTATAAAGAAAAATCTTACTTGAACTTGATATCCTCAAATTTGAGATCTTCAACTGGAGTAAAACCCTCCGTGGAAAGTGAATGGAGCTTCACCTCTGGTGTTCCAGGCAACTGCAGTAATCCATATCCCATGGCCAGCCTCCCAATCTCAAGTTCTTTCCACCTAAACATAAAATGTGAAATTATTAGTTATAACTTCTGACTCCAAGGTTACATTGATGACTGAAGAGAAAAATGCTCGCCTGAAAATGTAAGAGCAATCATGTTCTTTATACGCTCGAATAAATGAGACAAATGCCTTCACTCCCTTCTCCATGACATCCCTGTCCTTTCTAGCAGCCGCTCGTAACTAGAAACCAACACAGACACTCAAATAAGTTCTATTGCAAGGGAAATCAAAACATGAGCGGCATCTCTCGGTCTAAACTCCATAAGGGGTTCTCACAATTCTTGCGATTAATATTTACGTTCCACAAACAGAAGACTCTCTTGCTCTTTCTTGTTATTACTTTCATAAAAACAATGTCTTCCGTACTAGCTTACTTGAATAATAAGCGTGGAGATATCTCTACAGCTAAAAACAGCATCTTCTGCACTTACCTGAGGAACTATGTCGCAACCATCCACAGAGCATTTCCTCTCTTCAAGTGGAACACCTTTTATACGCAAGAATTCAACATATGCTTCCTCCTATATTATATTACTTCCACCAGTCAGGTGAACACAACTCAATTCAGTAAGGAAACAGGAGTACGCACCTTTGGCAGCAGGAAGACAATAGCATTCCCTTGCCTTCCCAACCTAGCAGTGCGTCCGACTCTGTGAATGAAAACGTTTGAATCTTGGGGTGGATCATACTGCAAAAGAGACAGGAAAACAAGACCTTCAACTTAAGATTACCAAAAAAAACCAAATATTTTGCGCCCGCCTACACTATCACAGCAACTCCTTCTAACTATGTTCATTATATATTTGGTGTCAGAAAAATAATAATATGATTTCTATATTAGTATATTGAGATGATGGACAACGTCAATGAACAAATATTGCAAATAAATATACCCAGACGCCTCATCTTTTGAACAAGGCCAACACACCTGAACTATACAGTCGACACCTGGTATGTCAAGACCACGTGCTGCAACATCTGTACAGAGGAGAATACCGCTTGATAGAGCCGTGAATGAAGATAATGCTTTCACTCTTGCGTTCTATAATGCATAATGAGTACATCACTTAAGACTGCAAAGAAATAAAATACACTGATACTTAAATCTCCAGAAAATGTTCTGTTACTTTTCACAAACCTGTTTCATCTGTCCATGAAGAGGAATCAGAGGGAGGCCCTTCAATAAAGAAAGGCGTGGAAGGACTACTCCCCAATAGGCAACAGAGGCACATGTCATGAAGTAACTGCCACAAAGATATCATATTCTCTGAGCAAATTGCTTCAAATGAATTTCCTCTCTAACAAGGAGTACGTAAAATTTAAAAAAAAAAAAAAGATGTCGCTCGAGCTACTCACACTATAACTTTGTTAGACCTATTTTCAGAAAGAATATTGACCAGCTGAGATGGCTTCATGCCTGCTTCACACACCAAATACTGCATCACAAAAACAAACTGAGCAAAGGAACAACACATATGACCATAAGGGTTTTAAACGGGACACAGATATCTCTACATATACTGTGTTTCGAAGATAGCACACATAAACGGAGGGAGGACTAAGGAGTTAGTGGGGCAGCTACCCCGTGATTTTTCTAAAACTGACTATTTTACCCAAAATTTTATATTTTCCACCCAGAGCAAGTACCTCAATGTGAAGACCTGATGGGGTTTTTGTAAAAGCAGCTTCCTTCAATGACCCTGACTTATCCAGTTTTTTTGATTCTGCTCTGACTTCAACTCTCACTGGATTCCTTAAACCAGCTCTAGCTAGCTCCTCCACAGCCTCAGTTTGAGTAGCTGAAAAAAGGCCTGTTCGGCGAAGCTTCGGTAAGCGAGAGATGATGGAAGATATCTGCTTCTGGAATCCCATATCCAAGAGTCTATCGGCCTCATCTAAAATCAGAATCTGTTCCAGCAAGCCAAAAAATTTACCATTAGCTTAGAGGACACTCGTAATCACTGTAGTCTACATGCTAACTTCGTATTGTATCAGAAGAATAAATCAAAAGGGAAGTACAAATTACAAAATCCTTTAGCAAAGTATGCTACTATGCTCACTGAAAGGCTTTGATAGACCTGAACCAAAATATGATCAAGGTTGAAAATGCAGCGTCACATGGTTATCAGTGTTGATAAGGACTTCTCTAACATGAACAACTAAAGTGGAGCAACTCCATATACAACAAAGTACGAAAATTATGGCAACAATGAACAATGCTGTCTTTCTAGATAGGAGAAGTTGAGGATCGACAGCCCATTAATTCCAGCAAGGGCACCAAATATGACATTTGCAAAGGAACAATAATGTTAATCATGTGCATCACCCAGCATAACAGTTTCTGTACACCTAATCTCATATAGAGAATAATTACAAAAATGAACACTGCCAAGGCAAGAATGAAGAATCAATACCTCAAGATTGCGGAAATCCAGGACATCTAAACGATCCATAATGTCAAAGAGCCTGCCAGGAGTACCTATCAATAAGTTTGCTCCTTCTTCCTCTATTTTCTTCAGGTCAGATCTTACCCCAACTCCCCCAACAAGAAGTACTGACTTGATATTGGGCAATTTTGAAATGAATGGCTGCGCAACACTATAAATCTGGGACGATAACTCCCTGATTGGGGAAATAATTACTGCCACAACCTGCAGGAACTTAGTCAAATTACTTGTACCAGAAAACCCGGTCCGTTGAAATTCACTTGGTAGCTAGACTAGATTAGCTATCAAATGCAGTTTTCAAGGGAAGATTAATGCTGCTCCCTCACATAATAGAAAGTCTAAAAGTTAACAGTTGAGTTTCCGGTTCATGGGAAGTTTTTCCACTTTTAGGTTCCTACCCTCAATCGTTATACAGTAGATTTCATTATCCTTATCTGATAATTTTGATAGTTTGTTGGTCCCGAATGCATTTCTCCTGCTATTTTGCGGGCCAGTTGTATCTGTAGATAGACCGTGCATCTTACAGTAGTGATCATCTCACATGGTCCGTAAAGTACGAAATGATGGCAGCGCGGCAGTCAAACCTAGCACGCTTTCTATCAGTAACTATTGCAGTTGAGAACACAGAGGTAGCGATGTGAACCGAAGTTAGAGTAAAACCTCATGCGGCTTTGGAGGCGCAGAGGCACGTCGTAGTATCTCTACAAGAGGGACTACGAACGCCAAGGTTTTCCCGGAACCAGTGGAAGCATCAACGGCGACGTCCTTGTAGCTGCAAAGCAAAGGGATCGTGGCGGCTTGAACTGGTGTGCAGAACTCGAAACCACCCTGGGTCAGGGCCTGAAGAACCGGCTCTGACAATGGCGGCGTGAGGTCGGAGAAGCGCGTGGTAGTTAAAGCACTATTAGGTATAGAGGAGCTTGGATCCATCATCGTCTGGCGGGAGAACTGCCGTCTCACTGGAGCAAGCTAAGATTTAGGGTTTTAGAAAAGAATAGTGCTAATGGAGGAGAAGGTAAAGTAAAAGAGTCAATAAAATAAGTTTAGTTTCAAAAACTAATTTTTAAAACTATACTTAAAAAAATAAAAATAACTTTCGAAGTAGGTTTTTTTTAATTACTTTAAATAGTATATATCAAATCAACTTAAATCGAAAATATAATATAAAAAATATTTTAAAAAAAAAAAACAAATTAAGTTGATTGTTTAAAAATATATACAGCAAAAATGAATTACTTAATAAGAAATAGAAAATATTTAAAAAGCTCAGTCGGTCCTAGTATACACCGATTGCCAATCGACACTAGCAGCCACTAAAGAGCCTAAATATTATTAAACGATCTATCATACAAATTTAATATGAGATCTGAGAGGACCAGCTCAGAACTTGACTCTAACCAAAGTCAATTAGGGTGGTTAACTATTGCTTAGTCTTTCTTTCTTTTTCCGTTTTTTTTAACTCAAATTATTATTGTTTTAGTTTTATATAATTCCAATTTGATATTTCAATTTTCAGGTTTTCAAAATGTTTGTAGTACTGTAATTATTTTTATGAATTTTTTTCTTCGGATTATTAAGTATTTTTATTTCATAAAATATTATATAAAAAATTCAAAAATTTAAGTATAACTTTTGTTTATAAGAGCATCCACATTGGTATTACATAAATTGTATTCTTTAAAGTTGTCACGTAGACATTTATGTACACTTTAAGTAATACGTAAATTTAAAACACACATAAAAAATATTTTCTCTGCAATCGTATTACTTAAACATATTCCTTAAATATATTTTATTATTAAATTTTCCAACAACCACCAATAAGATATTAACATTAATTATAAAATGAATTAATTTATAATAAAGAATTGGTTACGTAATACATAGTGCAGTACTTAAATTTAAGGAATGCTTTATGTAAAAACATAAATTTACGTGTGGGTCCCATCTTTAAGGAATGCTATGTAAAACCACTGTAGATAGATTTTGTTGTTTTACTTAAATAAACATGTAGGACCCACGTTTACGTAATCTTTACGTAATACCACTGTGGATGCTCTAACATGATCCAGTTATGTTCTGTTATGCATATTTTGTACAATCAAAAAGTTAATGAAATTTTGGATGAAAATTAACGTTTTCATCTGATCTCACAGTTTTTATTTTTTTAAATATATAATAAGAGTAATGATATACGTTCCGCCCTTGGAACATCTTCCAGCCTCCGACGCTGTCTTAAGATATTATCATGTATCTTAGAAAGAAAAGCTGCCCCTCTCTCTACTTTTTCAATCGTTTTAACGAAATTAACCTCCAAACTCCAAAGTAGCTAATTCCCTCTATCTCTCTCTCACATATTGGAAATATATAATACATCTAATATATAATATATATTTTTAGAAAATTTCGTCAAATATCCCAAAAAAAGTATCTACTTTGTTTTGCTAAATTTAAACTTACTCATGCTGAAAATGCACAATTTCAGCTTGTGTTACATTTTTCTTTTGCTTTCTCTACAACTTTTTATGATTTATTTAAAAGATTATATATTATATGTACTATTTAGGATGAATGAAAGTTTTTAGGCTAGACTTTTCACTACTTACGGGTCTTCAAGTCTCCAAGGTAGCCTTTGGCTTTATTGACGGAGCGAAAAAGTAGAATATATGTCGGCGGTGCCCCTGTTGGCGACACGGAAAGTGAAACCTTCGTCAGCAGTGCCCATGTTGGCGGTGCCTGCATTGGTAGTGCGAAAAAAGTAAAGCCTCGGTCGGCGGTGCCCCTGTTGGCAGTGCCCCCATTGGTAGTGCCGAAAAGTAAAGCCTCGGTCGGCGGTGCCCCTATTGGCGGTGCTTCTGTTGGCATGCCCCTGTTGGCAGTGCGGAAAATAGAACCTCTGTCGGCGGTGCCCCTGTTGGCGGTGCCTCCATTAGTAGTGCGGAAAATAGAACCTCCGCTGGCGGTGCCCCTGTTGGCGGTGCCTCCATTGGTTGTGCAGAAAAGTAAAGCCTCGGTCGGCGATGCCCCTGTTGGCGGTGCCTCCGTTGGCGTGCCCCTGTTGGCGTGTGGTGCCCCTTTTGGCGTGCCTCTGTTGGCGATGGTGCCCCTGTTGGCGTTTGTTGGAAAAGAGCCTCTACTGGCGTCTATTGGAGAAATGCCTCTAGTGGCGTAACTTGTGAATGTTGAATACTAAAGCTTCGTTCGTCGGGGTGACTCTCAGAAAGCTGGAAATTTTAGATCCTGATTGTCGGTATGTGACTTGTAGGAACAGACTGTAACAGTCCTACTCATCATTGGATAGTGACTCGCGAGAGCAGACTGTAACCGTCCTGTTTGCCGTGAAATTGACTCGTAGGAACAGATTGTTACAGTCCTACTCATCCTTGAATAGTGACTCGCGAAAGCAGACTGTAACCGTCTCGCTTGCCGTGAAGTTGATTTGTAGGAACAGACTGTAACAGTCTCACTCATCCTCGAAATGCGACCCGCGAGAGCAGACTGTAACTGTCTCGCTTGTCGTGAAGTTGACTTTGGAAAACGTTGTATCGTAGACAATACACGTGTGCATGAATGTTTGTCCCTAATTTTTGCCTAAATTGCGCATGGTGCGACAACTTAGCGGGATTTTTTTTTTTTTTTAGAATTTCTCTCTTATTCTCTTCTTTTGCCACGGTCGACTGAGAGATTTCCGACCGTGCCCCTCAGTTTTTTTTCTCTCATTTTGCCATGATTGCAATTTCTGAATTTGCAACCATGCCTCTCATTTCCTTATTTTGCCTAGGCCGCCCTTTCGGGTTTTCAACCTAGCGGAAACACTCTTTTTTTGTGGTAGTCGATTAAACGGTGGCTTGACCCGTTCTTTATTTCTGCATCGATGCAAGAATATTTGTAGCCATTTGGAGGGTGGCTGTGACCCTTTTATCACCGTCTTCAATGTTGCGGGAGCTCTTTTGATTTGTAGCCATTTTGAGGGTGGCTGTGGCCCTTCATTCCTCGTCTCTGATCCGGGAAACACTTTTTGTATGTAACCATTTTGAGGATGGTTGTGGCCCTTTCACTTAATACCCGCCATCGATGTTCCGGGAGCGCTCTTTTGATTGTCGCTGTTTAAAGGGATGACTGTGACCCTTTCTTTTATTTTCCCGCCCTCACCGGGTTCGCGGGATCACTCTTTTTGTGTAGCCATTTTAAGAATGGTTGTGGCCCCTTTTTTATTCTCCCGCCCTCACAAGGTTCACGAGATCACTTTTTTTTGTAGTCATTTGGAGGGTGGCTGTGGCCCTTTCACTTATTTCCCGCTTTTGATGTTGCGGGAGTGCCCTTTATCTGTAACCATTTGAAGGGTGGCTGTGATCCTAAAGAAAAACGATATTTTTTTTTAACTTTTTTTTTTCCATTTTTTTTGCTCTTTTTTTTTTTTAAAAAAAAAGAAAATTTAACGAAAAATAATCAACAACAATTATGTACATGCCCCTAGTGGCAAATTGAAAATTTATAATTCAAAACATCTTCTAGAAAATGACTCAGTTGATTGATTCAAAATATGTCGATCACGTCGACGCCCTGGATTGACCTTACGACCAATGGATGACATAGGCAATGATCTCTTCTCTCGGCTTCTCAAGTGCCCCGGCTATCGCTCAATCTCATCTGGGGATGCCCCACAGTTAGCACTGACGAGTTTAGACTTCGCTGCAAAACGGATGTACGGCTTGGTTCGGGGACGCGTATGAATTTCACACATATTAGGTGGAATTTAGGCATGGAAGTTCTTTGAAGCAGTCACGTTTCACGTGGTTGCGACCTCATCGAAGTGGTCATCTGATCTGCAAAAAGAGTAGGGACACTCAAATTTCAAAAAAAAAAAATCAAGTACAATTTGTCATACATGAGCGTCGGATATTCCGAGTCCGCAATTTGTTCTTCGTGCAACTGGATGACTGCATGTTCTCTTTTTGTTACCCCATTTGGCCGGAAGAACTTAAATGTACAAGATACATAACCAAGGGTACCTGTAAAGAGTAAATGAAAAAAATCAGTGTAGTGAATATGACAAATCATGCATGATTTTTTGAAAACTCTAATGTCATTCATTTCATATGATTAATTACATTTCAGAAAAGGAATCAAAATTTATGATCTAAGGTGTTTTACACCATCATGGAGTTTACTGAGTTTGTTGAGTGCAATATCTAGCTCGAACGTAGGACAGATGCTCAAAACAAAGTTTTTTCAAAAAGATTTTCTCGTCCTTTGCTCAAACTCGAATAATCACTCAACTGCACAGTTAAACTTTTTTCTCAAAAGAACATAATCAAATCACTTTTTTTAAACGCTAGCTCATGCGAATGTTGAAATGACAATCTTGCCGCAAAAGTGCAATACACCTTGGATAAAAATGGATGACACTTTGAATTTTTTTTTTTTAAATGCTCATGCATGCTCGAAAGTTAAAATTCTACTGTTAAAAAATTTACAATTTACCCGAAGGGTACATATTGAATGCATGTACGAAATGAAAAATTCAGGTTAAGTTTTTTTATTAAAGAAATGCAAATTCAATGCATGTTTGGAATTAAAAGCTCAACAACTAAGAGAAGATTTTTACAATCTATCTAAAAAATCATTTTTCCTAAAACAATGTCTATGAGATGTAAATGAGATGGAAGTTGTACAATTAAGAAACTAACAAGCTACCTAATTTTTTTTTGTTTTTTTTTTGTTATTTTAAAGAGAAAAAAAAATCAATGCATCCTAGTTGCTCAAAAAAAAAAAATCAGGTGATTTTTTTTTTTAAAGAATGGATATGAGATGCATAAAAATAAATACAAGATGCAAACTTAAAATAAAAGTTATGCAACTAAGAAAAATTACAATTTACCTGAGAGGTTTTTTTTTTCGAAAATAATGCATATGAGATGCACGTCTATTGATTATAAAAATCAGGTAAAATGTTTTTTTTTTAAAAAGAGCCGTAAAACTAAGACAGCTTCCGATTTATCTAAAAAGTTTTTTTTTTAAATTAATGCATATTTGATGCATTATTAAAAATAAAACAATACAGGTAAAAGTTTTTTTTTGAAATGATGCATATGGAATGCACGTTCGAAATTAGAAGCTCTAATAACTAAAGATGAATTAAAATTTTCCAAAAATGTTTTTTTAAACAATGCATGTATGATGCACTAAAAAATTACAACTTACCTGAAGAGTTTTTTTAAAAAAATAATGCGTATGAAACGCAAGTTTGAAATTATAATAGTTTTTTTAAACAATGCATATGAAATGCATGTTTGAAAATAAAATTTATATTCGCAAATTAATGCGTCTTTGTGATAAGGTTTCCCGAATCATTCATTAGCTTTTATGGTAACGTGTTAACCGATTTTGTCAGAACATAGTGCTTTATATTAATGTGAGTTAAATTAATCTCATCCCGCAGGAACAATTAATGTGTAACTCTAACATTGTGTAATTCTGAACTATGTTTCTTGAAGTGTTTAATGAATGCTTTTAGCCAAACTCTTCGTTCAAGGCTAATGGTGGGAGAGTCGTTTTACCGACTACTTCTTTTCGTTTATTTAACTCATACATAGATTTATCTATCTTATGGACCATGCATTTAAGCTGTCGCTTTTAATGCCATGGTTGATATTCTAATTAGATTGTAGTAGCTGGAAGGCTTACATAAAATCTAAGTAGTTATCTATGAGCTATATCTGAAGAATTACAAATGAAAATTCTGCATTCATAAAAATACTTGATTATTAAATTTGTATTCTAAAACGATGTGTCTCGTCTTTTGAGGTGACATGCGCCTTGCGCATACCCGGTTAAAAACCGTGGTTTTGAGAATCGTTTTAGTCTCCAAATTTAAAAGCAAAATCGGTTTTAAACATGCACATTATTTAGAATACATACTATAATGGAGTACTTTAACAAATAAGAATGCAATACTTTGGTCGGTTTCCCCCCTTTTGAACTATGCAATCGATGGATGTTCGATTATGTGAATGTTTGTATGATTCATCCCTTTTATTGGAAGAACCCTGGATTAGTTGTTCTTTTCGGATTGGACCCATTTGACTGGGCCATTTAATTTTGATAAGTAGACCATTGAAAGGTTACTACTTTATTCAATAATCCTGAATTACAATTAACTAATGTCAAACATTCATTGATGGTAGGAGAACTTTATAGACATTGGTACGTTAATGAGATACAAAACAAAGCTCTTAGAGTTAAAGGAAAAACAAAACTTGAAAGGAAAACTCCATCCATCTTCACTGAGTACGCCTGAAAGAAATTCACAAGTGAATTATATCAGTATACTTAGTGATACAAAACGTTTAACGGTTTCATATAAGTGGCAAACGAGGTGTACCTTTTACAGTACGGAATTGGTAGCATTTGTCATACTACGATTCTCGTTTGGGGACCAAGTCGATCCCGTTTCCTTTGTCCTCTTGCGATTGTTCACCGGGGAACATGTCAGTCTCCTTTGGTTGCTTTCCGTGAACAAGTACATAGAATACTTAATTGCAGTTATTAAGTATTCTAGTCCAAAGTCATCAGCAAACCAAGACATGGGATATCCCTGAGCGATATTGATTATCTTTCTCCAATTGGATCTTTCAATCCTATGGTTCGACACAGGTTTCATGCCGGTGTCGTTTGAAAGTAGGTTATCATACTCCACTATTACCTGTCTCGCTTCGGCTGCATTTCCATTTCCGAAACGGAGTTTCAGGGCAGCCCAAAGCTGAGCAGCGGAATAATTGAGTGTGAAGTCCTCTGCAACCTCATTGTCCAAGGCTGCCAATATCACCTCGCAAGCTTTCTTATCTCCACAACCTATATTCCTAATTCTGAGAATTCGGTTGTTATCTGGCGGTACCATCTTCTTGTCTCTTATGGTCATGATGCACATGTTTGCTTCACATGCTATAAGTCATTCTCTCACCATCTCACTCCATGCTTCGTAATCAACACCATCCAGATTGCACGGTTTATAAAAGCGTACCGACCCAGCCATTAAAACTAACACATAGATTATTATGCAAAGTTAGGAAGACAACGACATTTTAATAGGATTGCAAACATCGGATTATCTATTATGATGGATACGACGAATAGTGATTCTTCAGTCACTAAACCAAACCAACCTTCAGTAAACCGAGGAAGGGGGTGTCGTGAAAGAATTCACACTATTGTCGTTTTCAATCTAATATATCAGTCTTTTGAAAACGGTTATTCTATTGCAAATTACCGGAACGGGAATTTCAAATAAGCATACCCGATCTTAGCTTTCCCAAGGCCCTTATGATTTTATAAAATTATCCGATAATTTACGCATGCATATTTATAATTATACTATATCTAGCAAATCATCATACCATGCCATAAATATCGAACACAACATGCTTACGCGTCATGCGTCTAATGTTCCTAGCATATATAATTCTACGTAAAGTAAATTATCACATGCGTTCTATCATGAACATCCTAGCATACGCGTCAAAATATGCAACATCCGCACACATCATGCATAATTGGCGACTGGAATTTTCGATTTTATAAAACGTTTTGAAAATATTAGGGGCTGTTTTGCAATTCATGCTTACAATCAATCATGCGAATTTCTAGATATGGATTCTAGGCACTTTCAATCAGCATAGCATGTCTATCCTATTGCGCAAATCATATATTTAAATCCCAGTGTTCAATGCTCGCAATATAATATCCAGCTAGCTTGACAAAGTCAATATGACAGTTCTAATTATATCAAAATATATGATGTATAAAGTAAACAATTGCAAATCAACCCACTAATTTAATCCAGTCCAAAAAACATGCAAGTCCGAGATCCATCCCCATAATCGAAACCAGGCATTAGGGTTTTAATTGAAACCGTGTTTTAAAACACAAACCCTAAGAGCACTGTTTAGGTAATTTTAAAGTTCGAAAACATTTTGGATTTAAAATTTGAGATCCTATTTTATTGAACAATTTAAAATTTTCCAAATTTTTTTAAAATGGTTCGGTCCAAATTTTAAAATCCGGTTCAATTCGGCCTGATTTTAAAAATTCCGGTTTGGTCCAAAACGGTTCAATAAAATAAGATAGTGGTTCGGTTTATCACTCAAAATCGGTTAGGTTAGGTTTAATTTAGTTACTACGGTTCGACCCGACCCGACTAGGTCGACCCTATTAAGAAAACCCGGATTGGTTTTATCCGTTCCGGTTTAGCAATTGGACCGGCCCATAAACCCTAGGGTTCGGCCGAAATATGTCTTGTGGGCTAAGTAGGGTTTTAAAGTCCAGCCACCAAGAAATATTAATTATTTAAAATAATTTCCAATATTGCTAATATATATATATAATTCGGCTAACCACACACACACACACATATATATATAAATATTGTCAAGATTTTATTACTAAGATGTAAATCAATTAACAATATAATATATATATATATTTAAAATTCGGCCAAATCACTATATATATATATATATATATATAAATATTGTCAAAAATATATTTAGGGATAAAATATACAGACCATATATCTTCTTAATCTTTTTAAGTAACTAAATCCCATCAATATATCTTTATCCCTATCTTTTAGTTATATATATATTGATAGTTAATATCTTTTACAATATTATATTATAAACCTATCCATATTTTCCAACTTATAGATATATAGTTACCTATTAATAAAATTTAAAAATGGCAACATATATATTTTTATATTAGTGCCGATTTTTTAAAGTCTTGGTGACCAAGAAAATTAATTTTTTTACCTAAAATACCCCTAGGGTTTTCGGCACAAACATGCAAAATTGGAAAAGTTGTCAAATTTAAGATCAAACCCTAACTTGATCATGAATCCAAAAGGTGTTCTTGATAAAACTCATGGTGTTCTTGAAGATCATGAACATCAAACTTATATTTAAACCCAAATTTTCGGCTATGATCTATAAAATCATGTAAAATTTGAAAATTTAAAGTTTTTAAAGATCAAACACATAAAAAAATAGCTAAAAATTTCGGTTTTCTTCATGGTGTTCATATACTTGAAAATTTTGGATTTTTCATAACATCAAGAACATCAATTTATAAAAAATTTAAGAACTCCTAACCAGGCTCTGATACCACTGTTGGATTACGGGGACGTAATACTACAGAATGTTAAACGTGTACTAGCAAGAAGTCTAATCTACGCAGAAGAATTAGTACACATACCTTTTAGCTTTCCTGTCCAAGAACGATGTGGAGGGAGTTCTAATCCTCCGGTCGAAACCACGTGCAAGTTATTCGTCAGAAGAAGTCCCACGCGATATAGCTCCACAACAAGACCTCTGATCGATTCTTCAACGGAGATGGAACTTCGGACTTGATGTTGATGGTGCCGAAATTTAGACTAGGGTGACAAGTTTTCTCAATAGAGATCATTGTTCTTAATTGTGTGTTTAAACCCTTAGAAGTCACCCCTATATATAGTATTGGGTGGAGTTGCCAAAAGGCAACTCCACCCTATGTGGTATTAGGGTTTCGGCCGAACCATGCAAAAGGGGGGGGGGGATGCCCATTTTGGGCCTCCCTTGTCAATTACTAATTGGATTTGGCCCAATTAGCCCAGATTGACAATTACCTAATTAACTTAGGTAATTCCCTTAGTTAACGGGCTCCTATTACAGAGTACTAGCCGGTTCGATACCCGGTCTGGTTCTGATAACACTGATCAAAAGTTCTGGGATATGATTGGGTATGAGGTTATCCAGGAGGTTAGATCTTTTTTCGACTCAGGTAATATCACTCATAAACTGTGCCTTACTGATATTGTATTGATTCCAAAAGTGCCTAACCCAATAAATACCTCCCAGTTCCGCCCTGTTAGTCTATGCAACTTTAGTTGCAAGATCATATCTAAAATCACTGTCAATAGACTGAAGCCTTATCTACCTAGCCTTATAACTCCGTTCCAAAGTGAATTTGTATATGGCAGGCTCATACACGACAACATTATTGTTGCGCATGAAGTTTTTCATCATTTGAGGAGAAAAGACGGAAGGAAGAGGAAAGAAGGCACGGTCAAAATTGAAATGAACAAGGCCTATGATAGAGTGGAATGAGATTTCCTCTTTGCGGTCTTACGCACATTTGGGTTTCACGAAGGGTGGATACGATGGGTCAATCAGTGTGTTACGTAGGTCCAATACTGTGTAGTTTTTAATGGCAAGAAATCAACACGTTTTCGTCCATCGAGGGGCATTAGGCAAGGGGACCCTTTATCTCCGCATATTTTCATTATGGTGGCTGATGTTTTGTCTAGAATGATTGTGCATGCAGCTGAACGACGCGTCCTTACCGGCATAAGTATCAAAAGGGCATGCTCGCGCCTTCATCACCTATTCTCCGCGAACGACTCTCTCTTCTTCGTTAAGGCCGATGAGCGTAATGCGATGTCTTTGAAGGGGATACTTGAGGCATATAGCAAGGCATCGGACAGAGCATCAACTTGGGGAAATCAGGCATCTATTTTGGCGCGAATGTGGATTATACAACCAAGCAATTTGTGGTATCCATCATGGGAATCAATGTGGTCCAGGATGCGGGGAAATATTTGGGTCTCCTACGGTTTGGGGCCGATCTAAGAGGGAAACACTTGGTTTCCTCAAAGATCGGATCGGGAACAAGATCCATGGATGGAATAATCTATTTCTCAACACGGCAGAGAAGGAAGTTCGTATTAAGGCGATCATAAGGCAATCCCTACGTACTCGATGGCGCTCTTCAAGTTCCCAAAGAATTGGTGCGATTCAGTCACGAGTATGTTAGCACATTTTTTGTGGGGATAAAAGGGGGATGAACGAAAATTACATTGGAGACGGTGGGATCGAATGACGGTCTCAAAGGAAGAAGGTGGTATGGGGTTTAGAGATTTTCAAACCTTCAACCAAGCCATGCTCACTAAAAAGGCGTGGCGACTTCATCGTAATCCCGACGCTTTTTGGGAAAAACTATTAAAGGGTATTTATTCCCCCAACTGAAATTTCTTGGAGGCGAGAAAAGGAGGACGAGCATCTTGGGCTTGGTCGAGCATACTTGAGGGTCGGGATGTACTTATTCATGAAGGTATTTGGCGCATAGGTAACGGTGAATCAATTTGGGTCTTTCAAGATAAATGGATACCCGGTAGTGAGGGACACCGTTTAGACTCGTCGCGCGCGGCCCCAGCTGTCCTTGACATGAGAGCCTCAGAACTCCTTCGACCACCCGAACAACAATGAAACCTCACACCCATAGTCCCAATGAGTTCAGCTAATGAGTAGGATGCAATCAGAGCAATTCGCACGCGCAACTAGGGGGACCAGATTGCCTTGTTTGGCCAACGTCGAAATCGGGTGAGCCGCATTCGAAGTTAGTTTATCAAAAGATCCGAGGGACTGCCCCGATACCACCACCATATGGTCCAACATCGTCAAGGTCTGTCTCGTCGAATATTTGGAGATACATATGGAAGGGGAAGGCCGTGCCACAGGTGAAGCATTTTTTTATGGAAGAGTTGTACGAGAACTCTTCCTACTTTTGATGATTTGAATCGGAGAGGGGTTGATGTACAAAATGCCCATTTTGTAATAGCACGTAATCATTGAATCATGCATTGATGGTGTGTTCATGGACCAAACTTGTTTAGTTTGGCGACCTTGGCATTCGATGACGGCATGGAAATGAACCCACGTGGCACGGTTTTTTGGAAAAGGTTGGAGCCAAGGCCGAGCGAGGTGGGGACTCGGAGCTTTTCTTAAAGCTTAAAACTGAGATAACAACGTAGGAGACATTGAAGGAAAAAGGTGGACAGTATATAGCAGAGACACGCCAAAGCCGGAAATGGAGGTTGCTAATGCTCGTCGCTTATGTTTGGATACTTGGGGTGCACTTCTTCGACAGGCGGGCACTAGTGCTTCACGAGGGCAACATACTCCGGCGACTCCATGGCAACGACCCCCACATGACTTTGTTTCAATTTGTTGTGATGGTTCTTGGTTGTCAAGTACGGGACATGGAGGTACGGGGGTCATAACTCGTGATAGTGGAGGAAGAGTCCCAACAGGTCGTATCTCAACGTGTCGGGATGTTAATGCGACTAATGTTGAGGCGTTGGCGATCTTACAAGCCACCGAATTGGCCGTGAATCACAATTGGGAGAAGTTTATCATTGAATCCGATGCCGAGTACATTATACGCCAAATTCGTGGAGAATCGGAGATCGATTGAAAACTCGACAATATCATTACCACCATCCCCATGAAGGCGAGCAAGATCCGGGAAATCCGTTGGAGGTTATCCGACGAAACGCAAATCGTTGCGCAAACTGAATTGCTATCCAATTCATAAATGAGATGTGTCCGATTAATTGAGTTTAATAATCCAGATTAATTTTCTCGCTTAATAAAGAAGAGTTTCCTTTCGCAACAAAATAATAATAATAATAATAATAATACGAACTTGTTTATAAACTATTAAATTAATAACAGGGAACTTACCGTAATAATATAAACTTACAATTTCACAAATAATTATAATACTCTTTATTACAATTTTTTTTTATTTGGCAAAAAAAAAAAAGGTTTATAAATAAAGAGTAATTCATAACTATTTTTGGGGTCAAAAATTAGTTTGGGTTGGAGGTTGTAACTGTAGAAGAAAAGGAGGAGGTGTTCTCTTGTTTCCAGTTTCCAAGGACCGACCCCCCGCAAGGCATGGAGGGAGAGAAAGATGCATGGTGGTGTGGCGTTACTAGGAATAGCCATGCGCGAATACTGGAAGCCGGAAGGAGCGCGCGTCGCGTTCCGATGTCGCAACCACATCTCCAACTCTCACGTCCTTGTAGTTTCAATTTTTTTCATATACATACATCCATGAACGCCCCCAATCAAAATGACTGACTAGTGGATTGTGGAAGCATGGGTAGCCCGCTGAAGAAAGCAGCTGAGAACCCGGTGTTTTTTGGCATCCACGGAAACAGCCTCGCCACCATCACCTCAGGCCACGTGGATATGGCTGATCAACTTTCCAGAGACGATGAGTTCAGTCTGACTGGAGGCTTGTTGCCTCCTCTCGGTGGCAAGGTCAGTCGTAAGGTCAAGCTTCAGCGTTTCGTCATTTCCCCCTTCGATTACCGCTACAGGTCTCTTATGTTTCTTTTTGTACCAATTCACAATAAGTTGAATGCTGCACTGCAGCATGTATTAAATTGAATTTGCGGGTTAATCATCAAACTGAAGTTTGTTTTTGTTAGCTCCATTACGATTTTTTTGACGGAATCGCCTACTTGATGACAAAAAATAGCTAGCAATTTACTTGACTATACAAACATCAACAAGCATTTTACCAACAAAAAAAAAAAGCATCAGCAAGCGGCTTCTTCGACTTCAAAAAAAACATCATATAGCAATTTTCTGTGTTTATACAAATCACTTGGGCGATTCTGTCCAAGAAAGACGGAAATCAATTTGTTTGAATTCCCAAACACCAGTTAGCAATTTGATAATTAACCCTTGTATAAGCTAGTAGATGGAGAAGTAATGAGCTAAATGTTTGATGTAATTATAACTAAATAGACATGGATTGGTGCAGACTCTGGGAGACATTTTTGGTGCTTCTTGTGTTCTACACAGCATGGGTTTCTCCGTATGAGTTTGGGTTTCTAGAGGCACCATATCGAGCTCTAGCGATAACAGACAATGTTGTGAATGCATTCTTTGCTGTGGACATTGTGATGACATTCTTTGTAGCGTATCTGGATAAAACTTCATTCCTTCTGGTTGATGACAGAAAAAAGATTGCGCTGAAATATGTTTCAACCTGGTTTGTCCTTGATGTTGTCGCCACCATTCCATATGAAGTCGTGAAACGTATATTGCCTGATAAGATGCAACCTTATGGGGTCTTTAATATGCTCCGTCTATGGCGTCTTCGCAGAGTTAGTTCCATGTTTGCCAGGTAATTACCATTATTTGCCAAATATGGGAACATTTGTCATTTAGGGTAGCTAAACTATTTTTATTTTGTGTATTTTCAGATTGGAGAAAGATAAGGACTTCAGCTACTTTTTAGTTCGATGTGCAAAGCTTACTTGTGTGAGTTTCATAAATGAGAAGCTTTTCCGAGTTCAAATCATGAGACAGTGTTGATAGATATGACAAAAGTGTCGAATTAGTGCAGGTGACTCTTTTTACTGTGCATATGGCTGCATGCATCTTCTATCGTCTAGCTGTACGTTATAAGGACCCATCAGCAACATGGATAGGGCTTGCACTGGGTAGTGATTTTACTACACTGCCATTGTCGCGGCAGTATGTAACAGCTATGTATTGGTCCATAACCACGGTAACGACAACCGGCTATGGGGATATTCATCCTGTAAACTCACATGAGATGCTGTTTGACATTTTCTACATGTTATTCAATCTTGCTCTCACTGCATATTTAATTGGAAATATGACCAACCTGGTTGTTCATGGAACAAGCCGAACAAGAAAATTTGTGAGTAAATACTTCCCCCCTTACTTCTTCTGCTTATCCGTATTTATTTGTTAATACAAATGGTGTAGTGGTTAAATTATTACACACAAACGTACATTACAGAGAGACACAATTCAAGCAGCATCGCATTTTGCACATAGGAATCAATTGCCAGTTCGGCTGCAAGATCAGATGCTTGCACATCTATGTTTGAAGTACAGAACTGATTCAGAAGGAGTACAGCAACAAGAAACTATTGACTCACTTCCTAAAGCTATTCGATCAAGTATTTCCCATTTCCTTTTCTATTCACTTGTTGATCAGGTTTACTTGTTCCGCGGGGTCTCCAATGACCTGCTTTTCCAACTGGTAATCTTCTCTTCTCCAACTATATTATCATCTTCTCCTCTTCCTCATAAAAAGTATCTAACTTGCCTTTGTGTTATAGGTTTCGGAGATGAAGGCAGAATATTATCCTCCCAAAGAAGATATTATTCTGCATAATGAAGCACCAACAGACTTGTATATATTAGTCACTGGTGCTGTGGTACGTAGAAACATCCAGATCCGTTGCTATATTAACACTAGCTAGCTACTTTTTCTCATCATATATACTGACATGAATCTTCGATTCCCAGGAATTTATTCAGCAGGGAGCTGGAGTAGAACAGGCAAGAAAATTGGTCTTTAAATATTTTCATGATTTTGAGAATAATTGATCAATTTGCTCATTAATTTGGAGTTGGGTGCAGGTGGTTTGGGAGGCCAAAAAAGGAGACGTGTGTGGTGAAGTGGGCGTGCTGTGTTACACGCCACAACCATTCACCGTGAGGACAAAACGGCTGTGCCAACTTTTGCGTCTGAACCGTACTTCGTTTCTAAACCTAGTTCAGGCCAGTGTTGGAGACGGAACTATAATCATCAATAATCTCTTACAGGTTAGCTTGATTTGGTGGAGTCCAAATATCTCTTCTACTGAAGCAAGAGTGTGTATATATATATATATATGGTGTTGTAATGGGCATGGATTTGGTTGTTATATATATTATGCAGCATTTGAAAGAAATGAAGGAGAAAGACCCAGTTATTATGGAAGAAATATTGAACCACACGGAGCAACTTCTAGCTAGAGGAAGAATGGATGTACCCATAAGCTTAAGTTTTGCAGCAATGAGAGGAGATGATCTTCTGTTGCATCAGTTGCTCAGACGGGGTTCCGACCCTAATGAAGCAGATGAAAATGGCAGAAGACCCCTGGTAATAACTAACTAACTGCTGCTCTCTTTAACTTGTGTTAGTAAGTAATTAGTTGGTGTTTAGGAGAAGTGAAGTCTCTTTTCTCTCTAACAGCATATTGCGGCATCTTTAGGAAGTCAACATTGTGTCACTCTCCTTCTCGAGTTTGGAGCAGATCCAAACATTAAAGGTCCTTTGTCCTTCTTCCACGTGTCGTTATTTAATTTAATCAAACAGAATTATGATTTCTTTAGATTAGATGACTTTCATCCAATCCATGTGACATTTATGTTTTGCAGATTCGGAAGGAAATGTTGCTCTATGGGAAGCTATATCGTATAATCATGAGTTGGTGGCTAAACTACTTCATGAAAATGGGGCAACCTTATCATCTGGAGAAGTGGGTGCTTATGCTTGCGCTGCTGTTGAGAAGAACAACATCAACATGCTTAAAGACATCATCAAATACGGTGGGGATGTGACGTTACCTAGTACCAATGGATCAACTGCACTTCATGCAGCCGTTTCAGAAGGAAATACCGACATTGTCAAGTTCCTGCTGGACCAGGGAGCTGATACAGAATGGCCCGACCTCCATGGCTGGACCCCACGTGGGTTGGCAGATCACCAAGGACACGACGAAATCAAAGATATGTTCCGGAATGTTACTATGTCATCACAAGCTAAGAAGAAGAAGAAGAAGTCGCCTATCGATTTTGAGTTTCCAACTAGTAGTAGTAAGCTGCAAGGTGGCCCGTTAAGGCCGCTTGGTGCCACTACTACAGTTGGTCCAGGAAAACAGGGTGGTGGTGGTGGTGCTAGTGTTGGCTTTACACCACTAGCCAGGCACTCAAGCGAGCCTGCAATGCCGCCCCCGGGGAAGTACTCAAGTGGGCCTTCCATGCTTCCATTTATGCAAGAACTGCCAACTGTTTCAGAGATTAATTGGTCGTCGGAAAGTAAGCGCAGACGCAAACCAAGCAATTTTCAGAACTCGATTTTTGGGGTTATGCAATCTGCTGCAGATACAGGTGAGCAATTCTGCTTGGTCTTGGTGTTTACACAAAACCAATAGAATTTTGACAGCTGCTTTTGCTTTGGTGTAAATACCACATTTACACAAGAATTTATGGTAGCAACATATAAATCGTTTACATTAAATTAAAACTAAACTATGCAGGTGGTGAGAGGAGCAGTAGTGTGTCGAGTGCGAGAAAGTTCAGCGGGTTTAGCATGGATGACCTGGTGGCTAGAGTGATGATCAGCTGTGAGGGAGTAGCTGCACCCAAGCTTGTGCTCCTCCCGGAGTCAGTTGATGAACTAATCCAGATTGGGTCACGGAAATTCAGACAACATTTCACAAAGCTTATAACCAAAGAAGGAGCTGAAGTGGAGGATATAGAGCTCATTAGAGACGGGGATCATCTCATCCTTGTTACCGATCAATCAACAACCACCCCCAAGACCCCAGTTACTAGCAGAAGCTTTACCTAGCCACCTATCCTACTCCTCTATGGAATGAAATGATGAAAAAAGGCGAAGCTTTACCTTGCTCGTTCATTGAAAAAGCTGTCACGATGAGCATCCAATAAGCGATGCCCTGTTGATTGACCCGACCAGCGGGGTACGAGAGGAAGAAATGCAGAGTCATTCTCATTAGGAATTAACATGATACCAGAGTATGGGGATCATGTCAATGGCTGGCTACATATATGTGACTGAAAATGTTTATATGGATAATCATAAGCTGCCTGCTTGTACTGCGTGTGATCTGAATATTGATTACTTACTGATTTTGAGCTTCCTTCTGCTGGCACTATTTGCTGTATCCACCCTCCTCTACATCCATTGTGGAAGCACCAATACTAACACGCATCAGCATCCCCCAACTTGAATCTGTCTCATTTGTCACTTCCGCGATGTGAGCACCTGCAAAAATAAGACCAACCACAACTGCTTTCTTTCTTGGGTGGTTAATTATCAAATTGCTAGCTTATAATTGTTCAAAATAGACAGATTTCTTAACCAATTTGTATACATGAGATAACTGAAGTTCATAGAGCTCGAGCATAGTCGGTAGTTGGTGGTTCCATTAATAGGATGGATCGACCGTCATTAGACTCGGTGACAACTATAGGCAGAGCTCGAGCCCATACCTTCATCTGCAGGGCAAAGGCCTATTGAGACTTCGAACCGCCGTATCACCATTTCAATTATTTCGACTTTTAAATTTTTTAAAAAAACTCGGAGCATTTCCAATATGGGTGGGTAAGCTAGGGACAGGACGGGATCTTCCTAAAAAAGTCCGAACCCGAATTTCGCATTTACTAACTCATATCCAGAGTCCAAGTCTAAAGAAAAAACTCGGCCAGTTTAGCTTGGGCAAATCCGAAATTAAAACAAAAAACTGGGAAAGAAAAATCACGATTACCTTTTTGAAATTCCTCAAAATTTAAACATCTTTCTAAAACCTTAAAGTTCCATGGAGTGGGAAGAGCTTCTTCAGCAGAAGAATATGCCTTTCTTCAGTAATCTTCCAATTCCAGATGATGCACTCTGAGTAAGATGTTTGTTTTTTGAAACATCAATAATTACATAGCTGAACTCTATTTTGGCAAGCAATCCCAAATTACAAGAGATTTGGAAATCCAGCTAAATGAAGAATTATATTCATCATTATGAAGAACCACAGTTACCAAGCAAATAAAATGCCGGCCGGCCGGCCAGCCCCTAGAAGATAATAACCTTACAAAGAAAATAACTGATATAGACTTCAGGTGGGATGGGATACATATTAAGTAGCTATTTAACTCCCTCGCGGAGTTCTTCAAAATTTACACCGATTTTGAAGGCCACGTAGCTTGAGCAGACATGATTATTCCAACGATCACTCCAAACAAACCAAGTGCACTACCAAATATCTCAATCACAAGAATCTTCACAAACAGGGAGGAGTTTTGGGCATCTGAAAGGGCACAACTGCTACCGATAATCCCCACACACAGCCTACAATGAAATAATAAAATAAAACATATAGGCAGGCAATCAATGTTGTGATGAAAGAAAGATGGCAAAAAGGTTCATAAGAGACAAACCCGCAAACAAGGTTCGCGAAGCCAACAATTATCCCCGAGGCAAAGATTGCATATCCTGCTCTAAGAGACTCCGGTGCATATATTTGTGATGCAGGAACACTCTCCAACTTGGTTTGCAAAATGATCGCCACAATTACACCATAGATAGCAACAGCTTCACAGAAAATGACACTGAAAACAAGATTAAGACATGAGCTAATTCACAAAGACCTTAACATTGAAGATATATGACGCGTTGTCAAGGGTAACTAATATGCATTGAAGGGAAAATCAGACTGAGTTAAACATCTTATGAATAATTCAAAGTAATTGAAAAGATATAGTGATGATGTACAACAACAGGAGTCCTAACTATTCTTTTTCAGTGAAAGGCTATGTTCGAGATTGGCATTTGGCAGATGAATGAACGTCCCATGCCAAGAAAACCAAATGAGCAAGAAAACTAAAAGAACAAGTTGTTCCATGTCCCGAGTGACACAATGCGGAAGTAGGAACAGGGGATTTCTGATCGCTTATTTGGCTAAAATAGCCAATTCCATGGAGTGTTTCTCCAGGAATAATCTTTGACAATAAGAATATCAGCTCAAAGTAAAGAACACCATCAAATTAGCAGGAGCTTAAATGCTCTCAAAGATCAATACTTTACTCAAATACACATTTCAGCGCGATCTATCTACTGAACCGTGGATGTGATGAATAAAATTGAAACCCTTCCATCGAAAGCTTTTACAATGATTGAAGTAGTTCTTTTTCGGATTTTCAATAGATGACTTATTCAAGAACAAATTTCAGCAAATTCCGTAACACCCAAACGAATGAACCCCATCAACTGAAATAAATATTAACCATTTTAAATACCTTATAAGATTCTTGGAAGTGATCCGGGGAGCTTTAATAGCGGCTCCAATCAAGCTGCTTCCAGTTATATAAATTCCCCTGCGTGATTAATAAAAAAGCAACATCAATTACTAAGATAATAAGCAAGAGGCAATCAGAGATGCTGCGCGTGCATCGTACCAGGCAGCGCCGAGGACGGAAACGCCGATGGCAATGGCGATTCCGATCGCAGAGAAGGTGTACGGGGAGATCTGCACCAAAGCGCGGGACCACGAACTTGCGTATAGTGTACCCGACATATCTGTTTCCTAATCTCGGATCTGAACGCTATCGGAGTTTTGTATGATTTTTGCGGAGTAAGTTTTCTGGTTCCAATTTCCTGCGAAATCCTGCTTCTACTTCTTGTAAATCTAATTCGAGAAGATGTGGAAATGAATTACCAACCAGTGCTTTTTTCAGGCCCAAGTATGTTTTCTGGACCCAATGCGTGAGAAAACTTTTACTCCATTTTAAGATTTTTTTTTTTTTTTATCACAAATACCGATACTGCGCGACGCAAATATAAATAAAAAACAACTAAATATTAATCCGCGGACAGCACGAATAACAAAATTGAATGAAAATTTTGATTTATGCATTAAAAAAAAATTCTTGAAACTAATTTTAATAGATAATAATAATTTTAAGAATTTTAATATAATATTTACTTTTGAAAGTATATATATATATATATATATATATATATATATATATATATATATATATATATCATTCTAAAATATTTTAAGAACTTGAAACCCTAAATTTCAATATTTAAAATTGATGATGAATATTTAAATCTAGTAAAAAAAAACTAATTTTTTTAATATAAATAAAATTTAAAATATTATTTTTATTTATGTGCTTTTAGAAATTTTATGTTAGTACTCATATTTTTAGAAATTCATAACTATATATACTAGGTGCTCTCTCCGCGCACAGAGCATGATCGCTTTATATATAACTAGGTGCTTACCCCGCGCATAGCGCGGGGGCCTGTTAAAATATAAATATTAACATTATACGTAAAAGATTGAAAATCTGTTTTAAGTTTCTTGATTTTGGACATAATATACAGCAAGTCTCTAATCTTCATTGTTGATACTGAAAGTTCTTCTCGACTCACAGAATGAATATAATTTAGAATTGTCATAATGCATTGGTTTCAAGTTCTTCTATCATCATTCCAATTCGTATTGACCTTGTTGTCATATTCACCTTCTTAATCATCGGAAAATGCCCAAGCATCTTCATTTTCACTTTGTAGATTAAACAATATAATAAGAGTGTTGTCTCAACGCAGCGCGCAGGATTTGTTACAAAATTGTATAAAATGCTTATCCCACATTACACTATATTACATTGTTCCAAAATTATCGAATTTCTGTTAATCACATTTTTAAATGTTAGTTTAATGTTTGAATTAAATGTTATTTTTATTATAAATTGTTTATTAGAGTTAAGACTTAATAGTTACGTGTAATTAAGTCCAATTAATAATTTGAGCCAAATGTATTCAGTCGAATACCTTAGTATGGAAATAAAATAATTCTGCCCAAGCCCAAATATTTAATTTAACATGTCGATTTCAAACTTAGAGTGCTAAAATAATTCAGCCTAAGCCCAAATATAATTTAACATGTCGATCTCAAACTTAGAGTGCTAAGTGTGTGATAACGTGGCAGCCTCAGGATTGCCTTAATCTCTGATGTGGCAGCATTAGGATTAATTAATCTCTTTCCTATTGCGTTATTATATATACTATACCCGCGCGCGCGGGTATCTTCGTTAATATGTACAAATAATATACTCTTATTTAATAAAATCCCAATGATTTAATGGAATTATATAAAGAATAAGATAGCGTAGAACCAAATGAATTATAATTAAATCTGAAGAAATAAGCTCTAAATAATTATGAGAACGTACACTTTTTAATATTTATTTGTGAAAAATATTGGTTCTTACCCTAATTGTGGTTTCTAATTTTCATATCTTTGCTAAAATTATAATGATTAACTTGTTAGAGCATCAGTGGTATTGCGTAAAGATTACGTAAACGTGAGTCCTACATGTTTATTTAAGTAAAACAACAAAAACTATCTACGTTTTACATATCATTCCTTAAATATGGGACCCACACGTAAATTTATGTTTTTACATAAAGCATTCCTTAAATATAAGTAATGCACTATGTATTACGTAACCAATTTTTTATTATCTAAAATGCTGATATGACAACTTCATACTAAAACACCATCTCACATATTGCTTTATTATATATATATAGATATTATATACAGTGTTATCAGAACCGAACCGGACCTGCGGTCGGACCGGAATCGGACCCCTCCACGGTCCGGTTTGCTTATTTCCGGAGGATGTAAGCGAACCCGGTTCTGAAGTCCGGTTTTCACCGAACCGGCCGGTTTTGGGCGAATCGGGCGGTTCACCGGTTCGCCGGTTCGGACTCCTTTCATTAAAATATATATATATATATATATATATATATATATATATATATATATATATATATTTTAGGGTTAACTTACAGAGAGGCAGGCCCCGGTCCGAACTAAAACCTACAGAAGGGTTAACTTACAAAGAGGCTCTACAAATCTGCATTTTTTTTTACTAAAACCGGTCGGACCCGGTCCGAACCGGGAACCGGTGGCCCTGCCGGTTCAGGCCCCGGTCCGGTTCTGATAACACTGATTATATATATAGATAGATAGATAATTAGGGTTGTTTGTTGTTAATAAATTTTTAGGGTTAACTAATGAATTATATATATATTTAATGAGATGTGAGGAAAATAAAAAGAGATGAGGTGGCACTACATGGGTAATCTAAAATGCTTATGTGGCAACTTCATACTAAAACACTATCTCTCATATTGCCTTATTATATATATAGATAGATTATAGATTGATAATGTACTATTTGTTATAACAAAACTTTTTAAGTATATATTTGTTGTACTCTTAAATCTACTATGTAATATTATTATACCTACTATTATTATTTTATAACCCTATTTATTCAGGGTTTATCATCAAAAGAAGCGAGTGATTTTGTAATTATTCCTAGAGTAACCAATTTGCATCATCGTGATTGACCTAGATAATAAATTTGATAAAATTATAGTAATGTACTTATATGTTAATTCTGCAGAATAACTCATTATTACACATGTAAATTATAGGGGTACGAAATAATAGTGAGTTTGTAAATTTATAATTTTTTGTCATTAAAAAGAAATGGGATATTAGGTGTTTTTTTTAATTTTTGTAATATTCAATGTTTTAACCGATAAATATTTATAATGAAAGGTACAACATAGTCAAAACTTCAAAAAATTAGATTTTTTTTGGTTAAAAATTAGAAATTGAACATACATAGATTTAAAAAAAAAAAAAAAAAGAACATACATATATTATTATTATTATTATTATTATTATTATTATATTGGGAAAAAACTAAAATATATATAGAAAGATGTGGAGAGAACCTAGCTATCCGTTCACACCCACTTTTCAATTGGGTCTACCATCCATCTCCAGTCATGGTTAGTCCAGATTTACCATCACGGCATGCATGCAGTCCTCGCCTGTCTGATTGCCGTTCCTGTGGCCAGTGACGGATCTAGGAACCCAGCTAAGTGGGTTCCTAGTTTCCTACTAATAGAGTCATTTGTAATATTTCAGTTTCTTATATTTATTTGCGGATTGGTAATAATTCTTATTTTTTTGGGGAAAAATATATTACCTTTCAAACACCAAAATCAGAATTCGGAGTAAAAAATTATTGCATTGTTGTTAGTTGCTCTTTTTGTTAAAAAAAAGTTTTATAAAGTGTTTTTTGGATTTGAGGAGTTAATAAGGAAACAAAATTAAGATCGAGTTGTCAACTTTTGAATTTGGGAAGAAAAAAAAAAAAAAAAACTTCGTACGAGGAAGAAGAGTGTAAAAAGTTAGTGCATCACTTCTTACTTTTTATGTAAAAAAGTTTTATAAAATGTTTTCGAGTTTGAGAATTAAAAATGAAACAAATCAAGATTGAGCTGTCAACATAAAAAGTTGTTACGAAGCTTGTTAAATAAAGTAGAAACATGAGAAAATTCTCCGTAAAATAAAAATTAATTTTTGAGTTTGGGAGATAAAAAACATAAAATAAAAATCAATTTGTCAACATAAACAGTTGCTACAATACTGGTTTTTAAGTAGAAAAAAAACATCACTAAAATTAATCGCGTTAAATAATAAGTGAGAAAAATAAGTAATGTAGAAAAAGTTAGACTGGTTGAATAAATAAGGAAGAAAATGGTAAAATAAAGACAAAAAAATAAGGAAAGAAAATTGATTACGGTGTTTTTAAATGAGTGTAGGATTCGAACCTACGACCTTGAATAAAACATGTAGGGGCCTTATCAGCTAAGCTACTAGAAATATATGTTCAAGTGGTGGCCTTCATTAAAATTAAGCGAGTTGCTTACAAATATTATTAAAAAATATACACTATATTTAAAAAAATATCGTACGCCAAGTGGTGTCCCGGAAACTCGCTCAGCATTATATAAATCCGCCACTGCCTGTGGCTTTTTCATGACCGACGTTTACTGCTTTTGGCTGCTGCCCTATTCTATATTATCTCCACTTTCTAGCAAAGCAATACTGGAGAATGGAGACCACTCCGAGTTGTAATACTGGAGACTGTAGCTACCTCATGGAGACCACTTCGGTTTCTTTCTTTTTCTATCTGAGACTGGTATGTTCTGTTACTGAGTAGGATGGTCGACGATGTATTTGAGAGTAGCCTTCTCTGTACTTTCCATCCAGTCTGGAGCACCGCGTCTTATAATTTGAGGTGAGAACTTGAATCTGATCTTTAGCATCTTATAATTGATTCCTCTGTTTCGACTATTCTCGTGGAATAATTTTTTGTTGGGAGCTAGGTTGATCTCACCTGTGGGTTCTTAATTAGAATATATATATATATACTGGTCAGATTCTATTATTTTGATTCATCTTTTATAGCTCTTCCCGTGGAATACGTTTCTACTTGGGAATAACGTCGGGTATAATTGATGCTTGCTTGCGGCGAATTAATTGCTTCTGCTAAAAATAACGTAGGCGAATTGATTGCTTCTACTCAGAATAACTCCATTTCTCTACTGCAGGTAGGTAGTTGTACCTGTGAAAGGGCGTCGTCTTTTTTGGATGTGCTGATGAAGACCGACGTCGTTTTGCTAGTGCTGATGTGTCAGGCACACATTATTCCTTTAAATAGACAATCAAGATTAGGTTTCCTGATGAAGATCGACGTCGTTTGCTAGTAGTGAAGGGCTCATCAAGAGCGGTGCCGTTTTAACTGTCTTGAGTTAAATGAAGACCAAATTGTTTCTGCTACGTCGTTTTAGGCAGTGCTGAATGTGTCAAGATTATATTAATCCTTTTGGTTAAACATTCAGATTAGTATATACTAGGTTCTATTCCCGCGTACAGCGCGAGATGATTTAATAAATATTTAAAAATAATCAATAACGTTTTTGTGCTGATTATTTTTAAATTATGTTGATTGGATATGCAGCTCCAACTTATCTGACTTTCAAACCCTATTACCGCATCCACTATCGTCCAGGGTTCGATGTATAAACATCTGGTCCTGCTGATCTCCAGGTGCATGTCTTCTTATCTTCCATTTATATCATCTAATTAAACCCTAACTGCACTTATATTTAAGGAATCCACGATTACTCGTGTGAGACTTAATTAGATTTAATTGCTATGGTAAAAAATAATAATTCCGACTAACGTTTGGTTTCTCTCTTTTTTAATGGACGATTACTCTCTCTTTAATTATTTTAAGTATTTCGTAATCGAACGATTATTCTCCTATGTGAGCTTTAATTAGACTTAATTGCATCTGAGAAAAAATAATAATTTTGAGTTGTTTTGCATAAGCTGACGTGTGAAGCTCATAGTAATTTTCTACCGAGACAATCAGGATTCGGTGTTATGATGATCAAAAGCGATGTCGTTTTGATGTGCAGAGTTGATGTACCGAAATTTGCTGGACTGCGACGTTGTTTTTATGATGATGAAGTTGTAATTTATTCGTTGAGAAATAAAGAAACGGATTGTGTTTTATAATTTAGAAAAAGACATATGTCAATGTATTATTTGCTATCGTCACTGATGTGGCAGCTCCAAAATTGCTCTATATCTGGTTTAGTAGAGATGCGAGTGTAACCGAGAAAATTATTTGGAGAGAGTGAAAGAATTAAGTGTTATGTGATGATGTGTAAACACTTAATTGGAAGATAAGATAGATAAGACTGATGTGTCAGCCTAAGAAGAGCCCATATCCAGAATTAGTATATATTTAGATTAGATTTAGATAAGAGCGTAGATATGGAAGTTTGGATGATTTGGATAAACCCTCATTGAGTTCCAACTTGTTTGTACGACACCCCGACACTCCTCATCACATAGCCAAATCGCCTCGAATTTAAACTCTTCCGAGCCATTTCCATCTCTATAATCTATGTGAAGCAAAATCGGACAATGATCTGATCCAATAGCCGAACAGTGGAAGATCGTTGTATTAGGGAGCACTTCTAACCAAGCATCATTCACCATACTGTAAATGCTAATGGTGTTTGATCCTTAATTGCAATTAAGAAGATCAAATCACTTTATCAGAAGAATCAAAACTGAAAACGAAGTGAAAGTGCAGGAGAAACTATATATTTCATTCACTTCAACTTCCACAAAAACATACATAAGTGTCTTATACAAAAACATACAATAAAATTGAGTTCAACTGCTCCTTACATTACGTCTAACTGCTCCTGTTGGATATCTGCCCAATTCGGGTTCGTATTTACATTCCGGACTTCATAAACACGTCAAAAATCACATAATGGGTCCAAACACAATATCCAAGGTTCAAAAAAAGTCCGGAGGCGCGACATACGCGTCCGGACCGGGCCTCCGGATTGCTTAAGCAATCCGGACCGGCTGGATTGCTTAGGCAATCAGGAAGGTCCGGATTGTCCCAAGCAATCCGGACCCCGTCGGATTCTAAGTCCGATGAGGTCCGGACTGCTGTCGAAAACCACGCGCTATTTTATCTACGCACATCGAGAGAAGAGTTCTCCAAAGCCTAATCTAATCCAACCAGACGACGGTTCCCATTTTCCTTTAAACCGGCGTCGAACCGTACAAAAACCGGGATCGGTTCTAAGGTTGCCTATAAATATGGGACCTTGGCCACTCATTTACACACATTCTCAAGATATTGACTTTGGAGTTCTGACCTCTCTCTAGAAATTTTCTCTCTCTAGATTCTTATTTAGGCATCGGAGAGGGCTCAACCGGCACCCCCCTCCGTGCTGGTTATTGTCCCGTGTGCAGGTGAAGTCGCGCGAAGCCGATAAGCTTACCTTGCCGACAAGCTCGCACAACAAACAGCCGTACCTTGTCGACAAGCTTACACTGCCGACAGCCGTACCTTGCCGACAAGTGCACATTGCTGACAGCCCCTTGCCAACATCAGAAAGTCCATTTCCGACACCCGACGTGTCCCCAACCCGAAGTGCCGAAGAGTCCGACTGCCCGGTTGGATTTGGACGCAACACTTGGCGCCGTCTGCAAGATTCGAACAAAAAGCTGTATCACACCACGAGCTATGGCAAGCAGTCAACCTCCTCTGGATGATGTCAACCCGCAGGAGAAGAAGAGAGGCCCTGGCCGCCCAAAGAAAGCTGCAACCAAAAGCAAGAAGACGACGAGAAGTCAGCTTGGACCTTCGAACATCCCCCAAGCTACTTCGACCACTACTTCCTCCATGCCAACTAGAAGCGTGCCTGCCACGCAGCACGGTCCGGAAATCCAGAACGCAGCACGCATAACACCCCTTCCCGGGTTTGAGCCTAGGGCGCACATCAATGAAGAGTTCCCTTACGGGATGCCAGCTGAAGGAGTTCAGCAACAAGAAGGAGGTGCAAACCCACCGCCACTAGTCACACCCGCCATGATGGCTGCACTTGAAGAGTGGTTAGCATTCAGAAAATCAAGGATATGCTCCACCACCACCGCCACTTCCGCCGCAGTCTACGGACAGGCCGCGCCGGCAAGGGAAGTGTCATGCGACACTACTCGAAAAGAGACACCGTACCAAGGAGGAGGAGGATAGTATTCTGAAGGTACATACCAGTACCAACAACCAAGGCATGAAACAACGCACTCATACACTCCGTACGTAGAAGCACGTCATCAAGAAGAAACATGGGGACAACCACCACAACCACGTTCACTTCCTGCCAATGATTCCTTTACGATCATCAAAGGATCGCATCCGTACTGATCTACCAATCAAGCAACGTTAAAGTGCACAGACATGCGCATTTCCAAAGTGCGCACATTTCAAAGGCGCGTACTGTTCCAAAGCGCACGTAGCCCCAACTTGCGGTGTACCCCAATCAATACCTGGCAAGCACGCGCATCCGCATCCTTACAACAAACCCAAGTCATGGGTATACGAGAGTTCGACCTCCGACGATGCGCAGATAGGAAACTAAAATGCAACACTTTCTACGAAGGATGTTCCAACACTCGATAATAAAAGATAGCCTCAATACCAGGAGAAGAAAATTGTAGCACAACACCTCACCCGACGCGTCCGCTCCCGACGTGTCCTCTGCTCCCGACGCATCCGCACAAATCCCGGATTTTCCCGAAAATCCCCAACGAGGGCATGCACCAACTACACCCATGCAATGGAGCCTCAAGCGTTCTATGCGCACAAGACTAAAAATCGCGCTGCAGAACAAGGCGGGGGCATCACCCAAGTGACAACGCCACCGCCATTGCGGAAGATAGGAATCCAGCAAGTTTACCCTTGTCAAGCACACAAGAAGGGTCGTACCACTCAAAACCTACGCTGACAGCAAAACATCATCTTCGGCCACAACAAAGGAGAATATGAGGATTCCACTAGTTTAACATCTCTCAACCATGTGCACAATCGTCACACAGACACAACTCCGTGAAGAGTCACAAGTGTATAAAGAAACACATCAAGTAAACTCAGGCCCCTTGGAAGTGAACACATGAAGCATACAACGCAAAGAGTACACAATATGTTCAACAACGCGCGACACGCGTCTGAGAAGGGAATGATTACTCTTGCCCACTCCTAGTAACAAACAATCGTGCATCAAAATGCAAGAAGAGAGGAGAGCTAATTTACAAGTCTTCCTCAAGTATGAGCACGGCTGCATGACAGCCACCAAGAGACACCCTCAACACTCGATAAAAGAGCGGGGGCATCTTGCTGAACCCCCCCATACAAGATACAATCATTATACTATATCAATAAACAACAATAAGACTACCAAGCGACTTGGGGGGCACCAAGCTGACAAGTGCTTGGCATTCCACCGAAGTGAAAAAGCGAATCGTTGCAAGAACACGCAGTACCGCTCCTCTAAGAAAATGCACCAACGAGGAATACAACTTCAACATCCTATACGGATTGGTCCCAAGAGGGAAACACCAAAGGGCGATCTCTTCTACTTGAACAAGGTCTAGGTAACCCGCGTTACTGCCAAAGGTAAACTTAGGTATGAGGTAACAACTCCACAACAACACTACTATGAATAAAGCAGACCACTCGAGTAGGCCATCTACTCAGGGTAGCCTGATTTAGTCAAAACAAAAACCAAGCTGAACGGAACAGACTAGTCGCGAATAGTCTAATCCAGTCATATTGGCATTGCAGGCGATAGGGCCATGTGAGGAGACTTATAACTCCATTCTATTCCCTAACCAATATATATCTCGAAGTATCGCGACTAATTTGAGACAGGTTATATGTACATCCAAGAGATGTCTCAATGACACACCCTATCTAGAGAACAACACTAGGAGGAGCTGTATGCAACACTCTCTGGAATTCTCTATCTATGGACATTCTACTTAGGCATCTAAGCCAGCGAATATTCTACTCAAACATCAGCTCTTTCCTTGGAATCAATACCAACCAACGATCATATATACGTATGTGCATCACGCTAAGGAAGCATCGACGCGTATCGACTAAAGGACGCATACAGCAATGCATAGTCTCTCTTTGTACAATACTATATCATACATACTACCTTGGAATTACGCCAAGCAACAACTACAAGCATATTACTCACATCAACAATACAAGTCATCGCGCTGTGTACAACAATCAACTTATATCATACGACGACAAATCAACTGTCAACATCAACAAAGAGTATATAAACGCTCTCTATCTATAACGGCGACTACCCCGAATAGCGTCGACAACATACTATATCTTGAGTTTAAACCAAGATCTATCAAAGTGACATGCTGCGACATCCTCCTTTGAGGGAAACCCCCATGTTCACAACTACAAAGTGACATGCTGCGACATCCTCCTTTGAGGGAAACCCCCATGTTCACAACTACAAAATGGCATGCTGCGACATCCTCCTTTGAGGGAAACCCCCATGTTCATAAGCCATTCCCTAAATACAAAACAGGATGCGGCACACAGGTGGGTCTGATCACCCCATCGTGGCGGAAGTCCTCTTGATAGACGACAACTCCACAAATCGACAAAGTATGAACAACCAATCACGAAATCATACTTAATGAAGACTCATTCCTTAAGTGGGAAACTTCATGTACTCTAAAAGTATGAACAACCAATCACAGAATCATACTTCATGAAGACTCATTCCTTAAGTGGGCAGCTTCATGTACTCTAAAAGTATGTATACTCACTCAAGGGTGCATACTCCGTGAAGACGTATTCCTTGTTAGGATAACTTCACGTATATACACTAGCAGGAGCGCACCCCTGTCAGGAAAACTCGCCAAACATACAAGTCGAGTCATGTACAACGTTATCTTGCCAGCGAGCACATAACGGAATAAAACACACCAAATTTAGCAAGTAGTGTCTTGCCACAACGTCGCCTTGGAGCGGACCAAGAGACGGTAAAAACTGCAAGTCACTTCAACGCGGTCTTGTGCAACCCTTATGGACTAACCATGGAGAGGTGCAGTAGCATCGCAAGGCAAGTACTGGAATAGCCACAGAAAACCTTACAACATTGTCACGCGGGGTGTGCCCAAACTGACGGATGGAAAAACGCATAGCATAGAGCAATTAGCGTCTTGCCACAACGTCGCATTGAAATGGTTCAAGAGACGGTAAAAACTACAAGGCGTGATCATACGACCTTTGTCCCACCCCTTGGATTAACTAAGTTGAGGCGTAGTAGCATCACAGGGTAAGTACTGGGTTAGCCACGGAAAACCTTGTAACAACGTCACGCGGGATGTGCCCAAATTGACGGATGGAAAAACGCACCAAATACAACAAATAACGTCTTGTCACAACGTCGCCTTAGAGTGGAACTAAGAGACGGTATAAACTAATGTCTTGCCTCGTCAAGACGACTCTCCTACATGTCAAGTGTCAGTGCCAAGTGCCCGCGCCGAGTACATTACTACTTACAATGCTACAAGTACCTAGTGTACGCATCTTGCCATGCCTTGGAATCTAACCAAGAGGGGCGCTCATAACACTCATCAACGCGTGACATACAGTCGCAACTACGGACATCATGTTCATCATCTAAGGATACCTATCCTATCATCAAAAGTCCAATACACACGGGCAACAAAGATAACGCAAGGTATGAAATACTACTAACGAGTTATCATGCATTTCTACTATGATCATGACAGGTCTATTCGACGACATCAAACATATAAAAGGTTCAGGGAACAACACCCGACGTAAGCTCAACCCCGACATGATGTACAAAGCTTGGTAAAGCACAATCAACTTCATACAGGATGCAAGTGAAATATTCCACTCAACATCTACATGCGCAGCCATGCGGCCCTTATAATGCAATGTACAATCACGCCTTAAGTGTGCGAAGGGTGCCATACAATCAATGGCAGACTTAGCAAAATCCCAAGTTAACAAAACAAGGACACGGGGGCAAGAATGTACACACCCTTCATAAATCATACATCAAGACGCCAACTCTTGTCTAGATGTCATCACGGCGTAATTGCGCACTTCGCTATCATCAGCAACCTTCGTACGAAGGATAGTCACCTTGGAATCAAGAATAACGACTTGAGCCTATCAAACAAAGGCAACAGTCTCCAATACAACAACCTAAGCACCTAAGCAGCATATACTTAGAGTGACGAACAAGATGCACGGGGATAAAACGGACTAGCATACGCGCACACCTTCAGCATGCGCGCAATCCCTTAACACGCGCGTAACCCCTTAGCACGCGCATGATACCTCAAAAATATTACCATCAAACAAGCAAGAAAGAGGGATAGATTCAAAATGGAAGATCAACAACATAAGAAATATGCTCGCTTCAAGCGACTCCTCCGCCAAGATCCGGTCCTTCGAGACGGGGGCAGATGGGTAAGTCCACTAGCAGTAAACTAAGATCACTCGGAGTTGCTCGAAGGACGAATCTCGGAGCCGGATCACTTTATTCCGGATCAAGTAAAATTTTCGCTAACGACGGCGACGCTAAGTCGACCTCGATCCTGACTTGGATTTAGAAAGACACGTTGTTCACAAACTAAGTATAAAGACGTCAAGCGCAACGCGCATGTGTCGACGCGTTGAGAAGCGGAGATGACATCTCTTGTTCAAAAACTAAAGATAGTGACAGTAAATAGGATATAGTGCGCTCACGTTTCGACACGTCGACAAGAGGGGTAACAATTCATTTTCAAAATTCTAAGTATAGCTGCCATGATCGTGAGAACGTATATGCGCATGTCGACCTACCCGCGCGCGATTTACTACTTTAGGAGCAAGCAACTATCATGTCTGCACGTCTCTTAGCGGCTATTATGTCCGCAAAATCACCTAAGTCTGGATGTGTACTCTGGAAGTTACATTTTGATAACTCAGTCTACAAGGATAAACAACAACTCGATCAACGCGTGTATACTCAACAGTCACCCGCGCAGTCATTTAAGCAGTGAACACTCCATTCGGGAATAACTATGTACACGCAGACTTGTTAGTCTTTGTACATCACAGAGAAAACATCCACGAGGGGGGAAACCCTCCGAACATATCAACTACTATGTCAACATCGGCTCCATGCCAACGTCAATCCTATGTCAACATGGGCCTCGTCCCGACACTCGCATGATTTATGTGTTCTGCGCAAATCTACGTGATACTACGCCTTTACTCAAGGTAACAAGTGCGAATATGATTATGGCACTAACATTTATACTTGTGTGTATTTTCTAAGTTAACGCAGGATTACAACATGCATACTGACGCACAAAGAAGAAATTCTAAGTGTTCAGGATATTACATCACGCATGATATAATCATGTACACCACGAGCAACGCGCGCAGTGAACAACGCGTGCGACAGATAACAAGCGTCGACTATCAAGGAATATTTTCTAAGTATTCCACCATGTCAGCAGTTGACATATGACAAGGTGTCGACTATCAATGAATATTTTCTAAGTATTCCATCATGTCAGCAGCTGACACATAACAATGTGTCGACTATCAAGGAATATTTTCTAAGTGTTCCATTATGTCAACAAACGACACATGACAAGATGTCGATTATCAAGAAATATTCCCAAGTATTTTGCTATGTCAAAAGTCGACATATGACAAAGTGCCAACTATCAAGAAATATTTTCTAAGTATTTCTCCATGGTGGCAGATATCAAATAGCGGGTGTCAACAATCATGATTATGATATCGAAGAGGACGCATGCATAGTCGACATATGACGAAGTATCAACCGTCGAAGAAATATTTTCTAAGTATTTCCCCATGATGGCAGATGTCAGATAGCAGGTGTCAACAATCAAGAAATATTTTCTAAGTATTTCACCATGATAGCAACTTCAACGAAGGAATCAATACATACCAAAATCACTTCAACCTTGCAACCTGAAAATACAACCGACAGTCGAGTCAACGTTCGTTAGTTTACAAACGACAAAGGACAAACACTTTACTCATGAAAATCACCATGACGACATACACCCTATGTTTACATCAAACCTATGGATACAACGTACATAGCAATGGACAGGGAAAAGATTCTAAGTGTGGGGGCAAGTGCGCACATACTAGCACGCACATATGAGCACTCGCGTACAGCTGTCGACATACAACGAGATGTTGACTATCAGGAATATTTTCTAAGTGTTCAAACCATAGCACCTGTGAGCATACAACGAGATGCCGACTGTCAGGAATATTTTCTAAGTGTTCCACCATGTCAGCAACCAACAACTGTCAACGCGCGACAATTTGATGACAATCAACAACCGTCAATGAGCGACAAGTTGATGGCAATCAACAACCGTCAACATACAACAAGTTGACGTCAATCAACAGCTGTCGACATCTAACAAGATGTCAACTATCAAGGAATATATTCTAAGTATTCTCCTATGACGGCAGTCAATGACAATCATGGTAACAAGCATTAAATATCTAAAAAATATTTGCTAATTGTTTTATCATGGTTGCAGACAACATATGAGCTCAATGAACAATAATCAATATAACGACAGACAATTATGTCCGGACACCGGCTAACAATCAACATTGAGCATGTCAAAACATCACTCAAGCCATAGTGAAACGTGTTGACAACAATCACAATGCATAAGGGAAGTTTAACAACTTATCTCTGTTTTTCCAAAATTTCGAGCACTTAGCCAAAATTTTGGCCGATTTGTGGAACTAACCTCTTGTAGGAATTTTATCAAACACTTGTGGGCATACTAGAGTAATCAATTTCAAGAGACAATCAAGATCCAATTGAGCCTAAATAAGGTTGTGAATGTTTTAGCCATACTCGGAATTAGACTCACCCCCATGAGACGAACCCGAAAAGACGACCACCTCCCCGGAAGTCGACCACCTGCCGTCGCCGGTGGGCCACGCGCCGCCACTGGAAGCCACGCGCCGCCGTGAGCTACTCCGCGACTCCTCCTCCGATCTCCGGAATCCCGCCGGTGCTGGCCTCCTAATGGCTACCCCAAAATTGTTTGGTCTCCAAATGTTCTTAACCCCAAATTTGCCATTCCCAAGTTTTCTTCTTCTTCAAGAAAGGAGAGAATACTAAAAGCTACTAATGGTGGAGGATTAACTAATGGGTATTCTATCTCCTATATCTATACATCATTATCTATGGGTACATCCTAAGACTTTAATTATTTATTACTAAGTCCTCAAATAACATGTTTACATGTTGTCATCTCCTTATTTCAACGCTTAGAATTTTCTAAGTATGCTATGACTAGATACTATGCACACATGATTTAGTGCGCACATGACACAACGCGCGCATGACTTCACACGCGTTATATCTTTTTACATGCATGATTCATGTCTTTTATTATTATCACATGAGTACTTGCATGATTTAATTATCAATCGTTTATTCGCATCTTTCACAATCATGCTAGCATCACGTTCATGTTGAAATCATATGCCGTGTTTGCATGTTTCCATGAGGATTATCACATAAGTTCATAAACATGTGCACATTGTTTATTGTTCACTGTTATATGTATATTGCTGGTTGCGCTAATCATGTCGACAGTTAACATACCTCTCGACAAAAATTAAAGTGGAGCGAAATCGAAGCCGTCGCGCTCAATTGTCAAACAAGCCACCCTTGAGGTCAGCTCCGAACCGAAATTGGGCTTATATCCTAGCTTAAAATAGAGTCAAGTATGGTCTGAACCGTTACTTGACTCGGGGGCAAGTGTTGGATATCTACCAAATTCGGGTTCGTATTCACATTCTGGACTTCATAAACACGTCAAAAATCACATAACGGGTCCAAACACAATATCCGAGGTTCGAGAACGGTCCGGAGGCGCGGCGTACGCGTCCGGACCGGGACTCCGGATAAGCAATCCGGACCCCGTCGGATTCTAAGTCCGATGAGGTTCGGACTGCTGTCGAACACCGCGCGCTATTTTATCTACGCACATCGAGAGAAGAGTTCTCCAAAGCCTAATCTAGTCAAACCAGACGACGGTTCCCATTTTCCTTTAAACCGGCGTCGAACCGTACAAAAACCGGGATCGGTTCTAAGGTTGCCTATAAATAGGGGACCTTGGCCACTCATTTACACACATTCTCAAGATATTGGCTTTGGAGCTCTGACCTCTCTCTAGAAATTTCCTCTCTCTAGATTCTTATTTAGGAATCGGAGAGGGCTCAACCGGCACCACCCCCCTCCTCCGTGCTGGTTATTGTCCTGTGTGCAGGTGAAGTCGCGCGAAGCCGATAAGCTTACCTTGCCGACAAGCTCGCGCAGCAGACAACCATACCTTGTCGACAAGTTTACACTGCCGACAGCCGTACCTTGCCGACAAGTGCACATTGCTGACAACCCCTTGCCAACATCAGAAAGTCCATTTCCTGAGACCACTCTATTTGATCCTCTGATATTTAGAGAGTTGTTTACTGATGCTATTATAGCACATGATATGCCATTTAAGTTTGTTGAATATCCTCGCATAAGGAAGATTTTTAAATATCTTCGACATAATGTGCAGTCTGTTAGTAGGAACACAATTAAATCTGATCTTATGAAGAAGTATACATATTTGAAGGAAAACCTGAAGATGGTGATATGTTCTTCTCGTAGTAGGATTTGTCTAACTTCAGACTTATGGACCTCTGTCACAACTGATGGTTACATTTGTCTGACTGCACATTTTGTTGATAAGGATTGGGTATTGCGTAAGGTGCTCTTGGATTTCTGCTATATATAACCTCCACATTCGGGTAGGGCATTATCTGAAAATATTTTTGACATGTTGAAGGATTGGGGGATTATTGACAAAGTCTTCTCTTTGACTTTGGATAATGACTTTGCTAATGATGTTTGTGTTGAATTGTTGAAGGATAAGTTGACACTTCACAACTCCAACTCACTTATTCTAGGTGGTGAGTTTTTTTCACATTTGTTGTTGTGCTCATATCTTGAACTTGATAGTTCAAGATGGCTTGAAAGAAGTGGATGGTGTTGCGAAGAAAATCAGAGAAATCGGTAAGTATGTTAAAGGCTCTCATGTTAGAAAGACTGGATTTTTGAAAAATGTCAGTTCTTTGAAGCTAGACACTAGAAGAGGCTTGCGTCAAGACGTACCAACCAGGTGGAATTCCACATTTCTTATGCTAAAGAGTGCTTTATACTTCAAGGCTGCAATTTGTCACATGGATTGGGGAATGTCAAGTTCAGAAGATTGTCTGTGTCCTACTCAGACTGAATGGACAAAAGTTGAAGTGATTGCAGACTTCTTAGGAGCCTTCTATGATTTGACTATGCTTTTTTTCGGCATCGAAGTATCCAACTGCAAATTTGTACTTCCCATTGGTGGTGATGATCAATTTCAAGTTGGGGAAAAAGTATGAAGGTTAATGCTTGTTCATGAGAGATATGGTTGATCGTATGAAATCCAAATTTGACAAGTATTAGTCCAACCTTAGTGTTATTTTGGCCATTGCTTGCATTTTGGATCCACGATACAAGTTTAGCTTTGTGGACTTTGTGTATAAGAGGTTGCATGGTGAGAATTATGGCAGTATCGAAGCCGAAGTGATCCAGTCCAAGTTATATGAGATGTATAATGAATATGCAGACAGGTCATCGATTGAGGTACCTTCTTCTTTGGAGAAAGATTCTCATGTTAGCAAAAAGGCTCGTACAAATTCTTGCGTCCATGATCAATTGTATAACTCGAGCTTTGGAGGGAATGAGTTTATTAATGTAAGTATAATCTTTTTATTATAGTTATAACTATAATTATTTGGTCTTTCTATAAAATATAAAATATATTTCTTTTATTCAGGAATTTGAAGATTTAATATCATGCACCCAATCAAGCCAAAACCAAAAGTCTCAACTAGATCGATATCTGGAGGAAGAGTTGCACGATAAGAAACAACAATTTGATGTTCTTACTTAATGGCATGGAGAATCTACTCGATTTCCTACTCTTTCCGCTATGGCTTGTGATATTTTTAGCATCCCTATTACGGCAGTCGCTTCTGAATCAACATTTAGTGGTAGTGGTCGTGTTCTAAGTAAAGAGAGGAGTTCGCTGAATCCTGAAACGGTGCGAGCTATTATGTGTTGTAGAGATTGGGTTCTTGGCTCAGATAAGTTGTATAACTTTGTCATTTCTTTTATTAAGTGGTAAAGATTCTATTTTTTTTTTTTAAGTTTTAACTAAAGAACTTAAATACATCTCTTTTAATAGAAGAAGGAAGCATGGAGGAAGAAAATATTGAATATTGTGTCACAATGTTGAAGGTAGAAGAATCTCAAGGCTCAATTTAAACTTAATTGTATTAAAATTCCATGTTCTATTTTTTCACTTTTTCGTGCATTTGAACTTTGAAGTTTGATTATTGTTATGATGTTCTTGTTTGTGAGTGAGTTTGTCTTTTGTTGTTTTTAATGCCTTGAAAAATATTTTAAAGTCTTAGAGCTACAACTACAATGGGACGTATGATTAATGTGCAATTAGAGTGTTTTACTTTGATCTATCTATGTTTGTTTTGAAAAATTTCTCTAGGGGGAGGATCTAGCGGTGAAGGAGTCTACAACTATTGAAGAAAGTAATGCCGGTACAAGTACAATGTAATGTTACTAAACCATTATTTTTATTAAGTTAAATTGATTTTTCTGAGTTATTACTCAATATTTATACTTGGGTTAAAGGTACTTTTCACACCACATGTTTGACTGAATGTGGCTTTTAGTACTGGATGTTTGGTTTTGTATACTTTTGGTACAAAACGTTTGAAAAAATGTGGCTTTTGGTACATCTGTTAGTTGGCCGTTAGTTTTGGCCGTTAAATGACATGTGCAAGTCACGTGACCGACCCTAAACTTTTAATTTTGTTCAATTTAGTCCCTCAAATATATTACTAACTTGTGGTTTAATTTAGTCCTAAAACCTCAAAATCGACATCCCAATTGACCTAGCCCCAATTGGGTCAATTGGACATAATTGTGTATAAGTCAATTGGGTTTGATTGGTTCAATTGGGTTCGATTTTGAAGTTTTAAGACTATATTAAACAAAATAAAATTTTTGAATATATTTGAGGGACTAAATTGAATAAAATTAAAAGTTTAGGGTCGGTCACGTGACTTGCACAAGTCATTTAACGACCAAAACTAACGGCCAACTAACAGATGTACCAAAAGCCACATTTTTTCAAACGTTTGGTACTAAAAGTATACAAAACCAAACATCCGGTACTAAAAGCCACATTCGGTCAAACATGTGGTGTGAAAAGTACCATTAACCTTTTATACTTTTGTAGGTCCACAAATGCTCCGAGTACCTCATGAAGATTGAAGATTTAGATGCGTCTATACTCTACTTTTGATAGTTGACCTAACAATTAACATTTATATATTAGGCATTTGGAGTTGGAGTTTGGTTTGTCATTTAAGGCCGTCTACTTTTGATTTTTGATAGTTGACCTAACAATTAACGTTTACATTTTGGGACTTTGGAGTTTGGAGTTTGTATCTATTAGGTTTAGATTTGACTTTGATTATTGTTATTCAATTATGTTGGTATTGCATTGCTTGACCTGATAATTGGTATTGGAAATTTGGAATTATGTTGGTATTGCATTGCTTGACTGTTGACTCTATGGGGTGCTGGGCAGCTTGCTGCTGCATTGCTGCTGGCAGCTGCGGTACTTGGCAGTTGGCACTGCACTGTCTGCAGCAGTGCAGCTACTGGCTGCTGCATTGCTTGACCCGGGTTGTGGGTCAACCCGGATCAACCTGTTGACCCTGGTCCCCGGGTACGGGTATACGACCCTGACCTGTGGTGACCCCGGGTCAATCACGGGTCGGGTCGTCCGTGACCCGTTGACACGCCTAGATAAGAACCCCTTTCTCTCCCCCAACCCAGCTAATTCTTAAAAAAAAAAAAAAACTTTCACTTCACCGGGTTGGTGGGATCCGGCGAAAATAGGAAAAAAAAAAATCACTTCGCCAGGTTCCCTCAATCCGGCTAGCCTTATTTTTGTATTTAGTTTTTTACTTGGCCTATATTTGTGTTTGGTTGTTAATGTAGGCCTAGTTTGATAAAAACTCGGGTTCCTCGAGCTGGCAGCTAATGACAACGACACCAGTAGCCACACACAGGATTTGGTTGGTGGGACAAGAACCATTCACCACCATTCTGTGCCAGCCACAACCAAGTGCAACGCAACGCCTTGAGGGAGGTCATCTTCCACCGCTTATAAGATCCCCGTAACAATTTCCCAAGATGCTTTCTTTCATTTTTACTTAAAACGCAACTGAATTTCGCAACAACATATGTGACAAATATTTACTTTTGATACGATAATATGCTTTTTTTTAATGCAATTTTTAATGCATCCGTTAATCAACCATTAAATAGTCATGTGCAAACTGCAAGGCACGTGATTAAGCCCAAATGTTTATTTTATTCAGTTTAATTCTCTAATTTATATCGGTAACTTTTTTTTTTTGTATAATTTAGTCCATAAACTTGTTCAAATCGAACCCTTGACTCGATTGGCGTAACCTGGATCGAGCCTAGGGCTAGCCCAACCATGGTTAGTGTCAGCTAACCTAACATATCATATCCATGGTTGGACCTAGCTCTTATCTCGACCGGGCTAGGTCAACTAGAACCTAGACTCTAATCGAACCTAGGACCCAATTGACCTAGCTCGTGTCGAGCATATGGCTAAGGTATGACCAGGGTCAATTAGGTAAGGTGGCCCTAACCATGGTAGAATCTAGCCCTAGCCTCGACCCGGGCTAGGTCAATCGAGCCAATAATGATTGGAACAAGAGTTAAAGGAACTAAAAAATTGAAGAACAAAGTTGAACAAAATAAAAATTTAGAGACTAATCACATCACAGGTCGTAACCCCTCGCCGCTAAGGAGGGAATGCTTTAGTTTTAAAAATAGAGAAATCAGAACAAGTCACGAATACGGATCATGACCATTTAACGATTGACATTAACAGTTAACTAACGAATGCACAAAAATGTACAAGTTTCAAACGTATTGCACCAAAAGTATGAAAAAAAAAAAAAAAAAAAAAAAAAACTTGCTAACATTGTTCATAGATGTTATACCAAAAGACGTATTAACCCTTTTAATCAAACCAAAAAAAAAACATGAAATTTGATATGGTTGATACTAAATATAAGAGTGAACAGTTAGGAGTTGCGGTAATTTTAGAGATGTTGGAAGGGAATGTTGACTAAGCTCAATCTTGGATGGTAACTAAAGAATAAAGATATGTATTCATATATATATGTACAGCAGGCAGGCTAAAGCTAATTTAACAGAAACTCCAATCCAATCAAAGAAGAAGAAGAAGAAGAAGAAAGGCAGAAAGAAATGAAGTTATCTAATTCTGTGATGTGGCAGAGTATTCAAATATAAGGCGTTTGGAGGGTGCAGACTGAAGGAGCACCCTTAAGCGACTAGTGAGCTGGTAAATCAGTGTCCATTGCATTGCCATCTCCGAATCTTTCATCTGCCGAACTACAGACGCCTAAACAAAACAAAACAAACCCAATTGGATTCGATAATGACGACGACTAGTGACAAACAAGCATGATCATGAATCTAAAAAGCATATTTTTTTTTACCTGAAGACGTTTTCCGAGCTGGACTTCCACTTCAGTACCGAAGGAGATGTTACTAGCAAGAGATTTAAGAGGATCAACTGTCGGGTCGACAGAGAGCAGGCTCGGGATCTGGGGCGCATACACAACCCTCCACCTTGCCTGCCCAAACTCACCCTTGCCTTCTATTCGCGGCATCAGTGTCTCTAATGTCGCTGTTGCAAGCTTTTTGAACGCCAATTGCCCATCTCCTTCCAGTATGGATTCCGCTAGCTGACTCTCAAACACTCTAGCTGCCTCGGTTGGTGAAAGCGCGTCTTGTTCCACTGACCGTGTTGATGTTACCACCAAATTATCCTGCCAATTGCTTGCCCGGCTCTGAATCCTAAATTGCCACTCCGACCCCACCAATGCCAAGTCCAGCATTGGATCTAGACCATCTTCAGGCTCAAACTTGGCTATGTTTAGATGCTCACGCTTGAGCCTCACCTGCGTGGCTACCAGATTCACATCACCGTTCTCAAATGTCAAAATTCCCTTGGGTTTAATCCGCTTGGGATGTGCGACACCATTAAGCTCCACCTCCCCACTCACCGCAAAGTTTAGAATCAGAGGATACACCATCCTCAACTCCGGCCCTAGTATAACCTTTAAATCACTCAGTCGGATATCCACTTTCGGTTTGAAATTTACAAGCTCCATTTCCTTGTCATCTTCACCTGATTTCACTGCACCATCCAATTTGTGTTTTGCTTCGGGGAATAAAAATATATCAAAAGTTTAAAAGCTAGCTAAATGAGTACCTGAAGGCTGAGGGAATCTAGTCTTTGAAGAAGCTGGTTCGGAACTGAAAAAGCGAGAAACGTATCTTGAAGCAACCATACGGTTAATGCCACCAACACCTCCGCTAGACAGCCGGGACTGCTTTGTCGCCAATCTGTTTAATGGAGCTGCTCCACTGCCCTTGTCATGGGGTAGGTATGCTTCTCCATGACTCAACTTGATGTTTCCAGAAATATTTGGCTGCAATATGGAGCCCGTTATTTGCACCTGAGAGTCTACCTGGCCACTAAACCAAAGCAAACAGTACTCTCAGTTTCTGCATTAAACTTCACTAAAGATGATGCAACACTTTCTGCATTTTTTTTTTATAGGATCTTTCTTAAACGGGGGGAAAAAAAAACATATTACTATTGTGAGTATTTACTCAGTTGTAGTAAATATCTTAATGTAGCAGTTTAAATCAAATAAATAAAACTAAATTGCTCGTGCACGTACCTGAGAATATTCTTTGCTCGTACTTCCAACACTTCACACTTCAAGTCGATTTTATCATCCAGGGAGGCTTCACTTGTCCTGAGAGGTAAATTCCCTTTTACAACCAGCTTGCCCCTTCGACTAACCTTGCTCTCCAACGAGCTTATGCAGAGCCTATTTGATTTCACAAGAACTGTACCACCTAGGTTGGTCAGAGGTTTTCGCAGTACTGGTGAAGACACTGATGCTCTGTGGAAAGAAGCTGATCCATCCAGCACCGGTTGATCAACTGTACCTCTTACCTGGAATTACACCGGGAAAAAATAAAAATAAATAAATCATATAAAAAAGAAACCTATTCTGATGATTTTTTAAAAGTTGGATTCACCTGAAGCACAACATCCGCATTTCCTTGAAGCCAATTCACATACGGAGAAAGAGCTGTTAACAACATCATGCCACCATCCTTAATATCTGCATCGACCCTCACTTCCCCAACATCTAAGATATTCCAGTTTAGACCCTTGAGATTTTCCGCCAACTGAGTGTCCCATCCTTCTTCATTTCTGCCCCTAGAAACTTTCTTTTCACTGGTTGTTTCATCAGGAGGAACTCGGCCACTTTCCTTCGCCCAACCACCACCAGAGACCCAAGACGGATTATGCTTATCTGTCTCTACATTGTTATCTTCCCCATTCTGCACAAAGTTAACAGGAACACTGCCCTGAACATGTACATGCCCACTCTGCACGATTGGTTCGAATTTTGCATTGAACAGAAAACGGCTTGTTGATGTTACGGAAGCAACCACTTCAGCTTTTCCAAGATCAATTCCCCCAACAGCACCATCCAAGAGCCTTACTTGCACATCACATTCTGGTTTTGCTAGACTTCCCCGAAGATCACCTTCCATGTGTAGGATACCCTTAATTGGTGCTACCAATTCCCTCAAAGAATGAATAACATCAGTAGCTGATGATTCAATCACATGGGCCAAAGTAGGCACTAAGCTGACAGGGAAGTTCAGAACAGCAAAATGTAAGTTGTTTTTAGGGCCCAACATATTACCATCAGCATGGACTGTGGCATTATCCTTCTGTATAAAGAATTTTTCTAAACGCAATCCATCATCATTGCTGTACGCTCCAACTGCCAAAACCCGCTGTGTTTTGTCAGTTCCCCATTCCCAATCTTCACCATGGAAGTCGAATTCAGCCTGAAAATACATTTAATATATACATATATATATATATAACCAAACTCAGACCAAATATAAATTGAAATGTTCCGACTCCATAACTGAAACTCCAGCAAAAAGTATATCTAAGTACAAGAACCGTTTCGGCATTCTTACATGGCAAAGCATAAAAAACAACACAACCATTTCTTACTTGCTTATGGACCAACTGCGAATCTACGGAGATCTGGACCAACAAGTAAATGATATTCATTGGAAACTATCCCCCTAAAGATAATTGATTTGACACTCACAGTGGTCTCTATCTTCCTCCACATGTTTCATGTTTTAACAATTAAGGGTTCCCCGTAACTCCAGATCTTATGTCCTCACAGCAATACAGAACACTAGAGGAATGCATAGTCAAAAGACTGAATCGTTTCTACCAAAGAAAAAAGAAAGACTGAATCATAAAAGGGAAGAGCTATTATATCTACCATGGTGTCTCCGTTTCCTCCACCACTGGCATCGAATGAAGCATGCCAACGGCCTCTGAGTTCAGTCAAACCGTGAAGTGTGATGTCTTCAAGGACTACTTCACTTGAAGTAGTATAGTGCCCATGTATCACCTGTAAGATGTTACAAGCAAAGAGAGCATGTATGAAAGGTCCACATCTAATGCTGGAATAATCAAACTACAGGAGTGAGACTTTATGCTACCTCAAGGAGCTCCTGAATGCTCTCAGAATATAATCCCACAGACTGCAAACTTTGGACGAATAGGTCCTGCAATAAGCATAGAGAAACTGTAAGGACAGATATACACTTTCTCCAAACCTTCAACATGAAGACATCACCAGAAAGCAAAATCAAAGTATTCTTTAAGTTCCGAGATTACAAGACTGCAAATTTGGAAATTTTGAAACTGCCTCAAGTGTTTGGAATGCTATCCTGTTCTTCCTATGGAAATTAATTGTGAACAGCACAACTGATAAGTATGAAACAATAATGAATTAATTCAACTTACAACAAACTGCTCCTCAATGGCTCGCTTCTTTATAGCTCTTCCCAGGATCCTATCTATTATTACGAAGAGGGAATTGCTAATTTTAACCAAGTCTTTGAGTTATCTTTAGTTGATATTGTACATTTTCTTTTTCCTTGGACCTACCTCCAGTTCCCCCTGTTACATAATTTTTAAAAAACTCGGGTCTGATGTAGAATATTCTTATCTTTATTGATCAAAGGTAACAACCACCGTTTCAGCAATAAAACCATGACAATGATTTTAGGAGTTACGATACCTTTGACCGAGAACGAACAGCAGGATCTGAACTTCGAGAAAGAAGTCTTGCAAGTGGAAGCATCTCAGCAACCTCAGCTTGAGGAACTTCCAGTCTCATTCTCCACCTTCCCATAGAAGATATAACACTTCCCAGGTGGCCAGTCATCGCCCTTTTTAACAATCCTTCCTTTTCCTTGCCTGAAGTACTCCGATCTCGAGGACCAGGCAGGACATATTCACCCTGAAGCTCATAGCGGCTGTTGGCTTGTTCCAACACAGTTTTTTCAACTGTAATCTGAAAATAAATAAAAATAATAACAATAAAGATGTATGATAAGAGTATGTTACACAGTCATCTGACGAGTATCACCTAAGAAACATCTTTCATAGTCACCATAAGTGAATGATAAGTGAATTACTCTCGACAGAAATTTGAAATATTTACTGGTAATATTGAGTTAACGACTGATGAAGCTAACAAGAATCTGAAGCTTCCAAAAATGAACATAAACATGTAACCTAGTTAGTTCTATACCTATGACTCACATATACCAATGAAACTGTACACACAAACTGGAAAGGAAGTATAGCTTCATAACTGTAGCCAACTTTTTTATAATTAGAGGCTTAGAGCTAAGACAGTAAAAATCTTTTCACAGAAAAATAACATTGCTATGGAAACTCATTTTCCAAGGAAAGGTCTGTTATAGATAAATATATCTCTACTTATCTCTAATAAGGTCAATGAAGACAATGTAAAAGCCGTCGACTGGAACTAACTGGAGTCATTGCAGCTTGTCTAATTAAAAAAAAAATGTCTACTCATATTGAAATGAAGTAGGGTACTGATAATGTAAACTGTTAGGGATTGTTTGGTTCATCCAGAATCCGGATTATGTTCATTTTTGGTTCGTGTCTGCATTTGGAATCCAGATTCGAATTCAACCCTTGTTTCCAGCCCAACCCATATGAAAGGAGTTTCAACAACAAGCTAAAGAAACAGAAAAGTAGTAACATCAAACATCATGAGCTTAATAGACCATAGGATCAGTCACTCACAACATCTCCACTCCATCTTGCAGCCATGTCTAAAGCTTCACCTAGAACACCACTGAACTTTGGTCGCAGCACTGATAGGATTCCATGCCCTCTTCTCTTTTGCAAATTAAGCTGAATTTCTGCCTGAAAATAAGCCCACAAAAATTACTAACTAACATTCTACATTCAGATAATCCACAGCACAAGAAATAGGAAGAAAACAAACATCAGCACATAACTTAGGCAGCAATAATGGATAGTTAGTATTTTATAAAAGGGGTTTCATTTATCACTAAAAGGGAAGTTTATGTTATCCATGTCACATTCCAAACTAGCACATAATAGAACAGGTATCTGGTTAGTCGTTACTTCTATCCAAATTAATCTTCCATCTTCGTACTCAATCCTTTCCACATGGCATTAACCTTGAAACTACCTATTAGTTGACTTGTGTTTTTTTATCAATATAAATACCATGCGGATATGATATTTCCTTCATCACAAAAATTGCATCAGCCATACAAGTCAACGTCTGGAATATCTAAAGCCCCTCCCTCCCTTTGGTTTTTGCCTTCAACTTTGCTAATAGAAAATTCCTTTGATTGGTCTGTGAATATCTCAGAAGCACTACACTAAGGAAATACCTTTCTGGCTAATAGTTCCCTCTAACATGCTCCCCACATGTTAATAAATGAACTTAAGTCTAACTCAACTCAAAGCTAGCTTGTAAGGTGAGGATTGCACAAACCGATACGCAGAGCAAACATATTGGAACAGCCAATGTGAGACACTTAATCTCATGTTGAGAAATGAACTCTACCCAAACCCAAGTCAACATCAAAAGCTAGCTTTTAAGGTGAGGATCACTCAAGTCATTATCAGGAACACCAAACATATTCAAACAACCAAATGTGGAACACTTGATACGAAGGAATGGGAAGAAACAAAATAAATTGTTCTGCAAAACCACATGAGAGCATACCCTTTGAATCATCCCTCGTAGTGAAGCCAGCTCCAATTCATCTAGTGGAAGGTTACGTAACTGCATTGTAAAGAAAAAAGGAATTCATTTCAATGAACACTGTCACGTCATATAGCACTGAAGACAATTTTTTAATTTAAGCGTGAATAAATGAGACTGACTGGATGTACCTCCAAGTTAGCAGAATGCAAAGGTCGAAAGCAGACATTTGCTCTTAGCTGCCCCTTCTGAAGAGATAGTGACAGAACTTTTCCATTTGGGAAGCTTTCATCTCTTGGCTGAAGCGAACCCGCAACTTCTAGTGCAAGACTTTCATCAGGTCTACCAGTGGCGTCCAACTGCATAAGATATGCATAGAATTTAAGCAAAAATAATCTCCTCTCAATTTTTTTATGTTATTCCAGTAAAATGATCATTTTCATTAGTCTGTGGCAAGAGGTTGCAATCATACAGAGAGGATTTATAGAAGATCAACAAACAAAGCAAAATTGACAGAAGGAGCAAGTGTAAAGATAATTTATCACATAAAGTTATTGTTCTTAATAACATATGCCTTCATGCTGTTGCCAACGTATAAGAAATTTGTCAGTGTAAGGGGTTGCAAGGGTTTAAAAATAGCACTTGTGCATCGTGAAGGTACTCACCGTTCTCATCCCATAGTCCGATAAATGTTCCTACAAAAACTAAGCACTCCAACCATTTGTCTAGTCATGGCAAAAAAAAAACAATTTGTCGACTATTTGCATTTCATACATATATCAGTATTCCTCTTACAACTCCTCCATCCAAAAACAGTATTTACTATTATGATTCAATTGAAACTCCGCCGGTGCATACATGACGTATTACACCCATTCCCCATTAGAAAAAGATCAAGGACACAAACAAACCAGCAGTTCAAATCTCAGCTCAACTGCAACTTGCATCAAAATCAACAAAAACCTTAGAGGCACCCTCTTAAGACTTTTTTTTTCCGTATTTTAATGGTTACATCTCATTAGATGCAACAAGAAGGTTTACTCCTTTAACGGATGGGTTAAAATAAGCACACAAAAAGACTTTAGAAAAAGATCCATGGACGTGCTAAGACATCTATTGTGTCCATGAATACATGTAAACCCTAGTACTCCCCACTAAACAAAAAGTGTATTCTAACCCAATTTTCTATAAACATTTCATCATGGACATCAAGAATAATAAAAGCACAAACAGTTTAGGACTTTAGGTTCAGTAAAGGCCGACAAGAATAAGACTCGACATATCCCTCCCTCCTCTCCCCAGAGAAATGACTCATCTAAGAATTTATGGCACTGCTCTTAAGATATATTAAACAGTTCATTCAAGATTACCAAAAAATGAACATCTTCATTCTTGAGAAGTTATAGTCATCTAGATCAAGGAAAAATTCTGAAAAAGTTTAGACTGCACATGCTTAGCTGAATACCAAATGACTACCTTGATATAGTCTTCAGAAATTCTCAGCATTCCAGCCAATTGAGGCGCCAGCATTAACTGATTCAATTTGAGACCAGAGATTGAAACCTCACCAATAAGATTCTTGGCACTTTTCTTGACAGTTGTTTGTTGACTTTGTGAATCATTATCACAATCAACATGCTCATTAACATGAGGGAATTCTGTAACCTTTCCCTGAAACTTTATTCTTCCTGTTGCTTTCAAATGTGCAGGCCTCGGAGAATCAAAAGGATAAGGAGATACCAAACTGAAAAATTCAAAACCGCGCATGCGCAAATCCAACTCCACTCCTTCAACAACAAACGGAACCCCATTTGTCGCATCTACGTCTCTTTTATTTATCCCGTGCTCATTCATGTAAGAGGTTTGAACTTTAGAGTACAAGTCAAAAGCAATGGATGAAGAGGTAACAGTGATATAATCATGTGAGATAATGATGTCTCCTCGAGCATCACTAAATGACCCCTCAGCTTTTGGAGCAATCCATTTGATGTCAAATCTCCTTTAAAAACAACAAACAACAGAGTTTAATCAACTTCAGCAAAAATAGATGTCGGTACTCAAAGTCACTCAAATGTCAAACGAACCCACATATAATACGGCAAAATAAAAACTCTTACGGTCTTAAAAGGGGTCCAGAAAGCTTTGTCTCTCCACTTAAATCCCCCAATTTCAGGGGAACTACTTGAAGGTTAGTTGGCACATAGCGTTGCAAGATTTTATCAAAGAATAAATTCCCAGAAAAGTTTACATCCATAGCTGTATCGTCCAACTCTCCCTACGAAAAGTTCCAGTCATGTATCAGTTCAGTATAGAAAGACCACACATCATCATAAGATGGTAAAATAACTTAAATTATAATTACAATAACTGCAACAATAAAAATGAGAATATGAGTAAAATATATTTTAAGGTTAGTAGTAGTATACAGTCGAATTTAACAAAACGTCTCTCTGAACACAAAGGTAGCCTCACATATTCAAAATAAGAGGACACGGAAATTTACAGAGGTACTTTTATTCCAGACATGATACGATTAACAGATTTTCATGGATAGCTTTGACCAGAATCCAAATACCCCACTATAACTTGATTGGAGTAGCAAATAAGGAACTTAGTTTGACAAGTACTAGTCACGAAAAGACATTCATGGTGAGGAAAATTTTGGCCGCTATTAATAAAGAGAGATACAGAAAAGATGTGATGTACCTCTGGACAAATCCATGCATTCCCAGCACCTCGTATTTCACCACCATCCACAAGACTAGCTCTAATTCCATATAAATCAGCAACCTAATGTACGCAACTACATTATAATCAATATAATTTTTTGTTGGTTAACATCTATGACTTCATGGCATTTACTGGTTCCTTTTTTCTACGAAGGAGATCTTACACAATTGTCTGTGTTAAAAGTGAAGTTCGCTGACAGATATGAAAATGGAACTCGATCAAATGCTGCTACTGCGCCTGATTCTTTATTTTTCAAAACAGCCTCATATGCAACAGATGATGGGAACTCTGAGACAGAGTTTGCTATCTTCCTGGAAACAATCCCACTTCCCACAAATAGAGGAGCATCCAATGGACCTTGACAATTGAAGACGGCAGTCACGGACCCAGCTAGCTGTATAAAATAAAGATCACAAGGGGAAAATAAGAGAGAAAGAGAGATGAAACTAGTCCTGATCTTTAACTTCACTGCCTACGGGAAGGGAACATCTCTGTAGATCAATTATTATCTTCTTAGACAGTGAAGCTATGCCTACAGAAGCTTAATTCATTTATTTGAAAAGATCTACGAGATCAAGGAGTACATACTGGAAATAAGAGAGGCTTCATTTTGAACGTCCTCATGAGAGCGTTGACCTCAACACAAGGAACCTGGAAAGGAATAACCACACCAAGCAGATAAACTTAACCACGATGAAACTACATCATCTAATAAAAAATTGTCAGCATATACAAGCAGCAACCAGTGTTAAGGACAAATTAAAAGAATATGTATAAACCACATATTAAAGTTTGTTCTAAGTGGAACGACTGACAAATTTAACCGAGAAACTAAAATTAAATGTCATTTTCAGTATCAACTATAGATATAAAAATCTTAACATATATTGAGAGATAGGGGGAGAATAAAATCTTACTTTATTTAATCACGCAAGAAAAAATTCAATCACTGATGAACGTATAAAAATCATGATTAGATTCAGATAAATGAAGAAAGACAGATTGTGAATTGGAAACTGAGTTAATGCTAGAATAAGTTGAGAGGTACCTGACACATGACGTGGAATTCTCCCTCATCAGGGTGAATGCCAAAATCTCCAGAAGCTTCTAAAGGAACACTCCCAAACCAACCACTTGCATTGTGTAAAAATATTCTCTGACCACGGAAGCATAAACTTGCGGAAATATCCTTCACAAGACACATAAGTCTGTTACTCCTTACTCAGGGAATACAAGATAATTTGACCACTGAAGTTGAGTGGCCTAGTAGCATAAAAGTTAAGAGAACTGACACTGAAATGGTCCTGGGAGTTCTATATTTTCATGTGACTACTCATCTATAGTAAGAAAATTTGCATTTATACAAGAGAACTCATGGCCCAGCAAAACTGTTAATACATAGTTTAGCTCAAGCTTTAGACTCTTCCTCACAGATGGGCTAGCGAAACTGTTAATACATACTACAGAACACTGATATAGTTTAGCTTAAGCTTTAGACTCTTCCTCATGGACTGGCTAGAAGAGAGAATGTTGCACGTTCAGCAAAAACTGGATACTCTGATAAAGATAATTACACCGAAACTGGCCTAATGCAAGCAGACTCATAACAAGCAGTGGCTTGGGCCTGGCTCTAGAAGCTATACGTAAAGAGTTATATCAATCGATTAAGAGTTATCAATACCACTTTATATACTATAGGGAGATTAGTAATTTACCAGATGTGGTACAAGAGGGAAGTAACACAACGGTCAAGCAAAGAATATTTCTGTATTTAACAGAAAATATTAACAACTAACAGTGCAAAAAATTGCAAAAAATGAGATGAGACATACAGAAAAACAAGATGGAGCATCATGTATCTGAAAGGTCAACCCTGTAACATCAATTTGTCCATGAATGTTCGGAAAAGATTCCCCAGTTGACATGCAAAGGTGAACCTGTCATATAAGAAGGATTATGACGAATTTTTGCAAACAATTACTACGGATAGCAGGATATATTAAGGTGAAAACTTAAGAACACTGTCACTGGAATCTTCTATTTGGCATGTTTGCTCTAGAAATACTTCCATAAATTATTATAAGGATTTTCAAATAGTAAGTCAATCGTATCACCAGTAAGGCACTAAGGTGCAAGATGTACTAAACTAATATTAGTTTTCGCCACACCAACATTTCCATTTACCCATCTGAAAAATATCTAAATAAATAGATTATGGAAGATACATCTTGGCTGGGGACCTGCGTGCGGTGATATATATTCTTTTGAATATGTTCTCAGCAACCTCTTTCCCATCAAATTACCATTTTAAAACGCCTGATAAAACACACACAAAGGTAAATTTCAACATAGATGAAGAGCTATTAGTATTCAGTTCACTGATATCTTGCTTTACTACCCTGCAAACTTAAGAAATATAAACTGATAGAAAGCATATGGACGAGTTTGTAACTTTGTACTCTCATCTTCATTTTCCATAGTTGCAATTAGTTAGTTTTTATTTTTTAAATTTATTAAACAATGATGGCGTTAAGCCTCCGATCTGAGACCTCTACAAAATCATCAACCAGCTATGTTTAGTATACTTTTAGATGCCTAAAACATGGAAGCAAAGATAATTATGTGAACATGTAAGCACATAGAGTGTGTCGAGCGTCTAGTAACCAATAACTGCTGGCTATATAGAGAGAGAGTAGATATAGAATACCGGTCACACCCCTGAAATCATATTCTCTAACATTGGAAATGATAACTTTTCAAATGACCTTGCATTCAGAATAATAGTACTTCAACTGGGTTGAAGCTTGAATTCTACCGTTAGTACTTCGTGAATATTATAGCAAAAACATAAAATCCACGAGTAAGAAGCTGAAGCTATTCATTTCATCAATCATTGGACTGAAGATATTAGTAAGATCAGGTTACCATGTGACTGACCAATACTGCCTGCATGTTTGCCTGTTACCTGAATGATTACTGTTTTTTAAGGATATCTTGAGACATTAACTTTTTATTTGAAATGCATTGTCAATATGAACAGTGAACACATATCTACAGATGCGGTATGTAACAGACAGTATCGGTTTAACATACCTACAGCTTAATGAAAATAATGATAGAAGAAATATCTTTCAATTTCAGCAAGAGATAACATAGCTATCTAGATTTTACATTGAGTGGAAACTCTTTTTCTCTACCTTCTTAATGTTTCATTTTTTTTCCTTTCCATTTGAGACGATGGTCTTATGCATAAGAATTTTCTTCATTGATGAAGTTAAGTACCCATCAATCAAGGATAAGCAAATTCACCTAGGATAAATGTCTGAAGCAAAACTCTACTACTTCACTTGGTCTAAGATTAGAAAGAAGAGAAATAGATCAGAGATTAGAGAAGCACCTCACCAGTGGCTCTTCCTTTGGACCAGATGATTGGGATCTCCAAAATCCTCTCAAAAAGCTACATAAATCAGTATGTAAACGATTACAACGTTATTGCAAGCTGCAGCCTCTAGGAGCAAATTTGGAAGTTTAAAATAAAGCCGTTGACTCACAGGAACAAAGAGGTGAGCTATCTTTAGATTTGCATGCCACTTCTGCTCAACAATATCAACAAAAACATCCGTAGACAGCCAGCCACCATCTTCAGATGTACCATCGGTTCTCCACGTTTTACAGTTTCCGCTCAGTTGAACATGAACAAGGCCATAATTTTTCTGAAATTTCACGTGTCCATTGACATTCTCCATTTCTCTACCACCATAAGCAAATACTCATAATAAATAGTAGAAAATATGTGTAGACATTCAAATCATTAAATAAAGAATATTTCAGCAAACATTGCAACACCTATTATAGTTTTACCGCTAGATTATTAATTGGTGGAAGTGCAACTTGAGTTTTTATATGTCACTAGACTTGGTTAATAAGATTGATACCAACATCACTGTATGAGTTTGCCCTTTCCTTAGTTAAGACATTCAAGGCCATGTGCACTTGCCAAGTACTTCAAACTAAAAACATAAAGGTCTCAATGTTACAGATGAGACAGCTGAGTTTTTCTCTTTAATATTAAAAAATCTTTCTGCATATAATGCACCAAGAAGAAGTTCACCCATTTACAGTAGACAACCGGTTTAATAAATGGATTCACCAATGCAAGAGATCCTTGTTTAGTCAGCAAGACCATGACACATATTCCCTTCAAGAAATGCATGTATACACCACTTATGATTTAGTTATGTCGTAAATGTCTAATATCTTCTACTACGAATATCCTATCAACTTGCTGCACCAAAGACCATCAGCAAAAAAGTACGCAAGTTAGATGACAAGATCTTTTTCATTTCTATTCATGGACTTAGACATACCCTATCACTTCAATGTGCACATATTTTAGTTTTTATTGCTTATCAAAAAAATATCCAGACTTAAACAGAAAGTCCATTTTGATAGCTCAAGAGAAGATCTTTCATTATATCAGGAGTGGGCTGCAACTCGTCTATAAAAATCACCAACAAGGGACCCATGCCCAAACACACACTTCAAGATCCCAAAACCCATAAATATACTCCAAGTGCTAAATTCAGGCTACTACTTATCAAGAATATTAACCAAACTTCCTTTGGCGACTGAAAGATAAATGCCATATCACTTCTTATGTTCAACTCTGGATGATCAGATGAATAATGTTGATGTCTAAGAATCTTTCAATTATTTGTTCAGCAGAGTTCACTTGCTAGCCCTTTTTGAAGATCCAAATATCACTAATTGAATAACACTAGCTACTTTCTAAGAACCTAATCATATCTCATCGTGCCAAATAAGTAACAGCAAGCATGCAAACCACCAAGCGTACAGTTTACGCCTATAAGAAAATAAAAATAAAAAACTTCCTTTTTATAAGATCCAGCACACATTTTCTCAATCAGCAAAATAAATTATACATAATATCCTGCAGACATTAACAGGGAAATATATAACTGATCATTAAAGGACGCTGACCTGGGTTCCTGGTCGCCGTAAGCAAGAAGCATCAATGATCCGCCTTTGAAGTGAACAGAATCTAAAGTAACAGGCAGTGAATTCCTAATACCTTCAGGTTGTGATATTTCTACTCCGTCAACAAATCTGGTGACAATATCCTCAAGCTTGGGCGCAATATCTGATTTAAACTTTTGAAATGGACTCTTGAGGAGAGAAAATAACTGTTCAGCCACACTTCTCGTATATGAATGAAATTTCAGATCCATATCTGATACATTAACTGGCAAATTCATTAAAAACCAGGACTGAACCTTTATTAGAGCTGGGTATTTGATAGTGCGCCCATTGTGGCTTTTTGAAACACCATGGTCAGTAAGCAGATTTGAAGAATCAACATCACTGGTATCACTCTTAAGATTAGCTGCCCCTACACCATAATCAATTGAGGAGCTCTCAAATGATTGTTCCACCTCATTGGCAGTAGAAAAAGCATCAGACAGATCTGTGACATTGCTCAAAGGCAGTTTTTCATCTTCAGTAACTGCCGAAGGATTGATGACACTAGGCTCTACTTTCTCTTTGCCATTGCTATCAGCTGCCAAATGTCCTTCATAACCCACTGTAGAGTTAGCAGCATTCACGTCCCTCTCACTCGTTAGAAAAAGAGCATTGAGATCCACAATATCATAACCTCCAGGTGAACTTGAGTTATTAATAGGCTCATCAGAGAGCCTTCGGAAGTAAGAAACAGCTGCTTGTGCACTTCGATTGAGTATTCTTCTCTTGGTGACTAAACTGTCTTCAGATGCATCATTTCCGTTTGCCTTCCTCTTTACTTTCTGCTTTCTAGACCACAACTTTACCCCAGTGCCAGGTATTTTAACCCCAAAAGACTTCTCTAAATCAGCATGCTTCGTATCATAGTCAGCACCACTGTCCACACAATGATGGTCTCTCCAGTGCATTTTCTCATCAACGCATAAAAAGGAATCGGACCTTTTCATTTTTGTGAAGTAAACAGTATCCTCCCTCGAATTTTCATCTTCTGACGGGATGACATCCTTCTCATAAAGTAAATAGCCATTTTCTGAAGCTTCCCTTGCTGCATCATCCCTTTTTCTTGTCCAACAACCTGCTGCTTCCTCCCTGGCGAGCCTTCTTGTTCTTGTGCGCTGATCAATCCCTTCTTCACTTGAGCGGTGCCTCTGGAGATCCTTTTCTGATGAGAGGGGTATTCCTAACCAAGTAAAATCTTTTTTTTGAGCAACTAAAAGAGTTGGACGTGACAATACTGCATCTATGACAATTTTTCCCCTCTTCAAACTAGCAAATGGCAGAAGCCGGAGCTTAATTGTGGGGACCTCACCACAAGAGAACTCTTTAGCATGAGGACCAAAGGAACATGACTCCAGTGTAATGCTTAACGGTGAAATCCTTCTAACCTTACCAAAATCAAGATCCCGGTGAATGGATTCACTGAGTGTTGAACAGACAGAAGGTAGAAGCTTAGCTTCAATAAAAGCCTTGGTTCTCTTCTGTCCATACCAAACCAACAAGCAAAGCCCGGAGAACACAGCTACAAATACTGAACACCTAAACAATAATAGTCCTTCATGCCAGAGAGGATTCAAGGATCTGACTATATCCTTACTTCGTGTTAGAGGTTCCCTCACGCTTTTTACTACAAACGCACTTCTTGATCCAATATTCTTCTTTAATAACTCAACATTTTTGCGAAAGAAGTGTGAGAACCAAATAGCCCTTGAAACCCAATGATTTTGCTTAGCACAACTACATCTGCGAAATGCCCGCCTTCTTAAATTGTGCTTTCTTTCCCAGGATATGTTGCGCCTTCCATCTATTGAGCCATGAAGAGGAAACCCAAGGAATGGACTATAAAGCTTTCCGCTAATCATCATCCCATACTATTGATTCTTCTTTAATTCCACCCAGCATGAGCTCAAATAGCTGGGGACCAAGACAAAAGCTCTCAGTCCCCAAGTATCAGATAGCTTAAGGCTGCTAAAACATTCAAAACCTACAAAGAACAAGAGAGTGATCATACTCATAACTGTATTCATCATCTGCCAAAGGAAGTGATTTAAAAGAAAAATCAGAAGGAAAAGGGAAAAGGGCCTCAAAAGAACATGAAACCAAAGAACTGAAACAGAAACCCGCACCAACCAAAGCTGCCTCGTGTTAGTGGAAGCTCATTTTCAGTCATTGTACATTGGCATATAAAATGATTTGGATGATGAATGACATATACACAAACACAACTTCAGGCACTCGTCCTATGCAATAAGCATACAGTGTTCTGCAGCGTCGCAAAAGCTGGCCATAGCTCAGTTAAGTGATGAAGCAGAGCATAACTAGTGACATCCAATCAAGCAGTATTTCCATTAAAAAAAACAGCACAAAGAAAGCAACAATTACCACATGGTAGACAGGTCGGGAAGGGAAAGCGTCGAACATGAAGAGGACGGCAAAACAATCAATCACCTTACAACGCAATGAAACGATGATGCTGAATAACGTCTTGCTTGTGTTAGTAGTGTCTTCTTATGTTGAGATTGTGATTAAGGAATCCGAGAGAGAGAGAGAGAGGCTTTACTTGAAATAATTTTGAGCAATTCGTTTGCTTTGTTCTGTTCTGTTCTGGTGAAGAGAGGGAGGAAGACCAGGGAGAAGCTACGAAGTGTCCTACCTCTCGCCGTCCGATTGAATCACAGAGGCCAGCCCTCCATTACAGGAACCGTTTCTTTACGGACATGACTATGATCCTTCCATAGTATCGTACTTTTTTTGATCAAATAGTATCGTACTCTATAATTTAGAAACGAAACTTTATAAGATTAGAAACGTATAAAACAAAATTAAAAACGACCTATACCTCTATATATATATATATATTTATTATTTATAATATAAAACTTCGGCACGTTTTGGTTCAAAGAATTGGAATAGGGAATAAGGAATAAGAAATATGTAATATTAATATATAGTTATTTGGTTCACACGATGAATAGAGAATGCTGATTACAAATCAAATATTTGATTAATAAAATATTATACGTAAAGGAATGGAATAGGTCATAATTGATATATATACCCTTTTAATATTTGTATTAATTAAATTAATAGTATTAAACATGACAAAAGTCAAATCACATATTATTAAACGAAAAATTATTTTTTTATAAATGATTATCTTTTTTACAAAAACAATCATTTTTAAATGATTTTTTTAAAATACTTTTTTGAGATATTGTAAAATTCACTACAACTAAAAGAATATATTGTAATGAAAAAATAACAAGTTAAATTATTATTCTTAATTAAATTGAAATATGATCACTTTTAATTAGATTTACCTACATGATATAATAAATTATATAATATATATAATACACAAGAAACATGTGTAATCAGATTATGTACAAAAAAAAATATTATGTAAAAAAACAAATATATTATGTAAAAAAAAACAAATTATATACGTAAACGACGAAACAAATTGTAAGATACATGTTGTAAAATATTTAAAAAATAAATTATGTACGTAAATAACTAGAAGTATGATATGCTGTAAATAAATAAATTAGGGCTAAAATAGTATTTTTACTTATTTATTTTAATTATAGGAAACTTGGAATACTTAATCCTAGGGTTAGGCTAGGATTAAGTATTCCCTCAAAATTGGGAATTAGGAATACTTATTCCACATAATTTAAGAACCATACAAAATCATAGTATTACCTATTCCCAATTCATATTCTAAATCATTGAACTAAACATGCCGTTATTTTCAATTTTTACACTATTCGTTAAAATTTCGTTTATGTGCATTTTATGCCACTATTATTATTTTATACATGTGGGTTATAATATCTAATTATTATTTTGAACCATAAATAATATCTCATTAGTAATTTTGATAAACGTTAATAATTTTTTTTTCTATTTTTTAAATATTCATTATTTATTCTCACATTTCTATATATATATATATATATATATATATATATATATTCCCTCCAACTACTATAGAATATTTTAATATTTGCTCTCAAATTCTTTCGATTGTAAAATTCCAATTTGATTTTAATGTTTTCTAAAATAAATATGAGATTAAGGTCAATTAATTGTCCCTACTTCCTATCTGAACTAGACCTCCTAAGTCATCTAAACAAAACTATTGCAATTCAATTATGATTAAAGTTAAAGTGGAGATCGAGCATAACTCAAATTTGGTCATAGTCATTCTGAATCATTCTGAATCAGTTCTAAGACAATAAAATTTGTTTACCCTCGAAGAGCATATAATTGATGACTACAAATTTGCATCCCATTGTTTAGCATATGTTGCAGTTTGTAACATAAAGTTTTGAAGAGGGTAAAAAAAAATGTCTTAGGGACCGATTCAGAATGTCTATGACCAAATTTGAGTTTTTTTCGATCTCCACTTCAATTTTAATCACAACTGAATTACAATAGTATTTTTGGATTTTTCTACCATGCTTTTGGAGCACCATATTTTTGCTTTTTTTAATACTATGGTGGACTTAATTGTAACATAAGTAAAACTTTAAAAGTATGAAAAATTATGATTTTTTTTTTAACTACACCTAAGATATGTATCATACTATTAATAATATCAATTTCACTATGGGTTCACCTATAGAGCAATAGAAAAAAAAAAAAAAAATAGTGGCAAAAGCATGGTTCTTCAAGAGCATGATAAAAAGGTCCAGTATTTTTAGATAACTTAGGGTGAGTTCAGATAGAAAGTTATACATTTAAAACAATTTTAGAGTAAATATAGAAATATTCTATAATTTTTGTAGGGAATATATATATATATATAATAATGAATTTATCAAAAATAGAAAGAGAAAACTTATTAACTTTTTTTTTCAAAATTAACAATGAGATATTATTTATGACTAAAAATAATAATTAAGTATTATAACCACCTATATAAAATAATAATAATGGTACAGAATGCAGATAAAAGATAATTTAATGAATAGTTTATGAAAATTAAAATTTTAAGAGCGTATATATGTAACTAATTAGATTTGTTTCTAACTTTGTTTCATCTCGTTCTAATCTTATAAAGTTTCGTTTCTAAATTATATGATAATATGATAATGTGGAAAGATTGTAGACTTGTAGTCATGCCCTTTCTTTTTACTTTTCTTTTTCGTCGTTCTCGTTATGAATACTAAAATGTTAGATTTCGGTCTTTAATACCAACTTTTCTTGCAATCGCTCTTGAGGAAGCACTATTCAGAAGCTCTCTAGTTTCTGAATAGCTTTGCTTCTACAGGAGTTAGATAACTCCCTCTCAAGATCCAAAAGCCGATGGGAAGTCACTGCTCTAGCAAACTCTCTCATCGGTCATGAGCATAGAGCTCCTTCTCCAGAATACGTCTTAGCCTAAGCCTAAGCCTAAGCCAAAGCCGGAAGTCCCACCACTGCGGATGGTGTTCAACCTCGCATTCATCCCACTTTCCGCCTTCGCATCGCCAAATCGCGGAGTCCGCCTCACCCCTCCCCCCTCACGCCCCCCCCCCCCCCACCCATTTTCGGACATACTATGGGTCCGGTTTGGTATCGCTTGTTGTGCAGGTCCTCTGTTAGCTATGTCAGACTCAATGAAGGTTCTCATACCTTCCAAAGGACTGAGTCCGCCACTGTATCAGATGGATTTCTCCTCTCCAAGCTTCTATCCTTTGCCTGGGGTCATCTCCGTCAATAAGCCGATTTGCTGCTTTAGCTTTTGCATTACTAGTTGTTGTTTTGGTTTGAACGTTATTATCATTGCCTCCGTTGTTTTAGCCGCATCTACTCTAATTTTTAGGGTATTGGATGTTAACCAATACCCCCGGAGCGGTTACGGTCTTTTGGTAGATTATAATAGTTTCGTTTTTCAATAAAATCGGCGCGCTTAACATTAAAAAAAAGTTTTTAATGGAAAATTATTTTTTAATGAAAATATCATATTCCCGAAATTGTATTTCCGGCACAAACAATTGTGTCCTAATTGCAATACGTAGAGTTTTTTTTATTTTTCTTTCAAAATTTTATGTTTTATTTGAATAGTTTGTGTAGTTTTTGATTTATTTTTCTAATATCTATTTAGTTAGGTGAACCATTTAGTCGGGTTAACCCTAGAAATTAAAGTTGTTAAACAGTTTTATGATTTAATGATATTTCAGTCAAACTGTTCACCCCAACAGAAATAAGGTTAAAATTTAGGGTTTATATAGTTTGGAGATTATTTTTTTCTAAAACTCTATTGAGTTGAGTGAACAGTTTGGTCGGGTTAACCCTAGATGATACAGCTGGCAACTGTTAAGACGTGTGTATCGGTTTGACGGGGTGTCGATCCGAATAACAATCTTACGGGTGAAATTCCTTCCTTCGCGATTTGATTCCTTCAAAATGCTTGGGTTCGATCACTAGCGTCGGATCCTTCGTGATATTGGGTTGTCTGTACTTTTGGTCGTCGTATGTCAAAGTGTCGGACTTTTGGAATGTCGGAGCGTCGGACCGTCAAAGTGTCGGACCGTCAAAGGTTTGCAAGCCCTTAAAATGGCTAAGTGTTTGGGTGTCCGTACATGTAGTTGTTCATACATCCCGTCGTTCGTATGTCAGGTCGTTGACTCGAGGGTCGTTGAGTCCAAGAAGTGTTGTAAGGTTGTATTGACGGGCTTTCATGACTTTCAAGCATCGAGACGTCGCTTCTATGCAGTCCGCGCGCGCTCCTCCTAACACCTGCAAAAGGGGCAACATCGAGACCACATAGGGGGTGGTACTCGATGAACCCTCTATGATGCCTAAATAAGAAGCCATTCTAGAGAGAGAAAGTAGAGAGAAGGCAGAGTTCAAATGTGTAAAGTTTCATCAAGTTACATTAAGTCCCCAATGAAAGGAGGTGGGGTTCTATATATAGGCTCAAAGGAGATTAAGGTGGTTAATGACACCGTTAACTCCTAAACGAGCTCAGTTAACAAATAATAAAGGGATTAGACCATTAGCAAGCATGGGACGGTTCGTGATATTTTTTAAGGGTCGGACGTGCAAAGTGAGGTCGGGCCGCCGCGAGGGGCGGTTTGGATGACAGTATTCCAGACGTCGCGTATACCCCTTAGACGGGGATACTGGACGTCGGAAGGGTGTCGGGACCTTCGGAATCGAACCAACAGGTCTGGTCCCCCCTAGGGGAGATCGGACATGCTAGTCCAATCTCACCCTTGGTGAGATTGCACCAGCAGCGTGTCCAGGCGGGCGTTTTTTTCCCGTCCAGACCGTTTTGCTGCGGGTGACGTGTTCGGGTCAAAGTTTCAATTTGCAATCGTTCGTGGGGTAATTAAAATAATACAATTCGAATGAAAACGGGTTCCAATTGGGCATATATCCATCACATGCCCCCGATTCAACCAATGGCTTAACCATTGATTGACTCTATTTTATGATGGGATGATACGCGCAATTCGGATCCGTGACTTTACCTCTTGACGAGTCCGTTGCATATTCGTAGGCGTGTCGTCGTGCCTTTTCCTCGTCTCTCAGTACAGGGAAAACATAGACGTTAGTGTAAACATGCATGCACTTAGACATATGTCCGAAAAGTGCGGGTACGATAAAAATCTTGTCTTCCAAGGCGTGTTGGATATCTGTCCAATTCGGGTTCGTATTTACGTTTCAGACCTCGCAAACACGTCAGAACCACAAAAGGATTTTACCGCGGTCACCCAAGGTCAAAACGGTCCGGATGTCCGCAGCACCCGGACCGGGACTTCTGGATTGCCTTGAGGCAATCCGGACCATGTCGGACGTCGACATGGTCCGGACTGCCGACTGGCACTGCGTGCTTACCCTAGCACTGCGCGCTTACCCCTATTTTTACTAAGTATGAGAAGTCAGTGCGTACATAGCCAACCTGGATGTCGGTAAGCTTTTTCCTTTAAACCGGCATTGAACCGCATAAAACCGGGTACGGTTATCGGGTTTCCTATAAATAGGGACCTAGACCTCCCATTTAACAACTTAACTCGAAACTATCCCAAGTTGGCTATTTTTGCTCTGACCTCTCTCTACACACTTTCTCTCTCTAGATCATAACTTAAGCATCGGAGAGGGCTCAACCAGCGCCACCCCCCTCTCCATGCTGGTTATTGCCCATTTTGCAGGACCTAGCGTGTAGAAGACCGAGATAGGAGCCAAAGTCAGATTCGGGGTTCGAGGTTCGCAAAGAGAAACCCAAGGTGTCCCGGGTGGAATCGACCTCAACACTTGGCGCCGTCAGCGTGATTCGAGCAAGAGCCGTTCCATACCGCAAGCTATGACAGGCAGACGTACGAAGAAGGCGGGTGTGAGCAAGCCGAAGCCGACGAGAAGCCAACAAGGACCTTCTCACATTCCAGATGCAGAGTCTACCGCCTCCTCCATGCCAACCGCAAATGTGGCTTCCGCGCAGCATGGTCCCGATGTCCAGAACAAGTCACCAGTGCACGAGTTCGAGCGGAGGACGGAAGTGAATGAAGAGTTCCCATACGGGATGTCAGCTGACGAAGTGCAGCAACAAACTATGGCACACGATCAACCTCTTCCTGATGACGTCAGTCAACCGGAAGAAAGAAGAAATCATGTTCGTTGGAAGAAAACCGCAGCCAACAAGCAGAAGCCGACAACAAGTCAGCGGGATCTTTCGCACATGCATAAAGACATGTCCGTTGCATTCTTCATGCCAACAAGCAGTGTGCCTTCAGCACAGCATGACCTTGAAGTCCAGAATACGACGTACATTGCATCCCATTTGGAAAAGATGGCAAACGTACATGTGATCCATAGAGACTTTGTTGATGGAGGCGAGAAGTCATACGAGCAAGAAGGGTACGTTGCAAAGACAGTGCACAAATCCCATGATGCCGACATGGAGGATGCCGTCATGAAGTATGCCGACATAAAGGATGCCGTCATGAAGGATGCCGCCATAAAAGATGTCATTGGTTTCTCATCAAAGGACAAAAAGCACATTGTGCACCACGACTCCTTGGTCATAACCACGCAGAAGCCGACAAGAAGTCAACTTGGATCCTCCCACATGCCTGTTACCACATCCAATGCCTTCTTCATGCCAACAAGAAGTGCGCCCTTCGCACAGTATGACCAAGGAGTCCACAATGCAAAGCACGTTACACCCCGCTAGGATTTGAGCCTAAGAAGCACATAAATGAAGAGTTTCCTTACGGGATGCCAGAAGAAGGAGTCCCCAAATACGAAGGTGTCAACCCGCCACCACCTGTCACTCCTAACATGATGCCCGCGCTCGAAGAGCTGCTTGCATTCCGAAAGATGCAAAGGAACCAAGGATATGCCCCGCCACCACCACCTCCGCCTCCAAACAACGGACAAACCTAGAAGACAAGAGCAATGTCCCGAGACACAAGCCATCAAGACACACCGCACCAAGGAGTAAGGGGGCAATACACGGAAGGTACCTTCCAGTACCGACAAACAAGGCAAGGAGTTGCGCGCTCATACAACCCGTATATGATAGCACAACACCAAGAAGGGACATGGAGACAACCTCCAACCTCTCGCTCAAAAATGCACAAGGAAGGTTCCTCCACGATGACAAGCCAAGACGACGTTGACATCCGTCACAAGGAGGGATGGAGAAAACCTGTAGATGACGATGATGTCCCAATCACGAGACTTACAACAAGAATCTTGAAGGCCATAATTGAGGAAAATATAGACGCTTCCTGGAAAAAGAGATAACAAAAACAAAAGAGGCCATTCCAGTCAGACGTCCAAAGGCTCAAAGAGACCAATCTCGCCAAATGTGTTCCATTGAACACACCACTGTCTGTCATCTTGAAAGAGATGAAGAAGACCAAGCTGTGGAAAAACCCTCTAATTTCTGCAAGGGCCCATTGGGAAAAGATGAAAGCAAATGGTGTGAAAATCACGAAGTATATGGCCACGAGACGGAAAGCTGTGTTGGATTAAAGCTCCATGTAAACAGCTTCATCTTAAAAGGAGAAATGAAGAAGTATATCGACCAAAGCAATAAGCATCAAAAGAAGTCTCATGTGGAGTCTTTAGGAAAATGCGAAGGAAAAGAAAAGGCGAATAATAATCCACCTCTCGCGAAGCGTGGGAAAAACAATGTCATTCATGGAACCAATTGTGACGACTTTTACAGTCCTTGGAGCACGAAGGTGGAAGAAACAAATGTCAAACTCCCGGAAAACAAGCTTCCCCGTCCACTTGAGCCAATAACTGCTTTCCTTGGCAAGAACGTTGAAGAACGGTGCAAGCACCATGAAACCGGAGGGCATAACACCAACATTTGTTCATCCCCAAGGGTGGAGATTGAAGAGCTTAACACGCTAGATGCACTGAGGAACTATGTGGCACGTGGCAGAATCAACTTGCCGACAAGTCACCTATGAAGACGTCAAACACATCATCAATCTCTTTATCTCCATTTTTGCATATCTACTTTAAGTCTTCTTAGATTAAGTACAACTTATGCTTATTAGCCTTAGTACTTTTCGAAAAGAGCAATCAGTTGACGCCTTTTTGTAATCCGTTGTACGAACTCCAAATATCTAATGAAGGTTAAATCTACTTTCGTAGGTACCTTATTGCAATATGCTCATTACTTTGGAATAAAACCAAAAGCAACGCACATATTAATCGCGTCAACAACACAAGCTATCGCACTAGGAACAACAAACGACTTAGGCCATACAACACCCATATGTCTATTATCAACACTAGGCATCGCCCTCAAAAGACGATCTCGCCTACTTAAACAAGGTCCAGTTAACACGCGTTATTGCCAAAGGTAAACTCAGGTATAAGGTAACAACTTCACAACAGCACTACTATGAATAAAGCAGACCACTCGAGTAGGACATCTACTCAGGGTAGCCTGATTTAGTTAAAACAAAATCCAAGCTGAACGGAACAGACTAGTCGCGAATAGTCTGATCCAATCATTATTGGCACTGCAAGCGATAGAGCCATATGGGGAGATTTATAACTCCATTCTATTCCCTAACCAATATATATCTCAAAGTATTGCGACTAATTTGAGACAGGTTATATGTACATCCAAGAGATGTCTTAATGACACACCTTATCTAGAGAACAACACTAGGAGGAGTTGTATGCAACACTCTCTGGAATTCTCTATCTATGGACATTCTACTTAGGCATCTAAGCCAAGTAATGGTCGCGTATATATCATTTGCATCATCACAACAAGTCTCCAAGTTAATTATAACTCGCGACATCTCAGCGAATATTCTACTCAAACATCAGCTATTCCCTTGGAAACAATACCAATCAACGATCATATATACGTATGTGCATCATGCTAAGGAAGCATCAACGCGTATCGACCAAAGGATGCATACAACAATGCATAGTCTCTCTTTGTATGTACATATTCACAAACACATACAGTGGGTGGTACTTGAAAAGCTCCGCTCCCGACATGTATGCACATGTTGCGTCCACACCTATCACATCTGCACTAAGGGAAGTTTCCTACACAACGAAGGGATCCTCGTATCAGATTCCTTTACTCTATTTATTATATGCATTAGTTAAAAGGAAATTCATAACTCCATATTTTTACAAACTTGCAAACATTGCAACTATCTGACAAAGCGCAACCATGTTCGTAGGTACATACTACACTATGATTACTACATTGGAATTGCGCCAAGTAGCAACCTATGCGCATAATATCTACTTCAACAATACAAGCTAAGCATTATGTTCAAGGAAGGACTTATGGCATACAATGTCGACATACATATTATCTACACCAACAAGGAAGTTTATTTCTCCATCCAAAATGGCGTCTATCTCAAAAAGGTGTCGGCAACACAAAGCCATCGCGCTATGTGCACAGTCAACTTATATGTCGCAATGACAACTTGCGGATTATCTACAAAAAGGGACTTATAAAAATTCTCTACTCAAAGTGACGACTATTCCAAAGACGTCAAATACATGCAATATCTTGGAAAAACACCAAGGTCTACTATCAAAATGACGACTATTCCAAAGGCGTCAACAACAAGCAATATCTTGGATAGACACCAAGATTTACTATCAAAAGTGACATGCTGCGACATCCTCCTTGCGAGGGCAAACCCCATGTTCACATCTATCAAAGTATCATGCTGCGACATCCTCCTTGCAAGGGCAAACCCCATGCTTACTTCTAAAAAATGGCATGCTGCGAAATCCTCTTAGAGGCAAATTCCCTGCATACAAACCAGGATGCGACACTTAGGTGGGACTGATCACCCCATTGTGGCGGAAGTCCTCTTGTTAGATGACAACCCCACACATCTACAAAGTATGTACATCCCTCTTAAGGGTCCATACGCCATGAAGATACATTCCTTGATAGGATAGCTTCATGTACACTCAAACTATACATATCCTCTTAAGGATGCAGACATATGGAAGACCTATACCTTAAGTGGGCAGGTTTCATTCAAAAACGCTAGTAGGAGCGCACCCTGTTTGAAAACTCACCAAACTTACAAGTCGAGTCTTGTACAACGTCGCCTTAGAGTGGAACTAAGAGACGGTATAAACTTAAGTCTTGCTTCATAAAAGTAGCTGATTGCAGACTTCTTCTCATTATCAACCAACTGAATAACTTTAACAGGATGTCTTATCACTTTGAGAATCAAAAGTACATTATTCCAAAAGTATGCCTCCAATATCTTCAATTTCACTTCTTTTGCCTTTTTTTTACCATGCACTTTGAATCCACTTCTCTACACGATTGTACGCCTCAATGCATGCTTTTGTTGATGAATACTTTTCAATCAGAGATAACTCATTAAAAATCTAGTCATTGCAGATCTAACGAGATTTGCTTCATTAGTCATTAATCTCATCAAAGTCAGAACAGCTGAATGATTATAAATGAATGGAGTCAAATTTAATGCTTCATTTATGGTTCTGACGACAATACATTTTTACCAATATTTTTCCAGCATCAAATCTAAACAACGCGCGAACATGAAGTCAAATACAAATGCGGTTTCTTCGCTTCTAGCAATTTGCTCGCCTTCTTAAAATTTAATCTATTATCCGTAATGACCTGAACTACATTATTTTGGCATATCTTATCAACAAATGCATCGAGCAATTCAAAGGGTCTTCTTACCTATCTTTGAATATTCTGAAGTATCGAGAGATTTTATAAATGCATTTCCCTTTGAAGAGTTAACTAGGGAGTAGTTTATGATAGTTTGACCAGTTATGCTAGTCCAACCATCTGACATGATCGAGCACCCTTCAATTTCCCAGTTCTTTTGGTGCTCCTTCAATAAGCCTCGAGTATGAGCGACTTCTTTGTTCAACAACGCCACCCACATTTCATGATAAGTAGGCGGCTTCACACTTGGACCATAATGTCCAATTGCCCCAACCATATAGTTAAAACTATCAAGCTTAACTTGATTGAAAGAATTACATGTTTAGTAAAAGAACTTTGCCATATACTTAATTGTTGCTGCTCGTTTCTCCCTATAAAGTTTTTCATCAATATTTGTGTGTCTTGCTTACTGCGCTCAACCACGGTTTCAGGCTTCGTCATGAAGTAAGTATCTATTGGACCCTTCCATTTTGCCTTCTTCGGGTTCATAATCAAATCTGCTTGACTGCATCTCTTACGATTTACAGATTGAGCATCAGGGTATTGTTCATCATCATCTAGTGAATTATCAAATTCGTGTAACTGGTGGTCTATCTTTTGTTTATTCTTTTTCTCCTCCCACTCCTTCAATTCTTGCCTCATCGATAATAGATATATCATATAATCTTCACATTCTTATAGCCCCCAATCATGTTTTACTTATACTATGAATCCCGTCTTTTGTCATAGTATGCAATATCTGTATGTGACAGTATTTCGATTATCTGGATCGCTCAAAGATGCATGTTGCCAAGCTAGATCTTTTTTTTTTATTAGGTTCAATCATAATCTAAAAATGAAAAAAATTATTATAAGTTAACACGAAGAATCAATATTATCAAAGGCGAGTGTCTCGGCGCTTGAGACGCTGTCTTGAGGCGAAATCGGCATAGCCCGACCAGACCTGTCTGGAGCATACCTTGATGTGCTCGCCTGAGGCGAAAATCAGCATAACCCACGAGGCGTCTGAGTCGTGCGCCTTAAGGAAGGTAGCCGTCCCAGACAGGTCTGAGGCGGACTATGCCGATTTCGACTCAGGCGAGCGATCCAGGTGCAAATGCGCTCGCCTTCAACAACATTAATGTTTCGTGTATACTTTATAATATTTTTTATAATAATATTTTTATTTTCAGTTTATGACTGAACCTAATACATATAAAAAAGAAGGATCCAACTTGGCAACATGCATCTTTAAGCGATCTAGACAATCGAAATACATTCACATGCATATACTGCGTGAAGGTGACACAAGAAGGTAGGCATAAGCAACACATGATTGTGGGCTATAAGAATGTTAAGATGTGTCTGAAATGTCCATTGTCAGTGAGGCAAGAATTAAAAGAGTATGAGGAGAAAAAGAAGAAACAAAAGATGGACCACCAGTTGTCTGAATTTGATAATTCACTAGAGGATAATGAATAATATCTCGATGCTCAATTTGTAAATCGTAAGAGAGGTAGGCAAACATCTTTGATTCCAAACCCGAAGTAGGCAAAGGGAAGGATCCAATAGATTCCTACTTCATGACGAAGCCTGAGACCGTAGTTGATGAAACATACAAATGTTGATGAAAAACTTGACAAGGAGAGACAAACAATAGCAATTTATTATATTGCAAAGTTTTTCTACCAGACAAGTAATTATTTCAATCAAGTTAAATTTGATAGTTTTAAGTGTACGATTGGTGCAATTGGACAATATGGTCCAAATTTTAAGTCGCCTACTTATCATGAAATGAGGGCGACGTTGTTGAACAAAGAAGTCGCTCATACTCGATACTTATTGAAGGAGCACCAAAAGAATTGGGAAACTGAAGGCTGCTCGATCATGTCAGATGGTTGGACTAGCAAAACTGGTCAAACCATCATAAACTTCCTAGTTAACTCTTCAAAGTGTTATACATTTATGGAATCTGTCAATGATTCAGAATATTCATAGACATGTAAGATGACCTTTGAATTGCTCGATCGATGTATTTGTGGATAAGATAGGCGAAGACAATGTAGTTCATGTCATTACAAATAATTGATCAAATTTCAAGAAGGCGAACAAGTTGCTAGAAGCAAAGAGACCACATTTATACTGGACTACATGCGTTGCGCGTTGTTTAAGATTTGATACTCGAAGATATATATTTGGAAAAATACGTATTGCCTCTAGAACCATAAAATAAGTATCAGATTTGTCTCCGCTTCATTTATAATCATTCAGCTGTTCTGACTTTGATGAGACTCTAAGTGAGCAAATTTTGTTAGACCTGTAATTACTAGATTTGCAACATATTATCTTTGCATGAAGAGTATTCATCAACAAAAAAACTACATCGAGAAGTATGATCATGTCAGATAAGTGGATTCAAAGTGACTTGTCAAAAGAAATAAATGCAAAAGAAGTGAAATTGACGATATTGAAGGCATCTTTTTGAAATAATGTACTTTGGATTCTCAAAGTAATGAGACCTCTTGTTAAAGTTCTTCGATTGGTTGATAACAAGAAGGTAATGTGCTACATTTACGAAGCTATGAATAGAGCCAATGAAGCCATTCAAGTGTCATTCAAATGCAAAGAAGAGAATTATAAAGATGTATTCAAAATAAGTTATACTCGCAGGGAATGCCAACTTAACCGACCGTTGCATGCCACATAATTTTTTTAAACACGAAGTACTATTACTGCATGTCATTTTTTAAACTGGGAGTACTATTATTCAAATACAATTTGATAAAGAGATTATGTAAGAGTTTTATCAATGCGCACAAATGTTGGTTAGAGAAAAGCATAAGCAAGAAGTAATCTTAGATGATATGAAGATATACAAGCAGACTGAAGGTTTATTTGCATAACCTCTTGCTGTGAAGATAAGGAAATCAAAACCACTAGGTAATGTTTCATTTAACTTAGTTACTTTTGATTATATATAATGATTCAAATTTGAAATTTATTTGTTACATGATTTTTCAGTTTTGCAGTTGAATGTTGGTCTCTTTTTTGGGGCAAGTGCTCCAAATTTGCAAATAATTGCAATTAAGATCTTAAACCCCACATGTAGTGCTTCAGGGTGTGAGCGCAATTGGAGTGTCTTTGAACAAGTATGTGACTTTAAAAGTATAAATAAATTATTGTTGTGTAACTGTCCTTGTGCAATTTACAATTGTTCATGCTAACATTACTTTTTTTAATTTATTTTTCCATGTTATGCATTCTGCTTCATACCCAAGAAGGAACAAGTTGCTAGCAAAGACTTTGAATGATTTGATTTTTGTAAAGTATAACCAATCTTTAAATACTCGCTATAATAAACTTGAAGCTTCGGGTAAAATTAACTTGGATGATATTTATGAAAGTAATAAGTGGTTGGAGAATTTTGGTGAGGATGAAGACGCAGAAAATGATACATTTTTTGTTAGCGATGATGATGGTCAAATCAGGAGAGAGACATGGTTTGTGAGCGCAATTGGAGTGTCTTTGAACAAGTATGTAATTTTAAAAGTATAAATAAATTATTATTGTGTAATTGTCATGTGCAATTTGCAATTGTTCATGCTAATTTTAACTTCTTATTTTTTAATTTATTTTTCCATCTTATGTATTCTGCTTCATACCCCAAGAAGGAAAAGTTGCTAGCAAAGACTTTGAATAATTTTGTTTTTGTAAAGTATAACCAATCTTTAAAGGGAAAAGAACATATTTAGTGTCTCAGGTTTACCTCATGTTTCAGTTTGGTGTCTCAGGATTAAAGTGTTGATATGGACTGTCCCAAGTTTGAATAGTGTTGCAATTTGGTTTTCTGTTAAATTTAGGTGTTAAGTTTAACAGACTTAGATGAAAAGACTATACTGCCCCTAAACCCGATTTTGGCCACCCACCTCCGATTACGGCCACCCACCTCCGATTCCCACCCACCGCCACCCACCTCCGATTCCGACCCACCCAGCTCCATTTTCGGCCACCCACCTCCGATTCCGACCCACCCACCGCCACCCACCTTCGATTCCGACCCACCCACCTCCAATTCCGGCCATCCACCTCAAACGAGATGATTTCGGTCTATTTCGGCCCGATTCCAGCCGATTTCGGCCGATTTAAGGTTTAGGGTCGACCGATTACGGCCTATTCCGGCCGATTACAGCCCGGATCCAGCCAATTCCGGCCGATTCCGACCAATTTAGGATTCCGGCGGACTTAGGGTTCCGGCCGATTTAGGGTTCCGGCGGTGGAGCAGCTGACCTGATTTAGTGTTTATGGGTAATTTGGGCATTTTCAATTTTATTTGGTCATGTGCTGGTCACATGACCGAATTCTGTTAAATTTAATCTCGAAATTTGACGGAGACACCAAATAACAACACTATTCAAACTTGGGACAGTATAAGTACGCGTCAGACACCAAAGTGAAACATGAGGTAAAATTGAGACACTAAATAAGTTCTTTTCCCATCTTTAAGTGCTCGCTGTAAACTTGAAACTTCGGGTGAAATTAACTTGGATTAATGAGTAGTTGGAGGATTTTGGTGAGGATGAAGATGCAGAAAATTGTACATTTATTGTTAGCGATGATGATAGTCAAATCAGGAGAGAGACATGGTTAACATGGGGTATGATAGGTGCAGTATCTGGAGCTGAAGAGACAACTAGAGAAACTAGGAAGGAAGCTCATAAACTGTCTGACATTTCTGGACCTTCTACTGTTAGTGCTTGTGGTTACAACACTAGCTCCAAAGCTAAATGAGTGTCTATAAAAGATAATATTGAGGAGATGAAGGCAGATATACATGAATATGAGACAAATGAAGATATTTACAAATCAAATAATGAGGATGAAGATTTGTACGTCGGTGAGAATGATGGATATTATTAGCTACTAGACATTTAGTTAACTCTTGATTTAGAATTTAGATCATTAGACTTGATAATTTGGTATATGTTAGACTGCTAGTAAAAGCTGATAGATAGATTGCTAGACTTGCTTAGTATTTTTCGTATAATGTTTGCTAACTCTAACTAGTACAAGTGAAGTCTACATAAGTTTTGTCAAATATCTCTATTCTTTTATCTATATGATTAGAACTTTCATTTTGAGTATTTTACATATGATATTATCATAGATGGTTAGCAATTTAACTACATTCGTCTTTTTTAATGAGGCGATTTCCTCATTGACGCGTCAAATTTAAGCCTAAATCTAGCATTGTTGTCTTAAGGCGCCTTTTTCTTTTGGCAACATTGGTGTTAACTATGTGTCATGTTTCTAATTACTATTTCAGATTTAAAATGATAATATCCATTGTTCCAACTATCAAATTTTGTTGATCTCCACTTTTTTCGATTGATTTCGGCGTTAAAACTGATGTTTTAAGTGATAAAAATATATAATTTTTTTTTGCTTTTCTGGAGTATATCATATTTGTTGCTTATGATTTAGATTTATTTGATGCATAAAAAAACATGTTTTGATTTCGTCAATTTTAATAGTAACATAATTCAAATGACTAATTAATGTTATAAATGATAACATTTTGCACCTTTGAAGATGTTCAATAGCTGAGTTATTCTTTAAATCACAGACTATGACATACCTGAAAAAAGCATTTGATGCTATTTAGTAATGGGAAAATGGTAAACATTCCGACAATCATAATGTTTACGTTCCGACTTATCTCTTTATATAAAAATGCTCATGAACTTGCCACTTATTACATGGATGCCACAAAGAGACAAATCAGAATGTTTAAGTTCCAATTGTCGGATTGTGTATCACCGCCCTCAGTATTGATAATGTAAGTCACTCTTTAATAATGTACATGCACCACATCGGTAAAGAAAAAGTGACAAATTGAAGCTAGTAAGGAGCTCACGTCTCTTCATATGAAAAACTATATGCACAAGTGATAGCATAGAAGTTAGTATTTATGCACTGCGACTTATAAAACATTACAGGTAAAGACTAAAGTGATAAAGATAAAATCAGCAATACTTCGTAAAAACATGTTTTTGTTGCTTAAAACATTAATTTTAAAGTCAAAATAAGTTGACTTGAAAAAAAAAAACCAATATGATAGTTTGAACACCTAATATCAAAATTTTAAATCTTAGACATCGATTATCAACAAAACATATATTTTATACTGTTTTTAGGTTCTTAATTTATTTTAAACATGCATTATTAGTTGGATCACAAATATGATTCAATAGATCCAAAAGATTGTTTCAAGAGCACAAATAACAGAGATATCAGTTAGATCACATAGACCACTTTGAAAAAATTTCTTAGCAGAATTGTGAAAACTAAGAACAATTCTACTATTAAATTCAACCTAGGATTACTCGTCAGCGACCTTATTACTAAAATCAGTATTAAAAAGTTCATTATGAAAATGGATCCAGCCACAACTTTAAACATTGGATTATCGGTGCAATATGAAGCACAGACCTTAGCAAAGCGAGTAGTGGCTACTTGAGGCGCTTAGGGCTTCTTTGACTGCTAAAGCTACCACAGAGCGAAGCCGTCTGAGAGGAACAACCGGAGCTTCCAACGGACAAAAGAAGGCTAAGCGTTCACTAAGCATGAAACTAAGCATCTTTTATCAGCAAGTGTATACTAACTTCAGAAGGCTATATATAGGATAGGAGTTAGCAAATACTTGGTTGGATTCATAACCAGTTTTTTAGTAAGTTCCTAGTAAAAGTAAATCAGTTTTGGAATAAAATTTCAAAAATCGGCATTTTTGATTCCGTTGATCTATTTTAGTATTCAACTTTATATGAATATGCAATTTTTTTAAAACCATTTTACCTTCTTTTGTTTTCAAGTTATTGTACAAGATCCTCCCCAGAAGAAACAAAAGGTAAAATATATTAACTTGGCACAAAAGTTACATCCATAATTAATAATAAAAAATAGATGGAGCTAACATGAGTTCGGCTAACAATTCGCTAAAAAATCGGATAGAAAATTACACATTCACGTAAAGTTTATATCTAGCAAATTAGTAAGTAATATTACGTTGTAGAAACTAATTGCAAAGGAGCTAGAAACATATCAGACAACAACATTTTATAATCATGTTAATATGGTGTAGTAATTCAGTATGTCACCTTACTAAGAGTTTGGAGTTCAAATCGAACCATTTTGGGAATATAAAATTTTTATCACCAAAACTTTATTTCTTATGAGGCGGCCGAATACGTGTAATTACTAATTTAAGGGTGAATTAGGCATACTTCCGATAAGACCACCGGAAAAAAAAAAAAAAAAAAAAAATCAACAACAGTACAGTAGGTGGGTGGCTTATTACATATATATGATACAGATACCATAGAGGACCGCGTCGTGAGTCAAAGTCAAAGCAAATAAAACCCATTTCTCCGTATGTACGCTGACCGATGCCCGTGCTAGGCAACTTCCTCTCCCCGGCGCGGTCTTATTTGGAATACCTAAAATTAATTAAAAGCTCGTTTTTTTCTTTCTATATCTATTCCATTGACTCAAATTCTTTCTATTCCATTTCCAACTCTAAATTGTTGAATAAATTATTATTTGAACGGACTCCGCCACATAACATTTGGAATAAATTAACAAAAAATTGATAACTCATTTATAGTAAGTTAAAAATAAATGCAAAATAAGAAAGATTTTATTATTTCTGTTCTGTCACTATTATTAATTACCACAAGAATTATTTAGAAAAATTTATATTAATTTTCTTTCCTTTGATTTTCCGCACTCTCTTTCTTTTATTGAATTGGTATGTATATATGAGTTAAATACCAATTAGCTAGCTGAATTTTTACAAAGAGTGTAGATAGCTAGCTCAACTTTTTTTTAGTGTAGATAGATCTAAATTTGTATGAAATGAATATACAACCCTATCGTATCTTATATATATCTAAATTTGGTTGGATTCCAGAAAAAAAAAAAAAATATTGAGCACCCCTTAGATCTAGAATATTATTACTCTAATAAAGGACTCATTACTTTGGACTTATGTAACAAATATTCCACAACCCATCGTATGACCTCAAACCGCAAGTCCAATAACACCAGCTAATACTATTATATATTGTCACACTTAACTTATTGCTAGCTAGAAAAGAAGCCAAGTTGGGGTCTCCCTATTGTTTATATATAGTAGCATTTTGCTTAAGCTCCATCATCAATCTTGTGGAGAGAGGAGAGAAAACAAGAGAAGAACAATCCCTAAAGGAAGCTTGGTTTTCCAAAAGGGTTGTGGTTTTTTCCATCTCCAAAATGGGTGATCATCATGTCAAAGAGATAGACTCCAACCCGGTGACTCCGAGACCGGCACAGCCGCCTATTTCCGCCCCACCGTCCCAATTTCACTCCCCGTCTCTGTCGAGATCTCCCCTATTGACGCCCGGGGAAGGTGGTGCCCAGATTCAACCTGCCAAGAAGACCAAAACTCCGAGGAGTATGACCCCGAAAATCTCGACCCCGAGAATGTCACTTACGCCGCGGTTCATCACTCCTCTCGGTAGCCCTGTCAGGAGAGCACTTCGCATGACCAAGCTTGACCCACAAGACGCGTGGCTTCCCATCACTGAATCTAGGAACGGTAACGCTTATTACGCCGCTTTTCACACTCTTTGCTCTGGTATCGGGATACAGGCACTCGTACTCCCCGTCGCCCTTGTCTTTCTAGGATGGTAAGTAAATTAATCAAACCCACCCACCCACCCTCCCATCATATATTATTATCATAAATCTAAAAAAGTTTATACCAACCACTTGACCAATATTAATGTATAATTAATTGCAGGACATCAGGTCTCATTTTCATTAGTCTTGCCTTCATATGGCAACTCTACACACTATACTTGCTGGTGCAACTCCATGAATCTAATGAAACCGGAATGCGTTACAGCAGATACATGCAACTCGCAACTGCTGCTTTCGGTGCGTATATACATTAAACAGTAACTATATTTAAATTAAACTACGTAATAAAATATATATAGTTACTTATAGTGATTGATTTCATTTTCAGGCGATAAGATGGCGAAGTTTTTGGCCTTATTCCCGATCATGTACCTCTCCATAGGGACATGTGTGGCACTGATCATCATCGGTGGATCGACTTCGAAGATGTTCTTCGACATCATCTGCGGGGGCACGTGCACCGCACACCACCTAACCCCGGTGGAGTGGTACCTTGTGTTTACATCGGCGGCGGTGGTTCTATCTCAACTCCCGAACCTTAACTCTATCGCTGGGGTGTCTCTCGTCGGAGCGATCACAGCCATCGGATATTGCACCATGATCTGGGCCATTTCGGTAGCCGAGGGCAAGATGCCGAATGTATCTTATGATCCTTTAAGTGCTCCTAAGCAGATCGACAGGGTGTTCGATTACTTGAATGCTCTCGGAATTATTGCTTTTGCTTTCAGAGGACATAACCTTATTCTCGAAATTCAGGTAATTAATTAACTAAACTAACTTCTTATATATTTAATAATTAAACACTCATTTCGTTATCGTTTTCCACACATTAGATATGAATTAAAGGAGAATCTTTCTCCTAATTACAGACGCTTTTGTTTTGTTTAATGAATTAATAAACTTGAGATAATAATATATATTTATATATTGGTGCTGATTGTTGACTTCAACACGTTAGAGTGCGCTAGTTCCGTTAGCCGAACATGTTGAAATTAATTAGCTAAGTGGTCCTTCTTGACTTTCTGCTTCAAAAGAAAGACACTAGTTATTATTAACTAATTAATTATATTCCCACTAGGGAAAAAGTTTAATTCAATGATTAATCATCTACACAAATGGTTTAGCTACCTCAGCTAATGATTACAACAATTGCTAATTATGTTAATTAACATAATTAGCAACTGCTTATAATAAAAATTAGTATTAAAATTGGAGTCATAATATAGTGAAACATAATATTCCTAAATATAATAAAGGCTTAATTCATCCATTAATTACATATATTTCTCAAATGTTACACAACGGTTACTTTTTATTTTTTAATGTGATTTTTTTAGCTACCTACACTTTATGATATAATTAAATGGTTTATTTATGTTTAACAGAAATAATTACTAATAATAGTAATGATCAATCCGATGTGATTTGAGCTGGCATTTATGGTCCATATCATACTCAATTTACATGCCACGTCAATATTTAAAGAGTAAGCTAATGAAATTTGAAAAAATGATTAAATCTAGAACAAGTCCAATAACACACGTGACTATTTTCATAATAATTTAGTTTTTGAATAAATATCAAATTACATGTGTTTTTTACCGGATAATGAATTAATTAATTTACAGGCTACGATGCCCTCAAGTGAGAAGCACCCATCGCGCGTGCCAATGTGGAGGGGTGTAAAATTCTCTTACGCGGTCATTGCTTTGTGCATATTCCCTCTTTCCATCGGCGGATATTGGGCATACGGCTCCATGGTACGTATAGAGCATTTTACTTTAAATTTTATTTTCTCACATTATATTACTATCTATTTTTTCTTTTTAAATAAGTATCATATTTAAAGTCGGTCCTAATAATAACTTGTTATGCAGATTCCTGAGAACGGTGGGATGTTCAGCGCGTTATTCGCGTTTCACTCACGTGACGTATCACAGACGTTGTTAGGGCTAACAAGTCTATTCGTCATCATCAACGCTCTAAGCTCGTTCCAAATATACGGAATGCCCATGTTCGATGACATGGAGTCTAAGATCACCATACGGCTAAAGAAGCCGCTTCCGTGGTGGCTCAGGGCCATCCTAAGGGCGATGTTCGGATACGGCTGCTTCTTTGTGGCAGTGGCCATCCCTTTCTTAGGCAGCTTCGCCGGACTCATCGGAGGGCTCGCACTGCCGGTCACACTTGCATACCCCTGCTTCATGTATCTAAAGATGAAGAGGCCAAAGATGTACGGACCAATGTGGTGGATCAACTGGGTGCTTGGGGTTCTAGGGATGTTACTTAGTGGCCTCTTAATTGCTGCTGGCCTCTACGTGGTTATTGAAACTGGGATCAAAGTTAGCTTCTTCAAGCCTCAGTAGTAGAATTATTAATTAATAATGTGTGAAAACCTACTATATTAAGATTTATTATTATTTTAATTTATTAATGTTTGGGTTTGCGAGACATATATATATATAAAGGGTAATTAGAAAAAATATAGTTTTAATTAAATATTGTTTGGTATTTGTGGACTGTGATGTTTTGTATTAATGGTTGTTGATCAAACACATACTAAATTAAATTGACTGTAAAGCCTATCAAATTGAATGGATTTCGTTTTCCATGCAGCCAAAGTTGAATTTTGACCTTCTAGACTTGCTGTCAGCATTTGTGCAAAAAAATGATAATAAGAATGCAGGATTAAGAGGAGATGTGTATTCAACACTTCAAGTATAATATAGCTAAGAGTTTACTGAAGTTCTTAAACTCGAAGAAAAATTGATTTAGACGCGAGTTTTATTTTTTAATATATATTCAAAAGCGTACAAATTCAAATTTCAATGACTGGTATTTAAAGGTGAAATTCAATTCCATTAAGAAGACATGACAGGAGTGGCATGGTGAACGTTATAAGTATAGTTAAAAGCATATCATAGGTTTCCGGTCACAATTATATGGAAATGTTAGTTTAGAAACGTGAGTTGCAACTAAATGAGTAGTTTAACTAAGCATTTCTTCAATGCACGCGTTTGGATAGTTTATGTAGTATTTATTTTAAGATTATATCTTAATCTATCACCTATTATAAAAGTTCCTAGTGTCCTCACACTGAAAATGTGTCATTTACTTTGAAAGGTTATGATTGTTGGTATATACCCATTCACAAACCAAACCAATAGTAACTTCATTCGTTGTATTTGTACCGCTTCAATCTTCATACATACCACTGTAGACGAGGAGACGACAAAAAGAGAGTTGTAGAGTACGTCCACTCTGCCTCCATCCCTGATTGTCAATCGCAGTAGCAACGCCTAAAAGTCTATAATGGCTCACCCCCGACAGTCAGTCATACAACCTTTCGCGAACCACCATTTACAACCGTTCCAACCCAAAAGGCTAACTGCTAAAATCTCAATCCTACCATTAATTGCAGTCCGTCCTTAGGAATCGTATACCTCTTCACTCTTCTTCTATCCTCTTACCAACTTCCTTCATTCGCTAATTCATAATTTTCGTCTCCGATTCATTATGTCAGTCAACTCAACAAATCCCCTTCATCACACACTGCTTACTTTCAGACAACTTAATTAATTGACACGGCACACTTGCTACCAGACGACAACGAAGTTCTCCCGTGCATTCAAACTTAACACAATTTAATTCGGCGAACTATCCAGTTGCGCAAATGATCGACTTATCTATGAGTCGACAACCAAAACCCAGATGCCCTTGAATTCTAACTTTTGGTAATACCTGTTATCGATTGTATGAAGGTACTTTTCATAATACGCACACCCTTTCAAACTGCTATGATGCTTAAGGTCATTGATTCATACAATTTTTTTACTAATTTGTCATTGGCTACATGTAGTTTCACATTTCTAAATTATTACATTTGAAAAGGCAAAAAATGTGTTTGTTTATTCTTGTGAAAAGAGACTTACACTCATGCCCTATATAGATTTGAACCAATTTTATTCTGATCTCTTGTGCTTTAGGTTCTTGGATGGCTTAATCTTGGTCGTGCTGCTAGCTAGGCTGATCTTCCACACTTGTTGCGACAAACTTCTCTTTAAGTGGCAGTTGGAAAGAAACATTTGTGAGTTATCATGTTCTTTTCAACTTTAGTTCTACCAGTTTCTTAATCTTTTCATTAGATGATATCTATTTGGTCGTTTTTTGTTCATGTTGCACATTCACACTTATATCTGACCTAATTAACAAAAGTATGCTTAGTATAAAACTACACAAGCAACTGGTTCTGCTCATTTACTTTTGGTATACGTTTAGCTTCAATGTTATGATATTCTTCTTTGGTTCTTTTGGTCGGTCTAATATCAACGTTTTTAATAGTAAGATTTTCTACTTTGATCAGAAATGGAATGACCAAAAATATTTTCTATCTGAGTAAACATCCCGAGTAGCTCAGAGCTTTTAAATTCCTAGGTCAGTTCAGTACCTCGGAGTTATTAGTTTCATAATGATAAAAAGTAAAGTGACGTCTATTCCTTGCGAAGATATGCGTTATAAAAATTGATAGCCGGTTTTCAATGAAAAATAAATGTAGGGGTTGATGAGCAATAAAAATACTTCTCAATGAAAAATAAATGTAGTGCATCATTTATCAACTACAGTTTTTTTTTTTTTTTTTTATATCTCTACATAATTTTTCTATGCTTATGTTTTCCTCATACTGTTTCAGAACGATAGTTAAAATAAGCTTCTTACAATAATTTTTTTCTCCTTTCCATTAATGCTACTTTTATGCAATCATATATATGCTGCTTCTGTTTCACAGCGTATTCTTTAGACAATCATACATTTCTGTTTGAGTCAGTATACATTGTCTTTACACAATCAGCTGCTTATGCTTTTGTTTTACTAAATATATATCCTGAATCGCTGTCTAAAATTAGCTTCTCGCAGATTATGAATTTAACTCAACTTGTATCTCCGTGATGACTTTTTTGGTTCAAATATAAAGACATTCATGCATATAACTTATAAGGACCTCTACAGAATAAAATCTAAAATGAAAAATAGCTTTAAATGTACTTTATACACTAATTTTAGTATGATTTGTATGCCATAATTTATATATATATTGTAATGACTAAAGTTTTGTATCTAATTTTTATTTTAGGTTTACTAATCATCTATTAAAACAATTTATTATTAGGTATTTTTTCTCAAATTCAAACACATTTTTAACAGTTTTCTCGTCTTTATAGATACACGACTGACACTGACGCGCGTGCAACGCATGCGCTGACCACTAGTATAAATAAATAACTAAAGATAAAATTTTATTTTAAATAGAAATTTTATTTAAAAAAAATCATATCACAAAGTTTAATTACTAATACGCTTAACAAGACAATTCATGGTGTAGCTTCGCAATATATATGGTAGCAAAATTATTTAGGCATGAGATAAAATAATGACAACAAATAGACAAACACTACATCTATAAAGGAAATCTAAATACTAACATGTAGTTTAATATGGTTCGAACAACAATCCCAGTTCGTTTAATTGCCTATTCCACCAGGAAGCCCAGCTAGCCAAGTCCTGGTTCGTCACATGGCAGAAACTTTTAGCATGGTCCCGCCAAGAGACCTAGTTCACAAAGTCTAGTCCTGATCCAGATCCATCACCTAGACCAAATTGGCTAGTTAGAGCTTAGAAGATCAAGATGTCGACACTCTAAACGTCGGTCTTTTAGGTAACACAAGTACTTTGAACTTTGGAAGTAGATTTATGAGATTAAGATAGCTCTTTATTACCTCAGAAGCCGGTTAGAGTTTCTCTAATAAAAACTAACAATGAGTAATAAATATTAATGATTTTGTAAAAAAAAAAAAAAAAAAACTTCTCATTCTAAGTTATTAGTTACAAGTTAAGTTTAAAATAGAACATAGAGAAAGAAAATGTAGAGATGGTTTGTATAGTTGGTGTAAGTAACATTCCAATATAAGTATGAATTTATAAATTGAATTGGTCGAAAATTATTGTTGAATATCAAGAATGAGAAAATGTATTACTATATATATGTCTTTTTTCATAAATTGCGGCTTCAATTACCTATGTATTTTTTTTAGGAGATCAATTATTGTATTTACAAATTGGATTTGTGAGCAAGTGACTCAAATTTGCAACTCATGAGAAGAGAAACAAACACACGGTTATTAATTGTGTCTATGTCCAACTTTAAATTATTATATGTATGTCGTTATCATCCGTCCAGAATTGCAACTCATATAGTTGCAAATTAGAGTTGTAACAGTATCATTAGAGTTGCTGAAGACCAACTTAAGTTGCATGTCATGTCATGCTGAGAACTCTTTAATATGAGAACCATCATCATCCTGCATATGAACAAAATAGGGTGAGGAAATTTCCGTTTTAGATATTTGTACCTTCATAGATTCATATATGTGTATGCATTAGTATTTACTCTCCTAATTTTAGTTCCTTGGAATAGTATCTACTACTAAATAAGTATTTGTAGTCAATCATGTATATCCACCATTAATCCATAAAAAGTAAAAAAAATGAAAGTTTTACATTCAGATTTAATAGTGATCTATTTTTCTTCTTCATGATTTGGCTCAAGAAAATGGACTTAATAATTATATTTTATCTGTCATACAAAGTTGTTGATGCTGGTCGAAAAATCAAAATGGTTGAAGAGCTTGATGTCAATATTTTACGATATGTTCGTTATTAGAATGACAACCATGTTATCCAAAAGTGTATTGAATATGTTTATGAAAAAAAAAATTTACTTCATTGTGACTGATTTCTTCAATATCGGTACTTATTTCCAATATTATAAACATCGTTAAAATTTACAATTTAACGGTAATCATGCGCATAGTGTCAGTACCTGCCAAACTTCTCCCGAAAATTTGAATGCTTTTTATGAAGCAATAATCTAGTCTACGATTTTAATTAATTAATACTATAATCATTAAAATTCAAATGTACAAACTTCTCCTGAAAATTCAAATGTCCTAACTTTCTCCAGAAACTTCAAATTAATGTTCAAACTTCATTTATTTGAATTAAAAATTGTCATCGATATATACACATATTACATATCACTATATAACTACTCTCCATGTATTCTATCTAAAACTCAGCTCCTAAAATAATCATCAAATTCAAAACCCCTCTTCCACCAACTTACTTATGATTAGCTCTTTTTTGACGGTTGTCGCTTTTACAGTAGTTGGAAACTTAAACGATTTCCACATCACGTTAGACAATGAAAGAGATAAATTTATATAAAATACAAAAATTCTCACACACTTAGAAGATTAAGATGTCGACACTCTAAATGTCGGTCTTTTGGTGACACAAGTGCTTTGAACTTTGGAGGTAGATTTATACGTTTATGAATCATAAGATTCTTTATTATCTCAGAAGCCGGTTATAGTTTATCTAATAAAATATAATAGTTATTAATAAATAATAATGACTTTGTTAAAAAAAATGATTCTCATTCTAAGTTATCAGTTACAAGTTTAAAATAAAAAATGTAGAGAGAAAATGTTTAGATAGCCTAATAGAGTGAGTGTAAGTGACATTTCAATATGAATATAAAGTTACAAATTGAGTTGGTCGAAAATTATTGAAGAATACCAAGAATGAGAGAAGGTATTACTTTGTGTATGTCACTATGTCTTTTCTCAAAAGTTGCAGCTCCAATTACTATGTGTCTGTCTATCAATCTTTTTTTGTATTTTTGTTTTTTTAAGGAGATGCAACTGTTGAATTTGGAAATTGGATCTGTGAGAAAGTAATTCAAATTTTCAACTCACGCGAAGAGAAACAAACACGGTTATTAATTGTGTCTATATCTTACAATTTTAAATTATTGTATATATGTCTTTATCATCCTTCCAGAATTGCAATTCATGTAGTTGCAAATTAGAGTTGTAACGGTATCATTAGAGTTGTTGAAGACCAGCTTAAGTTGCATGACATGTCATGTTGAGAACCCTTTAATATGAGAACCATCTTCATCATGCATATGCACAAAAGAGGGTGATGAGGCTTCCGTTTTAGATATTTGTACGTTCATAGATTCATATATGTGTATGCAATAGTATTTACTCTCCTAATTTGTGTTCATTGGATTAGTATCTACAACTAAATATGTATTTGTAGTCAAACGTGTATATCAACCATTAATCCTTAAAAAAGTAAAAAATGAAAGTTTTACATTCAAATGTAACAATGATTTTTTTTTTTTTTTTTTCATAATTTGGCTCAAGAAAATGGACTTATTAATTCTATTTTATATTTGGCCAAAAAAAAATCTATTTTATTTGTCAGTCAAAATTGTTGATCTTGGCCAGAAGATCAAATTGGTTGAAGAGCTTGATGTCAGTATCTTATGATGTGTTCGTGATCAGAATGAGAACCATGTTATCCAGAAGTGTATTGAGCGTGTTTATAAATAAACAGTTTACATTATGACCGATTTCTTTAATATCGACACTTACTTCCAATATTATACACATATATTAAAATTTAAAGTTTAACCGGTAATCATGCGCGTAGCGCAGGTTCAACACCTGCCAAACTTCCACCGAAAATTTGAATGTTTATATGAAGCAATAATCTAGTCTACAATTTTAATTAATTAAATACTATAATCAGTAAAATTCGAATGTACAAACTTCTCCCGAAAATTTAAATGTCCAAATTTCTCCCGAAAATTAAAATGTTCAAACTTCATTCATTTGAATTAAAAATTGTCCTCGATATATATACATATTACCTATCACTATATAACTACACTCCGTGTATTCTATCTAAACCCAGCTCCTAAACATGACCATCAAATTCAAAACACTTCTTCCACCAACTTACTTATGTTAAGATCTTCCTTGGCAGTTGTCGTTTTTGCAGTAGTCGGACACTTCAACGACAACTTTGACATCACGTGGGACAATGAAAGATCTAAAATTATCTGAAACAAAAACCTTCTCACCTCTTAGAAGATTAAGATGTCGACACTCTATGTCGGTCTTTTTGGTGACACAAGTGCTTTGACTTTGGAGTTAGATTTATACGATTATGAATCATAAGGCTATTTATAACCTTAGAAAACGGTTATAGTTTTTCTAGTAAAACTTAATAGTGAATAATAAACAATAATGACTTTGTAAAAAAATGATTTACATTCTAAGTTATTAGTTACAAGTTTAATCTGCATAAAAAAAAGTTACAAGATTAAAATAAAACATGTAGAAAGAAAATGTGGAGATAGCCCAATAGAGTGAGTGTAACTGACATTACAATATGAATATGAATTTATAAATGGATTTGGTCGAAAATTATTGGAGAATACCAAGAATGAGAGAATATATTACTTTGTGTATGTATTTCTCATAAGTTGCAGGTCCAATTATTATGTGTCAGTCTTTCTCTTTTTCAGGAGATGCAACTAGAGCAAGTGACTCAAATTTACAACTCATGCAAAGAGAAACAAACAAACGGTTATTAATTGTGTCTATGTCTTGCAACTTTAAATTATTATATGTATGTCTTTATCATCCTTCCAGAATTAAAACTCATGTAGTTGCAAATTAGAGTTGTAATAGTATCATTAGAGTTGATGAAGTCCAGCTTAAGTTGCATGTCATGTCATTCTGAGAACCTTTAATATGAGAACCATCTTCATCCTGCATATGCACAAAAGAGGGTGAGGAGGTTTCCGTATTAGATATATGTACGTTCATAGATCATATATGTGTATGCATTAGTATTTAATATTTACTCTCCTAATTTGGGTTCCTTGGATTACAAGTATTTGTAGTCAAGCGTGTATATCCACCATTAATCCATAAAAAGTAAAAAAAAAAAATATGAAAGTTTTACATTCACATGTAACTGTTGTTGGGACCCGGACTGGACGGAAAGTCGGATCCTGGTATTGACTCGGGAAGATGCCTCGGGTTACTCACTTGTCGTGGCTTTGCACGTGTCGGGGCTCGTGCGTCTCCGTAAACCTGCAAGAGGGGCAGTATCGCATACCACACAGAGGGGGAGGGGGTGGAGTGCGATGAACCCTCTCCGAAGCTTAAGTCAGGTATTTTAAAGAGAGAAAGTAAGAGAGAGGTCAGAGCTTCCGCTGTCAACTTAGTCGAAAAATGGGAGTGTGGAGTCCCTTAAATAGGAGTTTTCCAACTCGAACCCGGTTTTGAACGATCCAATGCCGGTTTAATGTAAAGTATGAACCGAGCGTAGACGGGAGTAAAGCTGGCATCGGGAGGGCCTGCACATGTAGTGTTTGCGTAGGGGTTTGTGTTGGATTACGAGGACGTAATACTACAGAATTCTAAACGTGTACTAGCAAGAAATCTAATCTACGCAGCGGAATTAGTACACATATCTTTTAGCTTTCCTGCCCAAGAACAATGTGGAAGTTTAGAACATGTCCATCACCTTTCGAATTTCTGCCCATTCATCCGCGGAGTCTAGAACGGTTTCTATCCCATTCTCCTTGCATAGAATTTTATGGTACGAGGCCATTAATTCTCTTGCTTCGGCCGCCTTTCCCTTGCCGTAGCGAAGGTGTAAGGTGCACCAAAGATGCAATGCGCTCCTTTTGACGATGCTTTCTTCCGTTTCAGTTGTAATATGCGAGCAAATAATCTCGCGTGCTTTTTGATCCCTCCATAACCTGTTTGCACCGTTGTATCTGTAGGGCTCCCAATTCTCGTCCACATATATCTGTTTTTCCTTGGGATCAACGCGATCCTCAACTCCCGCGGGAATTAGATCATTTTTAACTCTAGTTATCCAATCATCATAATTAATGTTATCCAGTTTGCATAATTTCTTAAAACGATCCGACCGAGCCAGTTAGAACTATTATGATGGCAATCATGTAAAGTTAGGAAGAGAACAACATTTTGACAGAATTGCAAACATCAGATTATCTATTATGATGGAATACGACGAATAGTGATTCTTCAGTCACTAAACCAAACCAACCTTCAGTAAATCGAGGAAGGGGGTGTCGTGAAAGAATTCACAGTATTGTCGTTTTCAATCTAATAGATCAGTCTTTTGAAAACGGTTATTCTATTGCAAATTACCGGAACGGGAATTTTCAACTAAGCATACCCGATCTTGGCTTTCCAAGGCCCTTATGATTTTGTAAAATTATCCGATAATTTACGCATGCATATTTATAATTATACTACATCTAGCAAATCATCATACCATGCCATAAATATCGAACACAACATGCTTACGCGTCATGCGTCTAATGTTCCTAGCATACATAAGTCTACGTAAAGTAAATTATCACATGCGTTCTATTGTGAACATCCTAGCATACGCGTCAAAACATGCAATATCCGCACACATCATGCATAATTGGCGACTGGAATTTTCGGTTTTATAAAACGCTTTGAAAATATTAGGGGCTGTTTTGCAATTCATGCTTACAATCAATCATGTGAATTTCTAGACATGAATTCTAGGCACTTTCAATCAGCATAGCATGTCTATCCTATTGTGCAAACCATATATTTAAATCTCAGAGCTCAATGCTCGCAATATAATATCCAGCTAACTTGATTAAGTCAAGATGACAGTTCTAATTATATCAAAATATATGATGCAGAAAGTAAACAATTGCAAATCAGCCCACTAATTTAATCCAGTCCCAAAAACATGCAAGTCCGAGATCCATCCCCATAATCGAAACCAGGCATTAGGGTTTTGATTGAAACCGTGTATTAAAACACAAACCCTAAGAGCACTATTTAGGCTAATTTAAAGTTCGAAAACATTTTGGATTTAAAATTTGACATCCTATTTTATTGAACAATTTAAAATTTCCGAGAATTTTAAAGAGTTTCGATCCAAATTTTAAAATCCGGTTCAACTCTTTCTGATTTTTAAAATTCTGGTTTGGTCCGAAACGGTTCAATAAAATAAGATAGTGGTTCGGTTTATCACTCAAAACCGGTTAGGTTAGGTTCAATTTAGTTACTATGGTCCGACCCGGCCCGATTAAGAAAACCCGGATAGGTTTATCCCGATCCGGTTTAGCAATTGGACCGGCCCATGAACCCTAGGGTTCGACCGAAATAATTCTATAGGCTAAGTAGGGTTTTAAAATCCACCATAAAACTTAACTTAGCCATCAAGAATTATTAATTATATAAAATAATATCCTATAATGCTTATATATATATATATATATATATATATATATATATATATATATATATATATATATATATTGTCAAGATTCTATCTTTGAGATGTAAATCAATCAACAATATAAATATATATTAATATACAATTTTGGCCGAATTATATATATATTGTCAAGATTCTATCTTTAAGATATAAATCAATCAACAATATAAATATATATATTAATATATTTTCAGCCGATATATATATATATATAATATTGTCGAATATATCTTTTAGGGATTAAAATATGTAGACAATATATCTTCTTAATTGTTTAATAGTAACTAAATCTATCAATATATATATATATATATATATATATATATATATATATATATATATATATATATATATATATATTAACCATATTTTAATCCATATATATTGATAGTTAATATCTTTTACAATATTATATTAGAACCTATCCTTATTTCCAACTTCTAGATATAGTTACCTATTAATAAAATTTAAAAATGGCAACCTATATCTATGATTGTGCCGAATTTTTAATTGATTGGTGGCCAAGAAAATTAAAATTGTTACCTAAAACACCCCTAGGAATTTTCGGCACTAACAAGAAAATTGGAAAAGTTGTCAAATTTGAAGATCAAACTCTAACTTGATCATGAATCCAAAACATGTTCTTGATGAAACTCATGGTGTTCTTGAAGATCATGAACATCAAACTTAATTTGATCATAAAAAATTCGTTTTTGATCTAGAAAAACATGTAAATTTGAAAATTTTAAGTTTTTAAAGATCAAACACATGAAATCTACTTAAAAATTTCGGATTCTTCATGGTGTTCATGAACATAAAAAATTCGGTTTTTATGAACATCAATTTATCAAAATTTTAAGAACTCCTAACACAGGCTCTGATACCACTGTTGGATTACGGGGACGTAATACTACAGAATGCTAAACGTGTACTAGCAAGAAATCTAATCTACGCAGCGAAATTAGTACACATACCTTTTAGCTTTCCTGTCCAAGAACGATGTGGAGGGAGTTCTGATCCTAGTTCTTCGTTAGAAGAAGTCCCACGCGATGTAGCTCCACAACAAGACCTCTGATCGATTCTTCAACGGAGATGGAACCTCAGACCAGATGTGATGGTGCCGAAATTTAACTAAGGAAAACAAGTGTTCTCAATGGAGATCCTTGTTATTATGAATGAGTGAATAAACCCTTAGCAGACACCCCTATATATAGTATTGGTGGAGTTGCCAAAAGGCAGCTCCAACCAATGTGGTATAGGGTGGCCGGCCGAATTGCACGTATAAGGGGGAGGCTCAATTTTGAGCCTCCCTTGTCAATTAGTAATTGGATTTAGCCCAATTAGCCCAGATTGACAATTACCTAATTAACTTAGGTAATTCTCTTAATTAACGGGCTCCTATTACACCGTAACGTCACCATATGCTAACAGTTTGTACGTCCCCAAGAGGAGTATTCTGGACCATCCCGGAGTATCGCGAGGATCCCGAGAGGTCCGGGGTGTCGGGACAATCCGGACGCGATGTAAGTCTGGGGCGCGTACGCGCCTGCCCCGGACTTTTTAGTGTTCGCGGGTGAATAATTTGAGACCGTTTGGTGGGTTTGACGGTAAAATAAGTCCGAATAATATAAAACGAACCCGAATCAGACGTATACCCATCATTTGCCCCCGAGTCAAGTGGTGGCATGGCCCCGTCTTGGCTCTATTTTCGATAGAGTATACGTTAGATTTAAGTTCGGGTGTTACCTCGAAGTGGACTTATTGTCCGTCGGCACATGGACCTTATTGTGATGTATCCCTCCTTGGGCTTGGACAGGAGTAATCGTATCTGCCAACATGATTAGTGCAGCAAGCATGTATATATGACATATGTGTATATGACAATTCTAGTCCGTATATGCGATCACGAACGTGGATGCTAACATATATGTGATCATGATATGTGCGCGTACGAGGGTCGGCATACGATACGCAATGTTATGAAATTAAATCATATAAGTATGGGCATGTATATATGGAACGAGCAAGTAAAGAGGATATTGATGGATATATGTCCAATTCGGGTTCGTATTTACATTTCGGGCCTCGTAAACATGTCAAAAATTACATCTCGGTTTAAAAACGTCTCCCAAGTTGTCAAAACGGTCCGGAAACGCATTTACGCGCGTCCGGACCGGACCTCCGGGTTGCGCGGCAATCCGGACCTCGCCGAAATTGTCCAAATACGACGAGGTCCGGATTGCGTTACGGGTATCGCGCGACTACCGTATCCGCGATTACCGTTACGTGTAGAGAAGTCAAGTTCGTACATTACCAATATGGATGACGTTTACCGCATGCTCTTGAACCGCCATCCAACCGCTTTAAAACCGGGTCCGGTCCCAAGAAAGCCTATAAATAGGAGTCTTGGCCGCCCATTTTGATACATCCTCTCATTTGCCCAACTTTGGTATTTTGAGCTCTGACTTCTCTCTAGAAAATATTCTCTCTCTAAAAATTACCTTTTTTCCATTATAGTGACTTAAATATCGGAGAGGGCTCCGCTAGCACCACCCCCCCTCTCCGTGCTAGCATTTGTCCTTCGTGCAGGAATTGCGTCCCAGACGCCCGCATCTGTGCACAGACCACTGCCTCTTGAGACACAGCTGAACCGAGTCACAGACCTTTACAGGAGTAAATCCGAACACTCCAACCTCCTCCTGACGGGAGGGTTACAGCCCAAAAAGCCCACACAACTACGCGAACAGACGCGTCCTTACGACCTTGTTCATCCCGGACGCAACATTGGCGCCGTCTACGTGATTCGAACAAGAAGCTACCATACCGCAAAGTCATGACGAGTGATCACAACGCTCTCACTAAGGTCAATCCGTCAAAAACCAGGAAGCGCTTTAGACGTCATAAAAGGTCCATAATGTCTACCGTGCCAGCAAGCAGTGTGCCATCCGCACAGCACGGTCCAAAATTTCCAGGCATCCACGTGATACATGGAGGCTTCGGGGCAGGAGGCGAAACATCATACGGGAGAGAATTATACGCTTCCCTGATGATCCATGAGCCTAGGGGCAGTCAGCAAGGAGACGTTGTCCTAGAAGACGCCATCGGCTTTTCTTCGGAAGACAAGTCGCACATAACATTTCCACATAATGACGCCTTGGTCATAACCATGACAATCGACGGCATGGACATCAAGCGTATCTTGGTCGATGGAGGGAGTTCACCCAATATCATCACGAAAGACGTCATCCTAGCTTTGGGGAGAAAGAAGGACGTCAACAAAATGAATTCACCCTTAGTGGGGTTCATGGAAGATGCAAGCTACCCATTGGGGTCCATAACACTGCCAGTTATACTGGGAGAGGGCAACTCACGTCTCCAAATTGAAATACCATTTATGGTAGTGAAAAAGTTTGACGCATACAATGGTATCTTAGGATACGCAACCATGAATGCGCGGGGAATGGTGCCATCCACAGCACACCAGAAGATCAAATTCCCAACTGCAGCTGGAATCGGTGAAGTCAAAGGAGACCAACTGTTATCAAAAAATTGTTACAACGTGGCAATCCAAAATAACGTCAAGCCAGATGACATGCCCATTATTGATGATGATCCAAGAGAAGGTCGTGCCCGACCGGCCCCAGTAGAGGAATTAAAACAAATAAAGATTGAAGAGCCAGACAGAATGGTCCAAATCGGAGCATCCCTGTCAGAAGATGAAGTGATAGAAATCACAGCACTCCTCAAAGAGTATAAAGAACTATTCGCATGGTCACCAAGAGATATGCCCGGAATAAGCGCAGAAGTCATTTCTCATAAGCTCAACATCAAGCCAGGAACTCGAGCAATAGCCCAGAAACTTCGACCCCTCGGGGGCAACAAGAAACTGGCAATCAGAGAAGAGGTGGGAAAACTGCTTGACGCAGGATTCATCGAAGAATCAAGATACCAAACATGGGTTGCAAACCCGGTGTTGGTTCCTAAGTCAAGTGGCAAGTTAAGAATGTGCATCGATTACAGAGATCTCAACAACGCATGCCCAAAGGATTCATATCCTCTCCCAAGAATCGACCAACTAGTCGATGCCACTGTCGGCCATGAATTAATGTCTGTAATGGATGCATACTCAGGGTACAACCAAATCCCGATGTTCAAGGATTATGCGCCGCATACTGCATTCTATGCAGATAGTGAAATATACAACTACACGATGATGCCATTCGGCCTAATCAATGCGGGAGCAACATACCAGCGAATGGTCAATACCATCTTTGGCGATCTAATCGGAACCAAAATGGAGGCATACGTGGACGACATGGTCGTGAAGTCAACCAAAAGGCGCAACCATGTTGACGACTTGCGAGCAATCTTCAAAAGAATGCGCGAATATCAAGTCCACCTAAACCCAACAAAATGCGTTTTCGGCGTACAATCAGGAAAAATCCTTGGATTCATGGTGAGCCAGAGGGGGATAGAAGCTAACCCAGAGAAGGTGAAGGCGATTGAAGAAATGGTGTCCCCAAGGAGACATAAGGAAGTCCAACAACTAAATGGCCGCCTAGCTGCTTTAAACCGGTTCCTTGCCAGAATAGGCGACAAGGCACTCCCGTTCATTGAAGTCTTGCGTGCAAACAAGAAGTTTGAATGGACACCAGCGTGTGAAGAGGCTTTCAGCAATTAAAACAACACTTGCGCACATTGTCGGCACTGGCAAAACCGATACCAGGAGAGCCCCTCTTCCTGTACATATCAGTAAGCAACACGGCAGTCAGCTCAGTCCTTGTCAAACAAAAGGGAACTACCCAGCTCCCAGTCTACTACGTAAGCAAGATACTTGCAAAGTACGAGATAAACTACATGCCAATCGAAAAATACCTGTACGCGCTTATAATAGCAGCAAGGAAGCTGAGGCCATACTTCCACGCACACGAAGTAACAGTCTTAACAGACCAACCCCTGAAGCACATCCTGTCAAAGCCAAACATGTCAGGAAAGCTAACAAAGTGGTCAGTAGAGCTAAGTAAATTCCGCATTCACTTTGCTCCTCGAACGGCGATCAAGGGGCAAGCGTTGGCAGACTTCATCGCAGAATTCACCGGGATAACTCCCGACACAGATCCCCAAGTTGGACCTCAACAAATTGAAGAACATATCGAAGTATGGCAAAAATACACCGACGGATCTTCAAACGTAGGGGGATCAGGTGCCGGATTACTCCTAATTCCTCCCGATGGATCCAATCCATTGAAGTATGCTCTAAACTTAACATTTAAAGCAACAAATAACGAGGCGGAGTACGAAGCATTGATAACTGGCTTAAGAATTGCAAAAGGTGTCGGAGTTAAACATCTACGAGTGAAGTGCGATTCGCAATTAGTTGTCAATCAAGTTAAAGGCGAATACGTGGCAAAATCAGAAAATATGCAAAAGTACTTGGGGCAAGCAAAAGACCTCATCACAAGCTTCGATACCTTCGACATCACCGCGGTGCCTAGAGAAGAAAATCAAGAAGCTGATGCCTTGAGCAAATTCGCACAAGGCAATGAACAAGGCAAAGAAACACATTTCGTGGAAAACAGAATCTTGTCAGTAATTGACAAATTCGAAGTCTTGTGCATCGATCCAGATCCAGATTGGAGGACCCCAATATTGGCATACCTCAAAGACCACAAGCTCCCCGAGGACAAAGTTCAAGCCCAAAAAATCCAGAGACAAGCCGTCAATTACGCATTGATAGATGATGAGCTCTACAAGAAAGAATTTTCAACCCCATACCTAAGGTGCATCACCTCCCGGGAGGGCCAAAAAGTGTTAGAAGATTTACATAAAGGCCAAGCAGCCTGCCATGAAGGGGCAAGATCTCTAATACGCAAAACTCTGAGCTTGGGATACTATTGGCCAACCATGAAGAACCAAGCTACGCACTTGGTCACAGAATGCGAATCATGCCAACTTTATTCAAGAAGTATCACGGCACCAGCCGCCGAGCTAAGCCCAATTGCAAGCTCCTGGCCATTCGCACAATGGGGGATCGATTTGGTGGGTCCACTTCCAAAGTCAAAAGGCCAAACCAAGTACATTGTCCTCGCAATCGATTACTTTTCAAAGTGGATTGAGGCAAAGGCATTGGCACAAACAACCGATGCACAAATAATGGATTTCATCCGAAATCACATCATCGCGCGATATGGAGTTCCGAAGGTCCTAATCAGCGACAACGGACCACAATTCAAGAGTTCAAGGCTTCAAACATTTTGCGAAAGACTCAACATTAACCACCGTTTCTCCTCAGTCCGCCATGCTCAAACCAACGGACAAGTCGAAGTTGCCAACAAAACTGTTCTAGACGGTCTCAAGAAAAGAGTGCACGCATTAAAAGGAGGATGGGCAGAAGAACTTAGCAGTGTTCTGTGGGCACTTCGAACAACTCCAAAGGAGTCAACTGGAGAAACACCATTCAGCCTGGTGTATGGAACGGAAGCAGTCGCTCCCATCGAAATTGCTGTCTCATCCTATCGCACAACCCATTTCAACGCACAAGCCAACGAAGTAGACATGCGTCTAGACTTAGACTTGGCTGAAGAAAAAAGGCGTAACTCCGAGCACAATCAGGCACGCATGCGTTTGATAACCGCAAGATATTACAACAGGAAGGTGAAAGAAAGACAATTCCATGTTGGAGAAATGGTGTGGAGAAGGAATGAATTCTCACATCTTGATCAAATCAACAAGATGTCTCCAAGATGGGAAGGCCCTTACAAGGTCGTATCCATCCCGTTCATCAACACATATCGCCTTGAAGATGCAGATGGCAATATCTCTACAAATACATTTAGTGGAGGACACTTGAAGAAATTCCACGGATAAAAGAATAATCTTCTATCACAAAAGGAGCTGTTGTATCAAGCCCTTTTGCTCTTATTTCCATAATGCATCTACTTGTTAAAAAGACCACTCTCTTATATAAAGTGGCATCTCTGTAATAATCTCACAAACCTAATGAAGTTGTTCTATCTTCGTAGGAACACAACTACTCTATGTACGTTACTTGGAAGCAAAACAAAGTAACTACAACAACTATTATCTACACCAACAAAGAGTATATCTCTCATTTCATAAATTGGCATCTATCTCAAGAAGGTGTCGACAACACAAAGCCGTTGCGCTATGTTCACAGCCAACTTATAGACGCAAGGACAACTTGCAGATTATCTACAAAAAAGAACTTATAGCAATTCTCCACTCAAAGGGACGACTATTCAAAGAGCCGTCACCTACAAGCAATATCTTGAATTAACACCAAGACCTGCTATCAAAGGGGGCATGCTTACCTCTAGAAAAACAACATGCTGGGACATCTCTTTTTAAAGGCAAATCCTCATGTTCATAGCCATTCCCTGGATTCAGAACAGGATGGGCAAATACGATAACGGGGCTGATCACCCCATAAGTTATGGATGTCCTCTGTATAGACGACAATCCCATAGTTCGAATTCCTGTTAAGGGTTCACTCTTCATGGCGGATGTCCTCTGTTTAGACGACAATCCCATAGTACGAATTCCTGGTAAGGGTTCACTCTTCATGGCGGATGTCCTCTGTTTAGACGACAATCCCATAGTACGAATTCCTGGTAAGGGTTCACTCTTCATGGCGGATGTCCTCTGTTTAGACGACAATCCCATAGTACGAATTCCTGGTAAGGGTTCACTCTTCATGGCGGATGTCCTCTGTTTAGACGACAATCCCATAGTACAAATTCCTGGTAAGGGTTCACTCTTCATGGCGGATGTCCTCTGTTTAGACGACAATCCCATAGTACGAATTCCTGGTAAGGGTTCACTCTTCATGATGGATGTCCTCTGTTTAGACGACAATCCCATATTACGAATTCCTGGTAAGGGTTCACTCTTCATGATGGATGTCCTCTGTTTAGACGACAATCCCATATAACGAATTCCTGGTAAGGGTTCACTCTTCATGGCGGATGTCCTCTGTTTAGACGACACTCCCACATAACGAATTCCTGGTAAGGGTTCACTCTTCATTGCGGAAGTCCTCTTGCTAGATGACAATTCCGTACTATAGATTTTCAAAATCGTGTTACGTGGTTCCTGGACGCAGAAAACATGCATCACAATTCATACTCTCAAAAGTGTTACATGGTCCCTGGACGCAGGAATCATGTATCACAGATATTTTGAAAAATATTTTGTCAAGTATTTTATCAAATATTTTGTGTATCAAACACCCTTTCCAAAATTTTATCAAACAAGGATTTTAGGATTCGCAAAACATTCTTTCAAAACCCAAAAATGTTTTTATGTATGCTTCCCCAACGCGGGTTGATACACGCAGGCAGGTGCGCACCCTGTTTAAAACTCACAAAATTTACAAGTAGAGTCTTGTACAACGTCGCCTTAGAGTGGAACTAAGAGACGGTATAAACTAGCATCTTGCTCAAGCCAAGATAACACATCGCAAACAGACTACTTTTTAAATCTCTATACGCGAATCACTTGACAAGTTTAGTAACAAGCTATGCAGGAAGACGTACAACATGCATAACGCATCGTGCGAACAATTTTGAATCGAAAGTGGCTATAAGTCACGATTGCGGGGACTACGTTTACACTACTAGTCATCCGGGTTCAGGAAACACAGTAAGCGATAACGGTATGAAATATTACTAACAAGTTATCATGCAAACTGCTGTGTATAAAACAGGTTCATACGACGTAGTTCAAAGTGAACAAGTCACAAGCAACAGTCAAGCAACAACTCCAACAAGTTTCTAAACATAGAAGCCAGGAGGCAAGAAGACTCATAAATGAGCCCAACATGCTCAATATAAAACGGGCAGTTCAAATAGCGGCACCACCAGGAGGCCCGGGGGCAACCTCCATAAACTCGGGAGAAGTAACAATAACGTTTACATCTCAGCTATCATCAACCAACACCTCGTAGTTGGGAAGGCCACCTCAATGTGAGAAAGGGCGTAACTCGCATACGGCCCTAACTCGCCAAAAGGGAACCCAGGGTCAAGATCCTTCACACGGGTGAAATAATCTTCAGAACGCTCGCTCATCAGGTTGTTCACTTTCTCCTCAACAGCAGCTTCAAAATCTGAAGTTCCCAAGTACTTGGTGAAACCCACTTGTACGCCCTTTTCCCGACTCTCCTTACCGAGAGCAGCTAACTCCGCTCCTTGAGAATGAAGATCGTCTGTAACCTTCTTCTCAAGAGCGATCATCTCAGACTCAAGCTTTGACAAGTGAGTATGGCGCGCCTCATAACGACTCTCAGAAGCAGTAGCTTTCAAACTCAACACGTGAGCCTCTTCCTTGGTTCGCGACAATTCTTGGCGCAAAGCGTCACACTTATCCATAGCCGCCTGCTTCGCGCTCACCAGCTCCATGACAAAAGATGACATGTTTACCATTTCGGCTACAACCTGCACATATCAACGCGATAAGCCAAACATAAATCGCAAAAACAACAAACTTGGCAGAAGAATCAAGTTACTTACAGGAGCAAATCGGGATAAGGCACCCTGTGCATAAGCCTCAGCCTCCTCATCAGTCGTTGGGCAAGAATTCCTATCACCTGGTGGAACACACCTACGCAACACACGAACTCCAACCTCTGGAGTGCGAAGTGAAGACTCCTTGGGGAAATAAACTCCACCATTACCAAAAGGAGCCCAGGTGTCCCCAGTAATGTCCAACCCAACGGGGCACACCAGATGGTCGCGCCTAAGAGGGGGAACCGCTACGACAAAGAAAGAAAAGTGATTAACAACAAGTAACAAAACCGCGGAGTACATTCATTAAAAATGTAATTACAAAGTCCGCGAACTTCCACAGATCGGTTTCCCGACTGGGGGGCAGATGACGCTACATTACGACTCGCGACTTCCTTGCCTTTACGAGTGGAAGTAGTCGCATTTTCAAACGCTTGGGATCAGTCGGTCCACGCGCCACTGTGTCAGTCTGCTTGGAAGAAACGCGAGAATCAGACACTGGGGGAGTATCCCCGATCACATGAGTAGAAGACCCCTTGCCAAGATCACGCCCCGAACTGGCAGGAGTGATGGGGGCAGGGGTCACCAAAGCCGGATCGGCACGACAAGCAATACGCGAAGCCGCCGCATGAAGCGACGAACTCTTTCCAGCAAACCAATCTGCAATATGAATTCACAAAAGACATATAGCCGTTCGAAAAGCTATCCATTACGAATGTCAAAATGCTCAAAAATGTTCAGAATAAGAATGAAGGATTTACTCATAGCAACAACTCGGTCGAAAGGAAGGGGATTCCGCAAGAAGCTACTACGACTTCACAACCTGCAAAATCAACGCGCGTATCAAAGTCAACGCGCGTATCAAAGTCAACGCGCGTATCAAAGTCAACGCGCGTATCAAAAGTCAACGCACGTAGCCAAGATCCACGCGCATGGTAAAGTTGGTACGTACAATAAAAGGGACTAACATCTTAAGAAGCTATCATGCAAACGGTGGGATTAACGCAACAAACCGCAAGGATCGAACGCGGCAACGCTTAAGGAAAATTTTTCTCTAAGGCGTCAAGACGACAAGTGACTATGCCTATAGTTATTGGGCAATCCCCGTCAACCAAAAAACCCGCCAAGAGGAAAAATTATGCGTATCGACCAAAAAAGCTTCTACACAAAGATACGGGGGCACTATATCCAAACGGGGAATTCTACCTCAACTATCCACGGAAGTGAAAAATCGCCTAAGTTATGGACAAACGACGATAATAACGGCAACCAATCAGCAATTACTCGACATACAAGCATCAACAAGCAGTCCCACATGTCGACGACGAAAAATAGCTCAAACGAACAACAATACGGTGACATTCGAAATCAAGTCGAAGCTGTCCTGTAAATTCGAATTTCCAAATTACCTCAAAATGTGACGAAAAGTATCCCAATGGACTCCCCTCGTCGAGACGATTCCGGAAAGGTAAGGACCGCGACGAACCGAGGCTGGGAAGGCGGCGCGTGGGCCACACGCTCCGGCGAAGGTGATTCTCACGCGGCGGCGCGTGAGGGCGCGTCCGGTGTCTCCTGGTGGCTCCGAAGGCGGCGCTGGAATCCTCGTGACAAACTGAGTCGAATGGTGGTGTCAACTTCTGAAAACAAGTCAAGGATCAAACTCGAACTGTCAGGATGTGTCTAAGCTCCACGACGGCGAAGAAATTATGAACACAAAAGCAATTTCGGGAAAGGATGAATGAATTACCTGCAAAGAAGATGGAATGATGAATTCTCAAGGTGCTGGAAGGATAATTGGGGATGTGTGTATTTACATATCCCAAGAGATGCTTTGTTGATAAGGATTACACCTAAACACCTACGGTATACTCCACCCTCTCTTCTAAAAATATCTACTCCTATGCATATTTTGACATTGCACGTATCAAACCCATCACTTTACACGTATGTTGCAATCGCATGATTCATGATTTGATAATCGCTAAGTTGTTTTAGAAGCATACGGTTTCTATTTCTTGCATTGCGTAATTACGATTTGGCCATGACCATTACTTGTGCATGCATGTTGATAGTGGCATGTTCGCATAATGTATTTCCAATTGCTTATGTCTCCAACGATAACCATACTTGTATGTTACGTATGCGCATTCCCTATTGCACTGACCGTGATGACAGGAAACAAAGTCATTTGATCAGAAAATCAAACGACGGACGAAATCAAGATGTCTACGTCCGACCAACGATCAAAACCGAAAGGTTAGCGTCAAACTCAAATTGGACACGTATCCTAACTTAAAAATAGAGTCAAGAAAGGTTCTAAACCGTTACTTGACTCGGGGGCAAGTGATGGATATATGTCCAATTCGGGTTCGTATTTACATTTCGGGCCTCGTAAACATGTCAAAAATTACATCTCGGTTTAAAAACGTCTCCCAAGGTGTCAAAACGGTCCGGAAACGCATTTACGCGCGTCCGGACCGGACCTCCGGGTTGTGCGGCAATCCGGACTTCGCCGAAATTGTCCAAATACTACGAGGTCCGGATTGCGTTACGGGTATCACGCGACTACCATATCCGCGATTACCGTTACGTGTAGAGAAGTCAAGTTCGTACATTACCAATATGGATGACGGTTACCGCATGCTCTTGAACCGCCATCCAACCGCTTTAAAACCGGGGCCGGTCCCAAGAAAGCCTATAAATAGGAGGTCTTGGCCGCCCATTTTGATACATCCTCTCATTTGCCCAACTTTGGTATTTTGAGCTCTGACTTCTCTCTAGAAAATATTCTCTCTCTAGAAATTACCTTTTTGTCATTATAGTGACTTAAGCATCGGAGAGGGCTCCGCTAGCACCACCCCCCCTCTCCGTGCTAGCATTGGTCCTTCGTGCAGGAATTGCGTCCCAGACGCCCGCATCTGTGCACAGACCACCGCCTCTTGAGACACAGCCGAACCGAGTCACAGACCTTTACAGGAGTAAATCTGAACACTCGTCAGTGGCCCAACCTCCTCCCGACGGAAGGGTTACAGCCCAAAAAGCCCGCACAACTACGCGAACAAACTCGTCCTCACGACCTTGTTCATCCCGGATGCAACAGATATGGTACCTAATGTAGAGATTTAGCGAGAGATCAGTCGGATCTACATCGTCTCCTTGCTGCGATTTCAAAATCAGTCTTCGTCTTCTCTCTTTCTCAGGAAAAGGGAAATAGAAATCAGGTATGGTTTAAGTGGGAAATAGAAATTAGGGTTTGTCTCTATTGAACCAGTAAAGGTCTGGTTTCATTGGTTAGACCGATTCACAAAACAGATGAAAGGAAAAACAGAGAAATGAACGGCGGCCTACTTTGCATTTAGTATTTTCTAATACTGATTGTTTAGTCTTTATTTAACTACTAATACAGAAGATATATATATAATAAAAAAAAACTAGAAAAACTAATGATAGCCCATCTTTTAGAATAGTGGGCTTTGATTATAATTCATGGGTTTTACTAGTCTTTAAGCCCAAAGAATTTTAAAATAGGTCCAATTTTAGAATGGGTAGAATTGGTTTTTTCTGTGGATTCTCTAATTTCAATAACTCTTAAATTAGTTCATAAGAAAAAAATATTATATTTACACATAGTAGTCATTAGGTATAATTGGTAAATTAAGTAAGAAATATACATATGTATTTTAATGGTGCGTTTTAGTTTGATTTTTTTCCCCGACTTGGCTTCGTCCCAGATTATATATATATATTGACTATACTATTTTTTTCATTAAAAAAAAAAATACTATTTAGACTTATCACATAATCCAAAAATTAGGAATTTTTTACAAATAAAACAAATTTCATTTCTTCTATATTGATAGTTATAGTTAAAGATTTATGTAGGATCGACACTTGTAAGCGTCAATATAAAAAGAGTGTTTAGATTATTACGACGCTTCAGTACGTCAACTAAATTAGAATGTACTGACGCTTTTCAAAGCGTCACAACACTACAAAATCACTCGACGCTAGGTCGAAGCGTCACAAAAAAAAGTAACACTAATTTAGTCGACGTTTTAAAGCGTCGCTTATATCAAAACATAACGACGCTTCAAAAAACATCAACATAATATAAAAACAAACAACGGTAGGTCGAAGCGTCACCAAACAAAGATTTATTCGACGCCCGAAAGTGTCGCCTATATCAAAACATAACGACGCTTAAAAAACGACAACATAATAAAAAAGCAAACGACGCTACTACGAAGCGTCGTCGAATTTCAATACAACTAAGATATTTACGACGCTTGAGCAAGCGTCGCCTTTGAAGTGTCACCTAAATCATTTTTTCTTGTAGTGATATGCGATAACATGGATAAGAGTATATGCATGTCGGGGTTGCAATTGTAAACACGTGACATGGGTATGCAAACGTGTGTATGTAGATGCGTGCGTGTATGCATAGATATGTAAACACGCACAAATGTTAGGGATTCCTTCCACAGGAGATAGAAAAAAATATGGAAGGGGAAAGATGTTACCCATAGATGTATATAAGGGAGTGTATTCAAATATCTCCACAATTTGTCTTCCCCTTTTTAGAGTTGTCTTCTCCATTTCTTAGGGAATAAGTGATTTAGCACTCAAACCACTCACCCACCCATACCCACTCACCACCGGTCAGATCCGGTCTTTCAATTCCTTCTCTTTCACTATCATTTCGTTATCATTCAATTAATATTAGAATTGGGTCACTATCTCTTAATAACTTCATTGTCCCATCTAATATGTTTTCAGGACATATCCGATTAATTCAACAAATTCAATAGCTTGAAGCTGATTGCTAGGACATGTTTGCTCATTCTAATATGTATTTTGTTGAGACATGTTTGCTAATTCTAATATGTATGATTAAAGTCAAATTTGTTGATTTTAAAAGTAGTTTGTTAAGGTAAGTTTGTTGATTCTAATATGTATAATTAAAGTCAAAATTGTTGATTCTTGAAGTAATCTGTTGAGGCAAGTTTGCTCAACTTCTCTTCATCAATTATTTCTTGTTAGAGATAGAAATTACATTGATCATATTATTAAACCTGGTACGCTGTTGCAGGATGATGGTGGCTGAAAAATGGAAAAAAGCAATCGTGGCTAGGGCCGGCAATGGTGCGGTGAAAATCAAATAACCATGGTTATTCGCACCATTTACCGCAATGGTTAACCGCACCATTATGGTGAGGAGCGGTTATGGTGATGAATATTGTAACCGCAATGGTTATGGTTATGGTTATGGTATTCAGTCCATAACCGCGGTTATAACCATCACCTCTATATATATAATATTAATATATATATTACTAATAGTTATATTGTTATATATATATATATATATATATATATATATATATACATTATTATTATACTTTAATTATTATTCAAATATTATAATTCTTATTCCGTTCCATTTCTCACACACCATTTTTTGTCAATATTTCTTATTATTAGGTAACCACGATTAGAATTGATAGCGAATGACGATCGATGATCGCAAGTGATAGGCAATTTAATGTGTTTTTTTTAATTAAGTGAAACAATGAAGTTATGTTTGATTTGGATTTCGTGTATGAAACAATGAATGTATGTTTACTTTTCTTGTATGAAACAATGATGTTGTATTAGTTTGAATGATTGTGGTTAAATGGTTTAATCGTGGTTAAAAACCATGGTTATGGTTATGGTATGAAGAATCATAACCGCAGTGGTTATGGTTATGGTTATGGTATGAGTGAAAAAAAATATGGTATGGTTATGGTATTAGTGCTATTCGCACCATACCCTCACCATCGCCAGCCCTAATCGTGGCGGCACAAAAGATCACATGATGATGATAGCTTAGAATGATAGGAAAGACGATTATGCCAAAACGCACTTAACCTAGGTACGAACGTACACCAACTCAGTCATAGCAGCTAGATGTTTAATTAACACCCAACATAATATAATTGAAGTAATGCAGCAGGATGGGTCCTCCTAATTATTATTACTAGGTGATGACCCCGCGCTATGCGCGGGGCACGTTAAAAAGTGAATATTTGTATTTGTTAAACCCTAATCCCTAAACTGTATTTCGTAAAGTTGAAGCGTAAATTTTAAAGCTGATTTCTTTCGGATGTAATTTATTTTAGATTTTGAATATTTATATTTGTATATTGATTGTGTATTTTTAGAGTAATTTTGTTTGAAATAATTTTGTCTGTTTATTTATATTTTTGAGCTTTTAAGAGAGGATATTTAATTAAATTATTTCGTTATGTGTGTTGGGAAGTTTTATTTTATTATTGATTTATTTTGTTGTCATATTTGTTATCAGGTAAATTAATCGGAGTTGTTTAATATAATGTGGTTGCATGAATATTATAATGTAAATGATATAGTATATATTATTTAAAATTATTATTATTTATTGTTTGATATATAAAGCCAATACAATTCACTAAGGCAAATCATATTTAAGTTTATATATTTCTATATGTACAAAGAATGGCAGTTAATGAGTGCGTATTATTTTTTCTAGATATGCATGGGTACGTCTGTATATATGTAATTGTTCTTCACGATCTTCTAGTGAGACCATTAATTTGAATAGCTCCCTGCAACTCAGTACTATTTGGTAGTCATCTTCTACTCCCAAAATTGGTCAAAAAATTTGTTTGCTGCATATTTGTTTGTCGTATTCATTGCGATGATGTAGTTGTAGATAGCCTGATAGGTACCATGTGTTTCCACAGCTTTCTATAAATACATTTGTCCTTCATATGTATTTTTTTGTATGAAGAAAAGATATGTCCCTATCATTAGATGGACATGTATGTTACCTGCTTGTTCAATTTTTTTTAAAAATAACAAACCAGTATGAGTTAAACTTGGAATTTGGGGATACAGGGTGGGAAGATACAATTGTTTCAAAAAAATTTGATTTTTTTGAAATGCGATTGAATGAAGAAATCTGCAACTGAACACAGTAATATTATTAGTGTATTTGATTAATATAATAATTGTATAAAAACTTACTGGAATGAATAAATAGTATCATTGTATGAAGATAACTGTACCTATTAGCGAGTGCCAGGAAGCCGATTGCGTTTTGTTGAGCTAACAGGGAAAATATTAACTATAGAAGTTCATTTGGAAGGTGTAGAAATGTTGTTCGGTTCATTGTGTATAATATTTTTGAGTAGTTGATAACTTTGAATTGTGATGGTATTGATTTTCTTATGAAAGAAAGCTCTTTATATAGGATAATGAAATTGATTTTTGAAATGAATTAATAGTATTAATTAGGGTGGTATTAATTTGTTGTATTTATTATAATACTATGTTTTTCTAAAAATGTATTAAAAATTAAAATGATAGATTTGAATGGAGTGTATTTATTTAAAATTAGTAATTGTCGTTTTTGTTATAATGGTAAGTTTTGATTATGGTAAGAAAATATTAATTAAGTTAGAATTTTGCATGTAACATTAGTTTAAATAAACGGTTATAGAAAGTCTAAACGGTAAAGTTTATTTTTTGTTATTTGACCATCAAAGTCAAAAAATTTTTGTTAAATGTTATTAATATATAACATTCATTATCTTTATCTTTTTTAATAAACCGTAGTTAGTGTGCATAATTTTGAGTTTGTTGATGTATTTACATAATAATTGTTTTATATAGATAGTTGAGTTAGTGATATAATATAATATATTATAATTGTAATTTATATGATAATGTATATATTATTTGATATTTTTATTTACTGTTTTAAATATAAAACCGATACAATAATATAAAAACTAAGGCAAATCATATTTAAGTGTATACATTTCTGTTTTAATAGAACATTGAACGCAACAATGGAAGTATTGTAAATCATTGTTTATTATTATATCAGGTAAATATATATGGATATATGCAGATATAAATAGTTCTGCACGATCTTCTGGCGAGACCATCAGTTTGAATATGTCCCTGCAAGACAACACCATTTTGTAGCCGTCATCGATTTGCCAGAATTTGAGAAATTCGTTCTCTCCTGTATGGATGTCTATCGCAGATAATGCAATGCAATAGTTGTAGATAGCTTGGTAGGTACTATTTGTGTCTACAACTTTCTATAAAAAAATGTAGTCCTTCGTACGTATTTTTTTATATGAAGAAAATGTATGTGCCAATCATTAGATTGGCATATACGTTTCCAATTTCCGCAATTTGTTTTAAAAAGTTAAAACCACTTTGTGTCAAATTTGGAAGATGTTGATACAGACTGCGAATATATAGGTTTTGTAAATAATTTGATTCTTCCTTGAATGCGATTCTTGAAGAAAACTGCAACTGAAGATAAAAAAATTATTAGTAGAATTGATAAATATAATAATTATAGTGAGAATTAGTTGAATTTTATCAATGTAATAACTCTGTTAATAGAATTTTACCTATTACTTAGAGTCAAGAAGGTCATACCATCTTCTTGAGATAAAATGAAAAAAATAAACCGGAGAATATCCATCGGAAGGTCTATTAGTGTTTTGTTGTTCATTATCTATAATTTGTTTGAGTAAACGATATTCGTAATGTTGAGAAAAGAATATATTTCTTATGAAGAATACTTATTTTTATAGGCTAATTGTATTTAATGTTGAAATTAATTCATTCTATTTATTAGGTTTCTATTTAATATTTGTGTTTTTAAAATATGCAAAATTGTAGGGTGTGTAAAAAGTATATTTTTTTTATGGTAAGTAAAAACTGATTTATGGTGTGTTTGAATTTTTCGTTGATTTTATACTATATTGGAAAAGGCCATATAGTTGTAATGTTTAGAGGAAAATATATTTCTTATTAAAAAATACTTATTTTTATAGTTTCTTGCAGATGAAGGTTTTGCATGTATAAACGCTGTTGCAATGATATTTTTGAAACTTTTCCATAGAATTGATACAACTTTGCGTTGTTCATGAATTCTTTTTTGTCTACAATTTGTTGTAGTTTTTTACAGCTACATGTAGACATTTATAATTCAGTAAACCCTTGTCAAATAAATTAGTACATTTGTTAATTATATAGTAAAGATGAATAATTTTGTATACAATTATGGAGTATTGTGTTTTTTTTTTCGGCAAAGAAGATGTTCATGTAGTAGAAATAATTTTAGTAGAGTTAAATATGGGTAGTGTAACTCCCTAATTCAACTCTGAATATTTTAAAAATAATCAATTCCCCTAATAATATTAATAATAATTAAAATGATGATAATATTTTATTATTAATTACTTAGTTTCTTGATTTTTTTAATTTAAAATTGTTTATTTAACTTTTGTGAAAGTTGTGAATGGTGGTTTTTTTAATTTGGTTAAAAAATGTGGCACGGGATATTATTTTTTTCGGTTACATTTGTCATTTTAATGTTTTTTTTTCTTAAAATTCATTTTTTATTGTTATTTATTATTTTTAATTGGAGTATCTTATATATTTGTTTGTACGTATTTGTTTATTAATTTGATTTTTTTTTTTTGATGATTGAAACTTTAATTAGTATTTTTTAATAATAATAAGTATAATTGTTTAAGTTTTGAAATAGTAGTTATTTAATCTCTAAGTTTAAATAGTACGGAACTATTAGCATGTGTTCGAGTTATACTAATGAATTAGTATAAATTAGACTAACTTATATATTGGTTGGTACGTGTGTTTTTATCACTGTATTTATATGTTATGCATCTTTCATAATGGCTAATGCGAATTTCATACAATGTCTCGTGTAATAGCTCAGTATGATATATATTTTTCAAATTGATATCGAATATATTATTTAAATATCAATATCAATTATAAATGAAAAGACAATGTGTTGGTTTTATTTAAGGTAAATAACGAAACTGTAATACATATTTAAAATATGTAATATTTTAACTTATACATTTCTATTTTTATTGCAGATCGTACGCAACGCGAATATACTCGATGATGGTTTGTTGTTTGTAGTGATTGTGTTGATACGTTGAGAGACGATGTTCTTCTGGAACATATATTTTTGCGAGATCAACTAGGCCCACCATTTTCTTGAAGTGTCGTCTGCAGCTTTGTAGTTTTTTCTGCCAATCCTTATTTTTCATTAACTCCTTGAATAGTTTTTCTCCTATGCGATCGGGATTGTCCATTGATATTTTGATGCAATGGAATAATTATAAACTGCTTGACGATTTCTCAATTTCTTTATTGCGCGTTCCAACCAGTATAGTCCATAATACTTTTCTCCAACTATAAAAAATTGATGAGTACCTATCATTATATCAGCATGCATATTTCCATTTGCGACCAATTTATTTAAAAATATTCGTCCATCCGGTGTTAGCATTGGTAAACATGGATATAGATTTGGAAGATATATTTGTCGCAACACGTATGGATCATTTGCCAACTGGAGAAGGTACTTGCAACTGCAATAACATACTAATGTATTGTTATTTCTTAATTTTATTTGTAAGTCGTACTATGAAATAGAGTTAGTAATTTACCAGCAGGCGCTTTATTGTCTTGTCTTGATAATAACAGTAAAATTACTTGTAGAATTGCCTCTGGAAGATCCAATATTGTAAAACTTTCCATGGTTATTGTCGTGAGTGATTTAAAAAGTAGTATTTTGTTTGATGAGAATGCAGTGGATATGGTTGGTTTGGTATATATAGTGGGTTTGTTATTATTGAATTTATGAATTATTAATGTTAAGTGATTTTAACTTTTGTTTAGGTAGTTGAATGGTTTTTTTTTTTTATATTAAATATGAAGTGTTATGAGATGCAATTTATGGCCTATTATACTAATGGAGTTATTATATAGTACTGTTAATTAGATGCTTGGAATCCCGACAAAAAAAAATAGATGCTTGGAATAATAATAGTTTCTTACCGTTCATTACACTGAATGACATTGTTCAATATAAAAAAATTTATAACACCAAAGCATTTGGAACCTCTCCTTGCCTTAATTTTTTGCACATTCTAACAGAAAAAACCATTTGGAAAAGATAAATCTAATTTTGCGAAAGAACGTGAATGCAATATTGATTTTCAATCTTTCACATTCTGACATGATAACTTGAGTGATGTTGGATCCTGTGCAAGTAATCAAACAAGAGTCAGTGTGATATATAGAGAGAGTAATATATATATATATATATATATATATATATATATATATATATATATATATATAGTGTTGTTTTCTGTGTTAAAAAGTGAATATTGATATTTGTTTATTTTAAGAGTAAGTTAGTTTATTTCGTTACTGCTTAAATATTTAACAGATTCATTTTAAGCTAGCTAAATTGCACGAATACTTAGAAATTGCAGCAGCATTTGAAAATCACAGCAGCATTTGGAAATCCAATTTGAGTTAGAAGGTCAATATTATTTCTTCGCAACTGCTTAAATATTTAACAGATTCATTTTAAGCTAGCTAAATTGCAGGAATACTTAGAAATTGCAGCAGCATTTGAAAATCACAGCAGCGTTTGGAAATCCCACCTCTGTAATGCTACCAGCATGCAAGGAAAAATCACAGTAGCAGAGATTGCAGTGTAAACCTAAAAGAGCTGAAACAAAAAGCATTATGTACATTACCTTGAAATCAGGAGTCCATTCAATCCCAATTATCTCTGCCAAATTTGTACGATTTCTCTCACTACGTACAACAACATCTTCAGTATCTTCAATAGGAAGAATCGTCAAATTCACTGGATTTTCTGATTCAAACCTATAAAAAAAAAAAAGGTACTTCAAATAGGTTTCGGTACAAAGATTTGAACGTAACTACCTCAGGGATAATAGATAGTTCAATATGCAAACCTTTCTTTCAATGCAACTGTCTCATGGATGTTAGGGTTTATGTATGGATGGCTTGATGTAGAAGTATTCAAAGTTGGCTTGCCTGACCACACCAAAAGTAATACTATTTGTACAATGAATTTAAGTAATATTATGGGAGAAAAAATGTTAAAAACCTATTCCAAACCTTGATATGTAGTAATTGTAACAGCTGCTACAGCAACTATAACTGGATGTGATAACTTCCGAACATCATCAGGTTGCAACAATTCATTGAATTTCCCCCATAAAGTTAGATTGATCAGAGAGACCCTATAATTGTGTTATTACATTAAGTTAGAAAGTTAATAATTTCTGTGTATACAAAGATAAACAAAAAAAAAAGTTATCTACATACTTACCCATGTAGTTTCAATTAGGCCTGTCAATTTAACCCGCGACCCGTGAATGACCCGTAAACGACCCGGTCACGGGTCGGGTCCGGGTTCGTATATTTTGGTAACGGGTCATTTACGGGTTGACCCGTAAATGACCCGTTCAAATCAGGCCGGGTACGGGTTTTGCTGTATGACCCGTGACCCGGCCCGTGACCCGTTCCTCCTGTTGTTTTTTTCTTTAGGTTACTCAATTTCAGTTACTGTCTCTGTAGCAATATTGCAAAACAAGCAGCACATATCATTTAACCTTGGTAATTCAACAATTGTATGCTTTATATTTGACAAACACATGTATGCTTTATATTTGACAAACACATGTATGCTTAGATAATCAAGCACATGTCTGCTTGAGTTTGATGAGATGAGCGGATCTAGGATTTGAAGAACACCACTCACCAACTTAGAAAACGACGAACATGAACAGCAGCTTTAAAGCTTCAAAACTGAAAAAATCCATTGTTTAATTTCAAGTTTACCACATCTAACCCACCAATAAGCATGAATGGAAGCTCCAATCACTTACACAACATCATTTAACACGTAGCCTCCTCAAAGGAAGTTGCGTGGAGTATAATTTTTGTTTTTTACTACATAGATGACCCGGGTCACGGGTCAGACCCGGGTCAACCTGTGACCCGCAATTCCGGGTACGGGTTTGCAATCCTGACCCGTGGTGATCCCCGAGTCAATTACGGGTCGGGTGGTTGGTGACCCGCGGGTCACGGGTCGCGGGTCACGGGTTGACCCGTTTTGACAGGCCTAGTTTCAATACTACATCACGAACACTGGTGTTCATCCCTTTCGCTTCTATCTTTCTTGTAGGACTTAGTGATTCAAGCTTACCAATAACATCTATCATTTAAACATTATAAGTTAATAATTTTGGATAATAATTAATGTATGAACATGTATATAGAGATGGATAACATACATGTTAGGACTGAATGGTTTGATTGTCTTGATTCAATTAAGTCTAAATCTGCAAATGAAAAATACGTTGAAGCTAAAGGAGGTAGCTGTGCATCCTCAGGTAGAGAATGAACATAAGTGTTCAGAAGGAATTCAATCTTCTTTTCAGTTGACACTGGATGATGCGATCCAATTGCAGGTCGAACATTGAAATTCTGTATCTTCACGATATCACCATCAACTATCCAACTGTCAGATTTCCGTTTCTCCATTTTTTGAAGAATACGATCTTGAATTTGAGCATGCATGCAGAGACCCTACAAAAAAATGGTTTTTTTTTACATTTCACAATGAGGAAAATCGCAAGTATAGAAAAATTAAGAATTAACATTCACAGAGATGACATTAGTTCAGAAAAAGGTAGTAAACAATGCTTTCAATGATTTAAAGTGATCAACAGAAACATTTAGAAAAAAAATAGGCCAAATTTTTTTAAATACCTCTTCATCTATCAGCAGCATGTCCTATGAGTAAATAGCACCAGTCTTGATGTTCATAGCTATCCAAGATCTGATTATTCGTGCCCGAATAACGCATTTGTTTAACCCCTGAGTTAGGTCTCCTAGTTTTGTATATTGCTTAGCCATTTTGTATGCCTTTAAAATGATCAAACGAAATCAGCATCATCATATTCAAAATCAGTCAACAGACGAAATCAGTATCATCAGATGTAAATGTGTAAATTAATAAAATTTTGGTCAAAGGACAACAAAAACTTGCAGAACAACAAAAAAAATGCAGAAAAATTACATTAAAAAGTAAACGAAGGTTCACAAAGTTGCAGAACTAAAAATAAAATGCAAAAAAGAAACTTAGAGAAATAATATAACAAAAACTTGCAGAACAACAACCAAAAATCCAGAAAAATAACTTGCAGAACCCAAAAAATTGCAGGAAAAAATTTGGATGTAAATTCGTATTATTATTAATTTTTTTTTTTTGCAGCTTTAAAAAACGCAGAACAAACGATTGCAGGAACAATCGATTACTGAGAAATTTTTTTAGTAAAAATGTTCAATACATCAGAACAAAAACTTGCAGAACAAAAAAAAAATGCAGACCCAAATCTTGCATCTACAAAAGATTACTGAGGAAACTTACTCGAGAATGGAATGATGAAGCATAGACGGGTTGAAGAAGATGTAGAAGCAAACACCCATTCAAATAGATGTCTTTGAGCAATGATAATGACTATGTTGCAATTAATTGTCAATCAATGAAATTGAGAAGAAGGAGAGACTGCTGTTGGAGAAGATGGAGAGACTGCTGTTGGAGAAGATGGAGAGACGGCGCTTGGAGAAGAAGGAGAGACGGCGCTCAATGAAGAAGTCAGGGAAGAAGAAAACTGGGTTGCTATTATTTAGCTGTTCTGTTATGCAAAACAGGCCCAATATTTTAATTTAATTACTTGAAGATGATGTGGCTTAACCACAATGAATCTCTTAAAATTGTGAGAATTAAGCTGTTAATTGCTGACGTGGAAGAGTATTAGAAAGTTTTTTTATTATCTTTCCTATTGTTTCTATATATATTTAGATTATTATTATTAGGGTCAATAACCTGGGAGAGGTCTAAAGATTGACCCTTGTGAATTTGAGAGGTATGAAGATTGAATGGTGATAACAGAGGTCTGAAGTTTGAACTTTGTGATTTTTAGGTTTTCCGTCCAAATTTTCTGTCAAATTTAACGGAACTGTATAAAATGTCAAAATACCCTTTTGCAATATTTGAATTAATAAAAAGTTTAATTAATATAAATATGAAATGATAAAAATACCCCTGTCTATAATTTAAACATAACTCAACCCGGCCACCACCACGGCTCCGGCCGGCCACCACCCAACTCCGGCGACCACCACTCACAACTCCGACGACCGCCTCCCAACTCCGACGACCGCCACCACGGCCCCAATTGGACCCAAATCGGAGCCACCGGCCCCGATTGGGCCAAATCGGGACCGCGGTTGTGGTCGCTGGAGTTGGGTGATGGTCGTCGGAGTCGGGTTGTGGTCGCCGGAGTTAGTGGCGGTCGCCGGAGCTGTGAGTGGTGGTCGCCGGGGTTGGGTGGTGGCCTAAAGGGCATTTTCGTCTTTTCATTCGAGCATGTGAGATGCAAAAAGGGTATTTTTGAAATTTTATTTTATTTATGGTCACATGCAATGCACATGACCAACTTCCGTCAGTTTTAACGGAAAAAACTAACGGAGACCTCTATTATCTACAAGTCGAAACTTTAGACCTCTGTTATCACAATTTCAATCTTCAGACCTCTCAAATTCACAAGGGCCAATCTTCAGACCTCTCCTAGGTTATTGACCCTTATTATTATCTAGTCCTCCGCTTTGGACTCATGCTTGCTTTCACAGTATTTGGTTCTTCTTGGCTCAACTGTTGTTGAGGACAAACTGCAGAATAAGAAAATTGCAGATACGCTTGTAGCTTGCTTGGGAAAGGAATGCATTAAGAATTAGCTTGGTAAATCTCGAATCTAGATATGGGTTGTAGTTGTTTTGAGGGTGGTAAAAAATCTAACTGTGTTGGTTCATTCTTAGCTCTTTAATGGGGTTCTTGGAAAATGAGCTTATCTCATTGACAAGCCTATTAAAGATGAGTTGATTTCTGTTACAGCTCACAGCTAAAGATTCTTTTATTTTATTGGAAAATGAGGAAAGATTTGGATACTGAATTAATTCGGTTAGTTGTTCAACATTGTTTGGAATGCTTAGTGATTCTCAGTGCTAATGTAGCATGTGTTACGATTGGTTGATATAATTTTGCTTCCTCCTTTTACTCGCTGGAGAAATTTAATGTACACGGTGGAGCTATATCCTTGGAGAAATTATTCATTACATCCGATCCAACAAGTGGCAGCCACTTGGTGCACCTTCGTCCAATACAATATTGACATGTGTCCATTTTCTGTGTAAAAGCTGTCACATCTTCTTCTCTCTCAACACATGTCAATTTTTAATTGGTGGAGATCCACCAAGTGGCTGCCACTTGTTGGATCGGATGTAATGAATAATTTCTCATATCCTTGGGCCTCACTCACTGCAGCGGTGCTCGGATTTTGGTCACACTTCTCGGGGTACATTTTCTCTACCACTTCTTGCACCAGTTTCATGCGTACATAGATGTTATTCAGCTTCTCAAGTAAAAAAAATTGCATGTTTCATCAAAGTTCTTATTTCCAAAGCAGCTTATTCTTATTTGTTGGAGGCATTTGTTCATAGTAAATGAAAATCCTAAGCTAGACTCATAAAAATTGGGGTAATGGTTGCATTAGTTCTTAATGATTAGACAAGGAATAATCTATGAGCAACATATAGATCAGCTTTAAGGAGAATTGGAAAGGGTAAAGATAGAAATCACCTATCCATACTGAGACAAAAGGCGGCACCATGCTTTTTGAAACTAATTAAGACTTTAACTGAACTCAATATTGCTAATCAACACTAGATATGAATTTGAATCTAATTACTTAAATTTATTGTAACCATGTCTTCTTGATATTGTCTTTTTATGTTCCTAGTAAATTAGTTTTCCTCGTATTTGAATTTTCTGATAGAATATTGCGGTAATTTATGTTCCTTGCAGTTGATGCATGTATGACAATATCATTCAAGAAGTATGATCTGGAAATTCTCAAGGAGGTTTTATGTCATCATGAAAACGTCTTTCAGATATTGCAGAGGAGCTCACTTTCCAGTCTTGTTCTGGTCAGAACTTAGTCTTGCTAATTATGTACATGAAATGTAAATATGGATTATTATGTAAATTGTATAGTATCAATGATAGTCATTTGTACAATTGCTTATATTGTTTTTTTTTTCCAGTTGGAATTAGAAAAATAACAATTTAGGTTTAGCGACATGAAAACCTGTAGCTAAAATCCAAATTATTCATGTATGTTGATAAAAGCTTTAGCGACAGGTATTTTCTGTCGCTAATAATTAACGTCAGGTATTTCCTGTCGCTAGTATTTAACGACAGGATAAGTAACCTGTAGTACTATGAGCGGCAAGACTTTTAAGGACAGGATAGCGACAGGAAAATTTCTGTCGCTAAAAGTTTTAGTGACAGGATATGCCTGTTGCTAAAAGGCCTTTTTCTACTAGTAATAGAAGGAACACGCAAGACTTTGATAAATTGAATCTTGCTAAAGAAGGGATAGAGGGTGAACCAGTGTGTGTTATTGGTAATTGTATGTCATCACCCACTGCAAATCTCATCAGGACCTTCATAGTCTGAAGCTAGAGACAAATTAGATAAATCACTGGTGACATGATGGGATGCCCCTGTGTCCATTAACCAGTCTGAGTTGGAAGTTTGAACAGAAGCTACATAATTTGCAGCTATATCAGATGGCAGCTTGATCTTATAACAACATTTTGATGTGTGCTCAGGTTTATCACAGAATTGGCAAACAACTTTGCCAGTATTGGATCGACGGGGATAAGCAGATGAAGATGAATTCCCAGCAGAATATTGCAGACGCTGAGAATTATAAGACTGGCGACGTGATTGCTGGTTTCCATAAGAGTGATTTAGTGAAGGGACAGACCTGTTATTCCACCGATTTGCAGACAAACCAGCTTTCTTGGTGTAATTAGCTGTCAAGATTGGCGATTCATGGAGCTGCTCCTGCCTCTTCAGAAAATTTTCATGATCAGTAAGTTTGTCATGAAGTTCTTCAAAGGATATCGGGTTATCTCTAGCCCGAACTGCTGCTGCAGTGTCTCTGTAGTCTGAACCCAACCTTTGAAGGGCATATAAGGTCACATCATCGTCATCATGATATAAGGTCAGATCATCGTCATCAAGGGGACCCAAGGTTGGTTGGACCAACTAGTAAAGCGAGTTGTGTTCCCCGTGGGCGACCCGAGGTCGAAACCCGCCGGAGACGCCTCCTTGGGGAGGACTTTAACCTTAACGCTCCCAGTCCGAACACACTCAGATACAGATTTATCTCCTTTGCGGATATTTCCAAGGCGTTCCTTCAAGGATAATTTGTCCCATGCTTCTTTAGAAGTTGCAGCCGATGCTATAATTTCCATAGCATATTCATTGGTGGAGGCCATGATCGCATGAAGCAGCAGCTGATATTGACGTTTCCTAAGGACGTGTTCCGGATTAACGTCCTACTTATCAGCATTGTTGATCTTCTTTTCAGGGCATGGGTTACTGCCGTCTATTAAACCATGAAGATCATATCCAGTAAGTAGAGTATTGAAGTGAGCTCGCCAGGTAGAATAATTATACATGGGAAATCCTATGAGCTATCTTTGGTAGGTGATACCCTAATATGTTTCACCAATTTACGATTAAATAACTTGCTAGTAGAACTTTTGCGGTATATGGACATAAAAAATCAATAACCGAGAAAAACACGTTCCGAATGCAAAATCGTGTCCGTTTTAAAAAAAAAAAAAAAACTTCCGGAAATTTGAGCTCGGACTATGGGCTGAAAAGCCCGTTTGTACCGAGTCTGCTCGACTGATCCTATTATATATACAAGTTAGTTTTTAGGGTTAAGAATCTATAAACTGTCTGAAGTTTGCCCTATGTGAGATTATGGTGTCTGGAGTTTAAAATGTTGATATTGAATGTCTGAAGTTTCACTTTTGTTGAAATTTGATGTCTCCGTCTAAATTTACAGTAAAAATTAACAGAATTTGGTCATGTGACAAGCATATGACCTAATAAAAAAATTAATTCCAGAATTGCCCCTAGTTGGTGGTGGCCGGCCGGAGTAGGGTGGTGGCCGGCCGGACGTAATAGTATAAGGGGCAATTTTGAAATTTCACATCATTCCGTCAAATTTAACAGCAAATTTGGATGGAAAACCAAATTTCAACAAAAGTGAAACTTCAGACATTCAATATCAACATTTTAAACTCCAGACACCATAATCTCACATGGCGCAAACTTCAGATAGTTTATAAGTTCTAAACCCTAGTTTTTAACATGATCTCGATACATCACCAATTAGGCTTATTAGTTTAGGACGAATTTGGAGAAGTTGTCAAGTTTTGAATGTTCCCGACCGAGCCCGAAATCAAGACTAAAAAACCAAGATTTGGTGGGTACAAACAATCTTCCATCTTGACCTTTTTTAAAATGCATTAACCGGCAATATCAAGATATAGCAAATCGAGTTGGTTTTATTTAGCTAGAAAATAAAAAGCAATTCCAGATAACAAAGTGTCCATGCCGGAAAGTAATAACTCACTACAAGAAATACCCCATTTACCGGCGAATAAATAAAAGTGGCCGGTGAAAGTGGCCGGTAAAAGTTTTTTTCCCGGCGAAGAACAACTTTGGCCGGTAAAAGATTATTAGTGGCGAGAATAATATCCTCGCCGGTAAAAGATTACAATTAGCGGCGACTAAAATAGTATCGCCGGTAAAAGTTTAAGGAAAAACAAATAAATTAATATTTTAATACAACATACATTAGAGGCGAGATAGTTAGCCGGTAAAGGTTTACAATTAGCGGCGAATTTATTTTAGTCGCCGGTAAAAAAAATAAATTATTAGCGGCGAGATAGTTAGCCGGCAAAAGTTTACAATTAACGGCGACTAAATTGGTTTCGCCGGTAAAGTCCAAGTTTTAGCGGCGACGTCATAATGCTTGCCGGGAAAAAAATTAATTATTAACGGCGAGATTGTTGGCCGGTAAAAGTTTACAATTAACGGCGACTAAATAAGTTTCGCCGGTAAAGTCCAAGTTTTAGCGGCGACATCATTATACTCGCCAGGAAAAAAATTATATTATTACTGGCGAGATACTTGGCCTGTAAAGTTTACAATTCACGGCGACTAAATTAGTTTCGCCGGTAAAGTGCATGTTTTAGCGGCGACGTCATTATACCCGCCGGGAAAAAATTAAATTATTACCGCGAGATAATTAGTCGATACAGTTGTACAATTAACGGCGACTAAATTAGGTGACGGGTAAAGTTAAAGTTTTAATGGGTTGAGAAGTAATAATAAAAATATACATCACCTGTAGTTTTTTTTTTTTTCTCGATTATTCTTTCCCTTTTTTTTGGCAAGTAATTATCATTTCCTTTAGTAATTAACCTTTCCTTTAGTTGAAGAGAAAGAGAGTTATAAAAAAAAAAAGAGTGACGGAGAGAAAGAGGGGTCTAGAAGGGTCCAGAGAGGTCAGTGTAGCGCAAGAAGACAATCGGCTTCGACAACTGCAGCTCCAGCCCAGTCGTCTTCTGGTTTCGACAATCACATACATCCTGCAGCTCTAGTACCGACCAGCAGGCTGAGTTCTCACCTTCACCGCCTGACAAGCGACCTCGACAGCTAGCAGCCTTGTCTTCGCCTGCGACCTCTAATCGGTCGACCACTCAATTTCTTGGGCTCAGGTTAGCTTGTTTTTTGTTGTTTTACTTGAATTGTAAAACAACTATCAGTTTGATGTTTAGTTTGGAGATCTGGAATTGATTTGTAGTGGTTAACCCTAAATTAGACAAATTTTGACTGAACTAAGCTGTGTAAAGTTGGTCTACGAAAATTTGGTCCAATCTAGCTGACTTAAATGGGTTTACTTGTGAATTAAAGAGATTTGCTTAAAATGGATTTGATTAAGTGGTATAACGTGTGAATGCAAAAATCTTAGATTTGAAATAATGTTGCCTAGGCATCAGTTTGTTTTGCAAATAATTTTCGTTAACAGCCTCATTGGATACATTTTAGTTCAAATAGGAACAAATTAAGTGACATTATAAACTAAAAGAAGAAATCCTCCTAGCCTTATAACGATGAGAGAGTTTAATTGATTGTTAAGGGATGGTATGATATATTGTATGTATACATATAACACGATAGCATATCTATTTGAGTTGCAGAAAACAATGGCTGGGAGAGGGAAACGAAGCACCCGTCCTTCCAATCAACGGAAGAATACCTCCGTCGTCGGTGAAATGGCATCTGAGTCTGAACTCCCACCACTTCCGACACAGCCGCGTACATCATCCGGACCGACCACTAATCCCTCTGAGCATCTTCCGACGGGTAGCACTCAAGAACCAAGTTAGTATTCACATTATATAACAACTATGAATATTCATTTATTATTTGATATAATACCTATCACAAAGCATTCAGATATTTCTCGTAAGCGAGGACGTGGGCCTACACGGAATATTGAGTTAATGAAGGACCCCAATGGTGATAAACGTCCTATGGAGTTTGATTCAGATGGAGAATCTAATGGGATTAATACAAGCAAATTCACTAATTACTGTGGTTGGTTAGTCCGCATGCCTGAAAACGCCAACCCTTGTGTGCCAAGTTGGTGTGGGACCAAAGAAAAACCTGGGGTACCTGATTTTCAGAAGGAGAAGTTGTGGACACTTGTTTGTGTGAGTTCGTTTTACTTCTGAATTTATGTTTCTTTTAATCATAAATTATGTATAGCAACTTATGTTTTACTTTGTTACATCTACTTGCAGGATAAGTTCGACATTGACATAAACAATCAGATGGTAAAATGGAACTGCATGAGGATGCTCGGAAAGAAGTTCAATGATAACCGATGCGACATTAAGAAAAACTATTACACACCTAACAAAGATGATCCAACATGTTTGTTGATGAAGAGACCACCAGGTTACTCGGAAGATCAGTGGAAGTACATGATTGATCACTTCAGCTCTGAGGAGCACCAAGTAAATCACTAATTTTTTTAATTGTATTATAAAACTTTATGTGGTAATGACTAATGTGGTTTCTAATATGTGGCAATGTATGTGTTACACTGTATTTTATCATGTAGATGAAGTGTGATCGCAATAAGGCAAATCGTGATCAACAAGTGGCTTTACATGCATCTGGATCTGTAAGTCATGCGAGGGTCCTTCAAATAAGTGTAAGTCATTTTCAGTCCTTCATGATACATATTACACGAGTACTACATATTTTATGGTGTATTAACTCATTTTGTGAGTTGCAGATAGAGAAAAACAATGGCGTTCCTCCACCAGAATATGAACACTATTATCAGCTACATACAAAGAAAGATGGCACTCCAACTGATGGCCTTGCTGCAACAACTATGGTAAGTTCAGCCGATTGTAGAACTTATGTTGGTTGTGTGCTTTATGCTAGATATTATGATAACTACATTCAGTTAGAAGAATGTATATTAAGTGAGTTGGTCATAATGTTGAAGATGATAATGTTTTCTTGATATTAGCTTATTAGTCAATACAAATAGTACTTCATCATGTTAACTGTTTATGTACACTTTCTTGTAGTCTCAAGTGAGTGAATGTGTTGCTCAAGAGGAGTCTGAAGGTTTAGTCCCAGATGTGGATGCGATATTCGTAATGGTACGTGATCAGATGAAGGTGCGACCAAAGTATACACGACGTCCGAAATGCAACACGGCTAGTTCACAATTGATGGAGTACAAGAAGATTGTTACAAACTTGCAAGTCGAAAATAGTAGTTTGGAAGAGCGTTTGAAAGCATCTGAAGAAAATGCTCAAGAGATGCAGAGAAACTTTAAATCACTTAACGACAAGGTCGACTCACTTTTCAATGGTAGACAGTCTCCTCTTATCGACAGTGATGAGACTGAAGGTGTTATAGGCTTATATAATTAGATGGTATTCTCTTACAATGTATTCCACTTATTTTAAAGCCTTGTAAACTTTTTTTGTCAGCGCCAGATGATGATCGGAGTGTGCCTGTATCAGGTGCCAGGAACCACTAGCCTACTTTGTGAGTTCTCGTTTGGAGGTACGTTTCAAATCATACCAAAAAAAAAAAAAACAGTTACATTTTCTAAGTGCGTTCGTGGTGCATTCCAGCAATTTCAGTTTGATTTGATCTCTCCTCTCTTTTCAATAATAAAATAATGCTTTTGGAAATCTGTCTATGTACATAGATTTAGGTGAAAGAGTTTTATAAGCTATCTATGCTGTTTTATACCTAACTCCAACGTGTAGAAAATTTAATTATAAATCACAATCAGCTACCAGATGTATTATGCAGTTGTTCAGAGCCTAATGACATATATAAAGTAAATAATTCCGACATGAGATTTAGCAAGTATCTCAGTTCATTCTCTTTCTATATCAATTCACTTTTATGTGGTTTTTATTTCTATTTATATCGTCATGTTCTTGGCTGGAGCCATTTTTGTTGTTCTTGTATTGAAATGTTTGAGAAAAGTATGTTATTGAATGTTTCTTGTTTGGCTTCTTATCGAATATTACTATTAATGCATCACTTAATGTTATTTGATTGTTTAATGTATACACTTTTCACATGTAGGAATATGATAAAGATCTTCCAAAGGTATATGGGTTCATCAGTACATTTTGTGAAGTTATGATAGTTTTTTGAAGGTGCAGTTTTTTGAAGGTGCAGTTTTTTGAAGGTGCAGTTTTTTGAAGGTTCATCTACAATGCAGCTGCTTATTTTGTGAATGTGTATGGTTAGTTTTTTGAGATGCTACTAAACTTATATATGGTTATATCTATAGTTAATTGTGGAGACTTAATGTATTTTCTATTCCTCTTCTTGGGTTATGTTACGACTATTATGAATGAGTAAACTTTTGGGGTCAAAGTAAATAGTTGGAATCAATTTACGGTGGGAGTAACTCGCCGGTAAAGAAATACATTATCCATTATCGGCTAAAAAAGTCGCCGGTAATAATTTGGGGATTATTTTCTCTAGCAAATTAATTCGCCGGAAATATATTGGCTAACCGTTTATTTACCAAGAAACTCACCGGTAAAAGTCATATATTAATCCGCTAAAGCACATTTTCTCCGGCAACCTAATTAGCCGGTAAAAACTCTCTTTTTTACCGGCGAAATAACTGGTCGATAAATTCATTTTTATTGGCGAGTTTTTTCGCCGCTAAAAGTCATGCGTTTTACCGGTGCTTTATCTCGCCGCTAAAGCACTTTTTCTCCGGCAACTTAACTCGCCGGTAAAAATCTCTTTTTTTACCGGCAAAACAACTCGCCGCTAAAACCGTATTTTCACCGGCGCCAAGTCTCGCCAGTAAATTATCATATTTTTACCGGCGAAATAGTTCGTCGGGAATAACTAATATTTTATTGTCTTTTAATAAGTCTTTCTCGGCAAGATATCTCGCCGGTAAAAAGTCATTAGTTTTACCGGCCATTTCTAACTCGCCGGTAAAACATTTACCGGCGGCGCTTTACCGGCGATGGTGATCGGCGAAATACTTCGCCGGGATGACTTTTACCGGCGAAAAAAGGGCTTTTACCGGCTACTAACCCTCGCCGGTAATTGAGGTATTTCTTGTAGTGACTTGTCATTTATTTGATCACATGCATACATCGGATATTACATATTTAGTAGGCATAGGCGGATTCAGATCTCTTGTCTCTTACGTGTCCTTATTTTTAATATTTTCCTTTTAAAATTAACCAATCAAAATATTTTTTTGCAGACACATGTCAAGATCTTAACAATGAGACCGATAGATAAAGAGTGGGGCTCGGCATATAGACGGAAGTATTATTAAGGTGGTGAAACAGGAGTTAGCATAATAAATAAATAAATAAATAAAAGAAGTGAAATGACTCAGTGGGTTTGAATGAAACTGATGTGATGTCTCTAATAATAATAATATATGTTGGAAGTAAAGAAATGATATCACAAGTATGATGAACCGCAATTAGGGCAAAGCTGGGTATGGGGTATGGAGGTGGTAGTAGCAGCAGCAGCACCAGTGAGTGCCATTAAATGTTTCCTCAACTCGTGTCGTTCTTGCTTCAATTGCATGTTCTCTGCCAACACACTTTCATACTTCTCCTTCAACATCTCGTACTCTTTTCCTGTTTCTTGCTGTTTTTGCCTATTTTATTATTATTATTATATCAATTTCATTCATCCATCAATACATATACGATCTACTATGTACGTAATACATACCTTGCCCTTCTATTCTGAAACCAAATCTCAACTTGCCTCGTCGCCAGATTCAGTCTCCCCGCAAGTTCATCCTTTTGTGCCTAAATCAAATTAAATACATAATTAATATCCATACAATTTCCTATCCACACTTAGCTCCACTATGTTTTTTTTAAAAGCAAATATTTTTCTATTCCAAAGACTAAGATATTTTAACTTGAAATATTAATGGAACACTATATCATATTACACGGTTTATCTATATATAAATATATTTTTGTTCTACGAACCCATGCATCTATAAAATAATCTTCAGTGGCATTATATTATTAATGATGCAAAGAAAGAAATAGGTAGGTACCTGATCAATAGTTTTCTGACGGTTGAAGGTGTGCTCTAAAACATTGAGTTGGTCAGGAGTGAACTTGCGTTTCTTCCTGGTACTAATTTCGGTGCCATTATTATTATTATTATCAGAATGATAACTACTAGTAGAAGAAGGTGACACCATCGTAACTGCTGCTTCTTTTTTCTTGCCGTCGACATTGATATCTTCAACACCAACACCAACACCAACATTACTACTACTCCCGAGCCCTAGACTAAGAATCGTCTCCAATGCTTCCTTGCTGTCGTCCTCCGCCATCCCAAAACTAGCTACCGTACCTTTCTTCTTTCCTTTCTTCTTTCTATGCTGATCGATTATGCTTTGAATGAATTAACAAAGTACAGAACCACACCACACTTTATATATACATACATACATATATAATTCTTATTATTTTCTCAATATTAATTATATATATACTATGAATATTGAAAATATATAGAAGGAAATCATAGTGAATTTAATGACTCAATTGGTTGTGTTGGTAAAAAGATGGCGGATAAAATTTATTATCATTATTATTTTACCAGTTATATCATGTTATTAATTATATAAATCAATATTGTCTGATTATATAATTATAGGAAGGAATATTGACTTGACGGGCAATATGCATATTGATCTTACCTTGTTTGGACTAATTATTTCCCTTTTTCAACTTCTTATCTTATATTACAAAAACTCTTCACTCATTCCAAGGAATTATATATTTAACTACTTGTTTTTGTTATTTTTAATCAAGTCCTATTTATGGTAACAAAACTTTATCTACTTTTTACTATCAGTTTGTCATTAGTAATGTGCTTATCCGATGAAACAAACGGAAAACTATAGTGTATTATTATTATATGTAGTGTGTGATCAGCTTAATTAATCGATTTCCACTACCCACCCTTCTTTTTATATAAAATAAAATAAATAATGTGATATTGTCCAAACTACTTAGCTATCATCACTTTTTACTTTCTTTCAATTGGGCTACTTAATTTTCTTAATATTAATTTATCAATGATGTACAGTCACCCCTTCCCTTCCCTTCTATATAATATATATTCTATAGGGTGCAGCTAAAGTTAACTCGATTGATTTTTTCAGTCGAAATCAGGACCGTTGATTATATAACTTGAGATGTACGCGCCTGAGCAACTCTTCCTCGATATCCATCCATTATTTCCATTCCTCTATGTGTGCCCCAGAATTGCCTCTCTTCCTTTTCTTTTTTCCTCTTTTGTTAATTAATTATAAATACATTTATTTATTTGTTAATTTTTTGGCTATTGTTTGTTTAATTTAATATTGTAAAACTTTGGGAAAAAAAATTAATATTGTAAAACGCAATCATCGTTTTATATAAATTATTAAAAAATGTTTATTTAATAATATAAAAGAAGAATATTTGTCCTTAAAGATTAAAAAAATACTTAACAGCAAATTACTACGTTTGTTTTACATTGACAATGAATAAGAAGTCAAAAACGAGAAATACAAAATGATACGTTGTTATTTCGTTGATAATAATATGTCAATTATATTATTATGGAATACATTGTTTGAGTGAATCTAAGACATAAAATAAGATAAAAAAATTTACTATTATAATATTTACTAAAATATAGTAGAGCAAAATATAATTTAGAAAAAAAAGAGTATGATTTTTTAAGATTAAATATTTTTTTGAAAATAATAAGTGTTTAAAATTTAATTTAATTATAAAAAGTAAGAAAAAGTGTATTTTTTAAAAAATGAAATTTTTTAAAAGTATAAATATTAACATAATAATTTAGGGATTTAAATTTATAAGAAAATCAATTTTTTTAAGGAAGAGCTTATAAGACAAATTTATTCAAAAATTATTACTGATCATTCTATATTCATTTTTATATATATATATATAAAGGAATATCACATGGTAATAAGTAATATATATATATATGTTCATGTGCAACCAAACAAAATAATTTGTATTTCTTATTACTTATTACTTATTAATAATGCATTTCACGGAACCAAACGCGTGGTTATATACTACTAGCAAACAAATATTGATAGTTATCAGCATTATTAAATTGAATATATTTTTATTCACATTTTATTTCCTCGGCACGTACGTGTCTATATATATACTGTGTTCAAATAAAAATAATAAATATACAAAAGTCTATGTTATTGTAATTTAGGGTACATAAATTCTGTTCAAAATATTTATGCTTTCTGTGTTATGGAAGAAGTACGTATTAATAATTTTTTTAATAAATTCGAACGTGTAAATATCTTAATTATATTTTTTTTATAAGTTTAAATTTGTGATGAAGATATTCAGTATACTTTTAATTATTCTTTAGTATCCTCTTTTAAACTGATATTTACGAACAATAGTTTACACCAGACTCATTACTGAGTTCGTAATCATAAGCTTCCACTTGGCCACAACGACCTTTTTTCTACGAGAGATTTCATTATTGTTTCAACACTCTCCCTTAAATTGAAGTTTGTAAGCAACAGTTTGCAACAGACATTTCACTAAATTTGTACCCATGGCTTCAATCCGGCCCACCCTCAAATGTCGAACCATCGGCTCTGACGTACGCTTTAACTAACTTTCTCCTAAACTCGAATTTGTGAGTGTATCGTTTATATATCCATGTGCTAGTCTCTATAAAAACTTTGGGTAATGAAGATCAAAATAGAAAGTGATATCATTGGTATGTTTGGATGATGAATCAAAATATATAGTAATAAGCCAGAGATACAAGTCACTATTTATATAGATTTTGTAGAAAACCAAAATGGATTAAGACTTAAAGTGGCATTTGGTGTACCATCCGTCATGCGTGTTGAAATTGTTATTAAAAGGGTTTTATGCTTCATAGAAACAGGTAGCTAGGTAGTGTGAGTGTGAACTGTTTGTTGTCTATTTGTCTTGTTGTATAATTATAATAAGGGTTAATACCAAGGTTTACCCTATGTTAAAATTAGGTGTCTGAAGTTTGAAATGTTAAAATGGAGTGTCCCAAGTTTCATTTTTGTTGAAATTTGGTGTCTCGGTGTAATTACTTTAGAAAATTTAATTCCGACGAAACCGTATGTTAAATTCGAGCTCTCATACACATTCACTTCTCGTAATCTTGCCGGGACCGTCACCTAAAAAGTTGGTCACATCCGGGCAAGTAAATCTCGCTCTATTGTCCTTGGAAAATGGCTCCACACCACTCTACTAGAAACTTTTTTTTTAATATTCAATTTTTTGGTGAAATTTGACGATTTTGTGAAAAGCAAAGAGTGATGGATTATGAGTGGGCTGGTGGGTTGATGAAAATGATTGAATGGAGATGAAAAGACGCATAAAGACACCAAATTTCAACAAAAATGAAACTTGGGATAGTCCATTTTAACATTTCAAACTTCAGACACCTAATTTTAACATATGGTAAACCTTGGACAGTTTTTTAGTTATTAACCCTTATAATAACTAACTGTATTCAGAATGTTGTCTCTTAAATGACTCTTGGCAACAAGTTGTTTCTGATCTGGTAATGTTGGCATCCATGCCACTGCAAATCTTTCTTACCAACTCAACAAAACATTTCCAGTTGGAATTTGTTTTTATATATTCAATTGAAACTAATTATTATTATCCTCCTAGACTAGAGGATTGTCTCCAATTTATAAAATTCTATATTTTTACCATCACTTCTTAATTACCCTATTTACTAGATGTTCATTCATATCTGTAAAATTAATTTTCTAGAGTTACAATTTTCTAACTCTGTTTAATTGAGTATGATTATCATAATGTATATTTACTATTAATTGCAAATGTATTTAAAATTTAACTAGTAAATTGTACAATTTTCCACAATTCACCTAGTAAACTGTAAATATACCAAAAGTTCAACTAGCAATTGGCACAAGCAACATAGCAAAACGCTAAACAATATGCAAGTTTTCATCGTAGTTAAAATAAGTAAATTTAACAGAGTTAGCATAGAAACATTTATCAAGACTCCCAAAGTTGAACTAGCAAGATAAGTTTAGCTAAAAAATTATCAAAAATCCCAAAGTTGAACTAGCAAGATAAGTTTTGCTAGAAGATTATTATAAATGAAAAAATACAATAAGTTTAGCTAGAAAATTATCAAATCTCCCAAAGTTGAACTAGCAAGATAATAAAAAAAACAATTCTTAATATTTAATTAGTAATTTCATTATAGTTTTTCATTCGAAAAAGGGTAACATTCTAGAAAATATACCGAGCCTATGATAGACTTTAGAGAGAAACTTAAAACCTGAAAAGTGAAGAAAATGAAATGAATGCGGTACTTAATGATTATGATTAATCCTGAAAATAATTTAGCGTATATTCGGTTCGGTAATTGGAATGGGAATAAAGAATATGAAATGAGAAATAGAATAGATATTCTTATGATAATAGTTCAAAATGACTATTTATATTGTAAGGCTGAAACTGAGGTTCATATTTCAAACTTCATTTGGAATAAAAGAAAAAATCATATTGCCCATTTACTAGAAATCATTAACAAAAATACTCTCCAAGAAAAACTTTTAACAGAAATACTCATGAACCCTACTAAGAGTCAGGTTTCACGAAATCCAAAAATAAAAAAAAAAATTGTGATTTGACAATTTTTTGGATGAACTAGTGTTGTGATTTGATAGTTTTTTTTTTTTTTTTTTTTTGTAGGTTTCGTGATACCCAACTCCCAATAGGGTTCAAAAGTATTTTTGTTAAAAAATTGGAAGGTTTTTGTGTTATTGGCTTCTAATATAGAGGCAATATAAAAAGAATTCCTCTTATTTACAACAAAACATCTAATTTTTATGTATTCTTACAAATAAACATGTCATCAAATGTGAAAATGATAAAGGTATAAGAGAATAAAATATTAATATTAATCATATCATAATTAATACTAAAGAGGTGAGAAAGGCCTTATGATCAGAATAAAATCGGTCGGTCATATCGAAACTTGAGGTGGATCGATATGAATATTATGATGGTATAAGTTTGATTTCCTTTCACAATCAAAGTTTAATTGAGCAATATATAGCCTTTAAAGCACTTGCAATGTAAAGGAAAATGATACACGATCCGATGTTTTGGTTTCGATAAATTCCAATTGTGTGGTAAAATAAAAATGCTCAAAAAGTTGACATTAATTATACAACTGTTACTGTGAGATATAATTGAAATTCCAATCGGAATGCGTATCAAAAGTCCAATGTAAATGTAAGTGGTCATGTACATTTCCTCCACATAAGTGATACATAGGCGTCCACTAGTTGCTAGTTAGGGAGAATCAAAATAGAAAATTCATTCAACTCTATAATGAAAGCCATTTTATCCATATTTTTTATTCTTAAATTAGACTCACACAATCTCATATTAATATATCTATTAAATCAAGTAAGTTTATTATGTATAATACAAACACATTTTTTATAATAATAATTAGGGTGTCCTATTAATTATATTTTTTAATTATCTAATAATAATAATAAAATTACACTAATATTTTAGTAGGACGACTAATTCATTTGTATTATGAAAATTACACGAATATTTATAAAATTATGCTTTAAAAATGAATAATTATATCAAACATATATTTAAAAAATATTTTGTAAATAACATAATAAATACATATTAGCTCATAAGGGTTACATTATAAAATAAATAAATAAAGTACAATTTTAGCAACCACAAATCATCAGCTAGCTGATGCAACAATAGGATGAGTAATAATGATGTAATTAACAACAAGTAGGGCTGTATGTATATTCATTCCATCCAAAGTATGTCATTATTGTCGGTCGAGACAGCAAAAAATGGGTGGTGCGGTGGAAATGCATGCGACCAGTGTGGAGACTTAAAACAACACCAATAACAACATACCTCCTCCGAAACAGAATTCAACCCAACGATAGCACACCATCATCTTCAACAACATTCATCATTTTTGCCTCTCTGCGGCCTGCCCAGTTCAATACATTATTTGAGACCAACAAATATACATTCATTCATTTATACATACCTTTTGGAGTTTCTTCAACACCGACTCTTCAAATTCCTCATAACCACCTCCAACAAGCTTCTTGTCTACTTCATCTTCTTTTGTTGCTTGCACTGATGGCTGGACAATAGGCTTAACTTGTAACGGGTTTGAAGGATCTCCACACACGCTTCGTGTAGCACCCGCCTGCAAACCCAATAATAATTTATTCCAACATCTCAAAAATACTAACATATCAATCAACCAAATCTAAACTTACAACAGCATCCCCGGATTCCATGACAACAAGCGCCGATCCTCTTTTCTTTGACCTGTTTATCACAACATCTTCAACCTTGCCAAACTCTGAGAAAACATCCTTCAACTTCTCTGCACTATAGCAACCTACCTTCTCCCAAGAAACTTTGACAACCTTCTTCTTATCCAACCCAAACCCTAACCCCGAACCTCCTCCTCCACCACTCTTTCTCCTCTCTTTCGCAAGCATCTCTCGTATTCTAGCAATCTCTTCCCCCAGTTTTCTTACAATTCTCTCTTCCTCTTGCCGACTCATTGTGGCAGCTGGATCAGGATGAGCAGAAGCAGCAGCTCGTTCTCTTTCTTCAAGATCAGATACCATTCTCCTACGTTTAGAGTCATGGTTAGCTTCCTGTTCCGATCGCCTCCTTTGATGTTCACGCTTCACTCTCAAATGATCATCAAACAGTTTCCGTGTTTTCTCATCCTTTAGAATATTATAAGACACTTTAAGGTTTTGAAACTTCTCATGAGCGTTAGGGTCATCTGGTCTCTTATCCGGATGCAACTTCAATGCTCTTGCCCTGTAAGCCTTTGTGATCTCCTTCTCTGAAAGCTTAGCCCCTTCCTCACCGGACGGTAAACCCAAAGTACTGTAGTGATCAACATCAACATCCATATACTCGACAGCTACAAAACCAGCATATTCTATTAAAAAAATTTGTTCAATTAATACACTACAATTACACACATGGAAATTGGGTGATTAGTACGATTCTCAAACATAAACGCATTACAGTCACATAAATGTAACAGAAAGTCTAAATTATATTCAAATGTAAACAGACAAATCAATATATTATATACAGAAAAGCAAAACAGGTAACCTGCATTCAGATAGTAAAGATTAAAACCTGGTTCTAAGAATACCAATAGTTAACATCTTGATATTCATCCTTTGTCGCTAAATTTTAAAAACAGTTGGAACGGACCCACACATCAACACGTTCTTGTCTACAATCCAGCCCACATTTACAATAATTTTGGTATCAAGATGAGAAAAGAGTACTAAACTAGAAAATGTGTATTTCTCATGTTCATGTTTGATCTTTATTTATCACATTCCAAAAAGAAGAGTCCTCATTAATCACGGACAAGGTCAAGAGGTTGGTAAAATTTAGCAACCTTGTCGTCCTACACAGTTGTGGGCTCTTCTTATTCCTTCTTATCTAATAGCTCAGTTGCATCGTCACCTAACCTCTTTTACATCACTTGTAATGTTCTAGCCTTCTTGAGTGTCTAAAACCCCGCCCACTACTAATACCCAGGAAGTTTGAATTGACAAAAAAATCATTCCCAATAAAGTTACGTTCTTACAAATGTTAGAATTTAGCTATATCAGAGTGGTTGCATTGAATGATGCTTGATTCTTACCGGTGTTACAGGCTGCTCAGAAATTCGATATCTTCTGTCAAGAAATTTGGAATTTTTTTGGTCTAGATTGAGATCAGGTCATTAATTAAGTAAATACAAAGTAAACTTGGAAAGAAAAATCCACAGATGTAAGTAGTACTGCATTCAGAACACAAACCAATCACCAAGTATAGATTCTAACCTCAAAGCAGAGAGGGAAGGAGGACTGAGCTTGCTTGGTCGAGAAGATATCACCTGATGGATATACGCCCAATTTGAACCCGTTGACTTCCGAACCGTTGTATTTTTATCGTCCCATTTATGATTGCAAATCGAAACTTCAACACCGGACACTTCGCGAGAACATCAACGGCTCGGACGGGGCCGAAGCGCCCGTCCGACAAGAGGCGAACTCACCTAGGTGAGGTTGGGTGGCCACACCCGACCTCCCCTAGGGGAGATCGGGTCAGCCGACCCGATCTCCCCTAGGGGAGATCGGGTTGGCCAACCCGATCTCTCCTAGGAGAGATCGGGTCAGCCAACCCGATCTCTCCTAGGAGAGATCGGGTTGGCCAACCCGATCTCTCCTAGGAGAGATCGGGTCGGCCAACCCGATCCCTCCTAGGAGGGATGGGGTTGGCCAACCCCACCCTCCCTAGGAGGGGTTGGGTGTCCTCACCCAACCCCTACCCTTGGGGGTCGGATTCCTCCCCCCAAGGGTCCCGACACCATCCTCAGACGCCCATGCTCGGTCCACTCCGCCTACCTCCTCCGAATCCTAAAGTCTTAATTATATGCTTAAAGGTTAATTAATTGTGTTTAGAGGTTAACGATGTCATTAAGCCACCTTAATGACACCGTTGCCTATAAATACCCCACCTTCACAACTCATTTGAACATCTTGGCTATTTGGACAATTTAGCTCTGACATCTCTCTAGCTTTATCTCTCTAGAAGTATAGTTCTGACTTAGGCATCGGAGAGGGTTCACCAGGCACCACCCCCCCTCCTCCGTGTCTGGTATTGCCCCTTTTGCAGGGCAAAGGGAGAGAAGAAGAGAAGGAACCAAGGGAAAAAGGAACGGAAGAAGGACATAGGAAAAGACAAGGCGACTTGAGAAGACCGGATCACACACACCCCCCTATAAGGAGTGGGATTAAAGCCGACACCCCGTTGACTGAGATCCTATAACTTAACACCTGGTATTGCCCCTCTTGCAGGGTAGCAAGGAGAAGAGGGCCAAGGAAGCAGAAGAGCATAGAGCAGTAGGACAAGCCCCAGGGGTAAGAAGTACAAGCCTCAGGAGGTCAGAAGGAGAGAAGGAAAGGAGGTCAGAAGGAGAGAAGGAAAGGAGGTCAGAAGGAGAGAAGGAAAGGAGGTCAGAAGGAGAGAAGGAAAGGAGGTCAGAAGGAGAGAAGAGAAGGACATATATCAGAACGACTACCCCAAGGGAGCAGAAGGGCATGTATCAGAATGACTAGTCCTAGGAACAGTGATCCCGACATTTCATTAGTGGGAGATAAATTCTAGATTGACGACCCGTTGACCTAGACTTTATAACCTAACACTTGGCGCCGTCTGTAGGCTTCGGACAGAAAGCCTGGCAATTACACGAGCTATGACGAACAGTAGGGTGTCTAGGCACCAACGCCCACCCGGGGGCAATGGGCGGAGGAGAGAACCCATACCCCCAGGGAGGCAGCCTAACCCTGGGAAGCAACCAATGCATCCAGAGCCCCAAGAAATACCACAGCCTCCTCAACAACAGAACAACCAGGAGGGAGGACCTTCACGCCCAGCTGGGGCTGAGTCCTCCACAGCCTCCACCCCCGGACAAGAAGGCCACAGAGAGCAAGAGGACAACAGGGAGTGCCTTCCCACAACACGGCACCCCCTGAGGGATACTATTATGAGACAATAGGCATCACCGCCCACCTGGGGGCAATAGGCGAGGGAGACAGCCTATACCTCCAGCAAGGCAGCCTAACCCAGAGAAACAGCCTGCACACCAGAACCTCAAGTAGCCCCACAGGCACCCCAGCCTAACAAGCAGGGAGGAGGCTTCCACAGCTCCAACTCCATTGACTAGGAAGCCACAGGGACAGGGGGGCAACAAGGAGTGCCATCCCAATACACGGCACCTCCACAGGGATACCACTATGAGGCACAACCTCAAGGGTACCCATATGGAATACTGACTCAAAGGAACGACAATCGTGCCCACACAACCAACACAAGGCCGGCATACACACAGGGAGCACATACAGTGACTCCAGGGCTGATGAGTGCCTCGGACGAGCTACTAGCTTACAGAGAGACCCTAAGGAATAGGCAGGAAAGGCAACACCGACAGGAAGGAGAAGAAGCTCATGAAGAGGAGCAAATCCCAACGGAAGAACACCACTCGCACCCTCGAACAGGGCAGCGAGGAGAACAAAGGAGAGACAACCAAGGGCCACTCCCAGAGGGAAGGCAGCAATTTGTGCCTCCAAGGCATCAACAGACACAGCAGGATGCCAAGGCATACACCCCCGTGGGGGCAGATAGACAGGCAAGACCTCCAAGGAGGCAGGAGTTCAACCAAGTACCCCAACAAGGACATACACCGCACTAAGGGAAGACATACATGCAAGACCAACAAGGATATAGGAGTTCCAACATCAACCATGGCAATGTACACATACAGTCCGTATCACCACAGACATGCCTAAGGGACATACCAAGGAAACCTCAAAGGGAGGGACATAGTCCCAACAACACAATAAAGCAACCACCTACCCATGACACAGCACGACAGGTCCAAACCCCTTGTGCATGACAACCCTTGGCACACGTCCTCCTAGGACAGAGGAGGAGTTGAAAAGACAAGGATTTGAACAGGGAACTAATAGAGTACCACACCACGTCAGCACATAGCTACTACAATGGGAAGTCTCATGGAGAGACATAGTTGAGTGAGACCGCACATAGCATACATGAAGGATACACCTCCACCTAGTCCGCCTTGCAAGGATGCGACCTCATATTCCTCAAGTGGAAGGAATACACACAGACTAATGGAGGAAGACAGTTACATTACCATGGAAGCAGGGGATTTCAACACCCCACACCCATATCCTTCCCATATCCTCTTATTTAATTTAACTGCATAACAAGTCAACTCCCTAAAAGGAGTAGATTATGATACTTAACATCAACATGTTTTCCAAGAATGACTATACCGGACGCCTTCGGGCTCCGTGATATATATATACACAGGTGGACCACTAGAAGAATCAGTAAAAGGCCGTCGACAATCAAGAGATGCACAAGCAACAGATTCCTCAATCCCAAAGAACACCTATAAGGTCAAGTTTCTGGGAAAGATCACAAGATGGAAAGCTCACTTACAAAAATAAGTTGAGCACTCCCAACATCCTATAGAGGAACTACCATGAAGGATTACCCCTACTACAACCGTCCACTAAGCATCCTAGGGCCAAGCCCGTCAAAGGATCCCATCTGGCATTGGTATGCAAGGGGGGCACCAGTCACAACATGCCCTCCCCACAAACGCCCATTAGCACAAGAGGGGGTAGCCGCGAACACATCCCTCCAAAAATGGAGGAAACCATATCACATGGGTAACACCCACCATCAGAGACAAACACCTCCAGCGGATCTTTATGATTTCACAAAATAGCCAGGAGATACAACTACACTTAGAAAGCTCATCCAAAGTAATGGAATACACTTCCATCAAAAACCCTCAAGGACACCAAGCCTAGAAAAGGAAGAACGGTGACACCATCATCAAGATTTTAAAAAAAAAAAAAGGATATGGAAAACATAGTATTTCCACACAAGGATATGTTAGTAATAAGAGAGGGAATCACCAACTTTGACATGAAGAGAACCATAGTACATGAAGGGAGTCCGTCAGACATCTCCCATGACCAACCATTGATGATACTAGAGAAGAGTCAGGCATACCTAATACCAAGGAACCCCTACTAGTAAAGGTGGTCAGAACATCAACACACCCATTAGGGACACGGCACTGCAAATGAACCAGGAAAAGGATGGAACACATATCCTTACAAGTATCCTTACAAGTATCCTTGCATTTATCCTTGCAAAAATTAACTCCGTAGAAAAGAGGTCATCTAATAGATGACTATGTCTCTGTTCTCAAAATATGATCCTAACCCGGAGATCCTTGGACTCCGTACTATGTATGTAATGAATAACATGTTCATCAGAGATAGGTACACGAAGATTCAAGACAGCGCCATAAAGATTAGGCGCATACCTCTACCAAGTACGACACATTGGAGTGTTCATAAACACTCCTTCGCCATCTCACAAGAAAGGAAGGCAACCAAGGATACAAGTCCTAATAGAATAAACATCGTTAGAAAATCCTGTCATCGAAGTCATGCACCAAGAGAGAAACTCTAAAGATGCAAGATTAGCAAAAGAGATAGTGCAACAACTAGAGTATGAAAAAGGAGATACATCTCCTATCAAGAGCCTTAGGGCAGGATAATAGTTCTACAAGATCAACCAAAGAAGAGCTCAAAAGCTTGGGGAGTAAGGTTTCAAGATCGACCTTCACACTAGACGCACATCCCGATCAACCACCCTGTCTGCAAATGATAAGACATTTGACTCTGGCATCCCATCAAGAGGAAAACCCCGATAAAAGGGGCACTAGAAAAATATCCCGCCTTTAAGGCCATACGCCGAATACATGATGAATGAAGGTTATGACAAAACAAAAAGGAGAGACTTGTCAGCTCAACACACCTCAAACACGTATACGTACGTAATACAAATGCAGCCTCTAATGAAGTTATCCAACAAGGAATAGCCAATACGAGGGCAAACCCATGGAAATTCAGGGAACATCACCGGCGAACCTAAAGGAAAACGTCCTTCTTAGGTTCAAGTCCTAATTCAAAAGAAGCCTATAACCAAGATTCAAGGTGGGAGGAGCATGACCAGTGGAACACCCCCTAAGGGCATCGAAGAATACTCCAGTGTGAAGGAAAAGGCAAGGCACTCTAAGTGCCACAACACTCCAAGAAGATACAACCCGATCAGACCCCCACACCCCCATGCACGAGCAAAGAGCATGGATCAGATTGACTAGTCTGAAACACACCTACGAGATTAACAACTCAAGACACCATTCTATGAGAGAGCTCTTCAACCTACACAAGGAAAGAGGGGAAAAAATTTACAAGCCCCCCTAGGATACAGACATTGCCACATCCTAGTTACCAAGAGAATGAAATCCACCACCACCCACCCAAAGCAAAAGCCCTTCCACCCAACCTCCAAAGACACATCCGACAAAGGCATCATTTAGACCATGCCTGTGACTGAAACAAGCAAGCATGAGAAAGAGTAGATCCTACAAGGGACACTCATCGCATTCAAAGAGGCAGACAAGGGAGCCCCGAGCGTAAGGGGTACCCAACCAAGAAAATGAACGAGGGGCCTTCAACGGCCAAATATGAAAGGAGGTATGACCACCAAGCAACTTGGGGGGCACCAAACGAATAAGTGCTTGGTAGTCCACCTAAGTGTAAAAGAAGAGATTAGAGGCAGAAGATCACAATAACATGCAATACCACCTTTCTCAGAAAAGGTCACATAGGAGGAAAACATCTTCAACTTCCTATATGAACTCGCCCTAAGTTGGCAACACACAAACATCGCCCTCGAGAGGTGATCTCCCATACTGAAGGAAAAGCGTGATAGCATGCAATATCATAAAAGGAAAAGTCAAGCAAAGACTCGAAAAGCATACCAAAGATGCACCCTACATGAGAAAGGACACAAGGTAAGGTAATATTATGAGCCCTCCGGGAGCCTATCCCGCGAACAGATTTCGACGCCCCCAAGAGCGTATCTTGAGAGTAGTTTATATACTACGACATTCGACGCCCCCAAGAGCGTATCTTGAGAGTAGTGTTCATACTACGACCTTCGACGCCCCCAAGAGCGTATCTTGAGAGTAGTTTATACACTACGACCTTCGACGCACCAAGAGCGTATCTTGAGAGTGGTTTCCAAAAACTACGAATTTCGACGCCCCCAAGAGCGTATCTTGAGAGTAGTGTTCATACTACGACCTTCGACGCCCCCAAGAGCGTATCTTGAGAGTAGTTTATACACTACGACATTCGACGCACCAAGAGCGTATCTTGAGAGTGGTTTCCAAAAACTACGAATTCGACGCCCCCAAGAGCGTATCTTGAGGTAGATTTGCAACCTACCAGATTCGACGCCCCCAAGAGCGTATCTTGAGGTAGAAAAAACACTACCAGTTCGACGCCCCCAAGAGCGTATCTTGAGGTAGATTTCAAACTACCAGTTCGACGCCCACCAGGAGCGTATCTTTGGTCTAACCTGAGCCCTCCGGGAGCCTATCCTGCGAAACGTTAAGTGCCGTCCGAGAGCCTGTCTCGTGAACAGTTTGACACCCGTCAAGAAGGTATCGGTGGACTAACCTGTGCCCTCCGGGAGCCTATCCTGTGAAACGTTAAGTGCCGTCCGAGAGCCTGTCTCGTGAATAGTTTGACACCCGTCAAGAAGGTATCGGTGGACTAACCTGTGCCCTCCGGGAGCCTATCCTGTGAAACGTTAAGTGCCGTCCGAGAGCCTGTCTCGTGAACAGATTTCGACGCCCACCAAGAGCGTATCTTTGGTCTAACAGTACAACGTATACCGTGTAATGGGTATCAGAAGAGATCATCACACCATGCTTAGAAGGATACCATGCTTAGAAGGATACCATGCTTAGAAGGATACCATGCTTAGAAGGATACCATGCTCAGAAGGATACCATGAGAAAGAAATTTCTAAGTAAAGTAATGGGAAGAACACATAATGTTTTTTCTTGATGAGATAGCAGGTATGATGTAAAGGAAAGCACAAAAGAAAGATAAAGAAAGGAAAACACACCAAGAGAAGAGTCCATGACCAAAGGATCATATACAGAAGCACAAGAGGTTATCATGAAAAATAACGAGTTATCCTACCACCCATATCACAAGTCAAGAGAAGTATCTCAAAGGAACCCAACACCACCAAGAAGGATAGCAAAGACATGAAATCCGAAGGCATGTCGCCCTCGCGTGACCTATGCTCGTATCAGACTTGAACATCGTCAAGCACAACTCATGAAGGAGACATCTAAAGAGCATAAAGGATAGAACATCCGACAAGACGAGACATCGGGACCTAACCCAACAGACATAGCCCACACAAAAGGCAAATATAGCAATGAAGGCTCTCCAATGAGAAAGGAATACTAAAGCACAACCTCATACATCGTGATATGGCTATCATGTCCACATACCTTGAAGTGGCTATCATGTCCACATACTTTGAAGTGGCTATCATGTCCACATACCTTGAGGTGGCTATCATGTCCACATACCTTGAAGTGGCTATCATGTCCACATACTTTGAAGTGGCTATCATGTCCACATACCTTGAGGTGGCTATCATGTCCACATACCTTGAAGTGGCTATCATGTCCACATACTTTGAAGTGGCTATCATGTCCACATACCTTGAGGTGGCTATCATGTCCACATACCTTGAAGTGGCTATCATGTCCACATACCTTGAAGTGGCTATCATGTCCACATACCTTGAAGTGGCTATCATGTCCACATACCCTGAAGTGGCTATCATGTCCACACACTACAGAAGGGCTATCACTCCGACACATCACGAAGTGGCTATCACGTTCACATACCCCGAAGTGTTTATCACGGCAGCACATCATAAAACATCTGTCAAAGACATGCATTGTAAAGACACCATCCCGACCACGAACATCAAAAGGCTACGCCTAGCCTTAGGAGGAGGTTCAAGAAAAAGGAAAAACAACACCCTTCGTACGCTCATCAAAGGTAGGCACTTATATTTCAACCCAATGGGTGATACCAGGAAGGAGACGTCCTCATTATGAAGACAACCTCCATATCTCACGAAATCAACCATGAAGCAAAGAATCACGACAAGCACTATTGAGGGCATATAACAAAACGATCCCCACAACGATCACAACTACGATACTAGTAGAGACTAACTAAAGAGCAGTCTCCACCAAACTCCAAAGCAAGAATTCGCTATCTTAATCAGAGCCATGGCAAGAGAAAGGAACCTCAATGAAAGATGAAATAAACTTGAGGCTCGGCCCCTCGGCTGGGGGGCAGGGGATATAGAAGAGACATCAAGACCTATGATCACCCCATCGCCAGCCACAGGTTGTTTCCTTTTGTCTAGAAAAGAGGTCGCCTCTTCAACCACTACCTCCTTATCAGGGGAGGGAGTCAGCAAGGGGACACTTGAAGGAGAGCCTCTCGCGGTTTCCTTCTCCTTGGCAGCCGAGGGCCCGACCTCAGAGTCAGGTTTCCGCGCCTAGGATTTAGATTGACTTGAACTCTCACCCACCACAAGAACCATTCGGTAACCAGGGAAGAACGCTCTAACAACAAGAAGGAAGCAGCATGAGAACAATCATAAGTATATCACAAAGAAAAGAGAAGGGAAAAAGAACATACTGGAGGCATTAGCAGCCACCCCTGACTTAGAAAATTTCTAGGCCTGATAAGCAGAACTAGAGGGTTCTTCCCTCTCATCAGATTCAACGGACGGTCAGATTTGGTCTGACTACCTTGGAAAACGATCTTCAAGGTCTCCCTGTCTGAAGAAGAAAGCTTCCCAAAAGGTAAAGGTCAAGAGCTATACACACGCTCCAACGAATGAAGGAAAAATGATACACATGCCGAAGGTCGAGGTTAATGGACATGCTCGTGCTAGTACAAGGGAGGCGGAACATTATGTCCCATTGAGTGGCAGAGTCCCCACCCTCAGGTAAAGGAGAGGTCTATGCTCTCACCTTTGCATTTATGCTCATATTCATGATAACATCTACGGGTACGTCAATGTCATCACTCATGCTTATACTCACAACCCATCCATACATACATACATACATATTCATGCATACATTCATGACTACAATCGCAGCATGTCTCTACTCACTCCCATCCTTATGTTCCTACTTGCATGTATGCTAGTACACATCCTCATGTTCATGATATGTCCATGTTCACTCCTAGTTAACATCCTATAGGCATATTTTCTAGTATCCCATACTTAGAAAAAATTTTGGGCCAAAATTAAATTTTTCTCCACTTAGGCAAATCACGACATGAAATTGAAGCATGAATCACTTAGATGTATCAGTATTGCATTCCTATGCAAGCATGTATTTTTTGAGTATACGCCTGTAGCAAAGATAGATTTATTACTCCCACCTCAGACGGACGCGTGCTTAGGCACACGTTCGTGCTACTCTGACGTTTACAATTCCTCTATCTCATAAGGCAGGGGGCAGAGTCAGAGGCACGCATCCATGGGTAAGCAGACATTCAGACAAAGAAGGTAAAATCCCGGTTTCAAATTGCGCGTGTCATACCATCCTAAAATAGAGTCAATCAAGGGTTAGGCCATTGGTTGACTCGGGGGCATGTGATGGATATACGCCCAATTTGAACCCGTTGACTTCCGAACCGTTGTATTTTTATCGTCCCATTTATGATTGCAAATCGAAACTTCAACACCGGACACTTCGCGAGAACATCAACGGCTCGGACGGGGCCGAAGCGCCCGTCCGACAAGAGGCGAACTCACCTAGGTGAGGTTGGGTGGCCACACCCGACCTCCCCTAGGGGAGATCGGGTCAGCCGACCCGATCTCCCCTAGGGGAGATCGGGTTGGCCAACCCGATCTCTCCTAGGAGAGATCGGGTCAGCCAACCCGATCTCTCCTAGGAGAGATCGGGTTGGCCAACCCGATCTCTCCTAGGAGAGATCGGGTCGGCCAACCCGATCCCTCCTAGGAGGGATGGGGTTGGCCAACCCCACCCTCCCTAGGAGGGGTTGGGTGTCCTCACCCAACCCCTACCCTTGGGGGTCGGATTCCTCCCCCCCAAGGGTCCCGACACCATCCTCAGACGCCCATGCTCGGTCCACTCCGCCTACCTCCTCCGAATCCTAAAGTCTTAATTATATGCTTAAAGGTTAATTAATTGTGTTTAGAGGTTAACGATGTCATTAAGCCACCTTAATGACACCGTTGCCTATAAATACCCCACCTTCACAACTCATTTGAACATCTTGGCTATTTGGACAATTTAGCTCTGACATCTCTCTAGCTTTATCTCTCTAGAAGTATAGTTCTGACTTAGGCATCGGAGAGGGTTCACCAGGCACCACCCCCCCCTCCTCCGTGTCTGGTATTGCCCCTTTTGCAGGGCAAAGGGAGAGAAGAAGAGAAGGAACCAAGGGAAAAAGGAACGGAAGAAGGACATAGGAAAAGACAAGGCGACTTGAGAAGACCGGATCACACACACCCCCCTATAAGGAGTGGGATTAAAGCCGACACCCCGTTGACTGAGATCCTATAACTTAACACCTGGTATTGCCCCTCTTGCAGGGTAGCAAGGAGAAGAGGGCCAAGGAAGCAGAAGAGCATAGAGCAGTAGGACAAGCCCCAGGGGTAAGAAGTACAAGCCTCAGGAGGTCAGAAGGAGAGAAGGAAAGGAGGTCAGAAGGAGAGAAGGAAAGGAGGTCAGAAGGAGAGAAGGAAAGGAGGTCAGAAGGAGAGAAGGAAAGGAGGTCAGAAGGAGAGAAGAGAAGGACATATATCAGAACGACTACCCCAAGGGAGCAGAAGGGCATGTATCAGAATGACTAGTCCTAGGAACAGTGATCCCGACATTTCATTAGTGGGAGATAAATTCTAGATTGACGACCCGTTGACCTAGACTTTATAACCTAACATCACCAATAAAGAGTAATTCAGAAATCCACCCGCTCTGCAGTGAAACAAAGGAGATGAGAGGAATCAGGAATATCGAACTGGAAACAGAAAGCGAGAGGAACCCTAATTTCTGAAGAGGTTGCAAAGTAAAAAAAAAAAAATTGCGCCCTTTGGGGTTCCGGTTGTTTATTGGTAGAGAAGATGGCAACGGTGAGGGTATGCCAGCCAATACCAGATCCACACCACCAGCCCTGCGCTGCAGGTGTGATTGCAGTCGCAATAACCAGAATTGAAAGAGGCGGGAAGGAAAGGGTGGGTTGGCTTACGTCCGATCCGAGGGAGGGACAATTCATATCCTAACTCAACGATTCGAGTCAGTCAGACAGCTGCAATGCAAGATGGCAGAGACGGAGGGAAACACTACATATCTCCTTCATAATTTTATGAAATTAAATTTTTTATTTTTTTAAAGTATATTTAATTTTACTAACTCTGCATTTTTTTAACTATATTTACCATTATTCACTCATTTTTATAATATAATAATTTCTTCTAAATTTGTAACAAAAAAGAATTTGGCAATTTTTTTTGTTACAATTCTTTTTGAAAATTTTAGCTAATTTTTTAGTATCAATAAGGGATAGCAAAATCTTCATTTTAATACATCAGATAATATTTAAAAGGCTTAAGAACCTATAAACTGTCTGAAGTTTTCCCATGATGAAATTTGGTGTCTGAAGTTTGAAATATTGAAATAGACAGTCTCAAGTTTTATTTTGGTTGAAATTTGGTATCTCGGTTTGATAACCTTAGAAAAGTCAATCCCACGAAACTGACTGTCAAATTCGAGCTCCTATGCACACTCACTTCTCGTCACATTGTCGGGTGATGCAGGCGGAACCGAGTAGTCTCGAAGATTTTTGGCCGTGAATAGTATTTTCTAGCGAACATTCGGATCTTGGCGCGTGAATAGTTTTTTCGGGCGAAAATAGCGTTCCGGTCCAAAATCGCGGTTACGCCGTGTGCTGCGCTGTTTTTGGCCAAATTCCATCAATCTGAGGGGTCAAAATCGTGTTTTTATGTTATTTCGGATCTTTTTTATAGTTTTCAATTTATTCGGGACTTGTTCGTTATTTTCGGTTATTTTATAGATTATGGTTTTCTATTTAAGACATTGTTGACCGAATTTTACATTCAGTTATTGATAAATCAGAAAATCGAAGTTTTTCCCTCAATCCTGCGTTTGATTTCGAATATTCATAGAATCAGCGAATTTCTGCACTCCTATCCCACAATCACGCTGCATCACCGGGACCATCACCTAAAAACCTGGACACATCTGTGCAAGTAAATCTCGTTCTGTTGTCGCTGGAAATCACTCATCACCACTCTGCTGGAAACTTTTTCTTTTGGATGTTCAACTTTAAGGTGAAATTTGATGATTTTGTAAAAAGTAAAGAGTGATGGATTATGAGTGGATGAGTGGATCGATGAAAATGATTGAATGAAGAGGAAAAGACATACGAAGACACTAAATTTCAACAAAAATAAAACTTAGGACTGTCTATTTTAACATTTCAAATTTCAGACACCAAATTTTAACACGTTGCAAACTTGTTCTGGTAATTTGAGTATAACCTATCAATCGCCAGATATTGTTAGTCAGTTACGACTTATTATTTTGGTATTATTCATCTCTTGTATTATTGCCGTTGGAGAGTGCCAATACTTCTTTTTCGTTTACCAAAAAAAGAAAAAACTACTTTTTCTTTCGCTTTATTTTTTTTATATTTTTTAATTTCAGACCTAGGATAGAATGGAAGTATCGGTGCCCATGTCCGTTAAATCAATCCACACGTTCCTTTCTAAATTTTGTTGGTAAAAGATAAGGTAACCACCTTCTTTCATTTACGAAAATATTATACACTTGCACAGTCATACCATAGCATGACCTATTAAACAGCTTAGTCTGATGAAAACTGGCCAATTAGGCACCAATAGTTATTTCCTCAAGAAATAATTTTAAGGGTTAAGAATCTATAAACTGTCTGAACTTTATCTTATGTGAGATTTCGGTGTCTAAAATTTAAATTGTTAATATTTACTGTCTGAAGTTTTAATTTTATAGAAATGTGTTGAATCCATCCAAATTTGTTGTTAAAATTAACAGAACTTAGTCATGTATGTGCTCGTCACATGACACGATAAAAAAATCTTAAAATTGCTCTTAATTGGGTGGTGACCGATCCGAGTAGGGTGGTGGCCGATGTGGAGGGTAACCGGCCGGAGTAGGGTGGTGGCTGACCAGAGTAGGGCGGTGGCCGGCCGTCGAAATTGTGGCGGTGACTGGCGGCCAGAGTAGAGTGGTGGTGGCCGGCAGCCGGAGTTGGGTGGTGGCCGGCAGCCGGAGTTGGGTGGTGGCCAGCCGGAGTAGGATGGTGGCAGAGTAAACAATAGTATCATGGCAAGTTTTACTTTTCGCACCATTTTGTTAAATTTGACAGAAAACCAAATTTCAACAAAGTTAAAACTTAAGACAATTAATATAAACAATTACACTTCAGACACCGAAAGCTCAAATAAGACAAACCTTACACAGTTTATAGGTTCTTAACCCTAATTTTAATCAAGTCATCCATCCTAGATTCGAACTCATAAACCCCATTTTAACTAGAAAATTGAATAGCATATATAATAATAATAATAAATTCATCTTTATATATATATAAAAAGGAATATCACATGGTTGAATCCATCCAAATTTGCTGTTAAAATTAACAAAACTTATTCATGTATGTGCTCGTCACATGACGCAATAAAAAAAATCTTAAAATTGCTCTTAGTTGGGTGGTGACCTATCCGAGTAGGGTGGTGGCCGAAGTGGAGGGTGACCGGCCAAAGTAGTGTGGTGACCGGCCAAAGTAGTGTGGTGGCCGACCAGAGTAGGGCGGTGGCCGGCCGTCAAAATTGTAGCAGTGACCGGCGGCCGGAGTAGAGTGGTGGTGGCCGGCAGCCGGAGTTGGATGGTGGCCGGCCAGAGTATGATGGTGGCAGAGTAAACAATAGATACTTTTCGCATCATTTTGTTAAATTTGACAGAAAACCAAATTTCAACAAAGTTAAAACTTCAGACATTAATATCAACAATTACACTTCAGACAGCGAAAGCTCACATAGGACAAACCTTACAAGATTCGAACTCATAAACCCCATTTTAACTAGAAAATTGAATAGCATATATAATAATAATAATAATAATTCAAATTTAAAAATAAAAATAAAAACCACCGTCACCGTCACTCATCCACAAAAAAACTACTAAATTAATACAAGTGCACAAACCCAAAATATGGGTGCAACAGTAAGAATCCAGTCATTAATCTAACTGCAGAGGCGGAAAGGAGGTTCTCAGTTCTCACCTATATATATATAACATAGCAAGATAAAAGCTGATCCTTTTTATTAAGCTTGCATTGCAGATGATACCAAGGGGAAACCAATATCATTCTTAAGAAAATTACCAAGCAAAATCAATCATCTGCTGCTGCAAACAAAACTTCAGTAAGCAGAAGCATCTCGGCTGTAGAATGCATCAAGGGTCTTTACTGGTATACGATGCAGAAGTTCGCGCGGGAATATACGCAACAATGTCCATGCCAGGTCTAATGATTGGAATATGGTTCGCGTGTCATATGCTCCTTGCGCCACAAACTTCCTCTCAAATTTGTCTAGAAACTCCAAATACAGCTGGTTCATCCCAAATCCAATATAAAATTTTGTATCAATAATAATAATCTTGTAGTCTAAAATAATCATAAAATAATGGTTTATACAACAGACCAGATCCTCAGAAGAAAGTGCTTCTTCACCCACAACTGCTTTCATTGCCTGGACATCCTTTCCAATAGCATAATTTGCATACAGCTGAGACGGCAGTATGATGAACCACCAAAAGAGTAAGAATACAGGCAGAGCAGGCAATATACCTGTGTAAGTGTATGTATGCATGTGACATATAACATAAAATAATACCTGGTTGGACACATCAGAATGATCCCTGCGGGTCATTCCCTCACCGATAGCACTCTAAAAGTGATCATCGAGAATATATGTATTAAATTAGATGTTTCACTCTTCTAGTAAAGTGGAAGAAAAGAATCAAATCAGGGAAATTTGTCAATTCATTTACCTTCATCAACCGAGACAATGATGGAAGCACATTAATCGGCGGGTATATCTGTTTGAGAAGAAAGAAGAAGAAAAAAAAAAAAAGTAGCTGTTGGTCCACAAGAACAGATATAAAAAAGCAACGACTTTAACTGCCATATAATCTTGAAATTGACATATAACATTAAATAGCAATACACCTCAAGCTCAGTTACCTGTCTATTTTGCAACTGTCTATCAATGTATATCTGCCCTTCGGTGATATAGCCTGTCAGATCTGGAGTAGGATGTGTAATATCTGATCGGAAGCAATCACAGACAGGAATTATGTCAGCAGACCAGCCAGCCAAAACAAATCAGTTTACAGGACCAGCAATATCGAGAGCAGTTTTACCATCATTAGGCATAGTTAAAATGGGAATTTGGGTAATAGAGCCCTTTCTCCCTTCAATTCTACCAGCCCTTTCATAAATTGTTGCCAGATCAGTATACATGTACCCGGGATAACCACGTCTTCCTGGCACTTCTTCCCTGGCAGCAGATACCTGTAGAAGGATATTTTAGGAGATGGTTTGTTTTCTTGCATACAAATGAAGCTATGGCATGGAAACTTCCATGTCCACCAACAAAATACCAGCGACATATCATTAGATGCATGCATTTGTTCTAGTATTACATATGGGTGTTACCTCACGAAGAGCGTCAGCATAAGAACTCATATCTGTAAGAATGACAAGAACATGCTTCCCACACTCATACGCCAGATATTCAGCTGTCGTCAGGGCTATACGTGGAGTAATGATACGTTCGATTGTGGGATCGTTGGCCTGAAAAGGAAATGCAGATTTAGAGATGCAAACAAATAGAAAAGCATATAAGAACCTCTATCCCAACATATCATAATTATAAAAAGGCTGACTATCAATTTACGAGGGAACACACCAAATTTAGAAATAGAATCACTCTCTCCATTGATCCATTTTCCTCAAAATCACGTTTGAAAAACTGTGCTGTCTCCATATTTACTCCCATAGCTGCAAAGACGATAGCAAAATTATCTTCTTCCACATCCTGCAGCTCCAAAAAAGTTAAGTCAAAGAAAGACCTTACCTCTACCAAAAAGTAACAGCCTAGGCATCCAAATACACTGATAGAGTTAAAGAAGCTATAAAACAAGAAACCGGAAGTATAGATTAGATAACTGCAAACATGAGGACCACTGAGCCTCGTTCTTATCTATTACAAGAAAGATGGAATTAACGTACCTCCATGAGGTTTTCAGACTTCTCCAATCGCTTCACAAGACCAGCCTGACGGCAAATTTGAGCAGCTATTTCATTGTGAGGAAGACCAGCAGCTGAAAACAGAGGAATTTTTTGGCCTCTAGCAATAGAATTCATGACATCTATTGTTGAAATCCCAGTCTGGATCATTTCTTCAGGGTAAGTTCTCTCACTGGGGTTGATAGAACTACCTAATATTATACCAAGTCCACTTATTAAGGTAAGATAATTGCAGGTATAGTTGCTGAGAGCCAAATACAACATGACATAAGGGAAAACCATTAGACAGATCACTGGCCAAATTAAGCTCAAATTTTCTCAGCATCCCACCTGATATGTCTAAGTAAGCCTCAGGCAAAATAGGAGGTCCGTTGTCAATGGGCTTTCCAGAACCATTAAATATGCGACCAAGCATGTCCTGTGAGACTGGTGTTTTCAGAACCTGCAGAAGAAGCGAGTAGACTACATAACTCATAGCAACAAAAGAGTGCTCCCATTTTAAAACATCAACATGATAGAATTTGAAACTGGAGAAGAGATCCTTGGAGGACCATTCCTTAAAAACAACTACACAAGAAAGGAAAAACAAAAAATAAAAACAAGCATATGGCCCTATATATGTCCAGCATGTTTAATTCAAGGGGGTTCATCAACTAATTGGTCCTCTACATATTTAACAGTTCATACAGCGAGTATATTTTTTTAATGAATCAGAATTGGTTCGAAATTAGAATAGCACAGAGCATAAAGATATCTACACTCACACTTACAGTATAATATATTAAGGAAATTTGATTTGATACTACATTTGCATGAGTAGCGGAAAGCTAGTTTTTAGGTCATTGGGTTTACCAATCCATATGAGAAATGATCTAAACATAATTTTTGTGCCCCAATCCAACAAGATTTAGGTTGTCAAAATCTGCATAAATATACCTTCATTTCTAATCGGCTATTTATGCAGTTGCCTTCACAATAAAAACCAACAAACCTTAGCTACACAAAATTGACATGAAGATGTTATAAAAGATTGATCAATCATTGTGCATTTGTTACATAATATTCCAGTTTTATGAAACAAAAATATTCCTGCATATAAGTGAATCAATCAAGTGTTGCAGTTTAGTAACAGTAGGGCAATTATATCGATAATATACAATATCTGCATGACCCTCAAGGCTTAATTAATCATCAATATTTCTTCTACTGCAGTATTATACATGTACAATTACAGGTCCTAATTCCACAGCACACAGTTAAGAGGTTTCCCCCCTCTTATGACATTGTGCCAGAGAGGCCGGCCATAAAAGTATAGGAGTGCACTTTTACCTCTCCTGTAAATTGAACAGTTGTAAATTTGTTGTCAATGCCAGATGTTCCTTCAAAAACCTACAATCAATAATTTAAGATCACACAATATTAAATTTTAAGACTGGCAGTATTAAGTAATAAATTGGAAGACTATCATTTTCTCAAGTGCAGAGATTAAAAAATAAATTGGCCATTGCACAGAGTTTTTTTTTAAGACGAGGTTTCCTTGATTAACTTTATCCTAGACGAATGTAACCTACAAAGAAAACATCATTATGTAGGTACAAACAAAATCGTAAAGTAATCTAAATGCAGGGAAATCTAGAGCTAAACTATATTTGACGCAATTAATCTCCAGACTCTTCATAGGTTCAGCAACAACTTTGTTCTAAAAACAAATCATAACTTTGTTCTAAAAACAAATCATAACTTTGTTGGTCTTTCATCTTCTATTTACATGGTAGATTCATGGGGGAGAGGAGAGCATGGGTCTGCTGATATAATAAATTTACAAGATTCTTGGATACAAATTGGTTCTCATGCTGGACCATCCCCAATAAGGGATGTCATGCAATTAATGAATCTCAAAACTCAAAAGGAAATGTAAGAACAGAGGATAATTATCACCTGAACGACAGCTTTCTCCCCATCTACTTCCAACACTTGTCCACGCCGCATTGTCCCATTTCCTAATCGAATATTAACAATCTCTTGGTATTTTGGGCCCTAATTGGGATGTAGAGCATAACTTTTAGGATTATACGAAGAAACAGAAAACGGAAGAAGGAAAATGAATACAAAATGAGTGAGTAGTATTAAGCACCTTGACTTTTTCTAGAATAACTAGGGGTCCAGCAACCCCAGAGACAGTTCTATACTCTGCAAAAGGATCAACTTATGATTCAGATTAACCAAATGAACAATAGAATCTCAGACAAGATACTAATGGACAATCACCGCATCACCTTCTCATTGAGTTACATGATTTTAGTTTATTTCTGCAGTTTCATCACTTTCTACAAGACTTAAAGTGATTTCTCCATTTAATTTATTCTACTCTCTAGGATCCTACTTTTCTGCAGGGAATAGTAAAAACTTACTCTACATTGAAACATAAATCAGAGTTAGACCCATGATGCTTTCTCAAACAAACAAAAAATGAACCTTGTGAAGTAGATCAAATGTTCTAAAGACCTTACCCATGCCAACCTCGAGGGTTCCAGCCTCCATATCAATGCTGTTTTCCGCCGCACCCATTCTCAAGCTTCAAAGAATAAAAAGTTCATCAGAAATATATAGTTCATATATATATAAGGAGTATCCATAGAACCGAGGAATCAATGACAGAATCAGACACCCAAATCATGCCAACTTTTATATACAGACCACAGCAAATGAAATGTTCTATTGTTTAGGAAAAATGTGATATATTTAGTGGACAAGACGCACTTACATCCTAAATTTCTACTGAACTAAACGAAAACGTACAAAATCGCCTCTTAAGTTCAATATCTAAACTACAAAGTGGATTTAAGCCACCTTCAGCAGAAATCAGTTTCAGAAATCAGATAAATGATCCAAAACACCCTCCAAACAGAATAATGAAAATTCAACACTAGAACTATAAACGGAAAAATCGATCGGAAAGTAGCAATAGCCGATCGCATCAGATGGATGAAAATTTTCGTAGAACGGCAAGCCACAATTAACCAATCAAATAGAAACCTGACGCAGTGAGCCGATAAAGTGAAGGTATTATTAATTAAAGTCACAAAATTAGAAAACTTGATAATGGAGATTTCAGGAGCCTAACCTTTGTTGTGTTGATCTTCAATCAACCACAGAGAGTTAGCTAGCAAGCGAGCGAGAGAGTGAGAGAAGAGCAGCCAGAATAAACTGTGAGATCTATTTCAGAATTCAGATGGCCAAAGTTATATGTTTATTTATTTATTTATATATATTAATTAATTAATTAATTATTATTTGGCCAACATAATCAATGCATTAATTTATTTTGGCCTCTTATAAATAATTTCCTTTAAAACTAAATTAAATGATTTCAATTTTTCAATGCCCAAACTACCCTTATCGACCAGGGAAAACGACACTTTTTCTCTCTTATACTAGCCAAATTATCCGCCGTGGTGATTAAGCGGTTAAAAGTGATTATTTTCATATGATCGGTTCAAATATTACGTAGTGAGATTAATCTAAAGTCGCAACTACTAGCTTATTTATTTTTTCTTTTTGCCAAAAAAATAAAATTGTTAATTGAACTTTAGCCCAATTATAAATCGCTATTCTTTAATTTTTATGCTACCTGAACTTTCAAGTTCTAAGCAAATTGCTACCTCAATTATAATTTCCATCAAACTGGGTAAAAAAATGAGCATGTTCCGACCACGTAAAGTCTTTCATGTGTACCTTAGATGAATTCGAACATAAATTGAAAGGATTGCTGTGAAATACTGTAAATTGGATGTTCAATTAGACATCAGTCTAATTTCAACAGTGCAGTTCAATTTCGCGTCGAATTGAAGGTATTTCGCTACAATCATTTCAATTTATGTCTTAATCAATCTTACATAAACACAATAATACCACACGTGGCCAAAACATGTTCATTTACAATTTGATGGAAATTGTAATAAATGTAGCAATTTAAACGACAAATTAAAAGTTCATGTAGTCAATTTTAAAATTTAATAGCAATTTATATAATTAAGTTAAAATTCAGATAGTGATTTTGTTACTAACCCTATTAATTATATATTATTATTATTAAGGTCCAACTCAGATTAGTCAGCGACCTAATATAGCGCGTGATTCGAGTTTAAATGGTTTAATTGAGTCAAGATCGACTCGAAAATTTAACGAATGTACTAATAACGTTTTTCAAGACATTATAAGTATATATAACACTAAAATTATAATATAAAAATATTGTTATACCAGTTGATAATATAATCGCTACAAGGGAACTATTAACTCATTAACAAGAGAGGAAAAATAAAAGAGTGTTTTTTTTGGTTGAAAGAGAAAATGTTGATGATGAGAAGCTATCGGTGGGCATTTCATGAAGAAAGGACAAACAAGGAAAAAGAAAAACGGAAGCTTCTTTTCCCATACATGAAAAGGAAGGTGGCGGAAGGAGACAAGGTTGAGCGCAAATCGTCCCATCCTAATATATATAATTAATAACCTAATATACAACTAAATGTTGTCCCATGCATCGCGCGTGGGTGACTTTTTAAGTATTTGTTATAACTTGTAAATAGTTATAACAGTATTTAATAAAATTATAATTATTAAGGCCAATAAAGTTCATATGTGTACGACATACATTTTTATACCGTATAAGGAAAAAACACATTTTTTTCCATAGAAAAATACACATAACTAAATAATATCATTTTATTTCAATACATACACTATACATATTTTGCTTTCCTTAAAGGTGTCACGTAGGTTTTTTATGTGTGGTTTAAGGAATACATAAATTTATGTAATGATTAAATAATAGTAGGTCTACAATAGTTTTACTTAACCATCTTACGTAAAAATATTTTATTATTAAATTTTAACAACTTATTTAAAAAGTAGTTATAATTAAAGTTTCAATTGTGTCGTTAGGCCAAAAAAATTGTGTGGTTACAATTAAGTTTTGTCTAATTTTACAACGAGATTTGTGTTATTTATTATTATATATATACACAACTAGGATTTTATATATATATATATATTAATTTTATATATATAGCTAAGATATAATTAAAATATCTGATATATATTCATTATATATCTGCTAGGATTATACATATTTTGTTTTATATATTCGTTATATATCTACTAGGTTATATATATATACATATGGAATGGAACATCTGTGTTTGGAGAAAAAAAACGAGGACAATTAATTTTACGTAAACATAAAGCATTCCTTATATTTAAAGAATGCTTTAGGTAAAAATATAAATTTACGTGTGTGACCCATTTTTAAGGACTGATATATAAAACCACTGTAGATTGTTTTTTTCACTTTACATAAATAAACATGTAGGACTCACGTTTATGTAATCCTTACGTAATACCAATGTGGATGCTCTTATATTTACTAATATTTTTAATTATTTTTATAAGCATCCGATTTATAATGATTTTTTGTTAATGTAAATTAGTAGTGAAATCATTTATAATAGTAGTATGTGATACTAATTATTCTTAATTTACGCACATTAACTAGTAATTTTTTTAGTATATATTAATTTAAACTTTTACATCAGAGAGCATAGACTATTTATATAGGACAATAAATTAAAAAAATGTGATCAAAAGGCAAAAGGCTAAACCCTCCTTTTAGTGAAAAATTCAGTGTAGCATGATAAATAAATAAAAAAATCGTCTCAAAGAAACTTTTTACTAAAAAATATAGAGTTAACCCAACCCTTTTTAAACCCAAAAGCTCATTCTTAATCAGATAACCTAAATTCCTCTCCTGCGGCGTTCCAACTCCTTACCTTGCAGCTTCTCCTTATTTCCTTATCGGTGCTTCTTCTTCTTCTTCCTTATTTCCTATCAGTGGTGCTGTTGACTATGGTGGAGGTTGTACGACATCAATTTCAGATGTCTTGGTTGCGGTTTTTTGCTTATCATCGATATGAGGCGTAGAAAGAGGTGGAGTCTCCTTTGGCATAAAAAATATTCAAGCCTCCAGATCTAGAAATTCAGTCACATGGGCGCCTCCGATATGCTCAATGATTGTGGATCGTAGTCTCTGAAGATTCACATGCACATGCAAGCACGAATCTGAAACGCTGAAGGGTCATCTTCGACCACATGCAAGCTACCGTCGTGGGGGGTTAGTTATGTTGGAGGTGTAGGAGAAGGGTGTCTACTCTTCGTTTAAATTCGTCATGGTATTCTTTTTTTGGTAGAAAATTTGTCATGTTCTTCCATTCCTATGAAGATGATAATGAGGTTCTTTAAAGGTTTCCAAAATTACATATTTGCCTATGTTCATGGATGCCCCAGAATTGGTGTCGAGACCTCTGGTATGCTGAATTTCCGAAGATCGAATGATTCATAATGCAGTGATCGCACCAAATACGTGATCTCATGAAGGAAGATGATGAGCTTCATCTTCTGTGTCGGTTACTGAAGATTTTATTTAATTGTTGGTAAATGAAATTTATTTCAGTCTGTTAAATTGTGAACTGTGTATTAAAATTGGGGATGTTCGTCCCTTGGTTTTTTAGTCGGCTGAATTGCACTTTGTATTTTTGCATGAATCAGGCATCAGACCGTTGAACCAAGAATGGTTCTAATAATAAGACTAAATACTGACGTGGCAATCTCTCATTAACTTAGTGTGCTGAGGTGTCAGCAGCTTGGCTTATTCTCTTTCATGTTGAATATATATATAGATTTTTAGGGTTAATAGAAAATAATTATTATCGGTTCAACTTCATGTCCTATTTTAAAAACTATATTGGTCTACTATAGTTAAAATAAGAATGATGAGGTTTGCGGGTGGGCTTTTTTTAAGGTTAATACAAAAGAATTATTATCGGGTCAAATTTAGTACCTATTTTAAAAACTAAATTGGTCCATTATAGTTAAAACTAGCCACTAACCTCGCGCACTGCGCGGGAAAAATTGCAATAAAATTAAAATAAGATAACTAAGATTTCTTAATTTGTTGAATATGTGACATTATTTAAAAAAAAATTGGATAGAAATTAATTAATTATAATGCATTAGTTTAATTAAAGTATTTAACACTGTTTATTATTTAAAATATTCTATAGTAATGAAATAGTCAACATGATATATATTATATATCATTTTTATAAGAGTATAAATAAAATAATAGAAAATGAAGTAAGAAAATTGTGTTAAGTGTTAAAAAACTAAAATCGGTGAAATTTGATTTGAGAAATAAAAATAATTTGCGGATTTTTATAGATATGATATTTAAAAATTCAAATATTTAAACCATTAACCTACCATGTGCGTAAAATTGCAAATAAAATTAAAACTAAAAAAAGTTTAAGTTTTCTTAATTTGTTGAATATGCAATATTATTTTAAAATATTTTTTAAATAGAAATTAATTAACAGTAATATTAATTTTCTCATTATATTATCCTTGAAGAGAAAAAATAGTTATACATAACTATTATATATAACTCGTTATGCAATTTAAATTAACATTTTATACATAACCTTTAAATTTGTTATATATTCTGATGGATACACGCATGATTCGGGCTCGGTCTTAATTATTCGGACCTCATACACGCGCGAGACCCTTTACGATTCCCCAATTTCGAGCTAACCGGGGGAAACCGGGCAAGTCGCGAACTTGCCCGACATCCCCGGGGGGGGCTTACCCGGAATTTCCGGGTAAGTCCCAGCTTACCCGGAATTCCGGGTAAACTCAACACCCGGGGGGTGTCGCGTACACCCCCCATTTCATCCCGAACGTATGGGAGACTCGATTTTTAACTAACTCCTATGTGTTCGAGACCTATGTTTCAAAGGCGCGCGCGTCCCGCTCGTGACAGCCGCCTGAGACGCGCGTCAGAGTCCTTTTTCCCAAAGCTCTCCCCTGCATCCCGGTTCACATTTCCACATCGAACCGGGTCAAAACCGGTTTACGGTCCAATGTTGCCTATAAATAGCCACCTTGGGGGTAAACATTTTCAAGTCATTTCTAAGTCACTTTGGGTGAGAATGGGAAAAGCTCTGACCTCTCTCTAGAAAACCCTCTCTTTCTCTCTCTAGAAGCCGACTAATGTTGATCGTCGGAGCGAGCGCACCAAGCACCCCCCCTCTCCACGGGGACTGCTTGGTAATGCTCCTTTCGCAGGTGCAGACAGACGATCTTCCAGAGAACCCAAAGGACTTACCGCCGTTCAGAAGACGAAACTAAGGCCCGCGCGTGACCTTAGAGAACGGACTTGACACACACCCAACCCGAAGACTTCGACGAGTTATTCAGCGGGCAACCCGCAATAACTTGGTCGAAACACTTGGCGCCGTCTGTGGGAAACGCAACAGAAAGCCTGTGTTACTCAAACGAACAAGCAAGATGGAAAACACATACACCATACACGGAGGCTTCAGTGCAGGGGACGAAACCTCTTACGCAAGGGAGAGGTACGCCGCCGGGAAAAGCACTCGGCGCCGTCCGTGGATCACCCACAAGACCAAAAGCATGGCAAGCAACGAGCAGCCACCACCGACTAAGACAAAGAAAAGAGGACCAGGACGTCCAAGGAAAACTCCGGCCCCGGAGTCAAGCATGAGACCTCCTCCGCAGAAAGCTCAGAGAGACCCCCCGCAGAGACAAAGCGAGGCCTCAGTCGCCTCGTCTATGCCAACAAGAAGCGTACACTCTCGGAGTAACGCGCAAGGGGTCACGCAGAAAACCGACGCTCCTCCAGGCTTCGCCCATCAAACCTTCAACACGCAGGAGCAATCATACGAAATGCCAAATGCTGGGGCATACAATCAGGCACCAGGGGCACAGGCTGCGCCTGCAGTCACCCCAGAAATAATGGCGACACTCGAACAGCTGCTTCATCTGAGAGAGGCCCTGCACAACCAAGGATACGGGGCGCCTCCGCCCCCTCCCGCGCAACAAGCAAATATGCCCCCGACACCAAGGCAGGCGCCTCCAATGAATGCACCTCAGCAGAGAGGCCGTACAATCTCAAAAACCCCGACCTTTCACGGGAATGCACAGCAAAGCAGGCAGTTCCCCCCAACAAGGGACAAGACAGGAGCTCTCGCACTCCCAAACACCCTACCAAGCAGGGCCATTCAATGAAGGAGCCTGGAGGCAGCCGTCTCAGACATTCCAGGGATACCAAGTTCACTCCTTGCGTAGGAAAAATCACTATGTAATGGCAAGCTACCCCGGTCCAAAACCAGGAACAAGCCACATACATCACCAACAAAGGCCCTAACTCTACACACAGAAAGGGCGAAAAACAAGAAAAGCCATCAAAAGGATATCAAAGCAAGACTAAACAAAGCTCATGCCTGTATTCAAAACAGAGGGAGCGCGACACATGCAAGGAGACAGAACAATTTCATCAAGGATATGAACGTACTAATCTATTCACATCCTTGCAAAAAGTCGGGGACAAGCGGATCATTAGGAATCCTCCCTCGCAAACAAATGCAAGTGTCGGACGTACTAATCTATCCACACTTCGCCACAATACAAGGATGTGAACGTACTAATCTATTCACATCCTTGCAAAAGTCGGGGACAAGCGGGTCCTTAGGAATCCTCCCTCGCAAACAAATGCAAGTGTCGGACGTACTAATCTATCCACACTTCGCCACAATACAAGGATGTGAACGTACTAATCTATTCACATCCTTGCAAAAAGTCGGGGGACAAGCGGATCATTGAGAATCCTCCCTCGCAAACAAATGCAAGTGTCGGACGTACTAATCTATCCACACTTCGCCGCAATACAAGGATGTGAACGTACTAATCTATTCACATCCTTGCAAAAAGTCGGGGGACATACGGATCCTTAGGAATCCTCCCTCGCAAACAAATGCAAGTGTCGGACGTACTAATCTATCCACACTTCGCCGCAGTACAAGGATGTGGACGTACTGATCTATTCACGTCTTTGCAAAAGTCGGGGGACAAGCGGTTCCGTAGGAATCCTCCCTCGCAAACAAATGCAAGTGTCGGACGTACTAATCTATCCACGCTTCGCAAACAAACAACTATATCAAGTATGTGAACGTACTAATTTATTTACATCCTTGTAAAGGAAGACAAGCAGTTCAACATGGATCATCCTCCTTACAAAGCCACGGGTGCCGGTAATACTAATTCATCCGCACCCCACCACCAATAGAGATGCAATTTCCTAAGGAAAACCATCGGATTAAGGAAATCGACCTGTCAACAGAGCTACACTCTTCCAAAAGAGAACAAGTTATAGAGACAGCAATAAAGGAAGATGCAAAATAATACTAAGTATTATATCTTTCTAACATCTCGTGTCAGGCATATATATATATAATATGGCAGGTCTGAAGAGTAAAGGCATCCAGCCAGCATAAAAAGTCAAGCCCGGGACACACCCCGCCATAATCTCACCCATGCAAGGGGAGCAACCATATATACACAAAAAAGTCATATAAAACAAAGAAAGATCAACCTGACCCAACGTCAGGAGCACCAGAGCCAAACGCGTCAGCCATAAAAACATCATGCGTAGGGCTGCTGAAAACAACACGGCGATCGTCACCAACAAGGACGGACACCTGTCCCGTCAAACCGCTCGCTCCGCCCACATCGCCCGCTAGGATCCCCGCAATAGCCCCGAGGGCATAGCCAGTATATGGCCCAGTACTCTGGAAAGGAAAATCGGGGGCAAGAGAGTATATCCTCCTGAAGTAATCCACAGAGAAAGACTCCATACGATCATCACGTGCCTTCTCGAGAAGTTTGGAGTAGTCAGCCGTAGTAGGAAACTCAATCATCCCAAGCTGATCACCCAGGGCAACATGAGACTCCTTAGTCTCCTTCAGCGCCACAACATGTGCCTCCTCGTCGACCTTCTCCTGGCGCAGTAAGGCAAACAGCTCCGCCTCCAGCTGAGACGCACAATCCTGACTTCCCTTAAGATCAGCGGAAGCCTTGGAAGAAGCATCTGAATGTGCGCGCGCCTTCTCCCTCAACACAACGACGTCCTGAGACAAGTGCTCATGACGACCCTGCAGACCCCTCGTCTTCTCAACAAGCTCAACAACAAAGGATGAAAGGTTGGTCATCACAGCATTCACCTGCAACAACAACACAAGCACATCGCACACAAAGAAGCCAGACAAACATGATAAATCCAACGTAAAAAGAAAACAACATACAGGAGCAAAGCGCGCGAGCGACTCCTCAACACACTTCAAAGCAGCCTCAGGGTCGCGGGGGCACTTCTTGCGGTCAGCCGGTGGAACAGACCGCTGAACCACACGCACACCAACAGCAGGTGTGCTCAAGGAAATATCCTTGGGAAAGCGAATAGCAGACTGAGAATAGGGAGTCCACTCATTCCCGGACACATCCCGATCAAGCCGACACATCAGATCAGACTTGCGAAGAGCTGAGGAGTAGGAACAACTACACATCAAAAGCAAACACATTAGGAGAAGGCAAAATATACCAATACAACAAGAAGTCAACCACAGTCACCTGCCAAGGAAGGCACCTCCGCTGAACGACCGCTCCCCGACCGGGGGGCAGGCATGGTCGAATCCGCATACATTGGCCCCTTCCCTTTGTCACAGGAAGGAGCAAGAGGCATGCCAGCAGACGTCGACCTCTTAGGATCGCTCGGGGAACGGACGTCGGCATCATTCTCTCGGACAGGTGCAACTCCCCCCGCCGTCGGGAATACCAAGCCTGCAAAGACAACCGCAAAAAAGACCATTAGCATGTTAGCATGGGGAAAAATCTCAACGAAACCTTTAAAGGCACAAGTCCCATACCCGGGCCAACATGAGGAGTGTCGCCGAGGCCGGAAACAGTCTGAGGAAATCCGCCTGCGACTCCGCCCTGTACACTTGGCGCCATTTCCGGGGAACACAACGACAAGTCATGGCGTACCACTGTTATTCTAAGATCACCACTTTACAAGATTCGGGAGAGTCACGCCAAGCGCGTACACCTCCTACCAAACGTGCGTGCATCGACGCTCTAAGAGGAGGAGTAACACCTCTCGCTCAGAAACTAAGTATAGTAGCAGCGGACACTAGGTGCAGCACTGCGCGCACAGCATCGCACGTGCGTACACGTCGACATGACAGTGTGAGATCTACCACCTCACATACGAAGAGCCTAACAAATACACTAAGTGGCTATCATGTCCACGCATCTCGAAGTAGCGGTCACTAGACACACTCTACCTTGGGGAAAATAAAGTAGCGGTCGCTAGAAACACTCTACCTTGAAGAAAACCAAGTAGCGGTCGCTAGACACACTCTACCTTGGGGAAAGCCAAGTAGCGGTCGCAGAATGCACTCTACCTTGAAAACGCCAGGTAGCGGCAACAACATGGATAGGCAGTCGCCTCGCCGACCTTTGACCGACGCCATGGAAGGACACGTCGCCTCGCCGACCTCTGGCCTTCTCCCTACCTCGGAAACATCAAGTAGCTGTCGCTAAATGCACCCAACTTAGGAACAACCAAGTAGCAGTCGTGGAATGCACCCAACTTTGGAACAACCAAGTAGCAGTCGTGAAATGCACCCAACTTTGGAAAAACCAAGTAGCAGTCATGGAACACACCCTACTTCGGAAGATCCCAGTAACCATCAACATGGGAGACAACTACATATCTACGAGACTCGTTAGTCTCTACTTATCACATAGCGAACACCCCACGAGGGGGGCAACCCCCCGTACATATCAACCACTATGACGACACCTACTCTACGTCGTCATCAAGCCTATAGTGACAACATGCATGGCAACAGACAAGGGAATAATTCTAAGTGTTGGAACAAGCGCGCACATACAAGCGCACACATACAAGCGCGCACATACAAGCGCACACATACAAGCGCACACATACAAGCGCGCACATACAAGCGCACGCATACTCAGCTAGCACTAGGGCTGGGCATAAAAACCGGTTCGGGCGAACCGAACCGAAACCAAACCGGAACCGAACCAATACAAACCGGTTCTGACTGAACCGGTTAAATGGTTCGGTTTTGATAAGGAATATTTGGAGCGGTTTTCAACTGGTTCAAAACAGGTTCCGAACCGGTTTTGAACCAGTTTTTCATAACCACTTTTATTACATAAAACCTAAATTGTTAAATAGTAACACACTCTTGCATCTTTTTTTTTTTTGTAGATTAAAGGGCTATTAACAAGTCGAGTATCCGGCAAGTAGGGCTGGGCATAAAAACCTTTTCGGGCGAACCGAACCAAAACCAAACCGGAACCGAACCAATACAAACCGGTTCTGACTGAACCGGTTCTTAAATGGTTCGGTTTTGATAAGGAATATATGGAGCGGTTTTCAACTGGTTCAAAACAGGTTCCGAACCGGTTTTGAACCAGTTTTTCATAACCACTTTTATTACATAAAGCCTAAATTGTTAAATAGTAACACACTCTTGCATCTTTTTTTTTTGGTAGATTAAAGGGCTATTAACAAGTCGAGTATCCGGCAAGCTCGACTCGACTCAGTTTACTCGAGCTCGAACTCGACCGAGCCTTAATTTTTCAAGCTCGAGCTCGACTCGGTGCTATACTTGACATGTTTGAGTTCGGCTCGATAAGGTTAAAAATTCAATTAAATAATAAATGGTGCATCTTAGCTCGAGGTCGAACTCTTCTTCGACTCAATATATACATATATAATATTATTACGTAAAACTCGAAAAACTCAAACTCGAACTCGACTCGAATATGCAAAACAAAAAAGCTCGATTAGGCTCGCGGGGCCTCTCAAGTCAAGTACAAGTGAACTCGAACTCGACTCGGTATCAAAAAAAGTTCAACTCGACTCGAAATTTAGCGAGTCGAATTTGAATATTGACTAAACCGATCTCGAGAAGCTCACGAGTAGCGTGAATCGTTTACACCCATAGGGTAGATCCTTCACTATTTGGGTTTGGTTCATATTGGATATATAGGTGGTCGTAGCAGGTTTGTTTACTTATATATAGTTATTATATATTATGTTAGCTCGTATCAGTTCTACAGTCAATTGAGTTTAGTTTTGAACTCGAAACTTAACTTAGAAATAGTTCTATATTGGCCGTATATTTTGAATTTTAGTAAAAAAAAAAAAGTTGTATATTTTGAATTTTAGTAAAACAAAATGAAAAAAGGTTCAAAATCGGTTCGAACCGGTTCAAAACCGGTTCTCCTATGGTTCGGTTCTAGGACCTAAAATCTGGTTCGGTTCTTACCTGGTACAAAAAACCAACTGAACCTAAAATCTGGTTCCGGTTCGGTTCTGAACCGGTTCGGCCAAGAACCGAACCATGCCCAGCCCTAGCTAGCACGCATATGGATGGTAGTATGGTCATGAAAGAAAGAGCCAATCAAGGAACATTTTCTAAGTGTTCCACCATGTCAGCAGTCGACATATAACGAAGTGTCGACTGTCAAAGGATGTTTTCTAAGTGTTCCACCATGTCAGCAGTCGACATATGACGAGGTGTCGACTATCAATGAATATTTCTAAGTGTTCCACCATGTCAGCAGTCGACTTATGACGAGGTGTCGACTATTAAGGAATATTTTCTAAGTGTTCCACCATGTCAGCAGTCGACATATAACGAGGTGTCGACTGTCAAAGAATGTTTTCTAAGTGTTCCACTATGGCAGCAGTCGACATATGACAAAGTGTCGACCATCAAGAAATACTTTCTAATTATTTTCCTATGACGACAACCATGGCAACGAGTCATTAGGCTAGCGCTATCACGTCGCTACAAGCACCTCTACTTCGGGGGCAATACTATATCAATAAGGGCCTCGTCTCTCGACATATACATTGCGAACATACTCCATTCGTCAACGACGCGGTGGATGCATCACACCTCGCAAGCTTAGGACCCACGCGTCCGTGATACACGCTCCCTCATAAGTGTGTGGGTAATCCTTTACCTGTCTCTATTTTTTCTAAGTCTTTTAATACATGACTATGCATCCTTTACACATACGTCATACACACGTCATCGTCATGCATTGCACACATCCATGATTTACATCCATGATTTTTCATATCAAGTCCATCACATGTGATTTTCCAAACCCGGCGGTATTTCCTTTACTAAAACCGTCGTCTCGCCGTCACGACGGCCGTCTCGGACGACGGGCTCCCGAAAACCATCATATTGCATGAAAAACGTTTTATCAAAACTTTCATGATTTATTTCCATTTTGATGCAATTAGTCGTGGCATGAACGTTCCATATTTATTTGATCATCTTACAAACCCGAAAGATTTCACGTGCGCTCACACCCTACTTCTTCCAAAATCACATTTATCATATTATTCGTAGTCCGTTGTGCTACTAACCCTTTGCGCAGCTATCAAGCATTACCCTCTCAAAAAACTAAGGCACGGAATTCGCCTGAGCCGCGCGTATCCACCCTTGGTAGGTCAAAACTCAAGGTGAGCAGACGACCCGAATCACGCGTATACCCTATCTTAGAATAGAGTTAAACAAAGGTCAAGCCGTTATTTAACTCGGGGGCAAGTGATGGATACACGCATGATTCGGGCTCGGTCTTAATTATTCGGACCTCATACACGCGCGAGACCCTTTACGATTCCCCAATTTCGAGCTAACCGGGGGAAACCGGGCAAGTCGCGAACTTGCCCGACATCCCCGGGGGGGGGGGCTTACCCAGAATTCCGGGTAAACTCAACACCCGGGGGGTGTCGCGTACACCCCCCATTTCGTCCCGAACGTATGGGAGACTCGATTTTTAACTAACTCCTATGTGTTCGAGACCTATGTTTCAAAGGCGCGCGCGTCCCGCTCGTGACAGCCGCCTGAGACGCGCGTCAGAGTCCTTTTTCCCAAAGCTCTCCCCTGCATCCCGGTTCACATTTCCACATCGAACCGGGTCAAAACCGGTTTACGGTCCAAGGTTGCCTATAAATAGCCACCTTGGGGGTAAACATTTTCAAGTCATTTCTAAGTCACTTTGGGTGAGAATGGGAAAAGCTCTGACCTCTCTCTAGAAAACCCTCTCTTTCTCTCTCTAGAAGCCGACTAATGTTGATCGTCGGAGCGAGCGCACCAAGCACCCCCCCCCTCTCCACGGGGACTGCTTGGTAATGCTCCTTTCGCAGGTGCAGACAGACGATCTTCTAGAGAACCCAAAGGACTTACCGCCGTTCAGAAGACGAAACTAAGGCCCGCGCGTGACCTTAGAGAACGGACTTGACTCACACCCAACCCGAAGACTTCGACGAGTTATTCAGCGGGCAACCCGCAATAACTTGGTCGAAACATATTCTATATCTTCTTTCTAATAGAGAGAGATAACAATACGAAGCAGTGCCTCCCTTAATAAAAAAAATTAATAGAATATAATAAATATTAAACAAATTGGTGAAACAATAATTTATTTATTACAAATAAAATTTTCATTTAAAGTTAACATACATATATTATTATAGTATTAAAATATAAAAGTAAAATTATATGGACACATATATTTCTTTAACTGTATTTAATATCTCTTTAAATAATTAATAATGGCCTTTAATATGCACAAAAAAATTGGTGATAATATATATATATATATATATATATATATATTAATAATATCCCACTTTAACTATATATATATTAGTAAAAAAATATTACTGTATTAATACATATTTATTGTATAAATGTTAAAGTAACAATAAAGGCAATGGTAATTCACACAATTTTACTGGAAAAAAATATGTATTTAAAATGTTTAAACCTAACGCATCTATTATATTATAGCACTAATATATATAATATAACATTGTTGTGGCCACTTATATTTACTATGTTTATTATAATATTTTCTAAAAATTGAAGGCAAATAAAAATAGTAGGTAATAAATGGTCGGTAAAATAATATATGTAAAGAATCATGAATTATATAAAAAATATTATAAATAATTACCTTTGTCGGTAGATATTAAATTATTGATGCTGGTTTCAAAAGTTGTACTCAAAGTGTAGAAAACTCTATATAAATATATGACAACATGAGAAGTCAAATACAAAATAAATAAATAACTAAATATAACTGCAACTAAAAAAATAACCTAATAATCACCTATAACAAAGAACTAAATTTGTGAATTAATAAGTACCTCAAGTTGATCTCTGGAACTCAGTTATTTTCCCAATCAATCAGAGTTAATGGCAAAAAAAAAAAATCAGAGTTAATTAAATATTCAAGAAATCAAAATTAGATAAAAAGAATATCGCTAATTCATTACTAAATAACTATATTTCGAATACAATTATTACATACCCATACAAACTCCTTACACCGAGTTCAAGTTGCAAAGGGGTGCAACTTTGACAAACAAACCTAAAACTACACCACAAAAGAAGTCATACATAATATTATAAACATAATATATATATAGAATATAGAAGGGTAAAAGAAAGAGATGTTAATATTTTATTTAATGCGTATACATATATATATATATATATATATTATAAAAATACGTGGTGATTTTATTTAAGTGGTGGTCTTAAATACTTAACTATGATAAGGTGACACCCCATTAACACTTTTCACCGTCTCTTTACCCCTTAAAGCCGAAGGTCCTCATAGATCACCTGAAGTGGTTGAAAAAATAATATTAGTATAAACTATACACAATACATAGATTACATTAATTTCCAACTATGTTGACAACTCCTTGAGGTTAAAGTTAAAGATATACTTGAACCAACTGAAATCCTCTTAAAAAAAATTCATCCAGTCCTAGTTTGTGTGAACTCGACCTCTATATTACAGACAATACCTATGCAGATGACCATCTCATCTCGTTGTTATAGTTCCTGCTTATTAATTTGAACCTTTTATATTAACCTCTTTACACTATATCTTATATCTTATTAATTGATTATATATATTTCCAAATATATCACATGCTATGGATGTTTTTGGTAGAAAATATTTATTTATCAGAATCATCCAAATTTGAATCCGCCTCTCAAATTAGTAATTTCTATTTTCTGGGAAAAAATATTGATAATAATTAGGAATGAATATATTATATATAGAGGATGTTTTTTTGGTAAAAAAAATATATTTATTTTCTCAAGAGGACCCCGCCTCAAATTTCTCATTTTTTAGGGAAAATAAATTGTTTAAGTTAATAGTTAGGAATTTCTACGTACTTATATATCTATCTACTACCTATATTAAAAGTTTGGGGTGTCCTCACTATGAAACATCACCACTTCTAGGTAACCTTTCGGGAGCCCACAAAAACGAACTAAACTAATTCTCTTCACTAAGTAGTGGTTGGACACATCGTTCGGTCTATTTCTTCCTCCTCTTTTCTTTCTTTAAAATGACGGTTCATCTCACTTTTAAATTCTCATTCCAGCAGGGACGAAGCTATGTGAGGTCCAGAAGGGGCAATTGCCCCTCCTGACCTCCATGGGAGCTCAAAAATTTACATAAAAGCTACAGACAAAAAATGGGCGTGTTTGATTTTGCCCCTCCTGAGATCTGTAGTGGCCGTATGCTTGCCCCAATCTTCAGATTTGTAACTTCATTAAAAGAAACAAGGTATAAAAAAATTTGAAGTTACAGTGCTCTGGTTCATGTTGTTTAGTTAGGAGGGAGAGAGGAGTGGTGAGGAAGAAGATAGAAGAAGATGAACACATACGACAAAATAATAATCAGAACTTTTCTTAATTTTTTAGGCCACGTTTCTTTTCTTTGTTGGGTTTGGCCCATCTTTTATTTTTTTGCCACGTTTCTCTTTACTTTGTTGGGTTTGGCCCATTTTTAGTACTTTTTATTTGTTTTTAAATTTAATGATTAGTATAGTCAATAGTGTTAATAAATTATATATTTTGCAAAAAATAATAATATATCTTATTTGCAACATTGTCCTATTCTTTTTCAAATCACAAATTTTGGTCATTCCTTATATTTATGTTTTTTTTCATTTATTATTTGTATGTGTATATATATACATATAGATTGGTGCAAAATTGTGATAAAATGTTAAATATAATAAAACTTAACAATAAATATGAACTAACAAAGTTTATATCGATGCATATATTAATCGAATTAATTTTGTGGTTTTTTTTTTAATAATTTTAAGAGCATTAACAGTTGAATTATACTTACAATAATAATTATATGCAATAGTAAGGTGTAAATTGTTAATATAAGTGAATTAAATTTTACTATAAAAATTTGTTTGTTGTCCCTTGAAAATAAGCTCTAGCTCCCTTCTCAGGGACACAGTCACGCTATGACGACGGAGAATTGCACTCCTTAATATTTTTATGATATACACTTTTGACCCTAAAATATTATCGATTTGACCTTTTAAAAATGTAATGTTTTATTCATTGATTATATTTTTTTATTCAATTCTTGCCCTCTTTTGGTAAAAGAAAATCACAAATCCTGCCCCTCCTGAATAAAAATCCTGGCTTCGTCCCTGCATTCCAGCATTATAAACCAGTGTTGTTTTCTCTCAAGCGTTGGTTACTCTCATTCTCAACCTCTCATCCCAAACCCACCATGCTTCGCCTTAACATAGCCATAACAAAGACACTTGTTGGTGACCAAATCCTTGTTGAATATGTCCATATGCAATATCACTCATCTCCCTCAACCTCTCATCTGTCTGCCGGCATAACGCTCGGGCTAAGATCACCGACGTACAGAGATGCTGTCAACAAATGAAAATAAATGACATGCAACCCTCAATCCATGTAGATAATCTACACTGAATTCTGATTTAACTCTTTCTCTACTTCAAATTCCCCACAATCTAACTAATTCTCTGATTAAACTCTTTGCTCAGGATAATTTATATTTCAATTCAAAGAACACATGCACCGCCAACAAACCACTAATGGGTTGAACAATTTGCTCCTCTTAAATTCAAACTTCTACGAGCCTAGAATTCGACGCACCAATTAACCACTGTTTGTTTTTTTATTGATTCATTGCATCAACTAATACAGTCTGTGTCTATATTTGACAATGCGCAGGAATTGTTTGTCCAAACGCCTTACGGATTTGAAGTTGGGTTAGATGATACATTCACCTTATATAAACGTTAAACACATTTGTAGTTCTATCATACTCGTTTGTATTGTAGGTCTTTGGTGTTCAATCGTGGTCGTGAACCTCGGCTACACTCAACACAGGGTTTGTTTCCAATATGCTGTGGTTATTTTCTTGAAGGTTATTATCAATTGAATAATATCCACGATCGATCTCCCGTGAACAAGTAATGACAGTCATGATTTCAAGCATGTTGTGCCATTTTTTTAATGGATGGAATTTGCACAATTCAGTTGTTAATGAATGGATAACTACTATTATATTCGTCGTCTAGAGTGGATTGTTATTGTTATTGATTGTCAAGTCATTAATTAAATGCAGATTTAAGGAAACAGATGATTACTGACGCTGACTGAGCTTGCTATCTTGCACTTACCTGAGTGATTACATATTATTGGTAGAACTTAGCCAATAGAGATGATATAGATCTCACACTTAACATGGGTGGTCTAGCAAAAGGTTAGTTATGATATTCTCCTATATTGGGGCAACTCAGTTTTTTATTGATCAAGTTGAAGCAGCAACTTTCGACTGAAAGTTTTTGTTCACGCATCAGATACAGCTGGCCGCCATATATCTAACACCCTCTTCGGAATCTTCTAACAGGTTAGCTTGCCTCTCTCATACATTTTTTGGTTACCTTGTATTATTAAGAAACTTTATGCTTATAATGCAATGTCTTGTTTGAAATTTATTGCTTCATTCAGATTCTAGATTGTACTTCTTATTTGTTTGAGAGAATTCATATCAATATTACTTGTGATCAATCAAGGTTTTTTTTTGGCAAAGTGATCAATCAAGGTTACTACCAAATTCATGTTAAGTTTATTTTCTACACAGAATTCAGTATGCAGTCAGTTGCATTTCACTGAAGTGAATGATATTTGTTACATATGAACTTTTGGTTGTGAAGTGTGGAATAACTGTTTCTCTTGCCTCTCTAACTAAGCACATATCGTAGGTTGTCAATATCTTGGCTTTAGCCGAATTACTGTTCAAGTAATATTTCTCACAATATATCTTTAGCTTCTCATATTAACATCTTAACTCTTAAGCTACATGGTTATGAGTGTTTTCACAATCTCATTATAAGTTATTATTACAAGCTCAGCTGAGGGATTATCAGTGTCTTCTTGAACTGAGAATTATAAGTTAGTATGTCTTTTGTTGATAAGTTTGTTTTTTTGTACTCTCTTCTTTTGTGGTAAGGAGCATCTTATGATATTAAGATTCTTTAGTCGGATAGTTCATAAGTACAAGGAAAAACTGCATTTATATCATTTATAACATTGTGTCATGTTGTACTGAATCATTTACATTTTCTACTATGTAGTTTTGTATTAAAACATATTCAACACGTATTAAAATCGTTTAGTCATATATATATTTCATAATATCAAACCTTATTTGAATTTGAAACCCGAAACCCAAAAAAAAAAAAAACGACTGTTGCGCGTGCAACGCATGCGCCGATCTCTAGTATATATATATATAGGGTTTAGGGATTTATATATAGGCAGATATAACTTTTTTTTATTATATTATTATATGTTATAATAAAAAATATTTAAGTCTACGTGAATTGCTATATATGGTTTACATGTGTATTATTTTTTTTTTTTATTTAAGAGATTTGGTTGTTTCTTCCTAAAAATATAGGCACATATAACTATTACTAATATATTATATGCTATTATAAGATATATTTAAGCCTACGTGAATAATATATGGTTTACATTGATTGTTCTTTGTATTATATTTTATTATAAAAAATATTTAAGCCAACATGAATTGTATTTTTTTTTGTTGCCAAACGTGAATTATATATATATGATTTACACTTTACATGTGTTTTTTTATTTAAGTTATATTTAGACACATATAACTTCCAATTTTTTATATTATTATTATTATGGTAAATATTTATACCTAGGTACGTGAATTGTTATATATATGGTTGACCTTGAATTGTTCTATTGTTTATATATTATAAATATAAATATGTATATATTAAACTTCTATATACATATTGCTTACGTGGCGTCCAATGGTCTTCCGGAACCAAACTGTATAGATTTACTATTTAAAAGGAAATTTTTAATTAATTTGTTTCTTTAAATTGCGTAGAGACAAAAAAGGAGATAAAAATACTTCTTAATTTTCAATCAATCAATATTATGTATCTAAATTTAGAGAACTCTAATTAAATTAGGAAACAGTGACTGCGTGGACTGTCCACGTGTCAGTCAGAGGGCTTCCGGTGCCGAATTAATATAATATAGTAGATAAGAATGCTGACGTGGTGCGATATGGAAGTGCTACGAGATGCTTATGTGGCGAAACATGGTGAGCACACTCTCTCCCATGCTGAATATATATATATACTAGGTATTTGCCCCGCACAATGCGCGGGGTTCATTATTTTAGTAATGAAAATTGGGGGCAAATAACTTTATTTAGAAGTTAGTTTAGAAGTTTTAGTTTATTTATTAAAAATTAATAAACAATAATGACTAATAAATAATAATGACTAATAAATAATAACAGTGTTGTTCTGTTAATAATTACTGCTAAGGGTTAATTACCAAATTGCTAGCTAGATTTTGCGTTAAAAGTGCAATTTCTAGCCGAATTTATATTTGTAGCAAATTGCTAGTTCAACTTTTTCTAATGTGCAATTTGCTAGCTCCGTCATATTTTCCGTTAATTATGGACATAATATATTTTCTAAAATTACCCTAAAATTCTACTATGATTCTAAAATAACCTCAACTTTTATAAAAACAAATATAAATTTTGAATAAAATTTTAGAATGACATATATTATACAAATAATATATATAGTTAAATATACAACTCCAAAGTTCAAAAAATAAAACCAAATATTTTTAAAAAGTTTGTCTTATAAATTTTTTAAAAATATATTATAATAAATTAATTTTTTTTTGTATTTTTAAGCGACTTTTTTTATTTTAAATAAATTTTTAACATGTATTATTTGAAAATTTGATTTTATAGTAAAATATCACGACATTATGCAGCGCGAAATTGATCATATGAAGCGCAATGACACTAGGCAAAGTGACCTATGTGAAAATTAAAAGTCCTTGTATATATTATGATTAATTATGAGATATTATGGCTATGAAAAATGCATTCTTTATGAATATCGGATCCTGAAGATTCGATATTACGATTATGAATATCAAATTTATGAATATTCATATTTGCTTTATTTTAAATTTTGCATTTACATTTATGTTTTATATTTCTTGCACTAATTTACATTTGAAGTTTCTCTTTTATAATTCTTGCGTTAAATTATGTGTATTACACTATATTATGATATGATCCAGAAGATCATTAGTTATTACATATTAATATTTCAGAAGCTCAAGAATTACTACTTTTAGAATCCAGAAGATTCTAGAATGTATGAGAAAATGATCAAGAGAATCCAATTTATGAAATAAAGATCTTCTTGTATAAGAAAAAAAAATCATGTATATCATGAATTATTATCAATAATGGATCTTGAAAATCTTAAGAGATCATGATTTATGACTAAATGATCCATCCTAGAAGATCTAGAACTATAAATAAAAAATCCCGAAGATCATAACGATCTTAAATTATGAACAGAGATCCTGTAGATCCTGAATTATTTCGAATGAACGATCTAAAAAGATGAAAATAAGATCCTGGAGATCATAAGATGTTTTGAGATATGAAAAGAAAAGCTTCTTAAAGATATTGAGCTACAAATACGGATAATGAAGATCCTAAATTTTTATATGAGCTATAAATGATCCAAAATATCATGAAATCGAGCATTTATACGAAACTATTTATTTATTTACGCTTTATGCATTTTTTTTATTAATGTTATTTATATGCTTTCATATACTTCATATTTATTTATTCTATAAAAAATTTATTACTCCGCAATCATCATTATGATGACGATGAATAAAATAAAAACATGCGGAATGTGTTACAAAAGATACAAAATATATCTCTTGTAGATTATGAAAGAGATACATATCATGGTAAACCAGAAGTTTACCGCCAATATTGGCGTGACTGATTATATATTCGGTAAATCAGAAGTTTACTGATTCATATAGAGGTAAACCAGAATTTTTACCTGTATAATACGATATTTGGCGTGACCGGTTACAGACCATTTCCGGATCACTTACTATGCGCAAGACATTATTTGGAAGAACCTGAAGATTCTCCATAAATCATTACAATATTTGCTCTCAAGGAAAATTCATTATGTGATCATCATCAACCGAGTTTGGGATAAAATTCCTTAATTATATTATAAAATGTGAATATGGCCCCGTTCACCTGCCATGTGGACCGATATATTATTTTGAAAGATGCATCTACAATATGGTCACATATGCGTTGATTATGAATTTGCAAATTTCCAGATTATGCAATAAAGAATGATGATGATATTGAAAGTTGATATTTAATACAAGAATCAGACAATTACATGTCTAGATTTGCAGTTTTACATGAAAGTTACAAGGGTTAACAGGTCTTTTGGTCCATGATGTTTGACAACTTTTGAGTTTTGGTCAATGATGTTTTTTTTACCTAGTTTTGGTACCATATGTTTGCAGATTTTTTTATAGTTTTGATCTAACCGTTACTTTCCGTCCATTTTTTGACATGTACAAGTCACGTGATCCACCCTAAACTTTCAATTTTGTTCAATTTAGTCTCTCTAATACTTTCCTAACCTTTTTTTGGTTCAATTTAGTCCCGAAGTTTAAAAAATTCAATTGGACCTATTGTCCAATTGGGGTCAATTTTGAAACTTCGGGACTAATTTGAACAAAAAAAGGTTAAGAAAGTATTAGATGGACTAAATTTAAAGTTTAGAGTGGATCACGTGACTTGAAAATGTCAAAAAATGGACGGAATGTAACGGTTAGACCAAAACTAGAAAAAAATCTGCAAACATATGGTACAAAAACTAGGTAAAAAAAAGCATCATTGACCAAAACCCAAAAGTTGTCAAACATCATGAACCAAAAGACCCGTTAACCCAAGTTACAAAGATCCTTCAATTAACTAGCTAGTTAAACTGTTACCAAAGAGAGCAAATTGAGTACAAATGCATGTTATTATGAAAGCGGCAATATAATTGCGCATCAAGCCAATTTTAAATCACAGTTCTCCCCATTACAACCAATTTTTGGTGAAGAGACAAATTTCCCATATATGAATTTTATGAAGTGAGATATATATTTGAATTGCTCTACTGCAACACACTAAGATGAGTCTGGAATGTTGGGAAAAATATGTTGGATATAAACAATTTATTGGGAACAATTACTGATATATATTTAAAGCAAAAATTGCTGATTGTTATTGATGAACAACTTTTCCCAACATTAGGAGGAGAAAAGAAGCAGCTGGCAGAAAATAGATTGACTGAAAAAAAATAAAAAATTATTTAGATCCTCGCACAATGATAATATGAACCTGAAGTTCAAAGAGATAACCATATTCAGATACTGTCTATTAAGTGACTTTACGAGACCCAGAAAGTCATAAGTCAATTACTGGCTGCAAATGCTCCAATTTAAATATCCCGGTTGGACAATTTATAATGAAAAATAACTCACGCCTGAAACGTGCTATAATGGTTCCACAGAAATTTTTGAAAGAAAAATGGAGCATGTAAAGAAAAGAAATATAAATATGGTCTTATTATGGAGGTGATTTCCCAAAAGAAGTAAGACATAACTAAATGTGAAACCCCAGAAGTGGTTCAGGTACCTGAAAGTAATTACAATAAAGAGATCTCAATGAGTTATGTCATTAACGGGAAGTGATGGAACCGTAAAATATAAAGTTGTCGACAACAGTTATATATTTTTTTTCCATACTTTTAAAGTTTTACATATGTTACAATTAAGTTCACCATAATAGTAAAAAAAAAAAAAACACAAGCATAATGCTCCACAAACATAGTAGAAAAAATCTCTGGAAAACGGAAAATTCTTGTGTAGGCTTGGTATTTACACCAAGTCAATAGATAAATGACAAGTGTCTTTAACCCCTACCATTTTAGGGTTAGTTCTTAGGGTTTTAGAAAAAAAAAACCACCAAGAGAGTGTGACACTTGTCATACATAGAGTTTTAGAAAAAACCACCAGAAGTGTGTGACACTTGTCATACATATATTGGTTTGGTGTTTCCTACATAAGAATTTCCTATGCAAAACAGTACTAATTTTAGACGAAGTTGATAAACCCCGTGTTTTTCTAATTATTATATCCCTAGAATTTTGGGTAGAATATCTGCTGCCCTCTCTAACAATTAAAATTGAGTGTCCTGATTAGGGATGACAACGGGTCGGGGCGGGTTTTCGCAGCCTCGGACCCGCCCCGCGGGTCGACCTGGCTGATCCGGCCCCGGTCAAATGCACCTTCCGGGTCGGGTTGGGTCAGGTCAAAGTTCTCGCGGGTCGACCCGCGGGGCCCCGACCCGCCCCGCAATGTAAACAACTTTTTTTTTTTTTTTTTTTTTTTTTCACTTCTCAATATTAAATACAATTTTTTTTGTCAAAATATTACATTATATATAAATTTAAAACATAAATCTAACACCAATCAAATACAAACAATAAACACATCAAATTCATTACAAAATACAAATTCAAATCCAAACACCAAATTCAAATTAACAAATCCTAATAATCTAAATATACATCTATTTGTAATTTGATCCATGTTATTTATATATGTATTATATTAACCATATTATTTAGTAAATGATAGATCAAATTAATATATATATTTTTTTTAAAAAAATATTATATATATATGCATTTCGGGGCGGGTCTACGGGGCCCGCGTCTCTAGACCCGGACCCGACCATGACCCGACCCGTGACCCGCGGGTCAGCGGGTCAAAACCGGGTCGGGGCCCGCGGGTCAGCGGGCCCCGAGACCCGTTGCCATCCTAGTCCTGATCCCAACAGCCTTTCTCCTAATTAATAAATAGTATACATCTATTTTTTTGGGCCATCAATAGTTTTGGTCTTTTGTATGTTTGGGCCCAAGCCCGATACAGTGAAATTCATTCATCATCAGATAAATGCGATGCGACTGCTCCACTCTTGAGCGTCTCCCCCACCGACCGAAGAAATAGACATTCATTCATTACATTACATGCTCGGACGACTCTGAGAAACCTATCTGACAGCAAGAAAGAGTGAGGTGAATTGGGATCATCGCACATGCTATTTCTGCTATGGTGAAACTTCTTGCACTACCAGACCGACGCAGTGCTTCTCTTATGGAGGATCCAGCGAGTAGAGATTGCTAGGGTGTTGTGTTGGTGTCAGCGCTAACGAAAATGATGCGCCGCGAAATCTCAACTCTCCTTCAGCCTCGATTTGTCCTCCTTTTCCTTGCTCTCTTACTTCTCCTTGTCTTTGCCCTTTCCAAATCTAATTTGGTATGATTTCCTTCTCAAACTTTAGCATTTTCGATTTGGCACTTCAATTGCCAATGCCTTATATTGCGTCTATCGATCTCTTTGAATTTTGCTTCTCCTGACCTGAAGTGCTAATGCTGGAATTACAATAGTGGTTCTTTATGTGGATCAACTTGTTAAACTGTGAATGCTGTAGTTCAAAAATGAAATCCAGAGAGTGATCTCCATCTGTGCTTGATATTCGTTTGCATAGGCTGCCTAAAGATTTAAAACAGGTTTTCTAATGTCTGCGTTGGCGTTCAGATTGGTCCGGAAAATGCCATAGGGTGGCGCTTCACTTATGTTGGTGGTGATCTGTTGCCTATAGTATACTCTCTGCTGAATTGTTTCATGGATTAAACTTGTTCTTGCTTTCCAACCAAACACTCTCTCGTCAGCACTTTATTTTCACGTTGATCCAGATTGTTTTACGTACAAATTTGAGGATTACGAGACCTGAAATGGGTTAGCATGACTAATTAGTTTCTCGAACTTGAAAGGATAAATGAAACCATCTACTGTCAATTTCATTCCACTCAGATATAAATAAATGGTTAATCTATGCATCGAACTTGTGATTGTGGTAATGAGAAATTTTGTTTGCAGACATACTTTTCATATTCTGAAGTATATTATGTTGCAATTCTGAAATGGCTTTCTTTTAGTATGCCTCGGTAGGTAGGTATAATTGTCCCTGCAGTTTTCAGAGCTTTTCTTCTTCTTTCTTACAATCATCGGCTTGGGCTGCATATTGTGCAGAGTTTTACTAAGTGTGTATGTCAAAAGCTTTGAGACTTCACTTCAACTGCTAGAAACTTTGATGATAATTGTGTGGAGGACGATGTGTCTCCTGATGCAGCGGTCTTTTCGTGTTATGTTCCTAAATCGTGGATCAATTCAAGGGCAGATAGATATGATGAACCAAGCTTGTTAAAGGGAACTTGAAATATTTTGACCTCTTTAGATAGACCCTGATCTCTTGGCTCTTTATAGGGACTGATCACCTAATAGTTTTGGTTTAGCTTTCGACTTAATATTGCTCAATCAGTCCTTTAAATCGGAATCAACTTATTACAAGATATGAACCGGTAATATATATAACCTAAGGTTTATAGAATCTACCTTTAAACTGGCAAGTACTGACATACCATTCATAAGATTGTTTTGGACTCTATTCTGGATTTGTCTTGGCGAGGAACTCTTAGGTGCAAGTGCAATATTCATCCAACTCTGGCAGCTCACCTAAATGTATTTATTCTATTGTCTGTGTTTGTTAGGGGAAAGAGGAGGTAGAAGTGACCCCTGAAATTACTCACAGGGTGTATCTGGATGTTGATATTGAGGAACAACGCTTAGGTACTTATTTCATTATCTTGGTATTCTTACAGTATTTTTCAGTTCGTTTCCTATATTCCATTTCCAGTATTGGAATGCCACCACTGCACACATATTATAGGAAACTTAACGTCCAACCTTCCCCTCTACCTTATTGAGATCGTGACTGTCCTCTGATATGTAATGTGCTAGCTAGTGGATTTTAGAAGTACTCTTCATCACTATCTTTGTCATGCATTAAAAATTGCTGCTCCAATATGGTCACGAGGGAAAGTTTAACTTTCATCAAAACTGTACAGCTTGCTTATTATAAGCTCATCCACTTGGAGATCTTTGTACCTGCCAACTTAGTGACTTGAGTTCTTTATTTTTATTCTCTCTTCTTTCTCTCACGATAAGTTGATGTGACTATTTGCAGGTAGAATTGTAATTGGTTTATATGGCCAAGTTGTACCAAAAACAGTAGGTATGAATTCCCAGCAACAGAATACTTTTCTTTACCAAGGAAAAAAAAACTGAAGGGTTTACCTCTGTGCATAGTATCTATCAGTTCCAGTGTAGCGGTGTATGAATATGCTTTCTTATGCCCTTTCATGCATCAAGAAATACAAATTAAGATACTTATTGTATTAGAAACAAGAGTATTGATTTCTTGTCTTCACTATTATTTCGAGTAGATGCATGATAGTGGACAAATACGTCTAGCTCTCTTTGTTAGCTGTAAGGAGTTACATATTTGATCATTATGATACACAGTCGATAAACTTCCCTCCATCAGTGAGTGTTCATTTTAACAGGAGATGGGTGGTCGCTTAAACTTAAGGGAGGTGTGTTGTCAAGTTGACTTGAATTATGTGCTGATTATTTGATGCACATGTTCAATTCCATTTTTGAAACTCAATTCCTGGATCTTCTTCCGGATGAGGTTTCACTGATTGTATGCTTTTGGGCATGTGCAATTCTAGTTTTGATATTATATGAGGATCTGGGCTTCATTTGGTGTTTAACTCTCTCTCATTTATATCTTGCAGAAAACTTTAGGTCTCTGTGCACTGGTATGCAAGATCTTTGCCAACTTACTAGATCTATTTACTTAGGTTAGTGGAAATTTAATTTATAGTATGCCAATGATACGAAGCATTCTGGCTGATTACAGGTGAGAAAGGCAAAGGTGCAAATGGAAAGCTACTTTACTATAAGGGCATACCATTTCATCGCATAATATCTGGCTTCATGATTCAAGGTGGTGACATTGTTTCCAGAGATGGGAAGGGATATGAATCTATCTATGGTGGAACTTTTCCTGATGAAAATTTTAAGATAAAGCATTCACATCCAGGTGCACAAATATGTTTGTTCTAGCTCATGTATATATATATCCTCAAATTAGAATGTTAAGCTGCTATATATTTGCTAAACTTAATTGTCGGAATGAATGGTAGGTGTGGTATCGATGGTTAACACAGGACCAGATTCTAACGGGTCACAGTTCTTCATCACAACCGTGAAGGCAAGTTGGCTGGATGGTGAGCATGTGGTGTTTGGGAAGGTGATACAGGGAATGGACACAGTTTATGCTATTGAAGGGGGTGCTGGGACATTTAGTGGAAAACCCAGGAAGAAGGTGGTTATTGGCGACTCGGGAGAGATACCCAGGAGCAAGTGGGACGAGGAAAACTGAGGGAGTACTCCTACAATTCATTCCTCGCTGCACAATATATAGTATTATAGTTTGAGATTATGATGATGATGATGAGCTACATTTGATTTCATTTGGGAGCTGCTAGTAGTAGAGTCTAGGGAAGGTATCGGTGGGTTTTTTCCCCTTTGTATATGCTGATGATCAACTTCATCTCATGTTCCCAAATGTAGGCAGGTGCCTTACGTTACCTTAAATTTGTTAAATAGTTATGGTGGTGGTGGTGTTGATTAAAAATAGGGCTAATAGTACACTTCATATCATACGTTTGCATGAAATATGCTATTCATACCATATCTTTTTTTTTTTTTGTACTAATTTGGTATCAAACGTTTCTATTTTGTACCGTTTCTATACCTCCGTTAAAGTTCCGTCCATTTTGGCCGTTAAAAGTCATGTGTCGTGACACTAAACTTTTTATTTTGTTCAATTTAGTCTCTCTAAAACATTCCTAGCTTTTAATTTGTTCAATTTAGTTTTAAAATTTCAATATCGAACTTGATGGATATACGCCCAGTTTGAACCCATTTTATTCAGGACTATCTTATTTTGGTCGCCCCACTTACGATTGCAAATCGAAACTTGGATCCGAACACTTTACCCGTAGCGTGAATGGCCCGGGCAAGCAAAAAATACTCGCTTGGACCAGTCCGCTGGCTCGACCTCACTTAGGTGAGATCGGACCAGCTGGACCGATCCCGGGACCCTAGGGGTCGGATTTTCCATTCGACCCCGAAGGTCCGGGTACCTTGCCCAGACGCCACTACGCCCTCCCCGGGGGTGTGTGCTACGTCCCGAACCTTGCCTTGAGGACCGTCCATCGCGGCGTCCCGACACCCTTTTTACCTGTCCAACACTTGGCCAATTTTGCTCACCTCTCCGTGCCTTTAAGGGTTTAATCCTATCGTTATGTGTTAATTAAGTACGCTTAGGGATTAACGGTGTCATTAAGCCACCTTAATCCCCCGAAACCTATATATAATCCTCAAGTTCTATTCATTTCCATCATGTTGCATCTTTACACATTTTTAGCTATGCCTTCTCTCTACTTTATCTCTCTAGAATCTCGGGCTGACTTAGGCATCGAAGAGGGCCTATCGAGCACCACCCCCTCTCCGTGCTAGATATTGACCCTTGTGCAGGTCGGCAAGGAGCGAGACGACGGAACACGTTGAGCCAACATATTACATTTACGAGCTAACGGATCATCGAAGAAAGCAATCTACCCGTGAGAAGTTTCATTCGGATCGAGGACCCATCGACCCGATACACACTTCATAACACTTGTCGCCGTCCGTGAGTTTTGAACAAAAAGTATGGCTATCACGAGAGCAATGACTAACAGTTTACTATCTAGGGACAACTGTCCCCCGGGGAACAATAGGCCGCCAAACAACCAAGGTGGGCAGCCTATGCATCCACCAAGACAGCCTGTGCCGCCGGCAAGGCAACCTACCCCGCAGAGGCAGCCTGTATCCCCTACACGTCAGACAAACCCACAAGCACCTCAAGCAAACAACCAAGGAGGATTGTCACGCCCAGCTGGGGCTGAGTCTTCCACTGCTTCGACCCCTATGGCCCGACGACCACATGGGCAAGGTGTGCAACAAGGAGTGCCATCCCAAGGATACCAATACACGACATCTCCGCAGGGGTACCATTATGGAACACACCATCAAGAGTATCCTTATGGAATGTCAACACAAGGCATGCTTGGAAACAACAACCGTGCTCATACCACCAATCCAAGGCCTATGAATTCACAAGGAGCACAGACAGTGACTCCGGGTTCATGAATGCATTAGAGGAGTTGTTGGCTTATAGAGAAGTTTTGAGGAACGGGCAAGAGAGGCAATACTCGCAAGTGGAGCAACATCCGCAGGCATAGCAGTACCAACAAGCAGAGCAGTTTTCAGAGGAAGAGCAACACCCGCGCCTTCCAACAGGGCATCGTGAAAATTAAGGAAGGAATGAGCAAGTGCCACCCTCAATGGGAAGGCAACAATCTGTGCCTCCAATACAACACCAAGCACCACAAGGTGCATGGACATACACTCCATTGACGGATAATACACAGCCCTAACCACCAAGGAGACAAGAGTTTCAGCATCCACCCCCACAGGGATACCCACGATACACATACAACCCGTATCATCACGAACACGGAATCCCTGCAAGCCCGGTCGTCAGCTATGACGGTCCCCAAAGAAACTACATTCCGGCACCGGTGGTGCTAACTCAAGAGGATGTAGAAGCGATACAAGAGGAAAAGCAGTGAGACATAGCGCCCGTCGTATAAGAGGGAAATCGATACAAGAGTTGGTTTAAAAAAAGAAACAATAATCTTTTCAAGTCAGGATAAGCGAAGCTTTCAGCTGGGAAACTCCATCGATCGATACAGAGAGTAATCTTTCACTTTACATTCAATGATCTAAATACCTTGACATGACTATGCATTGCAAACTTCTATCTTATGACAGGGAAAAACAGGAGATGAAAACAAATACAAAGAGGGAAGGATTGAACATCTGGAGAAACACCCGTTTCGATTCAGAGACTTGAACTGATTTGTCAAAATCGCCGTCGTGGATCACCCGAGCTTATTGCCTCGTTCCGCTAAGTCATCCCGCGCCACGGAGCTATAACCAGTCACTGAACTGATCAACATCGCCGTGTTCCATCAAACTGGCCGCATTGAGAAACCAATCTCATTGCCAACTACAACCTACCAAGCGTGTACATTTTCGAAGCGCGTGTACCCTCAAAACAATCGCGCCTACAAAGCTCACCCAAATCAAAGATGTTAAAGAGTTCAAATCAGGGTTAGGCACAAGCAATGGATGAAACTGAAACACTACATTCTAACTCCCAGGCCAAGATACAAAGAATGATCCCCTAGTCATCACAAGGGTCACCAAAAGTTTCAACATTAGAAAGATAATGGTTTCGAAAGAGCAACTACCTACAAGCGAGAGACACCCGCATAACGGGTAACACTGGACATGTTGTCAACATTGTCGCCCTCCTAGATTACACACCAAAAGGCGTTCAGAACTAAAGAAGAGCAAAAAAAGAAAAATTATGCGCTAGCAAGAAGACGTTATGAAAATCTCTCGCACCTAGAGGCTAAGAGAAATCAAAGAGACTTGCGGCGGACAGAATAAACAATAGAGATGCCGGAAACCCCGAGAACGTAAGGAGATAAACATCCCAAGATATACTAACCGACCGTGCAGACCTCCGAGTACGTCTCACAGCAGTCGTCCTGACCGGACGCCCCCATCCGATGCACGACCCCACTACTTGGATCATCTTACCCGACTCAACAACTCAGTCCATAGTGTTTGAATAGGACCACTATCTTGATCTACTCTCCCTCAGAAAACATCTCAAGAAGATAAACATACACATCCAAGAAGTTTATTAAGGGACAACAACTCGAAAAAAGATGTTTAAGTTTAGAGCTCAATTCCTTAGTGACAAGCAAAATGTGATTGACATCCCATTGGAGAAATTCTAAGAATTAATGAGAAAATGGGGGCACCATACAAATGGCAACCCACAACCACCGCGGAGCATACAAACTAGCTGTTAACAAAGGTGGGGGAAACTTAAACTGCACCTACCAAAGCGACGGAGAAAAAAAACAAGGGAAGAAGCATATTAGCGTCAAACGCCTCACCTACTACGCAACCCATAGATGAACACAACCCGACCTATGTGATCTCACACAAACCTTAGTAGGAGAAGAGACATTTCTCATCACCAGCGAGAAACTCTAAAGATGCAAGGTTTACAAAAGAGAGAGTGCAACAGCCAGAATACGAAAACGGGGATACATATCCCATCAAGGGCCTTATGGCATGATAATAGTTCTCCAAGCTCAACCAAGGAAGGGGTAACTCCCACTTCAGAATCATCAACGTCATTATTTGAGCAATGAATCAACACTGAATTCAGGCTCAGATCTAAGGTAAACGAATCCACGGCTCAAAAGCTTGGGAAGTAAGATTTCGAGATCGACCCTTACACTAGATGCACATTCTGATCAAGCACCTTGTCTATGAACGGTAAGACATCTTTCTCTGACATCCCATCAGGAGGAAAACCTCGATAGAGAGTGCACTAGGGGAAGATCCCGCCTTTAAGGTTATAAGCCAAACACTTAGTGAGTGAAGGTTACAACAAAGGGAAAGAGAAGGAACTTCTCAACTCAACACCCCCCAAACATGTATACGTATGCAACACAAACGCAACTTCTATTGAAGTTATCCAACAAGGCATAGCCAATACGGGAGCAAACCCATGGAAAATCATGGGAAATCACCTGCAAACCCAAAAGAAAATATCCTTTTAAAGTTCAAGTCCTAACTCAAGGGGAGCCTATAATCAAGATTGGAGGTGGGAGGAACATGGCCAATGGGACACTCCCTAAAAGCATTGAAAAATACTCAAATGTAAAGGCAAATGCGAAGCACACTAAGTACCACAACACTTCAAGAAGATTATTACAGCCCGATCGGACCCCCCATGCCCGAGCAAGGGGCATAGATCAAACTCACTAGTCTGAAACACAGCTTCAAGATAAACAACTCAAGATACCATGCTATGAGAAAGCTCTTCAACCCAAATGCAACCCCTTCCAAGATACGTTACTCCTACTCGATCATCACCGCAAAAGCGTTTTTCTAAAAAACACAAGAAAGAAGGGGATAGTATTTACAAGCCTCCCTAGGATACAGACACTAGCACATCCTAGTTACCAAGAGAGCATAAATCACCCCCACCCAAAGCAAACGCTGCCTCCCAACTCTAAGAGATACATGCGGCAAATGTATTGCCCAAACCATGGCTATGATTGACGCAAACAAACATGAGAATGAATAAGTCCTGCAAGGGATACCCTGTTAGATTACATGGAGTAATCACTACGGATACTAAAACAAGGTACATGTTAGTAATCGGAATTACGCAGCGGAAGATTCACACATACCTTTAGGATGATCCGTAGACCCAAGATCTTCTCTAGAGGGAGTTCGTGATCCTCCGGTCTGGACCCGTAGAGGTTCTTGTTAGAGAAGCCCTACGTGGTGCAAGCTCCACAGCAAAGCCTCCGATCGATTGTTGGCACAGGGACAGATCTCTGGAGAGTTTGCTCGAAGGCAATTTGGCACATCCTTGGTGAGGGCTATGGTTCGGCCGAAACTAGGTGTTATAGAGGGGAGGGTTTTTCTCTCTAAAACACTCTAATGAGGGAATTGTGATTAACCCTAAAAAATCCCTTAACACCTCTTATTTATAGGAGGAATAAAGTGGACTTTTTGTCCACTTTACCCCACCTAGTAATTTCGGCCGGCTTATGTAATTGGGGAGGCCCAATTTTGGGCATCCCATGTCAATTGGGATTTGGGTCTAGCCAATTACCCTAATGTGACATTTACCCAAGTTCATTAGGTAAACTATACATATTTTGGGCTACCAATTACGGCGCCCATTACCATATGCTTACATACCTATCGCGCAAGAAAAAGCAGACATATTGAATACAACACAAGACTAGGGAACCCCAAGCGTAAGAGTTACCTAACTAAGAAAATGAACAAGGGCCATCAACAGCAAAGATGAAAGACGATGTGACCACCAAGCAACTTTGGGGGCACCAACAAACAAGTGCTTGGTACTCCTCCTAAACATAGAAGTGGAGACTAGAAACAAAAGACAACAAGAACACGCGATACCACTCCTCCTAGAGAAGTCGAAAAAGAAGAAAGAAACCTCAACCCCCTGTACAGATTCGTCTTAAGTTGACGACAGCAAGCATCGTCCTCGAAAAATGATTTCCTACACTCAAGAAGAGACTGGGTAACAAGCAATATAGAAGAAAGAAAACTCAAGTAAAGACTCAAAAGGTATATCAAAGACGCACCCTACTTGGGAAATGACACAAGGTAAAGTAATATTCTGAGCCCTCCGGGAGCCAGTCCCGTGAACAGTTTCAACGCCCCCAAGAGCGTATCTTGAGAGTAGTTTTAAACTACGAAAAATTATGCGCCCTCCGGGAGCATGTCCCATGAATAGTATTCGACGCCCCCAAGAGCGTATCTTGAGAGTAGTTTTTGACAACTTTTGGGTTTTGGTCAATGATGTTTTTTTTACCTAGTTTTGGTACCATATGTTTGCAGATTTTTTCTAGTTTTGATATACCTGGTTCATCTCATCACCAAACTCACGGAAGGAGGGATCAAGCGAATCCCCGCCTCATACAAGTCCACCTTAGACACCCAAGACACAGGACAATGAGATTTAGTCTGATTGCTTTGATAAATGATCTTCATGGTCTCCTTGTCCGAAGGAGAAAACTCCCCAAAAGTGGGCCAGCCATCTGAGCGACTGACGCAAACGTCGACCCTTACTCATGGAAGGGCGAGATACACCTATTATGGGGGCAACCTCAACATCAAGCTACGGGGGCAAAACCGCCACCCAAGAGATCCGACCATCAAAGTGGGAGGTACACCGTCAAAGGGAACAAACCGCAGCTACAAAGAGGGAGAAATTTTAGCTTCCCCCAAAAGAAACGACGCTCCGACACATCCGAAGGAAGTGGCAACCCTTAACATATGTCGATAACCGCTCCGCACGCGACGGGTAAGAAGAAAGCTTGTAAGCATTTTCACCCCCACTTTTATGTAAAACGAATTGCAGGGCAATGGTCAATAGCCATACACACGCTCCAGCAAATGAGGGAAAATGTCACACCTGTTAAAAGTCAAGTTTAAAAGAAAATGCTCGCGCTAGTACAAGGGAGGTTGTGTCCCATCGAGTGACAGAGCTCGCACCCTCGGGTAAAAGGGGGGGGGGGGATCTATACTCTCACTCTTACACTTATGTTCATATTTATGATTTACATCTACAAGTGTACCAATGCCATCACTCACGCTTATGCTCATGACCCGTCCATGCATACATACATGTTTATGCTTACGCTCACGTGCATGCCCACATACACACTCCCATGTGTCCAAACACTTAGACATCCATGTACATGGTTGCCATATATTCCTGCATACATTCATGTCCACGATTGCAGCATGTCCACACCCACTTCCATACTTGTGTTTTTACTTGCATGTATGCTAGTACACACCTTCATGTTCATGGTGTATCCATCTTTACTCAAGTTAGCATTTTATATGCATATATTACACGTTCCCATACTAAGAAACTTTTTGGACCCGGTCTAAGTATTTTTTTCACAGACAGGGCTCACCCCGCATGTGCATACGCTGATTATGATAACATGGAATTAGATTACATTAGTCCATATTTGTGATTGCATTGCATCCCCATGCATGTACGTATTTTTAAAATGCATGTATAGTAAGTTTGGATTTTTGATTATATCCACATTTCGCGGACACGTGTCTAAGCACGGGCACGTTTACTCTAATGTTTACATTTCCTCTATTGTGAGAGACAGGGGACAAGGCACGGAAAATGCGCCTACTGACAAGCGAGGGTCTCGTTAAGAGGTAAAATCACGGTTTCAAATTATGCGTTTCATCCCATTATAAAATAGAGTCAATTAAGGGTTAAGTCATTGGTTGACTCGGGGGCATGTAATGGATATACGCCCAATTTGAACCCATTTTACTCCGGACTATCTTATTTTGGTCACCCCACTTACGATTGCAAATCGAAAATTGGACCCGAACACTTTACCCGCAGCGCAAACGGTCCGGACGAGCAAAAATACTCGCCCGTACTAGTCCGCTGGCTCGACCTCACTTAGGTGAGACCGGACCAGCTGGATCGATCCCAGGACCCTAGGGGTCGGATTTCCATCCGACCCCGAAGGTCCCGGGACCTTGCCCAGACGCCACTCCCCCCTCCCCGGGGTGTGTGCGACGTCCCGAACTTTGCCTTGAGGACTGTCCCGACACCCTTTTTACCTGTCCAACACTTAGCCAATTTTGCTCACCTCTCCATGCCATTAAGGGTTTAATCCAATCGTTATGTGTTAATTAAGTACGCTTAGGGATTAACGGTGTCATTAAGCCACCTTAATCCCCCCGAAACCTATATATAATGCTCAAGTTCTATTCATTTCCATCATGTTGCATCTTTACACATTTTTAGCTCTGCCTTCTCTCTACTTTATCTCTAGAATCTTGGGCTGACTTAGGCATCAGAGAGGGCTCATCGAGCACCATCCCCCTCTCCGTGCTCAATATTGCCCCTTGTGCAGGTCGGCAAGGAGCGAGACAACGGACCACGTTGAGCCGACAGATTACATTTACGAGCTAACGGATCATCGAAGAAAGCAATCTACCCATGAGAAGTTTCATTTGGATCGAGGATGACCCATCGGGCCGATATACACGTCTTAACAGAATCCTTGATCCAAATTTACCTAGTCGGACCTAGCCGGTCGATCCTTGGTCGGGGTTGCCGAACCTAGGTGACCCAGACTCAGGGTCGGACCTAACCCTAGGCTAGGTCCGGCTATGTCAATTGGGGCCCATTAACACTTAAAAATAACATGTAGAGGAAACATAACCTTTCTAATCAATATTGATGACATTTCATTCGTGTGTAATGTCTTTTTGGCTTTTGAGATTCGTGGAACTTCTGTTATTTTACCTAAATGATAAGATTGGAATTTTCCTGTTGTATATATATATTGTGGAGAAGTTTAAGATCAATTTCAGAGAAATGCAGCTGAATTGAAGAACGAGATATGCAACAACAATAGCAGTTCTTGGAGAAGAGGGCAACTCAGTCAAGTTTATTTGTGCAGCAAATAACATTGTTTATTGAGAAGAAGGTATCTCAGTCGAGTTTACTTGTGCAACAAGTAGCAGTGTTTATTTGAATAAGTTCTGTAATCTTAATTATGGTTAAAAGACAGTTGCGTTAGCAGTTTAGGTTTAAAGTGGTAAAGCTAACTTTTAGGATTAGTGAAGCAGTATTTAGGAGCAGTTATTTGGGGAAGTTGTTTTCGGTTTCTTAGAATATAAGTTGCACTGCTTTTCTATTTTCGTGTTAAGGTTGAATGAATGAATTATTGAGCTGCATAACTTCTTCTCTTCTTCTCCTCGATTTCAAAATCAATACACTTGATCTGCAGTACAAGTGTGAACAACAAGTAGAAGATCCAACTTTGTTTACAAGTGGTATCAGAGCTTCCGGTTCAAATCCTAGGACGAAGCAAGTGAAATCGAGTTTGAGTATTGGAAGAAATGGCAGATACAGATGCATTTGAAGGCCTGACCATAACCAAGTTCACTAGGGAAAACTATGATCAATGGAGCCTCATTATGGAGTAGATGACTCCCTCTCTCGAACCAAAAACCGAAGGGAAGTCACTGCTCTTGCAAACTCTCTCGTCGGTCATGAGCATGGAGTAATTCTTCCTCCGGAAACGCCAAAGCATAAGCCTAAGCCAAAGCCGGAAGCCCCACCACAACGGATGACCTTGTTCAACCTCTTCTTCATCCCACTCTTCGCCTCCACCTCGCCAAATCGCAGAGTCCACCCCACCCCCTCGCCTCTCGCGTCGCCCCCTCCCCCCCTTCACCCTCACCATCACCACCACCCCCACCCCCGAGCCCGCACAAAGACCCCCACCACCACCACAGCTACCTCCACACGCTGCCACACGCCTCCACACACGCCACACGTGCCACCCACGCGCTGCCACGCGCCCACACACGCCGCCCAACTCCCACACACGCGCCCACTGCAACGGCGCGTGCAGCCCACGAGCCACCATGGGCGACGATACGTTCCCGAACGCGCCTCCACGCGCCGTCATGGTCCACCTCCACCCCCAACATGCCGTACATCGGTCGCCTACGTCCCTCCACACGCTGTTGTGGATGTTGTTCACCGTTTTAAGCTCAAATTTGACTACATCTTGGCGGTACAGTCCACTACCCATCCCCAACTACCCCTTCCAGCTGGACCCATGGTTCATCAGAACCAACGCTCCGTTGTCAGAATAAGCCACTGCATGATATTTACCCATCAGAGTAACCACGATACGGCCGCGATCGCGGACGTATCTCATTTCCTTCTCCAAACGGAGAAGTAGAGCATTTATGTGGCACCCTCGACACGTGCTTGTCCTTCGCGGATGTTCCACAGGCAGGGGTGCTTGACTGGTTTCATCCAGCCCCTACCACTTAGAGATCTTTGCACCGGTCATGCCGTCATCCTTGTTTGTCTATGGAGTCGTATGTGTTTCAGATTTATTATAAGTCATGTCTGGTATCGCTTGGTTTGTAGGTCCACTGTTAGCTATGTCACTCTTGAGGAAGGTTCTTCTACCCTCCGAAGGGCTACGGGTGCCACTGTATCAGGTGGATTCCTCTTCTCCAAGCTTCTATCCTTTGTCTGGGGTCATCTCTTCCGTCAATCCGTTCTGTTGTTTTAATTTATTTACTTTTATTTGTATTTCTGTGTTTTGCTCTATTGTTTTTGCTTCTGTTGTTCTATTACTACCCGCTCTACTAGTTTGGGAATTGGATGTTAACCAATCTCCCCAGCGCGGGTTTTTTCTAGTTTGTAGTGTGTAATAGTGTTATTTCAATAAAGTTTGACATTCATAAAAAAAAATATTGGGATGTGGTTGAAAATTGAGTGAATATAGATGGAATTGAGTTAGCGGCAAGGGAAGCAATGACACTCACTGACTTAAAGACAATAACATACTAGATGCAAGCTGTAATAATGGGGAGTAATTACAATAGAGAAGTGTTGACTGAAATTTTAACCTTCAAGGAGTGACGAATTACAGTTCAGAACGGCTCCTCGTTGCTGAAGCAAAGTTGCTTCGATCCTGCAGTCTAACACCACACAGGTGGAAATTCAATCTACAGATCTCTGAACCCCAAACCAAGGCAAGCATTAAAGGATGAATAATTGATATGAACAAAATTAATGATTCAAGCCTCGGTGAATTCATCCTTAAACTAAATAATCTTGGAAGAAATCCCTTAATATTGGGTTTATAGGTCTTTTTGTACCCTATGTTTGTCCACTTTTGACTTTTGGTACTACATGTTTGATTTTGCCTATTTTTGGTACCATACGTTTGCCAATTGTATACTTTTGGTCTGACCGTTAGTTGACCGTCAGTTTGACCGTTAAATAGTCACGTGACTTGCACATGCCTAGCACCAAATTTTGATTTTGTTCAATTTAGTCCTCAAATTTTTTGTCGTAACTTTTTATTTTCGCAATTTAGCCCTTAAACATTTTTAACCGCACCCTAGGACTAAATTGACATAGCCATGGTTAGACCCATGGCTAGGTCGGACCATGGCTAGGGTCGCCGGACCCAGATAACCCTAACCATGGTCCGACCTAACCATGGGTCGAACCATGGCTAGGTCAATTGGACCTAATTGCTAAATTGACCTAGCCATGGTCCGACTCATGGCTAGGTCGGACCATGGTTAGGGTCGCTCGGGTCCAGCAACCCTAGCCATGGTCCGACCTAGCCATGAGTCGAACCATTGCTAGGTCAATTTAGTCCTAGGGTGTGAAAATGTTTAAGGGCTAAATTGCAAAAATAAAAAGTTAGGATAAAAGATTTGAGGACTAAATTGAATAAAATCAAAATTTTGGGCTATGCATGTGCAAGTCACGTGACTATTTAACGGTCAAACTAACGGTCGGACCAAAAGTATACAATTGGCAAACGTATGGTACCAAAAATAGGCAAAATCAAACATGTGGTACCAAAAGCCAAAAGTTGGCAATTATAGGGTACCAAATAACATATAAACCCCTTAATATTTGAAACCATCAGCTCCTCCTGCACTGCACTATTCTCTTTCAGTAAGAATTTACGATATATATATGTATTTTTTTTTTCTCACGGGTGGTCTAGGAGGGCCCCATTTGGAGGGCAGCATCCGTAGCATGCTTACTACTCACACTTAGATTAATCCTCATTCACACCTAGTCAGCACTTAATGGGTAAATAGCTGACCGTAAATATCATTCTATTTGTATGATCACTAGCGCAAATTGAACCCTACAATATATTACATTGATATCTTTATATTCATATATGAAGCAGCTACAATATATTACATTGTTATATTGAAATTATATTAACTATATATATATATGAGACCTATTTAGTGTCTCAAGTTTACCTCATATTTCAGTTTGGTGGCTGACGCGTACTTATACTGTCCCAAGTTTGAATAGTGTTGCTATTTGGTGTCTTAAATTTAACAGAATTTGGTCATGTGACCAACACATGACCAGCATATGACCAAATAAAATTGAAAATGCCCAAATTAGCCATAAACCCTAAATCAGGTCAGCTGCTCCACCGCTGAAACCCTAAATCGGCGGAATCCTAAATTGGCCGGAATTTGGCTGGAATCGGGCAGGAATAGGTCGTAATCGGCCGAAATAGACCGTAATCGGTCGACCCTAAATCGGCCGGAATCGGTTGGAATCGGGCCGTAATCGGAGGTGAGTGGGTCAAAATGGAGGTGGGTGGCCGTAATCAGAGGTGGGTGGCCGAAATCGGGTTTAGGGGCAGTATAGTCTTTTCATCTAAGTCTGTTAAACATAACAAAAAACCAAATTGCAACACTATTCAAACTTGTCCATATCAACCCTTTAAACCTGATACACTAAATAGTTTATTTTCCAATATATATATAGATGCTTACTTGTTCAAGACGTGACATATTTTTCTAGTTTAAATAAATCAAAAGACGCGGATCGTCTTGGTCTCCTTCGCTCCAAAAGCACTTTCACAAGATGCAATCCTCAACTGCGATCAACATCAACTTCATTTTCCTTAATTTAAATCATTAACTATGAATTTTAAATGATTTCCGGATTCTTCTTCTCTGTTCGATCAATTTCGGTCAAGTTAAGCTATCTTCCCCTCGCTTGGTGCTGCCGGTGAGGCCTGCGCCTGCGACCATTCATCGGGCTTTCGTCTCGGTTCAGTCTCCTTCAATCAGTTAGGTCGGCGACTCACTCTCCTGTTTGGGCAGAACAACTCTCCCCATACATTTCTGCTTCGGCCGAACCGTGAGCTGCTTTTCTCTATGCCGCATACTTCTTACCTGTGTTTGGGGTTAATCTATTTTGGAGAATCCTGTTCTGTTCTGAAAGAACCAAGTTCTTTAATATGAGGTTATTAGTGTCGATTTTGGATTTTTAAGTTTTGGCGTTGCCAAATCTTGTAATTCTGCAGGTCTCATTTCATCTGCTTTAATTCTCAGATAATATGACTATCATCCTGTTTGTGATAATTGAATTTGACTAGTTAGGATCCGTCTTCATGTGCATGATTATTTGTTGAGATTTTTTCAATTGCTGGGATTACCTCTGAACCTAGGTATGCTTGAGCATGACGACTAATTAATTACCTGTGTTGCTGCATAATTAGTGATATTTATCTTTTAACACTCAAAACAAAAACTAATTACCCTTGTTTCCATTTTTATGATTTCATAACTATTCAAGTTTTATGTATATATGTCAACTGCGTCGATGAAGATTTCTCTCCATTGTAACTCCATTCCTTTTGCCAGTTGGATCCAGTTATTCTTACCCTTGAGAATCCTTCTTGGATGAATAATGAAATTCTTGATGCTCGGTAAGGGTATGGATGAGAGTAATGGTATTGATAATTATGCAATAGTAGAAGGTGTCCTAAAGAGTGTAACCCATGTGATTTGTGTTGATGGAGAGATTTTTTATCACCACAATATACAAGTGAGCAGGGATGCCAAAATGATATTTAGGATATTAGAGAGTGTAATGAGGTTTAATGCTCATCCCATTAGTTCATTATCTGTTTTTGTGACAATCCGTAAAGATGTCAGTGAAGCTGCCAAGTATTTCAATAGCTGAGGGTTCAGCAGTATTAATGATTTGAACTTTGATACATAGATGAAATAGTGTAGTTTGTTGGACTTGCAAAAAGACAAATTAGGAAGTTCTTGGTACCAGTTTGTATATGGTCCGGCAATTGAAAACTTGACATCAGTATTGTAGTTAATGGACAGAATATCATATTATCATGTAATTAAGATAGGTTCATATAATTGACCATGAAATGAAAAACTTTCTGTCGCAAGTTTTAGCTCAAACCTACGTTCTTCAACTGGTAAAGGAAATAAGACTTCTACTAACTGATCATAAGATAACTAACCCGATTAGCATTTTTCCTTGCGAACAATTTTATATGCAAGTACTATTAAGAAATTCAATAAGCCTACTAACTGATCCATAAGGTAACTTATTTCTCATAATGCATGACAAAATGAATTTATCATGGCTAGAAGCCTTAAAAGCTATACTAATGATTATCTAAGGAGGATATGAAGGGTAAGATTAGTTCTTGAATTCTACTGGGGCTGGGAATGCAATTATGGTGTAAAGATTCTTCGTAAGTAATGAGTTTGAATTATACATACAACTTATTAGCTACAGAAGTTAATATATGGAAAGAGAGAAAATCTCTTAAACCATGTTTATAAATAAACTCATAACCATGTCAAAACCAACTTTGAGATCTATTCAGCTTTGAGGCGGTTTTCACAATTAAGCAGCACCATTAATTGTTTAAGCAATTATATGTAGATTTTTTCACTCTGTACTTTCATATTCTGGACAGTGGTATCTCATCCCTTCAATTCGATGCAGTAGATTATTTTGAGCATACTATTACTTTGGTCTTTGAGAGTGTAAGCTTAAGGGTCTTTTTGCAGTTTCCAGAAGCTTCCATGGCTGACAAGATGAAAACGAGACCCACTAAATTGTCCGTGTACCTTTACATTCCTAATATAGTTGGTTAGTCACTGCTTGTGCTCCCTGATTCCGTGATAAAAAGAAGATTAGTTAATACTAGATGTATTATATTATTGTCTATAATTTATGACATATTTTTTTGGTTTCCCATGGAATTGCAGGGTATATAAGGGTTCTCATGAACTGCATTGCCTTCGCCATATGCTTTTCCAACAAAAGGCTTTTCTCTGTTCTCTACTTTCTTAGGTGAATATTAAATGGTTCTTTCTAGGACACTATTGATTTTTCTCACATATAATCTCAATCTATGTGAGCCTTGTTTGTATGGTGGCCGTAATGGGATAATGTTTGGTTTCAGCTTTGTTTGTGATGCAGTCGATGGATGGTGTGCCCGCAAATTTAATCAGGGTACGAAGTTTTGTAGTCATGTATTCAAATTCTAATACTGCTGGTAATATGTAGTTTATCATTTGAACCATGCATCTCTGAATTCTTGCTTTCATTTTGAAAGCTCACGGTATTCCCCCAAAGTTTGATGATAACCTTTTTGGGTTAGGATTAGTTATTCCATAGGTTTCTTCCTCTTTATGAAGCTGCTATTTGCAATGTCAATAGTTTAAAGGTCCAAAACTAGTAGCTTTTTCTTGGATGAAACTAACTAGATTGCGTGTGGCATCTAACTTTTTATTTTTGTTTTTGCATTCGCTTTTCCAGTTTCAACTTTTGGAGCAGTTTTGGACATGGTAACAGACAGGTAATTGCAATGTTGTAGCGTTTCTTTTGTAGTATACTTGTTCATTTCCTTACCAGTTCTTCTCCAGACATCTTATGAAATTTAAATATTTTGATTTGAAATCAAATTTCAGTTTCAATCAAAATAATGTAATGTTTATGTATATTTTCAGGATTAGCACTGCTTGCCTATTGGTAATTCTCTCCCAAGTATACAGGTAATGAAAGTAATGGCAGCATAACCATTTTCCACTGTGTAACTAACTATATTATTACTCCACATCCATTCTTGCTGTACTGTATTTATTATTTCTGGCAAATGCAGGCCTGGCTTGATTTTCTTGTCTTTGCTTGCCTTAGACATAAGCAGCCATTGGCTTCAAATGTACAGGTACTTTTCTCCATCTACACTTAGTATAATTTGATGTAATATAATAATATAAGAAAATATAGTTGTTGATTTGAAGTAGCATCTTTGTTGCCTCAGTGGTATCTTAACAGTTTTGATTAATAGTTGATTCCCAATTCAATTGCAGTACATTCTTGCTAGGGAAGGGTAGTCATAAAGATGTAAAAGACAGCAGTAGTTGGCTTTTCAGAGCATACTATGGGAACAGAATGTTCATGGCGTATTGTTGCATTGCCTGTGAGGTAATATTTTCACCAACCTTTATTTTTTTGCTTGTAAATGCTGAACTAAAATAGGGTTACAGAGAGAGTGAAATGACCCAGTAGGTAGTATCTGGAATCTGCAGGTACTTTATATCATTTTGTTTCTGGTAGCAGACAGTGAAACAGAAGAAGATTTAATGGGGGTAAGCTTGTAAAATTTATCATCAGTAAATCAAGGTTTGCTGCATGAAATCCATCGTAGGTGACAGTTGAATCATTTTGTAGGTGTTGTTGCGTATAGGAAAAGATTGTTCAGTTGTTTCGATTGTTGTGGGTTTGAGTTTAGTCGGATGGGCAATCAAACAGATTATCAATATCATCCAGGTGAACTACTTGAATCAACCTTTTCCTAAAAAAAAAAGAAAAGTAAATCTAGATTTGATTGAGTTTGCTCATATCCATTGTGTTCAGATGAAGACAGCAGCCGATGTTTGTGTGCTCTATGATATCAACAAGAAACATGTTTCCTAGTTCTCGCACTATTCCTTGGGTAGAAGGAAGGAAGATACCAAAACCATCATGGATGTTTTAATTGCTTGCATTGTTATTTGAGATCGATTTGTTTGTTCCTTTCTTATTTAGGTTTAGCCAATTTGCGAACGAGCAACATGGAGACTACACTTTTTCGTCAGCAATGGCAAAACGAAGAAAAAGAAAGGCCCAGAGACATATATCTTATTACAACAGAGTCATTTTGTGTTTATAAGTAAAACCTCTTTCTAGAGTAGTATATCCACTCCACACATGTCATAAATTGCGATTTAAACTCCACAAAAAAAACTCATATAATTAAATAGTATTTTATTTATTATTTATAAATATTTTTTAAAGCTTGGTCAGCCAGTGTAAAGGCATAAATGAAAATAAAGGGAGTTTGACTGTATGATCCACCCGTCGAGCATAAATGAAAGTCTAGTGATTTAACAGTGCTGAGTGGAAAGAAAGACTATCGTACAGTACACACTATAAAAGTTATTATAGGGAAAGAAAGACTATCGTCCAACCGATAAAAGTTAATAGACTGATTTGATGACTACTGAAAATTTATCCTGCCATGAATTTTGTCGATTATTTGAATTTAAAATAAGAGTTGTAAACGTTTTTTCGGCAATAAAATAAATGTTGTACTGTAAATTTTTTATGTTAATTTTTTTTTGCATAATGTACTAGCTAATGACTAAATTTTAAATTAAATTTATATAGTATTGTCATACAAATATCAATTCTGAACTTTAAGTGCACCAAAATAATATACGTTATTATATAATCAAGTATACATAATAATATATTAATGATAACAGAAATATTTTAGATGTTAACATCATCAGTAGAGTACATATAACTATATTACTAGGTTGTCTGACGCGTAAATAATATTTAGAATTGTAATTAAATTGATAAATGTAAATATTAAATTTTATTTATATTATTTTAATATTTTTCTCCCATACGGTAGGTATGATTACGTTAACAACTAGTAATTTATAACATATATTAAATCGGAAAAATCACTCAAATACCCACTTTCTAAAACTCAAACACAAAAACAAGGGAAAAATTGATCCGAAACTCAAAATAACCAATCCCGCATCTGGGAGATGCGCCATTTTTGAAATGTTAACGGTAAACACTTTGACCGTTGAGTCAAATGGCGCATCTCTCAGATGCGCCATTTGACTCAACTGTCATATTATGACCGTTGAGTCAAACTAGGTTAACGGTCAAACCGTTAACCCAGCAATATGGCGCATCTCCCAGATGCGGGATTGGTCATTTTGAGTTTCGGATCAATTTTTCCATTGTTTTTATGTTTGAGTTTCAAAAAGTGGGTATTTGGGTGATTTTTCCTATTAAATCTCGCAAATAGAGTGGTTAGTTTTGTTATAAATTCAGACCAGCAGTACGGGTGACTGGTCGAACCTCAATATTAAACTCTTCGTATCGAATTATTATGACTCCAAAGTTTAGTACTAAAATTATTTCCAAACAATATTCAAAATCAAACTTTAATTATGACGTGATAACGCGGAGGAAACATGCTAGGACAACTTCCGTCCTGATCTCCAGCAAGTTGTATGATTGTGTTCAAATTAGTTTCTTACATTTGATTTTTTTGTCCATGCAGACGAATGTGCTACTAATGATACTAATGACGATCATAGATCCATTACTTTACATAATATTCAGATTTTTTCCGATAAAAAAATTATGAACAACTAGTATATATATTAGCCTCGTCGTCAATGTAGGTCCACCAACAACTTAGTATAATATAGATGCAGATTTGTTACACCCATTTCAGAAAGATGAGTAACAAGTTACTCAATGAGATTGGGCACTTCCAACAGTTTGCTTGGTGAACTGTGGGCCCTTCGGGGTGGACTTACCATCGCTTCGACTAACCACATTGAGTTCATTCTTGTGGAAACGGATGCTTTGGAAGTCCATCGTTTGATTTGTGATGATACAATTGAGAACTACATTCTTATGCCTATTATTGTTGATTGCGGAAATTTGATGAAGAGTTTACAAAAAATGTAAACTCTGTCATGTCTTTCGGGAAATAAATGGAGTAGCGGATGCAATAGCGAAACTTGCGGTCAACCAAGAAGATAATTGTTTATGCATACATGATGTAGCTCCTCGCCAAGCTCATTGCTCGATGTTAAAAGATATTTTAGGCATAGCTGAGTCTAGAGAGGTCTCTATTAGGGAGTAGTTTATGTTTTGAATACATTAATGATAGTGTCACCAATATTTACCAAAAAAAAAAGTTACGTCTTGTTCTATTCGTCTATTCTTATGTTTAACGTGATACATGAGTCATGCGGAACTTATATTTTAATCAGGTCACCACGAGGCAGTGACGAATCTATGTTAGTGTGTATGGAGTATATGGCATCGCTTAACTCGACCGAACTATAAAAAAACATTAGTAACTACCGAGAGGGAATCATATAATAATTTTCAAGGACCCAATATAAATTATTTGTAGGAATTTATTAACATATGGTGCTTAGTAGTATAATTGAATTTGCGTGCATTTATTAATTGTATCATCATTTATGGTTTGAATCTCACACTCCACATTTTCACATTTTATTATTATATAATTTAGTCTTTTTTATCGTGTTTAATTTTTTCCTATAAAAAAAAACGATTTTTATCAGTTGTATCAAAGAAAAAAGGAATCTATATATAATATAATCTCAATAGAAGTTACCACATCATGACAGATAAGCTTTTTAAACAGTTTTATCTTTCATATTTGTTAAAATAACTTAATTTTATTGATCCACATCATTTTTTTAGAAGTTACATAAAACTATCAATCATCTCTCTTACACATGGAGCTCTAAAATGAAGGAAACACTCATCATTCACTCTTATTGTCCGTTTTATTACAAGTTGAGCAAATTAAGTTTTACATCCTACGATTAAAAAAAAATGAAATTTACACCCCTATCAAAGTTATTAGAATTGCACACACCCTAAACAAAATTAATTTCAATTCTACTAAAATTTTAATAACAAAAACATAAAATGCAAACCTTGAACCCTCAACAAATTACTTTTGAAAAATTGAACTAATACGAGGAATAAAGAAATTTAAAATAAAAACATAACAAATTAGAATTTTTATTTTTGTTTACAATTTCAACTACATATATTTTAATTAAATCATTGCAGAAACCAAACGATAAAACCCAACAAAATGAAGTGGCGAGAAACGAAATTCACAAATGAAATTTATCAACGCTATTATTCCATTGTATCTGAATTATGAAACAATGTGTTGCCTTTTTGCAGACGACGACATATGAAAAAAAGAAAAGACACACTCTCACAAACTTATCGAATTTTCTTGACACGGGGTGGTCATTCTCAAATCAACATGCATCTACGAGAATTAACATATTGGTACTCTTGAAGACTTGGTCAAATGTTTTGCCTATTTGCATACGACAAACAGTAAAAGAAAAAGCACAATCTCACAATTATCTTACCCAATTTTCTTAACACGGGGTGGTAATTCTCAAATCAACATCAACATGCATCAACGAGAATTGACATATTGGAACTCTTAAAGGTTTGGTCGATGTATACCGAGATCTCATGGAGGTAGAAACATGTAAAACATTTTCCAATGTTATTATTTTTTTAGAGACTAGAATCACCAGTATTTTTTTAGTAAACATGTAATTATGTTAAAGAATGAATAGAAAAATCTATTTAAAGAAACTATTAAAAAATATACCTTATTTGTAACCAAAAAAATTAAGAACGTACCATATTAGTAATCAATTGCTCATTCATTATGTGTATATTTTTATTTTATTTTTGAATTTCAATTTGTAAATCAAAAAATATTTTGTTTTATATTTATAGATTAAAAAAAAAAAACAAATTCAAGTTTAAATATATTATTATACATATTACAGTAACTTTAAATTATATATATAATGAAAATAATTATATAAATTAATATATTATAATGAAAACTATATTATATTTCCATATTTGACTTAGCTTTGCTTCTTATTATTGTTTATTTAAATCTAAAATCTAATTAGGGGTTATACTCTAAATTGTAAGATAATTATAAAGAGTGATAAAATTTGAACATTCAGACTTCTTTTCTTTTAAACTTCTAAACCATTTCATAATTTAAATATTCTCGATAATTTCGTTCTCAATAAAATAAATTATTGACATATTTTATTTCTTTAAATTATTGGCATTATAATTTGGTATTTTAGCATGAGGGAACAAAAAAAAATAGATTTAAATTTAGAATGTTTTTGCCTCATTCACATTATCATATTTCTCGATTTATTTACTTTTATAACAATATTTATTATTTATTTTCTTAACTTGATACTTATGATCATATAATAGTTCATTAAATAAATCAATCTAAAATTAGTAACAACTAATTACTATGTGGAAAAAAAATAATTACTATAGCAAATTCTTTATAACTAAGGATAATAGTTAAAAAAAAATCCGTAATTAGTACTATAATAATTATGAAACTATTGTATTGATTAATGACAAAACACTTCGTCAGTTTCAAATTAAAAACCGCAAAGTATTAAATACTGCGTTATTAATGGTAATTATTCTTTTTAAAAAAAAATGGTAATTATTACTCTTTGGTAATAAATATTAATTACTATAAAATCTCAATAGTAAAATTTTATTGCCTAATATAGTAATAGGATGCCTAATAAATTCTTAACCTAAATATAAACGTTCATTCTTTATATAAAAACTTTCAAACCAAGAACATCAATTTATATAAAATCAATTTGATATAAAATCAATTTGATATTCAAAGGTTGGAACGTCAGAAAAATAATTTTATAGGTTTTATGTAGTATATCATGTTGAATAAAAAAATATTTTAGTTTTTTATATGAACTTATATAATATATATGAATATAGTGAAATATTTTCAATTTTATTATTCCATTAAGTATTTACATAATATTTATTTAGATTAAATGATGTTTAAATTTTCACACAACACTAACATTATCAATAATAGTTGAATATTAACCAGTGTTATCAGAACCGGACCGGACCGGCGGTCTGACCGCGGTCGGACCGGAACCGGACCCCTCACCGGTCCGGTTTGCTTATTTCCGGAGGATGTAAGCGAACCCGGTTCTGAAGTCCGGTTTTCACCGAACCGGCCGGTTTTGGGCGAACCGGGCGGTTCACCGGTTCGGACTCTTTTCATTAAAAAAAATTAAAAAAAAATAAAAAAAAAATTAAAATTTTTTTAGGGTAAACTTATAGAGAGGCAGGCCCCGATCCGGACTAAAACCTACATAAGGGTTAACTTACAAAGAGGATATGCAAATTTGCATTTTTTTTACTAAAACCGGTCGGCCCGGTTCGGACCGGGTCCGACCGGCCGAACCGGGAACCGGTGGCCCTGCCGGTTCAGGCCCCGGTCCGGTTCTGATAACACTGATATTAACATAAAGTTATCATTAAATAAGCATATTTCTAAACCATTTTAAATTATATAAATCTTTTATATAAATTTGGAAAAATTAATATTCATGTACTTTATATATATATATATATATATATATATATATATATATATATATATATATATATATATATATATATAATCATATTTAACTTAAAAATAATTATTATTTAATGCATTTATTATTTTTCAACTATTTAAAATAGTTTATACTTGATAATGTTAAAATTGTGATCCGACGTAGATGTTTTTTCCCTTGGTTATGTATGCATTTAGGTTTGTAATAATATTGATTTTACCCCTAAAAAAAGTTTACCATCATATGCACTTTAATTACACAAATATGTTAATATCAGCGCAACGCGCGGGGGCAGATGTCTAGTTTTATAATCATCGTCTTGATAAGCTATTGCCTCACCAACTAGCTAATCAGACGCGAGCCCCTCCTTGGACGGATTCCTCCTTTTGCTCCTTAGCCTACGGGGTATTAGCAGTCGTTGAACTAAATCGAATTTTATTATATAATCTAGTTTTTTTGTCTTGTTTATTTTTTTCCTAATGTTATTAAACTAGATTCTAATCTAAATTACAATTTCTAGATATTTTTTTTCTTTCCGCTAAGCACCATCTTTTTAGTTTTACTATTTCATTTTTTTTTTCCTGCATTTAATATTTTTTCCATGTTTAATAGTTTTTTTTAATGTTCTTAAGCTAGGTTTTAATCTTGATTACCTTTATTGTATAATCTAGATTTGTTTGCTACCGTCATGCCCTATCTTTTCAGTTTTACTTTTTTTTTTTTTTTTTTTTTTTTTTTTTGCAGTTCTAATATATGTTTTTTTTCTTAAGAACGTCCACAATGGTTTTACATAATTTGTATTATTTAAAGTTGATTCATAATACTTTTAATGTACACTTTAGGTAATAATTAAAGTTGGAACACACTAAACAATATTTTCTTTGCAATAGTTTTGCTTATCTATATTTTTTAAATATATTTTACTATTAAACTTTTCAGCAACTACCAATAAGCTATTAGCATCAATAATTTAATGAATTAATTGGAAATTAAAATTGGTTATATAATGATGTGGCAACATAGTGTATTCCTTAAATTTAACTAATATATTATATTCATGGAGAAACAAAAATAATTAATATATTATGTAAAAACAGACAGTTCTCACTTTTAAGTAATACTTAAAATCATCGTAGCACACTTTCCTGCACTTTGCGTAAAAAAAACATATTGGACCCACACATAAGTAATACTATATATTAGGTAATACCATTGTGGATGATCTTAGAGCATCCACAATGGTATTACATATTTTGCTTTCGTTAAAGGTGTCACGTAGGCTTTTTATGTGTGGTTTAAAGAATACATAAATTTATGTAATGCTTAAATAATAGTAGGTCTACAATGGTTTTACTTAATCATCTTACGTAAACATATTTTATTATTAAAATTTAACAACTAATTTTAAAAGTAGTTATAATTAAAGTTTCAATTGTGTCGTTACAATCGGCTAAAAAAATTAGTGTTGTTACAATTAAATTTTTGTCTAATTTTGCAACGAGATTTGTGTTATATATATATATATATATATATTCGTTATATATATATATAACTAAGATATCTACTATATATTCATTATATATATATATATATATATATATATATATATATATATATATATATATATATATATCTGCTAGGATTATACATATTTTGTTTTTATATATTCGTTATATATCTGCTAGGTTATATATATATATATATATATATAAAATGGAACTACTGTGTTTGGAAAAAAAATGATGACAATTAATTTTACGTAAACATAAAGCATTACTTATATTTAATGAATGCTTTATGTAAAAACATAAATTTACGTGTGGGTCCCATTTTTAAGGACTGCTATGTAAAACCACTGTAGAGATTTTTTTTTTTTTTTCACTTTACGTAAATAAACATGTAGGACCCACGCTTACGTAATCCTTACGTAATACTAGGGATGTCAACGGGTCTCGGGGCCTCGACCCGGTTCTGACCCGATGACCCGCGGGTAGGGATGGCAACGGGGCGGGTTTTCACAGCCCCGGACCCGCCCCGCGGGTCAGCCTGGCTGACCCGGCCCCGGACAAATGTACCTCTCGGGGCGGGTCGGGTCGGGTAAAAAATCCAACGGGTCGACCTGCGGGGCCCCGACTCGCCGTGAACAATTTTTTTTTTTTCACTTCTCAATATTAAATACACTTTTTTCTTTATCAAAATATTACATTATATATAAATTCAAAACATAAATCTAACACCAATTAAATACAAACAACAAACACATCAAATTCATTATAAAATGCAAATTCAAATCCAAATACCAAATTTAAATTAACAAATCCTAATAATCTAAATATACATTTATTTGTAATTTGGTCCATGTTATTTATATAGGTACTATATTAACCATATTGTTTAGTAAATGTTATATTATATTAACATAAATATATATATATATATATATATGCATTTCGGGGCGGGTCAACGGGGCCCCGTGGCTCTAGACCCGGACCCGCCCCGCCCTGAGCCCGCCCCGCCCCGTGACCCGCTGGTCGGCAGGTCAAAACCGGGTCGGGGCCTCGAGACCAGTTGCCATCCCTACCCGCGGGTCACGGGGCGGGTTCGGGGCGGGGCGGACCCGGGTCGGGGCGGGTCCGGGTCTAGGGACGCAGGGCCAAGTAGACCCGCCCTGAAGTGCCTACATATATATTAATTTTTTTTTTTTTTATGTTAATATGATGTAACATTTACTAAATAATATGGTTAATATATATAGTACCTATATAAATAATAAGGATCAAATTATCAATAGATGTATATTTAGATTATTAAGATTTGCTAATTCAGATTTGGTGTTTGAATTTAGATTTGTATTTTGTGATGTATTTGTTGTTGGTATTTGATTGATGTTAGATTTGTGGTTTGAATTTATATATAATGTAATATTTTGGCAAAAAAAAATTTATATGTAATATTGAGAAGTTAAAAAAAAAAAAAAAATCACGCGGAGGGGCGGGTCGACCCGCCCCGGAAGGTACACCTGTCCGGGTCTGCCAGGCCGGCCCGCGGGGTGGGTCCGGGGTTGCGAAAACCCGCCCCGTTTCTATCCCTACGTAATACCACTGTGAATGCTCTAATGTCAATAAATTAGGTTTTAATTTAGTCTTTTTTAAAACATTTCTTAATTGTTATTTCTTCTTCTCCTCAAGATCTTCCTTTTTTTTATTATGTCTTATTATTTCTTTTCATATGTCATCGATAAATATTTCTTGAAATTTTATAAGTCTTTTTTATAACAAAAGTATAACTAGTTTTTATTTATTTCATTCTAATTGGTTAATTATTTTTTTATTGACCAATAACTTACCACCATTGTAATTTTAGTTATGCTCTTTATATTTGTACCGGATAATATTGATGTTTGAAGTTTTTTTTATTAAGAATTCTACTTTAACAATTTTGTTAGGGACAGTTTTTAATTCAACTCGAAATAGTATTTGATCCGATCAATTTTTTTAGCGGTTAAAAAAATTATTATGCACCCACTAACCCTTGAGTCCTATATTCGTTCGTCACCGTCGCGATGTGATTCCCTAAGGGGTTTCAAACCTAAAATATTAGAGTCAAACCATACGGGAGTAAACATTCATAACCACTAAGGCACCATGAAATTAGTAGTTAAAATATGAAGGAGACTCATTCTTGTATTTCATGACGATGAATCTAATAAAATTTCTTTAAACATATATCTTGCTGATGTATTGTCTGGTGTTAACTGTAAGAGTAGTTGAAACACGTATTAAACATCACCCAAGAAAAAAGTATTGGTAACATAGGAAGTTAGTTGAGTGAGTTGTTGGTCATAATGTTAGCTCATGCAATATGCTCCTCCTGCCTTCCATCATTCATGCAAGTGGTGCATTTCAACCTAATAAATATATATACTTTCTTTCTTTCTTCTTCATCATAATTAACAGAAACCAGCTCTTTTTCCTTTTTCTTTCTTGAGCAGCAAGGAACAAGCTATTAATGTATGCAATCCAAACCTTGATGGAGAGGCTACGACCTCTAGTCGGTTCCCGGGGATGGGACTACTGCGTCTTCTGGAAGCTCAACCAAGATCAGAGGTTTTGTAAATTAGCTTCTTTTTGTATGTTTGTTTTCGTTTCGAGTAGAAATTAAAATCGAGATTTTGATGCTGGATGAGAACATGACGATGTTTCAGCGCGATAGAGTGCGTGGATTGCTGCTGCGGTGGAGCTGATGTGCAATATCCTCAACAAGAGTTCGATTTTACGGTTTCGACGATATGCAAGGATGCATTGTTTCCACATGAGAGAAGCAGTAGTAGTGCTTGTGAACTGCTTGCTCAGTTGCCCCCCTCTATCGCTCTCGATTCTGGGTATGTATAGCAGTTAGCTAAAGTGCACGTCTTATTCTTAACATTGTATTAAAATTAAAAAAACCCGGCACCCTATCAATTCAAGCTTATGGGACACTTAGTTAAAACACAGTCTTATTCTTAATAAAATCTTCATCAACACATTTTAATTTTCCCATCCTTGATTTCTTGTTTTGTTTTTGAATTAACAGGATCTATGCGCATACCCTTTTGTCTAATCATCCTCGGTGGCTAAACTTTGCTAGTTGCTCCGAACTGAATATCCGAGAAGTTAGTATTGTCGGTTTCACTGAATTCATTTAAACACTAATCTTTGGCCAAAAAAAAAAAAAAAAACACTAATATTTGGTTCTTAATGATGTTTTCCTTGCAGGATACAGTCGGGACAAAGGTATTAATACCCATAGCCGGTGGCTTGATAGAGCTATTTGTTGCCAAACAGGTACATCCAACCATATAAACCCGAAACCCAACTTTCAGCATTTTTGTAAAAGCATAAAAATGTTGAACTTTTATTTATTTACAAACTAGGTTGATTTCTCCATAACAAGTGACAGAAATCACACACGGAATAAATACATCATGCATTTTAATATGACATGTAACAGGCAAATCAACGTAATGTATGTTAAAATACATTATGCAGATGTCGCGTAATCGATTTTCATCAATTTTTAGGGTTTAGAATCTAAAAGCAATCCCAACTTTAAACCACCATCTTGCTGATTGTTGTTCCAAATTTAAAATGTTAATATTGGATGTCCCAACTACTAAATTAGTTGATTTCAAACTCTCTCTTAAAATTGACGAACAACATGTTTTTAATTAAGTATCAAATAATAAAAAACCATGAGAAACAAATCTGATACTTTGGTAAAGCAGAAAATAACATGTGTTTGTTGTTTAAAGCACTAGTATTAACGCAAAAATCAGTCGAAAAAAAAGTAAAAATCAACCAATCTGATAGTTTAGACATGCAAATATCAACATTTTAAATTTGTGACAGCGATTAATTACAACATGAGCTGAAGTTGAGATTGTTTAAGTTGGTAACCACAGTTTTAATAGAAAATATGAAGATAGTTTGTAGTTTGCTATATCGTTGAGATCGTATAAAAAAAGTGTTTAATGTATTTTTTACAAAACACTCAAAGATGATCAGTTTTGGTAAATAATTAACCCTATTGAAAAAGGTATAAAAGAGTATAATATAAGCTTAATTAGATGTTACAAATAACACTTTGATCAGGTGGCTGAAGATCCACAGATTATAGAGTTGATCACAGGTGAATGTAGTGGTGTTGTATCGTCAATGGAGGGTGATGTGGGTAATTTCCCGATGATGAATAGTAATAGTGATCATCATCATCGAGAAGGTTCAGAAAATGTGGTGAATGTACAACAACACGATCTGTTTCTTCCAACAAGGCATAGCAGCAGCGGGGTTGTTCATCAAGATCATTTAGAGAAGGATGCTTGTGAGGAAAATTCAATGATGGAGTTGGAGGATAAGAGGCAGCAGATGGAATTTGTGGAGGCAAACATGAGGAGGAAGGTGGATGGGAGTGATGATCAGGTGAGGGGTGGGGGTAGATCGGGTTCGGTGTCGGAGAATGAGGATGAAGATCAGGTGCAAGGTGGGAATGAGAAGAGGCCTCAGTCTAAGAATCTGGTTGCTGAGAGGAAGAGGAGGAAGAAGCTGAATGATCGGCTTTATGCTCTCAGGGCTTTGGTACCCAACATCTCCAAGGTTGGTTAATTATATATATATATATATTATTTTAATTAATTATGTGGAAGAAGAATTGATGGGGGGATGTGGATGCAGTTGGATAGGGCGTCGATCATAGGGGATGCGATAGAGTTTATAAAGGATCTGGAGAAGCAACAAAAGGATCTTCAGGATGAATTGGAGGAGGAGTCTGATATTGAGGATCATCATTCCAGGAGATCAAAATTCGACATCTTCAACTCCCACCGCCAACCATCTTCTTCTGAACCCCACACCCAACCCACTGACCATAACAGGCCCCAGCAAATGGAGGTACCTTACCTAATTAATCATCACTTACTTGTACAAAAAAAAACAAAACATATTGAGTGAAGAAGAAGATTTCATTTCATTTGATGAATTTATGGCAGCCACAAGTTGAAGTGAATCAGATAGATGGGAAGGAGTTCTTCGTGAAGGTGTTTTGTGAGCACAAGGCAGGAGGGTTCGTGAGGCTGATGGAGGCTTTAGATTCCATTGGCCTTGAAGTTAAGAATGCTAACATCACCAGCTTCAGGAGTCTTGTTTCCAGCATTTTTACTGTTGAGGTATTTATTTTTTTATTTTTTTATTTATTTATTTATATGTGTGAGTTGAGTTAATGAGTATAGTATATAATTTGCAGAAAAAGGATAGCGAAGTGATCCAAGCTGATCATGTCAAAGACTCGCTGCTGGAGGTAACCCGGAATGGCTCTCTCTCTCTGGTTGGTGGAGAAGGTGTTGCATGGCGGGCGAGAGGAGGCGGTGGCGGTGATATTAATAACAGTGTCGACGGCGACCACCTCTTAGTAGACCCCAACCCCAACCACCACTACCCTCTCCTCCACAACCATCTTATATATTAATCTTCTTTATTTCTCCACCTTACTTTATTATATACTATTAATTAGGATATATATATATATATACTGCTTCATCATCAGTTAGTTAGTTGTTAACAATAATTAAGCTTCGGCAGGCAACCTCCGTATCCTTGTCGCCACTTTGCGTTACTGCCAAAATAAAGCATATTTACGTAGCTAGCTAGTTTTACTTTTATGATGAGAATCATGAATAAATTAGCTTCTTTTAAGGTTTTTTACTTAGGGGATTTTATCCCTTATTAAAGGGGGTTGAAAACAGTCGGTAGCTAGCTTAACTAGTTTTTGAAAATACAGATGGAAAAATATTTGATATATATTTTGCTGCACCCTATATTTATTAGCCACACATCACATGATGGGAAAATAGCTTATTTTATGTCTGATTAATTTTAACAAAAATTATTTATAATAAAGTTAGCCATTTGTTTTGAATTTAGAAATTCTGACAACCAATTTCAAAACTTATAGTAATTTATAATATAATAATAATTGTATAAAAGTTTATATAGCGATTTGAATATCTATATTATATAAAATATTATATAAAGTATAAAGTGATGGAGTTTTTGACCAGTCTAGACCCAAATAAACAACTAAATACCAATACAGACTAAAAAAAAAATTTATTTACAAATCTAGGTCTGGCCGGGTTGGGGCAACCCGGCCAACTGCAAAAAAAAAAAAAAAAAAAAAAAAAAAAAAAAAAATTACTTTTGGCCGAAAAAAAAATTACAGTTGGCCGGGTTGCCCCAACCCGGCCTAGTGTGTTATTTATTTTTTTCGTTTTTTCTAATAGTTATAAAAATAATTTAAAACTAATGGTTATGTATTTTCTTTTTTTAAAACCTATTGGACATGGTAAACTCTATGCTAAATTGATAGATATTTGCCCTCTTGGGTTCACCATTTTTCATAAAAAAAAATTTACAAAATTACTAATTTTATATAAAAAAATTAATAATTTTGTAATTAGTAATTTTATATGAAAGTAGTAATTTTGTAATTTTTTTATGAAATCCGGTGAACCCAAGAGGGAAAATGTCTATCAATTTAGCCTAGGGTTCACCATGTCCAATAGGTTTTTAGAAAAAAAATTATAAAACCATTAGTTTTAAATTATTTTTACAACTATTAAAAACGAAAAAAAAATTAACACAGTAGGCCGGGTTGGGGCAACCCGACCAACTGTAAATTTTTTTGTTTTTTTTTTCCGGCCAAAAGTAAAAATAATAATAATATATATATATATATAGTTGGCCGGGTTGGGGCAACCCGGCCAGACCTAGATTTGTAAATAATTTTTTTTGGAGTCTATATTGGTATTTGGTTGTTCATTTGGGTCTAGATTGGTCAAAAACTCAAAGTGATGGGTATTTATAAAAAAAAAGTTAATTACCCAAATGCACCACTACGTTTTTGCTATGTAGCTAAATGCACCACATATGTTGTCTAATGCACCAATATGTTTTAAAATGTTGCTAGATGCACCACTCTACCAATTTACCTAAATTTTAATGTAAAAATGTTGACGATGCACATGTTGCTGACATGAAACTGACAACAACATTATGATAATGTAACATGACAATTAAAATATTTAAAAAGATAATAAACTAAAACAAAAAATAGAAAAAAAATCACAAAAAATACAAAAAAGTTAAGAAAAATCAATTATTTTAAAATCAATTTTATTTTGATAGTATTAAAAATATTACGAAAAAACAAATATATTTCATGTCAGTAGCATGTGATATTAGTCATTTTGTACATAGTATTTAATGATGGACTAACATAATGGTGCATTTAGCAACATTTCAAAATATAGTAGTGTATTTGACAACACAAGAAAACAATATGGTGCCTATGATCAAAATGTAGTGGTGCATTTGGCTAATTAACCCTAAAAGAACTATCATAAAAGTGAGAACGACATGCGACTTTATCAAATTATATAAATTAAAATAGATAATAATAATATATAAAAAAAGAGACTAGGACATGATCATTCATCTTTAAGGAGTGGATGTGGCCAGTCCCATGGAGTGGAAGCTGCGCACGATCCAGTCACTCCTCAATGATTGAATATAAAGTGGCATCCGGCCACTCCAGTATTTGATGAAGAGAAGAGATGGAGAAAAATATATGCCCCGCCCCATTGAAGAAGAGTTAGATCAACCAGACAGACCACTATATATAGTCACCTCCTTTATCTTAAGAGATGATGGATTAGCTCTACCATCATCTCACTATCAGGCACACTTACCTTACCGATGGAACACCTTATACTCATCATCTCCATCAAAGATAATGTGGACCAGCCTTATCACCCTTCACGCGGTGACCATGTATATTATTGCAGTTATCGCATCGCCCATCCAATCACAACCTTGGCCTATTCTATGGTTGGACTTGGTGGCAGCAGCCACTTCAGTCCATCTGCCATCACCAACTCATCATTTTCCAATCATGGTTACTCACAGTGAGCACACCTATACGAAGCTATAATAAAACTTTGTTTAATATGTTCTTAATTTTTCAAACAGTTGAAAGATGTGAAAATTTGTAATTAGGGAGGGTTCCAACTTCTAGTTTAAACGATACACCATATATTTGGCCATAAAAGATAATACCATATTTTATTTTAGGGAATATAAGTTGTTTACTGTACCAATTCTGACCCATGTGTCAGTTTGGTGTTTGATGTTGAGATTCAATGTCCCAATTTTGTGGTTAAATTAAACAGAATCTGGTCACGTGATGGTTACGTGGGTGAAGAATTTTCAAAATTCCAAAAATACCCCATGACCAGAATTAGGGTTCCGGCGAATTCCTGCCAAACCCACCTCGATTACGGCCGATTCCGGCCTATTGCGGCCAAACCCACCCAGATTCCGGCTAAACCCATCCCGATTCCGGTCGATTTAGGGTTCTCTCTTCTCGTGACAAAGAATCAAAGGTGGGTGGCTCAGAATCGGAGTTGGGTGGCCGGAATCGGAGGTTAAAAAAAAGAGTACAAAATAGTCTTTTTAACTCTGTCGGTTAAAATTAACCCCAAGTTCTAACGGAAAACCAAATAGCAACAATACTGAAAATTGGAATACTAAATATCAATAATTTAAATTTGAGACACTAAACTGACCCATGCGTCAAAATTGAGACAGTTTTTAGGTTTTATTCTCTTTATTTTAAAAGAAGTTACATGAAACAAAAAGTTACATGGTTTAATATATAATATATTTATTATATATTATATAAGATAATTTCATTTCAAATAAAATAATTCGAAAAGTCTTCTCTTTACCTACAGGTAACAGGATGGAAGGAGAACACGAAACGCCGTCACGAGACAACCTCCAAAACCCTAAGGCAAACCCCGAGGTCGCTCTAACTCTCTCCGATACGGGTCCGCCATCTTCTTCGAGCTGTATCGGCCGATCGCTTGTACGCAATGGCATCTTCTTTAAGTGGCAGATTCAAAGAGCTTTTGAAGAAGTATGGGAAGGTAGCGCTGGGCGTCCACTTTTCCGTCTCAGCCGCCTCCATGACCGGCCTCTACATTGCTATCAAGAACAACGCTGACGTGGAGTCTATCTTCGCTAAACTGCACTTGCCTGGTGTCCCTAAGGAGGAGGCAGAGTCGACTGCGGCCACGGGATTTCCTTCGTCAACTTCCGGTGACGACGTCGTTGCTGATGGCAGCTTCAGCCGCCAAGGCGATGAGCAGTCGACGGTAGGAATGGTGGATGTTGGGAAGCAAAATCGGACGGCTGAGCTTGCTGCTTCGACGGGTGGAGCTCTGGCCCTTGCTGTGCTGTGTAATAAGGCTCTTTTTCCTGTCCGGGTGCCGATTACCATCGCGCTTACACCTCCAATCGCCAGGTTTCTGGCAAAGAGGAAGCTTTTCAAGAGCAGTGTTCGATAAAAGTTCTCCTCATTTGCTTTGATTTTTCAGCGTCGTTACTAAATGGAACAACAAGGAACACTTTTTAAGATCTACAAGTACTTCCAATTTTGTGGATATTAGTTAAATCAATAGGATGTTCAATCTGCTTGTTTCAACATTGGATATTTCTAAGAATAGATGAATTGTGCTGCTTGTTTATGGGTTTTTTAAAAGCAATATCAGCATTGATCAGTTCAGTTTCTTAATAATGTCAAATTGTTCTTGAATGATGTTCTTATGAATGGGTTAACTTCTCTTGTGCTTCAAAATAAAATTTTCATCATTTAGTGATAGAGCAACATTGTCACGGTTTCTTCAAACACCTCATGTTCTAAGTGTCAGCAAGGCAGCAGCATCGGAGGAACCATTGCAACCAGTGAGCTAGCTGTAAAAGTAGAGGTAGAGATTGATTTGCATCTAGTAATTGATAGTTGTGATCCCAAATATGGTAGATCTCCTGAAACTGTTAGCTTATGTGAGAAGAACATTGAGAATGGTGTCTCTATAATTGTTTTTCCGGAAAGTGGAGGAGAGCATGGTATTTTATTTGGTTTCTTCTTCAGAGTGATTGATTATGAGAACTGAAGGGAAACTTCTGTTGTGGATAAATTTCCATTGACATCATAGAGGTGTCCACTTCCATGATTATATCGGTTAGGTGGGTGACCTGTACCTAGATTAGATGGATTGAAATGGTTCCTAGCGGCAGGACCCATGAGCTTCTCAGTACCAACCACCCTTTTGTAAGGGTCGGTTGTGATGGGAGAGTGGTTGGTAGCTGTGAAGATGTGGACCGTATTGGGGAATGATGGTGGAGCCTGGTATGACACTGGTGGTTCCCAGGGCTCGTGCCGCCATTACTCTAGTTATATAAAGCTCGCTGACCTCTAAACCTTGTGCATATAGATGCGGGTCCCGCAACTTTGGAGGAGGTGATTTCGGCGAAAAGCATCCGGATGATTTGCTGTAAGAATGCGTGTTAGGGCTTGTTTTTTGATTGAGCGCGGTCGGATCATTAGGTTAATACTCTAAAACGAATTGGTACCTTCACTAAATTTTGTTGTTTTTTGGTACTTGACTTATCCTGGGGTTATAATTTCTGGCTAAAACTAACAGAATCTCATTTTTTACGCATGAAAAGACTAAAATACCATTTTTGCATAATAATAACTCAAAACTTTGAAATCCAATATCTCACTCATTTCATCATCTTTTTTGATAATTTTTTTTTGAAACCGCATAAATTTTCGAGATCTATGCAACTCAAATAGCCGTAAAGTGAATTGCCCATTTTTTTTTCAATAAACACCGTTTTCCATGTTAATACATTCTTTTTTGTATCAAATTTCACCGCATTCTAACACTTATCACACTTGATCACCCATTTTTTTTACTAATTGGATTCCAATACTACAATCAAACTGTTGCTCTTTGATACCAAATTGATATTATACCTTTCATCCAATAGAAAACAAAAAACGAAAGTCTGTCGAATTAATTTATTATGCAATATATAACTTACTGGAATTTTTTATGTCTCCAATAAACTATACTGGTGTGTCTCTAAATCAATAAACGTCACTGTAAGAGAACATATGGATCTTAGCATGATAAGCTATCAATTTTTTGTTTATATATTTTGTGGACATGCTGAAAAATTGACCAGTTCTGCAGGTCTTCAATTTTAAAAGCTTGACATGGTCCAACATAAAATTGCAAATGGAAACAGTTTTGACAATAACTCGAAATAAAATTTACTGGTTCTCTTTAGCCACATAATGGTAAAAATTCTTTGTGTGGTTCTGTTAATGCCAGTTCATCTTATTTTCTCACTTTATGGTCATCCCTCATGATACTGAGAGTATCAATTTCCACATGTAGATTAAATGGTAAAATAAATTATTTCTTCTTGGGGTCCATTCTAAAAGTTCTTCCAATACCCTTAACAGTACTTTCCCTATTGTTCTACTTCAAGTATGAAACATATTTATCTATCTAAAATACATATGTTCTCTTGAAATGACGTTTATTGATTCAGAGACACAGTGGTATAGTTGATTGGAGACATCAAGAAAAATTCCTTGGAATCCAAGAGCAACAGTTTGATTGTAGTATTGGAATCCAATTAGTAAAAAAAGTGGGCGATCAAGGGTGATAAGTGTTAGAATGCGGTGGAGTTTGATACAAAAAAGAATGAATTAACATGAAAAATGATATTTACTGAAAAAAAAAACTGGGATAATCAATTTACGCTATTTGGGTTACATAGATCTCGAAAATTTATGCGGTTTCAAAAAAAAATCATCCAAAAAGATGAAGGAATGAGTGAGATATTGGGCTCCAAAGTTTTGAGTTGCTAATATGCAAAAAGGGTATTTTGGTCTTTTCATGCGCCAAAAATGGGATTATGTTAGTTTTAACCAGAAATTCTAACGGTGCAACACCCATGTTAACTCGGGTACCAAAAAACAATAAAATTTAGTGGAGGTACCAATTCGTTTTAGACTGTTAACCCAGGTACCAATTTTTAAATCTCTTCTATTAATGGTGTTGATATAGCGCTATTCTAGGGAATTTGGGATCATTTGGGTGTCCATCACGACGAGTGACAGAGGTGGCAGGGAATAGGAAGGTGCACAGCCTGGAGCTGCCTTCATTCTCTTGCCGATGGTACTCCAGAGCATAATTTTTCATCAAAATAACACTATTTGAACTACTAAATATCAAAAGCTCTCTTGTTCACAATTAATTCGAAAACTAGCATTTTCCGAGAATGGGATTCTAGATATTTTTTTAAAGAAGTGGTTAGAACCTAGAATGCCATTCCCGGTTTTGTGTACCTAAGCATACCAAATATTGTAATATAATATTACACTTCGTATTACAGTATAACCAAACACAATCCAATATTTTACTTGGATCTCTCTACATGTAATTTCACAGTAATTTCAGTAATTATATCTATCTACCTACTTTATAAAACCAAATATTATAGAACGTAAAAGAAAAGTTGAACTTGAGCTGCAAGGAAGGGAATATAAGACCAGTGGAGTTGGTCAACATAAATGGCATGTCATGTGCAGCCGGCTGGCTCATAATACTTGGAGAACACGAGTGAATCATCATGTACGCAGCTTAACAGAACCATATATATATATATACATATAAGCTAGAGTTATGCATATATATTCAGATCAAGAAAGAAAGATAAATAAATAAATAAATGGCGGGAATGAAGAAAGAGAGACGGCATGCGGTGTGCCTCCCTGCTACAAGTCAGAGCCACATAGGAGCGATGTTGAAGGTAGCCAAGTTCCTTCACCACCGTGGCTTCCACGTGTCATTCGTCAACACCGACTACAACCACCGTCGTATGGTTGAAGCGTCGTCGTCCGATTTGTTGACTCCATTGCCCTCACGTTTTCAATTCCTGGTCATCCCAGACGGACTTCCTCCGCCGTCTTCGTCAGACAACCCCGCCGCCGGCAAAAGCATTGATGACGCATGCTATGCTATGAGAACCGGTTTGGTTGGTCCATTCTGTGACCTTGTTGATGACCTCAATGGAAGGGCGGCAGCGTCTGATGACGACGACGACGATAAGTTTCCGGGAGTGTCTTGTATAGTGTCGGATGGAATTATGATATTCTGTGCTCGTCCGGCGGCGGACAAGTACGAGTTGCCTATCGTAAACCTGTGGCCTATATCCGCTGCTGCTCTCATGTGCGGAAGACATTTCTCCACTTTGATCAATACAGGTTTACTTACACTCAAAGGTAATTCATTAATTATTTCCCTATAGGCATGTTTGATAATATGTATTACTATTAGGATATACTTTACTTTGATAATATATATTAACTAATACTCATATAGTAAATTATATATTAGTTAAGACTCAAAAAAAAGAAATATATTAGCTAATATATAGTGCCTAATGACTAAAATAACCCTAATCTTACTTATATATATAATAACTATGCCAACTTCAGGCTATGACACATCGGTCTCGGGTCGTGTCATGTCGGTCGGGTCGGGTTATGTTCGGGCTGGGCCGGACTACGGTCACGTCGGGTCAGGCCAGTCATGTTCGGACCGGTTCGGGTCGGGTTAGCCATGTTCGGGCGGGGTAAACCATGTTCGGGTCGGGTTAGCCATGTCCGAGTCAGGTCGGGTCAGTCATGTTCGGGCCGATCGGGTCGGCCATGTTCGGGTCGGGTTTCAGGTCATGTTCGGGTCGGGTCGAGTCAACCATGTTCGGGCCAGGTCGGGTCAGCCGGGTCGGGTCGTGTCAGCCATGTTCGGTTTGGGTCGAGTCGGGCCGGGCCGAGTTATGTTCAAGTCGAGCCAGTCATCTTCGGGTCGGGTATTGGGCATGTTCGGGCTGGGCGGGGCTCGGGTCACATCGGGTCGGGTTGGCATGTTCGGGTCGGGTCATATCCGGGCCGGCCGTGACCGTTTCATATTGGGCTGAATATAATTAGTTCGTGGTACATTTACATAAATAAATTTACTTTTTCTTTTTTTTTTTAAAATTATTCATATGTAAAGTATAATCTTATTAAAAAACACATATATGGCTATTTATGTCTTTTAGTCTTTGTATTATGATATTCTAATACAAAATACATTCATACATTATATTAGGATATCCTAATACATGGTTCGTGCAAACATAGTATTAAACTAAGCACCGACTAGGATATCATAATCGCTGCTTAGCTAATACGTGCAATCAAACATGTCCTAAGTTTACGGAATATGCTACGTAAAAATAGGTAGGTCCCACTTTTAAGGAATACTATGTAAAAATATTGTAGCACGTTTTTATACATTTTACATAAAAAATATATTAAACTCACATTTAAGTAATACTATGTAATACCATTGTGGATGTGTATATAATAATAATAACGGAAAAAATTGAAAAAGAAGTTATATATTTGCCCAATTTTTTTTAGAAGTAAGTTTCTAGTCATTTTAGATATAACATGTATTAAATGATGATTCTAGATAAAACTGTTAACTTTTCCGTTATTTATTTTTATTAATTTATGGTATATAATGTCACTGAATCACATTTATGCGAAAATTCTTTTTAAATTAATATATTAAATGAATAAAGATATTTTATTCTTAAAATGTTGATTAACTAATTTAGAAATATAAAATATGGTATGTCAATTGAAAGATTTTCAACTTCTATATTTACATAAAAAGAACACTATTTGTACTATAGAAAAGTCATAATTCTTTAAGTACAATATTTAAAAGTAGATAATATTATATAGTAAATATTAGCTAGTTAATGATGCTGAGTATTTTTTTTTGCACATTTTGCCACTTTGCACGATAATACGCAATTTGGATAATAAAAACTAGATTGTTTTTTTAACTTCATAATTAGCGGGTTCAACACTTCTCATACGTTGTTCTAATTTTGCGTTTCTCTACGCACGCAGATGATACATATCTGAGAAACGATCACTTGGATCAAACAATTGATTGGGTTCCCGGAATTAAAAGTATCAGACTTCGTGACTTTCCAAGTTTGCTACCAAGTAATGTGTTATTCAACTTCATAATGGAGACAAACAATAGAGCAGTTGAAGCCGATGCAACCATTATCAATACTTTTGAAGCGTTGGAACCTCACGTCCTTGATGCTTTCTCATCTATTTTCGCCGGTCCGGTTTATCCAATTGGTCCCATGCATCTCCTTTTTGATCAAATTATCCCCGACCGTGAAAACCATTTAAGGCACGTAGGTTGCAATCTATGGAGAGAAGATATTGACTGTCTAAAGTGGCTAGACACCCGAGAGCCCGATTCGGTGCTTTACATCAATTTCGGAAGCATAGCTCATTTGACACATCAACAACTGATCGAGTTTGCGATGGGGATCGCGAATAGCAAACAACCATTTTTGTGGATAATTCGACCGGACCTTGTTGAGGGAGATGAAGCGATAGTACCCGTCGAGTTTATTGAAGACACGAAAGAGAGAGGATTCCTTTCAAGTTGGTGTTCGCAAGAGGATGTACTCAACCACCCGTCGATCGGGGGGTTCTTGACTCACTGCGGGTGGAATTCGACTATCGAGAGCTTATCTGCCGGAGTGCCGATGTTGTGTTGGCCATGTTTTGCGGACCAATACACTAACTGCAAATATATATGCAGGGAATGGGGAGTGGGGTTTGAGATTGATGGGAATGTAAGGAGAGATGAGGTGGAGTTACTTGTTATGGAGCTTATGGTTGGAGATAAAGGAAAGGAGTTGAAGATGAATGCAATCAAGTGGAAGAAACAAACGGCCGAGGCAACTAGTAAACAAGGTGGTTCATCATCTATGCACTTGGATAACTTATTCAATGAGTTTCTATTTAAATAGTCCGGAGGATAAGAGTGATGATATGATATTTCAGTTGTGTGGAATAATGGAGATGTTAATCCCAATAAAATAATTTGCAGGGTTAATAACTAAAAAACTCTCCAAGGTTTACCCTATGTTAAAATTAGGTGTCTGAAGTTTGAAATGTTAAAATGGACTGTCCCAAGTTTCATTTTTGTTAAAATTTGTTGTCTTTACGCGTCTTTTCATCTCCATTCAATCATTTTCATCAAGCCACCCACCCACTCATAATCCATCACTATTTACTTTTCACAAAATCGTCAAATTTCACCTAAAAAGTGAACATTTAATAAAAAGTTTTTAAAAAAGTGGTGTAGAGCCATTTTCCAAGGACAATAGAGCGAGATTTACTTGCGCGGATGTGACCAACTTCTTAGGTGATGGTCCCGGCAAGATGACAAGAATGGAGTGTGTATGGGAGCTCGAATTTGACAGACGGTTTCGTTGGAATTGACTTCTCTAAAGTAATCACACCGAGACACCACATTTTAACAAAATTGAAACCTTGGACACTACAGTTTAACATTTGAAACTTCAGACACCTAATTTTAACATAGGGTAAAACTTGGACAGTTTTTTAGTTATTAACCCCAGCTTCTTTCTACATGCTTAATTCTCTTAATTTGTTTCTACTTTATGCTACTTGAGGTTCTCTTGTTTCTATTTATTTTAGGAATTATAATTAAATTGGTACTTGAGATAACACGTCAATACAAATTGGTATCCGAGACGTTTTTTGTGACAAATTAGTACCTGAGAAGATCCAGGTATTGCACCGTCTAAAAATCGTTAGTTTTGGATGGAAAAGATCATGTGCAACGCACATGACCACTTTATACGAAAATTCAAAATTTATTTCCACTTGAAATGATTAAAATAATCTCATGATGAAATAACAAGAAACACTTCGTTTCCCTCATGTCTTTTACAGTCTCGTCAGTGAAAACCTACCCCAGAAACAATACTCTTCCTTCAACTTTTTTCCTAAAATTGTTAGGGTTTCGTCAATTGTGACTAATTTCGGCGAATTTTTACTTTTATTTTTCAAAATTGTAGTTTATGGTTCAAGAAGTGAATTTACTAGGGTATATCATAGTCAAGGCCGAAAATTGAGGGGGACCCACAAATGCTCCAGATGCTTAAACCTGGTACACACAGTTGCAGCTGCCCCCATACGATCCCTGTCGGCCTTGCGTCTCCAACCTTTCACCAACATATTAGCAATAGCATTGATATGACTGACACTTGCTCGATGTTCAACATTAGGGCATGTCTCTTAAACTGCAACAATAAGTCCCCACAAAATCCAGACAGATACTTAAAAGTAACATCAAGAATAGTTCAAGTACTCTAAATCAACATTTAATTTATGACAGGTACTTAGAAGCAACACCAAAAATATTTCATGTACTCTAAAGCAGCATTTAAGTTATGACAGGTACTTAAAATTAACGTCATTCGAGCAGTCATTATCATAAGACAGATACTCCAAATTAACACCATATGACCAATCATTAACGAATAAGACCCTAACACCATAGTACCGGTAAAAATGATTTTTTTCCCTTCACAATCTGGACAATCAAACACAGGACCCTAACACCCTAAAACCAAGCAATCAAACCGAATTTCCACAAAAATAAAGCAACCACGACAGATATAAGCAAGAAAAAGTAAGAACAAACTTATTTCGACTCATCGAAGAAGAGAAGATTTATGGGTCTTCACCAATTTTCAGCCGAGACTATGATATACCCAAGTAAATTCACTTCTTGAACCCTAAACCACGATTTTGTCAAATAAAAATCACAAATTCGCTGAAATCAGTCACAACTGACAAATTCCAAACATTTAGAAGCGGAGTTGAAGGGAGAGTCAGATTTCTGGGGGGGATGATTCAACTGAAGAAACTAATTAGGAGGGAAGGTGACGAGACTGTGAAAGACAGGAGAGAAACAAAGTGTTTCCTGTTAATTCATCAGAAGGGTAGTTTAGTCATTTCAAGTGGATACATTTTCACCAATAGTGGTCATGTACGTCGCACATGACCTTTTCCATAAAAAAACTAACGGTTTTTTAGACGGTACAACACCTGGATTCTTCTCAAGTACCAATTTGTCACAAAAATCGTTTCGAGTACCAATTCGTATTGGAGTGTTATAGGTACCAATTTGATTGTAATCAATTTATTTTATGAAACATGTTGCTCTATTACTTTAAACTAGGTGTTATTCTCACACGCTATTTGCATTGACGTTTTTTTTGTTTTTTTTTTGTATTTTTGAAGTAATAAATAATTATTAATAATTATTTTTAATAAATATAAGATCGAAGCAACTTAGCAACGATCTAAAAGTTTATATACTACATACATCATTCATTCAAATAATCAAAATGGATAAACAATGTACATTAAGATGTCCAAGCAATGTACATGTACAATAAGTGAAATTGGTTCGTAGTAGTTTTTCATTTAAGATGTATTTGAATTTTTTTATTGGCATTTGTAATGATATTTGAATTTTTTTATTGGCATTTGTAATGAGATTGTCAATTTTCTTTGAATTGTCATCTCTTTGGTGTCAATTATTCTTGTTATAGTCGTGTAATTGAAATTTAAAAAAATAGTAGATGATTAGTTAATAGGGTTAAAGGTCCTTTTGGTACCACATGTTTGCAAAAATTACACTGTTCACACCACTAGTATTTTTTCGTACCGAATTGGTACCATATGTTTCCAAACCTTACTGTTTTGGTACCTCCGTTAGGGTTCTGTCAAAAACAGCCGTTAAATGGCATGTGCCATGCACGTGACCAGCCCAAAACTTTCAATTTTATTACAATTTAGTCCATCTAATACATCCCTAACTTTTATTTTGTTCAATTTAGTCATAAAACTTCAAAACCAAACCATTTTCCCAAATTGACCTAGCCGGACTTAGCCTAAGGCTAGGTCCGACCCTGGGTCATGGTCGCCGGACCCAGGCGACCCCGACCCAGGGTCGGACCTAGCCCTAGGCTAGGTCCGACTAGGTCAATTGGAACCTAACCCCAATTTGGGGCTAGGTCTCAATTGACCTAGCTGGACCTAACCTAGGGCTAGGTCCGACCTTGGGTCCTGGTCGCCTGGGTCCGGCGACCCCGACCCAGGGTCAGACCTAGCCCATGGCTAGGTCAATTTGGGGAAATGGTTTGATTTTGGAGTTTTAGGACTAAATTGAACAAAATAAAAGTTAGGGATGTATTAGATAGACTAAATTGTAACAAAATTGAAAGTTTTGGCCTGGTCACGTGCATGGCACATGCCATTTAACGGCTGTTTTTGACAGAACCCTAACGGAGGTACCAAAACAGTAAGGTTTGGAAACATATGGTACCTATTCGGTACGAAAAAATACTAGTGGTATGAACAGTGTAATTTTTGCAAACATGTGGTACCAAAAGGACCTTTAACCCTAGTTAATATTGTGATGACAAATATATAATTTATGTATTTTGAAATTAGTTTCTGATGGGTATTAGTCCAATTCGGCTTCGTATTTATAGTTCGGACTTCGCAAACACGTCAAAATCACATAAGCGGTTCAAAAACACCTCCCGCGGGTCAAAACGGTCCGGACGCGCGACACGCACGTTCGAACCAGACTCGTCCGGATTGCTCAACAATCCGGACCAGTCCAGACTGATCTAAGCAATCCGGACCGGCCCGGATTGCTGGCAATCCGGAGGGGTCCGGGTTGCTCTCAGCTACCCGGATCGGTCCGGACTGCTGTCTGTAGCATGTGTGTTATTCCCTTTGTGTTCTTACACTAAGTTAGAGTTTTCCAATAGCCAACATTGATCAAACCAGACGAAGGTTCACACTTTCTTTTAAATTGGCGTCGAACAACGCAAAAACCGGGGTCAGTTCTAAGGTTTCCTATAAAAGGAACCTAGGCCACTCATTTTACATTTTTATCTTAACTGGAGATTGGCTTAGGAGCTCTTACTTCTCTCTAGCTTTATCTCTCTAGAATTCTTATTTAAGCATCGGAGATGGCTCAACTAGCACCACCCATCCTCTCCGTGCTAGTTACTGCCCCGTGTGCAGGTTCGGACAGTGAGCGTGAAGTAAGGAACGCGGATTGGAGAACCTGACACGGCGATCAACCCGAAGATTGACAGTTCGTTACATCAAGCGGGCCTGGACGAAACATTTGGTGCCGTCTGCGAGATTCGAGAAAATAGTCATTGCTCGCCTTCAAGAGCTAAGCAACCAACTCAAGAATAAGCACACGCGGGAGCTTACCAAGGAAAGGTGTAAGAAGAAACACATCAAGTAAACCATGGCCTCATGAAAGTGAACACGTGAAGCGTACAACGCAAAGGGTACACACTCTACTCAACAGCGCGTGACGCGTCTGAGAAGGGAAGGGTTACTCTTACCCACTCTTAGTAACAAACACACTTACATCAAAATGCAAGAGGAGATGAGAAAAATTTACAAGTCTACCTCAAATATGAGCATTGCCGCATGACAGTCACCTAGAGACATGCTCAACACTCGACGCAAGATCGGGGGCATCTTGATGAAACCTCGCATATATGATACAATATCCCCCGCACATAATACAATCTCTATACTCTATCAAGAGACAATGGTGCGACTACCAAACGACTTGGGGGGCACCAAGAAGACAAGCGCTCGGCATTCCACCGAAGTGAAAAATGCGAATTATTGCAAAAACACGTGGTACCGCTCCTCTAAACAAATGTACAAACGAGGAATACAACATCAACATCCTATACGGATTAGCCCTAAGAGGGAAACACCAAGCATCGCCCTCGAAGGACGATTTCTTCTACTTGAATAAGGTCCAGGTAACACGCGTTACTACCAAGGGTAAACCCAGGTATGAGGTAATAACTCTACAACAATACTGTTATGAATAAAGCAGATCACTTGAGTAAAATATCTACTCAGGGTAGCCTGATTTAGTTAAGGCAAAATCCAAGGTGAACGAAACAAACTAGTCGCGAATAGTCTGATCCAGTCATATTGGCATTGCAGGCGATAGAGCCATATGAAGATCCTCATGACTCCATTTTATTCCCTAACCAATATATATCTCGAAATATTGTGACAAATTTGAGACAGGTTATATGTACATCCAAGAGATGTCTCAACGACACACCATATCTAGGGAACAACACTAGGTGGCGTATATGGACATTCTACTTAGGCATCTAAGCCAAGTAACGGTCGCGTATATATCATTTGCATCATCGCAACAAGTCTCCAAGTTAACTATAACTTGCAACATCTCGACGAGCATTCTACTCAAACATCAGCTCTTACCTTGGAAACAATACCAAGTAACGATCGTATATATGCGTGTGCATCACGCTAAGGAAGCATCCAAGAAAAAAAAGAAAGTAAATATCCGCAAAACTTTTACCCCAAGATTGGTTGATTAGTCATCCTATCTTGAAGCGGGCTCGAAACATCAACCGTATAGAGTTTAGATTCGATCCGACGGTGTCGAGTGAAAGGGCCGTCGCTCAATGGATAAAAGTTACTCTAGGGATAACAGGCTGATCTTCCCCAAGAGATCACATCGACGGGAAGGTTTGGCACCTCGATGTCGGCTGTTCATCACCTGGGGCTGTAGTATGTTCCAAGGAATGAGTTGTTCGCTCATTAAAGCGATACGTGAGTTGGGTTCAGAACGTCGTGAGACAGTTCGGTCCATATCTGGTGTGGGCGTTAGAGCATTGAGAGGACCTTTCCCTAGTACGAGAGGACCGGGAAGGACGCACACAAAGGCTTTTGGTGGTCTTATTGGCGCATACCACGTAGGGGAACCTGTGGCTAGATTGAATCCTTCACAATGGAAACTCTGGACCCTCAACTACTCAACACAAAATGAAAAGCAGCGAGCTCCGCAACAAAAGCAGTCAATAATACCCTGACTCACCTCTCTCTATAAAGTCCTCAACGTAAAGCTTGAAAGCCTTTGCTAATACTAGCGCGCATCCTTCAGCTGGATCATTTGATGATACCTTGTGAATCGCTAGAAACATGTGAAGTGTATGGCTAACCCAATAACGAAAGTTTCGTAAGGGGACATTTGGGTTCTTCTACTTCATTTTTATTTACTTATTTTTTTGGATTTCTTTTCCTTTTTGATTCCCTTCCATCATTCCTTAAGTCCCGTAGGTTTGATCCTGTGGAATCTGACCCACTTTCTCATTGAACGAAGGGTACGGAATATATCAGATTGATTTTTCGATCAAAAGTACTATGTGAGTGAAATCTTCAGTTTTTTCCTCTTTCTCTATTCCTATCCCATAAGTACAGCCTTTGAATCAATAGAGAACCTTTTCTTCAGTATGAATCGATATTATTCCATTCCAATTCCTTCCTGATACCTCCCAAGGAAAATCCCGAATTGGATTCCAAATTGACGCGTTAGTGTGAGCTTATCCATGCGGTTATGCACTCTTCGAATAGGAATCCATTTTCTGAAAGATCCTGGCTTTCGTGCTTTGGTGGGTCTCCGAGATCCTTTTGATGACCTATGTTGTGTTGAAGGGATATCTGCATGATCCGTCAATTGCGTAAAGCCTGCGGTAGCAACAGAACGGGGGAAAGTATACAGAAAAGACTTTCGGCCTGATCTTAGGCCCTGACTCACCCTCCGTGGACAAACCTTGCGGAGGAACCCTTAGGTTTTCAGGGCATTGGATTCTCACCAATGTTTGCATTACTCAAGCCGACATTCTCGCTTCCGCTTTGTCCACCGCCGCTCTCGCGGTTGCTTCCCTCTAAGGAAGAACGCTCCTCTACCGATGCATTTTTACATCCCACAGCTTCGGCAGATCACTTAGCCCCGTTCATCTTCAGCGTAAGAGCGCTCGATCAGTGAGCTATTACCCACTCTTTCAAGGGTGGCTGCTTCTAGGAAAACCTCCTGGCTGTCTCTGCACCCTTACCTCCTTTATCACTGAGCGGTCATTTAGGGGCCTTAGCTGGCGATCCGGACTGTTTCCCTCTCGACGATGAAGCTTATCTTCCATCGTCTCATTGGTCGACCTTGACCCCTATTATTTTGAGGTAATATCTAGTATTCAGAGTTTGCCTCGATTTGGTACCGCTCTCGCGGCCCGCATCGAAACAACAGTTGGAGTATTAGAACGGAAATATCCATTAGATAATGAACTATTGGTTATAAGCCATCTCTTGCGATCAATCACGAATTCAAAGTGCTTTTCTTGCGTCTTCTTGCTAAATTAGCGTTGAGATGTAGATGAAGGGGTATCCTTATTTTTTTTGGGATTAAGAAGAAGAAGCTCCTTTGACATCTCTTCATTTGCCAAGGATTCTGAATCTGAAAACACATAGACAAAGGGCGGATCTTTGTATAGGAAAAAGAGTGGATCTCCAGGGTCCCAAATGAATTGACTTATTCGAAAAAATCCATGTTCTTCGGAAAATCCATCTCGTGTCTGGGACTGCACGGTTTCACTCTACAAGAACTCCGAATCATTCTCTTGAAGTTCATCATCTTCATCTTGAAGCTCCTCGTCTTTATCTTGAAGCAGCTCATCCTCTTCATCTTGAAGCACCTCATCATCTTCATCTTGAAACAGCTCATCTTCTTCCTCTTGAAGCTCATCCTCTTCTTCTTGAATCTCATCATCATCATATTGAAGCTCATCCTCTTCATCTTGAAGCTCATCCTCTTCCTCTTCATCACAATCCAATAGATGATAGACAAGGAGAAATCATCTTTGGAGAACGATACCTCTCGTGAACAAATTTAAATTTGTATAATTATACAACGATACCTCGCCGTACCTAGGCTTTATTGCCATTTTAGGCACATAAGGTCGACAATCGATTTGTAGACCACTTCTTCGATCGAATTGTCGCCGTACCTAGGCTTTATTGCCATTTTGGGCACATAAGGTCGACAATCGATTTGTAGACCACTTCTTCGATCGAATTGTTGCCGTACCTGGGCTTTATTGCCATTTTGGGCACATAAGGTCGACAATCGATTTGTAGACCACTTCTTCGATCGAATTATCGCCGTACCTAGGCTTTATTGCCATTTTGGGCACATAAGGTCGACAATCGATTTGTAGACCACTTCTTCGATCGAATTGTCGCCGTACCTAGGCTTTATTGTCATTTTGGGCACATAAGGTCGACAATTGATTTGTAGACCACTTCTTCGATCGAATTATCGCCGTACCTAGGCTTTATTGCCATTTTGGGCACATAAGGTCGACAATCGATTTGTAGACCACTTCTTCGATCGAATTGTCGCCGTACCTAGGCTTTATTGCCATTTTGGGCACATAAGGTCGACAATCGATTTGTAGACCACTTCTTCGATCAAATTGTCGCCGTACCTAGGCTTTATTTCCATTTTGGGCACATAAGGTCGACAATCGATTTTGTATACCACTTCTTAGATCGAATTGTCGCTGTACCTAGGCTTTATTGCCATTTTGGGCACATAAGGTCGACAATCGATTTGTAGACCACTTCCTCGATCGAATTGTCGCCGTACCTAGGATTCATTGCCATTTTGGCACATAAGGTCGACAATCAATTTGTAGACCACTTCTTCGATCGAATTGGCGCCGTACCTAGGCTTTATTGTCATTTTGGGCACATAAGGCCGACAATCGATTTGTAGGTCTTTTTTATGATGGTAATACCAGAACGAGTTCTTGTAAAGAAAAGGGATCTCGAGGGATCATTTTTATTCATCGTTTCCTGGATATTACATCAAAAAGAGAAACATTAGCCATAATAAGAAAGTGTCTACTTCAGGAGTTATGACTTCTCTGAGCGTCTTGTAGATGTATTGTAGCAGTGTCGCGCCATAGTTGATCCCCTCGAACCTCGCCAATTCCCTTTGGTGTCAAGAACTTCATTACTTGATGAGCAGTTGACGGGATTATACGATGGGGATTGAGAGTCGTTCTTCCGATGATGGCGTTATATGAGGAGGTGACATCGACTACTACGAAAAGTATATCCACCTGCAAAATTTTCTCCCCTTCTCCCAAGGTGGTGGTCAGTCGGATAGCTCCCATGGGGTAGATACTTTCTCCCGCGAAGCCTATTAGAGGGAAGTTCTCGTCAATCCCAACTGTAGGAATGCTTGATAGAAGAGTATGTCTGTTGAACTTCCGCTGTCGATAAGAATCCTTTTAACCCTATATGTGGATATAAGGAGGGTGACTACTAGGGCGTCTTCATGCGGCTGATCCACCTTCAAAAGATCGTTAGCGGTGAAACTAATGATTTCGAGTTCAGGCTCCCGAGGTCTTTTTCCCATTACTGTTGTCGTAGATATCTGGGCCGCATATACTTCTCTAGCTGAATTTGTTCCTCCTCCTGATGCGAATCCTCCCGAGATGAAATTTATTGTTCCTCTTTAAATAGGAGCGAGAAGGTCAGGAGGAGGGGATCGAGAATTTCCCCTCGGGCTGCGGCTTCGCTTCTTTGGGGTATTGGGAGGCTTCTCGACAAACTTCAGTAGTTTACCTCTTTGAATGAGGGTATCGATATCTTGCTTTAATAGGGTGCACTCATTTGTGTCGTGCTCCCTTGTTTGGTGGTATCGACAAAAGACGTTTATCTGGTGGCCCATCATGTTTTTCCTCACCGGAGGCGGGTTGTTCAGGCGAAGTTTCTCCATTTCCTTAAGTATCATGGTCATATTATGTGTGGGAGGAGTATACCTTACGGGATAAGGATTATGATTAAGATCTTTCCTTGTTCCCAAATGGTTCCTTTGTCGAGAAGTTCCTTCTCGCCCTTCTCCCTTTCTGGATGGTTGAGAAGTGGAACCTTCTTCGACTTTGGTCGGTAAGACCTGCCTCTTTGCTTCCACGGGTGACTTCTCGTGCGATCTCTCCAAGTCGATGTACTTCTTAACTTTGATGGCGAGAGCGTCGATCTTTCGTACTGGTTTCATCACCATGCTATCCTTCAAGGCTTGACTTTGTACTCTGAGACCCCTCCAGAAGGTCCAGATCAACTCGCCATCAGTGGCATCTTCGCTCAGCTGCTGAAGTATCTTATGGTATCTAGTATAATAATTGGCTAAGGTTTCATCAGGACCTTGCTCAATTTTATCCAGAAAATCCATACTCTTGAGGCGTTGTCTTTGGCCTATGTGACCCTCTATAAACTTGGTCTTCAACTCTTCCCATGAGTCGATCGAGTTATCCGGAAGACCATAGAACCAGGTAGAGGCCTCTTCCTTTAGAGTTGTGGGGAAGAGCGCCACGTAGTGGCCCGGTGTTGCCCTTCTTCCTAGGAGGGAAGAGTTATGGGCGTTGGTATGGCGAACTAGGTCTCCCTCTCCTGTGTAGTTCTCGATGTTTCTCGCAAAGACTTGCGGAGCGACTCGAGTATTGAATAACCTCTTGGAGAAAGGGTGAGAAGTGTGGTCGCGAACGACAAGTAGATCACTCGCTCCTCTTCTTTTCTTCTCTAGTAATTCTTCTACCTGTCCTATAGTGGATAGGACAGGGCTTTTGCTCGCCATTTCGCCCTCTGGCGTTTTAGGGGCCTTCTCCAGGAGATCCTTTTCCATGATCTTCACACTAGAAGCCACCTCTTCCTTTTGGAGACTTCTCGAGTGGGTTCCCTTTTGTCAGGAACCATTCCTACCTGGGCTTGTTTCCAGAAGGCTATGAAGGCCGCCATTATCTCTTGAGGGACAGCCTGAGGGACGGTTCTCGCCTCTTCCATATTTGGTAGTGACTTGGAATGGCCGAGATTCTCTTCGCCACCAGTACCATTAGCTTGTGGCATTAGTGGGTCTTCTTCTGGTGTGGGTCTTGAAGTGGTGGGACTTGCTTTAGTGTTTCCCATCTCCTCAACCACAGGGTTTGTCATCTTGTTCTTCTCGTAGGCCATGACTTTTTGATCTGTTTCCCACAGACGGTGCCAAATGTTGAGATCAAAATGACGTGGCCTTGGAACTTCGAGTAGTGGACTTCTAGATCTCGCCGGGAGTCAGCTCACTCAGGTATCTTTCTTGGTCGCGTGGACACTTAGTTTCCTTTGGTGGCTTTGTACTAGGCGAGGACCTGAAAAGAGGTGGGGATGGCCCCTGCTTCCACTCCGAAGCTTAAGTCAGTAATGGATATTGAGAGAATAATATAGAGTAATTGATAGATCTTAGATTAAATAATGAAAGTGAGCCCCTATTTATAGGGAAAATGTTACCGACTTTGTGGGGCGGTTACCCTCTGGGGAGGTTTTTGTCCAGAGTCGGCCTAAGTAGGTGACAAGCAGGTCGTCAGCTCATCCTTCCTTAGTCAAGAAGGTTTCTTCCTTCAACAGTGGAAGCATGTCGCCACCTGTACCTATCCTTAGGAGGAAGGTTTACTTTTAGGGTGGTGGAAGCAGGTCGCCACCTGTACCTTTCCTTAGGAGGAAGGTTTACTTATGGGGCGGTGGAAGCAGGTCGCCACCTGTACCTTTCCTTAGGAGGAAAGTTTACTTCTGAGAGAGCTTTTAATAGTCGACTCGACTTACTCTTTAAAATAGAGGTCTGGTAGCTTGGTCGCTTCTATCTTTATCAATCATGTTCTGAAAGTCGACTTCCTCAAAAGATTATAGTCGACCTTTTACCTTTGTTTCACCATTCCAAATAAGGTTGGTCGTCGATTCGTCAATCTCGCCAATAAACGTACTTGGCTCTAGTCTGTGTCGTTTAATCGTAACCTAACAGCACTCCTATGGCTTCAGCTGCCTTACCTCCATAGAAGCGGAGTCTAATGGCGTACCAAAGTAGAAGAGAACTAATGTTGAGTTTGAAGTCCTCCGCAACCTCTCTGTCCAAGGTTTCCAGTATCACCTCGCAAGCTCTCCGATTCATAAAGCTCATTAACTTGTTAGGGTGTGTAAGGACGCCTTTTTCATTCACCAATGTTCTCCCTTTGTTCAGGTCAATACACTTATGTATATTTTCAGCGACAAGGAGTTCTCTTACATATTCACTCCACGCATCATAATCCATACCATCCAGATTGCGAGGCTTGTAGAAAGGAACCGATCCAATCATGAAAACTAACACTTTGATAATTATGCAAATATTAGGTAGACAATAACATTTTGAGAAAGAATTGCATACATCAAATACCTATTAAGATGGAATCCGAAAAATAATGATTCCTCAGTCATCTAAACCAACTGACCACCAGTAAACCAATGGAAGATGACTGTGAAAGATTTGACACTATCGTCGTCTTCTATCTAATAGATCAGTCACTTAAAACGGTTTTAATCGCAAATTACCGGAACGGGAATTTTAAAATAAGCATACCCGATCTTGGCTTTCCCAATGCCCTTTTTGTTTTGGAAAATCATTCTGATGAATTCACTCATGCATACATAATTCTACTATCCATGTAAATTATCATATGCCAGTAACATTCATCATACACACCACACACATGCTTACGCGTAATGTTCCGAGGAACTCATGCTTGCATTCATAATTCTACTTACAAGTAAATTATCAAATGTAACTTCATCCTCAACATTCTAGCATACGTGTCAAACATGTAACATTCACATCAATCATACATATTTGGCGACTGGTTTTCGGTTTTAAAATAATTTTAAACATTAGGGGCTGATTTACAATTCTTCCTTATATTCAATTACGCAACATTGTAGACATGAATCCTAGGCATTTACAACCATCACAGCATGTCTATCCTAGTGCGCATTACATATGTTTAACCAGGGTTCCGCCCACAACATGCAATTTCCAGCTAGCTTGACTATGTCAAGACAACATTTCTAATCATGCATCAATATATATTGAATAATAAACAAATGCAATTCAGCCCTCTAATTAATCCAGTCCCAAAAACATGTATCTCCGAGATCCATCCCCATAATTGAAACAAGGCATAAAGGTTAGCAACCCTATAAGCATTGTGTAGTCCATTTCGAGGTTCAAAAACATTTGGATTTTAAAACTTGGCTTCCCTATTTTAATTGACTTGAATTCGGTTTAGAAAACATTGTTCGGTTCAGTCAATTTCAGTTTGTTTTGGTCCGGTTCGGTTCAGAAAATCTGGATCAGTTCAGAAAATCCGGTTCGGTTCGGTTCGGTCTGGCAAAATCCGGTTCGGTTTGATCCGGTTTTTAATTTTAAAATCTGGTTTGGTCCGAACCAGTCCAAGAAAATAGGGTGCGGTTCGGTTTAACACTCAAAACCGGTTTGGTTAGATCCACTTAATTACCTAGGTCTGACCCGACCCGAATAGGTCGGACTGATTGAGAAAATATGGTTCGGTTTTATTTCGTCCCGGTTTAACATATTGGACCGGCCCAATAATTAAAATTTGAAAGGCTGGGCTGAAATGCTTACTTGTGGCCCAAGTAGGGTTTTAAAGTTCAAAAATATTTAACTTGACCACCAAGTAACATTAATTATGTAAAATAATTTTCAATATTATATATATATATATATTTCGGACCAAACACAGACATATATGTATTTATTGCTAAGATTCTATCTATAAGATTAAATCAATCAACAATATATATATATATATATATGCAAGAGGTTCAATATATATAATATATATTTATATATATATTTATTTATTGTCAATATCTTAAATAGGGTAACAAATATACTGACAATATATTTTCTCAATCTTTTAGGTAACTAAATCTATCAACAACATCTATAACTCTATTTAAATATTTAGATATATTAATAGTGATATATATTTCTATATATTAATGTGAATCTATCCTAATGTTCCTAATTATAAATATATTGTTACCTTAATTAAAAATAAAAATATGGTAAACAATATTATTTTAATAATTTTATATGTTTGTGCCGAAATTTCTTTACTTGGTGACCAAGAAATTAAAAATTTTACCTTGAAAATTGCTAGAATTTTCGGCACAGACACCTAATTAGGAACAAGTGGTCAAATTTTAAGATAAAATTTTAATAAGATCTACAATTCAATGTTTGATTTTGATAAATATTACATTTTTCTTGAAGATCATGAACATCAAATTAACAAAGAACATGGAAATTTCAGACCCATCATAAAACCCTTAAAAATTCGAAAATTTTAAATCTTTTTACTTTAAAATTTTCGCTTCAAAATTAAAAATTTCAAGAACACCAATTTATCAAAATCATGAACTTCTAACACAGGCTCTGATACCACTGTTAGATTAGGTGGTGTGATCACTACGTAAACTTAAACATGGTATGTGCTAGTAATATCAATTACGCAGCGGAAAGTTTACACATACCTCAAGAGTAACCGTAGTCCAAGATCCTTGCTCGAGAGAGTTCGCGATCCTCCGGTAGGAACCCGTAGAAGTCCTTGTGAAAGAAGCCCTACGCGGTATAAGCTCCACAGCAAAGTCTCTGATTGATTCTTGGCACAGGGATAGATCTCTGGAGAGTTTGCTCGAAATCAATTTGGCACACCTTCGGTGAAGTACTTGGTGCGGCCGAATCTGTAGTGTGGGGAGGATGGTTTTTCTATCTAAAACTCTCTTGTGAGGGAATTATGATTAACCATAAAATTTCCCTAACATCTCTTATTTATAGGAGGAGTAAAGTGGACAAAAATCCACTTTACCCCACCATAAACATTCGGCCGGCCTATGTATTTGGGGAGGCCCAATTTTGGGTCTCCTATGTCAATTAGGATTTGGTCTAACCCAATTATCCTAATGTAACATTTACCCAAGTTCATTAGGTAAACTATACATATTATGAGTTACTAATTACGACGCCATCACCATATTTACGGTCACTGCCTCCAGTGATCTGCTTAATGTTATCCTGATGGCTAGTGATAGTAGAAAACAACTTGAGGAAGCCTGTTGCTCAACCGGGTTATCATTTCGCATCTCGGCATGTAGATACTCCTCTGTTTTTGCGGAGATCAATTATATACTCCTCTAATCTTCACTTGGGTAGATTGATTGCAATTTTTTATTTGATGTTTTTCCAAGGTATTTCAGTAAATACCGGGCCCGTTGCTTATAAAAGGGGATCATTACAGCTAAAGGATAGCAAAAGCTCAGGTAACTGAAACAGCATATCTTTCTCTTTCTCGTGGAATTATGAACATGTTGGTATAAATTCTGAAGGACTACTGCTACTACTCCAACTATCATGTTCACAGGAGCATTTTCTTCTGCATTTCAAAGACTAGAGAATGCCTTGAAAAATGAGTTTTGTCGTGGGAAGCCCTCCATTGGTCCTTCCCATGCTTTGTTTCGACGTGTCTAAAGTAAAGATCATCTAGGGCTGGCAATTCGTGCGGGCCATGCGGATCGTGTCGTGTTTTAGGGGTCAGCCTAAACACGGTCTAACCTGGCCCAACATGAAAATCTGATACAAAAAATCAATAGTAAATTGAATAAAAAAAAATTAGTATTTAACCATTTTAGTTTAAAACATCGTGTTATCGTGTCGTGTCGTGTCACTAATATCAAACCCAAACCTGTAATTTTCGTGTCGTGTTCGTGTCGGCTCTTCGTGCCGAGCTCAAATTGCCAGCCCTAAGATCATCCCTAATTTTGAGTCCGAGATCGAGGTTGAGACATCAATGCAAGCAACAATGTCAATTCTCCAAGGTATTCATTATGCTTATAGATCAATTTAAGTTACTCTTGATATTAAAGGTTAATAATCTAAAAACAGTCTATGAGACTATGTTGCTAATCGTTGTCCTAAATTTAAAATTTTGATATTCGGTGTCCCAACTATCACATTGGTTGGTTTCCAATTTTTTCACTTAAAATTGATGAAATAAAAACATATTTTTTAAGCATTAAATAAGCATACTATAACTAACAAATCTGATAATTCAGAAAAGTAGTAAACAACATATTTTTGTTGTTTAAAACACCAATTTTAACGCCAAAATCAGTCGGAAGGAATGGAAATAAAAAATTAGATAGTTGGGACACCGAATATCAACATTTTAAATCTGGAATAACGATTAGCAACGTACCTTCTTATAGTTGTGACTGTGTTTAGGTTCTTATTCATGGATTAAAGATAATGTTGGGGTTGTTCCGTCTCAGTAGTAGACGGGTGCTGCAATATTGTGATTGAGATTCACCACCTATATCGATTGCTAATTACTTTTCTTGCATACAATGCAACTTAGCAATGCCTTCAATCTGTATTGACATCTGGTTTGAAAATCAATCCACACCTCACAACTAATATTATGATCATTTATTTACTTACAAACACACCAAACAACAGAATAATACACATTACATGATTTCATTTCAGGCCTGCTTCCCTTCAACCCTAGCATGCGTGAATCCAACGCAAGCATCCACAAAATCCCCATCAATAAAATCCGTGGACAACACCTGCAACCGATCGGCACACCCCCGGGAGACGCACTGCGTGATGAACAGTCGCGCGTATCCATGTATCCGTCTCGTAACCGGACGCACACACACTACGGGATTGTCCGCTTGCGGCGTCACCGTATTCTCAACCCGATAGAAGAACTTTCTAGAACCCACCGGCGTCTGCTTCTCTAGGTTTTTCAAATTGCTCTCAAATTTCGTGGACGGCAAATCGGTGTCGATCCAATTGTCCTTAAGGTACCCCGCGCTCCACAGCGGGCTCCCCGCTTTGGGATGTGGCGAGTTCCTCGGCTTCCAAACACAGATCACCCGTTTAGGGAGCAACTCTGCGATTGTTTTCCCGAAAACATGGTCGTCCTGATGGATAAGGTAGTCGCCGAGCTGCTCCACCAAGTAGTTCTCGAACTCAGGGGGGTCCTTGTGCCCGAACTCGGTTCGTATTTCTAGTAGGATAACCTCGGACTCGGTTTCCGACAAGAAGCGCTTGACGTCTCTAATGACGGCATCTACGCTGTAGGTGAGGAGTATCCCGTGACAGACTCGCCGGTCTTCCTGGATACGGATGTCTAAGAGGCGGGTGCCGAGTGCCAGCTGGCGGTAGATGGAGAGGGACTGACATTGGGCGAAGGGACGGGTGATGAAGGGGATCCCGATCCGGTTGGTGGCGGAGTCGTGGGTGCCGGGCCAGACGATTTGGTTGACGTGGAGTTTGGTGGGGTTGAGACCGGACATCCATGTTTTACGATCAGAAGGCTTGTAGTCGCAGCCGGGGAAGGTGCAGCCGCAGGAGCTGTTGAGGTCACACAGGACTTTCTTCTCCGTTGAGAGAGCTTTCCTTCTTTCTAATTGCTTGGAAGCCACGGCACCCATGATTATTCGATAGATGAAGAACAGCAGCTACCAACAGACAACGCAGGCGATGATGATGAAGTAAGGTAGGAGAAGATGGTGTTATTGGCGTTTGGTGGGTTTTGCTTATCAAACAGATTCAGGCCATTCGATTATTTTCTTTCCACCTAATATTTATTTATATCTCTATCAGATAATATTTTTAGTAACATATACATATTATTATGCCATATATGAATACAACCCACAAATTAGGTAAATAATTCTGACCAAAACAATAACTAATAATAAGGTAATTAAAAAAAGGTAAAATGATGGTGTTTAATTTTTAGGCTTTTGTGAATATCAACGACGGTAGGACGATTTCGATGACTATTTTCTAACATTAGTTGAAACTTGAGGTGTAACTAAGTCAGCCTACTCACGAACTATTCGGAATCGACTATGGAAATTTCAAGTAGAGAGTTAAGTTTTCTAGTATGTCAAGTTCAGTTCGGACTTGATAATACTCGACTTGAAATACTTACGAGTCTAAATGAACTTTTTAATACATAATTTATTAGAGTTCGAATTGAATAGTAAAAAAATGTTAAATTATTATAATATATAATAAGTTCACAATTAAATAATAATAAGAAATATTAATTTATTATAATATATAATAAGCTTATGAGTTGAATTGAAACCAATTATAAGAAGCTTGGATACGATATAGTACTTTTCAATTGAATGAGAGTCGAGTTTGACATATAATCGCTCTTTAACACCAAGTGACAGCCGTATGTGTTTGGTGTGGTTGAATTATTGATTGGAAAGATGAATTTTATTTATTTATATAATTTTGGGGGTGTAGACTTGTAGTGTTGTAATGATTGGTGGAAAGTTATTAAAAAAAGTAATAAAATTGGCAGTTGTTTGAATTTTGTTGTTGGTCCACTTGTAGTAGTGTCTGCCCACCCAAACTTATCTTTATCGGCGGCTTTTGCTTTAAAGAAAGAAAATATGCCGACACTGCACGTTAGGGCGGGGGCATGGTTCGGTTCTAGGCCGAACCGGTTCAGAACCGAACCAGAACTAGATTTTAGGTTCAGTTGGTTTTCTGTAACATGTAAGAACCGAACTATATTTTAGCTCCTAAAACCGAACCATAGTAAAACAGGTTTTGAACCGGTTCGAACCGGTTTTTAACCTTTTTTTTCATATTTTTTTACTAAAATAAAATATACACACCCAAGTTGATAATCCATAAACAATTCACAAATATGCAAAATACAAATTATGAAAACAACTGATCACTTCAGAGTAGAATATATCAAAGTCTAAATTCCAAACAATCTAATAATATAAAAAAAAAAGAATTCAAATATTTATAACATAAATCTCGAGACTTTAAACGACGTCAAGTGGCGTAGCTCAAACTTTAAAAGTGCAGCAAATCTATGGTTGAAAAAATACAAACTGTTTGTATATTAAGTGAGTTAATCTATCATCTCAGTTAAAATATAGAACTACTTCTAAATTAAGTTTTGAGTTCAAAACTTAACTCAATTTAATGTAGAACTGATATGGGTTAACCGAATATATAATAACTATATATAAGTAAACAAACCTACTACGACCACATATATATCAAATATGAACCAAACCCAAATAGTGAAGAATGTATCCTAGGGGTGTAAACGAGTCAAGCTACTCGTGAGCTGTTCGAGATCGGCTCGGTCGATATTCAACTCGCTAAATTCTGAGTTGAGTCGAGCTTTTTCTGATACCGAGTCGAGTTCGAGTTCACTGGTACTCGACTCGAGAGGCTCGCGAGCCTAATCGAGTTTTTTTGCTTTTCCTATTCAAGTCGAGTTCGAGTTCTAGTTTTTCGAGCTTTACGTAATAATATTATATATGTATATATTGAGTTCAAGTCGAGAGCCCGAGTTCGAGCCAAAAACCTAATCGAGTCAAGTTCGAGCTCGAGCTAAGGTGCACCGTTTATAACTTAAATTAATGTTTTTCTTAATATTATCGAGCCGAGTCGAGCCGGACTCGAACACGTCGAGTATGTTACCGAGTCGAGCTCGAGCTTGAAAAATTAAAGCTCGGTCGAGTTCGAGCTCGGATTTGATTAAACTGAGTCGAGTCGAGCTTGTCAGATACTCGGCTCGTTTACAACCCTTTATTCTACCAAAAAAATGATGTAAGGGTGTATTATTATCTAACAAGTTAGGGTTTATGTAACAAAAGTGGTTCTTAAAAACTGGTTCGAAACCGGTTCAAAACCTGTTTTGAACCAGTCGAAAACCGCTCCATATACTACTTATCAAAACTGAACCACTTAAGAACCGGTTCAGTCAAAACCGGTTCGTATTGGTTCGGTTCTGGTTTGATTCCGGTTCGGTTCGCCCGAACCGGTTTTTATGCCCAGCCCTACTGCACGTATAGTTTGGGTTAATATAAAAATTGATTATTTATGTTTATTAATTAATGTAAACATTTGGTTTAAATATGTAATTTTTAGTTACTTAGCTTTTGTACTATGTAGTTAGATTGTTATATTAAAATGAAATATCTTCTTCATTAAGTTTTTCATAAAATCAAAAAATCAAAATCAAATCCAATTCAAACCCAGTTGCATATCTCTGTTCAAATTAAACCCATAATTGTAAATTTGGATCCAGATTGAATCCAGAGTTGATTCGAACCCAGAGTTGCAGCCTTGATTAAATTCAAACTCATATGTTCGAATTGAACCATAACAACAGTTTTGAGTTTCGAACCAGATGCTGCAAATTTGGGTTCGAATCGAACCTAGAGCTGCAGTTCTGGGTTCGATTCGAACCTAGATTTGATGCATCTGTGTTCGAACTGAACCTAGAGCTGCAGTTCCACTTTGTACCTAGAATGAGTTCAATATGAATGAGTTCAATATGAATCCAGATTTTGCATATATGGGTTCAATGAGAATTTTGTTTTGCGGTTATGAGTTCGAATCAAACCCATGTCTACAGTTATTGGTTCAACTTTGAATTATTATTTTTTTCAGAAAAAAATTGAAAGTTTTAATGAAGATATTAATGAACTTAACTAAGAATACGATGATGAAGAACGCTTGAATTTATTGAAGATAATGACAAAACTGTTATTTTATAACAAGGGTTAAGAACACAATAGGGGCTTGAATGTTTGCCCATGTTGCCAAAAGGGGTCTGAATTGAAAAAACGTATTATTTAGGGCCTGAATTTTGAGTTTTGTGTATAAGTGAGGTCTCCGTCCATTTTTTCTGTTAAAAGTGACGGAAAGTGGTCACATGCTTGGCATGTGACCAAAAATAATTTGAAAACCCGAAAATGCCCTTTGACCAAAGTGTCTCTCATATGTTTAACCTAAAATGACGAAAATACCCTTTAAGCCACCACAGCTCCGACGACCACCACCACCCCGACTCCGGCGACCACCACCGGCCTCCGGCGACCACCACCGACCTCCGGCGACGACCGAAAAGCTCCGATCGAAGCCAAAAGAGCTCCGATCGGAGCTTTGGAGCTCCGGTCGGAGCCACAAAGCTCCGATCTGGAGCCCTGTGGCCCCGATCGGAGCCCCAGAGCTCCGACCGAAGCTCCAGAGCTCCGACCGGAGCTTTTTTGGCTCCGATCAGAGCTATTTTGGCTCCGATCGGAGCTTTTTTGGCACCGATCAGAGGCCGGTGGCGGTCTCCGGAGGCCGGTGGTGGTCGCCGGAGCCGGGTGGTGGTCGCCGGGCAGTGGCCGGAGCGTGGTGGCCTTAAGGGCATAATTAATAGTGTGTAGGGGTATTTTAGACATTTCACATTTTATTAATTAAATTGATAAATTGTATAATAATTACAAAAGGGTATTTTTGTCTTTTCACGTGGTTCTGTTAGATTTAACAGAAAATTTGGACGGAGACTTGAAAAAACACAAAACTCAAAATTCAGGCCCTTAATAATACGTTTTTTCAATTCAGACCCCTTTTGGCAACATGGTAAAACATTCAGGCCCCTATTGTATTCTTAACCCACTCCAATTTAATCACATTGGGTCAAACACAAGTGACACAAAATATGTTTGAGCAATTTAATCACATTTTAGTTAACCAAAAATTCACATAAACAAACAAAAGTAACCATTAGATTACATTGGATAAACATAAATAACAAATTATGTACTAACCCTATAATTTATTTATTTATTTATAAAAAAAAAAATCTCACATTTAACTATTCTATAATTCTCAGGCAACACCAAACTAATGAATATGTGACAATCGTAATTGTTTTTTAATTAAAAAAATATATATTGATCTGTAAGTGGAACACTTATTTTATAGAGTCAATGATGAAATGATTTGTTGCTGTTTGGAGATGAAAATTTGTTGTTGCTGCTGTGTTTGGAATTTGAAATCACGTTATTAATGTTGAGTTTTGGTCGGACCGCCTTCATCAAATCGGTTCACTTAAGCTCAGACCGATTCGATTTCATGTTTATCTAGTTCGATGTTTCTTCTGCACATTTTTATCCTTCCTCTTGATTTCTAGCTAATTTTTAGGTCATTAGTTGTTAGTGGCAGCTGATTTGTAATTTCCGGTGGAATTAATCTATTTAAGAGCTTGCAATTTGCTCGATTTAATCAATAAGAAAAGTAGCCAATTTCCTTTAATCTGATATTGAGTTATTTGTGCTCATTTTGTTTTGCTATGAATTTGAGTGATTTCTCGGTCCCAAATTCTTAAAATTGGTATCAGATGTTAATGTTCAATTTCCAACTTCGAAAATCAATTATGACTGAGCCTATATTCACAGTGTTAGCCATACCCAAATATGAAGGAAATTATGATTATTGCAACTTGGTGATAGAAAAGTTATGCAGAGATAAATCAAATTATGCAGAGAAGGCAGATGGAGAAATTTTGTACATTACCATAGAGAATAATCAAAATCATACATCATCAGATGTCTGGTTTCTTGATACTAGATGAAGCAACCACATGTGTGGAGCCATGGAAGCATTTGCTCGACTTGATGAAAGCTCCAAGTTAAGTGTAACATTTAGAGATAACTCATCAACACAGGTGAAGGGGAGATGAGACATTAGACTAAAGCCACTGGATGACTTCGTTGAAACCATATCTATCTAATGTTTTATTTGTTCCAACTTAGAAAACGGATCTCCTAAGTGTATAAATGTTTATGCAGAAGGGGTATTCAATGGAATGATAAGTGTCAGATTCATGAAGAATCAATCCTAGAAATTCAAATGAATCAAAATTGTTTATTTCCTCTTGAGATCAAATCTCTAGAGATAAGCTTCGCAAAATGTGAATGGTAGAAGGACTGCTCCAACTCAAGATTCAGTATGAGCTATCCGAAGGATGTGTACTTGGAATGCATGAGGAGTATGAATTTCTAAAATTGGAGAGCCACAAAACCACTGCAGTTGGTTCATTCAGATTTATGTGGACTCATCTCTCCAGCTTCAAATAGGGCTAATAAGTATTTCATTTCTTTTATTGATGACTTTACTCGAAAATGTTGGGTCTAAATTATAGGTTAAAAGTCAGAAGCCTTCAGGATCTTCAGAGTGTTTAGAGCAGTAGTATAGAAGAGTTCAGAACACCAAATCAAGTGTCTTAGATCTGACAGAGGATTAGAGTATTTCTCAAAATATTTTGAAGACTACCTTGAAGATAATGGGATCGAGATACAGAGGGCAACTCCATATACCCCTCAGAAAAATGTAGATGATAAGAGAAATAACAAAACTGTAATGAACATGTTTATGAGAATTCTTAATACACACAGTACCTAAGAAGAAGAAGAAGAAGAATCCAAGATACTTCGATGATTATGAGATCAGTGATGTTGAAATTAGAAGAAAATATCCTGATTTCATAGCTCGATTTTGTCCGTTTGTAGGTTTTGACCCTCTTACTTATGAGTCAGCTAGTAAGAATGATAAGTGAAAAAGGACTATGCATGTTGAAATTGATTCAATTGAAAGAAACAAAACATGGGAATTAGCGAGTCTCACTACAAGAGATAAGCTCTATAGCGACGACTGTCGATAAAAGTTGTCAATAATACTATCATTATCGACAATTTTAACTTTTTGTCAATAAAAATCATTTTTATTGACAGTAACAACAAGTTGTCGATAAAAATATGTTTTACCGACAAAAAAGTAAAATTGTCGATAATTATTGTTAAAGTATAAAAAAATTGTTATTTTCATCGACAACTAAGTAGATTTGTCGATAAAAAATGACTAATAACGACAACAAAATTTTTTTGTCGTAAAATCATTTTACTGATAACAAAATAAGATGTCGATAAAAATATTTTATGAAAATTTTAAGATATTTGTCTATACAAATGTATTATTGTTATTAACAACAAACAAAAAATTATTGTGAAAGTGGATATTTTATCAACCACAAAAATGGCAATAAGAAAAGTAACTTTTTTTATTTGGCCAAATAAGAAAATTAATTCAAATAAAAAAAAACATCTTACTCGACAGTTAGGCACTAGCTCACGCCTCACCTCAACCCCCCAGTTCCAATCACAGAACCAGACGAAGTTGAAACCAGAGTGGAAGCGTGGTGTTACACAACAAGTCTAATTTCTTGCTGATCATCGAGGCTATATTAGAGTCTAAGTTAGTAGTTGGGCTTGTTTAAACTCACTTTGACCCATAAGTCCCCACAGAATAATTGAATAATTATAAAATTTAAAACCCTAAATAAATCTATCCATCTCTCTTTTTTCTCTCTCTCCCGCAGATTCTTCTTCTTCTTCCAAATATCGCCGCCCCTTCTGTGGCCACACCAAAGCTGCTGCCGGTCGCCAAGCTCGCCGGTCGCGTTTGTCTGCAGGTTGCGTCGCCAAGCTTCTGTCACGGTCTGTTGCATCCCGTCGCCGGCCAGCCTTCTTCCGCCGTCTTCCAGCCGTCGTACCCCTTCGTTCAACGGAGTTAATTGCCCCTAATCTGAAACCCAAATTTCGGAATTTGGGGTAATTACCCAAATCCCAACCCTAATTTGGAATTTGGGGCTGTTACCTAAATTGAGGTAAACTGAAACTATTTGATTTAATTATGAAATTTTTTAGTGTTTCAATTGCATTATTATGATGAATTGTGGGAATTAGTTAGTTTTTGATGAATTGTTTATAGGTTTACATAATTGCGATGAAATGTGTATTATAGGTTTGCATTGTGATGAAGTGTGGATTATTTAGTTAATTATCCGTGATCAAATGGGAGTTGATTAGGAATTAGTTAGATTGTTTAGTTAATGAGTTGGTTGATAAGTTATTTAACTGATATATTCATAGTTAATAATATATCGACAATAGAGTACCTCACCAAGATCCAAGCATCTTCACGATTTTAGGGTACAATTATCAGCTAAGTGTTTTCAGATAATAATAATAATGCAAACTGAGTCACACCTCAGATGATGTTCATTCAATTGCTTTTTGTTTTTGGTTGTTATTGTTGATGGAGGACTTCACAGGTGGTCTTTTGCTAAGCATTTTTGGAAACTTCATCAACGATGCTAGATCACTAAAACTGTGCTTTGTTTGAATGATGTCACTAATATTTGCATCGTCTTTTTTTCATGTTTCCTTGTTTGTAGGTTGGGTTCATCACTGAACTAAAAAGGTCATATCAGGTATATAATGTGATACCCAACTTAAGCAAAACTCTTAAATTATATGGTGTATGACAGAGCGGGTTTAAAGGTAAATAGCACAAGACGAGCATTCAAAATATTGGCAGGATGATTACTTGCTCAGAAATCCATGGAAAGCCGACCTTAGGATCAATGATATGTCTGCTGCATATTCTATCATACATATTACAGGATGGGGAGGTAGGTATGCATATATGGATAATATTCTTGCAGTGATTTAATCATTAACGCTATTATTAGCTTATTATGCTAAATGCATCTTTTCTAATAACAATAACTGTATGTTGGTCCAGCTTTACTGGAAGGGAGTAAGCATTTTAAGATAACTTGCAGGAGATGAATGGTGGTTTTTTGTTCATCTATGATATTCGTGTGAGTTAAATAATGTCTCCCTTTGCAGATTTGTTCATGCTGTTATAGCAAGACCATAGTCAATGCTTGGTTCCATTTACATGGTTATCTCTGGTAGTTCAATTGCATTAACAACCATTTGCATATGTTATATCTTTTAGCATTTTTCTACTTGTGTTGATGTTTGATGTGTTGAGCTTTGTGTATTTGGGCTTTTTGTGTTGCTTATTCAGTGGTCTTTTATTTTTTTTTTTCCATTATCCAGTGTTCGTGTTCGTGGCACTTTATGGAGAATTAGTATGCACAATTTTCCCAAATAATATCAGGTACTCATCTTCATTACTTTTAGCATATCATGATCTTGTTGTGGTATTTTCATAATTTTGTAATAAGCTTAATGCTCTATGCTCAATGATTATATTGCAGAGATTTTTTTTTGCATATGTTGTATTTTATGCAGATTATAAAGGGATGGACTTAACCAATGTGGAAATTGGTCAAGAAGTGGGTGCATATAATGATGTTTCAGTAATGCAACACTGTGTAGTTGCTATTGAAAATGTTAGTTTGCTTTGTTATGTGAAACTTTTGCATTTTGTAATGACAGTTTAAAGTAGAAATATAGTGTACTTGATTGCATTATATATTGGTTGCAAAATGCGAATTTAAAAATTGCTAAAAAAAACATATTTAATTAGAAGTATTCAATATCTGTAATATATATATATATATTTGAGAGAAGTTGTCAATAAATATTTTATCGACAACATTTTTGTAGATGTCGAGAATTTTTTATTTTGAGACAACTTCATTATACATTTAACGACAAGTTTAGTATTGTCAGTAATAATATTAATTTTATTAAAATAATATCAAAACATTATCGACAAAATTATTTGTCGATAAAAGTTTTCATCTTTTATCGACAAACATAGTTGTCGATAATACTTTTAGCGACGGGTGCTACACCGACAATCTTTATTGACAAAAATGTTTGTCGGTGAGACTTTTATCGACAAGAAAATGGCTTTACCGACAAAAAAGTACTTATCGGTGTAGACCTTATTTCTTGTAGTGTCTGCGTAAGGGTCATGATACCATAGGAGTTAAATTGGTGTTCATGACTAAACTAAAATAAAATGAAGAAATAAACAAGTTTAAAGCTAGGCTAGTGGCCAGTGGCTATAAACATCTATATGAGATTGATTATACTGATGTGTTTTCCTAGTAGCAAGGCTAGATACAATTAGAATCATCATAATTTTAGAACCTCAACATGATTGGGTGCTTTGTCAGTTAGATGTGAAGTCTCCATTTCTCAATGGTAAGCTTGAAGAGGAAGTGTTTGTAGACCAGCCACCAGGTTTTGAGATCAAAGAAAAAGAACACTTAGTTTATAAGCTAAACAAAGCGCTCTATGTACTAAAGAAAGCTCCTAGAGCCTGGTATAGTAGATTAAAGTCATATTTACTCAATGTTGGTTTTGAGAATAGTCCTTATGAACACACTTTGTTTATCAAAATTAGGAATGACAATTTCCAAGTGGTTTGTATGTATGTCAATGATCTAATCTACACAGGTAATAGTCCAAAAATGTAGTTATAATTTAAAGAAATGATGGTGAAATAATTTGAAATGACAGATATTGGAAAGCTGCATTACTTTCTAGGACTTGAAATAAAATAAAGAGCTAGTGGGATTAGTGTGTGTCAAAAGAAGTATGTTATGGATGTATTAAAAAGGTTCAGGCTTTAGAATACAAATTATGTAAGCACACATGTTGAAGTAAGATTTAAACTCACTAAAGAAGAAGCAGGTAAATAGGTTGATAACAACATGGTAGAACGTATATGGCACCAGAAGTCGACATGGCACCAGCAGCCCAAGCTGCACTGATAAGGCCCTCTTCGACAGATTTATCCCCGCCTCGGCTGATCGACAATAACATGGTTGAACAGACGCATTCTATGATCACCCGGTCTTAAAACAACATATTCAAGCCCAAGAAGCTCTTGGTGGCCACCAACCGGATATTAGTTGAAGGTTGTGAATACTTGTACGGATGCCTTGAAGAAGTATTCTTATGTGGAAACTAGGCAATTGGAGAATTAACAGTTGACCTAGGATACATCGCGATACAATTTAATGTTTTTAACTAGTTGATTGGAAATAAGGAATCAATGTTCCACGGGCACTACAACACTCCTAACAGATGAGTAGCACAATGCCCGTCGTATCCGCCGGTCGCACGAAAAACCTCGTATGAACTATTCGGAAGCAGGGGCAAGATCGGAAGAACGAAATGTTGATGCGATTTGGACAACAATACATTAACAGGCACCTCCCATTCCGGCGAGTAGGAGCTGTTAGCATATGGTGATTGAGCGCCGTAAATGGAAGCCCATTAATATGTATATGTTACCTGAGACAATTGGGTAAATGTCACAGTAGGGAAATTGGGCTAGACCCAAATCCCAATTGACATGAGAGACCCAAAATCGGGCCTCCCTTATACACCATGGCCGGCCGAATATTAGGTGTGTGCAAAGTGGACTTTTGTCCACTTTGCTCATCCTATAAATAGGGAGTGTTATGAGTTTTATTAGGGTAATTCATAATTCCTTATTTGTGGTAATTTGAGAGAAAACCATTCCTCCCTAAATACACATGTTTCAGCCGAACCACTTTCTTCACCAAGGGTGTGCCAATTTGCTTTGAGCAAACACTCCGGAGATCTGTCCCTGCCAAGAATCGATCAGAGGCTTTGCTGTGGAGACTATACCGCGTAGGGCTTCCTTAACAAGAACCTCTACGGGTTCCGTCCGGTGGATCGAGAACTCCCTCAGCAAGATCTTGGGACTACGGAAAGCGATTAATGTATGTGCATATCTTCCGCTGCGTAGTTTTGATTACTAGCACGTACCGTATTTAAGTTTCTGTAGTATTTAGCCCCGTAATCCAACAGTGTAGCACCCTCTTATAAAACCAACAAATAAAAAATTGCCTTAAGATTGTTTGAAATATTGAGGGTAAATATGCAAATTTACAAAGTCCGAAGACCAAAACGCAATATTCTAAAATTCAATGACTAAAATGCAATTAGTCAAATTTCGGTTACTTACAAGTAATTACTCCAATTATCATGCAAGAAATATGCTAACCCGAAATTATACGTAAAATCGACACAAAAACGAATACGTATTTTTTTATACTAAGGCCCGTGCGGATCACGATCTCCTTATGGAAATTTCTCCCCTCCCCACCCTCGGGTTATGCAAAGGGGTTTATACAAGTAGCGATCACCTCCAAGGATTCAACAGTGTCATCGAATCGTGTTATGCATGAAACATGTTCGACTGAATCGAACTCAATACCTGAACGCAAAAAAAGAACAGGAAAGCCGACTAAATAATAACTATAAATGTTGAACACGACATAAGTCAAAATCAACTTAGGAAGAACTCTGCAATTCGTCAACACGAAGAACAGATGAGGAGAAAAATATAACTTGGATTCCAAAAAATATGGATTCCGAAAAATAATGGATACTCAACCAAAAGGAAGAGGTCAATTTTTCATTCTACAAAATAGTGAAGATGGAGATTTCTTTATATAGGAGAAGAGAATGAACGAGGAGAATTAAAGTATTCGTTGTGGTACAAACTTCCTTTCACAATTACACTTCACTAAAAAAAATTGTGCCAAATAAAGAGTTGGGTTCAAATATAAAATTGGTTTAAAACATTAGCCCAAAAACCATTTAATTAAAAAATAGCCCAAAATTTTCTAACAATTTGTGTTCAATTGGGTTTCTTGTGAGTTTGAGTGATTCTCGGCGTCCCAAATTCTTACAGATGATGGTGAGTACGGAGTGCGTCTTAGCGAATTTGTTTGTGACAGAGATGAGGCTGCCGATGGAGTCGTTATCCATTATGTAAGATTCTTCATTGATGAGTGTTTCTAGTAGTTTCTTTGGTTTTCATATATCATATACAATTTCTGGATATTGTTCGCTTCTTAATTATTTTGTAATTGATCAATGAATGGATCATATGTTACGTTTTAATTAACTATGCTTCTTATTTCGGTGTGTGTTCCAAAATGGTTGATGCTCTTAAGTAGTGTTTTGAGTGCATTTTGGTTGGTGTTTGAGTAAATCACAATCTTATTCAACTCAGTCATGTCTAATTAGCAATACAAGGACTACTACATGCTATGGGATAGTTTACTTGTTCCGCAAGAAACTAATTTAGTGATACACGGTTACATTGAACCAAAATATGGCATCCCCCGTATTAGTATTAACCCACCGTGTCCTCACCATTGCGTACCCATGAGCAAACCGGAAAAGCCCCGTCCCACCAACAACAACCAACTCCGACACATAGTTCATCGGAGCATTCCTGCCCAAAACACTTATAGAGCTCCCATTATACGTACCGTCAAGAAAAAACATATTCATCGACGAGAAAAACGCGACCTCTCTTTGCCCCGCGGATCCGAACAACCCCTGAGCCCGACCCACGAGCTTAGATGTAGGAGCTACCCACTGAGTGAGGGGGTTATCCGTTATCATGACTGCACCGAACATTGTTGTGGATGCATTTGTGACATCTGCTTCAGCCACCCGCACCGCGTTCGGCTCTGGACCCGTGAAAGTGTCGTGGAAGTAGAATTGTAGGTTGGTGTAGGAACTGCCCCTTCTAGTCTTGTTTGTGTGGTACCAGGTGGTCGGGTTCCCGGTTGGTTGAGCTGATGCAGACTCAACTGCCATGACTACAATCATTATCAGCACCATCATTTTTGCAGATAGTTTTGTCATCTTTCTCACCTCCCACCTTGTTTGTTCAGGAGTTTACATGGATATGATCGAAGCTTAATTTATATGGACTGATGATGAGTTGATTTATGGGGTAATTTGAAAGGCCTAACCTGTGTGATGGTCCTACTACTTTGTAGAGAAGGATTGTTGCAGTTTAACTCCTTTTAATCTACTTCCTTCTAAGTTGGTTAAGTCACTTATATCGCAATGTTTTTTTTATTTGTACCACGGATTTTGCTTCTCACTTAGACTAATCACTAATCTCTACTCGCATCGAGTAGAGATTAATGCTGACCATAAATATTTATCCATTACAGTGTCTCAGTGTGAGTTTTTTGAACTTTTGACGTATTGGTTAAGGGGTGATGTTAGGGATAACCAGTTCCAAATACTCTATAATTTTTTTATATTCCAAAACCATATCAATACTAAACGGTTCCTAATATTCATTATCATGTTAGGAACCGATCGATTATAAGTACCCGTTAAGAAACTGGATACTACTTTGTTCAAAATAAATCATTATGTTCCGGGTACGTAGTTCGAAACCGAAACACGTACATAGTTATTCCATAAAAACATTCAATAGTTTCCACAAATAAGAATCTCAAATCTTACAATCATAAAACACAACCAACAATCTTAAAAAAGAATCAGGATACAGTTATTAACTTTTGTATACAAATATACTAAACCGGTTCCGAGAATTTGGGTACCCAGATACTTATCCCGAAACCAGAACCGAAATACTGATTTCTTAAAATTTTACTCCAAATCCGCCACATAACCATTTTCTTCTATTCGAAACCGCCGAAAAACTAAATTTTGGTTCGATCCTGGGTTTAACCGAGTATTTTGTTCACTTCTAAAAGACGTACTGAACCACTACACCATACTTAGCGGCTCCTGACTTCACCTTTAAATAAAATGTTTGTGTCATTCATCCAGATATCACATACATTTAGACAGAAATTGAACGTCCGCTATTCAGACAAATCTTTTTGCAGATTTTCATTAGTTGTTTATCACACGTTCATCCAATCATAGCGAGATGTACAACCTTTATTTCTGCCACGTATTGATATGATATGAATTTCTTACATGTGCATATACGTTGGTCCATGCACATCCAATCATAACTTAAGGTATGATACTTAATCCCGCTGCATATATATGATATTAAATTTCTGACGTGCTACAAATATATATGGATATAAACCAAATAAAAAAAATACATAATGGGATATCTAGTAATTAGTAGCAGATTCATCGATCATTTGCAGGTGGTGAATTTGCAGGTGACTCGGCCGCCGTAGCCAGAGTTGGCCCTCTTGAATCGAAGTGCGGTGACGAGGACGTCCCGAGTAGAGCCCATCAAAGCCGAGTTGGTGTAGTGGATGACACCGATGGTGTGATACGGGAAGGGAATGCTGTTATAAGAGTTTAGCAGCGCGGTTGTGGCTTCCCTCAGTAGAGTCCTGTAGGGGTCCCCTCGGCCCTGGAGGCTCTCCAGCAAAGTTAGACCGGTTCCATACTTTCGAGCCGCTACCGGTCCGAAAACCACCGCTGCCTTCGTGTCGGGGCTCACTACCTTCCAGTAGCATTTGTACTCTCCCATCATCCACATCCTGTCATCATAATATATATATACTTTGTTACTTACCAGCCGTATCTTACAACAAAATCAGCAAATTTGTGAAACAAAATTTGTAAAAAAGTCTCTAACAAGCCAGTAGTATATATATATATAGTAAAACTAGTTAGTTACTCATGTGGGCAAGCAGAAGCATCCAATAAAGGTATTGGGGGCAACGGAGAAGGAGGTGGCGGCACGGTATTGGTGGGTGGGGTGGAAGCTTTGGGGCAGAAGGACATGGGCTGAGCTGGCTGGGACACCAAGGAATCAACCGCGTACATTTCCATTTCCAACATCCTAAACATGAGTTTCAGGGTTTGGGCAGGTCCGGCAGCCACCGCGCATCCTTGCTGTTGGTTGGGAGAGACTTGGGCATAGCAATTGCTCAAGTCAGGGCTGCCCGCGAATCTCATTCCGTAAGTTCCGAACCAGTTGGTTGTTTCTTCCTTGGACATTGTTATTTCCCCTTCTTTGCTCACACAAGCCACCCTTACTTTTATTCCTGCACCCCACCCCATACGTCGTGTATTATTACTTATTATTAGGGATTCTACGTACCAGTTTCTTATAGCTAGAGCGTAATAACACTACACACATATGTATGAATAAATCGTACACAAATATGTATGAATAGATCGTGTTTATAGAATAAAGCATATGAATGAATGATAATACAACGCATTGTTGCTTTCCACTTTTTCGACGACTGATTTTTGCATTAAAATTGACATTTTAAGTAGTAACAAAGATTTGATTTTCACTTTTTCAAATTATCAGATTTGTTTCTTATGGATTAAACTTAATTTGATGCTACAAAAATATGTTTTTTCCGTTAATTTTTTTTATTTAAAAAAAAGTGCAAATCAATCAATCTGATAGTTAGAACACCTAATATCAATATCAATATTTTAAATATGAGATAACGATCGACAATATGACATATAGTTGAGACTATATATTTATGGTCATAACCGAAAAAATAATGAAAGCATCAATTTGGATCAATATTTTAACATACGTACATACCACTGATTGGATAGTCGAACAAGGATCGCTGCCCGTCCTTGCACTGGTCACAGTAGACAGTTCCGGAGACCATGGCATCGCCTCGAGCGCCATCAACGGCAGCTCCTAAAATTAGTAATGCTACAACAATAAGCTTCACCATCTTCTCTCTCACAAGCCTCACTTCTCTGCTACCTACAACTGAGAAGAAGAAGTACGTAGATCAATAAATAATGCAGAGATCAGAAGAAGCAGAATGCCAAAAAGTCAAGATTGCAGTAAATTATTAAGTTAGAAATGGAGAGTATGGTGGGAGTTAATGTTACAATCTCTCCAACCAAACCACTCAACTGTCACCAATTTATGGCATGACACGCCACAACAAGTATATCCCAAAGTTACCTTTTAACTATGATATGTGATGTAATAATTCAACTCTTCATTTTTTAATTAAGAAGTTAGGGCTTCAATTCCATTAAGAATGTAAAAATGAAAAATTATTTATGACTAGCTCTTATTGGCTAACATACAAGTGAGATTAATCTAGGTGTGAAGTAAACATATTATTTTATTAGTATTATCCTTCTTATAGACGCTATGACAACCCACAAAAAAAACCACCTCTTTTTGGCGGGCAAAACTACATTCTTCACCTCTAAGTAATATATTCTTATTCCCTTTCAGTTCCGACATATCTGGAAAGGAAACCGTTCAATCCTTTGGTGTGGTGGGTAGCGGTTAGCCGTCAAAGTAGAGCTTGGTTAGAGCAGCATTAATGGTGGCATGCCGAGAAGACTTTAATTTGCATTGCAGTCTCTTTTCAACGATTTCATTCAATACTTCAACTGCATCAGGTGCCATTAGTCTCCTGGACTTTCACATTAATTAAGTCGTCGGATTTTGTTCCAACCATATTTGTATTAAGAATGGCAATCGGTCAAAACCGCGGTTTAAACCTACATCCATATCTGCACCACATAATTTTATGTAATTCATATCCATTTAAATTTTTTGAATCACCCGTATCCACATCAAGACACAATATGGTTACCCGCACCACACCTTATTGTGTCCACGCATTCAGTGGTGGCCAACCGTCCGGAGTCGGGGTTGTGGACGACCGTAGTTGTATCCACAGATCTACTAGAGGACCAGAGGGGGCATTTGACCCGCTGACTCCATAGATGCTCAATATATCTACTGTAATTTTAAAAAAATAATTGGTTCTTCTTAAATTTGCCCCCTCTGAAAATTGCTCAAAACGTGTCTAAAGGCCTATTTGCCCATTTGTGAAAGTTTGCTGTTTCATTTCATAGCTTCGGTTTGAACAAGATGAAGAAACAAGTTGTAGAAAGTAGTCACCATCGATGAAGAAGAGATTGAATAAGAGAGGGGTGGAGAAAAGTAAAAGAGACCGTTGGGAAAAGTAAAAGAAGTTTGGAAAAAGAAAGAGAGAGAAAATAATAAAGAATTATACATATTATTATTTATATATAATAAAACTATAAGAGGAATGATACTCGTTCCGATCTAAAGACTCAGATATATTCCGACGTTCCAATTAATGTCTGACATCTGTCTTGTCATTTCTTTTTCTTTGTCTTTTCACGTTTTCTACTTTTCTGACGAGACTATCCTTCCATTTCTATTTCTTTTCTTTATTTTTATTTTTGCTTCTTCCCTCTCCTCACTTATCATCAATCAAATTCTCTTTAGCTTTTACCCAAAATTTTCTATCAAAAGATGTCGGAGAAATCCCTAGATGGCCATCAGAGCCATCAAGCCAAGCTTGGGAAGGTATTTCAACCCTATTTTGAGTTGACCTAATCTTGAACAATGACCGATGTGTTCGACTTCTTGGTTGAATTTGAGCTCGACCTTCTCAAATTGACCCTAACCGATGTGTATGACCTCTGTTCTGGTAGAGTAATACCCGACCTCTGTTCTGCGACCTAACACCTGTACCCCCTGTTCTAGGACAATTTTGATTATGAACATAGGTTGAGGGAGTTTGCGCTTATTCTGTTTGGGTTGATTTTGCCACGAATCGAGGTTGTTCTCGATGCTGAATACACCCACCGCTGTCTCTCTGTCATGAATGATTGAAATTCGTATTAGAGGTTTTAATCCCCTGGGCAAGCCATTATCTTTTTTTTTTTCAATTAATTCTTGTGGATTTTAAAGTACGATCAGAGTAAGATCAAATTTAGATTCTAAATCGGTAAGATAGAGGCACAAATCGGCGATTGGAGGCAGAAATCAGCATAAACGGAGTGTCACGACTTTATAGCAGATCTGGCGAGCAGATGAGTATATATGAAAAGTCTTGAAGCTTTCTTACTCTGTTTATTGAGAAACTTAAACCTAGGAAGGTTGGAGAGAGAAATAAAATAAAGCCATAAAGGGTAATTGTGTCATAATAGGAATTATGTTCCAAGGGTTGGGCTGTTCGCCCATTAAAGCGGTACGTGAGCTGGGTTCAGAACGTCGTGAGACAGTTCGGTCCATATCCGGTGTGGGCGTTAGAGCATTGAGAGGACCTTTCCCTAGTACGAGAGGACCGGTGAATTTGAATTCCGTATATATAATTGAGTACCCCCCTTTTTTTCTTTTTTATGATATTTTCTACTCTAGAACATATATTAACTCATATATCCTTTTCACTCGTTTCAATTGGAATTACAATTTTTTTGATAACCTTATCAGTCGATGAAATCATAGGACTATATGATTCTTCAGAAAAAGGTGTGATAGCAACTTTTTTATGTATAACAGGATTATTAGTCACTCGTTGGGCTTATTCGGGCCATTTTCCATTAAGTAATTTATATGAATCATTTGCCGAAACCTAAATGTTAAATCAGCAACACTTCCAAATGCCACTTCTTCCCGTCGCATCCGTCTTCAGGACGATCTAGTCACAGGTTTTCACTTCTCAGTGAGTGAAAGATTTGTCCCCGGGTCCACGTTGAAGGCTTCTATAGTAGAACTCATTCGAGAGGGCTTGGTTGGACGTTCAGGCTCAGCTGAGACCTCTGATCTCATATTAACACTCAATCCCTCACAAGCTAGGCGCTTAGCCTATTGAGAACTATGCCCTCGGCTAGAGGAGTCGTTATAATCGCTTAGTTGCCTGGCGCCCCTGACCTATTTTGATGTTGACCGAAAAGCTATCTAAAGGGCGAGCCTTGTTGTTGTTGTAAAACAAATGATAGAATGGAAAATGTTGAAGAACCACTAGTAGGGATATGGATGGAGTCTTGCTCAGTAAAGAGAGTTATAGATTCGTAGAAAAGGAGAAGAGCCTTTACTTGATATTCTCTTAGTAAAGGCTCGGAAATAAAAAATCTGACTGGACATGTGTCGTACTCTCATTGGAATATCGGAATATATCGGACTCTTTCTATCGGAATGAGTATCATTTCTCAAACTATAATGTGTTTCTTTATTTACTACTTTTACCACACTATAATTTTTCCTATATCTGCCTTATTTTCCATTCATATTAGTAATAATTTTTTAAAAAAATTAATGACTGATTTGGTAAAAAAATATATTAAAGACTAACTTTATTTACATATGATTTGGATTAATCTCACATTTAGAAAAATAAAATTTAATCTAATTAAAAAAGAAAGATAAATTGAGTAATGAATTTAATTTTTTTTTGGCCAAAATTAATTTAAATAATAACCTTAGCTAGATTAGTATAAAATCGTATGTTTTGAATAATGATTATTTACTTTTTTTTTAATAGAAATAAGTTTATATAAAACGTTTTTTTTTTTTTAAATTTATCTTACACTAAAATTGACTTTCTTTTGTTAGTCTATTAATTATATACTACTAGAAATAAATTACAAATAATAGATAATAGAAATGATAAGAATTAATGACATTATTAAGGCTTAATCGATCAATTATCTAAAATCATATATTTTCCTTTAATTTATTTTTATATAGATCGTTTGTCTCTAGTTTGATTTTTGCCCCCTTTGAAAAAATTTCCTAGATCCGTTCGAGGTTGTGGTGGTGGTTGCCGGAGTTAGATAGTGACTGGCCGAGTAGGGTGGTGGCCGGCCGGAGTAGGATGGTGGCCAGCCGGAGTTGTGGTGGTGGTCGTTGGAGTTGGGCGGTGGTTGCCGGAGTTGGGTGGTACCCGACCGAAGTCGTGGTGGTGTTCACCGGAGTTGGGCGGTTCCCGACTGCAGACGTGGTGGTGGTCGCCAGAGTTGGGCGTGTAAAAATAACGAAGTGCCGATTTGCACTTACCTAAGACCGTACTTCAACAATAAGAGAAGATTCCGTATATATATAATTCTCTTACTCTAAATATGATAGCAGACTTTTACAACTTGTGGTGGTGGTACTTGTTGTGGTGGTTGCTTGTTTGCTCCACTACAAATGACTCCACTACTATTTATAGGCTCCTAAAGATTTCTCTAGATTATTGGAAATCTCTAGACTAAGAACATCCTAGAAATTCTCTAGAAACTACTTAGATGGTAGAATTATCTAGACACCTTAACCTAGCCAAATTCTCTAGATGTTTCTTCAACTTGGCCCAACTCCTTCTTAGCCCAAATCTTCAAGTTTTGGCCCAATGATGGTAAGTTGTTCTTAGCCCATGAAGGTAAATTAATGTTGATCTTAACACTCCCCCTCAACATTGACTTTCCTTCATGTTTCTTCTTATCAATGTTGCACTCCGGTCTGTGCCGCTCTCGATTCTTCAGTCGTACTTTTCTGTCTCAATCAACTTGTGACTTTGAAACTATTTTTCTCACTTCCCTTTATGCCTTATATATTCCTCCTTCGTTGAAGACCAAATTATTAGTCAACGATAAAATACCGTGTCGACGTTTCACTCCCGGTGACGGCGACATCACTTTGACTCCCGAAGACAACTCCAAGTCCGACTCTTATTTATCTTCATCTTGAGGCAAAGATTTATTATCAATTACCGGACTTGCAAGGAAGCAAGAATACGCGCAAATACGATTTTTATGACGATTGAGATCTAGCTTAATAACCGATCTTCCAAATCCTTTCTTCACCACTTGTTTATCATCGGCTCCTCCATGGAAATCTCTGCGAGGATTTGAAATCCCCATTTTTTCATTAACCTTCTTTGAAGAAGTTTCCTTACTTGAAGCCGGTATCACGAACATGTCGTCTACTCGCTCCCCGATGTGAACTACATCCGCATTGATCATCTCTACATTCTTGAGAAACTTCACATCATTCGGACCAAATAAAACGTACATACCTGAATCGACTGCATTCGCCACTGAAAGAAGATTTATTTTCATACCCGGAACATGATAAACGCTATCGAGTTTGATCGATGTTCCACCGCTACTGTTGATCACAACAATGCCTTCCTTCTCAACATGGTGAATGGTATCTTCCGCCGTGAGTATGAATTCTTCTCCTTCATGCTCACGAAGATTTGAAAATTGCTTCACATCTCCAGTAAGATGATGAGCACAACCGGAATCGACAATCCCTCCTTTTCCAAGTTTCGAGTGGTGAATGAACATGTGGGAGTGGTCTTGGCAAGAAAACATTTTGCCCATTCTTCATCTTCGGTTGAAGTCTTAGATTCCACCATGTTACTCTCCTTTAGTATGGTCCGATAATTTCTCTTCAGATGTCCAGGCTTCCCACACCGGTAACACTTGAAGTCTTTCATGCGAGACGATTCCACATTCCCACCAACTTTTTTCCTGGCGTCATTCTCCTTTACCTGAGCCACGAGCGCGCACTGATCTTCCTCCAGCTTTATCCCGGCCATATGCTTAGCCAACGACTCTTGTGAATCTAGAAGGTTCTCAAACTCCTCCAAGGATGGTTGTTGAACCCACCCTTGAATTGACGTAACAAACGGTATATAATCGGAACGCAATCCCCGAATAATAGACCGTTTTATCCGCGCCTCTGAAATTAGCTCATCTGGGTTAAGTAAATTAATTTCTGAACACAAGTTCTTAACCTTTAAAAATAACAGTGAAATCAACGACTCACCCTGCTTCGCATTCGCCAGATCCGTCTCCAACATCTGTAACCGCGCCTCGTTCTTCTTATTGTATAGCTGGTCTAGCGTCTACCAGATCGAACTGGCAGAGGTGCATCGTGAGATATTCTCAAACACCTCTGACGATATCGACCTCTTCAAGGCAAACTCCACATTGGCATTCCTCCGCTTCCAGCGCTTGAGTTCTTCACCATTTCTGGCGGTCTCCTCCGGGGCGGTTGCATCATTGCCTCCAACGACATCCCACAAGTATTCGCTCACGAGATACGATTCCATGCAAGACTTCCAAATCCGGTAATTAGACGAGTTTAGTAGCTCCATTCCTAGTCCAATCACGCGACCTGCATCATCCATATTTAGAGTTCACGAGTTCTTCAATCTCTCTTGAATCTCTCTGCGTTGCCGCTAATGTGGCTCTGATACCATGTAAAAATAACAAAGTTCTGATTTGCACTTGCCCAAGAACGTACTTCAAAAATAAGAGAACCCATATATATATATAACTCTCTTACTCTAAATATGATAGGAGACTCTTACAACTTGTGGTAGTGGTTCTTGTTGTGGTGGTTGCTTGCTTGCTCAACTACAAATGACTCCACTCCTATTTATAGGCTCCTAAAGATTTCTCTAGACTATTCGAAATATCTTGACTAAGAAAATCCTAGAAATTCTCTAGCAGAAACTACTTAGATGGTAAAATTATCTAGACACCTTAACCTAGCCAAATTCTCTAGATGTTTCTTCAACTTGGCCCAACTCCTTCTTAGCCCAAATCTTCAAGTCTTGGCCCATTGATGGTAAGTTGTTCTTAGCCCATGAAGGTAAGTTAATGTTGATCTTAACAGGGCGGTGGTCGACTAGAGTTGTGGTGGTGGTCGTCGGAGTTTGGCGGTACTCGGCCGACGTCGTGGTGGTGGTCACCGGAGTTTGGCGGTGGCCGGCCAGAGTCATGATGGTGGTTGCCAGAATCGTGGTGGTGGTTGCCACAGTCGTGGTGGTGGTCGCCGGAGTCGTGGTGGTGGTCATCAGAGTCGTGGTAGTGGCTGTTGAATTAGTGGTGATGGCCGTTTGGAGTCGAGGAAGTGACCGATTCGAGTCGTGGCCGATGGAAGTACGGATATGATTGATTTTAGTTAAGTTATGAAATTCACCTCTTATACGGATCAACCAAATCCAATCCATATTCATATAAAGTGCGGTTTATTCACTGGACGGGTAATTTGTATATTCATTGCCATCCCTAATCAGTACTCTGTTTTTTCGGATAGCGACTGCAGAGTTGCCGGTGTGCACTTATGGGGCTGGATAGCTCTGATTCATAGCACTCCATCCTAGTTGGAGCCCATGTGGCTCTGATGGAAGCCTCTACAGCTCCAATTAGAGTCGGAGAGCTCCGGAATGTAGCCATCCCTGGAGGTAGCTATCGGCGACCTACTAGTGAATTTCGTGTCGCCATAGTTAGTTGATGACCGACCAGAATCACTTTTATTGGATCGTGCATTATATTTGTACCCAAATCACTATTTTCTCATTTGGATTTTTTTTTGTATATTCTACTTGTTTTATGTTTTAAAAAGTAAATTATTACCCATTTTTCATAAAATCGAACGGATAAGGTTAAATATTTTGAACATACGAAAAATATAATTGTTTGGTCCGGTGGTAAAATTAATATACTCATTTTGTAAACCATGTAATATTGTAGTCAGTGGCGGAGCTAGGGCCTCGATAGTTGGATACGCTATGCAAAAAAAAAAAAAATATTTAACATATTTTTTTTTAAAAAAAAAATATGTAAATATATAAATTGTATTAAAAAAATAGTTTTTGGTACTAACATGTTTTAAAATATATATATTTCAAAACGATGATAATTGATAGTTTCTTCAATTATTTATAAAAAAATTGTCGTTAAATACATTTCAAATGTACAAATTTAATAAGTACTTTTCAAAGTATCACAATTAAACCATATTTGCTTATACAAATGTTACAATTGAGTCAAATCGGACCAGTACCGATTATGGATCAGTTGAGTTTTAATCGAGTCAGGACACTATTGTAACCCTAATATAATTTATTTGGTATTGATTTTAATATTCAGAAAAGTATTCATTTACTTCATAAATTTAAAACGTATTCGATGACACAATTTTGTACAAAAAATACTGTATGATTAAATATTTTTTTCCCTAGTGGCAGAGTTAGGGCCTCGATAATCGGGTACGCTATGCTAAAAAGAAAATAAAATTTTAACTTATTTTTTTAAAAAAAAATTATGTAAATATATAAACTGTATTAAAAAAATAGTTTTAGGTACTAACATGTTTTAAAATATATATATATATATATATATATATATATATATATATATATATATATATATATATATATATATATATATATATTTCAAAACGATGATAATTGATAGTTTCTTCAATTATTTATCCAAAATTGTCGTTAAATACATTTCAAATGTACAAATTTAATAAGTACTTTTCAGTGTATCACAACTAAACCATATTTGCTTATACAAATGTAACAATTGAGTCAAATCGGATGAGTACCGATTATGGATCAGTTGAGTTTTAATCGAGTCATGGCACTATTGTAACTCTAATATAATTTATTTGGTATTGATTTTAATATTCAGAATAGTATTCATTTACTTTATAAATTTAAAATATATTTGATGAAAATTTGGATAGAAGATCAAAAGAAGTATCAGTTACCATTGTTTTGAAACATTTGTACAATTTAAAACACATTGGCACTAAACACAATCTTGTTCAAAAATATTGTATGATTAAACATTTTTTCCATATTGGACATTTCGTATTATATTAGATTATAGTAAATATGACTCATAGTCTAAAAAAAAGTAGCGAATAATAAAATTTACAGCTTAAAATAATGAAAGATTGAATGAGAGTTGACCCTTAAAATTAATGAGATTTTCTCTTGGATTGATTGAATGAGAGTTGGGTGTTACAAAATAATAATGGGGTCTTACAACTTAATAACATGGTCTTAGTGTTACACAAAATAAGTTGATTCTTACACTCAAATAATGGAAGTCTTAGTGTCTTGCACAAATAATGAGGATCTTACATTTAAATAATGAGGATCGGTGTATATTTTTCTTCAGACATAGACGTAGGGTACCACTAAATATACTCGCTAATGGTATTATGTTTGTAACCCCATTTTCAAACATGCATCTGTCACTGGGCGTAGTGGTTAAGCGCTTCATCACTGTACTTATACTAAAAAGCCCTAGTCGCCGTCAAACTTTGCAATCTTCAATCGCTGGTGTGGTCGTTTAAGGTGGCCGCGACATGTATATAATTATATATATATATAATTACTTTTTTTATATCAGAAAAGCTAATATTAAGTTTTATAAATATAATTTTTTTTATTTAAGCAAAGTTAGGGTTTAATAAAAAAAAATTAGGTGTAAAAATCAAATATAAAAACATGATGAAATTAATTTTATATCTTTAAGAAAAAAATTATATATCAGTCCTTTTTTTAAATGTCTTCCAAAAAAGAAAGAGAGTTCGGGCGGCGCTTTCTAAAATGTCTTTGGAAATCAGAATTTTAGAAATCATGTTTTTTGGCCAGTCAGAAATCAGGTTTTAAATGTAAAAACACTTTGAAAATATCGCATTTCAACTTATTACCTGAATTTAAATGAAAAATGCTAAATCCTGTGAAACTTTCAGTGAATTATTCACCGAAAGTAAACTTCAATCCTCTTCACCAAAAAAGAAACTTTTTTTTTGTTAAAGATGTAATTCATTAAGTCTAAAGACAGAGTCAAACAACAAGCAAAATAACAAATGTCCAACAACAAACAAAGCCTCAAACTAAGAAAAAAGGGACCTACTAAGAAGAGTGACCCCAAGATAAGACGGTATTTAGGGAAAATCCTATGATCCTGCCAAGTGATGGGTTACGTCATTCTTGCAAAAAAGTGGGCCAGGCTAACAACACTACGACTAACATGGTGAATTTAAAAAGGACGAGTTCTGACTTAACAAATATTTTACATCATCCAAAATACATACTAAAGACACATGGTTGCAAGAAGGGGATTCCAAAGCTTTAACCAACATGAGTGAATCCGTCAGAATGCGTAGGTACTGAACTTCTGACGGGTATGCTGTGCCAAAAGGAGTCCTGTTCTGCAAGCGAGTGCTTCTGCAAAAAAAGGGGTCAGTTCCGCCGTAAAAGAAAATAGAGACTCAAAGGGGACAAATGATGATGACCAAAGTAGGGAACCTCCAAAAACATTCTCCAAACGTCTACAAGTGGCTCCATCTACAAGCAAAAAGGGCCCTCCCGCAGGAACAACCATGCTCAAAGAGGTCAGTTTGATGGGCCCATCCCTGACGAGCCTTTAAACATATGGTGATGGACACTACAAGAAATTTGGTCTATAGCTACGATTTCTATTGCGATGACATTGTTTCCTCGCTATAGATCGTGTCTATTGCGATGACTTACACATTCCGTCGCATACTGTGTACAAATAACGAGAACATCGTCGCAATATTCTACCGCGATGACGGGTCATCGCAATAAAAAAAGTATTACGATGACGTCAAATATTTTGCGATGACCACGTATTCTCGCAACTTAATGAGTTTATTGCAATGATTTTTCATATCCGATTGCGACAAATGCTTCTCGCAATAGAAATTTTCCGTCAAAATTTTGGTGCCAAAACATTCGGAAATCCAATTGCGATGACACGTAATCTATTACAATAACTGCATATCATCGCAATAGAATGAGTATATTGCTACGTTGCGAAACATCTTATTGCGACGAACAGTTCTCACAATAGCAATTTTCTACAAAATATTTGGCGCCTATTATCTATATGAAAACAATTACGACTACGCTAAATCTATAGCTAGGTTTATATGTCGTCGCAATAGAATGTAATTATTGCGATGATAAGTAATATCCAATTGCGATGAATAGTTTTCGCAATACGAATTTCCCATCAAAATTTTGACGTGATTATTTTTTCCGAGAAATCAATTGCCACAACACATAATTTATTGCAATGATCTCTTATCATCGCAATAGAATGAGTTTATTGCTAGGATTTTGAAATCAATTGCGACGACATGTTCTCGCAGTAACAATTTTCCCACACAAATATTGGCACCAATTATCTGTAGGAAAATAATCGTGACGATGGCAAATCTATAACACTGCGACGAAATTGAAAGTTTAATACCTTAATCCTTAATCTATGAATTCTTAATCCCTAAACCTTAAACTCTAAACCTTAAAATTTAATATCATTTCAAATTATAAACCTTAATACCTTAAACCTAAATTCTAAATTTTAAAATCTTAATACCCTAAACCTTAAAATCTTAATCTCTAAATCACAAAACCTTAAATATTAAACTCAAAACCTTAATACTCGATACCTTGAATTATAAACATTAAAACCTTCATGCTCAAAACCTTAAACTATATACATTAACTCTAAACCTTACAGGTTTAATACAATATACCTTAAATTTTAAACCTTAATACCCTAAACCTCCAAACCTTAATATACTAAACCTTAAACTATTAAACTCTAAATCATTAAATCTTACATTTTAAACTCAAAACCTTAAATTATAAACATTAAAACCTTAATCTCTATACATTAATCCTATAAGTCTTAAACTTTAAACATACACAATATACATTGAGATCTAAACATTAAATTAAACTATAAATCTTGTAACCTTAAACCTTAAATGTATTAAAAATAATATTTAAAACACGATATATTGAAATGTGATGAAAAATAATATAATGAGCTAAATATTTACTAAAATTGAGCTAATTAAATTGGTCTATGAAAAGTTAGTTATAATAATTTATTTTAACAAATAAAACTATCTTAGAGATTAAAAATAATATTATTAAATATAATAAGAATGTATTTTCAGATTAGAAATTTATTAAAAAAATATTTTATTCAGAGTTTTCATTATAAAATAATATATAATTAATACAACTGCTTAGTAAAAAAAAATTGGTATTCAACGGCTTAAGCCTAACATTAGATATTATTAAGTTATTAATAATATATTCATTAGTTAAAAGTTGCTTTATAAAAAAATATTTATTATTGAAAAAGAGCAAAACCCTCTCGCTCTCGGACTCTCTCTCATTAACAATGCCAAAATAGAAAGAAAAAAAATGAGAACAATATTATGTGGGCTCCACTTTTATTTGTAAATGCAATAACGAGTAACTATTGTGATAAATTTCGGCATGTATTTAGTCTTCTATAGCAATTAGCAGTACTCTTAATTGAATTCTCTTTTTGGCAAAACATTTAATTAAATTCATGACTACAATTTTTTTTCATCGTCTTCTTCTTGAGCCGTATCAACTCTGATATTCATTTTCTACTCCGTCGTTCTACAACAAAGCCTAGAGACCACCTATACGGCTGCCTCACCTCAGCCAGACTTGTTATAGCAACCTCACACCGACCAGCCACCGGCATCTTCCAGCCCCGACATCATCCGGCCACCCAGCTTCGCCATCACCTTGAACAAACACCACCACTGCTCGCTCCATCGTCCACTCCTCCGTCCAGCCACCACGATCTGCTCCCTGGCCGTTCTCGATTCATCCATCCATCCATCATCGTCCCTCGCCTGAGACCAGCGACCACAGTCATCTCCGCCGGACCTCCCCAGCGATGCAGCAGCTCAGCCCCAGCCACCGGAGTTCCACCTGCATTGACGTCCAGCAATAACGGTTTCCACCCCCATCAAACCCGCTCCGTTCCACCAGCAACTACTCCGATCAGGTCCAGACCGCTTCGCTACGACATCCTCTCTAATCGTCCAACCAGAGACTCATCACTCCTTCGAGGCTCAGGTACTGCCATTTTATTGTTTGCTGGTGTAGTTGTCGTTGGTGTACCGTTGCTTTGCCTTGCTGCTATAATAGCAGTGTTATTCATCTTTGGCAAATATATAAGATGATTATGTGCTACATTATTTTCCTCTAACAAAGCTGAAATGATTTCATCGATCATTAAATCATGAGTTCTCAATTAGGTCGCTGATTTTTCATTGTTCTTCATTTGTAACTCGAATTGCACACAATATCAGAATCTGCTATAGAATTGCTAACTTAGGGTATCTTACTTAATTTCACTTTATACATTCGTCTCCAATCCCAAAAGGTGTGTTTTTGAATAACAATTCAGAATCCGATTATAATGATACAATTAGGATTGAATATTAAAAATGTGGAATGTTGAGTGAATTGAGCATTACTATGTGTTTTAATTTGTAATAAAACCCTCTGAATTTCTTTTTGTAGGTCGATTTTAAACCTAGGTGTTTAATTCTTTATTTCCTAGGCAATTTAGGTTTTTTCTATTTAGCCTTATAATGAACTAATGACAACTCTTTAAATTTTTATTTTTTTTCAAAAGTCTTAGGTTAAATTTAAGTCTAACAATGATATTGGATCTTGCATTGAAACAATAACAATTAGCCTAAGAAGAAGACTTTAATACTTGTATTCGACGTGAATAAATGTTTTCAATTTCATTTTTAAAGGAATTCATTATTAATTTTGCTCGTTGGAGTGGCAACTTCACTACAAAAAATTGTACAAGTTGGTCCACTAGAAGGCCTCTCGATTTTTATAGATGGTGATTATGGCTCCCGTTTTCTCAAGTGGCATATGATTCAGGTAAAACCCTCTAATTAAATAACTAGCAAATAAATATGAAGATTTTACATTGAAAATTCTTTTCCAGGATTTTGAGAAAGTCAAGATGAAAGCGAGGCAAAATGGGATACGTGACTTAGAAAAAATAATAGTGAGGCCAAGTGCCATGCGTATGATGATGATCTCCAGTATACTCCACATATGATGATGATGATATTGAATATGTTCTAGTGACATTGCTCTAGACATCTTATCTTTGTGTTAGTTAGCTGCATTTTTTGTATTTTTATATTTATGTCATGATTGAATTATTGGTTTGCATGTTATTAGACTTTAATAATGTCGAATAACTAGTTTATATGAGCATTCTAGACTTGGTTATATTTAATTGTGATTTTTTTTTAAAGATCTTAGTCATTTTAATCAGATTATTATATTTATATTTATTTCAAATTATATGTAATAAATAAATTAATATTTCTATTACGATGACAATTTCGTCGCAATAGTTTCATTGTTACAAAAATTACAAACTCATATTGTGATGACATATCGTTGCAACTGATTTCTAACTTTTATATATTACAATGATATGTCAAAATTTATCATCACAATAAAACTTCCATTCATCGCAATAAAGTGAATAATAAAAAAAATACTCTACTGCGATAATTTTATATTTTATCATCAAAAATGACTTAAAAGATCCACACAAATAGACAGCAGGGTTATTCCTAGCAGTAGGAGATCAATTGTGACAATAATCTCAAAATTTTCCTCGCAATAGAATTACTAAAACCTCACAATATGTACATGTTACGATAATATTTTTAAGTGTATTGTCACAATAAAACTATCAGATCCTCGCAATAGGGAGACAAATTGCGACGATAACTTTAAATTTCTCGTAGTAACAAAATTGATGAATCCTCGCAATACATGCTCCTACAGCGATAATAATTTTAAATTTTTTTTATCACAACATGATTATCAAATCATCGCAACAGATAGATCAACTGCGACTACTAATCCCGCATATGTGTTGATAATCGTCCTCGCAATAGAGTATGATCTATTGCGATGACAACTCATTTTGTCGCATTAGGGACCTATTGCTAGGGGTCTATAGCGACGAAGCTATTGCGGCGATTTGTCGTCGCAACATACATATAACGACGATTTATGGGGTTATTGTGATGATTTTGGTCATCGCAATAATCCGTAATTCTTGTAGTCGACGTCGTAATTGGTAGCCTATAATATGTATAGTTTACCTAATGAACTTGGGCAAATGTCACATTAGGGTAATTGGGCTAGACCCAATTCCCAATTGACATGGGATGCCCAAAATTGGGCCTCCCAAATTACATAGGCCGGCTGAAATATAGAGAGGGGGTAAAGGGACTTTTGTCCACTTTACTCCTCCTATAAATAAGATGTGTTAGGGAAATTTTAGGGTTAATCATAATTCCCTCACAAGAGAGTTTTAGAGAGAAAAACCCTTCTCCCACACCAAGTGTTTCGACCCAGCCACATATTCTACCAAGGGTGTGCCAAATTGCTTTCGAGCAAACTCTCCAGAGATCTGTCCCCGTGCCAAGAATCGATCAGAGGCTTTGTTGTGGAGCTGCACCACGTAGGGCTTCTTTAACAAGAATCTCTACGGGTCCCGACCGGAGGATCGTGAACTCCCTCGAGCAAGGATCTTGGACTACGGTTACTCTTGAGGTATGTGTAAATTTTCCGCTGCGTAATTGATATTACTAGCACATACCATGTTTAAGTTTCCGTAGTGATTACTCCATGTAGTCTAACAGTGGTATCAGAGCCTGTGTTAGGAGTTCATGATTTTGATAAATTGGTGTTCTTGAAATTTTAAATTTTGGACCGAAAATTTTAAAGTAAAAAGATTTAAAATTTTCAAATTTTTAAGGGTTTTATGATGGGTCCGGAATTTTCATGTTCTTGGTTAATTTGATGTTCATGGTCTTCAAAGAAAAATGTAATATTTATCAAAATCAAACATTGGATTGCAGATCTTATTAAAATTTGATCTTAAAATTTGACCAATTGTTCCCAATTTCATGTTTATGGTCGAAAACCCTGGTGAATTTATAAGGTAAATTTTTTAATTTCTTAGTCACCAAGGATAAAATTTTGGCCAGATTTTAATTTTTAATTAAGGTAACAATATATCTATAGTTGGGAACATTAGGATAGATTCACAATAATATATAGAAATATATATCACTATCAATATATCTATATATTTAAATAGGGTTATAGATATTATTGATAGATTTAGTTACCTAAAAGATTGAGAAAATATATTGTCAGTTATTTGTTTCCCTATTAAAGATATTGACAATAAATAAAATATATTATATATATGTAAACCGAAATTTTATATATACATATATATATATTGTTGATTGATTTTGTCTTATCGATAGAATCTTGGCAATAAATATGTATATATTTAACTAGTACCGAAATATATATATATATATTGGAATTATTTTATATAATTAATGTTACTTGGTGGTCAAGTTAAATATTTTTTGACTTTAAAACCCTACTTCGGCCACAAGTAAGCATTTCGGCCCAACTTTTTTAAATTTTAATTATTGGGCCGGTCCAATATGTTAAACCGAGACGAAATAAAACCGAACCGGATTTTCTCAATCGGTTCAACCTATTTGGGTCGGGTCGGACCGGGGTAATTAAGTGGATCTACCCGAACCGGTTTTGAATGTTGAACCGAACCCTATTTTCTTGGACCGGTTCGGACCGAACCAGATTTTAAAATTAAAACCGGACCGAACCGGATTTTGCCGGACCGTACCGATTCGGATTTTCCGGAACGGACCAGATTTTCTGAATCGAACCGGACAAAAATGGACTGAAATTGACTGAACCGAACAATATTTTCTAAACCGAATTCAAGTCAATTAAAATAGGGAGGTCAAGTTTTAAAATCCAAATGTTTTTGATCCTCGAAATGGACTACACAGTGCTCATAGTGTTGCTAACATTTATGCCTTGTTTCGATTATGGGGATGGATCTCGGAGATACATGTTATTGGGACTGAATTAACTAGATGGCTGAATTGCAATTGTTTATTATTCAATATATATTTATGCATGATTAGAACTGTTGTCTTGACATAGTCAAGCTAGCTGGAAATTGCATGTTGTGGGCGGAACCCTGGTTAAATATATGGAATGCACACTAGGATAGACATGCTGTGAGGGTTGTAAATGCCTAGGATTCATGTCTAGAAGCTTGCGTAAATGAATAGAAGCATGAATTGCAAATCAGCCCGTAATGTTTACAATTATTTTAAAAACGAAAATCAGTCGCCAAATATGTATGATTGATGTGAATGTTGCATGTTTGACACATATGCTAGAATGTTGAGGATGTAGTTGCATTTGACGATTTACTTCTAAGTAGAATTATGAATGCAAGCATGAGTTCCTCAGAACATTAGACGCATGACGCGTAAGCATGTGTGTGTGGTATGATGAATGTTACTGACATATGATAATTTACATGGATAGTAGAATTATGTATGCATGAGTGAATTCATCGGAATTATTTTACAAAATAAAAAGGGCCTTGGGAAAGCCAAGATCGGGTATGCTTATTTTAAAATTCCCGTTCCGGTAATTTGCAATTAAAACCGTTTTAAGAGACTGGTCTATTAGATGGAAGACGGAGATAGTGTGAACTTTTTCACAGCCATCTTCCATTGGTTTACTGGTGGTCGGTTGGTTTAGATGACTGAGGAATCATTATTTGTCGGAGTCCATCTTAATGGATATTTGATGTATGTAATTCTTTCTCAAAATGTTATTGTCACCCTGATTCTTGCATAATCATTGATGTGTTAGTCATGGCTGCGATCAGCAATGTCATCTCCCAAATGAATAAGGGGGTGAAGTTGAACAGCAACAATTATAAGATCTGGAATAAGCGCGCAAGGATGGTAATAACCGAAATGAGAGGTTTGGAGCATCTGACTACAAAGAAAGTCAGGCCGGAGGGAGACCTCACTTACGAACTGAAGAAGTTCCATGATGAATGAGATGCAAAGGATCAGGAAATTCGTTCCGCCTTGTTGTCACTGCTTTAGGATGACATACTCTATGGATATGATCACTATGAGTTTGCCATGGACTTGTGGAAAGGTCTTAAGGTAGGGTTTGTTGTTTACACCACAGCTCAGAAGCGATCGTTAAACATCGTTTTAGACTCATACAAGAAGAATCCCAAGCACACAATGAAGGAGCATATAAGACATATGTCTAACAAGCTTGCTGAACTCGAGTAGGTAGGAGAAATCCTGACTGACGAACAAAAGGTCCAATGCGTAATTCGATCTTTGCCTGACTCTTGGAATAGCATGAAAATGCACCTTACCCATTCCACTCAACTCGATGACCTCGAGAAAGTGCGAGTTCATCTCGAGCTGGAAGAGGATTGCCTCAAAGCTGAAAAGCTAAGAGTAGAAATGCATCTTGCATCCTCGAACCCAGCTGAGCAAAGGGTAAGCGCAAGAATAAAGGCAAAGGACTTCAGTTTAAGGATAATAAAACTTTAGCTCCAAAACCTCAGAAAAAGTTCAAACGAAAGCAATTCGGAGGCAAGAAAAGGCAGACAAAACAGACACGTAAAGAGGCCTCGAACATGTTTTAGGTGTGGCGTGAAAGGACACCTTGCTATTGCCTGCACAAACCCTCACAAGGTACATGCTGAAGAATAATGATAATCTCAAAGTTCTTCTAGGAATCCTCTTACTCGAGAGTAATTCAATTTATCTTTATTGATTACAGAACCGAGAAGGAGAACAAGCACAAACCTGAGGAACTTGCCTCGAAGATATAAAGATTGAATGAAAGACATTATCTTTTTATGCTTTGCTAAATGAACCTCTTCTTGATTTTCGGAATAAAATACATAATGATAATAATGTTCATTGAAATAAAGGAAACGTTTGTTATGAGCATATGGCAAATGCTTGGTCATAGTATTGATTATCATTCCTCAAGCTATTCGATCCTTTTAATTAGTTGTTTGACGCTTTGATTATAAAACTTATTTTATTATTACTCCATTAAATGAAATAAATTGTAATAATGATCGTGTGGACAAGAGTATCTTTCGTTGTAAAATTCACAGAATTAGCATTGCTTAAATTAAAGGGTTAAAGATATTTTGGTGCCACATGTTTGACCTGTATAGGTTTTTGGTGCCATGTGTTTTATTTTGTAGGCTTTTGGTGTCATATGTTTGAGATGTTGTATGTTTTTGGTATTTCCGTTAGTCAACAATTATTTTGACCTTTAAATACTTTTATTTTGTTCAATTTAGTCCTCAAATTTATATTTCTAAAATTTAATATTTACAATTTAGTCCTTATTGTTTGCTCAAGTCACCGTCCAAGGCCGCCGGCCACCACCTCCAAGACCGCCGACCGCCACGAAACGGGCCGGCCACCACCCCAAGGCACCGGCCACCACCGCTTGGGGCCGAAAACCACCCCAATTGGTGGTGGCCACCTCAATTGGGGCCGGCCACCACCAATTGGGTGGTTTTCGACCCCAAGCGGTGGTGATCGGTGCCGTGGGGTGGTGGCCGGCCCGTTTCGTGGCGGTCTTGGAGGTGGTGGGTGATGGCCAGCGGCCTTGGACGGTTTATTGAGCAAACAATAGGGACTAAATTGTAAATATTAAATTTTAGAAATATAAATTTGAAGACTCAATTAAACAAAATAAAAGTATTTAACGGTCAAACTAACTGTTAACTAACGGAAATATCAAACTAACTGTTAAAAACATACAACCTCTCATATGTATACAAACTCTCAAACATATGAGACAAAAAAACCTACAAAATAAAACATATAACGTAAAAAACCTACACATGTCAAATATATGTGGCACCAACTAAATTAAATTAACTCAAAGAAAACAAAAATAAACGTTGGAACTGGGAATGAAAGTCAAGTTGGAAATAGATTCTATTTATTTGGATAGCAATAGTGCCGCTGCGACGCGAATCGAAGCAGATCACACAATCTCGAGAACCGTCCACAATACAAAGGAAGACAAACCCATTAATTTTTTAAAGCATCAAAAAGACACCTAGAATTGAAACAACGGAAACGCCGCCAGTAATTCCCAGATCGCCGACGGATCTAGAGCTGGCCGCAGTCAGCGATCACAACAGGCTTCGCCGTCTTTCCAGAGCTGGATCCAACCTTCTCGATCGCCTTCACCACGTCCATCCCCTCCACCACCTGACCAAACACCACGTGCTTTCCGTCCAGCCACTCCGTCTTGGCGGTGCAGATGAAGAATTGGGATCCGTTGGTCCCTGGGCCGGCATTCGCCATGGAGAGGATACCCGGACCAGTGTGCTTCTTGATGAAGTTCTCATCAGCGAACTTGGATCCGTAGATCGACTCGCCTCCAGTGCCGTTTCCGGCGGTGAAGTCGCCGCCCTGGCACATAAAATTAGGGATCACGCGGTGGAAGCTCGATCCCTTGAAGTGGAGCGGCTTTCCGGAACGACCGGTGCCTTTCTCGCCGGTGCAGAGGGCACGGAAATTCTCGGCGGTGCGGGGTGTGGTGTCAGCGAAGAGCTCCATCACGATGCGACCGGCCGGCTGGCCACCGACCGTCATGTCGAAGAAGACCTTAGGGTTTGCCATGGAAGAGTGTAGAGAGTAATCGACCGAGAAGCTTCTGGAAAGGGGTGGAGTATGAGCGTAGGCTTCAATGGATAAAAGAGGGAGGGTGAGATTGATTAAATATATAGAGGGGTAAGAGGAGGTGAACTCTTGTGTAAGGTAGAAATCAGCCGTAGGATGATTGTACGTGGCATAATCTCAACGCTTAGAGATATAACCGGTGTTGGGTTATAATTTTACCAGGGTTAGTTAATAAGATCCGAGGCCTCGGAACGGCATATGCTTTTGTCGCTAGCTAGCGAATGTACGTGTCGTGGAGTCAGTCACTCAGGAGGAGACACTGGGATACAGTGAATCATGCATGAATATGATGATAATATGGTCCAAAAAAAAAAAAAAAAATTCCTCAAGGAACTGTCGATAAAACGACACCGTTTTTATTACAGCCGAGGATCCATATATGTCTACTAACTACTGTCTAGGAGCTTGACCAACACGGTCACAGATAGGATGGGCATCAGACCGATTCTTTTTATTTGATCCGATTCATCCTAGGAAAATTAGTTTGATTATAAACTTTCTCAAACCGATTCGGAATTGTTTTGCAAAAAAATTAATTTATGGTTCAGTTTTGAACCGATTTAGACACTTCTTATTAGGGTTAGTATTAAATTTTTGGGTTAATAAGTTTTTTTTCAATGATGTTTGCTCACTTTTGGGTTTTGGTCCATGATGTTTTTTTTGCCTAGTTTTGGTACTATATGTTTGTATATTTTTCTAGTTTTGGTCCGACCATTACTTTTAGTACAATATTTTCATTAAGTGAGATGTGCAAGTCACGTGATCCACCATAAACTTTCTATTTTGTTCAAATTTGGGGAGAATTGACCCATTGGACTAGGTTTAGGGTGTCAATTCCCCCAAATTTGACCCATAAGCCTAGTTCACTTCACTAAATTTAACTACGTTTAGGGTGTCAATTTCCCCAAATTTGAACAAAATTGAAAGTTTAGGGTGGATCACGTGACTTGCAAATGTCACTTAACGGAAAAAATAGACGGAATGTAACGGTCGGACCAAAATAAACGGTCCCAAAATAATCACCCGCAAGTCTAAAACGGCCCGGGGTACGCGCGCGCGTACCCCGAGCATAGGACTCGTCCGGATTGCTAGACAATCCGGAGGTCGGGATTGTCTAACAATCCCGACCTCCGGATTACGTCTAGACATGCGCGTGACTCCTATATACGTGCGTACGGCACGTGTCGGGCTCTCCGACGTCAACTCCTTGCTCATCCACGTCCGGTTCACTTTTTCACAATCAAACCGACATTGGACCGTTCAAAACCCGGTCTGATTTCAAGGTTTCCTCTATATAGGGGCCTTGATCATTCATTTCACAACTAAGTTGACGCCGAAGCTCTGACCTCTCTCTAAACTTTCTCTCTCTACAATTCTAATTTAAAGCTTCGGAGATGGTTCATCGTACTCCACCCCCCCCCCCCCCCCCATTGCGTTGTGTGCGATACTGCCCCTCGTGCAGGTATTCGAAGACACACGTATCCCGGCACGTGCGAAGAGCCGCTACCTCGACGACTTGAAGCGCATACACCAGGACCCGACTCTCCATCGAGGGAAGGATCCAACACTGACCTTCAAGGAAAAAGTAGTATTTCTCCCAATGGCTACTACCGCCCTCAAAGGCAAGAACGAACTGACGCTTGTTCTTCCACTTAGCAGTTCCCAACGTCGAGAACCCATTTTGGGACAATAGGGGGAATCGGGTCACTAGAGAATAGAAACCCGACTCACCACCGTGCTGGATGTGGTAGAAGCGTCGAAAGAGAAGAAGAGAGTAAGCCCAATGTTGGCGATGACACAACACCCTAAATCCAACCCAGACACGGATGGAAGAAGGGGCAAGCTTGAGATGAGAAATTCGATAATACCGGCAGAGCTCCCGAAGGTCGGCACAGTAAGGGAAGCGAAGTCCCGCCATGATCTGATGAATGTATACCACCGACATTCCATCCGGCTGAGGAGTAACGGTGCTGCCACCATAGCAGTGTGGCATGGCGAATGGGTAAAATGACTTTCCCATGCCAAACAATTCAGCCATCTTAGCATGGAAAGATACGTTTTCAAGTTCAACGAGTTCTTACTATAGGTCTCAAATAAGAACACAGGATCACGAAGAAATGCCAGCTCATCCTCAAGGATAGGCCGCAACTCGACCTCTGTATCCGAATCAGGATCAGACGTCTCAGGGATATAGTCAGGACTCATGTTGGGATGAGGAAACCGCATTCCCATAAAAAACCTCTTATGCGGGAAACGGACTATGGGAACACTAGAGGCAAGGTCAGTACAGGAAGCCTTAGGAGAAGAAGTCTTACTCATTTTGAAGCAAAAATAGAACGACGCTCCTTAGCCCAACAGAAGCCCCAAAAGCACACTTGGCAAGGAGAAATAAAAAATAGCGGTCCGTCAGGAAAAAACATCGGTCCAACGTAAAAATACGGTGGTCCGTCATGACACCATGCAAATTCATCAAGACCAACCTACCCAAAGGTACGTCCCAAAGTGCATAAAGATCAAATGCTTACTACGGGGGGAAAAGACACGTGCATGGACGATACTACTTGTCAAAGGGAGGGACTATGATGGACAAAGCATGGAAAATATTCCTAGAAGGAATGACAAATAAAATCATCTCAATATTGCCTAAGGTAATGAAAGGAATGAGCAAAATATCCCCCATGAGAGCATATATCATCTATACAAGCAAGAAGTGGCCTAGGCATAGTACTAAGGCACCCAAACAAAAAATACCTACCAAGTTCCTAAGGGGGCAATATCTATACCAAATACTCACCTCAAAAATCTCCCAAGCTCAACAACAAAGACAATCTTCCATTTCCAATCAACAATACACAATGGAGCAACTCAACTATCTATGGCAAGGCTTTGGCTTTTATAATGGTCAATCGAGAACACACAAGAGAGAATGGGCTAGAAAATCAAAACTTCGAAGAAATGAACCGAACCGGTCAAAAAGCTGGTCTGATATAGACTAGCCGCCGGGGGACCCACGACAACCGGAGGACGCCGTCACCGCCGGGAGGAGCTCCTGTCGCCGTCGCCACCACCCACGGCCTCGTCCGGAGCCGACCCTCCCGCTCTGTCACCCGACCTGGCCCGCCGCCGCAGCCGAGCCCCGTCGCCGCCGCTCCGCTCGTCACCCGCCACGGATCGCCCCAAATCCAGCCGGTCTAGGACCAAACCCACAAAGGCAAACACAAATTACACCCTAAATCAAACCTAAGAGAGCTCCATGAGAAGTGTGGTGACTTGGTTGGGTGGAAAATTTGAAAGAGGATGTGCTCTAGAAAAGGAGGAGGAGAGAAAATGCTCTAGAAAAAGATGAGGGAATGGAAAATAATGAAGTGGAATCCAAATATAGACTTTATAAATATATGCTATGGTTTTTTTTTCTCCAAAAAGCTCCATAAAAGGAGACACGAACAAAAGGACACAGTCCGACGGATAAGTAAAACGAGACCAAGACTCGTAATTCTTACTCTTATAAAATATTATCACATAACATGAACTTGCTTAAATCTAAAAAAAACGCTTTTTTCGTCTATGTATTAATCTCCTCTAAAACAGGGGGCATGGAAATCAAAACACGTCTCAAACACTCGACAAATGCTGGGATTGTCATAAAACTTTCCTAAAAAGAAGGGGATGGAAATCGCGACGCGTCTCGAGCACTCGATAGAGGCCAGGATCGTCACAAAGGTACGCCTCTCTACACGCCTGGGCGATATTCCGCAGAAAATAGAGTCAATAAAAGGTTAAACAATTTCTTGACTCGGGGGCACGTTTTGGATATACATCCAAGCTATTATTAATTGGACCCGGTAAATGGGACATAACCGAATATAATTCGAAACTTAGAACATGGACACCCGAGGCACATCGCGTAGGCCCGGAAAGCACCCCGAGTGGTGAAATCCACTCGGGAAGACCCCGAGTGGAAAGACCACCGGGGGGAACCCAAGCAAGGGAACCCTTGCTCGGGTAACCCGAGCAGGACCTTGGGGGTACCCCTCCGGGTACCCCCATCTGTCCTGACAAGCCCCGTCGTCCAGACCCTCATCTCCGGAGAATATTTCGCCCGGGACTTGCCTTTAGAGGCCACATACCGATACTTAGCTATGATAAACTTACCTACGGTTGAACCGGGGTCAAAGACACCTTATTTACGGTCAAGGCCAACTCATATTACGAAACTACGACAACCGGATCTGAAACCACTGGAACCGGGGCGGTCCAATAGAAACTCTATAAATAGAGAGCTCATCCCCTCATTTGAAGGTAATCACTCTCTCTAAGCTCACCATCTCTCTAGAAGCTCTCACTGACTTAAGCTTCGGAGTGGGCTTACCGGGACCCCCCGGTTCCCTTTGCAGGTAAGCGAGGAAAGGAGAAGGGAATCCGAGAAGAAAAGAGCCCAAAAAGCGGAAATCCGTGAAGAAGAAGCCCATTAAGAAGAAGATCGAGAAGGAGAAGTCCATTAAGAAGAAGATCGAGAAGGAGAAGCCCACAGAGAAGACTCGTGTGCAAACATACATGGATGAAATAATGAAGTGACACACGCAGACATAAGTCAAAGTCATAACAGTTAGAAGTAAACATTACATTAGACCGTTATATAAAATTCAAATTCAAACACATGAGTTTTTTTTCCGCCAGCTACAAAAGAAGCGGGAAACCCCCCACTCCCAAGTAAAATTTGAACTACTTTGACATTTTTAGCTGGCAATGTAAATTATAATTAGGTACATAAAAATTTAGATGTAGTATGTATTGTAAAAAAAAATACATTATACAATACACACCCCTATATCTAAATAATATTGATTCAGAGTATATCGGTTTATGGTTTAGTATATAATGTTTTATGGTAAGAATCAATTAATATATACATATAAATAATGTTTTAGAGTGGAAGAATTTACTTTTCTTCTTTTTAATATACTTAATATTTTATTCAATGTTTTTTTAATTAGGTTGAATAATGTTAGTTGAATAAATTTTAATAAATTATAATGTAGGTCTTTAATGTATAAGGTTAGGATTACAAACTTAATTATATCGTTTTTCATGTATTTAAACTTAGATGTAATATATATTGATAATTCTGAATTTATTGTAAAAATCTTTGTATCTCAGTTGGATATATTACTTGTCTTGAAAACAAGAGCTTAGAGGTTCCGTGCTTGTAATTTTGACTGTAACAATTAAACTAACAAATTAAATTTCCACACCGATTCCAGACGTAGTATTATTACACACACCAATACTTAGTATTCACAACCAAAATCCGTGTGTAATCAGAGTGAGAGTGAATAAAATAAGGCATTCAAATTACACACTGAAATATTTTAAATTTCCACACTGATTCCATATTTAGTATTACCCACAAGCACAAACCCGTGTTTAATCAGAGTGAGCTTGAATAAAAAGGCACTCGTATTACACACCGAAATATTTTGGTGTGGAATTCAGTGTGGAATTCGAATGCAACGAAAAAATCACATTTTTCACCTGATTTGAATGTATTTGGTGTGAAATCCGTGTGTGATTCCATTCCGAAATTCCGGTGTGAAGTTTTCTAGTGTGTAATTGCAATTTTTCTTGTAGTGTAAACAGTCTGATTCCTAACCAGTTCCGAACCGAAGCGGATAAATGCCCAACCCTAGGCACAACATATTTTTTTTTTCAAATTATGAACATACATATATCTTTATTGGTTGAATCAACTGGTAATGCGATTTGCAATTTTTTTGGAGTGAACAAAATTCAAATTATGTTCGAGACGTCTTCTTAGGGAGAGATTTAACCTTAATGCTACATCAAATTATAAACATATTTTTCCCTATCTTGCGAAAGCAACCTTATACATTAAAAAAATATCACATATATCTTTATAGTTCATCAGACACAACGAATAGTGGAAATAGTCATATTGTCCATCTTAATCCAATTATCCTTAGTGTTAACCGTTAATTTATAAGTTGACGATACTCAAACCTCTCTCTTATCTATAACTAATCCAAATTAAAAGAATAGTAGAGATAGTCATATCGTCAGTATTAATTTAATTGTCCTTAGTGTTAAATTTGGAAGTTGTTAATACTCAAACATCTTGCATATAACTAACATGATCAATTGTGAAAAAAAAATAGTAAAGATAGTCATACCACTAATCTTAATCCAACCGTCCAATTAATTTGGAAATTTTTAACACTCGAACCTCTTGTTTACAACTAACTTGAACTGCAAACGAATAGTATAGATAATCATACCTCCAATATTAATACAAATGTTCTTATTGTCAACAATTAATCTGGAAGTTGTCAATACTCAAACATCTTATCCATAACTAACCTAAATTGCAATCATGTTTATATAGTTGTATTGTATTTGATATGGAAGGGAATTGGTTATCGTAACATGCAGAAAAATATGGGTTTCAGTGCGAAAATATTTTCACGTGGTATCAAGCAAGTTTTCGAAGTTTCCATGTTGTTGCATTAGCCTCAACTTTTTCTATACTTACGCATCATCTTCTAAAGTAAACCATCTTGCTACTTGTCTAGTTCAAACAACACTACAAACACCAAGTTGTGGTCTAAGATATTCAAATGCATCAATTTTCGGTGGCTTATTAAATATATATGCAAAATTATCCTCACTTCGACAATACACAATGTCAATATTAACACCATCATAAAAATCATGAAAGAAAAATTATTTGACATCAATGTAGTTACTTCTCCCTTGGAGGACACGATTCTTAACTAACTTGATAGTTGAGTTATTGTCACACAAAATCTTAGTAGCTCCCTTATGGGAAATGCATGAAATCTAAGCTAAATTCTCATTAGTGTACACTTATGGATAACATGCTTCTTATGATGTTCTCGACTGTCTTGTTCTTCACTATGCTACTCCATTCTGTTAAGAAGTATGATGTGCTATTATTTATCTGTTTATACCATGTGTTGCAGAAAAAGTTTTTTAACTCATTCAACCAGTATTCCATCATTGTCTATCTTCAAAGTCTTAATTTTCTTACATGTCTCACTTTCTACTACAACTTTAAACATCTTAAATGTTTAAAAAGTTTCAAAATTTTCATTCATCAATGTAACCCGTCTTTTTCTTATATAATAATCAATGAAAGAGAAGACATATATCGTACGTACCCACATTGAATATTGGCTTTACTATTGTAGCCATGATTGGATCCATGAGGTTTCTTCCTCTTCCATGACCTTTATTTTGATAACATATAACTTTTGAATGATAGTTGTTACTTCGTATTTTCGCATTGTCATTCCTTCCTTTATGGTCAAATCCACATTTTCCTGATTGATAATCACCTCGATTGTCTCATCTCCCAAATTTCCTCTTCTAAAACAGTGTCTTCCACTATAGCATATGCTATCACGATATTGACATCTTCGTATGTTATTTTAGTTGTTCTATGCAACAAATTTCAAAACTTAATCTTCTTTCAAACCTCTATTCATTTTATGTTTATAACTACTGATGAACTCTCCAAATCATCTAGTGTCAAAATCTAATATATTTTGATTAATCTATAACACACACCACATACCCATACTTGGGTGTCAAGTTTCTCATAATTTTCTCAACAACTACAATATCAGTGATGAATTTACCATATAAATTCATCTTATTATTAACCTCAAGTGTTCTTAAACAATAGGATATACAATTTTCTTCTTCTTTTATATATAAAAAATTGATCTCTCTTTATAAAACCTGAAATTGTGCCCTATCTATTCTATATGCGTATATTCCTTTTGCTCGTATGGAATCCCATGTCATTAGCAGTATCCTTACATGTGATACTTTCAAGAAACATCAAATATATTGCTTGAAATAGGATATTGTATGTCTTCATGTCTGTTAATTCTCTTGATTGTAGTTGCTCTTGAGTTATGTTGCCAATCGTAACTCATTCTTGAACAACTTGCCAATATTGTTTGGCATTCAACAAGTCTTCATTACTAGGCTCCAGTAATCATAGTTACCATTGAATTTGAGAATTGACATCCCAACAAAAAAAAATCATCGTCTGCATTGGTTTCGATTTTATGTTGTAAAACTTCTTTCGAAACTTCTAATTTGAATTTGTAGGATGTTTCTAATTGATTGCTTTAATACCATTTGTCAACAATTAACTTGGAAGTTGTCGATACACAAAGTTTTTGTCAACAACTAACATGAATTACAATCAAGTATAGTTGTATTGTATTTGATGGAAGTGAATGGGTGATCTAATATGCACATAAAATCATAAAATGTGAAAGGGAAAGGAAACTCCATTGGAAGAGTTGGGATGCCTTAACTAAACTTAAAGATTGCGGTGGCCTTGGATTTAAAGAATTGCAAACCTTAAACGCGGCCCTACTCACGAAGATGGCTTGGCGTGTATTACAAAACCCAGATGCCTTTTGAGTCAGGATTTTAAAAGGTCTCTACTTCCCGAGATGCGATTTTAGAGATGCTTTAAAAAGAGCAACAACTTTGTGAGCGTGGTCAAGCTTGCTGGTCGGTCGAGACGTCTTGATGAATAACAGCATGTGGAAAATCGGGGATGGACAATGTGTTAATATTTTTGAAGACCCATGGGTCCAGGGAATGCCAAAGTTCCGTATCCAGCCAGAAACTAATATCAATCAGATACACTACCCAAGACATGTAAGGGAGTTAATTGATGAGGAAAGTGGACACTGGAATCTACAAAGCTTGCAAGGCTATGTACAAGAAGACCATTTGGATGCAATACGACATATTCCTTTACCAAGTGAGCCACGAGTTGACCGATTTATTTAGCCACGTGCGAAGACGGGGGAGCTAAGTGTTAGATCTGTGTATCGTCTGATTACTTGTGCCGGGAGTGAAGCCGAAACAGAGATCTTTAACTCATCGAATGGTGGTCTGACGTTAAAATGGAGAGATGTGCGGTCAATGAGTGCGATACCGAAAGTACGAAGTTTTATGTGGAAACTTCAAGCTAACGCTATAGCAGTGAATTTGAATCTCAGTCGTAGGGGTATCAATGTCGATGCAAAATGTCAGTTTTGTGCTGAAGAAAAATCAGTTGCACATATGCTATATGGGTGTGCTTGGACAAGGCTTGTGTGGTTTGCTATGATTTCAGCCCGTCCGGACGAGATAGAGAGCAGGTCAATGGTGGAGTGGATCACAAAGGTAAAGCAAGTACCGGGCTTGAGTAAGAAGGAAAGGATTAAACGATGGTCTTTCATTAGTACGATTTGCCGGAGTATATGGAAGGAACGTTGCCGAGCCTTGCACGACCATGACAACCCAAACCCAAGAAGGACGACGGAGGTCGCGTTCAACGATTATGCTGAATTTTGGTCGACCAAGCAGGCTCGAGATACCCACACCCATCACCCTCAATCAGAGCTGAATATTCGATGGATGGCCCCTCCAAGTGGTTTCATCAAAATTAATTGCGACGCCTCGTGGGAAAGTCAACATAAACAAGGTGGGGTTGGGGGAATAGCACGTACGCATGAAGGTGAAATGCTTGACAGATTCTGTAACCCAACATTTGGAGAAGGCAGCTTGAATTTGGAGGTGTTAGCCTTGGGAGAAGGGGTCGAAATGGCAATTCGGCAGGGATGGTCCAATGTTGTGCTCGAGTCCGACTCGAATAAAGTTGTTGAGAGCATTACGGGAGCTGCCCAAAAACTGAACTGGCGAGTTGAAACACAGGTTCTTAATATTCGAAGGAGGGCAGCGCTACTCAACATGGTAAGATGGACGGTCGTTCCAAGACAAGCTAATAGTTGTGCTAACTGGATCGCGATTCAGGATAGAAAGAGGTCGTGTTTGAACAATTGAGTTTCTTTACTCCCGCCCTCTCTTGTTTTATTACTTGCAAATGATAGGGAATTCATCCCACCTTAAACTATTGTATGGATTGCTTTTATACAATGCTTGATGTTTGGCAAAAAAAAAAAACCAAAACTTTATTTAACTTGTATTCAAAGCAATCGATACATGGGTTTATATATATGACTAAACTTGTTGTTCAAGATAAATATATATTTTAGGAAATCTATATCTAATTAATATATATTTAATATAAAACTAAATTTCTAAACTAGGAAATTATATCTATCTTTTAAGTATATATATCTTCTACTACAAGTTTTCGAATTTTCATACTGTTGCATTAATCTCATCTTTTCCTACACTTACACTTGGTTATTCAGTGAACAGTCCCCGACCCGAAATGAACCTGAAATTGGTCGAGCTCGGGTCGGGTCGGATCCCAAATTTGAGTGTTCATGTCAGCTTCAGGCTGACCTGAATCTGACCTGAGAAAAAACTGGTCAGGTTCGAGTCCTGATATTGGACACGAACCCGACTCGGCTAACCTGAATATAATTAAATTATGGATATTAATATATAAAATATATAATATTAAAAAAAAGAAAGTAAAATCAAACAAATAACACAAAGTAGAAACCTTAGCATCATCACTTTCTGACTTCTTTCAACTAGCATTCTTCTCCTCAATTTCAAATGCTCAGTCTGCACTTAGACATAAAACAACTCAACTCATCGAATCATAGACAATGGGCATGACTCACAGTAAGTTGAAACAGCAAAGCAAAAACCTAAGCCGCAGTCGCCTATTAGTTACTCAGAAAGAAGTATCGATCATGATTTCTGAATCGCATATTCTAATTCCTGATGCCTGAACCGATGAATCGAAATTGACGATTGGATTCTCCACGGCGGGGATAGAATTATTGACATAGACATGGAGATGGAGTTCTTTTAGGGTGGAGCACAAATAACGAGTTAGGAAAAAGAGAATGGTTTGACAACGAAGGTGAAACAAAGATGGAATGGAAGGAGCAGCAAGCAGTGACCAGCGACCAAGGAGAAACATGGTGATTTATGGACGGGTTACGCGTATGGGTTGACCCGGTGACCCGCTAGGTCGGTTCGGGTTCTGAAGCTTGACTTGTTATGAAGTTCAGACAGGATTCAAGTTGACTGCATATTGACCCACAAATTTCGGTCACAGTTAGGGTCGATCCGGTTTGACGGGCCTAGTCTCATTCCAACCTTCGTCTTCCATAAAATTGGACTTCCTTTCCTTCTATGGCTTATTCTAATCTATATATATTAGACACAAAATCAAACATCCCCATCAAATTCTTAAGCCGATTGAACTTTATTATAGCTATCTCGAAGAATTCAGTTTCAACTATTCGGATTTTTATAACAAATTATTTTATTGTAAATACACGGAATGAAATGAACACAAAAAAGAAAATAAAATATAGAATGTACATAAATTTACGTGGTTTGCTCAATGTGACTTGTACTTACAAGTAATAGGAGCACCATGCAGCTAGCTAACTTTCAGTAAGAACAATTCAATAAAGATGATAAGACAAGATCACACCCATCAGACACGTTTATTAATCTCAATCATCAATATGAAAATGCTCACTCAAAAGACCCGCTAATTCACAAAGGCTTCCAAGTGGGCTCACATCCAGCAAATTCAGAATATATATAAACCCTGAGTTAAATTTGGGCTTACAAATCAAGATAATGGGCTTGCTCTTCTTTCAAACCCACAATCTATTTATAATATAATTTCAAAAGTTAGTCTAATCTTTTGACAAATCATAAAACTTTAATATGAGGTGTCACAATTGAATTATACTATTGGTACACCTCTAATTCTCTCACTTTAATAAAACAACTCATTGCCACATATACATTGATGATACTCCAGAATTGCTCCAACACTCCACAATGCATATTACCGTCAGTTTCTTTTACAGACCGTACGTTTCACAACTCAATTGACAATTCAACCACAAAAATAATAACAGGTCTTTTGGTCCATGATGTTTGACAACTTTTGGGTTTTGGTCAATGATGTTTTTTTTTTTACCTAGTTTTGGTACCATATGTTTGCAGATTTTTTCTAGTTTTGGTCTAACCGTTACATTCCGTCCATTTTTTGACATATTCAAGTCACGTGATCCACTCTAAACTTTAAATTTAGTCCCTCTAATACTTTCTTAACCTTTTTTTTTGTTCAATTTAGTTCCGAAGTTTCAAAATTGACCCCAATTGGACAATAGGTCCAATTGAATTTTTGTAACTTCGGGACTAAATTGAACAAAAAAAGGTTAGGAAAGTATTAGAGGGACTAAATTGTACAAAATTGAAAGTTTAGGGTGGATTACGTGACTTGTACATGTCAAAAAATGGACGGAATGTAACGGTCTAACCAAAACTAGAAAAAATCTGCAAACATATGGTACCAAAACTAAGTAAAAAAAACATCATTCACCAAAACCCAAAAGTTGTCAAACATCATGGACCAAAAGACCTGTTAACCCTAAAAAAAAAATACACAAAAAGGTTTTCTCAATAAATACTTCACAAAATACTTATTTTTCAATATACCATTACAACATTACCTTCAACATACAGATTTTAGGGGAATCAGTTTTCACGTTCTGCCCCCCCTTACCACAAATTCACCATCCTGCTTGGAACATTTTACGATTGCCCATATCCAGACACCATCACCGTGTCTCCAATTGCTCAGTCCGCCACCGCGTCCCCACCGTCTCTGCAGTCCGCCACCGCAGTTAGCCACTGCGCCGCCAGTTGCTCCGTCTGGTGATTGCATCACCACCGTGCTCCAGCCACAACCCGTTGGACCGACCACTCGACCAGATTCTGCTGACGCCACACTCGACCCAGCCACCAATCCACAGGTCCGACCGTCATCCTCATGTCGGTCGCACTCTTTCCGCCCAGTTTCTCTGCCCACTACGTTCAATCTCCTCGAAGACCCAGCTAATTTCACAGTATCTATATATTACTGTGAATCCATCTTCTCCTTCTCCACGTAATTTAGGCTCCATACGACAATTTTCTAATTTGTAAATTATCTTATACATATTACTTAATTTGTGTGTAAATGATTACAATCTTTAATTCGATTTCATTGATTAAAATCATATATAGATGATTTCGTATTGAAATTACTACATTTAATTCTGAAAAATGAAATTATTTTTTTACAAAAATGTTCATAAATCGAAATTAATGATACATTTCAAATTTTGGTGGACCTGCTATCTATTAATAGTAATTGCCGCTCAAACCTCCATGCTTTGTGAGGACAACGCTAAAAACGTTGCTTATACTTGGAAGTAAAGACAATGCATTTAACGTTGTGTAAACTTCAAGTATAGACAACGCTTACTGTGTTGTCTATACTTGAAGTATAGGCAACGCAGAAAGCGTTGTCTATACTAGAGGTATAGGCAACGCAGAAAGCGTTGTCTATACTAGAGGTATAGGCAACGCAGAAAGCGTTGTCTATAATTGAAGTATAGACAATGCTTAAAGCGTTGTCTATACTAGAAGTATAGGCAACGTAGAAAGCGTGGTCTATACTTAAAAGTTAAACAACGTTTTCTGGTGTTATCTAAACCTTAGACAAGGACGACGTTTAAAAAACGTTGCATTTACTTATTTTTTAGGCGACGCTTAAAGCTAAACGTCGCAAAGTTTTAGGCGACTTCCCCCATTCCCGACGCTTCCATTTGCGTCGCTGATTGTGTGCCAAACTTTAGGCGACGCAAAAAGCGTTGCCTAAAGCAAGTTTTAGCGTTGCTTAAACCCTGTTTTCCTGTAGTTATTTTCTATGATATCTGTAATTTATGAGTGTTTGCCTACATTCTGTTCTACGACAAAATTATTGTTCAACGAATAAAAATCTTGCTTTATGGATGGGACAGTTTTAATTTTTGGGTTCAACAGCCAAGATTTTGATGCATTATTTTCTTTGAATCCTTTCTATTTCTTGGGTTGAAATTGTTGCTTCGAGAGCTTGCTCGGTTGAGTATATGTTTATGTAAAGCTCGAATTCTTCTATGATTGATATAGTAACCAAGTTTCCAATTTTTTAGCTAGAACGATGAGAAATCTAGCTGTTCAGACCATATAATTTTTAAACATGTATTTCACAAAACTTGAATAAACAATTAAAAAAAAAAACCAATAAACTAAATTATCAATAATAAAATTCAATTTTGCAATATTCCAAATACACACCGCGCAACGCGCGGGCACGCCTACTAGTTATTTTTATAAATAGTAATAATGTTATAAAATATGGTACTATCCTTAGCTTTTCCGCGGGTGGTTGTAACGTAGTAAGAGCTCAAATCCTAATCGTTTATGAAAAATTTATCTTGTAGATAGATATATAATTTTATTTGTAAGGAAATAGTAAAAATCTTTTACAAATATAATATTTAATTTAATTTTTTTAAGGGAATAATTTCTAATAAAAAGATTGGCTAGAAACTTTTTTGAAAATCTCTAACAAAATGTTGAGTTTTGTAAGGAAATTCTCTCAAAACGTAATCAATCCTTATAAATTCTGTTAAAAAATGCCTCATAAATTATTAATTTTCTGGTAGTGATTGATTATTAATACTTTTATATTTATAGGATAGAATAGGATTTTAGTGAAATTTAAATTTCAAACCTCTACTTAAGATACGAAACACTGAAACGACTATTACATGTTTTGCCTATGGTCAGTTTCTTCAGTATTACTCTATCTACTCGACTACTCATCATATCAACCGAATTTAATTAATTGCAGTATTTATTTAAATAAAATTTTAAAAAAATATACTGTTTAAATTTGATGTGACTGATTAGACAAACATGGCTAATTTATTTGTTACCGAGGTTGGAGCAATAATACAAAATAAAATAATTACTTGAACGATATACAAATACTACCCAAAGAAACAATCACACACTTTATATATCAAATATAAAATATAGTAATACAGTGCTCGTCCCATACTTATTACTCTACTAACGCTAAATGATCGATCTTGAGGCATTATTACAGTCGTAACAGCTGAGTCTTCAGCCTGCACGCTCTGCCTTCTTTGATCGAACGAAAATGAAAATTCTTCATCTATTCATTCACCCAAATGACGCAACAATAATTTAATTAAGGATGATTAGGCGGGAGCTTCGGGAAATGGTGAGGAATCTTAGTGAAATGGTGGGGAATCTTAGGGAAATAGTGAGGAAGCTTCGGAAGCGGCGGGCATGGTGGCTTAGTGAATGGAGGGAATTTAGGCAACGGAGGGAGTGGTTTGATCGGAATTGGCGGTGGTAGAAATGGCTTCTTGGGAGGACAGGGTATCTTGGGCGGCAAGATAGGAACCGGTGGTGGTTTGTAAACCGGGACCGGAGGTGGCAATGGTTTCTTTGGTGGCAAGATTGGGACTGGAGGTGGTTTGTATACTGGGACAGGTGGCGGCAGTGGCTTCTTTGGCGGTAAGACGGGAACCGGAGGTGGTTTATATACTGGGACAGGTGGTGGCAGTGGTTTCTTGGGCGGCAAGATGGGAACTGGAGGCGGTTTGTATACTGGGATGGGTGGTGGCAATGGCTTCTTTTTTGGGGGACACGGTTTCTTGGGCGGCAAGATAGGAACTGGAGGCGGTTTGTATACCGGGACAGGTGGTGGCAGTGGCTTCTGTTTTGGGGGCGATGGTTTCTTGGGTGGCAAGACATGAACCGGAGGCGGTTTGTAAACTGGGACGGGTGGTGGTAGTGGCTTCTGTTTTGGGGGCGATGGTTTCTTGGGTGGCAAGACATGAACCGGAGGTGGTTTGTAAACTGGGACAGGTGGTGGCAATGGCTTCTGTTTTGGGGGAGATGGGGTCTTGGGTGGCAATACATGAACCGGAGGCGGTTTGTAAACCGGGACGGGCGGTGGCAATGGCTTTTGTTTTGAGGGAGATGGTTTCTTGGGCGGCAAGACAGGAACCGGAGGCGGTTTGTAAACTGGGACGGGTGGTGGCAATGGCTTCTGTTTTGGGGGAGATGGTTTCTTGGGCGGCAAGACAGGAACCGGAGGTGGTTTGTAAACCGGGACGGGTGGTGGCAATGGCTTCTGTTTTGGTGGAGACGGTTTATTGGGCGGCAAGACAGGAACCGGAGGTGGTTTGTAAACCGGGACAGGTGGCGGCAGTGACTCTACGGGTGGAAGTGGTGGCGGCTTGTAAATCGGGGGGAGTGGAGGGAGAGGCTTAAGCCAGGGATGGTGTTTATTGAAAGGTGGCAGTGGTGGATGTTTGAAGTAAGGCCAAAAGAAGGCTGCACTGCAAGTAATGGGAGAAAACTGTAACTTGCCAACCAAGCCAAAGGTGTGTTTACCACTCTTTGTCGTTGATTTAAAGACAACCTTTGATGACGACTCTAAGCCGGCATCGGAGGGGCATGGAGCTCCGGTTGCACTGTGGAGTTGTGCGTAGCATTCATCCTTCAACTTGCTATCCTCTAGAGGGACATTGAACTTGCCTTGCTTGTCAAGAAATGCAGTTCCTTTCCTCTCAAATTTTCCGGCCGAGGTCTTGCAGTTGATGCTCACTTGAAGCCCTGATGAAAACAAAATACATACAAAATATATTTAAGTGTACTATACATACAAAATACATTTAAGCAATAAAAAGTGAAGGACACTGAATCAAAGCTTAAATCATGAGAAATAAATTTGATACTTTAAAAAAGTGGAAAATAACATGTTTTTATCGCTTAAAATATCAACTTTAAACACCCCAAAAGAGTCGGAAAAAATTACAAATCAACAAATCTGATAGTTTGGACAATGGACACTGAATGTTTAACATTTTAAATCTAGGATAATGATTATCAACATAATCTAAAGTTAAAACTGTTTTTAGATTCTTAATCCGTAATTTATTTTATTTTAGAGTAACATACATAATACATACAAAATATATATCTAAGCAATAATATGTGTGCATTGGATCCACACCAGTGTCCAGGGTTAAAGACAACCTTAAAGACTACAAAACAGGAAGGAAGATAATTTGTATATAATGCAGGGAGATACATATATAGTGGTATTTAATGTAGTATAGTTACTTTAATGTATATGGAGTACAAATATACCTGAGAAGGGTTGGGTTGGTTTGAAGTTACTCTGGGAAGAGCATTGTGTGCATTCCCCAAAACCAACAACCTCGGCCACTGTCTTTTCACCATGACAGTAGTAGCTTAAAGACAGCAGTAGCAGAAGAACAAGGCACCTTAAAGGTGGTGCCCCAGAAATACTCATATTTTTGTCAGAGAATATATATATTGCCCCCACTAGAAGAAATGAGTTTGTGTTGATCTTCGCTCAAACCCCTTGGTTATATAATGGTGTTAAGCAAAGAGAAAATATATTCATTCATCAACACTACTCACTCAACTCATCATCTAACAGCGTTCCCGACGGTGCAATTAAGGAGATCACATGATGAGGTTAGGACTTTAGGACCCCCTCTTTGTACAATCGAAAATGACGTTGATTACATTATACGGTGCAAATGTCGGCTGTCGACACAATCACACGTCGTTATATCGGAAAAAAAACACACACTAAAAATCAATCGATGAAAACGGAAAGCTAACTACTTCCCGAATCCCGAGTCCCGACCAGTACTGATTAAATCGAGATGTGTCATCGCGTGTTTCCGGAACCCGGAATTAAACTTAATTAACCATATATAGTAGGACTCAAATATGTAATGGTTATTCGGTAAAGTAAATGTGGAAGGAATTAAAAGCAAAGGAGAAGTACAGCTTCATTACAGCGAATGTGAGGGTATGGATCGATCATTTAATGGGGGTGATCAACTCTCAACTGCACAACCAAACTTGTCTCTGCTTTCTCTTAAATCACCTTACCAGCCTCCCATTGAATTTTCTCCTTCCAAATAACTGGACATATATATTATTATTATTATTATTATTATTATTATTGCTACTAGGATCATTCACCAAATGTACAGTTAATGTATTTAGTTCACTATAAATAGTTGACTCTAGAAATTAGTTAACTTACTTTACTATCTACTATAAATAGTTTCATTCATGCACCTTTATAACTAACTTTTCGGTAATAACATTTGAGAGTTTTTCCGCTCCTTTTCTAACAGAGCTTGAATCTCAGCTTGCATAGCTGACATTCAGGGACGGAACCAGGATTAATTTTCAAGGGGGTGGGGGGCAAATGTATACTTATAAAAAAACTAGATAAGATCGTTTCTGTAATTTCGGATCGGTAACATAAAAATTAAAATTAGTGTAAATAAGGTATATAAATATTAAAAAAACGTCATTTACTCTTGGTAAACATTTTTCACATTAATATTCCATATAATTAGAAACTATTTTGCTTAAAAAATCACCTAATAAATTTTAATAAGACTTATCATAATTTTTTTAACCGCGCAATATTTATAATTAACACAAAATAGACATACAAAACCAATTTTAATTTATGAAATCCGATTTATTTTTAATTTTTAACTATGAAGTATACATATTTTTGTTTTAAGCTAACGATCTCTTATTTTATTTTTACTTATATTTTAGCATTGAATATTTTAAATTTTATATTACTTTAACTTTATGGTATATTTAATTAGGCAAAATAATAATAATTTCAATTTGAACAAAATAAGAAATTGATCAAATCTATCATCAACAAAGCTTAAATTTAAATAATCTCATCATTTTAGTTGAATGATAAATTTAAATAACTTATTATTTTTTTAAGTAAAATTAATTTATTTTTCCTAATTAAGTAAGGTATACTTGCATTTTCACATTGCTAGATTTTTATTTAGTAAACACATGACTAGATCTACATATAAAGTAAATATAGACTAAAGTAAAAAATATAGAAAAGTACATTTTGTAAAAAAAAAAAGTAAAAAAGTGAAGTAGGTAGAATAGAAATATAAGTATATAACATATATTTTAGGTAACTTTATCATTGATTAGTTTTCCTCTCTCTTATTTTTCACAATCCCTCTCTCTTCCTTTAGTTCTCCATTTCTTCTTCGTTGGTTCTTCCAAAACAAGGACAACTCCTTGAGTCTACCTCTGCAACTTCAACATGATAACTTCTTCTTTAAACGTAAGTGAAGACTGAAGATGCACAGATCTTCACAGCGGGGCAAATAGATAACTGGACGTGCTTATACCCATTTTCAGGGGGGGCAATCTAAAGGAAAAACAATTTTTTAAAAAAAAATTAAAAGATAAATTTCTATGGTTTCATGGAGTTCAGAGGGGGCAAGTGCCCCCTCTCGTCCTAACGTGGCTCCGTGCCTGTCTACAGCCTATAACTTCCTCAAATGGAAGCAATTTTGTCTAACTCTATAAAACAAAAGAGACTTAAGCATAGTAAAAAAAAAAAAAAAAAAAAAAAAAAAAACGACTCTTATAGAAGTATAGTGCCTTACACGTTGCCTTCTATGGTGCCTATATGATGCTTACCATGTTGCCTACACTTAGACTTACCCTTACTTCTCAAAGTTGGGGACTTTGAACTTCTCCGGTCTTGACATGTCGGGGAAAAGGCATAGGTCGGAGTAGCCAATGCCTCCATACTGCTCAAGTCCGGACAAAACCTTCATCTTTTCCTCCATTTTCTTCAAGCGGCGATCCTGTTCGGATTCGATTACAGGTGACGATGTGGCTGCATTTGTGCCGATTGCACCTCTTTGGTTAACATGCCCATACATTACCGTCGGTTTTGGAAGGACATGCGGCTTTGATGCAGATTGATCAGGAATGACCAAAACAGGGGGTTGGTCATGAGGGGGTTCTATCGTGGCGTCGGGAAGCACGGTTGTAACTGGCATTGGAGGTCCAGTGTTCGCCACAGGTGTTGTGGAGGATTCTGGACTCGAGGTCGCTGTCAGCAAGGCCGATTTTAGAGTATCGTTGGTTGATCGAGCCCCGAGGAGTTCCATGATGCGCTCCATGTTTGTAGACATGGATGTCATATCCTGATGCATTTTAGCATTAGCCGTCTCTATCTCGGCTATTCGTTCCTCTTGTTGCTGGATCTTCTGAGCGTCCTCCATGTTAGTGGTTTGTCGCGTGATGGCCAGTAATACCTGCGCGAAAAATGTGATATTCAGAATATGGAACACAAGATGTCATGCATGATTGTTTTGAAAGTAATGTGTCATTCAACTCATCATATTTTGAAAATATGTTTTGTAACTAAAATATGTTTCTAAGACACTTTACACAACTACGAAACTTGGTCAAAACATGTCGAGTGTTTGCCCCAAAATCCGAGCGAAGGTAATGCAATAAACTTTTTTTAAAATGGTTTCACTTTTTACCGTTTGTTCGGAATTTGGAACGAGCACTTAACTCTGACGTTTCTATTTTAAACGATTGCAGCGCTCCACTCTACGAGGTATTTCTTCGATAGTCTTGCTCTGCGTTCATCATGCTGGTCTGAATCTGGTCAAAGTCAGCCTTGAAAAATGTAAGGGCCGTGATACAATGGCAATTCGCAGTTTTCTCATTCTTACCGAAAATGGTGTGTAAAGCATTTTAGAAACGATGATTTGAATGACACATTTTTGAGAAAATATGATGCATGCTTGTAACGTAAATTTCCATTAATACGCGTTGTACAATCACATACGGTACAAAAAAATAAAGATTACATCAAGACCCATGTCCTATACATGAAAATTTCTAGGGGTCGAGAACAATTAGAATAAGATCACACGCAAGTACGCATAGCGGCAGGATCGAAGCTTCAAGTGTGTGTTTTTGCTTTGTTCTACAAGGTAAGCTCCACTGATAGGTTCCCGACAAGGTGGTTTCCTCACCCTATCATAGGGATCATAGGACCTTCACAAGCGAGTAGAGTTTTTCCGAGCCGTACCGGCGGCCCAGCCGCTCCGGTCGTACCGTACTAAACCTCCGGGGTTCCTAGTCGCCCTGGGTTTTAGGCGTTTTGATGATTACTCTAAAGTGGTGTGTGCACGGGTTCAACAAAGAAACATAAGTTAGTAAAATAAAAAGTTCCGCACCTACCACATAAAAACCCAAAGTTAGAATAACATAGTTATACACAAATAAACTAAAAAATGGCAAATAAGAAAATATACAAAGCCCGAACCCTCTAAGTTGTCCCCAGCAGAGTCGCCAAATTGTCGGACCTAAAATCCGACCTAAGGGGAATAACGTTTTGAAAACATGGATTTTGAAAAGAGTCGCCACTAGTTAATAAAGGCTAACTAGAATCCTAAATTACCTAAGTAAATAATGAATTAAACACCTAGGTATAAAATCGGTCTACGATCAGAAATTCGAGTTCGGGGGTTCTGTTACGAATTAAAAATATAAATTTTTAACTACGCCCTTTTCGGTACTCAGTTCACTTAATTTGCCAATTTATTTTTTTAACATATGTTACGTCGAATTAATCTAATATAAAAAAAAACTAAACTAATTTTATGCGAAATTATTATCAATGACAAATCTATTAAACATCTAAAACTCCTAATTTGATTAAAATCTAGACGAAATTAAACATGCTCAAAATCATGATACAATTTAAAAATTACATGTCATATACACATATTTACAAAAACATGGTATTTAATTAAATTTACATTTTTACTATCTAATTAACATGATACAATATAACCCATGATAATAATAACAATATATAATAATAATATCAGTAAATAATTAAATATGTATAAATAAATAAAACTTACAGCGGGACTACCTGCAATTACCAGCGGAGGACAACGGTCAAGGCAGCGGTTCGGATTCCGGCGACGACAGCAGCGGTCCGGCAGGCTCCGGGTTCGTCACAGCGGTCCGGCAGGCGGGGCAACGAGCAGCGGCGGGTCCGACGGGCTCCGGGTTAGACCCAACAGCAGCAGCAGCCGGCCGGTGGTGCAGGACAGACGGCGACAGCAGCAGCAGCTCGTCGGGGCGACACGGTCTGGCGGCTTCAGGCGGCGGGGCGGCGCGATCTTGGGAGGTCCGGCGACCAGGCGAGCGACGGGGCGGCCGGAGCTCCGGCGACCTGACTTCCGACGGGATGGGGAGATGAAATTGAATTTTCTGCACGAATTTCTAGATAAAATAATATTTTATTCATGTCGTAATTTTCTGTGTGTTTTTTACATAGAATAGGTACCTATTTATAGGTAAATTGACACCCAAAAATTAGGAAATCAATATTCCCAATATTCACCCTATTAAATCCGAAAATATATATATAAATATATATATTATATATTTTCTGATTTATTACATCATATATATTGCGTATGTATTGTCCTAATTTAAACTGAGCCTATTTTTGGCGATCCCGTGACATTCCATATTTAAATACTTCCTTTTTTAAACGCGTTACACGTAACATTTTGAACATGTTATATACGTGTCGCGCGTACCAAAATTAGGTGTTTACATTGGTTAGTGTGAATCCACTTGAGAATGAACAAGAACCAACATGAGTCACTTTGCACTTGTGACCATTTGGTAAGTGGACAAATTGGCAATCAAAATCATTATTCCTCAAATCATCTAGCCAATGCATTTGGTGAGTAATGTGGTTAGTTGCACCTGAGTCAACTATCCAAACCTTAGAATCACTTGATATACTTGTCATATTAACATGAGCTTGATCAACATCCTCAAAACTCAAAGGAAAGTGATCAAAGTGGTCATCTTGGGCAGCAACATGTAGGATCCTCTTCTCATCTGTTCCATGCACAATTCTCTTGTCCCCAGCTGCCACATGCTCAACCATGCTTGAATTGGCACCATCATCAACACTTGCATTGGCCGAATTCCAAGTTCTCTTAGAAGCTTGAGATGCTTGAACACCTTGTGGCCCCCCATGCTTTGACCAACAAGTATCAACCTTGTGGCCCCTCTTTCCACAAAAATTACAAATCCAATTGGATTTGTCAACAGGCTTGTTCCAAGTCCTCTCATTGCTAGCACCACCACCATTGTTCCTTGGATTAGCATTTGAGTTCCTTGGAGCATAGGAGTTCATGTTCTGGTTCCTTCTTGAATACAAGGCAGTTGCTTCACCAAGATCACCAATAGACCCAGAGATGGACCTCTGACTTTCTTCTTGAACCAATACTAAAAAAGCAACACTCAATGATGAAAGTGGTTGCCTCATCAACAAGCTACTCCTTATGTGTGCATAGGAGTCATTCAAACCCAATAGAAATGCCATCTACTTCTGCTTCTCCTTGTGCTCATTCACAATGTGAATGTCATTAGCACATCCAAGGTGCAAATCATCAATAGAAGTAAGGGCATCCCATAGTTGCTTCATCTTGGCAAAGTACTCAGTTATGGAAAGCACCCCTTGTGAAATTTGGTAAATCTCCCTTGTCAGAAGATTTGTGTGCCATCCACCTTATCAAACATCTCATTCAAATCATTCCAGATTGAAAGAGCTGTGGGGTTGTAAATCAAACCACCAACCAAGTCCTTGGCCACAGTGTTCCTTAACCTTGCTTTGACAATTGCATTCGCCCTATCCCACTTGACCCTCTGACAACCAAGCATTAAACTTAGCTGAAATGAAGATGAACACCACAAGAGTAACCCAGAAAAGTTACCGCAAACCAGAGAGTAACCCAGAATTCCAGCTCAAATCAACAAGAATCCACAAACCCAGCACGGAAACAACTATCCACAACTCAAATCAACAAGAACTAAGCAATAGCAACTCAGTTCAAGCACAAATCAACACCCTAGCCTCAACTCAGCTCAAGTCGAAGTAGATCTGGAAATAGTACTTACACCGTAACCATTCTTGAGCAAGAAATGGTAAATTCCAAGATAAATGAGTAACCAAGAAGCAATCCAAGTTGAATCCAAGCTGATCCCAAGTTGAATCAACAAGAAAATCGAAGAATAGATGAAGAAATTTGAGGTTTCTTCATCCCCAAGCATGCGCCGTAATTCCCATGCTCTGAAACCATATAAGCTGAAATTTACTTCATTGATTACTAAGGGTTTACAATATGAGAAGTACAATATATATAGGCTAACTAGGGTGTACCAACTAATAGCTAAGTACATGTACAAATGAGACAAGAACGGGTGCATAGCATGGTGCATACACCATGTGAGCATAGTGCCAAGCATAATGCACGTTTGGTGTATGCCATGTTGTATGCACCATATCAAAGCATCAAGCGTATGATGGCACCGGTAATCCCATTGTCCACTTGAGGATTTACCTTGCAAAGATGGCCCCTTATCGGCAGTATGAGAAGTTCTTGATCCAGACGTTCCAGGAGAGCTTGAAAGGAGCAGCTTTGGTTTGGTTCGTCAGCTTGAAGGCCGGTGATATCTCAACGTGGGAAGAGATGGCTAACACTTTCGTTCGCCAGTATAAGTTCAACTTGGATACAGCTCCTACCTGCATGGACCTCCAAAGCATTGAGATGGAAGGGGGCAGTCATTTAGAAGCTATATGCAGGCTTGGAGAGAGAAAGCCGCTGGAGTCCGACCACCACTGGAAGACGCATAAGCAGTGTCCATGTTCATCGGCACTCTTAAAGGGGCATATTAGTCCCATTTATTAGGGCATGTTTCAGCCAACTTCGCTGATTTGGTGAAATCCGGAAAAATGATAGAGCATGGCATTCGAACTGGAAAACTTGAAGACCCCTCCAGGAGTCAACAAGAGGATGTAACCAAAAAGGGAGGCTCCAAGAACTGGTCGTCCAAAGACGCAACGGTAGGTGCAGTCTACCAGAAACAACCTCCGCAAACCCCCGTTGTGGATGGACCTGAAAACCAGGCTATGAACAAGGTGCGGGAGTCTAGAAAATTCACGCCCTTACCAGTATCGGTCGCCGAAGTATATCAGAAAGCACTTGCTCAGGGTCTCATTGGTCCTGAGATTTGGAAGACTACTTCAAGGATACCAAACAATGATCCAAACTCGAAGTGTGAGTTTCACATGGGAATAATTGGCCATTCAACCGAGGATTGCTCACGTCTGAGGCACAGGATCCAGGATCTGATTGACCATAAGCTTTTGATTCTTAACGCAGATCCGTCGGCTGGCGCCAACACCCCTTCGGCCTCGTCTACATGATTTCTCTCGAAAAACCTCTTAGTGTTGCATCCGTTTTTTTAGCAATGAATAAACTTTTCAGTTATGTACTCCTTACGCGGCAAGATCATGAGCTCCGCATAGGAAAGAGGGATATTGTCATGATCTAATCAATATAAATAAATCCCTACATTTGAGTTTATTTAATTGGTTTTCTTTTTTTAGGAATGATGCAAGTCGATTGACAATTCAATCTTTTCTTGAGTCGATGTTCCTAACAAAGTACTCAAAAAAAGTCATGGATTACCAAGCCCATCAAGGCGGCCGATGAAGGATTCAAATCACCCAGTGGTCAAAATCTCAATACAGGGAATACATGCGCCTTCCCGAACCAAGCCGTACATTCATTTTACGGTGACGTCTAAATTGGTCAGTGGCAACCAAATGGCATATCCCCGTTTAGATCAAGCACAACCGCCATATGAAGAAAAAGACAGAACATGCAACAGATCCATTCATATATGGAACAAATTTCCATTAAAGATGTCGGGCGCCCAGGTAAGAGAAGTCGTGATCAATTATATCCCCGAAATTTGATTTTTTTTCTTACTCATTTTGCAGCTCGGATAATCATTCTAATCAAAGCCCCTGAAGAGCATATCTCGTGCGCGGCCCTTTGCTCGCCGCAAGCTGTCGAATTTATCCCAGATACCTCATGCGGACTGCTGTGTCAAACTCAACACCATCCATGTGTGTTCATCAACCAGACCATTCATACAGAATATGACGAGCCTAACCCGATTGGTGCCAGCTATGGGGCATCCCCAGACGAGATTGAGCAATAGCCGGGGCACTTGAGAAGCCGAGATTAGAGATCACTGGCTATGTCATCCATTGGTTGTAGGGTCCATCCAGGGCATCGACACGATCGACATATTTTGACTCAATCAACTGAGTCGTTCTCTATAAGGTTTTTTTCAATCTGCCACTAGGGGACATGTACATAATTGTTGTTGATTATTTTCGTTTTCAAAAAAAAAAAAGCAAAAAATTTTTCTTAGGGTCACAGCCGCCCTTTAATCGGCTACAGAAAAATAAAGTGAGTGTTTACGCAATTCTTGTGAGAGCAGTGAAAAAATAGAAGGGTCACAGTTGTCCCTAAATCAACTACAGATAAAAAGGGTCACAGTCGTCCCTAAAATGACTACAAAGAAAGGGCCACAGCCACCCTTCAAATGGCTACAGATAAAGAGCGCTCCTGCAACATCAAAAGCGGGAAATAGGTGAAAGGGTCACAGCCACCCTCCAAACGGCTACAAATAAAAGAGTGACCCCGCGAACCCTGTGAGGGGGGAAGAATAAAAAAAGGGCCACAGCCACCCTTAAAATGGCTACACAAAAAGAGTGATCTCGCGAAATCGGTGAGGGCGGGAAAATAAAAGAAAGGGTCACAGTCGTCCCTCAAACGGCTACAGTCAAAAGAGCGATCCCGGAACATCGATGGCGGATATTAAGTGAAAGGGCCGCAACCACCCTCAAAATGGTTACATACAAAGAGTGTTTCCCGGATTAGAGACGGGGAATGAAAGGCCACAGCCACCCTCCAAATGGCTACAATCAAAAGAGCTCCCGCAACATTGAAGAAGGTGAGAGAAGGATCACAGTCACCCTCCAAATGACTACAAATACTCCCGCATCGAGGCGGAAAGTAAAGTACGGGTCACAGCCACCGTTTAATCGGCTACCAAATAAAGAGTGCTTCTGCTAGGTTGAAAACCCAAAAGTGAGGCCTAGGCAAAATCAGGAATTGAGGGGCATGGTTGCAAATTCAGAAATTGCAATCATGGCAAAAGGAGAGAAAAATACGAAGGGCTTGGTCGGAAATCTCTCAATCGGCCGTGACAAAAGGAGAGAAAAAAGAGAAATTCTCAAAAAAAAAAAAAAAGAAGAAGAAAAAAGAAGAAAAAAGAAAAAGAAAAAGGAAAAAGAAAAAAGAAAAAAGAGAAAGATCCCGCTAGTTGTCGCGTCCCGCTAGAGGCATCGCCAAAGGGTCTCCGGTACGGTCTGACGTAGTGGTATTCCGCCACCAGAGATATCACCAGAGGTTTTTCGGTACGGTCTGACGTAGATGTCTTCCGTTACCACTCGCCACTAGAGGCATCACCAAAGGTTCTCCGGTACGGTCTGACGTAGAGGTCTTTCGCCACCAGAGATATCACCAGAGGTTTCCCGGTACGGTCTGACGTAGAGGTTTTTCCGTTACCACTCGCCACTAGAGGCGTCACCAGAGGTTGTTGGTACTGTCTGACGTAGAGATCTTCTGTTACCAATCATCACCAAAGGTTTTACTTTATTGCACGCCACTGGAGGCTTTTCCTTGTCGCTCGCCACTGGAGGCAACGTCGATAGAGGTTTTACTTTTCTGCACGCCACTGGAGGCTTTACTTTTTCGCACGCCACTGGAGGCTTTACTTTCTGCACTACCAATGGAGGCACCGCCAACAGGGGCACCGCCGACGAAGGTTCGATTTTCTGCACTACCAATGAAGGCACCGCCAACAGGGGCACCACCGACGGAGGTTCTATTTTCTGCACTACCAATGGAGGCACCGCCAACAGGGGCACCGCCGACGGAGGCTCTACTTTTTCGCACCATCAATAAAGCCAAAGGCCACCTTGGAGACTTGAAGACCTGGAAGACGACATACTTCCTAGCCAAAATTAGTGTTTACTCGTCTTTGGACAAACCCCCTCGAATGCATCCTACAGGAGTCCGTCCAAAGAGGGGCAAGCTGTAAACACCTAATTTTGGTACGCGCGACACGTATATAACATGTTCAAAATGTTACATGTAACGCGTTTAAAAAAGAAAGTATTTAAATATGGAAGGTCACGGGATTGCCAAAAATAGGCTCAGTTTAAATTAGGACAATACATATGCAATATATATGATTTAATAAATCAGAAAATATATAATATATATATTTATATATATATATTTTTGGATTTAATAGGGTGAATATTGAGGGAATATTGATTTCCTAATTTTTGGGTGTCAATTTACCTATAAATAAGTACCTATTCTATGTAAAAAAACACACAGAAAATTACGACATGAATAAAATATTATTTTATCTAGAAATTCGTGCAGAAAATTCAATTTCATCTCCCCATCCCGTCGGAAGTCAGGTCGCCGGAGCTCCGGCCGCCCCGTCGCCTGGTCGCCGGACCTCCCAAGATCGCGCCGCCTGAAGCCGCCAGACCGTGTCGCCCCGACGAGCTGCTGCTGCTGTCGCCGTCTGTCCTGCACCACCGGCCGGCTGCTGCTGCTGTTGGGTCTAACCCGGAGCCCGTCGGACCCGCCGCTGCTCGTTGCCCCGCCTGCCGGACCGCTGTGACGAACCCGGAGCCTGCCGGACTGCTGCTGTCGTCGCCGCTGTCGCCGGAATCCGAACCGCTGCCCTGACCGTTGTCCTCCGCTGGTAATTGCAGGTAGTCCCGCTGTAAGTTTTATTTATTTATTTATTTATTTATTTATATATATTTAATTATTTACTGATATTATTATTATATATTGTTATTATTATCATGGGTTATATTGTATCATGTTAATTAGATAGTAAAAATGTAAATTTAATTAAATACCATGTTTTTGTAAATATGTGTATATGACATGTAATTTTAAATTGTATATCATGATTTTGAGCATGTTTAATTTCATCTAGATTTTAATCAAATTAGGAGTTTTAGATGTTTAATAGATTTGTCATTGATAATAATTTCGCATAAAATTAGTTTAGTTTAGTTTTTTTATATTAGATTAATTCGACGTAACATATGTTAAAAAAAATAAATTGGAAAATTAAGTGAATTGAGTACCGAAAAGGGCGTAGTTATAAATTTATATTTTTAATTCGTAACAGAACCCCCGAACTCGAATTTCTGATCGCAGACCGATTTTATACCTAGGTGTTTAATTCATTATTCACTTAGGTAATCTAGGATTCTAGTTAGCCTTTATTAACTAGTGGCGACTCTTTTCAAAATCCATGTTTTCAAAACGTTATTCGCCTTAGGTCGGATTTTAGGTCCGACAACCAATATTATTTTGGTCCCTGATTTCAAGTTCAATTTAATCTCAGTTTCTAGGCTTCCAAGCCAATTGAATTGCAAATTGATCTTTACTTGTGATCATGTGTTACTTCAGGGCCAAAGTGGCAAGAGCATGGTGATTGGGGAGTAGAGTAGAGGTTTATACACCTTGAAGGATGTGGTGCCTACAAGATCATGGATGGTAGCTGCACATTGCATTGGGAATAAAGAAGATGTTTGGAAATGGCACAAACGTTTGGGTCACGTGTCTGAAACTTATTTGAATCAATTGGGTGTTTTGAATTTGAATAAGTCTGTTGATTGTATCAAACAATGCACAATTTTCCCTCTTGCAAAGCAAACTAGATTGTCTTTTCTTCTCAGTGTTTCTATTGCATCTAGACCATTTGATTTGGTTCACATGGATTTATGGGGTTTTTACAAGGTGCCCACATTCAAGAACAATCAGTATTTCTTGACAATGGTTGATGATTATTCAAGAGCAACTTGGGTCTATTTGATGAAGCAGAAAAGTGATACTTTCTTGCATATCAAGAACTTCTTGATTATGGTGAAGAATCAGTTTGCCACTATGGTCAAGATATTGAGAAGTGATAATGGGACTGAGTTCATCAACTCAGTGTGCAAAGATCTACTTCACCAATTTGGCATACAACATCAAACAAGTTGTGTGCATACACCTCAACAAATGGTAGAGTGGAACGCAAGCATAGGGACATTCTAAACACTGCAAGAGTCATACGCTTTCAAGCTTGTATGCCCCTTAGATATTGTGGTTATTGCATCCTCAATGCTTGTTATCTACTCAATCGTCTACCATCTTCTATTTTGAAGTTCAAGTCACCCATGGAGGTGTTATATGGTGAGGTGCCATCTCTTGAGGATCATTGGATGCTTATGCTTTGCCACAAGGTTGAACAATCATGACAAGTTTAGTCCAAGGGCTGAACCTGCTATTCTAATGGGTATTCTACTTCTCAAAAAGGATACCTTGTGATGAATATTTCCAATTCAGCCTTCCATGTTACTCATGATGTTGCTTTCCATGAGGATATCTTTCCTTTCAGCATGTCCAAGGAAGATTTGAAGGCTTTGATTCCATCTTGCTTAGCTTAGGAGTCAAGCAACCAATTGATGAATTCTCAACTGAGAGTTCCAACACTTTTGAGGAGGTCCTTCATCCAATTGTTGATCCACCATAGGAACATCCTCCTATTGTTGAGGTTCCAACACCTAAACCTCCCATTGATGATGCACCACAACCAGTTGTTCTAAGGAGGAGTGCAAGAATTGCACAACTTCAAAATTGTGCCAATTCTAATGTTGCTTTTGGTATGGAGAATTTTGTCTCTTATGATCACTTGGGTCCACAATTCAAGTGTTTTTTGGCTGTCATTGACAAGATCAAGGAGCCAAATACTTACAAGCAAGCTGTTAAAGACCCCAATTGGATTGTGGCAATGAAAGAGGAGATCCAAGCTCTCCAAGATAACAAACATGGGAGTTAGTGGAACTTCCACAAGGCAAATCAACAATTGGCTGCAAATGGGTATTCAAAGTCAAATACAACTCTGATGGATCCATTAAAAGATACAAAGCAAGGTTGGTTGCTAAGGGATTCACTCAGGTTGAAGTAACTGATTTCAATGAGACATTCTCACCAGTTGTCAAGATGGACACAGTGAGGATTGTTCTAGCCATCGTTGCAGCCAAATCTTGGGGATTATTCCACATGGATGTGAACAATGCATTTCTTCAAGGTGATCTGAGTGAAGAAGTGTACATGGACATCCCCCAAGGTTTTGATCCATACAAGCCTCTTGATGGGTCCCCTAGACTTGTGTGCAAACTTGTCAAGTCCCTTTATGGCCTCAAGCAAGCATCAAGACAATGGAATATCAAACTCACTCAAACTTTGATGAAGAATGGATACAAGCAATGTGCCTCTGATCATTCTTTGTTCAGCAAGATTCAAGGGGAGGACAAAGTATTTTTGCTTATCTATGTTGATGACTTGCTCATTACAGGTTCCAATGCCAAGATGATTGATCAATTGAAGTGTACTCTACAAAAACACTTCAAATTGAAAGATATGGGGGGCTTGAGATACTTTTTGGGGCTAGAAATTGCAAGATCAAATCAGGGGCTTGTGATCAACCAAAGGAAGTATGCAATTGAACTTATTGAAGATGCTGGTCTAGGGGCTGCTAGGCCAACTGAAACTCCAATGGAATTCAATGTCAAGCTCACTACTTGTGAGTATGATGAGGCTACCAAGTCAAACACTGATGATATTTCTTTGGAGGATGCAACTTCCTATAGAAGATTGATTGGGAAGCTACTCTAACTTACAATGACACGTCAGACATTGGCTCCTCAGTTCAAAGACTAAGTCAATTTGTTGACAAGCCTAAGAAGTCACACTATGATGCTGCCATTAGAGTGATCAAATACATCAAGGGCAGTCCAGGGCAAGGTTTGATCTACCCTTCCAACAACAACCTCAAGTTAAGCTTATATTGTGACTCTGATTGGGCTGCTTGTCCATTTAGTAAAATATCAGTGAGTGCTTATTCTGTCAAGCTTGGGGCAGCCATGATTAGTTGGAAGGTCAAGAAACAAGATACTATTTCACTATCAAGTGCTGAGGCTGAGTATAGGTGCTTAAGAGTTGCCATTCAAGAAGCACTTTGGGTGAGTAGGATTCTAAAAGAGCTTGGTATGCAAGTGAGCTTTCCATTTCCAATTCACACGGATAGCCAAGCAGCTGTAAAGATTGCAAAGAATCCAATGTTCCATGAGAGAACCAAACACATCGAGTTGGATTGCCACTTCACAAGACACCACATTGATTCAGGCTTGATTGGTGTTCATTATGTTTCTTCCGATGATCAAATTGTTGATTTGTTGATTAAATCCTTGGTTAAGAAGCAGCACTTAGCCTTATTGAGGCTATATGGGATCAAGGATGTCTTTCAAGAAAGAAAAGAAGGAGAAAAAAATGATGGGAGAATATAGAAGTATGGTGCTTTCCATGGTGCCTAACACGTTGCCTTCTATGGTGCCTATATGATGCTTACATCGAGTCATGCACCATGCCTTGGTGCTCACCATGTTGCCTACACTTAGACTTACACTTAGGCTTGATGTTTTGATATGGTGCATACAACATGCCATACACCACACGTGCACTATACTTGGCACTATGCTCACATGGTGTATGCACCATGCTATGCACCCGTCCTTGTCTCATTTGTACATGTACTTAGCTATTAGTTGGTACACCCTAGTTAGCCTATATATATTGTACTTCTCATATTGTAAACCTTTAGTAATCAATAAAGTAAATTTCAGCTTATAACTCTTCTATTTGTCTTAAAACTCAATTCCTTCGAATTCAAGAGTCAAGTATTTAGTGTTTAAAGAACATATTTAGAAACAATATTAATATTTTGTTATGCTAAAAAAATTACTTCATAACTTTGCCTCTTTAGATTTTAATCCTAGCTCCATTCATGACTGATGGAGCAATCAATGGTGGGTCTGTGAGTTGTTCAATAGCATAAACAGGAACAACAATATCATGTGAGACTTGAGCATGAGGAGCAACATGATGAATTGCTACATTATGAACTATATAAGGATCATTTTCAAAGAGACAGTCGGTAGGATTATAAAAGATGTAGTATTGTGCAGATAGGGAATCAATGAAACAAATTACGCTTCTTCATTCTAAAGGGAAATATATTTTCATGAAAAACTTCTCTACTAACAAGAAACACATAATCTTCAATATACATCACAATTTATTATTTTTTAGTCAAAGAATATCCCCTGAAAATGTCTAGAACAGCTCGAGGGGAATAATTATCAGTGTATATAATCGAGTAGTAAATCACAAACACCTCAAAACTTTGAGATACTGTATAGTAGGATTTATTTTTTCCATATGATGCTTCTGAAAGAGATAAATTGTTGAGAGCAATACTGGGAAGAAAATTTACAATATAGCAAATTGCTAGAATGCAGTATCCATATACACGTATTGGAATATGAGCTAGAAGTTGAATGCCTAATAATATCCAAGAGATGGCGATTGTTTGCACACGAGTTTCCTTCGTGGGCTTCTTCTTCCCGAACCTCTACTCCGTGGGCTTCTTCTTCTCGGATCCTCGCTTTCTCTTCTTGGATACCTGCAAATGGGCACCGGGGGGTCCCTGTAAGCCCACTCTGAAGCTTAAGTAAGTATGAGCTTTAGAGAGAGGTAGTGAGCTTAGAGAGAGAGTGAGAGATTACCTTCAAATGAAGAGAGAAGGTCTCTATTTATAGAGTTCCTATTGTACCGCCCCAGTTCCAGTGATTTCCTGGTCCGGTTGTGGCATTTTCATAATATAAGTTGGCCTTGACCGTAAATCAAGTGCATTTGACCACGGTTCGTTTTACTATATTTAAGCAAATTTATGTTATACGATAATATCGTATGAATGTAAGAATTACGAGCATTGGTCTCGTTTTACTTAGCCTTCGGACTATGTCATTTTACTCGTGTCTCCCTTTTATTGGAGCTTTTAGAGAAAAATCTCTAGCATATCCCTTTATAAGGCATGCTTTTGGGCTCCCTTCATTAATTCCCACGCCTTTATTTTTCTAGAGCATCCCTCTTTCTTCATCTTTTCTAGAGCACTTCCCCCCTTCTTCAATCTAGGTTCCCTCCACCTCCTTCTTTAATTTTGCCACCCAGTCAACCCAATTAAGTCACTACCCTTCTTATGGAGTTATCTTAAGTTTGATTTGAGGTGGAATTTGTGCTTGCATTGGTGGTTTGAGCACTAGGCCGGCGGGCGGGGGTGGGAGCGGTGATTCCGACGGGCGGCTTGGCGACGGGCGACGCGGCTGGGCACGTGGGCGACGGGCGCTGTCGGGGCGGCCCTCTTCTCCGGCGGAACCTCATTCGTCAGGAAGGGTTAGGCCGAGTTGACTCGGTCTGATCCGAGTTCTGGCCCGATTCGGCAATTTCGGCCCGATTTCTTCAAGGTCTGATCTTTTAACCCCTTGTTTGTGTGTTCTCCCTTGATTGCTATAAATACTAGGACCTTGCCATAGATACTTGAGTTGCTTTATTGTGCATTGTTGGTTGGAAGTGGAGGATTGTCTTTTTTTGTTGAGTTTGGATTACTTTTGAGGTGAGTATTTGATATAAATGTTGTCCCCTTAGGAACTTGGTGGTTGCTTGTTGCTTAGGTTCCTTAATACTTTGCTTGGGTCACCCTTTGTTTTTGTAGTTGATATATACCCTTGTTGATGATGTTTGGTTCTACCTTTCATTACCTTAGGTAGTGTTGAGGTAATTTTTCTTGTCTCCCCCTTAGGGGTGTTTGCCATGCTTGTTTGTCTATCATAGTCCTCCCTTTGGCAAGTAGTATCGTCAATGCACGTGTATTTTACCCCCTTAGTAAGCATTTGATCTTTGTGCACTTTGGGACGTACCATTGGGTAGGTCGGTCTTTATGGATTTATATGATACCTTGAGGTGGGATTGGTAATTTCTGACGGATCGTCATTCTTTCTTTCAATTATCAGGCGTGTTTTTGGAGCTACTCTCGAAATAGAGGGCGTCGCATCACTTCCCCCATAATGAGTAAGCCTCATTCCCATAGGGCTCCCCGTGGTGGTCCTACTTCAAATGCTCCTATAATCTGCTATCCCCATGAGGATTTCTTCATGGGAAAGCGGATTATGTTCCGGAGATGTCTGATTTCGATTCGGAGTCGGATGTCGAGCTGAGGCAAATCCTTGAGGATGAGTTGTCTTTCTTACGTGACCCGGTGTTCTTGTTTGAGGTCTACTGTGAGAATTTGTTGGGGAATAAGAGTTTTCTCTCTCATGTTATGACGGCGGGACTGGTTAGCTTGGATAGGTCGGCTTATCCCTTTGCCATGCCGTATCGCTATACGGGCAGCTTCGTTACTCCGCCTCCGGACGGGATGACGGTTGTGTATAGTCATCAAATTAAGGCGGGGTTGCGCTTCCCTTACTGCGCAGAGCTTCGAGAGCTTTGTGCATATTATCGGATTTCCCCTCATGATCTTGCCCCCTATGCTATCTGCGCTTTGGTCAGATTTAGAGTGTTGTGTCACCGCCAATTCTGGGCCTACTCCCTTTGTCTCTTTCGATGCTTCTATCGCATCCAGCACGGTGGTGACTTAGGGTTCTATTCTCTAGTGATCTGGTACCCCTTGTTGGCTCACGATGGGTTTTCGGTGTTGGGCGACACTAAGTGGAATAACAAGCGCTTCGTCCTTGCCTTCGAAAATGGTAGTGGCCACTGGGAGAAACACTACTTCTTCGTTGAGGATCGAGGTGTTTCTTGGTCCTTGGACTCCCCCCTGTTGACGGATGCGCGTCCCAAGTTTTCCGAACTTTCCATGTCTGATAGGATGACCCTGAAGCTGATATACATTGGGAACACGACGGCTTCCTTCGAGTTCATGCACCGCATCTCGGAGGAGGAGCTATGTGCTACAGGGATTCGAATGACGCCCCTCGTCTAAACTTTGGTATGCAAGCCTTTGAGTTTTTAATACTTGTGACCTTATTGCTTTGCCTTGTAGGTTGGTTTCAATATCGACCTTCCTTGTTTCAGGAGAACGATGATGTTGGTGAAGACGTCCCTTCAGAGAGGGAAGCTTTGGTTGTTTCTCATCTTCGTTTATCCGTGGTTGAACCTCCTGCTACTATTTCACTGTCGTCCGCGGCTGTGAGACTTTCCTCCGGTACAGTATTTGCGGTTTTTTCTTTTGTTTCTATGATTACTTTGGTTATGTTGTACTCACCTGTGTTTTGTTGATTTTTAGGGAGGTCCCATTCTATCTCTGTCGCGCAGATCTTGGCTAAGATCAAGTCGAAGAGGTCTAGCTTGGAGGTGGAAGCCTCTAACTCTAAGGCTCAGATAGCCTCGTTCCTTTATGCCTCCAGGTCCTCCTCTTTCCATAAAAAGATAGAGGTTGTTGTTGAGGACGTAGCTGATGATTCTCTTATTGCACCGGAGAATAAGAAGGCTTCGAATGATGTCGGCGAGTATTTTTCTCCTCGCCCCATCTCCCCCCCGAGGATTGCAACCTCCGATGATAGACCTCCAGTGCCAGGTATACAATGGTGTTCCCCTCTTGTCTATGTGTATTTATCATGCTCTTGTTGTTTCTTACATTTTTTTTCCAGGTAGGATCAAGTTGCATTTGATCTTTCCTAAGGATCTCATCCGCCCTATCATTGGTGATGTTAGGGGTAATGCTTGGATGCCTTTCCAGACTACTGAGCGTCAGGCCTATGACCTGTCGGCCTCTGTTTCCATTCTGGAAGTTGCTAATCCTATGATGAACTCTATTATTCCCCCGGCCGATCGCTTTCTTCCTTCTGATCTTGAAGAGGCCCATCATTTTGTGAAGGGGGCCTTGTCCCAGTTTGCTCCTATGAGTGTTTGTATTGTCTCTTGCTTGGTTTTGTGAGATGTTTGATCCTGAATCTTCTTTTCTCTTTGGTGGGGGATATCTTCCGTCGTTAACCTTGGTTCTCACCTGGTGAACGTCACTCAGGAGCGGGATATGTTTCGGCGGATGGTGGGGACTCTTGAGTCTACTCTGAAGAAAACCAAAGAGCATTTGCACGACGAGGTTGAGGAGCTCAGGGTGTCAGAGGTTTCTTTGTCCAGTAGCTTGACTGTTGTTCAGAAGGAGCTTGATGATATTGATGCCCGCCGGGCGGATGATGATTTGATAGCTAATTTGAGGATGAAGAATGCTCTCTGTGATGCTCGCGTAGAAGGTAGATTATCCGGTTTGGAGGAGGGTGAGGCTATTCGAGTTGTGAGGGGCGAAGCCATTGGCGTCAAGAAAGGTAAGGCTATTGGAGTCCAAGATTTCTTGGCTTCCAAGGAGTTTTCCGACCGTGCTGAGAAGCATTGTTAGGGTATTATGAACACCTTTGGAGTGAACTTGGTCGAGAAGGTTCATGGTCTCTGTCACAACTTCCCGTTTGCGCAACTTGGAGTATATGCTATGTTTGCTTTGGATGTTGTGGGTCGCCTTAGCAAGCGTGCGGAGCGAGTGAAGATTGTCGCCGGACGGGTTGTTGCCGACCGTTCTTCGAAGACCAATGTTGCGGCTTCTACTCGCGCTGTTAAGGTTTCCACCTCTTCACAAGTTCCTGCGGAAGAGGATGATCCCCCCCCCCCCTTGTGAAGGGTGGTTGAGACGATATCCCTTGTTGATGTTTTTATCGTCGCAACTTTGCGTTTTTCTCCTGCTTGTTTCGGAGATGTCCTTGTTTTATTGCTAGATACTTGGGTTTTCCTTCGTTTGTTGTCGTACTCTTTTCTTTGATGTGTTTGTATGTATGGACGGCTTGATGTCAGCACACCTTTTGTTATCGATGTGAAGCTTTATTAGGATGGCATATCTTTTCCAGGACTTACGTTCCTTTTATTGTAGGTTGGGTTTCTTGAATTTGTAAGTCCCTTCCTTTTCGTTGATAGGGTGGCCCTGTGGGTCTTGTGTCTCTTTATTGTTGGAAGGGTTATCCTTATGGATTTTCCCCTTTTCGGTTGGAAGGGTGGCCCTATGGGCCTTATGTCCCTTTTCGGTTGAAAGATTTGTCCTTATAGATCTTCCTATTTTCATATGTAAGGGTTGTCATGTGGATCTTCCCCTTATCATATTTCAGAGTTTTCTTTCTGGATCTTCCGCTTTTCGGTTGGAAGGGTGGCCTTATGGGTCTTATGTCCATTTTTGGTTGGAAGGGTTGTCCTTATAGATCTTCCTCTTTTCATATGTAAGGGTTGTCCTGTGGATCTTCCCCTTATCATATTTCAGAGTTGTCTTTCTGGATCTTCCCATTTTCGGTTGGAAGGATGGCTCTATGGGTCTTATGTCCCTTTTCGGTTGGAAGGGTTGTCCTTATAGATCTTCATATTTCCATATGTAAGGGTTGTCCTGTGGATCTTCCCCTTATCATATTTCAGAGTTGTCTTTCTGGATCTTCCCATTTTCGGTTGGAAGGGTTGTCCTTGTAGATCTTCCTCTTTTCATATGTAAGGGTTGTCCTTATGGATATTCCCCTTATCATATTTCAGAGTTGTCTTTTTGGATCTTCCCCTTTTCGGTTGGAAGGATTGTCCTTATAGATCTTCCTCTTTCCATATGTAAGGGTTGTCCTTATGGATCTTCCCCTTATCATATTTCAGAGTTGTCTTTTTGGATCTTCCCATTTTTGGTTGGAAGGGTTGTCCTTATAGATCTTCCTCTTTCCATATGTAAGGGTTGTCCTTATGGATCTTCCCCTTATCATATTTCAGAGTTGTCTTTTTGGATCTTTCCTTTTTCGGTTGGAAGGGTTGTCCTTATAGATCTTCATCTTTCCATATGTAAGGGGTATTGTCCGTCAAACGACGATACCTTATAAACACAACAGAATGGTGTGGCGGAGCGGAGCGGAGCGACGTAATCGTACATCTTGTTTATGGTTAGGACCATGATGTCGCAAGCTCAACTTTCGATTTCCACTTGGGGTGATGCGTTGTTGACTGCTACTCATGTAGTAAACCATGTTCCTACAAAATCAGTATATACGCCACCATATGAGCTGTGGACTGGTAGAGAGATAGCTCTTACCAGGCTGCGACCTTGGGGTAGCTCAGCATACACGCATCAAAACGACAACCGAATCAACAAGTTGGACCTAGAGAATTGGAAGTGTCTTTATAAGATACTCTGAAAACTCTAAGGAATAACGTGTTTATGGCGGCTCAAGAAAATGGTGGAATGGTCGAACATGAATCCAAGGATGTTACGTTCTTTGAGGATGAATTTCCTAAGATTGATAACATCAAAACGAATGAAGTCTTAATTGAACTTGAACAAGATGAACATGATCAGGTCTCACTTACTTCGAGTGAGAGATTATGGGGAGCAACAACTGTAAATGATATGGTAAATGAAATTGAGGACATATTCATAGTAAATCCAGTGGGAGGAGTCGATCCAACCACGGAAGTCATAGTTGCTCCTGGTGCGAATCAAGTAGAACCTGATCATGTAGTTGCTGAACCGTGGGATGAGAATCCTATAATTCCTTAACTACCTACTGATAACAGTGGGAGTGGGACAACCAACTTGGTTCCTGGTCCTAGTGACCGTGGAATTCATCTCGGAGATAGAAACCCGAGACCAAGAGGTCGTCCAAGAAAAGTTGTAGGAGAAGGTTCTAGTGACACCCTGATTCCTAGTGGGAGCATTGTTCCTAGTGAGAGCTTTGTTCAAGATGACAATAATGAGCCTTGATGTAGTCAAAGGCAGAGAACTTCTCCTAAGACTGCGGTTAATGAACCGATAACGGTTTAACAAGCTTTGGAAAGTCCTCAAGCAAAAGTATGGAGGAAAACAATGGAGGAATAGATCGTCTCTATGAAAACCAATTTTGTTTGGACGTTAGTTGATTTGCCTGCTAATCGCATAGAAATAGGGGTAAGTGGGTTCTGAAATTGAAACTCACTATTGATGGAAACGTTGAGCGGTATAAAGCTCGACTAGTCGTGAAAGGATATACCCAACTCCACTAGTGGACTTTGATGAAACTTACTCAATGACTGTGTGTTACACCACAGTCCGGGCCATTTTGGCCTTGGTTGCTAGCCTCAATCTCGAGCTGCACCAGATGGATGTTAAAATTTACTTCCTTCATGGGAATTTGGAAGAAGAGATCTACATGGAGCAACCAGAGGGTTTCATATCCCCTGGTAATGAACGCAAAGTTTGAAAGCTCCAAAGATCGATCTATGGTCTTAAACAGTCTTCCCTACAATGGTATCGCGGGTTCTACGAGGAAATCGTTGGCAACGGATCCGTGAATCTTCACGAGGATCCCTGCGTTAACACTAAGACCTCTGGGTCAAAGTATTTCATCTTGACGTTATACGTCGATGACATCCTTATTGCCGCGAACGATGTAAGTTATCTAAAGAAATTAAATTCCTAGTTAGCATCTGTATTTGAGATAAAGGACATGGGCGAAGCCACTTATATCTTAGGCATTAAGATTGCTAGAGATCATGGTGCTTGAAAATTATGTCTTTCATAGGAAGCCTATATCAACAAGTTGTTGAGAATGTTCAATCTCTATGATGCAAAACCCGTGGATACGCCGGTTGTATATGGGTGTGCGCTGTCGAAGCGTGATGGCCCAAAGAACCTAGCAGAGCGTGAACAGATGAAAAGCGCACAGTACCTCAGTATGGTCGGAAGTCTGATGTACGCAATGCAATACACTTGTCCTGATATATGTTACGCAGTGGGTTTAGTATCACGTTTCCAATCAGACCCTGGTTATCAACGTCTAAAAGTCGTCTAACGAATTATGAGACATATGAAAGGTACGGCAGATTACGGACTCTGCTATGAGGGAAGTAAGCTAGAATTATTAGGATATAGTGACGCCGACCACGGTGGTGATCTAGATGATCGTAAGTCCACCTATGGAGGAGTGTTTCTCCTTGCTAATGCTGCCATCTCTTGGATGAGCAAGAAGCAATCATGTATCGCGTTGTCCACTATGGAATCCGAATTCGTAGCTCTCTCTAAGAATGTACAAGAGGCTGTCTGGCTAAGGAGACTGATGAATGCCCTGCTTGACGTCAAGGACGGGAGTGTGCATTTACTCTGATAGTCAAGCAACTTTAAGGGCAGTCAAGAATCCTAAGTACCATAATAGGACAAAACAAATTGACATAAAATATAACTATGCGAAGAGTGTGGTAGAGGACAAGCTGATCACAGTTGAATTCATGCCTTCCGAGGATATGATCGCACCCTTACGCAAGGATGTGTTAGAAAAGCACGTAAAACTGCTTGGATTGGTAGGATTTAGAAGGCTTGAATTGTGACAATAACATTTTTGAATTTGAAGTAATATTTGAATAAAATAATTTCTAATTGATTTTATGATAATTACGACGTCATAATGACATGATTACGTCGGATGGATAGTCTATAAACTAGTCGTTGGAGCGTAAACCTCCTAATAAAATATGTCGAAGTTGGACCATGCCATGTCACACGGGCACGGTTGTCTTGATGGAAATGATTCCTCAGCCATATCAAGACTGGCTATGAACCATGGTGTTTCGAAAGAGAAACCTGGTTATGCAAAACTATCATTTGGTTTCGGGGTAACACGACATGATCAAAGTTTTGCAGATCGCCGTGACGAACTACGTTCGTCGAGTACCACATTCTGGGCTAGATGAGAAATCTACGATAGCATATGACATTATCATTCTTGACATAAAATAAGTTCAAGTTATGCTATCGATGCGCACTTCATACTGCGCATGCCATGTTCGACCACGGGGTCAGGCTCAGTTTAGTTAGAAAGAATCTTCCGAGATTCTGAAGGACACAAACTTCTCACTTTGAGCGTGTGACTGATCTCAGGTGCTGGATGAAGCAGCACACGAAGTACCCTTATCACTCTGAATTCATATCTAAGGTTGGGTTCAATGTCGCTCCCAGGCATACGAGCGTAGCGCTGAACAAAAAGTCCAAATGACCATGTTTTGGGCACCGGTTGAGCTTGACTAAAGATATGAACAATGGGGATGGTCATGCACATCTGTCATTCTCCGACTCTTGTATTCGCTAGGTGGCCACCAACCGGATATTAGTTGAAGGTTGTGAATACTTGTACGGATTCCTTGGAGAAGTATTCATTTGTGGGAACTAGGCAATTGGAGAATAACAGTTGACCAGGGGTACATCGTGGCACAGAGAAGTAACAGGTTGATAACAGATAAGGAATCAACGTTCCGTGGACGCTACAACACTCTTAACCGATGAGTAGCACGATGTTCGTTGTGTCTGCCGGTCGCACGACAAACCTTGTATGAACAATACGGGAACGGGATTGGATCATTGAATGGATATTGATGTGTTGGTCGATAACATATTAATAGGCAGCCTCCCATTCCGACGAGTGGGAACTGTTGGCATTTTGTGTATATGGGCCGCCGTAATTGGGAGCCCATTAATAAAGGCCCAACAGAATAAGCAAAATTGGGGTTAGACAAAAATCCATATGAGCCACAATTGGCCCAAAATGGGCCAAGCCCAATTCTCTATAGGTTCGGCCGAATTGAAGGGAAAAGCCCTGAGTGGGCTTTGCTCACCTCCTCTTATAAATAGGAGGTGTTAGTGAATTAATTGGGGTAAATCACTTTCTCCCATTTAGTTGACTAGACAAGAAATCTCTCTTCCTCTTTTCTCTAGAGGTTCGGCCGAACCTAGTAACACCTAAGGAGGTGCCGAAATTGTGTCAACAATTTACCCTAGAGATCCATCAGGTCACTGTATTGAAGATGCTTTGCTGTGGAGACCATTGTCTGCGGATTGCTCTCCAACAAAGGGTTCCCGCAGGACACCGTCCGGCAGATCGCGAACTCCCTCGTGACAATCTTGGTCTACGAAAAGCTAAACTGGTATGTGCTCCTTATTCTGCTGCGTAATTAGTTTACCTGGCATGTACACGTATTTATTCCGTAGTTATATCCTCTAAATCCATCAGGAACGTTAAGAAGCAGGACACACTATAATTGTCAAGTGCATAAATAGAATATTATACCCTAACAGAAGTAACAATAGAGCCAATTTTGGTAAAACATTTGTTACAGGAACTTGATCTTGCAGTGGACTATCCAAATCCTATATTTTCATATAGCAAGGCAGTGATTCAAATGACTAAAAATTTAATTTTTCACGAACAAACCAAACATATTAAGCTGAACTTCTATTTCACAAGGGATTGCATTCAGAAACAATAAATCTCGACTTTTCGTATATTACATTAAAGATCCAAGAGCCAACTTGCTGATCTTCTAACTAAAACACTTGGCCGTCTTAAACATGAATCACTTCCTGTCATTATGGGATCGACATATTCAAGGAGAATTCTTCAAACTATATAAAAGAAGAGGAGGAATAAGATGGAGAATGCAAAAGTTATGTATTTAGTAAATAGTTGACTCTAGCTTAGTTGACTAACTACTAACTATAAGTTATAGTCCCTCCATTCGTCATTTTAACTAAATTTTCGGTAACAATACATTTCAAATTTTTCCGCTACTTCTCTTTATCACCATTACAAAATAGTAAATTGCTCTACACATATACAAAAGCGACATGACAAGTATTCCTAGCAACTTGCCTTTCTGTTATATTACTCGATCTTCAGTTAACTCTATATGAACTTCTCAAACTGATTAATTTATTCACAACAACTAATTTTAAGCAGTTGATCTGCTAATTATGACAATGTTCAAGTATTTATGATATTTGTACGTAGCACCGACATATAATATATATAGTTACCAGAGAATATAAAGGTGTTGTATGATTGAGTTATATTAGGAATAGATTGTATTAGAGTCTTTCTACCTCCAATGAATATAGCTTATAAGTCGCAGTCCACCATCGTCGTTGTCCAGGGGCGATCGTTACCGCCGTCAGCTATGCAGTTGTTATGTCGGCCACCCCCTGCCCAATTCTGGTTTCAAATTTTTTTTTTTTTCTTTCTTTTTCTCTAGAAGGACAATAAACTCTGCTTCCGCGTCGACGACTTCTGCGACGTTCCCTGCTTTAGCACTTGACGACGCCACCACACAGATGGCATTTACTATTGTCATGCCCACCTCCATTCTTTCCGCCGTTGTCGATTGGATCTCTCCAGGCTTCCGCTGTTGCCGACTGGACCTCTCAGGGATTCCGCCATTGTCAACTGGACCTCTCCAGGCATCCGCCGTGCCAACTGGATATCTCCGGGCTACCGCCGTGCCGATTGGACATCTACGGGCAACCGCCGTGCCGGCTGGATATCTCTGGGCTACCACTGTGCCGACTGGACATCTCCGGGCTTTCGTTCTTACGTACCCAAAATTTCATGTCATTGGATTAAATGCACTGATCAGACAGAAACCTAAAATTTTCAAGTAAAGAGGGCAGAATAGTATTGTGTGAAGGTAGATCCATATACAGTACTTGTTAAAGGCATGCAGGGACTTTGAATTAACTCCATATATTTGATATAGATGCCATTGCCAAGTCGCCGTCACAAATATATATAGTTTTACTTATTTATAAGTAACGTCAGTTGGCCAAAAAAAAAAAAAAAGTAACGTCAGATCTCTTACTTTTTTGAGTTTATTATTATTATTTGTGTACTATTTGGAAAAGACATTGAGGAGAGTAATTATGATTTATTACGTACTGACAGTTCGACATGCATGAGAAATTGTTGTCATAATACATTTAAAGGGTGGATGTAGGCAACCTAACTAATAAATAGAGCAAAATGTCCATTTTCAGTGTATAATATTTGCAGATGCATGCTGCGTCATATATTACAAGAAAAAATAATTTTGCATACCGGAAAATCGGTATGTATACAAGTGTTCACATTGATTTTAAACCGAAAAATCGGTGGTAAATGGTTAAAAATTGCATACCGAAATTTTGTGAATTCCAAATACGTACGTACACTCAAAAAGTAACATTTTCTTTAACAAATATGTATATTGTATAGGTTATGTGTACTATGTACTTGCACAATGAAATTTGGGTGTGGAAATCCATCTTTTCTTGTAGTGATACATATATATTACACTTATTCTCATGCATATGTGAAGGCTTTGTGGACGTGATTATTTGCACCACTTCGTCAAGTATTTATAATTAACACTTTACTCCTTACGGAATGATTCGGTGAAGTTTGAATTTATATGTGTTAAACAAGTATACTACGTATGATGCTCTTCTGATGAGGTGTATATTAAAATATGTATATCCTAAGGAAGCGATAAAGTAATATAAGTTGAATACCATAAAATATGTAGCACCAGTGGTCTAGTGGTAGAATAGTATCCTGCCACGGTACAGACCCGGGTTCGATTCCCGGCTGGTGCATCTCTTTTAATATAATTTTCTGTTTGTTGCTAAATAATAATAGCTCTGTGCTGCTGGATGCAGAGTTTAAAGATAGCTTTGCGTGGGAAAGCGTAGAAAGTTGCATGCATATGTTATTTTGTTGCTTGGTTGTTGTTTTCATCATAGTCATCTTCCTCATGTGGTTCTCATCTCATCCTGTGGCTGTTGGTGACATTAATTCTACTCCTCAGCTGCATCCCGGAAACCTGCACGTCGCATCATTGTCGGCCTTGGGGAATTGCACTGTTGGTTCTTACGCTTTTCTTGTTGCTTTCCTATCAATCCTCCTTCCACTCCTTACATAATAATAATAATATGACAGAGTAGTTGTTGATCACTTAATCAGATTAATTAAATATTAAACGTTTAACTCTATCAGTAACTCAGGGAATTAATGAAAAGATATATGCATAAATAGCACCGCAACGTTAAAACAAACTCCACGAAAAAGAAAAGAATGATTAAAGATGAAGAAAATAGACGACAGGTGAAACGAAGAAACAAAGAAAGGAAATGGAAATAGCATTTTCGTACCTAGGTCGAAATTGATCCAAAGATTAGAAATCGGACCTAGATCGAAATTGACTGAGTTAGGGTCAGACCCTAGCCAGGTTACCCAGATCTGGGAGATCCTAGCTAGGTCAGACGCATCTGTGGGTCGGACCCTAGCTGGGTCAATTTAAACCAACGTCCGATTGGGGTTTCAAATTGACCCGGCCAGAGTCCGACCCACGGCTGGTTCTGACCCCGGCTAGGGTCGCTTGACCCGAGCGACCCTTGTCAGGATCAGACCCAGCCGTGGGTTTGACCCAGCTAGGGTCCAACCCACGGTTGCGTCTGACCCTGGCTAGGGTCGCCCAGGTCTGGGTAACCTAGCCAGGGTCCGAGTCAGTCGTGGGTCGGACCCTGGCTCGGTCAAATTCGACCTAGGTCAAGTTTCTAATCTTTGGGGGCTAAATTGTAAAAGTTAGAAATATAAATTGGAGGACTAAATTGAACAAAATAAAAATATTTAACGGACAAACTTAACTGTTGACTAACAGATGCATCAAAAGCTTACAAAATACAAACATATGTCACCAAAAGCCTAACAAAAAGCATATGGTACCAAAAGTCAACATTAGTCAAACATATAACACCAAAAGACTATTTAACCATTCATTTAATGTGAAATTGACACATACAAAACAGAGAGACATATAGTGCATATATATCATTTTTTTATTAAATAAAGGATTACCACGTATACGCCGCCGCGTGTTAGTACGAAAGTAGCAATAATTTCTTTTTCTTAATACCTACCGCTATAAATAGTCCTCCGTGGTTGAAATTTGAAAGTGACATCCTACCTTCCAGTTCTGTGAGGAGTAGCATGATGACATTTTTCTGTGTATAGTATTCTTTGCTGTATAAGATCGAATTTTGACAATAATTTTGTATATGTACTGAGTTGTCATTTGTTTACTTGTTGAAAAATAATTTTGTTTCAATTATAATCGTGGTTTACACTGCACATAAATTGTGTTTGTATAGTTTTTTTAGATACTCTAAGCTCTCTAGTTGGAATTTTTTCTTCGACTTTAAATGTAGAGTTTCGAGTTTTGTTTGGCTCATTACTTCATTGGTGTCATGTTAAGTATTATTTTCATAGCGATATCGTTGTATTTGAGAAAAAAGTAGTCGTTCAATTATAATTGGTAAACAGAAATTGTAACTTTTTGCATAATTTATAGTACTATTTAAACATTTACTATTATCGTAAGCAAAAAATGCTTTTATGATCACCTTGTACCCTAAAAAGAGGGACTTGCTACCATCATTTCATAGTATCCATGCTTTATAAATGGGGAAGGCTAAAATATGTCAATTAGATTTGCAGTCCAATTTATAACTACTCAATTAGTTAATTTAATTCAATCGAGTGCTACCGTTTTGAAATCTAAATTTTCAGCCCAAAATATTAATATACAACTTGTCTTACCTTCTCTCATACTTTCTTTATTTATTATTATGATTTAATATAATAATATCTATATAGGTTTTATAGGAAATTATTGAATATATAAATATATCTTACATATATTTATATATTCAACTCAATAACTTCATATAAAATCTATATATTTTGATTTTTTTTTACCAAACTATATATTTTTCTTTTAATTGTGTATAAAAACTTAAAAAACTGACGATTTTTTATATATAGTATTTATTTCATTTTAGAGGGAAAAAATTAGTAAAATACAAATCGTTACCCACATTCCAGCAAAAAAAAAATTCTCTAGTCATTCATAAAAAAATCTCACCAACAATAATATATTTATAGTTTTCGTCGTCCGAAAGTATAAAAAATTATAATTCATAATAATATAAAGTATATAGGAATTTCAAAATTCTTTAACTAGATTGAAAATAATTCTCCAACTATATTCAAAATACCAAATCATTACATCGTAATTGTTGAATTTACAATTGCATCTCAATTGTTGAATCTGAAGTTGAGCTACACATAAAAACTCAAAAACTGAATATGAAGTGAAAAATATGCATTAAAACTGGAAAAATAAAAATTAAGCATGATATGAAAAAATTTGTACATGGTATTATACTAAGATGAACTAACTATCAAAACTATTTATTTATATGCTCTTCAACTTTGTTCACCTCAAGATTAATATGGTGATTTGAATTTTAAGTTGCTAATAGAATTTCCTACCATGATACAAATGATATAGTATATTAGAAGCTACTTACAACTAAATTTCAGCCCGTAAATATCATTACTTGCCAAATAACTAATTAAAGTTGCTGAACGTCGCACCGAAATGGTTTGAATTTGTCAAAGAAAGGTCAGACGGATTAAGATTAGAAACGACATGTACTTAACAAATAATATTTTAGACATTATTACATACAACAAGAAGATACTAACAACTTGTTTAAAAGATGAACTTAAAAATATAAATTAGTTACTTGTATCTTATTATTGGGCTAATAATAATATATTATAATAGACTAAAAATAATAAAAATAAAAAGTAGAATGATAAATTAAATTAGGAGAGATAAAGAACACGAGAAAAGAAAAAGTGGCTATTCTGAATAAGTAAACATTTCGGGCCGAAAAAGTTAAATTCATAACAACAATTCAGATCTCGATTGAATTGGATCGCACGGCTATAAATTAGACTATAAATAGAGTCCATTATATGTTAGATTTCACTATTTAATAACTATTTTTCATTATATTCTGGTTTGTTTCTGTCTCTCTCTTACTATGTGGGACCCATATTAAAAGCAACAATACTTTCAAATCATTCTAGGCAAACCCAAAGAACTATATTTATCAATAGTTCATTTGAGAAATCATTCGTAATAGAGTTTGCTCGACGTGATGCGGTCTTATTGACTGATCCAGTTGACGTGTCAATTTGTGGTTTAACTTTTTATTCCATCACCATCATAATTGGTATATAAAATATTATGCGATAAAATATGAATGGTTTAAGTTGTGAAATATGAATATTTTATATTTTAATTATACATGAATATACATGTTTGAGAATATAAATAAATTTATGTCGTGAAATATGAATATTTTATCAATAAATCAATGTAAGAATTCCGAGTTTTATTAGAGTTAATTAATTTAAAGTTAATTATTTTAATTATTGAATTTTAGGTTTAATTTTAAGTTTTTTACTAAACGTGATGTAATCTTATTGACTGATACAATTTGAGGTGTTTTATTAAAAAAAAAAAACTATCAGAAAATAGATTATTGAGTGCGGTAAAAAGTTTAGTTAAGTTATAAGCAGTTATATATATATAAGGGTTAATAACTAAAAAAATGTCCAAGGTTTACCCTATGTTAAAATTAGGTGTCTGAACTTTCAAATGTTAAACTGTAGTGTCCAAGGTTTCAAATTTGTTAAAATGTGGTGTCTCGATGTGACTACTTTAGAGAAGTCAATTCCAATGAAACCGCCTGTCAAATTCGAGCTCTCATACACACTCCCTTCTCGTCATCTTGTCGGGACCATCACTTAAGAAGTTGGCCACATCCGCGCAAGTAAATATCGCTATATTGTCCTTGGAAAATGGCTACACGCCACTCTTCTAGAAACATTTTTTTCAATGTTCAATTTTTGAATGAAATTTGACGATTTTGTGAAAAGTAAAGAGTGATGGATTATGAGTGGGTGAGTGGGTTGATGAAAATGATTGAATGGAGATGAAAAGACGCGCATAGACACCAAATTTCAACAAAAATGAAACTTGGGAAAGTCCATTTTAACATTTCAAACTTCAGAAACCTAATTTAACATAGGGTAAACCTTGGACAATTTTTTAGTTATTAACTGATGCAGCGTGATGGTGGGATAGGAGCGCAGAAATTCGTTGATTCTATGAATACCGAAAATCAAATGCAGGGTTGAGGAAAAAACCTCGATTTTCTGATTTATCAATAACTGAATGTAAAATTCGGCCAACAATGTCTTAAATAAAAAACACTAATCTATGAAATAACCGAAAATAACAAATAAGTCCCGAATAAATTGAAAACTATGAAAAAAACCCGAAATAACATAAAAACGCGATTTTGACCCCTCAGATGATAGAATTTGGCCAAAAAACAGCGCAGTTCACGGTGTAGCGGTGAATTTGGACCGAAACGTTGTTTCCGCCCGAAAAACACTATTCACGACCAAAAATCTTTGAAACTACTCCGTTCCGCCTGCATCATTCCCTCCGGGGTAGACAAGATTCGTCCTCGAATCTGGAGTCGGCTCTTCATCGGGAGGTTCATCGTCTGCAAACGGGATAAGGTGCTTCACGTTGAACACATCGGAGGTGTGGATATGTCCGGGCAGTTGAAGACGGTAAGCATTAGGATTTATCTTCTCTACAATCTCCACGGGACCAATCTTCTTTGCTGCCAACTTATTCTACCCATGAGCGGGAAGTAGATCCTTGGTAAGAATAGCCCACACAAAATCGCCAACTTCAAACTCTACCGCTCGTCGTTTCAGATCAACGTGTGCTTTGTATTGGGCAGTATGGGTGGTCTGTTGGGTATGGGTCGCCTGATGGACCTGATGAAGCTGTGATATGAAATCTTCGGTTGTGGCATGAGCACGGACCTTACTAGGCAATGTGAGCAGGTCAAGCGGACCCCTGGGGGAGAGGCCATATACCACATGAAAGAGACTGAATCCTGTGCTATGGTTAACAGCATGATTGTGCGCGAATTCTGCTTGGGACAGCTTCAGATCCCACGACTTCATATGGTCACCAACCAAGCTGCGCAAAAGGTTGCCAAGAGAGCGGTTTACCACCTCAGTTTGCCCATCTGTTTGAGGATGATAAGCACTACTGAAGTTCAGCTGGGTGTTGACCAAGCGCCATAAGCTCCTCCAAAAGTGGCTCAAAAAACGAGTGTCTCTGTCTGAAACAATAGACGAGGGAAGGCCATGCAGCCGATAGACATCACGAAAGTATAGCTGAGCGACATTTATAGCATCCGCCGTGCGTTTGCACGGAATCAAATGAGCCATCTTCGAAAAACGATAAACCACGACATAAATAGAGTCATTCCCTCGCTGAGTACGGGGTAGGGCTGAGCTCGGGACGAGACGGGCGGGCTTTTTCTTGAGCCCGAGCCCGAAATTTCGGGACAACAGTTCGTTAGCCCGAGCCCGATCCCGAATTCAAAGAAAAGTCCCGCTCGAGTCGGGATTTCGAGCCGGGCTCGGGCTAGCCCGAATTTTAAGTAAAAAATCTAGAAAAAAAAATTAAATAATAGACATTAGGGTAAGAGAAGTGTTTAAGAATAGATGGAAGTGTTCGAGACAAATATCTATACCTCGGTTCAAGAGCAACTCAGATCTCGAATCATATTATTCTTATGCAATTAGGTACTTGCTTCCACTGATACTTGTGACTCCATATGAAAAGCTATCTTAGAATTTGTAGAAGAAAAGTTTGGAAAGAATAAAAGAGGAGATGGTAGATAAATAGAAACCTATCGGCACAAAGAAAAAAAAAGAAGTGGATGAACAGAGGAAAAAATTGGAGAGTGACCGTAGATGACTAAAAGCCTAGAAGTGATGTTTCACTTTCTCTCCCATTGTATCTTTTTTTATTTTAAATTTGGTCAGGGAATTGGTGGGCGTGGGACCGCTGTACCTAGAGGTTAGAAAGCTACTAGAGCACGCTTGAACTCAACTAAATTGGTAATAAATGCTAGCAGAGCACACGTCAACTCATCCAAATTGCTAGCAGAGCATGCAGTCTAAAGGCTACCGGGAAAGAAATAAAGTAATATACATAATAAATAAATAAAAAGAGTAATTGAAACGGGACGGGCTAGGGATTTTCGGGCTTTTTCCTAAGAAGCCCGAGCCCGACTCTAGAGAGAAAGTCCCGCCCGTTCGGGCTCGGGCACATTTCGGGACGGGCTTTTCGGGACGGGATTTTCGAGATTTCGGGCTACTCGGGATTTTTGCTCAGCCCTAGTACGGGAAAGACCAAGGACAAAGTACATGCTAACATCGGACCACGGTTGCGTCGGAATGGGTAACGGCGTTTATAATCCAACATTAGTTGATGCCCCTTTAGCTAGTTGGCAAATACGACAGTGAGCCACGAACTTAGCTACTTCTCTCCTCATCGATGGCCAGTATTAAGATGCAAAAATAAGCTGGAGAGTACGATCACGTCCCACGTGACCCTCATTATGTAGCTCTTGGATAATCTTCGCACGGAGGCTGCAATTAGGAATGCATAATTGGGTGCCGCGAAAGATAAATCCATCTTCCATGATAAAATCAATATGCTCTCCTGCCTGAATATTTGCAATCACGCCGGAAAAGAAAGGATCATCGGCATATAATTCAACTAATGATTCAAAACAGGGTACCTGAAGGCGCATTTCAGCAAGGAGACCATGACGCCGACTCAGAGTATCAGCCACACGATTAGCGACCCCCTCCTTGTGTTTAATCACAAAAGTGAACTGCTGCAGATAAGAAAGCCAAGAGGCGTGTCGATGAGAGACCTTATCTTGACTACCGAGGTGCTTGAGGGAGTCGTGATCAGTGTAAATGACAAACTCCCGCTGAAAATGATAGTGGCGCCAATGCTTCACTGCTTGGACTAAGGCATAAAACTCCATATCATAAGTGTTGAAACGAAGCATAGCACCAGACAGTTTCTCGCTAAAATAAGCCACATCGCGGCCAGCTTAACTAAGAACAGCGCCAATACCAGTCTTGGAGGCATCACGGTGAAGTTCAAACGGTTGGGAGAAATCTGGGAGCACCAGTATGGGGGCAGAGGTTAATTTTCATTTTACCTCCAGGAAAGCCGCGTCAGCCTCAGGAGTCCAGTGAAACTTCGTTCCTTTCGTACAATTCGTGATAGGAGCCAAAATGGGGTATAAAGCGTCGATAAAAGGACGTCAAACCGTTAAAGCTACGCACCTCTGTGATTGACGTGGGTTGCGCCCACTGCTCGATAGCACCAATTTTGCTCGGATCAGCCCAGAGCCCTTCGCTAGAGATGACATACCCCAAAAAGTTGGTTGAAGAGGTCATGAAATCACATTTAGCAACAGCAGCAAAGAACTTGTGTTTGCGCATGACTGATAATACTTCCCTCAAATGGATGAGGTGTTCCTCCGGGGTGCTGCTATATATCAGAATGTCATCGAAGTAAACGACAACAAACTTTCCAATGAATGGACGGAGGGCTTGATTCATCACACGCATGAAAGTGCTAGGCGCATTCGAAAGCCTGAAAGGCATCACAAGCCACTCATATAAGCATTCACGAGTTTTAAAAGCTGTCTTCCATTCGTCTCCTATTCGGATCCGAATCTGATGGTAGCCATTTTTTAAATCTAGTTTGCTGAACACGCAAGCACCACCCAGTTGATCCAATAAATCATCCAGACGAGGAATGGGAAAACGATAGCGTACCGTTATTTTGTTGATTGCCCGACTGTCGACACACATGCGCCAAGTGCCGTCCTTTTTGGGGGTGAGGAGGGCCGGGACAGCGCAAGGGCTAAGGCTCTCAAGAATGTGACCCCTAGCGAGTAATTCTTCAACTTGCCTACGCAGCTCCTCATGTTCCTTCGGGCTCATACGATAATGCGGCCGATTAGGCAGCACCGCACCAAGAACTAGATCAATATGGTGTTGAATATCACGCAGAGGGGGCAAGTCAGGCGGTAGGGACTCAGGAAAAACGTCAGCAAATTTCTGCAGTAAAGACTGAACTGCTAACGGCACATCGTCAGAACGATTAGCTGTAATTTCATGAGAAAATAACAAAAACCCTACTTTTGAGTCCTCCATCGCAGCCTGAAAAGGGGCACGAGACAGTAATACAGGTTGTTTCTGTTCGCACGCGATAGGTGTAATGCGAGGCTTGTTCAGGACAAGCACTATCTTTTTGCCATGAAATATAAAGGAATATCTTAAATTACACATTGGGCCGAGTCAAACCCAACGGGCCAATATAGAGCAACCATTTTCACAAGTGGGGTTCCATCCTAAAACCAATTGGTAATAGGAGGAGGTAACTCACTCGCTTATATGGTGCTCTAATTTTAACAACCCACCGATGTGGGACTACAAATCACAGTGGACTTCAACAGAATAGGTGTTGGAACGACCAATATGCTGCACATCGAGGTCATATTGCCAGGGACGACCAAGAAGTAAATGACAAGCATCCATAGGAACCACATCACACGATATATGATCATTATATGTAGTACCAATAGAGAATTGCACAAGAGCACGCTTAGAGACAGTGATATCCATACCCTTTTTGAGCCAAGCAAGCTTATACGGCTTCGGGTGATTGTCCACAGTGAGACCCAACTTCGTGAATGCCGTATCTGAAATCACGTTCTCGTAGCTGCCTGTGTCGATAATGAAGGTGCGCACCTTTCCGCCGATAGTGCACGTCGACTGGAACAGGTTGGTGCGCAGCCAAGTAGCATCTGCTTTCGGGGCTCGAGGTTGCAAGAATGTGCGTCGCACCATTAAAAGATCGCTGGTATCGCCGGTGACATGCTCTTCATCCACTTCATCATTGGGGGCATAGGTATCATAAACAGGGTTATCATAAGTAGCATCATAAGCAAGTACCTCTTCAGCATTGTCGGTGAACAGACCCCATGTGCCAGTGGCTGATTTCTGACACTCAGACTGTCTATGGCCAGGTTCACCACACTTGAAACATCACAAACCGCCACCGCGGCCTTGAGGGAGTGGGGGTGCTGTAGAAGCTCGAACGGGTGGGAGAGATGGCTGTTCGGTGGTTCCGCGGGGGTTGGGAGCAGATGGACCACTGGAACTGGATTGTCGAAACCCGGTATTGGCACGCCGAGCTGCTTGTCTCCACCTGTAATGCACGTTGATAAGCTTCAGACATACTCAAAGGGTCAAACATGTTGAGCACGTCCTGTAATTGCACACGCAGACCACCAATATAACGAGAAACCATCTGATCAGAGGATTCAGAAAGGTCAGTGCGAGCCTGCAGCTGGTAGAATTCCTGAGTATAGTCATCAACGGAACGAGCGCCTTGACGAATAAGTTGAAAGCGTTGATAAACTTCTTGATCGTAATTAAATGGCAAGAACGCAGCCCTAATCTTCCTCTTAAATTTCTCACAGTTTGTGATTTTCGCCTTACCCTGACGAACACGAGAATTCTTCAATTGTTGCAGACGGGTAGTAACTAGGAGCACACGTTTGTCGTCTGGAACCTCCTTGTAATCCAGTAATTCTTCCACTTGAGCCAGCCAATCGATAAAGTCATCACCTTTAAGGCCACCACTGAATTCCGGTATGTCCATCTGAAACCCTAGTTCCCAACGCCGGTCTGGTGCTGGTTGGTGATGTCTTGCGAAAGGGTTATCAACAATGAGGGTCTCATCATCTCCGTGATTATGAACTTCCTCCAATCGTTGTGTCAGTTCATCAATCCGACGTTGTTGTAATTCGTAGAGACGTCGCCAATCGTCGTTGCCTGCCGGTGGTTGACCTCCAGCACCTTGACCTTGAGCCACACGTCTCGGTGGCATGGCGCGGGATCGACTGGAATCTGATACCAATCTGATGCAACGTGATGGTGGGATAGGAGCGCAGAAATTCGTTGATTCTATGAATACCGAAAATCAAACGCAGGGTTGAGGAAAAAACCTCGATTTTCTGATTTATCAATAACTGAATGTAAAATTCGGCCAACAATGTCTTAAATAGAAAACCCTAATCTATGAAATAACGGAAAATAACGAACAAGTCCTAAATAAATTGAAAATTATGAAAAAGACCCGAAATAACATAAAAACGCGATTTTTACCCCTCAGATGATGGAATTTGGCCAAAAAGCAGAGCAATTCACGGCGTAATGGCGACTTTGGACCGGAACGTTGTTTCCGCTCGAAAAAACACTATTCACGCGCTAAAATCTGAACGTTCGCCAGAAAAACACTATTCACGGCAAAAAATCTTCGAAACTAGTTGGTTCAGCCTGCTATATATAATTATTTTAATTTGGCTAAAGAGTTGCCAATTTGTATAAAGTCGTTTAAATATCTATGCTAGTGAAATTAAAGTTGAAAACGAAAGCAATAAAGTTGAGGGTTAATAGCTAAAAAACTGTCCAAGGTTTATCCTATGTTAAAATTAGATGTCTGAAGTTTGAAATGTTAAAATGGACTGTCTCAAGTTTCATTTTTGTTGAAATTTGGTGTCTTTGTGCGTCTTTTCATCTTCATTTCATCATTTTCATCAACCCACCAACCCACTCATAATCCATCACTCTTTACTTTTCACAAAATCGTCAAATGTCACCTAAAAATTGAACATTAAAAAAAAAGTTTCTAGAAGAGTGGTGTAGAGCCATTTTCAAAGGACAATAGAGCGAGATTTACTTGCCCGAATGTGATCAACTTTTTAGGTGACGGTCCCGGCAAGATGACGAGAAGGGAGTGTGTATGAGAGCTCGAATTCGACAGACGGTTTCGTCGGAATTACTTCTCTAAAGTAATCACACCGAGACACCAAATTTCAACAAAAATGAAACTTGGGACAGTCCATTTTAACATTTCAAACTTCAGACACCTAATTTTAACATAGGGTAAACATTGGACAGTTTTTTAGTTATTAACCCTAAAGTTGAATATGGAAACTAGTCAAATTAAAGTTGAGTGAATACCGGAAACAAAAGGATAAAGAAGAAGCATTATCAATTAAGCATCATCGTTATGCTCCAATTCCTTCTTTTCTCCACTCCGGCCACTACAATACAATACACTCACCTATCTATCTACTAATTAAGTTTCTTTCTTTCTTTATTTCATTCTGTATCAATCATATCACCACAGCAAACTTACCTCCAAGTCCATGGCCTACCATGGAAGATCATCCTCCATCTCAGAAACCTTCTTCACACTCACTCCCCTACCGTACCCGGTCCTGCTCCTTCTCGCAGTCATCTCCATCTTCCTGGGAGTATCTTGGTACTCAAGCTACGAATCTATCGTCGAGACTGCCCAACAGAATTTCAGCTGGCTCCTCCTAGCCACTCCGGTAGCTCTCATACTCCTTGTTCGATGCCTCTCTTCCTTTGACAATCTCGACGCCTTCATCCCTACCTGGCACAATCCCCACCTCGAGGGCGCCTCCCCTTGGGCTGTTGCTGCTCTTATCATAGTCCTGCTTGTCATGATGCAGTACCAATCTTCTTTTCTCCAAACTTGGTTCTTTTGAATTTCATATCCTATCCTTTGTACTACTGTGTTTGCTTTTCTTTTACACATATATATGTATTTGGTGTTGTGTTTGTTTCTCCAGTTGTCTCAATTAGTTGCATATATCCACCTTATTATTATTATTATTATTATTATTATACTGTAAATATGTATAAACAATGGAAAATAAATTGATTTTTCTAATCAATATGGAACTGTCATCCAATTGATTATTTCAACACTCAAATACAGCTCAAAGTATCAAATTGTTCAAGTTTGTATAACCAGCCATAAAGCATCTACCTAGCATGTTCCAAATTCAAGTCTCCAGAAACACGGAAAGGAACGATTTAGTGTGGAATGAAGAGATCAGCAACAGGTGGTACCGGTCTTGGAGAGCAGGAAATTGCAAGTGGAGTAAATAGAAGCTGCAGCTGCCCTGACAGCTACTTCTCCCCCGGCCATGTCAATTTCCCTGTTGATATTGCAATGTTAATCATTATGTATTAGAAAATGAGCAAGGAGAGCAATTCCTCAATCAGGAAATTAGTGATGGCTGGCACTACTTACCACCAAGATATAAAGGAAAAAACCAAAATAATGTATGTACAATTGTACATCTCTAACAGCGTTGTTCGGAAAAATGATCCACTATAAACAACATTTGTACTACGATAGATAAGATGCGCTGCACAGAAACATTCTTTTACCATTAAACACATGTCAACCCCTACTGGGCTAAGGTTCTTGACTAAGGGCTAAGAGTCATTTTACCCACTGCACCAAACTAATAGTACATGAACTTTCAAATTTAGGGTGGTGTCAAATCTCTATAAGCATCCCAATATGGTAGGAGATGCGGGTAGTGTAACATTATAGGGACGACAACAGAAATATATAAAATTATGAAATTGTTTGTATTACTTAAGATAAAGGCACAACCTTGAGACATTGTCTGTAGTTCTAGTTCCTGGTTTCTGCATGCGTGGAGCTGCATGGTAGTGGACATTCCGGAGGCCACTTTCGCAGTGCACTTCCATCTCTCTTACTTGCTTCAATAATAACTCCTAAATGATAACAAGATATAGTTCAATTGTCTTACATTTTGATTTGTTCAAAGAAATGTCTATCTGAGATCAGTCAATGGATACTGTTTGGGCCAGAGCAAATTAAATACGGTTTACATACATGTATGTTTTCCAGTTTGAATGGGTTTCACATCAGACAGATTACCATGCAGAAATATACTCTCTAATCCTTTGCTCACAATAGAATCGAATAACTTTGCTAACACCTTAGTGCGGCATTCAGAAACATGAACATAACAGCTACTAAATAGGATTATACTCACAAGTCTTTGTTCTTCTTCCAGCAGAGCTTTTCCCATCTGATCAAAAAGTGAGATCCACTTTAGTCGATGCATATCAACAGATACACTATCGGATTTTCCAGCATGGTTTTGCATGAAGAAATATTGATCATCCTCTTGCTTAGGCGAGAACTCTTTCAGAATTAGGGAAGGTAATTCAGTGTTGATTACTGCATTAACTCTCTCTTTACTACGCCGCAGTGCTGTGAGATTATAAAGATTAGAGCATTAGCTCTCCTAATCATTTAAATAGATAACATAGTTCTAAATTTACAAGATAAACAGGATAATTTACCTGCTAGTCGTCCTTTTATGTCTTGATGCAGTAGCTGTAACCATTGTGAAGCGACAGTGGCAGCTGAAAACAAAATGTATGCTAGTCTAAGAATGGTGTAAGGCACTTTGCTATCTTGCTTCTTCTCTTTTCACAATATATCTCCAACTAGTAATTGCTTACTCCCATTTTCATGCATTTCAAAGAAGAAAATTAATGTATTTCTGAAACAAATTTCGGACTCAAGTATCGCAGGCAGGCTCGGGTCCAGGGAATTCCGGGCCTGCTGGGACTTTAGGTTTCAATTAAATGATATATTAGCTTATTATATAATTTAGTTTATATACTAGCAGATATATATTTATGAAAGTAGATAAGTCTTAGTTTATCTATGTCCTAGTCTAGCTACATCTTGGTGGATAAATCTATATCTTAGCTTTCTTAAGAATTCTGGTATTCCTCGGTATTGGTTCCTTTCTCAAAGACCTAAAACTCAGGCACATATCAATTTCTTTAATGGTGTCATCTGCAACACCATGCTCCAAATACAGTTTCATTTCATAAAAGGTTATGATTTCCAGAATAAGCATGAAACAAGTGCAAAAAGATATAAGTGCCAAGAAAAACTTGCCTTTTACAGTAAGAGAAGTGATGCTACTAGGATTTACTGAGTGCTCAGGCATGAACATAGATTGAACGGGTACTGACAAGGAGAATTTCTTTCTTAATGTATATTCCTGTTTCAGCGGGTTAGAAAGAGTATATTGAGTTCTGCTTAACGGTTCGCCTACCAAGTCTGACATTCGATGTTCATTTTCATCCACCAAATCACAAATTCTCAAGTCCTTTCTGTTGTGAACTTCCCTATGTAGAGTTTTCACATGGCTAGACTCTTCACTTCCATCCATTACAGCTTTAGCCCTTTCAGACTTTGCAAGGGCCTCTATAATAGAGTGCACCTGTTTGCTATTTCTAACATGGTTTATGATGCCAGGATTCAAGCCACTGAGCAGTCCACTGGGAGCAGCAAGCTTCGCAAACCTATCCACCTGCTGTTTCTTTGCAAACTCCTGTTTTTCCTTGAGTAAGTTGCTCTTTTGTTTCTTTGGAAACTCCTGTTTTTCCTTGAGTAAATTGCTCTTTCTTTTCCTGCTGGGTTTTGTTGGGACGGATGTGCCTCCATGAGAGCAAGATAGAAATCCATTCTGTTTCATCTCTTTCCAAAGCCTCAATGAGTTTTTCTCCTCTGGAGGGCTAATGGAGCTAGCACACTCAGAGACCTCTTTAGACGTTAAGTGGTCAAGGTTTCTACATGCACGAAAAGGGCTCTGACCTACTGAGCTAGAACTGCTTCTTGCATTGAATGCTACAGAGATACCTCTTGAGTCCACAGAGTTATTCTCTAATTGGTTATGCTTTATCAATGACACCTCCCGGTATGGATTCTCATCATGTCTTGAAATAGTATCACAAATCAAATTTCGGGAAATGCAAGGCTTTGAATCTAATTTCAGCTGAGTGGACACAGGCTCGGGTTCCTTCAGGTGAGAAATAGTGGTTGACACTGCATCTGGATGGTCCTCAGTTAAGTTGTACTTTTCTTTCTCATCATCACAACCACCATTCATGGCTTCTAAGAACAATCAAATCCAAAACAAGAAAGAACAATAGTAAAGCTCATAGCCCGAAAACCTCAGCAACAATGAAGCACAAAATTCAAAATAGTAGGATAAAATTTAGGGGGAAACTACAACAATACTATGGCGAGCACCATGTGAAGACACAAAAATCCACGATTGATTGTTGACCACAGAAGCATGAGAACACAACAAACTTACTGACTAAAAGTCTCAGACCTTCAAGCGTACTAAACAACTAACAAAGAAGTCAATCGAGCAACGAAAGAGCTAGATGGCAGCGATGGTAACAGGAAAATTGTAGAAACGAACAATTATCTAAAGCGATGATGATATCAGACCTAGATTAGCTTGCTTAATTTCGAGAAAAAAAAAATTCATAGATAGTGACTGTACTGCGCAAGAGGATGAATATCAATGACGGAAGGGATTTCTAGATCTGGAAGAGGACCTCAACCTCTTCTTCTCCGTTGGCGAATCTTCTCGGTTAGGTTGGTGAACGCGGGAACGAACACTGAATTCGAACTGAGAAATGAGAACTCAACTCAGTCAGAACTCAAAATTGAAGCGGCCGACTCTTATTTGCTGTTGGAAAATTGGGCCAAAATCCAATTTATTGGGTATGTGCTTTAAACAATTAAGCCCGATTTTATTAGTAAAAGAAATTTCATAATTAACGTGTACCGCGGTGAATATACTGAATATAGGGTAGATGGGCGGGGCGGGTATTGCAAGTAGGGATGAAACCAAAATTCGGTTGGTCTGAAAAATCGGTGAAATCCGAACCGGTTGGGACTGAAAAAAATCGAATCTGAAATATACAGTTTGATTTTTGGTCGGATTTTTTTACTCTAATTCGGTTTTTCGGTCTGATTCGGATTTTGAGTTTTGAGGACCATGGGACCGAACCGACCATTATGCTAACTAAATATATACAATATATATTGTGTTAGTTGATATTAATCAATATAATTAACTAAGTTAATATAAATTATGAAATAGGCACTTATGAACCGACCGTGGGACCGAACCGACCTTATTTTTTTCTAATTTTATTTTATAATTTATTTAATTATATTAATGAACGTTATTTTTCATTTCGGTTTGATAAATTCCATGAAAATAGAGAATTTTAAATGGTAATTATTAATTTTGGATTTTCGGCTTAAACCAAAAACTGAACCGATAAAACCGTACACCAATGGATGGTTTATTTTTCTTCATACAGTTTTTTGGTCTGATTTTTTTAGGAAAAAACCGGACCGAAAATATAGGTACTGTTAAGACGTGTGTATCGGGTCGATGGGTCTTCGGTCTGAATGACACTTCTCACGGGTAAATTGCTTTCTTTGATGATCCATTGACTCCTAAATGTGATCTGTCGGCTCAACGTGGTTCGTCGTCTCGCTCCCTGCTGACCTGCACAAGGGGCAATATCGAGCACGGAGAGGGGGGTGGTGCTCGATGTGCCCTCTCTGATGTCTAAGTCAGTCTGAGATTCTTAGAGAGATAAAGTAGAGAGAAGGCAGAGCTAAAAATGTGTAAAGATGCAACATGATCCCAATGAATAGAACTTGAGCAATATATATAGGCTTCGGGGGGATTAAGGTGGCTTAATGACACCGTTAATCCCTAAGCGTACTTAATTAACATATAATGATAGGACTAAACCCTTAATGGCATGGAGAGGTGAGCAAAATTGGCTAAGTGTTGGACAGGTAAAAGGGTGTCGGGATGCCGCAGGGGGCGGTCCGTGTGACAGGGCTTGGGACGTCGAGCACAACCCTGAGGGGGGGGGGGGGGGTACGACGTCCGGGAAGGGTCCCGAGACTTTCGGGGTCGGACGGAAAATTCGACCCCCAAGGCCTGGGTAGGTCAAGGCTGGACCTATCCTTGGTGCGGGAATACCGGGTGTCGGAACCTTCGGGGTCGGATTGAAAATCCAACCCCAAAGGCTTGGGAATGGGCAAACAGACCCGGTCAACCCTAGGTTTGACCAGGATACCCGATATCTGTATAAAGAGATCGGGTGTGCAATGCACTCCCAGTCAAACCATAGTTTGAGTGGGGCACCCGATCTCTTTATACAGAGATCGGGTGTGCCCTCCCGGTCATACTATGGTTTGACCGGGTTAGCATGTCCGGTCAAACCTTAGTTTGACCGGACCGGTAGCATGCACGGGCGGGCGTTTTTTTTCCTCTGGACCGTTTTTTCGCGGGTAACGTGTTCGGGTCAAAGTTTCGAATTATAATCGTAAGTGGGGTGATTAAAATAAGACAGTCCAAATTAAAACGGGTTCAAATTTGGCGTATATCCATCACATGCCCCCGAGTCAACCAATGGCTTAACCCTTGATTGACTCTATTATATGATGGGTGTCGGACCTAAAATCTGACATAAGGCGATTACGTTTTGAAAACGTGCAATTTTGAAAAGAGTCGCCACTAGTTAATAAAGGCTAACTAGAATCCTAAATTACCTAAGCAAATAACAAATTAAACACTTAGGTATTAAATCGGTCTACGATTAGAAATTCGGATTCGGGGGTTCTATTACGAATTAAAAAATATAATTTTTTAACTACGCCCTTTCGGTACACAATTCACTTAATTTGCCAATTTAATTTTTCAACTATATATATAACTAAGAGTAATTAAAATTGTGAAATAAAGATTAAATTACATCTCTTGAAATTAACAACTATGGACCAATTATAACTAAAATAAAATAAGAATTCATTATTAACAATTATCAAACCTACATGACATGTTTAAACAATCCAAATCATAATATTCAGTTAAGTTACTTGGCTAAATCTACACTATACTTAATATTAATATGATAATAATAATAATTAATAAATAGATAGATAGATAGAAAGCAACTGCAGAGGACAACATACCTATACATGTGAATAGATGGACACCGTACAACAGCATAGGAGGACACGGCTGACAGCGACTGTGAATGAAGGATTCCGGTGAGATAGCAGCTTCCGACGAAGACAAACCAGCAACCAGCACTTAGGGTAGCAAGATTCTGGTGGGCCAGTCAGGCGAGCTCCGGTCAGGCAGCACTTTGGTTCACCGGCGATGGAAACAACGATCTCAATCGGAGTCGGGAACAGACCGTTTGGTCGGCGAGCACCGGCCCAGGCGAAGGCTGGGTGGCAGCGGCTCGACCGGGGCGAAGCAGGGCGGACTGTGGCCGGGCGAAGTCGGAAGTCTAGTACCGGCGGAGAGGAAGCCTTCAGCAGCAACTGAAGGGGAAAAAAAATGTTGCCAGAAAAAACGAATTTTGCACGAATTTCGAAAACTGGTATAATATTATTGTTGTTGTATTCTTTTTTACATGTACAAGGGGTCCTTTTATAGCTAGATTAATACAAAAAATTAGGAAAACAATATTTTCCCTAATATGCACTAATTAATTCCGAAAATTATGAATAAATATTTATTGCATATTTCCATAAATATTTATCACATATTTTCTGAATATTACACAATATTAAATGCATCTACACTATCCAAATTTAAACTTAGCCTATTTTTAGCAACCCCGTGACCTTCCATATTTAAATACTTCCTTTTTAAACGCGTTACACGTAACATTTTTTAACATGTCACGTACGTGTCGCGCGTACCAAAATTAGGTGTTTACAGCTTGCCCCTCTTTGGACGGACTCCCGTAGAATGTATTCGAAGGGGTTTGTCCAAAGACGAGTAAACACTAATTTTGGCTAGGAAGTATATCTTCTTCCGGGTCTTCAAGTCTCCAAGGTGGCCTTTGGCTTTATTGATGGTGCGAAATAGTAGAACCTCTGTCGGCGATGCCCCTGTTGGCGGTGCCTCCGTTGGCGTGCGAAAAATAAAACCTCTGTCGGCGGTGCCCCTGTTGGCGGTGCCTCCATTGGTAATGCAGAAAATAAAACCTCCGTCGGCGGTGCCTCCATTGGTAGTGCAGAAAATAAAGCCTCCAGTGGCGTGCGAAAAAGTAAAGCCTCCAGTGGCGTGCAGAAAAGTAAAACCTCAATCGACGTCGCCTCCAGTGGCGAGCGACAAGGAAAAGCCTCCAGTGGCATGCAATAAAGTAAAACCTTTGGTGATGAATGGTAACAGATGACCTCTACGTCAGACAGTACCAACAACCTCTGGTGACGCCTCTAGTGGCGAGTGGTAACGGAAAAACCTCTACGTCAGACCGTACCGGAAAACCTCTGGTGATATCTCTGGTGGCGAAAGACCTCTACGTCAGACTGTACCGGAGAACCTTTGGTGATGCCTCTAGTGGCGAGTGGTAACGGAAGACCTCTACGTCAGACCGTACCGGGAAAACCTCTGGTGATATCTCTGGTGGCGGAAGACCTCTACGTCAGACCGTTCCGGAGACCCTTTGGCGATGCCTCTAGTGGCGTGTGGTAACGGAAGACCTCTACGTCAGACCGTACCGGAAAAACCTCTGGTGATATCTCTGGTGGCGGAAGACCTCTACGTCAGACCGTACCGGAGACCCTTTGGCGATGCCTCTAGCGGCGTATGTCAGAGAAGAGCCTCTAGTGGCGTCCGTTGGAGAAGTGCCTCTAGTGGCGTGACTTGCGAAGGCTGAATACTAAGGCTTCGTTCGTCGGGGTTGACTCTCAGGAAGCTGGACCACTTCAGATCCCGATCGTCGATTGATTTGTAGGAACAGACTGTAACAGTCCTACTCATCCTTGGATGGCGACTCGCGAGAGCAGACTGTAACTGTCCCGCTTGTCGTGAAGTTGACTTCGGAAGGCGCTGTGTTGCGCATGAATGTTTGTCCCTAATTTTTGCCTAAATTGCGCGTGGCGCGACAACTTAGCGGGATCTTTCTCTTTTTTCTTCTTTTTTCTTCATCTTTTTTTTTTTTGAACATCTCTCATTTTCTTTCCTTTTGCCACGGCCGATTGAGAGATTTCCGACCGTGCCCCTCGGTTTTTTTATTTTCTCTCCTTTTGCCATGATTGCAATTCCTGAATTTGCAACCATGCCCCTCATTTCCTGATTTTGCCTAGGCCGCCCTTTCGGGTTTTCAACCTAGCGGAAGCACTCTTTATTTGGTAGCCGATTAAACGGTGGCTGTGACCTGTATTTTATTTTCCGCCTTGATGCGGGAGTATTTGTATCCATTTGGAGGGTAACTGTGACCTTTTCCTCACCGTCTTCAATGTTGCGGGAGCTCTTTTGACTGTAGCCATTTGGAGGGTGGCTGTGGCCCTTCATTCCTCGTCTCTGATCCGGGAAACACTCTCTGTATGTAACCATTTTGAGGGTGGTTGTGGCCCTTTCACTTAATATCCGCCATCGATGTTTCAGAATCGCTCTTTTGACTGTAGCCGTTTAGAGGGACGACTGTGACCCTTTCTTTTATTTCCCGCCCTCACCGGGTTCGCGGGATCACTCTTTTTGTGTAGCCATTTTAAGGGTGGCTGTGGCCCTTTTTATTCTCCCGCCCTCACAGGGTTCGCGGGGTCACTTTTTATTCGTAGCCGTTTGGAGGGTGGCTGTGGCCCTTTCACCTATTTCCCACCTTTGACGATGCAGGAGCGCTCTTTATCTGTAGCCATTCTTTGTAGTCGTTTTAGGGACGACTGTGACCCTTTTTATCTGTAGTTGATTTAGGGACAATTGTGACCCTAATGATTTTTTCGCTTTTTTGCTTTTTTTTTTTTTTTTTTTGAAAAAGAAAATTTAACGACAATAATCAACAACAATTATGTACATGCCCCTGGCGGCAAATCTGAAATGGACCTTACAACCAATGGTGACATAGACAGTGATTTCTAATCTCGGCTTCTTAAGTGCCCCGGTTATTGCTCAATCTCGTATGGGGATGCTCCATGGCTAGCACTATTGGGTTAGACTCGTCGCAAATGGTTATGCACGAGATATGATTTTCACGAGCTTTGATTTGGATGATTATCCGAGCTGCACAATAAATAAGGAAAAAACTCATATTTCGGGGAGAAAATTGATCACGACTTCTCTTACCTGGGTGTCAGACATCTTTAATGGAAATTTGTTCCATATGTGAATGGATCTGTTGCATGTCCTGATTTTCCTGCTCCATCTAGAAATCATAACTTGTATATGAACACCTGCCGGAAAGTAACTGCCCCTGGACCTCTGATGGAAGGCACCAACAATAATGTTTTCTTTGCTTGACATCTAAATTCTTCACGAGACTCTCGATGATCTCTTGATATTTTTCCATCTCCGGACATGACTGATCTCAATAGGAGATGCCCCTTGGTTACCACCGACCGTTTTAGACCTTACCGTAAAACAGATGTACAGCTTGGTTCGGGGATACGTATGAATTCCACATACGGTGGGTGGAATTTTGACATGTAAGTTCTTTGGAGCAGTCACATTTCACGTGGTTGCGACCTCGTCGAAGTGGTCGTCTGATCTGCAAAAAGAGTAGGGACATTCAAATATCATGGAAAAACTAAGTACAAGTCATCATACCAGAGTGTTGGATATCCCGAATGCGCAATTTGTGCTTCGTGCAACTGGATGGCTGCACGTTCTTTTTTGTTGCCCCATTTGTCCGACACTACTTGTATGTACAACATAGCAATCCAAGGGTACCTGAAAAGACCAGACACGAAAGTTAGTATAAAGAATCAAATGAGTCATGCATGATTTTTCGGAAAACTTCTAATGTCATTCATTTCATAATTTTGATTACATTTCAGAAAGAATCAAAATTTATGATCAAATTTGTTTTGCACCATCATGGAGTTTAATGAGTTTGCTGAGTGCATTATCTGGCTCGAACGCAGGACAACTGTCAAAACAAAGTTTTTTTCAAAAATGTTTTATCGTCATTTGTTTAAACTCGAATAGTAGCACTCAACTGCACAGTCAAAATATTTTCTCAAAAAGGAATCAAAAATCCCATTTTTTAAATGCTCGCTTATGCGAGTGTTGAAATGACGATCTTGCCAAAAAAGTGCAATACACTTTGGATAAGAACGAATGACACTTTGAGGTTTTTCTTTTTAAAATGCTCATGCATGCTCGAAACTTAAAGTTCTATTGTTAAGAAAGTTACAACTTACAATCAGTTTACCTGAATAATACATATGTACAAAATGAAAAATCCAGGTAAATTTTTTTATAAAAACAAATGCAAATGCAATGCATGTTTGGAATCAAAAGTTCAACAACTATGAGATGTACATGAGATGAAAGTTGTACAGTTAAGAAAACTTACAAGCTATCTGAAAATATTTTTTTGTTTTTTTTTTTTAACGAGGAAAAAAAAATGCATCTTGGTTGCTCAAGATTAAAAAATCAGGTGAAAAGTTTTTTTTTAAAAAAAAAAATGCATATGAGATGCACAAAAAAATAAATACAAGATGCAAACTTAAAAATGAAAGTTCTACAACTAAGAAAAATTACAATTTACCTGAAAGGTTTTTTCGAAAATAATGCATATGAGATGCACATCTTTTAAAAAAAATCAGGTAAAAGGTTTTTTAAACAAAGAGTCCTAAAACTAAGAGAGCTTACGATTTATCTAAAAAGTTTTTTTTAAATTAATGCATACTGGATGCATTATTTAAAATAAAACAATTCTGGTAAAAAGTTTTTGAAATGATGCATGTGGAATGCACGTTCGAAATTAGAAGCTCTAATAGATAAAGGGGAATTAAAATTTCCAAAAATGTTTTTTTACATGCGCGACGCGCTAACCAAAATCACAACTTACCTGAAAATAATGTGTATGAAACGCAAATTTGAAATAAAAAAAAAATTCAGGTAAGAAGTTTTTTTTTTTTTTAAAAAAAACAATGCATACATGTTCGGAAAGAAAAATTCTAAATGTCCGATCACTTAGCTGAAAAAAAGTTTTTTTTTTTTTGTTTTTAAAAAAATGCAAGAAGATGAACGCATGAGAATAAAAATTACACAGTTAAAAAAAACTTACACTTTCCTGACGACTCTCTTTTACAACAACAAAAAAGAACGCGGATAAAACACAACATGTTAGGGGGTAAAAAATGTGTGGCTTTGCTCTACAAGGTAGGTTCCACTAATAGGTTCCCGACAAGGTGGTTTCCTCACCCCATCACAGGGATCATAAGACCTTCACAAGCGAGTGGAGTTGTTCTGAGTCGTTCCGGCGGCTCGGCCGCGCGGTCGTACCCTTACTAACTCTCCGGGGTTCCTAGTTGCCCTGGGATTTAGGCATTTTGGATATTACACTAAAGTGGTGTGTGCGAGTTCAAACAATGCCACAAAAAAATTAGTTTAAATTCTACACTTTGTACCTGTAAAAAAAAAAAAGTTAGATTAATCAAGAGAAAAAAAATTAAATTAAAAAAAAAAATATGGCAAGTAAGCGAATATAATGAGCCCGAACCCTCTAATATCCCCAGCAGAGTCGCCAAATTGTCGGACCTAAAATCTGACATAAGGCGATTACGTTTTGAAAACGTGCAATTTTGAAAAGAGTCGCCACTAGTTAATAAAGGCTAACTAGAATCCTAAATTACCTAAGCAAATAACAAATTAAACACTTAGGTATTAAATCGGTCTACGATTAGAAATTCGGATTCGGGGGTTCTATTACGAATTAAAAAATATAATTTTTTAACTACGCCCTTTCGGTACACAATTCACTTAATTTGCCAATTTAATTTTTCAACTATATATATAACTAAGAGTAATTAAAATTGTGAAATAAAGATTAAATTACATCTCTTGAAATTAACAACTATGGACCAATTATAACTAAAATAAAATAAGAATTCATTATTAACAATTATCAAACCTACATGACATGTTTAAACAATCCAAATCATAATATTCAGTTAAGTTACTTGGCTAAATCTACACTATACTTAATATTAATATGATAATAATAATAATTAATAAATAGATAGATAGATAGAAAGCAACTGCAGAGGACAACATACCTATACATGTGAATAGATGGACACCGTACAACAGCATAGGAGGACACGGCTGACAGCGACTGTGAATGAAGGATTCCGGTGAGATAGCAGCTTCCGACGAAGACAAACCAGCAACCAGCACTTAGGGTAGCAAGATTCTGGTGGGCCAGTCAGGCGAGCTCCGGTCAGGCAGCACTTTGGTTCACCGGCGATGGAAACAACGATCTCAATCGGAGTCGGGAACAGACCGTTTGGTCGGCGAGCACCGGCCCAGGCGAAGGCTGGGTGGCAGCGGCTCGACCGGGGCGAAGCAGGGCGGACTGTGGCCGGGCGAAGTCGGAAGTCTAGTACCGGCGGAGAGGAAGCCTTCAGCAGCAACTGAAGGGGAAAAAAAATGTTGCCAGAAAAAACGAATTTTGCACGAATTTCGAAAACTGGTATAATATTATTGTTGTTGTATTCTTTTTTACATATACAAGGGGTCTTTTATAGCTAGATTAATACAAAAAATTAGGAAAACAATATTTTCCCTAATATGCACTAATTAATTCCGAAAATTATGAATAAATATTTATTGCATATTTCCATAAATATTTATCACATATTTTCTGAATATTACACAATATTAAATGCATCTACACTATCCAAATTTGAACTTATCCAAATTTAAACTTATCCTATTTTTAGCAACCCCGTGACCTTCCATATTTAAATACTTCCTTTTTAAACGCGTTACACGTAACATTTTTTAACATGTCACGTACGTGTCGCGCGTACCAAAATTAGGTGTTTACAATGGGATGACCCGCACAATTTGAAACCGTGGTTTTACCTCTTGACGAAACTTTTGCTTGTCCGTAGGCGCATTTTCCGTGCCTTGTCCTCAGTTTCTCAAAATAGAGGAAATATAAATGTTAGAATTAACGTGCACGCGCCTAAACACGTGTCCGTAATATGTGGATATAAAAATCCAATCTTCTCATACATGCATTCTAAAAATATGTACATGCATGGAGATGAAATGCAATCATGGATATGGACTAAGGTAACTTCATTTTACACAATCATAATCAATACGTGCACATGTGGGGTGAACCCTGTCTGTGGAGAAATGCTTAGACCGGGTCTAAAAAATTTCTAAGTATGGGAATGTAAAATATGTGCATATGAGAAATGCTAATTTGAGTGAAGATGGATATATCATGAACATGAAGGTGTGTACTAGCATACATGCAAGTAGAAACACAAGTATGGAAGTGGGTGTGGATAGGCTGCAATCATGGACATGAATGTATGTAGGAATATATATCAATCATGTACATGGATGTCTATGTGTTTGGACACATGGGAGTATGTATGTGGGCATGCACGTGAGCGTAAGCATAAACATGTACATATGCATGGACGGGTCGTGAACATAAGCGTGAGTGATGGCATTGGTGCACTTGTAGATGTAAATCATAAATATGAATATAAGTGTAAGAGTGAGATAGACCCCCTTTTATCCGAGAGTGCTAGCTCTGTCACTTGATGGGACACATCGTTCTGCCTCCCTTGTATTAGTATGAGCATTGTCTTTAATACTCGACTTTTGACAGGTGTGACATTTTCATTCCTTTGCTGGAGCGTGTGTATGGCTCTTGACCCTTGTCCTGCAATTCGTTTTACATAAAAGTGGGGGTGAAAATGCTTACAAGCTTTTCTTCTTACCTGCCGCGTGCGGAGAGGTTTATTGACATATGTTAAGGATTGCCCCTTCCTTCGGATGTGTCGGAGCGTCGTTTCTTTTGGGGGAAGCTAAAAGTTCGCCATCTTTGTAGTGCTTTGGGGTTTGTTCCTTTTGGCGGTGTATCTCGCCCTTTGATGGTCGGATCTCTTGGGTGTCAGTTTTGCCCCCCGTAGCTTGATGTTGAGGTTGCCCCCGTAATGGGCGTATCCCGCCTTTCCATGAGTAAGGGTCGACCTTTGCGTCGGTTGCTCAGATGGCTGGTCCACCTTTGGGGAGTTTTCTCCTTTGGACAAGGAGACCATGAAGATCATTTATCAAAGCAATAGGATCAAATCTCATTGTCCTGTGTCTTGGGTGTCCGAGGTGGACTTGTATGAGGCGGGGATTCGCTTGACCCTTCCTTTCATGAGTCTGGTATGTCATTAATCCTCTTGTTTTCATTCATCTTTTGTTTCCTCCTTGTAGGTTGGTTCATGGAAAAACGTATAATGTGCAGGCGGAACGTTCCGAACGCACCGTTGATTTGGATTGGAAGAAGGTACCCTCTAGCTCTACTTCTGAGGTCAAGAAATAATCTAAGTCAGGGAAGGCTGCAGAGGCTTCTAGTATGTTCTTTTTCTATTCTCTTTCCTTTATGATATACTTATGATTGTCCTCATGTTGCTATCTTCTTGTTGTTAGAGCATTCGCCCCTGGTTACCGAGCGGGTTCTTGTGGTGGGCAAGAGTTCAAGTCAATCCAAGCCTTAGGCACATAAGCCCGATTCTGAAGTCGGGCCCTCGACTGCCAAGAAGAAGAGAGCCGCGAGAGACTCTCCTTCAAGTGCCCGTTTGCCAACTCCCTCTCGTGATAAGGAGATAGGGGTCGAAGAGGCGCCCTTTTTGCTTGACGAAGGGAAGCAACCTGTGGATGGCGATATGATGACCATAGATCTTGATGTCTCTCCTCTATCCTCTGCCCCCAGTCGAGGGGCCGATTCTAGGTCTGTTTCTTCTTCATGTAGGTTTGACGACTTTGAATGTGCCTTTGGCATACCTATGGGGTCATGTGATTAACTATTGCGTTGAATATCTTGCTTTTGGTGATGAGTGTGATCATCGCCTTTCATTGAGACTCCTTTTTTTTTCCATGGCTCTAATTATGATAACAAATTTCTGCTTGAAAGTTCGGTGGAGACTGCTCTCGAGTTAGCCTCTACTAGTATCAGAGTTGTGATCGTTGTGGGGATTGTTTCGTTATATGCCCCCGATAGTGCTTGTCGTGATTCTCCGCATTATGGTTGATTTCGTGAAATATAGGGGTTGTCTTCATAATGAGGACGTCTCCTACCTGGTATCATTCAAGAAGGTTCAAATATAATTGCAGACCTTTGATGAGCGTGTAAAGGGTATTGATTTTCCCTTTTCCTTGGACTTCCTCTTAAGGTTAGACGTAGGCTCTTAGGTTTGTGGTCGTGATAGCATCCTCGCGATGTTTATACTTGATAGTTGTTTCTTGATGTGTGGACATGATAGCAACCTCTTAGTATGTGGACATGATAGCCACTTTGTATTGTGTGGACATGATAGCCACTTTGCGATGTATGGAGTTGTGCTTTAGCATTTCTTTCTTATTGGAGAACCTTCATTGCTATAGTTGCCTTTTGTTTAGGCTATGTTTGTTGGGTTGGTCCCGACATCTCGTCTTGTCTGATGTTGTATCACTTATACTTTTGGGATGTCCCCTTCATGAGATGTGCTTGACAATATGCCAGGGCGATGCTTTGTCGACAGTCGTGCTTGACGATGTTCAAGTCGAATGCGAGCAGAGGTCACGCGAGGGCGACATGCGGGACAATAATGTTTGTCAGAGGTTGCCTTGGGTGACTTGTTAGGCGATTCTTCTTCGCAGGACGTTCTGAGTGATTTGTAATTTGCCTATCGTCGTGTTTCTTCTATTTTGTCGGAGTGTTATTTCATTACTCCATTTAATTTTTTTTCATTACTGCTGTAAACACCTAATTTTGGTACGCGCGACATGTACGTAACATGTTAAAAAATGTTACGTGTAACGCGTTTAAAAAAGAAAGTATTTAAATATGGAAAGTCACGGGGTTGCTAAAAATAGGCTCAGTTTAAATTAGGACAATACATATGCAATAAATGATGTAATAAATCAGAAAATATATAATATATATATATATATATTTTCGGATAGGGAGAATATTGAGGGAATATTGATTTTCCAATTTTTGGGTGTCAATTTACCTATAAATAGGTACCTATTACATGTAAAAAAACAGACAGAAAATTAGCAATAATAAAATATTATTTTTCCTCGAAATTCGTGCAGTTTTTTTTTTTTCATTCTTTTTGCGTTAAACTTCTCCTGTAGACCACCATTGTTGCCTTCCTTCGCCAGCGCCGGAGTATAGCTCGGCCTCACTCCATCGATCCCGGTTTCGAGTCCAGCGCTGCCTTAACCAACCACCTCCACGGATCCGCCCTCAGCCCTCCGCGTCTCCGACCGCACCACCTGCAGCTGCTCTCGATTCCGGCAGCATCTCGTCTCACCTCCATCCGCGATTCCATCTCCTGCCTTCGATTGTCTCTCCTCCCTCGCCGTTCACCTTCTTCGACAATACTCCACCATCTCCGGCGTCGGCATCCACCCGTAGCCCTCTCGCTGCCGGACGTATTGAAGCCCATATTATTGGGGGCCTGTCAAGCTGTTTGCTCTTGTGTTTGTTATTGGGCCTAGTTTTGTTGTTGTCTTTTGTTATTATTAGTCTGGCCCATATCTGTGTTTGTATCTTTTTTTGTTGATTGTGGACCTGGTTCCTTCTTTTGTTTTCTTTGGGGTTCTTTTGGAGTTTTTGATTTGTATGAACCTTATATATAGTTTTAGGTTATTGGGTGGAGGTTAAGCCAAATGAAGGAACCTTAACCAGTGAAGCCCGACGTTTGCTGTTCTCTCTTTTGATGTTCTTCTTCAAATTAGGGTTAGGGTTTCTGAGAGTTCCACCAAATCTTACATGGTATCAGAGCTAATGGATGTCCTTCATCCGTTCGGTTTCTGATCTTATGACCTCCGCTACGTTTCCTCTTTCCGTGGTGCTTCTTCACGAGACGATTCGTCTTCCTCTTCAGACGATCTGCTTCGTGCCTCTTGCGATTCTCTCTGATCGTCGTCCTGGATTCCTCCAGATCATCTGTTTACGACCTCTGACTGTTCTTTGTTACCTTCCCCTGAGTGATGTCAAAGATGGAGGAGGAGAACTCTGACTCGAAGAAAGGAGACCCCGATTCGAAGATGGCAGATCCACATGCAACCGAAGCCGGGGCCTCTACTGCTATTATCAAGATCGATTCCAGGCATCCACTTTATCTCCACTCAAGCGATCATCCTGGTTCGTATACTAGTCCCCACATTCTTACAGGCATTGATGATTATCCGATGTGGAGTCGTGCTTTAAGATTTGCCCTAGTTGGTAGGAACAAGCATGGCTTTGTTACTGGTTCTTGCCTTAGGGAAAGCTATTCGTCTCCTCTTGATGAACTGTGGGACCAGTGTGACGCTGTCGTGTTTGGTTGGATTATGAATTCGGTTTCTAAGGAAATTGGGAGGACAATCATGTACACTGATAGTTCCTTCCTCGCTTGGAAAGATCTAAAACAAAGATTTGATAAGCAGAACGGATCCAGAACTTACCAGCTCCATCGTGACATAATTTTGACTAGGCAGGGTCTGGATTCGATTTCTGTGTTCTTCACCAAATTGAGGGTTCTTTGGGCAGAGTTTGATGCTGTGTGTGGTCTCCCTTATATTGATCACGAGCTTTTTCAGAAACATATTATTCATAAAGAGAACCTAAGACTTTTTCAATTTCTTATGAGGCTTAATGATGGTTACTCTTCAACCAGAAGCAATCTATTGCTTTGGGATCCTCTGCCTAGTTTAAATCAGGCTTATAACCTTCTTATTCAAGAGGAAAGTCAGAGGAATTTCTCTTCCACCATTGCTGCTTCTGTTGATTCTTCCTCTGTGAATCTTGCTGGGAATTCTGATAAACCAAGACTCAATCAAAACTTGGAATGCTCATTCTGTCATAAGAAAGGGCATTTGGTGGATAGATGCTACGCAAAAGGATGTGAATTTTGCAAGAAGAAGGGGCATGTAAAGGACAATTGTTTCAAGCTAAAGGAGCAATCTAAAGCTAAGGGTGGGGGTGGTCCTAAGGCTAATTCAGCCACCAGTGGAAATAGTGATGGGGCAGCTCTTCCAACTAGTTCTTCTCATGAATCCACCACTCATGAGGGGATGATTGCCTTCACCCCACAGCAGTTTGAACAGCTCATTTCTAACATTGGTCATCTTGGAAGGACTGCAACTCCTGCAGCTGCTACCAGTGCCAATGAATTGAGGGCCAACACAGCAGGTATATCTCTATCTGTTAATTCTCCTCATACTAAAGATGCCTGGATCCTTGACACTGGTGCAGCCAATCACATGACTTTTAGAAAAGATTGGTTGACTGATTTTAAAGAACTCTCTTGAACAAAAGTCAATTTGCCAAATGAAAACTTTTCTTATGTTTATGGCGTTGGGAATTATCTTCTAAATACTGAGAGAAAATTAGAAAATGTTCTCTATATTCCAGATTTTAACTTTAATCTTCTCTCAGTGTCTAAACTGACAACAGACTTACAATGTGTTGCTTGCTTTTATTCAAATTTTTTTACATTACAGGACCTCTCAAGTGGGAGGGCCTTGGTGAGTGGAAATGAGGACTCAGGTTTATACTTTCTAAAGAACAGATTAAAAATTCCTATCTTGGATCCTCATGCTTTTTCTGTAAATAAGATGTCTTTATGGCATCAACGTTTTGGTCATATCCCACTTCAGACCTTGCAACACATCAGTAGTTTGAATTTGCCAAAGAATAAGTCTGTTACATTGGATGATTGTAATGTTTGCCCCAAAGCAAAAATAATAAGAAATAGTTTCCCCAATTCTGATTCCAGGGCTGCTTCTGTTTTTGATTTGGTCCACTGTGATGTTTGGGGACCTTATAAAACTCCTACTTATGATGAGAAAAGATTTTTTCTGACCTTTGTGGATGACCATTCTAGGGTGTGTTGGGTACATTTGATGCAGTTTAAATCAGATGTTCTTATGATTATCAAATCTTTTGTTACCTTGATTGAAAATCAGTTTGAAAAATGCATCAAGTGTTTTCGCACTGATAATGGTGGGGAATTCTTCAATGACAATTTAAGAGATTTTTTCAAACAAAAAGGAATCCTTCACCAAAGCTCTTGTGCCTACACACCCCAACAAAACGGTCGTGTTGAAGAAAACATAGACATCTTCTTGAGGTAGCTAGGGCAATTAAACTACAGGCCTCCATACCTGCTCATTTTTGGGGTGAGTGTGTTTTAACTTCTTGCTACCTGATTAATCTCATGCCCACTAAGGTTTTAAAAGGGAAGAGTCCAATTGAAGTTTTGTCTGGAAAGGTCCCTAATGTTAGTCATTTGAGGGTTTTTGGTTGCCTTTGTTATGCAAAAAACTATTGGTGACTGATAAGTTTGCTAGCAGGGCCATCCCTTCTGTTTTTATGGGATATTCAGAGTTTCAAAAAGGGTATAGACTTTATGACTTGGTTGCTCAAAGATTTTTTGTTAGTAGAGATGTTGTTTTTAAAGAAAATATATACCCTTTTGCCAAACAGCAAGCTGATCAGATGCCTAGGTTTGATGCTTCTACTAGTGATCTTACTTCTAATGATGATGATTTTCTCCTATAAAATAATTCTGAAGTTTTTGATCACAATCCCTCTTCTTCCAATGATGATGTTGATCAGATTGATTCCATCAATTTACTTGATAGTGCTAATTCAGATGATGATTCCGTGGTCTCTTTTGACCCTGGATCTGATGAATCTGTTGGATCCCATGTTCAAGCAGATGATGAATTAGACCCTATTAACTCTGATGCTGCCCCAGTTGCTCCTAATATTCAGGTTACTAGATCAGGTAGAACAGTGAGACCCCCAATTTGGTCTAGTGATTACATTATGGGAGGATCCACTACTTCTCACCCTATTGAGAATTACATCTCTTATGATAAATTGTCTCATGATTATAAATGTTTTCTAACATCCTTCTCAAGATTGGTTGAACCAGATTCTTACAAAGAAGCTTCCTTAGATCCTAACTGGGTGCAGGCAATGAATGAAGAGGTTACAGCCTTGTAAGAAAATGGAACTTGGGATATAGTTCAACTGCCTAAAGGTAAGGTACCCATTGGCTGTAAATGGGTTTACAAACTGAAGTTTAGATCTGATGGCACATTAGAGAGATATAAGGCTAGATTGGTTGCTAAGGGTTTTAAACAAAAACATGGGATTGATTATTGGGTTAAAGGTACTTTTCATACCACATGTTTGACCGAATGTGGCTTTTAGTACTGGATGTTTAGTTTTGTATACTTTTGGTACCAAACGTTTGAAAAAATGTGGCTTTTGGTACATCCATTAGTTGGCCGTTAGTTTTGGCCGTTAAATGACCTGTGCAAGTCACGTGATCGACTCTAAACTTTTAATTTTGTCCCTCAAATATATTCATAACTTTTATTTTGTTTAACTTAGTCATAACACTTCAAAATCGGACCCAATTAAACCAATCGAATTCAATTGACATAGCCTCATTTGGGTCAAATTTACCCAATTGGGGATAGGTCCCAATTGGGTTCGATTTTGAAGCTTTAGGACTAAATTAAACAAAATAAAAGTTATGAATATATTTGAGGGACAAAATTGAACAAAATTAAAAGTTTAGAGTCGATCACGTGACTTGCACATGTCATTTAACGGCCAAAACTAACGGCCAACCAACGGATGTACCAAAAGCCACATTTTTTCAAACGTTTGGTACCAAAAGTATACAAAACTAAACATCCAGTACTAAAAGCCACATTCGGTCAAACATGTGGTATGAAAAGTACCATTAACCCTTGATTATTTTGAAACTTTTTCACCTGTGGTGAAAATGAATACTGTTCGTGCAATTTTGTCCCTTGCATCCATACATAACTGGCCCCTTTATCAGAAGGATGTTTTCAATGCTTTTTTACAAGGTGATTTAAATGAGGAGGTATATATGAGTTTACCTGATGGATTTGCTAGTCAGGGGGGTCAGGGATTAGTTTGTCGACTGCGCAAATCACTTTATGGTTTAAAGCAGGCTAGTAGACAGTGGAATATAAAGCTTTCTGACTCCCTTGTTAAAGCAGGTTACAGTCAATCAAGGCATGACTATTCTCTATTTACAAAGTCTGTTGGTGAAAAATTGGTTATTTTACTGGTGTATGTTGATGACCTTATGATCACTGGGAACAGTCATGAATTGATTGATGAGCTTAAAACTGTTTTGGAATCTAGTTTTAAAATCAAGGATTTGGGTGAAATGAAATATTTTCTTGGCATAGAAATCATCAGATCTGATAAAGGTATTTTGATGTGTCAGAGGAAATATGCTTTAGAGCTTATCTCTTCTGTTGGTTTAGCTGGTGGCAGAGTGGCTAAAACTCCTATGGAGTTAAATGCGAAACTGACTAGTTGTTTTTATGATAAGCATTTGCATGTCAATCAAGGTGATCCCCCCTTAAATGATGCTACTAGCTATAGAAAGCTGATAGGGAAACTGCTCTATTTGACTATTACTCGACCTGATATTTCTTTTGCTGTGAGACACTTAAGTCAATATATGCAGGATCCAAAGCAATCCCATTGGGAAGCTGTTTTAAGGGTTGTGAGGTATGTTAAATTAGAACCTGGAAAAGGTATATTGTTGAGTTCTGAATCTGTTACTGATTTTGTTGGATATTGTGATTCAGATTGGGCAACTTGTGTTGAAACAAGAAGGTCCATATCTGGTTATTGTGTTATGTTGGGTAATTCTGTGATATCATGGAAGGTTAAGAAACAGGATACTGTTTCTAAGAGTTCTGCAGAATCTGAGTATAGGAGCATCGCAGATCTATTAAAGGAGATCATTTGGTTGAGGGGTGTGTTTTCTGAGTTAGGTTTTGGCCAGAAGGCTCCTACTATGATTTACTGTGACAATGAGGCTGCAGTAAAGATTGCTACTAACCCTGTGTTTCATGAACGTACTAAGCATATTGAGATTGACTGCCATCTTATTAGGGATAAGTTGTTACAGGGTGTTGTACAGCTTGGGCACATCAGGACAGACAGTCAGCTTGCTGACATTTTTAACAAGGTATTGCCTAAGCAGCAACATTTTTTGTTATCTAACAAGCTTGGTATGATGAATGTATTCAGGAAACAGGGGGAGTTAGAGGCTGAATTAGGAGTTGAAGTGCAATCAGCTTGAGGGGGAGTATTGAAGCCCATATTATTGGGGGCCTGTCAAGCTGTTTGCTCTTGTGTTTGTTATTGGGCCTAGTTTTGTTGTTGTCTTTTGTTATTATTAGTCTGGCCCATATCTGTGTTTGTATCTTTTTTTGTTGATTGTGGACCTGGTTCCTTCTTTTGTTTTCTTTGGGGTTCTTTTGGAGTTTTTGATTTGTATGAACCTTATATATAGTTTTAAGTTATTGGGTGGAGGTTAAGCCAAATGAAGGAACCTTAACCAGTGAAGCCCGACGTTTGCTGTTCTCTCTTTTGATGTTCTTCTTCAAATTAGGGTTAGGGTTTCTGAGAGTTCCACCAAATCTTACAGGACGGATGGTTCCTGTTCCATCTCCGGTCAGATCAGTGACCCACACACAAGAGACGCTGCTCCACGTAGCCGACGCTATTGCACTGATTCTTGCCTAGTCCGATCATTCATTCACCTTCACCGGCGAGCCCAGACCTCCACAGCACCGGCAGACCAACCGAGCCCCTTCCCCGACGTTCGGTCACCTCGGTCCGACCCATTTGCCACCGCGTTCCTCGCCAGTCGGCCGTTGCGACTTTGACCTCCACCAGTCGATCCGTTCTCGGACTCCGATCGCCCGAGCTTGCTCCACATCGACCTCGGATCTCCATATTCTCGCAGAAACGCAGCAAAGTTCTATCGATTTTGAGTCTCGAATGTTCACCGGCGATAGTTGTCCTAAGGAGATAATAGACTATGAAGATGACAACATCCAACAGCATCGTCATTGGCGAAACTTGCTTTTTAGGAGATAAAGAATGATTTAGTTTAATTTGTTTCGTTCAGTTTATCTTTATTTTATTTTTATTATTCATTTATTATTTAATTTAATTTTTTTTTTGTTCTTTGTTGCAGTACTGAACAGCATCTTCGCAGTTGATAAGGCACTCCATAAGTGTATGTAAATATATATATATATTATGTATGAACATTCATTATTTGTTAATTTATATTTTATTCTGCCTTAACGTATGTAAATCTTTGTATTCCATGTTTTCAGTCTTTTTAGTTAGGTTTGTTTAATTTCTAATGTAAAAAAATAAAAGAAGATGGAAATATGTGAATTGAGTACCGAAAGGGCATGTTTAAAAATTATATTTTTAATTCGTAATAGAACCCCCGAACTTGAATTTCTGATCGTAGACCGATTTTATACTTAGGTGTTTAATTCGTTATTTGCCTAGGTAATTTAGGATTCTAGTTAGCCTTTATTAACTAGTGGCGACTCTTTTCAAAATCCACGTTTTCAAAACGTAATTCGCCATAGGTCAGATTTTAGGTCCGACAATTTGGCGACTCTGCTGGGGAAGATTTAGAGGGTTCGGGCTCAGTATGTTCACTTTTTGCCATGTTAGAATTTTGTAATTTTTATTTTTATTTCACAGATCTAACTTGTTTTTTTTTTTTGTGATTTCAGGTGTGGAGTTAAGTTTTTATTATGACTAACTATTTTTCTTTGTTGTGTATGTATTATTTAAATTTGCACACACCCACTTTAGCGTAATCTCCAAAACGCCTAAAACCCAGGGCGACTAGGAACCCCGGAGGTTTAGTACGGTACGACCGGAGCGGCTGGGCCGCCGGTACGGCTCGGAAAAACTCTACTCGCTTGTGAAGGTCTTATGATCCCTATGATGGGGTGAGGAAACCACCTTGTCGGGAACCTGTCAGTGGAACCTACCTTTTAGAGCAAAGCCACACATTTTTTACCCCCTAACATGATCTGTTTTTTGCTGTAAATGTTATCATTACTGTTTGTATAACTTTTATTTCTCATGCATTCGTCTCATTGCATTTTTTTTTAAAGAACAAAAAAACTTTTTCAGCTAAGTAGTTAGTCATTTAGAAATTTTATTTCCGAAAATGCATTTTGTATGCATTGTTTTTTTAAAAAAAAAAACCTCTTACCTGATTTTTTTAATTTATTTTAAACTTGCGTTTCATACGCATTATTTTTTTCTTAAAAAAACTCTTCAGGTAAGTTGTGATTTTGGTTAGCGCGTCGCACATAAAAAAAAAACATTTTTGGAAATTTTAATTCCCCTTTAGCTATTAGAGCTTCTAATTTCGAACGTGCATTCCACATGCATCATTTCAAAAACTTTTTACCTGAATTGTTTTATTTTAAATAATGCATCCAGTATGCATTAATTTAAAAAAAAAAAAACTTTTAGATAAATCGTAAGCTCTCTTAGTTTTAGGGCTCTTTGTTTAAAAAACCTTTTACCTGATTTTTTTTTTAAAAGATGTGCATCTCATATGCATTATTTTCGGAAGAACCTTTCAGGTAAATTGTAATTTTTCTTAGTTGTAGAACTTTCATTTTTAAGTTTGCATCTTGTATTTATTTTTTTTGTGCATCTCATATGCATTTAAAAAAAAAAAAAAAAACTTCACCTGGATTTTTCATCTTGTACATACATTCCATATGTGCCATTCAGGTAAACCGGTTGTAAGTTGTATCATTGGATAAGGCATCCAGTACATATAAGTTCTGTCGACCAAATGAGGCAGCCAAAAAAACATGCAGTCATCCAGTTGCACGAAGAACAAATTGCACACTCAAGATATCCAACGCTCAGGTACGATGAATTGTACTTGATTTTTCCTTGAGATTTGAGTGTCCCTACTATTTTTGCAGATCAGACGACCACTTCGATGAGGTCGCATCCACGTGAAATGTGACTGCTTTAAAGAACTTCCATGCGAAATCTCCACCTGCCATGTGTGGAATTCATACGCGTCTCCGAAGCAAGCCGTACCTCTGTTTTACAGCGAGGTCTAAACCAGTCGGCGGTAACCAAGGGGCATCTCCCGTTGAGATAGGACATGTCCGAATATGGAAAATATCAAGAGATCATCAAGGGTCCCCAGAAGATTCAATGTGTCGATCAATGATCATTTGAAATATCAAGCAAATGAAGCATTATTGTTGGTGCCTTCCGTCAGAGGTCCAGGGGAATTTACTTTGCGGCAGGTGTTCATAAGTTATGTTTTCTAGATGGAGCAGGAAAATCAGGACATGCGGCAGGTCCAGTCGCATAGCGAGCACATTTCCCCACTAGAAAAAATCCAAACCCAGGTAAGAAAAGTTGTGATCATTTTTATCCCCGGAATTTGAGTTTTTCCTTAATCATTGTGCAGTTTGGATAATCATCCAAATCAAAGCCCTGAAGAGCACATCTCGTGTGCGGCCCTTTGCTCGCCGCAAGCTGTCGAATTTATCCCAGATACCTCGGACGATATCTATGCCCAAATTTACCATTTCCGGACTACTGTGCCAAACTCAACACCATCCATGTGTGTTCATCAACCAGACCATTCATACAGAATGTGACGAGCCTAACCTGATTGGTGCTAGCTATGGGGCATCCCCAGACGAGATTGAGCAATAGCCGGGACACTAGAGAAGCCGAGATTGGAAATCAATGTCTACGTCATCCATTGGTTGTAAGGTCCATCCAGGGCGTCGACACGATCGATTTATTTTGACTCAATCGACTGAGTCCTTCTCTAGAAGATGTTTTGAATTAGAAATTTCAGATTTGCCACTAGGGGCATGTACATAATTGTTGTTGATTATTTTCGTTTTAAAAAAGCAAAAAAAACAAAAACAAAAAGGAAAAGGAAAAAAAAAAGCAAAAAAAAAAAAAAAAGGCAAAAGAAAAAAAGCAAAAAAACTCATTTTTTAGGGTCACAGCCGCCCTTTAATTGGCTACCGATAAAAATAAAGAGAGTGCTCATGCATATTTTGTGAGAGCAGTGAAGAAATAAAAGGGGTCACAGTTGTCCCTAAATCAACTACAAATAAAAAGGGTCTCAGTCGTCCCTAAAACGACTATAAAGAAAGGGCCACAGCCACCCTTCAAATGGCTACAGATAAAGAGCGCTCCTGCAACATCAAAAGCGGGAAATAGGTGAAAGGGCCACAGCCACCCTCCAAACGGCTATAAATAAAAGAGTGACCCCGCGAACCCTGTGAAGGCGGGAGAATAAAAAGGGCCACAGCCACCCTTAAAATGGCTACACAAAAAAGAGTGATCTCGCGAACCCGGTGAGGGCGTGAAAATAAAAGAAAGGGTCACAGTCGTCCCTCAAGCGGCTATAGTCAAAAGAGCGATCCCAGAACATCGATGGCGGGTATCTAGTGAAAGGGCCACAACCCTCGAAATGGTCACATACAAAAGGTGTTTCCCGGATCAGAGACGAGGAATGAAGGGTCACAGCCACCTTCCAAAGGGCTACAAATTAAAAGAGCTCCCGCAACATCGAAGACGGTGAGAAAAGGGTCACAGTCACCCTCCAAATAGCTACAAATACTCCCGCATCGAGGCGGAAAATAAAGTACGGGTCACAGCCACCGTTTAATCAGCTACCAAATAAAGAGTGCTTCCGCTAGGTTGAAAACCCGAAAGGGCGGCCTAGGCAAAATCAGGAAATGAGGGACATGGTTGCAAATTCAGAAATTGCAATCATGGCAAAAGGAGAGAAAATAAAAAACCGAGGGGCACGGTCGGAAATCTCTCAATCGGCTGTGGCAAAAGGAGAGAAAAAATAGAAATTCTCAACAACAAAAAAAAGAAGAAAAAAGAAAAAGAAAAAGAAAAAGAAAAAAGAAAAAAGAAAAAGAAAAGATCCCGCTAGATTGTCGCGCTGTGCGCAATTTAGGCAAAAATTAGGGACAAGCATTCATGCGCAACACAGCGCCTTCCAAAGTCAACTTCACGACAAGCGGGACGGTTATAGTCTGCTCTCGCGAGTCGCCATTCAAGGATGAGTAGGACTGTTAAGTCTGTTCCTACGAGTCAACTTCATGACAGACGGGACGGTTACAGTCTGCTCTCGCAAGTCATCACTCAAAGGATGAGTAGGACTATTACAGTCTGTTCCTACAAGTCACAACCGACAATCATGATCTGAAGTTTTCCAGCTTCCTGAGAGTCAACCCCGACGAACAAAGCCTTAGTATTCAGCCTTCGCAAGTCACGCTACTAGAGGCACTTCTCCAACGGACGCCACTAGAGGCTCTTCTCCGACACTCGCCACTAGAGGCATCGCCAAAGGGTCTCCGGTACGATCTGACGTAGAGGTCTTCCGCCACCAGAGATATCACCAGAGGTTTTCCGGTATGGTCTGACGTAGAGGTCTTCCGTTACCACTCGCCACTAGAGGCATCGCCAAAGGGTCTCCGGTACGGTCTGACGTAGAGGTCTTCCGCCACCAGAGATATCACCAGAGGTTTTCCGGTACGGTCTGACGTAGAGATTTTTCCGTTACCACTCGCCACTAGAGGCGTCACCAGAGGTTGTTCGTACTGTCTGACGTAGAGGTCTTCTGTTACCAATCATCACCAAAAGTTTTATTTTATTGCACGCCACTAGAGGCTTTTCCTTGTCGCTCGCCACTGGAGGCAACGTCGATTGAGGTTTTACTTTACTGCACGCCACTGGAGGCTTTACTTTTCCGCACGCCACTGGAGGCTTTACTTTTCCGTACGCCACTGGAGGCTTTACTTTCTGCACCGCCAACGAAGGCACCGCCAACCGAGGCTTTATTTTCTGCACGACCAATGAAGGCACCGCCAACAGGGGCACCGCCGACGGAGGTTCTATTTTCCGCACGCCAACGGAGGCACCGCCAACAGGGGCACCCCCGACCGAGGCTCTACTTTTTTGCACCATCAATAAAGCCAAAGGCCGCCTTGGAGACTTGAAGACCCGGAAGAAGATATACTTCCTAGCCAAAATTAGTGTTTACTCGTCTTTGGACAAACCCCCGCGAATGCATTCTACGGGAGTCCGTCCAAAGAGGGGCAAGCTGTAAACACCTAATTTTGGTACGTGCGACACGTACGTAACATGTTAAAAAATGTTACGTTTAACGCGTTTAAAAAAGAAAGTATTTAAATATGGAAAGTCACGGGGTTGCTAAAAATAGGCTCAGTTTAAATTAGGACAATACATATGCAATAAATGATGTAATAAATCAGAAAATATATAATATATATATTTATATATATTTTTTCGGATTTAATAGGGAGAATATTGAGGGAATATTGATTTTCCAATTTTTGGGTGTCAATTTACCTATAAATAGGTACCTATTACATGTAAAAAACAGACAGAAAATTAGCAATAATAAAATATTATTTTTCCTCGAAATTCGTGCAGTTTTTTTTTTTTTTTTCATTCTTTTTGCGTTAAACTTCTCCTGTAGACCACCATTGTTGCCTTCCTTCGCCAGCGCCGGAGTATAGCTCGGCCTCACTCCATCGATCCCGGTTTCGAGTCCAGCGCTGCCTTAACCAACCACCTCCACGGATCCGCCCTCAGCCCTCCGCGTCTCCGACCGCACCACCTGCAGCTGCTCTCGATTCCGGCAGCATCTCGTCTCACCTCCATCCGCGATTCCATCTCCTGCCTTCGATTGTCTCTCCTCCCTCGCCGGTCACCTTCTTCGACAATACTCCACCATCTCCGGCGTCGGCATCCACCCGTAGCCCTTTCGCTGCCGGACGGATGGTTCCTGTTCCATCTCCAGTCAGATCAGTGACCCACACACAAGAGACGCTGCTCCACGTAGCCGACGCTATTGCACTGATTCTTGCCTAGTCCGATCATTCATTCACCTTCACCGGCGAGCCCAGACCTCCACAGCACCGGCAGACCAACCGAGCCCCTTCCCCGACGTTCGGTCACCTCGGTCCGACCCATTTGCCACCGCGTTCCTCGCCAGTCGGCCGTTGCGACTTTGACCTCCACCAGTCGATCCGTTCTCGGACTCCGATCGCTCGAGCTTGCTCCACATCGACCTCGGATCTCCATATTCTCGCAGAAACGCAGCAAAGTTCTATCGATTTTGAGTCTCGAATGTTCACCGGCGATAGTTGTCCTAAGGAGATAATAGACTATGAAGATGACAACATCCAACAGCATCGTCATTGGCGAAACTTGCTTTTTAGGAGATAAAGAATGATTTAGTTTAATTTGTTTCGTTCAGTTTATCTTTATTTTATTTTTATTATTCATTTATTATTTAATTTAATTTTTTTTTTGTTCTTTGTTGCAGTACTGAACAGCATCTTCGCAGTTGATAAGGCACTCCATAAGTGTATGTAAATATATATATATATTATGTATGAACATTCATTATTTGTTAATTTATATTTTATTCTGCCTTAACGTATGTAAATCTTTGTATTCCATGTTTTCAGTCTTTTTAGTTAGGTTTGTTTAATTTCTAATGTAAAAAAATAAAAGAAGATGGAAATATGTGAATTGAGTACCGAAAGGGCATGTTTAAAAATTATATTTTTAATTCGTAATAGAACCCCCGAACTTGAATTTCTGATCGTAGACCGATTTTATACCTAGGTGTTTAATTCGTTATTTGCCTAGGTAATTTAGGATTCTAGTTAGCCTTTATTAACTAGTGGCGACTCTTTTCAAAATCCACGTTTTCAAAACGTAATTCGCCATAGGTCAGATTTTAGGTCCGACAACTGCATTGTCATCATAATCATACTTGAACTTTTCATGTAACCTTACTTGTATAAAGGAAGGTCTATTCAATATACGTTCTTGGAGACGTAAAAAATTTCACGAGATAGGCTCTCGGATGGCGCGGAATACGTTCGCGAGATAGGCTCTCGGAGGGCGCACAATGTGTTCGCGAGATAGGCTCTCGGAGGGCGCGGAATATGTTCGCGGGATAGGCTCTCGGAGGGCTCATAATGTTATCACAAGATAGGCTCTCAGAGGGCGCATAATTTTTTCACGAGATAGGCTCTCGGAGGGTGCGGAATATGTTCGCGAGATAGGCTCTCGGAGGGCACAGAATTAGCTCGCGAGATAGGCTCTCAGAGGGCACAGAATTAGCTCGCGATATAGGCTCTCGGAGGGCACATAATTAGTTCGCGAGATAGCCTCTCGGAGGGCACAGAATTTTTCACGAGATAGGCTCTCGGAGGGCACGGAAATTTTCATGAGATAGGCTCTCGGAGGGCACAGAAATTTTCCCGAGATAGGCTCTCGGAGGGCAAAAAATATCGTAGTTTAAAACTACTCTCAAGATACGCTTTTGGGGGTGTAGAAACTATTTACGGGACAGGCTCCCGTAGGGCGCAGAATTTTTCGTAGTTTAAAACCACTCTCAAGATACGCTCTTGGGGGCGTCGATACTGTTCGCGGGACAGGCTCCCGGAGGCCTCAGAATATTACTTTACCTTGTGTCATTTTCCAGGTAGGGTGCGTCTTTGATACGCTTTCTGAATCTTTACTTGAGTTTTCTCTCTATGATATTGCCTATTACCTAGCCTTTTCCTGAGTGTAGGAGATCATCTTTCGAGGGCGATGCTTGTATGTTGCCAACTTAGGACGAGTCCGTACAGGGAATTGAGGTTGTTTTCCCTATTATGTGACCTCTTCTAGGAGAAGAGGTGTTGCATGTTCTTGTGACCTTCTGCCTCTAGTCTCTTCTTTTATACTTAGGTGGACTACCAAACACTTGTTCGTTTGGTGCCCCCCAAGTTGCTTGGTGGTCACACCGCCTTTCATATTTGGCCGTTGAAAGCATGTCGTTTATTTTCTTGGTTGGGTACTCCTTATGCTTGGGGCTCCATAATCTTGTGTTGTATCCAATATGTCTGCTTGCTTGGGTGCGATGGGTGATTTTCATTCTCTTGGTAATTGGTTGTGGTAGTGTTCATATCTAGAGAAGCCTTGTAAATTATTGCCCCCTTCTTCCTTGTGTTTTGAAAAAAACTCTCTAGCGGTGATTATCGAGTATGAATAACGTATCTTGGAAGGGGTTGCATTTGAGTTGAAGAGCTTTCTCATAGCATGGTATCTCGAGTTGTTTAACTTGAAGCTGTGTTTCGGACTAGTGAGTCTGATTCATGCCCCTTGCTCGAGCATGGGGGGTCCGATCGGGCTCTAATAATCTTCTTGAAGTGTTGTGGTACTTAGTGTGCTTCGCATTTGCCTTTACATTGAAATATTTTTCAATGCTTTTAGGGAGTGTCACATTGTTCATGTCCCTCCCACCTCCAATCTTGATTATAGGCTCCCCTTGAATTAGGACTTGAACTTAAAAATGATATTTTCCTTTAGATTTGCAGGTGATGTCTCGTGCTTTTCCTTGGGTTTTCCCCCGTATTGGCTATGCCTTGTAGGATAACTTCATTAGAAGTTGCATTTTAGTTGCGTACGTATACATGTTTGGGGGGTGTCGAGCTGACAAGTTCCTTCTTTTTTCCTTTGTTATTACATTCACTCACTAAGTGTTTGGCTTATAACCTTAAAGGCGGGACCTTTCCCTAGTACCCCATTTAATGGGGTTTTTCCCTTGATGGGATGTTAGAGGCAAATGTCTTATCATTCACAGACAAGGTGCTTGATTAGTATGTGCATCTAGTGCAGGGGTCGATCTCGAGACCTTACTTCCCAAGCTTTTGAGCTCTTCCTTGGTTGATCTTGTAGAACTAATATCATGCCCTTAAGACCCTTGATAAGAGGTGTATCTCATTTTTCATATGTTGGTTGTTGCACTATCTCTTTTGCAAATCTTGCATCTTTAGAGTTTCTTGCTTGTTGCATGACGTCAATGGCAGGATTTTCTACCGATGCATGTTCTGTTATGACTTGTATCCTTGGTTGCATTTCTTTCTTATGAGATGGTGAATGAGTGTCCATGACCACCCAAACGTGTCGCCCTTGGTTGAGGTATGCGCCTAATCTTGAGGACGCTATCTTTGAATCTTCACATATCTATCTTTGATAAACATGTCATTCATTTCATATATAATACGAAGTCCAAGGATCTCCGGCTTTGGATCATACTTTGAGAACAGAAATACGGTCATCTATTAGATAACCTCTCCATCTAGGGAGTTCGTTTTTGCAAAGATAACTGTAGGGATACTTATAAGGATATGTCTTCCATCCTTTTTCCAGCCTCATTTGCAGTGCTGTGTCCCTAATGGGTAGGGCTGAGCATGGGACGGATGGGCGGGCTTTTTCTAAAAAATGACCCAAGCCCTAAAACTAGGGCCACTTAATGGCTGTTCCGAGCCCTATCCCAAGCCCTAGCTAGTAGGAAAAGGCCCGCCCGCCACAGGCATAAAGGGACTAGGGACAAATGGGACAAACCCAAATTCCCATCCAAGTTTTAAAAAAAAAAAAAAATCATACTCAATTTACTTAAACCATAACCAAACACAGAACAACAACAAAGTTCACCACATACCACAAAGTTCACCATAAAATACCAAAATCACTCAAACATATTGTCACTTGTAAGAATACCAAGTTCAACACATAACTTGGTTCTCCAAAATAGTTCACCAAAGACTCCAAAACTAAGTTTTACCAAGACTCTAACACAAAGTCGCCAACAATTCTGACATAACAAGTTATAAATACAAATCCCAGATCAAATGGAACTTCAACCCGAGCTTCTAACTTCAACACGAGCTCCTAGTCATCAAAATCATACCGAAACGTTGGAAAAGTTTGTGCCAACTCCGACATTCGGAGCCAGGTGTTGTGGCGGAGCAGGTGCCGTACGTGCCCCGTGAGAACTAAGAATGGAGAGTTGTATAATGGCGAGACACTATGGCTGCTAACTTATATCTAGGAATTAATAAAATAAAGGAAATTAAAGGAATTTCTATAGCCAATATTCCAACTTCAGATGAAAAGTAATATAATAATATTATATAAATTCATCATTAGATAGATACTAGATGCTAACCCCGCGCATCGCGCGGGTGAAAAATTGGTTTGTGGGAAAAAATAATTAAATATGTTATTTTTTTTAAAATCCTTAAATTAAGTGCGGTAGAAAAACCTTTAAATTGGACGCACCTTACGGGCAAAAATATTGAAATAATTATAATTTACTATATATATATATATATATCAACTAATGTATTATGAAATTACTATATTTTTAAAGTAATTATATGAGTATTATTCGTCTTTATTATATTTATTTTACAATGTCGCTCATACGTTTTCTTTCATCCTCAATTTTTAATTTTTAAAAATAAGAAAAACTATATTTTCCAATTATTCTTTACAAAATCTTGTATAGTCTATTAACTCTAAAATAGTTAACTAAATAATACTTCTAAATAAATACATAGTTGGGCAAAAGTTTTGAAAGAGAGAAAAATATATACTTTAATGAAATGTATATGTTATAATTATTATATCATAGTATAAAATATAAAAATAAAATAAGGAATACTAAACATAAAATTACAGTAAATCTCAACTCAAAATATGTCATAATACCATATGATTAGTGTAATAACAACTTTGACAAATGTATACATACATAAATAAAGTTGTAGCATGCAACATATATTTCTTCAACGAAAATATAAGTAGAAATATCATATGAAAAATAATGGTATAACAACTAAGCCATGTGTATGCCCATATTAAATTTATTAACTTGTCTTCTGAAATCTCCTGATTAATTCATAGAGCAATCTTCTATGATTTATTTTATATATTTAAGTTTGCAAAAAATTATTTTGCGACCATCACAATTATGGTCATTAAGGATATGATAAAAAATAATTAAACAAACAAAAAAAACTTCATAATTTTTTATATGGTCAGAACTCGAAACTAACATTATCAACAGATTATCAAATACTAAACAGATTAATCATCAGAGCACCAAGTATCTTGAGATCTCACCTCAATTTGTTGATGAATAGAATAACTACATTGTAAAATATTTTTTTCCACCTTTATATTGATAACTAAATGTATAATTAGATCGAGAAGGAAAAACACGAAATAAAAATATATAATAATACATAAAAGAAAATTATTCAGAATTTGTAATATATCTTATACCAAACACCGATGTTTATCAAAAATAAATTAAAAACTAAAAAAATCAATGTATATTTGAAAAACGATATCATATGGCTAGAAAAGGAATCAATATGAAAGTTATCGTACTTACAAATACAACTTTATAGTACCTGTAAAATAATGTCATATCAAAAGTTGTTTATAAATACTATCTTATTGAGAATACATTTTTAATTGCAGTATTGAAAATATTTTTATTTCCATTGTCCTTAATAGAGTAGGACACAACCACCAATCCACTAATGTTACAAACTTAATCTCAACTCTATGTTAATTGGAAATATCTGCATCATTAAGGGAAAATCGTTAGTTGTGCTAAATTTGATGGACCATTCGATTGACTATTTTGTATATAAATTTAAAAATATGTTATTAATTTAGGAACAATAACTGGAAAACTGTTTTTTAATAAAAAAAAACACTTTAGTGCAAAAAATATATTAAAATTTTAAATAATTCGGTCGAGTAAATCTCACCCATGTTTGTGTCTTTTAGAAACCTCTCAACACTATATACGGCTCCGTTCAACTCTACCGATGACTCGATGACTCAAACTCCTAATATAAAAACACACCATAGTTAGATTTAATGAGGAAAAAGTACATTAAGAATGATTAATTTACTATAAAAATAGAAAAACAATCTCATGCATGAACAACCACCCATCCACCGAAAGGCTTATACGTACTTGGCTACGTTGTTGATGATCGACCATGAGTTAATACAGGTGGAAGGAGGTTGGAGTTTGGCTGGTTAGATTTTTTGTTGTGTTACTTATATAGAACAGACAAAGGCAATGCGTTTGGCATGTACATATATATTATTTACATATTTAATTGAACATAGTTTTATTATATTGCCCAATATAATCTCCTCGTATATTGTCCTATATAATCTCCCAGTCATTATTATCAAATATAATATGTTTGCTTTATATTGTATTAATTATTAACCTAAATTGTCTCCCGTTATTATCAAATATATAATATGTTTATATTATATTCAGTTATTAATTATAGCTTACGTGGCGGCGTACGGTCTTCCGGAACCAAACTATATAGATTTACTATTTAAAAGGAAATTTTTAATTAATTTGTTTCTTTAAATTGCGTAGAGACCAAAATAGGAAATAAAAATACTTCTTTATTTCCAATCACTCAATATTTTGTATCTATATTTGCAGAACCCCGACTAAATTAGGAAACGCTGACCGGACAAACTGTCCACGTGTCAGTCAGAGGGCTTCCGGTACCGAATTAATATAATATAGTAGATAAGTTGGGTATGTTAATTATAGCAGTGCTAACCTACGGTTGCTGTGTTAGAGTTAGGGTTTTCTATTTTAACTAAAGTTAACTTCTTTTTTTTTTTTTGCCATCACTAAAGTTAACTTAACTAACTATAGTTTATAGTTGATTAGTTAGCAAAAAGGGACGGGTCTTTTGGGACTTCGTAAAAAGGCCCTACCACTAGCCCTAGCCCTAGTTGAGAAGAAAAATCTCGTTCATTAGGTCTTGGGCACATTTTTGGAACGGGCTAGGGCGGGACGGGCGGGATTTTGAGCCTCTCAGGATATTTGCTCACCCCTACTAATGGGTATGTTGATGTTTTGACCACCCTTACTAGTAGGGGGTCCCTTGGTATTAGGTATGCCGGACTCTTTCCTAGTATCATCAATAAGTGGGCGTGGGGGATGTCTAACGAACTCCCTCCATGCACTATGATTCTCTTCATGTCAAAGCTACTGATTCCCTCTGTTATGACCAATATATCGATGTGTGGAAACACTATGTTTTCCATATCCTTTTTCGAAAGCTGGATGATGGTGTCGCTCTTCTTCCCTTGCGCTTGGGGCCATTGAAAGGTCATTGATGTAAGTTTATTCTATTACATGAGATGAGCTTACTAGGTGTAGTCGCATCTCCTGGCTATTTTGTGAAATCATATAGATCCATTGGAGGCGTTTGCCTCTGAATATGGGCGTTGTCCATGTGATATGGTTTCCCCAATTTTTTGGAGGGATGTGCTCGCGACTGCCCCCTCTTATGCTAATAGGTATTCTCTTTATTTTTGTGACGAAGGCATGTTGTGACTTGGATTGTGCCCCCCTTGCATATCAACGACCGATGGTGTCTTCCAACGAACGTAGCACTAAGATTCTTGTTGGAAGGTTGTAGTGGGGGTAGTCCTTTGTGACCCTCATGGTAATTCTTCTATAGGATGTTGAGAGTGTTCAACTTATTTTTGGAAGTGAGCCTTCCATCTTAGTGATCTATTCCCAGAGTCTTGACCTTATTGGTGCCCTTTGAGATTGAGCAATCTGTTCCTTATGCGTTCCTTTGAGGAAGTTAAGTAAACGGTAGTGTCGAACAAACATGTTTGAACAAGACCGTTTGTCGGCGGAGATGTTCTGATTAATGACGATGCTTTCGTTCGTCAGTGCTGTGCAGTCTTGGTAGCGACTCTCTTGGTTGCGACTGAGTTTTGTATGGACTCTTTTAGTAGTCAACCTGTGTATATATATAATATAGAGCCTGAAGACAACCGGTATGATCATTCTTGGAAAACATGCTGATATCGAGTATCATAATATACCCCTTTCAGGGAGTTGAATTGTTACGCAGTTAAATTAAATAAGAGGATATGGGAAGGATATGGGTGTGGGGGTGTTGATATCCCCTACTTATTTGGTTATTATAACGTCGCCTCCTTGCCGATGCGGACTAGGTAGAGGTATATCCTCCGTACATGCTATGTGTGATCTCACTCCACTGTGCTTGTCTGTAAGTCTTCTCATTGTAATAGTGATGTAGTAACATGGTATGTCACTCCGTGAGTTCCATGCTCAAAGCCTTGTCTTTTAAACTGCCCCTCTATCCCTGAGAGAGGTGTACCGAGGGTTGTCTTGCACGAGAGGTTGGAACCTGTCGCGTTGTATCATGAGTAGGCGGTTGCCTTGTCGAGTTGTCGGGACGATGTCCCTCACTTTGATCTCTTCTTGGAATGTCTCTTGGTAGGGTTTGGTCAGTCGGAGCCACTGGTGGTGGTCCGTATCTTCTAGCTCTCCTTGCCTTACGGTACGCTATCAATTCATCTATGGCTGACATGAATCCTTCTTTTACTAGGGGTTCACGTTGGCGTAACATATGATGGGATTGTGTTGCCGGTCATCCTGAATGGTTGATCTTATGGCGGCCTGCCATAAGGAAAACGTTGAGGGGTTCCTATGGTAGGTCCTCCTAGGATGCGAGGTAGCACTAGTTGCAATGCACTTTCTTGGATGGCGTCGTTTCAACGACGTAGATGCATCATACGAATCTTCTTGTGGTATCGACACCGGAGGTGCCTGTTGAGCATTAGGAACTGGCGGTTCCTATTGCGTCTCTTGGATGAGCGGTATCTCTTTTAGGAGCGGGCATTGGTGGCACTTCTTGAGGGACACCCGATCTCTGTATAAAGAGATCGGGTGTGCAGTGCACTCCCAGGTTTGACTGGGGCACCCGATCTCTTTATACAGAGATCGGGTGTGCCCTCCCGGTCAAACTATGGTTTGACCGGGTTAGCATGTCCGGTCAAACCTTAGTTTGATCGGACCGGTAACATGCTCGGGCGGGCGTTTTTTCCGTCTGGACCGTTTTTTCGCGGGTAACGTGTTCAGGTCAATGTTTCGAATTATAATTGTAAGTGGGGTGAATAAAATAAGACAGTCCGAATTAAAACGGGCGTATATCCATCAGGTACCCGATCGAACCAAGCAAAAAACCGATATGACCGGTCCGGTTTCACCCCTAATTGCAAGCTCTGAAACCGCCCTACAGGTGGGTCGACCTGGTCGACTCATATCCGTTCTATACATCTTACAGGGAGGGCCTCATGGGATCACGCGGTCACATAAAAATGACATAATCTATAATAACTAAAAAACTGTCCAAGGATTACCCTATGTTAAAATTAGGTGTCTGAAGTTTGAAATGTTAAAATGGACTGTCCCAAGTTTCATTTTTGTTGAAATTTGGTGTCTCGGTGTGATTACTTTAGAGAAGTCAATTCCGACGAAACCGTCTGTCAAATTCGAGCTCTCATACACACTCCCTTCTCGTCATCTTGCCGGGACCGTCACCTAAAAAGTTGGTCACATCCGGGCAAGTAAATCTCGCTCTATTGTCCTTGGAAAATGGCTCTACAACACTCTTCTAGAAACTTTTTTTTTTAATGTTCAATTTTTAGGTGAAATTTGACGATTTTGTGAAAAGTAAATAGTGATGGATTATGAGTGGGTTGATGGGTTGATGAAAATGATGGAATGAAGATGAAAAGACGCACAAAGACACCAAATTTCAACAAAAATGAAACTTGGGACAATCCATTTTAACATTTCAAACTTCAGACACCTAATTTTAACATAGGGTAAATCTTGGACAGTTTTTTAGTTATTAACCCTTATTATTAATCATAAACCTTAAACTCTATACTTACCATATCCAAATTTAACTTTAAATCCAAATATAAATTACCAACTCATTAGAAAAGTTATTATATTACTCATATAATTTTATATAATATATATGATACATGTGTTGGACGGGGCGCGTCCGCGGGACTCCGCAACCCCGAACCCATCCCATATCCCCTGAGTCGCGGGTCGATGGGCGGAATTGGAACGGGCCTCGTAGTTAAGCGAGGACTCGTAACTCGTTGACGCCCTAGGTGAATATTTGTGGTATAGAATGGACACGATAACAATGCTACTTAAGTATCATACATTTCCGTAATTATTATTTCCGAACTTTTTTCATTAGAAGACCAACGGTACAAGTTTCACCAAATTTCAATTGATAGAAAAATCGCACATTTCAATCAAAGTTTGTCGAAACGTTTGACAAATCTAAATTAAACATATTTGCGGGGTTGTAATTCTATTTTAAGGATCTACAAAGTGTCAACTTCATTTCTTTCAAAATTTATAAAGAATTATACTTGAGTAGCATTTTAGTCGGATCCTCTTCAATGTTTTTTTTTTTTGGTAAACCTACCTCTTCAAAGTTCAAATTTTAAACGCATATCTTCTTGTTTTGTTTTGTGTAGTTTTTTCTTTTCATTTCTTTTGGTTATTGCTCGCCGTAAAACCTAAAACGTGTAAATGACCGTCACCCTAACTAGTGGGGTTTGAGTAACCAGGATGTAGCAGCCCAAATGGTTCAACGTTTAACCAAATCAACTGCAGTCCGGCCAAGTCAGTCCTAATATGGCACACCCATTTCTCCATCTTGGTTAAGCACCCACAGAGCATGAGGTGCTTGACTTGTGAGTCACGCAACCTGAACCCAATTGCCCAGTCACGAACAGTTCATTCAAACTACTTTCTCCCTTTTTTTGTAGCATAGCAGTCTCAACTAATAAATTTCAAACACAACATCAATCTGGAACAAACAAGAGAATCTACATTATGGCAGGCAGTTGCATTCATTCATTCAAAGCTACCTACCTAACCATTGGAAAGTTTTGCACATCAACAAGAAAGTTAAAAAGAAGTTTTAGATAGTCCAAGAATTTGACCGCTTCATGACTGGCTTCATCTGCTTGTCTTCCTCAATTGAGATCATGCCCAGATGAGAAGGGTCTTCCAACATCATCTTCGCCACCAGGTAACCCGCAATGGACCACGTCTGGAACTTTCTAGCCTGTTTCCCAATATAACGTCCCAGCTTACCATCATAGTACTCTGGCCAGTTGTCCTTCAGAAGCCTCGTCTCTGCAAGCTCTATGGCTCTTCTCGCTATCTGGGGCCGTCCCGTCTTTATGCATGCAGCAGTCAGCAGCCACAGAAGCACTGCATTTCCATGTCCATTTCCATTAATTAATAGCAATCGACTGAGAGAAGAAGCATTGCCCACAACACAGCAGATCATGTCTAATAACTAAACTCATAAGCACAACCCAGGGAAGGGAGGATGCGAAACAAAGCATGCATGCATGCATTCCAGAAGGAAATTTTATAAATAGGATCAACAGCTGTAACAATATGCCATTACCTGGCCACGACCCTCCATTATGGTAGCTCCATCGCGTATTCTTTGGATCACACCCTGTCACAATCCGCCACTCATGGTTCTCAATAGCAGGATAGCACACTTTCATTGGCATCTCCCCTACCAACTCCTCCCACCTTGACTCTATCAAATCCATGATGGCAGTAGACTGTTCAGGTGTGGCCAGTGACGACAGAATGGCTATGCAATTCCCTAAACAGAACCAACGGAAGTCCATCCTCGCTGGGCTGACATTGCCCACAAAATACCCACCACGGGTTGGCATGAAGTCAAACACCCACTCAGGAAGAGAATCAGGTATCACGTTGAACTTGTTTACTGCAGTGTGCGAGTACTCCTCTGTCTTGTAGCGGTAGATGTCATTGAGTTGTTTTAGATCAATCCAGAAGTAACTTCTCATGTGAAAGCTCAGGGCATGGAGACGCTTCACTATTCGCTCGATAAACTCTTTACCTTCCACATCTTGTTTTAGGAGAAGGAGAGCGCACCTCAGTGCCATGAAGAAGAGAGCTTGTATTTCAATTGGATAGCCATAAACACCCTGGTGGTAATGGGGAAAAAAACAGAGTTAAATCAAAGAACAAAAGTGACTCCAAACACCAATTTAACCTCAAAGTAGGTTTTTTGACAAAATTTGTTCAAACTCTGCAACAAAACCTGATCATCAAAATAGTGTAAGGAAGTGGGGTGCATACAAACATCAACTCACCATTCTTCGATCAATCATGCAGCACCCATCAGCACACAGCAGGGTTGGGAATGTATCAAAGCCTTCTGACAGACACAAGCTCAGAATTAGACGCATACCCTTCTGGCATTCAGGAAGCTCAGCCAAGGACTGATCCCCAGTGGACTTGGTATATGCACGCAGCAGAATGATCCACCAAAAACCCGAGTCAACAGGTGCTACACGCCCTATTGCACTCTCACCAAAATCTGCTATCAAAGTCTCAAAATTCCTGACAGGGTCATGGAGTACTTTAAAACTAGCTGGCATGACACCTTCACCAAGCTGGAACCTGTCAATCTTCTTCTCCCATGACTGTAAGCGAAGTGTCTTCAGTATAAAGTTCTTGACTATTTCTGGTTCTCCATTCATCAGAAATGCTAATGCACTTGGAATAAAATCTCTAAGAAACACCTGATGAGACAAGTGGGAGTGATTAACCCTTTATGTTTGATCAGTTAAAGTAACCTTGAAGTAACTTCAACATGATTAAAAAAAAAGCATGAATGCAAAGAATAATGCTGCTGTTTGCAGCTCATCCACTATTGCTATTCTAACAACAGCTTATGGGGCACAGTGAGGTTGCAATACCTGATCATAGTTGAGCTTTTCATCAGAATTATCAAGTGCAGCAATTGTCCCGACTGGGCGACCTCGGAAATGAACCAGGGAACTCCTCAGTGCATCCCAAGCCTCCGCAACCATTGGATGAGTCTCAAAACCATTCTCGCCCCTTGGGGTGTTGATGGCTGATCGTCTGGTAGGGGAAAAGACGTAATCAGAGTGGTCCATCATTCGGGAAAAGGTGTCACTGTTCCTAAGAGCCTGACGAGGTGAGAAACCTGAGAGTTCACTTATTATGGATTCATCACATGATCTCTGCCTCTCCATATTCAAAGGCCTTGGCGGTCGGTTCAGTAATCTTGAGAAATCAAATTCCTCAAAGTCAACTAGACTGCAGTGGCTACTACCAGCTTCTTTTAAATTTCCATTCTCAGAAGCAGTTCCATTCTCAGTGGAAACATTCAAAGAGAGATTCTGCGACATACTCACAGTTCCTAGTAACAGTCAAACAGCGATTAGCTCAGGCTCGGTGTCGAAGCTTCTGCATGAAAATAGACCGGATGCATTAAGATGACATGAATTGCCATTATCGTCAATAGTACTAATGCAACTGTAAAGCTATATAATGTTATATCTGTTGCTTAACAGAAAGCTGACTCAATGAATGCTTAAAGAACTGAGTTTTCAGCACAGATACGAAGATGTGGTCCCAAATGCAATCAACAGTTCAACACCCATCCTTGTCTATACCACCGACCCCAACAAACCAAGCAAGGGACAAATCGAGTCAATTGAAAGTCTGTAGTAAAAAAGAAAACTCAATGTCCACAACTGTAACTTCTAAAGTCCTAATTATCAAAATCCATCACAGAGAATTAGTTGCCGCTAAAGATTTCAAAGAGATTTTGAAACCTCTTTTCCGCGTAAAGATTTTGGCATCTCATTCCAGCGAACCAAATCGCATGCATTCAATAATGTTCCTCGCGAGGAAATCCAGAGACGAATTCATCAGCTAACCTACGAAATCACGCCATTAATGGCACGATAGCATCGAACAGTTTAAGGCGGCAATAAAAGTCGCAGTGATATTCACTTCTTTCAAGTTTCAACAAAAAATCGTGATCCAAAGCAATTAAAATGTTAGTTTAGTACATTGCAATAAGCATGCATGTGGCCTCTGACGCAGTGGTCAGCAGTCAAATAACTCACCTGGAAATGGATTTCCGCGACGGAGGTGAGCCAGAGTAGATGATCGATCAAGAAGAAAGTGACGGAGACAGAAGAGGCGTGAGTTTATGTACAGAATTTGCGCATTGCGTCATGGTTCGTTCGAGTAGGGCCGCCGTGGGGGTGAGAGAGAGAGGGAAGGGGATTGGTAGACGGTGAGCGGCAGCAGATACAGCTAGCTAGAGTCCAGAGATGGAGTTTGTGTTTTGGTTGCCGTATCCATTCATTCATCAAGTGTGTCCGTCTGCTGCTGGGCTTAGTGTGGAATCGAATCAGTAGAGTAGAGAAGAGAGGAGAAGCGCATTTCATATATATATACTGCGCGTCTGCATTCCATTTGACACGTGGCCTATAGCTGGAAAATTTAGTTACGGCACGAATAGTGGTGTCAACGGGCCGAGGCGAGTATTCCCAGTCTAGACCCGTCCCGCGGGTCGATATGATCTACCCGTATCTGTGTCATACAATTGCGGATCAGGACGGGTCACCCCACTTTATAAATTTTATATTCACCGTATTTACATTTAATTCCAAATTCAAATCACCAAACTTGTTAGATTTATTGTTATTTTAACTGTACTCATATAATTTTATATAATATACATGTATTATATATATTTATATATAAAATGAACGCATGGAGGGGGCGAGTCCGCGGGGTCCCTTGAACCCAAACCCGTCCCACGGGTCGACGGGTCAAAATCGGGACGGGAACCCGTGACCCGTTGATACCCCTAGGCATGAACACAACGCCAAACGTAGGATCACTACCTATAATTTTAAATTATTTAATATGTTATTATTTATTATTAAATTCTTAGCTGATATTTGGATACTCAAATAAATTACAAATTAATTTTTTTATTTTACAATTTGCTTACCCATATTACAGATAAATTGCTAGATTTATCAAATATATTCCGTCTAATCTGGATGTAATTGATCACTTTACTTTCATATGATTAGAAGAAAATTGATATAAATGACAAAATTTCCTTTGTAAATTAATATGATTTTGGAATTCTTCTTATATTAGACTTCGATTATGTGGATATTTATGAATGGTTATGTGGATGATGAGAATTTCATTATTCCATCTTAGTTTCTTTATTTTTCGTTATTCGGGTGCAAGCCACTTGTAATCAATTTTATTCATATTAAATAGGATATGAAAAAGAACTAGAAATTTATTCACAGTTATTAAATTATAAAAAAAATTACAACTAGCAATTTATTTGTTCAAACTTTAACAAACAAATTGATAATATGATTCTGAAATTGAATATTATATATATACTTATTCAATAATAATACACAATGATGTCTGTGTTTGGTGTATTTATTTTCTAACCATAAAAATCGTCGTGTGAGACTGTGAGTGTTCGAGTAGGTATTGATCACACGTGAATGATGCATCCTTCCTTCCTTTATTCGTTTTTGGTAAACTAAATTTAAAAAATGAATCTAATAACTGAATTGCAAGTCAATTCAAAATAGAGATGCGTCTTAATAATTAGGTTCTCAAACTCCATCCTTATTGTTTATTTTAATCGTTTTTGATAAGAACTAAGGAGATCTCTCCTCCTTCGTTAGTTGTATGAACATTTTCGTTGTGGATAATATATGAAGTTTTTACATGCAATTTTTTTTTTAAAGAAGTTTTCATTTGTAAGAAGTTATCTATCTAATCTCATCTTAACTCAAATTAAAATATGGTGATTCGAGCTTAACCTGAATTTTGTTTTTTTTTTTGTCAGGATCACCTACCTCACTCTTTCTGTCAGAGATCGTTGCCTCACCGTTAAGATCTTAACACATGCCCTTAAGTTTAATATTCTCTTTCTAGGGTTCATCAATCCCAATAGGGTTTTAGAAAAAAAATCATAAAATTAATTACACTCAAAACACATGTCAAATTCTTTACCATAAAACACGATTTGGGAAATAAAGAATGGGCCAAATCATCTAAATCCCTAGAGTTAGTGCAATCTAATTACAACTCCTCTCTCTACTCAAGCTCTATATAGACTTTTATAATCAACTTATGTATTTATTTTGGAATGGCCTTAGTTGTGTAGGACATGTACTTAATGATGTCCTCTCGGCCTCTTCATTCAGCAACATGTGGGGCCACATAAGATAAGGTGTAATGGCCCTCATAATAAGAATAAGTTTGGACGGACTAGATTGAATTTAATTAGGATTGAGACCATTTGCCATACATTGTAAGATTTTCTTAAATTTAGCACAAACCCAAACTAATTATACATATACTACAAACAGTATTTATAAACTTATTGAATATGTTACATATTTTAATATGATAGCAAATGAGTCTATATAATAATATGTTTATTTTTTTTTTATTTTTTTTCTAAAAATCAATTAGACCAAACGGTATAACTGGATGATTCTATATGACAAATGAGTTTAAGTATGACTTGTAAAAAATATATTTTTGTTATTCCTCTACTGAGTAAAAATATTATTATTTTTACTTGTTCCACGACTGGGAGTAACGAAATAATTTCAATTAACAATGGGTTAATTGCTGCTTTCCGCGAGTGTGAGTGAATTTTGTAATTGCAATTAAATGACCTTAATACATCTAAATATCTAATAGTTGAAGAGTAAATAAGAAAATTTGAAATAACAAATTCCAAACAGTTAAGAAGAACGCAAAAAGCATATACCACACTTGACTCATAATGGCGAAATTGAAGCAAGCGGTGAAAGTTGGTGGAATTGATCACATGCATGCAGATACGTCCAAATGCATTAATCAACATTTCCCGAGAACTGGACTGGACTGGGCAGTAGAAAGAAAAGTACTAAACCCATTTCCCGAGGCAACAAACAATAATTGATTGGGAGAACATGTTGCATACAGCGCAGTCACCGCTTGTCAAACAGGTGGTCACCCTTCGGCTAGTAATAGTTATATTGATACTTGTTTTAATTTTACTGGCTGGAGGTGCACCAGCTATTTGCCAGGTGGTGGCTATGCTGTATGCAAGAATTTCTCATTGATTGGACTGATGATGTGTTTACTGCTGAGGAGGCAATTGTCTGATTGCGACCACGTGTACGGCTGCTCTTTCCTATTCGTCGTCTATTAAATTTCACATTGGGTCGAGTTAAAATCATCGGTAGAGCAACCATTTTTACAAGTGTGGTTCCATCCTAAAACCAATTGGTTATAGTAGGATCTAGCCCACTTACTTATATGATGCCCAAATATTACTCACACCACCGGTTTGGTATTTTACTCACGGTGCCAAATCACAGTGACTTCAACACACACCCCGCACCGTGAGGACTCTTTAACTAAGGCACCGGCTTTTCAAATCCGGACGGGTTGGGACATAATTTCAACAAACCCCACTCTCACGCCAGGCCCGACCCGGTAACCTTGTACGTGGAGCCAACAAAGGGGACAAAACCAACACCGCCTATCGGAACCGGGCTCTGATACCATGTTAAATTCCACATTGGGTCGAGTCAAACCCAACAGGCCAAATTAGAGCAACTATTTTTACAAGTGGGGTTCCATCCTAAAACCAATTGGTTATAGGATGAGGTAGCCCACTTGCTTATATGGTGCCCAAATATTACTCACACCACCGGTGTGGTATTTTACTCACGGTGCCAAATCACGTTGACTTCAACATCGTCACATTCACCTTTTGTCTCTGAGCGGCGGCTTATGCTTCTCTGCCATGCATTCAGCTACCAAAGTAAATAAATGGATATTATGCTTTCTTTGAATGAGTAGCGTTAAGATGTAATTGTAGGAAAATGCACCCATACGGGATGTTCAAGTGAGTTACGGAGAGAGCGGGGAGCCGAGGGTTCGAATCGCGGAAGCGGCGTTAACCCATGTTACAGACTAAGTGATGAATCTGATGTGTAAACTGTTGTTCGCAAACATCAGTTTAAGGGAGGGTATGTTGGGTATAAAAAAAAAATACTTAAAAAGAGATTAAGTGTATACCAAAAGTCTTCACTCACAAGTTCGAGCTTATGGGCTGATTGGTTAAGGCGTACGTCTTATTCCCTAACATTGGTATCAGAGCCGAATGTTCGGTTTCCGACTCAGGCATCGTTGTTGAGACGGTTGTGCCAATGTTCCACCGATTTTTGGAGTTTTTGTAACTCCGCCCGTTTCGGATATGTCCGACCCTCCATTAGTGAGTATTTGTTGCTCATTTTCGCACCAATAGGTTAGTGGTCACATGGGCTACGAACCCCCGACGAATCATTTGATGAAACCGATGAAAATTCGGGTCGTTTTCGTGGCCGAGTGTGGCCGCAGAATTTCCACTACGTTTTGTTATGTTCGCATGGCCATATTCACGGTTTGTTCGTGTGGCCTAAGCATGGGGCGAGGCACAACGGCCACCTCCATGAGAAAAGTGGCGGCCATGGCCGCTACACTGAGCTCAAAACTTATTTTCTCGAAAATATTTTTTTTCTCGCCGGAACGACTATTTTTTACGCACGATTACCACGAGTCTCCGGTGGTGTGTCGCCGGTTACGGTTACGAGCAAAACAGTTAAGGAATGAGCAGGATTAGTGGCTAGGTCGTGGGTTGCATGGTGGGAAGTTACTTTCAGTTTTCTCTCGTAATATTCAGGCAAAGAAGATGATAACGTGCGAGTCGGTTATTTTAAAAATCAGGTCCGCATAAACTTCTCACGTGTGTATTTTGTATTGCTTTGGCACGTGAGTTTTATAGGGCTGGTTTAATAAGTTTAATGGTCTCTTTTTTTTCTTTCAACTCGGCTGTTTTTTTTAGAAGTCCGGGCCAATTTTTTTTCTTTTCAATATTGGCCACGTGACATTAATGTTGACCAAGGTCAATTGTTTCAAAAAAAATTCAAAAGGTGGACTGAAATCTTTAAATCTAAGTCAGGCCCATTTGTGTAAAAAAAAATTGACCGAGAATGAATTTTGTTCTCAACTGAGTTTGACTTCGGTTAAACTTAAAAAAAAAAAAAAAAAAATCAGCCCAAGTTATTAATTAGGTATAAAATATTTTATTATGCTTTAGCCCCTAATCTTTTAAAGCAATTAAATGCATGCTTAATTTTATTAGTATCATAGGAGTCCTATTTTATTTAGCATTATGTTTACTAGAATTGCATGTTGACCCCCCGTAGTTTGAATATGTTTCAACTACAATCGAAATATGTTTTTCGCAGAGTCTTATGAGACCCGATTGTAATATTCTTAAGTTGAAATTGAGGAAATAATTATGTCTAGAAAGACCGAGTTTGAAGTGGAAATTTGACGCCGCGCCCCCTCATCCCTGGCCTGGGAACTACGGTTCTGTCTAAGAAAAGGGAGTGTTGGGGCCTGTCTTGCGAACCCTTCGGTCCACTGGGAATGTTATTCTAAACGTAACTTTTTGAGAATTTACATGAGGGTCCTAAGTCTTTTAAGGATTTTTATGCGAGTTTGTCTTGCTACATCCGAGATGGGGTGCTAGATTTTAGTTATTTATAAAGCATGATACTTGTTAATCTGTTTAACATCCATGTATACGTACATTTTGTGAGCATGCGTGTTTTGCTTATTATGACATGTTTTTGCTAAGCATGATACATGTTGATTTATATAGTATCCATGTATATGAATATTTGAGATCCATGCTAGCATGATTTATTATGTCATGTCATTGTCCAAATCATCATTCATATAAGCATGCTTGAATATTTCATGTTTAGTCCATGCTAATTTGTTTAGTATATTTGTATATCAATCTTGAGAGCATGTTTTACTCGATTGATACTTGTTATTATTATGAATGATTCATGATGATTTGTGTAGAATCCATGTGTAAGTAAACATTGAGAGCATGTCAACTTGCTTAATGATTATTACATGTTTAGCATGTCAAATGTTGTAGTTAGTCTTGCATGTATAAATTAATCATGATTGCATGTTGACTTGATCAATGTGATCGGAACTTGACTTGATTATTGGCTAAAATTAATTATAGCTAAGCATGTACTTTGGACGATGATTGGGAACATAGTGAACTTTTGACTCCGGGTCATGCTTGCTTTAATTAATTTGGTTAATAAGAAAGTTGAGTATAACATGTGTAAGTATAATGAATAATAATTCTTGCATGCCTTGTTGAATGATCCTGATAAGATGTTATCTCTTATGTGTAATGTATGACATCGATCCTCCAAAAGATTGTTGTCGAACTTAGCTGTGCGCTAAAGTTGAATGGTGATAACTCTTAGGTATGGCAGGAGAAAGTTGTGTACTTGCTCCAAATGCTAGAAATTCTGGAGACCATATTCAATGATATGGAAAAGCCTAAAGCAGGGAATGTGGCCCAGCATAGGCGAGACCTGAGAGTCTAGGAAGCCTGATAAGTGCAGAATTGCACCGCGTGTATCATTTGTTGAGTGCTACGAATGATAGTATGTTTAAGGAATTTCAAGGTAATCAGAGTGCTAGGGCACTTTGAAACGACTTGAATAAGAAATTTAATTTTCTATTCCACAGAAAGGAAAGTGTTCCTGACTGTGTGATTTACCTCTTATAAGAGGCACCTTGAACACTCCCTGAGGTTAAATATTTGGCATATGGCTGAGATGATAATCGAACTCAGGCACGCTGGTAATATATTCACTGAAAGGCAGAAACTTCAGGTTGTAATCAGCTACTAACACGATTCGTGGAAGCATGTAAAAATGCAGTTGTCTCACTCTGATTGGGCTGCCACTCTAGAAGAAGTTCAGGGACTTCTAAAGCTAGAAGAGGAAATGCATAAGAGTAAGAGTACTCTGGCTGAGTTGCATGTGGCGACTTCCTCCAAAGCTCAAAGGAAGCCTAAGAGAAGGAATCGTGATAAGAAGGAAGAGCATGATGGGTCAAGTTAGAAACAAAAGACTGATGAAATTGGCAAGTGGAAGCGTCCGCGTTGTGTCCAAATGGCTAAGAGAAAGTGCTATAGTTGTAACCGTATCGGTCACTACTCGAAAGATTGCACTGCTCCAAAGCGTCAGGTATGTGTCTTGATGCTTAAACTAGTAGACTATGAGTTTCTAGTTTGATCGATATATGATTATAATCATTTGAGTTGTGACTCATGATTGAGCCTTGGACGGAAGAGTTAGTTGATCTTCGACATCTCGACTAAAGCATGATGGAAATAGAACACTCGAGCTTCAGCCAAATATGTTGGCATCAACAAGCTATTTCTATGAGACAACCGAGTTTTTCAATGCCTTACTGTTTAGTCGAATAGCCGATGTCACCTAGTTGTTCAATTGATGTTTCCATGACATTGAGTTTGTGTATATATGGTTAGTTCTGGTGGATTTATTGTATATCGAACTTGTGTCTTGCAATGATTTTAATATATCTAAATATTTATTTGTCGCAAGGATGCTAGCGATGTGACCGGAAGCCTTATTTTGAGGCAACCATAATAGGTTCAAATTAGACATCTACTAGCCCATATTTGTTGTGGGAGATTAAATATGTTTCGTATCTTGTATATTTATTTAATATTCTACAGATGGCTTAGCGAGTAGATGTATTGAATAGATAAAGAACTTGTGGTTCTCATATACGTTAAGATGGTGGTTAGCTCATCGACTTGACTTATAAAGATACGCCATATAAAGAGATAGTTCATTCCGTTGACTATTTTCTTTGGCACTATGCAACATGAGCTTGTTGCTAGAAGACGTAGATGATACGCTTCTGAAGATGGCTGAGTCAGTGACAACATTGGTCCAATAATACATTATCTGTGGCAATATCCGGGTCTCTCTACAAGGAGGACCTACCTTATATCGAGACGAATGTTTGTCAACTTGATCAAGTGCCTAAATATTAGTTGCATACCACTTCATATACGTTATGACTCGGAAAAGTCCGAAAGTGGGAGCAAGTTTGTGCCTAAACTAAAAGATGTCGAAATGAACATGTTTATCCTTTAAAAAGAAAAAGTGGGTTATGACCCATTTTTGAGTTCTTGAGCAAAATGTACCAAGATAACTTCATTCGAGTGGGAGAATTTTTGCAGATGTTGAATATGTTTCTCGTCAAGCTTGCAGATGTTGAATATGTTTCTCGTCGTGCTCGCGTTTCTTCACCATCAGTTGCGAATGTAAATGATCTTGGTCATGATCTTAGTTCAAGTGGGAGCAAGAACTTTCATGTTGTTACTCGAAATGAGTAAAGGTTATCGTTCCAGTGGGAGCGTGTACAAAATGTTCTTAATCCTAGTGGGAGCTTATTGTGGCTTCTAATACCCTTTAAGGAAAATGGAGGACAATATGGAAGACGCGAAGCGCAATGGATCTGTGAGGTCCTGAATGTCATGAAAAAATTGAGATGTGTCTCGAATAATTGCGAACGTGATATTCGCATGATCCCACCCACGTTGACCTTGGATGTAGATATTGCCCTCGAAATCTCAAGTAGACATCACCGCACTTCTCCATATTAATGTATGAGATTGCAGCTTTTGGACTATGGTGGTCCGTTAGCATTCTACTTTATTCCCTCGAGGCAATATTATTAATGATGATGTGTTAGTCATGTCAGATGTTTTAGTCACTACGGACTAAGACTGTTATTAAAACATCGACAAGATCATATAAAGTAAATGTGCTTGACACATAGTACGTGGTGGTAGTTACATAGTTAATCATGAGACTTAATTGATATCTGGAGGGTAAATCAATATAATCTTGGAATTGTGATTCTAAGAGATCATTTGAGAGAATATGTTTCTTGGGTTATTGATCATATTATTACCTCGATAAGCTAACTCTGTATAAATGTCATGAATTGATGCGCCAAGTGTCTTAATAAAGATGAGCTCAATCGGGTGTCTTGTGCATGTTGTGACGCGCACTAGATCTACTATTAAATCGGGCATATGGCTCGACATGGATTGATGTTCAAGGATCATACAACGGTGGTTGTTGAGGTGTTGTACAAATGTGTATGACATAATTTAGTGAAGTTATTCCTAATGGGAGTAACGACTTCATTAGGGAAATGTTTCTTACTGACTGGCCAGCAGATAATGAGAAACGAGTTCAAACTTCACTATATGCGAATGAAGCTAATGCTCTCGCAATATCAACCGAAGATTAGATTTGGTCTATAAGGTTCCTATATATATTCCGAATGATGCACATTATTGCTTCCATGTTAGTCTACTGGTAATTGTGGTAATATTTTCCGAAGAGGGTCCTAACGTGTTTGGACATTCAAACGACCAATATACTATGCATAACACATGGTGGCATGCAAGATGGGTGAATGTGAAGTGATAATTGACTAATGATGGATAAGCGGTAAGTCCGTAAAGCCCTAGCATACGTGCAATTCATCAACATTTGATCACAATGAAGACAAATGGTCTTGAACATTGTGTAGATAGCGAGATAGCTTGCTTTATTTTTCCCCCATGATGACTTCACGATGTTCATTTTTATCAATACGTTTGATTTGAATACACACATATTTATTGTGATTGCTATGAGCATTCACTCAAATTGTCAAATGTATGTCGGGTAAACTAGAGGTTAGCTCTCTCACACGAGTAATCGCCTCCGCGTCTTAGGGGACGTTACGTCTTTGTGACGAATGGGAGATGAGACAAGATTTTGAGCTTAAAACCGTCAAGTGGATGATTAGAGAGCTAACTGATCGAATTCATAAGTCGCTCGTTGACAAACGGTCATCGATAACTTTAGTGGAATGAAGTTCCATGTAGTTTACCTTAGAGCGGGATAGGAGTTAGTGGACTCTGGTTTAGATGCATGCGGCATTTGAACAGACATCCGCACAACACTGTCTTTGAGACAAATGACATACACTCCATGGGAAAAGGAGAAGAGTGTTGTGACACGTTTCATACCGTGTGTGCTATTATTCGACCACGGGTTTACACAAGCATGATCTCAGCTTGTTGTAGTGTGAGACCCAGGATCCTTATGAGGTTCCGGATTGTGTACCCTCACGACTCCGATCAGAGACTTGAGACCTGGCACGATGTTCGCTAGCTTAGTGTGTCTCCAAAAGGCCACCTACAGATTCGACCTGGCGGGGCATGTCTAGAAAAACGAGTTGAGTTGGTGTTGAAGGAATCGTGAGAAGAGGAAGATTGTCAACGGAATCTCTTTTAGAATTGTGTTCACCGGTCGACCATTCATGATTTCGTGTCATGATTGTGAATACAAGGTATAACTAACGAGATCTTTGAGATATACCTAAATGAGATTCGATGATCTAGGGTACAAGCATACTTACGATTCTCCAGTTGTTCGTCCACAACTAGAGGTTGTACACTCCTAACAGATGTACAACAACTAGCTCTCGCAAAGTATGCCGGTCGCACGGTTGAGCCCTGTATGAAAGACAGGCGAGGTGTTAGGAGTATGCCTCCTGGCACATTGAGCACTCCCATTATGTGTGAGTGGGAGATGTAGGAAAATGCACCCATACGGGGTGCTCATGTGAGTTACAGAGAGAGCGGGGACCGAAGTGTCGAGTCCCGGAAGTGTGTGACCGCTCGACTCTCTCCCGAGTCTATAAATAGACCCATATGTTAGGTCTATGAATAAAAGTAGAAACTCACGCTCAAAACCTCTCTACCACATACTAGTGTTCTCGAGTTCTAGTCTTAGGGTCATCAACTCCCGCCACGCCGCCGTGATTCCGAACCGCCGCCGACGATCTACGCTTCCGCAACCGCACGCCCGTCACACCAAACAAGTAAGTGTTGTTTCTATGGTTACGATCTCATGTCTTACTAACGTGTGTGTTTTAGCGTGCATGTAGTTCGAATTCCTACAGTAACTTATGCTTCAAGTGTAACATTCCACTATAACATATTTTAAGCCGATTTCTAATATCATACTTATCGAAATTTGTGTAGAAAATATTACCTTTTTTTTTTTCTCTATTTTAAATCTTATGTCACATTTATTACACATGATCTAATAACTAAAAAATGAGTTAAAATAAACTCGAATATTTAATAATAAAAAAAAAAAAACTCCATTATACGGTTCGATGTGGATTAGTTGATTGACCCCACCTCCCACCACTTTAATTAATATTATTACTAAAAAATGAGTTAATTATGAGCATAAGTTGAGCTTAAAAATACACGAGTGTTTACAACATATATGTAATCTAATATCTCAGCAGGCTAAGATGATAAATTAACCGATAATGCAAATATGCAATGCAATGAACCGCCTTCTCTTTGACAATGATCAAAGTTGAGAAAGGGACTTCCCATTGACGAACTCTAGAGTTTGTTCAAGCACATGATTGAGGGCATTGCTACCTGCTGTCAAATTCTGCACATATTGCTCTTCCTTTGGTTTCATCTCATCGACTATATACGTCACAGCTTTCAAAAATATAGCCGGGATTTTCAGCAAATCCGCCACATTAAGCTTCAGCTGCTCCCTGAAGTTAAAAGACACCAAACATGATCTTTCAACCAAGTTAATCTTTAATCATTCTTAACTCATTGGTCCTATGCAGTAAAAAATGATCTTTCTACCCGTTTTTACGACTTTACACGCGTTTCTACTTAAAAAACGATTATTGTTACGTTTTAACTCGTTTTTAAGGTAAATACATAAAAAAATTTAACTACGTAGCATTGGTCAGCCTACAAGTGGTTTTAGAGCATTGTAGGCGGACCAAAGCTGTGGACAAAAAGGCATGAGAGTTGAAGAAGCTTGATTTGATTACTACCTCCATGTCTTTTAGTGTAGCATCATTTGCATTGATGAACATTTGGTCCCGTGGGCATATGTCCAACGAGTTACCTGTTGACAACTTGGCAGCCTGAAATACGAGGACATTCGTATCATCACATCAATCATTCGTCCCATATGATAGATTAACAGCTTTTGCATGCTATAAAGCTCTCCACTCTCAAGACTACGTTACAGCTTTTTATGTAAGAATGACATGAAGTGGGGAAACATTACTAGATAATAGGGCTCATCAACTAACAAGGTAAGGCCAGACAGGGCGACATGCATTTTTACAAGCCTGCAAACACTATTATTGCAAGATAAATTATTGAGTACCTGCCATCATAATTTACTCTCTATATTCTATATAATGGAAGTGCATACATGGCATGATAATAATAAGGGTTAACAACCTAAAAACAGTTCCAACTATAGGTACTGTTGCTAATTGTTGTCCCAGATTTAAAATGTTTATATTCGTTGTCTCAACTATCAGATTTGTTGCTTTCCACTTTTTTCGAATGATTTTGACTTTAAAATTGACGTTTTAAGCAACAAAAACATGTTATTTTCCACTTTCCCGAAGTATTAGATTTGTTGCTCATGATTCAGACTTATTTGATGCCTAAAGATAACCTTCAGATTAAGCTCCTTCAGTAGGGTGGGTGTTGAGAAGGCTTGTCGAAGACCAATGCAATACAGATCACGGACCTGCAGCCATATGAACAAATGGATTATATTAACACCTGCAGGCACTTTTATCAGAAATCATGAGCAAACCGATTAAAGTTTTGGAATTGTCCCATTGTTGAACTTAAGATAAGGTCAATGTTAATGTTACTATTCCTCTACTAGCAGAAACTAAGCTTGCTGATCCTATACCTTTTATGATCTTGTTTTTCAGGTTGAATCAATTATAACCATTGGATTTCATAGACAGGTATGCCATATGCAACAGAGGATATGTGCCTGAGCGAAAGAAAATCCATCCTATCTAAAAATTACTGACAATGCTAAAACATCATATGTTACAATAGGCTTGCAAATAACAAGTAAATTAAATGAAAAATAGCACACATTTACTTCTTACTGGTAAAGGGTTTCTTCTGTCATGGAATGCCACGTGAGACGCAATAAACACATCACCTACACCCGCGCCCTTTGACTGAAACCTTCATATATCAGTAAGAGAAACACAACTCGAATTCATCATGTGCTCGGCAGGTGCAAGTTCAATGTTGTTCTATTTAGATGCACAAACTGTAACTGGCTACCTCACCTTAAATCCACCAGCAGTACCAGCATTGATAATAAGATCAGGCTTCAGTGCTTGGATAGATGCATAGGCCACAAGAGATGCCGGAACTGTACCTATGCTATCAACCCCTGAAGTAAATTACTAAATGAATCACATAAATTAATTTTATAAGGAAATATACAAAGACGGAGAGTAGAAATAGCAGTTATAAGAAACATGCATTTACAGATAAGAAAGGTTGGCAGGTGGCATGAAATTAGACTTCTAGTTTGGTCTTCACTCTATGCAGAATGTAGTATTTCTTTTAGAGATGATCAACCAAATTATATCATTATCTTCTTCCAGTTAACTACAGCCCATGACAAAGATCCATTACTAAGGATCTTGTCTTGTGTACATAAGAGGTCAAGATAATTAATTTACTAGCAGTTCCAAGAAGATGGTCCAGTATGCCTATATCGGATCTTGAGGAAATAATTTTCCTACACGGAACACACATTATATTTTGATATCGATTGACCTAATATGTATCTTAGAGAACCTCACTTTGAGATGCTGAAATGTGAAAATAAGAAGAAAATCTGATTAATCTAGAGGAGAGATACTAATCAACTCTAATAGAACAACTGGCCTTAAAGTTCATAAGCATTAGCAAGCGATAGCTTATTCGTCAAAGAGACTCGAAATATAAGGCCTGCCTGTGTGATCCTACAAACTATGTTTTTTCACAAGAGTATGAGATCAAAGTAACTTCATCGCAATACTTAGATTCAGACACTATCTAGTATCTCCATGTAGAAGTTTAAGTGGTCAACTTCATAGTTATAAGTTGGCTTTCTAAAAATCTATCGTAGATGCTAATCAATAGTCATGTAAGCAAAACTGTATCACATCTTTGATGCACTAGCATAAATCTCCAAGCAAGATCCATTGGGACTTACCAAGAGCTAAATCTTTTCCTGGCCATATCAAATTTATGCATAGATCTTTATAAGTTCCATGATAACGAATCCACGGAACACCGCCTGGAAACCTGTAAATTGAGATGGCACAACAAGATGACTAAGATTTAAAAATATTACAGTCCAAAATTCTATAGCACCGACTTTGTACACCCAAAGTAGATCATATCATAATCATATGATAGATCAGGTACATTAATAATAGCCGAAATAAATCGTCAAACATATTTGAAGTAGGCATGAACTTAAGGAAATGTCCAACATAGATAACTCTCTGGCAATTACCTCAGTAAGTATATTCTTGCAGATCTATAGAATATTATCGGAAACCGAAATAGACCAGAGAGCAACAACGAGCAATGAAGGCAATACAGCAAAGAATTAGAAGAAAAGAGGCTTACAAGGAAGTATCATCCCCTGTAAGACGTAACCTCTTCACCAGAGAAAGAGCTTGTGATTCAATGGCTGACAACCAAAGAATATCAAGTGACAGATCAATAAAACTAAGCTTGCTTCACCCAAAAAAAAAATCACAAAATTGAGTATCTATGACCAATAAATTCCTTCGAGTACAGCATTTGTCTAGTAGACAAAGAAAATATGAGCCAAACCAAGACGAATGAAGAAGACGACAACTTCTTCGAAACTAACGGAAACTGCCGCCACTGAAGAAATTGAATCACAAAAAATATTTGGAGTAAAGAGCTGACCGGTGATAATGACGATAGAGGAGATTGGCGAGCTGGAGGTTCTCTCTGAATCGCTTGGTTTCTCGTTATTTGGCGTCATTACTTCAAGAAAGTCGACGCTTTACTTTCCAAAGGATGAAGAGAGACGAGAGATGCAGTTGCGCAGCCGCAGAGAATCCATTGCGATTTCCTTTTTCTAATATATATTTTTTTGGCCAAGGATATTTTTTTCTCTAATATTATATTTGGGTGAAAAGTTCTATATTTTTGTTCTTTATCATTATTTATATTATTGTGCCAATTTTTTTTTTTTTTTTTATTGTTTGTGCCAATTTAGAACCACCGCGGTCATCTCCTCACTTCATCGCCGGTGTCTCGCCGACGGAGAATCAACTTGCTTCATTCTAATTTCTACTCTGAACACCTTAGTTGAGACAATGAAGAAGATTGGAAGGCCTTGAGCTGGTCTCTCCAAAATTTTGGAAGGCTCAACGGACTTGGAAAGGAGGGTCAGTGTAAAAGAATGACGTTCTTTGCGGCCTTGCCGCCCACTACAGGGCGTTTTTTCTCCTCAAGACCGCCACAAAGCGGCGTAGCGGGTACTAGAGATGTGAAGTTCCAAATTTCTGCAGTGTTTCATGGCGGTTTAGGCCGTGGTGCCCTTGGTGCTGCTCCTGGCTTAAAGCCATATCGTTCGGCTAAAACAAAAGTCGGTAGTATTGGTAGCCATCACCGCTATGTGACCGCCAATGTCCTTACGTTACAAGATACAACTGAGTCTGTATCTCCCCAGTCCAAACATAAATCATTTCGGAATAGATTTCTGAATTTAGTTCGTTTGAGCTCTGTGCTTAATGATGCGGCTGAATCTTTCTTCAAGAGTGAGATAAGGCGGAGATTGTTTGTGACGGCTGTATTGATTGTAATGAGCCGTCTTGGATATTTCATTCCTTTGCCTGGATTTGACAGAAGATTGATTCCTCAAGATTTTATGAGTTTTGGCTCCGCATCTGCTGGTGAGCTTCTCAGTTGTTTAGTTTTATCATTTTATAGTTCATTTTTAATAAACCTGAAAAAGAAAAAGAAAAAAGCATTTACTGCAGCTTGTAATATGAACGTTACTATCTTGGATTCGTGTATGCATGTAGAATCTCTTGAAAGTTGTATCCACGACGAATCGAAGTTTTTCCATGTATAGAATTTAAGCCGTTTGGCCATGGTAGCTGGCATCTACAAATTTAAGTTTATTATGTTCATGGAAGAAAATATTATGCTCTGTGGTCATTATTCTAAAGATTTATTTTGTCTTGATTCATATGGTAATGTTTTTGTATGGTAGATGAGCTTGTTAATTTAACATCAGAAGTTAAGCTCTCATTCTTTCAGCTTGGGATCAGTCCGCAGATTATTGCATCGATCCTTATGCAGGTACACCATAATCTTAAACCGTGTCCATTAGCTGCTATATATTACGTATATTTGATTATCTTTTGTGCTATCCTTGCTTTCCCTGGTAGACTACCCTTTTTCCGCTATGTTGATAGGTTAACATTTCTTAAGAGGGAAATTGTTTTTGAGACATTAGTTTCACAAATATGGAGCTTGGTTGCATCAACATGTAAGTGAACATGCAGGTGATGTGTCACGTTGTTCCATCCTTGGTGAAGTTGCGGAAAGAAGGCTTAGATGGCCACGAGAAGATTAAGAGTTATATGTATGTCTTGTTTTTTTTTTCTTTTTAACTGTAAGGAAGGTCGTGCTAGGAGTTATGATTTCTTCTTTGTGAGTCGTCCATATTGGTTACAGCCTTTCCTAATACTGCAGATGGTGGATATCTTTGGGTTTTGCAAGTCTTCAGGCTTTCATAGTTTCTTGCTCTTCACTTCCATACTCGATATATGCCACTACTAGCAGGTTAGTTCCTTTTGATTAAGCTCTTGTTTGAGTGTACTCAATGAACACTGAACAGAGATAAAAGCTAATTCTTATAAGCAATTAGATAAAAATAGGGCTACAGAGTGTACATTTCATCTTTAGCATTTTGCAGTTTTATAATTGATTATTCTTACTTTAACCAGGTAAATTTTCTCTTCTTGCGCCTTTATCATTTCCTTCTCTCTGAATTTTCACTGAGAACATAGTCCCATTTTGGGTTTGTTGAAATAAACTGAAGAAGAATTTTTATTATCATGACATGTTTATCTGCCTTGACGACATTATTGTATTCATTGTATTTATTGCTTAGGGTGAAGCATGTGATGGTGACTACTCTTCTTTTGGTTTGTGGTGCTATGACGATTACATGGATTTGCGATACAATCTCAGAATCTGGATTCGATACTGTTTCCATGTTCTTATTTGCACGATCCTCTTTTTGCTCCGTCTTAGTCACATGTCTCATATCTAGCTTGGAGCCCGAATGTTTGCGTCCATTTCCTTGAAGTAACCCGTCTCTTGATGGCATGACCTCTTACTTTACCTTTCCTAATATATAGAGGCGTATTCTCCTTTTATTCTGTGCCATAGGTCAAGGTTCTTCTCCGATTATATGTGTGGGCGTATTGACTGGTTACAAGGATACATTATACAAGATGTTGTCTCTACTCTCTGGTATGTGATAGTAACTATTACTTGTGTGTTCCATTCTTGTTTCGCTTGCAATGTATATGTACCTTATGAAGTGTTTTAGCCACCCATGGGCATTGGAAGGAGATGCGCCAATACTTGTCCTAAAGCTTAAGTGGATGGAAACTGGAACACCTCCATTTGCGGACCTTTCTTTCTTTTGTTTCTCTTTCTTTCTTTCTCCAATGTGTGTAGCTGTTTATAACATCCACTTTCACATGCCGACATGACTCTTCATACCTGATCCTTTTGTTGCGACATGCTCCTTATACCCAGTGGCTCCTCTCTTTCCCGACTTACAGTCTCAAAACTAGGTTGGAGATGGTCCTTTATAAAGTTCCAAACCTTTATGTGGTAGCATGGATAAGACTCACAGGTCTACTAAGCAGATTAGCTATTTCTGAACCAAAATGTTAAACTGAAGAAGATAACCCTGGTTTTTCATCTCTTCTCTTTTCCTTCATCTGATACCCTCACTTACGTGCTAATGTAACTCTTAGCAGAGTGATAGTTGGTATTTAAGGATAGATTGCTTAGAGTTTGTGATCAAGTTTCTTGCGCAAAGAATACCTTCAATGGCATCTCCAGACCCCTTCAAAGCTGAAGCAGGCTTCTATAGCTGTGCTATGGAGAAATCTCCGGCTTTTCTTATTTAGTTTACCGACGTGGGAATCTCATTTTACCACGAAATTATGAACTTTCATTGTTTGAACCATATGTCAAAAGGCATGCAGTACTGGTTCAAATAGCCAAGCAACGGAAGTGTGAATAAGTTAACTTAACCTACATACCAAAGAAGCATATACTCTACTTGGTCCCATCCGCCCTGGAGTATACATGCTTCTAATGGGTCCATAGGTCTCTGTTGTACAAGTTTGCTGGCTTAGCTAGGATTCCTCATTATCAGAACAATATGTGCACTGCAGGCAATGCTGCAACTTGGTGGCCTTATATGCTTGCTGTGGTGGGAATTTTCTCTGTGGTCACAGTGTGGGCAGTGGTTGTGACTGAGGGCTGCAGGAAAATTAAGCTGCATTACTATGGATTCAAACTTGCTTCTGCTGCTAGGTAACACTCAGTTATTTGAGGTGCTTTTATTTCCTTGAAAAAGTGACCTAACCTTTTTCCTTGAGAAAGCTGGTTTAGGACTTCAGTTCAGTAGATAAATGTCTGATTGATAATTTTCTTAGTATTGTTTGGACGAATTGGACAATTAGTGGCAGTGCCATTATAGTTATAGCAAATAAAGCCTTGGACTAAAATAAGATCATTTTCCATTTTAACTGCAAATAAGTTATGCATGTAACAATAGGGGATTAATCCAGCTTGTCACTAATTGTTGCTACCTTTTCCAAACAGAGATGATTCTCCAGTAACTGAAGTGGAGCCCTACATTCCCTTCAATATCAACCCAACAGGAATCCAACCTGTTCTCACCACTTCATATCTCTTGGCATTCCCCAGCATTATTGCAAGGTAGATCATCTTACCTAATTGTTTATGTTAAAGAGTCTACTTTTCTTAGTTCTTATAGATCTCACATGGACTATACTGTCAAATTTTGGTCTTTACAATAGAGGGCTTTTGTTTTAATGATATTGGGTGCGGTGGATTAAATTCCTGACACCTATGAATTGTTTCCTCGCCTCCTTTATGATCTTATTTTCCTTGAATCTGATGAAGTTATTTCTTATTCGGCTCCCGTGCAGCATGCTCAATTCACCTTTCTGGGAGCATGTCAAGGAGATACTAAATCCTGCAAATTCTGTTGGTGCTGAGCCTTGGGTACACTATTCGATATATGCATTTTTTGTGTTTGTGTTCAACATATTCGACATTGTAAGTGCCATCTTCTTAACTTTTGTCTATATTTTTATTGAATTGCTTTATAAGTCCTTTGCGGTATAGTTAGTATTGGTTAGGCTCGTATATTTTTTGCATATTGGGAAGTGCAGATGGGATTTACATGTATTAGTTGAATCATGAAAATTCTAGCATGCTTGTGAATCTTTGCAGTACTTTTTATGGTTTCCCATCTCTTATACATAGATTTTGCACCCCTCAGTGTGTTTGTTTCTAATGGCATACATCCTACCATTTAACATTCAAATAAAGGATTAACTGATTAAGTAAGTCCTTTATGTTTGGATAGACACTGTTTGTTCTTCTCAATGCCTCTATATTTTCTTTTTCTGCTGCTACTTTTCTCTATGTGATGACAAACATGAATTTTATTTTAATTTGTCGGGCTATCAAGATGCTTAACTGAACAGCCAATAGGTAGCACTAGTAGCTATTCAGTATATTTTCAAATTTTCTGCTGAACATAGAATGTTGAAGAACTAGTTGTCCACTATCAAGGTTTATCATTTAGAAGAAAGGATCGGAAGTACCTCCACCACTGGTGTAGGGCGGGCCTTTAATGAAATGATTTGTTAGCTGGACATTTTGGTACTTATAACACGCAAACTAAGAAGTTCACATACTTTATTTCCAAGATATGAAACTTTTCGCCTTAAACCGTTGGGAAAATGTGACTGAATTTCTTATCTCTATCTCTATCTCTATCTCTATCTCTACTATTATAAAAGTTGCTGGTGTCCTCACATCCAAAAGACACCATATATCCACCAAGAGACACAACCGTGACAACTCACGGTTCCAACGTAAACAGTTATGCCATCACTTTGCTTCGCTTTATCACACCCCTGTTCTGTTTCATGTTGGACGTGGGCTTGTTTAAGCCACATGGGCTTTGGAATTTTTAGCCCAAATCACTTGTGAATGGCAATTGTACTTGCCTAGTGTATGTGTGTGTGTGTTTTAATACCACACCGGCCAATTTGAGGGATTTTGCCTAGTATATATTAGTTACATCTTTTTATAGGTGTAACTAATTACTAGATGAAAGGCTCTCTCCACGCGCGCAGGGGGGGTGCAAATCATCGGATCCGGAGCACACCCCGGTAGGCTTGACTTGTGTGCGCGCCCGCGACGTGCGTACACGAATGTCGGTCCAGAATTGCTTGCCTCGCGCGGGTCGGGTTTTGCTGAACCGGTCTCTGGTCCGTCCGGGTTTTGAACCGAACCAGCAGACTGTCTGCATTCCGAGCAGATGAGTAAATGAAGTGAAGATGAACAGGAAAGTCACCATTACTGATGCAGTATTATTGCTGTAATAACTGTGGTTAATTACTGCCGAATTATTCAATTCATTTATGAAGCCTTCAGCAAAATTCACTATAAATTGGAGCCACATTCCCTCATTTCCAATACACCATTTCCGAAATTCTCCTATCTCTCTCAAATTTTCTTGCTCTCTGCGTGGTTGTTTGCCCAGGTGGTGGCTACCGTGCTATCTTTTGTTTTTGTGCATTTGTTTAATTATTATCGTTTCATCTGCCGTTGTCGTCGGCTTGTTTGTACGTTCCGCCGTCGTGATCGGCTTTGTGAAAAAATCCTGTTGTGTTCGGGTATAAGGTTCGGTTCGGTCAAACGTGTTCGTTGCATAACACGTATTGACGACACTGTTGAATCCTGGGAGGTGATCGCCCCGTGTTTGAACTCCTTTGCATAACCCGAGGGTGGAGTGGGGCGAAATTGCCTTAAGGAGACCGTGATTAGCACGGGCCTCAGTACTTAAAAATCACGTATTCGTTTTTCGTCATTTTTACGTGTAATTTCGGAGTAATTATATCTTCCATGATAATTTCGTGATAATTATATGTAAGTACTCGAAATTTGACTAATTATATTTTTAGTCCTCGGAAATTCAGAAATTGCGGTTTGATCCCTCAACTTTTCAGTTTTGCAGATTTGACCCTGATAATTGTAACAGTCTTAAGGCAATTTTTTAGATTATCAGGGTAGTTGTTGGATTTATTTCTGAATTTGGTTTTCTGCGGAAAAAAAATTTCTAACGTTGTTGTTTTTGTTTGCCCAGATGGATCCTAACAACAACAACGTTAATGTTCCCTTCTCTACCGAAATGGTTCCCGGGACGAATGTGCCAACTCCGGGAACAGGAGGTGAACTCCCGCAACCAATCTTTCCGGAGTTGTCACTCCCACAGCCGACTGTTGTGACCACAGCTGCTGCTCCTGTATCCACCGGCATGAATTTTCTTCCCGGTGGTGGATTTAACTTTGCTGCTGCGGGTGCGAGCACATCTGGATTTGTTCCGAATCTTGGATTCGGAAACTTTACTGGAGCCCCCGTGACTGGAGGAGTTGCCATGCCACGATTGATGCCCGTGGAGAAACCAGATAAGTTTGACGGGACGGGGTTCAAGATTTGGAGTGAAAAGATGGACGTCTATATCACTTGCCAAGGCTTGAAGAGATTCCTAACGGAAGAGCCCCCGGCAATTGTTCCAGATGATGCCACATCCCTCTTGGCCTTAGAGGCTTGGAAGCACTCGGACTTCATGTGCAGGCACGCCATCATGAGCTGTCTGACCGACCAACTGTATCAAGTGTACAGCAAGATGATGTCTTCAAAGGAGTTGTGGACGTCTCTCAACCAAAAATATGAGACGGAAGATGCCGGACGAAAGAAATTCCTGGTTAGTCGGTTATTTTCTTTTAAAATGGCTGATAACAAGCCTGTGGTGCCGCAGGTGAATGCGCTCCTAAATTTGTTCCAAGAGCTCCATGATGCGCAAATGGCGTTAACCGAGACGTTCAAGGCGGCGGTGATCATGGAGAAACTTCCCCCGAGCTGGGTTGACTTCAAGGGCTACCTGAAGCATAAGACGAAGGATATGTCGGTATCTAAGGTGGTCAGCAAGATAGCTACCCAGGAGAATCTGGAGAAGGCGAATCCGGCCCACGGAAATCCGGTCGGTCCTATGAGGACGACCAACTCGGCCAAGGCGAATGTGGTGGATCATAACCAGGGTCCGAGTAGGCAGGGCTCTCGTGGGAAGGGGAAGAAGCCACAGGACAAGGGTGTCCACCTAGGTCCGAAAGGCGGTATTTCTAAGAAGTCCAAAGGCGGACAATCTTCCAAGGGAGGCAAGGGACCCCGAGGAGGTCAAGACTCTCAAGCACCACAACGTTTCCAAGGCAACTGCTTCAATTGTGGCAAGGTAGGCCACAAATCTTTTGAGTGCAGGTTCCCGAAGAAACAGGAGGCCCAAATGGCGACGGTCACTGATGACATGGAGGACCTCAGCTTGATCGCGGTCGTGTCAGAGGTGAACTTGGCTGACTCCAACATGAAGGAATGGTGGGTCGACACCGGCGCCACCAAACATGTTTGTTCAAACAAGGCGATGTTTACAAGTCTTGAGGAGGAGGATTCCGGAGAATCCCTGTTCATGGGGAACTCTACCTCGTCAATCAAAGGCAGAGGAACGGTCGTGCTGAAGATGACCTCTGGCAAGGAGCTCACCCTGACCAAAGTGCTGTATGTTCCGGACATCCGGAAGAATTTAGTGTCAGGGGCTCTGTTGAACAAACATGGTTTCCGTCTTGTTTTTGAGTCAGACAAGTTTGTGCTGTCTAAGAATGGTGTTTATGTAGGCAAGGGGTATGAAAATGGAGGGATGTTCAAAATGTCTGTAATGGCCGTTGTGCCAAAGAAAACCATGAATAAGAATGCTTCCTCTTCTGCTTACTTGACTGAGTATTCTAATTTATGGCACGGTAGATTAGGACATGTTAATTTTGAGTCTCTGCGGAAGTTAATTAACATGAAGCATATTCCTAAATTCAAAATAGATCAAGAACTAAGATGTGAAGTTTGCGTTGAAGCGAAACTTACTCGGACTTCGTTTAACTCAGTTGAAAGATGTACCGAACCTCTTGATCTAATACATAGCGATGTTTGTGACTTGAAATATGTCCAAACACGAGGTGGAAATAAATACTTCATTACTTTCGTAGATGACAGTACGAAGTATTGCTATGTATACTTGATGAAAGGAAAAGATGAAGCTATTCAGAAATTCATGATTTACAAACAAGAAGTTGAGAATCAACTTAATAAGAAAATCAAAGTGTTGCGAAGCGACAGAGGAGGCGAGTATGAAGCTCCGTTTGCAGACTTTTGTGCTGAACATGGAATTGTTCATGAAGTCACTGCTCCGTTCTCACCCCAATCAAATGGAGTTGCGGAAAGGAAAAATCGAACATTGAAGGAAATGATGAATTCCTTGTTGATAAGTTCGGGGTTGCCCCAGAACATGTGGGGGGAAGCTATTTTGACTAGCAATTACCTTTTGAATAAGGTACCCCAAAAGAAGGAAGAGAAAACTCCGTTTGAATTATGGAAAGGGAGGAAACCTTCTTACAACCACCTTCGAATGTGGGGGTGTCTTGCTAAGGTAATGATACCTCCCCCGAAGAAGGTGCGAATAGGGCCAAAAACTGTTGATTGCATTTTCATTGGGTATGCTCAGAACAGTAATGCATATCGGTTTCTTGTGTATGAATCGAAGGTGTCAGATATACACAAAAACACGATAATGGAGTCAAGAAATGCATATTTCTTTGAAAATAAATTTCCGGCTAAGTCTAGAGGCGAAGCTAACTCTAGAGGAGAAGCTAGCTCTTCGAGACAAGCATATGAGACTATGGAGGAAAATAGTCAAGACCGAGAACATGAGGGGCATGTTGAGGTCGAGACCGGGGTTGAAACCGAAGTTGAAACCGAGGTCGAGCCCAGAAGAAGTAAAAGGGCAAGGATTGAAAAATCCTACGGTCCAGATTTTCTGACCTATATGCTTGAAGCTGAACCTCAGACTTACCAAGAAGCAGTAAACTCTTCTGAGGGTCCTCTATGGAAAGAGGCGATCAATAGTGAAATCGAATCGATCCTGCAGAATCATACTTGGGAGCTAGTGGATCTTCCGCCCGGAAGCAAACCGCTAGGCTACAAGTGGATCTTTAAACGTAAAATGAAAGCAGATGGTTCGATCGACAAGTATAAAGCCCGACTTGTCATTAAAGGGTACAGACAGAAGGAAGGACTGGATTATTTTGATACTTATTCTCCAGTAACCAGAATCACTTCCATCAGGATGGTACTTGCTATTGCGGCGTTGCAAAATTTAGAAGTACATCAAATGGATGTGAAAACAGCTTTCTTAAATGGAGATTTAGAGGAAGAAATCTACATGGAACAACCTGAGGGTTTCTCTGCACGAGGGCAGGAAAAGAAAGTCTGTAAGCTTGTCAAATCCCTGTATGGTCTAAAACAGGCGCCTAAGCAATGGCACCATAAATTTGACAGCGTTATGATGGAGAAAGGTTTCAAAATAAATGAGTGTGACAAATGTATTTACGTGAAAGATACAGATAATGGGTATGTTATTCTGTGTCTTTACGTAGATGACATGCTTATCGTTGGAAGTAACGATGAGATGGTCCGGTCCACTAAGCATATGTTGAGTTCGAGGTTCGACATGAAAGATATGGGCCTTGCCGATGTAATTCTTGGAATCAAAATCCATAGAACATCGGAAGGTCTCGTTCTAAGTCAAAGTCATTACGTTGATAAGATTTTGGATAAATTTATCAAGGATGACAAGAACGAGGTCACTACCCCAATTGATACGAGTAAGTACTTCTCAAAGAACAAGGGAGATTCAGTTTCCCAAATTGAGTATGCTCGAATTATAGGAAGTGTCATGTATTTGATGTCATGCACTCGGCCAGATATCGCACACGCTGTTAGTGTTTTGAGTCGATATACGAGTAACCCCAGTGTTGATCACTGGCATGGGGTAATCAGGTTACTGAGGTATCTGAGATATACTCGGAGTCATGGTTTACACTATACTAGAAGTCCTTCCGTGGTCGAAGGCTATAGTGATGCAAATTGGGTGTCCGACTCCAGAGATACGGACTCTTTGAGTATGAGTGGTTACGTATTCACCTTAGGAGGTGCAGAAGTGTCGTGGAAATCCTCAAAGCAAACTATCATAGCCAGATCCACGATGGAGTCTGAGTTTATCGCACTGGATAAAAGTGCCGAAGAGGCAGAATGGCTACGCCATTTCCTCGAGGATGTTCCGAGATGGCCAAAACCTGTGCCCGCAATCTGCATACATTGCGATTGTCAAGCCGCGATAGGCAGAGCGCACAATTTCATTTATAATGGAAAGTCAAGACATATTCGTCGAAGACACAGTTCCATTAGACAATTACTCTCTACCGGAATTATCACCATCAGCTTTACGAGATCGGTCGATAATATTGAGGATCCGCTAACCAAGGGTTTAAACAGAGAGTTATTTGGCCAAGCATCGAAAGGAATGGGGCTAAAGCCCGTCAAGGAAACGCTCTTGAGAAGGAAAACCCAACCATGATGACTGGAGATCCCAAGAACTTGGTTCAATGGGACAACCTAATCACAAGGGTGAGTGTTGTCACTGTGGGGGTCAAACCCCGAGCCCATTCCTATGATGCAAACAGTGATGGAGAAGAGGTTAAGCTTTTGCTGGTGTTGATCTATCATCGGTTAATCCGAACATAGTAATTGGAAATTACTTAAACAAGGTCATTTTCACACAAAGCTTTTAATGATTCGTAAGGAGAACTCAGAGTCGTGAAGATGCTCTTGAGACATAGAATCACCTATGCGAGTGAGAAGTGGGGCCGCTTCGAAAGGAATTGTTGAGGGCGCAATTCTTAGAAACGCTTGCAGAACCAGGCTAGTGATCCAGGGCCTAGGGATCACAGGGCGTGAACCGAACTATACTAGGAAGGTACTTGTGTGGGTTATGTCGTCATTTACACCAACGACAGTCGGTTCAAGGACATCGCGTCTACCGACCAGTCAGTAGAGAAGGCATGATCTCACAAGGGGTAGGTTCAAAGGGGCTACCCCTACCTATCCTTTGCAGGTATTGACCGTCGAACACAACTTTCGAGTCTAGAGCTACCGTTAGGATTCCAATTTCCATTCATGTGGGGGATTGTTGGACGTGGGCTTGTTTAAGCCACATGGACTTTGGAATTTTTAGCCCAAATCACTTGTGAATGGCAATTGTACTTGCCTAGTGTATGTGTGTGTGTGTTTTAATACCACACCGGCCAATTTGAGGGATTTTGCCTAGTATATATTAGTTACATCTTTTTATAGGTGTAACTAATTACTAGATGAAAGGCTCTCTCCACGCGCGCAGGGGGGTGCAAATCATCGGATCCGGAGCACACCCCGGTAGGCTTGACTTGTGTGCGCGCCCGCGACGTGCGTACACGAATGTCGGTCCAGAATTGCTTGCCTCGAGCAGGTCGGGTTTTGCTGAACCGGTCTCTGGTCCGTCCGGGTTTTGAACCGAACCAGCAGACTGTCTGCATTCCGAGCAGATGAGTAAATGAAGTGAAGATGAACTGGAAAGTCACCATTACTGATGCAGTATTATTGCTGTAATAACTGTGGTTAATTACTGCCGAATTATTCAATTCATTTATGAAGCCTTCAGCAAAATTCACTATAAATTGGAGCCACATTCCCTCATTTCCAATACACCATTTCCGAAATTCTCCTATCTCTCTCAAATTTTCTTGCTCTCTGCGTGGTTGTTTGCCCAGGTGGTGGCTACCGTGCTATCTTTTGTTTTTGTGCATTTGTTTAATTATTATCGTTTCATCTGCCGTTGTCGTCGGCTTGTTTGTACGTTCCGCCGTCGTGATCGGCTTTGTGAAAAATCCTGTTGTGTTCGGGTATAAGGTTCGGTTCGGTCAAACGTGTTCGTTGCATAACACGTATTGACGACACTGTTGAATCCTGGGAGGTGATCGCCCCGTGTTTGACCTCCTTTGCATAACCCGAGGGTGGAGTGGGGCGAAATTGCCTTAAGGAGACCGTGATTAGCACGGGCCTCAGTACTTAAAAATCACGTATTCGTTTTTCGTCATTTTTACGTGTAATTTCGGAGTAATTATATCTTCCATGATAATTTCGTGATAATTATATGTAAGTACTCGAAATTTGACTAATTATATTTTTAGTCCTCGGAAATTCAGAAATTGCGGTTTGATCCCTCAACTTTTCAGTTTTGCAGATTTGACCCTGATAATTGTAACATTTCATTGATCCTCCCACAAATAGATGGTTCATTCCCTTTGATTTTCCTCTATTCAAGCACCCGTTGGAGTGTCCAGAGATAGGTTCCCGTCGTCGTTCCTATGTATTGTGTTTTTGTCTACCTTCTCTACATGTATTCTGATTATCAATTGAATTTTACTGTTTCTAAATTCTATTTTTGGCCGCTTTGCAGTTCCACTCCAGTTACCAAGACTATCTTCGTATCACCGTTTTCAACAGTCTCGCGCTTTGCGGAAGACTATTGCTCTTGATTATCATATTGAGAAAATTGTAAGTTATTTTCAATTTTGGTCTGAAATCTATGATTTTGTATGGTGAACATAGTAGTTAGATGTAGAAGATGGTTCTCTAAAAATAATACTTACATTGGACCAAAATAATTATTTTGGGACGGCGCCAAATAATCCCTGGTCTCCATGAAGTCCCGAGCAACCCTGGTTAGTAACCTGCATTGATTGCCAAGATCATTCCTTTACTTCTTCAAATATATCTACATTTTCTATTAATTTTCTTTTCTCTGGAATGATTATATGGATACTCGCTAAATTAATAAGCTTAATGGTTAATTACTAGGGGTCGGACAACAACTATCATAGTTGGAGGAGCAGCAGGAGTCAGGTATCTTGTCTTTTTATTTATATATATTCACTAGGAATTTGAAGGAGAAAGGTGATGGTACGTGGCCATGTCTTTGTGCTATCTGATCATATTAAATGGTCGGGAAATGAACCACCTGCTTCCAATTTATAATTCATGCTCAGTTAGTGATTTACCGTACGTCTAAAGTTTAATCTTAAAGTTGTGGACCTTTTAATACCGGTAGTTATGTAATATTAGTGAACAACTGACTCGACATCTATAACTATTAACCTTCGTGGATCTTAGCAGGAACCAATTTTTTTTTTTTTTTTTTTTTTTGGAGAAGAAGAATATGGTATATGTAATTCAGGAAAAGATATACTAAAATTAAGATCAGTATCATAGTCTTTTTGCCATGGTTTAATTCTTATACAATGTTCAGTTTCTTGCGATTTCACATGCTCGAACGAGTTGGACTCCAATCTACTGATGGCCATTGAGGAATTCTTGAAAGCACTCTTTATTTATTATGGACTTCTTTTCTGGAATTTATTGCAAAACCTCTGTTTTGTGTATGTACTTCCTGGACAATAGCTGATCATATGTTTGCTACTTAGCCAAGATTTATGTACTATTTCTATCAACGTCATATAGTTGATGTTCTGCTGAAATTCACCCTCTCTTATAGGTCAGGTAGTTGAGGAGTTGCTGAAGCTAATTGTGCTAGAGAGGAACATGGGCTCATTAATTAGAAGTGCTTCACAAGTTACTCAGTGTAATTCTGAAGGACTAGAAAATTGTGGGTATTTTCTTTTAATGAGATGGAAAGAAACATAAATGATGTTTCATTAGAGAATTCAAGATTACATGAACCGACGTACCACTGCATGGTGGATCTCTAAACAACAATGTAGCCTTCTTGAAAAAAACGACATCAAATCCTAACCATGTTAGTAATTTCTCAATACAAACAGGTGATGAGTCTGCTCTTTAATTTATGTTTCATCGAGAAAATCCTATGAAATATGTACTTGCTAATGTAGGTGTTATTATTAGATTTAGACATAGAAGAGTTCCTAGGACTCTTCTATGTTTAGCTTTTGAATTAGGTCTGTTTACCTGGAAATAAAAGGTTTATTTTCACATTAAAGAATTTCTAGATTGCTTCTTTTTTATACATTCACTTCGACTGTCTAAAATCTGATTCACTTAATGCTACTTTATTCAATATGCTAGATGATCTTAGTAGGAGAAGATTACTTTGAAATCGTGGATGAGCTTATGGAAGTCATTGACACACATCAGGTTGATCCATTTTCACTGCTGCTCAAAGTTAGTTCTTCATCTTCTTAAATTAGGGTTTTCTCCCTGCATTCTCTTATGGGTTTTGCCTGGTTAGCCCAAACAGTGTCAACCTCTTTGTGTTCTGAACCAAACAAAAAGACTTATTATGTCTGTCTAAGAAAATGAATTGTGTTGATGATTGAGAAATGCCTGCTTTCATTGTTGCTTCTGTGATTTCCATTAACTATGCTCCTCATATACCCCTTACCTAAAAAGCAACAGTGCTAGAGCATTAAGGGTCTTTTTTAGTTCTACATGGCTCTCTATTTTACACTTTAGCTGGAAAATAAGCTTCATTTTAACCTAGCTACTGCAAAATAATCAGCTATATGTTTGAATATGTAAATCATTGAAATATAGTATATCTGCATTTGCAGTATGAGCACTCCAAAGTGTTCATCAAATGTCTGAATGAACACATCTAATTTTCAGAGGTATAATCATCAACAAGCTACAATGAGTGAATGAATGAATATACATTTGTTAGTTACATTTATTTACATGGAGTTGTGTTTTAAGCGGAATAGGTTGGGAGTTATGTTGGGTTCTCTTTAAACTTTTAGTATATCACTCTATCATCTCATATTTATATATTGTCTTATTTCTTTTTCCTGCATCTTTTGGAACCACAAAATGTAAGCATATCTTGTTTTTCTTTTTCTTCCCATTGAGTAAATCATCTATGCTGAATTCAATTACAAATGGAATTTGTTTGCTATATCTGGGGCTGAGCTGGTGCACTTTAGGTTGCACTTAGTTTTATTCAGAAATATTCCCCCCTTGAAAACATACTTGGAGTAGGGATCTGGATTTTGTTTCGTTTATCTTTTTATTATATGGAGAATGTGAATGGTCTCAAATATTGTATATTTTAGACATAGATAAAAAATATGTATAGATGAATGGTTCTTTTACATATTTTTATTTGTTCAGGCGATATCCACTCGGAGAAGTAATGGGCATCAACTCGTATATGTAGCTTTTAGTTTTTTTTTTTTTGTGCTAAACATGTAGTTTTAGTTGAAATAGTTGAATTTTTTTATTTTTTATTTGATGCATGAAATTCCCGAGGCTTCCATTGTAAAAGATAAATCGACATGTTAAAGCTCATTTTTTTTAAAATGTTTGTTTTACATACATAATTATATGATAACAATTGAATCATGTTTATTTTTTAAAATTTCTCTTGCTTCTCATTTGCTGTTGCGCGTGCAACGCATGCGCTGTACCCTAGTATATATAAATATAATATATTTAATTTTTAATATTAGTGGTTATATTTTTTAACCAAGCTTATTTGCAGGCCAATTTACCCAAAGAGATTGCTGATTATCTGAATAAAATGGGTGCTCGAATCCCTAACATTAAGCCCGGGAGAGCGACAACAGAGTACCTCACCAAGATCCAAGCATCTTCACGATTTTCGGGTACAATTATCAGCTAAGCCTTTTCAGATAGTAATAATAATGCAAATTAAGACACGCCTCAGATAATGTTCATTCAATTGCCTTTTGTTTTTGGCTGTTATTGGAGGACTTCGCAGGTGGTGTATTGCTTAGCATTTTGGCAACTTTATCTACGATGCTAGATCAGTACTTGCGGCGCATCAACGCAGGGTATGCAATCGGGCTAACTTCAGTTCTCATCATTGTAAGGACAAATGACTCCTTTTGTCAGTAGCAAGGAATTTTGGCCTGGGCAAGAAAGTCCCAGACTAATAAAGTTGTTGTGCTTTGTTTGTTCTTCCTGTTTGTAGGTTGGGTCCATCATTGAACTAAGACGGTCGTATCAGGCATATAATGTGATGCCCAGCTTAAGCAAAACCCTTAAACGATATGGTGTATGACAAACATGTCCAGTAAGAGCGGACGGAGTATTTGGTTTAAGGTAGCATCTTTGGTTTTCATTCTATTTAAATATCATTTTTTTTAAGTTACTAAATATATATTGCTCTGCTGATAGATACTGCAATCAAATGCTTTTATCAACCCCAGTGCTAGTTAAATCAAAATTTGAGTACCAAACAAGGAGACGGATGGCAATTCAATTTCAAATGGTGGTCAAGGAATTGATCTGTGTTTAGTCCACCAGTCCATCTAGCATGCTTGACATTGTTTATTTAATCAATTCCCTTTAACGTAACACAGAAGTGGTGAAGAAACCCACAAGTCCTGAATGAATGAAATTTTGCTGGTAAATAGCACAAGACGAGCAGTCAAAATGTTGGCAGTTTGGCTACTTGTTCGGAAATCCATGGACAGCCAGCCGACCTTAGGTTTTTGCATGGATGATATTATGTCTGCTGCATGGCATATTATTGTATCATACGATATTACAGGATGGGGAGGTAGGTTGGTATGATTGAAATGGATGCATATTCTATGGATAATATTCTTGTAGTGATTTAATCATTGACGCTATTAGCTAGCTTATTATGGTGAATGCATGCATCTTTTCTGATAACAATAATTGTATGTTGGTCCAGCTTAACCGGAAGGGAGTAAGCATTTTGAGAGCACTTGCAGAAGATGAAGGGTGTTAGATGAATGCGGTTGTTTGAACAGTAACTATGCTACTTCTTGTATGTAACCCGTATCATATCCTAAACGGTGCGGGTGAACCCGATTTTGTTTTTTTTGTATTTACCCACATCCCTACTTGAAGTCAAAATATGGGTTAGGTCAAGTATGCTCAAATTCATCATATCCAACCCACCACTACTAATGAGTCAGTCAGTCAATTTGTAAGATCCAAACCATTGTATTTGTAACCATTGAATCCGCTTTGAGCGGTCAATATTCCTGTCATGGGCCAATCTCCTTAAATCATACCCTTTATAAATTAACTATTCATTGTTCTAATTTATATATCGTATACATATTTCAATACTTAATTATGTATGCATGGGTTGGCGGATTAACTCATAAGTCGAAACTTAAAACCCTTTAAAATGGCAGGTTGCGTCAAAATGACCCGTGGGTTAGGTAAAATATTGACAGGCTCAATTTAAAAATAGATCATATTCTTGTGCCCTTTCTACCCTAGATTTCTTGGAATACTGAAAAAAAAAAAAAAAAAAGACTAACCAGAAATTCCCTATGAATCCAAAGATGGAGTTGCAAAAGCGCTGGGATATGAGAGAAAATGTGGGTGAGCACAATTTATTGTACACTAATAAATAATTCAGTCGCTGCCTTGTTTCAATTCCAATAAACAGATGCAGTAAGTGATGAAGGGTGCTGCTGCATCTTCTGCTAGAAATGGTCTAAAACTGTAATGCAACAATTAATGATGCTACAAAAATATATGAATGAACGAGAAGATTCAAGTCGGTCACAGGTCGGATATGCATTTCCCGTTGATGAAATCTATGAGTTCGATAACCGAGTGACCCAATGCAGCCGTAACTGCCGTCAAATTCTGCAAGAATTCCTCTGCTGTTGGTTTATCACCATCCACTATGTCTGTCACTGCTTTTACAAATATTGCTGGAACTTTCAGCATTTCTGCCACATATGCAACTGCTGCACCCTGCACCCCCACCAGCCAAACAAAGCACACATTACTTCGATATGTGAGACTCAAGCAAGAGATCATTACGAGCATCTATAAACTTGACCAATATTTAAACGCATTAGCTCAATAGGCAGCTCGAACATTCTCCTAATACACGTATTGTTTCACTTTCATGTCCACTTCAATTATTCAAATCATACGAACTAAACTAATATTACCTCATTTATCTGCAAAGATAGGAAGACACATTTAAAACAGTGCCAATCTTACCTCCATATCTTTGACAGTAACATCATTTGCAACAATAGATGCTTCATCTTGAGGAGACATGTCCAGAGAGTCTCCAGTTGACAATTTTCCCACCTGAAATTTTGTGTGTACAAAACACTAAATAAACTACAGAAGAACACCTTTTTATACTGTACCCTAATCTTTTGTGTCCAGAATTTTACCTTTAGGTTGAGCTCCTTCAGCACATTTGGTGTTTCGCACGCCCGTCGCAAGCCGACACCATATAGATCAAACACCTGCAGATATTATTAATGCAGTAGATGAAAACGACATTGAAAATCAACTGAAAGAAACTATCACCTATACTAATTAACAAGATAATGCTAAAACCTCCCTAGAGAGTTGTAGGATGCAACTGCTCATGGAGTTACATAGTGGATGTAGAGAAACAAGTACTCAAAGCCGCTTATAGTACAATTTATGGTCTCTATTAATTATTAGGGTTGATAGTTCTTTTGGTACATGTTTGACCACTTTTGGTGCAACATTTTTTTTTTTGTGCAATACGTTTGCAACTTGTATACTTTTGGTGTATGTGTTAGTTGACCGGCAATGTTAGCCGTTAAATAGTCACGTGACTTGCACGTTTAAGCCTCAAATTTATTACCATAACTTTTTATTTTTTTAATTTAGTCCCTAAACATTTTCAACCGCAACCTAGGGCTAAATTAACCTAGCCATAGGTTGGATCATGGCTAAGTCAATTTAGCCGTAAGGTCCAACTGGGTCAACTGGACCTTAGGGCTAAATTGACCTAGCCATGGTCCGATCGAGCATGGGTCGAACCATGGCTAGGTTAATTTAACCCTAGGGTGCGGTTGAAAATGTTTAGGGACTAAATTGTAAAAACAAAAAAGTTAGTGCAATAAATTTGACGCTTAAATTGAATCAAATGAAAATTTGGGGCTAGTCACGTGATTATTATTGACGGTCAACTAACGGATGCACCAAAAGTGTACATGTTGCAAATGTATTGCACCAAAAGTGTACAAAAGAAATGTTGCACCAAAAGTATCCAAAAAAAATTGTTGCACCAAAAGCCAAAAGTAGTCAAACATGTTGTACCAAAAGACCTATTAACCTAATTATTAAGAGCTTCAACTTACATTTGGGTGCAAGTAACTCTTAGTCTTGTTAAGCAACCTTTTGTAGGACTAAAGAAAATATTGAAATAATAGCCACACTAGGTCAAAGCTTCTATCTGTTGCTACGTCAGTAATCCATAATCTATGGAAAGCAACAGAACATGGCATGGAAAGCAACCTCAGGAGGTTGACTTTACTTCCACAGTGCTGATATATAAAGAGCAACTTACTGGGATAGGAATCCTTCTGTCGTGGAAAGCAACCTCAGAAGCGAGATACACATCACTGATGCATGCTCCTTTGGCCTAAATAAACAAGTTCACAACATTAATCAGTTAAGCAATCATTTCAAATAATTAAATCCACAGAAACCTATGTTTCACCTAACTACTAAACTAACGGACAAAAAACTATTTCTATATATGAGAAAATACAAATTCTCATGACTCTTAAGAACTTTATCCATTGAGTGGCTTACTAGATTACACTAGAGTAGTATAGTATCCCAATGGCCAGGCATTAGAACAACTAGAAGGCTGTGAAGGGATATAAAATACCAACAAAGAAGAAAGGGCATACGCTTATTTGTTTTGGACAGTTTTAGTAGGAAAAACTCATAACTCCTTAGACGTCACAGAGGTCTACCTTAAAACCGCCTGCAGTTCCAGCATTTATGATCAAGTCGGGCTGGAAGGCACTAATGGAAGCATATGTCACAAGAGCAGCAGAAATCGTTCCCACGCTATCAACCCCTAGAGATAGAAAAATGAGAGGAAACAGCAGTTAGCCAAGGATCGTAGCTGATTTTCACAACATAATAAAACAATTAAATAGGTCACCACACACATCTAAATTCTAGTTTCTGATGAGCTCAAGTATTTCCTTTCCTTTCTGTGTTCTAGTGCAAAAATAAATTTTATAAACGGAATAACAATAGAGCATGGATGAGGGGTAAAAGTAATAGAATCAACATTAGTGAGTTAAGAATTCATCCTCCCTTCAATGAAAGGAACCAATAAAAATAAACGGGAAACATATACAGACAATTTCCTAATAGTGTAAGTAGGAAGACAGAAGTAGCTTACCGAGAGCTGGATCTTTCCCTGGCCAGATCAGATTTACATTCAAATCTTTGTAGACACCGTGATAACGAACCCAAGGAACACCGCTTGGAAACCTGCATCATTAACCAACAACAAGAATAAAGAAATGCAATATGCATATTATTGTCACTCTCAAGCCGATTCAACTGCCAGTCAGTCAGTCAAAGCGAGGAACTTCAGATGTTCACAGCACCAGAATCCACTTATGTACTAGCACATTCATAATGGTCAATAACCTAACAATTACATGATGACATCTAAATCTAATTTCCACATTGAATTCCTACCATCCAACCTAATAAAAAATGTATAAGCTTCATCTTCTCAACAAATCAATCGAATTATTCTATCCCTACCGCACACGAAACAAAGGGACTCATATAAAATCCACACTGAGGACGGAAGAAGCTTACACAGATTCATGATCTTCAGTGAGCTGAAACTTTTCGACAAGAGGAAGCGCTTCGGTTTGCATAGCTTATGGCAAAAAGCAAAACGAGAGAAATTCAGAAAAACAATCAAAATAAACCGAGAGAGAAAAGAAAAGGGTAGAGATCACATAAGGAGCTTCATTACCGATGATGATAACGATAGTGGAAATGGGTCGCCTCTGGACATGATTGACCGTGGCTTCCTCCGCAACGTCGCCATGAGGAGCCATAATAGCAGAAGTATCTGCTATTTCTTCTGAATCCAGTGAGTGTGTGGGAGAGGAAGTGGCGGCCCGATTCGAGAGGAAAGGAAATGGAAGGAAAAGGTTTCCGTGAAAATCTACGAAACTAAAAGGAAGAGGAGAAGAGAAGAGAAAACACAACCAACTCAAAAATATATTACGTTAATTATTATTATTATTATTATTATTATTATTATTATTATCTATACTAGATACCTGCGCGCGCTACGCGCGTGCGCGTTGTCTTCCTGAGAATGTCGTAATGACATCATTAGAATGACTCCGAGAATGATACAAGATCGGCTCGATTCCTAGGATGATACAAGAACATAACCGTATTTTTTTAAAAAATTCAATTAAACTATATAACATACTGTTATAATGAAAAAAAAAATCTAAAAAATTTAAAGTAAAATGCTCGAGGGACCGGGAGCAAGAACATTCACTATAGAGCTCCCGGTCCCTCGAGCATTTTACTTTAAATTTTTTAGATTTTTTTTTATTTTCATTATAACAGTATGTTACATAGTTTAATTGAATTTTTTAAGAAAATATGGTTATGTTCTTGTATCATCCTAGGAATCGAGCCGATCTTGTATCATTCTCGGAGTCATTCTAATGATGTCATTACGACATTCTCAGGAAGACAACGCGCACGCGCGTAGCGCGCGCAGGTATCTAGTATAAGCATTAGGGAAATCCACTTAAGTGGATTAAAATATCAATTTACTTTTGTTTACGATTATAGACATACGTGAGCATTGCAAAAAAAAATTGACTTAATTTATGTAAAATATAACATATTATATAAAGTTTTGAACAAATTATTAAAAAATTATAATAATGCTCGAGAGACTAAGAATCATTTAATGTGTTTTTGCTTCTTTTTCGTTGAACAACTGAGAGCCATTTGGTGGGTGATTTTTTTAATAAGGTTTTGGTCTTATATTATCAGAGCTAATAATACAATTTGTAGTTCTTTAAAGCCGGACTCATTATGTCTCAAGACGACAATGTGCACACTTCTAGCATATACCAGTATATTTAATATACATATTAGGAAAAACCACTTAAGCCAATTAAGAAAAAGTTAATTTGATTATATTTTGCAATTGTAGATTTATATGCACATAATAGTAGGGCTAATTTAGTTATGGCACTATTCAAAATTAACTAAGTTTTTTTGAAATAATAAAAATACGCTACGTGGAAAAACAAATGAAAGAACCAATTTTCAACAATAAATCATACTTTGTATCATAACATTTATTCGTGAAAATATATTAATATTATTGGTTATTAACGTATCATCATGAGCTTACAACGATATGCATTAGAAATACATTAATATTATTAGTTAAATTTCCAAACATGATCATGCGATTCCGATAATTTTTTCTCTCGGTTCATGTAGAATTTATTTTAAATTTTTAGATTATTTTTAAACTTGATATAATATTTTTTCGCAATTTAAGTTAATTTCAGTATTCGGAACCAGTTAATACAATTAAGTATTAAGATAGTAACAAAATTTATTAGCATATATATATGGTACAGACGTATGACTTTTATGCATTAAATCGTAGGTGGATATATGTTTTTGCTCATTTTTCGTTGAACAACAAAGAATCCCTTGGTGCGTGATTTTTTTTTAATAAAGTTCTATTATTATATTATCAGAGCTAATGATGCATTTGTAATTCCTTAAAGCCAGACTCATTATGTCCCAAGACGACAATACACACACTTCTAGCATATACCAGTATATTTAATATACACATTAAGAAAAACCACTTAAGTCAATTAAGAAAAAGTTAATTTGATTATATTTTGCAATTGTAGATATATATATGCACATAATAGTAGGACTAATATTTATGTCACTATTCAAAATCAATTAAATTTTTTTGAAATAATAAAAATACGCTAAAAGTGGAAAAGGAAAATGAAAGAACTACTTTTCAACAATAAATAATGATTTGTATCATAACATTTATTGTGAAAATGTATTAATAATATTGGTTCTTAACGTATCATCATGAACTTACAACGATATGCATTAGAAATACATTAATATTGTTAGTTAAATTTCAAAACATGATCATCATGCGATTCTGATGATTTTTTTTTTCTCTCGGTCTATCTAGAATTTATTTTGAATTTTTAGATTATATTTAAACTTGATATAATTTTTTTTTCACAATTTAAGTTAATTTTAGTATTCGAACCGTTTAATACAATTAAGTATTAAGAGAGTAATAAATACTTTACTAGCATAGATGGTAAAGATGTGTGGCTTTTATGCATTAAATCATAGGTTCAATTCTTTGTAGTGACAATTTGTAATATTTTTTCTTCAAATATTTAGAAATAATAGATTACTACAAAACCCTAAGTTAATTGATTACATTAATTAATTCTTCTAATATTCAGAAGGGTATTGCCTTAGTAATATATATAATCATATAGAAATTTGGCCATTACAAAATGGCATTTGGCCATTATATAATAGATATAATATAATTCTAAAATGTTATGTAACTTCTTGACAAGTAATAAAATACATCAATAACATATCAAAACGAAACAGTTATATTGGTCCACATAACCTTAACTTTCTTCACGGTGACATGGCGACGCCATATAGACCATTCTAGGTGCTTAGATCACCTCCAAGCACTCTCATTCGTGAGAGTTGTTACAAATTTTTGTCCGTTTTTTTTTTCTTTTTCGACTTAATACTAACTTGAACAATCCACCTTAAATTTGTGCACATATTAAATTTGTTACATATGAATTTTACTAATTAAATTGTGGTTTACAATTTTCATATATTGCATACGACTTTCATAAATTTTTATTTTTTTCTTTCTTGCATTTTGTTTTAGATTTAAAAATAATATAACTTTTGTCAAATTTTACCATTATAAATGTGTATTTCGCATGATAATTTTTTTTTTAGATTTATATTATATATAGATATATATAATCAATATTATAATTCTTTGCAATATTCCCATTTCATCTTGAGAACCATTATATTTTTTTTATTAAATATTTTCAATTAATAATAATTTAAAGAATAATAATCCACCAAATCTTTTAAAAAAAACTATTCATACAAACTGTTACGAATAAATTATTTAGCCCCGCGCAAAGTGGGAGTAAGTTATCTATTTTATTAATAATACAATAAAAATCTAAAATAAACTATATAAAATTTCATGGAAAAAAGTATATAAAGTTTAATTATGCTTCATTTTTTACTATTAGATTAATATTAAAATAATCTTCATATTTGGATTATATATATATATATATATATATTGAATATAATAATAATATAAAAATAAACACATACGAAAATATGTTCAAAATAATAAGATTAAATATAAATATTAAAAGTTCTTATGAAATAACATTTAAACTATAAATAATTGAATAAAATATTAAGTATATAAAGTATAGTTGACATATCTTTTGTATGGTTTGTAATTACTATAATAAACAAACTAGGCATTCCACATGGGTTAGTTCTAAGGGCTCCAAAGACCCCTTATTCACTCTAAAGATGTTACAAAAGTTACACAAATTTTGTAACATCACATCTCTTTATTTCACATGCATAAGTTACATGATAGTGATTTTATGATTTTCTTAAGTTTTTTTCATATATTAATTTTCATGGAATACTAAAATAAATATAGCGAAAAATCAATATGTGGATCTTTTTAATTTAGTTACTTATTAAAATATGTATATTCAATATAATTTTTTTGTTAAATACGATGCAAATAAATATCACAAAAATTAAGTTGAGCAGCTTGAATTAACATCGTAACTTAGTAAATGTATATATTATTGTTTTGTAAACTCATACTAATTAATAATTATCCATCATATATATATATTCGATGTTATCTAAAATATAACTAATTAATATTTATTAAATAAATTTCATTAATTAAAAAATAATACATTTTATCAATGTATTTCATATATAAATTGTTCTCTATTATATATATATATATATATTACACATATATTTTAATAAATATTTAAAAAAAATTATTATAATTTGTATTCACTTAATAAATACTCATAATTAAAACTGTTTTACATTATGCATTATCAATAATAAATTAAACATATAAAAACAATAAAGTGTATTACGGTTAAATTAAGTTTACTATGTATTTACCGCGCAAAGCGCGGGCCAACCACCTAGTTATCTTTAAGATAGAATTTAGATTATATAGATAACAAGAATAAACAGTGGTGCATAATATTTGTAACGTTAATAGAGATGTAATAGAATAGAGAATTTGAGAATAATCTTATTATCATACATAGGGGCACTTATATAGGGAAGTAAAATCAATACAAGGAAAGTGTAAATAAGGAAGATCGTATATACACGTAATATTGAATATCCATAATATGTATTTTCATAACACTGCCCATTGGATGTTCATAAGAGAATTGTGCCTCGTTAAAACCTTACTAGAAAAACTCATTGGGATAAAAATTTAGCGAAGGAAAAAGAGTACACAATTATGGATCCCTTTTGTAAGCTGCCTCGTTAAAAACCTAACCAGGAAAACCCAATGGGATAAAACCTTGGTTAAGGAAAAAGAGTGCAGGTGTAGATTCCCCCCCTGATGTTGACATCACGTAATTTCATTAAGTCGACGCAATTCAGTATTATTCACCAATCTTCAAATTTTGCAGTCGGAAACCTTTGGGAATAAATCCGCACATACTTGTTGGTTGTTATGTTGTCTTCTTCTCAATATCGTGGATAAAGAATAACTGTAGAGAAATGTGTTTCGTCATGTCTATTTTGATGTAACATTCTTCAATTGTAGCTATATAACTTGAATTACCTCATATATACAAAATAATGGTACATTTCATGATATAACTAAATTGTAACAAAATTGAAAGTTTTGGGCTGGTCACGTGCATGACACATGCCATTTAACAGCTGTTTTTTACAGAACCCTAACGGAGGTACCAAAACAGTAAGATTTGGAAACATATGGTACCAATTCGGTACAAAAAGATACTAGTGGTATGAACAGTGTAATTTTTATAAACATGTGGTACAATATATATACTTGAGACTTCCTTCACGGGGATCCATATTCCCGGTCTCTCAAAACGATACAACGTCGAAAGAGAACCTTTGATGTTGGTTCACTGTAACGTATGCGCATTCTATAGCTAAATATGGATATTGAAGATTATACCCTTGTAATATATATATATATATATATATATATATATATATCCAGGTAGTCATCATTGACTTGGAATTTTTTACCTAAATGGGGATCTAATAGGTTCAAAAAACCAAAATGTGAAACATTTTGGCTAAAATACCAAAATGGGGTTCGGGGCACTTTGAAAGTGCCCCGAACACTGTGCTCCGCTCTCTCAAAGAGCGGAGCCAGCTGGGAACGTGCTGTTCCCTGCATGTGCAGCAGGGAACAGCACGCAGCGCTCTTTGAGAGAGCGCTGCGATGTGTAGTCACATCGCAGCGCTCTCTCAAAGAGCGCTGCGTGTTGTTCCCTGCTACACATGCAGGGAACAGCACGTCCCCAGCATGCGAATTAATTTTAATTTTTTTTTTTTTTTTTTTTTTTTTATACTGAGTAAGCAAGGCTTGCTTGCTATATAAAGGGCTGCTATATAGCAAGCAAGCCAAGCATTACCGTTAGTTCTCTCCTTTGATTTTGAAAATTTTCATCATTCTACATCAAGTGTTGCTCATTTTCGATGGAAAGCGGTGAAGGTAGTGCATGTAGAGGTCGTGGCGGTAGAAGAAGATCCGGAAAAGAGCCAATAAACCCTGTACTGCTTTTTGATCAACCACGTCATAGGTCCCAGGATGCTGTCAAAGATACGGTAATCTTTGAATGTACATGTTATTTATATATAGATTGTCAAATTGCTAAATCTATAATGTATTACGTTTTTTATAATGTAATTATCTATATCTAATATAATCTTGAAATGTGTTATAATTTTTTGACAAGTAATAAAATATATAGGTTACATGTCAAAATGGAGTAATTATATTGGTCCATATCAACTTTAATTTCGCATAAATGATGTGTCATTTACATGTAGATAAATGTAAGTAGTTTGAAATTATCCAAACACTCACATTGCATATTGAAGATTGTTTTATTTTTTTGTCCGTTTTTTTCTTTCACATAATAAAAGCTAATATTTATTATATCTATAAATACTACATAGTTGATTTCATTTACTTATTTTTATAATATTATTTCAACTCGCACCACCACTATATGTAAATATGTAATTTTATAATAGAAATTTTAATTAAATATTTGTATGACTATTAAATTATATTTTAGAGGAAATAATTATTTGTGAGGTTTTTTTTTTATCAAATATAATTTAAAAGTATTTTTTTTTTTTGTTATCCAAACAATACCAAATTACCAATAATATTATATGATATGATATGATGATAAGGTAGATATCTTTTTGTATACATACGATCAATATAAAGAAAATATGTAAATGAATAGATATATAAGTATCAAGTACTTTAAAATGGACATTTGTGTCCACTAATAATTAAATTATTTTAGTCTTTAGCAAAAAAAAATATTTACTTTAGTAGTGGTGTTTTTATTCAAAAATAATACTAAATAAATTTAAAACGTTATAATGACAATATACCTTTGTATAATAAAATAAGTTGAAGAGCATTAACAAACATCATACTCGTGTATAAAATTTTCGTTACAAAAAAAATGTATGAAATTATAAGTAGGCATATTTATTTTTAATATATATATATTGATTAAAATTATAAGTGGGCATATTTACATATTTTTTATTTTATAATTATTAACAAATAACCTTCTTTTTTTATTTTATAGCGAATGAAATATTTATACAATGGATTATATAAAACAATTACACTATGCTCATGCCACTATTTTTTTAAATTTAATTAAAAAACGAACAATAGGTAAAGTAAATTTTAAAAATTTATTGAAATTTATATATTAACTAGTTTTTAATTAATATATAAAATTTTAAAATTGTAGATTGGTTATTTCTTGTTAAACTGTAGGGGTGTGAAATACGTTATTATACTGTTAATTAAATATACAATAAATTTTTATATAGATTACAGTGTTAAATAATGTTTTTATGCAAAATAATCATTTATGTCAATTTTTATGTTGCTAGGTAAACAATCCAAACTCCAAAGAAATGAAAATGAGAAATGGAAACATGTATGATATTGACCGGAGAACCAAACGCTACGTCGCCCGGGCTGGTTTTTTGAATGCCGGAGAGACATCCCGTGTTGAGGTAGATTTACGCCTCATGCATGCTTTAGTAGAGCGTTGGCGGCCTGAGACTCACACATTTCACCTTCCCCAAGGTGAAATGACTATCACTCTTAAAGATGTCGCGATGATTCTGGGATTACCCGTCGATGGTAAGCCCGTAACCGACTACTACCGGAGTGAGATTCCTTTTGACCAGTTAAAGACGAATAAGTATACCATATTTAGGGACCTATTAGGTATAGAATTAACAAACACATTTGGGAGGGTAGGGGGAACTGAGATAAAACTACTCCCGTTGAAGAAGCACTTTAAGAAATCAGAGGATGACGAGGATTGGCTACCTGATGACTTAGAGGCTCAGCGAAGAGCTAGAGCGTATATATTGATCCTCCTAGGCCAGTGTCTGTTCTCCAACACCAGTGGAGGGGTTGTCCCATTAGAGTACTTATACTTACTACGTGATTTTGAAGAAATACCTCAATTCAGCTGGGGTTCGGCTGTCTTGAGCTACTTGTTTAGGGGGCTCTGCAGGTGGGCTAGTAAAAAAAGCATGAGGAGAGTACAAGGATGTGGTGTGCTTCTACAGGTAAAAAAAATTTGTTTAAGATTTCAGTTTATTTTTACCTTATGCACTGTAAATTGCATTACGTACTGTATTGTTTATTATTTTATTTTTTTTGTTATGGTAGGTGTGGTGCTGGGAGCATATCGGGATTGGAAGACCAGAGCGGTTGGAGCTTCGCACACATGGCAAATCAGTCGGCTGCCATTGGAGATCGTCGAAGACCGGTAGAGTGGCAGTTGTCGCTCACAATCATTACTATTACCGGGATGCATTAAAGCCAATGAGAGATACAGCGGTAAAAAATAATTACTATTTTTTTCTCTGGATATTTATTCTTGTTACTTTATTTAGTGTCACAATATTATTTTTCAGATTACCTGGGACCCGTGGACAGAAGATTTGCAGGCCATTGTGCCACAAATTTGCTTGAACGGTTGGGATTTGGCAAAAATTCGTCTACCCCTTATCCATTTCAACTGCGTGGAGTATCAACTTCCCGAAAGGGTGTACAGACAATTTGAGTTACCACAACCAATCCCCCCAGAACAATTGCAAGACGTCAATGAATGGAGTGCTCTCCACAGGTGCGACGAATGGAAGAAGGACCCTACAATCCCTTGGTACGTTGAGCACAATGTACACATCCAGAAGTGGAACAACCGCCAAAATCATTTGCTGCAGCATGTCCCCATTGGCGTGTCTGATTGGGACTACCTGAGATGGTATTCTCAACGTACTGTCACGATGGTTGGATATAATAATTCTGGAGAATCTGAAGCGGAACAGGAAGAGGAAGAGGCAGCACCACATGCCTATTTTCAAGCTAGTGGAAACAACGAAGTTCTGATGGTAAGTATTTGTTACATGACGTTTATTAGTATATTTGAGATGTAATTATAAGTTAGCCATTCAAATTCTAAATATGATTATGTTGTCAGTTGCGTGGTCTGGATACAATATTGATGAAGTCAAGGAAATTAGAGCCTGTAGTGCCACCCCATATGAAAAAACATATTGAGTGCATAACAGACGAAATCCGTAGCCTGTACATACAGACTGGTGACGATACCCGGTTTGAACGACTAATGAGTGCGGAGCTATCACCTGACGATGACGAGCCTCAACAACAGCAACCGCCCATTAGCCAGCATGTAGGGGTGTCGTCTTATGCACCTCCATCTTATGGACATCCACAGGGACCTCCGTCGTATGGACCTCCGTCGTATGGACCTCCGTCGTATGGACATCCGTCGTATGGACATCCGTCGTATGGACCTCCATCGTATGGCATGGGTGGTCCTCTGCCGATGTATGGATCAAGCAGTAATCAACCGTCGTATGAACAGGGTTTTCATCAATCGTCGTATAGACCGGGTGGTCAGGCTCCACCTCATGACATACTGACCCAGACTTCGTTGCCAGAACACGTAACTCAGCCTCCACCGTTCACTCAACCTACTCAACAGTCGTTTTACGACAATGTTGACTGGTCTAGAAACGTGCGAGGGAGCGGGAGAGGTTAACCGTTGTTGTTTGCTGTTTTATTTTTTTGTTTGCCATGTAGTTGGTTGATGTTGAAGTTTAATTGAAACTTGCTTATATTTACTTGCGTATTTACATTTGCATTTAAGTAACTTGCGTATTTTTACTTGTGTATTTTTAGATTTTTTTTTTGAATTTCATGTAAAAATCGATATTTCGTCTAAGGGGTCGTAGCCCATTCGGTGTTAAAAAAACCCTAAATTTTGAAATTCTCCAAAAAATTTAAAAAATTTACAGATTTTTATTTAAGTAACAAAAGAAATATGTTTTAAGTTTCATTGTATTTGGAGTTGTAGATAAACGACAATCTTCCGAGAAAGTTCGGACATTAATGGTCGTTTTGACATACGTATGAATGATTCATATATATTCTACAAGACTCCAAATTTGTCACCGTTTGCGGCAATGGATTTCCCTAATAAGTAAGAAGTCATAGTAAAATTTTCAGATTTTTTTGAATTTCATGTAAAAATCGATATTTGGTCTAAAAACTTCGTTTTAGGGGGGTCGTAGCCCATTCGATGTTGAAAAACCCTAAATTTCGAAATTCTCCAAAAAATTTGAAAAATTTACAGATTTTTATTTAAGTAACAAAAGAAATATGTTTTAAGTTTCATTGTATTTGGAGTTGTAGATAAACGACAATCTTCCGAGAAAGTTCGGACATTAATGGTCGTTTTGACGTACGTATGAATGATTCATATATATTCTACAAGACTCCAAATTTGTCACCGTTTGCGGCAATGGATTTCCCTAATAAGTAAGAAGTCATAGTAAATTTTTCAGATGTTTTTGAATTTCATGTAAAAATCGATATTTGGTCTAAAAACTTCGTTTTAGGGGGGTCGTAGCCCATTCGGTGTTGAAAAACCCTAAATTTCGAAATTCTCCAAAAAATTTGAAAAATTTACAGATTTTTATTTAAGTAACAAAAGAAATATGTTTTAAGTTTCATTGTATTTGGAGTTGTAGATAAACGACAATCTTCCGAGAAAGTTCGGACATTAATGGTCGTTTTGACGTACGTATGAATGATTCATATATATTCTACAAGACTCCAAATTTGTCACCGTTTGCGGCAATGGATTTCCCTAATAAGTAAGAAGTCATAGTAAAATTTTCAGATTTTTTTGAATTTCATGTAAAAATCGATATTTGGTCTAAAAACTTCGTTTTAGGGGGGTCGTAGCCCATTCGGTGTTGAAAAACCCTAAATTTCGAAATTCTCCAAAAAATTTGAAAAATTTACAGATTTTTATTTAAGTAACAAAAGAAATATGTTTTAAGTTTCATTGTATTTGGAGTTGTAGATAAACGACAATCTTCCGAGAAAGTTCGGACATTAATGGTCGTTTTGACGTACGTATGAATGATTCATATATATTCTACAAGACTCCAAATTTGTCACCGTTTGCGGCAATGGATTTCCCTAATAAGTAAGAAGTCATAGTAAAATTTTCAGATTTTTTTGAATTTCATGTAAAAATCGATATTTGGTCTAAAAACTTCGTTTTAGGGGGGTCGTAGCCCATTCGGTGTTGAAAAACCCTAAATTTCGAAATTCTCCAAAAAATTTGAAAAATTTACAGATTTTTATTTAAGTAACAAAAGAAATATGTTTTAAGTTTCATTGTATTTGGATTTGTAGATAAACGACAATCTTCCGAGAAAGTTCGGACATTAATGGTCGTTTTGACGTACGACAATGTAGATAACTGTCAATACATTAACCCAACAATATCGAAATACATTAAAGAAAAACAAACAAACAAAATACAGGTACATCATAATGAAATTATTAAATATCAACTAGTGGATTTGCAACTTCTTCTGTTATGACCTTCCTGACCACATTTACCGCATCTATTCACCTTGGACGGTTGGCGAGACGGTTGGCTAGTGTCCATCTCGTTGGTAATTCTCACCTTTTTTCTCCCCCTTGGTGAAATAAGCATATGAGGATGAACAATCACGGTTGGACCGTCCCACACTGGCCAATTATGCTCTTGACGTAAAGGTTCAAATGCATGTTCATACGCCTTAATAATGTTTTCTATCTTGAATTGACTGTCAACGTATGAAAAGACGCTTGCATGAACCTGTGTAATTGCACATATGGCGTGTTTGCATGGGCTTCCGTACAACCTCCACTCGCCGCATTCACACTCCTTATCATCAAGGTTTACTACATATGGGTGACCGTCACGAGTCCCAACGCGAAAAACTACGCCGTGACCAAACCGTATAGCAGTAAAGAACCTTGATTCTTCGATTGCTTTACTTAACCTAGCCCTAATTTTCTCAGGAAATATGTGGCCTTCGGTTAACTCACGTCTGGCTTCTACCGTATGATCAATCCAATATTTATTCATTCTCATGAATGTACCTTCAATCAACGCTGTAACCGGCAATGACCTAGCGCCCTTGAGGACTTTGTTAAAAACCTCAGAATGATTCGTTGTCATATTACCGAATCGAAGACCTCCATCATGAGACAGCGACCACGTGCTGATGTCTCCCATTCTTTCAATGAAACCCTTGTATTTGCCATCATCCGCTTGTAGCCACTTTTGAAGTTCAGTAAGACACTTATGCTTGTTTGAAGTCCAAAGCATCTCTTGAAAAACCTCCTTCAACTTCTTATTTTTGAAGTGAGTGTTGAAGTTGCTAGCAACATGACGAGCACAATACCTGTGGAATCCATGTGGTTGGGGAAAGATATCATCCAAAGCGCGTATTATACCCTTATGACGATCTGATATAATGCAAACTGGCCGTGCATCCTTCGTCACGTGATCGCGCAGACGCCTTAAAAACCATGTCCATGTTTCTGTGCTCTCATTGTCACACAATGTGAACGCCAATGGAAAAATGTGATTGTTTGCATCATACGCCACAGCTACAAGAAGCTTTCCTCTGTACTTTCCATATAGATGTGTGCCGTCAATGCTGATCAATGGGCGACAATGTGGAAACCCGATTATTGAAGGTGCGTATGCCCAAAAACATTTACTGAAGGTAGCCACCTGCCCATTTTGGGAACGCCAGTCGAAGTCGAACACTGTGCCTGGATTGTAATGCGCTATAGCTGTCAACAATTGTGGAAGTCTATTGAAGGCACTCTCGTGAGTTCCATAGATCCGCTCAATGACGTTGAATTTGGCGTACCACACCTTGCGGTACGATGGCCTCTCTGAGTATTTGTCAAACATAACTTGTTGTAAGAAGCTGATCGAAACGCCGGCATTTTCCCACACGTAAGGATATATATGATTGGCAATTAATTGACAATCAATTTGTCGATGCCGCTTGATCGGCTCAGCATTCACACACGAGTGTGGAGGCCCTAACACCGTGATGTACCATGATCCAAATTGCCCCACTGATGCGCGAAGGTACCAAGAACATGATTTGTCTATGCATTCAAAGACAACTGACTTTTTGTTGGATTCAGGGGTGCAGCACTGTCGTGCATTGTTAATGTGCCATTCTTTGACGGCCACTTTAACAGCATTCTTATCTGCATAGCTATCCCCCTTTGCTAATTCCACCGCATGAGAAGATGAGGAAGCATGCCGATCCCAATCATTGCTCTCAAACCCCTTTTCCCAATCACCTGAGGTAAATTCAGGCGGGTACTGGTAATACTCTTCGTTTGACTCGTTTGCTTCTTCACGGGCCTCGTTGACTTCGTCGATAGGCTCTTCCTCGGTGTCGACCTCCTCTGGCTCAACTTCAGTTATTTGCACTTCTACTAGGTCGGTGTTAGCTGCTTCACTGTACGCCTCGACGTTGCTGCATTCTCCTTCGTAATCAGGATTTCCCCCACGTAACCTTAAATTCGACATATGGCTTGTCAGGTGATTCAGTTCATCTAGCTCTGATTCGTCTACGTCATAATCACCTTGGACTCCATAACTGGTACCCTGATCCCACATTGGGATGACAGTGAGAAAGACATTTTCAACACATATTTCCATAATCCTCCGCCAAAAATAGTCATCGGAAACATCATAATCTTCGCCATTCAACCTCCACATCAATTCCACTCGTGGAGCTCCACATCGCGAAATGCTCATGGCCTCCATTTTCACTTCGTCCAGTGTAATGCTCTGATGAACTTGTATGACATACATCTCACCTCCGTTGAACTCAAAATATATTTTCACCATTTTCTAATAAATAGTTAAGATATAATTATCACATACAGAATCTAAAATAACTAAATTAAGGAAATGATGACTGACCAACTACGTTTATCTTGCGAATCTATCAACGGTCGAATTAATATGCTACTATTTTAAAAACTATAATATATTTCTTTTTGCAATGTCTTATATATAATAAAATTTTCATCCAATAAATATATGATTGTTACATTTCTAGTACAATGGATAAATAATAAATTATTATCACAATAGTTAATATACTTTAGTTGTATTTGACGAAAAATATACTTTAGTTGAAAATCTCAAATAGCCGGAGTGGTGAAATTTTCTCATTCAAAAAACTTGATTATAAAATATTTAAGACTTTAAGTATTAGAATACGGTACAATTAGCAAAAATATTTAAATGGAGATAAAAAAAAATAATACCTTTAAAGAAATGACGTGAGTTTATAATTTGGAATTGTTATTATAATGTATTAAAGTTTTCGTTGTTTACATTATTAACGGTAAATATTTGAACTTATTATCCATATAACAACGGAGTTAATATTTGAATTTATCTTTAGTAATCAATACAAGTTTAGAATAAATGTATTATGCATTGTCAACCACTTTAGTTTACACACGCTTAAAAAATGACATGCTTTGTTAAAATGCTTTAGTGGAAACAAAATTCAAATTTTTAATAAATCAGTCGAGAATTCTTACCAATTTTAGTGTCCTTTATCTGCTACTTACGACCCGAGCATCTACAACAATGATTTGGATGACTCCAACCCCTAACATAAAAACACACAATAGTTATATTCTATAAGGAACAATTTACGTTCATAAGAATATACTAATTTATAAACCCCAAAAATTAGTTTTTTTTTTGTTGCAAAGACCATAAATATAGTGTTTATTCAAAGAATTTCTACCATTTTAAAATATATACATAAGCAGTGTATAATTATGAAAGTACCTTAACTGTAGCGGCCAATAAGACTTTTAAAGTACTCCAAGTGTAGCCGGAAGTGAAATGTAAACCTTGAATCCGAATAAAAATGAGATCTCCAAATGCTCTGTTGATTCGTTTTTTTTTTTTTACGAATTGTAAGAGTAAAAATGAGATTGGGCGAGGCTTGCTATTTAGCAAGCCTCGCCCCGGACGCCTGCTCAGGGAATACCCTGAGCAGTGACATCGCAGCGCTCTTTGAGAGAGCGCTGCGATGTCACGCAGCAGGGAACGGCACTGTTCCCTGCTCCACAGCAGGGAACAGTGCCTTTCCCAGCTGGCTCCGCTCTTTGAGAGAGCGGAGCACAGTGTTCGGGGCACTTTGAAAGTGCCCCGAACCCCATTTTGGTATTTTAGCCAAAATGTTTCACATTTTGGTTTTTTGAACTTATTAGATCCCCATTTAGGTAAAAGATTCATTGACTTGCTTTAATTTTCACCATGGTAAAGGGTGGCATCTTTCCTTTATTATAGGGATTTGACACCACTGATCAGTTATATGTGTTTTTGGACGAAATTTTTTCAAAATTGCCACCTTATTACACACTAATAACAAATTAGTCTTGTGGTAAAAATAAATTACACTTTTGCCCTATCCGTGGTTAAATACTGCGGCACTAATTAATATGGGTTAATCAACATTTGATTAATCTTGACCGCCGCAGAATTAATATACTGTCGCAGTCAACGACCGTGGCATTTAATAATACCACAATCGAGGCATTTATTAATGCCACGGTTAATGACCGTGGCATTTACATTAATTTTATACCGTGGTCATTAACTGCGGTACATTAATTAGTGTCGCAGTAATTGACCGTGGCACAGATTAATAATGTAATGTAATTATGTAATTCGTTTTTGTTGGAGGGCAAATTTGTTATTTATTTATATTAACGGGGCAATTTTGGAAAAAGTTTCGTTTTTGGACTGTTTGCTAAAATGTTTTAAGATATATATATATATATATATATATTGGGAAGAAGATCATGTCTATATTTTATTTACCCCTTAAGGCTAGGTATATATATATATATATGATCCAAAATCTAATTTTCTGAAACTTTGGTATCTATATAAAGTATAAATTGTCCGACGTTAAAATGGAGTCTCACAGGTTTCACTTTTATTGAAATTGGGTGTCTCAGAGTGGTTATTTAGAGAAGTCAATCCCGACCTAACTGATTGTAAATTCGACCTCCTATGCACGCTCCCTTCTCGTCACCTTGCTGGGTCCGTCACCTAAGAAGCTGGCCACATACACGCAAGTAAATCGCGCTCCATTGTCACTGGAAATTGCTCCACACCACTCTGTTGGAAACCTTTTCTTGTGGATGTTCAAGTTTTGGGAAAAAAAGATTGGCGAATTTGTGAAAAGTAAAGAGTAATATATTATTAGTCGGTGATTGGATTGATGAAAATGACAGAAGAGAGAGGAAAATACACATAGAGACACCAAATTTCAACAAAAATGAAACTTGAGGCTGTCCATTTTAACATTTCAAACCTCAGACACCAAATTTCAACGTTGGTGAAATTTCAGATAGTTTATAGAGGTTATTAACCCTATATATATATATATACATATAGACATACTCGAATAATGTAGGAATTGATATAAAAACTAGAATATAATGTAGGAACTTTTGAGAGACCAAAAAGGCATGCAAGGAGAAAACTGCTTGGATTATGAAACTCATATTCATAATCATGTGGTGTTTGATCATGTGGTGTTTGACTGACTGCTCAAGAAGGAAGATATATTATCAACAACACTATGATAGATCCAATAATTGGAGGGTTTTGATTTTTCAAACTACATGTACACAGAGAGATAAAAGAATTCAAAGAAACTGAATTAGATTTTTATGATGACGGGGTGTTTTAAGAGTGGTCATCTCGTAATATAAGTGTTACACACTTAGAATAATCTTCACTCGTGATAAATTAACTCGTAAGACCTAAAAAATGTTAGTTATGAATATTTTTTCAATATTAAAACTTGATTGAATTTGAAAAGAAGAAAAAACATCAAGTAAATGAGAAATTATTCGATAAACCAGTTCCAATAGTTGGCTTACCCAACTGGTGAATCTCCATACAGTGGAAAAGTGACAATTTTTAGACAAAAGTAAAAAATTAGTAACATATGTCATCATACCTAGGTGACGGCAGTTGCTTTGAGGTATCTAATGTAAATGGATGAAGTCTTAGAACGGTTGTAGCATATTATATGGTTTTACTATGATGTATAAGACTATAGTAATAAGTAATAAGTAGGGTTAATTAGCAAATTGCTAGTCAAACTTTACATGAATGTGCAATTTGCTAGCTATACTTTTTTTCGTAGCAAATTGCTAGCTGAACTTTCTATATTGTGAAAAAAGCTAGATCCGTCAATTTTTCCGTTAGTTTTGGATGGAAAATGCTTTCAAATATTGCTAAAAACACCCTAAAGTTTTAGTATGATGATAATATAAAGGCACGATGTTTTATATAACATCAAAATAATAAATGTTAAAAAAAAATATTAAAGAAAAAACGCACCTTAAAAATACAAAAAATAATTTATTAAAATATTTTTAAAAGTTATATAAAAACATACAATTTAAAAAATATTTAATTTTAATTTTTTTGAACTTTGAATTATATATTTAACTTATATATATTTTTTGTATATATAATTATAAATTACATTCAAGATTTATATTTGCTTATATAAAATTTGAGGTTATTTTACAATAATAGTAGAACTTTAGAGTAATTTTAGTAATTTTAGAAAGTATATTCCATCCATAATTAACGAAAAAATTGACGAAGTTAGCAAATTGCACATTAGCAAAAATCCACCTAGCGATTTGCTACAAAAATAAGTCCGGCTAGCAAATTGCACTTTCACCGAAAGTTCAGCTAGCAATTTGGTAATTAACCCTAATAAGTATGAAGCGAGAAGGAAGGAAGTATGTTGAGTGGTGATACAAACTGTGAAATATGGTGTGAAATTTCTATAGAAAGTGGTTTAGGGCCCCACCAATGACCAATACATTTGTTCCATTACATTCTCTTTCATACTTTCTCTTGAAATTTCTCACAGGTAGAAAATTTACTAAGTATGTTTGGTGTGTCTGCTTTTATTTTTTGAAAGATGTGCATTCTACTTTGACAAGACAAAAGCAAAGCTCCAAAATGGCCAATCCCAATAATTTATCTCACACCCAACCAACCAACCCAACAAAAATTACAGAGATTAGATAAAGAGAAGTGTAGGGTTTTGTGTCAGAAAGTGTGTGAACAGTGTTGGATACAAAATCACTGCATTAATTTCTCTCCCTATTCAAATCTAGAACCATGCAAAATTTTGCAGACAAGCCCTCAAACTCATGCTGTTCTACAACTTGCAGATAGTTATCGTCTCAGTTCTGGAATTGTGTGTGTATTTTGCTGAATATATATACTATATAGCATATTACACTATACATGAACTATATAACTTTTACTTTATATATATCTCATATCTTCAATTTTTATCTGCAAATACTATCAATATATACAACCATTTTTCATCGGTTGAGAGTCGAACAATACGTAGCGGAATGAATTTAGGGTCGTCACTACGTAATTCATTCCTTCCTTCCACTGGCAAAAAAAAAAACCTTTTTCTGAAACCAGGGGCTATTTGATGTACATGTATATAGATTAATTTATGCACATTATTATTTAAGATCTATATAATATGCGGTTGAAACTCAAAGAAATCATATATAGATCTATCAACACATTCATCTTCAATCCAGTTGATAACCAAGAAATCATAACTAGCTGATTAGTCTATATCTCCAGAGAAGCTTTTATATATATATATATAAACAAATCTAGAAAAATATATAAAATATATATATATATATATATATATAAATGTGTTTCACTATACAATATATTTCTAGGTGCAATTGAGAAGAATATCACAATAAACACATCAAAACATAAACCCTTGTAATTTCTTCTTTATCACCACTAGAGAAAAGACGATAGAAAAGTATATATAAATGAAAAAAAAAAAATTAGGATTAAGAACCTAAAAACAGTCACAACTATATGTCAGGTTGTTAATCGCTCTCCCAAATTTAAAATATTGATATTCGATATCTCAACTATTAAATTGGTTGATTTCCACATTTTTCTTTAAAAATTGACGAAACAAAAATATATTTTTTAAGCATCAAATAAGCATAAACCGTAAAAAAAAATCATGATCTTTTGAAGAAAAAAAAAAGGAAAATAACATGGTTTTGCTGCTTAAAATGTCAATTTTAACGTTAAATTTAGTATTAAAAAAGTGGAAATTAACAAATTAGATAGTTGAAACACCGAGTATCAACATTTTAAATTCGAGAGCGTGATTAGGAAGATGACTTAAAGGTTGGAAGTATTTTTAGATTCTCAACCAAAAATTAAATAGAAGATAACCAACCATTAAAAGATATGGCAGAAACACACGATGCCTCTTTTTCTCCACTCATCTTCTCCAAGTACCACGATCTACAACCCCAATATGCATGTTCATCGATTCGATATCGGGTTCGGCCCGCTCGGAACCTCGTGGGCTCTAGCCTCAAACTGTCTATGAGTCCGGGGACCATTTGAAGAAGAAGAGGAGGATCTTGAGTTAAAAACCTGCATGGAGTTGTTGTTTTCTTCTTCAGAGAGGAGCCTTCTAGAGGAGATGAGAGCTGTAGACGCCATTGATGGAGCTCCGAGCTGAGTTGAAAGGAGGAACAATATAAGTAGAAAACTGAGCAAGGAGAGACAATTAATAAGGTGAGGCTTTGTGTGGCTTTTTAGTGGTGATGAAGTAGTGGATGTTGTTGTTGTTGCTGCCATGCACTCAAAAAATAGAAACGCCCCTCAAATACCCACAAAAGATCAATATCCATGAACCAGCTCCAAGGCTAGCCTATTGAAGGCCGCTTTTAGAGAGAGAGAGATAGATAGAAACAAACCAGGAGAGACTGAGAAAAGAGGGAGAATAGAGTTGATTAATTAAAGTAGTTTCGAAAGGAAAGGAAGTTTTGAAAATTCGGTACATATTTGTAAATTCCTATGCATATATTAGGGAGAGGATTCCAACAACCTTAGCATGCAAGTATGTATATGTGAAAGGTGTTGGACGAGTAGGGGGCGGTTTGGAGAACGTTCAAGTATGCATAAGAGTATGTTTCTGTTAAACCTTTTCATATATAAGTTCGAACTAACAAGACAATCGGTTAAGATCCACGTCTTATTTTTTAATATAGCATTAAAGCAGTACCTGGAAAATGGAAAGATAAAATGAGGATAGAGTGTTAGAGCACTTTCATTGATGAGCTTTTAGTTCCTCCACCTCACCCGCCACATCACTATTAACTCATCAAAGTGGAACTGCTATAGTAAAATTAGAACTCATTTTAGTGGTGGAGACCAAATTCCACTTCTATATTGGGACCCACATAATTCCATACTCACAATATAATTTTTAATAAATTAAAAAAATTAAAAAAAAAAAAACTCTATAGATAAATTAAATATTTATATATAAAAATTATTTTGGTATTTAAAAAATTATATAAAAAGTTATGATCATAACTTAGCAGTTTGTTACATTCGTCAACAAAAAAAATGAATATACATATCTAAGACAATATAGAATTGGCACATGCGTTACTAAAATCCTATAGATGTTCGACCAAATTCTCAATATGGATTTTTTAAGCATTATATATAAATTAAATATTCATATTTTTAAAAATACGGACATTAACAAACCAGTGAATATCTGGTATTCGTCGATTGTTATATCTTGATTCATTGTCGTTAGCAGATTCATATTTATGTACATTAAACAAATACATATTAGGAAATCACTTAAAGGTGAAATCCTCATGCGTTTTTACTAATAATTTTAGTATACATAACACAAAAATATATTGTATATCATCCTATAAATAAATTTTTATATAATGTATCATAAACAAATATATTCCTTTTATAGAATAACAATATAATAAGTAAATTATATAAAAATATATATGCATTAAAATAATATAATATTTTTTAGTAAAAAAATTATTTCACGTTTAATAATATGGAATTCTATATTAATTTTTTTAAAATTTAGAATTGACGGTTGTGTTACATGGTAAAATATAAACAAACTGAGTTTGGAAACTCTGAAATTGATTCGAAGTTAAAAAGTAATAATTTTGGTTATTGTCATTATTTAACTTATTTAATATTTAGAACGACTGATTATGGCTCGTGTCATTGTCCGACTTATCGTAGCATATATATATATAATAAAAAAGAGAAGGAAAACAACTGAATAAAATAATATTAAAAAGTAGGAACCGATATGAACAGTAACATGGGAGTTCCTACTAGTAGGAACTGTCTCACTTCACTATTCACTTTATAATGACAAAACAGTAATATTTGTTATCCCAGTCACGCCTAGTGGCGCCTAGTAGTGCCCAGTGGCAAATCTAGGATCTAGGAACTAGGAACTCCCATTGGAATGTCTAGTTCATATTTAATCATTACTAGTAGGAACCAACAACAAGTGGGACTATGAACTATCTACAATGATAAATTTACAACATGGAACTGGGAACGAACTAGGAACTAGGAAATACCATTGGAAGTTCTCTTAGGGGGTGTTTGGATGGATGTAGTGTGGAATGTAATCTCACATTACGTCCCACTTTACATCAATATTACGTTGTTTGGAAAACCAAACGATGTAATGTGAGCTATGTAGTGTAATGTGCATTGTAATCTGAGATTACGACGGTTGGTCAAAACCCTAGAAACCCGTTGACTTTCACTCTCGATGTAATGTGAGATTACATCTGTTTTTGGATGTTGTTGGGATCAAAATGACGTGGCCTGAAGTTTTTGGTAATGGACTTCGAGGTTTCGCCTTCGATTTGCTCTTCTAGGTATCTTTCTCGACCACGAGGGGTGCCTAGTCTCATTTTGAGCGTCTGGCAGGCGAGAACCTGAAAAAGGGTTAGGGATTTGCCCCTGATTCCACTCTGAATCTTAAGTCAGTAATGGAATTTGGGAGAGTACTGTAAAAGTATACGAATGTAGCTTAGATAAATAATGAAAGTGTTCCCCCATTTATAGGGGAAATGTACCGACTTTAAATGGAGGCTACCCTCTTGGGAGGGTTTCTGTCCGGAGTCGGTATAAGTAGGTGACAAGCAGGTCACCACCTCATCTTTCCTTAGTTATGAAGGTTTTCCTCTGGCGGTCGAAGCAGGTCACCACCTCACCATTCCTTAAGAGGAAGGTTTCCTTCATGGCGGCAGAAGCAGGTCGCCACATGTCCTTTCCTTAAGAGATAAGGTTTATTTAGCTAACAGGTGACAAGTAGGTCGCCACACGCCCCTTCCTTAAGAGGAAGAGTTTCTCAGTAGTGTCTGACTACCGACTCGACTCATACCTTAAGATGGAGAGTTTTTGAGTGGTCTTATCGTCATCCTCTAATTATTGTCTTGAGATTCGACGTCCTTTTACATAGTCGTCGACCATTTGTTCTTGCCTTATCAGTCTGAATGTGAATAGTCGTTGACTTATCTTTCTGGGGTCTCGACTTAGATGCTCTCGAATTTCCTTGAGCCTATCCTTATTAATCGTAACCCAACACTTGGCCCTGAGACTTGAGTCATCGGCTTCTTATGAAGAAAAGGTCTTAAGTTGAGTACTGATTTAGAGGCTTTCCGGCGAAATTCGTTTTTAGTCAGGTTGTAGTCTTGAGTCTTCTTATTGTCCTCTTGAGTAGAGATTGAGACCTTTAGTCGAGTCGTTGACCCGAGCTTTTCACTTTTTTACCGTTCTAGGGTGATTCATAGAAGATCAAAGGTCATTCATGCATCTTCAACGGGCTATTTTCATATTCACTGCACCAATGAAATGCATTTGGCCATAGTTTTTCCAGGAAGGATCCCAGTAATTACTTAGTATGAATACCGGAGTTTCACTTCTGTAATTTTCCATCCCATTCTTCAACCTTCCCTCCCTTTATCTTGTTCGTACTTCATATTTGGAGTTTCAAGAGTAAGGAATATCCATGGCTGCCAATCCGACTTCAGGTGTTGAGACTATCTCCTTTTGAGTTTTTCTTCTCGGATTTTATCAATCTTTGGCTATATTTGTTTTATGACGAGACTTCTTTTCAGAATTCATCAAGATGATACTTCAAAACCATCGTCGAGCCATGGCCGGGTCCTCCTCTGTAGCTCCGTCTAAAGAAACCGAAGAAGGAACGACCGTTAAGACTACGATTGATGTCGAGGCCACGCCTTTTGTCGAAGAACTGCCTACTGAGCCTTCCCGAGATAAGGGTAAAGCTAAAGTCGCTACCCATTGCTACTCTCCTAGGAGTGAGGGTATTTCCCCCTCAGGTTCTTCGGTAAAAAGGAAAATGGGCGAGGATTCCTCATCATCTTCAGATCAAACATCTCATTCTTCTTACGTGATTCCTTTAAGTACTGCTCTGGAATACAAAGGTCCACCTTTTGAGTGGGAGATGCTTCTGAATCCTCCTTTTCGATCATTTAAAGGATTGGGATCCTCTGAGCGAGTTAAAAGGGTACCCCCTTAAAGAAGGACACTCAATCGCAAATCCTGATCCGGCACTTCATTTGTTGAATGCTTCGGTCCCTCCCCAAGATCGTCGCCGCTTGGGAGTGGAGAGTGTTGATGCGAAAAAGATCAAAAGTCTTTTTCTTTTGAGGCAGGCTAAAGTATGTACCGTCTCCGGTCTCTCCTTTGAATTTTTATGCCCTCTCCCCCCCCCCCCCCCCCCCCCCCCATTTTTTTTATCTTACCCTCCTTTTTTGGATAGGCCTCCCGGGACTCCCTCCGATTGTCTCAATTGTTGATCGACCACTATGGAGAGCTACACTCGACTAAAGAGGAGCTTCGAACCATTTCAACCAAAGGTGATGCAGAAGAGGTCTGACGCCTTCAAGAGGAAAATACCCAACTGAAATAAGATTTGGCGCGGACGACTGAGGCTTCTGAGGTCCTTAAGCGAGATTACCATCGGAGCAGCGAGTCTCTCAAGGCCTATTTTTCTCTTGTCAAAGATTTTTGTACTTTTTCGGAGAAGATGAGGGAGGAGAAAAATACCCTTTTAGTCGAAGGAGTCAATCTTCGAGATAAAGTTAAAGCTTTGCAGGCTGAGGTGAAGGGTTTGAAAGGCATGGCGGCCAAAGTCATCGATGATTATAAGGTTAGTCCCACCTATTAATATGATGTCGTCGTGGCTGCCTCTGATTTGCTCTTCATCTCTTTAAAGGAGATTGTGGCAAATTTAAAGGAGTATCAGCCCAACTTCCCTTTTTCTCGAGTTCCTCTCCTCCAACAATATTTAGACATTCCTGCTGGAAAGGGTGAGGATCCTGCCAAATCTACTACAAAGAAAGATGGTAATCTTCCGAATCTTCTTAGATAATCAAGTATCTTTTGTATTTTCTGTAATTTACTACCCTTTTTAATGAAAGAAATGTTTATTTTTTCTATATATGAGGGTGTTTATCCTTATTCCTCGCATAAGGTCGGGGTCTCTATTCACTCATTTTATCAATTTTATCGACGAGCCTAGACTCTATGGCCGTTTTAGGGTCTTTTTATGCCGACTATCAATTTTGTTTGGGATAAATGCCTTTATTTAATTGGTTCTGACAGAAACGCCTTCTCTTTTTCCTTTCTATTCTGATTGTTGACCAATCTAAGTGAAATGACTAATTTTAGATTTCTAACTGTCAACTATCGAACAAGGAAAGATGTTTGGTTTTACTGTCTAACCTTTATTGGGCATCTTGTGCCAATGATCGAAATTATAGTTGTCGATCCTCCATCGAATTGTCAAGGTTCTTAGGCTTTGTCGCCATCTTGGACACATAATGTCGACAATCGAGATTGTAGACGCCGATCTTCTATCGAATTGTCGACGTACCTAGGCTTTTTCGCCATCTTGGGCACATTATGTCGACAATCGAGATTGTAGACGCCGGTTTTCTATCGAATTGTCGACGTACCTAGGCTTTATTACCATCTTGGGCATATAGTGTCGACAACCGATTTCTAGACGTTGAGTCGCTTATCGAGTTGTCAACGTACCTAGACTTTGTCGCCATCTTGGGTACATTTCGTCGATAATCGAGATGGTTGACGCCGATCAGCTTATTGAGCTGTCTACGTACCTAGGCTTTTTCGCCATTTTTGGCACATTGTGTCGACAATCGATTCGTAGATGCCGAACTGCTTATTGAGTTGTCGACGTACCTAGGTTTTATCGTCATTTTGGGCACACTGTGTCGACAATCGATTCGTAGATGCCGAACTGCTTATCGAGTTGTCGATGTACCTAGGCTTTGTCGTCACTTTGGGCACATTGTGTCGACAATCAATTCGTAGATGCCGAACTGCTTATCAAGTTGTCGACGTACCTAGGTTTTGTCGTCATTTTGGGCACATTGTGTCGACAATCGATTCGTAGATGCTGAACTGCTTATCGAGTTGTCGACGTACCTAGGCTTTGTCACCATTTTAAGCACATTGTGTCGACAATCGATTCGTAGATGCCGAACTGCTTATCGAATTGTCGACGTACCTAGGCTTTGTCGCCATTTTGGGCACATTGTGTCAAAAATCGATTCGTAGACGCCGAACTGCTTATCGAGTTGTCAACGTACCTAGGCTTTGTCGCCATCTTGGGTACATTGTGTCGACAATCGATTTGTAGATGCTGAACTGCTTATCGAGTTGTCGACGTGTTGGATTACGGGGGTAAATACTACAGAAACATAAAACAATTACATGCTAGTAATCAGAATTACGCAGCGGAATATGTGCACATACCTTAAACCTTTTCCGTAGTCCCAAGATATTGCTGAGGGAGTTCTCGATCCACCGGACAGAACCCTTAGAGGTTCTTGTTAAGAAAGCCCTACGCGGTATAGTCTCCACAGCAAAGCCTCTGATCGATTCTTGGCAGGGAGAGATATCCGGAATGTTTGCTCAAAGAAAATTGGCACACCATTGGTGGCGGTGTGAGGTTCGGCCGAATATGTCTATTAGGGAGGAGGGTTTTCTCTCAAATCACCTCAAAATGAGGAATTGTGAATTACCCTAATAAAACCCCTAACACTCCCTATTTATAGGATGAGCAAAGTGGACTATTAAAGTTGGTTAAGTCGGGATATGTTGGTGCATTTGATTTTACAATAGAAAATGGTTATTGTCGTTGAACTATTAAAGTCGGTTAATTTGGAATTGGAATATGTGAGTACATATGTTTTATGCTAGATGCATTGTTGGTTAAATAGAAAATTGATGGTATATATGATATCCTTTGATATATAATTAATGACTCGTTTGACCCGATGATGATGTGCCTAAATGAAGTTTGTTGTTGGTTAAAATTACAATAATGGTTGTCATATAACAAGTGATGTTAAAAGATATGATAATAAATATAAATGATACAAGTTGTTATCATTAATTGTCGTTTCATATATACGGATGGCATAACATATGATATCATGTCATCGAAGAGAATATTTTGAGATATAATGTATCTACGAGATTTCTACAAAATGAAAGATTCGTACATATTGACAACATTGTCTTTATTCGGACTATGAAAGAAATGTGTGTGGGTTTAAACTGTACAAGTCAAGTGTATACATACATACATACTTATGGAGTATCATTTCAGTAATTAATTATGAACAAAGGGTGTATGGCTCGAGATGTATTAGACATAGTTTGACAAAAGTATGATGGCTACAATCAAATTTGAATATCGGAATAGTGGGTTATGCTTTGAGATAAAGCGAATTTAAGAAAAAGTGTCTTATAAAGACCGACTCTTTAGAGAAATGAACTTCAAAACTAGAAATGTGTCGTTCACTATCTTGCAAGATGGAAAGTGTACAAGTAATGAAGTAGTCATGAAAGATTTAATTCTTACAATTACTTGGGTACAATAACTATGAGATTATGTGAATTTCACATAGTGTGAGACTAGTTTGACAACTAGTAGAAATTTAATGAGGCTCGGTTGAGAAGACTGCCTAAGAAAGACGTATTTGAAATGCGTTGAAAATGGAATTAATTGATTAATATGCAAGGACTAGAGTTCCTGAGAAATAATAATAAAGTTGTACAAGTGTAGTGCGAAGTAGACTATATGAGTCTCAGACATGATTGAGTAGGACGATTGGTTTAAGATCGCAATTTCAAATAGAATCATGTGAAAGCTAGCCGGAATTTATCAAATTACTCTTAAGAGAGTTGGTGTGATCCACTACAAGTGGAATGTAAGTAAAGCCCCTAGCAAAGTCATAAGTAATGGAAACCCAACTTTTCCTCTATTACTACCCCTAGATTAAAAGTTTAAAGGGTAACAACAAGTTACTGTATGGCTGGATTTAGTACTAAACCGGCATAGTACTATCTGTTACGAAGAGAGGATGAGTTACTTACTCTTTATGAAGTTCAAATAATTAAATTGTTGAGGTGTCTAAGTAACAGGGACACGTGAAGAACTTCGCCTATATGAACAATAGAAGCGGTGCCGCTTCTAGTAACGGATAAGAGGATTCGTTGCAAATTGTTCATGAAATCGGGATCGAGCACATGGTCGTAAAAGTGCTAGTTAAGAACTTCTCATATGTGTGATTTCTGGTTCTAACATAAGAAGTCTTGGTTTAAGCGACTATGTCACTATTGTCGTTAAAGTTTTGAAATTTTACACTGGTCGGAGGTTTAAATCGAAAAATACCTTCAAATATAGATGAACTATCGTATTTAATGGACACGGATATATTACAATCTAAGTGGGAATTATTGGAATTTTATACTGATTGTAATATATATTTTTATTATTATTATTATTATTATTATTATTATATATAATGCATGGTTAGAGATACAGTGATGTGGTTATTTGATTGATGATTGGACCATAATTAATCATATTTATTTATATATCAAATAAATATATATATGACCACAAAAGCAGTTAAGCACCGTAGTTAAAGGCACGAAGAGTTTAGTTGATTCACTGCGGTCAATACAGAGAATCTTGGCGGGTAAATGGTGTCCCTATACATCAGATGAAAGCAGTGTTATCATAATCGGACCGGACCGGCGGTCCGATCGGGTTCGAATCGGAATCGGTGCCTTCGACGGTCCGGTTCGATTAAATTCGGAGAAGTAAACGAACTCGGTTTAGAAATCGGTTTTTTGGAGAACCGGCCGGTTCTGAGCGAACCGGACGGTTCTCCGGTTCGTCATAACAAAGACAAAAAAAAAAAAAATCAATCGACTTTACACTTCGATGCAATTCAGGAAACCCTACATCCAATTCCAAAAACGAAACAGAGGAAATACAGAGGCGGCAAGTTCAAAAGGGCAAGTTTTCCACTGCAACCAGATTTGCAGCAACCAGACTCAAAGCTCTCCACTGTAGCCAGACTCGCCGCTCAGCCTGACTCACCTAACTGGAGCCTGGAGCTGAAGGGGCCGGTGGAGCTGTGGAGGCGGATGCGGGTTGAGGTACCGGCCAACAGCAGCTCCGCAGCAGATCTTGGACAGCACCGCAGTAGATGAAGTTAGGCAGCACCGCAGCAGATCTCCGACATCAGATCTGGACATCTCTCTCGGAGAAGCTTCTTCTTCATCGGAGAAGCTTAGCAGATCCACGATAGCATCTCTCTCTCTCTTTTTCTCTCTCCGAGCAGCTGAGCTAAGTTCTCACTGCGGCAGCTTTTTCTTCATCTAAAGGCTTAGGGTTTGAGCCTTAATCCTTTCAACTTATACAAACTTTTGAAGAAAAAAAAAAACTTATACAAACTTGGGCTTTCAGCCTAAATTGGCTCCTCTATTAACACTAGCCCAGAAGAAGAAGCGTCAGTCAGGTACATCTAGCAAAAAGGTGAATTTTCGGTCCGACCGGGTTCGGACCGGGTCCGACCGGACGAACCGGAAACCGGACCCCTAACTGGTTCGATGTCCGGTCCGGTTCTGATAACACTGAATGAAAGTTCTAGACATATATTCAAAATTTGCCGCCAAATACTAGTGTCCTTTGGGTGTGTATTTTTGCCTATAAATACCATATAGCCTATGCCGTGAAAAACAATCTGACTATCAACTTACTTAGTAAGTTTGATTGATGTGATCATGCGGTGTCCATTATTATGTCGGTTCAGTTCGATTAGAATTTCTTAATTAGGGCTACGGGTTTTGCTACTTGTTAGACCGAGTGATTTTGTTGTATCCTCGGAGATGATATGCTAGTAACCCGTTAGCAAAACTCGTTTACGAGTGGGGGCTAATATGATCTTTCGGAAAGCAACTGTATGTATGCGCCTCAAAATCGATGTCCTGTGTCCCGTATCGTATTACTCGTGTTGGTTAAATATATGTCCCGTATCAGATAATTCCTGTTGGTTTATATGTCCCGTATCGAATGTTTCATGCTTGAATCAACGTCTCGTAGTGAATAATACATGTTGGCTTGTGATATATACAAGTGATTGGTTGCTCGTACTCTAACCGTAAGCCCCGATTCCTAACATTATATGATCAATTGGTACCAGGAATGGAGCTGCATAGGAACGACGAGACAATTTTACATCTTAATTTTTTGCGATTTATAATTTTGATCTTAAAAATTATTTTTTTTTTTCACGATTTAACCATTTAAAATCTGATATTTACTCTTCTGAAATTTGTTTACATTAATTGTTTGTTCTTAGTTCAATCTTGCTTCTAAATAAAATTCATAGCTTCGTCCTAACGGGTACAATAAAAAAAATTAATAATATTTTTGTATATGTTTTGAAAATATTGTCATGTAATACATTTATTAAATTTTCAAGTCAATCATAACTCAATTGACACAAATAGGGCTTAACCCCAATTCCGGGGTCGAGCCTTAAATAAATCAATTTGACCATAATAGTCAATCAAATTTAATTGACCCTTGAGGTCAAATGAACCCATTCGGGACTCAACATCCGACTATCCGAGTCCGAGCTGCATCGAATTAGGATTAGGTCAACTAAGCCAAGGTTGATCTAAAGTTTAACTAATCTATTTTAAAATATGTAGGAAAAAAAAAACTTATTATACAAAATATTACACAAATATGCACCATCCGATGTATTAACCCAAAATATATGTAAAATCCAAAAGTAATTGAGCATAAGAATGTACCCTCAAAAGTGGATACTGCATTTCAAAATCTTTTCACTATGTTTAATTGATGACTACACGTCTAAATATTGGACAATCGCTAACCCTTTGTGTTGGATTTTGGCTATTTTTTTAATAAAGTTGGTTTTGGGCTGGTTTTTGGACTAACGGTTTAAGCCCAATTTTTAAATTAAGCCCAACTATTTTTAGCCCAAATTTGAGTGAATGGAATTGTGAAAAACATTTTGTACCACATCGAATAGATGAGCTCTCCTCCTCCCTTCTCTTCTCCTATATAAATGAGTCTTCCTCTTCACTTTTTTGGTAGAAGAAAATGAGATCTCTTCCTTTTGGTTGAGTATCCAATATTTTCGGAATCCATATTTTTGGAATCCAAGTTATTTTTCTCCTCCTCTGTTCTTCGTGTTGACGAATTGCAGAGTTCTTCTTAGGTTGATTTCGACTTATGTCGTGTTCAACCTTTCTAGTTGTTTTTAGTCGTTGTCGTCGGCATTTATGTTCTTTATTTGAGTTCAGGTATTGGGTTCGGTTCGGTCGAGCGTGTTGCATGCATAACACGATTCGATGACACTGTTGAATCCTGGGAGGTGATTGCCCCTTGTATAAACCCCTTTGCATAACCTGAGGGTGGGGAGGGGCGAAATTGCCTTAAGGAGACTGTGATTAGCACGGGCCTCAGTATATAAAATACGTATTCGTTTTGTGTCGATTTTACGTATAATTTCGGTGTTGCCTATATTTTGCATGTTAACTCGTATAGTTACATGTAAGTAACCGAAATTTGACTAATTGCTTTTTAGTCATTGAATTTTAGAATATTGCATTTTGGTCCTCGGACTTTGTAAATTTGCATATTTACCCTCTATATTTCCAACAATCTTAAGGCAATTTTTATTTGTTGGTTTTATGAGAGAATGATTAATTGAATTTTGAGATTCAATTTTTTGGAAAAAAATTATTTATTCTCTAAAAGTTCACAAATATTGTCGAACAATGATGTTGAAAATGTGAACATGCTCGAGAGCAAATGCGACTGAAAAAATCGCTAAGGCCATTTAGGTCGTCGAGACTGGTAAAGTCGTCAAAAGCCGTTGAGGCTATTAGGACCGTTGAGGTCGCTAAGTCGTTGAGATTACTATGAAAAATCGAGATGGTCAAGGTTGTTAAACCTATTAAGGCATCCGATATTGATATGTTTGCTAATGAAGTTTTGGTCACTTGACCCACTTTAGCCGTTGAGGCTTATGGGGTCGTTGAATCCATTGTTGAAAATTGGATTAGGAAGTCGGTTAAAGCCGATTTAGAGTGTATGACAATTGTTATGGAAATTTTATTTCCTTGTCTAAAACACTGATTATTACATTCGATATAAATGTACGTGTGAATCAACGAATCGATTGCACACACCTGAACCTTGGCACGTATGTACGCCGCGATATGTGTACATGAGTGTTTACTCAGAAGGTTAGCTCCGTGTGGGTTTGGTTTTGTCAAAACCGAAATTAACCGTGTCCAGGTTTATTTTCTGTCCAACAGGAAAAAAAAAATTAATTTGATTTTTGTAATTGAAGTGATTAAACTTAATTACTGAAATCAGAAGTTCAAATCGTTATTTGAATTTTAGTAATCTGAATTTGATGTCCCAGATTACTATTGTGGGGTCGGGTACGAACCACTCAGACTTCTTAAAAAAAAAAAAAAAATCTCAAGGAGTTGGTCATAGGTCCAATGTTTGAACGCTACTCAATGAGAATGTAGCTAACACTAGGCGGACAACTCTAAAATTGGGAAAGACCACCATCTTCACGATGTGGTCTATAAATGTTATTATTCTAGCAAGTGATGCTATCCCATATACCGACGCCTTGATTACCGAGGTTGGACACTCGTTTAGGCCGCCGTCTATAATGCAGGGGAAGTCGCCGAGACTTACTTCAGAAGTTGAAGTCAAAAGATGAAATTCTTTTTGACAATTCTGAAAAAAAAAATGAGGAGGAAGCGTTCCTATTGGGAGCACTCAAAATCGTCAAAAGAAATGTACGTTAAATACAGATAGACGACAAATTTGATTGAATGAAGTTGAATTACTTTAAGTGTAATGGCCGTAGTGCCTGAAGTAAACATGAATAAAAATGTTTTTGCATGGGCGTAGTGCCTATAGTGAACATGAGATAAAAATGTTCCTTCTTGTGCTGAATTTATGGCACAATAATTTAGAACATGTTAATTACGATACCTTGCAGAGGTTATCTAACATGGTTCATATTCCAAAAATCAAAATAGATCAAGAACTTAAATGTGAAGTTTGCGTTGAAGCGAAACTTATTCGGTCGAAAGGATTACCGAACTTCTTGGTTTAAATACATAGCGATGTTTGCGACTTAATATATGTCCAAACGCGAGGCGGAAAATAAGTATTTCATTACTTTCGTAGATGATAGTACGAAATATCGCTATGTGTACTTGATGAAGGAAAAAGTGAAACAATTAACAAATTCATGGTTTACAAACAAAAACTTGAGTTTCAACTATTAATTGTTTTCGCAATGAGAAATGCGGCAACAATTATTCTCTGTTTAGAGAATGTTGACTTAAACACGATTTAATCGGTGAAGTCATTGCACACCGCATAAAACCCCGATAGAGTTGGTTTGCGGGTTCGATCCAACCGGGCAACGTTTTAATGTTTATTTTGGACTAATTAGTATTAATAACGTTGTCGACGGTCAAGGTTTTGGCTTAGTGGGTGAATGGATTGTCATTAGGCATGCATTAGATAAAATTATGAAAATGTTGTTTTGGCACTTGCGGTGCAACAGGTCGAGGCCTTTTATTGGTCTGAGGATCATACCGTTTGAGAAACGCAACGGTCAGGAAAAAAAATGTTGACGTGTTAATGTTCTGAGGATCTACAACGATAAAAGGATGATCCGAGGATCAATGATGATGTGGTTGAGAATTAGTAATAACTTCATACCCAACTCGTGTGTTAACACATTACATTTTTCTGGTAGAAACTAAAATAGTATGGTTGAGACCATGTTTGTTTTAGGGTTATGACGGGGTAGCTATTTTAACTAGCAATTACCTTTTGAATAAGGTACCCCATAAGAAGGAAGATAAAACTATGTTTGAGTTGTGCCTTCGAATGTGGGGGGTGTCTTGCTAAAAATTATGATACCTCTACGGAAAAGACGCATACATTCCCTAAACCGTTGATTGCATTTTCATAGGGTTTGCTCAGAATAGTAACGTGTATCGATTTGAATCGAAAGTGTCAAATAAACACAAAGATACGTTAATGTAATCAATAAATGCATATTTCTTTGGAAAATGTATTTTTGGCTAAGTCTAGAGGAGAAGCAAGCATATGAGACTATAGATGAAAAATAGTCAAGACCGAGAACATGGATGGCATGTTGAGGTCGAGCCCATGATGAGTAAAAGGGCGAGGATTGAAAAATCCTATGGTCCAGTTTTTTGACCTATATGCTTGAAGCCGAACCTTAGACTTACCACGAAGACGTAAACTCTTATGAGAGACCTCTATGAAAAGAGGCAATCAATAGTGAAACTGAGTCCATCTTGCAGAACCACACTTGGGAGCTGGTGGATCTTCCGCCCGGAGACAAACCGTTAGGCTACAAGTGGATATTCAAACGTAAAATGAAAGAAGATGGATCAATTGATAATTACAAAGCCCGACTTGTCATAAAATATTATAGACAAAAGGAATGGTGGAATTATTTTGATACATATTCTCCAGTAAGTAGAATCACATTCATAAGGATGGTGCTTGCGATTGCAGCCTTGCAAATTCTAGAAGTACATCAAATGGATGTGAAAACAACTTTCATACATGGATATTTAGAGGAAGAAATCTACATGGAACAACCTGAGGGTTTCTTTGCGCGAGAGCAGGAAAAGAAAGTCTGTAAGCTAGTCAAATCTATGTATAGTCTTAGGCAGATGCCTAGATAATGGCTTTATAAATTTGACAGCGTTTTATTGGAGAAATGTTTCAAAATAAATAAGTATGAAAAACGTTTTACGTTGATGACATACTAATCGTTGGAAATAACTATGAGGTGGTCCGGTCCACTGGACCTATGTTGAATTTGAGTATTGACCTGAAAGACATGGATCTTGCCGATGTGATCTTTGGATTAAAACTCATTAGATCATCAGAAGGTCTCATTCTAAGTATTTGGATAAATTCAACAAAGATGACAAGAACGATGTCAGTACTCCAATAGATACGAGTAAGTAATTTCAAAGAATAAAGGAGAATGGTTTTCCTAAATTGAGTACGCTCGGATTATTGGAAGTGTCATGTACTTAATGTCATGCACTAGACCAGATATCGCTCACGTTGTAAGTGTACTGAGTCGATATACGAGTAACCCTAGTGTTGTCCATTAGAACGGGGTAATCAGGGTACTTTGGTATCTGAGACATATTCGTAATCATGGTCTACACAAAGAGATATCCTTATGTGATAGAATGTTATAGTGATGCAAAATGGATATCCGATTAGACACTACCACCTTGAGTATAAGGGGTTACGTATTCACCTTACGAGGTGCAACAGTGTCGTAGAAAATCCTCAAAACAAACAGTCATAGCCAGATCGACGATCAAGTCTGAGTTATTGTACTGGAGAAATGTGCCAAAGATGCAGAATGGCTATGTCATTTTCTCTGGGATTTTACTAATTGGCCAAACCTGTGTTAGTGCAAAGATTGATGAGTTTGTTTTGGTTTAATCCAAATTAAATCCAATCTAATGAAATGTTGAAGATTTTCTTTAAGAGACAAGGTTAAAGCAGAAATAAGTGGTGCACCCCCCATTTGGCATGAAAACCTTTGTTAAAGGTTGGGAAATGGGACACTTTGCGAAGCTGTTGTCCACAAAAGAATCATTCTAAATTTATATGTTGGATTAACAAAATTATTCCTGCAGGAAATGATAGTCTGAGGACTTTGTTGGTTTGAGAACATTGATGCAACGTTGCGACGATCAATCTGTATAACACAGTATAACCTGCATAATGGAATGTTTAGACATATACGTCATAATTCCATTAGACAGTTGCTCTCAAATATATTTATTGTGTCCGATATCGTAAAGTCGGCAGATAAATAGCGGATCCGCTACCCGAAAGGGTTAACCAGAGAGTTATTTGGCCAAGCATCGAAGGGAATGGGGCTAAAGCCCGTGTAGGAAACGCTCTTGAGAAGGAAAACCCAACCATGATGACTGGAGATCCCAAGAACTTGGTTCAATGGGACAACCTAATCACAAGAGTGAGTGTGATCACTGTGTGGTTCAAACCCCGAGCCCATTCCTATGATGCATACAGTGATGGAGATAAGGTTAAGTTTTAGCTTGTGTTGATCTTCAAACATCGGTTAAACCGAGCATAGTAATTGCAAATTATTTAATTGAAATCACACTTTATGCAAAGCTTTTAATGGTTCGTATGGAGAACTCAGAGTCGTGATGATGCTCTTGAGACATTGAATCACCTATGCGAGTGAGAAGTGGGGCCACTTCGAAAGGAATTGTTGAGGGCGCAATTCTTAGAAACGCTTGCAGAACCAGGCGAGTGATCCAGGGCCTAGGGATCACAGGGCGTGAACCGAACTATACTAGGAAGGTACCTGTGTGGGTTATGTCGTCATCTACACCAACGACAGTCGGTTCAAGGACATCGCGTCTACCGACTAGTCAGTAGAGAAGGCATGATCTTACAAGGGATAGGTTCAAAGGGGTCACCCCTACCTATCCTTTGCAGGTATTGACCGTTGAACTCAAATTTCGTGTCTAGATTTCCAATTTCCATTCATGTGGGGGATTGTTGGATTTTGGCTATTTTTTTAATAAAGTTGGTTTTGGGCTGGTTTTTGGACTAATGGTTTAAGCCCAATTTTTAAATTAAGCCCAACTATTTTTAGCCCAAATTTGAGTGAATGGAATTGTGAAAAACATTTTGTACCACATCGAATAGATGAGCTCTCCTCCTCCCTTCTCTTCTCCTATATAAAGGAGTCTTCCTCTTCACTTTTTTGGTAGAAGAAAATGAGATCTCTTCCTTTTGGTTGAGTATCCAATATTTTCGGAATCCATATTTTTGGAATCCAAGTTATTTTTCTCCTCCTCTGTTCTTCGTGTTGACGAATTGCAGAGTTCTTCTTAGGTTGATTTCGACTTATGTCGTGTTCAACCTTTCTAGTTGTTTTTAGCCGTTGCCGTCGGCATTTCTGTTCTTTATTTGAGTTCAGGTATTGGGTTCGGTTCGGTCGAGCGTGTTGCATGCATAACACGATTCGATGACACTGTTGAATCATGGGAGGTGATCGCCCCTTGTATAAACCCCTTTGCATAACCCGAGGGTAGGGAGGGGCGAAATTGCCTTAAGGAGACTGTGATTAGCACGGGCCTCAGTATATAAAATACGTATTCGTTTTGTGTCGATTTTACGTATAATTTCGGTGTTGCCTGGAAGTGTTGCATAGTTCCCCTGGACTTGATTTACAACCAAACTAGCGTCGCATTTCACCTTTAAATGGCCAACCCCCGTACCCTTGGCAATCTTAAGGCCTGTGATGAGAGCCTCATACTCCGCTTCGTTGTTGGTGGCTTTGAATGTCAACGCCAAGGCATATCGCAGGGGCTCGCCTCCACCGGGCGGTATCAATACGAATCTTGCCCCCGAGCCTTCTACACTCGATGAACCATCAGTGTACATCTCCCAAGTATTCTCCTCATTTGGCTGTTCTGGCTGCTGTTCTGTTGTCGGGACTTCCTCCATGGTTGCCCCCTCTGCGGGACCCGCTACTTCCAGATCGGGTGCCGTAGACTCAGCTATAAAATCTGCCAATGCCTGGCCCTTAATAGCGGTTCTCGGAGCAAAATGAATGCGGAATTCCGTCAGCTCGATGGCCCATTTTACCAATCTCCCCGACGCCTCCGGTCGGTTCAAAAAGTGTTTCAAGGGCTGATTAGTCAATACTGTGACTTCATGGGCATGGAAGTAAGGTCGCAGTTTTCGAGCGGCAATAATCAACGCAAAGAGATACTTCTCAATAGCGGGATAATTTATTTCAGACTTGGCGAACGCCTTGCTTACATAATAAATAGGCACTTGATTGCCCTTGACAATTTTAATCAAAACAGAACTAACAGCCACATCAGAAACAGCCAAATAGAGATAGAGCGGCTCGCCTGGAACTGGTTTCGCCAACGGCGGAAGGGTACGGAGATGCTGCTTGAGTGCCTGGAACGCCTCCTCGCACTTGTCGGTCCATTCGAACTTCTTGTTGGCCCTCAGCACCTTAAAAAATGGCATGGCTCGGTCACTCGCCTTGGATAGGAAGCGATTCATCGCGGCCAACCGGCCATTCAGCACCTGGACCTCCCGATGAGTCCTCGGGGACTGCATCTCCTCGATTGCTCGCAGCTTCTCAGGGTTCACCTCGATTCCTCTCTGGCTCACCATGAACCCTAGGAACTTCCCCGAGTTCACCCCGAAAGCACATTTGTCGGGGTTCAGCCGAACCTGATGGAACTTCATCCGCTCAAATGCCGCCGCCAAATTCTGGACATGGTCTCCTGCCTGTCGGGACTTCACCAGCATGTCATCCACATATGCCTCCATGGTTTTCCCCAGCATGTCCCCGAACAACTTGTTCACCATCCGCTGGTAAGTTGCTCCGGCATTGATCAATCCGAAGGGCATCACATCGTAATGGTAGACGTCACTGTCAGCGTAAAAAGCTGTGTGGGGGGCATCCTCTTTCGCCATCTTGATCTGGTTGTACCCGGAATAGGCATCCATGAAGCTCAACAGCTCATGCCCCGATGTGGCATCTACCAGCTGGTCAATCCTCGGAAGCGGGTAGCAGTCCTTCGGGCAGGCTTTGTTCAAGTCGCGGAAGTCGACACACATCCGCCACTTTCCGTTACTCTTTCGCACCAGCACTGGGTTAGCCACCCAAGTCTGGAATCGGAGTTCCTTGATGAATCCAGCATCGAGCAGTCTGCCCACCTCTTGCTGGATCGCTATCCTCTTGTCCGCGCCCATCGGACGCCTCCTCTGCGCGATAGGCTTGATCGCGGGGTCTATCTTCAGCTCGTGCACTATCACGTCGGGACTGATTCCTGGCATATCACTCGGGGACCAGGCAAACAGCTCCTTAAACTCCTTCAGGAGCTCGATCAACTCTTTGGCTCTTTCCTCCGACAGAGCAGACCCGATCTTTACCTTCCTCTGAGGCCCATCGATCTCAACTTCCTTCAAATCCTCCATGGGGGCGGGACACCCATACTCCTCTCGAGGATCAGCATCAGTTTGAAGGACAGTCATGGCCTCCCTTCGTCTCCGTCGGGTGGCGTTAACATAGCATTTCCGCGATGCCACCTGGTCGCCCTTGACCTCTCCGACCCCATTATCAGTTGGGAACTTCATCTTCTGGTGGACCGTCGAGGCGACGGCCATAAGAGGGTTGATGGTGGTCCTCCCGATGATCGCGTTGTATGCCCCCGCGGACTCCACGACGACGAAATCCACGTTTCGCCTCTCCATTTTCCAGCCACTACCAAACTCTACTGGTAAGGTAATCATTCCCAACGGGTAGGAAGTGGAGCCAGAGAATCCCACCATCGGGAAGTCCACCTGCGTCAAGTCCTTCTTCGTTTTTCCCATGGCTTCCAGAGCGTCCATGAAAAGAATATCGGAGGAGCTCCCTCCGTCTACCAGGATCCGCTTCATCTCGAATCCGTCCACGTCCAGGGTCACGACCAAGGCATCGTCGTGGGGGCTCTCCACGCCTATTAGATCCTCCTTCGAGAACGAAATTACCATTTCCTCCTTCAGGGTCCACGACCGGGACCGTTTGCCTAGCACCACCACGGCAGATATGCGGGAAGCGTAGTTCTCCCGAGAGGCAGAGGTATCTCCTCCCGCCGCCATTCCTCCATGGATGACGTTGATAGTTCCGCGCCTCTCCTTACGGGCACCTGAACCCGAGGCCTCATGTTCGACCTTCTTCTTCTTCGGGGATCGGTCGCGGGACTTGGAACGGGATCGTGACCGACTTCTGGAACGGGATCGGCATCGACCCTTCCCGACGAACTCTTTCAACTTTCCCTTCTGGATCAGCTTTTCAATCTCCTTCTTCAGCTCCCGACAGTTCTCAGTGTCGTGACCATTGGCTCGATGGTAGCGACAGTAACGGTCAGGACGGCCTCCTAGGAATTCGCCTTCTTTTCTCGGGGGGTATCGAGCGAGACCCTGTCTGTCCATCACAGCTAACACAGAGGTCATCGAGCTATTGATGGGAACAGCCCGACCCTCTCGGTTGTCCTTCCTCGGGGGACGCTTGTCTTCTCTTTTATCGGGACGACCACGGTTCCTACTTCCCTCCGACTTGTCGCTCCCCTTGCGATCATCCGACAGCTTGGACGATGGCTTTCCTCTTCCCGACTTCGGGGGATCGAGTTCTCCAGCAGCAATCTTCGACTCCTGGACGTCGATTTGTTGTTTCACCCTCGCCTGCAGGGCCTCCATACTCCACACAGCCTTCGCGGCTACGCTATGCATTAGGTCGGAACCGTACGGAGCGCTCAAGTTCCGCAGGAAAGTGCGGATGGTCTCACCCTCCGAAATTTCTTCATCAATCTCCGCGGCACTGGCAGTGAATCGCTGGTAGTAGTATGCCAACGATTCGTCGGGCCTCTGCACCACCTGAGTCAAGGATCTCACGCTCTTCAGAAGGCGCCTTCGACCTTGATACTGCTTGATGAAGCGATCGTGCATATCGGCCCAGCAGGTGATGCTTCCTGGAGGGAGGCTGAAGAACCAAGTCATGGCCCTTTCTCCCAGGGTTATCGGGAACAATGAGCATATAAGATCATCGTTCGATGTTCGTCCCATACAGGCCTGGACGTGCCTCTGCACATGGCGAACTGGGTCCCCCTCACCATCGTACTCCTTGATGGTCGGAATACCTAGCCCAGGCGGGGCTACGGTATCGATCAGCCGCGGCACGAAAGGATGGCTAGACCGATCCCTCAGCTCCGATGTCATCTGCTTCTGATCACCCATGCAGATGCTCACGATCTTCACCACCTGATCGGGGGTGATGGGGCCATTCAGGGGAATGGTCCTGTTCTGCACTGGTCCTGGGCCGTCGACCACGAACTTCTCCAGGTGTGCTGGTTCCTTGCCCTTATTCCTGAGCGGAACCTCCTGTTCCTCCGGGTCCACCCTCGGCGGGGGTGGTGGTAATTCTTCTCGCGGAGGCAACTCCTCCGCTCTCCTGGCGGCCTCTCTTCTATCCAGCAAGGCCTCCATGGCGGCCAAGAACATGGGCATAGCCTCCGCTACTGCCTTGGCCAACTCCGAGTTCGAAGACGACCCTTCTTCCCTTCGCGGGACTCCTTCTCTTCCATGGCCCACCGGGTTTGGGGGAGCCTCATCTTCCTCCCTACGCGGGACATCCTGCCTGTTCGTCTCAGCGTCTCGGACTGAGACCTCATAGCCATCACCTTGCCCCCCTGTCTGGGAAAGAGCAGGGTTCTCACCTTGTTCAGCAACGCGTTCTGGCAACGGGGAGTTCACGGTTCCTGCGGGTCGAGAACTGCCAGCCTGAACTTGCTTCTTCTTGCCACCACCGGCCATTGATCTGGTAGAAGCTATCTTGACTTTTCGTAAGCTTCCCACAGACGGCGCCAATGTTGGATCACGGGCGAAGCTCCGTTACGTCCTTGACGGAAAGCTTGGACTCCTGGGCTCCGCGTAATCCTGCAAAAGGGGATGACCTGGGTGGTGACCCAGAATCCCTCTCTGATGCTTAAATGAGTACGGTGATCAATGGGGGGTAAGCACAAGAGTATAAGTTCGTCTTAGATAGTATGCGTTTTCTGGGGTAACTTCCTCCCTTATATAGGAGGAGGAGTTGCCCAGTTACCTATGACCATGCTTGGCCGTTGTGCCCATGATTCCGTGTATCTCGCCACGATTTCGTATATCTCGCCCCACGCTCCGCGTATCTTACCCGTACTCCGCGTATCTCGGGCACGCCCTGCGTATCTCGGGGAATTTATCTCTATCTCTAACCGTCTCCCACTACTCTATCTAGTAGGCGGGTTTCTCGGTCTTTATCCTCTGATCACAAGTCCCGACTCCTGTCGGAGACTCCAGAGTTGTCTCATTCTAGATCACCACCCAGGACCTTCAGTCTCTACGGGACAGGTCCAGCCTCTGCGGGGCTTTATTATCGGGGCCTTTACTAAGGCACATCGGGGCCTACTCAGAGGCTTCTTATCGGGAGCATTCAGCTCATTCATCGGGACCGCTAAAGTCGGGACCCTTCGTGCTGGGCCTCTGGGCCTTCCAGGCTTTTCACGAGGCCCACTGGACCTACTCGCCGTCCATTGGTTGTTAACGGGGCTAACGATTACATCGGAACCCATCAATATGTAGTAGCACCTCTTCTAATATCAGTTTATACGATGAAATCGTTTATACAACCTAATAATTTTTTAAGAAAAAAAATATAATTATTTTTAAAAAGCTTATCAAGTTTTGCAGTCGGTTAGCATAATTCGAATCCGATAGTTTTGTTCCGACTGAGAGATAGGCATAAATTTACCCAGAAAAGTTAAGTTGATGAATAATGCATTACATGCCACTCTGACTGAGTTGGAATAAATAAGTCGGATGATCGTGTACCAATACTCTAATAATTTTTATTTTTTAAAAAGCAATAATCCAAAAATGTACATGGAAAATGAATGATTCCTACAGTAAATTGGCTACTAGTTGATCCCTTTACTAATTAGAGTAAGAGATGCTTATTCTTAGCCTCTTTTGCTAGGCCGATAAAATAAAGCAAAGAGACAACGAAACCAATGGGGTTTTTGAAAGAAAATACCCACGAGAGGATGCTTTTATTTTTTGTTATAAAAAAATCACTGGCCCAAACCTTTGATTAAGAAATGATTAATCGATAAACCGCTACATCATATTACATCATTCACAACAGGATACTTTCTACTGAGATACACTGTGATCAATTCAATCAGTAGATTTGCATTTGCTGCTATGTATGTAGTCATTCTGCTTTTCAAATTGACACGAAAACGGATATACAAGAACATGCCAATCAATGCTGAACAGTAGTAAGTTCCAAATCAAAACCATACCGCAATTGGCATTAGTTTCACAAGCGCAGCATTAGGAAATAGCATATACTAAGTGCAAGAATAGTGAAAGATGCTGAAGCATGTAATGAAAAGAACACAACGATTTAACCGGGAAGCAAAAGCAAAGCCTACACAGAAAGTTTCTTCGGTTTCCAGCCTTTTTTCATTAAGAAAGATCGATTTCATATCAGATCTTAGCACTTACAAATGCCTGCCTAGTCTCATGCAATGATCCTTTGCAAGGAAAATGTAAATGAGAGCAAATAATGCACAGCCAAACAGGAGTGGTCCACTTACCCATCCAATATCACACAATATTGTACTATGATTGGTAATTGAGATATTATAACCACACTATTGTATGCTTGAACAACACATCTGATATAATAATAATAATAAGGGTTAACAACTAAAAAACTGTCCAATGTTTAACCTATGTTAAAATTAGGGTTAAGAACCTATGAAAGGTCTGAACTCTCACCCATGTTAACGGGAGAGGTCTGAAATTTAAAAAGTTAATAACAAAGGTCTGAAATTTCTGTTTTGTTGATAACAGCGGTCTCCGTTAGTTTTTTCCGTTAAAACTAACGGAAGTTGGTCACATGCTTGGCATGTGACCGGAAATTAAATAAAATTCCGAAAATGCCCTTCTATCAAGTGTGCCCCTCACATGCATGGAATGAAAAGACCAAATGCCCTTGAAGCCACCACGGTACTCCGGCGACCACCAATCGTACTCCGGCGACCACCACCGTACTCCGGCGACCACCACCGTACTCCGGCGACCACCACCAAGGCTCCGATTGGGCCAAAATCGGAGCCACCGGCCCCGATTGGGCTCCGATCGGAGCCACCGGCCCCGATTGAGCTCCGATCGGAGCCACTGGCCCCGATTGGACTCCGATCGGGGCCAAAAAAGCTCCGATCGGAGCCACAAAGCTCCGATCGGAGCTTTGTGGCTCTGGTCGGAGCCACAGAGCTCCGGTCGGAGCTCTGTGGCTCCGACCAGAGCCACAGAGCTCCCGATCTGGAGCTCTGTGGCTCCGGTCGGGGCCACAGAGCTCCAATCAGAGCCACAGAGCTCCAGATCGGAGCTCTGTGGCTCCGGCCGGGGCCACAGAGCTCCGTCTGGAGCTCTGTGGCTCCGGCCGGGGCCACAAAGCTCCGATCTGGAGCTCTGTGGCCCCGACCGGAGCCACAGAGCTCCAGATCGAGAGCTCTGTGGCCCCGACCGGAGCCACAGAGCTCCAGATCGGGAGCTCTGTGGCCCCGGCCGGAGCCACAGAGCTCCGATCTGGAGCTCTGTGGCTCTGGTCGGAGCCACAGAGCTCCGGTCGGAGCTCTGTGGCTCCGACCAGAGCCACAAAGCTCCGATCGGAGCTTTTTTGGCTCCGATCGGAGCTTTTTTGGCCCCGATCGGAGCTTTTTGGCCCCGTGGTGGCCGGAGTCGGTCGCCGGAGCCGAGGTGGTGGTCGTCGGAGTCGAGGTGGTGGTCGCCGGAGTCGGGTGGTGGTGACCGGAGTTGGGTGGTTTTAATTTGACTTTAGGGGTAAAATTGTCATTTCACATTTCATTAAATAAGATATTAAATAAAACAAAATATTAAAGGGGCAAAAATGTCATTTCACATAATTCTGTTAAATTTAACCCTAAAAATGGACGGAAAACCTCAAATCAACAAAATTGAAATTTCAGACCTCTGTTATTAACTTTTTAAATTTCAGACCTCTCCCGTTAACATGGGTGATAGTTCAGACCTTTCATAGGTTCTTAACCCTTAAAATTAGGTGTCTGAAGTTTGAAATGTTAAAATAGACTGTCACAAGTTTCATTTTTGTTAAAATTTAATGTCTCTGTACGCCTTTTCATCTCCATTCAATCATTTTCATCAACCCACCCACCCATTCATAATCCATCACTTTTTACTTTTCACAAAATCGTCAAATTTCACCCAAAAATTGAACATTTAAAAAAAAGTTTCTAGAAGAGTGGTGTGGAGTCATTTTTCAAGGAAAACAGAGCGAAATTTATTTGCGCGGATGTGGCCAACTTCTTAGGTGACACCTCATTTTAACAAATTTGAAACTTTGGACACTACAGTTTAACATTTGAAACTCCAGACACCTAATTTTAATATAGGGTAAATCTTGGACAGTTTTTTAGTTATTAACCCTAATAATAATAATAATAATAATAATTGAGAAAGAAACTATCTCATTACTGTTGGTTGATAGTGAAGCTTCAATCGCTGTGAGGTGGGGAAAAGAAGATTAGAGCATCCACAATGGTATTACGTAAAGATTACGTAAACGTGGGTCCTACATGTTTATTTTAGTAAAGCAACAAAAACTATCTGCACTGGTTTTACATAGCATTCCTTAAAGATGGGACCCACACGTAAATTTATGTTTTTACATAAAGCATTCCTTAAATTTAAGTAATGCACTATGTATTACGTAACTAATTTTTTATTATAAATTAATTCATTTTATAATTAATGCTAATATCTTATTGGTGGTTGTTGGAAAATCTAATAATAAAATATATTTAAGGAATATGTTTAAGTAATACGATTGCAGAGAAAATATTTTTTACGTGTATCTTAAATTTATGTATTACTTAAAGTGTACATAAATGTCTACGTGGCAACTTTAAAGAATACAATTTATGTAAAACAATTGTGGATGCTCTTAGCAAAATGACGAAATATATTATTATGGCTATGTAATCAACCATATTTCCACCACAAATGCCCCACAGTTATCAGTTTCTAGCATTAAAGTCAAGTCGTCTATTCAACTTTTCAGGCCTAAAATGCAAATCAAGGGTGGTTAAGAACACAATAGGGGCCTGAATGTTTGCCCATGTTGCCAAAAGGGGTCTGAATTGAAAAAACGTATTATTTAGTGCCTGAATTTTGAGTTTTGTGTATAAGTGAGGTCTCCGTCTATTTTTTCTGTTAAAATTGACGGAAAGTGGTCACATGCCAAGCATGTGACCGAAAATAATTTGAAAACCCGAAAATGTCCTTTGACCTGAGTGTGTCCCTCACATGTTTGACCTAAAAAGACAAAAATACCCTTTAAGCCACCACAGCTCCGGCGACCACCACCACCCGGCTCCGGCGACCACCACCCATCTCCGGCGACCACCACCCCTCCGGCGACCACCACCCCTCCGGCGACCAAAAAAGCTCCGATCGGAGCTCTGTGGCCCCGAATCGGAGCCACGGAGCTCCAGATCGGAGCTCTGTGGCTCCGAATCGGGGCCACAGAGCTCCGATCTGGAGCTCCGTGGCCCCGAATCGGAGCCACGAGCTCCGATCGGAGCTTTTTGGGTCGCCGGAATTGGAGTGGTGGTCGCCGGAGCTGGAGTGGTGGTCGCCGGAGCTAGGGTGGTGGTCGGTGGCGGTGGCCGTGGTGGCCTTAGGGCATAATTAGTATGCAGGGGTATTTTAGACATTTCACATTTCATTAATTAAACTGATAAATTGTATAATAATTGCAAAAGGGCAATTTTGTCATTTCACGTATTTCCGTTACATTTAACAGCAAATTTGGACGGAAACTCGATTATCAACAAAACTCAAAATTCAGGCCCTTAATAATACGTTTTTTTCAATTCAGACCCCTTTTGGCAACATGGGCAAACATTCAGGCCCCTACTGTGTTCTTAACCCGCAAATCAATGAAGACGCTTCAACTTAACAGACCAAAGACACGAAAAGTATTCAGTATCATGAGACCATCATCAATTAGCAAAATCACAACGAGCCAGATTTTCTTTTAAGAAAATGATGAATATTTGTAGGCCTGAGCGTGGTCTGGCCCTGGTCAAGACCAGACCAAGACCATGCAATACCATTTGTAAATGGTCCTCCTCCAAATGGTCTAGGACCAAACTAGGACCATTTAGACCATTTTAAATGGTCTTGGTCATTTTGGTTCTGGTTTTGGTCCAGCACATTAGGACTATTTAGGACCATTTTATTTTTTATGTTTTTTTAATTTAATTTAATTTTTAAAAATTTGTCAAATATTATTTTTGTAATAATCATAAGTTGAAAATTCACTTATTATAATTATATATAATATATTGGAGTAGAGGAAGATCCGACCCGTGCCCGTGGAGCCGGTGACTGGTAGGGGTGAAACTGATCCGGTCGGACCGTTTCTTAGCCATTTTGGTCGGGGTCCACATTTTTCGGTCGGATTTTTTCAACAAAAAAAGTCCAACCAGAAATCCGTTTTGAAAAAAATAAACTGTCCATATTTAGAACAGTTTTTTCAGTCTGATTTTCGGTTTAAATAGAAAATCTGAAAATAATAATCAATATTTAAAATATCTCCAATTTCTTAGAAAGTATATTCAGAGTTCCAAAATAAATAAAAATAGAAACATAAAACTCGTTTACGGTTTGTTCGGATCGGTCCGGATTGATTTTGATAGTTTTGGTTTTGAAGTGCTACGAGGTTAAAATCTTTATAAATGTGGCATTTCAACTAGAATTTGAAACTTCGGCAAAAAAAAAAACTAGAATTTGAAACTCAAATCACTAACTCATAAAATAGTATTTAAGTAATTAATTTTAACACTTTTCTCTAGGTACTATATTATTAATTAACTGAATCACATATATCCAAAAAAAATAGTTTGAGCAATTAGTAAAACAAGTTACAGTTACTAATATACTTAAAAAAATCAGACAACACATTACCGGTCTATTTACGGTTTGGTTTGTTCGGATCGGTCCGATTTGGTTTTTGGCGGTTTTTCGGACCTACCGAGTTTTGCTTTCGTCCCTAGTGACTGGTGAGACTAAATGAGAGTGATTGGGTGAGAGTCGAGAGTTCAAAGTTGGTTTTATTATTATTTGCAAATTCTAATTTTTTTTTTAATTTAGATTTAGATTGGTCTTAAATGGTCATAAATGGTCTCAATGGGCTTTTCGGTCTTGGTCTGAAATTTAGACCAAGACCAAATAAGACCATCAAAAGAAGACCATTGATCTTGGTCCAAAATGGGCTTGGTTTTATGGTCTTGGTTTTGGGCAGTCTTGGTCTTGGTAACGGTCTTGATAGACCATTTCTCACCCCCTAAATATTTGTCGTTTGAAGTTTGTTATCATGATATCACTCTCAAGTACCCTTCTTTACTCTGTATCTCCCTAAGCTATCTAACTTTCCTAGTACCTCAGCCTCTTTACAGATATAGTCAAACCTTATAGATGTGGCTGTGAATTAAGAGGGTTATTAAACACAGATTACCAACAAGATTCATACGTTTCTTTCAATTTTTCCGTGCATACTTTTGCCGGTTTCATGACATAAGCAGAATGCTTAAATTAAGGGCAAAGCAGCGTGTTCTTGACTTTTATATGTTATATATAAGTTGACAGAAGGTGGAGGAAATCTAAAAAGGAAGAGCACCCCCTCCCCTCCCCTCCCCTCCGGATATTGCTTTATGAAAAGTAGCAACAAACCAAAGCGTGGATTAGTAGTGTATAATAAGAAGTTTCTTTTCAATTAAGTTTTGTCATTGTAAAGATGGTAGGGGACAATGATTATCTACTTTTGTATGATTTGTCTCAAGGTAGTGGGGTTTCTGTCATCTTTTCAAATGTACTATATATTTTCATCATTTTCCAAATTATCAAAACTTTCGGCTGTTCCTTGACACACATTCAGATCGTGAAGCACAGACTGCCAAACTATACAAAGAAGAACACTAAAACATGACAGTTCAGCAAAAGAACAATCCATTTCATCTTATTTCGGAAACCGGATTGACAGTTTAAGAGATTGTTAGTCAATCATGAGAGGAAGCACCAAGTATAAGTGGCAAAATAATTCCTAAAATCAAGAATGAAGAAAGCAAATAGAGAAGATGCCTCATAGGAAGAAGTAAGGCTTACTTCCATCGAAGAGACTGCCTGATCCCAGTGTATATGAGCCCTAGAGATCTTCCAATCAAACAAACAAGAAAGAAGGATATTGCATTGCTGACTTTATCAATGATGGTTCTGATCAATGGCATTGTTATATCGGACAACTCAAGGAATAAGCTGAAGTAGTACCTCCTATGTAAAATGAGAAGATACGAAATATTACATATTGCAGAAGCATTATTAAAATTATAGGCAATAATGATATTTTTTTAGACAATGGATAAGGTCTGGGTAAAAGGATTACGTACCAACCAGACAGGGCTCTGAGTTCCTTTGTCCGTTTGACAGCCATTGAGAAATTGCCTATAACAACATATTGAAGCGGAGTTGATGCGGTTCTTGATTTTTTAGCAAATATTTGTTCCCACCAACTTATTACTTCCATAGGGCACTTGCTTGGTTCCTCAACAGTACGAGTCTGGACTTGGAGTACGCGTAAATCAAAGCGGTCCTCATACATTGAAGCAACTGCCTCCATGTTTTGATGCAACCATTGCTTCAATGCCACCTATCAGTAAAACAAAAGCCTCCTCAAGCACTATACAATGTTAAGATAACTATAACGTCAAATGGCTTCAGTACTTTTTTCATAAGCACTTGTAGGAGAAAGGAAATTAAGTTGGGCCATTTGAGTACTCTTTGAGCCATCATTTAAATTATTTCGCTGAAACAATTCTTTTCTTTTGCGGACCATGGATATGTATATATATGAAAAATAAACTTAAGACAATTTGATCCAGACAACTCAAAATTTCAGAGATACATATGTATGTCAAGGGCTCACGGCCATGCTTGTTTACCAGGTCCAATTGGTATCACGCTTTTCTTGGTGAAACAATAAACATTATTCGCTCTAGCTTATAGGCAAATCCGTCTAATGAACTTTACCTGAATTATGGAGAAAAAAAAAAGAGAGAGAAAGCACAGATATTTTCGTATGTGTGAGCAGTTGCAGAGAAGTTCATCAAGATTATTCTTTCTACACTTTAATTAATAGATCGTTTTTGTTTCCTTAACGATGACCTTATCTATGGAATACCCAGTAGCTTCATATAGTACGTAAGACACAGAATTAAGTCCGGGTGAATGGCAAAATATAAAACTAATTCCCAGTTTAGTAATGTGCAGAATCCAACTGGTGATATGCTTCTATAAACAGCTTTGTTTCTTTGCCCGCTAAGACAATCTTCTCTTATGGGTTAGTTAACTGTCGATTTACATGGATATAATATTGTTTATCTTATCCAAAATATTGTACATTTGGTAACGGTCTTAAATCACCTAGAAGCTACCATTTTCAGCTGACAGACAACGTTTTGAGAATAACAACAATGCGGAAAAAAAATCTAAAAACAACATGGATAAGCATCTTTACCTCATTACGTAATCTTTGAAGGGATCGGGTTGATAAAGAACACAAAGTTGAAGCTAGAGTGTTCATCTCATTTGACACGTTACCATCGACAGAGATAAGCTCCAGGTAGATGCTTGCAATGCCATCTGCTAATGCAATTACCAAATCTTCTAGTACAGAGGTCCCTTGTGAGACAAATAATGAATTATCATAGTAGAAACCCCCTCTGTGAAAAGATTAACAAAGGTATAAACATGATATCCACGGAGTAACAAAGGGAAATTGACCAAAAAAGATACACCTAGTGCCTCATGAACTAAATGTATAAGGCCAATATAATTAGTAATTGTGACCACCATAATAAGCAAAAACGTCCTAGGTTTGATGCATTGCGGCAAAAGTTTCATTAGAATTTCTCTAATAACCATGCTAAAGTTTCATTAGAATTTCTCTTATAACAATGCGGCTAAAGTTTCATTATGACCATGCTTTCTTGGTTTACAGCGTAGTAAAGTTACCAAACAAATGGACTTATACCTACCATAGGGTCAACAGGGTCAATGGCAATATAATACTCGAAAAATCATAAAAATTCATAAAAAGAAGAGTAATGTCAAATTTACTAGTCCATCATAAACTCATAAAAATTGCATAATAAATTGAAATAGCAACATGTGACAAGAACATAAAAAAGAAAAAGAATTTTTAAGGAGAAAACAGAAGAATGTTCACCAGCTCACCTAAGAGAACCATGTCCCAGATAGCAGAATAGATCTGCATAGAGATCTTCCTTGCCTGACTTCCTGATATTCTGTAGAATGCTATCATCCCCTTTAAGTTTGTTCATAATAAAGGAAATCAGTACCTGGTGAAAGGGAAAAAAAACAGTTGACCCATTTTTGGAAAAGTTTGTAGACAAATACATTCTGCACCTGCCGTAGTTGCAGATTCTCGACATACCTCACTGGAAACACTGTTTTCCTTAAGAAATTCCTTCTCCAACCAATCCATACATATTGGTTTCAAGGATTTCTTTATGATACCAAAGAAAACTATTTTCCAATCATCTACGGCTTCCAGACTTTCAGGGATAGCCCCAACCTGCAGATATCGTGAAACATCCAGTAATAAGACATAAAAAATTCAACAAATGAGCCAAAAGTAAAATGTCGAGGAAACAATTAGAAAAATCTTAAAATAATGATGAAAAAGATATTTGCTTTCCTTTGGCACAATGGGAATCCAGCATTAAGAGACCCAACATCAACTGTCCTAAATCATTGGGCAAAATGCAGCCTCAACTATATAGCCTGTAAGTTTGTCTTTTTTCTTTTTTGTTAACAGTAAAATTAGACATTAATACAGCACCAAGAAAGTGCAAGATTTACAAACGGGGAGTGAGAAGTAAAAGATGCAGATAGGAGAGTCATGGATGAGTAAAAGAATCTATTGTGTCCATGAAGACATATAGTCCCAATAGTTTTTTTTTTTTTTAAACAGTAAATTAGACATTGATACGCAACAAGAAGGTGCAAGACTGCAAGATTTACAAAAGGAGAATGAGAAGCAACAGATATAGATAGGAGATTCATGGATGAGTAAAAGAATCTAATAGTATTCCTCGCTATACCAAAAATGTACAATTCTGACCCACTTTCCTATTAGAAAGTCATCCTGGGCTTAATGTAGCCTCAACTCTATAGCCTGTGAGTTTGATTAATCAATTCCATTATGCTCATCAGCATTTAGCATTAGCGCCTACGACAGAATTAAGCACACTGGGCTATAGTTCCTGCCCCAACTGGTTTCCTAGGTCCCCGTTGAACCCTTCAGAGCAATGCATATAAACTTTCATAAGACGATATATCTCTCGTATGCTGTCAGTTATTGAACTCGGTTCAAATATCCTACCCATCCACTTTAATTTGCTGTCAATTGCAAACAATAAGTGTCACCTTATTAAAATTCTTACTGGTTAGAACATCTATAACCAGGAACTGATGAGCTTCTATCCATCCAAAAACAGGAACAAGCATAAAAAGATTCAAGTGGTTAGTGGTCACATATATTGAGATGTGACAAGAGTCCTACCTCTCTTTCAAGATTGATAGCAACAGCCAAAAGCAACCTCAACCGTGGACCCTCAGCCAAAGCACTTAAACTCAAAGGTCCTTTTGCAAATTCAGGAACTCCATCTCCCAATGCAGTAGTTTCGTTAGCGACTTCTAGAGAATCAGAAAGTTTTTGCTTCATTACATTCCAAACAAGCAGAGGATCCCCATCATTACTTGTGGCGCTGCAATGCAAGTAGCCGCAAATAGTAGTATCAGTACTACTAATCAACTGCCTTGAACATAATAAGATATTAAACTGTTTTCAGCTTAAGCTTACCTACCAGAAAAGGTAGAGCCTCCAGAGATCATACCAACACCGATGTTGGTCTTTGTCGATGTATCACTGGGATTTTTAACTGTAGTTACTCCAGCTATATGTGTAAGAAGCATGCTGGCGAGAAGAAGTACTTGGTCCGCAACAGGTATCCATTCGGAGGCTGTTGTAGCATTGACACTCACTAGAGATCCCAAGCAAGGACAGGTGAAGGAAGTTGTATGGTGACGATTGCTTTTACGGGTAGCACACAACAAATGGACTTTACAATTTACAAAACTAACAGCCTCAGCATTCTGATGGGAAAGTTTTCTGCAATGAAACAACTCCAGAAGAATTATCATATATTCATTGTCGTGGCCATTCAGAACATTAAACCATCATTTCAGCATTCTCTCCCACAGAAACAAGTAGGCCAACACATTCTTTACATACAACAACTTATACTTATGATTTCCTTTATATGAAGATTAATCTTTGTGTCAATTCCAGTGGCAGATCCTCCAATCAAGAAGGCAACATTCTTAGTGAAGCTAAAATATATCCAAAAATGTTGCAGTTTCAAATTAAACTATCAACAGACATTAACCTGTTCATTTTTCTGAAATATTTCCATGATCCGATTCACTTAGAGGCAGAAATACCATCAATGAAGTATCCTAGTTCTCGGCCAGATTCAGATCAAATGCTCATAGTCGAGACTTCCAGAGCCATTGACAGGATATCAAGATGACTGTACAGGTATATGACGAACAAGTGGTATCGGATTTATCCAAATGCTATCAAGACTAAAGCGATTCATAACCCAACGACGCAAAACAAAATCAGATTAGAAAGAGCTTCGAGATCAATGTGGTTTCACACCTGAAATATAACTTGTGGTTAAGGGAACCTCTCTCTCCAATACCAGCTCCACGCAAATGCAGTTTGATGAATGGTGCCGATGCTGCACATTCTGCCATTGGAACAATCATCCGGCTTCTCGAAACTCCACTCAACACATCAGCACCAACTTCAAGGACATAGTCAGCTCACTCTGAGTCCAGCTGAATAGAATAAACTAATGAAGCAAAGAACAATGTTACGTTAACAAGGATGAAAGCAGAGATGTGAAGACGGTGAAATGTGAAATAGCAGCATCCGAGCAGGTGTATAGAATTGGAACTGAACAGTTTGTGTTGAATTGAGAGCGGTTGAGGTGATGATGAGAGGATTGGATTTGTGCGTACCTTGTTACTTTTCTTCTTCGAAGCTCCGACTCCGATGTTTGTCCCTTGAAAGTTGAAAGAGACGAGTTTTGGCGAGGGAATAGAGAGGGCCCCGGTAGACCCCTTTGTGTAAACCTTAAAATTTTCTGGTGGTAGATATCTTATTTTAAAGAAGTCGCGTACCTATTAGTAAAAAGAGTGTGATTTTGGACCCTATGTATCTTTCTTTTTTTTATTTTTTATTTATATATACTAGGGTATTTTACCCCGCGATGCGCGGGGTGATATGTAAAATACGAATAATTAATAAAATAAAATAGTTAAAATTATAATAATAAATTTGTTATACTGAAGTGCAATTGTATATCTATATATAATATTTTAGTAAATCATATTGCTTATTCTTTAAAGATTAATTACTCTACTTGGAACCAATTCAACGTCAAGATTTTGAATAATTAGATTAAATGAAGCTGGCCAAAAGAAAGCTAATAATTGAAAAAACACGTCTTATAATGCTTCCAAATGGTCAAAAGACAGAAAACTTTGTTGTACCCGCGCAGCGCATAACTTCGTAAAAATTGATAAATAATTGTAAAATATGATTTGATAAATTAAAAATTATATTAATAATTTTTTTCCTATATAAAATAAAAATATAAATGTGTCAGAAAAAAAAAACATCAAAGATTATACTAAAAGCACATTAAATTTTCCAATATATATTAGGAGTAAAATTATTCCTTATCCATTATTAAAATGTTAATAATAATAATAATAATATTCAGTTATAGACTGTTATAGAGTATTAAATATATATATATAATAACAATATTATAAGATGGACAGTACAAGGTAAACATATATAGTAAAAAAAAACCAGCTTTGACCCTTTTTCATTTTACCTCTCATATGTTCCATGACTTTGTTAAATAAGTTAGATACACATTTCATTTTAGTAGTAACTTTTTTGTTTCATAGCTTTTAAAGAATAACCACTAAGAGTGATTTAAATATATCACAAATAATTTAAAGGAGAAAAGTCCATTACTTGTAAGTTGTAAATGCCACAGCCTATAAGCCATACACATACAGTACAACTCAAGCCCAAAGCAACTACCAATTATTAAACCTAAATCTAAATTGCCTCACTTATCAACAATCCTTCACTTATATAGCCGCAGTAGTACAGACTATTTTCTTCCTCGACCACACCGCCGCCGCCGCCATGAGTTGATTTTTATTCAACTCAACCACCAACAGCTAAATATGTGATACGCCGAGCAGAGCTGTAGCAGAGAATTTGAGACTGCGGATTTGCACAGCAGAGTCGTCAGAGGAATTGGGATCGCGGAATCTCATAACCACAGTAGAGTTGGGGATGAACATGAGCTGAGACAGAATAAAACTAAAGCAGCTACTGAAGGATGAATCAAAGCCGCTTGTTCTAGTCGTGCATGGCGGTTTCAGCAGCCGTATATAACTGAACACTGAAATTCCACCACAAAGACCTGACATTCACATGAAGAACAACTATTAGAGAGATGCAACGATTAGAAATATGGTGTTTCAGCGAAAAGGTGAGATAATTATGTGTTTGCCGTTATGGAGGAGTGGGAATGAAGTATGGTCTATGTCTATATATATATTTAGGAGTCATGCAAACATTCATTGAATTGCAGTAAATTGAATGACATGTTGTAAATTGAACCGTATTCAATTAGATGTATAGGAACTCTAACTGACTCTTCGTTTATTCTTGCTTGCTGGAAAACGAAGAGGCAATCTCCATAAATTATATCTAACTGAAATTTGTGAATTGAAATAATTGTCAACAGATAAAAGAAAACCTCAACTCAGTCATCTCATTGCATCGGTAGGAGGAAAAGAAAAAAAAAATCATCCACACATCTCCTCTTATTATCTTTCAACTTAAATTTTAATATATATAGATTATCTCAAAATTTAGGTAAATGAAGGAAGACGCTTTCCTCAGCTCATAAATCATCCAGCTGCTGAACATTAATATGTGCATTGGAAATTGCAAATCTGGAAATCCTAGCTCCTAGTTGCATTTGAATTCATCTCTCTACCTAAATTTATATATATAGATTTGTCACCTCACTAATTTGAAATATATTAATTAAGAAAATTTCAACGTTTTTTTTTTTTTTGCCAAAACATTTCAAAGTTAACTTGGATTTTTTTTTTATCAAAACGTTAACATGGATGAAAAAGCGTGCCTAATTTATCAATTGCATCTATTTATCTCATAACTAATTTAGTTCCTTTAAGAGGCGTTTGGATAGACGTAATGTGAGATTACTTGAAATATGAGATTACAACTAATGTGAGTTGTAATGTCAGATTACTTGACATGTTAGATTACAGTGTTTGGTTGTGCTGTAATGTGGAGTGTAATGTTAGATTACAGTGTTTGGTATGTGTTGTAATGTGCATTGTAATATGACTTTATTATTATTATATTAATTTATATAGATTATATTATATCTTAGTATGATAAGATTTTAAAAAAAATTGACAAAAAATAACTTTTTAAAGTTTATATTTTGTGGTTAATACTATAGTCATTTATGAAATCTAAAAATAAAATATGTAAACTCAACATGCACAATTATTAAAATTATAATAGTTAAAACATTATATGTAGTTTTATAAGATAATTTTCATAAAAAATGCATTGAAAATACGTTACTCATTTTATAAGAACATCATGTGTATTATTATTTATTATAATAATGAGTTATGAAGTAGATTAAAAAAAACTACTAATAATAAAAAAAATATTATCATAATAAACTATAATGATAATACAAAGTATTTTGTCTATTTAATAAATATTAATAAAATAATAACACTCCTTAATGTTGGACGTAATCTCACATTACATCCGTGTTTTTATGTAATCTCACATTACGTTGAATGGAGTTTGGACGTAATCTGATATTACAATGCATATTACGTCGTTTGGCAAACCAAACAACGTAATGTTGATGTAATGTGGGACGTAATGTGAGATTACTTGTAATGTTGTGACCCAACGGGTTGGTTCGTAATCAACAATGTAATGTGGAGTGTAATGTCAGATTACAGTGTTTGGTTGTGCTGTAATTTGGAGTGTAATGTCATATTACAGTGTTTGGTTTGGTTTGTAATGTACAATGTAATGTGATTTACTCATTATTATAATATTAATCTATTTAGAAATATATTATATCTTAATATGACAAATTTAAATATCACTACAAGAAAACATGGTTATAGCAGCAAATAAAATTTTCCGCTACTAAAGATTGATGCTAAATGTAAGTTTTAGTGGCGACTTGATATTTCCGTTAGTATTGAAGGCATTTTGTAACGACTAAGACACCGCTGCAAATGGTATCTTTCAGCAGCGGAAGCTATTGCAACAAAAGCTATTTGTAACTGTAACGACTTAAAAGTCGCCACTGAAAGTTGTTTTCAGTAACGCCTTAATAGTTGACGGTGAAAGCTTGTTTCAGCAACGACATTTAATCTCCACTAAAATGTATGTGTAGTAGCGGCTCTACGGTCGCCATTAAAGGCTACATTCAGTAGCCTAAAATAGTTGACGCTAAAAGCTTGTTTCAGCATCGGCTTTTCATCTCAACTAAAATGTTCCGTTGCTAAAACTATCATCGAAAAATAATTAGAATTAACAAATTAACTATAACGACTATTACTTGCTACAATAATATATTTTTTAGCAAGAACTATTTACATATACAAAAAGTAACTTTCAACAACAATTTGTGTGTTGTTACAAAAATCTATTGTTGCTAAATTCTCTTCTAGTATGGCTCAAATACTGTTACCAAAAGACACTTTTGCAACAATAAGCAGTTGAGCCGCTGCAAAAAGTCACATTCAGTAACGATTATTTGTTGCCGCAAAAAGTGTTTTTAGTAACGACTAACCACCGCAGTAAAAAGTTTTGATCTGCAATAACTCTCTATGATTTTTTAATAGAAAAAATAAATATTTAAAAATTACCAACAAAATTTGAGGGCTTTAAAAGAAATAATATTAAGTATGATGACTAATATAGTGTTTTTTAAATAAGAATGGGTATAAACCCTAGCCAATTGAGCAACGCAGTCAAAACTCAAAGCAACACACATAAGGGAGGGAGAGAGATACAGGAGAGCGGCTCCTCCGCTGCACCGGCCACGCTTCCACACCGGCCACGCCTCCGCTCCGGCCACACCTGCGCACCGGCCACGCCTCTGCTCCGGCCAACCACTTCCGCTATACCAGCCACCACGAGTAGCTCGACCATCTTGGAGATTTTTTTATCGAGCTTCCGCCGATCTTAGACCTCAGAGGACGCCTCCATGCCGCCAGTCACCACCAATCTCCGACACCGATTTTGGTCCAGATTCGTAAGTTCTTTATTTTCTAATTTTTTTTATGTTTCTTCTCGAGATTTATGTCTGATTTTAGAAAAAAAAAAAAAAAAAAGGTCTTCAAGGGTTTAAACTGCCGTTCGATTTCAACATTTTGTCGTGTTCTATGATGTTCTAAGTTTCTAAGTCGAGATTCTTCAGTTTAGATTTAAGCTCTTTTTTTTCTGCTACGGTTAATTTCGATTTAATTATGGTATTTTCTTTGGCTCATGGCTATTTTTTCTAGGCGCTTGCCGATTTTATGACTTTCAGAGTCTGTCATATAGGTGAGTTACTTACAAAATCAAAATCCAATTATTTTTGCACCTGAGTCATGTTTGCTGTGACTGTATATTTGTGACATCTTAGAGTATAAATTGAGGTTAATTCAATCTTTTGGGTAATTGTTTTAATATTAGTTCTCCATGACATAACTAAAATGCTTCATATGAAATGAATGTTCGTGAAATGGAAAAAGTAAAGAATAAAATCTAAGATACAAAATTTCAAGCTATTTTTTCTTGCTAAGATTTCATTGAGGATGGTCATTTAATTAGTTCACTAACTGTCATTTTTAGAGTGATCATTCTTTTGCTATATGCAGTATTTTCCATGATATTCGAACAAGTTTAGTCTGATTGCCGTTAAATTGAGGGTAGTAGCAGAGTGAGCATTAACAAGACAAAGATGCATCGTGTGGAGAAAATGATCAGAGGCTCTCTCGTTGAGTTTTATAAGGCTTTGCGCTATCTCAAAACCTACAGGTACTTTCCATCATCTTAAGGTTAAGTAAATCCAGTAAATGTCAATACTCTGCAGTTAATAAATAACCATAGATTCTGCTTGCATGGAGCCTCAACATGCTTTTCATTTTCAGAGTGATCCTTCTTTTGCTATAAGCAACATGTTCTAAGATGTTTGAATGAGTTTAGTCTAATTACCACTAAATTGCATTTCTGGATTTTGCTACCTCCACCCACTATTTAGTTAGTCTTAAAGAGTTTATACCATTATCTCTAATAGTATTTTGACCCTTAATGCAGGTGTAATCTGTTTAAAGATCAAGATCTTGAAAGCTAATCGAAGGCATAATCACATGAATTATGGAAAACAAGATCTCAAATGTGTTGAGATACTCATTAGATGCGTATTTACTTGTTTTAAGCATTCTTTAATGATAAGAATTCTTGTAGAATCGTTGTGCTTCAGATTATTTACATTAAGGTGTATGATGGATAAATGATAGTTATAATATATTTATTTTATTGCGTACTGAAATGTAATAACTATGTTCCAATTTTAAGCTTAATTAACAATCCAAAAATATTTGGATATAATAATATTATAAGCATATATTTAGCAGCAGATTATGTAGCTGCCACTAAAGCATGTGGTATTTACCGCTGCTGAATATTGTTTTTAGTGGGGGTTTATCTTTGCTGCTAACAAACAATTTTAGTGGCAAATCGTTGCTAAACATAATTTTTAGTGGCAACTTATTTTTGTTGCAATTGCAAAGCTTTAGTAGCGGCACACATTTAGTAGCGGAATGTTGTTGCTGCTAATACTTTTAGCCACGGGGTTTTTACCAACGATCCTTTTGTGGCGAGAATACCGCTACTAAAAGCTGTAGCGGCGAGATATGGAGTTTTAGTAACAAATTTTTGTCATTGCTGTTGACCTATTTCTTGTAGTGTATGTATTTTATAAAAAAGTAACTTGGTCCCTTAACTTTATATTTAATATTTAAATATCAAATTTGAAAATATTATATTTAAACTTTCATTCTTACTTGCTATGTTATTAAAAAATATGCGAAAAAAATTTCATTTTAGGGTTAATTACTAAAAAACAAACTCAACTTTAGTGAAATAGAAGTATAAATAACAGAGACTGGAATATATTAAAAAATAAACGAGTGGAATAGATTTACAAAAAAAAAAGATTAATAAATAAATAAATTAAAAAGTGGGAGAGAAAATAATTAATTTAGTAAATATTAATAAAATAATAAACGCTACGTAATGTTGTACGTAATCTCACATTACATCCAAAATCGGATGTAATCTCACATTACGTTGAAGGTTGTGAATACTTGTAAGGATGCCTTGGAGAAGTGTTCCTATGTGGAAACTAGGCAGAATGAGAATTATCAGTTAACCTAGAATACAGCGCGGTACTATATAAATGTTGTTTATAACAGGTTGATTAGATAAAAGGGAATCAACATTCTGTGGGCGCTACAATACTCCTAACAGATGAGTAGCGCGATGTCCGTCGTATCCGCCGGTCGCACGGCAAACCTCGTATGAACTGTTCGGAAGCAAGGACCAGATCAAAGGTGTGAAATGTTGATGCAGATTTGGACGACAATACATTAACAGACACCCTCCCATTTCGGCGAGTGGGAGCTGTAAGCATATGGTGATGGGCGCCGTAATTGGTAGCCCATAATATGTATAGTTTACCTAAGGAAATTAGGTACATGTCACATTAGTGGGCTAGACCAAAATCTCAATTGACATGAGAGGCCCAAAAATGGGCTCCCTATGCATGTGGCCGGCCGAAACCCTAGGAGGGGTTAAAGTGGACTTTTGTCCACTTTACTCCTCTTATATATATATATATATGGGGTGTTAGGGGTTTTATTAGGATTAATCATAATTCCTACTTTGTGGTGATTTAATTTAAGAGAAAACTCTCTCCCCATAACACACATAATTCGGCGAACCACTTCACTACACCAAGGGTGTGCCAATTTGCTTTCGAGCAAACACTCCAGAGATCTGTCTCCTTACCAAGAATCGATCAGAGGCTTTACTGTGGAGGATATACTACGTAGGGCTTCCTTAACCAGAACCTCTACGGGTGCCGACTGGAGGATCGTGAACTCCCTGCATAAGGATCTTGGGGCTACAGACATTGTTTGAGGTATGTGCGAATCTTCCGCTGCGTAATTTCGATTACTAGCATGTACTACATTTTAATATCCGTAGTGATTACTCTCCGTAATCTAACCATTGTAATTTAAAAACTCTCAGCTCCCTAGTGCAATCAATGCTATGGAGTTAATAACTACAAAACTCTTAGCTCAATTGTCATAAATGCATCGATTAACGTAAAAAAAAAAACATCAGCTCCACATCCACTCTGTTATTAGCATCGATTATCGTTTTGATGTACAATTAAAATTTCTTGTAACGATTATTTAAAAAAAAAAAAAAAAAACAATTGGTTATCGATTTGTAAGAAGGAATTCGGTTTTAAGCCCAGTTAATTAAGCCCATTAACTGGGTGGTATGCTTCAAAGCCCACTTATATAAACCCAAGGTGTACCAGCTGAACCTAGCTAGCTAGAAGAACCTCCGACCGTTAATTCGCAGGACCCTCGGCCGCTTCGTATATATTTACAGCCAAATTCGCTGTTATCCCTGGAAGAAGCTCCCGCCGCGATTATCTCCACAACAACAAGAGTCTAAGATGGTGAAGAGGAGCAAGAGTAAGTATAATTTCAATTTGCAAGTCATTTTGTCGCGGTATAACAGTGGCGGCGATGCTGTGCTCATGTTTTGGTTTTGGCGTAATGATCAGAGAGCAAGAGTAAGAGAATCACGTTGAAGAAGAAACACAAGGTGATTAAGAAGGTTAAGGAGCACCACAAGAAGAAGGCTAAGGAAGCAAAGAAGCTCGGCTTGGGAAAACGCAAGGTTGAGAAGGACCCAGGCATCCCCAATGACTGGCCCTTCAAGGAGCAGGAGCTCAAGGCTCTCGAAGAGCGCAGAGCTCGTGCTGTCGAGGAGATAGAGCAGAAGAAAGCAGCCCGCAAAGAAAGGGTACAAACTTCTTTTTTTTTTTTTTTAAATTGCAACTTTTTCTCCTTAGCATGGGTTTAGGGTTTATTGATTGAAGATAAAGTTGGTGTGAAATGCTATTTGTGTTTACTAATAACTGCAGTTAAATTCGTGGAGGTTCTGTGATTGTGGAACAGAAGACCTCTAGTGAGGGTTTGCTCATGGATAGATGAACAATTATTGAGCTTAGGAATAGGAATTACTTTGTTGGTTAATTTTCGTCCGAACATGTCCTTGCTTTTTCTTGCTACATTGTGAGGTTGACACATAAGTTACATTTAGGTGAGTGAAGTTGCGGTTCAATTTCTAAACCATGTATGTAACTGACTTGTTTCAGAGACAAAAGAGGAAGTTAGGCTTACTAGATGAGGACAATGCCTCGGACAAAGAAATGGACGACGCAGATACAAAGGCAAACACCAAAGCTGCAGCTACCGGGAAAAACCGGGGTATGCTATTTCGTATAGGAATATGTTTGAAAAGCCTTTATGTCTTCTCTGAAATCTTACTTACGGGTTTTCTGGTTATAAGCAGATACTTCTGATAGGGCTTTCTATAAGGAACTGGTCAAAGTCATTGAGGCGTCAGATGTCATCTTGGAAGTTCTTGATGCTCGGGATCCCCTAGGTACCCGCTGTGCAGATATGGAAAATCTGGTCCTTAAATCAGGCCCTGGAAAGCATCTTGTGTTACTTCTTAACAAAATTGGTAAGCTCTCAACTTTTTTGTTTTGCAAGTGTTTTTTGACGATCTCCGAGTAAGATTCCTTCGAATAACTTGTCATTGTTGTACCTCAGATCTTGTCCCAAGAGAATCTGTAGAGAAGTGGCTTAAGTATCTCAGGGAAGAGTTACCCGCAGTTGCATTTAAATGCAGCACGCAAGAGCAAAGATCTAATTTAGGATGGAAATCTTCCAAGCCTGCAAAACCAAGTAGTATTCTTCAGACAAGTGATTGTCTCGGAGCTGATACACTTATTAAATTGCTCAAGAACTACTCGAGAAGTCACGACGTACTACCCTTTTCAATCAATTTTGTTTACCCTTCAAATAAACTTGTCAAAGGTATACATTTCGGCCTAGTTGGATCTTAAGTTTCTTTCTTTCGCGTGTTTCTGCAGATAAAGAAGTCGATTACTGTCGGGGTCATAGGACTTCCCAATGTTGGTAAGAGTAGTTTGATCAACAGTTTGAAGAGAGCTCATGTTGCTAATGTCGGATCTACCCCTGGATTAACAAGGTCTTTACAAGAAGTTCAGTTGGATAGAAATGTCAAATTGCTCGATTGTCCTGGTGTTGTGATGCTGCGTTCTTCTGATAATAACAATGCAGCTATTGCCCTTAAAAACTGCAAAAGAATCGAAAAGTTAGAAGATCCCGTCACTCCAGGTAAACAAATCACTGACTACTAAAAAATTACATTATGACTTTTATCTAGCTAGAGACTCACATGATTTTGACGGTCCAACTCCAGTGAAGGAAATACTAAAGCTCTGTCCAGAGAAAGTTTTGGTATCTATATACAAGATTCCAGCCTTCGATTCAGTCGATGATTTTCTGCAGAAGGTGGCTTCTGTTCGTGGTAAGTTGAAGAAGGGTGGTATTGTTGATGTCGAAGCTGCTGCCAAGATCGTATTGCATGATTGGAATGAGGGTACGTTCTTTTTATTTATGAATGCAGTTTTACTTATGTTAATTATAAAGGATGAAAATGACGGAATATCGATCTGCATCAGGAAAAATACCCTACTACACGATGCCTCCATCACGAGATCAAGGAGAAGCTGCAGAGGCGAAGATTGTTACAGAGCTTGCTAAGGAGTTTAACATTGATGAAGTATACAACACAGAATCTTCATTCATCGGTAGCTTGAAATCGGTTGATGATTTCCAATCTGCGGAAGTCCCTCCGAGCAACCCCCTCAATTTTGATGAAACCATGCTTGAGGTTCGTTAAAAGTTTCATTGCTGGAATTAAATTTCTGCTGCTATCTGCTGTGTTATTAGGTTAGGTATCTTATTGTATTTGATTGATTTTGGGAATTTCAGGAAAATGTCCAACCGGAAGGGTTAATCAAGGACAGTGATGAAGTGATGACTAATGGAGAAGATGAAGTCGAGAAACCGAAAGGGCAATCAACATCGAAGAAGCAGAACGAGAAGCTGTACGTTGCTGAGGGAATTCTAAACCCTAATGCAAAGAGAGCCGAGAAGAAGAAGAGAAAGAAGGCGAAGTCATCAAGCAACAACAGCATGGACGAGGATTATGATTTTAAGGTGGATTACGCGAAGAAGGGATCTGCAGATGACAGCGATGAGGAAGACGATGAGATTGTTGCTGAGATACCCATGGCGGGTGTTGAGCTTGATGATGAGCAGTGAGTGAGGATGAAGATTATGAATATTGTATCAACTGTTTAATGGTTTGTTGCAGTTCAGGTCAAAGTTTTGGAGATGTCTGTAATTCGTTGGAATTTTTCTTTGGGCACTGTTCTAATTTTAATTTATTCTTCACTTATGAATGAATTTTTTGTGCTAGTAACAATAAAAATAATTTATGTAAAAGCAAATATAAATAATAATGGTTAAAAGTTAAAATGCACCATTAAACTTGTTCATTTGATTTTAAAGTGAACTTTTTTTTTTTTTGGCCAAAAGTGAACCAATACTGACGTAGACGAAGTAGTCAAGTAAATATAAATTACATAAACATTAGCAAAATATTTTAAAAATAAAAACTGAATAATACATTTAATTTTGGGAAAAAATTAAATAATGCATTTAATATTTATGATCACTATTTGACTTAATAAAATATAATCATATTTTTTAATATGATTATTATCAAATTTTTGGATATTTGGACAATTGTTAGCTGGAGTTTTTATTTTGGACAATTTGTGTTAATTTAGAGATTTTAATTGTGTAAAATAATTTATCTTAGTCAAATATCCAACCCAAATTTAACGGAATTGGTCACATAGTTTGCACGTAATTGAAAGAAAAAAAAAACTAAAAATCTACCCTAAAATGATGGAATATCAAATTTTCGGCTTCTTCTTATTAGCATGAGTCTCATCATTAAACTTTAACGTCACAAATGTTAATTTCATCATTTTAAGTAAGTTAGCTCAACTTTTCTTCAATCATGCGTAAGTGACATGTCCAATTCCGTTTAGATTGACAGAATTTTCGACTAAGTTAACAATGTAACCACAAGCAAACTCTAAAACTGTCAAAAATAGCTTGAACTCAGCAATTTGTCCGATTGGCCAAACTTAAAACTAGTACAATTTGATAGTTAACCGTTTTAAAGATTCAGATTAGATTTTTAGAAACTTTTGTTTCCTCACATTGTTGGTCATTCAAAACTGCTTTATTTACAATAAAATCTTTTAAACCAAACCGTTTCATCATAACTTTTTTTTGGTAACATGATGGGCTTTTTTAATCAAAGCTAAGTAGAAAAATGTGATGGCAAGAGGTCGAGAACACAATTATCAGGAAGTCGAGTTCAAACTTTAAAAGTTGGACCGGGTAACTATTTAACGAATAATAGGAGTTATTCTGCCAGCGAAACATCAAAACACAAGAAACCACAGATAAAAACCAACATACAATGAGATACAAGAAACTCCCCCAAAAAAAAAACAATCTGCAATTACGCTGCAGGTACAAATGACAGACAGTACCAACCACCACTAACTAAAATAAATTGGCCAAGTAAGTAACAACAGCTGGATAAATCGAAGAAGAAGCAGCAGCAGACATCGCCTACCTCTTGTAGCACCCGTAAACCCGAGCTTCTCAAGACTGAAATAACAACAAATATCCACCAACAAACAATCATGAATTTTGCTTTTTGAAGGTTCAAAACATAATAGTAAGGTGGAAGATATGCATTTCCATATTTATCCGCGAAGAACCTGAAACGAGGTACATATGTGGCACTGTAAATTGGAAAAAGCTAATTACCTTGTTGGCAATGTTGTTAGAGAGCCAGTCAAGACCCTCGTAGAGACCTTCTCCAGAAGTGGCACAAGTACTCTGGATATACCTGCAATGCAATGCAATGGAATGGACATATATTATTCCAACTGCTGATCTGATTTTAGCATCGGTCCAGTGTAGGCAAGGGATAGGGTTGAGGTAACAAAAAGGTTACCAGTGACGTTGACGCAGAGAATGGAGGCCAAGCTTGTCAGTTATTTCAGCAGCGTTCATGGCATTGGGAAGATCTTGCTTGTTGGCAAAGACTAGCAGCACTGCATCCCTCAACTCATCCTATCAACCATAGCACACAAGTCTTACATTTGAACTAGCACTGATTATATAGTCTTTGACTTTTTTTATAATAAATATAGAGATATCAAGTAGTCAAGTACCTCATTCAACATTCTGTGCAGCTCATCCCTAGCCTCAACAACACGGTCTCTATCATTGCTATCAACCACAAAGATGAGTCCTTGTGTGTTTTGGAAATAGTGCCTCCACAAGGGACGAATCTAATTGAATCAGTGGTACTGTGTCATTAATAGGTCAAATATAATTTATTCACAAGTCAAAATATCATTAAGATATGAACGACCACAGAAGCAGAGTACTTCTAAATGCTTTTGGTTCAACAAATAACTACTAAGGATGCCAAAGGTAATAACCTTAGAATCTCATTTAACACGGAAGTTTACAAGCATGAGGATCGGAAACGAGTTATTTTAGAATTTTAAAGATCCTTTCAATACCTTGTCCTGACCCCCAACATCCCAGACAGTAAAGCTGATGTTCTTGTACTCAACTGTCTCCACATTAAATCCTGAAAAAGGGATGACCTTCTTCTAATTAGAAATGCATTGACAAAGGTGCCTTAACAACTAATATAAGGCAAAGCAGATCCTGAAGTTAATTAGACAAGTTTTCAACATTATGATGGAAGATTCTGATCTCACCGATGGTAGGAATGGTTGTGACAATCTCTCCCAGTTTGAGTTTGTATAAGATTGTAGTTTTACCAGCTGCATCGAGACCAACCATCAAAATGCGCATCTCCTTCTTGGCAAATAGCCGACTAAACAGCTTAGTGAAAGACAGCCCCATCTTTCAAATCTGCCAAATTAAACAATAAAGACACCGTTAGGTTTAGGTATATTTTCACAACATTTAACGAGTTAAATGACAGAATCACTTAAAAACCATGTTGAAAAGGGAAACAGATGAGCTCTGTATCTATCTCAACATAGATGAGACTTTCAAAAGGATACACAACTCATACAACATAAAGACACTATTCATAGTTAATGCACGACGGATACCAGCATACCAAGGGAGCCTCAGAAATGGGATTCTACTACCTCATCAGATATTGGTCCTCAATTCAAAACTAGACCTACAGCATCAACTCTAATTCACCTCAAGTTGCAATGATGTATCGCGAAATGGAGAATCAATAACGCGGAAGAAAATTAGATAATTGCAAGATAACCAGATCATAAGTTATTAAAAAAAAAAATCAAAGTTTCAGGATCGCAGCAACAGAATTTCAGCATAGATCGAGTTTAGTAGGAATCTAAAATCATACTTCAAATTAAATATCAAACAGGAGTGGAACCAATTCCGCTAACGAGTACGCACATAAATTTAGCGATCGCTGGAGGACAACAATTGAAATGGTAACACTCGAGCAAATAGATGGACAACTAAAATTCAATTGAGATGGGAGAATGGTTGATCCAGAGAGAGAGGTTACCTGGTAATGTGGATCGAAGCGAGTGGTTGGAGACAGTGGAGAGATCTGAAAGAGCTGTCCTTCGCGAATGAGTAACGAAATCGCGCAGATGCAGGAACTTGTTGGGTATTTATACGTTGAACATGTAGCGCGTGTTCAATTGACGCCGTCAACTCTGTGGACGTAACTGTTAACAGCGTTAGATCTTGCGTTAGTATATTTTACAAAATAGATTTTGGGCTGGGCTTAATGTTTTAACTTTTATCTCTTTAGAAAAAATGGGGTTCCCCTAAACTTTTTATGAAGTTGGTTGTTAAACCTATTAGAATTATATATATATATATATATATATATTTAACATACTTAATTAAGTCACATAACATGACAAAAGAATAAATGTCTATATCTAACAATAATAATAATAATTAAAAAGTATTTATATAAATATTACAATTTTCAATCTTAATCCTTATTTAAATTTAATCTATGAAAAAGTACTTACATATGATAACCATTATAAATATCAAGTCTATATATTATATAAATTCTGAAAGAAAGATAATAACAAAGTGAATGAGGAGCTGAGGGTTTTAAATTGCAATTTTCAAGATGTGAATAATGAGCTGAGGGTCTCATATTTAAAGATTTGCAGTTTTGAAGTTGAGGGTTGATACTACACAACTATTATGAGCTTTAAATATTTTTCTTTAGTTTCGAGGTTTTTAGGTTCATCCGTTTCCATTATTGCATATGTCGCCAATCGAAGAGTTTCACATCAATTGATGGACCGTGAATCGAAGATGTCATACAACGTTCAATAAATCAGGAAAAACAAAACATGCATTAAATTTGAATTCTCCAGTTCCCATAACGTTTAGGGTTACTTCTTATATTCATATATAAACAAGGATGTGTGTTGGTCATTAAGAGGAGAGGCGGGTGCGGTGAAGGAAGGGTCGCCTCAATATCATCGCCCTTGAATGAATCTTCAATTCACCGGTTGGATGATAATCGTATGGATAGCAGCATGAAAGCGACCAAAACGTAATATTATTTATAACATACATGAAATCACCATGCGCTCCGCGCGGGAGTAGCACCCTAATATTTAAAAGTGTGAGATAAACATTTTTTTTTTTTTAATGTTAGATGATTTAATTAAGTATATGATGAACAATTATTAAATTTTGAAAATTATTATTATTATTGTTATTTTAAACCATAATTCATAATCAATGAGAAATTATTAGTACTCAGCCCGCCTTATCAACGTGTGAATTAACCGATACATAAAGAAGAGATATATCATAAATTAAGTCTAAATAAGTAATTTTGGCTAATATGTGATTACAATTCTATAATTTTTCCTAATTAATCTTATATTATTTTACCTAATAAAAAATTATCCTAAGCTTTTATGGCCAGTGATTCATTATTCATACATATTTTATGTTTCTCAGCTGGTGCACAAAGAAAAAAATGGCCAAAAAATAGAAAAAATAATAATTGATTCGTGTATGATTTATGATGTAGGGTAGTGCTGAAGTACTATAGTCAAATTTCAACAAGCTTCACGGAAGCAGCTTCAACTGATAAGTCCGTTACACTACTTACATTTTTTCTAGTTTTGATCTGACCGTTACATTACATCCATTTTTTCCGTTAAGTGACATGTGCAAGTCACGTGATCCACCCTAAACTTTAAATTTTGTTGAAACTTGGGGGAATTGACACCCTAAACTTAGTTCAATGGGTTAATTCCCCCAAATTCGAACAAAACTGAAAGTTTAGGGTGGATCACGTGATTTGCACATGTCACTTAACGGAAAAAATGGACGGAATGTAACGGTCGGACCAAAACTAGAAAAATCTGCAAACATATGGTACCAAAACTAGGCAAAAAAAAAAAACATGGACCAAAACTCAAACGTGGTTAAACATCATGGACCAAAAGACCTGCTAACCCTATAAAGTAAGTATGGTATCTCTCAAGTATTACAGCTTGATTTTACAAACCTTCACGGTGAAGGAGCTTCACCAGATATGGTCCCGGTCAATTACCAATTTACTAATCCAAGTTTCACCGGTCGAACTGTTTATTAGTCCATTTTTTTCCTATTTGTTAGATCAAGTTTTACCAATTGGACGATTCATTATTTTGCATTTTTTTACTGTTACGCTAGTCAAAATTTAATCGATCAGACAATGTGCTAACTAGGTTATATTTTTCATTATCTTGATGGAAATGTACACGTGCTTAGAAAAATGTGGAAATACCTTAAGGAAATGACTGAAATATCATTAACGTAACTTCTAATATTCTTTTATTTGGTAACTTAAGATTCTGATTTTTCTATTATTTTGTAATCTCAGAAGATGTGACAAAATCAATATACTTCTAATATCGAATTAGGATTATTTAGGACAGAAATAAAGCATTGGGTCGAACTCTTCTTTAGTCTCAAGGTAAAAGGTCTGTCATTGTTTGGAAAGCTGCGGTAAGTTTTGGATAAAATCCTTTAATTATCATGATTTATTCGACAAACAAATTTTAACGACGACTAAGATTAGAGGATAAGATTAGATAAGTCTTAGAGTATGAATGAAATTGAAATCAAATCAAATCAATGTTAGAGACGAAAGAGAGGGAGTTAGGTTACTTTAAGCATCGCTACACCTAATCACGCGATTATCATCACAGCATTGTCTCACTATATCTAATTCTGATCAACTTCAAATCCAGATATTAATCATTCAATGTAATGTAATGCTGAAAAAAGAAGATAATTAGTAAAATTGATGGGATTAACCGTTCACGTGTCATCGGAGAGATAGTTGTTCAAGGAACAATAGCAATATGGCTTTATTGTCTCCAATTAAAGAGCAGATCAATCACATTTAAAGACAATTCAATCAGTTCCTTAACAATTTGCCACTTGTTTTAAGCATATATGTCGAAATTGTGCATGTCCATTAAAGATAATAAAGAAAGTATAATAGTTAGCACATTCAAACTTGGATTAGAAAATCAATGAAAACAAAACTTACATGCATCTAAGCAGCCCTAGCAAATGTTCTCAATCATTGCATAGCTTGCCTACCTATGTAGTTAAAAACTCGTTTTAGGTCGTAAAAACGCACGTTTTTACGTTTTTATCATAAAAAACGAGTTAAAACGTAACAGAATCGCTTTCTGAGTAGAAACGGGTAGAAACGCGAGTAGAGTCGTAAAAACGGGTAGAAACGGTAAAAACGTAAGTTTCTACCCGTTTCTAGAATTTTTACCTTTGCTAAAAACTGCTCAAATCTAATAAATTATGACAATCCCACAAAATTTATCAACCAAACCCACTAGAGTTTTTTTTTTTTCATGGATTGTAATTTGTGGGTCAAATCATCTTTTACTAACTCAAAACTTATTCTTATTGTATTCAAGTTCAATATCAATTAATTATTTAATAATATGAAAGAGTCTTGGACTATATCAATATCTCTTTCTCTTTTAAGTTTCTAAAATAATAAAATATCAATTGAGATACTGGTACACACTACAATTAACCCGTCAATTCTTCTCACGATTCCACAACAATTGCTTCCCGTGACGATTGAGGTGACTACTGGTGGGGTCATATATTTTATTGAAAAATGTTATAGGCTATTAATGAGTATATTGACTATTTTCGTATCTCTTTTGCATAATTACATATATGCACATTTATATATTTCATTTCTAATGTAATTTTAGCATTAGGTAGAAATTTACGTTTTTACGTTCCATCTTTACGACTCGACTTTACCTATCATTTTCCGTCTCTACTTAGAAACTCGTTTTTTACTGCATGGTTGCCTACGGAAATAAAATAAAATGAAATAAATAAATATATATATAGTAACAATAGGAAAAATTACAGATGATAGATAGACAGAGAATAAGCTCTCTGCTACCTGCATTATGATTAGTAGATAAGTTCTAATACATATGATATTTATTTTGGGACCAACTAATACGTCATATGATTACATTAAAGACACAACTTTAACTCTAATTTCTTCTCATCATCACCGTCTTCCTCCTTCATCACCTCCCCTCTCTTGCTGCTGCTGTTGCAGAAGTCGCCGGAACCAGTATTGGCCGCCGTGGGCTCCGCCACAGTTTTGAAATCCTCCCGCTCAAACTTGGGAACCCAGCTCGTTCCCGCCGCAACAACTTTCGTCCTTTTCGCAGTACATCCGCTCTCTTCCGCCTCCTCTCGCCTTCTCAATTTGGCGCAAGCTTCTCTGTATCTCTGCACAATCGCGAAGAACTGCTCCATCTGCGCTTCAACATCGTCGTCTCCCTCTCTCTTCTCCCTCAAGGACTCCATACTTGACCAGATCTTCTTCTTCTTCTTCTTCTTCTTCTTCTTCTTCTTCCTAAGCAGAAGGGAAGCAGATGGCGTGCTCCGGAAAGTTTTATAAACTAGGAAAGAGGGCCAGCCAACTACAAGACACGTGTCGTGAAGCTAGTGACGATGTTGCTTATGTAATTCTGTTTCTTCGTATTGTGTCAGTGACGTTACAGTATGACGACAATATTCGTCCACTGCTGGCCATTGGGGTCCTTTTTGGTAATCTATTCTGGCTAATGGATGGGGGTCCACGTTCCAAATTTAATATTTTTGTATCAAAACAAAACTCCTTGTTATCTAGCAATTTTTTAGAATATATATATATATAAAAACATGTATGATAAGCAACAAAAATACATTTTTCCATTTTTCAAACTATTATATTCATTCTTAATGGTTTATTTATACTTATTAATTCTTCAATTTAAGAGGAAAAAAAAAGGTGGAATCAATACAAATATCAACATAATATTAGCAACATTATTTTTAGTTAATACTGTTTTTAGATTTAATTTTTAATCCAAGTACTGTTTTTAGATTATTAGCCCAAAATTCTATGATATAGCTGACGGATCAAACAGTTTTCTAAAATAGAATTGCAGACTAACTTGGTACAAACTAAAATTATTCTAGATGTTGATCAAATATGAACATGCACCCCTAAAATAAGAAATTAAAAAAAAAAAAAAATTGTAGAATTCATTGAACTTGGTTACTAACTTACTATTGTGATCATGATAGAAAGAAGACAAATGTTGGAATAAATACATGGTTACATTACATATATCTATCTAGAGGTGAACAAAAAAAAACGAACAGAAGAATATAATGGTCAGTGTGGTTGCTGATTTGAGGTCTGTTTAGAACACACAAAGCAGAGCCTCCTCTCTTACAGCAGCGGCTAAAAACGAGGGGATCAACATACTAAGGCAACGACATTCAACATAATACCATACCAAAGAAAAAGACACCAACAACTAGCTAACTACTTTCCTTCTCTACACCACTTGTTCATTTTTTATCCATATTACCACCACCAGTACAGTTGTAGTAGTAGTAGTAACTTGATGATTATAACTGAAGCGACGGACACTGCCTTCTTGCATGTTCTGGAATCAGCTTAGGAAGCAAATCTGCTGGAACTCTCTTCATCTCTACAAACCAACCATATATATCCCCAGTGAGTTTTTTTTTTTTTTTAAACAAGGGTTAGAATCTAAAAAACAGTCACAATTATATCATGTTGCTAACTGCTGTACCAGATATAAAATGTTGATATTCAGCCTGCCAACTATCAGATTTTTTATTTTCCATTTTTTTCAATTGATTTTGGCGTTAAAATAAGTGTTTTAAACAATAAAAACATATTTTCCATTTTTCCGAAGTATCAAATTGTTGATCATGGTTTAGGCTTATTTGAATTTGATGCTTAAAAAAAATGTTTTTGTTTTGCAATTTTTAAGGGGGGAAAAGTGGAAATTAACCAATATGATAGCAGGGAAATTCTAGGATATTGATTAGCAACATAACCTATATTTGGGGCTGTTATTAGGTTCTTAACCCAAAATACAATTTTGGGTTCGGTTGGATATTTTACTTACCATGAGCCTTAAAGTTGAAAAGAGGTGGAAGAGGGCGGCCGTTAGGGAGTCTGCTGTTGGGGTCACGAAGCTCATCAAAGAACGGGTGAATCAATGCCTCCAACTGCGAAAAATAAATCTAGCGTGTTTACAAGAGAGACATCAATAACAGAAAATACCACTGCATTTAAGCTTCCAAAATGACCCCTTTTTTTTGGTAATCTTGCTATATGCATAGGATCATGTACTTATTTACGGATTTAGATATGAGTTGATATAAGGAGGAGTTCTGCAGTATAGCTCTTAACCAGAGATATGAAAGAAAAGAGTACTCACAGCAGTGCTTCGGAGGTTAGGAGAGTATTGCAGAAGCCGCGAGACCAGATCAACAGCTTCAGGGGGCATTCTCTTGTAGAATATCTGGCAACCAATAATTAAATTCCCATAAATAAAACCACAGAAAAAACTTGACTCATGCAAAAACAAGGTAATAAGGATTAATGGACTAATTACGTAATGTCAAGGGTTCTTATTACCTTGTGCCAAGGGTGGGCTTTGATTTGTGGGAATTTGAATTCGGTGTAGTTTGGGTTCATGCACTTGATTTCCTCTCTAGTTGGGGTGCCCAAGACCTAAAATGAAGTAACAAATATGTTATTAGGACTTCAGTTGCAGAGAATGCAGATTAACATTCGAAGAGATTGTAACTGTATATATATACCTTGATGATCTCAACAAGCTGGTCAACTCCACTCTCACCAGGAAATAGCGGCTGGAACAAAGAAAAAATAACTTATTAGTATATATGTGTTCAGTTACAACTGTAAAATAGAATGAGAAATTCCCCTAAAAATTAATAATATTAGAGAGCAAAAATTAACCTGGCCGGTTAATAGCTCGGCAAGAACACAACCAGCAGACCAGATGTCGATAGCTGATGTGTACTCGGTTGCACCGAATATTAGTTCGGGAGCACGATAGTACCTAGAACATATGTAAGATATGTTTGGTTCCCCTTTCACCTGTAGAAAAATTAACATTATTAACAGCCCGAACAAGGATGAAACAAACCTGTTTTAATGAATTGAGGCATAGAAATTCTACTTACCAAGACTTTTGCACTTCCAAAGTCACACAACTTGAGCTGGTGTGTATGCGGATTAACCTGTGAAAAGAAAAATCTTATGTCATCCAAGCACTTGCATGAGCTACATGCAAGTTAAATTAGATCAGACTTTTCATAGAAATTTTGGAGACATGATTTCATAGCTCAAGAACTAGCATGGAGGGAGCATTTGGATTAGCCGCATTGAAAGATCGATGAGTATATATTGGTATGTGTATCAATGTGGAAGTAATGTTAGATAGTTGTGTTTGGTGGGGTCAACAATGCAGAAGAGGTATGAAACATACTGAATCCAGGTAGAGAGCTTCCAAACCCAACATTACCAAACACCCCAGAATCTATATAAACAACATAAAACTTAAAGTAGAAGTTCAGTAAAAAAATAGAATCTTTACATTTTAGGAAATGGTTGACTATATCTCACTCATTCACTTTTCTCCCCAAAAATGTAATTTTTATCCATTTTATCACTAAGTTTACCTTCAAGAAGCTCTATCTACACTATATATGTGTGTGTAGATATTTTTGTAAACATACCAGTAGATTTTGAGGCTTAATGTCTCGATGACATACTCCAATGCAATTATGGATGTAAGCAAGTGCTCTACAGATCTGCAATTATCCAACCAAGCAAATTAATAAAGTTATTCTTGCCGCGGTGAACTATTTAGTAATAGAATCGAAGAATATAATTCCAACTTACCTGGTAAAAGTAAAGTTTTACGTAAATAAGAGGCATCCGTTGGTTCATCTTGTTGTAGTGCTTGATCACACGGTGGACAGTCTCAGGTACATATTCAAGAACAAGGTTCAAATAGAGTTCATCCTTCTCGGTTGTAGAGAAGAAGCAGTGCTTGAGGGCCACAACATTGGGGTGATCAAGAAGTCGCATTGTTTGTAGCTCTCGGTTCTTGAACCTCTTATCTTGAAGAACCTTTTTAATAGCAACTGTTTCTCCAGTCTCCAAGCACTTTGCCTGAATCAAAATTGCAGAGCAAAACTATCAGGATTCCAAAACACAGGTATAAAATATGTTAAAAAAAAATTATATGATGAACTTGATAAATGGATTAGATCTGCCAACGATATCATCAACAACATCATCCTCTGCTCATACCCAGCATTAAATCTCGACCACGGACTGGACTTACTCCGTTCAGACCAAACGGAAAGGATCCATGACTATTTGTTAAATTGAAAACAGTCTTTTCAGCCTACTTAGTTATTGCTTTGAAGAGTTTCAAAAAAATCATTTTGAATACTTGTCTTTTCTTCACTTTTTTTAAACATTAAAAAAAGAGAGAAAAGGTTAATGATGTTTCTTCCACACTAAACTGCAAATTCTAAAAGAAAATCTCCATCTACAAACATCATATCAGACATATTTCTTATGAAATTTCATATGGCTAACCTGGAAGACAACTCCAAACGAACCCCGCCCAACAGCTCGCTCAGCCATGTAGCTTATTGTCTACAAACACGATAAGAATCCTTAAGATGAGAAGACAAAAGAAAACAGCCAGGAGCAGCAAATTTGATTGCAAGAACATGATGAACAATAAGGAGCAGCAAAAGCTCACCTGCTTAGGCTGACCATTTTTTCCACCTATGTGAGTCACTATTATATGTCCTGCCTCTGCTCCGTTACCATCCACAACGGTTTCTTCCACGTCCTGAAACATGTGAACAAATCTATCGGAACCACAAATTTTGTAGAGATCTTTAACCAGAGAATTTATGCTGGATGCATAATTCTAAGTAGGGAGCAGCACAAAACTGCCGTCATCTTACCTTTTCGTCCCTAATCTTCATGTCATTCATCTCCTCAGGCAACCTATCAACCCCAGCCGGGTTCCCACTTTGTTCTCTTAATGTTACAACATTTGCAGACGCCATCGGAAGCAAAGAAACAGGAAACAACAACGAAGATCCTTAATTGAACTTCTAGGTAAACTTCCCACAAACTGGATCAGCACTTTACCTGAAAAAACCAAAGACCAAGCTTAATTTGGCAACTTTAGCTCAATTTCTCTTCTAATTAACGAAAGATCGTAACTTGCTTGTGATCTTCAATTGCAATAATCGGGATGAAGATAGATGCAGAAGCGGAGAAACCCAGTAAAGCAAAAGTTAAATGACTCTTTTGAGCTAATTATCAATCAGAGTATAGACGGAAAATGGATGAAATAATTATATATCCATTCCAGAGTTAAAAAAACATGACACCCAAAGAGAGAAACCTCAAGAACACGCAATGATTTTTCCCTGAAAACTTCCGGTTGTTAGGTAGCTTCCTATCCACATAATCCGAATCAGCTCACAAATCACGCAAACTCGATTTCTCCAACTAATTTCCGTTTTCTCTTATCAATCCACTCGGCAAAATAGCCGTTTAACAGACACTCACCCCAAAAATGGAAACTGAAAACCCCAACAGATCCAGAAACAAATCCATCGAAAGGGTGGTAGCTCAAGATCAAGAATTAGGAACAAAATCCAAAAATCGAAGAAGATGGAGATGTCAACAGGCGAACTAATCGAACGAGCAGCAGCTAGAAAGCTTTGAAATTTACCAGTCGTAGTCAGATTCCGCAGCAAGTCGATCCATGGAAGGGTCCTAGATCTCAGAGCGAATTGTCACAGATCTCGGCAGCTGATGAAGAAGAATCAACACCCCTCCTTCTCGTGTCAGAAGCAGCGAAGGGAAGGATGTAAATGGGTTAACGAATCAAGAGAGGGTTTTGTTGTTTATTAGGTCTGGTCTGGTGTGGCTGGAGCTTTTTCTCTCTCTTCTCCTCTCTCTGTTTTGGCCTTTTGCTAGGGCTGGTGGTGGCGATGGAGACAGTCAAAGAGAGACAGCAGCTCCAAGACATATTTTATTTGTTTCCTATATTTTAGTACTAATAATTAGTAATATATATTAATCAATTAACCTCAATCTGATCCATTCGGTCTTTATTTAATTAATATATATTTATTTATAAAGTTAAAGGGTTTTTGATGTTAGAGCATCCATAATGGTTTTACATAAATTGTAATACGTAAATTTAAGACACACGTAAAAAATATTTTCTCTGCAATCGTATTACTTAAACATATTCCTTAAATATATTTTATTATTAGATTTTCCAACAACCACCAATAAGATATTAGCATTAATTATAAAATAATTAATTTATAATAAAAAATTGGTTACGTAATACATAGTGCATTACTTAAATTTAAAGAATGTTTTATGTAAAAACATAAATTTACGTGTGGGTCCCATCTTTAAGGAATACTATGTAAAACCACTGTAGATAGCTTTTGTTGTTTTACTTAAATAAACATGTAGGGCCCACGTTTACGTAATCTTTACGTAATACCATTGTGGATGCTCTTATATATTTAATTTTTAGTTTTTTTTTGTGTTAAAAGTTTTTTTTTTTTTTTTTAAGTTTTTGGTGTTATATGTTTGGAAGATGAATGTTTTTTTGTATTTTCGTCAGTCAATAGTTAGTTTGATTGTTAAATATTTTTATTTTGTTCAATTTAGTCCTCAAATTTATATACCTAATATTTAATTTTTACAATTTAGTCTCTATTATTTGCTTCAATCACCGCCCAAGGCCGTCGGCCACTACCCACCACCCACACCACCCAAGGCCGTCGGCCATCACCCACACCACCCAAGGCCGCCGGCCACCACCCACACCACCCAAGGCCGCCGGCCACCACCCACACCACCCAAGGCCGCCGACCACCACGAATCTGAACCGAAAACCACGAAACGGGACGACCACCTCAAATCGGGACCGACCACCACCCTAATTGGTGGTGGCCTGTCCCAATTGGTGGTGGTGGCCGGGCCCAATTGGTGGTGGTCGGTCTCTATTTGCGGCTGTCGGTCTGTTTCGTAGTTGTTGGCTCCGATTCATGGTAGTCGGCGACCTTGGGTGGTGACTGGAGCATACAAGGGACTAAATTGTAAAAATTAAATTTTAGGAATATAAATTCGTACTAAATTGAACAAAATAAAAGTATTTAATGGTGAAACTAATTGTTGACTAACGGTAAACAAAAAACATACAATCTCCCAAACATATGACACCAAAATCCTAAAAAAAAAAACTTATGACACCAAAAGCTAACAGTGGTTAAACATATGACACTAAAAAACTTTTTAACCCTATTTATAATTATAATTGCTAGAAGCAATTTTTTTTACTTGTCATGTGAAATTATAATAAGGAAATAATTTTTAGTATGAGATTAATTTTTATGACTTGTGATTGGTCAGGTAAATTTCACTAACTCTCTTTGGTGGTGATAAGTTCTTATGGATTGGCTTTTATTTTATTTGTTTTAAATAATGAGTAACATAAAACTCTATCCCATATGTTTGATCACGGTCTTCGCAATCGCTCTTGCATTGCGTCTCTGCTCGTTTTCTTCTCGCACACCTGCAAAAGGGGCACATGGGGTATTCTCAGTAAGCCCACTATGATGCTTAAGTGAGATGTGTTCTCTAGAGAGAGAAAGTACAAGGCGGAGAAATGTCAAGATTACCTTCAAATGATGGAAGGAGGGCTCTATTTATAGAGTCCCTTGGTGGCTATTCCGGTTTCGGGTAATTCTGATCTGGAATAGCGGTTCTTATGTGTAAAAACTGGGAATAAGTCGGGTTTACCTATTGTTTGGAAACGAGTGGGCCCACACGGTTCAAAGTTACTTCGAGATAGCGTCCAATATCATGCCCCAGACGAATATTCGTTCGGGGCTCGAGGTCCGGCTGAGCGGTGCTCACCCGGAGGAGTACCCCGAGTGGTGTGCACCACTTGGGAAACCCGGGTATTGCTTCCGAGTGGAGCTTCCACCTGGGTTACCTGAGTGTTGCTTCCACTCGGGTTACCCGAGTGAAGCTTCCATCCGGTTTACCCGAGTAGAGCTTCTACTCGGAATACTTTGAGTGAATTTTCCACTCGGGGTGTTTTTTGGGCTCAAGTATTGGGTCTCGGAATGTCCAATGTCAATGCTTCAGTTTATAAACGACTATGACTCGACGTCTCAATTCGAGTCTAGTTTGCGATAGTTTGAGCATATATCCAACAACATCTTCAAGTACCCCTCAAAGTTTATAATGTGCAATTTTTTTAAAGTATAATTATTGTCAATTCGGCTAATTAAATTCATACATTTGTTCCCTTAAATTTTTGTATACTAGTTATTTGTCAATACCTAAATAGAAGCTATGGCTTCGAAAACTTTTTGGTAACTCTTTGGAACTTCAAAGTGTTGCCTAAAAGGGATGAAAATCTCATGCCCTACTTTTCTGCCCTACTCCCTGTCCTACAATGTAAAACTTTCACGATAATGAATAAAAATAATCTTTTTCCGTATACATTATACAATATGATACAAACGTTACTAGTTTTGTAGTTTTTTTTTTTACTAAAAACCTATTAGTATTAGTGAACAGTTGGGCATGGTGAACCCTATAGGGCTAAAATGAGTCAATTTATCCTCAATGGTTCACCATGCCCAGCTGTACACTATGTCTAATAGGTTTTTAGAAAAAATCACAGCGAAGTAGGGCGGGAGATTTTCAACCAAAATAATGATGTTCATTAGGAATGTATATTGTAACAGTCTCCCCTTTAGTTACAACATAGTCATTCGAATTAAAACTGTCAAACCTAAATCTAACATAAGACGATTATGTTTTGAAAACACATGGATTTTGAAAGAGTCGTCACCGGTTAATTATAAGGCCAACTAGGAACCTAAATTACTTAGGGAATAATGTATGAAACACCTAGGCCTGAAATCGGTCTACGAACAGAAATCCGGATTCGGTGGTTCTTTTACGAATTAAAACACATGAAAATAATCACGTCTTTTTGGTACTTAATTCACTTAATTTGCCAACTTCATTGCTAAATAATTATTAACTATGAATTAATTATATTAAAAAAAATCTAATTGCACTAGTAATAATAAACACTCAAATCAAAACACAACCTATCATTTTTAATAATATATATATAATCCATACAATTAATCAATAATTGTTTAATCTAAAGAACATAATTAGATTCAAACTATTTACTAAACCTAATATAATAATAACTACTTTGGCCATTTAATAAACAATAAATAAATAAATAAACTAACCACTAATCCCGCGCACCGCGCGGGAGAAAATTCCAAATAAAAATTAAATTAAAAAAATTAAGTTATCTTAGTAAAGTATGTTCTAACATTTTTCTTCCATGATCTAAGGTAAAGTACCTATCAAGAATAAAAAAGGAGCAAACAGAATCTCCGAGTTTTGCTTCAATTCTTCACAGTAGCACGCAGTTTTCTCGATTACCGGATGGCACCCACGACCAGCATCATTTTGGAAATCAGTCGTACACCCAATTCCAACTCAATCTCAATTAAACATATGCGTAATTTCAACTATGTGATGGATATTGATATAAACATATTTATTTGTTACCATAATAGGTATTAACTATAAATAGTCTGATGCCATAACGGCCAATCAGCTATTAATATTCAACTACCATAACAGTAATTGCCTAAATATTCTGTAACCATAACAGTCATCGTCAATAAATGGCTATATACCATAATAGTTATTATGTTATTTTATAGGGTTAAGTCTTGAATCGGTCCTCAAATTCCAAACAAATGTCCCAATTTATCCTCGAACATTAATTATGTCTGATTTTATCCTTTAACTCAAATTGAAAATTTTATCGTATCCTTGAGCTAATATAGCCTTTACCTCCGTTGACTTATAACATTTTATTTGAGAAAAAAGATTTAAATGACAATTATACCCTACCCAGTTAATAATAATATTTTTCTCCTAAAAACTCAAATCTACCAAATTGAAAGAAGTTAGCACTTAAGTAATAGCGACTCCAACCATTGTTTACTTTATTCCAGTGTTTCGTTCTCTTCCAATGTTGTTGCTGCTGCATCCGGCCACCCTCATCATCGGCCTTTGCTTCAAGTCGATCAACTAGTGCTGTAATCGAGCCGAATATCTGGCAAACTCGATCCGACTCGACTCATTTTACTCGAGCTTGACCGAGCCTAAATTTTTCAAGTCCGAGCTCGACTCGGTGCAATACTCGATGAGCTCGTCTCGACTCAACTCGTTAAGTTTAAAATTTGTTCAATTAAATAATAAATGGTGCACCTTAGCTCGAACTCGTACTTGACTTCAGAAAAAATATCGACTCGGCTCGAAATTTAGTGAGTCGTACTCGAATATCGACCGAACCGATCTCGAGTAGCTCACGAGTAGCGTGACTCGTTTACAATCTTACAATCAATTATGCCTGACCGAGTAGCCTGACTCGTTTACACTCTTACAAATACTCGATGAGCTCAAATTTGCTCGACTCGGAGCTTGTCAATTTTAAAATTGTTCAATTAAATAAAAAATGATGCACTTTAATTCGAGCTCAATTCGGCTTTGAATCTTTGTCTTTTGAATCATTATAAAAAAATACTATAATTCCATTCTTAAGAAACCTTTGTTAGTCAACTGATTTTTTTTTCTTTTGCCTAAAACTAATTTTCATATACTATAACTTAATGAAGGGGATGACAAAAAAACAAGAAAAGTTAGAGATATGGATATGCAGATGTAAGGACTTGGTGTAGTGAATTACACGCAGCCGCCATGTCATGACATATGTTTGAATTATCTAAAGCAACTCAATTGTCCTACAAACAAATATTAATCGGCAAATAGCAGAAGCCAATCTTGATAATATGCATGACTTTTTATAGAATTTTTGTTCTCAGTTGTCTTTTAAATTCAATCTCACGATGCAAATTTGTAGTATCATGGATTTAATTGAATAGAGATTTTGAGATGATAAAAAAAATTAGATGTACAATTCCAACTATAGACTTAGGGTTTCGCTCAGTCTTACATGGTTGGCTGGGCGACAATGGCTGATGGCGAGGGTAACCGGAGAGGAGACGTTGCTGACAGTAGCAACGAAAATGAGAAGAATAAATAGCGTGACAGAGAAGACGCTGTGGAACTCGAGTCTGCGATTTACTTCTTTTAATTTTTCAATTAGGTTGGCATAGATTTGTTAATGATTATTATTACTTTTTAATAGGGTATACTTAGTCATTTTAAGTTTTTCTCTAAATTAGTTGGAGGAGTTTAACGTAGATAAGTACCAAATCAGTATGAACATTAACGGAAGGATATTATTGACTTTTCAATTGGAGTTGGAGGATAAAATCAGTTCTAATAAAAATTAGAGGATAAATTGGGTCATTTGTTATGAGTTTGAGGACTAATTCAAGACTTAACCCTATTTTATATAAAGAACTCTTTGATATATGATAAATTATATACAATAGTGATCTCTCTCTTTATATGAACAGTTACTAATTTGACCGTCGGAGAGGGATCGCCGGGGTTCGCCCTGGCACTCCCTTTTTGCAGGTGCGTGCCCAGGATTCGAAGTCTAAGGAGCTCGGAGACACCGCGAAAATATCTCGGTAAATCCAGGATCCAACATTGGCGCCGTTTGTGGGAATTTGAACAATTAGCCATGTTCGATTTCGCAAAACTCTCAATTCGGTGACTAACCCGAGATCTGGGCACGCACCGTAGTCTCGGCATCATCCTCATCATCTTAACCGGGTTTGAGATCCACCAAATACATAGGGGCACGCACCATTGTTGGAGACCAAATTTGAATCCGGTGGCTGCCATCACCGTCATCCTGACTGGTCCATCAAACTACACAGATGTCTGATTCCTCCACCTGACACTTGCTGGATCTGAAGCCGAATCCATAGCATGTACTAAAGAGAAATCAACGACAGAAAATACAAAAAGGGAAATCCTCGAATTAGCTTGATCTTAGTATCTATATATTGTTATTATTACTACTATAATAACTATTATCAATATTATAATAATTATTATTATTATTATGGTTGGTTCTCATCAAAGTCAAACAGCATGTTTGATTCGTGCATTTGTGAATTTCCAGAGCATATACAATGGATAGGATTAAAAGCCCATGGAGTCCAGATGAGGAGAGGCCCTGAGGTGTCTAGTGCACAAGCACAGACCGAAAAACTGGTCCCTCATCAGCAAATCCATCCCAGTCGGCTCCGGCAAGTCCTGCCGCCTCTGGTGGTGCAGCCGGTTCTCCCCTCAGGTGGAGCACCATGCTTTCTCGCCGGAGGAGAATGACACCATAATCCGCGCCCACGCTCGATTCAGCAATAAGTGGGCCACCATAGCTCGGCTCCTCTCCGGCCGGACTGAAAACGCGATTAAGAATCACTGGAACTTCACGGTCAAGCACAAATTGATCGGCGCGACGGAGGACTGCGACGGTGAATTTGCCCATCGGTCGGTTAGTCCCGCTGGATCGTCCAGTTCCAGTGTCCAGTTTATGGCCAACGGCAACCCCTTCACCGCCATTAATGGATTTTCTCCTCAGCATGAAACTTGGTTGTCGAGCTCCGACGATCCACAGACTTCTCTCGGCTTATTGATACCGATCCTGATCCCGATCTCGATCTCAGTGCGAGGTCTCTACGTCTCCGCCGTTAATATCAACACTGATCTGTACAGGTCGCATCTCGTCGTATACATGTACCTGAGGAATGACGGCTCCATTGGATTTTTCCTAGGCCGAATCTATTGAATGTGGTGGGCCCATAACTAACGCTCAAAGCCCAAATCCAACACCTTAGCCCATTAGTAGCCCATGCAAATGGACCTTCGCCCCCATAATATTAGTGGGCCATTTATGTTTCATTCAACAAATGAACCGGTCTCCCCAGACCATTGAGCTGGTCAACCAAGTGAACCGGTCAACAGAATTCAGACCGGTCAACATCAGTCAAATCGATCAAACCGATCAAAAGCATCATGCTCACACCCTAAGCATCGGGTTCATCGCGATTCATCAAATTGGAATCGTTAAACTCAGGGAAGTTTCTATTACACTTATATTTAATTGCTCTATTTTGTATAATATTCTATGTTTTAGACTCACGTTATATAGTGATCTACCTTTATACTGTTGTGTGAAGGGAATTTTAGCAAACAGATGCAATTAAACCGCCAACTAAGGGGTGTAGACTTTAAAAAACATGGAAGCTTAAAGCCAAAGTTCACACGAGTATCGTTTGTCTAAACTACAGACTAAGCACCAAAGCTCGTCCGAAGCTTTACGCGCCACAACTCAAAGCTCACCTTCAAGAAGCTTACAAGCTAAGCTAACAAGATAAGTCTTCTATTTATTTATATGAAATAGCTATTATTGCTCAGACACCATGGCTATGACAAGTACATATAAGAGCTATTTAAAATTTTGAGTAAAACATGCCTCAATGCATTTATTTCTACATGCAAGTACTAATTCATATATATAAGCATGAATGTGCATAGTCCACTAGGATAACCTATCGGTTAAAACCTAGGCATTATCGTGAGGACCAACCCGTGTTACTAGCAATTTATAAGTGGGGGCATAAACGTTTAATAACCCGCTAGTGACTAGTAATTAGAGATGCATCGGGACATTCCCAAGTGCCGCATGCATGTTTCATCAACGGTTGCGTAAAACGTTACTTGTTAATTCATATGAAAATAGTCACGAGAGATCCATGACATTTTATCAGTGACTGATCTCCACGTCATAATGCTACATGTATAGCTATTTCACACATTAGTATCGTAACATGAGCATCTATATATGCATACATGCACGAGTGATTACATTATCATTTGATATAATATTTTACATCCACATCATGTGTTGTCTTAAGGCATGTTATATAAACCAATAAGAGGCGACACCTCTCCTTGGCTTGGGGGCATGATATATATACAACTTATTACATTTTGACATCAGAGGAAACGTATAGAGATGGAAGAAATACAACTTCTAATCTATCTACGATCGCTCAATACCACATCATGTCGGTCAAAACTGACCAAACCGATCAATATCAAACAAACCGGTCAAAACGGAGAACCGGTTAAACACCAATCAAACCGGTCAACAGCAATTAAATCGGTCAAGAGTAGTCAAACTGGGCAACAATAGTCAATTGCAGTCAAAAGCATTCAACAAATGTTGCTAAACGCCGAAATCAAGGAAGTGTCTATACCCTACACTATTTATCGTCTATGGTGTGCTTTGAAATATACAAATGAGTATGAATTTATATAAATGCATATGTCTATGAAAACTCATAACTAATGATTGTCGAATCTGACATCTCATGGACAGGACAAGAAAACAAAGGAGCAAACCTCCAAACTGTATCTCCAATTAGGGGTGAGCTCTGGCCGGGACGGGCGGGCTTTTACCTGAGCCCGAGCCCGAAATTTTCGGGACACTAATTTTTAGCCCGAGCCCGACCCCGAAAATGAAAAAAATGGCCCGCCCGAGCCGGGACTTCGGGACTCGGACTCGGGCTCGGGCTCGGGCTAGCCCGAATTTTAACAAAAAATCTGAAAAAAAAAAAAAAAAAATTCAAACATGGAGGAAGATGGTTAGATACTAGTAACTAGTACCCACTAGATAGTTAGATAAGATGACAACTAACTAAATAGTTAGATATTAACTATAGTTAGTGGGGGAATATATATAATTATATATATTTATATAGTATTAAAAAAAATTCGGGACGGGCTCGGGCTTTTCGGGATTTTGGCACAAAAACCCGAGCCCGAGCCCGAGCCCGAATTGAAAATAAAAGTCCCGCCCGCTCGGGCTCGGGTCTATTCGGGATCGGATTTTTCGGGACGGGCTCGGGACGGGTTTTTCGGGCTTTCGGGTTTTCCTGCTCAGCCCTGTCTCCAATTATACAACGAACCAGATCAATGAGACATGAACGTCCAATACGCGCACACTCATACGTCTCTCTGTACTCAAACATACTCACAACGTGGGAAAACAAAACCCACAACGATGGGAGGATACACTGCAACGCGTGAGAGGCAACGTGGACGACCGCTAAACAACAAGAAAGTTCCCACCTACACTTTTACATAACGTCTCTTTTTAAGAGCAACTATATTATGCCTATTGCTTTTATATTTAGAGCATTTAGTCTTGCCCGAAAAGTTCTTTCCGTCCAAGCCTAGGGGGCAGGGGAGTACTAGACCATAGCTACTTCAGTACTTTACTGCACAAATACTAACGCATTAGCGGCTACATATACACCCTAGTTGTCAAACACTTAGACTCATTAGGAATCTCTAAATTCCGAGTAAAAACTGCGGTGGTTAAAACCCAACTTACTTACTAGAACGTGGTGGCTAACATCTGACATAAACTAGAGCGGACGCGTCGCTACGCCTCTCTTATAACTCAAACTCGGATTTATATCCGGTTATAACTAAAGCTCAGATCTATATCTAATTACAATGATACGCGTAAAGGTTCCCCCTCATTTACAACTCAAACGAGCACATCGTTCAGGGTCTAACGACCACAACTAACGTGTTACGCTCTAGCACCAACGGTGCATCTTTATACCGAACTGGGATTCACTTTCCGGCAAACAGGCCATTCACAAGGGCAAACGTCCCATATTATAGCTCACTGACGTGATCCTTCGATCAAGTGCGTAGTTTACTTACAACATGCGGCCATGATCCTTAGATCTGTCGCACAAACGTATAAAACGACAGAAGACCTACCAGGAGTGACAACAAGAAGACCTCAACCATTATAGGGAACCATTACCCCTTATAAAAATTAAAAGTAGCTTATGGGCACCACCAATGTGTTATGCCCAAAGCTCAAACTCTATCAAGTGCGCGGGTATATCACTCTCGCTGCTACTGTAACTACAACAACTCTCAGGCGTGCAGGTATATCACTCCTACCGCCTTGATTATTCCTATTACGACATCATGTGCGCATGTATATCACTCATGCCGCTTTTAATTATTCATATTACGACGTCATGCTCGTAGGTATATCACTCCTACAACCGTGGTCATTCGATCAGGCGCAAAGCCATATTATATTTACAACCACGAACCTCGAAAGTGGCTATCATGTCCACGAACATCAAGGTGGCTATCATATCCATGAACATCAAGGTGGCTATCATGTCCACAAGAAATGAGATCTTGTACACCTCAAGGTGGCTATCATGTCAGCATATCTTTTAGTGGCTATCATGTCCACGACTTTCAAAATGGCTATCATGTCCATGGTCGCAAAATGACTATTATTTCTAGGAATCTCCAAGTTGGTTATAATGCTTACATATATCTAAAGGATCATCGGGCGATGGAGATACAGACGTCCTTCATGCAAAGGTGTTCGTCCAAAGAGGCGGTTATCCCTAAACTACTCCAAAGAGAGTAATACCTCACATGAAAGGATTGGTGGACAAACCATCCTTCATACAAAGGTGTCCGTCCAAAGAGACGGTCATCTCTAAACTACTCCAAGAGAGTAATATCTCATATGAACGGGTTGGTGGACAAACCACCCTTCATAGGTGTTCGTCCAAAGAGGTGGTCACCCCCAAACTACCCCAAAAGAGTAATATAGGGTTGGTAGACAAACCGCCCTCCATAGTCGATCGTACAAAGAGACGGTCGTCTATAAAAGCTCAAAGAGAGTGATACAAGGGTCGGTAGATAAACCACCCTCCATAGTCGATCGTACAAAGAGACGATCGTCCATAAACACTCCAAGTGAGTACAATAAAGGGTCGGTAGATAAACCACCCTCCATAGTCGATCGTACAAAGAGACAATCGTCCATAAACACTCCAAGTGAGTAAAATAAAAGGTCGGTAGACAGACCACCCACCATAGTCGGTCATACGAAGCGACGATCGACCGCAAAACTCCAAGTGAGTAAAATAAATGGTCGGTAGACAAACCGCCCTCCACAGTCGATCGTACAAAGATACGATCGTCCATAAAAGCTCCAAGAGAGTAATATAAGGGTCGGTAGATAAATCGCCATCCATAGTCGATCGTACAAATAGAAGATCATCCATAAAAGCTCCAAGTGAGTAATATAAGGGTCGGTAGATAATCAACCCTCCATAGTCTATCGTATAAATGGACGATCGACCACAAAACTCCAAGTGAGTAAAATAAAGGGTCGGTAGATAAACCACCCTCCATAGTCGATCATACAAAGAGACGATCGTCCATAAAAGCTCCAAGAGAGTAATATAAGGGTCGGTAGACAAACCGCCCTCCATAGTCGATCGTACAAAGAGACGATCATGCTCCAAGAGAGTAATATATTGTAATATGAATGATTGTGTAATTGATGTAGGTTCATTTAACTCAGAGCCTAATGCAGGCAAAGCCTCCATCAGCCTCGGTGGCAAATGATGGATATTGATATAAACATATTTATTTGTTACCATAATAGGTATTAACTATAAATAGTATGATGCCATAACGGCCAATCAGCTATTAATATTCAACTACCATAATAGTAATTGCCTAAATATTCTGAGTCAACGTCAATAAATGGCTATATACCATAATAGTTATTATGTTATTTTATATAAAGAATTCTCTGATTAACATTTGATATATGATAAATTATATACAATAGTGATCTCTCTCTTTATATGAACGGTTACTAATTTGACCGTCGGAGAGGGATCGCCGGGGTTCGCCCTGGCACTCCCTTTTTGCAGGTGCGTGCCCGAGATTCGAAGACTAAGGAGCTCGGAGACACCGCGAAAATATCTCGGTAAATCCAGGATCCAACACTATGTACCATCAATATGATAATCTTCTTATTATCTCCATAAAACACATTAACGTCGATTCTGGTGCTCATCCTACATAAACAGCCATATTGCTTAGATTCGACAACTCAATCAGTAAAATCCAAACAAAAAGCTGAATGTGGTCACCAAATAGTATGTTTATACCTTTGACCAATTTAAAGAACATAAACATCAATTTTAATTAATGTACTTACGTAATTAGGCATATAACTCATATGGCTTTTATGACTTTAAAACAAATGAACGTAATAGGTAGGGTTTATATAATTTATTTATTTCTAATTTTTGTTCACATTGTCAATTGTAATAGGTAGGGTTTATTATGCCAACTCTTATTTAATTAGTATATAAAATTGTAATTTATATTTATATAATATTTCTCGCGATATAAATTTAGTGATTTTTTATATAATACTTGATATGCACTTACATTAATTAGTATAATATTTTAAATATGTATAAAAAAATAAAAAATAATATTATATATATATATAGTTTATTAAAGTAAATATTAATACCTTTGAGCAGTTAGGGTTTTGCTCTTTCTGGCTTGTATTCCACTTGTCTCTAAAAGTTCTCCACATTGTCTTATATTACAAAAATTAAACAAAAAAAAATGAAAAAAATATATTTTCCCAAGATCGATGACCAAATAATAAATAAAATTATTAAATGTAGAAATCAAACACAGAATATAAAACTCGTACTCTGTTTGCTAAATACATGTACTATTAATAGAGTAATGAGAGAATTTCGAAAAATAATAATAATATACGTGTGATAAAAAAACTAACCTTGTTATCTCTTACGCAGATCTCTTAAGCTATCTACGTTCTGATCTTCAAATTCTCTAAAACGTCGTTTAATAATGTTTTTATTCATGAGCTCCATAGCAAAATAAACCAACATGATTAAGAAAAAGTTAAAATTTATAATGTTACTTATAAAATAAAAAAGATCATCAATATTATCTGATTATTTGCTTAAAAAAGTATTCTTCATGCCTAAGGAATCTCTCGTGAGAAGCGCAACTCGTATTGTGTACTTTCTTTATGCATACCTGTTCCAAAATAGTTAATGCAAATTAGATCATTAAATTTGATATATGAAAATTTAACCAATGAAGCCACCAAATATGTACAAATAAATGTTACTATTATAATAATTCAAAATTCCCTCATGAATATACATATTAAGGGAGCTCTATCAATACCGAAATAAACACAATGTCGTCGTATTTTTTTTTTCTGGCCATGATCAATGTTGTCGTATTCAATCCATAATATCCCTAGTTATTAACAAACAATAAGAATACATACAAAGAATTAAAAAAAATATGAAAAGAATATATCTAAATAAGGAGCCACAGGTGAGCTTACTTGATTTTATGGCCAATATAAAAGGTGCAAGCAATCTTTGTCCAAGCTCTCATTGATCGAGACCAAGTGCGTCATCTCCTAGCCGCTTCCATCTCCACCTTGACATCCCCACTTTCCCTCACATTCTTCGTGTTAGTTAGCTTCATCTAAATATATCAGTGTGCATGCATGTACGCGTAGATACCGATTGATGTAGTTGTATGTCCTCCGCTGCTCCCCACACGTTATTGATAGTGGGTATAGGCCTTTTAGGGTATAAAAGATTAATGTGGAAACGAGCAAGATATTAGATATATAATGAACTTAATTATATATGTAGGTAATTAACTGACTGTATATATTATATATATGTTCCAAATATATAATGAGATACCGTGAGTCCGTGACTACGTGGGAGTTTAGACTTTTTATGGTTTATTTATATAAGAGGTTAATGTGGCAAGTGTATATATATATACATATATATATATATATATATATATATATATATATATATATATATATATATATATATATATATATATCAAAATATACATGACATAATACGTGGGTTTAGGTCTTTTAGGTTTTTTTTTTTTAATTGAAAGTCTTTTTGGTTTTTTTTTTTTTGGCCAAAAAAGTTTTTAGGTTTAAACGGTTAATAATGTGGTAAGGTTGCTTAGTTTTTTTTTTTTTTTTTTAAAATTTTATTTTACTTTTTCCTTACGTGAATTGTTATATATATGGTTTACATTTAATTGTTTATTAACTAAATAGAAGTGAATAGTGGCAGCGAATTTAAATTTTTGGAAGGGAAGTTTCATTTGTCTCTACATTTAATAAATATATTTTAATATATGTTTATACATTGCCTTTTATTATATGCAAATTATATAACGTTGATGCTAAATATATGTTTTGTTAACTAAAATTATGATGCTTACATGGCGGCCTACGGTCTTCCGGAACCAAACTGTATAGATTTTAAATTTAAAAGGAAACTTTTAATTAATTTGTTTATTTAAATTGCGTAGATGCCAAATTAGAAGATAAAAATACTTCTTAATTTTCAATCACTCAATATTTTGTATCTATATTTATAGAACTCCAACTAAATTAGGAAAATGTGTCTGCGTGGACTGTCCACGTGTCGGCCAGAGGGCTTCCGGTACCGAATTAATATAATATAGTAGATAAAAGTAAGAAAGAAGGAAAACACATTTAAATCTTACCGGCAACAGAAGAGGAAGACGTCAGGCATGGAAGCAGCGAGCGAACCGGAGTCGTCACGAACAAAGATGGCCAATGGGTGGGCGGAGCTCCGGTGGCCATCTCGGGATGTGGAGAAGTTCCGGCATAGAGAATGATTTCGGAAACCAAACCAGGGATAGAGAAGACGCAGCCAGGCCCGGAACCGATGGTGAAGCGTGACCTAGCGACATGACCTTGACCGGGACGAGTACAACAGCAAATTTCACCGGTGGTGGCAGAAATTAACTTCGACATCTCCGGTAATGCAAATGAAGATTTCAGGTCGGCGAATCGCAGAGGTCCCGTCGTGGCGGTCGGAGTACGAAGGAAGAATCGAGTACGGGGTCGAAGCAAGGCAGCGTCGATCGAGAAAAATGGAGACGGGGGACTCAGTTCGGCTCAATCTTTTCCTTCCAATTTCGTAAATCGGCTATTTGGAAGGGATGAACTTTCGGGCCGCACTTCAAATGATGATCGATGTTTGGGCGCAACTATGGAGGAGCGATGCTGGCTTGGATGACGTCGGAGAATCTATTCGGGACTGGTTGGACGGGATCGAAGCAGGTGAGGACCGAGATGACGGTGGAACGACATAGGAGATGGTGTGATCAACGTGGTGGTCTAGCCTAGGTCGTGGGCGCGTGTGCGAGGATGAAGGCTCGGAAGACTACAACACTATGATGTACATGAAAGTAATAATAATCTATCTATATATAATATAATTCTAATAGGTTATCTATCCTCTTGACAAGTAATAAAATACATCAATAACATGTCAAAACGAAATTGTTATATTGGTCCACAACCTTAACTTTCTTCACGGTGACATGGTAGCGCCATATAGACCATTATAGGAGCTTAGATCTTCTCCAAGCACTCTCATTAAATCGTGAGAGTCGTTACAAACTTATGTCCGTTTTTTTTTTCTTTTTCGACTTAATACTGACTTGAACAATCCACCTTAAATTTGTGCACATATTAAATTTGTTACATATGAATTTTAGTAATTAAATTGTGGTTTATAATTTTCATATATTGCATACGACTTTAATAAAAAAAAAAAAAAAATCTTGCATTTTGTTTTAGATTTAAAAATAATAGAACTTTTGTCAAATTTTACCATTATAAATGTGTATTTTGCATGATAGATTTTTTTTAGAATTATATTATATATAGATATATATAATCGATATTATAATTCTTTGCAATATTCCCATTTCATCTTGAGAACCATTATATTTTTTTATTAAATATTTTGAATTAATACTAATTTAAAGAATAATAATCCACTCAATCTTCAAAAAAAAAAAAAGTTCATACAAACTGTTACGAATAAAATGTTTAGCCCCGCGCAAAGCGCTGGTAAGTTATCTATTTTATTAATAATCCAATAAAAATCTAAAATAAACTATATAAAATTTCATGGAAAAAAAGTATATAAAATTTAATTATGCTTCATTTTTTACTATTAGATTAATATTAAAGTAATCTTTATATTTGGATTATATATATATATATTGAATATAATAACAATATAAAAATAAACACATACGAAAATATGTTCAAAATAATAAGATTAGATATAAATATTAAAAGTTCTTATGAAATAACATTTAAACTATAAATAATTGAATAAAATATTACAGTATATAAAGTATAGTTGATATATCTTTTGTATGGTTTGTAATTACTATAATAAACAAACTAGGCATGCCACATGGGTTAGTTCTAAGGGCTCCAAAGACCCTTATTCACTCTCAATGATATTACAAAAGTTACACAAATTTTGTAAAATCACATATCTTTATTTCACATGCATAAGTTACATGATAGTGATTTTATGATTTTCTTAAGTTTTTTAGATATATTAATTTTCATGGAATACTAAAATAAATATTGCAAAAAATCAGTATGTGGATCTTTGTAATTTAGTTACTTTTTAAAATATGTATATTCAATATAATTTTTCTGTTAAATACGATGCAAATAAATATCACAAAAATTAAGTTGAGCAGCTTGAATTAAGATCGTAGCTTAGTAAATGATATATTATTTTTTTGCAAACTCATACTAATTAATAATTATCCATCATATATATATATATATATATATTCGATGTTATCTAAGATATAACTAATTAATATTTATTAAATAAATTTCATTAATTAAAAAATAATACATTTTATCAATGTATTTCATATATAAATTGTTCTCTATTATATATATATATATATATATATATATATATATATATATTACACATATATTTTAATAAATATTTAAAAAAAATCATTATAATTTGTATTCACTTAACAAATACTCATAATTATAACTGTTTTACATTATGCATTATCAAAAATAAATTAAACATATAAACACAATAAAGTGTATTACGATTAAATTAAATTTACTATGTATTTACCGCGCAAAGCGCGGGCCAACCACCTAGTAATATAATAATAATAAATTATCAAAAGCCTTCATTCTGGACCTATAACACGATATATATAAGAACGAAGAAAATCAATTAAACAAAACAATAAATTAGACAAAACCGGTTAGTATTTCGCAACATATTGTGTATTTCTTTGTGTGAACTTTACTCTTCTTTACATGTACCTCGACCCATGTATATATAGGTACTAGGGATTAGTCTAATTAGGAAAATAACATTGCTGATTTTTATTCTAATAGTAAATACTAGAATTTAGTCTAATTAGGAAATAAATTACACAGATTTATTCACCTAATAAATACTAACTATTCCTAATAATAAATACATATAATATCCTAATATACACTGGAGCATTATTGTAAGCTTTACGACTTGCCACATTTAGATGCTTCCTCACTTAGCGCGCAACGGATGTCGCGCGTGGTTCAAAATTAGGTGTTTACAGTTTGCCGCTCATTGGACGGATTCCTGTAAAACGTTCGAGAGGATTTTTCCAAAGAAAAGGAAGCACCGAATTTTGGATGAGAAAAATGTCTCTCTTTTGAGTCTTCAAGGTAGCTCATGGCTTATTCCGGAAAGCGCTAAAGAGAACCTCCATTAGTAGTGCAGAATGTAGAGCCTCCAGCGGCGATGCAGTAAAGAAAAGCCTCCAGTGGCGGTACGTTAAAGAAAAACCTCCAGCGGCGTGCGGTAAAGAAAAGCCTCCAATGTCGTGCGGTAAAGAACAGCCTCCAGTGGCGTGCGGTAAAGTAAAACCTCCAGTGGTGTACGGTAAAGTAAAGCCTCCAGTGGCATGCAGTAAAGTAAAGCCTCCAGTGGCGAGCATAAAGTAAAGTCTCCAGTGGCGTGCAGTAAAGTAAAGCCTCCAGTGGCATGCAATAAAATAAAGTCTCAATCAGCGGTGCCTCCAGTGGTGTGCGACGAGGGAAAAGCCTCTAGTGGTGTTTGTTGGAGAAGAGCCTCTAGCGGTGTCCGTTGGAGAAGTGCCTCTAGTGGCGTCCGTTAGAGAAGTGCCTCTAGTAGCATATGTCGGAGAACTGCCTCTAGTGGCGTTTGTAGGAGAAATACCTCTAGTGGCGTTTGTCAGAGAAATACCTCTAGTGGCGTTTGTCGGAGAAATACCTCTAGTGGCGTAACTTGCGAAGGCTGAACACTAAGGCTTCGTTCGTATGGTTGTGACTCTTGGAATTTTAGACAAATATAGATCCCAATTGTCGGTGATGACTAGCATACCTGGGGCAGCGCAACAACATCGAAAAGAGTAGATGTGATGACTAGCAAATCTGGGACAGCGCAACAACGTTGTGGTGACTAGTATATCCGGGACAGCGCAACACCGGTTGTGGTGACTAGCATACTTGGGGCAGCGCAACACCGTTGAAAGGATAATTGTGATGACTAGCATATCTGGGATAGCGCAGCATTGTTGGAGAAAAGCCACTAGTGGCATCTGTTGGAGAATAGTCTGGAGTGGCTTGACGACTTGAATGCATGTCCCTAATTTTTACCTACACTGCGCATAACGCGACAACTTAGCGGGATCCTTTTTTTTTAATCTCTCATATTATCTCCTTTTACCACGGTCGACTTTGAGAGATTTTCGACCGTGCCCCTCGGTTTCCCTAATTTTTGCATGGAATGCCCCTTGAGATTTTCATTCCATCGGGATTTTATTTTCTCTCCTTTTGCCATGATTGTAATCTCTGAATTTATAATCATGCCCCTAATTCCCTGATTTTACCTAGGCCGCCTTCACGGGTTTTCAACCTAGCGGGAGCACTCTTTTTGTGGTAGCCAATTGCTAGGTGGCTGTGACCCGTAAAAAATATTTCCCGGCTCTGATGACGCGGGAGAACTTTGATTTGTAGTCGTTTTAGGGACGACTGTGGCCCTTTCATTTATTTTTCATCTTACATGTTGCTAAAACTCTTATTTTCAGTAGTCAATTTTGGGTTGACTGTGGCCCGTTCATTTATTTTCCGTCTTCGATTTCATGGGAGTTCTTTTGATTTTTAGTCGTTTGAAAGGCGGTTGAGACCCTTTCCTCATTGTCTTCAATGTCTCAGGAGCTCTTTTGATTTGTAGCCGTTTTAAGGGTAGCTGTGGCCCTTTCAAATACTATCCCGCCCTCACAGGGTTCGCGGGGATCACTCCTTATATGGAGCCATTTTAATGGAGGCTATGTCCCTTTCAGATACTTGCCACGCTCACCAAATTTGTGGGAATTCGCTCTTTATATGTAGCCATTTTAAGGGTGGTTGTTGTCCTTTCAACAATTTTCCTTCCTCTCAGAATTCGGGGAACACTTTTTGTATGTAGCCATTTTAAGGCAGGCTGTGGCCTTTCACTTATTTCCCGCTTTCGATATTGCGGGAGCGCTCTTTATCTATAGCCATTTGAATGGTGATTGTGACCCTTTCTTTGTAGTCGTTTTAGGAACGACTGTGGCCCTTTTTATTTGTAGTGATTTGTGACCCTTTTATTTATTTTCTGCTCCTAATTATGTACATGCCCCTAGTGGCTGATTGAAATCACCTGAATCCACGTAACTTCTTCTAGATGAGGACTCGGCCGCTCGAGTCAAAAAAGTTGATTGTGTCAGTATCTTGAGTTGTGTACCATCTGATGGACGAAACCAACAATAATGTTTTCCTCGCTTGACTTCTCAGATGTTTATTCATCGGCACATTCAACCTTCACAGGATTCTCGATCCCTTTGAATGATCTCTTCATTTCTTGATAATTTCCCGTCTTTGGATATGCTCGATCTTAACGAAGGATACCCCATAGTTAGTGTTAGCACACAAGTCTTCTCTTTGGGCTTCTCCTTCTCGATCTTCTTCTTGATGGGCTTCTTCTTTCCGGATTTCCACCTTTTGGCTCTTTTCTTCTCGGATTCTTCTCTCCTTTCCTCTCTTACCTGCAAAGGGCACCGGGGGTCCCGGTAAGCCCACTCTGAAGCTTAAGTTAGTGAGAGCTTCTAAAGAGATGGTGAGCTTAGAGAGAGAGTGATTACCTTCAAATGAGGGGACGAGCTCTCTATTTATAGAGTTTCTATTGGACCGCCCCAGTTCCAGTGGTGTACGGAAGATACGTGCCCAATGATTTTTTAAACCGCATCGGTGACATGCATTACCACTGCCTCTAGAAGGATTACTTCTGGAACCCTCCTTTGTATTCCTGCATATTGTTGTTGCGGTAATTATTTCCTCCCGGCCACGCCCACGCCCACGTCCACGTCCGCGACCTCTACCATGGTCAGGACCAAGATAATTTTTGAAATTTTGGCTTCCGGACGAATTATTATTACGAGCTATTGCTGCATTCGCTTCTGGGAGTGCAGCGGATCCACTTGAGCGGGCCACATGATTTTTCATTAAAAGCTCGTTATTTTGCTCAGCCACAAGGAGACATGAAATCAATTCAGAATATTTCTTAAAACCTTTTTCTCGATATTGTTGTTGTAACAACACAAGAGGCATGCAAAGTTGAAAAGGTTTTTTCCAGTAAGTCCTCATCAGTTATCTTTTCTCCGCATAATTTTAGTTGAGAACTTATTTTAAAAATTGCAGAATTGTATTCACTTACGGTTTTAAAATCTTGGAACCGTAAGTGCATTCAATCATAACGAGATTTAGGGAGAATCACTGTCTTTTGGTGCTCGTACCTTTCTTTTATATATGATTCCATAATTTAAGAGGGTCTTTGACAGTGAGGTATTCCGCCTTTAATGCTTCATGCAAGTGATGACGGAGAAATATCATTGCTTTTGCCTTGTCTTGACTGGATGCTTGTCCGTCTTTTTTAATAGCATTGCCTAGACCCCTCGCGTCTAGGTGTATTTCAACATCAAGCACCCATCCCAGATAGTTTCTTCCAGTAATATTGAGTGCCGCAAAATCGAGTTTAACTAAGTTCGACATGATTCTTTAATATATATATATATATAATTAGTATACAACACAATCTATAATCGATAATAATAGCAATCGGTATACAATATTAGGTTATAGATATTATCAAACTATAATATAATAACGATGTAAACATGAATAACATACGAATAATATTGATACGTGGAGATGGAGTCCATACAAGCATGTTTTTAAGTAATAAAGTGAAGTGTGGAATATATATATATAAGCATGAGGTGTGATATTGCAGGAGGTGTGGATTATATATAAACATGGGAATGATGGATATTGATATAAACATATTTATTTGATACCATAATAGGTATTAACTATAAATAGTCTGATGCCATAACGGTCAATCAACTATTAATATTCAACTACCATAACAGTAATTGCCTAAATATTCTGTTACCATAACGACCATCGACAATAAATGGCTATATACCATAATAGTTATTATGTTATTTTATATAAAGAATCCTCTTATTAACATTGTATATATATGATAAATTATATACAATAGTGATCTCTCTATTTAATGAACGGTTACTAACTTAACCGTCGGAGAGGAATCACCGGGTTTCGCCCTGGCACTCCCTTTTTGCAGGTGCGTGCCTAGGATTCGAAGACTAAGGAGCTCGGAGACACCGCGGAAACCAACCCAGTATTTCCAGATTCCAACAGGGAATACGTGGATGATTCAACCGTATAGATGGGTAACACTAACATAGAACATATTAGAGCTAATGTATACTTGGGCTATGAATAAACGTGGAGCATAAACAATCATGGAGAATATACATGAAGGTAAAATAAATTAGAACAATTTCGTGTTGATAACGTGTTATGAAATTATACCAAAAGAGAATAGAAGAGAGTAAATAAAGATGTCTTATTCTCATGTACAAGAGCCCTATATATAGGGTTACATATTCTTGGAGAACAAGAATAAACAATACAAGGAAAGTTTAAATAGGGAAGTTGATATATACACATAATATTGAACATCCATTCAATTTCCTAATATATTCGTAACAATACATTTATTTATTTGTTTAAAAAGGAAGAGAGCACATAAAATTAAATGTAAGAAAATAAAATAAATTTTTCCCCCCAAATAATTGGTGTAGCAATTAAGGTTGAGAGAGCAAAATTAGTAAAATCATGTATGATCCAAATTAGAGAAATTGTACATGATCCTCTCCTTCATGGCATTCATTGTTACCATATTATTTATGAGATGTCACTATTTAGTTGGTTAAATCCATATCTTAGGTAGTGGACTCAGTCAAAGAAATAATTTCTCTAATAATTGGTACTATGGACGGACAACAAAATTTGCAAATTATTTTGTCGAACATTAATGCTCGATTCGCTACATCATGTAGAGAAGCATCTTTCTTTCTTTCCCCGCCCATATGGTAAGACTTAACGGTGCGTTTGACACTGCATTCACAAAGTGCTTTTGCACTTAAAAAGCACTTTGGGCGAAAGCTGGAACGTTTGGTAACACACGTTCAAAGTGTTTTTTTTTTTCCAAAGCACTGCTTTCTGAAAGTCATTTTTTCAAAGCAGCTGGGGTAGTGATTTCTGAAAGCCACCTTCTGGAAAAGCACTTTTGCCATATTTTTATATTTCGTTTTTTACCCTTAAAAATATTTTATAAATCCTAAACTACTCTTAAATAAAATTTGCAACTTTATTAAACTTAACAATTAAAATTATTTTTTATTATAAAAAAATAATTTTATATATAAATAAATGTTTAATAAATTAAAAACTTACCTTATTATTATATACTACAATATTTATATATTTTATTACAATATAATAATAATTATAATAATGTAGAAATATTAGAGAAATATGTATTGTTGAATATTTTTATAGATTATTATGTATATCAAGTATATTGAATAAAAATACTTTATTCACATATATGCATATTCTTTTTTTTTTTTTTTTTTTTTGGCCAAAAAAGGAATTCATTCAAACAAACCATGTCAAATTCAGTACATCAAGGCGGGATAAAAACCCGATCATTATTAAGCAACAATAAAAGAGAGGGCGGGGGTTGGAAAACCCAATTATCAATACACGACCTCTTTCTGGATTGTATAGCGATCCAGTTTGCACATTCATTTGCTTTCCTGGGGATAGCTCTCCACTTGACGTTACTTAGACGAGTCGCTAGCTGTTTAATGTTGGAGATTAAAGGTTGAATCCTCCAATTCGTCTGGCTTGAATCCTCCATGATGGATATGGCCACTTCTCTAGAATCTGTCTCGATCTCCACCCGCGTCCATCGTTCTTGAATCGCAAGTTTCGTAGCTTCATGAACCGCAGTCGCTTCTAAGATTAAACTTCCCAGCTCATTGATACGACGGTTTAACCCACCTAGGACAGCTCCGTTATGATCCCGTGCAACGACCCCAATGGCTCCTGTTCTAGATCTTTCGTCCCATGAGGCATCACAGTTCAGCTTGACCACACCTATGTCAGGTGGTTTCCATCGGGCATCTTCTGATTCATCACGTGCTCCCTGAGGAATTGATCTCATTTGCGTGGTAGCAGCCCAAAACTCCTGGTGCTCCTTTAAACAACGGTTTGATACGCTTAGCGGGTCTGGTTGGGTGTGACTGAATAGGGCTCGACATCGTTCTTTCCAAATATGCCAACAAGTAGACCCAATAAGGGACCATCAGACCTCTTTCTCCTTCCTCGTGAGGCCATTCATTTTCCTTAGTTCAGAGAACCATGATTCCATATTCTGAGGGTCTTGTTGATTAGGTCTTACATTTAAGCAAGCAAGCCATACCATATTTGTCCATGAGCATTGACATAACATGTGGTCGATCGTTTCTACCGAGTTGCAAAAAGGACACAGCTCTGAGATATTCACACCCCTTCTTTGCAGTTCCGATCTAACAGGGATAGCACCCGAATTTATTTTCCAAAAGAAAGAACGCACCTTTGGAATCGTTTTCATTGCCCACATTTCCTTCCAAGACGCATGAGTTACTAGTCGTTGTCCATTGGTATTCACTTCAGGTGGTATAATGTCTCTGTATATGCATTTCACCTCAGCTCTCCCCGTTTTAGACGATGGCCAAATAACAGAATCATCTACTGGGTGCGCCGGTAAGGGTATCGCCATTATTGCACGTGCTTCCCTTCGATGAATAAATTGCTGCACGTTCTGCATGTTCCATGCAGGACCATCATTCGAGATTAGTTCCGAGACCCTAAGCGTTTGGACATTCGCATCAGTTGGGAGGGTTTCCAGTCGGCCACTTGGTAAAGTCGGTATCCATCGATCTCTAAACACCTCAATGTTTCTTCCATCCCCCACTATCCAAAGGCCTTTTTCCTTTAGTATGTCCCTTCCCGCGAGGAGACTAGTCCATGCCCAAGACGCCCTACCCCCTTTCGTCGCATCTCGAAGGTTCTTTCTTGGGAAATAGACACCTTTGAGAATTCTTGCCCAATACGCTTGAGGATTTTGTTCTAAACGCCATGCCATTTTCGTTAAGAGGGCTAAGTTAAAGGTATGTAGGTCCTTAAAACCTAACCCCCCTAATCCTTTTGCACGCGTCATCACTTCCCATCGTCGCCAATGGATTTTCCTCTCACCCTCTTTTTGTCCCCACCAAAATCGAGCTACCAATGCATTTATCTCCGAGCACCAAGTCTTAGGAAGTAAAAAGAGACTCATGGTATATGTAGGAATGGCCATAACCACCGCTTTGATAAGCACTTCTCTTCCGGCGTTGCTTAAGAAACTCGATTTCCATCCATTCACCTTGTTTGTAATACGCTCCTTAAGGAAACCTAGGGCTTCCCTTTTTGATCTTCCCCAAATGGTTGGCAAGCCAAGATATTTGCCCGGATTTGCTTCTGCCTTGATGCCAAGAATAGTTTCAATCTCTCTCTTTGTATTGGACCCCACATTTTTCCCAAAAAACAAAGTCGATTTGCTCATATTGATAGCTTGTCCCGAGGCACTACTGTATTCATATAGTACTTTGGTCAGTTTGGATATGTTGTCACAGTTGGCTCTCATAAAGAATAAAGAATCATCGGCGAAGAAGAGGTGATGGATAATCGGACAACCCCTCTTAATTTGGATTCCTTCTAGGGACTGTGTTTCCACCTCCTTTGAGATTCTCCTAGATAGCACGTTTGCCACCAATATGAACAAATAAGGAGACAATGGATCGCCTTGACGGATGCCCCTTGTTGGTTTAATTGTTGCTGACCTCTTTCCATTTACCAATATTTGGTAAGAAACAGATGACACGCAGCTTGTTATCCATTGAATCCACCTCGGGTGGAAGCCCATCTTTTGAAGAACGGCCTTTAAGAAGTCCCACTCCACTCGATCATATGCTTTCTGCATGTCAATCTTGAGGGCACACTCTTCTATTTGCGTATGTGTTCGGGTCCTTAGATAATGAAAGGCTTCGTGAGCGACCAAGATGTTATCCTGGATTAGTCTCCCTGCCACAAACGCACTTTGAAAAGGGGTGATCAAATCCGATAAATATGGTTTAAGCCTATTAGTCAAGATCTTCGAAATAATTTTGTAACTGAAATTACATAGACTAATAGGCCTAAACTGGCTTGGATTACAAGGATTCGGAACTTTTGGAATGAGAGCTATATCTGTATAGTTTAGAGAGGGTGGGATTATACCTTTCGCGAAGAAGGACTCGACCAAAGTGAGAACATCTTTACCCACAACACCCCAATACTTTTGAAAAAAGAGACCCGGGAATCCATCTGGTCCCGGTGCTTTGTGGCCACCCAACTGAAACACAGCTTGTTTGACTTCTCCCGGAGTTATTGGTTTGATCATTTCTTCATTAGCTTCTTGGGATACCATTGTCGGAACACATTCAAGTATGGATCCCCAGTTTCTTCCTTCGTCGCTAGTGAACATCATGTTGAAATGTCTATGAAATTCATCCCCAATCTCCTTCTCGTTCTCCAACCAGTGACCATCTAAAGCTTGAACTTTGAGGATTTTGTTTCTTCTTCTCCGATCAATGGTAGTGAGGTGAAAAAACTTTGAGTTTTTGTCACCATGCGATAACCATTTGACCCGAGATCGCTGCTTCCAATAGATTTCTTCTCTCTTCCACAATCTCTCCAGTTTTTGCTTTAGAGCATCCTCTTCACTACTATTCAGCCTGTTGGAAGTAGCACCTTGTATTTTCTTTAGCTCTAGATACACTTTCTGGATCTCTCTTTTATTGTGGCCAAACTTCTTCCTACTCCACACCGTTAAACGTCTATTGCATTTCTTCAGCTTTTTCTCGAGCAATGGCACCGGTGCCGTAGAAGACGAAGTCGATGGAGTTTCAACATTCTCCTCCTCCCATGCTTTCTTCACCACCTTGTCACATTCCTCATGTTCTAACCACATCTCCTCAAATTTAAAGGTCTTTAGGCCTCTAAAATCATTCATCACCGGGTGGAGAATAAGTGGGGCGTGATCCGATCCAAGGAAAGGTTCATGCACTACTTGTGTTCTTGGGAATAGGTCTAGCCACGCCAAATTCGCTAAACCACGATCTAATCTTTCTCTAATAAGAGTACCAGAGAATTGGTTATTCGACCAAGTATATGGTTGCCCCTTGAAGTTAAGATCGATAAATCCCACATCGTCGATCATTCCATTGAAACTATCCATCTTCGCTTGGTTTTTTGGCTTCCCCCCATCCTTTTCATGCAGGAAGCGTATGTCGTTAAAATCGCCCATGCAAACCCAAGGGTCCTTTCGACGTCGTGCAATTCTCCTTAGAGTGTCCCAATTCTTTTTCCTTTCATCAAAGTCAATGTGGCCATATACCCCGGTGAAAAACCATATTACGGAGGAACTTTTTGTCTGAATGGAGCAATCCAGGATATTCTTTGATTTGTAGAGAATAACGATTTCCACACTATCATCCCACCAGAGCGCAAGGCCGCCTGATCTCCCAACAGGATTCACGTATTCACCATTTTGGAATCTGAGTGATCGTCTAGCTTGTTCACAAAATTCCGGCCCATTTTTAGTTTCCATGAGGAAGACTATTGCCGGCTTATGCCTCCCCATGAGATCCTTCAAATGAGGAATCGTCAGGTCGGATCCGAGTCCCTGACAATTCCAAGAGATTATACTCATGGATACTCTGTGGCTGTTTCGGGACAGCCACCAGAACCCGTAATCTCTAGAGCCCTTTCATCGTCGTGTGGAATCAACTTCATTACATTTTTCCTCCGCTGCCTCCCTCTACCACCTCTTAAAGGTGGCCTCCCTCTTCCTCTTCCAGTTTTAATATTGTCGGATTGGCTCACATCCTCTAACAGTAGCAATTTCTTTTTCTTGACAGCTGGAAATTCTTCCTCCTCTGAGTCGTTCTTTCTCTTTCTGATTTCTAGTTTACTGAATAGAGGGCTCAGACCCAAGGAGGACTCGAGAACGATCATGTCATGAGTTGGGGATGGGGGTTCTTGGGGTAACTCAATGATATACGGGGGGGTTGGGAATGAGAAGGGCTGGTTATGGGTGTGGAAGGGATGGAACTCATGTGGTTGGTGGTTTTGTGGTAGGTTGGGTATAGATGGAGTTGGCAGATTTGGTGGGTTTGGTATTGGGTGGGTATATGTGGAATTGGTTGGTGGTGGATGGTGGGGGTATACGGTTTCATGTGGAGGGGGAAAGAATGTGGTCATATGGGGGTAGAGAAAGGAATCATGTGTGGGATTAGTGGCTTGGGGGTTTGGGTTCGGTATCTGTTGGTTGGCTTCACCATTTGGTTGAGCACTAGTAGGTTGGTTCATCGTCTTTTGGCCCTTTGACAACATGTTTTTCCAAACTTTCATTTTGTCACCCTCCTTTTCTGTTGTGGAGCCTCTATTGACATTGCTTGCCCTTTTATTCGTGAATCTTGGTCTCAGTCCTACCAGCCAAGGGCCATACATAGGTTCACCTGGTTGAGCAACTGACTGAACTACTTCTTGTTTGCATAGGGCAATTGAATGACCCAACCTACCACACCCATAGCAGAACCCCGGGAGCCTTTCATATTGCAGATTAGCCCACACGTCCTCTCCGTTTTCCTTCGTCCACCAAAAGCCAGCAAGGAGCGGTTTATCAACATCAACACTTATCTTCATGCGTATATAACCTCGTAGCAAGCCATCGTCCCCATCTATCTTCTCTGTTTCAATGAGATCCCCAACAAACTTGCTTATCAAGTCCGCGTTACTTTCTGTCAACTGTCCCTGTTCTAAGTTATGAACTTGAACCCAAAACTGCACCCTTCTCAGATTGATATCACTCAACTTTTCTGATTCACTCCACTTTCTTAACCCTAGGCAATGGCCATGGATGGCCCAGGGACTTTGGTCTAAGATTGCATCACGATCCTTAGAATTAGCAAATTCAAATACCATCACCTTGTCATTGATATCATTCATAAGCACTCCTGTGTATTTGCTCCAAGCAATTTTCAGTACGCTATGCACAGCCACGTTCTTAATAGCCTTGTCCGAGATAACAGTCCCCACATAACGATCCACACTATCATCCAATCTTCTCTTATTCAGGTTGATTCGCGGAGGGCCCGGGTTACCAGATTCTTCAGTATTCGGGTGTTGATCCTCTCGGACTTGCGGTAAAGATGCCATCACAGTGATTTATCCTCCTTCAAAGGCTTCAAAAGGTGGTCGATACACCACTGAAAAGGGAGAAATCGTAGAAAACCGAGAAGTCTACGTAGCAATTCCCACGAGATTGGAGAAGAATCTCTCACGGCGCCGCCATGGCTAGGAGAGCGAAAAAAAAATATATATGGTTTTATTAGATAAAATATTTTTGCCGGCTCCAAATACATATATGCATATTAATATGTAAGAAAATATATAAGTACTAATATTGAATTAGCAAATAAATAGTTTGGATAATTATATCCGACAACACTCTCTGCTAGGGGTGTAAACGAGCCGAGTCGAGTATCTTTCAAACTCGACATGATTAAAAAGCAGTGTTTTGAAAACCAGACTGGTCTTTAAACCGGAAGTGTCACCGGTTCGCAGTCGGACCGGTTCAACCCGGTTCAGATACGGTGTGATGGTAAAGAGGGTACCACATATATTATATATATATTCCTATAATGCAAGAAAGAACCTCATCATGGGCCATAAAAGGAAAGAGAGCCATAAGAAAGAAGCCCATCTCTGTAAAAAAAAGAAGAAATGAGTCCACTGCTAGTAACTGGTACGGTTTGGTAAGCATCTCCTCACGGTGAGGACCTCACCTCTTCCAGTTCCACCATGAAAACAACCATCCACCCAAAAATTGACAGATCTGAAAAGTGAAAACCATAAGCGGATCTGCAACAAAAGTTGCAGATGGGAGGGTTTTGCGTCCATGGCTCTTAAACCAGTTTCGACCCGCTTTTTCTCTAAAAACCGGTTCTGATGTGCATTTCTCTATTTTACTGGAACCAGACCGTTCATATCTCTGGTTCATGGTCCGACCGCCGGTCCGGTTTTCATAACACTGTTAGAAAGTACCAATCTCGAAATTGATCGAGCTTAAATTTCAAAAACTCGAACTCGACTCGCATCCAAACTCGACATAATCAAACTCGACATAATCGAACTCGTCTAGACTCGACTGGTAATTTCATTATACATCACAATAAGTTAACATTTCTCATGACTACTCGACTCGACTCAAAAGCTCGTTATACATCACTATAAGATAATCGAGCTCAACTTGATAAGGACTAGAATAAATTATGTATATTATAAAACTTGATTAGACTCGCAAGTATTTCGAGTCGAGTATTGTCAAGTCTGGGCTCGACTTGACATACTAAACAACTCAACTCGAACTCGTCTCGACTCGAAATTTTCCGAGTCGAATTCGTTTTGACCAAATCGATTCCAAGTAGAGTCGACTACGAAATTTTATGTTTATTAAGCTTTCTTTCTTGCAGTTTAATTATGACAAGTTTTAAAAAAAAAAAATTACGTATATAAGATGAATATACTGTATTGTACAAATATTTAATAACGTATTATGCGTTAACCGTAAAATAATACATAAAATAATATAATAATATTTAGTTTACATATAATTAAAAACTAAATATATAGTCAAATCAATTATAAGCTAAATATGTTACCAAACACATATTTAGGAAAAACACATTCTAATGCAACTTTAAAATGTTATTCGTTAAAACATTAATTGCATTATCTTAATCCACTTTTTCCTAATCTAGTACTCTTCTCTTTTAGAAATATGGTCATTCATAGATTCAAATATCCAAGACTCATTCACACATATTTTTAAATTTCATATTTGAATGTTTACCAATCCCAATAGAATTTAGAAAGAAAAATAAACTATAATATTAATTAGACCAATATCACGTGTCAAGATTTTAATTATGAAACATAATCTGAACAAAAAGTGACAAATGATCTATATCCGTTATTCACTGTCTAATGACTGGCAGAAGTAGGGCTGAGCAGGAAAACCCGAAAGCCCGAAAGCCCGAAAAACCCGTCCCGAAAAACCCGGTCCCGAATAGACCCGAGCCCGAGCGGGCGGGACTTTTATTTTCAATTCGGGCTCGGGCTTTTGTGCCAAAATCCCAAAAAGCCCGAGCCCGTCCCGAATTTTTTTTAATACTATATAAATATATATAATTATATATATTCCCCACTAACTATAGTTAGTATCTAACCATCTTCCTTCATATTCTAATTTTTTTTTTCCAGATTTTTTGTTAAAATTTGGGCTAGCCCGAGCCCGAGTCCCGAAGTCCCGGTTCGGGCGGGCCATTTTCCTCATTTTCGGGCTCGGGCTCGGGCTAAAAATTAGCGTCTCGAAAATTTCGGGTTCGGGCTCGGGCTCAGGTAAAAGCCCGCCCGTCCCGGCCCGAGCTCACCCCTAGGCAGAAGGTACCAGACTTTCCCTACCACAAGTTTCCGCTCTCCCAACCACAAGTTTCCCACTTTGGCAGCTCCATTTGGGACGGGGTCAGCTGCGCACGGAGGATGAACATTCCCTCATCGACTATCCATCCACAATCTCTTTTATGAAACAAACGCATACTTTTTAGGGTTAAGAACCTACGAAAGGTCTGAACTATCACTCATATTAACGGGAGAGGTCTGAAATTTAAAAAGTTAATAACAGATGTCTGAAATTTCAATTTTGTTGATTTGAGGTTTTCCGTCCATTTTTAGGGTTAAATTTAACAGAATTGTGTGACATGACATTTTTGCCCCTTTAATATTTTGTTTTATTTAATATCTTATTTAAGGAAATGTGAAATGACAATTTTACCCCTAAAGTCAAACTAAAACCACCCAACTCCGGCCACCGCCACCCGACTCCGGCCACCACCACCCGACTCCGGCCACCACCACCTCGACTCCGACGACCACCACCTCGGCTCCGGCGACCCGACTCCGGCCACCACCTCGGCAAAAAAACTCCGATCGGGGCCAAAAAGCTCCGATCGGGGCCAAAAAAGCTTCGATCGGAGCTTTGTGGCTCTGGTCGGAGCCATAGAGCTCCAATCGGAGCTCTGTGGCTCCGACCAGGGCCACAGAGCTCCAGGGCCACAGAGCTCCAGGGCCACAGAGCTCCGATCTGGAGCTCTGTGGCCCCGACCGGAGCTCTGTGGCTCCGACCAGAGCAACAAAGCTCCGATCGGAGCTTTTTGGCTCCGATCGAAGCTTTTTTGGCTTCGATCGGAGTCCAATCGGGGCCGGTGGCTCCGATCGGAGCTCAATCGGGGCCGGTGGCTCCGATCGGAGCCCAATCGGGGCCGGTGGCTCCGATTTTGGCCCAATCGGAGCCTTGGTGGTGGTCGCCGGAGTACGGTGGTGGTCGCCGGAGTACGATTGGTGGTCGCCGGAGTACCGTGGTGGCTTCAAGGGCATTTTGGTCTTTTCACTCCATGCATGTGAGGGGCACACTTGATAGAAGGGCATTTTTGGAATTTTATTTTATTTCCGGTCACATGCCAAGCATGTGACCAACTTCCGTTAGTTTTAACGGAAAAAACTAACGGAGACCGCTGTTATCAACAAAACAGAAATTTCAGACCTCTGTTATTAACTTTTTAAATTTCAGACCTCTCCCGTTAACATGAGTTGTTAGTTCAGACCTACTTTTTAAGTTAATTATATAACGAACCTGGTGATTAATTAAAGCTTGGATATGATGCCCTCCCTGTTCAGGTAGGTTTATGATGGTCAGCCGATTATGCTAATGTGCCACGACTGACTGCTAATCGAGAACTCGATGTTTCTATAGTGCCATTTGGGGCTCTGGTTATGGGTTTGTTCGATAACCTGACTGTGGTTGTGGTTTGTTTCACAGCACCAAAGCATGGAAACCCTAAATTGTTCGAATCTAGAAAGATAAGGTGGTCTACGTTTGGTACCTCCTCTATCTATGCAGTTTCAAATGATAAAACCAAGTCTTCACCTTCCACCCGCATTTGATACCGAGCCGGGTTCAAATCTCCGCATAGTGCGAGACAGTCGGTCAAGTGACATGTCTAAAATTCCGCAGGATACAAGCACAGTTGTGGCTAGATGTAAGTTCAATGTAAACTCCTAAATCTTCTTTCCCAATGAGTAGTGCGGTTTAGCCATGATTAATGCAGAAATGGAGGAATGCTATTTCATCAACGAAAATCCATGAATTAATCCCCATAATCTAAGTCACTAGATGCTTAATTAGTAGCAAGATACCATGAATTCATCAAAAACGCAGCAAAATCAAACAACCAGATCATCAAAGCTAAACCTCAATGGCTAAACTACTGAAACTCAATCACCAGCTTTCTGGAACACGTAAGTGAGGCCACACTTACCACAGTAATGACGATCGAAGTGGCTCGCCATGAACGTCCCTGCGCCGCACTCTGCGTTTGGGCACTCCTTCCTCAGCCGCTGGACCTTGCCGGAGCCGTCCACCTTGTAGAACTGGAGAACCGCGAGCTTGACCTTCTTCTTCTTGTGCTTGATCTTCTTTGGCTTCGTGTAGGTCTTCTTCTTCCTCTTTTTCGCGCCACCGCGTAGGCGGAGGACGAGGTGGAGAGTCGATTCCTTCTGGATGTTATAGTCCGCAAGCGTCCGACCGTCCTCGAGCTGCTTTCCGGCGAAGATCAGACGTTGCTGGTCCGGCGGGATCCCTTCCTTGTCCTGGATCTTGGCCTTCACATTGTCGATTGTGTCGGAAGACTCCACCTCGAGGGTGATCGTCTTCCCCGTTAGGGTTTTCACGAAGATCTGCATCTTCGGCGCCAAGGAGAATGACCTACACAGAGTATGGACAAAGACCAAGGATTTTACATCATAGCCATCTAGGGTTTTCGTTGGGCCATATTACCTATCAGGCCCATTAAAATGACCCATTGGGCTAATTAATGGGCCGATCTGATACACATTGTATATATATTATTATTATTATTATTATTATTATTATTATTATTACTCTGGCTCAACTCAAAGATGCAGACTTCTACGTTCTACCCCAAAAAAAAAAAAAAAAAAGGATGCAGACAAGAACGGCGCAGTTAATTAGGTCAAAACCTAAATTTAAAAAATAAAAATAAAAATAAAAAAAAGAAACCTGATGTTCGTGTTTCGGTTTTTTGACTGTCGGACAAATTCTACATTTCAGTCAACACTTTGACTGTCGAAATAATAATGCATAGAAACAACTCACTTAACGTTAGATTGAACACAAGTTTGAATAGGGGAAGTAATGAGTTTATTATTGGTACTCAATTATTTGGAATTTCATCTAATCTGGTCGAATTCGGTGGATCAAAATTTATTAATATTATTATAATAGAATAAATAAATAAATGAAAATTGTGACCGTATATGAAATTCTAATCTCCAGAAAATGATGATTGTACTGCAAATTTAGACAAGTACAGCTTGAACTTGTAGAGAAGAATATGAAGCATATACGTACCATGCCCTTTCTTTAAGGAAAACGATATACATTGCAAAAAAATGATATTATCCTGACATCTGAATTATAATCACAATAAGATTTACATATTTATTTTATAAATGATTGCTCCATCTTATTAATTACTTTATATATTACATCGGTTTACGTTACGGGATCATCAGTTTACGTTACGAGATTTGGAATTTATCTGTTTATTAACTTTTCAAGTTAGTAGTTTAATTTGTGTAGTTTGATGCTTAATAAATAAAATATTTTGTCTAAAATTTATATATATATATATATATCCTATTCTTTACCCAAAATATTGGATTTTAATTTTTACACAACAATACAGTATTGAACCACTTCATCGTATTAGGTGATTACACAATTATTTAATAATTGTTGTAATTATTTAATAATTGTTGATGAATGTGTGGTCTTATGTAAGTACCTTCTACCTTATCTATATATATATATATGTCCTTCTTGTTCTAAAACGTGAAATAGAATAATCACTTCGTCTCTCTCTAAGAGCTAGCGTTGTAGAACACAGTTCTCACTTCACATCATCTCCAAATGGCTGCACATTCAAACCCTAACTCCTCTATCTGTTCCTCAGAGAATCTGAAGATCATAGTAGAGAAAAATCCTTCAGAGTCTAGACTCTCTGAGTTGAACATCAAGTGCTGGCCCAAGTACGTAGATTTTCTCTCTCTAGATCTTCCTCTCTCTTATTATTGCTCAGTGAATGCATGCCCTAACATTATTTATTATCTATTGTTCTTGAAAAATATATTATATAAAGATGGGCTTGTCCAGCAGGAAAGTATATGTACAGGTACGAGGCAGAAGAGAGATGTTACATGGTGAGAGGGAAAGTGAAGGCTTATTATAATCATAAAGAGCAGCCTTGGGATTTCGTGGAGTTCGGTGCCGGAGATTTGGTCACCTTTCCCAAGGGTCTCACCTGCACTTGGCTGGTCTCTGCTCCCGTCGACAAATTTTACATGTTCCAGCCCTCATGCTGCAGTAGCTCTCCCATTTAGGGTTTCATATATATTGTTCGGTAATATATGTAGTGACGGCAATGCTTTGATGCGTAGCAGCAGCATAGTCCCATTTTATGGGCAGGAGTTTTTATTATTTATATTATATTATAGACTATTATTACCAGTTGAAATTAGAGAGTCACTACTATATACTTATAATTCGTCGAATTCTTATATAATTTATAATAAATATATTATATATATATCGATTCTAAATGGAAAATCGCGAGACGAAACAAATATAATCTTGCTTTATTCAATTATTTTAAATTCTTTTAGTGTAATATGTTAATTATTGTATAATCATTACCGAATCGTTCACGTTAAATGTAATTTTATGAAGATTTTAGCTAGTTTTGTTATGAATTTGACTATATTCTATGCACTATTTTGTTTATTTGGGAAACGATGTTTGAAATTTTTAATTTCTTACTAATTTTATTCTTATTATGCATTCTTTGTTCTATTACTTATAAAGTTTTGCACAAAGTGCAAGTTAATGACATATTATTCTTTCTTATATCTATAATTTATGTATTTAGCTACTTATGATTTATTATACAAAGTGTAAGTTAATAATGTTATAAAAAAAAATTATTTAATTTTCACTTAAAGCGCATATGTTGAATGACTAGATATATATAATTATGTATTAACTATAATCTTAATTGTGGAAAAAAAAAAACAACGATCTCAATTAAATTTGGATTTTCACATAGTTTAAGATTTGGAGCTCAAACCACTTGTATCCACATTTTGTTAATTACATAAGAAGAAAGGGATCGAAAAAATCGTGTAAGTAGCTAGTTAAATAATGTTGGCAAATAAATAATAATATACTAATTAATGTTGGGTCAAATGACGAATATTATACCCAAACGTTTTGTAAAACTCTTCTTTTTTTTGGGGGGGTTAGTTTTGAACTTTTGACTGATCAATAAAATTATTAATATTTACATACATAAATTATAACTATCCTCAAGGCTAGTATAACATGCGTTAGTTGAGAGAAATTAACATAGCCAATTTACATACATCTTTATGTACTACTAGGGTGTATTTTTCGTGCATTGCGCGGAGTGACTTACCAAATATGTATAATTAACAAATTAATATTAAATGAAATTTATATTGACTATTTATAATACGTTGAAAACACTATTTTTTTTTAAAAAAATAAAATATCAGTCTAGAATTTGAAAAAGGAAACGAAACACTGAAAATTTTGAACTATAAAGTACCATTGGGCAAATTCACAAATAAATTTTAGATGTCCGTACCGCCTGCTACATTCGGTCATCGAATCTGCGTCAAACGTCTGTTCTTCGATAAATATGGATTCGATGACCACCGACGATATCTCACCCGAGATAGAGAGGGCTCCGCCGTTGAGACTATTAGCCGTCCGTACCGCACGGTACCTTCGTTCGCCGGCTCCGTGTCAAGCGTATGTTCCTCAACATATTTAGGGGTGTAAATGAGACGAGCTACTCGGGATCGACTCGGTCAAATCTCGAATTCGACTCGAAAAAATTCGAGCCGAGCTGAGCTCGAGTCGAGCTTTTGGGCATGTCGATTCGAGCTTGAATACTCGGCTCGAATGAATCGTGAGCCTAAACGAGTTTCGAGTTTATAAGACGAGTCAAGTCGAGTTTGATTCTTATTATTATTCTTAATTAATACTAATTAATTATTACATAGGTCAACCGAGTTCGAGTATAGTCGAGTCGAGTCGAGCTCAGTTTTTTTAATTATGAGAAATGCTAATTTATTATGATATATAATTGGCTAACGAGTCGAGTCGAGCCGAGCTCGATTATGTCGAGCTTGGACTCGAGTCGAGTTCGAGTTTCAAAATTAAAGCTCGATCGAGCTCGATTTCGAGTTCGAGCTTGACAGATAGTAATCGAGTCGAGTCGAGCTTGACAGATACTCGGCTCGACTCGGCTCGTTTACACACCTAAACATATTTATATAAAAGACGTGTGAAAAATCTGAAGGAGATGCCTCGATTACCCCATCTACATTGGATTGAACTCATCTCGATTATCTCATCTACATTAAATTTAAGTCGCCTCGTTTCTCTCTCCAAACATTGAATTGAAGCGAAATTTTAATTGTGATTAATTACACACATTGAACCTTGAACAGTCTGAAATCAACGAAAATTTAATTGCGATCAATTGCAAATATTGAATCTTGAACAGTCCGAATTTTTAATTGCGATTAATTACATACATTAAATCATGAACGGTACATCAGCGAAATTTTAATTGTGACTAATTGTGTACATTGAATTTTGAACAGTCCGAAATTTGCTTGCCTTTTGGATTGGATGAACCGAAATTTTAATTGTGATTAATTGCATACAATGACTGTTAATTAGTTCGAAATCAACAAAATTTTAATTGCTATTAATTACATACATTGAATCTTGAACGGTCTGAAATTTTAATTACGATTAACTGCATACATTGAATACTGAACGGTCCGAAATCAACGAAATTTTAATTGCGATTAATTGCATACATTGAATCTTGAACGATCTGAAATCTGCTTGCTTTTTTGATCGGATGAACCAGGAATCAGACCGGTCGAACCGTGAACCGATTTTGACAACAATACTAAAGACAGATGTGGCGGATTCTGATCGGCTCACCATGCTAACTTGACGGCTCAAAATTGCTCCTCTTATTCTCTCTCCTTCAAAATTTATATTATATATATATATATGTGTGTGTGTGCGCGTGTGGGGGACGGAGGCTCTTTAAAACACACAAAAAAAAGTCAATTTCATAATGACACATCATCATTTTTCTTAATTTGATAGAGTTTAAATTTTTGTAGAGTGCATACATGTGATTTTTCATAATGACACATCACATTTTTCACATGTGATATATATATATTTATTAAAAATATATATTATTTGTTAGCCTATTTTCTTATTCTACTCATTTTATAAAAATTTCACATTTACTTCGAGCCAATTAAAATATGATAATTTACAATAATTTTGTGATTTTTTTTTCTAAAATCCTATTAGAACGGGTAAAGCAAATGTATTTAAATAGTTTTATGTTAGAAAAATGATATGGAGATTGACATCGGATTCCGTGATGTTCCGAATTGTTTCACACTGGCGTACTATGTAAATTTTTACAACTTTAAAGGTAAATGACTCATCCACTCACATCGGAACATCACATAATCTTGATGTCAGACTCCATATCAATTTTCTTTATGTTATTCACGATGGAGAAATGTTAGAAATTTCGATGATGGAATTTCTAGTTATTCCGATACGGAGGCTCAATATAGAAATGTCACAAAAGTTGAAAGTATTTACAGGACATGCCATTGTGGCATTGTTTCATGGTTCGTGACTTGTCAGAGCTTTATGTCGGATTGTTTATCACACCTCTTTATGACGGATTTGGGACCCACAAACTTATAAAATAAAAAGATCAATCATTTATGCAGTAACTAGATAGCAGACCCGCGCGTTGCGCGTTATGTAATTTGTTTATATAATTTATAAAATATTACGAAAATTCAAATTTGATATTGATAATTAATTAGATTCTTCATTGTTATTTAAAATAATTTATTCAACATATTACATATTTAAGGTGTGTATATAAGGTTATACACTTATATCTTCATGTGTGTAAAAAGTTATAGTTCATAATTAATTGGTTTACACATATGATATTACGATTTTTTGGTATACCCATTAGAAACCATCAAATAAATAAACTTTTGATGAATATTACTCTTAATTATATTATTTTAATTGTATTATTCAAAATATTTTATATATTTTATACACATGATTTTTGAAAAAAAACTTACGTGGAAAAAAATGTTCGGTGATATTCAGAATATCTTGATATTTAACTGGATTTAATGATTTGTAACTTAAAAAATTTATCAAAAAATATTATAGTTTATATTAACAATCAAGCGGTGCAAAATATTATGTGTCAACCCTACATTAAATTTATCCAAATTCTATTAGATTATATAAATAAACAAATATGATATATAGATAGTATCTTATAAAATATTGTATTTACTAAATTTTGAGTTTTTAAACAAAGTGAGTTCACTTTTCTTATTCTCGCCATATTCTGATTTTTATTTTCCTACATTTACAAATTCATGAAATTAAATATAGTTACGTAATTATTGCATTTACTAAAAGATATATCAACAAAGTCATATATATTTCAGTTTTAGTTTTTAATCATTTATTTATAATAAATATGGTATTTGATACGAATATATAATCTTACTTTATTTTAGATTCTTAGTAGTTTATTTATTAATATTGTTATATAACATACTAAAAATTCGTAACTCTTCTCCGGATAGAGTGTTGGGTTTTAGAAAGAACTTTAGCATGTCCACTGGCAAAACTGAAATGTCATATAACTAGGTAAAAGTAAATCATAGTTTATGTGGACCAATAGATTTGTATAATTTTTGAAATCCTGATTATTTGTCATCATTATAAAGGATTTAGCTAAATTTATTATAACATTAGAAAATTGACCCTCACTTTGCGAAAAATATGAAATGATCTGTTCAAATTGTATATCATTATTTAAATATAAACATGTATTTTATGTAGGAAATTCACGTAAAATTTAAGCAGGTTTAGTTATACATTTTGCAAAAGTTGATAATAAGTGAATCTAAACTATTATTAATACTATTTTTTTAGTTAAAACGAATAAGTGTATATTTTTATATGAAATTTTTTGAAAAATATTTAGTCATGTGTACTCTTATCATTTTAAAAGTAAATTTAAAAAAAGTAACCTCGATAATTTTATAATATTCTCTTTTTCATTTACTTTATTTTTAAAGTTATATGAAAAAGATTCATATTAATTTATTGGATAAAAAATTATTTATCATATTTTATTTTAAATCTTTCATTATTACTTAATAATATTTATATTGAAAAAAATTTACATTTTTTTTTTCAAACACTTTAGTTTGATTTTTTTTTCTTTTCTACTTTGTACAGTATGAGATGATGATAAGTTAATTATGATAACGAACATAAAAATTTCAAATTATATTTTTATATTTAATATTAGAATATACATATATATTATATTTAATCAAAACCAAATATAATTTTAATGTTAACATAATAATACAAATATGTGGAATATGTACAAATATTTTTTTTTAAGTTTTTTATTGGTTTACAAACTCAACTATTATTAATCGTAATAATTATTAATTAGTATCGTGTCACCTAAAAACCTAAACGGTTCTCATGATGCAATGTGTAGAATTGAGGCAATTATAAATTGTCCATGTATACAAAAATATGATCTCATCTTAGAGCATCCACAGTGGTATTACGTAAAGATTACGTAAACGTGAGTCCTACATGTTTATTTAAGTAAAACAACAAAAACTATCTACAGTGGTTTTACATAGCATTCCTTAAAGATGGGACCCACACGTAAATTTATGTTTTTACATAAAGCATTCCTTAAATTTAAGTAATGCACTATGTATTACGTAACCAATTTTTTATTATAAATTAATTCATTTATAATTAATGTTAATATCTTATTGGTGGTTGTTGGAAAATTTAATAATAAAATATATTTAAGGAATATGTTTAAGTAATACGATTGCAGAGAAAATATTTTTTACGCGTGTCTTAAATTTACGTATTACTTAAAGTGTACCTAAATGTCTACGTGGCAACTTTAAAGAATACAATTTATGTAAAACCATTGTGGATGCTCTTAGTAAATATAATTTATAACCTACTCTTGTTTTTTGGCCAACTTACATTACATTACATTATATTAAATTTTTATTTTTATATTAAATATTACAATATTCATATATATAAATATATATACACACAAAAATATTATATCACCTCAGTAAATAAAATTTATAACATATTGTAGTTTTTTGGCCAACTTACATTACATTATATTACATTACATTTTTTTATATTAAATATTACAATATTCATATATTATTTATATTCAAAACTAAATATATAATTTTAGTGTTAACACAATAGTACAATTTATGGAGGATAAATACAAATATTTTTTTTTAAGTTTTTTAGTGGATTACTAACCCAACTATTTATGATGTCGTATAAAACCGAAACAGTTCTCACGCATAATGCACTGTGGAGCATTGAGATAACTTTAATGTACGCGTATTAAAAAATATGATGTCACCTTAGCAAATGTAACTCACAACCTAATAGAATTGAGTAAAAAAATTATTTTCCTTACTTTTCAACATTTTATACATCCTAACAAATTGATATTATATGAATAAGATTAATTTTTAATAACATATAAAAAAATTAGATTATAATTGATACATATTTTTCTCAAACATAATTTTTTTACTAATTTATTTATAACTATTAATACATATTGGCTTAATTGAAAATATGTTGATCATATACAACAACATATCTACTATATCATATCGTATAATACTATCTATTTGGGTTTGGATAGCCTATTAAAAAAATCTATTTTTAGATTATACTTGATACTTTATACTTTTTATTTTTATTTTCTCTCACGTCTTTATCTTCCATAAAATATAATTGTATGGTCTTATGAATATTATTATAAATTTATCGACATAAAATAGTCTTTTGAAAGAAAAAAAAAACTGTCAAAAAAACAAAACAGCTTCTAGCATTTGATTAGGGTGTTTGAAAATTTTCTAAGTACATAGAATTATCTACATGAAATTGATATATCATCAAGGAGAGTTATAGACATTAGAGACCTAACCTCATTGGATTCTTCGGTGATAAGATTGATTGCTTCTTTAGCATCCATTTCCACATAGACTGACTCTATGTGTAACTGTTTTGCTAAAGCCAATCCATCCATTAGAGCCCACAATTCAGCAATTAGACTATTAGTATAACCAATTTTTCTTTGAAACCCCCTAATCTAACCACCAAAGACATTCCTAATAACACCCCCGCCTCCTGCAAAACCAGGATTACCCAAAGACGATCCATCAGTATTTAATCTAACCCAACCCAAATCAGGGGGGTACCATCTCACGCACAATAAAAGATGAAGAGTGAGCTAAATTTTTTTTAAAATTCAAGCTAATCTCCTTAGCTTGTTCCAACAAACAGACATGAATGTTTGGTGAAAGCGTAATACCCTAAAGAGGTGGGAATTCCTATTTTTCCAAATTCCACAAATAGTACAAGTGAACACAATACTCCAATCAAGACCCGAATGATGCTGAGAATGCTTAACACAATTCTCAATTAACCATTCAATGAAATTGGATGTGAAGAAGTTATTGGAATTCAAGGGAATTCTCACGTCCAACCAAACTTTTCTAGCAATAGCACAATCACAGAGAACATGTACAATATTTTCCTCATCATGACCAGCGCAAATATGATCAATATTAAGACCCCTTCTACACAACAATTGTGCAGTAAGGATTTTCTGGTGATTGCATAGCCACAAGAAGTGTTTAATTCTTGAAGATGTGTTGCATAACCAAATCTAGTTCCAAGAACTTCCAGTATTTTATCATTAAAGAGCTTTTGGTTCATAATCTGGTTGTAAACACCAGCAACAGAGGGTTTACCAGAGGCAAAACCAATCCAAATTTTCATATCATCACATGAGTTCAAAGTAAATTTTGGAATAGCAATAACAATTGCTTTAATAATATCATGCAAGGAGAAGGAGACTTTAGAAAAATTCCAATTCCCTTCACCATCCATAATATCTTGCACCTTTAGATTTTGTTCAACCTCCGTGATTGGGCCATGAATCAAAGATCTCAAAGAAAAGTTCCCGACCCAATTATCATTCCACAAAAAAAATTTATTTCCTTGACCCACAATCCAACAACCCCTGATCCAAGGTTGTTTGGCCCGCTTTGATAGCACACCAAGTCGAAGACCCTGACTTGACAGTGTTCCTATTTGGAAGCATGTACTTCCATTTAAGAACTTTTGCCCAAGGTAGGTTCTTCTTGAAATGCATACACCTCTCTTGCACTATTGTAGTTCCTCCATCTTACTAGACGGCGCCAATGTTGGATCTTTCTTGATTAGCCCGATCTCCGTTAGTCGATTACCCACACTCCGTCTTGCCCCGTCCTTCGAGTGTAACTTGTAGAAAGGTTAGCCGGGGGGTAGCCCGACGAACCCACTCTGACGCTCAAGTTAGTACCCGAGTGATAGAAGCAGAGTAGTAGCAGTAGAGCATAGTAAGAGTGATTAACCTTCATATGACGGAGTTAGTGGGGTATTTATAGGGATGCATGCCACTTAAACTCGATTAAGTCTTAACCCGAGATAAGGTTACCATAATCCATGATTATAATCTTACCATTCGGAGATACGCCTATGGTAATCTGTGGGAGGAGGTACCGGGGGTACACTTAGGTGCGGGAGGCAAGTGAGTCATTTGATGCTTCCCAAATAGGATAGTGTGTGCTAAAGGAGATGAATAAGGGGGTGTGTAACCACGTGAGGTCCTTACATATAAAAAATGGGTATAACACTCCAATGCGGCTTATCCTTGTGTTCGGGACCATGCGCGGGAGGGACCGCGCATGATCCAGGCTAGGCCGGACAACATCTTAGGACATCTAATGTAATGCTAAAAGAACTGGTAGGTCTGGAAAAACTCACAATTATTACCAGTTTTTTTATGGCTAATCCAATTAGGAGTAGGAACTAACTACACATGATGATTGATTGAATTAATGAGTTATAAAAACGTTTAAATAAGTTAATATTTAATCAAATCATCTTTTTTGATATTTTAAATGCGTCTATCATGTTTATTATTTAGATGTATTCAGATAGAGGGGATTTAGATATATTAATAATTGTATTTTCTAGTAAGATTTCATAGGCGTGTCTATCTAGAATATGTACTAATTCTATAAGATCAAATATTGGTTTACAAGATTAATCCCTTAATTGAGTCTTCTAAGAGTTTAAATAAGTTTATATCTATATTCAAATAATGTGTTTTGATATTATTAGTTCCTTTATATATGTTGATCACTTGGAAGTTGATCACTTCTCTTTTATTATCATCTTTAATGTAGAATCACGATTGATTAAAAGCTACATGCTATGAAATTTTACTAAGATGTCAGATTTTCTCTTCATAACCTTTATTTAAGGTGAACGTTATCACTTTTACTGCGTATATATATAGTCCATTTTAACGGTGTTTATGTTTATACTAACCAAATTTGGATTTAAAAAAGCAAGAAAGTATATAGTTGATATAATATTTTGCATTTAATTTTCTTCAAATCAATTATCAAATTTGATGGTTTGATAATATCACTGAATTAATTCAAATTGTTTCTTTTTATTTTATTGTTATTTTAAGTATTTTCATCATATCATTTATATTATATATATAATAATAATTTACCTGCAAAATAAAATTAATTTTTTTATAATTTAAATGTACATTATTTTTATTTTATAATTTTAGGATAATTTATGTAGTTTAGCACACGTATATATATACACACATATATTTCCCTTCCGATATTTCTATAGCAACTAGTATTTCTTTTTTTAATAATAATAATAATATTTATATATATATATATATATATATATATATATATATATATAAAGTACAATTACAGCTATGATCATCTTTTTAGGTTAAATTAAATTAAATTAAATTATATCATCGAAGATTTTCACTTTATCCATGACACATGTCCTTATTTCTTTTTGTTTCATCAATGACACATGTCATTATCTCTTTTTGTTGCATAACAGCTGTCCTTACTCGTTGATATTATTTGCAGAGATATTCTCTTTAATAATGAGAATTTGGTTAACCATTTATTCATCCTCTGTTGACTTCGTCTATGAGTTCTTCTTTCGTTGTAATTCCTTGGAGTTATTATGTCTGCTATTTGGTTCAACCTGATGCCAATAAATTGGATTATTATCAGTGGTTCTCATCACAACCGGAGTTACTTTTCTTCACGGTAGTAGGAAGCATTGTGCATAGGCATTAATTTGATTGAATTCTTCGTTTAGCTAAGTCAAGTCGAATCATTTGAATGATTTTTAACAAGGATGTATTTTAGAAATTTTTTTAATATACGTTAATTATTATTATAAAATAGAAGTTCAAATATTTTTGTTCAGAGTCATTATTTCTCAAAAAAAGTTGAAGCTTAATTTTTTTGGAGCTGTTTTTTCCCTCCAAATATTTGTTTGCTTTTCACTAATTAATTATTATTGTTGTTGTTTACCGCCAATAATTTCAGAGCCAAAACTTGAGAGCCAAAACTTGAGAACGTGGGTTCTCCACTCCTATAGTCCTATAGTAACCGACTGAACTGCTACTGACATGTCAAGTATTTATCTCAAGAGGCGGAGCAATTACAAATGCTAGGTAGTCTTTTCAAGTTTGTAGAGAAACCAGGTAAAGTTCGCCTTTTCTTTGAGCCCATTTTTTCAATTTCTCTGTGCATTTCTTATTCATGATGGTCATATTCATGTACTGATGTAACTTTCTTCTGGTTCACATAAGGAAAATATGGCAAGGCATTCCAACCGAATTGAATCTGCTCAGACTAATGAGAGAACTGAAATCAACGTTCATCAGCAACCAATGGATTCTCATGAAAATGAAAATCCACATGAACAAGGTGTCATATACTTACAGTAATTCTTACTTCTTGTTTCCATTTCCATAATTGTTATTTGAAATCCGTAATAATTATTTAGGGTATGTGAACTTTATATTTATTTTACAGAGCCAACTAGGGGGAAAAGGCGCATCACAAGGAATCTTGCATTAAGAAGAATTATAAAGAAACAACCAAATCATAAGTTGTCTGTCTCTATTCCTCCAAGTCATAGACGAGCTGTTGGACTGAATAGTCAAGCTTTCATCACTGAGGCTGGGGTTGTTTGTAGAATGAATGCCCCTCTTCCAACAGTGACATGGAAAAATTTGAGGAAGCTCTACAAGAATAATGTAAACAATATGTGGAAGGAATTACAGGTATGTTATGTTATATTTTTATGGCTAATTAATTCATTGGACTTATCTTTTTCTCATATGTCGTTTTCTTTTATTAGTTTGTTTGAGTTGCTGAATGTTTATTTTTCCTAGCAAAAATTTGAAATTCTTGTTGAGGCAAAGGGAGATGTATTGCATCAGTTGAGTAGGCACTATAATCAGTGGAAGCACCACTTGCACAAAAGGTTTCAGAAAAAAGAGATGAGCCTTCAGAAGGAATGAGTGAAGAGGACTGGAACCAGCTGTGCGACTATTTTGAGAATGATGAAGAATTCAAGGTTAGGTGACATGAATTACATTTGTTCAATGCATTATTTAAATGCAGTTTTGACTAACATGTATTTTTTTTAAGGAACGCTCTACTAGAAATAAGGAGAATAGAGCCAAACTAGTTGCTGGCCATCGTTGTGGTACCAAGTCATTTGCAAGAGTTGAGATAGAAATGGTGTTTTTACTTGATTATTCTTTAATAAATTGTGAATATTATATATATATACAATCAACGGTATCTAAGATTGTAACTATTTTCCATTTTCAGACTGAAGAAAATGACGGGGTGCCTCCTGATGCTATTCTCTACTGGAAGAGAACGCATAAAAAAAATGATGGAACATGGATGGATAAAAGAGCTGAAGAGATAATGGTTGGTATTTTAACTTGAATATAATTGGTTGTGGTTTTTCTACTATAGGTAGATTTTGACTATATTTGAAATGTATGTAGATTGCATTGGAAGAAGTGGCACAAACTCGTGAGGAAGGCGATGCTCCTTTGAGTTTAGAGGAGCACTTGTCAAAAGTAGTTCGACCAAGACCTGAATATCAAGTTGGACGGGGATGGGGTCCTAGGCCAGCAAGTGCCATACCAGCTAGGCAAAACAATCCACTCAATGAGGAGCTAAGGGCACAAAATGCTCAATTAGAAAACAGAGTCGAAGAGTTACAAGCACAATTGGAACAACAAAATATCTGAATGCAGGAAAGAGAAGTCAACATAGAACAGAAGATTCAAGCTGAGGTGGATGCAAAAATGAATGCTTATTTTGAGCGTGTATTTTTAGCTCGCTCATCTCTAAACACTTAACCATTTTTGAGGTATGTTGTTTTAAACTCAGATTCATGTTTTTTTGCTACTTATATATTATAACAATATAATAATCAGTGATGATATTATATTATTTTTACAATATAAGAATACATAATATAAATACAAATCAGAAAGCTATCTATAGTAAACCCTAAAGATAGAAAAACCTAATAATTAGAGATACAATCTAATCAAATAATACAAGGAAGGAAAGTTATTCCTGATTTATGTATTATTCCTAATACGCCCCCGCAAGAAGGACGACCCATCAAGAAGTCCTATCTTGGTGCAAAGTTCCCTAAAACGACTCCTGACAAGTGGCTTCGTTAAGGCGTCAGCAAGTTGATCGTGAGTTGAGATGTGTTGAACTACCAGGTGACCTTGCTGAACCTGAGCTCGAACAAAATGATAGGCAACTGCAATGTGCTTCATGCGCGAATGAAAGACCGGATTAGCACTAAGGTACGTGGCACCAATGTTGTCACATAATAAGGTGGGCGGTCGAGATGGAGTGACCCCAAGTTCAGCCAGGAGAGACCGAACCCAAGAAGATTCTGCGGCCGCATCGGCAAGTGCATGATATTCGGCCTCGGTGGAGGATCGCGCAACCGATTTTTGACGATGAGAGCTCCATGAGATCACATTCTTGCCGAGGTATACTAGGTATGCAGTTGTGGACGTGCGATCGTCCAGATTTGCGGCCCAATCGGCATCGGAATAAACCCGAATGTCCAAAGGAGAGCGTGCATGGAATAAGAGTCCATGATGAAGCGTGCCTTTAGGTAGCGAAGAAGGCGTTTGACCGCAGCACAGTGAAGTTCGGTGGGTTGATGCATGAATTGAGAGAGCTTATTCACCGGAAAGCAAATATCGGGTCGTGTAAACGACAAGTATTGAAGAGCGCCGATGATGCTACGGTATCTTGTGGCTTGTGTAGGAGCTGAACCATCACGAAGAGTGAGTGTTGGTTTGGTCGCAAGAGGGGTGGCGACATCCTTGGCACCATCCATGCCGGCACGTTCGAGGAGCTCGCGAATATACTTGGTTTGTGAGATGAAGATGCCACCTTGTGTGTGAAGTACTTCAACGCCAAGGAAATAGCTCAGTCGACCTAGATCCTTAAGCGAGAAGCGAGCCGATAAGTCGGAAATGAACTTGGATATAAAGCTAGTAGAGCTCCCTGTGACGATGATGTCATCCACGTAAACGAGTACAAAAATCCGAATGTCATCGTGATGATAAGTGAATAGAGAAGTATCCGATTTTGACCCGATGAAGCCATAAGAAACCAAGTAGGAGCTGAGTTCAACGAACCAAGCGCGGGGAGCTTGTTTTAGTCCATATATGGCTTTTCGGAGACGACACACAGCCGTGGGTGCATCCTTGTCAACGAAACCGATGGGTTGAGCCATATAAACCTCGTCATTGAGCGTCCCTTGAAGGAAGGCATTGTTAATATCGAGTTGACGAAGCGGCCAACCAAAGGAAGAAGCAAGAGCCAAAATAAGTCGAACGGTGGTCGATTTAACTACCGGGCTGAATGTCTCCTTGTAGTCGAGCCCGGGCCGTTGATGAAAACCTTTCGCTACTAAACGAGCTTTGTAGCGTTCAATAGTGCCATCGGGATTTCGTTTAATACGGAAGACCCATTTATTCCCCACGATGTTCATATACGGTTTGAAAGGAACGAGCTCCCACGTCCCATTTTTAACTAGAGCATTGAACTCCGTCATCATTGCGGCACGCCATTGAGGGTCCTTGAGGGCTTGTGATGCTGCAGTGGGCTCAAGAGGCGGCGGCAATGGGTGTTTGGTGGCTGCGAATAACCGTTTGGGCTTGAAAATGTGGTTTTGTGCTCGTGTCGTCATCGAGTGAGTGCGGGTCAATGCTGGTGCTGTTGGCTGCGGCATAGGGGGTGCTGAAGCAGCTGTTGAGTCAGCATTTTCTGGTGGAGCAGGAGCGGCTGGGGCCTCATTGGAGGTGGCAGCGGTTGGCGGAACAGAGGGGACCATCACGGGAGGCTCCGGGATGACCGAAACGCGACTGACCGGAGGAGGAGCTAGGGCTGGATCCCACTCCTGAACAAGTGACTCGGTTGGTAGCCCCGTCGGCACCACGGGCTGAGTAGCAAGGGGGAATTGATCCTCAACAAAATGAACATGTCGAGATACGAAAACACGGTTGGTGGTGATGTCGAGACACCGATAGGCACTTTGTTGTAATGAGTAACCAATGAAAACACATGGCCGAGATTTAGGATCGGTTTTGTGTTTGTTGTATGGTCGTAACCATGGATAGCATAGGCACCCAAATACACGAAGCTTGACATAGTTCGGGGGTTCATTGAAGAGACAAGCATACGGGGATTGATGCTTCAAAATCGGCGTCGGTAGACGATTAATAAGATAGACGGCCGTTTGGAACGCATGAGACCAAAGAGATAACGGGGCATGTGCATGATGCAAGAGTGTAAGCCCGGTCTCAACAATATGCCGGTGACGTCGTTCGGCTACCCCATTGTGTTGTGGCGTGTGAGGGGGTGTCAAAAGATGAGAGATGCCATGCATGGTTAGAAAAGATTGTAGTGCCTTGTACTCACCACCACCATCGGTATATAAGCACTTGATTCGACGGTTAAAAAAATTTTCAATGACCCGCTTAAATTGTGGAAAGATCATGGCAACGTCAGATTTAAACTTCAGCGGATAAAACCAAATGTACTTTGTAAAGTGATCCACAAATATAACATAGTAGCGGAACCCATCAAGAGAGTGGACCGGTGCCGGACCCCAAACATCCGAATAAATAAGCTCAAGTGGTCGAGTACTCTTAAGAGAGGTTGTAAAAAACGGAAGCTGATGACTTTTATTGCAAGAACAAGCATTACAAGGCCCCTTATTAGGTTTATTTGCTGCAGTAATATAATAACGAAATAGATAGTCTAGGATTTGCGAAGCCGGATGCCCTAGACGGTTGTGCCAAGTGCTTGCCTTGTTTGAGATGATCGTCATAGCCTTAGGAGGGGGGTTGGAGGTGAGCTCATATACACCATCCCTATTTGTCCCGCGAAGAAGAGACGCCCCCGTGCGAAGATCCTTCACCACAAAATAAGTCGGAAAAAATTCAATCGACGCATTGTTAGTGTTGCAAAATTGCGAGACCGAAATGAGGTTCCGTTTGATAGATGACACATGCAACACATTTGATAATAAAAGAGAGCCAGAGGTAGTAGAGATAGAGGTTTGACCAGTATGATTGACAGGAAGACCATCACCGTTGCCCACCATTAACTCATCAAGGCCATCATAGTCGGAATAAATCGACAAATTCTGAAGATCGGACGTGACATGATGCGAGGCACCGGAATCCATGAGCCAGGAATTAGGATTAGAATTACCCGAGTCGACGTTGCTGGTGGCAACATGAGCCGCTGGAGCCGGTCTGGTCTTGACCCTGCAGGTTTTGGCCGAGTGGCCTGGTTTGTCACAGAGTTGACAGACCAGCTGGTTGGACCGGTCGTTGCGGTCAGACCGGGGCTGATTCTGTCTGGTCGAACCAGGGCCTCCATTGTAAGAATAAGAGCTTCCACCTTGCTGATTGTTTCTTGCTCCACGATTGTTGGGACGACGCTGATTTTTGTGAGCAAAATTCGCGGTGAGAACCACCGATTCCTGGAGGTGATCATCTCGGTGAAGAAACCGTTCATACTCTTGTAATTTGTCAAGAAGATCCTCAAACGAGATCGGATTTTCACGAGCTCTAATTGCAGCGGAAATCTCCTTAAATTCATGCCCAAGACCGTTGAGTGAATGAATGACGAGATCAACATCGTCCAAGGGTGAGCCGATGATAGAGAGTTCGTCAGAAATTACCTTGATTTCCTCCATATATTCGGCTACAGATTTGGAACCCTTTGTTAGGCGAGAGAGTTGATCCTTCAACGACATCAACCTAGATCGTGATGCGTTGGCATATGCTTTGCGGAGACTTGTCCATGCGCCTTGGGAAGTCTTCGAGAGACTAACCACGGACATCACCGGCTCAGTGACTGAGGCGACGATGCCATGAAGGACAAGCTGGTCCTGCCGAACCCATTGGAGGTACGCCGGATTGGTGACTTCCTTGCCTTCTTGCGTGATCTTCTCGGGTGGACACGGGAAGGAGCCATCGACATAACGCAACAGATTAGTTCCCACCAACAAAGGAAGGAGTTGACCTCGCCAAGAAGGATAATTTTTTCGGGTGAGTTTCACTGGGATTTGAGCAGCGGCGTTGATGGTGATTAGGCCTTCGGAAGCGAGTGGATCAGTTGACGTCATGGTGGCAGCAGAGAAGGAAGACGGCGGCTGGTTTGGGCGGCGGCTGGGGTTGTTTTTTGCTCGTTGGAGCGATTAAGCTCTGATACCATATAACAATATAATAATCAGTGATGATATTATATTATTTTTACAATATAAGAATACATAATATAAATACAAATCAGAAAGCTATCTATAGTAAACCCTAAAGATAGAAAACCCTAATAATTAGAGATACAATCTAATCAAATAATACAAGGAAGGAAAGTTATTCCTGATTTATGTATTATTCCTAATATATATATGTATCATGTTGATTATTTAACTACTTTATTCTTATTGTATCAGGAACTTATTCGATCAACTAATTGGTGAAGAAGTGACTTGAAGCCCCACTTGCATTTATATACTTTAGTATTAGTATTAGGATCTTATCATTCCAGTTAGGCGTTTAGCATTAGGATAATGTTTAGTTGTCTATTTGTCCTTTTTAGTCATAATATATATATAGGTTTATGTTCAAGTCTTTCTATGCATTGTTTTTGTTTATTTTTAGTTGTTCTAGTAGTGTGGCTTTGTAAAAGACCTTCTCGGTATTTAGTAGTATTTTTATCAAGTTAATTTTATTGATTTTTGAATGAATTTGATGATTTGGTATGGTTCAGTTTTTTTTTTTTTTTTTCAAATATAATAATTTGAAATTGAATGAAAAATTGTTCAAATTATAAATAAATAAAATATTTTATTCTAAAATTATTTTAGTAATATATTTTTTGTATATATTTTTTTAATCACGAATGATTTATTTAATGACCATTTATTTTTTCCTCACGAAATCTTTATCTAGTTGGTGATGAGTTAGTTTAATCACAAATTCTTCATCTAATTTCCTCACGAAATTTTTATCTAATTAGTGATGAGTTAGTTTAATCACAAATTCTTCATCTAATTTCCTCACAATATCTTTATCTAGTTAGTGATGATTTAAGTTTAATCACAAATTCTTTCATCTAATTAGTGACTATTTATGTCTATCACAAAATGTTCATATGTTTAGTGATAATTTATTTTTGTCACAAATTCGTGACTTATTTAGTGACTATTTTATCATTTGGTCACTGTTTCATTTAGCCACCAAAGCTATTGTGACCATTTTTATTTTGGTCGCTGATTCATTTAGTGACTATTTTCTAGACTTTTGTGACTAACTTGTTAGTCACAAAAGTCATGTTCTGGTGTAGTGTAGCACACTAAGTCGAAGACCCTGACTTGACAGTGTTCCTATTTGGAAGCATGTACTTCCATTTAAGAACTTTTGCCCAAGGTAGGTTCTTCTTGAAATGCATACACCTCTCTTGCACTATTGTAGTTCCTCCATCTTACTAGACGGCGTCAATGTTGGATCTTTCTTGATTAGCCCGATCTCCGTTAGTCAATTTCCCACACTCCGTCTTGCCCCGTCCTTCGAGTGTAACTTGTAGAAAGGTTAGCCGGGGGGTAGCCCGACGAACCCACTCTGACGCTCAAGTTAGTACCCGAGTGATAGAAGCAGAGTAGTAGCTGTAGAGCATAGTAAGAGTGATTAACCTTCATATGATGGAATTAGTGGGGTATTTATAGGGATGCATGCCACTTAAACCCGATTAAGTCTTAACCCGAGATAAGGTTACCATAATCCATAATTATAATCTTACCATTCAGAGATACGCCTATGGTAATCTGTGGGAGGAGGTACCGGGGGTACACTCAGGTGCGGGAGGCAAGTGAGTCATTTGATGCTTCCCAAATAAGATAGCGTGTGCTAAAGGAGATGAATAAGGGGGTGCGTAACCGGGTGAGGTCCTTACATATAAAAAATGGGTATAACACTCCAATGCGGCTTATCCTTGTGTTCGGGACCATGCGCGGGAGGGACCGCGCATGATCCAGGCTAGGCCGGACAACATCTTAGGACATTGTCCGGCCCGGACGGATACGTCCGGTCTTAGGAGGGGCCATGTGCTTTTGGTGGTGTGTTTTTACGAGGGGTTTTCTACTTTGGGTACTTAGACAAATTTTTATTACCTTTACCGCATGGTTGAATTGTCCAGTCATAAATTTGTTCCGTTAGCGTCATAATTGGGTGTATATCAATCATTTACTAGCGTAATACTACATATATTGTTTTTTCTTTTATGCGCGTTGTTGGGATCAAGTTGACGTGGCCCGCAACTCCTGGTAGTAGACTTCGAGGTCTCGCCTTTGATTAACTCTTCTAGGTGTCTATATCGACATCGCCGGGTGCTTAGTTTACTTTTGAGTATTTGGTAGGCGAGATCCTGAAAAGGGGGTTGGGATTTGCCCCTGATTCCACTCCGAAGCTTAAGTCAATAATGGAATATGAGAGAATACTGTAAAGTTACTTTTGGTGCCACATGTTTGCCATGTGTAGGTTTTTGGTGCCATATGTTTCTCTAATGTCGAAGGTTTCTCTAACCAGGTGACAAATAGGTTGCCACCTCAGTTTTACCTTGAGATGAAGGTGTCCTCGGGCCTAAAGGCGGCGAGCAAGTCGCCAGCTATTACCTCTTCCTTAGGAGGAAATTTTTTCTCTGAGGCGGCAAGCATGTTGCCAGCTGGTACCTCTTCCTTAGAGGGAAGGGTTTATTCTTGTGGTTTTGTTACCGACTCGCCTTATATCCGGAGAAGGGTCTTTTATAGGGAGTCGACACATCTTCATATTTTTATATTTCAAAGTCGCAATAGAGTTTGATGTATTTAATCTTATGCTAAATTAGTAACATACATTTTTATTTTCAGTTTAACCTATTTTAAAAAACCATCATTCAAAGATATATTAACCAGTAAAAGTGCGACATGTCACATAAGTGATTGGCAAAGAGGAAACATGTGGCACATCGTGTGGTGCGTCATCAGATGGTTAATGGAGGTAGGACTAATCTACCTGCCTCTCCAGACTCTGGCGCCCTGCGCTCTAACCCTACTCCCGACGGAGGCTGCAGACTTTGTTTCATAGTTTCACTCGCTCTCGCTCTTACATATAATGATACAAATAATAGCAATCAGAGACATAATCTTAGTCCACAAATAATAATGAATAATAAATATAAAGAAGGGTTGATAGTCAAATTACTACATAATTTTGACCAATTTGTAAATTGCTACCTTATTTTTATTTTTTATTTTTTTGAATTAACTTCCCGGATTTTTAATTTTCAAACAAATTATTGTATCTGTTTCAATTTTCGTCAATTTTAAAATATATAAAATGAACATATTTTTGCACCATTGGGTCTTTTCATGTGTAACAAGATGAATTAAAACATACAAAATTTAAAGTATTACAATAAAATATCTTCAATTGAATGCTTAGTTGGATTTCCGCCCAATTCGAACATAATATTTCAATTGAATATCCAATTTAAAATTATAATTATGATTCTCTAAGTTCCTATGAAATTAAGATCTTATAATTCATTTAAATTATTTATTTTAGTAGGGATCTTACAATAATAAGATCTCAAAATCCAACTCGAAATCGAGATTCGAAATCCTAGCACCCTTGTCAAGAACCGGCCCGTAAGTCGTAAGTAGGGGTGAGCTATTCCGGGTACCCTGTAATTTAGGGTATCCCGGAACCAGACCAATACTAAATGGTTCCTTACATCCATTACTCAGAACTGTACCAAAATTGTTTGGACTAGAACCGTCCCGGAACCGTTTAGATACGATCGGTTCTGAGTACCCGTTTGGAACCGGTTATTTCCATATATTTTTTACAAAGTCAATCTAAACGTTTGATTTTTTATTGATGTCAACAAACACAAATACATCTATAAATCACGTAGCAAAATTTAATATAAAGTGTTAGTAGCTTAGTAACAAAAAAATTAATTTTATATAAAAAAAACATTTATCTATTTATATATACTAAACGGTTCCGGCTCCGGGCATTTGACTTAAATTTTTATTCTGAAACCAGAACTGAAAATACCGATTCCTAGTATTTTACCCTTAGAACCGTATCAAAACCGTTTACCTTTAGAAGAAATTCCCAAAGTAGGTTTGTTCGTTAAACTTATTCCCAAACTAGGCTTCTTCAGAAACTAATTCCCAAACTATGTTTTTCTATTTTTTTTAATCAGATATATATTTTACTTTACATCCCAAAGTTTATATTTTGTTATAATTGACCCTAAACCGAAATATAATACAACAAGTATATATTAGAAAAATTGAAAAAAAGGTAACTATATATAAAATTTAAAAACTAAAAAAATAATAAATTGGTAATTGTGAAAAAATTGTAAAAATAAATGATGCTAAAAAGATATAAAATATTTTTTTTAAAAAAAACTGATATAAAATGTAAAGAAACTAAATAATCGTGATCTTTTTAAGTATGAAAATATAAAAATGAAAGCGTACATAAACCCTAAGTAAAACATGTTAAATTTATAAAATTAGCGATTGGGAAAAAAACTAATTTAAATTTGAAAAATCAATAGAATAAATTTAAGAATGAATTTTAGTTTGTATATTTTTTTCATACTCTTGATGAATAGTTTTTATATCATCATACATTTGTTTTTTTTTTTACAGTATAAAATTTGTTTCAAAACTTATTTATTTTTATATGTAAATTTTATCTTTTAATTTCACGTATTTTTTAAGAATTAAAAGCTATAAAAAATATTTGATTATTTTTTAATACTTATTTTAATCATTTAATTATTTTTTTTCTTTCATATATTTAATCTTCTTTATTTTATATTTTTTTATAGTATAATATTTCGACTAAGGATTCATTTGTAACATAATGTAAACTTTAGGTTGCAAAGTAAATAATATAAACTATTAAAAATATAAAGAGACATATTTTAAGAATTAGTTTCTGAAGAAGTCTAATTTAAGAATTAGTTTTAAAAAGTAACCTAGTTTGGTCATTCACTCTTACCTTTGTGCACAGTTATCCAAATTACCGGTTTGGTAACAGTTTGTCTAAAATCATTTTAAAGTATTGGTGCTTTTATGCATTATTTTTGTTTAGAAATTATTTTATTTATAGTTTAATTCTTCAATTTTAAGAGCATTATACTATGTCTCTTATTAGTAATTATTTCATTTTTATTTTTGCCTCCGAATATTTTTTTTTTGTGTTTTTTTTTATAAAATTGTTATTTTTATTTTCTACAATGTAAATAACATTTAAATTAAAAAAATATTAAAATTCACTTTATAACCATTGTGATTATTCAGATTAATTTTCCAAATTTTGGGGTAAAATTATAAATAAAATATTTGCAAAAATAAATTTAAAGCATAGATACTTTCAAAGGATCTAGCAAATCCCGTTTGGTAAGAGGTAAGAGAGGATAAAAACTAAAAAGTGAAAAACTGAAAAAAGAAAAAGTCTATGTTCTATGTTATTCTCGGACCGTGTTATTTTGTTAACAGTAAAAAAAAGGAAATAAATAAAATTTGAGGACAGTGTTGCACGGACTTACAGTGAATCCCTCGATTCGCTGAGAACGGAGGAGCAATGGCGTCGTCATCTACGCGAAATTGAGCCAGCGTAAACAATCAGCTCGCTGTTGGCTATGGCGTCGGAGAACAAGGGATGGAGCAGAGCAGCTCGTGGACTACTGATTAAAACTCTGGTGCTCGCCGGTGGAGCTCTGCTCCTTAAGCGGTTCACCAAGTCCACCACTCGATGGGACCACTCTCACTTCGTCGCTCAGTCACTCTCCGGCGAGAAGGTGCTCCTTCTTTCACTTCCGATGCTCGAATCTAATGCAATTGAACTGCGCTTGTTTCATTACCATGATTTCTGAATTCAAAGCCATTCCAATCGTAACAGTTTTCGAAGGAGCAAGCTTCAAGAGATCCCGATAACTACTTCAATATGAGGTATATGAACCTGTCTTCATTTAAATTCTAATCAGTTTATCTTGCGAGTCTTTACAAGCTTTTGAATGTACGATTTGCGCGTATGGTGTTCCAATTATATGATGGTGCTGCAGAAAGCTAGAAATCATGTTCAACCACATTCATTGTAGAGTTTCTTGTCTTTGCAGATTGCTTACATGCCCTGCAGCAGAAATGGTGGATGGTTCGAAACTTTTGTACTATGAACAGGTTATAAGCCTAAATCCTATCATAGATCTTGCTCCAATTTCCCTTTTTGGTTATAAGCACACTTAATTTGCCCATCCTATTGTTTATGCTTCAGGCTTTCTGGAGAACTCCCCAGAAACCATTTCGGCAGGTAAACCTTCACGAACCAAGGAAAATTGGGATTTCCTTAACAGTTTTTGGAATAACTTGGAGTTTCTCTTATTGATGAGTGAAGAGATATTCTTCTATCCATACAATTTTTTATGATAATAATTAAGCATTTAGTAATACTAATACCATCCTAACGAGTAAAACCGGATTGCAGAGGTTATGTTTGGTGAAGCCGTGTCCAAAGGAGCTGAAGTGCGATGTTGAGGTTTGACCGAGCCTTCATTCAGTCGATATGACTTATGACTGACCTGTATTTTAGTACACCAATATCTAGTCTTTTATTTCGAAGACAGTTTCTTCCTCTCTTTTTTGACAGAGGATGTAGTTTTCATTAGCTTGATCTTTTCTCTATATTAGACCTCAAATCATGTGAAGAAAGCCTTTTAAAGTTATATTGTGCATTTTGTATGTACATAGCAATATGAAATAGCAGAAATTGGATACTTTTATTTCCTTTTCATACTTCTCACTTTAGTTTGCTGAAGTCGGTATTATTTAGAATATACTACTAAATTTGTCTACTGCATTTTTGTAGGAGAGTTACTCCCAGTGTTAAGCACTTTGGTTTCCAATGGTTTTTCATCTACTGCAAACTTTGCCTTTTGAGGAAGAAGTCACACAGTTTCTTGTTCTTTGTTAATGAGCATCAAAATAATTCCTTTGTTAAAGCATTTTAGCAATCTGTATAGTCGCATTACTGTCAACCAACTCCTACAACTACAATCTGTACCTTTCTTCAACTTGTTGAACCAAAGCCGATGTTTCACTGATTGCAGGTAAGCACGTATGCTCTCAGGGACATGGAAGAGTATAAGAATTTCTGTGATCGTCCCAAAGGCCAGAGACCCCTTCCTGAAGAAGTTATTGGGGTAAGCATATCTGATGTTGGCACGAACCTGTAGGGAACATCTTATATCGTATCAATCCCCTTTTAACAGGTTGAATCATCCAACTAAACATTGTAGCTGGCTCAATCATAACTCTGTGTCCCAGGACTTAGATGAATTATCGTATCCATTTTGAGAATATATACAATACAATGGCAGTGCTGCATATTTGTATATACTAAGAAAATCAACGTATTTATCCTGCTGCAGTCAGACTAGAAAATGCAATCTACTCTTTCTTTTCCTTTTTCATAACTAGTTATGTTATTTTTCATCGGAAAGATAATTAGTGTATCAGCCAATCGTGGTAGATCCATTTATAAACTGATTTGTAAAACTTTTGAGAACTTACTTAACATGATGCACAGGACATTGGAGAGCATCTGACAACCATACATCTCAAGCGTTGTGATCGTGGGAAGCGTTGTCTCTATGAAGGTTCAACTCCACAAGAAGGATTCCCTAATTCATGGGTAACTTCTCCAATCGCACTCATGCTTTACTTTCTGCTTTTAGTTAAAAAGAAAACCGATTTCTATTCAGTTATCATCCCAAATTCAACCCTCTTCTCTTGCTACAGAATGGAGCAACTTATTGTACCTCGGAACTTGCTGTATTGAAGAACAGTGAAATCCATATGTGGGATCGAGGGTATGACGATGAAGGTCAACAGGTTCATAATTCTCCTTCTAAGTCTGTAAATCAGATCTTTCCTTGGCTAACAGCAGGCAAAACTGCTATAATCAGTGCATGAGATTTCAGGTGTAATAAATGTAACTTCTTTCATTCATTCATTCTTCAAATCCATAGTAATTTCTGAAGTTATGGTTTAACAAGGTGTGGGGGCCGAAGGGAGGGCCGTACGAGTTCAAGGCTGCACCAGCCCCGAGCCATACCGACATTTTCTCTCTGAACCTTTCTCCTCTACAGTCTCTGGAGAAACGGATCGAAGGTTCATTCGTCTTAAGAGAATAATCATCAAATAGATAGATAGATAGGCGATTCTTCAGAGTTGGAGCTGCAGAAATTGGTAGTTGGCGATCGGATCCTTGTACCTTACGCTGCCGACCTCCAACTAGCAGATGTCGAGTATACCGCGGTGTAGTGTATTAACTACTATCAGGTATGAGGTGATGTGGTGTAGTGTATGGTTGACTCTTCAGATTTGGTCTCCAAGGAGTTGATTGTCCAGAGGAAAGCGCCATACAATCATACAATACTTACTTCATCATTTATGCTTGTAAATTTAAGGGATTAAGTACATTTTCATACCACTTCTTTGCATGGAATCCACTTTTGGTACCACTTCTATTTTTTTGTATACTTTTGGTACCAATTCTTTCAACTTTGTATATTTTTGGTATCACGGTTAACTTTCCGTCCAAATTGGTCGTTAAGTGTCATGTGCCATGCACGTGACCGTCCTAAACTTTTGAATTTGTTTCAATTTAGTCCATCTAATGCATCCCTGACTTTTAATTTGTTCAATTTAGTCCTAAAATTTCAAAACCATGATGGGTCAAGGGTTCGATTTGGAAATTTTAGGGCTAAATTGAACAAATTAAAAGTCAGGGATGCATTAGATGGACTAAATTGAAACAAATTCAAAAGTTTAGGGCGGTCACGTGCATGGCACATGATACTTAACGGTCAATTTGGACGGAAAGTTAACGGTGGTACCAAAATGATACAAAGTTGAAAGAATTGGTACCAAAAGCATACAAAAAAATAGAAGTGGTACCAAAAGTGGATTCTGTACAAAGAAGTGGTATGAAAAGGTACTTAATCCCTAAATTTAATCATTCATTATTAATTAAGACTATACGATTCTAAATCAATGCTATGCTATGACATTGGGGTATTTCTGTCGGTACCCAAAGTTTGAGGGCATTTTATAAACCAAGGGGAAGTTATCAACTCTTCCTCAGAGCATACGTGTGCTTACCTGCCATCACTGAAACTATCTTATTTGTGCACATTGTCTAAAAGTTTTGGTAGAATCAGTTTTTTTTTTTTTTCTTTACATATTTTGGTGTGATGCGTTGAGACATTTTTTTTTATGTATCCGTAGGTGAACCTTTATTTTTTCCGTTAAGTACCCACTTGTCTAGTGTTGGATTGCCCCTTAACTTTTATTTTGTTTAGTTTCCAAAATTAAATTCAAAGGTCCAGCCAGACACTAACCAAACTTTCAATGTTGAGCAAATTGTTACATTCATTTTAATTTTCATCAAATTAGACGAAAATGCAGCATGTTCGTGAGGTATTTTCATGTTTATCCAATATTGACCCAGTCATAAATTGAAAGGATTACATCGAAATACTTTCAATTGGATATACAATTGGAAATCGGTCCAATTCCAACGACGTCTTTCAATTGAGTGTCTAATTAAAATTGTTTTGCGGCAATATTTTCAATTTATGTTTGAATCAATGTTGAATACATATGAAAAGAATTGACATGGCCGGAACATGCTCATTTTCTAAACAATTTGACCTAAATTGAAGAAGAAGTAACATTTTGCTTGGAAATTGAACGTTGTAGTAGCTAATATTTTATAAACATAAAAAATAAAGTTTGAATAGTAAGTTGTAACTGATTCAAATTGCATATAATTAATTAACCCCGAAAAGTAATCGAATTTATTTGGGTATACAACACCGGGTGCAGCCAGCAGCACAGAGAAACCTGGCTGTAATTTCTGCTAAACAGAAACAACAAATAGGGAAAGCGCGGGAAACAAAGCGACAAGAAGGAAAGGAAACAACATATTGATACGATAATGTACGTACATGAATGAATAATAATAATATACTTGTGAAACCGTAAAACAGAATCCATCCAATTCTTTTTCATATCTGATGGATGGATGGGGATGCTTTTAAATCCCCAACATATTCATATATATATGATATGATGGATCACCTTCTTCCATTCAATAACGCATTCGGATCCTCTATTGTTGGAGAAAGAATTAATTAATGGCGAGTATCCACAAGCGTATCTTGAGGGGCGTAGCTTACATAGCTATATTTTTTAACTACTTGCAGACCTTCCAAGGGGTACTAATGATAGTCTACTCATTCTGGATGCTGAATGAATGGAACAACCAACTTCCTTCTCCACCACCACCGTCTGCCGCTCCGCCCATCTTCCACCTCAACCAACTTCCCTCTCCTTGGTACTTAAATGAAGAATATATATAATATGGCATGCATATACATACACTAGTGATATGATTCTCCATTTTAATGCAGGTTCATCTATTCTTTCATGGCCTTCGGCGTAGCGCTATGTTGCGTCGCTTTTACGGGTTGTTACGCGGCCACTAAAAGAAAAAGCTGCACCATATGCTTAGTATCCTATCCTCCTACCTACTCTTAACTTTTCTCACATCCTAATCATTTTGTTACTTTTTTTCCTTAACCCTAAATTAGCACGAGTTTCTTGTGCTTATTCTCCTCTCCACTGAATCATTTATTGTGTCCTATTTAAGAGTCGATGAACAATGGGATCAGGTAACATTCTATTCTATATATCTATGTGTCTATCATATTTTTCCTCTTGTATATATGATGAAATTAATTAATTTTCTTTTTTTTTAATAAATCTTGTGTGTAGAATCTACCATTTGACCCGACCGGGCAGCTTGATAACATCCGAACTTTCATGGAAACACATGCTGTAATCTGCAGAAAGATTGGCTTCTATACAATACTTATTCAGGTAGCTAGGTTAATTACTCCATATATTCTCAAATTTTCAAACGGATAACTTAACCGAATGTTTTTATTAAAACTTTAAGTGATACATACTTAAATGCATGGATTAATTGTTATACTCTAATATTCCTCTTACGTGTGGTCTGAAACATTTTAAAGTCTTATCACATAAACTTTTTTACTTTTAATTAAATTGCGATTTACTATTCGAATCCACATTGCTTTGATTTTAAGATAGTCAGTTAAGTGATTAGTCTGATAATTATATATATATATATATAATTGATTATATTATGAAACTATAGTGATGGTCGAGGACAGAGCTACTAAGGTTTTAATGGGAGCAATTTCCTCCATTAACTTTTGTTTTTGATAATGTGTAATTTTAATCTTAAAAGTTGTAATTTTTTTTAATTTGACCCTTTAACATTTTACATTTACCCCACAAAATTATTGTAGATTAATTGTTTGCCCCTAATTCAGTTCTAACTCCTGATGATAGTTATATTGGTTGGTTACTGATGTGTGGTTGAATAGGTGATGTCTATGGTACTAGGAATCAGTCTACGAATAATAATGTGTATGTGGGACATTAGCTTAGAGGAGAAGGTCGGTGACGTCAGAGCAACTACAACTACTCATCAACAACACATTTTGGATCCCAAGTTGAACGATGTTTGGAGCTTACTGGTTAAACACAAGCAGGTATATATATATTACTTATTGAATGCACTCTAAGTTTTAAAACAACCTCATTCAGCCAAGATGCAGCTGGCCCTTAAATTTATTTTATAACTGTTGAACTATATATAAGGAAGGAGTTTATCGGATGCCTTCACCTATAAATTTGAGTTTATAAGATAAGTTAAGATGCATGTTTTATTTTTAATATAGTTTATGACGCTTACATTTTAGTTTTGGTGACGTGGAAAAATGATTTTTTTTTTTAAATCTCATATTAAAGGCTAAGAGGAAAGCTCATTATGTATGCCCAAAAGTGATGTCAAGGTTACTCGTAATATAGACCCAATTGTGAGGTTGATATACCAGAAAAAATGTTGAAGTATATATAAGAGTGTACAGAATATCTCCATCCATCCATAAAATCGAATTATAGAATATTTGATTAAGTGCATGCATCCATAATAAAATGACCGGCCATTCATTTTCTGGATGTCACAGGAGGAGGGACTGAAGAATGGTGAGAAATACATGTTACTGATTCATAACAAAGAAGGAAACAAGTATGAAGTTTAAAGAAGTGTCGGTCGTATTTGGAGTAACTGCATAATTACGTACAGATCCCCAACTACACAATATAATATATATTCATTCAAAGAAGTTGAGATTGTGGTGGTGTGTTACTGTTGTTGATGGATGTTTTGGTTTTATTACTAACGAGCTTCTTTTTGTGTAATACTTTGACCCAATAATGTGCGACCCAAATTGTTACTTTTGGGCTCAGTTCAATGGACATAAGAGCGTGATTACGATCTAAGTTTGGTATTCTATAGCATTACTCTTTTATTATGTATATTCAATGATAATATTTTAATAATGATGATTTCTAATTCATTCATTATTCGAAATACCATATGATGTAGTAGTTGAACACTTACTTTATTATTATCTAATATAAATAAGAAGTTATGGGTTCAAATCCCGCTAGGAATTGAAAGATATATTCCTTACGAGTGTTGAAGATGAATATTTTGCATTTACTCGGTGGAGATTGAAGAAAAGATCACATCTTAGCGGATAAAATACCATAATTAATTTACACTTTGAAGTGATTGTATATTCTATAAACAAATAGTATAGTAGTAAACTTATTATGTTCACTAAGCAATGAATGCATTTCAATCACAATACAATATACTACTATCGAAAGGAATTACGAGTCAACTACCCTATTGTCACGTGCCTGGAGTTTTGACGCACGCGGGGCATCCAGCTCTGCCACAGCTGGATCAGCCCTCAATACTCCCCAAGGATCGTTCTCGAAGCCCAACTTGCACTGCGCATACGGACGGAACGGCCATCATCAGGAGAGCGACATTAGCTCCCGAACCAGCAAGATCCCGAAGGATGTGCATCGCCTTACCGATAACAACCAGGGCAATGAGAACCAGTCAATGACTATCAAGCTTCACCCCATGTCTGGGGGGAGAGTTCCGCATCCGTCAGGTCCTGAAATCCAGGCCCGTGACAATCTCCCCCACCCAACCAACGCAACGCCCTCGTAGCGACAGACCCGCTGCTTCTTGGAATCTTCAATCTCTCTGCAGCAGGACACTTTACCACGCCATCAAAATTTCTACCTTCTTGAGAACAGACTTCTTGCTTTTTGCGTATTGCCTCATCCACCTTTGAGAAGAACAATTCCTCATTGGTCAACGTTACGTGGCTTCCCTTGGCCCCCTACGACACTTATCTTCAAGACCTCCCTAGTCAATCCTTCACAAATATACACTTAATTTTGATGACACTAGGTGCCCATCTATCTACTTGTGCAATATTTCCCTTTTCTTACCTCCTCGACAGAGATTGAAAATACACTTTGTTAGGTTCTAAGTTTCAGGTCAACGGGCGGTCGACCTAAGCCTTATTCCTCACTGGAGAAACTACGGGTTCGGTGCTCCTAAGTCCTGTCGTTCTGATCCGTGTCCTTCTGTCCTTCGCCTTCTCTTCTCCACGTGCCCTGCAAGAGGGGCAATATCAAGCACGGAGGGGGGGGGTGGTGCTTGATGTACCCTCTCTGATGCCTAAGTCAGTACGATACTTTTAGAGAGATAAAGCTAGAGAGATGTCAGAGCTAAATTGCACACTTAGCCAAGATGTTTAAATGAATGGTGGAAAGGTTGTATTTATAGGCAACTGTGTCATTAAGGTGGCTTAATGACATCGTTAACCTTTAAACACAATTAATTAGCCCTTAATCTCGTAATTAAAACCTTAAAGCACGGAGAGGTTGGCGGAAATAAACTGAGTATCGGAGTCGGGAAGCGGTGCTGGGACCTCTGGGGGGGGGGGAGAAAATCCGACCCCCAAGGGTAGGGGTTGGGTGTGGCCACCCAACCCCTCCCTAGGGGAGATAGGGTTGGCCAACCCTATCTCCCCTAGGGGAGGTCGGGTGTGGCCACCCGACCTCACCTAGGTGAGTTTGCCTCGGTCCGGACGAGTATTTTGGCCTCGTCCGGACCGTTGGTGTTTCCGCGGGGTGTTTGGGTCGAAGTTTCGATTTACAATCATTGACGGGGTGATCAAAATAAAACCATTCGGAAGTCAACGGGTTCAAATTGGGCGTATATCCATCACATGCCCCCGAGTCAACCAATGGCCTGACCCTTGATTGACTCTATTTTAGGATGGTATGACACGCACAATTTGAAGCCGGGATTTTACCTTTTGTCGGAATCCTTACTTACCCATGGATGTGTGTCTCTGACTCTGCCCCCTGTCTCATAAGATAGAGGGATTGTAAATGTTAGAATAGCACGGACACGTGTCCAAGCACGTGTCCGTCTGAGGTGGAAATAATAAATCTATCCTCGTCATGGGTGTATACTTGGAAAATATACGCTCGCGTGGGGATGCAATATGAATACAGCTAAACGAGTCCATGCTTCAATTTCATGCCGGGATAAGTCTAAGTGGAGAAATTTTTTAATTTTGGTCTAAATTTTTTCTAAGTATGGGACACTTAAAAATAAACCCATGGGGTGTTAACTGTGGTAGGTGTGAGTTTAACCGCGGTTAATGGGAACTAGGGGTATCAGTTTTTAAATCTGACCCTTGAATTTTTCCTTTCTAAAAATCAACGGTGTCGATTTGGCGGTTTTAGAAAAAACCCTATTCTCTTGTACTATAAAAGGGGTAAGTGATTACCTCATTCTCGTTGTCCTTTTCTCTTTTCCTTTTCTTTTAGGCGGTTATGATCCTTGGTTGGATTCGCTTCTTGGGACGCGTGTCGTATTGAGGTATGTGCCTTTTGCTTTGTGTAAGCGTTGCTTTTGGGAGACGTAATCCCGCCTCCCCTTTTAATTGTTTCTTTACTTGTCTCGTTTCTTGATTTGTGGGTCCTCATGGTGATATAGTCCTGTTTGGTTCATCCTCTTGCCCCCGTGTTTCTGCTTACTGGCGCGTGGGGTCTTCTATAATGGGGTTATAACTATCTCCCCTTGCCCCCCCTGTCTCTGCTTGTTGGCCAGTGGGGTCTCTCTATGCTGGGGGTTATAACTATCTCCCATTGCCCCCCTGCCTCTGCTTATTGGCCAGTGGGGTCTCTCTATGCTGGGGGTTATAACTATTTCCCCTTGCCCCCTGCCTCTGCTTATTGGCATGTGGGGTCTTCCCATATCATCTTTCTATTCTTACCTTTTGACTTTGTATTCGTCTTTTAGGAAAATGAGTTTCATCTTGTCTCTACTGTCCGTTTTCTGTTTTTCTTGGGCTAAGCTTGCGTTTTTTCGATCAGCAGATCTCCCCGGTGATTGATGAGGAGTAAGAGGCCAGTACGGGTGGGAGTAGTTAACTCCGGGACCGGACCTTCGATTGCAAAAAGATCGGTTTTTTATGGTGCGGGGAGGTGTCCTCTAATTGGAGGTAAGGGCGGTGGTGATGTTAGGGTACCATCTTCTTTCTATATTGATGCCCCCCAATCGAGGGTCCGGGAGCCATCTTTTCCTTCTCCCTTGTTTGGTAAGTCCTGGAATGTCTGAGTTTCCTTAGTGTATATTGGTGTTTACTCTGTATCTTGTTGTAGGTAGACTTTGTCTTCCGCGTCTGAGTCGAAAGGAGCTGTCTCGTCCTCCTGTTGATGGAATTGTTGGGTCTGAGTGGGCGCCTTATTATGGGCGTGGGGCTCGTTTTGACAATCAATCTTCTTTACAAACTCCTGAGGTTGGAGTTCGTGTTCTGCAGTCTGCTATTCCTCCTGCAGATCGTGTGCCCCCTTCTAAAGGGTCGGAGGCAGCTTATGAATTGGCTCATGATGTGTTGGCTCGCTATGCTTCTGTAACTTTTCTTAACCGTGTTATCCTTTAGGACATTTCTTTTTCATGCTTTATCTGTCTCACCCTTTGTTTTTGTCGCAGGGTATTGCCGACCTTTTTAATTTGTCCACCCTTGTTATTGATCTTGCTGAGGAGAAGAAGTTGCACGAGGAAACTTGCGTCTCCCTTAGTTCTGAGCTTGTTAGTTGTTTGGAGCGTAGTCGTATCACGGATTTGCGGCGCCGAGATTTGGAGAGTCGTATTGCCCTTCTTAAAGAAGAGATTGAAGCCTTAAGACAAAAGTCTTATCGCGATGAAGTACTTCGGGCTGCTAAGTTGGTGTCCCTTGAGGAGATGTTTCGTGTGGAGGAGAAAGGGTGTGCTGTCGCTGAGTATAAGGCTTCCTCCTCTTATCAAGCTGCTATCGATGTTCACTGCTCTGTGGCTAAGCGTATTTCTTTAAAGGCGATTCTTGAGCACATGTACATGATTGCTCCTGACTTTCCTTTTTCTCAACTTGGTGATTTGTCTGACTTCGCTGTTAGGCATATTACTAAGATGAGGAAGTAGTACATCTATCTCTTGTGGTGGTTTCGCGAGTTTGTGGTTTGGGGTTTCTCTTAATTTGGGTCGTACTTCTCCTTTTTGCCTTCTAGCTTCTTTATGCTTGTCTTTATCGGTTGTGTCGTTACTTTACTTCTCATTAATGTTGCTTGGCTGAAGTGTCTATGAGGTAGTCTTGAACTTGTATTCATCTTTCTTTATTGAGTTTATCAAGGGTTCCTTCTTGTGGTGTCTTCCTACTACTCTTCCTGATGGTGAGTTGCACTTGTCTTTAGAGTTTGAAACTCCACATTTCCTAGTTTTGCCATCTTTGTTTGACACTTGTGTCTTTACTTATGGCATGCATGGCGGGGTGTTTATCTCCCCTTTTCATGATAACCTCTTGTGCCTTTATGTGTAGTTCTTTGGTTATGGACCCTTCCCTTTCTGGTGCTTCCTTTTCTTTGCGTTTCTCTGGTGTTTTCCTTCATCATCATACCTGCTATTTCATCAAGAAAAAAAAAACATTATGTGTTCTTCGTACAATCTTTGCGTTGCAATTATTTTATCGTGGAATCCTTCTTAGTATGGTGCGATGATCCCTTCTGTTACCCTTTGAATGATATATATGGTACTGTTAGACCAAAGATACGCTCTTGGTGGGCGTCGAATATGTTCACGAGACAGGCTCTCGGAGGGCACCAGTAGTTAGACCAAAGATACGCTCCTGGTGGGCGTCGAAAACTGTTCACGAGACTGGCTCTTGGAGGGCACCAGTAGTTAGACCAAAGATACGCTCCTGGTGGGCGTCGAAAACTGTTCACGAGACTGGCTCTCGGAGGGCACCAGTAGTTAGACCAAAGATACGCTCCTGGTGGGCGTCGAAAACTGTTCACGAGACTGGCTCTCGGAGGGCACCAGTAGTTAGACTAAAGATACGCTCCTGGTGGGCGTCGAATCTGGTAGTTTGAAATCTTCCTCAAGATATGCTCTTGGGGGCGTCGAATCTGGTAGTTTGAAATCTACCCCAAGATACGCTCTTGGGGGCGTCGAAGGTCGTAGTTTTTAGAAACCACTCTCAAGATACGCTCTTGGGGGCGTCGAAATTCGTAGTTTTTGGAAACCACTCTCAAGATACGCTCTTGGGGGCGTCGAAGTTCGTAGTTTTTGGAAACCACTCTCAAGATACGCTCTTGGGGGCGTCGAAGGTCGTAGTATGAAGAATACTCTCAAGATACGCTCTTGGGGGCGTCGAAGGTCGTAGTATGAAAACTACTCTCAAGATACGCTCTTGGGGGCGTCGAAGGTCGTAGTATGAAAACTACTCTCAAGATACGCTCTTGGGGGCGTCGAAGGTCGTAGTATGAAAACTACTCTCAAGATACGCTCTTGGGGGCGTCGAAGGTCGTAGTATGAAAACTACTCTCAAGATACGCTCTTGGGGGCGTTGAGGGTGTTGCTGACTTGGAAGTCATATCTGTGTAAGGATAACATAATGATTGTATCACCACCTTCTTTGAAAAATACTTTTGAGTAACTTCTACTTCATTAGGAGCATTCAAGCTTTATGTACACTTGGGGTGTCTTGGGTGGATCAAGATACCCTTTGGAGGAAATCAAAGATAGTTGTAGAGTCGGAGTAACTTCTTGAGTTCTCATTCTCAAAAGTTGTTTTTGGAAAACTTAAATGATTATGTGTAATGACTAGAGATAACTCCAAGGATATGGTCTTTTGCTTGTGCTGTCTTCTTAGACGTAGTACTTCTTTAGGTGTTCTCCACTGAAGGTGTTTGTGGAGATATACCCGTCCCCATCCTCTAGGCGGTAAGCATTTGCGTATGGAACTGATGCTATCTTATACGGCCCTTCCCACTTTGGAGATAATTTTCTGACTTGGTCTAAGTGTGAGAACTCGTTCTTTCTGAGTACTAGTTCTCCTATGTGGAATTGCCTCTCCTTGACTTGGCGGTTGTAATATCTTGCGGATACAAGGCGCATTCGTGCCTGTTCTTCCTCTGAGTTCCATCTTTTATCATCCACAAGGTCTAAGTCTAAGAGCCTTGCTTTGTTGTTCTCATGCTCTTCAAAGTACGTGGTTCTTAGTGATGATACATCCATTTCTGCTGGTGCCACCGCTTCGGTCCCGTATACTAGGCCAAATGGTGTTTCTCCTGTGGCTATCTTTGGTGTTGTCCGCACTGCCCATAGAACATTTTCCAGCTCATCTACCCAACTTCCCTTGGTAGCATGGAGTCGTTTCTTTAGACCGTCTAGCACTATTTTATTTGCCGACTCTACTTGCCCGTTTGTCTGAGGGTGTTTTACTGATGCGAAGCGGTGCTCTACATTCAGCCTTTCGCAATACCATTGCAGTTTCTTGCTCTTGAATTGTGGGCCATTATCACTTATTATTGCTTTTGGGACTCCGTATCTCGAGACAATGTGAGATTGAATGAAGTTAATGATTTGCTCGTCTGTTGTCTTTCCCATTGTCTTTGCTTCTATCCACTTGGAGAAGTAGTCTATTGCTACTATTATGCAAGTTTTCTGCCCTTTTGTTCTTGGTAGGGGGCCTATCAGATCAATCCCTCACTGTGCGAATGGCCAGGCTCCTGAGATGGAACTTAGCTTTGCTGCTGGGGCTGTTATATTTCTGGAGTACCTTTGGTAGTGATCACATTTTTGTACCAAGTCTGCTGCTTCTTTGCTCATTGATGGCCAATAGTATCCTAGGTTGTAGACCTTTTGGATTATTGATCGTGCTCCTTCATGGCACCCCACATCCCCTTCATGGAGTTCTGCAAGTACTCTCTCTGTTTCTGGGTATGTTATGCATTTGAGGAAGGGTGTGGAGTACCCTTTTTTGTAGAGTTCATTGTCCATCACTGCATAATTTCTAGCCATCCTTTCAATCTTTACTGCCTCTACCTTGTCCTTTGGGAGTTTTCCTTCCATGATGTATTGACGCATTGGGGTCATCCAGGCTTCTCCTTCATCTATCACTAGAGTCTCCATTTGTTCTATCACTGATTGCATTCTTTGCTCTACAAAGTGAACCTCTTTGCCTGCTTCTGCCCCTAGGGCTAGTTTACTTAAGGCGTCCGCCTCTTGGTTTTGTTCTCTTGGGACTGACTCAATGTCGAAACTTTGGAAGCTCTTTATTAGGTCCCTTGCTTGCTGTAAGTATTTCTGCATGTTTTCAGACTTTGCAGTGTAGATTCCTTTCACTTGATTGACAACTAGTTGAGAATCACACTTGACTCTTAGGTGCTTTGCTCCTACTCCTTTGGCTATTCTCAAGCCTGTTATCAATGCTTCGTATTCAGCCTCATTGTTCGTTGCATTAAAGGTAAGTGCCATGGCATAGCGCAGAGGTGTATCCCTACTTGGTGGGTATAATTGGAGGCCTGCACCTGAACCTCCCCCGTTGGATGACCCATCGGTATGCATCTCCCATAACTCTTCTGGTTGTTTCTCCTGACTACTACTCGCCTCGCTTGTAGTTTTGATTTCTCCCAAGTCTTCATCTGGATTAATTCGGTGAATTCGACAATAAAATCTGCTAGAGCCTGCCCCTTTATAGTTGTTCTAGGGGCGAAGTGAATACGAAACTCACTTTGCTCAATTGCCCATTTGGTCAGTCTTCCCGATGTGTCTGGTCTTTGGAGGAGGTGTTTCAATGGTTGGTCAGTGATGACTGTTACCTCATGCCCATGAAAATATGGTCTCAACTTCCTTGTTGATATAATCAGTGTATAGAGGTACTTTTCTATTGGCAAGTAGTTGATCTCATACTTTGCCAATGTTTTACTTACGAAGTATACCGGCAATTGTGCAGTGTTTTCTTCTTTTATTAGCACCGAGCTTACTGCCACGTTGCTCACGGAGATGAAGAGGTAGAGGGGCTCCCCTGGTGTAGGCTTTGCTAGGGGTGGTAGTGTCTTTAGATGTTGTTTGAGTTGTTGGAAGGCTTCTTCGCATCTTGGTGTCCATTCGAACTTCTTGTTTGCCCTTAGTACCTCAAAGAAGGGTAATGCTTTGTCTCATATTTTGGACAGGAATCTGTTAAGAGCTGCCAACCTCTCGTTCAGTCGTTGAACCTCTTTGTGCTTTGTAGGTGACTGCATTTCTTCAATTGCTTGTAGTTTCTCGGGGTTTACCTCTATGCCCCGCTGACTTACCATGAAGCCTAAAAACTTCCCTGATTGTACCCCAAATGCACATTTTTTTGGGTTTAGGCGGACTTGGTATTGACTCATTCTCTCAAACGTTGAGCGAAGGTTTTCCACATGGTCTTTCTTCTCTTTGGATTTGACGATCATGTCGTCCACGTATGCCTCCATTGTCTTTCCTATCATGTCCCCGAAGATTTTGTTGACCATTTTTTGGTATGTCGCTCCAGCATTTATGAGTCCGAAGGGCATCACCGTGTAATGATATATCTCGCTATCAGCGTAGAATGCTGTGTGAGGGGCGTCTTCAGGGGCCATTTTTATCTGGTTATATCCTGAGTATACATCCATGAAGCTCATTAGTTGGTGACCTGATGTTGCATCCACTAACTGATCTATTCTTGGTAGTGGATATGAGTCCTTAGGGCATGCTTTGTTTAGGTCGCGATAATCGATGCACATTCTCCAACTTCCTCCCGCCTTCTTTACCAGTACTGGGTTTGACACCCATGTTTGGAATCTAATCTCCTTGATGAAATTTGCTTTCAATAGCTTTTCCACTTCTTCCTGGATAGCTATCTTTTTGCTTCCTCCCATTGGCCTTACCTTTTGTGTTATTGGTCGCGTTGCCGCGTCTATATTGAGCTTGTGTGAAATTACTTCTTCTGATATTCCTGGCATATCGCTTGGTGACCAGGCGAACAGATCTTTGTATTCCCTTAGTAAAGCTACTAAGTGGTTTTCCTCTTCCTGAGATAAGGCGGTCCCGATTTTTGCCTTCCTATCGGGCTCTTCTATGAGTATTTCTTTTAATTCCTCCATGTGGGCGGGTCTTCCATGATCCTCTCTTGGGTCCTCATCTATTAGTAGGACCTCTTTTGTTGTTTTCTTCTTGCTTAGTGCGATCCTTGCACATTTCCTTGCAACCTTCTGGTTACCCTTTACTTCTCCTATTCCTTGACTTGTGGGGAATTTCATTTTCTGATATAGTGTTGATGGCACCATACCCCATTTGTTGATTGTGGTGGTACCTAGGACTCCATTGTATTCCTCCATTTCTTCTGTGATGAAGAAAGAGACATCGATCTTTAACTGCCTCTGGCCTATCCCCAATGTCACGGGTAATGTGACTGCCCCCAGTGGGTATGTTGGCTCTCCTGAAAATCCCACCAAGGGGGAGTGAACCTGTTTTATGCTACTTGGCCTTACTCCCAGTATGTTGAGGACCTTCTTGCTAATGATGTTAGGTGAGCTTCCACTGTCTACCAGGATTCTTCCAATGTCCATATCAGTGATCTTCATTGTTATGACTAGGGCATCCTTCTTGTCTGGCAACACATGCTCCATGTCTCTTCTTGAAAATTGTATTACATCTTCTTTCTTTCTACTTGCTCTTCTTTTGGTTTACGGTCGTCCATATACGCTTCTGGCATTTGCTGACTCTCCTCCAGCTCCATAGCCTCCATGAATGACATATACGCTTGCCATCTGGTCGGTGATAATTAGGCTTTCTATTCGAAACCCACGGACGGCGCCAAGTGTTAGGTTCTAAGTTTCAGGTCAACGGGCGGTCGACCTAAGCCTTATTCCTCACTGGAGAAACTACGGGTTCGGTGCTCCTAAGTCCTGTCGTTCTGATCTGTGTCCTTCTGTCCTTCGCCTTCTCTTCTCCACGTGCCCTGCAAGAGGGGCAATATCAAGCACGGAGGGGGTGGTGCTTGATGTACCCTCTCCGATGCCTAAGTCAGTACGATACTTTTAGAGAGATAAAGCTAGAGAGATGTCAGAGCTAAATTGCAAACTTAGCCAAGATGTTTAAATGAATGGTGGAAAGGTTGTATTTATAGGCAACGGTGTCATTAAGGTGGCTTAATGACATCGTTAACCTTTAAACACAATTAATTAGCCCTTAATCTCGTAATTAAAACCTTAAAGCACGGAGAGGTTGGCGGAAATAAACTGAGTATCGGAGTCGGGAAGCGGTGCTGGGACCCTTGGGGGGGAGAAAATCCGACCCCTTGGGGTTGGGTGTCGCCACCCAACCCCTCCCTAGGGGAGATAGGGTTGGCCAACCCTATCTCCCCTAGGGGAGGTCGGGTTGGCTGACCCGATCTCCCCTAGGGGAGGTCGGGTGTGGCCACCCGACCTCACCTAGGTGAGTTTGCCTTGGTCCGGACGAGTATTTTGGCCTCGTCCGGACCGTTGGTGTTTCCGCGGGGTGTTTGGGTCGAAGTTTCGATTTACAATCATTGACGGGGTGATCAAAATAAAACCATTCGGAAGTCAACGGGTTCAAATTGGGCGTATATCCATCACACTTATTATAAATCCCAATATCAATCAATAAAATAATACATACATACAATGATATATATAGTGGAGTGTGTTGGAATTAGTTAGGAAACACTAAATTATTATTGAATGCATTTTTTTATCAAATCCAATCTAACAAATCAACAACAGCATCATCCAAAAACTCTTCTACCAACTTCTTCTCAATTTCCATACCTAAACTGTCTATTTCCAGCCTCAGATTCTCCTTCCACGCTCCCCCAACTACTCCATTCCTCATACTGCTCCTCTCATCCTCATCCTCTCCATCACATAACCACCCCTTCATATGGCCCCACACGTCCTCCCTGCTTACTGATATTGTTCCGTCCCCAGATATCTCCATAATCAACTCATTCACAAAATCAAACACCAGCTTCCGGTTCGATCTCCATTGCCTTCTCTTTGATTCATTAGGTGCGTCTCTCTCGAATTGGGTCGATAGTTTGTGCCTCAACAATGGATCGAGTGGACTTTCAGGAGAATGCCAACTCCGACCCGATTCCGATAGCAGTGTCTCGATAAAACCCAATAAGTCCTGCCTTTCTTCTTCGGTGAATGAGGGGCCTGTCGGTGGTTTTGTTGGGCGTGGAGACGTGGATCCTAAGAAGGATTCATTCCATGAAAGCGATCGAGCCATAGATCCAATTGGCGGCGATTTGTCAATCAGGTTGGACCGGAGTGACTGACAGGACATGCTTTTTCCTGTTTCATAGGAGTAGAAGCTGCATAAGATTATGAAACAGAAGCAATTTCTTGCATTGATTGGTTTTAACTGAAAAATGTGAAGGTGAAATGATTATTACCAAAGGATTCTCGGACATCCTCCTCAAAAGTGTGATCAAGAACTGTGATTAGACTCGGTTGATCATGATTCTCTCTCAAGCGTCTGTCCACCAAATGATTTGTGATAGATGAACCCACCTGCAGAAATTCAGCAGAATTTAGATTATAACCCAGAAAATCTATCAATGAATCAAACTATCATGTTTAGTACAATTATTACTGACCTTTGCATAGGTATTTTCAGTAAAATCTGGAGCTCCCGCACATATCTGTGATTCGTCTCTGTTCTGTTTCTTCGATTTTCTGCTCTTCGAGAAAAACAAACTCGATAATCTCCATTTCAGACCATTGGTCTTCTTTGTTGGTTCCTTAGGCGCTTCAATGTTATCAGATCCAACATGGAATATAGAAGATGATGCAGATTTGGATCTTGAAAGATTTTTGGGTGAATCAGCATGAACTTCCTCTATCTCATTAAGAGGAACCGATCGTGGGGATTCTTGATCTTCATGAGTTACTGACTTTTTACCATCTGTAAGAGAAAGCATCTCACCTAATGTACTGGAACTCCTATGGTGTGTTTGCTTCTCAAGGGAAGCTTGTCTAGATGCCATCAGTGCCCATCTCTGAGAAAGCCTCTTTTTTGCTTCTCTAAAAACCGATGATTCTGGAGAATATGATGCATGGCTGAAGGATGACGATGAACAAGGGCTCTCAATTCTGTTTAGAAATTCCCAAGAATGTCTTGAAATTGGGGATGCAGCTTCGAAGTCACTGCAGTTTCCATCGACATACTCAGTTACTGACTTTTTAAATGAACTATCATCGCCATTTGAGAAAACAGAGGCATCCCTCCAATCAGCAGTAAGATTTTCACTAAACTCATTTGCCAGTTCTTGAGACTCCTGAATCTCCTCATTTTCAACGTTGTGGAACAAGTTATCCTCCTGCAAAATCCCAGGACCCTTCCCATTACCAGGCTTTAACAGAACTATTCGAGTGGGTTGAGCAGTAAAACCATCCACATCCTCACACGGTGGTGAAAACCCAGAAACCGGTGATGACTTCTTGCTTCGTTTTTCAACTTCAATTACCTTGGATGGTTTAAGAACAGTGATGCGCTTTGTCTCAGGAGGGGGAGGAAAAGTCTGTAAGTCATGAAGATGCCTTGAGATCAAGGAATTAGGTTCTTGAAGGAACTTCAGAAATAAATCTCTATTGGAGCTCAGAACATCTAATGCGTCCTGGAATTGCTTCGACTGGCGAAGCTTTTCATCAGAAGCAAGAAGTTTAGCTTCCGTGAACTTCTGACGAACAAGAGCCATCTTTTTCTCGTTTACACTCTTACCCTTCTCCAGTGAATTCTCTATGATTGAGGTTTCGTTCTGAGACTGAGATTGCTGCCAGATATCATACATGTCACTGTAATCACCATATTCTGTAAATCCATGCAGCATTTGCATTTCTGAATAGCTGTGTCCATGATTATAGTGTTGAATCTTCTTCGTCCCTGTAAGACTCCTGCTTCTATTATGTTGTATGTAACCATTTGATCGGCTTCTTGGGGAGATTGAGGGCGGTAATTGCATTGGAAGGGAATCAAGACCCATCAATTTTGCAACCAGGTTAGGCGGACTCTGCTTAGAATCAACTTCCTTTGACATCTCCTGAGCTAGCAACGTCTTCATTGGTGTCCCCGAAAATTTTCTCTTTGATGGGCTTATTCGTAAATCTGACATAATCTGCATAAGTCAAAAGAATATGAACACTATGGTTCTGTTATTAACCTCATAAGTGTAAAGAGAAGACATTCTACTCTAAAGGAATCTCGACGAGATTTAACCTTTTTATGTTCAGTGCTATCTCAGTTGAGTAAATCCACCGTTGTTGTCTCCTCCAATCTACTCCTGGAGAGCAAACAGCCTGCCAATTATACCACCTCTATGTCAAAATGACAATTAACTGACAAGAAATATTAGCATTTCTGCTTCTTCTTTTTCCTGTTAACAGCTTTTCATATTCACGAATAATTCCAAGAAAAAGAAAATCATTCATCCATAAATATAATCAGATAATTTTTTCATGCAAATTTTTACAAGTTGCAGCACAAAGTAAAGAAAAAGAGGGGAAAAGATTGCATACAAGGGAGTTGGAATCACCATCATAATGTGTTTTATCAGTAAGCAGCTTTGTTGCCATATGCTCTAGGGTCGAACAAGTTCATTGTATTTCCGCAAACTTTCTTTCTCATTTCGATTCTGAGAAGTCCTCCTTTCACTGAAGGGAATTCATGAAAACGAAAGTGTCAAAACCTATGTATAGCCTCAAGAACATGCCACCCAAAAGAACTTCAATGGAATATGAACACTATGGTTCTGTTATTAACCTCATAAGTGTAAAGAGAAGACATTCTACTCTAAAGGAATCTCGACGAGATTTAACCTTTTTATGTTCAGTGCTATCTCAGTTGAGTAAATCCACCGTTGTTGTCTCCTCCAATCTACTCCTGGAGAGCAAACAGCCTGCCAATTATACCACCTCTATGTCAAAATGACAATTAACTGACAAGAAATATTAGCATTTCTGCTTCTTCTTTTTCCTGTTAACAGCTTTTCATATTCACGAATAATTCCAAGAAAAAGAAAATCATTCATCCATAAATATAATCAGATAATTTTTTCATGCAAATTTTTACAAGTTGCAGCACAAAGTAAAGAAAAAGAGGGGAAAAGATTGCATACAAGGGAGTTGGAATCACCATCATAATGTGTTTTATCAGTAAGCAGCTTTGTTGCCATATGCTCTAGGGTCGAACAAGTTCATTGTATTTCCGCAAACTTTCTTTCTCATTTCGATTCTGAGAAGTCCTCCTTTCACTGAAGGGAATTCATGAAAACGAAAGTGTCAAAACCTATGTATAGCCTCAAGAACATGCCACCCAAAAGAACTTCAATGGTAACTGTACTTTGCGAAAGGGCATCAAGACATATATAGAACATCTATATGAAGAGAAAATTATAGGATATACGGAACGGGCAAACCTAATTCAGTTCAGAGTACTATTAAGAGGGTCAATAAATTCAAAACAAAGTCCCTTCGTCCTTTTCAAGCTTGAAGCAGAAAAAAGAACACATGTTTAGGCTCCAGTAACAATAGAAAAATGAGCTTGGAGCATAAGACGCCTTCCAATCACATAATGTTTTGTGGGCCTGAGAATTGTTGGTAGCTTCAAATGCACGAAAAGCATGGTCCTGATTCATACCACCAACAGTACTGGATGAAATACAGAATCACCGACGAAAGCAATCCAGCCCAAAGTTCCACCTTATTGCAGAAAGGTTCTTAAAGCAGACAGCAAACAAACCATTTAGTGGTCAGAGAATATAGAAGATAAGACCAGAAGGATGGACCCCATCCGAGCTGTAACCATTAACAACCACTGTTCAGACAAAATCAAGGGCGCTTTCACGAAATTCCTCAATTGGAAGCTAAAGACCAAACAAATTACATTTATGATGTAGCAAAATAGAGAGAAATCAACGAGCACAATTTCTCATGGATATAACCATGATTCATAAACCAATGCGGAGCATAATAAATTACGAAATTTAGCTCGAAGAACTCCAAAGCGGCATTAATTAGAGGAAATCGATTTCAATAGATAACTTCACCAACAGATAAGCGGAATATTTTTCAGTTGAACTTCAATAGAGATTCGGACAGCAATCAACGTGGAAAGTGGAAGAGAAGAGAGGAGCTGGAAGAAAAGAAACATCAGAGAGATGGAACAGAGAAAGCTCCAGAGCAAGTAAGAGCTGTAAGAAGAACTGACACTTGAGAGAGTGTCGTGACCACGTGAAACAATCTTGAGTCTACGGAGAGAGATGAAGATGGGCGAAATGGAGAAGAAGGTACCTGCGGTTGCCGGAGCCGGAGTCGTGCCGTAAATGAAGTCGGAGCGGTGAGGGAATCAGAGAGATCTGGAGCTCTTCCGTCTCTTTTCTCTTCACACCGATTATGTGCCGCTGTACGTGTGCGCGTGATGCTGAGAGAGAGAGAGAGTGGAAATTTTTATAACTTGCAAGGGAAAAATCGAATTTGCCATTTGTTTCTTTTTTTCCCGTCTCCATTTACTAGGGCAGGGCATAAAAACCGGTTCGGGCGAACCGAACCGGAACCAATCCGGAACCGAACTAATACGAACCGGTTTTGACTGAACCGGTTCTTAAATAGTTCGTTTTGATAAGGAGTATATGGAGCGGTTTTCGACTGGTTCAAAACAGATTTTGAACCGGTTTCGAACCGGTTTTTAAGAACCACTTTTGTTACATAAACCCTAACTTTGTTAGATAGTAATACACCCTTATATTATTTTTTTGGTAGAATAAAGGGTTGTAAACGAGCCGAGTATATGACAAGCTCGACTCGACTCAGTTTAATCAAATTCGAGCTCGAACTAGGCCGAGCTTTAATTTTTCAAGCTCGAGCTCGACTCGGTAACATACTCGACGTATTCGAGTTCGGCTCGACTCGGCTCGATAATATTAAGAAAAAAATTAATTTAAATTATAAACGGTGCACCTTATTAGCTCGAGCTCGAACTTGACTCGATTAGGTTTTTGGCTCGAACTCGGGCTCTACCTCGACTTGAACTCAATATATACATATATAATATTATTACGTAAAGCTCGAAAAACTAGAACTCGAACTCGACTTGAATAGAAAAGCAAAAAAGCTTGATTAGGCTCGCGAGCTCTCGAGTCGAGTACCAGTGAACTCGAACTCGACTCGGTATCAGAAAAAGCTCGACTCAACTCAGAATTTAGCGAGTCGAATATCGACCGAGCCGATCTCGAACAGCTCATGAGTAGCTTGACTCGTTTACACCCCTAGGATACATTCTTCACTATTTGGGTTTGGTTCATATTTGATATATATGTGGTCGTAGCAGGTTTGTTTACTTATATATAGTTATTATATATTCGGTTAACCCATATCAGTTCTACATTAAATTGAGTTCAGTTTTTAACTCAAAACTTAATTTAGAAGTAGTTCTATATTTTAACTGAGATGATAGATTAACTCACTTAATATACAAACAGTTTGTATTTTTTTCAACCATAAATTTGCTGCACTTTTAAAGTTTGAGCTACACCACTTGACGTCGTTTAAAGTCTCGAGATTTATGTTATAAATATTTGAATTCTTTTTTTATATTATTAGATTGTTTGGAATTTAGACTTTGATACTTTCTACTTTGAAGTGATCAGTTGTTTTCATAATTTGTATTTTGCATATTTGTGAATTGTTTATGGATTATCAACTTGGGTGTGTATTTTTAATTTTAGTAAAAAAATATGAAAAAAAAAGGTTCAAAACCGGTTCGAACCGGTTCAAAACCGGTTTTACTATGGTTCGGTTCTAGGAGCTAAAATATGGTTCGGTTCTTACTTGGTACAGAAAACCAACTGAACCTAAAATCTGGTTCTGGTTCGGTTCTGAACCGGTTCGGCCCAGAACCGAACCATGCCCAGCCCTACCATTTACTATTTTGGGTTCAATAAATGTTTTCTAATTTAACAATTAATTTCAAAACTAGTTAGTTCACCCGCGCATTGCACGGTTAATAATTTATATTATAAAATTATCATTATATTGTTAATTTTCAAATCTTATATATATATTTTATACATTCATAATTATCTCGTTATGTGAAATATAATTATCATTGTATAAGCACACATGTTCTCATTTACATCCATTAATTTTTTTTTTCTAAATGTTCGATCATCATTAGATATTAGCATTAGTTAGAGCAAATAAAAATATAGGAAATATATATTTCTATGAATTATTTCCAGTTTGCTAATTTTAGAAGGTAAGTGTATCTGCATATAATATAATTAGTATATTATTTCTTTATTTTATGTTGGACAATATCTAAAATCAATGATGTATTTTACAAACTACTGGAAGCTACGTTATCTTGTCTTTCTAAAAACGATATGATTATTTATTTCGTGTAGAAGAATGGATATTGTCACTCTTCTATGGTGGCTTTATACTGTGACTGAGTTAAACTAACTTATAGAAGTTAAATTGTTATATATATATATATATATATATATATATATATATATATATATATATAGTTGCTTCAAAATTCATCATATTATGATACAATAACTATCTCAAACACAAGTGACACATCTGTTTATGTGAAAGTATTCTCGAAGACCGAATGATGTATACGTTCGATGGAGGAATGCCAAATATAAGATATGTGACCCGATTCGTGACCAACATATATATGTTAATGAATATTTTGTATAATATTCAATTGGCACGTCATCATAAGCAGAAAATAAGGGATTCAAAAATAAGTATATGAGTGTACATGGGTACATTCGGCAAGAGGCATGAATGGACTTTGCACGATTTGATAGAAATATATTTTCTAGTATGGAAGTTCTGTTCATAAGCCTTACATTGATTTCTTATGATTATTTCAACTTTACCCTTAAGTTATATTGTTAAAAAAAAAAAAGTATCCATAATTATTTTTATTTAAAAAATCATAATATATTTTTTAATTTGTTTCTATATAAAAATAAAAATATTGAAAAATATTAAAAAAATCTTAAATATTAAGAATATTTTTTCTTAAAGATAAAAAAGATAATATTTTGTGTTTTACTTTTATTTAAAAAAATTAAAAAATTATATCATAGTTTTTTTTTTATTACTTTTTTCCATTTAAAAAACAGGTTTATCTTTTAAAAAAAATAATAATAAATTGTAATTGTTAAATTAGTAAACTTTCCAATTCGTAATATGCAAGAAGCAATTAATGATTTACGAAATCACCATTCTAGTATATCTTAAAAATATTATCCATGATAGTAAAAGATGATTATATTCAGTCAAATGTTTGATGAAAAAAAATGGAAAAATGGTAGGCGGTTTTGGAAGAAGATGACGTTGGATCTGTAAAATAAAAATGTAATCATGACATTGAAGGGTAGAATATATGTATAAATGGAAAGTATATAAGAGACGAATACTTCTATAGGAAAATATCAAGATATGAATGCGAGAATATTTACATGAGTAAACGCAAGATTTGAAATGGAATGTAACTTATGAGAGATTTTTTTGTCATTTATGAGGATTCTTTTTTTTTTTCCACTATGATGATTTATTTTGAATGCAATAATGTATATGGTAAAGTTTTTGCTACCATATAAAAGACCACAAAATGGAGACTAAAAGAGAAAATGATAAGTGAGAGGAGTTAGAAGTATGCACTGATATTGTGTGAAGATGAGGGAATTCGACATTCTTTGCGAGGAACGACTGCAATATAGTGATGACTTTGATGACGATTTATACCTATGACGTGCTCCTATGTCGATCTTTTCTACGCTGACGTTTGCTCTTTTTATCTCAGTTACTTATGTGTTGTGCTATACTATCCGTATGTTCTAAATAAAAGAGATTTATTGGGTGTATATTTTATTTAAAAATCTATTATTTTTATTATAAAAAATGTCATAACAATGTGTTTCCTTTATAAACTTTTTGGATTATTTATGTTCTAATATTTATTATGAAACGTTTTAAATTATATAATTATTGTATTGCTATTACCAATATTTTTAGCATAGTCAAATTTGATTTTTTATTTTTTTCACCAGGTTTATTTGTATGGTTTGAAATATTTTAATTTTCTTATTAATCTATAGAAAGTAAACAATTAGATGTATATTGAAATATGTATTTTTTTTAAAATAAAAAAGATTTATAAAGTTGAAGTTAATTATATTTATTGTTCAAAATGAATGCGCAAACTGGGTAGCTGTTCAATCCAGAATGAGGTCGTGTTTGAATAATTGGGTTTTAACACCCCCGCCCTCTCTTTTGAATTTGATTGTAAAGGATCGGGCTTTTAACCCGCCTTAGACGTTGTTTTAGCTATTATGAAATAAATGAATTATTCTCTTGGCCAAAAAAAAAAATATATATTTATTGTTCATTTGCTTTCGTGGTGTTCTTGATTGTAGGCAATTTGATTCCCTGAAAATAATAATGTAAAATGTGTTTTTTATTTCAAACTTTTGAGAAAAATAAATTGATTCTTTATTTGCGGGCCATCTAAAATTAAAGAGTTATTTACATGTTCAATTCAACATAATTAGTAGGAGAGACTAAATAATATGGACCAATATATTGTATCATTTGTATATATTTATGTTCAAATGATATTTTATTTTATTATTCTTTTATATATTTAATCATGTGTTTTTTAGTTATATATTAAAATTTTGAAAACTAAATTATACTTAATTAATTACATATTTATTTTATTTTACTGTATTATTATTATTATGCTATATAGGTTTAAAATAATCATTTTATTAGTATTCTATATATAATATTCTAACTATCTATATATAATATCTTATGTTTCATTTTTATTATTAAAAATTCTCATGTTCTCCAAAAAAAAAAATGTTATTGAAACTAATTTTGATATGAAAGTGTGCGATTGTAACTTTTATAGGGTGAAAAATTTGAGTTTTTTCATGTTAGGATGTAAATATTGTAACTTTATAGGGGTGCAAAATTTGAGTTTTTTCATGTTAGGATGTAAAGATTGTAACTTTATAGGGGTGCAAAATTTGAGTTTTTTATGTTAGGATGTAAAGCTTAATTTGATATATTTGTTAATAAAACGGATATTAAGAGTGAATGAGGAGTGTTGCCTTCATTTTAGAGCTCCATGTGGAAGAGTGATTATTATAATATTTATGTAACTTATGAAAAGATTGAGGTGGACCAATAAAATGTAGTTATTTTGACAAATATGAAAGATAAATTGTTCAAAAAGCTTACTTGTAATGATATTGTAACTTCTTTTAGAATTATATTATATATAGATTATTAGATGCTCATCAGAATTCATAATTGTAATCTTTTATTGTATGGATGATAAGGTTTAAAGTTTCATTTATTAAATAAAATAACTTGAATTTTAAATTTATAGAATCCTGGTACGAGTATGGATTAATATATATATATATATATATATATATAATAATAATAATAATAATAATAATAATAATAATAAATACGTGTAGTTAAAAACTTAAAAATAAATAAATAAGCCAATCTTTTAGGGGACTTGAAAATAGTTTAATTTTATTCCTTACAATGTAGAAGCAATCTTGTATTAAAATAATAGTGTAAAAAACCATTAAAAAAAAGAGAGAAAAAAAATATGAATAGTAACAATTTTGCCTAAATTGATCAATAAAAAAAGGCACGATTTATATACACAATATGCACGTTGAGACATGATGATACTTATGGTTTTTAAATTTAAATTTAACATGTGAAGTATAATGGTTTAACTATTTTCTTCATATTTATCATTGACTATATTATGAGACCGTAGGTATATTTATTTGTTTAACTCTATTTCAAATAATATGGTTCGATTTTTTTTATATATATATATATATATACTAGTTGTTTTCGCGCATGCAATGCATGTGCATGATCTAAATTTCACATTCATATATATATATATTTATATTTATGCTAGAAGAATACAATATTTACAACACCGAATTAGAAACATGGATATACACAACATTATACATCTCTAATTATGTCAAACCCTAACAACATTCACTTACTACTATCAATCAGAAAAGTAGTTTCAAGACAACCAATAACATACATGTTATTGAGGTGTACTACATCTTCATATCTAAAAACAACACATGCATAGGAGTCGATTCGTAAAGGAAATTAGAAGTTCACATTTAAATCATTAATCAAACAACCTCGATGAGTTTCTTGTTAACAATGAGATTGTTCAATATCAGTCTTTGTCTCATTACACTGTAAAGAACATCTATTCCCGTGATTTTTTCAATCCATGTCACCCTCCATATTCTTTGATAAAGCAATCAAACAACGATATACATGCCAAATATCGAACTGCCTAAAAAACAAATAAATTTGTTGAGGCAAGCAGTGAGAACTAATTGCCATTGCGATAGATAATAGTGTAGCATATCAATAGAATTTCTCCAATAAACAATGTAAATTAGTTATCCATTTGAAACTATATTCGGGATCTGAATTGTGTGTATCACCATGATTTTGATAACCATCTCCACCATAATGAATTATATGCAAAAAAAAATATTGCAACCAAGATGTATCGAACTGATCTAGAATCATTAAACATTAGATATTATTGAATTTGAGTTTGAAAAGCTCAATTATTTTATTTTAATATGAAAAACGTATACTCTGCGTACCGCACTGACGTACCAAACGTAAATGACATATTGTAGTTCAAGTAAGAATATTCATTAAAGATTATCTGCAAAATTAGAGAGACAAAAAATTAAGTAAGAATATTCATTAAAGATTATCTGCAAAATTAGAGAGACAAAAAATTATCTTTTTGCTAATTAACTTTGAGTTACTTACATTTTTGAAATGTCAAACTTGTTTAGTATAATCAATCAGGTGAGCAGCCTTTACCAAAAGAAAGTGTGGACCTCAATCAGAATCACCACTGCCTTAATTTCTCCTTACCCACATGTTGAACCTGAATAAGCATCGTCTTCTGGATGGTAAATGACTATCTATTAAGTGCAAAATGTATTGATTGCCTCGATTTCATGCTCAAACTCCAGACGCAATTCCTACTTAACAGCCTGAATATAATTAAAACCATAACCCCCATTAATTTTTTAGCACGTTATCTTTTCAAGATTTTGAGGGTGATGGAAAAAAAAATACATTTATTGGGGCCTATAGTTTCAGATAAAATTCTTCAAAGGTAAGAAATGTCGCTTTCAATGTTGTTTGCAACATCAGTGTACTGAATTTTCATTTCAACATGGAAATCATCGTTAGTGGTGGTTCAGTGGACTTGGAAATTTTCCAAGAGGTTAGTGAAAATTTATAGTTTATGAAAATATTAAAAAAAGTATTGGGGGTTGAAGATTAGATGGCCTATACTTACAACTTCTACAAGATTTCTCTTTCAAAGTGCGTCGAGCTGACGTGACTTGCATGAAATAAACTTCCGAATACGTGCAGCATTTTCAGTCAGCATGCCACGTCAGTTCGCCGCTTTTTCAAAGTGCTTCGATGGTTATATACGTAATTATGTTACATTTGTATTTAGAAACTATTAGATGTTCACTTAAAAAAATCAAAATTAAACTGTCTAAATTTAGGGGTCAGCAAGACACGACTTGCAAACTCGCTAAGTGTGGGCTAGTATTAAAATTTACCAATTTTCGCAATGTAATTCGGATTTAGGATGTGGAGCTTGTGAATCTGTTTCGTTTAGCTTAAATATATTGTTGGATCACGGTGGAACTCCGGTACGGTCTTTGACGGCGATCCTAGCTCCTTCGCTCCACGCAATCCTGCAAGAGGGGATAGACCGGGCGGTGACCCAGAATCCCTCTCCGATGCTTAAATGAGTATCTCGTGTGGACTGGCAAGCAGTAATCTCAAATATCGTATATCAAAACGTAATTGATCTGAGGTCACCTCTGCCTTTTTATAGGCGGAGAGGTACCTCAGTTACCTGGTGAACCGTTGGGGGTGGTTAGCCCGTATTCCGCGTATCTCGGGCACGATCCCGCCTATTTAGGCCATGATCTCGCTTATCTCGGCCACGCCCCGCGTATCTCGGCCACGCTCCGCGTATCTCGGCTACGCTCCGCGTATCTCGGCCACGCCCCGCGTATCTCGGCCTTAACCTCTGATAGCAAGTCCCGACTAAACATCGGGGACTCCAGAGTTATCTCATTGTGTCACCGCTCGGGGCCCCTCGTCATCGTGACAGGGCCAATCATTCTCAGGGATTCGTCATCGGGGCCTACTTAATGGCATCTCATCGGGAGCTTTCAGCTCACCTACCGGGACCGACTATGTCGGGACCTTTCATCATCGGGACTCCCTATGTCGGGACCCTTCACCTTGGTCTTCTTGACCTCCATTTTAGGGCCCAGTGGGCCTATTCACCTTTTCATCACCGTTAAAGGGCCTAACATCCATAGCGAAACCCATCATTTGCCCCCAAGACATGAGGGACTTACAGTTCGTCGTGTCTTTCAACTCCCGACCTCCCGACATCGGAGTCGGGGACCTTTCCCTTGATAAAGTCACTTGATACAGATCTTCTCGTCCACGATTCCTCGATACCTCGAGGATAGTCACCAAATCCGAGAATATTCCTCGGTTACTCAGCCATTAAATGCAGCAGGTGACGAAGTGACGTCTTTGGCACCCGTGCCTGATTTTTCGCGCCTGCTTTTTCTGAAAAAGTGCTTTTCAGGCCGTTTCATCATTACGCCCCTTAAGGCGAAACCTCGCCACTTAAGAAATTTCAACACATCACTTAAGACGATTTAGCCCACACCACTTAAGACGATTTAATCCCGTGCACCACTTAAGGCGACTTAATCTCGTGCACCACTTAAGGCGACTTAATCTCGTGCACCACTTAAGGCGACTTAATCTCGTGCACCACTTAAGGCGACTTAATCTCGTGCACCACTTAAGGCGACTTAATCTCGTGCACCACTTAAGGCGACTTAATCTCGTGCACCACTTAAGGCGACTTAATCTCGTGCACCACTTAAGGCGACTTAATCTCGTGCACCACTTAAGGCGACTTAATCTCGTGCACCACTTAAGGCGACTTAATCTCGTGCACCACTTAAGGCAACTTAATCTCGTGCACCACTTAAGGCGTCTTAATCTCGTGCACCACTTAAGGCGTCTTAATCTCGTGCACCACTTAAGGCGTCTTAATCTCGTGCACCACTTAAGGCGACTTAATCTCGTGCACCACTTAAGGCGACTTTTTCTCGTGCACCACTTAAGGCGACTTTTCCTCGTGCACCACTTAAGGCGACTTTTCCTTGTGTACCACTTAAGGCGACTTTTCATCGGGCACCACTTAAGGCGACTTTTATCAAGCATGACATTTCTTCAAGTGTTCGCCACTGAAAGAATGCTTCAATACTCTGCCATCGAGGTCTTCCAACTTGTACGCATTTGGAGCTGGCATCCCCACGACCTTGTAAGGTCCTTCCCATTTTGGTGACATCTTGTTGATCCGATCCAAAAAGGTAAACTCATTCCGAAGCCAAACTAGTTCTCCGACGAAGAATTGTCGGGACTTAACTCGCCGGTTGTAATATCTGGCCGTGCCAAACGCATTCGAGCCTGGACTTCATCGGCTTCCCGCCTCTTTTCCTCGAGCAGGTCCAAATCCAGACGTCTCATTTCATCATTCGTCAGGGGCTCGTAATATCTCATCCGATGGGATGCCACAGCTACCTCCACGGGAGCAACAGCCTCCGTGCCATGAACAAGGCCAAACGGAGTCTCCCCAGTTGATCGTTTGGGTGTCGTTCTAACAGCCCAAAGCACGTTTTCCAGCTCGTTCAGCCATTTGCCCTTCAAGGCATAGACCTTTTTCTTCAGGCCATCCATCACGATTTTGTTGGCCGATTCCACCTGGCGATTAGTCTGAGCATGGCGGACAGAGGCTGTCCGATACTCGATGTTCAACTCCTCCAAATACTCCTTCACCTGAGACCCGTTAAACGGTGGACCATTGTCGCTGATCACCACCTTAGGAATCCCGTATCTGGATACAATATGGGTATGGAGGAACTTGATGATCTGGCTCCCCGTCGTTCTGGCCAACGCCTTTGCCTCTATCCATTTCGAAAAATAATTGATTGCTACAAGCAAATATTTACACTGACCTTGTGCTTGTGGAAGAGGCCCCACCAAGTCGATGCCCCACTGCGCGAAGGGCCAAGCACTCTTGATGGATGTCAGATTAGCAGCCGGAGCCACAATACTCGGGGCGTACCTCTGACACGCGTCACAGGATCGGACCAACGCCGTCGCCTCCTTGCTCATCATAGGCCAATAATATCTCAAGTTCAGCACTTTCCTCATAACGGATCGGGCCCCTTCATGACAAGCCACGACCCCTTCATGCACCTCTTTCAGGATTCGACTTGTGTCGGGCTCAGCCACACACTTCAAGTACGGAGTCGAGAACCAGCCCTTCTTGTATAACTGATTGTCCAGCATCACATAATTAGCTGCGATCCGACGTATCCTGTCAGCTAATACTTTATCATCGGGGACTGCCCCCATAGTCAGGTACGCGACTATCGAGGTCATCCAAGTGGGCTCCTCCTCCGATCCTGCTTCAATAGCACACACCTGTGTCGGGTCGGTGGTCGACAAGATCACCTTCTCCAAGAAGTGCACCTTCCGATTTTCCTCCAAGGGTGCCCCCAGGGCAAATTTGCTCAAGGCATCTGCCTCCACGTTTTCCTCCCTTGGGATCGCCTCGATGTCGAAGCTTTTAAAACTCTCCTTCAAGGCTTGCACCTCATGCAGGTACTTCCTCATCATCGGGCTCTTCGCCTCGTATCGCCCTTGAACCTGGTTTACAATCAGGGCCGCGTCACACTTCACTCTCAAGTGAGCGACTCCCGTACCTTTGGCAATTTTCAGGCCCGTGATAAGAGCCTCGTACTCAGCTTCGTTGTTCGTGGCCCTAAATGTTAAAACCAAAGCATATCGAAGCGGTTCACCTCCGCCTGGTGGTATTAATACAAACCCTGCTCCTGATCCATCTGAACACGAGGAGCCATCCGTGTACATCTCCCAGGTATTTTCCACGCTTGGCTGTTCTGATTGCTCTGCCATCTCTAGTTGTTCTGCCATCGGGACCTCCATGGTTGCCCCATCTACAGGGCCCGCTTCTTCCAGATCGGGGGCTGTAGACTCTGCTATGAAATCCGCCAATGCCTGGCCCTTAATAGCCGTTCTCGGAGCAAAGTGTATGCGAAACTCACTAAACTCGACTGCCCATTTCACTAACCTCCCCGACGCATCCGGTCGGTTCAAAAAATGCTTCAGAGGCTGGTTCGTCAACACAGTAATCTCGTGTGCATTGAAATAAGGCCTTAGCTTCCGAGCAGTTATAATCAACGCAAAGAGATACTTCTAAACGGCAGGATAATTCAATTCAGACTTGGCAAAACGCCTTGCTTACATAATAGACGGGGACTTGATTACCCTCGACAACCTTCACTAATACAGAGCTAATGGAAAATTCAGAAACAGCCAAGTAAAGATAGAGCGGCTCGCCTGAAACCGGTTTCGCCAACGGCGGGAGGGTGCGGAGGTGCTGCTTGAGTGCCTGGAAAGCTTCTTCACACTTGATGGTCCACTCAAACTTCTTGTTGGCCCTCAGGACTTCAAAAAATGGCATTGATCGGTCACTTGCCTTGGACAGGAAGCGATTCATTGCAGACAGTCGACCATTCAACACTTGTACCTCCCGATGGTTTATCGGAGACTGCATCTCCTCGATCGCCCTCAGCTTCTCGGGATTCACCTCAGTTCCTCTCTGGCTCACCATAAAGCCCATAAATTTCCCTGAGTGGACTCCGAAGGCGCACTTTGTCGGGTTTAAGCGAACCTGATGAAGCCTCATCCGCTCAAACGTTGTGGCTAGGTTGTGCACATGATCCTCAGCTTGTCGGGACTTCACTAGCATATCGTCCACGTAAGCCTCCATGGTTTTCCCCAGCATATCTCCAAACAACTTGTTCACCATCCGCTGGTAGGTTGCCCCGGCATTGATCAACCCGAAAGGCATGACATCGTAGTGATAGATGTCACTGTCTGCATAAAATGCTGTGAGAGGAGCGTCTTCCTTAGCCATTTTGATCTGGTTATAGCCCGAGTACGCATCCATGAAGCTCAACAGCTCATGTTCCGATGTGGCATCCACCAGCTGGTCGATTCTCGGGAGCGGGTAACAGTCCTTCGGGCAAGCCTTATTCAGGTCGCGGAAATCAACGCACATCCGCCATTTCCCATTGCTCTTCTTCACCAGCACCGGGTTGGCAACCCAGGTCTGGAATCGGAGCTCCTTGATAAACCCGGCGTCGAGCAACCTGCCCACCTCCTGCTGGATAGCAATCCTCTTGTCTGTGCCCATCGGACGCCTTTTCTGTGCGATAGGCTTGATCGCAGGATCAATCTTCAACTCATGCACGATCACGTCGGGGCTGATTCCTGGCATGTCACTCGGAGACCAGACAAACAGCTCCTTGAACTCTTTCAGTAGATCGATCAGCCTTCGGGCTGTCTCCTCGGTTAGGGCAGACCCAATTTTCACCTTCCTCTGAGGCCCATCAATCTCGACCTCCTTTAAATCCTCCACGGGGGCGGGACGCCCAAACTCTTCTCGGGGATCAGCATCTGTCTGAAGGACAGTCATAGCCTCCCGTCTTCTCCTTCGGGTGGCGTCAACATAACATTTCCTGGAAGCCACCTGGTCGCCCCTGACCTCTCCGACTCCATGATCGGTCGGGAACTTCATCTTCTGGTGAACAGTCGAGGCAACTGCCATCAGGGGGTTGATGGTAGTTCTCCCGATAATCGCGTTGTAGGACCCCGCGGACTCAACTACCACAAACTCCACGTTCCTCCTTTCCGATTTCCACCCACTACCAAACTCCACTGGTAAGGTGATCACTCCTAGCGGATAGGAGGTAAAACCAGAGAATCCGAACATCGGGAAGTTCGCCTCCTTCAGGTCCTTCTTCGTTTTCCCCATGGCCTCCAGCGCGTCCATGAACAGGATATCAGAGGAGCTCCCTCCATCGATCAGAATTCGCTTCATCTCGTACCCGTCCACATCCAAGGTCACGACCAGAGTGTCATCGTGTGGAGTCTCCACGCCTATGAGATCCTCCGACGAAAAGGAGATCACCATCTCTTCCTTCAGAGTCCAGGATCGGGATCTCTTACCCAGCACCACAGCAGCAGGAATTCTAGAGGCATAAACTTCCCGGGAGGACGAGGTATCACCCCCCGCGGCAAATCCTCCATGAATCACATTTATAGTGCCCCGCTTCTCCTTACGGGCACCAGAAGACTCTGGGTCGGACTTCTTCTTCTTTGGGGACCGATCGCGGGATCGGGAACGGGACCGTGATCGGGATCGAGAACGGGATCGACACCGCTTCTCCCCGACAAACTCCTTAAGCTTCCCCTTCTGGATCAGCTTTTCGATCTCCTTCTTCAGCTCCCGACAATGATTGGTGTCGTGGCCATTCGCGCGATGGAATCGACAGTAGCGGTCGGTACGGGATCCCAAAAATTCTCCTTCCTTCTTCGGGGGGTACCTAGAGATACCCTGTCGCTCCATGACCGTCAACACCTCCGCCATAGAGCTATTGAGAGGAATGTCATGATCCTCCCGCCTGTCCTTTTTCGAGGAACGCCTATCGTCCCTCCGATCGGAGCGACCTCGACCCCGACTGCCCTCGGCTTTATCCTTCGACTTGCGCTCGTCTAAGGGCTTGACCGACTGCTTTCCCTTATTCAACTTCGGGGGCTCAAGCTCTCCAGCGGCTATCTTCGATTCCTGGACATCGATTTGCCGCTTCACCCTCTTCTGCAGTGCCTCCATATTCCACACAGCCTTCTCAGCCACGCTGTGCATAAAGTCGGAACCGTAGGGGGCTGTTAGGTTCCGAATGAAGGTACGGATGGTTTCACCCTCCGAAATCTCCTCGTCAATCTCTGCTACGCTGGCAGTGTATCGCTGGTAATAGTGCGCCAGCGACTCGTCGGGCCTCTGTACCACCTGGGTCAGGGACCTCACACTCTTCAGCAGACGTCTGCGACCCTGATACTGCTGAATGAAGCGGTCATGCATATCAGCCCAGCAAGTGATGCATCCTGGGGGCAGACTGAAGAACCAGGTCAGGGCTCTCTCACCAAGTGTGTTCGGGAACAGCGTACACACGATATCTTCATTCGGGGCTCTGCCCAGACACGCCATAAGGTGCTTCTGGACATGACAGACAGGATCTCCCTCGCCATCATACTCCTTAATCGTAGGGATACCCAGCCCTCGCGGGGCGAGGGTGTCTATGAGTCGAGGAACGAAGGGATGGGTGTATCGATCCCTCAGCTCTGACACCAGTGGCTTCTGCTCTCCCATGCAGATGTTCACGATCTTCACCACCTGATCGGGGGTGATGGGACCATTAAGGGGAATTGTCCTGTGCTGCACTGGTCCTGGCCCATCGACCATGAATCGTTCTGGTTGGGTGGACTCCCTGCCCAGGTTTCGAGGCTGAACCTCCCGAACATTCTGAACCTCCGCTGGCGGGGGCGCTTCCTCTTCCAGCGGAGGCATCTCCTCTTGCCTCCTTGCAGCCTCTCTCCGATCTAAGAGGGCCTCCACAGCTGCCAAAAACATTGGCATGGTTTCCGCCACAGCCCTCGTCAGGTCCGCAGCTGGAGGAGCCACCTGCTCCCTATTCCCCTGGTGTTGAGCAGCAGTATCTTCAGGAGCTTCATTGTGCCCCCCTGTCCGAGAGACCTCCGCGGGGAGATTCTGGTCCTCAGCATGCTCTGGTGGTGAATTCAGAGTCGTCGCAGCAGGATGACGGGAACCACCAGATTGTCCTTGTCTCCTTTGCTTGCCAGCCACCATTGAACGAGTAGAAGGCATATCAGTTTTTTGTTACGTTCCCACAAACGGCGCCAATGTTGGATCACGGTGGAACTCCGGTACGGTCTTTGACGGCGATCCTAGCTCCTTCGCTCCACGCAATCCTGCAAGAGGGGATAGACCGGGCGGTGACCCAGAATCCCTCTCCGATGCTTAAATGAGTATCTCGTGTGGACTGGCAAGCAGTAATCTCAAATATCGTATATCAAAACGTAATGGGATTAAGTACCTTTTCATACCACTTCTTTGCACAGAATCCACTTTTGGTACCACTTCTATTTTTTTGTATACTTTTGGTACCAATTCTTTCAACTTTGAATCCTTTTGGTACCACCGTTAAGTTTCCGTCCAAATTGGCCGTTAAGTGTCATGTGCCATGCACGTGACCGCCCTAAACTTTTAAATTTGTTTCAATTTAGTCCATCTAATGCATCGCTAACTTTTAATTTGTTAAATTTAGCCCTAAAACTTCCAAATCGAACCCTTGACCCATCATGGTTTTGAAATTTTAGGACTTAATTGAATAAATTAAAAGTCAGAGATGCATTAGATGGACTAAATTGAAACAAATTCAAAAGTTTAGGGCGGTCACGTGCATGGCACATGACACTTAACGGTCAATTTGGACGGAAAGTTAACAGTGGTACCAAAAGGATACAAAGTTGAAAGAATTGGTACCAAAAGTATACAAAAAATAGAAGTGGTACCAAAAGTGGATTCTGTGCAAAGAAGTGGTATGAAAAGGTACTTAATCCCAAACGTAATTGATCTGAGGTCACCTCTGCCTTTTTATAGGCGGAGAGGTACCTCAGTTACCTGGTGAACCGTTGGGGGTGGTTAGCCCGTATTCCGCGTATCTCGGGCACGATCCCGCCTATTTAGGCCATGATCTCGCTTATCTCGGCCATGCCCCGCGTATCTCGGCCACGCTCCGCGTATCTTAGCTACGCTCCGCGTATCTTGGCCACACCCCGCGTATCTCGGCCTTAACCTCTGATAGCAAGTCCCGACTAACATCGGGGACTCCAGAGTTATCTCGTTGTGTCACCGCTCGGGGCCCCTCGTCATCGTGACAGGGCCAATCATTCTCAGGGATTCGTCATTGGGGCCTACTTAAAGGCATCTCATCGGGAGCTTTCAGCTCACCTATCGGGACCGACTCTGTCGGGACCTTTCATCATCGGGACTCCCTATGTCGGGACCCTTCACCTTGGTCTTCTTGACCTCCATTTTAGGGCCCAGTGGGCCTATTCACCGTTTCCTCACCGTTAAAGTGCCTAACAGTCATAGCGAAACCCATCATATATTATAAAATTATAGGGTTGCTTACCATAATAGAAATAATAAGAACTAATATAAGATTAATAATTGAAGATTTGAATATAAATTTGGATTTATAATTTGTTATTTAAATTTCATTATTTGTGTTTGAATTTGATAAAGTGAATAATTTTTTTTAATAATATTAAACTCTAAACCTTACGGATTTTTCTTTTTTATTTATCATAATCCTCATCCCATAAATTAAACGAGACGTGGAAATGGGAGCCCTCCAAAATTTCCTAATTTGGCCAAACCCGCTCTGTCCAATTGACATATTAAGTCTAATATATATTAAATAATGTGGACCATCATTAATTAAGTGTAGTAGTTAACAACGATATTAATCATGAATTTTTGGCGATGTAGACGTCCGAGCTATAATTAGGGAGGGACCTACTACCATCCCAATTTTGGTTTTCTGGACCTGTCTACTGATTCTTAACAATTTTCAGTTATAATAATAATATATATATATATGGTTAATTAATATGCTTTTATTTATTATTATTATATCTATACCTCAATATCAATCACAATTTAGGAAGAAGAAGAGGGTCATGAGTCATGACATACAACGACATTGGTGCAAACAAAATCCAGGATGGGGCTAACCAAATCTTCTACATGCTTGTTTGTCCACCTCCAAATCCCACACCAAATTCACTTTTCTATTTTCATTCATATAAACATTTTCTAAATTCACCCCTAAATATATAATTTTTTTAAAATAAATGTAAACTCTAATTTGTAGCTCCTCCAACGTCATATGGGTTTTTTAATTTCCTTCCTCAAACTATAATTTCATACTCCAACTTAAAAATATTAAAAAAAAAAAAAAACCATGACAGTGGTTTCGGACCCTGACTAGGTTGATATGTTGGCTGATGAGCATATCATAACAATACATTACTACTTTCTGATGTGGAGTAGCATCAATCTCCCAAAGTGTAAAGGAGCAGGTAACCATGCATGTGTAATGGAGCAGGTAACCATGCTATATACGTAACAGTTCAACTTTACATCTTAAAAGGTCTCCAATTCGGGTTTAATAAATGAAAATATATATATTTATGATTGACACTTTACTTATACCCAGCAGATTCGAGCTTGTGAATGGAAAAATAACCGTGGCTAGGCAGCTAGCAACGGGTTGACCCAATGCAAGTTGAAATTATTCTAAATGTATAGCAAATATATTATAACTGATATCCTCTTGATGTGACTTTATAAAATACCGCGGAAAAAAAGAAAGAAATGAAAGGGACATAAAAGTTTAGAGTGTCGGGTGAATCCCCATTAGAGTTCATAGAATGAAAGCAATACTCATTATCGACACTTTACTTCTTACGAATTGACTCGGTATGAACTGTGATTATTTTAATTATAAAACAAACATGTTACGGTTGTTGTCCTCTTGATGGTCTACTTAGGACCCGTGGGAACCAAAAAAAAATCTACCAAAAAAAAGTTAAGGGGGTTGGTTATTGTCATTGGAGGGTTGCGGTTGAGCCAGCTACAATACAGTATCTAAAATATATATTCATATTCATATCATATATGAGGTGGATGGGACCTAAAAAACTAATGCATAACAAAGCAGATATGTTAAGTAATGGAAATACTACTTTTCGGCAACCAACATTCCAAGTGAATTTGTTTGTCATGTTCATCCACAGACTCCAACCAAGTGGGAAGTTTAATGGTTGTTGGGTCTCTTCAAGAGCTGCTGGATTCTATTCATCTGCCATAACTACTAGCAACTACCAACATAAACATCTGTTGCGACCAACTGTACTAAAATTTCTCATCTTCATTACTGTAATTTTTTTTTAAGGAAAAGACATGCTTTTATTAATGTCAGAAACTTACTGAACTTGAGAGGCTGCCAAATTGATGATGCATCAGAGTGAGATTGTTGCTGCTGTAACTGTATGAATGAATCAGGTGTTAACTGGAAATTCACAATCTGAAGCAAGTTTAGCCTTTCAGTAGGCCCGAGGTTCTCTAACATGAAACCACTTTCTTCACATTCCCAAACCGTAAAATCCATAGTTGGGAAAAATCTTTCACTCGCATATGGAGGAACAGTCCCATTCTTACTTGACATGAAGTCAATTTCATCAGATCCCCCCATGAATAATCAGAATCCCAAGAAGATGAAGAATCAAAATCCCAGTGTGATCCATCCACAATCACATAGGTATCTGGGGGCTTCTTGTGAGAATCTTTTGAATACCAGAATCCAACAAAAGTGGCTTTAAGTTCCAGTTAGGACTGAGCGTATCATCATTGTTCATGTATTCAGTCCTGTGAAGCCCTCATAAAATTGCCATCATTTAACCAAGTTTAAGAACCTGAAAACAGTCTCAAATATAAGTCATGTTGTTAAAATGCCGATATTTTGTGTTTCAACTATCATATTGGTTAATTTCCATTTTTTCTCTTAAAGTAAACGAAACAAAAACATGTTTTTAAAGCATCAAATAAGACTAAAACATGAGCAACAAATATGATACTTCGAAAAAGTGGAAACCAACATATGTTTGTACTTAAAACACTAATTTTAACACAAAAAATCAGTCGAAAAAATGAAAAGCAACAAATTTGATAGTTGGGACACCGAATATCAATATTTTAAATATGGTACTAGCAACAGGACCTATAGTTGGGACTGTTTTTAGGTTCTTATCCCTTTAGCAAATGACTACATGTCTAATACTGTAGACAAAACCTTCGCTGACAAACTGCAACTTTCAAGAGCATCGTACAGAAAAAGAAATGGTGTGTTTGTCACGAGTAAAGCTAACCCCTTTGAGTAAAATGATGCTAAACCTCTTTGAGTAGAGCTCATTAACATAACGAGATGAGGTATTTGTTATCCATTAGTGCAGATCCTCTCCCTTCCCAGCAAAAATATCAGACAATCCTTCAGCAGCAGAACTTACTGATCGAAAATGGAAACTAAAGGAGTTATTATGTTACAGGATCAAAGATATTTGAGTGCAGATACCCTAAGTGGGCAAGAAACATAACACTTCACTTTGAAGTTTGTTAAGCCGTGGATTAATAAGATATAAGAGTTGCAAGAATAATAATAGAAACAATACAAAGATTAGATCATCCATAGCAGAGTTGATCAAGTTAAGTTTCCTAAAATTAAGTAGGAATGCTGCAACTAGCAAGTATTACAGACAGTAAACTGTGAGAACACAAGGAAATAAGCAATTAGAAGTGCTTTCTACGAACAAAGATGAAATGTTTTTTTGGAATACCAACCTGGTCTTTCCGGGGTAAGTTCAACTCAGGCATTACATCCTCATCAAGAAGTGATGAAACAGCATGCTTATCAGCAATTCGAGCACCAACAGGGCTTCCTATCAAGAAAACCCTTTAGCAAAACTATAATGCTTCAGAACTCTATTCTGGATTTATGGTATACTATACCTCCAGGGCTTTCATCTGATCCAAAATTTTCAGATTGTGTTTTCTTTACATGAGATGGATTAGATTGAAATTTGTGATGGACACCCTCCTTAATCTTCGGGAAGAATGCGCATTCGGATGTCTTGGGTCCACTAGCTGCAAGGTACTATAATTTGATTAACTATTAAGCGTCATAACTTGTATAGAAATCAGTGTATTTACATTTTTGCGCAGAGTTTGCTTCTTTCCAACAGGAGTTATCGTCTCTGCAATCCAAAGGACCCTTCTCATGAACATCGGAAAATTTCACTCTTCTCCTGCAGCCAGTATCATCAAAGGAAGCTGCAAAAGTAAACATACAAAAACTAGGGCCGATCCATTGAATTCCCTAATCTTTACTGATCAATTTCCTCCCGCATAAAATTTATCACAGATCCAGATGACATATATTCAACTAAAAATAACTGATCCATCATAGATCGCTGATTTCGACAGAAATGTTTGAATTGAGAAACAAAAGGCATGGAATATCAATTATGAAAATTCGAACCTTTTTGTCTTTGATTTGTCACCTCTCCAAAGCTGCGAACTCCATTGAATTGGAAACCCTTACCGCTTCCGATGCGAACATCAGAAACAGATGGAATTCTGCGCTTCATCGAGGAACTTCGCTTCAATGACTCAGTGAGCGAAATGGAGTGTTAGTGTTCGGAAATGCAAAACGAAATTTTCGCGCGTGAAAAAAGTTGGGCCATCCTATTTTGGGGCCTGAACGAGCAATGTCTTTAGCCCAATTCCTTATCTTCTTCCTAGGACTAGGGCACTTCGGCTCTGTGATATAACTAAGCAGAGTTTAATTTCTAGCGATGATCTCTTTGGTAGGCGCCGAGAAGAAGTAGCAGCAGCAGAGGTTAACAGAAATGGCGCCGAAGGTTAGCAGCAGTTTCAGCCGCAACCCGGAGCTCATCCGAGGGATCGGGAAGTACTCCAGGTCGAAAATGTACCACAAACGAGGGCTGTGGGCGATTAAGGCCAAGAATGGTGGTGCTTTTCCCCGCCTCGAAGCCCCGCCGAAGCCGGAATCCGCCGCCGAGAAATCCCCTAAGTTCTACCCTGCCGATGATGTCAAGAAGCCTCTTGTCAACAAGCGCAAACCCAAGCCTACCAAGCTCAGGTTCGTACTCGAGCACTTCTGATTCAATTTTGTCGAATTGATGTTAGGCTGCAGATTTCGCCATTGTTATTAGTTGTATTTAGTAGTTTGTTTCAGAATCTCCATCTCTTAGAATACCTGTTCGATCAATCTCTTATTGTATTGCTCATTCAATGGGCTTTTCTTTAATCTAATATAAATTAGTAAGTTGGTTATTGCTTCTGTTGAAATTAATAGGCCACAATTCGCATAGACCAAGATGAACTCTAGAATCTATCATTGTGTTTGAAGAGCCATTTGCTGCGTAAAGTTTTGATTCCTCTATTCGTCGGCACAATGTTCATGTGACATTGAGTGGGTTTTGAGCTCATTATCAAAATGTAGCTTCATTGGACCTGTAGTTGTTCTAAGAAAGTGAGGCATTTGCATCCAATACAGGGCTAGCATCACACCTGGGACGGTTCTGATTATCTTAGCTGGAAGGTTCAAGGGTAAGAGAGTTGTGTTCCTAAAGCAGCTCCCGTCCGGATTGCTCCTGGTCACTGGTGAGCATTTGTTTCTTCTGCTTATATTATTGTGTATTGCTTCAGGCATTGCACAATAATAATTTCTTACAACAACTAGCACTGTTCTCCTTTGCTGCCATTGATTATGCTGTAGCTAATGCAATCATAGTATGCTACTTTGCTTTGCTGGGTAATGTGGTATGTTATCATTTATGTTTGGGGGTTTGAGCATTGAGAATGATTGGAGTTGGAAATCCATGTAGGTATGAGCAATTGTGTAGGATTTTGACCAGCTGTTCTATCCCAACCCGACAATGTTGATGGTGACTGGAACAGTGCAAGCTTGTTCTTAGTATTTTCTGTCCTTTAGGAATTCTATGTCTCTCTCATAATCTATTGCATAGAGATTTTTCAAGGCACCAAGATGAATGATGTCTTTTTGACCAATCAATCGTGTGTTTTGGTTGTTCATTTAATTGGTTTTTCCTTCCCGTAGTGCTTTAGTTTAAACTTTAGACCGTACAACTTGTAATCGCATGAATCACAATTGCAGGACCATTTAAGGTCAATGGAGTACCCATTAGACGAGTGAATCAATCCTATGTGATTGCGACTTCAACCAAGGTGGGCGTCTCTGGGGTCAATGTGGAGAAGTTCGATGACAAGTACTTTGCCAAGAAAACTGAGAAAAGGAAAACAAAGGGCGAGGAAGAATTTTTCGAGGCAGAAAAGGAGGTAATATTATCCATCTGGTGCTTCATATAAAAAACGTAACTGATTGCAGTGCTTAGATAATTATTTCCAATACGTTCCGTATTCAGGAGAAGAATGTGATTTCTCAAGAGAAGAAAGATGATCAGAAATGTGTAGACAGTGCATTGATCAAAAGTATCGAGTCAGTTCCGAATCTGAATGCCTATTTAGCTGCAAGGTTCTCCCTGAAGGCTGGCATGAAGCCTCATGAGCTTGTTTTTCTAGAAGTAGAGAGATACTAGGATGTTTTTCAGCTTTTCTATATGTCAAATAAATCTTCTATACCATTTAATTTGAATGAACATCAATTTGTAAGTTTTATGATACTAGAACTATATACTTACTAATAGAACGAAACACCAATATGTCAGCTTGTTCCGTTTTGTTTCTTCCCTTTTTCTTGAATCGCCGCTATTTGACACTTTTTTTTTTTATTTATTTAGAGTTTTGATTGAAATTTCGAATCCAAAATCCCCAAGTGTTTGAAACGTGAGACAGTGACATGAATTGTAATTTGTGCAAACATTTAGGTATTTTTATAACTTATCTCATTCAAATTGTCGTAATGCATGTCATTTTCATTTTATTTATTTAGGGACCCGATTATTTAACAGAATTTTTACTGCAATACAATAAGAGTGGAAGAGCGTCCAGTACCTATGGAGGATTAACCAACCAGCAATATTTAAGCAATGAACTTTTTCTTTTCCTAGTTGATTGAGACCTAAAAAAAAGTTAGAAGTATTTTCAACTTACCAGTTCATGTAAACATAAAGGTTTCGTGGTGTAGTTGGTTATCACGTCAGTCTAACACACTGAAGGTCTCAGGTTTGAACCCGGGCGAAGCCAAATTAATTTTTCTGTATTGTGTATATGCCTGTTTACGTTTATATTTTCTGAGTTATTATTATATTTTTAGTATATACTTGTATTTTCAGTAAAATACACATATTTTCTTCCTTTTCTTTTTCTGCGAAATATCGCGTCGTTTATATGGTCAGCACAGCAGCAGGACTGGTGATCAGGGCCGGCCCAAAGGTAAGGTCACTAAAGCTAGAGTTTTAGGCTCCTAAGAAAACGTTTTAGGCTCCTAAGAAAAAGAGGCACATCATATATATTATTATATAAGGAAAGTCCACTTCAACACATAATAGAATAATGTCCAGTTTAGAAAAAAAAATTAAACTACTTTCTATTATTTTTGGACTAACTATAAAGTTAACTTAATTATAATCAATTTAGATAATTTTACCATTATTTATTGGGCCAATTATAAGACTCCGATTTTTTTTTTTTTAGGCCCCAATTTATCTTGGCCGGCCCTGCCGGTGAGTTCTGTTTGGTCTCATGTTTCCAGATGGAACCAAGATGTTGAGCTATTTTAAAATGGCGTCCGATGAAGAACTCCTTTTCCTGTGTCCCAACCAAAAAAAATAGATTTTTATATTCATCAAGCACAGCTGGTATCATTGCTAAAAATAAGAGAATTTTATTTGTTGTATATATATGGAGTCTACTAGAACAATTCGAGTAGCCTACATGTAAAATTCCGACAGTAAAATGTTACTTGTGAACTAAATTAGTGTCTATGACAAAAATCAATTTGTAGTAGGATAACTTTTAAGAACAATGCCATTTTTGTAATTAGCTCTATAAAATATCTTTTTCTGTACCCATTGTAGGAGCCTTTAAAAATATATTGTAGCATTGCTTGGAGGTAAGCCTTTATTTCTTGGTTTATGTAGTTTTTTGGTTTTTTTATTTTATTTATAAAACCCTACTAAATTCGATGTATAGTTTGATCGATGTATAGTTTGAAAGTGGCTGGATTTATTTGAGAGTGGGCCGACAACAAATAAAAAAAATAAAATTAAAAGTGGGCACACATGGAGGCTCTGGGCCGAGACGTGGCATACTTGGGATGCTCAGAAATTCTGATGTGGCAATTTTTTTAGGTAAGCACTTCTCTCAGAAATGAATCTGACGCTCACTTCACTCTCCATCCTCTAATGACCACTTCTTCTTCTTCTTTGATTTTCTCTCCGCTAAACAGCAGCTTGCCGAGGCACCAATTAAAAAATTAGATCAAAACTTTATGAAGATTGGATTTATTTGAGAGTGAGCCGACAACAAATAAAAAAAATTGAAAGTGGCTGGATTTATTTGAGAGTGGGCCGACAACAAATTAAAAACAAGAAGAAAATTTGAAAGTGGGCACACATGGAGGCTCTGGGCCGAGACGTGGCACACTTGGGATGCTCAGAAATGCTGATGTGGCAATTTTTTAGGTAAGCACTTCTCTCACCTGTTAACTTATTATATATATAGATAGATATAGATTATTTGAGAGTGGGCCGACAACAAATTTAAAAAAAAAAAAATTTGAAAGTGGCTGGATTTATTTGAGAGTGGGCCGACAATAAATAAAACAAAAAAATTGAAAGTGGCTGGATTTATTTAAGAGTGGGCCGACAACAAATAAAACAAAAAAAATTGAAAGTGGCTGGATTTATTTGACAACTAAATAAGTCAGGTTGGCTAAGATAATTCGATGCCTAAATCTACATTTTAATTTGGGGCCTTTCTATTCGAAGTGTTTTTTTTTTTTTGTTGTCCAAAGTCCTAAGATTGAATTGACAATTAAATGTATTTTTTCTTTTTAGCTTTTAACTATACTATTTTTCTTGATTATGAATTTAATTGCTTAAAACATTAATCCAAAACAAAAACTATAAAAAGTCACTACTACATATAAGTACTCTAAAGTTTGGAGTCTAAGGTTCTTGTTTTAGTGCTCTTATGCAATAAGTTCTTAAAAAATATTAATTGAATTGTCGTAAACAATAAACACCAGATGTATCCAATAATTACCCGGATTTTGACACGTTTACATCATCAACATCATTTTTAGATTGCCATTAAATTCTAGTATGACTTATCAGGTTTTACCTGTCCTCATTTCACTGTAAAAGATGATTTAATCAACTATACATGGTCAAATGCTTTCTCACCTATGTCTTAAAAGTTAAAAGTCATTTTTTATGGCCACGAGAGGAATACTCATACTATATTTATTTCACTTTTAAATTAATTTCTACCCATACTGATACTGTATCAACCGTAACAAGTAAAATACTAGTTATACCTATATTTTTCATTTTCAGAAAATCAACAAAATTTAAACATTTAACATTTTAATTAAGACACGACATACTAAATCACTACACTCTATTATATAATTTTTTTTCCAACACTATATTATATAATTGAATGGGCAATTCTTATATAGGCTTGATCTTTACCCCTAAGTCTTTAGAATCTAGATGTTCTTTTGCAAATTAATTTTCGTATTTATGGAAGGAATAGCACTAAAGGGTAAAATAGTCAAAATATCGGAAATACTTTAATCAAAACAATTAACCAAATTACTTCGAATGGATACTAAAATGAAAATAATTCATGAGGAAATTGTTTATTATGGCTAGAATAATTTTTCTGGTAATCTCTGAATTTTTTTTTCTCCAGGATAAAAAATAAAAATTTAAATTTAAGAACTATAAAAATATAATAAATACACAATATCAATTTGTCCACCACTTTGAAAAATATAAATTAATTTTTAACCTTTTTTTTAATGTATAATGTAATCAAACTTTAAAATTGTAACTATTTATGAAAAACGAAGCGATTATTTTGCGATAAAAAATAGTGTTGAAAATCATAGATTAGTCTCTTATTGATTTTTTTTTTTGGGTCCAAATATTGAAATTATTATTGAAAAAATGAAAATAGCACCGACCGCCGCCGTCAAATGAGGAGACCTAAACGCCGTTAATACTGAGATCCTTGTTTGTTTCGCAGCTGCTCTAACAGCTAAACATCATCTTCACCAACAAACACCGTAAATTGGTAAAGAAAGACGCGCTTCTCTAATCTCGTTCCTTCTTTATTATTTCCTCTGTTCCTTTCTCTTCTTCTACCGTCATTGAATTTTCTTTTCTTTTCTCCTTCTCTTTCTCTCCCATCGAGAAGATCTGACCTCGTCCTCGATAGCTTCACGGAGACCGCTTTGTTGCCTCAGAATCATTTCTGCGACGAACACCTTTGATCGGACTCATGGGGCAGCAATCTCTGATCTACAGCTTCGTCGCTCGAGGCACCGTGATATTGTCGGAGTTCACCGAGTTCTCCGGTAACTTCACCAGCATCGCCGCTCAGTGCCTCCAGAAGCTCCCTGCCACCAACAACAAGTTCACCTACAACTGCGATGGCCACACCTTTAACTATCTCGTCGATAATGGCTTCAGTGAGTTTCTCTCCTCTTCTCCTTCTCCTTCTCCTGCTTTTTTAGTTCCTTTTGCTTCTGTTGCTGTGATTTGCTGGCTGCTCCTTCTTTTGGTCTCCATTTTCGATTAGATCTTGCTTCGAATACTAGATCCGCGGTGGGCGCCTGCAGTTTAGGAGCAAACCAGGTCTAGATGACTCGATTTCTTGCCATCTTCTTAGTTTAGGGACTTTTCGGTGGTTGATGGGGGCTTTCTGTTGACTTATTATTGAAATTTGTCGGAATGATGATAAATCTAGAATACCGTTGTCCCATTCATTTGGATTTCTCCTAAATGGTGATTTAGAAGCTTATTTGATGCATATGAGGAAGCACAATACAGGATTACTTTTGTTAGGCTTGCTTCAGAAATGAAGATTGGATTCATGATTTTGGTGCCTGCTTGTGTTATTAATTGTCACTGGCATCTTTTTTCAGCTGGTTTAGGAGCAAGGTAGAAGTTATTATTACCTGTAACAACCTTATTTGGTAATTAAGCAGGCAAGCTTCTTGATTCATGTCATGTTTGTAGTAAAAGATCCGACTGTGACAGGCACCTCAAGACTCAAGTAACCAAGCTTGATAATGAGTGAGAATGGTGGTTCCTTACAAACAAGGGTAGATACATGACTTTACAAACAAGGCTAGATACCTGATAAGTAGAATGAACTGAATTTAAGTTGAAAGCTATTTCCTCCTAGGCTCAGATTTACCAAATACACATACTTTTTTCTTTATTTAGTATAAAGTAGATAGATGGTGGATGGGAAGCACTTCGGGATAGTGGAAGAAATGTAGTTAGGGTAGTACCTTTACTTAGCAACTAAGATGTTGACAAGCATACAGTTACTTATATATTTTAAAAAATTTAATCTACGGAGAAGAAAGTTCTTCTAAAGTTGGTGAATCCGTAAGCTGGATATATAAAAAAACCAGCTCCTTTTTAAGATACTGTATATCCTTTTTCTATCAAATAGTATATTGATCCCATGCTTTATACTCTCTTCAAGTTGCCACTCTCTGTTTTGGTTTTCCAAATGAGCTATAATACCTGTTATTGCCTTGCAGCTTTTTGTGTGGTTGCGGTTGAATCAGTCGGTCGGCAGGTTCCAATGGCCTTCCTCGAGAGAATAAAAGAGGATTTCTCCAAGAGATATGGAGGTGGAAAAGCTGCTACAGCAGCTGCCAACAGCTTGAACAAAGAATTCGGGTAAATTCCTCATAATTTCAGTATTGAATTTCTCTTATGAATATAGCATTGACACAGTAATGATTAATGTCAATGCTTTAGCCCCAAGCTGAAGGAGCAGATGCAGTATTGTGTGGACCATCCTGAGGAGATTAGCAAACTAGCCCATGTGAAAGCTCAGGTCTCAGAAGTGAAAGGAGTTATGATGGAAAATATCGAGAAGGTAAGACCGATATCTTCTTGTGGGCTCTTCGGTGGTGTTGTACCCCTTGCATAAGAGATTTAAGAATTATATTTGTCAACTTAATGCCACCCGATTTGCAGGTTCTTGACCGTGGGGAGAAGATTGAGCTGCTGGTTGACAAGACAGAGAATCTCCGCTCGCAGGTTAGTTGTATTATTTTCTTCATTTTACCATCTATGACCTACCTAGTACGAACTGTTGGAACCATTCATAGCTAAATCATGCTGGTTAGATGTTTCTGTATCTAAGCATAAATTGGTACTGAGAGTCTGTTATCATAGCTTCTTTTCATCATCCCATTGCATCCTAAGGCTTTTTTCTGTCAGTGTTTGGTCTATCTTTTTGAGTCTTTGACTACGCATTCCGTGAACCAAAAAAATGTTGTCTGTTGTCTGTTTCAGATTTATTCACATAAACATGTATGGTTCTGTATTTCAATTGACTAATCAAATTTACTTATCCACAACAAATACATGGTTGGGTAGACTAGAACTTTGCATGTCAGCTCACTGCTAAGTGCTATCACACCCAATGCTATAATATTGTGGAGAGTTAACTTAGCCTTTGATCTGATAAAAAGAAGAGGTTGTTTTCTTTTGAATTGTAGGCACAAGATTTCAAGCAGCAAGGAACGCAGATTAGGAGAAAGATGTGGCTGCAGAATATGAAGATTAAGCTCATTGTCCTCGCGATCATAATTGCCTTGATCCTCATCATTATTTTATCGGTTTGCCACGGCTTTAATTGCGGTAATTAGAGGCAGTGGTTCCTACGAGATACTCAGCCCTCATTCCATGCCATTTACTTTACTGATGATGATGATGATGCGGTAGTGTTTTGCACTGGAGGCCCTGCTTATGGTATAGTGTTATTATTATTGTTATGTAAGAAAAGAACTGATTGTATAGCCAGTCTTATTTCTCGCTGAACTTCCCTTAGCACTCTACTCTGTTCTCACTTGGTGTTAACCAACCTTGTGATTTAATGTTGTATCGGCGATCACGGTTAGCAGCTCGATTGAAAAATATATTTCATGCATTTAATATTTGTTGGAGGCTTGAGTTTGAAATAAATATCGGATTTGAAGATTCTGGAATGCTTAATTTGTAAGGTTAGGAATGATGGAAGTTTGCTTCATTTTCATGCCTCCACCGTTCGAGTAACTTCTCGAAAGCAACAATAAACTTCGTTAAATAGCTGTGCCTGTGCACCATTTTTTTTACAAATGTTACCCATATATATAGCCAAATGTTACTTTGAAGAGTAAACCCACAAATCATTATTTTATTTCAGGGAAGAGAGACGAGACGACTTGATATATGACGGCGGCCGGAAGACTTTAATATTAATGTTATTAGTATTATGGAAATTGATTAACATTCAGAAAATGGAAATGAGAGATCTTCGCAATGTGAGGAGACTAATAATGCCTTCAAAACATCCTCAACTTCTCGGAACTAGAACTAGAGAGAGTCGGAACCAGTGTTATCAGAATCGGACCGGCGGTCCGACCGGGTTCGAACCGGAACCGGAGCATCCAACGGTCCGGTTCGAGTAAATCCGAAGAATGTAAGTGAACTCGGTTCGGAAGCCCGGCTTTTTGAGAACCGGGCGGTCCGCCGGTCTGCCGGTTCGATATCATCCCATAAAAAAAAAAAAAAATCTAAGACAATTCGTCAACCCTAGATCTAATCCACAGCCGCCTCCATTCGTCTTCAGTGTCACTGCCATCCCCTGCTCCCTGCCCAGAAGACTTCATCACCGGCGGGAGACAGCGTCACGACGACGATGTGTATTGAGATCGCCGACGCGGTGGCCGACGATTTCTTGATGGCCTGCGCCATCCCCTCCGTGTCTCTGCATCTCCGGCGTCTTTTTTGGTCGTTGAGGTCAGCCAGCGACATGAAGAAGTGAAAGCAAAGCCATTACCAGATCTTGAAAAAATTAGCACATTATCTCATGCTTTAAGGAATCTTTAGCTACGCATAACCTTATTGGGAGGAAGAGGAAGAAAAGAAAGAAAGGGAAGAGGGGGAGGAATTTAGAAAGGGAAGGTATAGCGAGTTTGTTTGCAGGAGGGAGAAGAAGTCTACCAAGCGAGCGAGGGAGCGATGGAGTATTGATGTGGAGCAATTAGCAATGGAGGATTCATATGAAAGTGCCAAAGTGGAGTGAAGTTTGAAGATGTGGAACGATGGAGTGAATGTGGGAAAGCTTGAGAATGTGGGTATGGAAGTTTCTGGATCTGGGAAAGCCACGATCTAGGGGTGAGACTTCAAAAGACCGGTCGGACTCGGTCCGAACCAGGTCCGACCGGACAAACCGTGAATCGGAGCCCTCACCGGTCCGATACCCGGTCCGGTTCTGATAACATTGGTCGGAACATCTATCATCATCCCTCTAGTATTGTTTATTTGGGTTAAATACAAGAAAATTGATTAGCATATGAATGAAAATGAAAATTGAACAAAACATAACCAGAGTTTGAGGATTAATATGATCCGCCGCTGTTTTATCTGGCTTTGGCCAAAAAAAAAAAAAAAGTAAAAGAATCTCTCTTTGAAGTCTGAATTTCCTTTTCCTCGTTTGTCTCTCTCTCTCTCGGCAGAAGTGTGAGTGCCTAGGGTTTTGTTGGCAATCGGAGCAGCTCCTGACTTCCGTCTCTGACACACCTGGACTGGAAGTATGGGACAGCAATCTCTCATTTACAGCTTCGTGGCTGGGGGCACAGTCGTACTCGCCGAGTACACGGAGTTCTCCGGAAACTTCACCAGCATAGCGGCACAGTGCCTCCAGAAGCTCCCAGCCACTAATAACAAGTTCACTTACAACTGCGATGGCCACACCTTCAACTACCTCGTCGACGATGGCTTCAGTGAGATTCTTCTCCCTTCTCGCGTTCCTACTTTCATCTGACCACTCATCTTCCTTTTGTCGGTTTCAGATGTTCATTCGATTGATTCAAGTTTGTACAAATAGATTTGGTGAATCGAGTCTTTCTTCTTCCTAATTAGTTTGATCCATTTTGGAGAGATTGCTGGATCATTTCTCTTGTTCTCTATTGCTGATTTTAGATGGAGTTACTGGAAAAATGTAGCAACTGGTGATTTTGAATTTACATGTTAGTGGAATTTTAGTCTAGTGAAGTTTATTTGGTACTGTTAGTTTGCAATTCCTGGATCTTGCTTATGTTACGGGTAATTACTAGATGTAAATTTACATTTTCCACTTATAATTATCTTAGGATTCATTTAATACTAAAATTAGATTTTACAGTCAAATGTCATTTGGCTCCTCACCAATGAAAGCATTAGTTTGGAACTTTAAAGACATTTATGGTGCGAGTTTTCCCTTTCTATTCTGCATCTTAATAGCTTCTTATGAATGCACTGACTTTGATGATCTCCTTGCAGCTTATTGTGTGGTTGCAGTTGAATCCATTGGTCGGCAGGTTCCACTAGCTTTCCTCAACCGAATCAAAGAGGAATTTTCCAAGCGATACGTTGGAGGAAGAGCAGTAACATCAGTTGCCAACAGTTTGAACAAAGAATTTGGGTATGTTGCTCTTTATTGAATTGTCATGAATCTGTGGCAAAAAAAAGAGAGTCTAAAATCTACTGTTGTTAACTAACGTGTAATTGATTTGAATGTTCTAGACCGAAGTTGAAGGAGCAAATGCAGTACTGTGTGGATCATCCAGAAGAGGTTAGCAAAATCTCCAAGGTGAAAGCACAAGTCTCAGAAGTGAAAGGAGTTATGATGGAAAATATTGAGAAGGTAATCAAGTAAAATCTTGTGAAGTTATGTTCATTATGGTATTCAGGTTATATCTTGCACAAAAAGCACGCTACTGTTAGGGATATAATTATCCAATTAGAATATATTATCAAGATTAATATTAATGATAATGTTAGATCTATTATTAGTGATAAGATTATATATTATATTTCATATTGTTATATATTAGAATATCCTATCTATTTAGATTGTACTGGTCTAGTCCTATATGAGGGACACAGTTATTGAATAAGAAGATAAGCAAAAAAGTTATTTCAGTTATCTATTTCAGTTATGGTATTTCAATTATTTAGTTCTTAGGTAGATTAGTTGTTCGGGTTATCAAAACCCATAACAACTACTGATTATTACAAAATCTACAATATAGGTGCTTGACCGTGGTGAGAAGATTGAACTTCTGGTGGATAAGACTGAGACGCTACGTTCCCAGGTTGGTATCCATTTAAGTAATGGCTTACACACGTCCATTTCTTGATAATAGAACAGAATTCAACCGTCTTGTAGAAAAATTGAGTGTTTTCCCTTAAACTCAGAATTTATAAATAACTATACTCCTAAGAAATGTCTTTCCAGAAATTACTCATTCTTAATCACAATTCTCTTGCTTGATGGTGTGGATTCCGTGATGAATGTTAATTTATGTCGTTCCAATTCCTGAAGCTCTATATCAGAGCTACAATTACATGTTGAACTGAATAACATCTGAGAAGCTCAGAGGATAAAAGTTATAATTTTGTTTTAAAAAATGTAATTATCATATCAAAAAGCTTTATGCTTTTATGGTAGGTTGAAGTGTGATTTATGATAGCGCGAAGTAAATAAATCATTTACACGCTATTTTTGGTAAATCATACGCTAGAAATCTGTTTTTATTGCCTTTCAGAGTTCCCAAAAAAGCGTTAACCAAGAACCGAGGAGCTTAAATTAGTTTTTGATTGTCCTTCCACCCTATGATGTTCTTTACCTGAACATTGCATTTGCATTCCATTAATCAACACAGTAATCGCAAAATTGTGCTGATGATGATATGAATTTTCCTTAATTTATATACAGGCACAGGACTTCAGGCAGCAAGGCACCCAGTTAAGAAGAAAGATGTGGCTGCAGAACATGAAGATAAAACTCATCTTTCTGGGCATCATAATTGCTCTCATTCTCATCATTGTCTTATCCATCTGTGGCGGCTTTAATTGCGCTAAAGGTAAGTAGACAACGGATCGGCCGAAGCCCAAATTTAGATTCTACGTCACCCGGGAAGTATGCTTTAGTTATGTTTTTTTTTTGGCACATTAAGCGTATGATATAGTAGCTATACTGGTAAATCAACTGCTCTAGTCTAGTGTGGTAGTGTATAGTAGTTATGTAGGGTAATTAGGTTGTTTCTGCTTCACTGAAACATAGATACTGATTTATAATCTAGAAGAACATGGTGATGAAAGTAAGGAACCATAACTAGTACATTCAATTGCTTGCTTTTTTACAGATGTGGCCAACTTTTTATACATCCATGGACCTGCATGATTAATTAACATGTCACTTGGTCTCGGAACCGAGATATCTCTTCGAAAACAGGCAGCCTCTTGGACCTCGGTGGGGCCCAACCCTCCATCATCTGCTCGATCCCTTTGACAAAATCATTATCATCATCGAGGAGGCCGAGGTTGAGGAAATCGGGGTTCGGTGGCGGTAGCCTTACTCCGATCTCACCAAGCAGTTCCTCAGCTCGTTTCTTGGGCCTCAAGTCGTCGCTGCCAGGAAGCTTGCCGTGTAAGACATCCTCTAACACAGTGCGGGCCTCCTCGACTCGGCCTTGTTTGATGAGGCAGAGGCCGAGGTTGCAAGCCTTGTTAGCGTCGGGGTCGATCATTTGCGCCTTCTTGTAGACGACCTCCGCTCCCATGTAGTTCAGCTTTTGCATATAAGCCCACCCCAAGTTTCCCTGTATTATATAGTACATATTAAAACAATAATTATATGTCCATAAATAATTATTTGATATTTTATGAAGTATATAAGGGATAAAAACAGTGTGAAGTAGGGTTAAGAACCTGTCTGAAGTTTACCATATATAAGATTTTGTTGTCTGAAATTTAAATTGTTGATATTGATTTTCCGAGGTTTTAACTTTGTTAAAATTTGCTGTCTCCGTCAAAATTTGCCGTTAAAATTGACAGAACTTGGTCATGTGCTTGTCACATGACCTGATAAAAAAATAAATTTCAAAATTTCCCCTAGTTGGGTAGTGGCCAGTCGGAGGAGGGTGGTAGCCGAAGTTGGTGGTGATCGGTTGGAGTAGGGTGGTGGCCGGCCAGAGCAGGGCCGGAGTTGGTGGTAGCCGGAGTAGGGTGGTGGCGGAGAATACATAATAGTATCATGGGTAATTTCGACTTTTCTCTCTATTATATCAAATTTGACAGCAAAAATGGATGAAAAATTAAATTTCATCAAACTTAAAATTTTGAAAGTCAGTATTAACAATTTAAATTCCAGACACCTAAATCTCACATAGAAACCTCAGATAGTTTATAGATTCATAAACCTATATTTTAAGTATGATTTTTGTTGTTTTTCAGTATTTTGTCATAATAAATTATGAAACAAAAACATTTTTACAGATTGATAAGTAAATGAGTTATAATAAGTAAGAAGAGATACCAACAATCGAGCAGTCTCTTGTTGGACCGAAACTTGGAACTTCTTGCCATGGGAACGTGCAGTCTTGGTGGGTTTACCATTGAAGATAGCTCCTTGGTATATTAACCTCAACTTCCTCTTAAGCAACTCAATCTGCTCCTCCACTTTACCACATTTCTGATTCACACATATATATATACATAGTTAAGATCTCTATCAATTAAACTATATGTCTATGCACATATTTATTACCGTACCTTATACAAATCAATAAGCACGTTGTCAAGGGAATCCTGTGAGTTCTTGGAGCAAAGTCCCCGAAACGACTTAACCGCTTCGATCGCCTCCTCCGTCCGATCGACCTGCTTCATCACCACCGCCATATCCTTCAACGCGCTATCCACTCGGTCCCCCGCATTTATTGCCTTCCAGAATAGAACTATCGCCGCTTCCGCATCTTTTTCTACTAACTATATTAGCCAATATTAGAGTTAATAAGTTAGCCAATATTGAATCTTGATCATTCATAAAACTTTCTTCTTAATACATGGGTTCAAAACCTAAAATATTGTAGTTTGTACAACGAATATCAATATTTTAAATCTGAAACAACGATTATCGATTATCAATATAGAATTAATTACCTGAGCATGTTTAGCTCGAACATATGGTGTATCCCCAGAAGGAACATTGTGAATAACGTGAAATGAAGAATAATAATCAGCCTCTAATGATCTTGTTTTTGAAGCATCCATTATTATATATCTCCTATTGTGTTGGGTTGAGAGCCGTCCGTATATCTGTGTTTGTTGTTGTAAAGAAGACAAGGTCAGTGGAAACAGCAACTGTTTTTTTATATATAGAAGAAGCAAAGCAGGGAGGGGTAAGATAGTGCTAATCTGGACGGTTTTGCGGGTACATACATCCAGTAACACCCCATCCCGTCTGTATTATCATAATGCCATTGTTGTTTTTGCCTCCTCCGCTCCCAAGAAAACATCATTTATTTGGTATGATTGCTAAATATGATTTTTAATTATATATAACTCAATCATGAATTCATTCATTCATTCATTAGTAAATATGCAATGATTATTAATTACGATGACTAATTTATGTTGTTGGATATTATATTCTTCTACTTATATAAATATATTGCCGTGTGGAACTATAATAAAAAAAGCGATTTCATTTTTCTTTCACAAAAAGAGACAGATTAAAGCAAAAAAAAAAAAAATTACATCTTTAAAGTCGAATTTGTTTTAATTCTATTTTTAATGGTAAAATTAGGAAAGAGTGAATTACATCTCATAAAATAGAAAAAATGATTTTTATATAAATTACGAAGTGTTTATCTATTGGTTGTGAAATAAAGTTTAAATACGATTTAACTAAACTCTTAAAAAATTATTGATTAACTTTCCTATTTATAATATATTAAAAAATCGTTTTTTTTTCAGGCATATTTATTTATTTGTATCAGTGGATTAATATAAGCCGTGAAATTAGTATATAATATGTTAAAACGTTCAATTATTGAAATGATATTCTATCACGAAAACACAAATTTGCTTTTGTACGGATGAATCTAGACCTTAATCATCTTCCAATTCATACGTATATCTATTGTTCATTCGGGTTTTTAGAATTTATATATATGATCAATAAAATATAATCCGGTCGAAAAATATTTTATTATTAAAAAAAAAGTATCTTGAAAAGTAAATGTAATATAATATAATTGTAGAGTAAATATATTTTTCGGAAAAAAATCTTTACTAACAAAAGTAAATACCAAATACAAAAAAACTTTAAAATCAGTTTTTTGTTAGGATTTATATTATTCCATCGAGATATAATTTAATCGATAAATTAGGGCTGGGCATGGTTTGGTTCTGGGCCGAACCGGTTTAGAACCGAACCAGAACTGGATTTTAGGTTCACTTGGTTCCCTATACCATGTAAGAACCGAACCAGATTTTAAGTCCTAAAATCGAACCATAGCATAACCGGTTCTGAAATGGTTCGAACTGGTTTTGAACCTTTTTTTCATATATTTTTTTACTAAAATTCAAAATACACACCTAAGTTGATAATTCATAAACAATTCACAAATTAGCAAAATATAAACTATAAAGGCAACTGATCGCTTCTGAGTAGAGAGTATCAAAATCTAAATTCCAAACAATTTAATAATACAAAAAAGTCGACGCTTAAACATAAATCTCGAGACTTTAAACGACGTTAAGAGGCGTAGCTCAAACTTCAAAAGTGCAGCAAATCTCAGGTTGAAAAAAAAAAACAAACAGTTTGTATATTAAGTGAGTTAATCAATCATCTCAGTTATAATATAGAATTATTTCTGAGTTAAATTTCGAGTTCAAAACTGAACTTAATTTATTGTAGAACTGATCTTGGCTAACATAATATATAATAACTATATATAAGTCAACGAACCTGCTACGACCATTTATATATCCAATATGAACCAAACCCAAATAGTGAAGGATCTACCTTAGGGGAGTAAACGAGTCAAGTCACTCGTAAGCTGCTCGAGTTCGGGCCAAAAACCTAATTGAGTCGAGTTCGAGCTAAGGTGCACCATTTATAATTTAATTGAACTTTTTTTAACCCTTATCGAGCCGATTCGAGCCGAACTCTAACACGTCGTGTATGACACCGGGTTTAGCTCGATCTTGAAAAATTAAGGCTCATCGAGTTCGAGCTTGAGCTCGAGTAATCTGAGTCGAGTCGAGCTTGCCAGATACTTGGCTTGACTCGGCTCGTTTACAGCCTTTTATTCTACCAAAAAAGGATGCAAGGGTATATTACTATCTAACAATTTAGGGTTTATGTAACAAAAATGGTTCTGAAAAATCGGCTCAGAACCTGTTTTGAACCGGTCAAAAACCGCTCCATATATTCCTTATCAAAACCGAACCATTTAAGAACCGGTTCAGTCAGAACCGGTTTGTATTGATTCAGTTTTGGTTTGGTGCCCGAACCGGTTTTATGCCCAGCCCTACAATAAGTACATTCTTTACCTACAATTTTTTTTGGTTGGTAAATATAATATATTTGTTGACCAAATACATTTTATCCGTAAAAGAAAAACAAAGTTGAGTTTTTAAAAAAAAATATTAAAATTACTGGCCTTATTTTGTCGGAAAATTGAAAAAAAAAACTAAGTGAGGTGAAAATTGATTCCACACATTCTAATCTAATGTAGATAATTTATGTTCTAACCAACTGGGATAGACATTTTAATATAATTTTAGTAACATGTTAAAAATAATATTTAACATTGTTAGTATAGCGAAATGTATATTTAACACATTATTCTCTTTTCTTTCAAATTAATATATATACTAGATACATTCTCAACGCGCGCCGCTATACATTATGTCTATCTAAATTGTTGGACTTAAGTTCGACAAATGATTAGCTTCACTTGGAGGGTTAATGAGTAAATCGTGTTACTCAAGGTTAGTCTAATGTGATTAAACGATTAATTATGCTTTTTTTTTGTTACCCATGTTTTAAAATATTACTAAATGAGTAAAACTTATTTTATTTAAATTTATCTTTGATTCAAATATGATTAAATGGTTACTTAAATTTTTTATGTTGTTATTTGATTATCCATGTTTCAAAATATTGTTAAAATGGTTAAAACATATTTTACTTAGTAATGAATTTTTTTATTTTGAATAAAAAATATATTATCGACAAGCACAAATAACTAAATTAGTAATTAATTTTTTTTTTTTGCCAACAAGTAATGAGCCCTTTGTAGGGGTGGGCACTGAACCGGTTCAGCCCGAACCGGTTCCGAACCGGACCGGAACTGTTTTAAACGGTCCGGTCCAGTAATGACTAGGGTTTTATATTGGCTTAGGTTGGTCTAAAAAAACTGGACTGGTTAGAACCGGTCCAGAACCGGTTTTGGCCTGTTTTTTAAAAAAACAAGTCCTGGACCGGTTTTATATGTCTGACCGGTTTTATCATTAAAAACCGGTCCAAAACCGGTCAAAAACCGATTTTTTTTTTTTTTTTTTTAAAAAAAATAGTCTCAGTCAAATGCAGTCAAAAGGTTTTTTTTTTTTTACTTAAAAGCGGTTCAAAACCGGTCCGGTCCGGACTGGTTAATTGGACTGGTTTGGTATACCCCTTGGACTGGTTCCAATTTAGGGGTTACAAACCAGTCCAATTTGGACCGGTCCACTCCAGACCGTTTGGAACCGGTCCGGTTCCAGACCAGTTCCGAACCAGTCCGGCCGGACCGGTTTTTATGCCCAAGCCTAGCCCTTTGTGTTACTACTTTTATCGGCTACTTTACGGGATGGTTTCATTGGAGTTTGGATTGTAAAGTGAACACTAATGTCGAGTTCCACAGTTCCGAATACATCGTAATTTTAGGGCTACTTTAAAACTTAAAAGTTATAAACCTTATTTATATATTTTGGTTCATAATTATATTTTTCACACTTGGAACATGCACTATCAAAATCAGAATTATAATCTACTCAAAATCGATTAGAGCCTATCCGCGTCTGACATTCATCGGAACCTGTCACTTTTATAACCAAACCATGTAATATGATATAATGGTTCAATGCTTCATTTCATAATTAAATGTTAGACGCTCAATTATCGCTAATAACCATAAGAATAACAAGATATTTATGACCAACACTTTACTAGTCTACGTGTTGACTAAGCATATTATAGATTTTTCCTATGATCATAAGAATGGAAAGATATTCATAACCATCACTTTACTAATCTAGGTGTGGAGTAAGCATGTTATAGATGTTGTACATGATCATGATCCTCTTACACGATTCTACAACCCTAAATAAGTAAAACGATCTTATGATTCATGTTAACATAAATCATCCACAGTAAGGATGGAGTCCGAAATTAATTTCGGATAAAGAAAATTAACGTCTCCATAATATCTATAAATTTCGAGTGGAAAAACTTAATTTTTCCCAAATTTAAAAATGAATTTAAGGCCATTTAAAAATTTAATGGAGTAAGTTTTTCATTATCTTCTAACAGTTTCTTCTTTTATTCTTTGTTGGAATAGAAAAATTAATGAATTAGAGTAGTATGTAATAATTATTGTCAGACCTAAATCTAACCTATGACGAATTACGTTTAGAAAACGTGGATTTTTGAATAACTATTACATATAAATATATATTTCTAAATATTTCGAATATATCCGAGATATTTTAAAAAAAAATATATTTATTTATTTACGCTAATATGCACATGAGCATTTTTTAATACTTCGTGACGTGACACATCTGGAAATGACGCGTCATGTGTAACGACGTTACGTCCGAGTCAAAATCGAGTGTTCACAGTTTGCCCCTCTTTGGACATGCCACCATAGAACTTGTTCGAGGGGGCTTGTCCAAAGACAAGAAAACACGATTTTGCTTTCTTCTGTTTTAAAGTCTTCAAGGTGGCTCATATGCTTATTTTGAATAGTGCGGAAACGATAAAAACCTATGTCAGTGGTGCCCCTGTTGGCGGTGCCTCCGTTGGCAGTGTAGAAAAGTAAAGCCTTGGTCGGTGGTGCCGCTGTTGGCAGTGCCTCCTTTGGCGGTGCAGAAAGTAGAGCCTCTGTCGGCTGTGCCCCTGTTGGCGATGCTTCCGTTGGCGGTGCGGAAAAATAAAACCTCTTTTGGCGCTGCCCCTGTTGGCGGTGCCTCCATTGGTTTGCCCCTGTTGGCGGGTGGTGCCCCTGTTGGCGTGCCTTTGTTGGCCGTGTGCCCCTGTTGGCGGTGTGGTGCCCCTATTGGCGTGCCTCTGTTGGCGGTGTGCCCCTGTTGGCGGTGCTTCTGTTGGCGGTGTGGTGCCCCTATTCGCGTGCCTTGCGAAGGCTGAATACTAAGGCTTCGTTCGTCGGGTTATGACTCTCAGAAAGCTGGAAAACTACAGGTTCTGATTGTCGGTTTGTGACTCGTAGGAATAGACTGTAACAGTCATACTCATCCTTGAATGGTGACTCGCGAGAGCAGACTGTAACCGTCCCGTTTGCCGTGAAATTGACTCATAGGAACAGACTGAACAGTCCTACTCATCCTTGAATTGTGACTCGTGGGAGAAGACTGTAACCGTCCCGTTTTCCGTGAAATTGACTCGTAGGAACAGATTGTAACAGTCCTACTCATCCTTGAATGGTGACTCGCGAGAGCAGACTGTAACCGTCCTGCTTGCCGTGGATTTGACTCGTAGGAACAGACTGTAACAGTCCTACTCATCATTGAATGGTGACTCGCGAGAGCAGACTGTAACCGTCCCGCTTGTCGTAAAGTTGACTCGTAGGAACAGACTGTAACAGTCCTACTCATCCTTGAAATGCGACTCGCGAGAGCAGACTGTAACCGTCCCGCTTGCTGTGAAGTTGACTCGTAGGAACAGACTGTAACAGTCCTACTCATCCTTGATTGGTGACTTGCGAGAGCAGACTGTAACCGTTCTGCTTGCCGTGAAGTTGATTCGTAGGAACAAACTGTAACAGTCCTACTCATCCTTGAAATGCGACCTGCGAGAGCAGACTATAACCGTCCCACTTGCCGTGAAGTTATCTTTGGAAGACACTGTGTCGTAGACAATACACAGACGCATGAATGTTTGTCTCTAATTTTTGCCAAAATTGCGCAAGGTGCGACAACTTAGCAGATTTTTTTTTGAGAATTTCTCTATTATTTTCTCCTTTTGCCACTGTCGATTGAGAGATTCCGACGTGCCCCTCGGTTTTTTTTTTTATTTTCTCTCCTTTTGCCATGATTGCAATTTCTGAATTTGCAATCATGCCCCTCATTTTCTGATTTTGACTAGGCCGCCCTTTCGGGTTTTCAACCTAGCTAAAGCACTATTTATTTGGTAGACGGTTAAATGGTGGATGTGACCCGTATTTTATTTACCGTCTCGATGCGAGAGTATTTGTAGCCGTTTGGAGGGTGGCTGTGACCCTTTTCGCAGCGTCTTCAATATCTCGAGAGCTCTTTTGATTTCTAGCCACTTGGAGGGTGGTTGTGGCCCTTTCGTTTATTTCCCGTCGTCGATGTTCCGGAAGTGCTCTTTTGATTCGTAGCCATTTTAAGGGTGGCTGTGGCCCTTTCAAATAATTTTCCGGCCTCACAAGATTCACGGGAATACTCTTTATATGTAGCCATTTTGAGGGTGGCTGTGGCCCTTTCAACGATCTCCCATCCTCCCAGGATTCAGTGTAGGCATTTTAAGGGGGATTGTGGCCCTTTCACTCATTTCCCGCCTTCGACGTTGCGAGAGTGCTTTTGATTTGTAGCCGTTTTAGGGACGACTGTGGCCCTTACACTGATTTTCCGCCTTTGATGTTGCGAGATTACTCTATATCTATAGCCGTTTGATGGGTGCCTGTGCCCCTTTTAAATAATTTCCCGGCCCCACAAGATTCACGGGAAACATTATTTGTATGTAGCCATTTTAAGGCTGGCTGTGGCCCTTTTACTCATTTCCCGCCTTTGATGTTACGAGAGTTCTCTATATCTGTAGCCGTTTGATGGGTGGCTGTGGCCCTTTTAAATAATTTTCCGGCCTTACAAGATTCACGGGAATACTATTTTATTTGTAGCCGTTTGGAGGGTGGCTGTGACCCTTTCACTTATTTCCCGCTTTTGATGTTGCAGGAGCGGCCTTTATCTGTAGCCATTTGAAGGGTGGTTGTGGCCCTTTCTTCATAGTCGTTTTAGGGACGATTGTGGCCCTTTTTATTTGTAGTTGATTTAGGGACAACTGTGACCCTTTTATTTCTTCACTGCAATCACAAGAATGCACAAAGACTCTCTTTATTTTCCTATAGCCGATTAAAGGGCGGCCGTGACCCTAAAGAAAAATGAGGTTTTTTTTTTGCCCATTTTTTTCCAGCTCACCTTCTGCCATGACTGCCCTTGCGGGTTTTCAATCTATCCCTAACTTTTTCCTAAGTCACATTTACAGGTTTTCAACCTAGCGGGAATTTATTTATTTATTTATTTATTTTTTCTCTTTTTCTATTTTTGTTTTTGTTTTTGTTTTTTTTTTTAAATAAATTTACTTAAAATAATCAACAACAATTATTTACATGTCCCTAGTGGCAGATTGGAAATTTCTAATTTAGAACATCTTCTAGAGAAGGACTCAGCTGATTGAGTCAAAATACGTCCGCCGCGTCGACGCCTGGGATGAACCCTGTTGGATCCTTCACTCGATGAAGAGTCGGGTCCTGGTGAATGCGCTTCGGGTCGTCGAGGTAGCGGGTCTTCACATGTGCCGGGATATGTGCGTCTTCAGATACCTGCACGAGGGGCAGTATCGCACACCACACAAGGGGGGGGGGGGGAGTGCGATGAGCCTTCTCCGAAGCTTAAATTAGAATTGTAGAGAGAGAAAGTTCTTAGAGAGGTCAGAGCTTCGGCGTCAACTTAGTTGTGAAATGAATGATCAAAGCCCGTATTTATAGGAAACCTTGAAATCAGACCGGGTTTTGAACGGTCCAACGTCGGTTTAATTGTGAAAAAGTGTACCGGATGTGGACGAGAAAGAAGTTGACGTCGGAGAGTCTGACACGTGCTGACGCGCGTATATAGGAGTCACGCGCATTGCTAGACGTAATCTGGAGGTCGGGATTGTTAGACAATCCCGACCTTTAGATTGTCTAGCAATCCGGACCGGAGTCCGGATTGTCTCAACAATCCTGACTCCGGTCCGGATTTCTTGAAAATCCGGACGATTCCTACGCTCGGGGTACGTGCGCGCGTACCCTGATCCGTTTTAGACTTGCGTGTGATTATTTTGGGACCGTTTAGTGGGTTTGACATGTAGGCGAAATCCGAATAATTATAAAACGAATCGAATCAGATGTATACCCATCATTTGCCCCCGAGTCAAGTAATGGCGTGACCCTTGCTTGAATCTATTTTCGATTATACGTTCGATTTAAGTTCGGGTATTACCTTGGTATGGACTTACTGTCCGTCGGCGCGTGGGCCTCAATGTCGCATGTCCCACCTTTCGTTTAATAAGGGTGACTATAGATGTTGACATGGTTAGCGCAGCTAGTGTACGTATATAACATGTATATATGTAACGATGTAGAACTATGTATGCAACAGGGACGTGAACACTAACGTATGTGCGGCCATAGTATACGCATGCACGTTCATAGACGCGTGTCATACAATGTCACGATAGTAAACATGTAGATATGATCATTTATATGTATATAATGACGGGGGTGTAAGTATATGCATGCCAGGATCAAGATAATAGACTTGTGACATGGATATGTAAACGGGTATACGTGTAAGCATGTATGTGCACGCGTGAGTGTATAGGCGTATGTATGTGTCAATAACTCATACAAAAGATTTAGAAAAAATATGGAGATGATAGGGAATTATCCACATGTATATATAAAAAGGGAGAGTGTGAAAATTTCTCCTCACTTTACCTCCACATTTCAAAATTGTCTTCTCCCTTTTCTTGAGGAGTAAGTGACTTAGCACCGAAGCCACTCACCCACACATCGTACCACCACCGGCCGGCCACCAGTCACCGGAGGGACCAGCTCATGGCGGCGAGACCAGCAGCGGCGGGAAGCACGGCGGCGCGAGGAGGAGGAGCGGCGGGAGGCACGACGGAGCTACGGCGAGTTTTCGGGGGGTCTAAAATGAGCGTCCAACCTCGATTTTTGTGGTGATTCGGATTTTCGAGGTTGATTAAAACCATTTCCAGGTATGTAGGCACCTTTACTTGCTTCAATTTGATCAATCCTTGTCTTGATTGAAACTTGACTATTCATGCCCACAAAGTGTTTGATGAAATGTCTAACACAATTCAATATGGAAAAAAGAGCATGAAAATGACTAAGTGTTTTAGCTCTAGTATGTATAGGATAGGAGTGTTACTTCGCATATTGATTGTCATCCTTGATTGCTTGATATGTTGGCATGTTATGCATGTATATGCTTGATGGCATAGTGATGCTTGTAGCCATAATTGAATTTTGTATCTCCCAAAGTATGTATGAATGTATCCATATCCTACATATGTTAGATAACATAGAGATAGATAATAATGTCATGAATATGTTTCACATCAATTACCTTAGACATTCACCTTAGGCCATGCACGTGGATGTAGATGCATGCAAGTGTATGTAGGCGTGCGTAGGCATGCATGAGTGAGTATAGACATGCATGGTCATGTATAGACACATATAATCATGTGAGAACATATGTAGGTGTGTGCGGACATATGTAGTCGCGCGTAGGTGCACACGGGCATATAGGCATACACAATTGGGCATACACATAAGTAAACCGTATAAGTGTTGGGACGAGGCCCTTACTGACATAAAGTTGCCCCCGTATAGAGGATGTTCGCTATGTATTAGTCGAACACTTATAGGCTTATAAGTACGTGGGGGATGTTTGTTCTATGGTAGTAGTAGTTGTTGTCGCGATGAATATATGCGCGTGCGTTGAATAGATTGTTGTTGTATCCTTGTAGGAGTTGTAGGGTGAGGAGCTGGCGCATTTGTCCTTAGGATTACCTTCTCGACTCGCAGGGTTTATCAACATGAGTAAGCAGTGGCGGATGTTGCTTATATAATGCGGTGACGAACTTCACCTCATTATCGAGTATTTCTAGTGAGACCCTAAGTTTATTCCTTAATAAAAATATACTCCCGATCCTCATTATTAATGTGTAAGATCCTCATTATTTTGTGTGAGACACTAATACCCTATTATTTTGTCTAAAACGCTAAGAGCTCCATTATTATTTTGTAAGACCTCGTTATTATTTTGTGACACTATCATTCAATCCATTCGGAAAAAGGTTCAATAAATTTAAATTTGGGAGCTTTTGACTTAAAGAGTATGTCTATAAGTTTTAAAATTCATCTAATTTGCTAGATTATAAATTGTAGTTATTCTAATCTAATGCACTCCATGATGAAGTCAAATAAGTATAAGAATATATCTCATACAACATGTTTGAAAAAGATGATTTCGGGTACCAATATGTTTTAATATGTACAACATGTTTCAAAACAATGATAATCAATACTCCTTTCAATCACCTGTCCAAATTTTTCGTCAAATAAATTTTAAATTTCCAAAATTAACCAAATACTTTTCTAAATATTAAAATCAAGACATAATAACGTATACAAGTGTTATAATAGAGTCCTGACTCCTGACTCAACTTAGCTGATCCACAACCGTATCTAATCCAATTTGACTCAATGATAACATTTGCATAAGCAATTAAAGCTAAGTTGTGATAGTTTAAAAACTACTTAGTAATATTTTTCATTTGAAATGTAGTTAACGATAAATAACTGAAAAAAGTACCAATTATCATCGTTTTAAAACTAGTATTTTTTAAGGAAATTTTCCTAAGAAAATTATTGTATCATTGAAAAAAAAAATTGCATTACGTATCCCCATTACGAACCTCCTAGATCCGCCACTGTGAGTAAGTCCCATATTCCAACTCCCTTAGTTAGACATTGTTCTGTTTCTGATTCGGATCCTGAGTCGGAGGATCCAGAGTCGTATGGGCCGGAGACTGTGGAGGATATATACTCTTCCCCCGAGTCGGAACCTAACTCGGAATCGGGAGATCTTATCCAGACATTTGCTGATAATGTGCTGGATCGAGACGATTATCAAATCTATGTCGATCGTTCTGGGCTTCACCCCTTGGTAGATGCGTTATTTCCCTTTGATGTCGTTAGGGATGCTGATGTGGGGACACCTAATGTGCCTTCGGCGGAATTTTCTGCCGTATATACCTCCCAGATTCGAGAGGGTCTGCGCTTTCCTTACTGTCGGGACTTGCGTTTATTGTGTCGCTATTACAGGATTTCTCCTCTCAATCTTGCACCCGCCGACATCCGGTATTGGGTTTGCTTCCGAGTGCTATGCCATCATCAGTCGTGGCATTACTCGACCCTGCTCTTCTGTTGCTTCTTCCGGCTCCAGCTTCGGATGTGTCTGGTTTGTGTTCCATCTCTGTCCGCTAACCTTTGATGAAGGGGGATGATTTTTATACCTTGGGACTGGGGGAGGTGAAGGGGATGCTACCCTTCGCTTCGTTACTGCTGTTGACCGTTCCAAAGGTCGTTGGAAGAAGCATTATTTCTTTACTAATGACATGGGGAAAACCTGGCCTATCGTTCGCATTAGCAAGCTTGATCCCGTGCCAAATTTTCGCGAGTTTACTGAGTCAGACAAAGCGGGATGAAGGTGATATACCGGGCGCACAAGGCGCGCACCTATAGGGCTTTGCATCGCGTGACGGAGCAAGATTTGCGCGCGGCTGAGATTTGCACACCTCCCTCGGGAGGTCCTTCGATATGTTATGAATCTTTATAACTTCATTGTGTTGTAGGCTGGTGTCATGGAAAAACTTCGCGCTTGCAGGCGGGTTCTATGGGCGGTGCTGTTCCTCCTGTGCGGAGTGGCCGTACGGATGTTTCCACTGTGCTCTGGGGCATGCAGCCTGGACGCGGGAAGGGAAGCGCGGGTAAGTTGTGTTTTTGTAGGATTTTTTCCTTGACTATGTATCACGTTTTCGTTCTCATCTTGCTTTGTTTCTTTTGTAGGTCGGTCCCCCTCGTGACCGAACGTGTTGCTGCAGCTGATACTTCGCCTCGGTCTAAGGGGAAACGTCCTGACTCTGACGTGCGGCCCTCGAGCGATCCTAAGCGCTCAAAGTCTGGTGGAGTTGAAGCGTCGAAGACTCCCCTTAGAAAGGGGAAAGGAGTTGAGGGCCCGGTCCGTACTCCCAGTATGTCTGCCCCCCGGTCGAGGGACCGAACGTCGGAGGAGGGTACTCCACGCTCAGGTATGTTGCTCGACTTTATTTCACTACTATACTTGTCAGATTTGAGTCTTTTGTTTATCTCTAGTACCCCTTGTGTATGTTCATAGGTGTTTCCCCCTTGCTGCACTTACCCCTGCTGACTTGGTTTGTCCTGAGAAGGACTCTACTGCTGGTGAGGAGTGGGCACCCTTTGCTGTTGGGGGACCCCGTTTTCCTAAGGAGGCCATTCTGGCTACTCCCGAGGTGGGGGTGCGCATGCTTCAGCGGATTATCCTTCCTGGGGATCAGAGGGTTCGTCCTAGCGAGCCTGAGGACGCGCAGGCATATGCTGAGGGTGCGCTGGCATGTCTTGCGCCTGTGAGAATTTCTCTTTACTCTTTTGTAACTTGTATGTATGTTTTTCAGTGTTGTCATCACTTGTTTATTTTTGAGCTTTGTGTTACTTTTGTAGGTCGCTGCTCAGATGGCGAACCTTTCCTCCTTCGTGATTGAACTCGCGGAGGAGAAGAAGGCGCTCCAGGATAAGTGCAAGATCGCTTGTCATGAAGAGGGGAGCGTGAAGGAGAGAGCACGCTTCTTGGGTTCGAAGGTCATTGATTTGAAGGCGGAGAGTTCTTCCTGTCAGGCTCGAGTTGCTGCGCTCGAGTCCGATCTTGCTGCCCTTCCGAAGAAGGTTGTCGAGGATGGAGAGGCATGTAGTCTGTGAGGGAGGAGCTTCAGGAGGACAGCAAGGCTGAAGGAATTGCGGAGTATAAGGCCTCCGAGTCTAATCTTGAGGATATCCAGACGGGAGCCGATGAGTTGCTGTATGACTCCATTGAGGGTCTTATTGAGCAGGTGATAGATAGACGCCCAATTTGAACCCGCTTCCGTTCAGATTGTTTATTTTGGCCACCCCACTCACGATTATAATTCGAAACTTTGACCCGAACACTTTACCCACAGCGCGAACGGCCCGGACGAGCAAAAATACTCGCCCAGACCTGTCCCTTGGAGAGATTGGTCCAGCTGGGCCTATCTCCCCTAGGAGAGATTGGTCTAGCCTAGACCGACCCGAAGGTTTAGAGACCCTGCCCGGACGTCGTACCCCCCCACACAGGCGTGTGCGACGTCCCAAACCTTGTCACCCGGACCTCTTCCCATGAAGTCCTAACACCTTTTACCCGACTCACAATTAGAATTTTCATCCACCTCTCCGTGCCATTAAGGGTTTACTCCTGTCGTTATGTGTTTATTAAGTGCATTTAGGGACTAACGGTGTCATTAAGCCCCCTTAATCCCCTGGAAGTCTATATATAGTCCTCAAGTTCTATTCATTTCTGAGACATTACATCTTTACTCGTTTTAGCTCTACCTTCTCTCTAAATTTCCTCTCTCTAGAATACCAAACTTACTTAGGCATCAGAGAGGGCTCATCGAGCACCACCCCCCCTCCGTGCTCGATATCGCCCCTTGTGCAGGTTAGCAAGGAGTCGCTTGGAGCTAACGGATCGTATTTTCGAGCTGACAGATCACCGAAGAGAACAATTCACCCGTGAGAAGTGTCATTCGGATCGAAGACCCGCCGACCCGATATACACGTCTTAACACTTGGCGTCGTCTGTGGGTTTCGAAAAAAAAGCCTGACTATCACGAGATCAATGACCAACAATTTGCTATCTAGGGACAAATGTCCACCGGGGAACAACAGGCCGCCAAACAACCAAGGGGGGCAGCCTGCGCATCCACCGCGACAACCTGCACCTCCGGCAAGACAACCTACCCCACATGGGCAGCCTGTATCCCCTGCACATCTGACAACACCACAAGCACCTCAGGCAAACAACCAAGGAGGACCGTCACGCCCAGCTGGGGCTGAGTCTTCCACTGATTCGACCCCTATGTTTCGACGACCACAGGGGCAGAGTATGCAACAAGGAGCGTCATCCCAAGGATACCAATACACGGAACCTCCACAGGAGTATCATTAAGGAACACACCCTCAGGAGTATCCATATGGAATGCCAACACAAGGCATGCCAGGAAACAACAACCAGGCTCATACCACCGATCCAAGGCCTATGTATTCGCAAGGAGCACAAACAGTGACTCCGGGGCTCATGAATGCATTAGAAGAGTTGTTGGCTTATATAGAAGCTTTGAGGAACATGAAAGAGAAGCAGTACTCGCAAGCTGAGCAACATCCGCAGGAAGAGCAGTACCAACAAGCAGAACAGTTTCCATAGGAAGAGCAACACATGCGCCCTTCAACAGGGCATTGTGAAAATCAAGGAAGGAATGAGTAAGTGCCACCCCCAATGGGAATGCAACAATCTGTGCCTCCAATACAACACCAAGCACCGCAAGGTGCACGGACATACACTTCATTGAGGGATAACACACAGCCCCAGCCACCAAGGAGACAAGAGTTTCAGCATCCACCTCCGCAGGGATACCCGCGATACACATACAGTCCATATCATCACGGACACGGAATCCCTGCAAGTCCGGTCGTCAGCTATGACAGACCCCAAAGAAACTACATTCCGTCACTGGTGGTGCTAACTCAAGAGGATGTAGAAGCGATACAAAAGGAAAGGCAGTGAAACATAGCGCCTGTCGTACAAGAGGGCAATCGATACAAGAGTTGGTTTCAAAAAAGAAACAATAATCTTTTCAAGTCAGGACAAGAGAAGCTTCCAGCTGGGAAACTCCATCGATCGATACAGGGAGTAATCTTTCACTATACATTCAATGATCTAAATACCTTGACATGACTATGCATTGCAAACTCCTATCTTATGACATGGAAAAACAGGAGATGAAAACAAGCACAAAGATGGAATGATTGAATATTTGGAGACACCCGTTTCGATTTAGAGACTTGAATTGATTTGTCGGAATCGCCGTCGTTGATCACCCGAGCTTATCGCCTCGTTCTGCTAAGCCATCCTGCGCCGCAGAGCTATAACCGGTCAATGAACTGATCAACATCGTCGTGTTCCATCAAACTGGCCGCATTGAGAAACCAATCTCATTGCCAACTAAAACCTACCAAGCATGTACACTTTCAAAGCGCGTGTACCCTCAAAGCAATCACGCCTACAAAGCTCACCCAAATCAAAGATGTTAAAGAGTTCAAATCAGGGTTACGCACAAGCAATTGATGAAACTGAAACACCTCCTATAAGAGGTGATTGATTAATCGACAGCCAAGGGTACACTCAACACTAGAGGGGGGAGATAAATTCTAACTCCCAGGCTAAGATACAAAGAATGACCCCTTAGTTATCACAAGGGTCACCAAAAGTTTCAACATTAGAAAGATAATGGTTTCGAAAGAGCAACTTCCTACAAGCGAGAGACACCCGCATAACGGGTAACACTAGACATGTTGTCAACACTGTCGCCCTCCCAGATTACACACTAAAAGGCGTTTCGAACTAGAGAAGAGCAAAAAGAAAAACTGTACATTACCAAAAAGGCATTATGGCAATCTCTCACGCCTAAAGGCCAAGAGGAAATCCAAGAGATGCCTGGAAACTCGAGAACGTATGGACTTTAAAATCCCAAAAAATAGTAACCGAGTAACCGACCGTGCGGACCTCCAAGTCCGACTCTTATCAATCGTTCTGACCGGACGCGCCCATTCGGTGCGCGACATCACTACTTGGATCCGCTAATCCTATTCAACAACTCGATCTGTCATGTTTGAACATGACCAACATTTTGGTCTACTCTCCCTCAGAAAACTTCTAAAGAAGATAAACATACACATCCAAGAGGTTTATTTAGGGACTAAAAAGATGCCCAAGATTAGAGCTCAATTCCTGAGTGAGAAGTAAAATGTGATTGATATCTAATTGAAGAAATTCTAAGAAGTAATGAGAAAGTGGGGGCACCATTCAAATGACAATCCACAACCACCGCGGAGCGTACAAACTAGCTATTAGCAAAGGTGGTGGAGACTTAAACTCCACTTACCAAAGCGATGGAGAAACAAAACAAGGTAAGAAGCATATTAGCATCAAACTCCTCACCTACTACGCAATCCATATAAGAACACCACCCGACCTGTGTGATCTCACACAACCGTCAGAAAAGAGAAGAGGCATTCCTCATCGCCAACGAGAAAATCTAAAGATGCAAGATTCACAAAAGAGATAGTGCAACAACCAGAATATGAAAAAGGGGATACACCTCCCATCAAGGGCCTTAGGGCATGATAATAGTTCTCCAAGATCAACCAAGGAATGGGTAACTCCTACTTCAGAATCATCAATGTCATCATTTGAACAAGGAATCAACACCGAATTCAGGCTATCGTTTAAGGCAAACCAATCCATAGCTCAAAAGCTAGGGAAGTAAGGTTTCAAGATTGACCCTAACACTAGACGCATATCTTCATCGAGCACCTTATCGGTGAATGGTAAGAAATTTGTCTCCGACATCCCATCAAGAAGAAAATCCCAATAAAGGGGGCAGCTCCCGCCTTTAAGGTCGTACGCCGAACACTTGATGAGTGAAGATTACAACAAAGGAAAAGAGGAGGAACACGTCAGCTCGACACACCCCAGACATGTATACGTCCGCAACACAAATGCAACTTCTAATGAAGTTACCCAATAATGCATAGCCAATACGAGGGCAAACCCATGGAAAATCATGGGACAACACCTGCAAACCTAAAGGAAAAAACTAATTCAATGAGAGCCTACAATCAAGACTAGAAATGGGAGGAACATGACCAAGGCGACACTCCCCAAAAGCATTCGAAAATACTCCAAGGTAAAGGTAACGACGAAACACACCAAGTGCCACAACACTTCAAGAAGATTATTACATCCCGATCGGACCTCCAAATCCGACACAAGGCGCAGGTCAGACCCACTAGTCTGAAAAACAACTTCAAGGTAAACAATTCAAAACACTATCATATGGGAAAGCTTTTCGACTCAAAAACAACCCCTTCCAAGAAACGTTACTCCTATTAGATCTTCACAACAAAAGTGTTTTTATCATAAACACAAGGAGGGGGGGGGGGGGGGAATAATTTACAAGCCTCCCTAGGATACAGACACTACCACATCCTAGTTACCAGAGAACATAAATCACCCCCACCCTATGACTATGATTGAAGCAAACAAGCATGAGAAAGAGTAAGTCCTGCAAGGGACACCCATCGCACAAAAACAAGCAGGCATATTGAATACAACACAGGGTTAGGGAGCCCCAAGCATAAAAGATACCTAGCCAAGGAAATGAACAATGGGCCTTCAACGGCCAAACATGAAAGACAGTGCGACCACCAAGCAACTTGGGGGGCACCAGACGAACAAGTGCTTGGTACTCCACCTAAACATAGAAGTGGAGACTAGAAACAAAAGCCAACAAAAACACGTGATACCACTCCTCCTAGAGAAGTCAAGAAAGAGGAAAACAACCTCAACCCCCTGTACAAATTCGTCTTAAGTTGACGACAGCAAGCATCACCATCGAAAAGTGATCTACCACACTCGGGAAAAGGCCAGGTAACGAGCAATATAGATGAAAGAAAAATCAAGTAAAGACTCAAAAGGCGTATCAAAGACGCACCCTACCTGGGAAATGACACAAGGTAAAGTAATATTCTGAGCCCTCCGCGAGCCAGTCCCGTGAACAGTTTCGACGACCCCAATAGCGTATCTTGAGAGTAGTTTTATTTCAAACTACGAAAAATTATGCGCCCTCCGAGACCCGCGAATAGTTTCGACGCCCCCAAGAGCGTATCTTGAGAGTAGTTTTAAACTACGAAAAGTTCTGCGCCCTCCGGGAGCCTGTCTCGGGAATATTTTCGACTCCCCCAAGAACGTATCTTGAGAGTAGTTTTAAACTACGAAAAATTCTGCGCCCTCCAGGAGCGTGTACCGTGAATAGTTTCGACGCCCCCAAGAGCGTATCTTGAGAGTAGTTTTAAACTACGACCAAACTCTGCGCCCTCCGAGAGCCTATCTCGCGAACATATTCCGCGCCCTCCGAGAGCCTATCTCGTGAAAAAATTCAGCGCCCTCCGAGAGCCTGTCTCGCGAACACATTATGTGCCCTCCGAGAGCCTGTCTCGTGAAAAAATTATGTGCCATATGAGAGTCTGTCTCGTGAAAAAATTATGTGCCCTCCGAGAGCCTGTCTCGTGAAAATAATCCGTGCCCTCCGAGAGCCTGTCTTGTGAAAAAATTCTGTACCCTCCGAGAGTCTGTCTCGTGAAAAAATTATGCGCCTTCCGAGAGCTTGTCTCGCAAATACATTATGCGCCCTCCGAGAGCCTGTCTCGTGAATTTTTTTTTACAACTTCCCTAAGAACATATCTTGAAAAGCCTTTCCTTTTACAAAGAAAGGATATATGATATGAGAAACATGCAAGTTTGTTCATGATGATATTACAAGTATCATGATACATGAGAATGATAAAAAGATATCAAGTAAATAAATGCAAGCACAAAAAAGCCCGGAAAGAAGGAACCACACAAACAACCACAAGAGGCTATCATAACCAAGTAACAAGTCATCCCACCATCTAAGTTAAGGCAGACATCTTAAAGAGAACCAACACAACCAAGTAAAGTATCAAAGCCATAAAACTCCTGAGTATGAGGCTTTCAAAATAAACTCAACCCAACACGGGGAGAAACCACTCAACCCAACAAGGGGAGGAAAAGCAAAGAAATATGTACAAGGATAGGGATGTCAGATAATCAACCGGATGCCACTGGGGAGTCCTCGCGGTCTTGATGCTCTTAAGAAGAACCACTAATAGAACTCGAAGAAGATGAAGAGGAACCTGAATCAATAACATCAATAGGTGTAGCATCCTCCCGCACAGGGGATCAGCCACGTTCTCAGCAACCGCAGCTTGCCCCCTAAAAATAGCAACATAACCACTGGCATAAGGACCGAAATCACCCAAGTCATCAAACGGAAACTGAGGATCAATCCTGAATATCTGGTCTGTAAGATACTCTCCAAACTGGTTCATTTCCTTGCTGTATCGAGCCTAGAAATCGGCAGCATAGGCAGGGGAAGACTGATACTCAGTCACTGCAGTAACTCTCTCCTCCGTGCGACACTTATCCTCAATATTCTTCAACTCCGCAGCATGGAGTGAAGAATCAACATCAACCTTTCGGCACAAATCAGCAATAGTAGTCTCAAGTGAGGCTACCTGATCTCGAAGCTCTTGCATCTTCAAGTCAGAAAGGCGAGTTTTCTCCACAGCACTGCTAAGCTCAGCCTTCAAGGATACTTGACTATCCTCAAGTACCTTGTTTTCCTCAGATAACTCAAGTGCAACAGACGAGAGATTAACGATATCAGACATACCCTGAGACAATGAGCAAACATCAAGTCACATAACAAACAACTACATAGAATGGATAGAAAAGAAAGAGATAGCTTACTGGGGCATAACGATATAAGACTCCTTGAATGAAACACATGGTTTCCTTAGGAGACTTGGGATGGGAGGTGACATCTCCGGGAGGAACATCACTACACAAGACACGAACCCCAACCTCAGGAGTATGCAATGAAGAATGGCTGTCGAAGTGATACTCCTTCAATCCAGCAAAAGGAGTCCACTCAGCCACAACAATGTCCTCGTCATTCAGGCAAACCAAGTCTTTGCGACTCAACGCAGGGAGTCGGACTGTCTCAACAAATTAGAAAAGGATCACAAACAACAAGTAACAATACACTTACAGGTTAGGAAATAGTAAGAAACCTGAGACTTGGCCCCTCGGCTGGGGGGCAAGAGATAGAGGAGAGGCATCAAGATCTATGGACATCCCATCATCATCTGCAGGTCGCTTCCCTTCGTCAAGCAAAGAAGGCGCCTCTTCGACCACTATCTCTTTATCACGAGAGGGTGTCGGCAAGCGGGCACTTGAAGGAGAGTCTGTCACGGGTTTCTTCTTCTTGGCAGCCAAGGGCCCGACCTCAGAGTCAGGCTTCCGCGCTTTGAACTTGGACTGGCTCGAACTCTTGCTCACTGGGAGGACACGCTCGGTGACCAGTGGTGAGTGCTCTGACAACATAAAGAAAACAACATGAGAACGGTTATAAGAATATTATAAAGGAAAAAGAATGGAAGAAAAAACATACTGGAAGTCTCTGCAGCTCTCCCTGACTTAGAATATTTCTTGACCTTAGGAGCGGAGCTGGGGAGTGCCTTCTTCTTGCTCAACTCAACGGTGCGTTCGGAACGTTCCGCCTGCACATTATACGTTTTTCCATGAAACCAACCTACAAAGGGAAAACAAAAGATGAATGAAAACAAGAGAACTAATGACATACCAAACTCGCGAGAGGAGGGGTCAAGCGAATCCCCGCCTCATACAGATCCATCTCAGTCACTAGAGACACAGAACAATAAGATTTGGTCTGATTGCTTTGATGAATAATCTTCATGGTCTCTATGTCTGAAGGAGAAAACTCCCCAAAGGTGGGCCAGCCATTCGAGTGACCGACGCAAATGCCGACCCTTACTCATGGAAGGGCGTGATACGCCTATTACATGGGAAATCTCAACATCAAGTTACGAGAGCAAAACCGCCACCCAAGGGATCCGACCATCAAAGTGTGAGGTACACCAACAAATAGAACAAACCCTAAAGCGCTACAAAGAGGGCGAACTTTTAGTTTCCCCAAAAGAAGCGACGCTCCGACACATCCGAAGGAAGGGGAAACCCTTAACATATGTCGATAAACCCCTTTGCACACTGCGGGTAAGAAGAAAGCTTGTAAGCATTTTCACCCCACTTTTATGTAGATCGAATTGCAAGGTAAGGGTCAAGAGCTATACACACGCTCCAGCAAATGAAGGAAAATGTCACACATTTCGAAAGTTGAGGTTAAAAGACAATGCTCGCGCTAGTACAATGGAGGCAGAACGTTGTGTCCCATCAAGTGACAGAGCTCACACCCTCGGATAAAAAGGGGGCTATACTCTCACCCTTGCATTTACGTTCATATTTATGATTTACACCTACAAGTGCACCAATGCCATCACTCACGCTTATGCTCACGACCCGTCCATGCATACATACATGTTTATGCTTACGCTCACGTGCATGCCCACATACACACTCCTATGTGTTTAAACACTTAGACATCCATGTACATGGTTGCCATATATCCCTGCATACATTCATGTCTACAATCACAGCATGTCTACACTCACTTCCATACTTGTGTTTTTATTTGCATGTATACTAGTACACACCCTCATGTTCATGATATATCCATGTTCACTCAAGTTAGCATTTTTATATGCATATGTTTTACACTCCTATACTCAGAATTGCCCAAAGAAACTCTCCACAAATAAGGAGGAGTGCAAGGCTTGCTGCCCTTCAAAACAAGCCTAGTTCCAATGCCACTTTTGGAATGGAAAGATATGCATCTTATGATACTCTAGGCCCCCAATTCAAATGCTTCTTGACTGCCATTGCCAAGATTAAAGAACCAAGCACTTACAAGCAAGCCATCAAGGATCCAAACTGGATTGTGGCTATGAAGGAGGAGATACAAGCTCTTCAAGACAACAACACATGGAAGATAGTAGACCTACCTCAAGGAAAATCCTCAATTGGTTGCAAATGGGTCTTCAAAATCAAGTACAACTCTGATGGATCTATTGAAAGATACAAGGCAAGATTGGTTGCCAAAGGATTCAATCAGGTGGAAGGTACTGATTTCAATGATACATTCTCACCTGTAGTCAAGATGGACACAGTGAGGATTGTCTTGGCATTGGCAGCTGCCAAATCATGGGGATTGTATCACATGGATGTAAACAATGCATTCCTCCAAGGTGATCTAGCTGAGGAAGTATACATGGACATTCCTCAAGGATTTGATCCATCTAGGTCCATTGAAGCATTCCCCAAAAGAGTATGCAAGCTCAACAAGTCCTTATATGGGCTCAAACAAGCATCAAGGCAATGGAACATCAAGTTCACCCAAACCTTGTTGAAGACTGGCTACAAGCAATGTGCCTCAGATCATTCCTTGTTTAGCAAGATACAAGGTAATGACAAAGTGTTCATCCTCATCTATGTTGATGATCTCTTAATCACTGGTTCAAATGCTAGGATGATCAATCAATCGAAGTGCACACTCCAAACACACTTCAAATTGAAGGATTTGGGAGACTTGAGGTATTTTGTAGGCTTGGAGGTTGCAAGATCAAAACAAGGCCTTGTCATCAATCAAAGGAAGTATGCTATGGAGCTTATAGAGGATGCAGGCTTAGGAGCTGCTAGGCCAGCTGAAACTCCAATGGAATTCAACATTAAGCTCACCACACATGAGTATGACAAAGCCACCAACTCCAATCCTGATGATATACTCTTGGAAGATGCCACTTCTTATAGAAGGGTCATTGGTAAATTGTTATATCTTACCATGACAAGACCAGATATAAGTTTCTCAGTTCAAAGGCTTAGTCAATTTGTGGACAAGCCCAAGAAGTCCCATTATGATGCAGCAATGAGGGTGGTTAAATACATCAAAGGCACTCCAGGTCAAGGTTTGATCTATCCCTCCAACAATTCTCTCAAGTTGAGTATCTTTTGTGACTCAGATTGGGCAGCTTGCCCTTTCAGTAGAAAGTCAGTGAGTGCATATTGTGTGAAGCTTGGATCAGCTATGATAGGATGGAAGGTCAAGAAGCAAGACACAATTTCCTTATCAAGTGCTGAAGCTGAATATAGATGCTTGAGGGTTGCTATTCAAGAAGCACTTTGGGTGAACAGAATCCTCAAGAAACTTGGATTGCAAGTTACCTTGCCAATCCCAATCCATATAGATAGTGAGGTAGCCTTAAAGATTGCCAAAAACCCCATGTTCCATGAGCGCACCAAGCATATTGAACTTGACTGCCACTTCAAAAGACACCACATCAACTCAGGAATGATTGGTGTCTATCATATTTCATCCAAAGATCAAATAGCTGACTTACTCACCAAGGCATTAGTCAAGAATCAACATCTTGCCTTATTGAAGCTTTATGGAATCAATGATGTGTTTCAAGAAGGAAAAGAAGAAGAAGAAAAGGATGGGAGAATATAGAAGTGTATTCCACACTCTATGTATGCACCTAATTACACAATGCATACACACTAGACTATGTATGCACCTGGTTCACTATGTATGCACCTGGATCATAGTTTATTGTATAGCCTTAGTTGGTGATCCTAGTTTTGCCTAGTATATATATTGTAACACTTGCTTTGTAATACCTAGTTGATTAATGAAGCATTCTCATTCATAATGCATGTATGAGAAGATTGGATTTTTATATCCATATTTTACGGACACGTGTCTAGGCGCGTGCACGTTACTCTAACGTTTACACTTCCTATATTTTGAGAAACTGAGGACAAGGCACGGAAAATGCGCCTACGGTCAAGCAAGGGATTCGTCAAGAGGTAAATCACGGTTTCAAATTGTTCGTGTCATCCCATCATAAAATAGAGTCAATCAACGGTTAAGCCATTGGTTGACTCGGGGGCATGTGATGGATATACGCCTAGTTTGAACCCGCTTCCGTTCGGTTTTTTCTTATTTTGGCCACCCCACTCACGATTATAATTCAGAACTTTGACCCGAACACTTTACCCACAGCGCGAACGGCCCGGACGAGCAAAAATACTCGCCCGGACCTGTCCGCTGGCCCGATCTCAGCTGGACCGATCCCAGGGCCTAGGGGCCGGATTTTTTTATCCGGCCCCGAAGGTTCAGAGACCATGCCCGGACGTCGTACCCCCCCCCCCCCCCCCCACGGGCGTTTGCGACGTCCCAAACCTTGTCACCCGAACCTCTTCCCACGGAGTCGCGACACCTTTTTACCCGACTCACACTTAGACTTTTTCATCCACCTCTCCGTTCCATTAAGGGTTTAAACCAGTTGTTATGTGTTAATTAAGTGCATTTAGGGACTAACGGTGTCATTAAGCCACCTTCATCCCCTGTAAGTCTATATATAGTGCTCAAGTTCTATTCATTTCCGAGACATTGCATCTTTACTCGTTTTAGCTCTACCTTCTCTCTAGATTTCCTCTCTCTAGAATACCGAACTTACTTAGGCATCAGAGAAGGCTCATCGAGCACCACCCCCCTCCGTGCTCGATATCGCCCCTTGTGCAGGTTAGCAAGGAGTCGGGTAAAGGATCTCTTGGAGCTAACATATCGTATTTTTGAGCTGACGGGTCACCGAAGAGAACAATTCACCCGTGAGAAGTGTCATTCGGATCGAAGACCCGCCGACCCGATAAACACGTCTTAACAGAAGGTATATGCCCTTGCCCCCGATCTAAGCTTTGATCAATTGGGTCCGTATTCCACTTTTGTTGTTAGGCATGTGGCTGCTTTACGTCTTAGGGACGGGATCGTTCCTCCTGTTGCTGTGGTGGATGCCACCCCGACTGTTGAGGCGAGTGCCCCTGCTGGTGTTGAGGCTGATACTCGTGAATACGAGTTAGTGTTCGATGATGATGGTGAGCCGCGTATAGTGGAAGGTACTTCTCATGGTGATGATGTCTCGGGTGCATGTGGAGATGCCGTTGTTGTGGGTGTCCCTGACGTGGCGTCGGGTTGATTGCTAGTTTTATCCGAACTTGTATATAGTTTTGGCTCCCTGTTCTGGGTTGAGGTTGCTTTTTGGGTGTTATCTCTTTGAAACCTTTAGGTTTATGCTTTTGTGTTTGACATTGGCGCATGGATCCTGTCATGAATGGTTTAGTAATGAATGATAATTAGGTAGTAATATTACATACCTTTGTTTGCATGATTCTCCATGTTGTGTGGACTATAGAGTAGAGTTAAGAATCGTCATCTTATTGGATGTAACATCTGTAGTTGCAATTAGGAGGCATATGTCCTTACATTGCGCGCCTCTCTTGGTTATACCAAGGAATGACGGTGTTGGTACGTGTTAACCACATGTGTTGTCGACCTGCCGCGTCTCGTGGGTAGTAATGCGCAAGAATTTAGAGTGACACTTAGCATTTATGGGTAGTAATGCGTAAGACCGTTGTCTCGGTACTTGGCATTTATGGGTAGTAATGCGCAAAACCCCTATACATGCGTGGGTGTGATGTCTCGACAAGGCGAGACCTTAGTTTTTACCGTCTCTTAGTCCATTCTAAGGCGACATTGTCACAAGACGCTACTTGTTTATTTGGTGCGTTTTTCTATCTGTTAGTTAGGGACTTCCCGCCTAACGTTGTTACAAGGCGTTCTGTTGGCTAACCCAATTACTTGCCTTGTGATGCTAATACGTCTCTACTTTGTTAATCAAAGGGACGTGACATAGGTCGTGTAATACACATTGTAGTTTATACCGTCTTTTAGGCCATTCCAAAGCGACGTTGTAGCAAGACACGACTTGCCATTTTGAAGTGTTTTATTTTCCGTACTTTGGGAACCCCCGCCGTATCGTTGTTGCAAGACATTCTACTGGCTAGTCCAGTTACTTGTCCTGCGATGCTACTAAACCTCTGCATGGTTATTCCAGGGGGTTGTACAAGATCGCATTGCACGACTTGCAGTTTTTCCCGTCTCTTGGACCACTCCAAGGCAACGTTGGTGGCAAGACACTAATTTCTTGTCTGAAGTGTTTTATTTCCTTTATCTGTTCACGGGCAAGATAACTTTTTACAAGACTCGACTTGTATATTTGGTGAGTTTTTCGCTGCGTTGTGCGTGGCAGCGATTGCAGAATGGATTTCGCACCTTGTGCTGACATAGAGAGGTGGTACGTAATAATGAACGCCACTTTCGGGTAGTAGTAGGTTCTCATGGGGTTGCCCTCGTGAAGAGGATGTCGCGCCATGTTTTATGGGGTGAATCACGCCCAAGTGTTTGATAATCTATACTAGGTGTCGTTTTCCTCAGTAAGATGTCATGGGGCCGCCTTCGTGAAGAGGATGTCGCAGCATGTAAATGTGTGGTGTTGCCCTCGTATAGAGGATGTCGCACCACGTAAATGTGTGGGGTTGCCCTCGTATAGAGGATGTCGCGCCACGTAATGGATGGTTGCCTCTTGGTTAGAAAATCCAAGGCATGATTGTTGTAATCATGGGGTTGCCCCCAAGTGGGTTATGTCGCGCCATGTTGTTTGTAAGTAATCCTTAGAAATTTTTTTGGATGTACTTGTATAGAGTAGATATGATAGATGTTGTGCGAGAGAGCGTATTGAGTATTCGTTGTTGATGTCGAATATTGACATGCTTGTGGCATATAAAGGCCATTTGTTGTGTTTAGCGTAATAGCTTGTGTTGTTGATGCATGTTTAATGCGTATAGTCCACTACTTGGTGTTATTCCAGAGTAGGGAGTGTAAGGAGGTGATGTACCTACGAGAATAAATTAGCTTCATTAGATATGGGATGCTTACATAGTTGCAAATATATGGAGGTATTACATCTCCTTCAAGTATTGCATATAATAAAAAGCATTATAGAGCTTGATACGAAGACCCTTTAGTTAAGTAAGTGGTGCGTTCCTGCATGGAATTCCTTCAAGTGTCCGCCACTGTATGTGTTTGTGGATATGTTGCCATCCGCATCCTCCAAACGATATGCGTTTGTGTGTGGTACCGATGCTATCTTGCAGGGACCCTCCCATTTAGGCGATAACTTGTTGATTGTGTCAACTTGTGTGAATTTGTTCTTTCTCCACACCATTTCACCTACATGGAATTGTCTTCCTTTGACCTTTTGGTTGTAGTATCTCGAGGTGATTAAGCGCATCCTTGCTTGAATTTCCTCTGATCTCCAACGCTTTTCATCGGCTAAGTCCAGATCTAGAAGTCTTTCTTCTTCGTTTTCTTGGACGTCGTAATGAGATGTCCGGTAAGATGAGATAGCTATCTCTACCGGAGCGACTGCTTCTGTTCCATAAACCAGCCTGAATGGTGTCTCTCCCGTTGTTCTTTAGGCGTTGTGCGTACCGGCCATAGGACACTGCCGAGCTCTTCGGCCCATCCTCCTTTTAGTGTGTGTATTCTTTTCTTTAGACCATCCAAGACGATCTTATTCGCTGACTTCACCTGTCCATTGATTTGTGGGTGGTGCACTAACGCGAAGCGTTGCTCTATGTTCAAGGTTTCGTAGTAGGTTTTTAGCCTACCACTTTTGAATTGCGGGCCATTGTCGCTTATAAGTACTCTTGGTATGCCATATCGAGCAACAATATGATTTCGTATTAATTCGATGATTTGAGCGTCCGTTGTTCTTGCCAATGCCTTGGCTTCTATTCACTTGGAGAAATAGTCGATAGCAACCACGATATACTTGGTTTGCCCTTTAGATTTTGGGAGAGGACCTACCAAGTCGATACCCCATTGCGCGAAGGGCCACACCTTGTTATTGGGCTTAGCTCCGTGGCTGGAGCTGTGATGCTTCTTGAGTATTGTTGGCAGGAGTCGCACTCTGTTACCATGTTTGTTGCTTCAGCTTTCATGGAAGGCCAATAGTAACCCAGATGTAGGGTTTTGCGAATTAAAGACCTTGCTCCTTCATGGCAGGCTGCATGTCCCTCATGTAGCTCTTTTAATACCTTTTGTGTTTCCGGCTATGTTATACACTTTATGTATGGGGTTAAATAACCTTTTTTTTTGTAGAGTTGGCCCTCAATGATCGCATAGTTCACAGCGACCCTTAGTATTTTGTTTGCCTTTGTCTTATCCTCAGGTAGCACGCCTGTTGTAAGGTATGCGTGGATTGGTGTCATCCATATCTGCGCAACGTCGATGGTTAACACTTCGAATTTGTCAGTGACCGACAGAATTCTGTGTTCGACGAAGTGTGTCTCTTTGCCTTGTTTGTTGCCTTGTTCGTTGCCTTGTACGAACTTGCTTAGAGCGTCTGCCTCTTGGTTTTCATTTCTCGGTACCGACGTTATGTCGAAGGTGTCGAAACTGTCAGCCAGTTCCCTTGCTTGTTTTAGCTACTTCTGCATGTTCTCGGATTTTGCCATGTATTCTCCTTTTACTTGATTGACGAAAAGTTCCAAGTCGCACTTTACCTTTAGGTGTTTGACTCCTACACCTTTGGCAATTCTTAGGCTTGTTATCAAGGCTTCGTATTCTGCCTCGTTGTTCGTTGCCCTGAATATCAAAGTTAAAGCGTATTTTAGAGGTTCCGACCCGTCTGGTGGTATTAGAAGGAGTCCTGCCCCCGATCCTCCTACATTTGATGATCCGTCCGTGTACATCTCTCATACATCAATGGGCTCTGCTGCCGGTGGGGCGTTTTCTTGTGGTGTCTCATCAGGGGTGATCCCTGTGAATTCCGCTAAGGCTTGTCCCTTAATTGCAGTTCGCGGGGCGAGGTGTATACAGAACTTGCTTAGCTCGATTGCCCATTTTGTCAGCTTTCCTGACATGTTTGGTTTTGCCAATATATGCTTCAGTGGTTGATCTGTGAGGACCGTTATTTCATGCACATGAAAATATGGTCTTAGCTTTTTTGCCGCCACGATGAGGGCATACAAGTGTTTCTCTATTGGCACGTAGTTCACCTCATACTTTACCAGGGTCTTGCTGACATAATACACTGGTAGCTGAGTGCTGCCCTTCTGCCTGACAAGTACTGACCTGACTGCAGTGTTGCTTACTGATATGTAGAGGTAACAGGGTTCTCCTTGTATTGGTTTTGCCAGTGCAGGCTGTCGGACCTAAAATCTGACCTATGGCGAATTACGTTTTGAAAACGTGCAATTTTGAAAGAGCCGCCACTAGTTAATTATTAGGCTAACTAGAATCCTAAATCACCCAAGCGAATAACGAATTAAACACCTAGGTATAAAATCGGTCTTCGATTAGAAATTCAAGTTCGGGGGTTCTGTTACGAATTAAAACTCATGGAATTAATCACGCCCTTTCGGTACTCAATTCACAAATTTGCCAATTTTATTGCTTATACATACATCACACTAAATTAATCTAACAATGTCAAAATTAATCAAATTTCACCATATGAAAAATATATTATCAACTATAATCCTAAATCGAAAAAATAATTATAACATATAACTCCTAGTGAAAATAAAATCTAAGAACACTAAAAAACTTCTAACTTGCTATCAAATCAAATTTAATCAACTACAATTAACTATTAATTAACTATATATAATAATAATAACATAAAATATAAAATATAATATCAAAAAAAAAAAAAACTTACGCAGAAGAAGCACGGGATCTTACCTGCAGCACCGGAGGAGGAAGATGAAGGGCAGCTCCGGCGACCCTCCGGCGGACAGGCGGCACGGGAACAGCAGCGGACGGGACAGCCTGGACGGTCACCGGTCGGGCAGAGCTGCAGTCGATTGGGCGTCCGGACGATGGTGGATCCTCACCTACAGCGGACGGCGGGATCTGGACGGCCGGGGCGTCGCGATGGTGGTCCGACGACGACGGCGAGCTTCTGTCGATCGGAAGGGACGGTGGAGCTCCAAGGCTTGCAGCAGCTGGAGAGAGAGAGAGAGAGAGAGAGAGAGAGAGAGAGAGAGAGAGAGAGAGAGAGAGAGAGAGAGAGAGAGAGAGAGAAGCTGGCCACTGGAGCCGGGCAAGCAGGGCGGACGGCGAAGGGATGTGGTGGTCCGGTGGGAAGTGGCCAGCCTGAGTCGATGGTGGTGGTCCGGGCAGATGGCCGTCGTCCGGCGGAGCTCCGGTGGCAGATCACCGGCGGGCTGGAGAGCAACACGGCAGAAAAAAAAAAAAAAACTTTTTTTGCAGAAGAAGACGAATTTGCACAGATTTCGAGAATAGATGTGTTATTATTTTCTGGTGGTGTTTTTACATTGACAAGGGCTCCTTTTATAGCTAGATTAACCCCTAAAATTAGGAAAACAACATTTTCTCTAATATGCACTAATTAATTCCGAAAATTATGAATAAATATTTATTGCATATTGCCATAAATATTTATCACATATTTTCTGAATATTACACAATATTAAATGCATCTACACTATCCAAATTTAAACTTAGCCTATTTTTAGCAACCCCGTGACCTTCCATATTTAAATACTTCCTTTTTTAAACGCGTTACACATAACATTTTTGATGTGTTACGTACGTGTCACGCGTACCAAAATTAGGTGTTTACAGCTTGCCCCTCTTTGGACGGACTCCCGTAGAATGCATTCGAGGGGGTTTGTCCAAAGACGAGTAAACACTAATTTTGGCTAGGAAGTATATCTTCTTCTGGGTCTTCAAGTCTCCAAGGCGGCCTTTGGCTTTATTGATGGTGCGAAAAAGTAGAGCCTCGGTCGGCGGTGCCCCTGTTGGCGGTGCCTCCGTTGGCGTGCGGAAAATAGAACCTCCGTCGGCGGTGCCCTTGTTGGCGGTGCCTCCATTGGTAGCGCAGAAAATAGAACCTCCGTCGGCGGTGCCCCTGTTGGCGGTGCCTCCATTGGTAGTGCAGAAAATAGAACCTCCGTCGGCGGTGCCCCTGTTGGCGGTGCCTCCATTGGTAGTGCAGAAAATAAAGCCTCCAGTGGCGTGCGGAAAAGTAAAGCCTCCAGTGGCGTGCAGTAAAGTAAAACCTCAATCGACGTTGCATCCAGTGGCGAGCGACAAGGAAAAGCCTCCAGTGGCGTGCAATAAAGTAAAACCTTTGGTGATGATTGGTAACAGAAGACCTCTACGTCAGACAGTACCAACAACCTCTGGTGACGCCTCTAGTGGCGAGTGGTAACGGAAAAACCTCTACGTCAGACCGTACCAGAAAACCTCTGGTGGCGAAAGACCTCTACGTCAGACCGTACCGGAGAACCTTTGGTGATGCCTCTAGTGGCGAGTGGTAACGGAAGACCTCTGGTGATATCTCTGGTGGCGGAAGACCTCTACGTCGGACCGTACCAGAGACCCTTTGGCGATGCCTCTAGCGGCGTATGTCGGAGAAGAGCCTCTAGGGGCGTCCGTTGGAGAAGTGCCTCTAGTGGCGTGACTTGCGAAGGCTGAATACTAAGGCTTCGTTCGTCGGGGTAGACTCTCAGGAAACTGGACCACTTCAGATCCCGATCGTCGATTGATTTGTAGGAACAGACTGTAACAGTCCTACTCATCCTTGGATGGCGACTCGCAAGAGCAGACTGTAACCGTCCCGCTTGTCGTGAAGTTGACTTCGGAAGGCGTTGTGTTGCGCATGAATGTTTGTCCCTAATTTTTGCCTAAATTGCGCGTGGTGCGACAACTTAGCGAGATCTTTCTCTTTTTTCTTCTTCATCTTTTTTTTTTTTTTTTTTGTAAATCTCTCATTTTCTTTCCTTTTGCCACGGCCGATTGAGAGATTTCCGACCGTGCCCCTCAGTTTTTTTATTTTCTCTCCTTTTTCCATGATTGCAATTTCTGAACTTGCAACCATGCCTCTCATTTCCTGATTTTGCCTAGGCCGCCCTTTCGGGTTTTCAACCTAGCGGAAGCACTCTTTATTTGGTAGCCGATTAAACGGTGGATGTGACCCGTACTTTATTTTCCACCTCGATGCTGGAGTATTTGCAGCCATTTGGAGGGTGACTGTGACATTTTTTCTCACCGTTTTCAATGTTGCGGGAGCTCTTTTGATTGTAGCCATCTGGAGGGTGGCTGTGGCCTTTCATTCTTCGTCTCTGATCCGGGAAACACTCTTTGTATGTAACCATTTTGAGGGTGGTTGTGGCCCTTTCACTTAATATCCGCCATTGGTATTCCGGGATCGCTCTTTTGACTGTAGCCGTTTGAGGGACGACTGTGACCCTTTCTTTTATTTTCCCGCCCTCACCGGTTTCGCGAGATCACTCTTTTTGTGTAGCCATTTTAAGGGTGGCTGTGGCCCTTTTTATTCTCCCGCCCTCACAGGGTTCGCGGGGTCACTTTTTTATTCGTAGCCGTTTGGAGGGTGGCTGTGGCCCTTTTACCTATTTCCCGCCTTTGACGATGCAGGAGCGCTCTTTATCTGTAGCCATTTGAAGGGTGGCTGTGGCCCTTTCTTTGTAGTCGTTTTAGGGACGACTGTGACCCTTTTTATCTGTAGTTGATTTAGGGACAAATGTGACCCTTTTATTTCTTCACTGCTCTCACAAAATATGCATGAGCACTCTCTTTATTTTTATCGGTAGCCAATTAAAGGGCGGCTGTGACCCTAAAAAAAAAAGTTTTTTTTTTTTTTGCTTTCTTTTTTTGCCTTTTTTGCTTGTTTTTTTTTTTTTTTTTTTTTTTTTTTTTTTTTAAAACGAAAATTTAACGAAAATAATCAACAACAATTATGTACATACCCCCTAGTGGCAGATTGAAAAAACCTTCTAGAGAAAGACTCAGTTAATTGAGTCTAAACGTCGGTCGTGTCGACGCCCTGGATGGACCCTACGTCCAATGAATGACATAGCCAGTGATTTCTAATCTCGGCTTCTCAAGTGCCCCGGCTATTGCTCAATCTCGTCTGGGGATGCCCCATAGCTAGCACCAATCGGGTTAGGCTCGTCACATTCTGTATGAATGGTCTGGTTGATGAACACACATGGATGGTGTTGAGTTTGGCACAGTAGTCCGCAAATGGTAAATTTGGGCATAGATATCGCATGAGGTATCTGGGATAAATTTGACAGCTTGCGGCGAGCAAAGGGTCGCGCACGAGATGTGCTCTTCAGGGGCTTTGATTAGGATGATTATCCAAACTGCACAATGATTAAAGAAAAAAAATCAAATTTCGGGGAGAAAATTGATCACGACTTCTCTTACATGGGTGTCCGACAACTTTAATGGAAATTTACTCCATATATGAATGGATCTGTTGCATCTTCCGTCTTTTTCTTCATATGGCGGTTGTGCTCGATCTGAATGGGGATATGCCATTTGGTTGCCACTGACCAATTTAGACGTCGCCGTAAAATGAATGTACGGCTTGGTTCGGGAAGGCGCATGCATTCCCTGTATGGAGATTTTAACCGCTGGGTGATTTGAATCCTTCATCGGCTGCCTTGATGGTCTTGGTAATCCATGACTTTTTTGAGTACTTTGTTAGGAACGTCGACTCAAGAAAAGACTGAATTGTCAATCGACTTGCATCATTCCTAAAAAAAGAAAACCAATTAAATAAACTCAAATATAGGGATTTATTTATATTGATTAGATCATGACAATATCCCTCTCTCCTATGCGGAGCTCATGATCTTGCCGCGCAAGGAGTACATAACTGAAAAGTTTATTCAACGCTAAAAAAAAACGGATGCAACACTAGGAGGTTTTTCGAGAGAAATCATGTGGACGAGGCCGAAGGGGTGTTGGCGCCAGCCGACGGATCTGCGTTAAGAATCAAAAGCTTATGGTCAATGAGATCCTGGATCCTGTGCCTCAGACGCGAGCAATTCTCGGTTGAATGACTAATTATCCCCATGTGAAACTCACACTTCGAGTTTGGATCATTGTTGGGTATCCTTGAAGTAGTCTTCCAAATCTCAGGACCAATGAGACCCTAAGCAAGTGCTTTCTGATATACTTCGGCGACCGATACTGGTAAGGGCGTGAATTTTCTAGACTCCCGCACCTTGTTCATAGTCCGGTTTTCAGGTCCACCCACAACGGGGGTTTGCGGAGCTTGTGTCTGGTAGACTGCACCTACGGTTGCGTCTTTGGATGACCAGTTCTTGGAGCCTCCCTTTTTGGTTACATCCTCTTGTTGACTCCTGGAGGGGTCTTCAAGTTTTCTAGTTCGAATGCAATGCTCTACCATTTCTCCGGATTTCACCAAATCAGCGAAGTTGGCTGAAACATGCCCTAACAAATGGGAGTAATATGCCCCTTTAAGAGTGCCGATGAACATGGACACTGCTCTGCGTCTTCCAGTGGTGGTCGGACTCCAACGGCTTTCTCTCTCCAAGCCTGCATATAGCTTCTAAATGATTGCCCCTCTTCCATCTCCATGCTTTGGAGGTCCATGCGAGTCGGAGCTGTATCCAAGTTGAACTTATACTGGCGAACGAAAGTGTTAGCCATTTCTTCCCACGTTGAGATATCACCGGCCTTCAAGCTGACAAACCAAACCAAAGCTGCTCCTTTCAAGCTCTCCTGGAACGTCTGGATCAAGAACTTCTCATAGTGCCGATAAGGGGCCATCTTTGCAAGGTAAATTCTCAGGTGGACAATGGGATTACCGGTGCCATCATACTTCTCAAAGTCGGGGACTTTGAACTTCTCCGGTCTTGACATGTCGGGGAAAAGGCATAGGTCGGAGTAGCCAATGCCTCCATACTGCTCAAGTCCGGACAAAACCTTAATCTTTTCCTCCATTTTCTTCAAGGGGCGATCCTGTTCGGATTCGATGACAGGTGACGAAGTGGCTGCCTTTGTGCCGATTGCACCTCCTTGGTTAACATCCCCATACATTACCGTCGGTTTCGGAAGGACACACGGCTTTGATGCAGATTGATCAGGAATGACCAAAACAGGGAGTTGGTCATGAGGGGGTTCTACCATGGCGTCGGGAAGCACGGTTGTAACTGGCATTGGAGGTCCAGTGCTTGCAACGGGTGTTGTGGAGGATTCTGGACTCGGGGTCGCTGTCAGCAAGGCCGGTTTTAGAGTATCGTTGGTTGATCGAGCCCCGAGGAGTTTCATGATGCGCTCCATGTTTGCAGACATGGATGCCATAACCTGATGCATTTTAGCATTAGCCGTCTCGATCTCGGCTATTCGTTCCTCTTGTTGCTGGATCTTCTGAGCGTCCTCCATGCTAGTGGTTTGTCGCGTGATGGCCAGTAATACCTGCAGCGAAAAACGGGATATTCAGAATAAGGAACACAAGATATCATGCATGATCGTTTTCAAAGTAATGTGTCATTCAACTCCTCATCTTTTAAAAAATGCTTTGTAAAACATGTTTCTAAGACACTTTACACAACTCAGAACTCGGTCAATGAGCGTCGAGTACTTGCCCCATAATCCGAGCGATGGTAATGCGTCAAGGTTTTTCAAAATGGATCTGATTTTTACCACTTGTTCGGATTTTGGAACGAGCACCTAACCCTGACGTTTCTATTTTGAATGATTACAGCACTCCACTCTACACAGTATTTCTTCAAAAGCTTCGCTCTGCATCCATCATGCTGGTCTGAACCTGGTCAAAGCCAGCCTTGAAAAATGGAAGGGCCGTGATATAAAGGCAATTGCGCAGTTTTCTCACTCTTACCGAAAATGGTGTGTAAAGCATTTTAGAAACGATGATTTGAATGACACATTTTTTAGGAAAATATGATGCATGCTTGTAACGTAAATCTCCATTAATGCGCGTTGTACCATTACATATGGTACAAAAAAAAATAAAGATTACATCGAGACCCATGTCCTATACATGAAAAATTCTAGGGGTCGAGAACAATTAAAATAAGAACACACGCAAGTACGCATAGCGGCAGGATCGAAGCTTCAGGTGTGTGTTTTTGCTTTGTTCTACAAGGTAGGCTCCACTGATAGGTTCCCGACAAGGTGGTTTCCTCACCCCATCATAGGGATCATAGGACCTTCACAAGCGAGTAGAGTTTTTCCGAGTCGTACCGGCGGCCCAGCCGCTCCGGTCGTACCGTACTAAACCTCCGGGGTTCCTAGTCGCCCTGGGTTTTAGGCGTTTTGGTGATTACTCTAAAGTGGTGTGTGTGCGGGTTCAACAAAGAACATAAGTTAGTAAAATAAAAAGTTCCGCACCTATCACATAAAAACCCAAAGTTAGAATAACAGAGTTATACACAAATAAACTAAAAAAGGCAAATAAGAAAATATACAAAGCCCGAACCCTCTAAACTTCCCCAGCAGAGTCGCCAAATTGTCGGACCTAAAATCTGACCTATGGCGAATTACGTTTTGAAAACGTGCAATTTTGAAAGAGCTTCCACTAGTTAATTATTAGGCTAACTAGAATCCTAAATCACCCAAGCGAATAACGAATTAAACACCTAGGTATAAAATCGGTCTTCGATCAGAAATTCAAGTTCGGGGGTTTTGTTACGAATTAAAACTCATGGAATTAATCATGCCCTTTCGGTACTCAATTCACAAATTTGCCAATTTTATTGCTTATACATACATCACACTAAATTAATCTAACAATGTCAAAATTAATCAAATTTCACCATATGAAAAATATATTATCAACTATAATCCTAAATCGAAAAAATAATTATAACATATAACTCCTAGTAAAAATAAAATCTAAGAACACTAAAAAACTTCTAACTTGCTATCAAATCAAATTTAATCAACTACAATTAACTATTAATTAACAATATATAATAATAATAACATAAAACATAAAATATAATATCAAAATAAAAAAAAATAAATAAAAAACTTACGCAGAAGAAGCACGGGATCTTACCTGCAGCACCGGAGGAGGAAGATGAAGGGCAGCTCCGGCGACCCTCCGGCGGACAGGCGACACAGGAACAGCAGCGGACGGGACAGCCTGGACGGTCATCGGTCGGGCAGAGCTGCAGTTGATTGGGCGTCCGGACGATGGTGGATCCTCACCTACAGCGGACGGCGGGATCTGGACGGCCGGGGCGTCGCGATGGTGGTCCGACGACGACGGCGAGCTTCTGTCGATCGGAAGGGACGGTGGAGCTCCAAGGCTTGCAGCAGCGGGAGAGAGAGAGAGAGATAGAGAGAGAGAGAGAGAGAGAGAGAGAGAGAGAGAGAGAGAGAGAGAGAGAGAGAGAGAGAGAGCTGGCCACCGGAGCCGGGCAAGCAGGGCGGACGGCGAAGGGATGTGGTGGTCCGGTGGGAAGTGGCCAGCCTGATTCGATGGTGGTGGTCCGGGCAGATGGCCGTCGTCCGGCGGAGCTCCGGTGGCAGATCACCGGCGGGCTGGAGAGCAACACGGCAGAAAAAGAAAAAAAAAACTTTTTTGCAGAAGAAGACGAATTTGCACAGATTTCGAGAATAGATGTGTTATTATTTTCTGGTGGTGTTTTTACATTGACAAGGGCTCCTTTTATAGCTAGATTAACCCCTAAAATTAGGAAAACAACATTTTCTCTAATATGCACTAATTAATTCCGAAAATTATGAATAAATATTTATTGCATATTGCCATAAATATTTATCACATATTTTCTGAATATTACACAATATTAAATGCATCTACACTATCCAAATTTAAACTTAGCCTATTTTTAGCAACCCCGTGACCTTCCATATTTAAATACTTCCTTTTTTAAACGCGTTACACATAACATTTTTGACGTGTTACGTACGTGTTGCGCGTACCAAAATTAGGTGTTTACACAGGCAGTGTTCGTAAGTGTTGCTTTAACTGCTGGAAAGCCTCATCGCATACCGGTGTCCATTTGAACTTCTTGTTGGCTCGTAGGATTTCGAACAAAGGGAGTGCTTTGTCTCCTATCTTTGCCAGGAATCTGTTTAAGGCTGCTAAACGGCCATTTAGCTGTTGCACTTCCGTATGTTTTGTAGGGGATGCCATCTCTTCAATTGCCTTCACTTTTTCTGGGTTTGCCTCTATGCCTTTTTGACTAACCATGAATCCTAGTATATTTCCTGAATGTACACCAAAGGTGCACTTTGCTGGGTTCAGGCGAACTTGGAATTCACGCATTCTTTGGAATGTTGCGCGTAGGTCGTCTGCATGGTTGTATCTCTTTGTTGATTTCACAACCATGTCGTCGACGTATGCTTCCATGGTTTTCCCAATCAGGTCCCCAAATATAGTGTTCACCATCCGTTGGTATGTCGCACCCGCGTTGATTAGACCAAACGACAATACCTTGTAATTGTATATGTCGCTGTCTGCGTATAATGTCGTGTGTGGTGCGTCCTCCAGGAACATTGGTATTTGGTTCTACCCTGAATATGTGTCAATTATAGTTAGCAATTCATGGCCTGCAGTGGCATCAACCAATTGGTTTATTCTTGACAAGGGATATGCGTCCTTGGGGCACGCATTGTTGAGGTCCCTTTAATCGATACACATCCTCAGCTTGCCGCTCGGCTTTGGTACCATTACAGGATTTGCGACCCATGTTTGAAAAAATTGACTCTTCAATGAATCCGGCTTCTAAGATCTTTCCTACTTATTCTCGGACGGCTACTTTCTTATTTCCTCTGAGAGGTCGTAATTTTTGTGTGATGGCTCGAATTCCTGGCTTGATGTTGAGTTTGTGCGAAATCACGCCTGGGCTTATCCCAGGCATATCACTTGGGGACCATGAAAATAGGTCTTTATACTCCCTTAGAAGTGTTGTGATTTCTATCACTTCCTCCTCCGAAAGTGATTCGCCTATTCGGACCATGCAATCTGGCTCTTCTATCTTTATTTCACGCAACTCATCCAGTGGGGTTGGACGAGCGCTTTCCTTCTTGGGGTCCTCGTCGATGGATGTGATGTCATTGTCATCCTCCTGGACGTTGTGCTGGAGTGTCATGATGTAGCACTCCTCTGAAAGCTGTTGGTTCCCTTTGACCTCCCCAATTCCCGCGGGGGTTGGGAATTTTATCTTTTGATGTGCTGTTGAGGCTATCATGCCCCATGCATTCATAGTTGTGTATCCTAGGATGCCATTATATGCATCTGGTTTTTCCACAACTAGGAAAGGTATCTCCATATGTAGTCGTTTATTACCTGTTCCCAGGGTGACTAGTAGCTTGATTGTTCCGACCGAGTATTTGATATCCCCGATGAAGCCAACAAGTGGTGAGTGTATCTGCTTGATACTCTTCTTCCTTCCTAAGGCGAGGACTATCTCCCTGGTTATTATGCCGGGGGAACTTCCTCCATCTACCAATATACGTCTGAAATCTATGTTGTCTATTTCCATGGTTACAACTATGGCATCGTTGTGTGGGTACACTATATGCTCCTTGTCTTTTGCCGAGAAGTATATGGCATCTTCCATAGGTTCGTCCTCTTGCTGTTGTTTGGGTGGTTGCTGTACGATATGGGCTGCGTATGCCTCCCTTGTGTACGGCGTTTCTCCACCGGCCCCGAAGCCTCCATGTATGACGTATGTGTTTGCCATGTAGCTATAGCTGGTGAGCGAGAGCTTGTTTGTGTTCGAGTCTCGCGGACGGGGCCAAAATGTTGGATCCTTCACTCGATGAAGAGTCGGGTCCTGGTGAATGCGCTTCGGGTCGTTGAGGTAGCGGGTCTTCGCACGTGCCGGGATACGTGCGTCTTCGGATACCTGCACGAAGGGCAGTATCGCACAACACGCAGAGGGGGGGGGGGGTGGAGTGCGATGAGCCCTCTCCGAATCTTAAATTAGAATTGTAGAGAGAGAAAGTTTAGAGATAGGTCAAAGCTTCGGCGTCAACTTAGTAGTGAAATGAATGACCAAGGCCCCTATTTATAGGAAACCGGGTTTTGAACGGTCCAACGTCGGTTTAATTGTGAAAAAAGTGAACCGGCCGTGGACGAGCAAGAAGTTGACTGTTAAGACGTGTGTATCGGGTCGGTGGGTCTTCGATCCGAATGACACTTCTCACGAGTGAGTTGTTCTCTTCGGTGATCCGTCAGCTCGAAAGTATGATCCGTTAGCTCCAAGCGATCCGAGCACGGAGGGGGGGGGGGGTGCTCGATGAGCCCTCTCTGATGGTTAAGTGAGTTTGGTATTCTAGAGAGAGGAAATCTAGAGAGATGGCATAGCTAAAACGAGTAAAGATGCAATGTAACCGAAATGAACAGAAATTGAGCACTATATATAGACTTCCAGGGGATTAAGGTGGCTTAATGACACCGTTAATCTCTAAATGCACTTAATTAACACATAACGACAGGATTAAACCCTTAATGGCACGGAGAGGTGGATGAAAAAAGTCTAAGTGAGTCGGGTAAAAATGTGTCGGGACTCCGCGGGAAGAGGTCCGGGCGACAAGGTTCGGGACATCGCACACGCCCGTGGAGGGGGGGGGGTGTACGATGTCCGGGCAGGGTATCTGAACCTTCGGGGTCGGATAAAAAATCCGACCCCTAGGCCCTGGGATCGGTCCAAGCTGGACCAATCTCTCTTAGGGGAGATCGGTCCAGCTGGACCAATCTCTCCTAGGGGAGATCAGTCCAGCTGGGCCGATCTCTCCTAGGAGAGATCGGCCCAGCTGGTCCGATCTCACCTAGGTGAGATCGGTCCAGCTGGTCTAATCTCACCTAGGTGAGATTGGGCCAGCGGACAGGTCCGTGCGAGTATTTTTGCTCGCCCGGACCGTTCGCGTTGTGGGTAAAGTGTTTGGGTCAAAGTTTCGAATTATAATCGTGAATGCCACCAGGGTGGCCAAAATAAGACAAACCGATTGAAAGCGGGTTCAAATTGGGCGTATATCCATCACATGCCCCCGAGTCAACCAATGGCTTAACCCTTGATTGACTCTATTTTACGATGGGATGACACGCACAATTTGAAACCGTGTTTTTTCCTCTTGACGAATCCCTTGCTTTTCCGTAGGTGCATTTTCCGTGCCTTGTCCTTAGTTTCTCATAATAGAGGAAATATAAATGTTAGAGTAAATGTGCACGCGCCTAGACACGTGTCCGTGAAATGTGGATATAAAAATCCAATCTTCTCATACATGCATTTTAAATATACGTATATGCATGGGGATGCAATGCAATCATGAATATGAACTAAGGTAATCTGATTCCATGTTATCGTAATCAATATGTGCACGTGCGGGGTGAGCTCTGTCTGTGAAAAAATACTTAGACCGGGTCAAAAAAATTTCTAAGTATGGGAATGTGAGATATATGCCTATATAGTGCTAACTTGAGTAGAGATGTGCTTAACTATAGTTAATGGGGGGATAAAGATGATAGTTTTCTATCCAACCCTTAGATCTCCTTTAATTCAAATTGATGGTGGTCATTATGTCTCCTCCAAAAACCCTACACACATTTACTTATAAAATAAGAGAAGAGAATTACCTCACTTAGAGCCACCATCATGTTTTCTCTTCACTTCACATTCTTGGAGGCCATGAAAATTGCTTGCCCTAAAATTAGGGGTGGCTGGCGCAATTAACCACCGGGACGGGCAGAGCTCAATGTGGCTGGGCCAGCCACGGCGAAGGCGACGTGAGCTGGAACAGGGGCGGACCAGCGCAGCAGCGACGGGGAAGGGGAACTCCTCCGGCGAGCGACGCAGGCGGGGAAGCATGTCGGAACTTACCAGCGAGCAGCACGAGGGCCTCTCCGCCGGCTGTAGGCGACGAGAGCGAGGCAGCGGGGCGATTCCTCTGGCAGGGGCGGGCGACGACGACGACAGCACTACGCCGACGACGACAGGGCTACTCCGGCCACGGCGAGGTCTCGATTTAGAATCGGGCATTCGAATTGGCTCGGGATTTCCCAAGGTTCGATCTTTTCCTCCTTTCCGTGAACATATTAAATGCTCATATTTGGAATGCCTATGCTTGACTTGTGATAATTTCCCAAATTCTTGTGTTGTGATTGTTGTGTTGATTGGATAATCGTCGTTTGCTTGGAAAATGGTTTTTTCCTGAGTAGAATTGCTTGGTTTTGTTGTCGTAAAATTGATCATACATAGTCGTTGTTGTTGTTGCATGTCCTTGAGCCTCAATTGTTACTCGTTGATCAATATGTGGTATAATTGTTGATATGTCGACGCCGAGCTGTTTCCGAGCTTACCTGGGAAATCACTCTGTTCTGATACTTAGCTTGATATGGCAGGTTTTATACTCCTAGTGGTGCCCCAAGACTCAGACCTTACAACGACGTTACATCTTGCGCAGAATGAGTAAGTTCTTCATCCCCTCGGTTCGTCGTGTTACTTTCTTTCCTGATGTTAGCTCAGAGTCGGATTTTGAGTCAGACAGTGAGTTTGAATATTGGTCTGAGTCGGAGTCTGTCTCAAGTTTGGAACCTGTTACTGCTTTCGAGTTAGGTTTTGCACCATTGTCGGGGAACAAGTTGGGTCGACGCGAGTATGTTGAGTTAGGCGACGTCAGTTCCTTAGACGAACCCTTGTACTCCTTTCTTCCATCTTTGAAAAACGTTCGCGAGACTGTGACGGTGCCCCCGGAGGGGAATGTCGTAGCTTACACTTCTCAGATTCGATATGGGTTACTCTTTCCCTATTGCGATGACCTTACCGAACATTACCGGTTCTTCAGGATTTCCCTTGTGAACCTTGCCCCTAGTGCTATCTGTGTTTGGGTTGGATTCCGAGTGTTATGTCAGTGGTACTCCTGGAAGTACTCCTTGGTTCTATTTCGGTGTTTCTATCGATTCCAATACCAGAAGAAGGTCGGTTCGCGAGCATGGTGACTCGCTACCCTCCTCTAAAGGATACCTGATTTGAAGATTTGGGGTTGGGTGAGGTCGAGTGGGATGGGGACCTCCGCTTTGTGGTCCCTCTCGATAGTTCGTTGGATCATTGGTCCAAGCACTATTTCTTCGTCACCGATCGTTATGTTACTTGGTCAATCCTTCACGACAATCGCTCCTGAGGTTGGGGTTCGTGTCTTGCGTAGTGCTGTTCCTCCTGGAGTTCGCATCTCCCATCCCAAGTCTCCTAAGGAAACCAGACATTTCATTCAAAGAGTCTTATCTCGTTATGCCCCAGTAAGGGATCTCTTTCTTTTCTATTCTGTTCTATGTAGTTGTTTGTTATGTAACTTGATGTTTGCTCATTGTCTCAGGGCATGTCTGATATCTTTAATCTCTCGTCTGTTGCACTTGAGTTATCTGAGGAGAAAAAGGTACTTGAGGATAGTCAAGTATCCTTGAAGGATGAGTTTAGCAGTGCTATGAAGAAAACTCGCATTTCTGACTTGAAGATGCAAGAGCTTCGAGATCAGGAGGCCTCACTTGAGACTACTATTGCTGATTTGCGCCGAAAGGCTGATGTTGATTCTGCACTCCATGCTACGGAGTTGAAGAATATTAAGGATCAGTGTCGCACGGAGGAGAGAGTTACTGCAGTGACTGAGTATAAGTCTTCCCCTACCTATGCTGCTGATTTCTAGGCTCGATGCACCAAGGAGATGAACCAGTTTGGAGAGTATCTTACGGACCATATTTTCAAGATTGATCCTCAGTTTCCGTTTGATGACTTGGGTGATTTCGGTCCTTATGCCAGTGGTTATGTTGCTGTTCTTAGGGGGCAGGCTGCGGTTGCTGAGAACGTAGCTGATGCCCCTGTGCAGGAGGATACTACACCTATTGATGTCATTGATTCAGGTTCCTCTTCATCTTCTTCGAGTTTTATTAGTGGTTCTTCTTCAGAGCATCAAGACCGCGAGGACTTCCCAGTGGCATCTGGCTGATTATCTGACATCCATATCCTTGTACATATTTCTTTGCTTTTCCTCCCCTTGTTGGGTTGAGTGGTTTCTCCCCGTGTTGGGTTGAGTTTATTTTGAAAGCCTCATACTCAGGAGTTTTTTGGCTTTGCTACTTGACTTGGTTGTGTTGGTTCTCTTTAAGATGTTTGCCTTAACTTGGATGGTGGGATGACTTGTTACTTTGTTATGATAGCCTCTTGTGGTTGTTTGTGTGGTTCCTTCTTTGCGGGCTCATTTCTTGTGCCTGCATTTACTTTCTTGATGTCTTTTTAGTATTCTCATGTATCATGATACCTGTAATGTCATCATGAACAAACTTGCGTGTTTCTCATATCATATATCCTTGATTTGTAAAAAAGAAGGGTTCTTCAAGATACGTTCTTAGGGCATTGTAAAAATTTTCACGAGACATGCTCTCGGATGACGCGGAATATGTTCGCGAGATAGGCTATCGGAGGGCGCGAAATATGTTCGCGAGATAGGCTATCGGGGGGCGCAGAATGTGTTCGCGAGATAGGATATCGGGGTGCGCAGAATGTGTTCGCGAGATAGGCTCTCGGTGGGCGCGGAATATGTTCGCGAGATAGGCTCTCGGGGGGCGCAGAATTTATTCACAAGATAGGCTCTCGGAGGGCACATAATTTTTCTCACGAGATAGGCTCTCGGAGGGCATATAATTTTTTTACGAAACAGGCTCTCGGATGGCACATAATTTTTCACGAGACAGACACTTGGAGGGCACATAATTTTTTCACGAGATAGGCTCTCGGAGGGTACTTAAGTTTTTTCACGAGACAGGCTCTCGGAGGGCACATAATTTTTTCACGAGATAGGCTCTCGGAGGGCACATAATTTTTCACGAGACAGGCTCTCGGAGGGCACATAAAGTGACATGCACTTGGTTGTTGTATCTAAGTAAGAAGTTTGTGGCGATAGCGCTATCTCATACTTAGAAAATATTTTGATGAGCATACTTCATTGAAAACATTCATGCATTATACACATGGTGGATGTTGTAAGTAGTCCAAGACATTCTTTAGGGAAAACAATTGTTGGATTACGGGGACGTAATACTACGGAATGATAAACGTGTACTAGCAAGAAATCTAATCTACGCAGCGGAATTAGTACACATACCTTTTAGCTTTCCTGTCCAAGAACGATTTTGAGGGAGTTCTGTTCCTCCGGACGGAACCACGTGCAAGTTCTTCGTCAGAAGAAGTCCCACGCGATGAAGCTCCACAACAAGACCTCTAATCGATTCTTCAACGGAGATGGAACCTCGGACTTGATGTTGATGGTGCCGAAATTTAGACTAGGGTGACAAGTTTTCTCAATGGAGATCCTTGTTCTTAATTGTGTGTTTAAACCCTTAGGAGTCACCCCTATATATAGTATTGGGTGGAGTTGCCAAAAGGCAACTCCACCCTATGTGGTACTAGGGTTTCGGCCGAACCATGCAAAAAGGGGGGAGACCCATTTTGGGCCTCCCTTGTCAATTACTAATTGGATTTGGCCCAATTAGCCCAGAATACAATTACCTAATTAAATTAGGTAATTCCCTTAATTAACAGGCTCCTATTACGGTGTCACGTCACCATATGCTAAAAGCTCCCACTCGCCGGAATGGGAGGGTGCTCGTTAATCTATATGATTACGCAATAGTATCAACATCTCAGTCTTCAGTCTTCGTCTCCGAATAGTTCATACGAGGCTTGCCGTGCGACCGGCGGATACGACGGACATCGTGCTACTCATCTGTTAGGAGTATTGTAGCGCCGCAGAACGTTGATTCCCTTTTCATGAACCAAACCTGTTAGAAATAAAATCTGTACCGCACTGCATCCTTGGTCAACTGTTAATTCTCCAATTGCCCAGTTTTCCACAAAGGAATACTTCTCCATGGCATCCGTACAAGTGTTCACAACCTTCAACTAATATTCGGTTGGCGGCCACCTAGTGAACACGAGAGTCGGTGAATTAATGGTGAACTTGACCATCCCCATCGCTTATACCCTTAGTCTGACTCAACTAGTTTCCAAGACGTGGTCACTTGGCTGTTTTCTTTGGCACTACGCTCGTACGCTGGGAAGCGAGCATTGAGCCAGACCTTAGGTATAAGTTCTGAGTCCGTGAGGATACTTTGGATGCCTCTTCATAAGACATCCGGGATCAATCACACACTCAAGGTAAAGAAGTATGCGCCCTTTGAATCACAAGGATTCTAGCTAGCACAACCGAGCATGACCCCGTGGTCGTATATTGCACGCACAATATGAAGCACGCGTCGATAGCACACCTGGTAAAGCCAAGGATGGGATATGTAAATAATGCTATCGCAGAATCTCTCATTTGGCCTTGAATGTGATATATAGTGATGAACAAAGTCCAACTCGGCGATTTACAAAACGAAGATTAAGTCATGCTGTTAAGCGTGAAAATGTTATCGTTTTGTTTAATCAGGTTTATCCCCTTGATTCTTAGCCAATATTGTTATGGTAGAGGTCCCTCTCTCCTTACAAGATGACCGTGCCTGTGTGACAAGTCAAGGTTCACATTCGACATAATTTTGGTGGAAGAATTTTACTTCTTCCAACGACTTAGTTTATAGACCGTAAAATACGATGTTGTTAATCATTATGACGTCGATAAATCATAAAATCAAATTTCAATTCTTTTATTTAATTGAAACATAATTTCAAATGTCAAAATGTTATCACTTTTACAAGCCACACAGTTTAAGCCCTACGTAATCCAAGCATTTTTACGTGCTTTTCAAAAATCTCCCTACGTAACGGCTTAGTTAAAGGGTCTGCGACCATATTGTCTGTAGGCAAGTATTCTAAAGCGATTATGTTGTCTTCCAGAACCGACCTAGCATAATTGTATTTCACATCAATGTGTTTAATCCTACTATGGTACTTTGATTCTTAACTGCCGCAATGGCCGCCTGACTGTCGGAGTGCACCTTCACAGGTTTACTCTTTTTGTCGGTGCCAATTAATGCAGTAAGAAGCCTTTTCAGCCAGACTGCTTCTTGTGTATTTTTGGAGAGGGCAACGAATTCTGATTTCATAGTGGAAAGCGCGACACAAGATTGCTTCTTGCTTATCCATGATATGGCAGCATTAGCAAGGAGGAAAACTCCTCCTTTGGTGGACTTACGATCATCCGGATCGCCACCGTGGTCGACGTCACTATAACCGGTCAATTCGAGCTGATTGCCCTCATAGCACAGAACGTAGTCGGCAGTACCTTTCAGATATCTGATAATTCCTTTTGCGGCCTTTAGATGTTGATAACTAGGATCTGATTGGAATCTTGCTACTAGGCCTACAACGTAACTGATGTCTAGCCGAATACAGAGCATGGCGTACATTAGACTCCCTACCATGCTCAGGTACTCTGCATTCTTCATCTGTTCACGCTCCTGCTGGTTTTTCGGGTCATCACGCTTCGATAGCGCGCACCCGAACACAACCGGCGTATCCACGGGTTTAGCATCCAGCATTCTGAATCTTTTCAACAGTTTGTTGATATATGATTCTTGAGATAGACATAATCTCCGGGCGGCACGATCTCGGGCAATTTTGATGCCTAAGATATACGTAGCCTCTCCCATGTCTTTCATCTCGAATGCTGATGTTAATCAGTACTTTGATTTATTCACAAAACTCACGTTGTTCGCAGCAATGAGTATGTCATCCACGTATAGTGTTATGATGATATACCTAGACCCGGAGGTCTTGGTGTATACGCAGGGATCTTCGTGAAGATTCACGAACCCGCATCCGACGATTTCCTCGTGGAATCTGCGATACCATTGTCGAGACGATTGTTTAAGGCCGTATATAGATCTTTGGAGTTTGCAAACTTTACGTTCTTTGCCTTGAGTAATGAAACTCTCCGGCTGCTCCATATAGATCTCTTTCTCCAGTTTTACTTAGAGAGGTTTGGTCTTAATGTCCATTTGATGCATGCTCGAGTTCGAGACTTGCAATCATGGGCAAGGACGGCCCTGACTATGGTGTAACGTATAGTGGGTGAGTCCGTCTTTATCAAAGTTCGCTCCGTGAATTTGGGTATATCCTTTCGCAGTTATTCGAGTTTTGCATCACTCGAAATTTCCACTCGAAGTGAATTCTAAGATTTCACTTTCTAGTTCTGTGGTTAACAGATAAATCAACTAAAGACTGAAAACGGGTTAGTTCTTATTTAGGCAATTTCATCCTCCATTGTTTTCCTCCGTTCCCTCATTTTTAGGTCCTTCCTTTGCTTGATGAACTGTCACTGGTTCAAGAACGAACATCAAGATGTTTAACACATCTTGTTTGATGGGATACTTCTCGAGAGAAGTTTGTTGCCTTTGACTATGTCTGGGCAGGTTAATTCCCATCTTTTAGTCTGATCGTGACTCCCACTCGGAATAATGCTTCTTATCGGGGCATTACTCCCACTGGGAACAATGGTGGTGGTTGAACTTGCTTGGAATAACCTCTCAGTCTCGGGATCCTACCTCCGAGATGTATTCCTCGATCACTAGGATCTGGAACAAATTTGGTTGTTCCACTCCCACTAGGAAAAATGGGTAGTTGAAATAGTTCATTATCATGATTATCAGGTCCGACTTGATTCGCATTTTGAAATTTAGTGATGATTATGTGTGAGGGGGAGTGAGCCCTCTCACTGGATTTATTATGAAGACGTTTCTATCATCATTTACCAAATCAATCACTTATGCTATATCAATTCTCCCACTCGAAGTAAGTGGGACCTGAGAATCTCCATCAACCATCTGTTAACTTTAATCTGTACTAGCTTGTTTCGTTTTGCAAAGTGTTGGAAATTCATCCTCAAACCATTATAATGTGCCATGTTTGACTACGAAACCATTGTTTCAAGCTAATTTTAAAACTCGTATTCTCCGAGAGTAGTGCGTACTCTTAATAAATACTCGTTTTAATGCGCAAATTAATGCGTCTTTGTGATAAGGTTTTACCCGAATCATTCATTAGCTTTTATGGTAACGTGTTAACCGATTTTGTCAGAACATAGTGTTTTACATTAATGTGAATTAAATTAATTTCATCCCGCAGGAACAATTAATGTGCAACTCTAACATTATGTAATTCTGAACTATGTTTCTTGAAGTGTTTAATGAATGCTTTTAGCCAAACTCTTCGATCAAGGCTAATGGTGGGAGAGTCGTTTTACCGACTACTTCTTTTTGTTTATTTAACTCATCCATAGATTTATCCATCTTATGGACTATGCATTTAAGCACTCGCTTTAATGCCATAGTTGATGTTCTTATTAGATTACAGTAGCCTTGAAGCACACTTTTAATCTAAATAGTTATCAATGAGTTATATCCAAGGGATTACAAACGAAAAATTCAGCATTCATAAAAATACTTGATTATTAAATCCGTATTCTAAAACGATGTGTCCCGTATTTCGAGGTGACATGCGCCTTGCACATACCCGGTTAAAAACCATGGTTTTGAGAATCGTTTTAGTCTCGAAATTTAAAAGCAAAATCGGTTTTAAACATGCACATTATTTGGGATACAAACTATAATGGAGTACTTTAACAAATAAGAATTAATATCGATCGGTTCGTTTTGCGTCTGTTATGCGAGTTATGGATGTTATTAAAATGATGATATGAGTTCGGATAAATGTTTAATCCAATCATTCTACTGATGGAATTTTAGTTAATTGTTCTGGATCGATCCCGTTTAACCGGGCCGATTAATTTCGAAAGGCAGACCATTTCAAAAAAGAAAAATGGTTACTACTTCATTCAATAATCCGAATTACGTTCAACAAATAGACGAGAAATAAGGATCCCAACAAAAATAACGACAGATTTCACAGATCAATAATTACAACTAAGCAAAGAAAGTCACATTAAGGCACGAAGTTTTCACCACTTTGAGCAGTCCACCTGAAAATTAATTCAAGAATTGAATTATGTCAGATGTTTTTGCATCAATTAAAACGTGTAACCGTCTTATGTATTGTGGTAAACGAGGCGTACCTTTTATGGCACATGAATCAACAGTGATTGTCACACTGGATCATCGTTTAGACCTTTTGTTGGGTTTAGCCAAACAATTCCGAAGTCCAGCAAATCTGGTCTCCGACACATCAGGAAGTTTGGATATATTTCTATCTTTATGGTCGGCATCATACAAGTTTATTGCCGTTTTAATTGCTGTGATCAGACGTATAAGTCCGCTATCATCAGCAAACCATGAAAGAGGAAACATGTCCATCACCTTCCGAATTTCTGCCCATTCATCTGCGGAGTCTAGAACGGTTTCCATCCCATTCTCCTTGCATAGAATTTCATGGTATGAGGCCATTAATTCTCTTGCTTCAGCCGCCTTTCCCTTGCCGTAGCGAAGGTGTAAGGTGCACCAAAGATGCAATGCGCTCCTTTTGACAATGCTTTCTTCCGTTTCAGTTGTAATATGCGAGCAAATAATCTCGCGTGCTTTTTGATCCCTCCATAACCTGTTTGTACCGTTGTATCTGCAGGGCTCCAAATTCTCATCCACATATATCCATTTTTCCTTGGGATCAACGCGATCCTCAACTCCCGCGGGAATTAGATCTTTTTTAACTCTAGTTGTCCAATCATCATAATTAATGTTATCCAGTTTGCATAATTTCTTAAAATGATCCGATCGAGCCATTTAGAACTATTATGATGACAATCATGTAAAGTTAGGAAGAGAACAACATTTTGACAGAATTGCAAACATCGGATTATCTATTATGATGGAATACGACGAATAGTGATTCTTCAGTCACTAAACCAAACCTGATGGATATACGCCCAATTTGAACCCGTTGACTTCCAAACCGTTGTATTTTTATCATCCCATTAACGATCGTAAATCGAAACTTCAAACCCGAACACTTCGCGAAAACATCAACGGCTCGGACGAGGCCGGAGCGCTCGTCCGGCCGAGGCAAACTCACCTAGGTGAGGTTGGGTGGCCACACCCGACCTCCCCTAGGAGAGATCGGGTCAGCCAACCCGATCTCTCCTAGGGGAGATCGGGTGGACCAACCCGATCTCTCCTAGGAGGGATGGGGTTGGCCAACCCCATCCTCCCTAGGAGGGGTTGGGTGCCCTCACCCAACCCCTACCCTTGGGGGTCGGATTTCTCCTCCCCCAAGGGCCCCGGCACCATTTTCGGACTCCCACACTCGGTTCACTCCGCCTACCTTCTCCGTATCCTAAGGTCGGCCAACCCGATCTCTCCTAGGAGACTCTCCTAGGAGAGATCGGGTCGGCCAACCCGATCTCTCCTAAGAGGGATCGGGTCGGCCAACCCCATCCTCCCTAGGAGGGGTTGGGTGCCCTCACCCAACCCCTACCCTTGGGGGTCGGATTTCTCCTCCCCCAAGGGCCCCGGCACCATTTTCGGACTCCCACACTCGGTTCACTCCGCCTACCTTCTCCGTATCCTAAGGTCTTAATTATGCGCTTTAAGGTTAATTAATTGTGTTTAAAGGTTAACGATGTCATTAAGCCACCTTAATGACATCATTGCCTATAAATACCCCACCTTCACAATTCATTTGGACATCTTGGCAATTTGGATTATTTTGCTCTGACATCTCTCTAGTTTATCTCTCTAAAAACGATACTGACTTAGGCATCGGAGAGGGTTCACCAGGCACCACCCCCCCCCCCCCCTATCTGTGTCTGGTACTGCCCCTTCTGCAGGAAGGAAGGAAGGAAGGAAGGACGCAAGACAAGGCAAGGCAACCCGAGAGTATCAGATCATCCACATCTCCAGTGAGGAACGGGATTTGAGCCGATCATCCGTTGACCCAGATCTCGGAACCTAACACTTGGCGCCGTCTGCGGGCTTCGGACAGAAAGCCTGGCTATTACACGAGCAATGACGAACAGCAGGGTGTCTAGGCACCACCGCCCACCTGGGGGCAACGGACGAAGGAGAGAGCCTATACCCCCAGGAAGGCAGCCTAACCCTGGGAAGCGGCCAATGCAACCAGAACCACAAGAAGTACCACAGCCTCCTCAACAGAACAACCAGGAGGGAGGACCCTCACGCCCAGCTGGGGCTGAGTCCTCCACAGCCTCCACACCTCGGGCAAGAAGGCCACAGAGAGAAAGAGAACAACAGGGAGTGCCGTCCCAGCACACGGCACCCCCTGAGGGGTATTATTATGAGGCGCAACCCCAAGGGTACCCGTATGGGATGCCGACCCAAAGGGATGGCAACCGCGCCCACACAACATATGCAAGGCCGGCATACACCCAGGGGACACACACTGAAGCTTATGAAGAGGAGCAGATCCCAACGGAAGAGCACCACTCGCACCCTCGAGCAGGGCAGCAAGAGGAGCAAAGAAGATATTACCAGGTGCCACCCCAAGAGGGAAGGCAACAATTCGTGCCTCCTAGGCAACAGCAGAACGCAAGGGCTTACACCCCACTGGGGGAGGAAAGACAAGCAAGACCTCCAAGGAGGCAAGAATTCTATGAAGCACCCCAGCAGGGACACCAAGGATACACCTACAGCCCGTATCAATACGGACAAGGGATCCCGGCAAGTCCTATCTACAACCACGGAGGCTATCAGAGGAATTACACTCCAACACCGATATTGATCACTCCGGAAGAAATAGAGGCAATGATAACCCGGAAGATGAATGAGTCAAAGAAAACCAGCTTGCATTGTCTAAGTGACAAGACGAACCACCCTTTCACAAGGGAACTGGAGATGAACAGGGTGCCAAACTCCCTGCACACAGTGCAAATTGCAAAGTACAATGGGAAGGGAGACCCCCTAGAGCATATCCAACAGCATGAGGCATCCCTATTTGGGAGGACCACTGATGAAAGATACAAGGCACTCCTGTTCCCAAACACCCTATCAGGGGTGGCCTCACACTGGTTCTTCAGTCTACCCTCTGAAAGCATCCACTCATGGGAGCAGCTAAAGGCGAAGTTCCTGCAGAGATATCTAGGGGAGAGGAAACTCCTCAAAGGCACAGGCTCCATCGATGATGTGAAACAAGAATATGATGAATCTCTGGCCAGTTACTACACTAGGTTCAATCAAAATATCGCAGACATCCAAGGCGACATCACTGAGGGTGAGATAATACGGGCCTTTATCACAAACTTAGGCCGCTTTGGGTCCACACTGGCAGAAAAGATGGCCAAGAAGCCAGCAAGCACCTTAGAGGAGCTTGCAGGAAGAGTCAAAACTCATATAGACCTGGAGAGGCACAGGGCAAGTAAGAAAGCCAAGATTCAAGCAGCCAAGGAAGACAATGCAAAGCCGAACAAAGGCAAACCACCCCAGGCACCTCAGCACACAAGGCAGCAGGAATGGCGTCCGCCCCAACTAAGAAACCAAATGGGCGAACCACTAAAGCCCAGAGAAATAAATGTCATCAAGTTCGTCCCATTGAACGCCACTCCAGCTACTGTCCTCAAAGAGATGCGGAACCAGAAGCTCTGGTCACCCCCTGCAAGGTGGAGAGCCCCAATGGTGGGGAATCACAAGGATAGATGGTGCGACAACCATGAAGCTTACGGGCACGACACGAACGAATGCTTCAGCCTAAAGTTAAGCATCAACAATGCCATCCAAAGAGGAGACCTAAAGCAGTTCGTTGATCATGGGGGCAACAGCATGCAACTAGGGCCATCAAACAGAGACAAGGGCAAAGGCAAAGCAGACTACAATCCTCCACCCAACAAGAGAGGGACCATAAACATGATACATTGGGGAGTAGCGTCAGGTGGCCCAACTGCTAATGCAAGGGAGGTTTACGCATCAAAACTGGGTTCAGTGCCGAGATGGAGGAAGAGGCCAAGAGAAGGAGAAGAAATGAAGATCGAATTCTCAGAGAAGGACAAGAGCCACATCGTCTTCCCACATGACGATGCTCTAGTTATCACAATAGACATTGATAATTTTGATGTAAAGAGAATTTTGGTGGATGGGGGCAGCTCAGATGACCTCCTAAGCTTGAGAGTCCTAGAAGAGATAGGGAAAACCAAGGCAGACATCAAACCAGTCAACTTCCCTCTAGTTGGCTTCTCAGGGGCAACAAGCTACCCCCTGGGAATGATTACCCTGCCGGTGACCATGGGCCAAGGATGGACACAGCTGAAGGTGAATATTAACTTCTTGGTGGTTGAAAGCCTGGGAGCCTACAATGGGATCCTAGGAAGGACAACCATAAACCCATATGAAATCGTACCATCCACTGTACACCAGAAGCTGAAGTACATTACTGAGAATGGAGTCGGAGAAGTCCTGGGTGATCAGCGCACCGCAAGGCAGTGCTACGTCAACTCCATGAGACGTGGATCACACGGGACAGAGACAGTGGCTGTGGTCATGGTTGGAGCCAACCAAGGTAGAAAGAAGAGGAGAAGGAGGCAAAGGCAGGGAAAGATGAAGAATGGAGTGGTACTCCGTTTGAGTAGGCAGTTTTTTCAAACAGTGCCTAAGAGGAGACACAGGAGCAAGGCTGTGAAGGTGACAGCCATACCTTGGCAGCCAGACACCAAAGAGGGGAAAAGAACAAGTGACTCCATCTCAAGAGGCTTCCGTCACATCGATGATATCAAGCAAATGCCGCGGGAGTCAATATCAAGCTATTTCCAGAGATTCTCCAATTATGGTGCCAACATGGACATCACAAGAGGAGAAACCGTCAGAGCATTTATTAGAAACATGCATCCAAACTCATTCGAGGCCTATGGAGGGCTCTATGAGATGGTCATGACGAGCACGACGAGGGAGCTCAAGGAAAGGCTAGACAAAGCATTTGCAGAGGAAGTGGAACAGCTAGACGAAGTTCTGGAGAAAGGAAGGAAGACTGACACACTGGGAGGAGGTGTAAACTTCACATTCACACCCCTTACAGTGAGCATAGAAGAAATATTCCATAAGCACCTCAAGCAGGAGCTACCCACATGCAGGGAGGAGGGCAAGGCCTTCCTAGGAAGGGATGCACAGGGATGGTGTGAATACCATGGGACCTGGGGGCATCAAACCAACAACTGCATGGTGCTGAAGATAGAAGTGGAGGAAATGATTCACAACGGAGGCCTGAAGGAGTACATGGCAACAGACAAAGTGACCACCCCATATCCTTAGTTTCATATCTAGCACTTTACATGTTTAAGCTTTCCAAGTTTTTAAAACAACTTTTGAGAAGGAGAACTCACGAAGTTCATCCAACTCTACAACTATCTTTATTTTCCTCCAAAGGGTGTCTTGACCCACCCAAGGCACCCCATGTGTACAAAAAACATGAATGCTCTTAAGGGAGTAGGATTTCCTTCGAAGGCATTTTCCAATGAATATGGTGATATAATCATGATGTTATCCTTACACAGATATGACTTCAAGTCAACGACAGGTTCAACGCCCCCAAGAGCGTATCTTGAGAGTAGTTCTTACACTACGACATTCGACGCCCCCAAGAGCGTATCTTGAGAGTAGTTTTCATACTACGACATTCGACGCCCCCAAGAGCGTATCTTGAGAGTAGTACTCATACTACGACCCTCGACGCCCCCAAGAGCGTATCTTGAGAGTGGTTTCCAAAAACTACGAATTTCGACGCCCCCAAGAGCGTATCTTGAGAGTAGTGTTCATACTACGAACTTCGACGCCCCCAAGAGCGTATCTTGAGAGTAGTTATTACACTGCGACCTTCGACGCACCAAGAGCGTATCTTGAGAGTGGTTTCCAAAAACTACGAATTTCGACGCCCCCAGGAGTGTATCTTGAGGTAGATTTGCAACCTACCAGATTCGACGCCACCAAGAGCGTATCTTGAGGTAGAAAAAACACTATTAGATTCGACGCCCCCAAGAGCGTATCTTGAGGTAGATTTCAAACTACCAGCTTCGACGCCCACCAGGAGCGTATCTTCTGTCTAACCTGAGCCCTCCGGGAGCCTATCCTGTGAAACGTTAAGCGCCCTCCGAGAGCCTGTCTCGTGAACAGTTTTCGACGCCAACCAGGAGCGTATCTTTGGTTTAACCTGCGCCCTCCAGGAGCCTATCCTGTGAAACGTTAAGTGCCCTCCGAGAGCCTGTCTCGTGAACAGTTTTCGACGCCAACCAGGAGCGTATCTTTGGTTTAACCTGCGCCCTCCAGGAGCCTATCCTGTGAAACGTTAAGTGCCCTCCGAGAGCCTGTCTCGTGAACAGTTTTCGACACCAACCAAGAGTATATCTCTGGTCTAACCTGTGCCCTCCGGGAGCCTATCCTGTGAAACGTTAAGTGCCCTCCGAGAGCCTGCCTCGCGAATAGTTTCAACGCCAACCAAGAGCGTATCTTTGGTTTAACCTGTGCCCTCCGGGAGCCTATCCTGCGAAACGTTAAGTGCCCTCCGAGAGCCTGTCTCGTGATCAGATTCGACGCCCACCAAGAGCGTATCTTTGGTCTAACAGTACCATCTATACCATTTAAAGGGTATCAGAAGAGATCATCGCACCATACTCTGAAGGATCCAATGAGAAAGTAATCTCAAAGTAAAGTCATATGAAGAACACATAATGTTTTTTCTTGATGAAATAGCAGGTATGACATGAAGGAAAACACGAAAGAAGGATAAGTAAAGGAAACACATCAAGAGAAGAGTCCATAACCAAAGGGATATATACAAAAGCATGAGAAGCACTAATGAAAAGGCAAGTGAACCACGTAGTCAACAACACAATGCGGCAAAGGAAAATAACAACAAACACCACCACAATCTCAAAAGACACTCAACCCATTAAAGGGGAGAAGGAGTGTAGTTATATATACAAAGATAGCATGATATAAACACATCAATCAGAACCTTCGGGAGAGTCACCCTCACCCCCTGAAGCTGAACCACCGGCAGAGATGGATGATGAGGAGGAGTCTGAGGTACCAATCTCCACTGGTGTAGCATCCACCTGGGCAGGGGCAGGCTCGTCTGCAACAGCAGCCTGACCCCTCAGAACAGCCATGTAGCCAGTGGCATATGGCCCGAAGTCACCAAGGTCACCAACTGGGAACTGAGGATCAATGCGGAAAATGTGATCAACCAGATACTCACCAAACTGGTTCATCTCCTGAGTGAGACGCGCGCTATAATCGGCAGTGAAGGCAGAGGAAGCCTTGTACTAAGACACTGCGACGGTCCTCTCCTCTGCCCGATACTTAGCCTCCAACTTCCGCAACTCCTCAGAATGGAGCGACGCTGCAACCTCAGCTTCCCGGCGTAAAGTGCCCACAGTAGTCTCAAGCAAGGACACTTGGTCCCGGAGCTCCTGCATCCTCAAATCAGATAAACGCGCCTTCTCAGCAGCAGTGGCGACCTCCGCCTTGAGAGAGACCTGGCTGTCCTCAAGGGTCTTCTTCTCGTCAGATAACTCGAGCACGAGCGATGACATGTTCACCATGTCAGACATACCCTAACAATTAAAACAAGGGGTAAGTAAAGAAAGACAACCAATATGAAAGTATAAAGAAGAAAGCAAGGAACAACTCACAGGCGCATAACGAGAGAGTACACCCTGAACAAAGCGCCGAGTCTCCCCAGGAGACTTGGGCTGAGCAACACGATCGCTAGGGGGGATGGCACCGCGGAGTACGCGGACGCCAACCTCAGGAGTCCGCAAAGAGGAGGTGCTATCGAGGTGGAACTCCTTCAAACCAGCGAAAGGAGTCCACTCAGACCCAATAACATCTTCATCAGTAAGACGTGCGAAATCCTTCCGACTTAAAGTCGGAGGCCCACCTACACAAGCGAAGCAAGTCAAAGGAAAATATAAACATAGAAGGATCAGCAACAAGGTAGAGATCATACCTGAGGACCATGCCCTCGGCTGGGGGGCAGGGGAACCACCACCAGCAGGTCGCTTCCCTTTGTCAGCCATGGAAGGCACCTCTTCGACCACCATCTCCTTATCACGAGATAGGGTCGGAGGACGAGCAGTAGGCGAAGCAGGATCCGCAGCTTTCTTTCTCTTAGCAGCCGAGGCCCCGGCCTCAGAATCAGATCTCCGCGGCTTGGACTTGGAAGGTCCAGAGTCTCTGCCAACGGAGACGACCCTCTCGGTCACCAAGGGGGAGCGCCCTAGCAATGTAAGAAAAACAAGATAAGGAAAACACAAGTTATACCATAAAGAAGCAAATAGGAGAAAGCATACCAGAGGCCCCAGCCTTCTTCCCAGGCAGGGGGGATCTCTAAATCAACTGAAGAGAACTCTCCGAAAGCAGGCCAACCATCGGACCGATCCTCATTCAAGACCGACCAAGTGACGTATCGATCCGTAATGAAGAAGTAATGCTTAGCCCAGTGACTGGCCGAATTGTCACTCCGGGCCACGAAGCGGAGAGAGGTATCCCACTCGATCCCACTCAACCCGAAATCAGCAAATCGGGGATCCTTGAAGGTCGGATGGCGAGTTACGAAACTCGCAAACCCCACCTTCTTCTGGTACTGGAACCGGTAGAAGCATCGGAACAGAACGAGGGAGTACTTCCAGGAGTACCAATGGCACAATACCCGGAAGCCCACCCAGACACGGAGGGCACTGGGGGCAAGGTTCACAGGAGAAATCCTGAAGAACCTGCTCAACTCTATGAGGTCATCACAGTAAGGCAACCTCAACCCAAATCGGATCTGGGAGGGGTACACGGCGACCTTCCCTATAGGAGGCTCCGTCACCGTCTCGCGAGTATTCCCCAAGGAGGGGAGAAAAGGATACAGAGGCTCATCTAGGGGACAGATATCTCCTAGGGTAACGTGCTCATTGTAATCGGACCTAGTGAGATGGTTCTCCGACAGGGTAGCGAGACCTAAGGCAAAGGTAGCAGGAAATCCCAAAGTTCGAATCAAATTTCGACTAACACCCCAATGAAGGTCACGGTACTAAGCTAGCAATAGGAAAGGAAGTAATGCGACCGAAAAGGAAGAGAAAAGGAACTCACTCATCCTTCGGAGGATGCGACGCCTCTGTAGAGTCTGTGTGCGCGGACACCACCAGGAATACAGTACCTGCCACGACACGACAAATATCAAGACAAGAAAAATTTCCGAAGAACCGGAAATACTCCGACACCCGACCAACGACAACAATCAAAGATCCAAAGACACCCAGCAAAGATAGTCAACATGAGCCAAGGACACCACGACAACCAAATTGAATAATTTTATCCGAGCCTAAGGTCGGGTTTTGGGAAAAATTACCATTATACCCTCCAACAAAGATTAACACACCAACGGCGGTACGACATCAAATTCAAGACCGGGATGGTCCAATCGGACAAGAAACTATATCCGGACAACCGGCAAAATTTTTCCCCAAATCCACAACTATCGACGGTTATCCACGGCAATTCCACTTTCAATCAAATTTCGGCAATCAAACATCGGCAATCAAGTATTAACGATTCAAAAATCAACGTTTTATGCGGTAACGGAAAGGAAAAGAGCGGACCTTCGGAAAACCCGACCCGATGTGATAAACGGTTTCGAATTTCGAATTTGGAGACCCCCGGGAATCAGCCCCTCGCCGGAGCTTGGACCTTGTCGTCGCCGGAGGTGATTCCGTTCGCCCCGCCGTTGCTGGAAGACGTCTCACGCCGCGCCGGAGCTTACTTCCCTCGCCGTCGACCGCCCGTGTCGGACCAGGCTCCGCCTCCGTCAGCAGCAGCTTCGACGTCGCCCTGGTCTGCCGGTCCGTCCCGCCTCCACGTCGCCGTCTCGAGCCGCCAATCCACTAGCCGGCTCCGTCCCGTGCTGGTGGTCTCCTCCCGCCGGAGCTGCTGGCCGGAATTTCGTGTCTCTCGCCGGAATTCTGGCCGGCCCTTACCTTGGGGGTGCTCTCAATTTTTTCTTGCTCTCCAAGGGTGAGTGAAGAGGGAAGATGGTGGCTATGGTGACTCCCTAAGGTATTTTTCTAACTCTCCTCTATATTGAAAAGATGATAGGGTTTTTTAAAGGGTTTTAATCACCACCCTCCATCTATCTTTAAATGAGATCTAAGGGCCAAGGAAAAACCATCATTTTTATCCCTTTCAACTATGGCTAAGTATATCTCCATACTTAGAAAAACTATCAAGTTAGGTTTATTCTTGAACATTTCATACTTAGGAAAAAATTTTGGCCAAAATTAAATTTTTCCTCACTTAGATAAAATCCCGGCATGAATTGGAAGCGTAGGTTACTTAGTTGCATTTGTATTGCGCCCCTGTGCGAGTGTGAATTTTTTAAGTATACGCCGGTAGCAAAGATAGGTTTATTACTCCCACCTCAGACGGACGCGTGCTTAGACACACGTCCGCGCTACTCTAACGTTTACAACTCCTCTATCTCATAAGGCAGGGGGTAGGGTCGGAGACACGCATCCATGGGTAAGCAAACACTCAGATGAAAGGTAAAACCCCGGTTTCAAATTGCGCGTATCATACCATCCTGAAATAGAGTCAATCAAGGGTTAGGCCATTGGTTGACTCGGGGGCATGTGATGGATATACGCCCAATTTGAACCCGTTGACTTCCAAACCGTTGTATTTTTATCATCCCATTAACGATCGTAAATCGAAACTTCAAACCCGAACACTTCGCGAAAACATCAACGGCTCGGACGAGGCCGGAGCGCTCGTCCGGCCGAGGCAAACTCACCTAGGTGAGGTTGGGTGGCCACACCCGACCTCCCCTAGGAGAGATCGGGTCAGCCAACCCGATCTCTCCTAGGGGAGATCGGGTGGACCAACCCGATCTCTCCTAGGAGACTCTCCTAGGAGAGATCGGGTCGGCCAACCCGATCTCTCCTAGGAGGGATCGGGTCGGCCAACCCGATCTCTCCTAGGAGGGATCGGGTCGGCCAACCCCATCCTCCCTAGGAGGGGTTGGGTGCCCTCACCCAACCCCTACCCTTGGGGGTCGGATTTCTCCTCCCCCAAGGGCCCCGGCACCATTTTCGGACTCCCACACTCGGTTCACTCCGCCTACCTTCTCCGTATCCTAAGGTCTTAATTATGCGCTTTAATGTTAATTAATTGTGTTTAAAGGTTAACGATGTCATTAAGCCACCTTAATGACATCATTGCCTATAAATACCCCACCTTCACAATTCATTTGGACATCTTGGCAATTTGGATTATTTTGCTCTGACATCTCTCTAGTTTATCTCTCTAAAAACGATACTGACTTAGGCATCGGAGAGGGTTCACCAGGCACCACCCCCCCCCCCCCCTCTCTGTGTCTGGTACTGCCCCTTCTGCAGGAAGGAAGGAAGGAAGGAAGGACGCAAGACAAGGCAAGGCAACCCGAGAGTATCAGATCATCCACATCTCCAGTGAGGAACGGGATTTGAGCCGATCATCCGTTGACCCAGATCTCGGAACCTAACAAAACCAACCTTCAGTAAACCGAGGAAGGGGGTGTCGTGAAAGAATTCACACTATTGTCGTTTTCAATCTAACATATCAGTCTTTTAAAAACGGTTATTCTATTGCAAATTACCGGAACAGGAATTTTCAAATAAGCATACCCGGTCTTGACTTTCTCAAGGCCCTTATGATTTTATAAAATTATCTGATAATTTACGCATGCATATTTATAATTATACTACATCTAGCAAATCATCATACCATGCCATAAATATCGAACACAACATGCTTACGCGTCATGCGTCTAATGTCTCTAGCATATATAATTCTACGTAAAGTAAATTATCACATGCGTTCTATCATGAACATCCTAGCATACGTGTCAAAACATGCATCATCCGCACACATCATGCATAATTGGCGACTGGAATTTTCGGTTTTATAAAACGCTTTGAAAATATTAGGGGCTGTTTTGCAATTCATGCTTACAATCATTCATGCGAATATCTAAACATGGATTCTAGGCACTTTCAATCAGCATAGCATGTCTATCCTATTGCGCAAACCATATATTTAAATCCTAGAGCTCAATGCTCGCAATATAATATCCAGCTAGCTTGACAAAGTCAATACGACAGTTCTAATTATATCAAATATATGATGCAGAAAGTAAACAATTGCAAATCAACCCACTAATTTAATCAAGTCCCAAAAACATGCAAGTCCGAGATCCATCCTCATAATCGAAACCAGACATTAGGGTTTTGATTGAAACCGTGTATTAAAACATGAACCCTAAGAGCACTGTTTAGGTTAATTTTAAAGTTCGAAAACATTTTGGATTTAAAATTTGACATCCTATTTTATTGAACAATTTAAAATTTTCTGAAAATTTTAAAATGTTTCGGTCCAAATTTTAAAATCCGGTTCAATTCGATCTGATTTTAAAAATTCTGGTTTGGTCTGAAATGGTTCAATAAAATAAGATAGTGGTTCGGTTTATCACTCAAAACCGGTTAGGTTTAATTTAGTTACTACGGTCCGACCCGACCCGACTAGGTCGACCCTATTAAGAAAACTCGGATTGGTTTTATCCGTTCCGGTTTAGCAATTGGACCGGCCCATAAACCCTAGGGTTCGGCCGAAATATGTCTTGTGGGCTAAGTAGGGTTTTAAAGTCCACTAAAAAATTAACTTAGTCACCAAGAAATATTAATTATTTAAAATAATTTCCAATATTGCTAATATAATATATAATTCGGCTAAACACACACACACACACACACACACACACACACACATATATATATATATATATATATATATATATATATATATATATATATATTGTCAAGATTTTATTACTAAGATGTAAATCAATGAACAATATATAATATATATATATATATATATATATATATAAAATTCGGCCAAATCACTATATATATATATATATATATATATAAATATTGTCAAAAATATATTTAGGAATAAAATATATAGACAATATATCTTCTTAATCTTTTTAAGTAACTAAATCATATCAATATATCTTTATCCCTATCTTTTAGTTATATATATTGATAGCTAATATCTTTTACAATATTATATTATAAACCTATCCATATTTTCCAACTTATAGATATATAGTTACCTATTAATAAAATTTAAAAACGGAACATATATATATTTTTATATTAGTGTCGATTTTTTAAAGTCTTGGTGACCAAGAAAATTAATTTTTTTTACCTAAAATACCCCTAGGGTTTTCGGCACAAACATGCAAAGTTGGAAAAGTTGTCAAATTTTAAGATCAAACCCTAACTTGATCATGAATCCAAGAGGTGTTCTTGATAAAACTCATGGTGTTCTTGAAGATCATGAACATCAAACTTATATTTAAACCCAAATTTTTGGCTATGATCTATAAAAACATGTAAAATTTGAAAATTTAAAGTTTTTAAAGATCAAACACAAAAAAATAGCTAAAAATTTCAGATTTCTTCATGGTGTTCATATACTTGAAAATTTCGGATTTTCATAATATCAAGAACATCAATTTATCAAAAATTTAAGAACTTAACCAGGCTCTGATACCACTGTTGGATTACGGGGAAATACTACGGAATGATAAACGTGTACTAGCAAGAAATCTAATCTACGCAGCGGAATTAGTACACATACCTTTTAGCTTTCCTGTCCAAGAACGATGTGGAGGGAGTTCTGATCCTCTGGTCGGAACCACGTGCAAATTCTTCATCAGAAGAAGTCCCACGCGATGTAGCTCCACAACAAGACCTCTGATCGATTCTTCAACGGAGATGGAACCGCGGACTTGATGTTGATGGTGCCGAAATTTAGACTAGGGTGACAAGTTTTCTCAATGGAGATCCTTGTTCTTAATTGTGTGTTTAAACCCTTAGGAGTCACCCCTATATATAGTATTGGGTGGAGTTGCCAAAAGGCAACTCCACCCTATGTGTTACTAGGGTTTCGGCCGAACCATGCAAAAAGGGGGGCGGGGGAGGCCCATTTTGGGCCTCCCTTGTCAATTACTAATTGGATTTGGCCCAATTAGCCCAGATTGACAATTACATAATTAACTTAGGTAATTCCCTTAATTAACGAGGTCCTATTACGGTGCCACGTCACCAGTAAGTAGCAAAAGAGTTGGAGAAACTTCATGAGCTTTCCGCCTCGAGAGTTGTTGAAAAAACCAGAGACATAGACATGCATTAAACGAAAGTAAAACCAAGGATATGGTTGTTTCATTGATGACGTTCCTTTAGTGTCTTTACCAAGGAATGCCCCCACGTACCATGGTAGTCACACCATCCCCTTGTGTCTTTACCAAGGAAGGCCTTGCCTTCCTCCTTGCATTCTAGCAACTCCTTGCTCATGTGTTTCTTAAAAAGCTCTTCAACTTGCACCTTAAAGGGTGTGAAGTTGAAATTTACACCCCCTCCTTTCATGTAAGCTTCCTCCTCATCTTTGAATGCTTCACCATGCTGCCTCCTTTCTTTCTCGAATGCATTGTCCAACTTTTCTTTAAGTTCGTGCATCGTGCTTGTCATCACTACCTCATAATGACCTCTGAAAGTCTCGAAAGAGGTTGGATGCATGTTACTAAGGAAAGCTCTTACAACCTCCTTCCTTGTTGCCTCCATGTTGGCCACGTATTCCACGAACCTTTCGAAGTAACTTGCAATGGACTCTCTTGGCATTTGTTTTACATCCTCCATGTGTCTGAAGCCTCTTTCAATTGCTCTTTTCACACTTCTTCCATTTTCGTTATCCGGCTGCCAGGGTATGCTTGTTACCCTTACAACCTTACCACCTCCTGTTCTCTTGGCCATCCTTCCAAACATCCATATGCTTAGGCGAAGTGTGACTCCTACCTTTTGTTTTTTGTGACCTGGCTTATTTCTCTCTCTTTTTTGATAGTTCATACTCTGTCTGCCCGCTGTCATTACCATTGTCACTAAGTCTGATTGATGTGACCTACGTCTCATGGAATTGACGTAACACTGCCTTGCGCTGCGTTGATCACCCAGGATTTCTCCTACTCCATTCTCAGTGATGTACTTCATTTTCTGATGCACTGTTGAGGGCACAATCTCGTATGGGTTTATTATGGTTCTACCTAGGATCCCGTTGTAGGCTCCTAAGTTTTCCACTACAAAAAAATTCGCATTTATCCTCAGCTGTGTCCATCTTTGCCCCAGTATCACTGGTAGAGTTATCATACCCATAGGGTAGCTTGTCGCTCCTGGGAATCCAACTAGAGGAAAGCTCACCGGCTTGATATCTGACTTGAATTTTCCTATCTCTTCTAGCACGTGCATGTGTAGTGTATCTGTCGAGCTCCCTCCATCAACAAGTATTCTTTTCGCATCGAAGTTGTCAATGTCCATTGTTATAACTAGAGCATCGTCATGCAGGAAGACGATGTGACTCTTATCCTTCTCAGAAAATTCAATCACCATTTCCTTTTCCTCCCTTGGTCTCTTTCTCCACTTTGTTGTCATATCAATCCTGGAGGCATATACCTCTCTCTCATTTGTTGTTGGTCCGCCTGCCGCGACTCCACAATGTATCATGTTAATCGTTCCTCTTTTCTTAGGTAAATGATTGTAATCAACCTTCTCCTTGCCTTTGTCCTTTTGCGCGGGTCTTGCGGGTGCACTGCTGCCCCCGTGATCTACAAATTGCTTAAACTTTCCTCTTTGTACCGCATTGTTTATGCTTAATTTTAAAGTGAAGCATTCGTTGGTATCATGGTCGTGTGCTTCATGGTTGTCGCACCATTTTTCTTTTTCATTTCCTACCGTCGGGGCTCTCCATCTTGCTGGAGGTACTCATATCTTCAAGTTCCTCATTTCTCTTAATACGACTGCCGGGGTCGCATTCAATGGTACGAACTTGATGAAATTAATATCCTTTTCTCTCAGCTGCTCGCCTGTCTGGTTCCTTTGCTGGGGCGGACGCCAATCTTGTTGTCAGATTGGTTGGGGAGCCTGAGGTGGTTTTCCCCGGTTTGGCTTTGTGTTCTCATCCTTTGTGGCCTAAATCTTTGTCCTCTTGCTTATTCTATGTCTTTCCAGATCTATGTGGGTTTTCACCCTCGCCGCCAGCTCCTCCAGTGTGCTAGCGGGTTTCTTAGCCATTTTTTATGCCAAGGTTGAGCCAAAACGCCCAAGGTTCCTTATGAAAGCCCTTATGATTTCGCCCTCAGTTATGTCCCCCTGTATATCAGCTAGGTTCTGATTGAACCTTTTGTAATAGTCTGCTAGCGTTTCCTCATGCTCTTGTTTCACATCGTCAAGCGAACTTGTTCCCTTGAGCAACTTCCTTTCTCCTAAGTACCTTTGGAGGAACTTTGCTTTCAGTTGTGCCCATGAATGGATGCTCTCATTTGGTAGGCTGAAGAACCAGTGCGATGCTATCCCTGACAATGTATTTGGGAACAATAGTTCCTTATAGCGATCATCCGTTGACCTACCCAGGAGGGAAGCTTCGTGTTGTTGGATGTGCTCCAAGGGGTCACTCTTGTCATTATACTTTTTTTTATCCTTATCATGTGCAACGCGTCTAGCACTTTATTGTTCTCCAAATCCCTTGTAAATGGGTGACTTGTGCTATCACTCAACCAGTGCAATCCATTCGTCTTAGATTCATTCATCTTTTTCGCGATCATTGCCTCTATATCTTCTTGAGTTAGCATCACTGGTGATAGATTATAATTTCTTTGAAGTCCGTCATAGCTGATCAACGGGCTTGCAGGGATTTTGTGTCTGTGATGATATGGACTGTATGTGTAACGCGGATATCCCTGCGGAGGTGGATGCTGAAACTCTTGTCTCCTTGGTTGCTGAGGCTGTGTGTTATCCCTCAATGGAGTGTATGTCCATGCACCTTGCGGTGCTTGGGGTTGCACTGGAGGCACAGACTGCTGCCTATCCCTGGGGGTGGTACTTGCTCATTCCTGCTTTGATTTTCACGCTGCCCTGTTGGAGGGCGTGTGTGTTGCTCTTCCTCCGGAAACTGCTCTACCTGTTGGTACTGCTCTGCCTGTGGATATCGCTCCTCTTGTGGGTATTGATTCGGCTGCGGGTGTTGCTCCTCTTGCGTATATTGCCTCTCTTGCATGTTTTTCAAAGCCTCCCTATAAGCCAAAAACTCATCTAATGCATTCAAGAACCCCCATAGTCACTATCTGTGCTCCTTGTGAATACACAGACCTTGTATTGGTGGTATGAGCCCGGTTGTTGTTTCCTTGTGTTGGCATTCCATACGGATACTCCTGAGGGTGTGCTCCATAATAGTACCCCTGTGAAGGTGCCGTGTATTGGTATCCTTGGGACGGTACTCCTTGTTGCACACCCTGCCTCTATGGTCGTCGAGTCATAGGGGTTGAAGCAGTGGAAGACTCAGCCCCAGCTGGGCATGACGGTCCTCCTTGGTTGTTTGCCTGACGTGCTTGTGGGGTTGTTTTACATGCAGGTGGTGCAGGCTGCTCCTGCGGAGTAGGTAGTCTTGCCGGGGGTACAGGCTGTCGTGGTGGATGCGCAGGCTGTCCTCCTTGATTGTTTGGCGGCCTGTTGTCCCCCGGTGGACGGTTGTCCCTAGATGGCAGACTGTTCGTCATTGATCTTGTGATAGCCAGACTTTTTGTTCAAAACCCACGGACGGCGCCAAGTGTTAAGACGTGTGTATCGGGTCGATGGGTCTCCGATCCGAATGACACTTCTCACGGGTGAGTTGTTCTCTTCGGTGATCCGTCAGCTCGAAAGTATGATCTTTTAGCTCCAAGCGATCCGTTGCTCGACTACTTGCAAACCTGCACAAAGGGGCGATACCGAGCACGGATGGGGGTGGTGCTCGATGAGCCCTCTTTGATGCCTAAGTAAGTTTGGTAATCTAGAGAGAGGAAATCTATAGAGAAGGCAGAGCTAAAACGAGTAAAGATGCAATGTAATCGAAATGAACAGAAATCGAGCAATATATACTGACTTCCAGGGGATTAAGGTGGCTTAATGACATCGTTAATCCCTAAATGCACTTAATTAACACATAACGACAGGATTAAACCCTTAATGGCACGGAGAGGTGGATGAAAAAGTATAAGTGTGAGTCGGGTAAAAAGGTGTCGGGACTCCGCCGGAAGAGGTCCGGGCGACAAGGTTCGGGACATCGCACACGCCCGTGGATGAGGTGTACGATGTCCGGGCAGGGTCTCTGAACCTTCGGGGTCGGATAAAAAATCCGACCCCTAGGCCTTGGAATCGGTCCAAGCTGGACCGATCTCACCTAGGTAAGATCGGACCAGCTGGTCCAATCTCACCTAGGTGAGATTGGGCCAGCTGACAGGTCCGGGCGAGTATTTTTGCTCGTCCGGGCCGTTCGCGTTGTGGGTAAAGTGTTTGGGTCAAAGTTTCGAATTATAATCGTGAGCGGGGTGGCCAAAATAAGACAATCCGAATGAAAGCGGGTTCAAATTGGGTGTATATCCATCATTGACGTCGGAGAGTCCTATACGTGCCGTACGTGCGTATATAGGAGTCACGCGCACTTCTAGACGTAATCCGGATTCTAGTCCGGATTGTCGGACAATCCGGACGAGTCCTACGCTCGGGGTACGCGCGCGCGTACCCTAGGCCGTTTTAGACTTGCAGGTGATTATTTTGGGACCGTTTAGTGGGTTTGACGTGTAGGCGAAGTCCGAATAATTATAAAACCAACCCGAATCTGAAATATACCCATCAAACCCTACGACCAATGGATGACATAGACAATGGTTTATTCTCTCGGCTTCTTAAGTGCCCCGGCTATTGCTTAATCTCGTATGGGGATACCCCATGGCTAGCACCTATCGGGTTAGGCTTGTCGCATGCTGGATGAATGACCTGGTTGATGAACACACATGGATGACGTGGAGTTTGGCCAGGCAGGCCACGTATGGAAATTGTCTGAAACATTTGGGACAAACTCGACGGTTGACCTCAGAACGGTCGGCGAGCAAATAGTTGTGCACGAGATGTGCTCTTCAGGGGCCTTGATTTGGATGATTATCCAAGCATATGTGAATGGACATGCTGCATGTTCCAAAATTTTTCTCCATCCGGCAGTTGTGCTCAATATGAACGGTTGATGCCCTTTGGTTACCACTGACCGGTTTAGACCTCACCGTAAAACGAATGTACGACATGGTTCGGGGATGCGTATGAACTCCACACAAGATAGGTGAAATTTTGGCATGGAATTTCTCTGAAACAGTCACGTTTCACGTGGTTGCGACCTCGTTCGAAGTAGTCGTCTGATCTGCAAAAAAAAAAGTAGGAATACTCAAATCTCAAGGAAAAAAATCAAGTCGCACCTGAGCGTTGGATATCCCGAGTGCGCAATTTGTTCTTCGTGCAACTGGATAACTGCATGTTCTTTTTTTTGCCCCATTTGGCCGGCAGAACTTATACGTACAGGATCCCTAACCAAGGGTACTTGGAAATAGCGAATGAAAAATTAGTGTAGAGAATATGACAACTTATGCATGATTTTTTGAAAACTCTAATGTCATTCATTTCATAATTTTGATTACTTTTTAAAAAGTAATAAAAAAATTATGATCTAAGGTGTATTACACCATCATGGAGTTTACTGAGTTTGTTGAGTGCACTATCTGACTCGAACGCAGGACAGATGCTCAAAAGTTTTTTTCAAAATATTTTCTCGTCCTTTGTTTAAACTCGAATAGTTGCACTCAACTGAAAAGTTAAACTATTTTTCAAAAATTAGAATCAAATATCTCATTATTTTAAACGCTTGCTCATGTGAATGTTGAAATGACGATCTTGTCGAAAAAATGTAATACACCTTGGATAAAAACGAATAACACTTTGAGTTTTTTTATTTTAAGAATTCTCATGCATGCTCGAAGGTTAAAGTTCTACTGTTAAGAAACTTACAATCTTACAACCAGTTTACCTGAATGGTACATATGGTATGTATGTATGAAATGAACATTCCAGGTAAAGTTTTTATGAAAAAGAAATGCAAATTCTATACATGTTTGAAATTAGATGTTCTACGACTAAGAATGTGTACAATCTATCAACAAATTATTTTCCTAACACAATGCACATGTGATGCATATGAGATGCATACTTGAAATGAAAGTTCTACAGTTAAGAAAATTTACAAGTTATCTGAAAATATTTTTTGTTTGTTTTTTTTAACGAGGAAAAAAAAACTAATGCATCTTGGTTGCTCAAAATTAAAACATTTTTGAAAATAATGCATATGAGATGCACAAAAATTAGATGCAAACTTAAAAATCAAAATTTACGACTAAGAAAAATTACAATTTACCTGAAATGTTTTTTTTTTCCAAAAATAATGCATATGAGATGCATGTCTTTGATTTAAAAAAATTCAAGTAAAAAGTTTTTTTTTTAAAACAAAAGAGCCCTAAAACTAAGAGCTTACGATTTATCTGAAAAGTTTAAAAAAAAAAAATATTAATGCATATTGGATGCATTATTAAAAATAAAACGATTCGAGTAAATTTTTTTGAAATGATGCATATAAAATGTATGTTCGAAATTAGAAACTCTAATAGCTAAAGACGAATTGCAATTTTCAAGAAAAAAAACATTTTTTGAATCAATGCATATGAGATGCACAAAAATAAATATAAGATGCAAAACTTAAAAATAAAAGTTTACGACTAAGAAAAATTACAATTTATATGAAATGTTTTTTTTCGAAAATAATGCATAGGAGATGCATTTTCGATTAAAAATTCAAGTAAACAGTTTTTTTTTTATAAGTAATGCATCTATGATGCAAGTTTGAACATAAGAGCTCTAATAGACAAAAATAGATTAATGTTTCCGAAAAAGTTTTCCTGAAGATAACGCATGTATGATGCACTAACAGAATGTACAACTTACCTGAAGAGTTTTTTTTTTTTTTTTTTTTATAATAACGTGTACGAAACACGTGTTTAAAATAAATAAAAAAATCAGGTAAGAGTTCTTTTTTTTAAAAGCTGTGCATATGAAATGCATGTTTAAAAAGAAAAATTCTATAACTAATGGTCTAATTACTTAGTCGATTTTTTTTTTTTGGTATTTTTAAAATGCAATGAGATGCAAGCTTAAAAATAAAAGTATTACACCTAAAAATTACAATTTACCTGAAAATGTTTTTTTGAAAATAATGCATATGAGATGCATGTCTTTAATTACAATTCAGGTAACAAATTTAAACATAAGAGAGTTTTTTTTTTTAATAATGCGTATGAAACGCAGGTTTAAGATAAAAAAATTCAAGTAAGAAGTTTTTTTTTTTTTTTTAAACAATGCATACGAAATGCATGTTTGAAAAGAAAATTTGTACAATCAAATGACTAACTACTTAGCTGAAAAAGTTTTTTTTTTAATTTTTTTTAATTTTTTTAAATGCAATGAGATGCATGCTTGAGAATAAAAGTTAAATGAATAGAAAAATTACTATTTACCTGACGACCTTTAACAAAAAAAAAAAAGAAGAAGATAAAAACGACATGTTAGGGGTCTTAAAAAAAAGCGTGGCTTTGCTCTACAAGGTAGGTTCCACTGATAAGTTCCCGACACAGTGGTTTCCTTCCCCTAAAAAGGGTTCTCGGGACCTACACGAGCGAGTGAGTTTTTCTGAGTCGTACCGGCGGAACTACCGCTCCGGTCGTACCGTATTAAACCTCTAGGGTTCCTAGTCGCCCTGGGTTTTAGGCGATTTGGAGATTATACTAGAGTGGTGTGCGAATTCCAACAATTTATAATACAACAAAGAAAATTAGTCAGTCATAATAAAAAAATCAAATCCACACCTGAAATCGCACAAAATAACCAAGTTAGAATAACAAAGTCAAATATATATAAAAAAACTTAAAACATGGCAAATAAGCAAATATAAAGAGCCCGAACCCTCAATGATCCCCAGCAGGGTCGCCAAATTGTCAGACCTAAATCTAACATACGGCGAATTACGTTTCGAAAACGTGGATTTTTTAATAGAGTCGCCACTAGTTAATTATAAGGCTAACTAGAAACCTAAATTACTTAGGGAATAGTAAATTAAACACCTAAGTATATTAATCAGTGTACGATCAGAAATTCAGATTCAGGGGGTTCTATTACGAATTAAAAATATAAATTTTTAACTACACATTTTCGGTACTCAATTCACTTAATTTGCCAATTTTACATTTTAATATATGTTATATCCGATTAATATAACGATGTCAGGATTTAATCTAGTTTTTTTTGTTTAATCCTAAACAAAACTATTATCAAATATTGACAGTCTAAAACTAATTATAATTGATAATTCCTAATTAAAATGAAATCTAAAAAATATCAAAATTATTAAACATGCTCAGATTCATACGAATCCCAATACAAATTTAACATACCTACACAATTTACCCAATCAAATTCAACCAATTATATTTAAAATACTTAATAAATCTAATATAATAAAAAATAAAAATAAAATAACCTTATTAAAACTAATATAATAATTAACAATAATAACTAATAAAATAATAATTAAAACAATAAAAATAAAAATAAAATAAAAAAGAAGAAGAACCAGCGGGCAACTCACCTGTAGGGGACGACGGAAGGCAAAGCTTCGGACGGCGGATCGGCAGGACAGGATAGGTGATGCAAGGCAAGGCAAGGTGGTCGAGTGGGTGCGGGCCACGACTCGTCTGGAAGTCCGGTGACAGCAGCGGCGAGGTGGAAGGCCGGAGGTCGCGCAGTAAGGTGGTGCGAGCGACAGCGGAGCCACACCGGTGGGATGTTGAGAGTGGAGCGAGGAGGTTGGCGGTGGCCTGGGCGAGCTTGCTGGCAGGCTACGTGGTCACCGGTCGGGCTGCAGCTCCGGTGAGGACGGGGGGGGGGGGGGGGGGGGGGGGGGGGGGGGGGGGGGCAGTGGACGGTGAGGTAACTCGCCGGTGTGGTTGGGGCTGGAACTCCGGATCTGATCGGGCGATGACCGGCGGTGCGATGGCAGAGTTCCGGCCCGGCTGGTGGGAGTCGTGCCGGTGGTGGCTGCTGCTGGAGCCTGGACAGGGGCTGGAGGAAATATTCATGCAGGGAGAGAAAGAGGAGAGGGAGAAAGAAGAAAAAAAAAGTTTAAAAAAAGGGTGTTGCTAGAACCTGTGAAATTTTCTGTGAAATTTCTATAGAAAGTGATATAGGGACCCACCAAGCACCAATACATTTGTTCATTTACTTTCTCTTTCTTACTTTCTATTGAAATTTCACAAGAAATTTCACATTTTAAAGATTTACTCTTAAAAAAATAAAATAAAGCACAAGAAGACGAAATTCGCACAAATTATGAGGTAAACTATATTATTATTGTTGTGGTGTTTCTCTGAGTGTTTATTTTATAGAACTCACCTAGATTACAAATAAGATATCCTAAATCTTAAATAATTAAATAACTGAGAGATAAATTCCTACTGATAAATATCTACAGATAATTATCCCTAAATAATAGGAGATAAATACTTATAGATAATTATCTTACAGATAAATAACTACGGATAAATACCTTACAGATAATTTCTGTAGATAATTATCTTACAAATAAATAACTATTACATATAAATATATATTTTTATATATTTCGAATATATCCGAGATATTTCGAATATATCCGAGATATTTTAAAAATATATATTTATTTATTTACGCTAATATGCACATGAGCATTTTGAATATTTCGTAACGTGGCATATCTGAAAATGACACATCACATATAATGACGTTACGTCCGGGTCAAAATCGAGTGTTTACAATTATTCATAATCATTTATTACGTCAATTATTACAAGATTCAAGGTAGTCTTATACTTGATAAAATTATTTAATATTATATATCAAAAATGATTTTAATAAGTCTGTAAATTTATTAAGGTTTTTTTTTGTGTGGTTATTATTTAAGTATTTGATAGGTAGTAATTTATATACGTTAATTTATATATTATAATATATATATATCATAGTAAATTAATATATTATATGAATTTGTAACATTTGTTGAATTTTACAATCCTGTTAAGTTATGATCTATGCAACCCAGAATTTAACCATACTTTAAAAAACTTTACCAGTAACCTACCAGAAATGTTGGTTCCAGGAGGTTCTTTTACTAATTTGCTAACCCCTAGTATTTTGATAATGCTGCTGTATGGTTAAGACTTTAGGGTATATAAATAAATAAAATATAAAAAGAAACCAACAAATTCTAACATGGATTAGCAGAGAGCACCTGGGCCGAAAATACTCTCAATTGAGTCCAGTTCAGTTGCACAGCATTAAGGAGCAAAAAAGACGCAAAGAGACGACCGCCAGTTCTATAGCAGTATCAGAGTAAAGAACTCAAGAAGTAGCGCAGAAGAACGCCATGGCCAACAATCCTTCCCAGCTCCTTCCTTCAGGTCCTCTCTCTATCTCTCACTCTCTCTAATATTCTGGGATATTTCTCAACCGAGTTTTGTCTGTGAGTCGCAGAGTTAATCGATCGCTGCATAGGCTCCAAGATTTGGGTAATAATGAAAGGCGACAAGGAGCTCGTCGGTACTCTCCGTGGATTCGATGTCTACGTCAATATGGTCCTCGAAGACGTCACTGAATAGTAACTCCCCTCTCTCTCTCTGTCTATCGGATTTCTCTTTATTTTGATTGATTGGTGCATCTAATTTGTTATTGTTGCTGGGATTAGGGTTGGATTTTATTCAATCGAATGAATGTGGGTAAATACAAAATATTAGAACAATTCTGGAAGAATTCACCTTAAAGTGCTCAACATTTCAACATTGCTTTAGGGTTTTGGTTGCAATTGATGCCAAGGAAAGCTTTCTGAGACTCCTAATATCCATAAGAACAATGGAAATCATGTAGTGGTAGTAGGAATAACCTATCTAGTGTACTGTGATAACTGGAAACCGGACTCGGTATGTGAATTTGATCAATTGGCTAGCATATGATGCTTCATTATTGCTTCCCAGACTTGATTGTAAGATAAAACCTGTTATTGGGGTAAAAGGTACCATAAGCCTTTCAAAACAAGATAAAAATTCACCAAACTATCTCCATTTCATTGTATGATGTGACTGTATCGAGAAGATAGATGGGAGGAACTCACATATTTCTTTCTTTGGTTTGTAATGTATGCTAGTGAGATCACTTCCGAAGGGAGGAGGATCACGAAGTTGGATCAAATCTTGCTCAATGGAAATAACATAGCCATTGTAAGTGTACACTATAACATTCTCATATATACTCTCTCTTGTTTTGGAACTTTAGTTTAGTAATTGAGGGGTGTTCCGCCTGATGAATTATTCACTATATGCTTTTTCTTAAATCAAATTTGATTTTACTAGAAGCTTTTGTTAAAACACTATTAGACTTTAAATGGCTTCATCTTCTGATGAAGTAGTGTTATGAGGGTCATTTTCATCATGTTTAACCTTAAGGCGCGTCTACTGAAAAATAAGTGCCTTCTGCAGAATACAAGAATAACAAATAGAACTAATTCTTACTCTTTGTCTGTATGTCCTCCTTTATATTAACATTAACATCATCCGCTTCGCTTTTGGTGCAAATGCAGTTGGTTCCTGGTGGCTCTCCTGATGCTGAGTGAGACCATATTTTGGTCATTGATTGATTCCGTTTGCTTTGCTTTTTTGTGTAACCGAGACAATGCATCCTATGTTCTAGGTTTTAGCCGAACTGATTTGTGCAAATGATTAAAGTGCAAATGATTGAATGTTGATTTGTGCAGCTGCAAATGATGTAGCAGTGTCTTGTCTCTGTATTATTGATAGTAGAGCTAGTTTTCTCTTAGGAGATTCTATCTCCTTAGGTGAGTATGTTTCTACTGTTGTATCAGATTCTACAAGAACTTTTATTTTTTTAGCTAACTAAATTGAATTGGATCATAAATTCATCTTGCTACAAACAATGCATGTATATGTCCCCGTCAATGTAGCACCTAGCCTAAATATATTATAAGAACTTGTATTTGTTTTTGATTAATAGAAATGAATGAGCTAGTAGTAGTGATTAAACGCAATACTTGAACTTTTCAGCTCAATTTTTTGGGTTTATACGACCAGCATGAACAACTAATGGATGTACTGTTCATATTAATGGAGTTGTACTAGCATTTTTGTTTTTGGCTAATAGAAATGAATGAGCTAGTATTTTCTGTTCAATTTTTTGGGTTTTTACGACCAGCCTTAATGAACAACTAATGAATGTACTGTTCATATTAATGGAGCTGTACTAGCAGTTTAGTATACTAAAGAAGACGGTTTGTTAAGAACTTGCACTTATAGGCCAAATTAACCTTCTTTTTCATTTGAGTCGAACTGCAATTGGACCCCTTTTTCAGAGTTTTTGCCATCAAATACCTAGGGCCCGGCCCATAAATAATCCTTGACAATGACATTTAGAGTATACCAATTTGGGCCTATATTCATAAAACAAGGCGTGACCTGGCCCTAGGTGCCCTCCTATAGTCATGGAAATCTAGGACAGTAACTTTGGGGTAAAAACTAAAAGGAAACAAATGATAGGATAATTAAAAATTCAAATAGGGTTGGTTTTGCTGCGCCAAAAAATGAGGACATTTTAATTCATTAAATTATAATAAGTTATATTATAATTTAATATATTAAAATAATAACATCTACGAAATATATTGTGTTTATTAACATAGGCTAACTAGCACTAGCTAGAGAGAAGTATTCTCTTATTATATGTCAAACTTTATACATTGAATATTTCTTCATTGTGTTAATTCTTTATAATTTGAAGAGGGGGGAGAAAGACTTTTGGGTGTGTTTCTCCTTTTATTTTGTTTCAGGGTTGTATTTGTTTATTATTTTAGTTGTGGACTTTATTGTTATTTCGTTTTGGAGACTTGTTTATTTGGGACCAAAGTTCCTTATTATAAATCTGTAGAGTTAAGTCTTGATCGCTAGATAAATGTTCCAACATTTTTTGTATTCATCTTCTCCATTTTCTCTCTAAAGATCCAAATGGTATCAGAGCACATGGAAACCCTAGGTTTCCTGCACCCGATCCCTCGTTGCTCTCATTGAGTCCGTCTTTGATCTAGTTCTTTTCCTTTTCATTTCCCGCTTCTCTTTCTCATTGCGAGCCCTAAGCCCTGCTTGGCGATTCATCTTCTCCGCGAAGAGTTGCGTTGTTGCATGTTAACGATCTTCACTTTTTCGGTGACGATTCGTCTATCTCAGTGATTTTCTGAGTAGTTCGTGGAATGGATCTCTTCTTGTTTAAGTTTTTCGTGACGATCCGGGCTGTACTCGGTGGTTCGCAACATTTCGCCTCCTTATCGCCTTACAGGAGGTACTTGGAATTACCAGTGACGCTTCGTCTTCTTCAGCAATGCTTCGGCTTCTGCTATGTCCGATGATGACCAGACCTCTCAGGACGACACCGGACACACATCCAATGCAACAGAGGATTGTTCATCAGTCGTTCTCTTCTCCGAGGTTCATTCGTTTCATCCCTTGTTGAATATATGCCCAATTCGGGTTCGTATTTACATTCAGGACTTCGCAAACACGTCGAGAACCACAAACGAATCCGAAAAACAAACAACCGAGGAACAAAACGGTCCGGACACACGTATGCGGACCGGAACCTCCGGATTGCCCTAAGGAAAACCGGAACCTCCGGATTGCCCTAGGCGGTCCGGACCACGCCGGATGTCGAATCCGACGTGGTCCGGACCGCTAACGGGTACCGCGCGCATCCTTTTTTATCATCCGAACACTGAGTAAAAGAGTTCTCCTAGGCCAAACATAAACAAACCAGACGACGGTTCATACTTTCCTTTAAAACGACGTCAAACCGCACAAAAACCGGGTTCGGTTCTAAGGTTGCCTATAAATATGAGACATTGACCACCCATTTTGACACATTCTCACATATTCTCAAGAGATTTGGCCTAGAAGCTCTGACCTCTCTCTAGGATTTTCTCTCTCTAGACTCTCATTTAAGCATCGGAGAGGGCTCAACCGGCACCACCCCCCACTCTCCGTGCCGGTTATTGTCCCGTGTGCACGCTCGAAGGAGATAAGCTTACCTTGCCGACAAGCTTGCCCAACCGTCAACCGTGCACAGCCGAAAACCGTCAACCGCGCACCGGTCAACGGCCAATTGCCGTCATCAAACAATCCGCTTCCGACACCCGACGTGTCCCTATACCCGAAGTGCCGAAGAGTCCGACAACCCGGTTGGATTTGGACGCAACACTTGGCGTCGTCCGCGAGATTCGAACAAAAAACTGTATCGCACCACGAGCTATGGCAAGCAGTCAACCTCCTCCGGATGATGTCAACCCGCAGGAGAAAAAGAGAGGCCCGGTCGCCCAAGGAAAGCTGATACCACATGCAGGAAACCAATGAGAAGTCAGCCTGGACCTTCGCACATCCCCAAAGCAGCGTCCACTGCTTCCTCCGTGCCAGCAAGGAGTGTGCCTGCCGCACAGCACGGCCCAGAAGTCTAGACTACACAGCTTGGATTCGAGTCAATGAGGCATGAAGAGTTCATTTACGGGATGCCAGCTGAGGGTGTTCAGCAACAGGAAAGAGGTGCCAACCCAGCGCCACCAGTCACACCCGCCATGATGGTAGCTCTTGAAGAATTGATAGCATTCAAAGAGACTCTGAGAAACCAAGGATTTGCTCCGCCACCACCGCCGGTCAACGGCCAAGCCGCCCCGGCAAGAACAGTGTCGCACGACACCGGACGACAAGAGTCACAACAACAAGGAGGAGGAGGCCAATACACAGAAGGTACATTCCAGTACCAGCAACCAAGGCAGGAGACAGCACGCTCATACACTCCGTACGGAAGTATGCAGCATCCAGAAGAAGCAAGGAGACAACCTCCACGTACCCGCTCGCAGCAGCAGTACAAGGAAGTCTCCTCCAAGGAACAAGTCAAAACAATGCTGACATCCATCGCAATGCTGGATGGAGAAGACCTGTCATCAATGAAGACATCCCTATCACAGGTCTCACAGCAAAGGCCTTGGAGGCAATAATCGAAAAGAAGATGCCAGAGTCAAAGTTGAAAGGGATGCACCCGTTGGAAGAGAATGCGTCGCATCCATTTGCTGACGAGTTGGTGTACAGCCGCGTCCCAGACGCTCTGCATAGACTGGGAGGAGAAAAGTATCGAGGAAAGGGAGATCCCATCGAACACGTGCAACAACACGAGGCATCCTTGTTGGGAAGGACAGACAACCCGCATCATGTCGCCATGACATTCCCCAATACATTGGTAGGAATAGCCGCGCACTGGTTCTTCTCCCTACCTTGCGGAAGTGTAACTTCCTGGCCATACCTGAAGTCAAAGTTCATACAACGCTATATGGGAGAACGCACTCTCTTGAAGGGTGCCAATGCATTGAATGACGTACAACAGCAAAACGATGAATCATTGGCGGATTACTACATCCGTTCAATCAAAACATATCCGACATTCAAGGCAACCAGACGGAATGAGTGATAGTGCGCGCTTTCATAAGCAACCTTGGAAGGAAGGGGTACTCGCTCGCTGAGAAAATGTCAAAGCGTCCAGTAGAGACATTGGAAGAGCTTGCAGCAAGGGTAAAGGGGTTCGTAGATCTGGAGAGATTCAGAGAACAAAACAAAGCAAAGCTGAGCGCATCTCGCGCTAATGAGAATAACAAGCAATCAAAGCCACAGCAAGGCGCCCAACAAAACAAGCAGTGGCAACCTCAAAAAAGGCCATTCCAATTAGACTTTCAGAAGTCCAGGGAGGTCAACCTTGCTGAGTGCATCCCGCTAAATGCACCTTTGTCTGTGATATTGAAGACGATGAAAGAAATAAATATGTAGAGAGAACCAACCAACTTCTGCAAAGGTCCGCTCGGGAAGGAACAAGATAAGTGGTGTGAAAACCACGAAGTCTATGGACATGAGACGGATAGCTGCGTAAGCCTAAGGTTTCGCGTGAACAATATCATCCTGAATGGCGATTTGAAGCAGTACGTAGACCAAGGCGATAAGCGTCCAAAGAAGTCCAATGCGGAACCATCAGGAAGAGGGAACAAAGGAAAAGAGAAGGCGAATGACAACCCACCTCCTGCAAAGCGTGGCATAATCAATGTTATACATGGATGGCCAGCAGCAGGAGGAAGCATATCCAATGCTAGGGATGTCTACGCATCTCAGCTGCAGACACTTACCAAGTACGGCAAGAGACGCCAACCAGAGAAGGATGATGTCGTCATCCAGTTTTCAAACGCCGACAAAAAGCACATTGTCTACCCTCATAACGACGCCTTGGTCATCACAATGGAAATCAACGGGTATGATGTGCGACGAATCCTGGCGGACGGGGGAAGTGCTGCAGACATTCTACACATCAAAGTGTTGGAAAATATGGGAAAGACGGTGGCTGATCTATCCCCAAGGAGATTCCCATTGGTAAGCTTTGCGGGAGCGGCAACTTACCCACTAGGGATGATCACACTCCCAGTGATCCTAGGAAAATGATGGAAGGCGCTTTACATCGACGTCACGTTCATTGTCGTAAAGGCCTTGGGGGCATACAATGGCATACTGGGTAGGACTACGATCAACCCATACGAAATTGTTCCATCCATCGTCCACCAAAAGACGAAGTTCCCAACGCCGCACGGCATTGGTGAAGTGCTCGGAGACCAGTCAGCCGCACGCAAGTGCTATGTGAACGCCTTAAGAAGAATGCAGCAAGTCTCTATTTCCATGGTCGAGTTTGGAAAAAAGAGAAAGATGTCTAATCTAATGATGATGATGGAGGAAGAAAGCAGCAGTCAACACAAACTGCTTTGCTCGATGTGATACTTTTCCCAACACGACAGAGTGTTTGGGATGTGAGACAAGACCAAGGAGAGCCTATAATGGCTTACTTCAGGAGATTCGCCAAAAACACCGCCCTACTGAGGACAACGAAAAGAGAAGTCATAAATGCGTTCTTTGTAAACATGAACATCAAATCCTTCCTCTTATTTGGCGAGACATACGGCTGGCGAACAACTGTCACGATGACAGATCTGAAGGACAAACTTGAGACGGCGATCTCTTGTGAACATGAACTAGGATGCGGTACACCTCCTAGTTCAACTCTGGAAACTCAAGCTGCAACGACATCAGGAGTAACGAGCCCCAACTACGACAAGTTCTTCACTCTCCTGAACACGGAGGTTGAAGAGATATACGTGAAACTCCTGGAAAACAAGCTTCCTTGTCCACTTGAGCCACCAACCGCTTTCCTTGGCAAAGAAATCAAAGATTGGTGCAAGTATCACAAGACTTGGGGGCACAGCACCAACAGCCGTCTGTCCCTAAGGGTGGAAATCCAAGAACTCATCGTGCTGGGCGCATTGAGCAACTACGTGGCTCGCGCCGGAACAAGTTCGCCGTCAGACCAACCATAAAGGCGGCGAACATCCCACCAATCCCCCTATCTACTTTAAGTGTTTTTACTATTTTCTTAGTATTAATGCATTGCGTACTTTATGTTTAGTCTTTATGATTACTAGACTTACTACGTTTTGGAAGGAATGATCAGTTGACGCCTTCCCGCAACTCTCTGTACATAATCCAAGTATCTAATGAAGTTAATTTACCTTCGTAGGTACAATACTATATCATGCATACTACCTTGGAATTACGCCAAGTAACAACTACAAGCATATTACTCACATCAACAATACAAGCCATCGCGCTATGTACAACAATCAACTTATATCATACGTTGACAAATCAACTGTCAACATCAACAAAGAGTATATAAACACTCTCTATCTATAATGACGACTACCCCGAATAACATCAACAACATACTATATCTTGAGTTTAAACCAAGATCTATCAAAGTGACATGCTGCGACATCCTCCTTCGAGGGCAACCCCCATGTTCACAACTATCAAAGTGACATGCTGCGACATCCTCCTTCGAGGGCAACCCCCATGTTCACAACTATCAAAATGACATGCTGCGACATCCTCATTTGAGGGCAACCCACATGTTCATAATCCATTCCCTGAATGCAAAACAAGATGCGGCACACAGATGGGACTGATCACCCCATCGTGGCGGAACTCCTCTTGATAGACGACAACTCCACAAATCGACAAAGTATGAACAATCAATCACGGAATCATACTTCATGAAGACTTATTCCTTAAGTGGGCAGCTTCATGTACTCTAAAAAGTATGAACAACCAATCACGGAATCATGCTTCATGATGACTTATTCCTTAAGTGGGCAGCTTCATGTACTCTAAAAGTATGTATACTCACTCAAGGGTTCATACTCCGTGAAGACGTATTCCTTGTTAGGATAACTTCACGTATATACGCTAGCAGGAGCGCACCCCTGTCAGGGAAACTCGCCAAACATACAAGTCGAGTCTTGTACAACGTTATCTTGCCAGCGAGCACATAACAGAATAAAACACACCAAATTCAGCAAGTAGTGTCTTGCCACAACGTCGCCTTGGAGCGGACCAAGAGACGATAAAAACTGCAAGTCGCTTCAACACGGTCTTGTGCAACCCTTCTGGACTAACCATGGAGAGGTGCAGTAACATCGCAAGGCAAGTACTAGAATAGCCGCGGAAAACCTTGCAACAATGTCACGCGGGGTGTGCCCAAACTGACGGATGGAAAAACGCATAGAATAGAGCAAGTAGCGTCTTGCCACAACGTCGCCTTGAAATGGTTCAAGAGACGGTAAAAACTACAAGGCGTGATCATACGACATTTGTCCCACCCCTTGGATTAACTAAGTTGAGGCGTAGTAGCATCATAGGGTAAGTACTGGGTTAGCCACGGAAAACCTTGTAACAACGTCACGCGGAATGTGCCCAAATTGACGGATGGAAAAACGCACTAAATACAACAAGTAGCGTCTTGTCACAACATCGCCTTTGAATGGAACTAAGAGATGGTATAAACTAATGTCTTGCCTCGTCAAGACGACTCTCCTACATGTCAAGTGCCAGTGTCGAGTGCCAAGTGCCCGCGCCGAGTACATTACTATTTACAACACTATAAGTACCTAGTGTACGCATCTTGCCATGCCCTGGAATCTAACCAAGATGGGCGCTTATAACACTCAACAATGCGCGACATACAGTCGCAACTACGGACATCATGTTCATCATCTAAGGATATCTATCCTATCATCCAAGTCCAAAGCATACGGACAACATAGATAACGTAAGGTTTGAAATACTACTAACGAGTTATCATGCATTCTATTGTGATCAAAGCAGGTCTAGACGACATAGCTCAAAGCAAGCAGAACATAAACAAAAGTTCTAGGGACAACTCCCAAACCAACATCAACCCGGATACGGGGGGCATATGACAAATATAAAAGTTCAACATGCTCAAAATAATCAACCTGACGCCACTCGAGGAGTATCGTCATCTCCAGCAGGTTCAGGAATAACTGCCATTATCTCGACGGCAGGATCAAAGTCATCGTCATCCCCAAACATCATATGAAAGTTAGTCGTCTCAAGCTCTAAACGGCGTAACTCAGCAACGCGCTCAATAGCGTATGGTGCGTAAGGACCCAACTTGTCGAAAGGAAAGTCGGGACCAAGTAGACATACCCTGCGAACATAGTCCGCAGCAAATTCATGAATCAATGGCTTAGACTTCGCCTTAGCGGCAGAAGTAACAGCGGCAGTAAAGGCCAATGTAGTAGGATACTTGACAAGTCCTTCTACGATTCCAGCCTTATGCGCGCTGTTATTCTCCACTATCTGTTTCTTGATAGCCGCTATCTCAACCTCAAGATGATCAGCATGGGCACAGCAAGATTCATATTTCGCATCGAAGTCAGCAGTCTTCGAAAGCAGGCTCTGAGTTTTATCCTTGAGAATCGCAAGCTCGCGGGAGGCAACACAACGTTTCTCGATGGCAGCTTTCCTTTCGCGCATGAGATCCAACGCAAAGGACGACATGTTCACCATGTTCGCAACAGCCTAAAGAGAATACCCAACAAGTTAAGACAGTCACAGCAATGCATTCACGTACAACCAGATAATCAGAAAAAATAGTGTCGTCTCTTACCGGAGCAAACCCAGATAGTGAGCCCTCAACATACTGTCGCATCTCCTCATCCGTGGAAGGTGCAAGGCGTCGTTCGCCTGGAGGAATACACCTCTGCAGCACGCGTACCCCAACCTCCGGAGTACTAAGCTTCGAACCCTTGCAAAATCGAAGACCTTAATAGAAAAGGGCGCCCAATCATCACCGGATAGGTCGCCCTCCAGTGGACGAACTAAGTCATCACGCTTAAGTGATGACAGCGCTGCAACTAAAACATCAAGGAAATATGATAGACATAAGCAAAAAAAAAAAAAATACAAGGAAAGATAAAAACGTGCACAATACAAACCTCGGCGCGAAGGACGCTCCTCCGTGGGACGCTCCTTCGAGCGGGGGGCAGAAGGCGCCACCGCGCGATCTTCAACTCCTTTCCCTTTATTGCGAGAAGGATTCGGGACAATCGCACTCGGCTTGGAGCGCTTAGGATCACTCGAAGGACGCGCCTCAGCTGCGGACCTCTTGACAGGAGCGGTAGAATCAGGTGCCGCGACAACGCGCTCGGTCACGTGCACAGAGCGACCTGCAAACAAGAAGTAATATGAGGACAACGATTCGAAAAATCAATAAAGTTGACGGAAAACATAAGTAAACATCTTACCCGTAAGTCCCTTGCCGCGACTATGCTTGGAAGTAGTGAGGGTAGCGGGGGCAGAAGAAGGGACAGTCCTTCCAACAAGAGGAGCATCGCGCGCAGCCACTGTCTGCAAAATTGAGATTTTTCCGTCAAACCAACCTACATCACAACATAATGAAAGTTATAAAGACTCTCAGCATACCAAAGTTTCAGAAGGAAGCGTTTGAATCCGGGCATCAAGCAATTCTTGATCCGACGCGCGTAACTGACACTAGAAGCTGCGCGCTTGCTGACATCGATAGATGCGCACTATAGTCGCCTTGTTCGTTGACGAAAGCTCGGAAAAGGCAGGAGCAGGACCAGCAACCTTAACCTCCTCAGTATCCCAAGTAATGCTGTCATCACACACGAAGAAGTAGTGATGTCGCCAATGTGTACCAGATCGGTCAGTCTCAGCCGCTAGTCGATGAGTACGATTCCACTCCGCGTCCCCAAGTCTAAGTTGTTCAAATCCTTTGTCACGTAGGCAAGGCCAACGTATCTTCACGCTACACAACCCTGTCATGTCTAGACATAAAAGCTGGTAGAAGCAGCGGAAGAGAATAGTCGAGTAAGGCCACGACTGTTGGTGAAATAACACCCGAAAATAAGTCCATACACGAATGCATTTGGGTGTAAGATCCAGAGGGGAAATCCGATAGAAGCGACACAAAGCAACTAAGTCGGGGCAGTAGGGAAAGCGTAAACCCTCCCTAACCTGTGAAGAATACACAGCGGTCAAGTCACCTGGAGGGATAGTAGCTTCACCCTTAGTGACATCGGGCAACACGTCGCGAGGAAACACACCCTCAAAAATCGGACCAAGTCCAGAAGTAGATGCGTTTAGTATAAACTTCTCTCTCTCCATCCTGTTCGAGAGATGTCTTATGTTTACCCCAGCTCCTTTCGCCGCTTCCGGCGCGACAGGAGTCTCGATAACAACCTCGGCTTCCACACTCAGTATTTTGTCCAGTAGAGCAATCATGTCGTCATCCGACTCACTAATATCATCGGAACATAAAGCAGCCTGCGGAGTAGGAATGAAAGACTTACTCGTGATAACAATCTCGTCGAAGGAATCACTGCAACTGAAACCACCTACATCCTGAAAATGCAACCTACAATCAAGAAAACGTTTGTTAGTTTACAAGCGACGAATACTCTACTCGTAACAATCACCATGACAACATACACCCTATGTCTACATCCAGCCTATGGATACAACGTACATAGCAATTGATAGAAAAAAGATTCTAAGTGTGGGGGAAAGTGCGCACATACTAGCACACACATACGAGCACGCGCGTACAACTGTCGACATACAACGAGATGTCGGCTATTAGGAATATTTTCTAAGTGTTTAAACCATAGCAGCTGTGAGCATACAACGGGATGCCGGCTGTCAAGAATATTTTCTAAGTGTTCCAGCCATATCAGCTGTGAGCATACAACGGGATGCCGGCTGTCAGTAATATTTTCTAAGTGTTCAAACCATTTCAGTTGTGAGCATACAACGGGATGCCGACTGTCAGGAATATTTTCTAAGTGTTCCAACCATATCAGCTGTGAGCATACAACGGGATGCCGGCTGTCAGGAATATTTTCAGAGTGTTCAAACCATATCAGCTGTGAGCATACAACGAGATGCCGACTGTTAGGAATATTTTCTATGTGTTCCACCATGTCAGCAATCAACAACCGTCAACACGCGGCAAGTTGACGGCAATCAAAAATCGTCAACGCGCGGCAAGTTGACGGCAATCAACAACCGTCAACGCGCGACAAGTTGATGACAATCAACAACCGTCAACGCCCGACAAGTTGATGACAATCAACAACCGTCAACGCGCGACAAGTTGATGACAATCAATAACTGTCAACGAGGAACAAGTTGACGGCAATTAACAGCTGTCGACATCCAACAAGATGTCAACTATCAAGAAATATATTCTAAGTATTCTCCTATGTCGGCAGTCAACGACATTCAACAAGGATCAAATAGCGACAATCGTGGTAACAAGTATTAAATATCTCAAAAATATTTGCTAAGTGTTTTATCATGATTGCAGACAGCATATGAGCTCAATTTACAAGAATCAATATAACGACAGAAAACTATGTCCGGACATCGACTAACAATCAACATTGAGCACGCCAAAACATCACTCAAGCCATAGTGCAACGTGTTGAAAACAATCACAATTCACAAGGGAAGTTTAACAACTTATCTCTATTTTTCCAAAAATTCCAGCACTTAGCCAAAATTTTGGCCGATTTGTGGAAGTAACCTCTTGTAGGAATTTTATCAAACACCTTGTGGGCATACTAGAGTAATCGATTTCAAGAGACAATCAAGATCCAATTGAGCCTAAATAAGGTTGCGAATGTTTTAGCCATACCAGGAAGTGGATTCACCACCACGAGACGACGCCGGAAAGCTGCCCGCTGCCGCCAAAGTCGTCCGCCACCATCATGCGCCGTCGCCGATGTCACGCGCCGCCGTGCTCCGCCGCGCCGTGGCCTCCTCCTTTTGCCGGAAATCTCGTCGGTGGTGATGGCTTGATGGCTGCCCGGAAATTGCTTGGTCTTCAAATATTTGGCCTCCAAATTTGTCACTCCCAAGTTTTCTTCTTCTTCAGGAAAGGAAAGAACACTAAAAGCTACTAATGGTGGATGATTAACTAATGTATATTTTCTCTCCTATATCTATCCATCATTTTCTATGGGTACATCCTAAAACTTTAATTATTCATTACTAAGTCCTCAAATAGCATGTTTACATGTTGTCATCTCCTTATTTCAACACTTAGAATTTTCTAAGAATGCTATGACTATATGCTATGCAGACATGATTTAGTGGGCACTTCACATAACGTGCACATGACTCAAATACGCGTTATATCATTTTAAATGCATGATTCGTGTCTTTTAATACTATCACGTGATTACTTGCATGATTTAATTATCAACCGTCTATTCACATCTTTCACATTCATATTGACATCACATTTATGTTGACGTCATATATCATGTTCGCATGCTTCCATGAGAATTATTGCATAAGTTCATAAGCATGTACACATTGTATATTGTTCACTGTTATATGTATATTGCTGGTTGCACAATCATGTCAACAGTTAACATACCTCCCGAGAAAAATTAAAGTGGAGCGAAATCGAAGCCGTCGCGCTCAATTGTCAAACAAGTCACCCTTGAGGTCAGCTCCGAACCTAAATTGGGCTTATATCCTAGCTTAAAATAGAGTCAAGTATGGTCTGAACCGTTACTTGACTCGGGGGCAAGTGTTGGATATCTGCCCAATTCGGGTTCGTATTTACATTCAGGACTTCTCAAACACGTCGAAAACCACAAACGGATCCGAAAAACAAACACCCGAGGAAAAAAACGGTCCGGACACACGTATGCGTCCGGACCAGAACCTCCGGATTTCCCTAAGGCAAACCGGAGTGGATTGGCCTAGGCGGTCCGGACCACGCCGGATGTCAAATCCGACGTGGTCTGGACTGCTAATAGGTACCGCGCGCATCCTTTTTTATCGTTCGAACACTGAGTAAAAGAGTTCTCCTAGGCCAAACTTAAACAAACCAGACGACGGTTCTTACTTTCCTTTAAACCGGCGTCGAACCGCACAAAAACCGGGTTCGATTCTAAGGTTGCCTATAAATAGGAGACCTTGGCCACCCATTTTGACACATTCTCACATATTCTCATGAGATTTGGCCTAGAAGCTCTGACCTCTCTCTAGGATTTTCTCTCTCTAGACTCTCATTTAAGCATCGGAGAGGGCTCAACCGGCACCACCCCCCGCTCTCCGTGCCGGTTATTGTCCCGTGTGCAGGTGATATCGCGCGAAGGAGATAAGATTACCTTGCCGACAAGCTTGCCCAGCCATCAACCGTCAACCGGCTGTTGTCAACCGTGCACAGCCGAAAACTGTCAACCGTGCACCGGTCAACGGCCCCTTGCCGTCATCAAACAATCCGCTTCCGACACCCGACGTGTCCCTATACCCGAAGTGCCGAAGAGTCCGACTACCCGGTTGGATTTGGACGCAACATCCCTTATACTTGCATTCAACTTAAAAACCTAGGAAAAGTGTAGTTTCGATCAAATTAACTGGATCTACCAACTATACATTATGGAGCCGCGCTTTGCAAATTCTTCTCCTAGGAAAAAATAAATTAGGTTTTATCACTAGATCTTGCAAATGTGACTCGTTTGATCCGAAACTGCGCCATTTCTGGGATCGATATGTGTAATGCTATGGTGTTTCGTTGGTTGCTCAATTTTGTCTCTGTTGATATATCTGATGGTATAATGTATTGCTTGAGTTTTTTTTTTCTGGCTTGGCGTGAATTGCAAGAACATTTTAACAAAGTCAATGGCTTTAGGATTTTTAACTTTATAGATAGATTATTTCTACTCGCCAGAGCCTTGATTCTGTTTCAAACTATTTTACAAAGCTCAAAAATATCTGAACTCAGTATGATAGTATTTGTGCTGTGCCACACATTGATGGAAATGCTTTCAAAAAGCATGTGGAGCACAAGGATAACCAGAGACTCTCTCTTTATTCCTTATGGGACTCAACGAGAATTTTTCAAATGTGAGAAGCAATCTATTGCTCTGGACTCCTTTGTCCACTCTTAACATTGCCTATAACATGCTTATTCAAGAAGAAAGTCAAATGGATTTATCTGTTTCAATGATTACTGATAGTGCTCTCCTTTCTGCCATTGTCACTGCCCTCTGTTAAGAAAAATTATTATGTCAATACTGAGTGTGATTTTTGCCATAAGAAGGGGCACCATGTTGAAATATGCTATGAAAATGAACGTGACTTTTGCAAGAAAAAAGGGGGCATTATAAAGATTATTGTTTCAAAATGAGGTATCTTAGTAAGACAAAAGCAGTTGTGGCCAAGTGCAGTTCTTCTAGGGATGGTGAAACAGTCGATTTTGCCTTTGTGAAAACTAATCATTCTCTTGTTAGCTATACTGTGCAAGATGGTTTCATTCTCTCTGATGAACAGTTTGATAAGTACTTTCAGAGGATGGGATCTGCCTCTTGTTAGCTATAATGAATCTGCCTCAACTACCGTCCAAACTCAATCTACTATCAATACTGCTGGTATTGTTTCTTTTCCCATTGCCATGATAGTGATAATTGTTGAATTTTAGACATTGGGTTAGTAATCACATGACGAACAATTTGAATTGATTGAAAAATACTAGATTTATTTCAATTTCTAAAGTTCATTTTCCTAATTGTCTGAGTTCCTCCATTGTTGCTATTGGTGAATTTCCTTTTTCAAATGATAAGAAATTGCATAATGTTCTTTACCTACCTAATCTTAAATACAATTTAATCTATTTTTCTAAACTTATCAGAGATATAAATTGTTCTGCAATTTTTTTATCCCAATGTTTGTGTTCTGCAGGACCTCTTAAATGTGAAGGTTTTGGAGACTGGTCTTGAGAACTCTAGCATTTACCTTTTTCGTGTTAATCAAGTTTCATAAGCATGTAGCTTTGATTTCAACTAATAATGATAGACTCATGTTGTGGCACAAACTTTTTGGTCACTAAGAGCATCCACAATGGTATTACGTAAAGATTACGTAAACGTGGGCCCTACATGTTTATTTAAGTAAAGCAACAAAAACTATCTACAGTGGTTTTACATAGCATTCCTTAAAGATGGGACCCACACGTAAATTTATGTTTTTACATAAAGTATTCCTTAAATTTAAGTAATGCACTATGTATTACGTAACCAATTTTTTATTATAAATTAATTTATTTTATAATTAATGCTAATATCTTATTGGTGGTTGTTGGAAAATCTAATAATAAAATATATTTAAGGAATATGTTTAAGTAATACGATTGCAGAGAAAATAATTTTTACGTGTGTCTTAAATTTACGTATTACTTAAAGTGTACATAAATGTCTACGTGGCTACTTTAAAGAATACAATTTATGTAAAACCATTGTGGATGCTCTAATATATTAAGGCTTTAGAACAGATTGATAATCTCTAGTGTTCTAGAAATAAGACTTCTGTCATTCATGATTGTATGTTTTCCTATCTAATTCGAATATCCCGGGAATTCCTCCATTTTTAATTTGTTTTGAATTCAAAGTAGGAATTTGTTGGTTATGAAATGATACATAGTGCGGTCTTATGACAAAGACTGTGAGAAATTCTTTCCCTATTTCTGATTCTCGTGCTAGTTGTGCTTTTAACCTGGTAAATGTTGATGCTTGGGGTCCCTATAGTATTAACAAATATGATAATAAAAATATTTTTAACCATGGTTGATTACTTTTCTCTTATAAATTGGGTATTTCTATTAGAATACAAATATGATGTGGTAGTCATATCAATGTATTTTCTTGCCATGATTCAAAACCAATTTTCTAAAGTTATCAAAGTGTTTAGAAGTGACAATGGGGGAGAAATTATTAATAATGAGCAAGTTAGTAACCTTTTTAAACCAAAGGGTGTTGTCATTTGGATATTGGGCCACCGTAAAAGGGAGCCCATTAATATGAGTTAATTACCTGAGAAAATTGGGTAATGGCACGTTAGGAATTTTGTGGTAGGCCAAAAATTCCAATTGACATGAGAGGCCCAAAGTTGGGCCTCCCTTACTCTAAGTGGCCGACCGAAATAAGCTAGGGGCAAAGTGGACTTTTTTCCACTTTGCTCCTCTTATAAATAGGGAGTGTTAGGTTTTATTTAAAGGCTAATCACTTATCACTTTTTGGGTGAGACAAAAGAATTCTCTCATCCCTATAAGTTTCGGCCGAACCTCACATCACCAAATGAGGTGCCAAAATGCTTCGAGAAAATTACTCCGGAGATCCATCCCTGCAGAAGAATCGACAAGAGGCTTTGCTGTGGAGACAAATTCGAGTAGGGCTTCCTTAATAAGAACTGTTACGGGAACCGTCCGGCGGATCGAGAACTCCCCTAGATGGTCCTGTAGTACGGTAAATTTTGAATAGGTATGTGCCTCTTATTCCGCCGCGTAATGAGTTTACTAGCATGTATCTTGATAATTTCCGTAGTATTTATCCTCCATAATCCTACAGTGGTATCAGAGCCTGTGTTATGATGGGTTCCGATGTAATTGTTAGCCCCGTTAACAGCCACTGGACGGCGAGTAGGTCCAGTGGGCCTCGTGAAAAGCCTTGAAGGCCCAGAGGCCCAGCACGAAGGGTCCCGACTTTAGCGGTCCCGATGAATGAGCTGAACGCTCCCGATAAGAAGCCTCTGAGTAGGCCCCGATATGCCTTAGTAAAGGCCCCGATAATAAAGCCCCGCAGAGGCTGGACCTGTCCCGTAGAGACTGAAGGTCCTGGGTGGTGATCTAGAATGAGACAACTCTGGAGTCCCCGACAGGAGTCGAGACTTGTAATCAGAGGATAAGACCGAGAAGCCCGCCTACTAGATGAGAGTAGTGGGAAGACGGTTAAGATATAGATAATCTCCCCCGAGATACGCAGGGCGTGCCCGAGATACGCGGAGGTACGGGTAAGATACGCGGAGCGTGGGGCGAGAAATATGGAATCCCAGCCGAGATATACGGAATCGTGGCGAGATACACGGAATCGTGGGTATAACTGCCAAGCGCAGTAACAGGTAACTGAGTAACTCCTCCTTCTATATATAAAGGAGGAGGTTACCTCAGAAAAACCATCTACGCTAAGACGAACATATATTTTGCTTACCACCCATTGATCACCGTACTCATTTAAGCATCGGAGAGGGATTCTGGGTCACCACCCAGGTCATCCCCTTTTGCAGGATTACGCGGAGCCCAGGAGTCCAAAGATTTCCGTCAAGGACGTAACGGAGCTTCGCCCGTGATCCAACATTGGCGCAGTCTGTGGGAAGCTTACGAAAAGTCAAGATAGCTTCTACCAGATCAATGGCCGGTGGTGGCAAGAAGAAGCAAGTTCAGGTTGGCAGTTCTCGTCCCGCAGGAACGGTGAACTCCCCGTTGCCAGAACGCGTTGCTGAACAAGGTGAGAACCCTGCTCTTTCCCAGACAGGGGGGCAAGATGATGACGTCTCAGTTCGAGACGTTGAGAGGAATAGGCAGGATGTCCCGCGTAGGGAGGAAGATGAGGCTCCCCCAAACCCAGTGGGCCATGGAAGAGAAGGAGTCCCGCGAAGGGAAGAAGGGTCGTCTTCGAACTCGGAGTTGGCCAAGGCAGTAGCGGAGGCTATGCCCATGTTCTTGGCCGCCATGGAGGCCTTGCTGGACAAAAGAGAGGCCGCCAGGAGAGCGGAGGAGTTGCCTCCGCGAGAAGAATTACCACCACCACCGCCGAGGGTGGACCCGGAGGAACAGGAGGTTCCGCTCAGGAATAAGGGCAAGGAACCAGCACACCTGGAGAAGTTCGTGGTCGACGACCCTTGACCAGTGCAAAACAGGACCATTCCCCTGAATGGCCCCATCACCCCCGATCAGGTGGTGAAGATCGTGAGCATCTGCATGGGTGATCAGAAGCAGATGACATCGGAGCTGAGGGATCGGTCCAGCCATCCTTTTGTGCCGCGGCTGATCGATACCGTAGCCCCGCCTGGGCTAGGTATTCCGACCATCAAGGAGTATGACGGTGAGGGGGACCCAGTTCGCCATGTGCAGAGGCACGTCCAGGCTTGTATGGGACGAACATCGAATGATGATCTCATATGCTCATTGTTCCCGATAACCCTAGGAGAAAGGGCCATGACTTGGTTCTTCAGCCTCCCGCCAGGAAGCATCACCTGCTGGGCTGATATGCACGATCGATTCATCAAGCAGTACCAAGGTCGGAGGCGTCTTCTGAAGAGTGTGAGGACTTTAACCCAGGTGGTGCAGAGGCCCGATGAATCGTTGGCATACTATTACCAACGGTTCACTGCTAGTGCTGCGGAGATTGACGAAGAAATCTCGGAGGGAGATATGATTCGTACTTTCCTAAGGAACTTGAGCGCTCCGTACGGTTCCGACCTGATGCATAGCGTAGCCGCGAAGGCTGTGTGGAGCATGGAGGCCCTGCAGGCGAGGGTGAAACAGCAAATAGACGTCCGGGAGTCGAAGATTGCTGCTGGAGAGCTCGATCCCCCGAGGTCGGGAAGAGGAAAGCCATCGTCCAAGCTGTCGGATGATCGCAAGGGGAGCGACAAGACGGAGGGAAGTAGGAACCGTGGTCGTCCCGAGAAAAGGGAGGACAGGCGTCCTCCGAAGAAGGATAACCGCGAAGGTCGAAGTGTCCCCATCAACAGCTCGATGACCTCCGTGCTAGCTGTGATGGATCGGCAAGGACTAGCTCGATATCCCCCGAGGAAAGAAGGCGAATTCCTAGGAGGCCGTCCTGACCGTTACTGTCGCTACCATCGAGCCAATGGTCACGATACTGAGAATTGTCGGGAGCTGAAGAAGGAGATTGAAAAGCTGATCCAGAAGGGAAAGCTGAAAGAGTTCGTCGGGAAGGGACGATGCCGATCCCGTTCGAGAAGTCGGTCCCGATCCCGTTCCAAGTCCCGCGACCAATCCCCGAAGAAGAAAAAGGTCGAGCATGAGGCTTCGGGATCAGGTGCCCGCAAGGAGAGGCGGGGAACTATTAACGTCATCCACGGAGGAATGGCAGCGGGAGGTGATACCTCCGCTTCCAGAGAGAACTATGCTTCGCGCATATCTGCCGCGGTGGTGTTAGGGAAAAGGTCCCGGTCGTGGACCCTAAAGGAGGAAATGGTGATCTCTTTCTCAGCGGAGGACCTAGTTGGCGTGGAGAGCCCTCACGACGACGCCCTGGTCGTGACCCTGGATGTGGACGGATTCGAGATGAAGCGGATCCTGATAGACGGAGGGAGCTCCTCCGATATTCTCTTCATGGACGCTTTGGAGGCCATGGGAAAGACGAAGAAGGACCTGACACAGGTGGACTTCCCGATGGTGGGATTCTCCGGCTCCACTTCCTACCCGTTGGGAATGATTACCTTACCAGTAGAGTTTGGTAGCGGCTGGAAGATGGAAAAGCGAAACGTGGATTTCGTCGTAGTGGAGTCTGCGGGGGCATACAACGCGATCATCGGAAGGACCACAATCAACCCTCTTATGGCAGTCGCCTCGACAGTCCACCAGAAGATGAAGTTCCCGACTGATAACGGAGTCGGAGAGGTCAAGGTTGACCAGGTGGCATCGCGAAAATGCTACGTCAATGCAACCCGACGAAGAAGGAGGGAGACCATGACTGTTCTTCAGACTGATGCTGATCCTCGAGAGGAGTATGGGCGTCCCGCCCCCATGGAGGATCTGAAGGAAGTGGAGATCGATGGGCCTCAGAGGAAGGTGAAGATTGGCTCTGCTTTGTCGGAGGAAAGAGCCCGAGAGTTGATCGAGCTCTTGAAGGAGTTTAAGGAGCTGTTTGCCTGGTCCCCGAGTGATATGCCAGGAATCAGCCCCGACGTGATAGGGCACGAGCTGAAGATAGACCCCGCAATCAAGCCTATCGCGCAGAGAAGGCGTCCGATGGGCGCGGACAAGAGGATCGCGATCCAGCAGGAGGTGGGCAGACTGCTCGATGCTGGATTCATCAAGGAGCTCCGATTCCAGACTTGGGTGGCTAACCCGGTGCTGGTGCGAAAGAGTAACGGAAAGTGGCGGATGTGCGTCGACTTCCGCGACTTGAACAAGGCCTGCCCGAAGGACTGCTACCCGCTTCCGAGGATTGACCAGCTGGTGGATGCCACATCGGGACATGAGCTGCTAAGATTCATGGATGCCTATTCCGGGTACAACCAGATCAAGATGGCGAAGGAGGATGCCGCTCATACGGCCTTTTACGCCGACAGTGACGTCTACCATTACGACGTGATGCCCTTCGGATTGATCAATGCCGGAGCAACTTACCAGCGGATGGTGAACAAGTTGTTCGGAGACATGCTGGGGAAAACCATGGAGGCATATGTGGACGACATGCTGGTGAAGTCCCGACAGGTAGGAGACCATGTCCAGAATTTGGCGGCGGCATTTGAGCGGATGAAGTTCCATCAGGTTCGGCTGAACCCCGACAAATGTGCTTTCGGGGTGAACTTGGGGAAGTTCCTAGGGTTCATGGTGAGCCAGAGAGGAATCGAGGTGAACCCTGAGAAGCTGCGAGCGATCGAAGAGATGCAGTCCCCGAGGACTCATCGGGAGGTCCAGGTGCTGAATGGCCGGTTGGCCGCGATGAATCGCTTCCTATCCAAGGCGAGTGACCGAGCTATGCCATTTTTCGATGTACTGAGGGCCAACAAGAAGTTCGAATGGACCGACAAGTGCGAGGAGGCGTTCCAGGCACTCAAGCAGCACCTCCGTACCCTTCCGCCGTTGGCGAAACCAGTTCCAGGCGAGCCGCTTTATCTCTATTTAGTTGTTTCTGATGTGGCTGTTAGTTCTGTTCTGATTAAGATTGTCAAGGGCAACCAAGTGCCTATCTATTATGTAAGCAAGGCGTTTGCCAAGTCTGAAATAAACTATCCCGCTAATGAGAAGTATCTCTTCGCGTTGATAATTGCCGCTCGAAAGCTACGACCTTACTTCCATGCACATGAAGTCACGGTATTGACTAATCAGCCCTTGAAACACTTTTTGAACCGACCGGAGGCGTCGGGGAGATTGGTAAAATGGGCCATCGAGTTGACGGAGTTCCGCATTCATTTCGCTCCGAGGACCGCTATTAAGGGCCAGGCGTTGGCAGATTTTATAGCTGAGTCTACGGCACCCGATCTGGAAGTAACGGGTCCCGCAGAGGGGGCAACCATGGAAGGAGTCCCGACAACAGAACAGCAGCCAGAACAGCCAAATGAGGAGAACACCTGGGAGATGTACACTGATGGTTCATCGAGTGTAGAAGGCTCGGGGGCAGGATTCGTGTTGATACCGCCCGGCGGAGGCGAGCCCTTACGATATGCCCTGGCGTTGACGTTCAAAGCCACCAACAACGAAGCAGAGTATGAGGCTCTCATCACAGGCCTCAAGATTGCCAAGGGTACGGGAGTCGACCATCTAAAAGTGAAATGCGATGCTAGCTTGGTTGTAAATCAAGTCCAGGGGAACTATGAGGCTAAAAGTCCGACGATGAAGAAATATTTGCACGAGGTGCAGACTTTGAAGGAAAGCTTCAAAAACTTTGATATTGAGGCGATCCCGAGGGAAGAGAACGCGGAAGCAGATGCCTTGAGTAAGTTTGCCCTGGGAGTGGCCCCCGAGGAGAATCGGAAGGTACATTTTTTAGAGAAGGTGATTATCTCAAACATTGACCCGGTGGAGGTCTGTGCTACTGGGACAGGATCGGAAGAAGAGGAGAAGCCTACTTGGATGACCCCGATGGTCACGTACCTGACTACGGGAGTACTCCCCGATGATAAAGTGGTAGCTGTCAGATTGCGTCGGATTGCAGACAACTACGCGATGGTGGACAACCAGTTATACAAAAAAGGGTATGTAAAACCTTTCTTAAAATGCGTAGCGGAGCCTGACACGAATCGGATCCTAAGGGAACTACATGAAGGAGTCGCGGCCTGTCATGAGGGAGCCCGATCTCTGGTGAGGAAGGCATTGAACCTGGGTTACTATTGGCCCTCGATGAACAAAGAAGCGACCGCGATGGTCCGATCCTGCGATGCATGCCAGAGGTACGCCCCAAATATCGTGGCTCCCGCCGCGGACTTAATGCCCATCAGGAGTGCATGGCCCTTTGCGCAATGGGGAATTGACTTGGTGGGACCACTTCCCCAAGCGAGAGGTCAGTGCAAGTACTTACTCGTGGCTATCGACTACTTCTCAAAGTGGATAGAGGCCAAAGCATTGGCTAGAACGACGGGGCAGCAGATCCCCAAGTTCCTTCAGACTCAAATCATATCCCGGTACGGGGTCCCGCGAGTATTGATCAGCGACAACGGCCCTCCGTTCAATGGGGCTCAGTTGAAGGAGTACCTGGAAGAATTAAACATTGAGCATCGGACCGCTTCAGTCCGCCACGCCCAGACCAATGGCCAGGTAGAGTCAGCCAATAAGATCGTGATGGATGGCTTGAAGAAGAGAGTCTATGCCTTGCAGGGCCATTGGCTGGATGAGCTCGAGAATGTGCTATGGGCTGGGCGAACAACACCCAAGCAATCAACAGGAGAAACTCCGTTTGGCCTGGTTTATGGCACGGAGGCAGTCGCTCCCGTGGAGATAGCGGTGGCGTCCCACCGCGCGAAATATTACGAGCCTCTGACAAACGAGGAAATGAGACGTCTGGACTTAGACCTACTCGAGGAAAAGAGGTGGAAGGCTGATGAAGTCCAGGCCCGAATGCGTTTGGCAACAGCCCGATACTACAATCGGCGTGTCAGGTCCCGACAATTCTTCGTGGGAGAACTTGTCTGGCGGAGGAATGAGTTTGTTCATCAAGATCGGATCAACAAGCTGTCACCAAAATGGGAAGGACCCTACAAGATTGTGGGGATGCCAGTGCCCAATGCATACAAGTTAGAGGATCTCGAAGGCAAGACGTTGAAGCATTCCTTCAGTGGCGAACACTTGAAGAAGTATCATGTTTGATATTAAGCCGCCGTGAAGGGCGCAAATTATCTATCAATAAAATCCGATGTAAGCCTACTTTGAATTATTAGTGAATAAAAGAAGTTGCCTTCCGATCAAATTGCTTTCAAATTTATTCTAACTGTTAGTAAGTCGTCCTGAGTGACGCGACAAAAGCCTTCCGAGGTACGATGAAAGCCCCGCGGGGGATGCGTAAGTCGTCTATATGGCGCGGCCAAAAGCCTTAACAGGTACGGACAAAAGCCCTACGGGGTACACGTAAGTCGTCTATATGATGCAACCAAAAGCCTAGGTATGAAAAGACCCTGATGGGTCCGCGTAAGTCGTCTATATGATGCGGCCAAAAAGCCTTAAACGGGTATGAAAAAGCCTTAACAGGTCCGTGTAAGACATCTATATGATGCGACAAAAAGCCTTAACGGGTACGATTAAGCCGTCCAGTAGAGACGCAATGAAGGCCTTAAAAGGCATGGACGAGAAACCTTAAGTGGTGAAGTCCCGATTTTTGGACGAGAAACCTTAAGTGGTGAAGTCCCGATTTTTGGATGAGAAACCTTAAGTGGTGAAGTCCCGATTTTGGACGAGAAGCCTTAAGTGGTGAAGTCCTGGTTTTGGATGAGAAGCCTTAAGTGGTAAAAGTCCCGATTGGACGAGAAATCTTAAGTGATAAAGTCCCAATTCGATAAGAAGCCTTAAATGGTAAAGTCGCGAGTAAAACGTCGGAAGGACGTATGAGGTCATCTCAGTGGCACATTGGAACGTTCCGAGTAACGAATTTTAAGCCGCTTTAGGTAAAGCGCAAACGAATATCGACGCCAAAACAGATAAAAGAAGTTCCTTATATAAAGGCTCGAAGGCCAAAGGAGTTCGTTACAAGAAACAAAGGAGAAAAGCAACAAGGACTAAAAGATGTAGTTATTAAGCTTGGTCCTTATTGGCGGTATCAGCAGGAATTGGGTCCACGGAGTTAGTGGCAGAAGGCTCCACAGGGTCAGCTGTTGAAGGAATGGCTATTACAATCATGGGATCGAGAAGTTTCCGATGAAGAAGTAGCTCCTCTTCACTCTGAACTTGTGGTATGCATTTCCGGCCTTGAGCATCGGCCTCTTTGGTGGAAATGATACATCCTACCCGGAGAGCTGCATCATAAGCAGTACTGGAAATCTCGTTCAGAACATAGTCGAAGTTGAAAGGCTTCCTTCCCTCGAAACCAGATCCACCATCTGAAATTAGCCATCGAAAGGAATGTTAAGCTCATTCGGAAAAAATAAAATTAAGCTAAGTAAAGAGGCAAGCAAACGATGGAAAAGGAAACCTTACCAGAGATGGTAAAATCCTGAATCACTTGAGGAGCAAAAGACATGGGGAGAAGAAAACTTCAGGTCTAAAAACAGAGGCGCTTCTGAAAATGGAGACGGTGAGGAGGAATATTGCCCAGGTCTTGGCTTTTATAAGCAAAATGACAGATGGGACGGACTTAATCTGGACCGTTGAAGATGAAACGATTCAAATCTCAACCATCGAAGACTGAGGGACAGTACAGAAAAGATGATGCTGCTGACGTAGTGAGTACCTTTTTCAGAAAACGACAGTCACGCTGATGTGAGCGTCGTTTCTCTATCCCTAGGCATTTAATGCTACAGTAGCCGAGGAGTCTCCTTGGATTTGGCAACTGCCCATGGGGCCTGGTGGGCCCAAGGCAATCATAAGAAAGAGACTCTGATATGTAACGATCACATGCAAAGATCAAAGCCTCCGACGGTGGTATCGGAAGGTATGGAGACAAAAGCCTCTAACTGAGGTATCAAAAATTGCAAAGATCCAAGCCTCCGACGGCGGTATCTGAGGGCATGAAAGCGAAAACCTTCGACAAGAGAGGTCAAAAGATTTGGACTGGAAGACATGACGAACTAAAAGTCCCCCATGTCTTGGAGGCAAATGATGGGTTCCGATGTAATCGTTAGCCCCGTTAACAGCCACTGGACGGCGAGTAGGTCCAGTGGGCCTCGTGAAAAGCCTTGAAGGCCCAGAGGCCCAGCACGAAGGGTCCCGACTTTAGCGGTCCCGATGAATGAGCTGAACGCTCCCGATAAGAAGCCTCTGAGTAGGCCCCGATATGCCTTAGTAAAGGCCCCGATAATAAAGCCCCGCAGAGGCTGGACCTGTCCCGTAGAGACTGAAGGTCCTGGGTGGTGATCTAGAATGAGACAACTCTGGAGTCCCAGACAGGAGTCGAGACTTGTAATCAGAGGATAAGACCGAGAAGCCCGCCTACTAGATGAGAGTAGTGGGAAGACGGTTAAGATATTGATAATCTCCCCCGAGATACGCAGGGCGTGCCCGAGATACGCGGAGGTATGGGTAAGATACGCGGAGCGTGGGGCGAGAAATATGGAATCCCAGCCGAGATATACGGAATCGTGGCGAGATACACGGAATCGTGGGTATAACTGCCAAGCGCAGTAACAGGTAACTGAGTAACTCCTCCTTCTATATATAAAGGAGGAGGTTACCTCAGAAAAACCATCTACGCTAAGACTAACATATATTTTGCTTACCACCCATTGATCACCGTACTCATTTAAGCATCGGAGAGGGATTCTGGGTCACCACCCAGGTCATCCCCTTTTGCAGGATTACGCGGAGCCCAGGAGTCCAAAGATTTCCGTCAAGGACGTAACGGAGCTTCGCCCGTGATCCAACAAGGGAGTTCGTAAATTTTGATAAATTGGTGTTCTTGAACATACAAGTTTCGGCCGAAAGTTTTAAGATTTTCGACTTTTTAATCACCTTGGCCGAAAATTTCATGATGTTCTTAATAAAATTTGATGTTCATGATCTTCAAGAAAAAGATGACCTTTATCAAATTAGACATTGGATTAATAATCTTAGTAAAATTTGATTTTGAAATTTGACCACTAACCCTAATTACATGTTTCGGCCGAACCTATAGGGTTGTACAAAGTGAAAATTTTAATTTCTTAGTCCCCAAGTAATTGTCAATTTCAGTCGAATATATTATTACTAATTTAAATTAAATATTCCGGTAACAATATTCTATGTATTTGATCACAATTAAAGTTAGATTCACAAGTTAATTGTGATAGAAACTATCATTAAATTCTAGCATGATTTCAGGAAACTAGATAATATTGATAGATATTTTAGTTGCCTAAGATTGAGAAAATATATTGTAGATAGATTTTATCCTAATATAGAATCTTAACAATAATATATATATATATATACACCATTAATTTCGGCCACATATATATATATATATATATATATATATATATATATATATATATATATATATATATATATATATATATATGTAAATAATGGAAATTATTTTATAATTAATTATTACTTGGTGGCTAAGTTAAGTTTTTGGTGGATTTTAAAACCCTAATTAGCCCACAAGTGATAATTTCGGCCCAACCCTATTGAGTTAATGGGCCGGTCCAATTTTGCATATCCGGGTCGGGTTGACCGACCCGGAGGTGTTAGATTATGGGGAGTAATCACTACGGAAACTTAAACATGGTATGTGCTAGTAATATCAATTACGCAGCGGAAAGTTTACACATACCTCAAGAGTAACCGTAGTCCAAGATCCTTGCTCGAAGGAGTTCACGATCCTCCGGTCGGAACCCGTAGAAGTTATTGTGAAAGAAAGCATACGCGGTATAAGCTCCACAGCAAAGCCTTTGATCGATTCTTGGCACAAGGACAGATCTCTGTAGAGTTTGCTCGAAAGCAATTTGGCACACCCTTGGTGAAGTACTTGGTGCGGCCGAACCTATAGTGTGGGGAGGAGAGTTTTTCTCTCTAAAACTCTCTTGTGAGGGAATTAAGATTAACCCTAAAATTTCCCTAACACCTCTTATTTATAGGAGGAGTAAAGTGAACAAAAGTCCACTTTAGCCCACCATAAATATTCGGTCGGCCTATGTATTTGGGGAGGCCCAATTTTGGGCCTCCCATGTCAATTGGGATTTGGGTCTAGCCCAATTACCCTAATATGAAATTTACCCAAGTTCATTAGATAAACTATACATATTATGGGCTACCAATTACGGCGCCCATCACCATATGCTTACAGCTCCCACTCGCCGGAATGGGAGGGTGCCTGTTAATGTATTGTTGTCCAAATACGCATCAACATTTCTCCCATTTGATCTGCTCATTCTTCCGAATAGTTCATACGAGGTTTGCCGTGCGACCGGCGGATACGACAGGCAACGTGCTACTCATTTGTTAGGAGTATTGTAGCGCCCGCGGAACGTTGATTCCATTTTCTCTAATCAACCTGTTATAAACAACATTATATATTGTACCGCGCTGTATCCTAGGTCAACTGATAATTCTCCATTTGCCAAGTTTCCACATAGGAACACTTCTCCAAGGCATTTGTACAAGTATTCACAACCTTCAACTAATATCCGGTTGGTGACCACCTAGTGAATACAAGAATCAGTGAATTACAGGTGAACTTGACCATCCCCATAGTTCATACCCTTAGTCAAACCCAACCGGTTTCCTAGACGTGGTCACTGGGCCTTTTTGTTCAGCAATACGCCCGTACGACGGGAAGCGAGCATTGAGCCTGACCTTAGGTATGAGTTCTGAGTCCATGAGGATACTTCAGGTGCCTCTTCATAAGGCTCCCGGGATCAATCACACGCTCGAGTTGAAGAAGTTTGCGCCCGCCAGAATCACGAGGATTCCTTCCTAGCACAACCGAGCTGTGACCCTGTGGTCGAATGTGGCATGCATAGTATGAAGTACGCGTTGATAGCATACCTGAACCTTTTGGGTTGAAAGGAAAGGGATATGTAAATCATGCTATTACATATTCTCATCTGGCCCAGAATGTGGTTAAATGACGAACGAAGTTCATCACGGCGATATGAGAAACGAAGATCACGTCGAGTTACTTCGAAACTAGATAATCGTCTCGCTTAATCAGGTTTATCCCCCCGACTCTTAGCCAGTCTTGTTTGGTGGAGGCCTCCCTCCATCACAAGACGACCGTACCTGTGTGACTAGGTAAAGCCCACATTCGACAGAGTTTGGCAGAGGATTGCGTCCTCATATGACTTAGTTTATAGACCGTAAATCTGATGTAATCAAAACATTATGACGTCGATTGATCATAAACTCAGTTGCAATTCTTCCGCTTACAAAACGTAACTTTCTAATATCAAAATGGTATCACATATACATGCCCTTTCTAAACCCTACGCAATCCAAGCAGTTTTACATGCTTTTCGAATTTCTCCTTGCACAGTGGCTTAGTTAATGGGTCCGTAATCATATTATCAGTGGACAAGTATTCCATAGTGATTATATTGTCTTCTACCATAGATTTAGCATTAAAATATTTCACATCAATGTGTTTGGTCCTACTATGGTACTTCGGATTCTTAACTGCCGCAATGGCTGCATGACTCTCAGAGAACACCTTCACATGTTTACTCTCGACGTCACCATTAAGCAGCGCAGTAAGAAGCCTTTTCAGCAAGAATGCTTCCTGTGCATTCTTAGAGAGAGCTACAAATTCTGATTCCATCGTTGACAGCGCGACACATGTTTTCTTCTTGCTCGTCCATGAAATGGCGGCTTTAGCAAGGAAGAACACTCCCCCTGTGCTGGACTTACGATCATCCGGATCGCCACCATGGTCGGTGTCACTATAACCGGTCAATTCTCACCTCCCGCCCTCATAGCACAGAGCAAATTCGGCAGTACCTTTTAGATAACGAATTATTCGTTTTACTGCCTTTAAATGTTGATAGCCAGGATCTGATTGGAACGTGCTACTAGGCCCACGACATAACAGATACCCGGACAGGTGCATTGCATGGCGTACATCAAACTACTAACCATGCTTAAATATTCTGCACCCTTCATCTGTTCGCGCTCTGCCAGGTTCTTGGGGCCGTCACGTTTTGACAGTGCGCACCCAAATACCACTGGCGTATCCACGGGTTTGGCATCCTGTAATTTGAACATTTTCAACAGCTTGGGCTTCTTGAGACATACACAATTTTCGGGTAGCCCGATCTCTATAAATTTTAATGCCTAAGATATACGTGGCCTCTCCCATGTCTTTCATCTCAAATACAGATGCTAACCAGGACTTTGACTTATTCATGAAACTCATGTCGTTTGCAGCAACGAGTATGTCGTCCACGTATAAGGTTAAGATGACATATTTGGACCCGGAGGTCTTTTAATACACGCACGGATCCTCGTGAAGATTCACGAAACCGTTTCCTACGATTTCCTCATGGAATCTGCGATACCATTGCCGAGACGACTGTTTAAGACCGTAGATGGACCTTTGGAGTTTACAAAATTTACGTTCGTTACCAGGAGTAATGAAACTCTCTGGTTTCTCCATGTAGATCTTTTCCTCCAGGTTTTCGTGGAGGAATGCGGTCCTAACATCCATTTGGTGCAGCTCGGGATCGAGACTTGCGACCAGGACCATTAATGGCCCTAACCGTGGTTTTACGCACAGTCAGTGAGTTTCTCTTATCAAAGTCCACTCCGTGAATTGGGTAAGTCCTTTCGCAATAAGTCGGGTTGTTTGACCTTTTTCCATCAGTGGTGAGCCTTACTTCGGGGCTCACCTTATCCTTGCGCTCCTGTGGTTAGCAGCTAAATCAACTATAGACCATAATGACTTTCATTTAGGCGATCTCTCTCATTTATTATTTTGCTCCATTTCTCCACTTGAGGTCTTTCCAATGCTTGTCAACAGTTTTTCACCTTACTCAATAGGATACTTGCCTTTGACTCTCGTCTAGACATTGCGAGCCCCATTTATTAGTCTGATCTTTTCTCCCACTCGGAATAATGCTTCTTATCGTAGAATCATTTTTGTTGGGAATGATCCTCCCACTTGGAACAATGCTTCTTATCGGATCATAGTCTCTACTGGGAACAAGAGCAGTGCTAGGACCTTGACTTGCAACTTTCCTATGACAACCTCTTGGTCTCAAGGTTTTACTTCCGAGATGCATTCCTTGATCACTAGGATCTGGAACCAAGTATGGTTGGTTCACTCCGACAGGAAACAATGGGTATTTTAGGTAGTTGTGTCATTCCTGGTTTAGCTATATGACCATAAAAAAAAAAAACTTGATTCGTCTCAACAACAACAGTGTTTACGTGTGGTAGGGTTTATTCCTCCCACTGGATTTACTATGAAAATGTTCTCATTCTCATTTACCATGTCATTCACTTGAGTTGCTGGTTCAAATCTCTCCCACTCGAATTAAGTGGGACCTGATTGTTATTGTTATTCTGCTCTGTTTTGATCACGACTTCGTTGATTGAAATTGTTCATGCATTTGGAAAATTCGCCCTCTTAGTGATGTAACGTCTCATGTTCGACCTCGGCACCATTTTTTAATCAAGCTGTAACATGTATTTTATAATGGCGGCGTACCTTACCGATATCAATGGAACACAGTTTTACATTTATGTGAATCATCTTTCATCATCCCATAGGGAACCTTTAATAGAATGACTCCGACATTATGTAAATACAAAATGTGCTTCTTGAATTGTGTCTTTTAACTTGAATGCCTAGCCTGACTTATCGTTTAAGGCTTATGGAAGGAAAATCATTTAACCGACTTCATCCTTCTTCATTTGCTAACTTATTTAAGAGATTTTATCCCATCTCTGAACTGAGCGTTTTAGGTTTTCACCTTATGCATCAGTTGATACTTTTACAAGGTCGTGGTAGCTTCCGAAGCCTCTACCGATGTAAATGTTATCAACAAGTTGTTTCCGAGCGAATGCAAACGAAAATTCAACACATCATTATTCAAACACTTCATTTTTAAATTCATTTTATGAAAACGATGTGTTCCGTCTATCGAGGTCCACTTGCGCAAGGCGCAATTTACTCTGGGGTTTAAAACCTTGGTTAAATCGTTTTACTTCTGAATTAAATTCAATTTAATCCAATCGGTTTCAAACATGATCATCATTACAGTTTATTTCATTCAATGGAGTAATAATAATTAAGAAATACTAAATCTTTCGATCTAGCTACGCAATCGATGTGTATGATCAGTTCAGTTGTCCCGACTTAGATGATGGAGTACGTGAATCATGTCGTTTTATTCGACCACTTTTACCTGGTCAAAATTTCATTTCGGATCGATCCCGTTTAACTGGATCGATTAATTTTGATAAGTAGATAGCATTTCGAATTGAATGTCAACTACTTTATTCAATAAATCCGAATCTCAAAATAACCAAAATTTTAGTAACTCAAACGAACGATTCAATGACAACGGTAGGGTTCTTGATCTGTGGATCGCGTATTTAATCCATGATTGTCGCATAGATAGTCGAGAACTTTAAGCCATGTTGAACATCACATCTGAGTAAATTAACGAGTGAATCGCGTCAAATGATCTGTGTCTGTATAAAGCATTTTACCGCTTCATACACATGACCTACGAGGCTTTCCTGAGACGCATTTTATCAACATAGTTTAACCCACCGTATTATCGTATAAGACCTTTATGGTCCAGTTCTCTCTATGATATGCGGATCATGGTTGACTTCTATCGAACCCAGTATGGTGAGCAGAGAAGGTTTCCCTTTTTTACTACTGTAGTTACTGTACTTGATTAGGCTCAAGATCATTGAGTCCTGTCAATATCAGACAACCATACACACCTTTTCCATGTTGACCTTTCATTCTGAAGATCCGATGTGGGTTTTACGCCAACATCCATGAAAAGAGAGAAGACCATCACGTTTAACCGAAACGTTTAGCTTTTGCATCCTTGCTTCCACCAAGGAGGATGCAAAGGGATACTAAGTTGCAACATTGCATGGTTGTAATTGAAGTCTTCTTCAACCCCCCTATACCAAGGTTGAATGTATCACCACATACGCGTTGAAATAATCAAAGAACCTACTCCTATTCTTGGTGAAACAAATTGTTACATTCGTTTCGCATTGTCAAAAGCATACAGACTACCATATTCATCTGTAGTTGTCCTCTCCACTTTTTGGAATTGCAGAGAGTTCAACACGTACTCCTTTTATTCATCATGATTCATACCATCAAGATTGAGTGGAATATCGAATCGCACTAAACGATGATTATGCAAAAATCAGGGAGACAATAACATTTTGAGAAAGAATTGCATACATCAAATATCTATTAAGATGGAATCCGACAAATAACGATTCCTCAGTCATCTAAACCAACCGACCACCAGTAAACCAATGGAAGATGGCTGTGAAAGAGTTCACACTATCGCCGTCTTCTATCGAATAGATCAGTCTCTTAAAACGGTTTTTAATCGCAAATTACCGGAACGAGAATTTTAAAATAAGCATACCCGATCTTAGCTTTCCCAAGACCCTTTTTGTTTTGGAAAATCATTCCGATGAATTCACTCATGCATACATAATTCTACTATCCATGTAAATTATCATATGCCAGTAACATTCATCATACACAAATGCTTACGCGTCATGCGTCTAACGTTCCGAGGAACTCATGCTTGCATTCATAATTCTACTTACAAGTAAATTATCAAATGTAACCTCATCCTCAACATTCTAGCATGCGTGTCAAACATGTAGCATTCACATCAATTATACATATTTGACGACTGGTTTTCGGTTTTAAAATAATTTTAAACATTAGGGGCTGATTTCCAATTCATGCTTATATTCATTTACGCAAGCTTCTAGACATGAATCTAGGCATTTACAACAATCACAGCATGTCTATCCTAGTGCGCGTTCCATATATTTAGCCAGGGCTCCGCCCACAACATGCAATTTCTAGCTAGCTTGACTATGTCAAGACAACAGTTCTAATCATGCATAAATATATATTAAATAAAAAACAATTGCAATTCAGCCCTCTAATTAATTCAGTCCCAAAAACATGTATCTCCGAGATCCATCCCCATAATCGAAACAAGGCATAAATGTTAGCAAACCTATGAGCACTGTGTAGTCCATTTCGAGGTTAAAAAAAATTTGGATTTTAAAACTTGACCTCCCTATTTTAATTGACTTGAATTCGGTTTAGAAAACATTTTTCGGTTCAGTCAATTTAAATCCGTTTTTGTCCGGTTCGATCCGGAAAATCTGGTTCGGTTTGGTCCGGCAAAATCCGATTCAGTTCGGTTTTTTAATTTTAAAATCTGGTTCGGTCCGAACCGATCCAATAAAATAGGGTTCGGTTCGGTTCAACACTCAAAACCGGTTTGGTTAGATCCACTTAATTACCCTGGTCTGACCCGACCCGAATAGGTCGAACCGATTGAGAAAATCCGGTTCGGTTTTATTTCGTCCCTGTTTTAACATATTGGACCAGCCCAATAATTAAAATTTTAAATGTTGGGCCGAAATACTTACTTGTGGCCCAAGTCGGGTTTTAAAGTCAAAAAATATTTAACTTGACCACCAAGTAACATTAATTATATAAAATAATTTCCAATATATATATTTCCGCCCACGTTAAAAACACATATATATTTATTGTTAAGATTCTATTCATAAGATTAAATCAAACACCAATATATATATATGTAAAAATCGGCTACTATATAATATATATATATATATATATATATATATATTTATTGTCAATATCTTAAATAGGGTAATGTTGCGTCCTGGATGAACTGGGTCGTGTGGACGTGTCTGTCTGGATGGTTGAGCGGGTTTTTGGGCAGTCACCCTTCGTCTGAAAGAGGTTTTCGCCCTGATCGGTGACGAGTGTTCGGTCTTAACGCTGAGTCTCGGAAAGGTCTGTGTCTCGAAAGGCGGTTGTGTCTCAGGAGGCGTCTGAGTCTCGGGAAACGGTGGTCTGTGCACAAGTCCGGGGCGTCGGTTCCTGCACGAAGGGCCAGTACTAGCACGGAGAGGGGGGGGGGGGGGGGGGTGGTGGTGCTAGTGGAGCCCTCTCCGATGCCTAAGTCACTATAGGGCTAAAAAGGTAATCTTAGAGAGAAAAAGTATTTCTAGAGAGAAGTCAGAGCTCAAATTACCAAAGTTGGGCAAATGAGAGGATGTGTGAAAATGGGTGGCCAAGGCCTCCTATTTATAGGCTTCCTTGGGACCGAACCCGGTTTTAAAGCGGTTTAATGACGGTTCGAAAGCAAGCGGTAACCGTCATCAATATTGGCGATATGCGAACTTGACTTCTCTACACGTAACGGTAATCGCGTAATCGGTAATCGCGCAATATCCGTAGTGCAATCCGGACCTCGTCGAATTTGGGCAATTCGGCGAGGTCCGGCTTGCCGCGCAACCCGGACCTCGTCGAATTTGGGCAATTCGGCGAGGTCCGGCTTGCCGCGCAATCCGGAGGTCCGGTCCGGACGCGCGTAAGGCGCTTCCGGAGCGTTTTGACCCTTGGGAGACGTTTTTGAAGTCGTGATGTGATTTTTGACGTGTTTGCGAGGCCCGAAATATAAATACGAATTCGAATTGGGCACATATCCATCACTTGCCCCCGAGTCAAGCAACGGTTTAAAACCTTTCTTGACTCTATTTTAAGTTAGGATACGCGTCCAATTTGAGCTTGACACTAACCTTCCAGTATTGATTGTTGGTTGGACGTAGAAGTCTTGACTTCGTCCGTCCTTTGATTTTCCGACCGAGTGACTTTATTTCCTGTCATCACGGTTAGTGCAATAGAGAATGCGTATATGTAACGTGCAAACATGATTACAATTAGGGATATAAGCAACTAGTAATATGTCATGCGGATATGCTTTTACCAACGTGCATGCACAAGTAACGGTCATGGCAAGAACGTAATTACGCGACGTTTAGAAATATAATCCGTATACTTAAAAAATGACTTAGCGATTATTAAATCATGCATCATGCGATGTGGAAACATGCATGTAGAATGACGAGTTTGATACGCGCAATACCAAAACAATCATGTATGTAGAAGCAAATATTTAGAAGAGGGTGGAGTATACCGTAAGCACTTAGGCGTGGGTGTAGATGAATTACTCCTTTAATCCTTATCACCAAGGAATCTTTTGGGATATGTGATTACACTAATCCCCAATCAATCTTCCAGCTCTTTGGGAATTCATTCTTCCTTCTTCTTTGCAGGTAATTGCTTCACTCTTTCTAGAAACCATTTGTGTGTTCATAGTTTCTTCACCGTCGTAAACCTTAGGTGCATCCCGAAAGTTTCGTGTTTGATCCTTGACTTGTTTTCAGAAATTGACACCACCAATCGACTCAGATCATCGTGAGGATTCCAGCGCCGCATTCGGAATTTCCAGACGACGCCGGACGCGCCCTCACTCGTCGCCGCGTGGATATTGCCTTGCCGGCGCGTGTAACCCACGCGCCGCCTTCCCGTGCTCCGTTCGCCGCGGTCCTTACCTTTCTGAAATCGTCGAGTGGAGTCCATTGTGATACTTTTCGTCACATTTTGAGGTAGTCTGAAAACTCAATTTTACAGGACAGCTTCGACTTGATTTTGAATGTTGCCGTACTGCTGTTCGTTTGAACTATTTGTCGTTGTTGTCGTATAGAGCTGCTCATTGGTGTTTGTATGTTGAACAATTGCTGGTTGGTATCGTTGCTATCGTCGTTAGTTCATGCCTTAGACGATTTTTTACCTCCGTGGATAGTTGTGGTAAAATTCCCCAATTGAACATATTGCCCCCGTGCCTTCGTGTGAAATCCTTTTGGTTGGTATGCGTAGTTTTTCCCTTAACGGGTTTGTTGGTTGTCGGAAATTGCCAAACGTCTTTGGGGGTAGCCACTTGTTGTCTTGATGCCTTAGAAAAATAATTTTCCTAACTGTTATCGTGTTCGCTCCTCGCGGCTCGTCACGTTAGTCCCCCCGTTTGCATGATAACTTTTAGGATGTTGGCCCCTTTTGTTATACGTACCAACTTTGCTATGCGCGTTGACTTGGCTATGCACGTTGACTTTCACTATGCGTGTTGACTTTTACTACGCGCGTTGACTTTTGCTATGCGCGTTGACTTTTGCTATGCGCGTTGACTTTTGCTACGCGCGTTGACTTTTGTTTGGTTCTTGTAGATTGTGAAGTCGTAGTAACCTCTTGCGGAACTCCTTTCTTTTTTTGAACGAACTGCCGCTATGAGTAAGTCCACCACTCCTCTATCGCAGACTCCTTTTAATTCTGACGTTGAGGATGACTTGGAGGTAGATTTGGTTTTACCATTAGACAGTGTTTTGGACACTGATGAGGGTGTAGCTGCCGAGCCTTCTGTTGAGGCATCTTCTGTCGGAGATACAGAGGTTTTGGTTAGGTACTACACTAACCGCTTGGATAGATCTTTGTTTACCCTGTATGCGAGTGCTTCCGGACTTGACCCTTGCGCAAAGGCCGTTTACCCTTTTGACGCACTCCGTGAGAGTAGTTTAGGGTATGCTACTCCTCCACCTGTAGATTTTTCCGTCGTGTATACATCTCACGTTAGGGAGGGTTTGCGGTTTCCCTATTGCTCTGACTTGATTGAGCTTTGTAGCGATTATGGGATTTCCCCTTTAGATCTTGCGCCCAACGGGATTCGGGTATGGACTTGTTTTAGAGTGCTGTTTCACAAGCAGTCCTGGCATTACTCTCCCACCCTCTTTCGCCGCTTCTATCAGCTTAAGAGTCCGGACTCTGTGGGATTGTGCAGTGTGAAAGTTCGCTGGCCGAACTTGCAAGGCGATGGTTTTGAGGAACTTGGTCTTGGTGAAGCCAAGTGGGATTCTAGTTACCGATTGGTCACCGTTGCGGATCGGTCTGCCGATCATTGGAGGCACCATTACTTTTTTGCTCATGATGCGGGTACGACTTGGGACGTCGAGTATATTCGGAAATCTGATCCCGCGCCTGCTTTTCGGGAACTCTCCTTGCTGGATAGGGAGGTGATAAAGCAGATATATCACTGTCAGCGATCACGTGGTTTTACTTGTTCGCTGCGCGCATCTGATCAGGAGTTGGTCGATGTTGGGATTCATGTGCTCCCTTCTGCGACTTTGGTATGTTAAGCATTTTTATAACTTTTTACCGTGTTGCACTGTAGGTTGGTTTGACGGAAAAAGCTCGTCTTTGCAGACGGCAGCCGCCCGTAAGATTGCTTCTAACGGAAGGATTGTTCCATCTCTTGCTCCTGGAGCATCGGCGGCTTCCGGGCATGGAAAAGGTAAATGGTTTGAATAAACAGTCTTCCTTGTATACTGTCTTAGTTTGGTTGTAACTTTGTGTGTTATTTGCAGGTCGCAAGACGCTTGTTACTGATCGCGTTGTTGCCGCTCCTGATCCTATCAAACGGTCCACTGCTGGGACGCGTTCTTCGAGCAGTTCGAAGCGCCCGAAGACTACTGTGACCGTTCCTACTCCTTCCTGTCATAAAGGGAAGGAAGTTGACGGTTGCAAGGATGCGCTGTCTGCCCCCCGCTCGAAGGAGCGGTCCGATGTGGAACGTACTCTTCTTTCTGGTATAAGCTGAACACATGTCTATGCGCTTTGTTTTTGGTTTTTGCATAACTCTAGTTGGTTTGCATGTAGTGCTACCGCCACTTGGACATGCGGATCTGCTTCGTCCTTTGGAAGGTGATGTTTCGGATGATAAGTGGATGCCATATGTGACAGGAGATCTCACTTTCCCCAAGAGTTCCCAGCTGAGTATGCCAGAAATTGGTGTGCGCGTTCTTCATCGATCCGTTCCTCTTGGTGATCGACTTGTTCGGCCTTCGAGCGACGAAGAGGCCCGAACCTTTGTTGAGAGATCGCTATCTGGATTCACTCCATTGAGTATCTTTCTTTGTTTTTCTATGCTCGTTGTTTTCGAACATGTATGCTTATTGTCTTGTTGTTTTCAGGTTGTTTCTGATATGGTGCACATGGCCTCCTTCATGTTGGAGCTTGTCCAGGAGAAGCGTGCTATTGCCGATAAGGCTGCCGTTGTGTCCGGAGAGCTTAAGGAAGCTAAGGATGAAGTGCGCCGTCTTTCTCTGAAGATGACAGATTTTGATGCTCGTTATGATTCTGATCATGCCCGCCTTGTTTAGCTTGAAGCTGAGAACATTGCCATTGAGAAGGAAATTTCTGACAATGCGGGCAAACACAAGGTTGCCTGTCGGAAAGTGCGCGAAGAGGCAATGAAGGCCGGCATTGAGGAGGGACTTGGGAAGTTCCCTACTACCTCTGAGTTTGACAGCGCGGTTACTGCTGCTGCTACGGCGAAGGCCGCTCCTATGCTTAGCGAGTTTGCTGAAGACTTTGTTCGTAGGGTGAGCATTTTTGCTCCTGGCTTTCCCTTTGACAGGTTAGGGCCGTATGTGGAGTTTGCGGTTGGGCAAGTTGCCGAGCTCCGTCGTTTGGATACTGCAACAATCTCAGTTTGCATTTTTGTTTGGAGAAGACGGTGGCGACACTAATGTACAACTTCTGCCTGTTCCGCCCAGTCCTGTCAGAGATGATGGCATTCTTTGATCTGTGCCATCTTTTGGATATGTTGAACTCGTTTCTGAGTCTGTTTGCCCCCCGGCTTCTATGTTTAGAAACTTGTTGGAGTTTGTTCCTTGGTTGTTGCTTGTGACTTGTTCGCTTTGAACTACGTCGTTTGAACCCGCCTTATACATAGCAGTTTGCATGATAATTTGTCAGTAATATTTCATACCGTTATCACTTACTGTGTTTATTGAACGTGGATGACTAGTAACACATAGTCCCCGTAATTGTGACCGATAGCCATTTTTATTGATGACTTGAGATGTCAAGGTTGCATCATGACGCATGTTGCTCTTCTTTCCTAAATAGCTTGCCACCATATATGTTGTAATCTGTCAAGTGGTTCGCGTATAGCGACTTTTCTTAACAAGTAGTATATTTGAAAGGTGTTATCTTGGCTAAGCAAGATACTAGTTTATACCGTCTCTTAGTTCCACTCTAAGACGACGTTGTACAAGACTCGACTTGTAAATTTTATGAGTTTTAACCAGGGTGCGCACCTGCCAGCGTGTATCAACCCGCGTTGGGGAAGCATACGAAAAAAACATTTTGGTTTTTTGAAAAAATATTTGTGATACGTGATTTCTGCGTCCAGCTACCACGTAACACTTTTTTTTTTGAAAATATGTATTGTGATGCACGATTTCTGCGTCCAGGAATCATGCAACACGGTTTGAAAAACTGTAGTACGGAATTGTCCTCTAACAAAAGGACGTTTGCCGTAAAGTGTGAACCCTTGAACAGGAATTCATAGTACGGGATTGTCATCTAACAAGAGGACGTTCTCCGTATAGAGTGAACCCTTAACAGGAATTCATAGTATGGGATTGTCGTCTAATAAGAGGACGTTTGCCATAAAGAGTGAACCCTAAACAGGATATACACACTTATTGTAGAATGGGGTCGTTGTCTAACAAGAGAACTTCCGCCAATTATAGTAGGGGGTGATCAGTCCCGTATTGTATTTTCCCATCCTGTTATGAATTCAGGGAATGGCTATGAACATGAGGATTTGCCTCTAACAAGAGATGTCACAGCATGTCATTTTTTAGAAGTAAACATGGGGTTTGTCTTTATAAAGAGGATACCTCAACATGCTACTTTAAATCTTGGTGTTAATCCCAGATATTACTTGTAGTTGACGCCTTTGGACAAGTCGTCGTTTTGATGGTAGACCTTGGTGTTATTCCAAGGTATTGCTTGTAGCTGACGCCTTTGGACAAGTCGTCATTTTGATGGATAATCCGTAGGTTGTCATTGTGACATATAAGTTGACTGTGCACATAGCGCGATGGCTTTGTGTTGCCGGCACCTTCTTGAGATAGACCCCAATGTTATGAATGGAGAAATAAACTCCCTGAGTGCGGTCGTGATAGGTATGTATATATTGGGAGCGTAACTTTTCCAAGTACCATCTGTTATATGTGGTTGTAGCATGCTGACTTTGAAAATATTTTGGGCTTAACTCCAAGTTTTTGATTCAATGATGACGCCTTTTGATGTAGTTATCAATATGAGTAAGTTGTTGTTGATGATGAATGTTGTCATAACGCGTAATAGATTTTTTGCTTGCACATGGCATAATATCTTGGATTGTTGATGTAGATAATAAGCGCGTAGTTTTGTTACTTCGCGTTTAATCCAAAAATAGCGTGCAAGACATAGATATGTACCTACAAATGTAGATTGACTTTATTAGACACTTGCGCGTATTTACATTGTTTTTTCTAGAAGGCGTCAACCGATCATTTCTTCTTAAAACATGTAAGGGAACTAGATGCGATGATACTTAGAAACACTTAGAATAGAAATGCGCAAAGTAATCGGAAAGATAGTTATTTCTCCCGTCTCTTTTATGGTTGGTTTGACGATGATGTCGCAGAGTCGGTTACAACAAATCGCCTTAATGCGCCCAGCGATGCATTCTTCAATTTCCCATCTCAGTGGTAGACACATGTTTGTGTTGTGCCCCCAAGTTTTGTGGTACTTGCACCATTCCTTAACGTTGTTGCCCAAGAAAGCTGTCTTTGGAACAAGTGGACTCGGGAGCTTGTTTTCGAGTAGGTTGACGTAAATGTCTTCAGAAACCGTATTTAGTGGTGTGAAGATGTTGTCGATATTGATGCTTGCGCCCCCCTGTTTGATTGTTTCGGCTTGAACTTCTTTGTCCCAACTGAGGGGTGTACCCCACCTCAGTTCTTGTTCGCACAAGTTTGCTGTCTCGAGCTTGTCTTTTAAATCTGCCATGGTTTTGGTTGTTCGCCATCCATGAGTTCTTCCGAAGAGAAGGAAGGATCTGACGTTCATGTTTGCATAGAATACCCTTATCACTTCCTCTCTTGTTGCTTTTGCCAAAGAGGCGTTGGAAGCGAATATGATGAAGTAGTACATGATTGGCTCGCCTTCACCCTGCTTGATGAGCCATATCTGGTTCCATGATGAATATTGGATGTACTCTTGTGGCTTCCAAACTGTAACAGCTTGTTCGTGCCTTCCATCATCAATGACTTTCTGCTTCTTGAAAGAATTTATCATTGCCACATGGAAATGGTGCTTTGCTCTTAGGGCGTTAACGTAACAACGTCTTGCGGTTATTTGGTCGCCCAGTACTTCCCCGATCCCATGTTCCGTAGGGAACTTCATCTTTTGGTGGACAGTAGAGGGCACGATCACGTAAGGGTTGATCGTTGTTCGTCCCAAAATTCCATTATAGGCCCCAAGAGATTCCACAACGATGAAAGTAACGTTGACGTGCAATGCTTTCCACCCTTGGCCAAGGATGACAGGAAGCGTGATTGTTCCCATGGGGTGTGTAGCTGCTCCGGCGAAGCTGACTAGCGAGAAGGTTCCCGGGGTTAAGTCTTTGACTGATCTTCCCAGTTGCTCTAAGACTTTGACATGTAGAATATCAGCGGAGCTCCACCATTAATGAGGATTTTTTTCACATCATATCCGTCGATGTCCATGGTTATGACTAAAGTGTCATCGTGAGGGTAAACGATATGCTTTAAGTCTTCCCTGGAGAATTGGATGACCACGTCTTCCTGCTTCGGTTGCTTGCGTTTTCCGTACTTCGGCAATGTTGCTGCTTGGGATGCGTAAATATCCCGAGCATTAGATACTTGTCCTCCGGCGGCAGGTCCTCCGTGGATGACGTTGATGACACCTCGCTTGGTTGGCGGAGGGTTGTCGTTGACCTTCTCTTTGCCTTTACTTCCTCTTTTTGATGACTCTGCTTGAGCCTTCTTTGGGGGGTTGTCGCCTTGGTCGACGAATTGCTTCAATTCGCCTTTGAGGAAGAAGTTGTTAATGCGGAAACGTAAGCTGACGCAGCTATCTGTCTCGTGGCCGAAGACCTCGTGGTTTTCACACCACTTGTCTTTGTCTTTCCCGAGCGGGCCTTTTCTGAAATTGTTCGGCTCTTTCCACATGTTCGCATCCTTCATCTCTTTCAATATCACGGATAGCGGGGCATTCAAAGGAATGCAGTCAGCGAGGTTTACTTCTTTTGGCTTCTGGAAATCTCCTTGAAAAGGCCTTTTTGGCTGAGGCTACCAATTTCTTCCTTGCTGACCGCTTGAGGGTGGTTTTGCTTGATTCTGCTTTGGGTTTTCTTTTGCCTTTGCAGCAGAGACTTTTGCTTTGTTCTGGCTTCTGAACCTTTCTAGGTCCACGTATTCTTTAACTCTTGCGGCTAACTCTTCCATAGTTTCAGCTGGGCGCTTTGCCATCTTTTCTGCTAGGGCATAGCCTCTTCGTCCGAGGTTTCGGATGAATGCTCACACTATCTCTCCTTCTGTCAGGTTTCCCTGAATATCCGAGATGTTCTGGTTGAAGCGAACGTAATACTCAGCGAGAGATTCTTCATTTTGCTGTTGGACGTCGTCCAGAGCATTTGATCCCTTCAGCAATGTGCGTTCGCCCATGTATTGTTGAATGAATTTAGCCTTCAGGTTCACCCATGAGGTGATGCTTCCGCATGGCAGCGAGAAGAACCAATGTGCTGTTGTCCCGGCAAGAGTTTGTGAAAACATCATTGCAAAGTGGTGTGGGTTCTTCGTTCTACCTAGTAGAGAGGCCTCGTGCTTCTGCACGTATTCCACCGGATCTCCTTTTCCGCGATAGAGATCTCCTCCAATCCGGTACAGGGAGTCTGGGACGCGACTGTTCACAAGGTGGTCTGCGAACGGATGTGACGCCCTTTCTTCAAGTGCGTGCATACCCTTCATCTTTGCTTCTTTCATCTTCTTCTCCACAATTTCTTCTAACATCTCGGCAGTAAACCCTTTTACAGGTTCAGCATAATCTGTTGAAGGATTTTGCCGACCAGTGTTATGGTAGATGTCAGATTGATCTCTGCTTGTGGCCTGGAAGGGATCATCCCTCGTTGGCTGTTGTGGGCGGTGGTATGGGGGTTGCCTTTCATTCCTCCAATGATGGGCTCCTTGGGAAGGAGTGCATGAACGTGCGGCTTCATATCTTGCATGTTGGTTTCTGCCCTGGAAAGGATTGCCTTGGCGGGTAGTGTCGTGCGACATTTCTCTTGTCGGCGCGGCGTGCTCCTGAGCTGTTGGAGGTGGTTGAGCCGCATATCCTTGGATTTTTTAGTGACTCGCGGAATGCGAGTAACTCTTCCAGTGCAGCCATCATTGCTGGAGTAACGGTAGGCATCGGGTTTGCTCCCGTTCTTTGTTGTTCGCCTTGCGGCATTTCTCTCTGAGATTCGTCATCATCATGTATCTCTGGTTCGAAACTAGGTGGGGGTGAGTGATGCTCGTCCCTTGGCTCTTGGTGGTTGTGCTGTGCGTCGGGCACATCCTCAGTTGGCATGGATGAAGCTACAGAAGTAGCTCTCGGTATGTGGGAAGGTCTCGACTGGCTTCCAGCTGGCTTCTGACCTTCTGCTCTTTTGTTTGCCGGAGACTTCTTAAGACTTCCAGGCCTTTTCCTTGTATTCCTCGCGTTAACCTCTTCGGGAGGTTTGCGATCACTCGTCATGTCTTTGCGGTATGGTAGCTTTTGTTCGAATCCCGGAGACGGCGCCAATGTTGCGTCCTGGATGAACTGGGTCGTGTGGACGCGTCTGTCTGGATGGTTGAGCGGGTTTTTGGGCAGTCACCCTTCGTCTGAAAGAGGTTTTCGCCCTGATCGGTGACGAGTGTTCGGTCTTAACGCTGAGTCTCGGAAAGGTCTGTGTCTCGAAAGGCGGTTGTGTCTCAGGAGGCGTCTGAGTCTCGGGAAACGGTGGTCTGTGCACAAGTCCGGGGCGTCGGTTCCTGCACGAAGGGCCAGTACTAGCACGGAGAGGGTGCTAGTGGAGCCCTCTCCGATGCCTAAGTCACTATAGGGCTAAAAAGGTAATCTTAGAGAGAGAAAGTATTTCTAGAGAGAAGTCAGAGCTCAAAATACCAAAGTTGGGCAAATGAGAGGATGTGTGAAAATGGGTGGCCAAGGCCTCCTATTTATAGGCTTCCTTGGGACCGAACCCGGTTTTAAAGCGGTTTAATGACGGTTCGAAAGCAAGCGGTAACCGTCATCAATATTGGCGATATGCGAACTTGACTTCTCTACACGTAACGGTAATCGCGTAATCGGTAATCGCGCAATATCCGTAGTGCAATCCGGACCTCGTCGAATTTGGGCAATTCGGCGAGGTCCGACTTGCAGCGCAACCATCAATTCCCATTATTTCAAGTGGGAGTGGGATGATCGCTCCAGTTCCAGATCCTAGCGATCAAAGCACTAATCTCGGAGGTGAAATTCTGAGACGAAGGGGTCGTCCTAGAAAAGTTGTTGCTCAAAGTTCTAGTAACGCCAACATTCCCAGTGGGAGTAGTGCCCCGATAAGAAGCATTATTCCAAGTGGGAGTATGGGTCAAACTCAAAATGGGATAGGAGAGCCTAGACGCAGTCAAAGGCAACGCACTTCCCCTAAAAGGTATCCCATTGAGAGAGGCAAAATATTCACTCTCAAATCTGTTGATGAACCAGTAACGGTTAAACAAGCGATGGAAGGACCTCATGCAAAGGAATGGAGAAAAGAAATGGAAGATGAAATCGCCTCAATGAAAGCTAATTCGGTTTGGTCATTAGTTGATTTGCCTGCGAACCGCAGAGCAATAGGAGCTAAATGGGTATTGAAACTCAAACTCACTGCTGATGGAAAAGTCGAGCGATACAAAACTCGACTAGTTGCGAAATGATATACCCAAATCCACGGAATGGACTTTGATGAAACATACTCACCAACTGTGCGTTACACCACAGTAAGGGCAATCCTTACCCTAGTTGCTAGTCTTGATCTAGAGCTATATCAAATGGATGTTAAGACCGCATTCCTCCATGGAAACCTGGAGTAAGAGATCTATATGGAGCAGCCGGAGGGTTTCATTACTCCTGGAAAAGAACGTAAAGTTTGCAAACTCCAAAGATCTATATACGGCCTTAAACAATCGTCTCGGCAATGGTATCGCAGATTCCACGAGGAAATCGTCGGATACGGATTCGTGAATTTTCATGAGGATCCCTTCATATACACCAAGACCTCCGGGTCTAAGTATATCATCATAACACTATACGTGGATGACATACTCATTGCTGCGAACGACGTGAATTTTATGAATAAATCAAAGTCCTGGTTAGAATCAGCATTCGAGATGAAAGACATGGGAGAGGCCACGTACATCTTAGACATCAAAATTTCCTGAGATCGTGCCACCAGGAGATTATGTCTATCTCAGGAATCATATATCAACAAACTGTTGAAAAGATTCAGAATGTTGGATGCTAAACCCGTGGATACGCCGGTTGTGTTCGGGTGCACGCTATCGAAGCGTGATGGCCCGAAAAACCAGCAGGAGCGTGAACAGATGAAGAATGCAGAGTATCTGAGCATGGTAGGGAGTCTAATGTACGCCATGATCTGTACTCGGCCAGACATATGTTATGCTGTGGGCCTAGTAGCAAGATTCCAATCATATCCTAGTTATCAACATCTAAAGGCCGTAAAATGAATTATCAGATATCTGAAAGGTACTGCCGACTACCTTTTGTGCTATGAGGGCGATCGGCTCGAATTGACCGATTATAGTGACGCCGACCACGGTGGCGATCCGGATGATCGTAAGTCCATCACAGGAGGAGTTTTCCTCCTTGCTAATGCTGCCATATCATGGGTAAGCAAGAAACAATCGTGTGTCGCGCTTTCCACCATGGAATCGGAATTCGTTGCCCTCTCCAAAAACGCACAATAAGCGGTCTGGCTGAAAAGGCTTCTTACTGCATTAATTGGCACCGACAAGAAGAGTAAACCTGTGAAGGTGTACTCCGACAGTCAGGCGGCCATTGCGGCAGTTAAGAATCCAAAGTACCATAGTAGGACAAAGCACATTGATGTGAAATAAAATTATGCTAAATCTGTTCTGGAAGACAACATAATCGCTTTAGAATACTTGCTTACATACAATATGGTTACAGACCCTTTAACTAAGCCGTTACGTAGGGAAATTTTTGAAAAGCACGTAAAACTGCTTGGATTACGTAGGGCTTAAACTGTGTGGCTTGTAAAAGTGATAACATTTTGACATTTGAAATTATGTTTCAATTGAATAAAAGAATTGCAATTTGAGTTTATGATTTATCGACGTCATAATGATTAACAACATCGGATTTTACGGTCTATAAACTAAGTCGTAGGAAGAAGTAAAATTCTTCCATCAAAATTATGTCGAATGTGAACCTTGTCTCGTCACACAGGCACGGTCATCTTGTAAGGAGAGAGGGACCTCTACCATAACAAGATTGGCTAAGAATCATGGGGGTAAACCTGATTAAGCAAAACGATAACATTGTCACGCTTAACAGCATGACTTAATCTTCGTTTTGTAAATCGCCGAGTTGGACTTTGTGCATCACTATATCACATTCAAGGCCATATGAGAGATTCTGCGATAGCATTATTGACATATCCCATCCCTGGCTTTACCAGGTGTGCTATCGGCGCATGCTTCATACTGCGCGTGCCATATACGACCACGGGGTCATGCTCGGTTGTGCTAGCTAGAATCCTTGTGATTCAAAGGGCGCATACTTTTTCACCTTGAGCGTGTGATTGATCCCGGATGTCTTATGAAGAGGCATCCAAAGTATCCTCACGGACTCATAACTTATACATAAGGTCTGGCTAAATGCTCGCTTCCCGGCGTACGAGCGTAGTGCCAAAGAAAACAGCCAAGTGACCACGTCTTGGAAACCGGTTGAGTCAGACTAAGGGTATAAGCGACGGGATGGTCAAGTTCACCTTTAATTCACCGACTCTCGTGTTCACTAGGTGGCCGCCGACCGAATATTAGTTGAAGGTTGTGAACACTTGTGCGGATGCCCTGGAGAAGTATTCCTATGTGGAAAAATGGGCAATTGGAGAATTAACAGTTGACCAAGGATACAGTGCGGTACATTTTTTATTTCAAACAGGTTTGGTTCATGAAAGGGAATCAACGTTCTGTGGGTGCTACAATACTCCTAACAGATGAGTAGCACGATACCCGTCATATCCCCCGGTCGCACGACAAGCCTCGTATGAACTATTCGGAGACGAAGACTGAAGACTGAGATGTTGATACTATTGCGTAACCGTATAGATTAACGAGCACCCTCCCATTCCGGCGAGTGGGAGCTGTTAGCATATGGTGACGTGGCGCCGTAATAGGAGCCCGTTAATTAAGGGAATTACCTAAGTTAATTAGGTAATTGTCAATTTGGGCTAATTGGGCAAAACCCAATTAGTAATTGACAAGGGAGGCCCAAAATGGGCCTCCCCCTTAACATGCATAGTTCGACCGCCCCTTTATACCACATTGGTTGGAGTTGCCTTTTGGCAACTCCACCAATACTATATATAGGGGTGTCTGCTAAGGGTTTATTTACTCATTCATAATAACAAGGATCTCCATTGAGAACACTTGTTTCCCTTAGTCTAAAATTCGGCACCATCACATCTGGCTTGAGGTTCCATCTCCGTTGAAGAATCGATCAGAGGTCTTGTTGTGGAGCTACATCCCGTGGGACTTCTTTTAACGAAGAACTTGCACGTGGTTCCGACCGGAGGATCAGAACTCCCTCCACTTCGTTCTTGGGCAGGAAAACTAAAAGGTATGTGTACTAATTCCGCTGCGTAGATGAGATTTCTTGCTAGTACACGTTTAGCATTCCGTAGTATTACGTCCCCGTATTCCAACAGTAATCACTACGGATACTTAAACATGGTATGTGCTAGTAATATCAATTACGCAGCGGAAAGTTTACACATACCTCAAGAGTAACGGTAGTCCAAGATCCTTGCTCGATGGAGTTCGCGATCCTCAGGTCGGAACCCGTAGAAGTTCTTGTGAAAGAATCCCTACGCGGTATAAGTTCCACAACAATGTCTCTGATCGATTCTTGGCACAGGGACAGATCTCTGGAGAGTTTGCTCGAAAGCAATTTGGCATACCCTTGGTAAAGTACTTGGTGCGGCCGAACCTATAGTGTGGGGATGAGGGTTTTTCTCTCTAAAACTCTCCTGTGAGGGAATTATGATTAACCCTAAAATTTCCCTAACACCTCTTATTTATAGGAGGAGTAAAGTGGACAAAAGTCCACTTTACCCCACCATAAATATTCGGCCGGCCTATGGATTTGGGGAGGCCCAATTTTGGGCCTCCCATGTCAATTGGGATTTGGGTCTAGCCCAATTATCCTAATGTGACATTTACCCAAGTTCATTAGGTAAACTATACATAATATGGTCTACCAATTACGGCGCCATCACCATATGCTTACAGGAGGACCAAGGAAACCCAAACCGGGTCAACCGAACTGGGCCGGGTTCCATTGGTCAAGACAGGAGCGGGACAACCAACCATATTTTCTCAATCGGTCCGACCCATCCGGGTCGGACCGGGCAACTAAAATGGGTCGATTACTGACCCGGTTTGAGTGATGAACCGAACCGAATTCCTATTTTGAACAGAACCGGTCCGGATCGAACCATTTTTTTAAAACTAAACCGGACCGACCGAATCGGTTGGACCGGACGGAACCGAACCATATTTGACTGAACCATACCTTTGAACTGGACCGACCCGAGTCAATTGAAAATAGGAAGGTCAAATTTTAAAATCCAAATATTTTCGAACTTTAAAGTTACCTACATAGTGCTCATAAGTTTAACATTTTCACGCTTTAATTAAACCTAATGCCTAGTTTCGATTATAGGGTTGGATCTCAGAAATGCATGATTTTAGGACTGAGTCAATTAGTGGGCTGAATTGCAATTGCTATTTAATTGATATTATTGCATGATAATAACTGTCGTCTCGACTATGTCTAACTAGCTGGATAATGCATGTTAGGGGCAGAGCCCTGGATATCAATTAATGAGTTTCGCACTAGGATAGACATGTTGTGATGGTTGCAAATGACTAGGATTCATGTCTAGAAGTACGCATGTTGATTGATAGCATGAATTGCAAGTCAGTCCCAAATTTTTTAAAATCGAAAATCAGTCGCCAAATATGCATGTTTGATGTGGTATGATCACGCATGATGCGAATGCATGAATGTTGATGATGTAGCCGTATGTGATAATTTACTTGTGTAGTAGAATTATATATGCAAGCATGAGTTCCTCATAACATTAGACGCATGACATGTAAGCATGATGAGTGGTTTGTTTCATGGATGTGGCCTGAGTATGATGATTTACTTGTGTAGTAGAATTATGTATGCATGCATGAAATCCTCGAAACGTTTTAAAAGGGCCTTGGGAAAGCCAAGATTGGGTGTCCCGTTCCGGTAAAAGCGATTAAACCGTTTTAAAAGACTGATCTATTAGAAAGAAGACGTCGGTAACGTGAACTTTTTCACGACCCCCTTCCCTCGGTTTACTAGCGGTCGGTTTGGTTAGATGTATGAGGAATCATTATTTGTCGCCTTCTATCTCATAGATATCCGATGTATGTAATTCCTTTTCCAAAATGTTATTGTCTCCTTGATTATGCATGATTATCAATGTGTGAATGACTGGTTGAGTGCATTTCTATATTCCTCGCAATCTTGATAGCGTGTGATATGATGAATGGGATGAATATGTGTTAAATTTCTCTCTGCTACGATTCTGAAAGCGGAGAGGAAACCTACAGATGATATGGTAATCCGTATCCCAATCATGGGAGAAGGTTCTATAATGATCTAAAAGCATTAGTGGTGATATTTACAACCTTGGTCAAAAGGGGTTGAAGGAGACTTCAATATCAAACCATACAACATTACATGGAAGAAAGGACGCAGAAGCTAGAAGTATTATGGTTGAGTATGATGATTTCCTCTCCATGGATGCTGGTGTAAAAGCAGCTCTAGACTTTCAGTATGAAATGTCAACATGGAGGAGAATATTTCTCATATGGAAGAGGTATACCCTTACATGTTTGTATGACGATGATGGGGCTCACTTGCTTGATTGAATCAATTAAGTATATCACGAGTCTACTCAAGCGCAGTAACCAAGGAAAAATGGGAACCAATAGGGATGGCAACGGGTCACTGTGCCCCCTCGACCCGTCGGGCCCCGACCCGGTTTTGACCCGCCGACCCGCAGGTCACGGGGCGGGTCCGGGTCTAGGGACGCGAGGCCCCGCAGACCCGCCCCGAAGTTCCTAATATATATATATATATATATATATATATATATATATATATATATATATATATATATATATATATATTTATTTATTTTAATATGATGTAACATTTACTAAACAATATGGTTATTATAGTTCCTATATAAATAACATGAACCAAAATATAAATAGATGTATGTTTAGATTATTAGGATTTGTTAATTTGGATTTGGTGTTTGGATTTGAATTTGTATTTTGTGATGAATTTGATGTGTTTGTTGTGTTAGATTACAGGGAGTAATCACTACGGAAACTAAATCATGGTACATGCTATTAATCGAAATTACACAGCGGAAGATTCGCACATGCCTCTACAGTTGTCTGTAGTCCCAAGATCTTTGCAGGAGGGAGTTCACGATCCTCCAGTCGGCACCCGTAGGGGTTCTTGTGAAGGAAGACCTACGTGGTATATTCTTCACAGCAAAGCCTCTGATCGATTATTGGCAAGGGACAAATATCTGGAGTGTTTGCTCGAAGACAAATTGGCACACCCTTGATGATGAAGTGGTTCGGCCGAATATAGGTGTATTTGGGGGAAGGGTTTTCTCTCAAATCACCACTTGAAGGGAATTGTGATTAACCCTAATGAAACTCCTAACTCCCCATATATATAGGAGGAGTAAAGTGGACAAAAGTTCACTTTATCCCCTCCTAAAATTCGGCCGGCCTACTAGTATAGGGAGGTCCAATTTTGGGCCTCTCATGTCAATTGGGATTTGGGTCCGGCCCAATATCCTAATGTGACATGTACCAAATTAAATTAGGTAACATATACCTATAATGGGCTTCCATTTACGGCGCCCACCACCATATGCTTAGAGCTCCCACTCGCCAGAATGGGAGGGTGCCTGTTAATGTATTGTCGTCCAAATCTGCATCAACATTTCACTCCTTCGATCTAGTCCCTTGCTACCGAATAGTTCATACGAGGTTTGGCGTGCGACCGGCGGACACGACGGGCATCGTGCTACTCATCTGTTAGGAGTGTTGTAGCGCCCGCGGAACGTTGAATCCCTTTACCCCAATCAACCTGTTATAAACAACATTTGTATAGTGTCGCGCTGTATCCTAGGTCAATTGATAATTCTCCTTTTTTTGCCTAGTTTCCTCATAGGAACACTTCTCCAAGGCACCCGTACAAGTATTCACAACCTTCAACTAATATCCGGTTGTTGCCCACATAGTGAATACAAGATTCGGTGAATTACATGTGAACTTGACCATCCCCATCGCTCATACCCTTAGTCAAACCCAACAGGTTTCCAAAGACGTGGTCACTGGGCCTTTTTGTTTAGCACTACGCTCGTAGTCGGGAAGCGAACATTGAGCTTGACCTTAGATATGAGTTCTGAGTCCTTGAGGATACTTTGGGTGCCTCTTCATAAGGCTCCCGGGATCAATCACACGCTCGAGGTGAAGAAGTTTGCGCCCGCCAGAATCACGAGGATTCTTTCCTAGAACAACCGAGCTGTGACCCCGTGGTCGAACGTGGCACGCGTAGTATGAAGGACGTGTCGATAGCATACCTGAAATTTTAAGTTCAAAGGAATGGGACATGTCAAATCTTGTTATCGCAGATTCTCATCTGGCCCAGAATGTGGATTAATGACGAACAAAGTTCATCACGACGATCTGTAAAACGAAGATCATGTCGAGTTACTTCGACACTATATGATCGTTCTGCGTAATCAGGTTTATCCCCCTGATTCTTAGCCAGCCTTTCTTAGTAGAGGCCTCCCTCTAGCGAAAGACGACCATACCTGTGTGACGAGGTAAGGCCCACATTCGACATAGTTTTGGCAGAGGATTGCGTCTTCCTATGACTTAGTTTATAGACCGAAAATTTGATGTAATCAAAACATTATGACGTCGATTGATCATAAACTCAGTTGCAATTATTTCACTTACAAAATGTAACTTTCTAAAATCAAAATGTTATCACAGATACATGCCACTACTAAACCCTACGCAATCCAAGCAGTTTTACATGCTTTTCGAATATCTTCCAGCGTAGTGGTTTAGTTAATGGGTCCGCAATCATGTTATCAGTGGACAAGTATTCCATAGTGATTATATTGTCTTCTACCATAGATTTAGCATAAAATTATTTCACATCAATGTGTTTGGTCCTACTATGGTACTTCGGATTCTTTACTACCGTAATGGCTGCCTGACTGTCAGAGAACACCTTCACAGGTTTACTCCCGACGTCACCATCAAGCAGCGCAGTAAGAAGCCTTTTCAGGCAGACCGCTTCCTGTGCGTTCTTGGAGAGGGCAACCAATTCCGATTCCATCGTGGACAGCGCGACACAGGTTTGCTTCTTGCTCGTCAATGAAATGGCGGCATTAGCAAGGAGAAACACTCCTCCTGTGGTGAACTTACGATCATCCGGATCGCCACCATGGTCGGCGTCACTGTAACCGGTCAATTCTAACTTCCCTCCATCAAAGCACAGTGCGTAATCGGCAGTACCTTTCAGATAACGAATAATTCGTTTTACAGCCTTTAAAAGTTGATAGCCAGGATCTGATTGGAAACGTGCTACTAGGCCCACGGCGTAACAGATATCCGGATGGGTGCATTGCATGGCGTACATCAAACTACCAACCATGCTTAAATACTCCGAACCCTCTTCTGTTCACGCTCTGCCAGGTTCTTGGGGCCGTCACGTTTTGACAGTGCGCACCCAAACACCACCGGCATATCCACGGGTTTTGCATCTTGTAATCTGAATCTTTTCAACAGTTTGTTGATATAAACTTCTTGAGACAGACACAATCTTCGGGTAGCCCGATCTCTAGCAATTTTAATGTCCAAGATGTACGTGGCCTCTCCCATGTCTTTCATCTCAAATACAGATGCCAACCATGACTTTGACTTGTTCATAAATCTCACATCGTTTGCAGCAATGAGTATGTCGTTCACGTATAAGGTTAAGATGACATACTTATACCCGAAGGTTTTATAATACACGCACGGATCCTCGTGAAGATTGACGAATCCGTTTCCTACGATTTCCTCGTGGAATATGCGGTACCATTGTTGAGACGACTGTTTAAGACCATAGATGGACCTTTGGAGTTTACAAGCTTTACGTTCGTTACCAGGAGTAATAAAACCCCTCGGTTGCTCCATGTAGATCTCTTCCTCCAGGTTTCCGTGGAGGAATGCGGTCTTAACATCCATTTGGTGCAGCTCGAGATTGAGACTGCGACCAAGACCATGACTGGCCTTAACCGTGGTTTTACGCACAGTCAGTGAGTTTGCTTTGTCAAAGTCAACTCTGTGAAATGGGTATATCCTTTCGCATCAAGTCGGGTTTCGCACCTCCCGACCTTTTCCATCAGTGGTGAGCCTTCTTTTAGAACTCACAGTATCCTTGTGCCCATGTGGTTAGCAGGTAAATCAACTATAGACTATAATGGCTTTCATTTAAGGCGGTCTCTCTATTTTATTATTTTCCTCAATTTCTCCACTTGAGGTCTTTTCAATGCTTTCCAACAGTTGTTAGAGTTAGGTTTTCACCCTACTCGAGGGATACTTCTTGGGAGAAGTTCGATGCCTTTGACTTTCGTCTAGGCTTTTCTTAATCCCATTATGAGTCTAATCATTTCTCTCACTCGTAATAATGCTTCTTATCGTAGCATCACTTCTAATGGGAAAATTTCTCCCACTCGGAACAATGCTTCTTATCGGAGCATCGTTTCCTTTGGGAACAAGAGTAGTGCTTGAACCTTGACCATCAACTCTCCTTTAACAACCTCTCGGTCTCGGGGTTTCACTTCCGAGATGAATTCCTTGATCACTAGGATTTGGAACCGAGTTTGGTCGGATCACTCCCACTGGAAACAATGGGTATCACTCCCATTGGAAACAATGGGTAGTAGAGGCAGTTGTGGCTTTCCTGGTTCAGCAATATGACAATCAGGTTTAACTTGATTCGTCTCTGCGACAACAGTGATCTCATGTGGTAGGGTTTTTTCCATTATCATTTACCATGTCATTCACTTGAGTTGCCGGTTCAAATCCCTCCCACTCGAATTAAGTGGGACCTGAATATCAGCGTTACTGCTCTAGTTTGATCAAGACTATACTATATTGAAACTGTCCATGCATTGGAAAATTCGTCCCCAATTTATGTAATGTCTTCATGTTCGACTACGACAACCATTTACAAAAGCATTAAACAAGCATTTTCTAAGAGTAGTTATCATGCTCTTGTCCTAAATGCGTGTTTAGTGCGCAACTTAATGTCGCAAGATGATATGATTTAACTCATTATCATTCTTTAGCTTTTATTGCGACGTGTCTTTCCGATTTTATTGTAACACGGTTTACATACATGTGAGTCATCTTTTTCATCCCTTAAGGGAACACCTAATAGAGTGACTCCAACATTACGTTCTTGAAATGTGCTTCTTGAAGTATGTTTTAGTTGATTTGAATGCCTAGCCTGACTTATCGTTCAAGGCGTACGGAAGGAGAATCGTTTAACTGACATCATCCTTCTTTGTTTGCAAACTTATCTCAGAAATTTTATCCCATCTCTGAACTGAGCATCATGGGTTTTCACCCTATGCGTCAGATGATACTTTTACAAGGTCGTGGTAGTTTTGAAGCCTACTTCGTACCGATGTAAATGTTATCAATAAGTTGTTTCCGAAGGAATGAAACGAAGATTCAGCACCTAATCATTTAAACACTCCATTTATTAAATTCGTATTTTGAGACAATTTGTTCCGTCTATCGAGGTCCACGTGCGCGAGGCGCATTTTACCGAAGTTTTAACCCTTGGTTAAGTCGTTTCATTTTTTAATTTAATTTAATCCAATCGGTTTCGTTCATGATTATCATTACATATTATTTCATTTCAATGGAGTACTAATAATAAAGGAAGATTCATAACCGGTTCATTCTTAGAACTACGCAATCAATGGATTTTAATGGCATTTTGATTTTACTCAAAGAATTAGACGTAGGATAAAATGTATGGAGTTGTTTGATTCAACTATTTCCAATAGCCTTATTCCTTCGGTTTGCTTATATTTCGGATCGATCTCGCTTCTAGCCGAGTAGATTAATCTTGATAAGCAAAACTCAATTTGAAACGAATGGTAACTACTTTATTCAATAATTCCGAAACAATAATAATAACCATAATTCAAACAAATAAAATGAGCAGTAAGAGAAATGACCACACTGGCATAAATTCCATATCATCCACGAAGCTTTTAAGAGATAAAGGTAGAGCTTTGGGAGGACACAAACGAGACATTTATTATACTTTTATCACTGGAGTTCATCACACCGGATGTTCGTTTGAGGACCAAAATGATGATCCTGTTTCCTCTGCATATCACCTTGATCTCTTGCGGTGAAGCAAAGAAGAACCCTCCGGTTTCTTTTGTTTGCTTTCAACAAACAGGAGCGTGATAAACTTAATTGATTCAATCAAGTAACCAAGTCCGTTTTCGTCGGCCAACCAGGAAAGAGGGTACCTCTATGCAATACTGAGTATCTTTCTTCAATTCGATCTCTCGTTCGTAAGATCTGATGTGGGTTTTACACCTGCATCTTGGGAAATAAGGGAAACATACTCAAACAACACTTTTATGGCTTCAGCTGCCCTTCCTCCGCCGAAGCGGAGTCTAATGGCACACCCAAGTTGAAGAGCACTTAAGTTGAGTTTGAAGTCCTTCGCAACATCTCTGTCCAAGGTTGCCAGTATCACCTTGCAAGCTCTCTGATCTTCAAGGCTCCTCACCTTATTCGGGTATGTAAGGACGCCTTGTTCATTCACCCATGTTTTGCCCTTATTCACATCAATACACTTGTGTATACTTTCAGCGAAAATGTGGTCTCTCACATATTCACTCCATGCATCCCAATCCATGCCATCCAGATTGCGAGGCTCGTAAAAGCGAACCAACCCAGCCATGAAAACTAACACTTTGATAATCACGCATAATCAAGGAGACAATAACATTTTGAGAAATAATTGCATACATCAAATATCTATTAAGATGGAATCCGACAAATAATGATTCCTCAGTCATCTAAACCAACCGACCACCAGTAAACCAATGGAAGATGGTTATTTAAGAGTTCACATTATCGTCGTCTTCCATCCAATAAATCAGTCTTTTAAAACGGTTTTAATCGCAAATTACCGGAACGGGAATTTTAAAATTAGCATACCCGATCTTGGCTTTCCCAAGGCCCTTTTATTTTGGAAAAATATTTCGATGAATTTACGCATGCATACATAATTCTACTATCTATGTAAATTATCATATGCCAGTAACATTCATCTCATAAACCACACTCATGCTTACGCATCATGCGTCTAATGTTCTGAGGAACTCATGCTTGCATACATAACTCTTTCAAGTAAATTATCAAATGCAGCTACATCCTCAACATTCTAGCATACTTGTCAAACATGTAACATTCACATCCATCATACACATTTGGCGACTGGTTTTCGACTTTAAAATAATTTTAAACATTGGGGATGATTTTCAATTCATGCTTATATTCATCACACAACATTCTAGATATGAATCCTAGGCATTTTCAACCATCACAGCTTGTCTATCCTAGTGCGCATTCCATATATTTAACCAGGGCTCAGCCCACAATATGCAATATCCAGCTAGCTTGACTCAGTCAAGAAAACATTTCTAATCATGCATAAATATATATTGAATAATAAACAATTGCAATTCAGCCCACTAATTATACCAGTCCAAAAAACATGTATCTCCGAGATCCATCCCCATAATCGAAATAAGGCATAAATGTTATCAACCCTTGAGCACTGTGTAGGCCTATTGAGGTTCAAAACATTTGGATTTTAAAACTTGACCTCCCTATTTTAATTGACTTGAATTCGGTTTTGAAAATACGGTTCGGTTCAGTCAATTTTGGTCCAATTTGGTCCGGTTCGGTCCTGAAAATCCGGTTCGGGTCTGGTCTGGAAAGTCCGATTCGGTTCGGCCGGTAGAATCCGGTTTGGTTCGTTCCGGTTTTATATTTTAAAATCTGGTTCGGTCCGAACCTGTCCAATTTAAATAGGGTTCGGTTCGTTTCAACACACAAAATCGGTTCGGTTAGATCCAGTTAGTTACCCCGGTCCGACCCGACCCGTTTAGGTCGAACCGATTGAGAAAATCCGGTTCAGTTTTAATTCGTCCCGGTTTGACATATTGGACTGGCCCAACAATTAAAATATAAAAGGTTGGGCTGAAATGTTTACTTGTGGCCCAAGTAGGGTTTTAAAGTCCAAAAATATTTAACTTAGCCACCAAGTAACATTAATTAAATAAAATAATTTCCAATATTAAATATATATATATATATTTCGACCACTTATCAAAACATATATATATTTATTGCCAAGATTCTATCTTTAAGACTAAATCATTTAACAATATATATATATATGTAAAAATCGGCACCTATATATAAATATATATATATTATTTATTGTCAATATCTTAAATAGGGAAACATATATTAACAGTATATTTTCTCAATCTTTTAGGTAACTGTTAAGTCTGCTTCCACTTGGGCAGCTTCGGGCTTCTTTTCTACGAACGGGCTCCGGATGTGTGTACAAGGACGGGTACGCCGCAATCCTTGAAACACAATCCTCGAACTTAGTCTTCAACTTCTCGGTTTTGATCTCTTGAAATCGGGGTCCTGCACAAGGGGCAGTAACCAGTGTGGGAGGGGGGGGGGGTGCTAGTTGGGCCATCTCCAACGCTCCAGTCAAAATCTTCTAGAGAGAGAAAGCCTTTTAGAGAGAAGTCAGAGCATCCAAAGTCCAAAAATGAGGGAGTATTCCAAAATGAGAGACCTAGGCCCCTATTTATAGGGAACCTAAGGATCATGCCCAGTTTTGAACGGCTGGATGTCGGTATAAAGGAAAACGTATACCGTCATCAAGGTGGACTATGCATGCACCGACTTCTCGCAATTGGCAAAATAATCGGGATGAGCGCGGAGAATGTCGGTAATCCGGACCTGCCCGGATTGTTTAGCCTTAGGGCAATCCGGAAGTCTTCCGGTCCGGGTACTGCGTGTATTCCATACCGTTTTAGACTTGGGTGTCCGCGGAAGATTTCTTTTACGGGTTTTGGAGTATTTTGCGACGCCCGAAATGTAAATACGAACCCGATTTGGACAGATATCTAAAACTTGCCCCCGGGTCAAGTAGTGGTTCAAAACCCGTGCTTGACTCTTTTTAAGATAAGATATTCGTCCAATTTAGGTTCGGTACTGACCTCAGGAGTGGCCTGTTTGTCAATTCGAGTGTTGGGATCATAAATTTGACCAACTTTAATTTTCCGCCGTATGTACGTAATCTGTTTACAGGGTTAGCGTAACGGACAATATGCGTACAACGACATGCAATTATATTCGCAATATCATGTAATGAATGAAATACTTGTAATAATAAAGAATCATGAAACATGATAATATCATGGTATACGATGTAAGCATGTAACACGTTGTCAATATGTAGATGACGACATAGTAAACGGATGACGTAATCATGCAATAAGCAAAACACTTAGAACAATATGAAATTGGAGAACATGTATGTAATCATGAAGCATGATATAAACGTTAGACATGATGTAAACATGAAATTCATACTTAGAAAATAATCATGTAACGATCATAAATAAGAAACGTGCATGATAAATTCTATGTACGTAATGTGTAATAATAATTACGTGTAGTGTGTCATGAAGCATTGTGTAGTATATATGCAATATGAACATAGGAGAGATGCAAAGATGCTTGTAAAGGTTGCTAAGGACTTGTATGAAAATACATGACAGTTTAGTCCTTAGCACATGGTGTAGGCACTATTAGTAAAAATTAGGAGAGAGAATACTTATTAGCTTACATCCTTTATAGATAAATCTCCAAGAAGCTCTCCATTCGTGATGAAGATGAATCTTTTGAGATCATAGATTTGGAGTAGATACATCATTGTTGATATCAATTGGATTCCGGTGTGGCATGCGTCAATTCGGACTCGCTTCGTGTTGGTGAGTTCAATTCCGTACATGGTTGGACATTTCGTAATTTCTTTTGGCCTTGATTCAATCTTGAAATCACCATGTACCTAGCTTACCTTAACATGCACATAATGTGTTTGATAAAATGCATTAGAGTAATTATCTTTCCAATTTGGACAAAAAAAATTTCTAAGTGCTGGAAATTTTTAGAAAAACATAAATAGATTGTTATACTTCCCTTGTGCATAGTATTCATTACCGACATGTTGTTCCATGCCTTAGCCGTTATTTTAGCATGCTCGATTTTGATGATCGGTGGTTGTACGTACATGGCCGTCAATGGTTGTATGTTGGTAATGATAGCATAGGCAATGTATGTTGAGCATCATGTATAGATTGTCGGTCATTGTCTGCAAACATGCTAAAACACTTAGAAAATATTTTAACAATATCTAATACTTGTTACCATAGGTTTCGTCGTATGAGCTTTGTCGATAAGCGTCGTAAGAACGCTTAGGAGGTATTGTGTAGAAGTTGATAATAGCTACTTGATGTATGCAATCTATCATTGTCGACATGTATGTACGTACATGGAAACACTTAGAAAATATTCTCCCCTTGTTGACATCCATCCTTGTTGACATGTATTTACGTACATGGAAACACTTAGAAAATATTCTCCCCTTGTTGACATCCATCCTTGTTGACATGTATGTACGTACATGGAAATACTTAGAAAATATTCTTCACTTGTCGACATGCATCCTTGTCGACATGTATGCACGTACATGGAAATACTTAGAAAATATTATTCACTTGTCGACATGCATCCTTGTCGACATGTATGCACGTACATGGAAATACTTAGAAAATATTCTTGACTTGTCGACATGCATGCTTGTCGACATGTATGTACGTACATGGAAATACTTAAGAGAATATTCTTCACTTGTCGACATGCATCATTGTCGACATGTATGCACGTACATGGAAATACTTAGAAAATATTCTTGACTTTTCGACATGCATCCTTGTCGACATGTATGTACGTACATGGAAATACTTAGAAAATATTCTTGACTTGTCGACATGCATCCTTGTCGACATGTATGTACGTACATGGAAATACTTGGAAAATATTCTTCACTTGTCGACATGCATCCTTGTCGACATGTAGGTACGTACATGGAAATACTTATGAAATATTCCTCACTTGTCGACATGCATCATTGTCGACATGTATGCACGCACATGGAAACACTTAGGAAATATTCCTCACTTGTCGACATCCATCCTTGTCGACATGTATGCACGCACATGGAAACACTTAGGAAATATTCCTCAATTGTCGACATCCATCCTTGTCGATATGTATGCACGCACATGGAAACACTTAGAAAATATTCCTTGCTTGTCGACATCCATCCTTGTCGACATGTATGCACGCACATGGAAACACTTAGGAAATATTCCTTGCTTGTCGACATCCATCATTGTCGACATGTAGGTACGTACATGGAAATACTTAGAAAATATTCCTTGCTTGTCGACATCCATCCTTGTCGACATGTTTGTACGCACATGTATGTGCGCACTGTTAGGATCGATTCTCTCAACACTCACAAACGGATTAAAAGAAAGCAATAAAGAACACAAGATTTAACGTGGTTCTGTCAATGCGACCTACGTCCACGGGCAAAGGAGGAGCACCACTTCACTAGCACAATCAACACCGGAGGGTTACAAGACAAGACCACATAGAGCACACACACTCTCACAATACATGTAGAGACCTAATACACAATGCTCTAAATTAACACTCGTCTAACCTAGCTCAAACCCGCGCCACCCATTCTGTTGATTAACCCAAACCCTAGGAAGACTACCCTATGCACAGCACCTCTCCCGCACTGCAGCACTTAACCCTATATATATAGCAAATCCACCGCCACTAACTATATATATATATATAACAAATCAAAACAAGTTATATATATCTATATCTATATATATACTAATTTCTACCTAAAATAGCTAACGGGCTAAATTGCTTAGTGGACCTAACCAACTAATTCTAGACAAACCCAACATGATCCTCGTGGCCTTCTTCATCACAATTCCAACATGATCCTCGTGGTCTTCCTCTGTTTCTTGATTTTGAGCGTCCATACTGATTAGAACCCTTTAATTTACTCACCCCCTTCTGTCAGCACTGAAAGCACTTCCCAATGACTCACCAGTTTCTCTTTTGCGAATGCTTTCGCTAAGAACAACGTCTCGGATTTCATCAAACTTCAGCTTCTCAGATCCACGGGAACTACTAACTGCGGAAACAATAGTATCCCACGACTCGGGCAGAGATGACAACAAAATTAAAGCTTTAACCTCATCCTCAAAATTAATCTCAACAGAGCTCAATTGCGACACAATCATATTAAAGGCATTAATATGTTCAGCAACAGAACCACCTTCAACCATCTGTAAATTGAACAATCTACGCATCAGATATACCTTGTTCACCGCCGATGGTTTCTCGTACATGTTTGCCAACGCTTTTAACACGCCTGCCGTCGATGTTTCCTTGATGATGTTGAACACAACGTTCCTGGACAGACACAACCGGATCAGCCCCAGGGCTTGACGATCCTTGAGCTTCCACTGTTGCTCCGTCATGGATTCCGGCTTCTCCCCAGACAAGGGTTCGTACAGATTCTTCTGGTACAAATAATCTTCAATCTGCATCTTCCAGAAACCGAAATCGTTTCCATCGAACTTCTCTATTCCAGCTTTCGACAACTCCATCATCAGTGATCGTGTTGAATCTCCTTAGCTCTGATACCAGTTGTTAGGATCGATTCTCTCAACACTCACAAACGGATTAAAAGAAAGCAATAAAGAACACAAGATTTAACGTGGTTCGGTCAACGCGACCTACGTCCACGGACAAAGGAGGAGCACCACTTCACTAGCACAATCAACACCGGAGGGTTACAAGACAAGACCACATAGAGCAACACACTCTCACAATACATGTAGAGACCTATTACACAATGCTCTAAACTAACACTCGTCTAACCTAGCTCAAACCCGCGCCACCCATTCTGTTGATTAACCCAAACCCTAGGAAGACTACCCTATGCACAGCACCTCTCCCGCACTGCAGCAATTAACCCTATATATATAGCAAATCCACCGCCACTAACTATATATATATATATATATATATATATATATATATAACAAATCAAAACAAGTTATATATATCTATATCTATATATATACTAATTGCTACCTAAAATAGCTAACGGGCTAAATTGCTTAGTGGACCTAACCAACTAATTCTAGACAAACCCAACACGCACTTGCCCCCATACTTAGAATCTTTTCTCTATCCCTGGCTATGTACGCTGTATCCATATGCTTGATGTAAACACAGGTTGTATGCCAACACCTTGTTGTGTGCTAACACTTGGTAATATGCTGACACATAGTAGCATGCTGACTGTTATCCTGAGCAAAACACTTAGAAAATATTTCGCCCTTGTAATCATGTATGCTGTGAGTATGAGCTCGATGTCGACATGTAAGGTTGATGTGTTGAAGAAGTTGCCCCCCTTGCATGATGCTTATTACTTGTTGCGCGAAGACTAACGAGTCTTGTACGTACATAGTTATCTCACATGGAGCGTCCATTGCATAAATGTTTGCATAGGTGTTGATGCGTGTTTGCGCACTGATTGGATTGTTGATTGCATTTTTCAAGATATCAGATCTTGCTATCTTCTTGTCGGAATTAATCTTCCCATGACTGTTATCATGAGTAAGTCCACTATTTCCATTCTGCGAGTAACTCTGTGTTCGGATGTCGACATGGTTGAGCAGCTAAATAAGACACCAAGTGTAGATGTTGATGTCCTTTATGACTCGTATCATGTTGTAATGTAGGTTGGACTGATGGAAAAAGCTCGTCTTTGTAGATAGCCGATGTATACAGTAATCCTCCTGTTGGAAGGAATCTCCGTATAATTGGCCCCGCTACTCTGGAGTCTCCGGACATGGTCGCGGTAAAGGACTTGTGAGTAAGGCACCTCCTTGTATCTTCTTTGAACTTGTTAATTTTCCAAGTTGTTGCTTTCATGTTGCTGAATGCGTGGTTGCAGTTCCTGGCTTTAGCATATTTCTCAAAAGATCCGACGCAGGGGCACGTTCCTCGAGCGATTCTAAGTTCTTTATGCCGAGTACGACCATGCTAACTCTTTCTTGCGATAAATGGAATAGAGTTGAGGGTCGTACGGTGGTGACTTCTGCCCCCCGGTCGAGGGACCGGCCCAACGAGGAGCGTTCCTCCCATTGAGGTAAGCGTTGTTTACTTCTTCACACTTGAAACTTGATCTTGAAAACGGCTGATTTTGATGCACGCATTGCTGATTGTCGCGCTTATTTTGAAGAGCTATGTCGTATTGAAGTTAAAGCGACCATCCTCGTCGTGTCTTTTGTGCGGATGACGAGATTGCCTTTGATGTTGACATTATGAACTTTATGCCATAGATCCTTGGAGATGATGCTATCTCTTGGTTGGTGTCAGGTTGTCTGTTTCCAGCATGTTGAACCCTTTGTGAATGGGTTGATGTTTGTTTTGAGGTTTTCGATAAATCTTTGTTATGCCTTTGCTTGCATGGTATTTCATCACTTGGACCTGTTTTCAATAATAAAAATGTGATAACTTGTTAGTAATATTTCATACCTTGCTTTATTTTCATTGTCCGTATGTATTGGACTTGCATGATAGGATTGAACTCCTTGTTGTGATGGATAGAATATACGATGTTGCGACTTGCGCATTGCAGGGTGTTATGTACACTTGGTACTTGTAGCATTGCAGGTAGTAATGTACTTGGCTTGGCCTTTGACATGTAGCAGTGTTGTCTTGACGTAGCAAGACTTAAGTTTATACCGTCTCTTAGTTCCACTCTAAGGCGACGTTGTTGCAAGATATTTGTTGCTTATTTTGCTGTTTTTGCGTTAAATGCTAAAGAGCAAGATAACGTTATACAAGACTCAACTTGTAAGTTTGATGAGTTTTGTACAAGGTTTGCTTTAAAAAGCGTATAACATGAAGCTATCCTTTTTCAGGCCTAAGTCTTCATGGTGTATGAACCTTTAAGAGAGTATGCATACTTTTAGTGTGTGGGGTTGTCGTCTAACAAGAGGACTTCCGCCACGATGGGGTGATCAGTCCCACCTAAGTGCCGCATCCTGGTTTGTATGCAGGGAATGGCTATGAACATGAGGATTTGCTTCTAAGAGCATTTCGCAGCATGCCATTTTTTAGAAGTAAACATGGGGTTTGCCCTTACAAAGAGGATACCACAGCATGCTACTTTTGATAGTAAATCTTGGTGTTTATCCAAGATATTGCTTGCTGTTGACGCCTTTGGAATAGTCGTCACTTTGAGTAGAGAATTTTATAAGTCATTTTTTTGTAGATAACCCGCAAGTTGTCATCGCCACATATAAGTTGACTGTGCACATAGCGCGATGACTTTGTGTTGCCGACATCTTCTTGATATAGCCGTTGTTATGGATAGAGAAATAAACTCCCTGTTGGTGTAGATAATAGATATGTTGGCGTTGTATGCCATAAATCCCTCCTTGAACATAATGCTTAGCTTGTATTGTTGAAGTAGATATTATGTGCATAGGTTACTACTTGGCATAATTCCCATGTAGTAATCATAGTGTAGCATGTACGTACAAACAGAGTTGCTCTTTGTCAGATAGTTGCAATGCTTACAAGTTTGCAAAAATATGGAGTTATGAAATTTTCTTTTTAGTAATGCATATAATAGATAAAGTAAAGGAGTCTGATAGGAGGACTCCTTGTTCGTGCAGGAAACTTCCCTAAGTGCGGATCGTGACAGGTGCGGATCGTGACAGGTGCGCATATGTCGGGAGCGGAGCTTTTCCAAGTATCACCCGCTATATGTGATTGTGAATATGTATGTATGAACATCGACTATGTATTATTGTATGCGTCCTGTAGTTGATCCGCGTTGATGCCTCGTTAGCATGATGTACATGCTTATATATGATCATTGCTTGGTGTTTCCTTCTTAGAAGAATGGTACCACGTGTCCTTGCAATTATTCGTTTCTTCACTTCGGTGGAATGCCGAGAACTTGTCAGCTTGGTGCCCCCCAATTCGCTTGGCAGTCGTACCGCTGTTTCCTGATGGTTTCTACTACTTCATCTTCTGACAGTGGTGCGTCTACTCGGACCATCCTTTCTGGGTCATCTATCTTGATTTCTTGTAATGCTTCAATAAGAGCAGGATGTGCATGATCTACCCTTGGGTTTTCATCAATGACGGGAATTACGCTATTGTTTGTCTTGACATTATGTTGGAGTGCAACCTTGTAGCAGTCTTTTGATAGCTGCTGATCTCTCTTTATTTCACCAATTCCTGCCTTTGTTGGAAACTTGATCTTTTGGTGTGATGTTAACGCTTATCATACCCCACTTGTTCATGGTTGTATACCCTAGGATTCCATTATATGCGTCAAGCTTTTCTACGATCACGAACGGAACACCGATTTGGAGTTGTTTCTCTCCTTCTCCTATTGCACATTGCGCGGTGTTGAATTTAATGTGCTGGTTTTGCGATGTATGCTTCATGTGTTCACTTTCAAGGGGCCTGGGTTTGTTTGATGTGTTTCTTCATACACTTGTAACTCTTCCCGAGGTTGTGTCTATATGATGATTGTGCACATGGTTAAGAGATGTCATACTGGTGGAATCTTCATCTTCTCATTTGTTTTGGCCGAGGATTAGGTTTTGCTGTCGGCGTACGTTTTGAGTGGTACGATCCTTCTTGTGTTCTTGACAAGGGTAAACTTGCTGGATGTTAGAAATAAGTCTCTAACTCTTTTTTCGTTATGGGTTTGGCACAGGCGTGCGTATAACATAGGAGCGTATCCTGAATTCCTATCTTCCACAATGTTGATGACGTTGTCACTTTGGTGATGCCCCCGTTTTATTATTGCAGTGCGATTATTGTGCGTATAGAATGCTTGAGGCTCCGTTGCATGGGGGATGTTGTATGGCCTAAGCCGTTTGTTGCTCCTAGTGCGATAGTTTGTGCTGTTGACGCAATTAATATGTGTGTAGTTGTTACTTGGCGTTATTCCAAGGTATGCATGATATAGTAATGTACCTACGAAAGTAGATTTAACCTTTATTAGATATTTGGAGTTCGTACAACGGATTACAGGAGGGCGTCTACTGATCGCTCCTTTTGAAAAGTAGGCTAATAAACATAAGTTGTACTTAATCTAAGAATACTTAAAGTAGATATGCGAAAATGGAGATAAAGGGATTGATGATGTTTTTGACGTCTTCATAGGTGATTTGTCGGCAAGTTGATTCTGCCGCGTGCCATATAGTTCCTCAGTGCTTCTATCGTGTTGAGCTCTTCAATCTCCACCTTTGGGGATGAACAAATGTTGGTGTTATGCCCCCTAGTTTTATGGTGCTTGCACCGTTCTTCAACGTTGTTGCCAAGGAGGACAGTCATCGGCTCAAGTGGATGGGGAAGTTTGCTTTCCGGAAGTTTGAAATTTGTTTCCTCCACCTTCGTGCTCCAAGGATTGTATAAGTCGTCATAATTGGTTTCGTGAGTGACGTTGTTTTTTCCGTCGCTTGGCGATAGGTGGATTATCATTCGCCTTTTCTTTTCCTTTGCATTTTCTTGAAGACTTCACATGAGACTTCTTTTGATGCTTATTGCCTTGGTCGATATACCCCTTCATCTCTCCTTTTAAGATTAAGCTGTTTACGTGAAACCTTAATCCAACACAGCTTTCCGTCTCGTGGCCATACACTTCGTGATTTTCACACCATTTGCTTTCATCTTTTCCCAATGGGCCCTTGCAGAAATTAGACGGCTTTTTCCACAGCTTGGTCTCCTTTATCTATTTCAAGATGACGAACAGCGGTGTGTTCAATGGAACACATTTGGCGAGATTGGTGTTTTTGAGCCTTTGGACGTCTGACTGGAATGGCCTTTTTTGTTGCAGTTGTCTCTTTTCCCAGGAAGCGTCTATCTTTTCCTCAATTATTGCCTTCAAGGTTCTTGTTGTAAGCCCCGTGATTGGGACATCATCGTCATTAACAGGTTTTTTCCGTCCCAACTTGTGACGGATGTTAGCATCGTCTTGGCTTGTCCTCGTGGAAAAACCTTCCTTGTGTATTTTTGAGCGGGAGGTTAGAGGTTGTTTCCATGCCTCTTCTTGGTGTTGTGCTATCACATACGGGTTGTATGAGCGTTCAGCTCCTTGCCTTGGTTGTTGGTACTGGAAGGTACCTTCCGTGTATTGCCCCCTATTCTTTGGTGCGGTGTGTCTTGATGACTTGTGACTTGGGACTTTGTTCTTGTCTCCTCGACTTGTCCGTTGACTGGAGGCAGTGGTGGTGGCGGGGTATATCCATGGTTCCTTAACATCTTTCGGAATGCAAGCAGCTCTTCGAGCGCGGTGATCATGGTGGGAAAGATAGGTGGTGGCGGGTTGACACCTTGGTATTTGAGGACTCCTTGGTCGTATTGTGCGATGGATGCACTTCTTGTTGGCATGAAGAAGGCATTGGATGTGGCAATAGGCATAAGGGAGGATCCAAGTCGACTTCTTGTCGGCTTCTACGTGGTTATGACCAAGGCGTCGTGGTGCGCAATGTGCTCTTTGTTCTTTGATGAAAAATCAATGACATTTTCAAAGGCGGCATCCTTCGTGACGGCCTCCTTTATGTCAACATACTCCATGCTGGTATCATGGGACTTGTGCATTGTCTTTACAACGTACACTTCTTGCTCGTATGACTTCTCGCTTTCAGCATCAAAGTCTCCCTGGATCATATGTACATTTGCCATCTTTTCCGGATGGGATGCCATGTACGCTGTATTCTGGACTTTAAGGCCATGCTGTGCGGAAGGCACGCTGCTTGTTGGCATGGAGGATGCAGCGAACATGTCTTTATGCACGTGCAAATGATCCTGCTGACTTGTTGCCTGCTTCTGTTTGTTGGCTGGCATCCCGTATGGGAACTCTTCATTGATCCCTGTCCTTCGCTCGAACTCGCGTGCTGATGCATTATTATGAATTTCGGGACCGTGCAGTGTGGAAGGCACGTTTGCGGTTGGCACGAATGAGGCGGTAGACCCTGCATCTGGAATGTGAGAACGTCCTGGTTGGTTTCTTGTTGGCTTCGGCTTCGGCTTGCTTGCCCCCGCCTTCTTTGGTCGTCTTCTTGTCATAGCTCACGGTATGGAACGGCTTTTTGTTCAAATCACGCTGACGGCGCCAAATGTTAAGTCTGCTTCCACTTGGGCAGCTTCGGGCTTCTTTTCTACGAACGGGCTCCTGATGTGTGTACAAGGACGGGTACGCCGCAATCCTTGAAACACAATCCTCGAACTTAGTCTTCAACTTCTCGGTTTTGATCTCTTGAAATCCGGGTCCTGTACAAGGGGCAGTAACCAGCGTGGGAGAGGGGGGGTGCTGGTTGGGCCCTCTCCGACGCTCAAGTTAAAATCTTCTAGAGAGAGAAAGCCTTTTAGAGAGAAGTCAGAGCATCCAAAGTCCAAAAATGAGGAAGTTGTCCAAAATGAGAGACCTAGGCCCCTATTTATAGGGAACCTAAGGATCATGCCCAGTTTTGAACAGCTTGATGTCGGTATGAAGGAAAACGTATACCGTCATCAAGGTGGACTATGCGTGCACCGACTTCTCGCAATTGGCAAAATAATCGGGATGAGCGCGGAGAACGTCGGTAAACCGGACTTGCCCGGATTGTTTAGGGCAATCCGGGCCTCCGGATCGCCGTAGGGCAATCCGGAAGTCCTCCGGTTCAGGTACTGCGCATATTCCGGACCGTTTTAGACTTGGGTGTCCGCGGAAGAGTTCTTTTACGGGTTTTGGAGTATTTTGCGAGGCCCGAAATGTAAATATGAACCCGAATTGGACAGATATCTAACAGTAACTAAAATCTATCAATAATATCTTTAACCTATTTAAATATTTAGATATATTGATAGTTATATATATATATATATATATATATATATTTATATATATATTAATGTGAATCTATCATAATGTTCTCAATTATAGATATATTGTTACCTAGAATAAAAATTAAAAATATGGTAAACAATATATTAAAAAATTTCGGCCGAAACTTGTTTCTTTGTGACTAAGAAATTAAATTTTTTTACCTTGTAATTCACCTAGGGTTTCGGCCAAAAACACATAATTGGGAACAAGTGGTCAAATTTCAAGATCAAATTTTAATAAGATCTACAATCCAATGTTCGATTTTGATAAATATCATCATTTTCTTGAAGATCATGAACATCAAATTTCCTAAGAACATCATGAAAATTTCGAACCACCTTTAACTTAAAAATTCAAAAATTTTAAAATTTCCTTTTAAAAATTTCGGTCCAAAGTTTGAATTTTCAAGAACACCAATTTATCAAAATCATGAACTCCTAACACAGGCTCTGATACCATTATTAGATTACGGGGAGTAATCACTACAGAAACTAAATCATGGTACATGCTAGTAATCGAAATTACGCAGCGGAAGATTCGCACATACCTCTATAGTTGTCCATAGTCCCAAGATCTTTGTAGGAGGGAGTTCACGATCCTCCGTTCGGCACCCGTAGAGTTTATTGTGAAGGAAGCCCTACGTGGTATATTCTTCACAGCAAAGCCTCTGATCGATTCTTGGCAAGGGACATATCTCTGGAGTGTTTGCTCGGAGGCAAATTGGCACACCCTTGGTGAGGAAGTGGTTCGGCCGAATATAGGTGTATTTGGGGGAAGGGTTTTCTCTCAAATCACCACTTGATGGGAATTGTGATTAACCCTAATGAAATCCCTAAGTCCCCATATATATAGGAGGAGTAAAGTGAACAAAATTCCACTTTATCCCCTCCTAAAATTCGGTCAGCCTACTAGTATAGGGAGGCCCAATTTGGGCCTCTCATGTCAATTGAGATTTGGTTCTGGCAAAATGTCCTAATGTGACATGTATCCAATTAACTTAGGTAACTTATACATATAGTGGGCTTCCATTTACGGCGCCCATCACCATATGCTAACTTGTTGTTTGTATTTGATTGGTGTTAGATTTATGGTTTGGATTTATATATAATGTAATATTTTGGCAAAAAAAAATTGTATTTAATATTGAGAAGTGAAAAAAAAAAAAAAAAAAAAAAAAAAAAAAAAATTGTTCACACGGCTGGGAGGGTCATGGCCCCGCGGGTCGACCTGCGGGATTTTTTTTCCCGACCCGACCCGCCCCGGGAGGTACACTTGTCCGGGGCCGGGTTAGCCAGGCCGACCTGCGGGGCGGGTCCAGGGCTGCGAAAACCCGCCCCGTTGCCATCCCTAGGAACTAACTTCACAAATCACCACAGGACATCATGGGAAGTCAACCATGATTTCCGTATATCACGGAGAGAACCGGACCACACAGGTTCTAAACGAATATCTGATGCGACAAACACCGTCGATGAAAGTGCGTCCCCAGTACGCCTCATTTTTCATGTATTTAAATCATTAAAAGGTTTTATTTAGACACAGACCATCTGTTGTGATTCACTCTTGAATTTGTTCAGATGTGGTGTTCGACATGATTCAGAGTTCTTGGCTATCTGTGCGATGAGCATGGATCGAACATGTGACTTTCAGATCAAGAATCTTATCATTGTCATTTCATATTTCATCGTTCATTTGAATTGATGAATATGGCTATTTTAGTTTCAGATGTTTGAATAAGGTAATTGTTATTGAGACTGAATTCAATTCGATTCGAAGTGCAGTTTACTTATCAATTAATCGACCTGGTCAACGGGATCGATTCGAACGGAAATCCAAACCTATGGTTTAAGAACCAAAATTTTCGGCCAGGACAAGAGGCCGAATAAATGAAACGATTGCACATACTCCAATTCATTGTAACATCATCGATTGTATAACTAAAACAAATGATTTAGTTATAATCTATTGCTAGTGCTCCATTACAATTAATAAACCGTAACGACGAACATGGGCGAAACCGATTAAATTTAAATTTTGGAAATGTAACGATTTCACCATGGGTGACAGCTGGTGATTTGCGCGCTACGCACATGTTCCTCAACAGACGGAACACGTCGATTCAATGTACAAATTAAATATGAAGTGTTTGAATGATTTAATGATTGACGTGAATTTTCATTTGCATTAAACACCCATTTTGGGTTATACTCATTGATATCTCATAAATCGAGAAAAAGTACGCTTCAATAGCTACCGCGATCTTGTAAAGAATCAATTAATGCATAAGGCTTAATGCACAACTCAAAGATGGTCAAAACCTCTGAAAATGAGTATGCAATGAAAAATGATATTGTCTGACAGGTGACTATCCAATTATAGGCCTCTAACGATAAGATTGGCGTAGCGTGCATTTTTAATCATACACTTCAAGGACATGGTTTGAAACATGGTGTCAACTATTCAACTTCTGGTCTCCTTCAAGGATGATATGATGTTGATTTTCACTTATATAGAACTTTGTTCCTGCAATATCGGTTGACAAGACACCAAATGAGCTATAAACTGGTAATGAGACAGATCTTACCGAAATTAGGACCTCACGGTTGCAAATGCAAACATGTATTGTAGCGACAGCTGTTAAGGCAAAATTGTAACTTAGAGTACTGAAAAAATATCTTTATAAGGTACTCTGAATACTCTATGGCATACATGTTTGTGATGGCTCAGGATATTGGTGGCGTGGTCGAACATGAGACGTTACGTTACTTGAGGACGAATTCCTAAGCTTTGTGAGATCAACGCAAACGAAGTCTTGATTGAACGAGAGCAGGATAATGATGATCATGTCCCACTTTATTCGAGTGGGAGATTTGAGGCAGCAACGCAGGTGAATGACATGGTAAATGAGAATGGAGACATTTTCATAAAAAATCCAGTGGGAGGAGTCAATCCAACCACATATATCACTGTTGCTGCAGGTGCGAATCAAGTGGAACATGATAATCATGTTGTTGAACCGTTGGATGAAAATCCTATAATTCCTCAAGTACCTACTGGTGACAGTGGGAGTGGCACTGCCAACTTGGTTCTTGGTCCCAGTAACCATGGAATTCATCTCGGAGATAGAATCCCGAGACCAAGAGGTCATCCAAGAAAAGTTGTTGGTGAAGGTTCAAGTAACGCTCTTGTTCCCAGTGGGAGTATTGTTCCAATCAGGAACATTATTCCTAGTGGGAGCGTTGTTCAAACACAAGATGGGACTAACGACCCTAGACGTAGTCAAAGGCATCGAAGTTTTCCCAAGAAGTATCTCATCGAAAATGGTGAGTTATTCACTCTTACTTCGGTTGATGAACCGGTAACGGTTAAAGCTTTGGAAGGACCTCAAGCGAAAGAATGGAGGAAAGCAATGGAGGAAGAGATCGCCTCTATGAAAGCCAATTATGTATGGTCTTTAGTTGATTTACCTGCTAACCGCAGAGCCATAGGGGCAAAGTGGGTTCTGAAGTTGAAACTCATTGTTGATGAAAATGTCGACTGATACAAGGCTCGAATTGTTGTGAAAGGATATACCCAACTTCACGGAGTGGACTTTGATGAGACATACTCACTGAATGTGCGTTACACCACAGTCCGGGCTATTTTGGCCCTGGTTGCTAGCCTCGATCTAGAGCTGCACCAAATGGATGTTAAGACTGCATTCCTCCACGGAAACCTGGAGGAAGATATCTATATGGAGCAGCCGGAGGGTTTCATTACTCTTGTTAAATAACGTAAATTTTGTAAACTCCAAAGATCGATTTATGGTCTTAACCAATCGTCCCGGTAATGGTACCGCAGATTCCACGAGGAAATCGTTGGAAACAGATTCGTGAATCTTCACGAGGATCCGTGTGTGTACACTAAGACCTCTGAGTCGAAGTACGTCATCTTGAGATTTTATGTGGATGACATTCTAATTTCCGTAAACGATGTGATTTACATGAATGAATCAAAGTCCTGGCTAGCATCTGTATTCGAGATGAAGGAGATGGGAAAAGCCACGTACATCCTAGACATTAAGATTGCTAGGGACCGGGCTGCCCGCAAACTATGTCTCTCTCAAGAATCCTCAACAAACTGTTGAAAATGTTATAATTACAAGATGTCAAACCCGTAGATACGTCGGTTGTGTTTGGGTGCTCGTTGTCAAAGCGTGAGGGCCCAAAAGACCAGGCTGAGCGTGAACAGATGAAAAGTGCAGAATATCTTAGTATGGTTGGCAGTCTTATGCACGCCATGCAATGCACTCGTCCATACATCCGTTACGTCGTGAGCTTAGTAGCACGATTCCAATCAGACCCTGCCTATCAACATTTAAAGGCTGTGAAACGAATTATTCAATACCTAAAAGGTACTGCCGACTACGGACTATGCTATGAGGGTGGAAAATTAGAATTGACTGGGTTCAGTGACGCCGACCACGGTGGCGATCCGGATGATCGTAAGCCCACCTCGGGAGGAGTATGTGGAATCCGAATTCGTAGCCCTCTCTAAGAATGAACAGGAAGCATTCTGACTTAAAAGGCTCTTACATGCATTGCTTGACGTCGAGGATGGGTGTCAGTCTGTGAAGGTATACTTTGACAGTCAAGCATCGATTGCAGCAGTTAAAAATCCTAAGTACCATAGTAGGACGAAACACATTGATGTAAAATATAATTATGCTAAAAGTATGGTAGAAGACGAATTAATTACATTAGAATACTTGTCCTCTAAGAGTATGGTGGCGGACTCATTGACCAAACCTTTACGCAGGTATATTTTTGAAAAGCACGTCAAAATGCTTGGACTGCGTAGGGTTTAAGAGGCTTGTGTTTTGATGATAACATTTGAGTTTTGAGTTAATATTTGAATAAAAGGAATTGCAATTTGAGTTTATGATCTAGCGAAGTCATAATGTTTGAATTACATCGAATTTAACGGTCTATAAACTAGTCGTAGGAGAGGCAATCCTCCTAAATAAAACATGTCGAATGTGGGCCAAGCCTAGTCACACAGGCTCGGTCGTCTTGGCGGAGAGGGGGACCTCTACCATGTCAAGACCGGCTAAGAACCATGGTGTTTTCGAAAGATAAACCTGGTTAAGCAAGACGATCATTTGGTTTCGGGGTAACACGACATTGATCTAAGTCTTGCATATCATCGTGACGAACTTTGTTCGTCAACAGCCACATTTTGGGCCAGATGACAAATCTGCGATAGCGTATGAAATTTCCCACTCCTGACACTATGTAAGTTTAGGTTATGCTATCGACGCGCGCTGCATACTGCGCGTGCCATGTTCGACCACGGGGTCAAGCTCAATTGTGCTAGTTTGGATCCACGAGATTCAGATGTGCACAAACTTCTTCACCTTGAGCCTGTGATTGATCCCTGGTGCTTTATAAAGAAGCATCCAAAGTATCCTCACGTATTCAGAACTCATACCTAAGGTCAAGCTCAATGTTCACTTCCCGGTGTACAAGCGCAGTGCTGAACAAAAAGGCCCAGTTAACACGTCTTTGTAAACTGGTTTTAGTTTTACTAAGGGTATGGACGATGGGGATGGTCAAGTACAATTGTAATTATCCGACTCTTGTATTCACTAGGTGGCCACCAACCTGATATTAGTTGAAAAATTGTGAATACTTGTACGGATGCCTTGGATAAGTGTTCCTATGTTGAAACTAGGCAATTTGAGAATGCCAGTTGACCAAGGATACAGCGCGACACAATATTATTGTTTCACAGGTTGATTGTACATGGGGAATCAACGTTCTGCGAGCGCTACAGCACTCCTAACAGATGAGTAGCACGATGCCCTTCGTCTCTGCCGGTCGCACGGCTAACCTCGTATGGATCGAAGAACAAATGTTGAAGTGTTGATCGATAACATATTAACAGGCACCCTCCCATTCCGGCGAGTGGGAGCTGATGGCATTTGGATATTGGGCCGCCGTAAAAGGGAGCCCATTAATATGAGTCAATTACCTGAAACAATTGGGTAATGTCACACTAGGGATTTTGGGCTAGGCCTAAAATCTCAATTGACATGAGAGCCCAAAATTGGGCCTCCCTTACTCTAAGTGGCCGGCCGAAATAAGCTAGGTGCAAAGTGGACTTTTGTCCACTTTGCTCCTCTTATAAATATGGAGTGTTTTTCCTGCTAATGTTATTCATGAAAAGCAACATGTACATGAACCATATGATGAATCTATTTAAGATTCTGATGGGGATATCGATTTTATCCCTACTAATGATGATCCTGTAAGCATATGGTGATGGGCGCCATAAATGGTAGCCCATTATATGTATAGGTTACCTAAGTAAATTGGGTATATGTCACATTGGGACATTGGGCCAGACCCAAATCCCAATTGATATGAGAGGCCCAAAATTGGGCCTCCCTATACTAGTAGGCCGACCGAATTTTAGGAGGGAATAAAGTGGACTTTTGTCCACTTTACTCCTCCTATATTTATGGGGAGTTAGGGGTTTTATTAGGGTTAATCACAATTCCATTTGAGTGGTGTTTTGAGAGAAATCCCTTCCCCCAGAAACACCTATATCGGCCGAACCTAGCAGACACCAAGGGTGTGCCAATTTTCTTTCTAGCAAACACTCCAGAGATCTGTCCATTGCCAAGAATCGATCAGAGGCTTTGCTGTGGAGAATATACCACGTAGGGCTTCCTTCACAAGAACCCCTACGAGTGCTGACCGGAGGATCGTGAACTCCTTCCTGCAAGGATCTTGGGTCTACGGACAACTGTAGATGTATGTGCGAATCTTCCGTTGCGTAATTTCAATTACTAGCATGTACCATGATTTAGTTTCCATAGTGATTACTCCCCGTAATCTAACAGATCCTTCTTCTAATGGATTTGAAGCACCTAGTTCCTTCTAAGGTTGTTCCTTATACAGTTTCTCGTGTTTCAGGAAGGATCATTAAGCCTCCTATCTAGAGAAATGACTATGTTTCTTCTTCCATTATTGCTAATCCCATATATCTTTAAATTAAATGTTGATTGTTCTAACATTACTAGTTCCCATCAGTGCATTCTAGTAAATTTTTATAAGGGTACTGAGACATAATTATTATGAAGCTGCTAAACAGCAAAGTTGGGTGAAAGCAACACAAGAAGAAATCTCTGCTTTAGAAAACAATGGCACATGAGAAGTGGTAAGTCTTTCTGCTGATAAGGTTTCTATTGGCTGCAAGTGGGTGTTTAAACTTAAATATCATGGTGATGGTAGTCTTGTGCGTTATAAAGCTAGACTTGCTGCAAATAGGTTAAAACAGAAACATGATATTGACTACTTTGAGACTTTTTCACCGGTTGTTAAAATGCCCATTGTTAGAGTTGTTCTATCATTGGCTTCTATGTACAATTGGCCTACTTTTCAAAATGTATGTTTATAATTCTTTTTTTACAAGGGGATCTTGATGAGGAGGTTTATAAGTATATTCCTCAAGGTTTTCGTAGTCAGGGGAGAATTTTTTTTTCTAGACTACGAGAATCTCTTTATGGTTTGAAACAGGCCTCTAGGCAGTGGAACGTTAAGCTCACTGATTATTTGATCAAAGTTCTCTACGTTCAATCTAGATTCGACGACTCCCTTTTTTTTCAAAAAAAAATTGATTAAAATTTCTTATTGGTTTGTGTTTATGATTTTATAATTACTAGTAATAGTAAGTATCTGATTGATGATCTTAAAATGAAAGATTTGTGAGAAGTTAATTATTTTATTGGAATAAAGGTTCTCAGATCAAAGGAAGATGTGGTTTTGTCTCAAATGAAATATGCTCTTGAACTTATTTCAGATTCTGGTCTTGCTGATAGTAAAGTTTCTAGAACCCATATGGAGCCTGTTTTAAAGCTTACTAGTGTGAAATATAATGAGTGTTTTAAGGTCAATGCTTCTGATTTACCTCTAGATGATGCGACTTCTTATAGAAGTCTGATATGAAAGTTTTTATACTTAAGTGTCACTAGGTATGATATCTCCTTCGTAGTACAAAAGTTAAGTCAATTTATGCATAGTCCAAAAAGGTCACATATGGAGGCATCACTTCGTGTGGTAAGATAAGTGAAAAAAGAGCCAGGTAAATAGTTGTTTTTTTTTTCCTTCTAATACTGCTCATGAGTTGGTTGCTCATTGTGACTCTGATAGGGGCTCTTACCTTGAGACTAGGAGATTTGTTTATGGTTATTCTGTGTTGAGTGATTCTTTAATTTTCTGGAAGGTGGTGAAGGATTACACTATATATTACTGGAAGGTGGTGAAGGATTACACTATATATTTGTCCTCTGATGAGATTGAATATATAAGTTTGAGAAAAGCGATTGGTGAAACTATCTGGCTTAGAAGGTTGCTTAAAAAGCTTGTTTTTACACAATTGACTCATTATGTGCTCTATTGTGAGAGTAAACCAGCTATTCAGATTGTTGCTAACCCTATTTTTCATGAGATGACTAAACATATTGATATTGACTGTCATTTTTCTCGTGACAAGGTTTTAGATGATATTGTGCATACTAGATTTGTTAAGACAGATCAGCAGGTTGCTGATATTTTCACAAAGTCTATTCCTTATAACTAATATTGTTATTTGATTAGTATGTTTGGTATGGAAAATATTTTCTTTAAGATGTTGATGCAGGTGATCGTGATGATGGTGTGGATGTGATTAAAGCCCCTTCCAGCTTGAGGTAGAGTTTGAGGAGTTGTTCTGACAATTTGGAAGACTTCTGGACGTGTTTCTTTTTTGTATTGTTTCAGAGTTATATTTGTTTATTATTTTAGTTGTGGACTTTCTTGTAATTTCGTTTTGGAGACTTGTTGTTTATTTGGGCATCAAAGTTCCTTCATGTAAAACTGTAGGGGTAAAGTCATATTAGCTCAGTATTTCTGTTAGTGTTTATAAGGATTCAAGGAACCTTAGCCAAATGATCCCGTAATTTTTGTGTTCATCTTCTCCATTTTTTCCATAGATAAAAAAATAGGCAAGAACTAACGTTGGAGTAAAGTGTCTTTAGTTAAAACAAAATAAAAAAAGTATCATTTTAATAGAACCTAAAAACTGTTCCAATTTTGACCCGAGTGTCAGTTTGGTGTCTTAGTTTTAAACTATTGATATTTGGTGTCCCAATTTTCAGTATTGTTGCTATTTGGTTTTCCGTTAGATTTTGGGGTTAATTTAACAGATTGAGTTGAAAAGACTATTTTTCCTTTTTTTTTTTAAAGCCTCCGATTCCGGCCACCCACCCCGACTCCGGCCACCCACCCCGACTCCGGCCACCCACCTCCAATCGGTCGGAATTGACCGGGAATCGGCCGGAACCCTAAATCCTAAATCGGAGCCGCTTAACCCTAAATCTGCAGGAATAGGCCGGAATTGGGGTGGGTTTGGCCGGAATCAGCCGGAACCCTAATTCTAGTCAGGGGGTATTTTTGGAATTTTGAAAATCGTTCACCCATGTGACCATCACGTGACTTGATTTTGTTCAACTTAACCCAAAAATTTAACGGAGACACCAAATATCAACACATATGAAAATTGGGACATTAAATTTCAACCTCAGACACTAAACTGACACATGGGTCAAAATTGAGACAGTTTTTAGGTTAAATTTCCATTAAGTTTACATTTAATCTGAAAGCAAGACAAACAACTCCCGACCCGATTTTACAATGACCAATCGAATAGCGGTGAATATAAATGATAATGAAGAGTACTTTTGTTGGGATAAATTAAATTAAGGTCAAATAATAAAAAAGCGAAAACTAAGTATAAGATTTTAAAGAATAAAATTGAAAATAACTATATATTTTAAAGTAAAAATATATACATCGCTAAGTTTAATTGCCCCTCCTTCATCCTGACCATGAAGCATATGATTACATCAAATAAAAGTATAAACCAGATAGATACTAATATTAATTCGATTCCTCATTTTGGCCGAACATGTCGGAGCCATTCTCTCAATCGTATCAACGCTATATATAATAATAATAATAATAATTAGGCAGCATAAAGCTAATTTAGATAAGAGTCGTGGAATAAAAATATCCCGACCAATAGAGAGAAATTGCATGGTACGTACCTGCTATATCTATATATATATGCCATCTTTTATTTATTTTATTGGAACAATAAGTGTATTAACTTAAATTCTAAATATAGCTAATTTAGATAAGGGTCGTGGAAAAATAAATTAACTAGATTACTATTCAGATATTATTTAAATTAACTTTATTATGCTGTTTTTTTTTTTTTTTTTTTGTAAACCTTTATTATGCTGTTTAATATATTTTAACTGTTATTAGGCCAGATATTTCCTTTATTATTTTATTATGGTATGAAACTACGGGTGGCAACAGGTCACGGGTAATCCGTGACCCGCGGGGCCCCGCCCCGATTTTGACCCGTTGATCCGCGATCCGTGGGGCGGGTACGGTTTTGGGGTCGCCCCGCCCCGTATGTGGATAATTTATATATATATTATATGTATTTATATAAAACTATATAGGTAATATAATACATAGTTAAAATAATTAGGATTTGTGACTTGTATTTGGATTTGAAGTTAAAATTTTCATTTGTGATTTAAATTTTAAATTGAATTTGTATATGGTAAATATAGAATTTAAGGTTTAAATTGCTAATAATATATTATGTACAACTAAAAGGTGATCCACGGGTCGACCCGCCCCGCCCCGCGAACTGTGTGGGGCGGGTACGGATCGGCCATCTCGACCCGCGGGGCGGGTACGGGGCAAGCGATACCCGACCCGCCCCGTTGACAACCCTATATGAAACTATAAGAGTAATTATTAGTTTATTATTCAGATATTATATATAAAAGGCAGCGTCCACTAATTTGAGCTTGTTGGTGCCTTGGTGGTATTAATAGTTAACTAATGAAATTTATTTATAATATTCAAATTGTCAAAGCAAACCCATGTGTGGGAGGATAATTGGGGTTCTCATGTTACATAAGAAAGATACCCCCACATGCAACTGCCGTCAAACTAACATAAATAGCCACGTGTCTCATGACATGACATGACACAGAACACAACTTCCTTTTTACAATCACACACACGAACATAGCTTAACGATCACATCATCAATATATATATGCAAGCAAAGGAATATCGATGTAGTGTAGCTTAAGGGATAGTTAATTTACCTCAATTATCTTATGGCACTAATTTTCGTCAAAAAAAAAAAATCTTATGGCACTAATTCATTTTCAAAAGTTAGTTCTATAACATATTCGGATTTATCTCTGAGTGGCCAAACATTCTATCTAGAGTTGTGTAACTGTCCAATTCGCTAGACAAACTATGCATTTATTTGTCCTTCATTCATGATATAAATAGTAGTCAATAATCAGAGTTTTTGACCAAAATAGACCCAAATAAACAACCAAATACTAATATAGGTCACATAAATTTCTTTTTACAAATATAGGCCTGGCCGGGTTGCCAACCCGGCCAACTGAATAAATTTTTTTTAATAGAAGTTGTAAAAATTAATGATTTTGTAATTTTTTTTCTAAAAACCTATTGGACATGGTGAATCCTAGAGGGCAAATTGACACATTTATCTTCTAGGATTCACCATGTCCAATAGGTTTTTAGAAAAAAAAAATTATTCGGCGAAATGTCAATTTTCTCTCTAGGTTCACCATGTTTAAATAGATTTTTAGAAGAAAAAAAAAAGGGTCAATAACCTGGGAGAGGTCTGAAGTTTGGGCCATGTGAATTTAAGAGGTCTGAAGTTTAAATTAGTGATAATAGAGGTCTGAAGTTTTAACTTGTAGATAATAGAGGTCTCCGTTAGTTTTTTCCGTTAAAATTAACGGAAACTGGTCATGTGCTTGACATGTGACCAGAAATAAAATTAAATTCCAAAGATGTCATTCTTCCACCTCACATGCTTAAATGAAAAGACGAAAATGCCCTTAATGCCACCACCAACTCCGGCGACCACCACCCAACTCCGGCGACCACCACTCAGCTCCGACGACCACCACCCAACTCCGGCGAGCACAACCGCGGCCCCGATTGGGCCCAAATCGGAGCCATCGGCCCCGATTGGGCCCACAAAGCTCCGATCTGGAGCTCTGTGGCTCCGATCAGAGCTTTGTGGCTCCGATCGGGGCCCAATCGGGGCCGATGGCTTCGATTTGGCCCAATCGTGGCCATTGTGGCGGTCGTCGGAGTTTGGTGGGGTCGCCGGACTGTGAGTGGTGGTCGCCGGAGTTGGGTGGTGGTCGCTGGAGTTGGGTGGTGGCCGGCGGGAGCCGTGGTGGTGGCCGGAGTTGGGTTATGTTTTAATTAGTGAAAGGGGTATTTTTGTCATTTCACGTTCAATTAATTAAACTTTAATTTGTTTAAAATATTTTTAGGGGTAAATATGACATTTCATGTGGTTCTGTTAAATTTGAACGGAAAACCTAAAAATAACAAAGTCCAAACTTCAGACCTCACAAAGTCCAAACTTCACAATTTCAATCTTCAGACCTCTCAAATTCACAAGTTCCAATCTTCAGACCTCTCCCAGGTTATTGACCCAAAAAAAATATAAAATTAGTAGTTTTGTAATTTTTTTATGAAAACTGGTAAACGGAAAATGTCTGTCAATTTGCCCTCAAGGGTTCACCATGTCCAATAGGTTTTTAGAAAAAAAAATTACTAAGCTATTAGTTTTTACAACTTCTATTAAAAAAAGCAAAAAGAAAAACACATTTGGCCGGGTTGCCCCAACCCGGCCAGGCCTATATTTGTAAAAAAAATAAATTATGTGGCCTATATTGGTATTTAGTTGTTTATTTGGGTATATTTTTGTCAAAAACTCCAATAGTCATGGCTAAACATAACCGTCTAACAATTTATCAAGAAAAATGCAATTAGTTTTAAGAGAAAAGAACTTATCTAGTGTCTCAGGTTTACCTCATGTTTCAGTTTGGTGTCTGACGCGTACTTATACTGTCCCAAGTTTGAATAGTGTTGCTATTTGGTGTCTCCGTCAAATTTTGACGTTAAATTTAACAGAATTCGGTCATGTGACCAGCACATGACCAAATAAAATTGAAAATCCCCAAATTACCTATAAACCCTAACAGTTGCTCCACTGCCGGAACCCTAAATCGGCTGGAAACCTAAGTCGCCTGGAATCCTAAATTGGTCGGAATCGGCCGGAATCAGACGAAATCGGGTCGGAATAGGCCTTAATCGGCCGTAACCAATCAGGTCAGCTGCTCTTCACCACCGGAACCCTAAATCGGTCGGAATCGACTTGAATCGGGTCGTAGTCGGCCATAATCGGCTGGAATCGGGCCGGAATCATCTCGTTTGGAAGTGGGTGGCCGGAATTGGTGTTGGGTGGGTCGGAATCGGAGGTGGGTGGCCGGAATCAGAGGTGGGTGGCCGAAATCGGGTTTAGGGGCAGTATGGTCTTTTCATCTAAATCTGTTAAACTTAACACCTAAATTTAACATAAAACCAAATTGCAACACTATTCAAACTTGGGACAGTCCATATCAACACTTTAATCATTAGACGTCAAACTGAAACATGATGTAAACCTGAGACACTAAATAGGCTATTTTCCCTAGTTTTAATATGAATTGGCAAAAAAATATATAGTTTGAATATGAGGTCTAATAATCTAGATATGTGGACAAATCTATTAAATATTCTTGCTACCTATAATATGTACCCGACTCATGACATCTTTGTAGATTTATTCACGTGCAGGGACAAAGTCAGAAATTTTATTCAAGAATAAATATGTTAAGGGGTAAATTATTAGTAATATCAATAGATATGCCAAATTTTAAAAGATCAAACTAAAAATATTTACTGATTTTATTAAAAAGTGCACAACAAAAAAAAGTTGAAAATGGGTAATTGCTCCTCTCATTAAGCATTTCCTGGCCCACGTCATTTTGACAATTTATCCGATCCGTTAAATTCTCTTGAAAATAATGGGACGTGTTTGCCGTAATTATTGACAAATGTTTTAAAAATCAGACAGGGCCTTGAATTGGTAATGTAGCGGGTTCTCGGTCTAATAAATTGATTCAACCCGGTACGGCAGGAATATGCAAAAAAAAAAAAAGAAAAAGAAAAAGAAAAAAAAAGAAGTCCAATTTGTTAGGCCCTGCACAGTGAGATTCAGAGTCGGTAAGTATGGAGTAGGGAACCTTAAAGTCAACAACAAAAAGTCGACGGCATAAAAAATATCCGTAAAAAGATAAAGACAAAATGTCGGCAGAAATACAATAAGGGGCGACACCTTAATAGTCAACGACTCCAGCTAGAAAGAAATTCATTCCTCTTAAGGAACGGTGAGGTGACGACATGCTTGTGCCGACTAAAGAAGAAACCTTAATTCTTAAGAAAGAACGAGGTGACGACCTGCTTGTGCCGCGACTATAGAAGAAACCTTCCTTCTTAAGGAACGGTGAGGTGGCGACCTGCTTACACCGCATACAGAGAAACCTCTTATTTTAAGGAACGATGAGGTGGCGACCTACTTACACCGCCCACGGAGAAACCTCTCGTTTTAAGGAACGATGAGGTGACAATCTGTTTACACCGCTTACATAGAAACCTCTTATCCTAAGGAACAATGAGGTGACGACTTGCTTATACTGCCCACAGAGAAGCCTCTCATCTTAAGTAACGATGAGGTGGCAGCCTGCTTGTCACCTACTTTAGTCGTCACATGAGGAAACCCTCATAAGAGGGTAACACCGCCACAAAAGTCGGTGGACTAAACATTATAAATAGTAAGATGTTTTCATTCATTACACATGTTTTCTACAATTGATTATGGATGGGCAAAAAAATCGGTCTGGAACTGGTCTAGAACCGGACCGTTTGGAACTCGTCCATCCTGGACAGGTTCCAAACATACCAGTTCTTCGAGGGGAGAACTAGACCAAGAATTGTTATTATTCTTCTAAAAAATTCGGTTCTGAACTGGACCAGACTTTTTTGGACCGATTTTGACTTGGACCGGTTTGATTTAGGATTGATTTTTTGTTTTAAAAAATTATGTAAATCTGTATAGACAAACAGGTCGGACTAGTTCTGGACCGAACCAGACTATTTTTTTACACTTCCAGTCCAGAACCAGTCCATATTTTCAAGTACTAATTTCAAATTTGGTTAGGACCGGAAGAACTGTTTTAAAAAGTTTTGGTCTGGACAGACCAAACTGTTTTAAACAGTTCTGGTCCGGTTCGAAACCAGTCTGTTCCGAGCCAGACCGGTTCGGTGCCCATCCCTACAACTGATATCCATATATTAACTTAAGCTTCCGAGTTGAATCAGGGGCACAATCCCCACCTCTTTCTCAAGTCCTTGCAAACACTCACGCCAAGAGGAGCTAGCGGCCACTAATGTCCAAAAGATCCAAATGCGTGAAGACGAGACCAGGAGAAGTCCACATAAAGTTTAGCCATACGATCTTGATCCAACATTTGACGCTATTTGTGGGAACCGATCAAAAAGTCATGGCTGCGCTAAAGGATAAGATGAAAGGCGTGTCTAACGGAGTTGATGAAACGTCCCCACCAAGAAACATTTCCCAAAATGTCCCTCAAATCAATGATGAGGAGAGACTGGAACTACCTCCGGAAAAGTGAACATGCGAGCCAACGAGGAACAAACTTCACTACCCGTACCCCCAATAACCACAGAGAAGACGCAAGCACCCGTGGTTTTTTCCTCTGAAGTGTTGGCGGCTTTCACTGCTTTCTGGACTTAGGCACAAGCTGGGTTAGTTCCACCACAAAAGAAGCATGTATCTAAGTGTCACATCCTGAAGAAGCAATTTTAAGTGTCAAAACGGTGGGCACACGAAACCCAGCTCTAGCTGTCGCCAAAAGGGCATCTTTGGTCGACCATCCAGTGGAAGATGAGAAAGTTTTGTTCACGTTGGAGAAAGTAGATGAGCTCCTTGAAAGAAGGAAAAATGGGGAAATAAGTATGCCAGTGGTTCGAGACCAATCTTCCCACCCTTTTTCCAAAATATTGCTTGTTGTCAAGGTGCCACCAGAGGTCTTTGCTCACTAAATTGAGTACTACAAGGGAGAAGGTGACCCTGTCAAGCACATCAACAAGCACAATTCCTCTCTTTTGGGAAGATGTGCAGATGCTGGCCACTACGCGCTGCTCTTCCCGACTACTCTCACTGAAGAAACCTCTTCATGGTTTTATGGATTGCCAAGCAATTCCATAGACTCATGGGAATAATTGAAGATAAAATTCATTGAGGGGCACATAGGGCAAAGGAAACGCCTCAAGAACATGGAATACTTTGACAAAAAATTTCAAGGTCCCAGCGAGACCCTCGCCAAATACTACAATCGTTTCCATAAGACGCTCCAACAATTGAGTGAGGATGTAACTGATGGTGAATAACCGGAGCTTTCTGGAGAGGTCTAGAGCCAGAAAGCATACTATTGAGAAATATTATGGTAACAATTCCCATCAGGAAGGTTGAAGCCCTCGTTACAAAGGTAAAACGATACATCGATCTTGAAAGGTCTTAGGAAACAGTTCCCCCAGAGCCTGAAGAAGAAAAGAGAAGAGTCGTCGACCGAAATGAGAAATATGTGAACCGCTCAAGAAAGGAGTCGAGGAAATAAGATAGGCGAGGTAAAGACAAGAATGGGTTCAAAAGAGAACAAAGACGGGAGTATCACGACGACTTTACCCCTCTTACCTGAAACGTCTCTGTGGTGATACAATAGATAGAGAAATTAAATATTTCCAACCCGCATCTATTAAGAAGGAGTCATATGGGGGCAAATGTCGAATGTCTATTGTAGATATCATCGGGTCAAGGGTTATGACACCGACGACTATGTCGCTCTCAAGGAAGATATTGAGGCCCTCATCCAAAGAGGAAAGCTACAAAAGTTCGTGGATAAGGCCTGAATTCAAGGATAAATGAGTAAGAGTCCTAGGCTGCGGTCCTCGTCTCCTCCACCTCCTCGCAATCCAGCTCCCGCGCATAGAGGTGTAGTAAATGTAATAGTTGGTGGATTTGATTCAGGTGGGGAAACCAGTACCACCAGGGAAGTTTATGTAACCCAAATCTCCACCGCCGTCCTAATGGGGAAGAAACCAAAGGAACTCGACCCACTCATCATCAGTTTTACCCCTGGCGATCTTTTAATGGTGACCATGTTGGCATTTGGTGAATGGGCCGCAGTAATAGGAGCCCTTTAATATAAGCCCAACACCTAAGTAATTGGGTAACGTCACATTAGGGATTTTGGGCTATGCCTAAAATCCCAATTGACATGAGATGCCCAAAATTGGGCCTCCCCTTTACCTATAGTGGCCGACTGAATTATGTAATGTGGTGATGTGTGTTTTGCCCACCTCATCTTATAAATAAGGAGTGTCAGTGATTCCTTTAGGGTTAATCACTTTCTCCCTTTTAGTTGAGACTAAATAAATCCCACTCCCTCACACCACAATATTTCGGCCGAACCACCCTAGCAAGGAGGTGCCCAATTGCTTCGAGCAATTATCCAGCAGATTCATCCTATCGTAGAATTGAAAGAGGCTTTGCTGTGGAGACCATTCCGTGTAAGTGATTCCTTAACCTGAATCCTTACAGGAGCCGTCCGGAGGACCGCGAACTCCCCTCAAGATCTCGAGACTACAGAAAGCTTAAAATTGGTATGTGTCTCTTTCCGCTGCGTAATTTGTTTACCTGGCATGTACACGTGTTTTAATCTGTAATAACTATCCCTTAATTTCCAACAGTGGTATCAGAGCCTGTGTAGGGAGTTCATGATTTTGATAAAATTGGTGTTCTAGAGTTTTTTAGTAAAACAGATATTCGTGAAATTGTGTGTTTTTGGTAAAACTGATGTTCATGATCTTCAAGTAAAACGTGACCTTTATCAAAATTGAACATTAGATAATTGATATTAGTAAAATTTGATCTAGAAATTTGACCACTAACCCTAAAATTGGTGTTTGTTTCGGTCGAATATTTATTTAAATATCTTAAAATTTTCGACACCATGAATAATGTATTTGGTTTAAATTGAGGTTAGATTCACAAGATAACTGTGACATTAATTGTTGATATATTCTAGCATGATTTAAGGGATGTTAAATATTATTGATAGATATTAGTTGCCTAAGACTGAGAAAATATATTTTTGATAGACTTATATCCGTAATATAGAATCTTGACAATAAATATATATATATATATATATATATATATATATATATATGTGTGTGTGCGCAAATATATTTGGAAACTATATCTATAGTTAATATTACTTGGTGGCTAAGTTAAGTTTTTAGTGGATTTTAAAACCCTACTTATCCCACAAGTAATGTTTCGGCCGAACCCTATAGGGTAAATGAGCCGGTCCAATTTGCACATCTGGGTCGGGTCAACCGACCCTGGACAACCATGGGAACCGAACCAGCCGAACTGGGTCGGGTTCCACAAATTCAAACCGGACGGGTCAACCGACACGGGCTTTCTCAATCAGTCCGACCCATTAGGGTCGGGTCAAAACGGGCAACTAATGGGTCGAACCAAACCGACCCGGTTTGCGTGAATGACCGAACCAAATTTCTATTTAAACAGAACCGGACCGGTCAGACCAATTTTACCGGAATGGACCGGTCGGCTTGACATGAACCAGACCATTTTGGTCGGACCGACCTGAGTAAATTGAAAATAGGATGGTCAAATTTTTAAATCCAAATGTTTTCGAACTTTTAAAATTACTCACACAACGCTAATAGGTTTGAAATTTTCATGTTTTAATCAAACCTGATGCCTAGTTTCGATTACGGGGATGGATCTCGTAAATGCATGATTATGGGACTGAATCATTTAGTGGGTTGAATTGCAATTGCTATATAAATTGATATTATTTCATGATTAGAATTGCATCTTGACTATGTCAACCTAGCTGGATATTGCATGTTGTGGGTAGAGCCCTGTATTTCAACTAATGAGTTGTGCACTAGGATAGACACGATGTGATGGTTGTTATTGCCTAGATTCCATGTCTAGAAGTTCACATGATTGATTGTTAGCATGAATTGCAAGTCAGCCCCAAATGTTTAAAATCGATATTCAGTCGTCAAATATGCATGTTTGAAGTGGTATGATCACGCATGATGTGTATGCATGAATGTTGAGGATGTAGCTGCACGTGATAATTTACTTATGTAGTAAAATTATATATGCTAGCGTAAGTTCCTCAGAACATTAGACGCATGACGCGTATGCATGATTGTTTGAGGATGTGGATGCATGTGATAGTTTGCTTGTGTAGTAGAATTATATGTGCTTGCATGAATTCCTCGAAACGTTTTAAAAAGGGCATTGGGAAAGCCAAGATCGGGTGTATGTTAAAACTCCTGGTTCCGGTGAAAGCGATTAAACCGTTTTAAAAGACTGATCTATTAGAAATGAGATGTCACCAATGTGAACTCTTTCACGGCCTCCTTCCATTGGCTTATTGGTGGTCAGGTTGGCTAGATGGCTGAGGAATCATTTTTGTTCACATTCTATCTCATAGATATCCGATGTATGCAATTCTTTTTCAAAATGTTATTGTCTCCCTGATTGTCGCATGATTGTCAATGTGTGAGTTTAGATGACTGGTATAGTGCGTTTCTATACTCCTATCGATCATGATAGTGTGAACTACAATGCTTGGATTGCATATGTAAAGGATCTCCTCGTTGCAAGAGACATTTATCATTGTATCGATGCGAAAGCTGAAAGAACAATTATGGATGAATATGGTTATCCGTGTCGTAGCCAAGGAGAGAGGTTCTATGATGATCTGGAAGCAAGAATGGTGATTCTCTCAACCCTCACTCCTGAGAGAAGCCTACAAAAATAACTATTATGCATTACAGTTTTGGTGTACCCTTCACATCTGCTACGGTGGAGGAAGGGCTGCTGAAGCAAGAAATGTCTTAATTGAGTATGATGCACTTCTATCCATGGATGCAAAGCCGGTCGAGACCTTCCAGATGAAAGGACTATATGGAAGAGAATTTTTTTTAAATTTTGAAGAGGTATCACATCTCATGGTTTGCTGATGATGAAGAACTCACTTGCTTGATTGAATCAATTGAGTATACCATGGGTCTCTTCAGGCACAGTAACCAGAGAAGAAGGGAAGTCAACTTCATGAATCACAAAGGAACATCGAGGGAAGTTTACCATGATATTCGTAAATCGTGGATTGAACATGACCCCAGAAGTCACAAACGATGATCCGGTGGGACAAACACCGTCGATATAAGCGCGTCTCAGGTACGCCTCGTTTACCATATAAAGCGGTAAAATGTTTAATGGAACACAAATCATCTAATGTTATTCTTACTTGTGAATTTTTTTCATGTGTGGTGATTCGGAATGGCAAGAAGTTCAAGACTATTAAATTCTATCTTTGTTGTTGCTTTATGATTGAAACCTTATTATTTTCCTTTTTTAATCGTTCTTATGATTTTTGAATTTTGGTTATTTAAGATTCATAACTATTGAATAAATTAATTTTCATTCGATTCGAAATACAATTTACTTATCAATTATCGGCTCGGTCAAAGGGAACGATCCGAAACGAAAATCCAAACCTACGGTTTAGTATCCAAAATTTTGGCTAGGACAACTGGTCAAGTAAAACGAAATGATTAACATACTCCATCATAACTGTCATAAACCCGTCGATCGAGTAGTTAGAACGCGAATAAATTTATAATTCCTTATTTGTTAGTACTCCATGAAAATAAATATATCACAACGACAAACATGTGCGAAACCGATTAAATTAAAATTTTGGAAACGAAATGATTGCGCCATGGGTAACACCTGGCGTCACGCGTGTAGCGCGCTTATCATTCGACATATATGACACATCGATTCAAAGTACAAATTTAATGTGAAGTGTTTGATTCGAAGCTCAAATAAATTTTCATTTGCTTGAATACCCATTTCGGGTTTTACTCATGTAATTTCTCGTGGAGAATAAATACGACCAAAAGGTTAGAACCTAATGCACGAACAAAGGTGGACAAAACCTCTGGAATGAGTATGCAATGAAAGTGGTATTTTCTGTTAAACGACGATCCCTAATACGCCTCTAACAAATCAGATTGGCGGAGCATCTTAATCATACTCTTCATGGACATGGTCAGAACCATGATGTCGCAAGCTCAACTTCCGATCTCCTTCTGGGATGATGCGTTGTTGACTGCCACTTATGTAGTAAACCTCGTTCCTTCAAAATCGGCGGACACGACACCATATGAGCTACAGACTGGTAAAGAGATGGATCTTACCAGGCTGCAACCTTGGGGTTGTGGAACATACACGCATCAAACCAACAGCCGATCGGCATGTTGGGACCTAGAGGCCTGGAAATTATCTTTATAAGGTACTCCAAGAACTCTAACGAATATGTTTTTGTGGCAGATCAGGAGAATGGTGGCGTTGTCGAACATGAGTTCAGAGACGTTATGTTCCTTGATGACGAATTTCCTAAGTTTGGTAACATCAAATCTAATGAAGTCTTGATTGAACTAGAACATGATGATGATAGTCAGGTCCCACTTACTTCAAGTTGGAGATTTGAGGCGCCTACACCAGTGAACGACATGGTAAATGAGAATGGATACATTTCATAATAAATACAGTGGGAGGAATCAATCCAACCACACAGATCACTGTTGCTACGTATGCGAATCAAGTGGAACCTGATCATCATGTTGCTGAACCGTTGGATGAGAATCCTATAATTCCTCAACTACCTGCTGGTAACAGTGGGAGTGTGGCAACCAACTTGGTTCCTGGTCCTAGTGACCGTGGAATTCATCTCGTAGGTAGAATCCCGAGACCAAGAGGTCGTCCAAGAAAAGTTGTAGGTGACTGTTCAAGCAACACTCTTGTTCCTAGTGGGAGTGTTGTTCCTAGTGGGAGTATTGTTCCTAGTGGGAGTATAGTTCAATTTCTAGATGGGAATGTTGAGCCTAGACGTAGTCAAAGGCACCGAACTTCTCCAAAGAAGATCACATCGAGAAGGGTGAATTATTCACACTTACTTCTGTTGATGAACCGGTAACGGTTAAACAAGCTTTGGAAGGACCTCAAGGGAAAGAATGGAGGAACCAATGGAGGAAGAGATCACCTCTATGAAAGCCAATTCGGTATGGTCGTTAGTTGATTTACATGCTAACCGCAGAGCTATAGAGGCAAAGTGGGTTCTGAAATGAAACTCACTGTTGATGGAAACGTTGAGCGCTACAAAGCTCGATTGGTTGCGAAAGGAGATACCCAACTCCACGGAGTGGAATTTGATGAACATACTCACCAATTGTGCGTTACACGACAGTCCGGGCCTTCTGGCCTTAGTTGCAAGCCTCGATCTGAGCTGCACCATGTTAAGACTGCATTCCTTCATGGGAACTTGGATTAAGAGATCTACATGGAGCAAGCGGAGGGTTTCATAACCCCTGGGAATGAAGGTAATGTTTGTAAACTGCAAAGATTGATCTATGGTCTTAAACAATCATCTCGACAATGGTGCAGCAGGTTCCACGAGGAAATCGTTGTCAACGGATTCGTGAATCTTCACGAGGATCCCTACGTGTACACTAAGACCACTGAGTCGAAGTATGTTATCTTGACACTATACTGCGATGACAGACTTATTGCCGCGAACGATGTGAGTTATTTGAATGAATCAAATTCTTGGCTGCCATCTGTGTTCGAGATGAAGGACATGGGTGAAGCCACGTACATCCTAGGCATTAAGATTGCTAGGGATCGGGCTACTCGCAAACTATGTCTTTCTCAAGAAGCTTATATCAACAAATTATTGGGAATGTTCAATCTCGAAGATGCCAAACCTGTGTATACACTGGTTTTGTTAGGGTGCACGTTGTCGAAGCGTGAGGGCCCAAAAGATCAGGCGGAGCGTGAACAGATGAAAAGTGCAGAGTACCTCAATATGGTTGGCAGTCTGATGTACGCCATGCAATGCACTCGTCCATATATCTGTTACACTATTGGCTTAGTAGCATGTTTCCAATCAGACCCTGGGTATCAACATTTACGAGCCGTAAAAAGAATTATTCAATATCTGAAAAGTACCGCCGACTACGGACTGTGCTATGAGGGTAGTAAGCTTGAATTTTCTGGGTTCAGTGACGCCGACCATGGTGGCTATCCAGATGATCGTAAGTCAACCTCAGGAGGAGTATTTTCCTTGCTAAAGCCAACATTTCATGGATGAGCAATAAGTAATCATGTGCCGCGCTGTCTACGATGGAATCCGAATTCGTGGCCCTCTCTAAGAATGCACAGGAGGCTATCTGGCTAAAGAGAATCTTAATTGCTCTGCTTGACGTCGAGGACGGGAGTAAGCCTGTGAGGATTTACTCTGACAGTCAAGCAAAGATATCTACAGTTAAGAATCCAAAGTACCATAGTAGGACGAAACACATTATGTTAAATATAATTATGCAAAATTTGTGGTTGAAAATAAACTGATCTCATTAGAATACTTGTCCTTTGAGAGTATGGTGGCAGACACATTGAAAAAACCTTTACGCGGGGAAGTTTTCAAAAAGCATGTCAAAATGCTTGGACTACGTAGGTTTTATGACGCTTGTGTTGTGACAATAACATTTTGAGATTTTAAAATAAAAGAATTCCAATTTGAGTTTATAATTTTACGACGTCATGATGGCTGAATTACATCTGATTTACGGTTTATAAACTAGTCGTTGGAGAGTACAACCTCCCAATTAAACATGTCGAATGTGGGCCTTGCCTCGTCACACAGGCTCGATCGTCTTAATGGAGGGGGAACCTCTACCATGTCAAGACCAACTAAGAACCACGATGTTTCGAAAGATAAACCTGGTTAAGCAAAACGATCATTTGGTTTCAGGGTAACACGACATGATCTTTATTTTGCAGGTCGTCGTGATGAACTTTGTTCACCGGAAACCACATTCTGGGCCAGATGAAAATTTGCGATAGCATATGACATTTCCCATTCCTGATAATATATAAGTTCAGGTTATGCTGTCGACGCGCACTTCATACTGAGTGTGCCACGTTCGACCACGGGGCCAGGCTCGGTTGTACTAGGAGGAATCTTCCGAGTTTCTGATGAGTGCAAAATTCTTCACCTTGAGCGTGTGACTAGGCCCAGGTGCTTAATGAAGGAGCACCCGAAGTATCATTACCACTAAGAACTCGTATCTAAGGTTGGGCTCAATGTTCGCCTCCAGGCGTACAAACGTAGTGCCCGAACAAAAAGGCCTAGTGACCACGTAATGGAAACCGGTTGAGTTTTACTAAGGATATGCGCAATGGGGATGATCATGCACATTTGTAATTCTCCAACTCTTGTATTCACTAGGTGGCCACCAACCGGATATTAGTTGAAGGTTGTGAATACTTTTACGGATATCTTGGAGAAGTGTTCCTATGTGCTAACTAGGAAATTTGAGAATAACAGTTGACCAGGGATACAGCGCGGCACAGAGAAGTAACATGTTGGGAATCAACATTTTGCGGACGCTACAACACTTTTAACCAATGAGTAGCACGATGTCCGTTGTGTCTGCCAGTCGCACGGAAAACCTCGTATGAAAAATTCGGAAGCTGGACTGGATCGAAGAAAAAATGTTGATGTGTTGGTCGAAAACATATTAACGGGCACCCTCCCATTCCGACGAGTGGGAGCTGTTGGAATTTGGTGAATGAGCCGCCGTAGTAGGAGCTCTTTAATATAAGCTCGATACCTAAGTAATTGGGTAATGTCACATTAGAGATTTTGGGCCATGCCTAAAATTCTAAATGACATGAGAGGCCCAAAATTAGGCCTCCCATTTACCTATAGTGGCCGGCCGAATTATGTAATGTAGTGAGATGGGTTTTGCCCACCTCCTTATAAATAGGGAGTGTCAAGGATTTCTTTAGGGTTAATCACTTTCTCCCTTTTAGTTCAGACTAAAGAAATCCCTCTCCCTCACATCACAATATTTCGGTCGAACCACCATAGCAAGGAGGTGCCAAATTGCTTCGAGCAATTATCCCGGAGATCAATCATGCCGAAGAATTGAAAGAGACCTTGCTGTAGAGACTATTCCATGTAGGTGATTTCTTAACCAGAATCCTTACAAGAGCCGTCTGGCTGACCGTGAACTCCCATCAAGATCTTGGGTCTACGGAAAGCTTAAAAGTGGTATGTGTCCTTTTCCGCTGCGTAATTAGTTTACCTGGCTTTTACACGTGTTTTAATATGTAGTAACTATCCCCTAATTTCCAACAGAACCAACCCCATGAAGACAACTTTGTCATTATTGCAACCATGGTTGACTATGAGGTCAACATAATCCTTATAGATGAAGGAAGCTCGGCGGACGTATTATTCTTTGAGGCATTCTCCAATATAGATCTCGCTAAGAGAGATCTAAAGAAGGTCGACTTTCCTTTAGTCGGTTTTGAAGGAAGGGCTACTTATCCTTTAGGAGTGATAAGATTACCGGTGATGTTTGGAGAGGAAAGAGGGCGCTCCATGTTAATATCATGTTCGTTGTAGTGGACGCCACCTTCGCATACAATGCCATCATCGGAAGAACGACGCTCTACCCGCATCAAATAGTCTCTTCGACAGCGCATCAAGTCATGAAGTTCTCGACACCGCATGGATTAGATAAATTCAGGGGAGATCAAACTACTTCATGACGCTGCTATGTCCACTCGATGCGACGCCGGAATCAGAGAGAAGTTATCAAAACGACGTCAAATTAAAATACTTATGTTTTTATTATGTGACTAATGTTCCATCTATGATTTTGATGTAATTTTCAGGAATAATAATATATCAATTTTTGAAGTTTATTATACGTCAAAATCTACTCTTAACTAGGCGTCTACATCGAAGAACTGATAAGAATCAGTCGTTGAGATTAAAATTTAAAAGGTTACAAAACCTAAGACTTCTCGACGACTTGAAAGAAATCAGTCGTCTACATCGAGAACTGATAAGAATCAGTCGTCAAGATTAAAAGTTAAAAGGTTATAAAACCTAAGACTTCTCGACGACTTGAAATAATTAGTCGTCTACATCGAAGAACTGATAAGAATCAGTCGTCGAGATTAAAAGTTAAAATGTTATATAACCTAAGAATTCTCAACAAGTTGAAAGAAATCAGTTGTCTACATCAAAGAACTGATAAGAATTAGTCGTCAAGATTAAAAGTTAAAAGGTTATAAATGTTAGATTACGGGGAGTAATCACTACGGAAACTTAAACATGGTATGTGCTAGTAATATCAATTACGTAGCGGAAAGTTTACACATACCTCAAGAGTAACTGTAGTCCAAGATTCTTGCTTAAGGGAGTTCGCGATCCTCCGGACGGGACCCGTAGAGATTCTTGTTAGAGAAGACCTACGTGGTGCAGCTCCACAACAAAGCCTCTGATCGATTCTCGGCACGGGGACAGATCTCTGGAGAGTTTACTTAGAAAGCAATTTGGCACACCCTTGGTGATAGGAATGGTTCGGCTGAAATACCTTGGTGTGGGAGGAGGATTTTTCTCTCTAAAACTCTCTTGTGAGGGAATTATGATTAACCCTAAAATTTCCCTAACACCTCTAATTTATAGGAGGAGTAAAGTGGACAAAAGTCCACTTTACCCAACCTTAATAATCCGGCCGGCCTATGTATTTGGGGAGGCCCAATTTTGGGCCTCCCATGTCAATTGAGATTTGGGTCTGGCCCAATTACCCTAATGTGACATTTACCCAAGTTCATTAGGTAAACTATACATATTATGGGCTACCAATTACGGCGCCCATCACCATATGCTTACAGCTCCCACTCGACGGAATGGGAGGGTGCCTGTTAATGTATTGCTGTCCAAATCTGCATCAACATTTCTCCCATTTGATCTGCTTCATGCTTCCGAATAGTTCATACGAGGTTTTCCGTGCGACCGGCGGATACGACAGGCATCGTGCTACCCATCTGTTAGGAGTATTGTAGCGCCCGCGGAACGTTGATTCCTTTTTCTCTAATCAACCTGTTATAAACAACATTTATATATTGTATCGCGTTGTATCCTAGGTCAACTGATAATTCTCCATTTTCCTAGTTTCCACATAAGAACACTTCTACAAGGCATCCGTACAAGTATTCACAACCTTCAACTAATATCCGGCTGGTGGCCACCTACTGAATACAAGAGTCGGTGAATTACAGGTGAAATTGACCATCCCCATCGCTCATACCCTTAGTTTAACCAAACCAGTTTCCAGGACGTGGTCACTGGGCCTTTTTGTTCAGCACTACGCTCGTACGCCGGGAAGCGAGCATTGAGCCTGACCTTAGATATGAGTTTTGAGTCCATGAGGATACTTCGTGTGCCTCTTCATAAGGCTCCTGGGATCAATCACATGCTCGAGGTGAAGAAGTTTACGCCCGCCAGAATCACGAGGATTCCTTCCTAGCACAACCGAGTTGTGACCCCGTGGTCGTATGTGGCACACGTAGTATGAAGCACGTGTTGATAGCATACTTGAACCTTTTGGGTTGACAGGAAAGGGATATGTCAATCATGCTATCACAGATTCTCATCTGGCCCAGAATGTGGTTAAATGACGAACGAAGTTCATCACGGCGATATGCGAGACGAAGATCATGTCGAGTTACTTCGAAACTAGATAATCGACTCGCTTAATCGGGTTTATCCCGCTGAGTCTTAGCCAGTCTTGGCGGAGGCCTCCCTCCATCACAAGATGACTGTATCTGTGTGACTAGGTAAGGCCCACATTCGACATAGTTTGGCAGAGGATTGCATCCTCCTACGACTTAGTTTATAGACCGTAAATCTGATGTAGTCAAAACATTATGACGTCAATTGATCATAAACTCGGTTGCAATTCTTTCGCTTACAAAATGTAACTTTCTAATATCAAAATGCTATCACAGATACATGCCATTTCTAAACCCTACGCAATCCAAGCAGTTTTACATGTTTTTCGAATATCTCCCTGCGTAGTGGTTTAGTTAATGGGTCCGCAATCATATTATCAGTGGACAAGTATTCCATAGTGATTATATTGTCTTCTACCATAGATTTAGCATAAAAAAATTTACATCAATGTGTTTGGTCTTTCAATGTTACTTCGGATTCTTAACTGCCGCAATGGCTGCCTGACTGTCAGAGAAAACCTTCACAGGTTTACTCTCGACGTCACCATTAAGCAGCGCAGTAAGAAGCATTTTAGGCCAGACTGCTTCATGTGCATTCTTAGAGAGAGCTACGAATTCTGATTCCATTTTTAATAGCGTGATACAGGTTTGCTTCTTGCTCGTCCATGAAATGGCGACTTTATAAAGGAGGAACACTCCCCCTATGGTGGACTTACGATCATCCGGATAGCCACCATGGTCGGCGTCACTATAACCGGTCAATTCTAACTTCCCGCCCTCATAGCACAGAGCATAGTCGGCAGTACCTTTGAGATAACAAATTATTCATTTTACATCCTTTAAATGTTGATAGCCAGGATCAGATTGGAAACGTGCTACTAGGCCCACGACATAACAGATATCCGGACGGGTGCATTGCATGGCGTACATCAAACTACCAACCATGCTTAAATATTATGCACCCTTCATTTGTTCGCACTCCGCCAGGTTCTTGTGGTCGTCATGTTTTGATAGTGCGCACCCAAATACCACCGGCGTATCCACGGGTTTGGCATCCTGTAGTTTGAACCTTTTCAACAGCTTGTTGATATATGCTTCTTGAGACAAACACAATTTTCGGGTAGCCCGATCTCTAGCAATTTTAATGCCTAAGATACACGTGGCCTCTCCCATGTCTTTCATCTCAAATACAGATGCTAACCAGGACTTTGACTTATTCATGAAACTCTTGTCGTTTGCAGCAATGAGTATGTCATCCACGTATAAGGTTAAGATGACATACTTGGATCCGGAGGTCTTTTAGTACACGCACGGATCCTCGTGAAGATTCATGAATCTGTTTCCTACGATTTCCTCGTGGAATCTGCGGTACCATTTCCGAGACGACTGTTTAAGACCGTAGATGGACCTATGGAGTTTACAAACTTTACGTTCGTTACCAAGAGTAGTGAAACCCTCCAGTTGATCCATGTAGATCTTTTCCTCCAAGTTTCTGTGGAGGAATGCGATCCTAACATTCATTTGGTGCAGCCTGGGTCAACCAATTGAGGGCTGGCTTTATGTTCAACCAAGGCTCTATCCAGCGCCATCCTCAAGTCGACAGTCTCCTTTTTCAAGGTCTCCGTTTCTCCTTGAATGGAGGCGGCTTGATCACCAAAAGCATCGTTCTCCTTTAACAAGATCACTTCCTTCAAGTGGAACTCTTTGTTAAGCACCATGGAGGCCTTCAAAGCTTCCCCACAGTCGAGGAGATCTTTTTTTCAAATTGGTGGAGGCTTCGGACAACCGAGCAAGGTCATCCTTCAAATAAGCTACCTCCTAACGAAGGCGTTGCTTCTCCTCCCCATTCATTTCCGTCTGAAGCTCATGAAGCCTCCTTTTGGCGGAAGTCAGATTGTCCAATAGGTCGAGGACCAATCGAGAAACCAGAAGAGAATCCCTTGAAGCCTATAGAGGACAAAATGGGTTAAGAGAGAAGATCGGCGATATCAAATCCCAAAGAGATGCTAAAAATAGCTCGGATACTATCTATACCTTGGCATGCCCTTGCAAGAAAAGGCGAGTTGCCTCCTCCACTTCACAAACATCAGTTGTGATGCAAAGGCGATCCTGCGTAAGGACAGAGGTGTTCAGCAAATGAAGGGCCACATCTCGATCAACAATGGAATGACCCTCCTTGAGGGTATATCCCCCTAAATACTCCAAAGGGTTCCAGTCGCTGTCGCCAAAATTTTTTTTGGGAACCCACGAAATCATGTTCCAGCCAAAGGGAGGACCCTCATACTTCATCCCGGTCAAAACCGGTGACTTAGAGTGTATTGCTTCTTGCTTCTCCGTCAATTCGTCGCCTGAAAATGAATAAAAGCAGATCAACAAAAAAAAATCTTCATTTAATTCAGAATATGAGAAGACTAGGGAAGAAATTAATACCATGAGAAGCAAAAGAGGACTCCAACTCCTATTGAAGTTGGTTGTCATCAGGAATTTTGATGGTCAGCTCACTCGTGGAAACCTTCCTGTTGAAGTTGGTTGTCATCAGGAATTCCGATGGTCAGCTCACTCGTGGAAACCTTCCCGAAGGTCTACTTCTTCTTCTTCGTCTTCTTCTTCTTCTTTGAAGGAGCCTTTGCAGACGAGGCGCCGCCCTTATTGCTTTTGGCGGGCATCTTCACTCGCCCCTTGGGTTTGGGCATATTCTCAACTACCACCTCCTCGACATCAGAAGTCTTCTCAGCACTCGGGGGCACCTCGGTTGATGCCTTAGCAGGTTTTTCCTCCGCAAGGATCTTGGAAGGAGGCACCCCAGTCGCTGTATGTCGACGGCCATCAAATAACTTCTTAAAGAGGCTTACAAAAAGAAGAAAGAAAAAGGCTGTAAACAAATGCAAGAAAATGACTAACCAATTGACAGAAACCTCATAGGGGCATCAACGTATTCCATAGCGGATAACGGCCCGCTCGGTGGTGTCTGATACAAAGTGCCATGGCTTGAAGCCCTTGAGGAGGGGGGGTATTTATTTTCTCCGGTTCATGAAACTCCTAATCTTCTAAGATTAGGGGCGTCAGTACCCTTAGAGGCAACTATAGTCCAGGAGACGCCAGCTTGATAGAAAAAGTAACGATCTTTCCAATTAGTGTTGTAAGTCTCTAAGTCTACAACGAAATCTTTTTCTGTCTTTCATGAGAAAGGACCCTCGTCCTTAGGCCACCGTGATTTGAAGGCGAACGTACCAAATTCGTCTGTAGAAGCACCTAAAGATACTAAGGGTATATCTCCAGTCTTGGGCGTTGCAAAGACAACAGAAACCCATCCAGAAACGAATAGCGTTGATGGAGAGCTGACAATTATAGATATCATAGAACTTGAAAATCTCTAGGAGGTCGGGGCAGAAGGGAAATCGAAGCCCTGCCTCGATTTGATTCGGAAAAATGGCGACTTCCCCTTCCAAAGGGAAGTACCGCTGTTTGGTGGCACCGCCATATCGAGACCTCTGTGCAACCGAAAGATTGGCCCGAGTCACCGCCTAATGAAAGCGGAGGAAGACAGAAGGTTCCACCTAGGGTTTGCTGAAGGAGAGGATAAAAAAAGAGGAAGAAACGTTACCTGAAGGAGTTCCACTGGAAGCCATGGGAGTCTTAGAAAGAGAACGCAGAAAGGATGCTTCTTGAGCATGGTCCTGGGGGTCTAGGAAAAGCAATTCTGACCAGATTTTTCTCGTCTCGAGAAAAAGATCGTGGTGATTGTAGATTAAAGAAAAAAGCGCTTTTGAGAAAGCATAAGTGAAACAGTGAAAAATGAAAACTAGTATTTATACTAGAAGAAGGTGACGAAACGACCAGTCGTCATTGTTTCCTTCTTTTGTATTGTGCCAATAAATTAGGTCATTGGATAATTTACTTTCTCGGGAAGATTCTCCCAAAAATAGTCGATGTAAATCCTTTCCAAGAAGAGGAAACAGCTTCTATTCCCAACGGTCATGAAGGGTTAAGGATGAGACGCTCCTTGAGATATGTTCAGAGAAAAGATAAACCCAAGTAAGATCCCGCCAATTTCATAAAAAATTAAGGTAAATAAACTGAAAATTGATATTCGACACATGTCTTTATCTCTTTTGAAGAATACGCTAACGACCAATGTTTCAGGGGTAAGTGTTAGCCCCGGACAGAATGAGATTCATACTCTTCAAGTATGGAGTTGGAAACCTTAAATTCGACAATAAAAATTCGATGACATAAACAAATCTCCGTAAAAAGATAAATACAAAACGTCGGCAGCAATACAACAAGAGGCGCTGCCTTAATATTCGACGACTTCAGCTACAAAGAAAACCATTCCTCTTAAGGAATTGTGAGGTGGCGACCTGTTTGTGCCGATTATAGAAGAAATGTTCCTTCTTAAGGAACGATGAGGTGGTGACCTGCTTGTGTCGAGTAAAGTTCTTCTTAAGGAACGGTGAGGTCAAGACCTTCTTACATCGCCTCTAGAGAAACCTCTCATCTTAAGGAACGATGAGTTGGCGACCTGCTTAAACCGCCCACATAGAAACCTATCATTTTTGGAACGATGAGGTGACAACCTGCTTACACCACCTATAGAGAAACCTATCCTCTTAAGGAACGATGAGGTGGCGACCTTCTTACATTGCCCACATAGAAGCCTCTCATTTTAAGAAACGATGAGGTGACAACCTGATTGTCACCTAATTTAGTCGTCACAGGAGGAAACCCTCCTAAGAGGGTAACATCGCCACAAAAGTCGGTGTACTAAACCCTATAAATAGTAAGATGTTTTCATTCATTACACACATTTTCTCAACTGATATCCATATACTGACTAAAGTTTCACAGTGGAATCAAGGGCACAATCCCCACCCCTTTCTCAGGTCCTCGCCAAAAAATCGCGCCAGGAAGAGCTAGCGATCATCAACACCAAAAGACACAAAGACGTGAAGACGTGAAGACGAGGCCAGGAGAGCTCTGCACCAGGTTTAGCCAGACGATCTTGATCCAACACAATTTTCATTTCTATATCTTCAGGCCAAGCCAGTGGCGGATACACAAATTTAATAATGGGGATATTTTTTGAGAAAAAAGTTTCATACATAAATATATAGGCGAAAAAATAATGATTGAAAATTTTATAAGGTCGTACTATACATTAAATTTTAACTCATTACACATTTTATCAATAAAAGAAATAATTGATTAATAAATTGCTAGTTCATACTTGAGCAGTATGACAAATTGCTACCTAGATTTTTTTTGGGCAATTGCTAACTTAGGTTTGTTGGATTTCGGGGATAAACACTACAGAAACATAAACACGTGTACATTCCAGGTAATCTAATTACGCAGCGGAAAGGGGCACATACCAGTTTATCGTGGTTTCGAGGCTCCAATATATTGAAAGGGGAGTTCCGATCTCCAGTCGGCTCCTGTAAGGATTCTTGTGAAGGAATCACCTACACTGAATAGACTCCACAGCAAAACCTCTTGTCGATTCTTGGCAGAGACGGATCTTGGGGTAAATTGCTCGAAGCAATTTGGCACCTACACTAGGAGGTTTTGGCCGTACTATGAGCAATAGAGATGAAGGATTTAATTTAATCTCAACACTTAGGAGAAGGAGTGAATAACATCTAATTAATCCCTCACGCTCCCTATTTATAGAGGAGGTGAGATAAATCCCACTTCCTCACCTCATTAATTCGGCTGGCCACTTGTGGGCTAGGGGATTTTAGGCCTAGCCCAAAATACCTAATATAACATTAACCCATTAACCTTAAGGGCTTATATTAAAAGGGCTCCTATTACGACGGCCCATTCACCAAATGCTAATAGCTCCCACTCGCCGGAATGGGAGGGTGCCTGTTAATATGTTGTCGACCAACACATCGACATTCATTCTTCGATCCAGTCCTTGCTTCAGAATGGTTCATACGAGGCTTGTCATGCGAGCGGCAGACACAAGACACAACGGACATCTTGCTACTCATCAGTTAAGAGTGTTGTAGCGTCCGTGAAACGTTGATTCCCCAACCTGTAATCAACATGCATACATATCTGTGTCGCGCTGTATCCTTGGTCAACTGTGATTCCCCAATTGCCTAGATTCCACATAGGAACACTTCTCCAAGGCATCCGCACATGTATTCACAACCTTCAACTAATTTCCGGTTGGTGGCCACATAGTGAATACAAGAGTCGGAGAATCATAGGTGAACTTGACCATTCCCATAGCTCATACCCTTAGTCAAACTCAACCGGTTTCCAAAACGTGGTCAGTGGGCTGTTTTGTTTGGCACTGCGTTCATACGCCTGGAAGCGACCATTGAGTTTGACCTTGGATATGAATTATGTGTCCGTGAGGATACTTTGGGTACTCCTTCATTAAGCACCCGGGATCAGTCACACGCTCAAGGTGAAGAAGTTTGTGCCCTTCTGAATCGCGAGGATTCCATCTAGCACAACCGAGCCAGACCCCGTGGTCGAACATGGCACGCGCAGTATGAAGTGAACGTCGATAGCATAACCTGAGTAATCAGGAGTGGGAATGTCATACGCTATCGCAGATTCTCATCTAGCCCATAATGTGGTTTTCGATAAACTAAGTTCATCATGGCGATTTGCAAAACAAGATCATGTCGTGTTACCCCAAAACCAAATGATCGTTTTGCTTAACCGGGTTTTTTAAAACACCTTGGTTCTTAGCTGGTCTTGACATGGTGGAGGTACCTCCTCCGTCAAGACTACCGACCTTGCGTAACGAGGCTGGGCCCACATTCGACATATTTTATTGGGAGGTTTTACGCTCCAACGACTAGTTTATAGACCGTAAAATCCGATATAATTCGATCATTATGACTAGGGATGGCAACGGGTCTCGGGGTCCCGCCGACCCGTGGGGCCCCGACCCGATTTTGACCCGCCGACCCGTTGACCCGCGGGGCACAGTACGGGTCCGGGGCAGTGCTGATGCGGGGCGGGGCGGGGCGGGTCCGGGTCTAGGGTCACGGGGCCCCGTAGACCCGCCCCGAAGTACATGTATATAATATATATTAATATAAAGTAACATTTAATAAACAATATGCTTAATCTAGGCCTATAAAAAACAATAAGGACCAAGCAATAAATAAATGTAAAGTTAGATTATTAGGGTTTGAGAGTTTTAAAGCAGCAGCCGCAGTCTTCCTTTTTCATTCTTCCTCCCCATGTCACATGACCCTCTCACGAATCTCTATCTTCTTCTTCTGAATCTCCTCGTCCTTGGCCCTGAAATTGGAAAGAGCCGACTTTGACATCTCGTCGTCTTCCTGTTGGGATTTGCTGTTGTTGAAGCTCATATTACTCTCTAACTTCAGTTGCTACTGCTGTGATGACTGCGCCTTGTAGCTTTCATCGTAATTTCTCCGAAGCCCTTGTCTTAAAACAAGAAATCCACCGTTGCCAACAAAAAAACACGAAATCATCTTTTGTGTTTTCTTTGATCTCCTTCTGTATTAATTTCCTTTTACTTTTGCTTTATGAAGGGGAATGATGATGAGTTGGGTCCTCCCGTCGCAGTGCCGTTAACTGAACGAGTGTTTAGGTAACACGGGTCGGGTCGGGGCCCCGCGGGTTGACCCGCGGGACCTTTTTATCCCATCTGACCCGCCCCGTGAGGTACATGGGGCGGGTCCGGGTCTGCTAGGCCGACCCACGGGGCGGGTCCGGGGTTGGAAATACCCGCCCCGATCCGCCCCGTTGCCATCCCTAATTATGACGTCGTAAGATCATAAAATCAGTTTACAATTCGCCCGTTCAAATTGGATAAAATTGAAAACTCAAAATGTTGTTTGACACAATACTATCCTCCTAAACCCTACGCAGTCCAAGCATTTTGAAATTCTTTTTGAAAACATTTATGTGTAGCGGTTTAGTCATGGATCTACAACCATATTATCAGAGGATAAGTATTATAATGTGATCAATTTGTCATCTACCACACTCTTCGCATAATTATATTTCATATCAATGTGTTTTGTCCTGTTATGGTACTTCAGATTCTTAACTGCTGCTATCGCTGCTTGATTGTCAGAGTAAAGCCTCACAGGTTTACTCCTGTCCTCAACGTCAAGCATGGCAGTTAAGAGTCGTTTAAGCCAGTCAGCCTCCGGTGCATTCTTAGAGAGGGCCACGAATTTGGATTCTATCGTGGACAGTGTGACACGGGATTGCTTCTTGCTCATCCGTGAAATGACAACATTAACAATGAGAAATACTCATATTGAGGTTGACTTATGATCATCTGGTTCGCCACCATGGCCGGCGTCACTGAACCCAAACAATTCTAACCCCTTACCATCATAGCACAGTTTGTAGTCGGCAGTACCTTTAAGGTATCAAATATTTCGTTTCACCACTCGTAAATGTTGATATCCATGGTCTGATTGGAAACGTGCTTCTAAGCCCACAGCGTAAAAAATATCCGGACGAGTGCATTTCATGGCGTACATCAGACTACCAACCATACTGAGTTACTCCGCACTCTTCATTTGTTCACGCTCCGCATGGTCTTTTGGGCCATCACGCTTCGACGGCGTGCACCCAAACACTACCGGCGTGCACCCAAACACTACCGGCGTGCACCCAAACACTACCGGCGTGTCCACAAGTTTGGCATCTTGGAGATTAAACCTTCTCGACAATTTTTTGATATAGGCTTGTTGAGAAAGACACAGTTTCCGAACAACCCGATCCCTAGCAATATTAATGCCTAGGATGTACGTGGCTTTTTCCAGTGTCTTTCATCTAAAAAAAAGATGTATGTCAGGACTTTGATTTATTCATGTAACTCACATCATTCGCGGAAGTATGTCATCGACGTATAATGCCAAGATAACATACTTCGACCCAGGGTTCTTCGTGTATACCCATGGATCCTCGTGAAGATCACGAATCCGTTGCCAACGATTTCCTCGTTGAACCTGCGGTACCATTGCCGATATGATTGTTTAAGACCATGTATCGATCTTTGGAGTTTACAAACTTTACGTTCGTTTCCGGGGTCACAAAGCCCTCTGGTTGCTCTAGATAGATCTCTTCCTCCAGGTTTCCGTGGAAGAACGCGGTCTTAACATCCATTTGGTGTAGCTCCAAATCGAGGCTTGCAACCAAGGCCAAGATAGCTCGGACTGTGGTGTAACGCACAATCGGTGAGTAAGTTTCATCAAAGTCCACTCCGTGAAGTTACGTATAACCTTTCGCGACTAATCGGGCTTTGTAACGCTCAACGTTTCCATCAGCAGTGAGTTTCAGTTTCAGAACCCACTTAGCCCCTATTGCTCTGCGGTTAGCAGGCAAATAAACTAACGACCACACCGAATTGGCTTTCATAGAAGAGATCTCTTCCTCCATTGCTTTCCTCCATTCCTTCACTTGAGGTCCATCCAACGCTTGTTTAACTGTTACCGGTTTATCAACCGAAGTCAGGGTGAACAATTCACCTCGCTCGATGGGATACTTCTTGGGAGAAGTTCGGTGCCTTTGACTACGTCTAGGCTCAATATTCTCATCTTTTTCTTGAACTACACTCCCTCTGGAAACAATGCTCCCACTCAGAACAATACTCCCACTGGGAACAAGGGTACTGCTGGATCTTTCTCCTACAACTTTTTCTTGGACTACCCTTTTGTCTCGGGATTCCACCCCCGAGATTAATTCCACAGTTACTAGGGCCAGGAACCAAGGTTGTACAACTCTCACTGTTTCCAGCAGGCGGTTGAGAAATTATAGGATTCACATCCAACGGTTCAGCAATATGATGATCGGGTTCCGCTTGATTTGCACCTGCAACAACAGTGATCTGCGTGGTCGGATTGACTCCTTCCACTGGATTTACTATGAAAATGCCTTCATTTTCATTGACCATGTCGTTCACTGGTGTTGCCGCCTCAAATATCCCACTCGAAGTAAGTGGGACTCGAACATCATCTTCTTCCTTTTTCTAGTTCAATTAAGACTTCATTCGTTTTGATGTTACCAAGCGTCGGAAATTCATTCTCAAGGAACGTAACGTCTCATGTTCGACACCGCCACCAAGTCCCAGAGCTGTTATTAACACGTGTCTCATAGAGTTCGTAGTATCTTATAACGATATCTTTCAGTCCTCTAAATTTTGACAAGTCAATCGGCTGTCGAAAGACACTGTGTGCCGCGCCACCCCTAGGGTTGCAGCTTGGTAAGATCCATCCCATTACCAATTTACAGCTCATATGGTGCTGGTCTAACCGATTTTATGTGAACTAGGTTCACCACATGATTCGCAATAAACTATATATCATCATCGCAGGAGATCAGAAGTTTGAGATTGTTATATCATGATACTGACCATGTTCGAGAAGTGTGTGATTAAATGCTCTGTCAATCTGATTCGTTAGAGGTGATATCTAGATCGTCGTTTAACGGATAATCAATTTCATTACATACTCATATTCCAAGGTTTTTCCCACCTCGGATCATGCAATAGGTTCTCACCCTTTGCTCGTTTTATAATTCTCCACGAGAATTTGTACGAGTTATGTAAACCGAAATGGTTACGTGTGCAATGAAAATTTAATTATGAGCATTAAATCATTAAACACTTCATATTAAATTTGCACTTTGAAACGATGTGTCCCATCTCTCGAGGGATACTTGCACCACACGCGACACCGGGTTCCACCCATGGTGAAATCGTTTCTTTTCCAAAATTTAACTTAATCGGTTTTATACATGTTCGTCATTACGATTTATTTAATTTAATTGAGTACTAACAAATAAGGAATATTCTAAATCTATTCGCATTCTTACTACATCAATCGATGGATTTATAGAAATTGGGACGGATTATGTTAATTGTGTTTTTTTATTCGTCAAGTCGACCTGGCCGAAACTTTTGGTCCTCAGACCATATGTTCGGATTTTCACTTCGGATCGTTCCCTTTGACCGGGTCGATAATTGATAACTAAATAGTATCTCGAATCGAATAACATTTAATTTATTCAATAACTCTGAATCATAAACCAACCATATCACATCAATTTAAACGAACAAGTAAACACATTACAACTTAAAGCAGTATGGTTCCAGAAAATAGAGAAGCAGATTGCGATAAAATAGACCAGGAGTCTATGCCATATTGAGCACCACACCTGAAAAGAATTCACACGTGAACTACATCAGATGTTATGTGTCTGATAAAGCGTTTTACGACTTTATATGGCAAACGAGGCCTACCTGAGACGCAATTTTATCTACGGTGTTTGACGCACCAGATTTCGTTTAGACCTTTTGTTGCCAGTTTTACCCATCAACTTGCTAAGATTGTCATACAAATCTTCCGATTTCTCAGATTCATTAGAGGAACATTCATCCTTAGGGTGCTTTTCGAATAGCTCAGTTGTAGTCAGGATTGATCTAATCAGACATGAGAGCCCATCGTTATCTGCAAACCATGAAAGGGGAAACATCATCATCACCTTTTGAATCCTTTTCCATGTGTATGTTTCATCATCGAGACCGTGAACGGAGCCTACACCTCCATCTGTGCAAAGAATACCATGATACCTAAGCATCAGGTTTCTTGCTTCGACGGCCTTTTCTTCGCCGTAGTGAAGGCGTATGGCACACCCGAGATGTAACGCACTAACGTTCACGAAGCCTTCTTCCACTTCTTATGTCAGGGTTGCACGGATTAAATCGCGTGTTATCTGATCTTTCTGTGACCTTCCACTGCAGTTGTATCTTGGACTACCATATTCGTCCGTGTTTACCCTCCCTGTTGTTGTGTCTATTCGATCCTCAAAATTTGCAGTAAGGAGAATGTTCGTAACATAATTTTCCTACACTTCATAATTGCTACCATCAAGTGCAGCGTAGAATCGCTTTCGATCTGCCATCTATACTAAACACAAATTGATAATTACGCGACAATCAGAGAGACAACAACATTTTGAAAAGAATTGCATATATCGGGTATCTATGAGATAGAAGCCGACAACTAATGATTCCTCAGACATCTAACCAACCCGACCACATGTAAACAAATGGAAGGAGGTCGTGAAAGAGTTCACATTACTGACGTCTTCTTTCTAATAGACCAGTCTTTTAAAACGGTTTGATCGCTCTCACCGGAACAGGGAATATGAACATGTTAGATTACGGTGAGCAATCACTACGGAAACTAAATCATGGTACATGCTATTAATCAAAATTACGCAGCGGAAGATTCGCACATACCTCTACAGTTGTCCGTAGACCCAAGATCCTTGCAGGAGGGAGTTCACGATCCTCCGGTCGGCACCCGTAGGGGTTCTTGTGAAGGAAACCCTACATGGTATATTCTCCACAGCAAAGCCTTTGGTCGATTCTTGGAAAGGGACAAATCTCTGGAGTGTTTGCTAGAAAGCAAATTGGCACACCATTGGTGAATGCTAGGTTCGGCCGATGTAGGTGCTTCTGGGGGAAGGGTTTTCTCTCAAAACACCACTTGAAGGGAATTGTGATTGACCCTAATAAAACCCCTAACTCCCCATATATATAGGTAGGGGTGAGCAAATTACCCAGTTGGAACAGGAACCGGTCTGGAACCGGTCATTTGGTAGGTTCCGGGTAGATGTAAATGGTTCTGGTACGGTTCTGGGATTAACTTTCAAGAACCGGTATTTTCGGTTCCGGTTCCGGGATAAGTTTTCGGGTACCCAAATACTCGGAACCGGAACCGTTATGTATATATAAATTAAAAAAACACTAAACATTTAACAAATTTAAAATTGGTTTGTGGAAAATGTTTTAATTATTTTTATGATTCACTTGGTATAACATAAATTTCAGTTTCAATTGGCTACCGAGAACCCGGTTCCAACTGGGTACCCAGAACCCGGTTCCAACTAGTACCTAAAATTATATTATTTAGTTTGAAAATTTGTAACCGGTTCCTTAACGAGTACCCGGAACCGATTGGCTCTTAACGGTTCTGGTACGGTTCCGGTTCCTAAATGTTCTGGTACGGTTCTGGGTAATAAAGTTAGGAACCGTTTAGTATTGGTCTGGTTCTGGGATACCCTAAAAGTACTGGGTACCCGGAACCGCTCACCCCTATATATAGGAGGAGTAAAGTGGACAAAAGTCCACTTTATTCCCTCCTAAAATTCGGTCGGCCTACTAGTATAGGGAGGCCCAATTTTGGGCCTCTCATGTCAATTGAGATTTGGGTCTGGACTAATGTCCTAATGTGACATATACCCAATTTACTTAGGTAACCTATACATATAATGGGCTATCATTTACGGCGCCCATCACCATATACTTACAGAACATACACCCGATCTTGGCTTTCCCAAGGCCCTTTTGAAAACGTTTCGAGGAATTCATGCATGCATATACAATTCTACTACACAAGTAAATTATCATACGCAGCCACACCTCAAGAAACACATCACTCATCATGCATACGTGTCATGCGTCTGATGTTCCGAGGAACTCATGCTTGCATACATAATTCTACTACCCAAGTAAATTATCATATATAACTACATCCTCCACATTCATGCATACGCGTTATGCGTGATCAATCCACAACAAACATGCATATTTGGCGACTATTTTTTATTTTAAAAACATTTGGGGCTGATTTTCAATTCATGCTTATAATCAATCATGATAACTTCTCGACATGGATTTTATGCAATAGCAACCATCACAGCATGTCTATCCTAGTGCGCAACTCGTTAATTAAAATCCACGGCTCTGCCCATAACATGCAATATCCAGCTAGCTTGACATAGTCAAGACACAATTCTAATCATGCATATATATATATATCAATTAAATAAGCAATTGCAATTCAGCCCACTAAATGATTGTGTCCAAGATTATGCATTTCTGAGATCCATCCCCATAATCGACAACAAGTATCAGGTTTTACTAAAACATGAAAATTTCAAACTGATTCGCGCTGTGTAGGTAACTTTAAAGTTAAAAAATCATTTGAATTTTAAAATTTGACCATCCTATTTTCAGTTGACTCAGGTCGGTCCGACAATCACGGTCCGGTTCATGTCAAATTGGGTTCGTCCGGTCCGGTTTAGAAAAATAGGATTCTGGTTTGGTTCTTCACACAAACTGGGTCGGTTCGGTTCGACCCATTAGTTACCCAGTCCGACCCGACCCGAATGAGTTGGACCAATTGAGAAAACCCGGATTGGTTGACTCGCTCCGATTTGACCCGTGGAACCCGACCCTGTTCGTTCCGGTTTGGGTTCCCATTGGTCCACCGGGTCGGTTGGCCCGACCTGGATGTGTAAAATTGGACCGCCCATGACCCAATAGTGGTCCGGCCGAAATTTACTTGTGGGCTAAGTAGGGTTTTAAAGTCCACTAAAAACTTAACTTAGCCTCCAAGTAATATTAACAATAGATATAGTTTCCAATATTTGCACATATATATATATATATATATATATATATATATATATATATATATATATAATTCAGCACAAATATATATATATATATTAGAATATATTAGAGATAAAAATCTATCGACAATATATTTTCTCAATCTTTAGCCAACTAATATCTATCAATATTGACAATATTATCTACATCCCTAATATTATGCCAAATATATTAATAGTTTCTATCCACAATTATCATGTGAATCTAGCCTTAACTGTGACCTAATCACCTAGGTAAAATTCGGCAGAAACCTATGTAAAATTTTAAAGGAAATTTTCGGTCACCGTTAGGTTATTTGTGGACTAAGAAATATAAAAATCCACATTGTACACCTAAAGGTGATTTGGCTGAAACACAAGAATTAGGGCTAGTGGTCAAATTTCAAGATCAACTTTTACTAAGATCACTAATCCAATGTTTGATTAGATAACTATCATGTTTATCTTGAAAATCATGAACTGCAGTTTCACCGAAAAACACTCAATTTTTATGATTATAGTTTTGTCAAAAACTTCAAGAACACCAATTTATCAAAAATCATGAACTCCCTAGCACAGACTCTGATACCACTGTTAGATTTCGGGGGATAAATACTACAGAAACTTAAACACGTGTGGCCTGGTAATCTAATTATGCAGCAGAAAGTGACACATACCAGTTTATCGCGGTTTCTGCAGTCCAAAGGCTCCAAGATCTTCAAAGGGGAGTTCTGATTGCCGGTCGGCTCCTGTATGGATTCTTGTGAAGGAATCACCTACACGGAATAGTCTCCACAGCTAAACCTCTTGTCGATTCTTGGCAGGGACGGATCTTGGGGTAAATTGCTCGAAGCAATTTGGGACCTACACTATGAGGTTTCGGCCGAACTTTGAGCAATAAAGAGGAGGGATTTCTTTAATCTCAACACTTACGAGAATGAGTGAATAGCATCTAATTAATCTCTCACACTCCCTATTTATAGAGGAAGTGGGATAAATCACACCTCATCACCTCATTAATTCAGTCGGCCACTTGTGGGCTAGGGGAGGCCCAATTTCGGGCCTCTCATGTCAATTGGGATTTTAGGGCTAGCCCAAAATCCCTAATGTGACATTAATCCATTGACCTTAATTGTTGGGATTATATTAAAAGGGTTTCTATTACGGCGGTCCTTTCACCAAATGCCAACAAGTTTTACTTTGTGAAAAAATTATTCGATAAGTTTTTTTTTTTATTTACTAGCTCAGATTTTTTTTTTCGACAATCTAACTCGGGTTTTCTTTTATGGATAATTTGCTAGCTTTGACTTCACTTTGTGGACAATTTACTAGTTACCAAATTGTCTCCGAAATGAAATCTGAGATAGTAATTATTCACAAAGTGATACCTGATCTAGCAAACTGTAAACAAAAACTATAGTTAGCAAACTGTCCACAAATCAAAACCCGGGCTATAAATTTGTACAAATAAATCCAGTTAGTAATTTTTCCGAGTTTTTAAACATAAGCTAGCAATTTACAAATTAATCGATTAGTAAAAGTAAATTAGTCTGTTTTTTTAACTAACTTACAACTATTTTACTATTTAATTTAGTTTATAAATAAATAAATAAATAAATAAATAAAAACTAGAAATTAAGGGGGACAATTGTCCCTGCGTTAGTAGTTGTGCAGCCACCCTTGGCCCTAATCCATGTAAGTTTTTTCTTCAAACAATGGAACAGGTTTATCCGACTCAATTTGATTTCGACTCTTCAAACCAGGTTCAATATGTATTATGGTCTTTTACTAGAATTGAATCTATAATGTGACTGATTTGTCCGATCGTCAATTCGGTTTTCAAAATGTTAATGTTATTATATAAACAAAGTAAATAGTATAAATAATTAATAGTAATAATAAATAAATAATAATAATAAAAGAGTAAAAAGTAAAACTGTAGTCTACTTACGCATGTTGTCCACGTGTCAATCATATTGGAATTTGGAAGTGGATTGAGTTTATGGTTGATGCAGACTGAGTGACCCACGTTACCATGAGCTGTGTTCTGGTCTGGTCTTAAGAATTGATTGATTCGTTAAAAGTGATTGATCATGTCTGAATTTTGAACATATTTGCCACCAACGGCTGCTGTATCTGACACGGCCTATCCATTAACGTGAATTAATTAGACCCCTACCTTCCAATCCATAAGTTAGAGAAATGGAATTGAGAGCCAGAGCAAAGGACATTTATCGCGCAACATGTCTATAGATTAATTGGTTAGGGAGGGTTCGAAACAACTGGCAGTGCATTATGAGCACGATCCATGCTCTAATAATAAGCCACACTTTGCCATCCCTTCACTTCAATTATACACTAGCAGTTTGATTATATCAAAACATATATATAATATTTATATATCCCCTCCCCTCATTATATATATATACATACATATTATTGTAACTTGTAACTCTTATCTATTTTTTTTTTGGTAAACAACTCTTATCTATTTTATTAATAATAATAAATCAATTAATTAAACAATAAATGGCGTAGTCCGTTATGCCTCGCTGACATCGTTACACGTGTCATAAGAATGCCTCGTCTTTCCCTTTTCTACCTTCAATCAAAATCATCAATCAAAATAGAAAAGATAGTCTTGTGTGTGCATCAAGGACCGACTCACCATGTGGAAGAGAGTTTAATATCAATTTCACGTAGAGACTAGAGAGAGACACAATACGATTTATTTTATTATTATTTATTTTATGATAATAGTAAATGTGAAATGTTAGGAGTTCGAATCTCGGACTCCCACAACCTTCGACTGTGAGGGGGTGGCAACTGGCAGGGAGGGTAAATACCATCAACTTTTTGGGTGTTTTGTAACACCTCACAGTCGGAGGTTGTGGGAGTCCGAGATTCGGACTCCCTATCATTTCCCATAGTAAATGGTTTCATCATGAGGGCAACTAGATTAATCCCCTTTCGGATTTTTTTCGGTTCAAAAGGGTATTATGGAGTATTATAACCAAGTTACTACCTGAGATACCACTTCAAAATAAATTGATACCCGAGATGATTTTTATGACAATTTGGACCTGAGATAACCTAGGTGTTGCACTGTTAGATTTTTTTGTTAGTTATTGACGGAAAGGGTCACGTGCAACACATGACCAGTTTTGGCACCTGAAAAGACAAAAATATCTTTCTACAATAAAGAAATAGACCCGAGCCCCTTTTTTCTTCATCATTCCAATTAGGGTTTAGCAAGTTCAATTTCAATGAAATCTATCCACTACGAGTTGCGATTTTCGCTCCAACCTCAAATTGATGTCTTCAATGGCTTCTAGTAGTTCGATAGCCACTCCCAAACAAAAAAAATGCGGTTCAGGACTGATTGTTGTGGTTAAAATCTCGAGCACTTGGGAAAATTTTCAAGAGAGGTTCTAAACATGCCCTATGGAATGTAAGTGTTTGTCTATTATAGTTTATAAAAAAAATTGTTCATTTTACCCAAATTGCTGATTTATAGTCTTTGCATTAGCCGATAAAAGAAGTCGATTGTCATATTTCGAACGGTACGATGTAAATGTTTGTCCTCATGCTAAGCAAGTTTCTGCCAAGCTAAAGAAGATGATCACTGCTGCAGATGAAAAACTTGAGAAATATCAACAAAATGAGAAGATTTTTCACGAAAATGAGAAGACTAATCAATAAAATGAGATGCTCTTTCATGAAAATGAGAAGTTTTATCAGTAAAAGTTGAAGATATATCAACAGAAAGTGAAGACTTAAAAAATTCTTGTTATCATATTACTTGGGTTGTTGTTGATTTATGTATTCTATTTCTAGGAGTGTTTGTGTACAATGTTGGAAAGTGGCACCTCTTTTGTTGTTGTTATTTTAGAATTGTAGCTCTTATGTTGTAACTATTTCAATGTGGTGTATGAGATTACATTGATGTTCAAATTTAATATATGGTATGTTTTAGTTGTTGCATATTGGTACATGAGTATATATAGATGTTTTAGAGCAGTTACCATATTATGTTTAACAATCTGGTACACTCCATTATGGTACACAACATACCTCATTCTAGTAGACAACATACATACGTAAAAATCACCATAACGCAGTTTACTTACACAACTATGACAAAGACCCACAAAGTGCATAACAAAACAAGGTTTCAACTCTTAACATTTAAACACCCAAGCAACATTTAACCACATCATTGTTATCCTCATCTTCAACATCTGCAACATGATCCTTGCCCTTATCAGGAAGGGTAATAACAAAATCATATGAGCTCTTCTTCTCCTTTCAACCAACAGTTGAATTTTTTTCCAAGTGCCTGAGGTTTTAACCACAACAATCAATCCACAACCGTTTTTTATTTGATTACGTATGGTCATCTAATTACTATAAGTCGTTCAAGACATCAATTTGAGTTGGTGGGGGGAGGGGGGAAATCACAGCTCGTGGTGGAAAAATTTCATTGAAATTGAACTTGCTAAACCCTAATTGGAATGAGGAAGAAGAAAGAGGGTTAGTTATATTTATTTACTGCATAAGGGTGTTTTCATCTTTTTATGCGCCAAAGTTGGTCACGTGCGACGTATGTGACCCTTTCCGTCAATGACTAACGGAAAACTTATGGTGCAACACCCAGATTATCTCAGATACCAATTTGTCACAAAAATCATATTAGATACCAATTTGTTTTGGAGTGTTATCTGATGTACTAATTTGGTTATAATCCATATTATTGATTATGAATGTTTTTATTTATTTATCCTAACATTTTTTTAATATTTTTAATTAAAGATTGAAGTATTAAATCACTACAACATAACATATTGTGTTTTTTTAGTTTATTGTAGAATGGTTTGAGTTGAGGTCCTCATCAGAAGGACAACATTCATAATATATTATTTACTTTGAATCCTAAAACTTATATAATGTTACAAATGAACGTAAAACAAAATTTAATACAAGAAAAATAAATAAATTTAAAAATTAAGGAGATTAAATATATAAAATATTTTTTAAAAATGGAAATAAGAAAATAATTAATTAAGGTAAATGATGAAAAACACACTAAAAAATTAGATAAACATTTTTTTAATAGATTTTAATCTATCCTCTATATAAAAAGCAAAGTGACTATGAGGTAGTTCCAACAAAATAAATATTCAAAATTACTCTCCAATATAACTAACCATTCACTATAACGACACTTTCTCTCACCTATTTCCAAATGTTATCGTTTCTGTTGGAAAAACGTTGGTCGGTACATGGGTAAAACAGTAATTATGAAATATGTAGGACAGAAGTCCAAATGTTTATTATTCGGTAATCAACATATAATTAACAAGTAATCTGTATGTGTATGAAAACCGAAATTGCGATCCGTAGATCGAATGGGAAAGACGAAGTTTTAACTGATGCACGTGCAGATCACGCTCTCCTTCAGGCAATTTCGCCCCACCTCACCCTTAGGTTATGCAACGAGGTTTAATTAGGGAAGATCACCTCTCAGGATACAACAGTGTCATCGTGCATACAATTCGTTCAACCGAACCGAACAATACCTGAACTCAAAAGAGAATGTGAGATATAGATAGAAAAATTAATAAGCTGAACTGAATCACAGAACTGGAATAAAAACCTGAGAGCAGCTAACTGTAGTAAATCTGAGAGTAGAAATTTCGAAACAGCAGACTGGATTTTCGGATGCAGTAAGAGCAGAACTTCGACAGTATTTTTAGAGAAATTTTCGAAAATTTTAGAGTTATTTTTCTGAATAGGAATACCATATATTTATAGTGTGAGGATTGCTCAAACCGAATATAGAAAATATGTTTTTGCACATATATATTGACTATATTTAAATTATACACCGAATATACACTGTGTATAAAATATTTGGTATCAATATTGATTATACACTTGCTAAATTAGCAATATTTGATGTATCTGGACATGTGAATCTCACGGCATCTTTCTATGCCATTCACACACATGACTTCGGCTTTGGTCTTGGCCCACTGCAGCCGAACCATGACCACAAGTCCAACAATCCCCCACATGAATGGTATGGAAACCTAATTAAGCTCTAGACTCGATACTTTGAGTTCAACGGTTAATACCTGCATAGGATAGGTATGGGGTCTACCCTTTGAACCTTCCCTTGTGAACTTATACCGACTTTACTAGCTGGTTAGTAGACGCGATGTCCTTGAACTAACTGCCATTGGTGTATATGATGATACAAGTCACACGGATATCTCCTTAGTATTGTTCAGTTCACGCCTCGATGTCCGTTATGGCCCTGGACATCTGCCTGGGTCTGCGAGCGTTTCTGAGAATTGCGCCCTCAAAAATTCCTTTCGAAGCGGCTCATCTTCTCACTCGCATAGGTGATTCTTTATCTCAACAGATTCATCACGACTATGATCTAAATCAAGAGTTTCACCGTGTCTTTGAGATTTCTCTTGAATCATTAAAAAATTTCACTTAACCTTTTCCACTCTATCACTGTTTACATCTAGGAATGGGTTTGGGAGTTTGACCCCCACAGTGATCTCACTCACTCATGTGATTAGGTTGTCCCTTTGAACCTAGATCTTGGGATCTCCGGTCAACTAGGTTGGGTTTTCCTTCTCATGAAACTTCAGGGCTTTAATCTCATTCCCTTAGATAATTGACTAAACAGCTCTCTGCTTAACCCTACGAGTAGCGGATCCGCAATTTTTATCAGCCGATCTCTGTCAAGCGTGATATTTTCATATGAGAGCGATTGTGTAACATGAGTCTAGACTTTTCATTATACATGTTACAATACATCATACCAAATGCCGAATGATTATCGCAACGTTAATTTAAGGTCCTCAGACCGCTATCATATCCTGCAAGAATATTTTGTTAATACAACATTCGTATTCAAGTTGATTCTTCTAGCAGGCAACAAATTTGCCAAGTGTCCCATTAACCAACCTTTAACAAAGGTTATCAGGCTAACTGGGGGGTGCACCACTTATTTGCTTCAAACCTTGTCCTCTAGATAGAACCATCAAGCTCTTATAATATGTTGAATTTTATATGTGTTTGGATTAAACCAAAATAATCTCATAAATCGCAGCATTGGTATTCATACCGATTTTGGTCAACTTGCAAAATCCTCTAATAAATGGCATAACCGTTCTAATTGTACGACGCACTTTCAGTGCTTATAAACCTAGAATCAAAATATTTGGTTTTTAAATTTCGTTTTAGAGGATTTTTCATTTTTATGACGACACCTTAATAAATACCCAGTTTGCATCGCTACAGTCTTCAAAACATGTTTGGATGTCTGGTATAGTGCAGTTCGTAATTACGAGTATATTTCAGGTACCTAAGTAACCTGACGATACCATCCCAATGATCTGTATTTGGGTTACTTGTATCTACTCAGTACGATCATAACGTGTGCTACATCAGATCTTGCACATGTCATTGACTATAAATCATTTATCTGACATGACACTATTTATTTTTACATAATTATTTCGGTGCTTGCTTAAAACCGTAAAATGATTTGACGAGTTTACAAACCATCTTTTGAATGGAGCTGAGAAATCTTTCAGGTTATTACATATAATCTCTTATTAAAGTCTCCATTCAAGAAAGTTGTTTCCATATGATATATTTCAATATTTCGGAGGGCCGTTATTGCAAGTACTATTTTAATGGACGCGAAACTCATCACTAAAATAAAGTGTCAACGTAATCCTTGATTACAGACCAGACCTTACAAGAACAACTTCACCATGTTCTTGATTTTATACTTTTCTGCAAACAGTCTTATAGACTTGTCTTTAAGAACTTTGTTCTCCTATAGACTTGCAGTAAAATATATTTTTAACGAATTATCGTAGTTTATGTATATCCAAAATAATTGAATCATTCATAGCATACCGATAATCATTACTGTTTTGTACATATCCGAAGAAAATACAACAAACAATTTTATTTTTATTTTAACCCTTAGCTGCGTAGGTATCACCATATCGGCCAGAATACCCCCACATTCGAAGCTATAGATTTTATTTCCATATTACAGGATATCTTACTTACAAAGTAATTGCTAATCAAATTAGCTTATCCCATCATGTTCTGAGATAACCCAAAACTAATAAACATTGAGTTTATCATATTATTCAATGTTTGAATATTCTTTCCGCAACCCAACTCTACAGAGTGTATGCGGTGTAGTGATTTCACAGATTAAACCGTATCTACGTCACCATTCAGAGAACAATTATTGCTACTGCACATAATTTAATTCTTTTTTCAAGTTGATTCTCAACTCTTGTTCATAAAGTGTAAATTTTGAATTCACAATCTTTTCTGAACATTGCAACATATTGTACTATCATACACCAAGTGATGAAGTACTTCTTACCGACTCGCGTAAGAATAAGTTTCAAGTCACACTCGCTTATATGTACCAAATCAAGCGATTTGAGATCCCTTTAATCTGACTAAGAAATTCGAGTGAGCTCAAATACAACACAAATTTTACTATTTATCAATTGTATCGGACCCGCTTTTCAAATATCTCTCCTTATTTGGGACCCTATTCCACTCTTTTGACTTCTATTGAATCAAGAAATGGGTTTGATTGTCCATCTTTAGTAGGGATGTAATTTATGTTAATTAGCCTTCACAAGGTATCACAATTAACATGTAAATTAAATCTACTAAGCAAAAGAAACATTTATCAATCAATGTTCTTTCCGTCTCGTAGAGCATTACATTTAGGGTTAAGAACCTATGAAAGGTCTGAACTATCACCCATGTTAACGGGAGAGGTCTGAAATTTAAAAAGTTAATAACAGAGGTCTGAAATTTCAGTTTTGTTGATAACAGCGGTCTCCGTTAGTTTTTTCCGTTAAAACTAACGGAAGTTGGTCACATGCTTGGCATGTGACCGGAAATAAAATAAATTTCCAAAAATGCCCTTATATCAAGTGTGCCCCTCACATGCTTGAAGTGAAAAGACCAAAATGCCCTTGAAGCCACCATGGCTCCACCAACCCAGCTCCGGCGACAACCAACCGTACTCCGGCGACCACCACCGTACTCCGGCGACCACCAACCGTACTCCGACGACCACCACCGTATTCCGGCGACCACCACCAAGGCTCCGATTGGGCCCAAATCGGAGCCACCGGCCCCGATTGGGCTCCGATCGGAGCCAAAAAGCTCCGATCGCTGGAGCTCTGTGGCCCCGACCAGAGCCACAGAGCTCCATATCGGAGCTCTGTGGCTCCGATTAGAGCCACAAAGCTCCGATCGGAGCTTTTTTGGTGAGGTGGTGGCCGGAGTCGGGTCGCCGGAGCCGAGGTGGTGGTCTTCGGAGTCGAGGTGGTGGTGGCCGGAGTCGGGTGGTGGTGGCCGGAGTCGGGTGGCGGTGGCCGGAGTTGGGTGGTTTTAATTTGACTTTAGGGGTAAAATTGTCATTTCACATTTTCTTAAATAAGATATTAAATAAAACAAATATTAAAGGGGCAAAAATGTCATTTCACACAATTCTGTTAAATTTAACCCTAAAAATGGACGGAAAACCTCAAATCAACAAAATTGAAATTTCAGACCTCCGTTATTAACTTTTTAAATTTCAGACCTCTCCCGTTAACATGGGTGATAGTTCAGACCTTTCATAGGTTCTTAACCCTTACATTTAGCTTGAATATTTCCCCCACATACATCTATATTATTCTCAGTCAATACATACTTATTTGACTTGAATACAAGACGAAAATAATTTTCCTGAAACAACTCATTGTTCAGAATTATTTTTACAATCACCTTTTCAAGGTTGTAAACCATCATGGTTATGTTTCCAAATTCAGTGACCAGTGCTCTAACAGAGCTTCCAAACTGATCAAACCAACAGTTGGAACATTAGCATAAGCACACATAATTTATTTAGCCCCCACAGTCACGTTAGTAACATAAGTTACATCACCAGTGACTGAAACTCCATCGTTATCGTTGGAGGCCATAGCTTGAATTTTTATTACACAGAAAATTTACCAAGCTATATATTTTCCGCAGAAAATCATATTTCAGAATATACTCTACTGTATACCACCAACAAAAAAATTGCCTTAAGAATGTTGCTCGAAAAACGTTGGTCGGTACATGGGTAAAATAGTAATTCTGAAATATGTAGGACAGAAGTCCAAATGTTTATTATTCGGTAATCAACATACAATTAACAAGTAATCTGTATGTGTATGAAAACTGAAATTGCGATCCGTAGATCGAATGAGAAAGACGAAGTCTTAACTGAGGCACGTGCGGTTCACGCTCTCCTTAAGGAAATTTCGCCCCACCTCACATTCAGGTTATGCAACGGGGTTTAATTAGGGATGATCACCTCCCAGGATACAACAGTGTCGTTGACACGAATCGTGCATACAATTCGTTCAACCGAACTGAACAATTCCGGACTCAAAAGAGAATGTGAGATTTGGATAGAAAAATTAATAAGCTGAACTGAATCACAGAACTGGAATAAAAACCTGAGAGCAGCTGACTGTAGTAAATCTGAGAGTAGAAATTTCGAAACAGCAGTCTGGATTTTTGGATGCAGTAAGAGTAGAACTTCGACAGTATTTTTAGAGAAAATTTCGAAAATTTAGAGTTATTTCTGAATAGGAATACCATATATTTATAGTGTGAGGATTGCTCAAACTGAATATAGAAAATATATTTATGCACACATATATTGACTATATTTAAATTATACACCGAATATACACTGTGTATAAAATATTCGGTATCAATATTGATTATACACTTACTAAATTAGCAATATTTGATGTATCTGGACATGTGAATCTCACGGCATCTTACTATGCAATTCACACACATGACTTGGGCTTTGGTCTTGGCCCACTGCAGCCGAACCACGACCACAAGTCCAACAGTTTCAACTACTTTCTTTAGAAACCACAACCACCTTTCATCAACCGCCAAACACACACCAAAGTCCAAAACTATCAATGACAATACATTCCATAATGTATGGAGGAACCTAGAGAGCCGGCCGAGTCTCGACATGCCAAAAAATTATCTTCTTCGTTTGCATTCAACATTATCGGAAGGTTGGAAATCTTATGGATGACTGAAATTAAAGGTCACGTTATATGTTATTACTTACGTGTATGATTGTCTTCTACCTTTAAAAATGATAACAATTCACTCATGTATATTGTTTTATCCAAATCAAGACGAACTCCGACTGTTACGAACTTATTAACTTTATCTACAGTCAATTGGCATAGTCTCTACAAAAATTTGCAAACCAATCAGTATTGCCTTAGTTTTTTTAATTCTGAATTGAATTACTAAAACTAATGAGAGCAAAACGGTCGGTTCTTTTCATCTTTTCAACTGGAACAAATTTCTATCCATTATTCCTCTATTATGTAAGTTTTTGTTAGTTAGTTTATCATTACTCACGTTTTTTTTTAGACGTCGGCATATATTTGAAGTCTTTGATATCTATATGTTCGTTTTTCCTAAGTTTTGTGTACCTTTAAGTATCATTGCCGATTATAATCTCTTCACTTAATTCTTCCACGAAGTTATACTTCACTGTTATCAAAGAAACTATCCATTAGATATTATTTAATTATCTATATGAGATTTCGCGTTTATACATTAATTCAACTTTATATTAGTGAATTAACCTTCATAATTTTCTATGTACGACAGTTGTTTAGATCAATCATGAACTGAAGAAAATAAACCATCATTGTTTAAGTGAGGTGGCTATGCTATCTCATTTTTCTCATAATTTCATGTATATGTCATTGTTAAAAAAATTTAAACTATCATCATTTGCAGAAGCCTATTACTTAAAATAAAAGTAACAAAAACATTACTCTAAGAATCAAACTTGTTATATTTGAGTAACTCTTTTTGTTTCGATTTCCTACCAAAATATTTTCTCATTGTTCCCACTGTATATCATATCAGCCTTCTAATTTAACTTTCTTATGTCGATATTCTATTTATATTGATATTATATAAGAAATCTAACAATGAAGTAAATATTATGCATTGAAGCTCTTAAGCATTTTGTAGGGTTTCAAATATTATTAACTTTTATCATATAGCAACAGATCGTAGATGTCGTAAGTAATTAAGTATGAGATTAGGTACAAGACATTAGCATTACTCCCGGCCTTCTAGAGGTACATTTCCTTGACTCAAAAGATAGGTATTAAATGTTCTTTTTTATTTTTTTACCTAACGGACGCACGTGCAAATTGCTCTAATTCTTAAAAAGTATTTGAAACTAAATGATAAAATTATAAATTAAATAGTTTTGAAACAAGTATATTATGATATAAAAATTATTCATTAAGAGTATAAAAAAAATATACTAACTAAAATCCATTATTAAATTAATTCGATTAAAAAAATCAAATTTAAATAAGTTAATTCATAATTTTTGTAATCACAAATTTTATTTAGGGTTCATGTGCACTTTTATCAATATATTTTCGTACTTAAAAAATTCAATTTTATTTTATTTAAATTTTATATCATTTTGTTATAATTTAAGTTTAGTATATTTTATTTTTAAAATTTTCCTATTATTATTTCAAATTTTAACTTTACATCTAATATCTTTAATTTTTCATTTTTTATCACATCTTTATTGTAGTTTATTACATTTTAGATTCAATAGTAAAAAAATGTAAACTTTAAAATGTAGAGTAGAAAAAAAAAACATATTTTGAAAACTAGTTTCTGAAAAAAAAAAAAAAAAAAAAAAAAAAAAAAAAAAAAAAAAGCATAATTTTTGAATAAGTTTTCTAATTTGAAAATTCACTCAAAGTGAATAGTTTGTATTCATTGATATGCACAAAATTTGATGTGATGGAGAATTTATATTGTAGTAAATTATTAACTTACACATTTTCGTGTAAAAAAATAAATTAATATAAAAAAAGGTTAATAACCAAATTGCTACTTGAAATTTTACTAATTTAATTACAGATTGTTACTTGAACAATTCTTTAAAATTGGTTTCCCGAAATTTTAATTTTTAACCAATTTGCTATCTTTGTTTCAATTCTATTCAAATTGGACATGAATTAGTATGTTTCTGCCACGTGGGGTACATTTTATGTGCACCCAAGATGGATTCAAACGAAATACCTTAAATTGGATGCTTAATTTGACTTCTGTCAATTTGAACATTTCTTTTCAACTGAGTCATCGAATTAAATGTATTTTATTACAATTCTTTTAATTTATACCATAAATCATATTTGTTTCACATGAAAATACCTCACGTGGTCGAAACATGCTCAGTTTTTGTCCAATTTGGCAAAAATTGAAACATGTATAGCAATTTGTTCGGAAATTAAAAGTTCGGGTAGCTCATTTTAAAGAATTAAAGTTTAAGTAGCAATTTGGTCATTAACCCTCTGAAAACTATATATATTTTAATAATTCATTACAATAGTATATGTATACACGATATACAATAGAATTTCTTCCTATCTTATTAATTTCACATGAATAATATAGACTTTTTTTTTTCTTTTTAAGATCGATATTTAAAATTAGATAATATTATAATAAAGACGTTAAATTTTATATTGTATCTTGAAGTTTAAAATTACATATATTATCGTTCATTTTGTTAACATGATCAAGCAAAAATATATTCCCAATATTAGATAGTTGTGCTTTTTATATCTTTGGTAACCATGATAAACCATACATTGTACATACTAAGAAAGTACTAGTTGATCAGACAAGACACTAAAAATAACACTATGTTATTTTCCTTTAATTAAGGTTGATTGATTAGATAACTCATATTTTCCAACTTTTATTTTTGTAAATTAAAAAAATGGGGGATTATTATTATAGCTGAGAGAGACAGAGGTATTGTAGTGGCAGAGTATCAAACCAACGTGAATGTGCTATAAAACAACTGACGCTCTCGACTTTCCCATTCTACTATATACTTCTTTTCCTTCCATCTCCTCTACAACACTCTCTGCAACTTATGCGTCTCCTGAAAGCAACACAGAAAGCTCTGCAGACTGCAACAATGGCGGCTTCCGGTGGACGCCTCCTCTCACTTGCGGCATGTTTTGTGGCCGTCTTGCTGCTAGTTACAGCGGTGGATTCCACGGCGGATAGCGTTGATGCCCACCTCCTTCGATCATCGTAAGCATTTAAATCGATATGTACTATTTGAAATTTAAGATGAATCACTTGATCAAGTACTGTTTTAAAATTTTAGAATAACGGGTGAAAATATGATTTAATCTTTACTTTTCAACATTGGTAAATGCTCATGTGTTAGCTGAAACATTTTAAAAGTCGTGAATTTTAATTAAATTAAAATTTTAACTTAATGTGGAATTTTAGATGAATGCAAACTGTATTAAAATTTATTGTGAATCCTTGATTTAATATTTATACTTCAATACAAACCGATCCTCAAAAAAGGCCAACTAATAAAATGTAGTGGATTTGATTTCACCATTGATTACATGAAAGTGAAGTCATATATGAAGTGATGGTGTGTTGTAGGGGCAGTGGTGTTGAGGAGTTGCAGAGACTGAAGAACTCATCAATGGCGGACGGGTAAGTTATACATAGTATAGTATCTAAAAAACTGCCTTAGAATTGCTGTTGAGCTCCTCTATGGAATCATGGCCGTTCATGTGCATGACTGAATGCTGTACAGCCAATCCCGTCCGTTCGATATATTGCTATGTAATTATGGATCGTTATTTTTTCCTAATAATAATAATCCCCAATAAAAAGTTTATCTCCTGCAGTCAAATGCGTTTGACCGTCATGTTGTCGTGTAGTTTCTAGTTTCTTACTGGGTAAAAAATGAAAAAGTATCTTCATAGTTACTACGGAACAATTAATTAGTCGTAATCATTATATTATTATCAGGTAAATTATTAGAACATTTTTAATATTTTTCATCGTTTCACATAAGTGCAACTTTTTCTTAGTTTTTAGTTTAAAGAACAAATTACTCCTTATCATTTCATAAAAGTAATACCGACATAAACTTTTATAGCACATTTCTTAAATTTAATAAACATTTTATCTATGTTCTCACATTCCATTCAAGTTACTCTAGTAATAAAAAAATTAGGTAATAAAGTCATGTACATTCAATGGAAATCACAATATTTCTCAACTTATAATTAACTTTGCTTAATGTTCAAATAGATAGGATCTACCATGAAATAAAATGATTAAGATACACTTAAACAATCATGTCTGGCGGCAATTATAAATTATGTGGCATAATCATATTTTATTTTTATTTATTAATAAAAAAATATCTCTAGTTGCATCAATAAACTTTAAAGAAATCAACCATCACATGGACAATATATAATCTATCGTGAATGTTACTATCTTATAATTATTATCAACACCATTATTCTGTCTTTTGTACTATTAATAATTATAGTTTTTTTTTTTCTTCCATAATGGAACATATTGACTTCGTTAATTAAATCTTAATGTATATAAGGGAATAATATAGTGTATTTCATTTTCAGTGTTCATGAATCTTGGAGGGACCCCTTGATCGACGATCCAGAGCTTGTAGCTTCCATGGTCGAAATGTAAGTCTTCTCTTATCCATATATATAAATATTATATATATTATGAACATGAATGGGTTATATATATATATATAATCTTAATATAATATTTATTCAACAGTATAGTGGCTAAAAAAGAACAGTAGTATCTAATAAGCCAAAACCTGGGTTAATAATTGGTTCCTGATTCCCTGCCCCTCATGTGATTGCATTCATATAAAATGTCTCTGTCTCTCTGTACGTAGCTATTCATACGCATATCAATAAACATATACATTCAAAAGTATAATAATTAATTAAGAGAAAAAAGAAATAGATAATAGAATAGAACAGAACAGATAGATCATGATAAATTATTAATTAATACTGCTGTAATTCGTCATATCATGTGTTTTTATTATTAAAAAAAATTGAGCGTTTTCATCATCTATCTAAAGTTAATAATTGTTATGTAATTAATTATTAATTACTAAAATACGTATTAACCTAATTAATTTAATATACCTGGAGGATGAGAATATAAGGAAGGAATCAAGCCAACCATGTTATTTACCAAAAAAATAATAATAAAGCCAACCATGTTGTCTGTCCAATAATAATAATACTACACAAGCAGACACCTCATCTTATCCATTGTAATGACAAACTAACCCTTCTTACTTACCCGGCCACGTGCATGCCCATGTTCTATGGTTATAGGAAAAGAATAGGTAGAGCGTATTGAATGCCACCGGTTGATATATTCTTTATTCCATTAAATATCCACCGACACACCACCGAAGGTTCGCAACAGAATACCTTTAATTTAGTATAATTGGATATTCAATTCTATTTCAGCTCAATTTGAACAGTGTTTTCCATATGAGTTCCAATTGTCCAACAATGAGTAGCTGATTAAAAGGTATTTCGTTATAAATATTTTTAAATTTATATTTAAGTTCATCGTGTGTATAAATTAAAAGATACTACTTAGCATAAATATACTAATTTTCTGTTAAATTTGACGAGAATTTAAACAGATGTAAAAGTTTGCTAAAATATTGAAAGTTTGAGTAGCTAACTTTAAAAGCTAAAAAATAACTTGTGAATTCTTTTTATATACATCATCAGGAGCATAAAAAACAGCACGACTAGACGAAACCTAGGATACTTCTCATGCGCCACGGGCAACCCGATCGACGACTGCTGGCGATGCGACCGTAAATGGCACTTACGCCGAAAACACCTTGCCAATTGCGCGATCGGCTTCGGCCGCAACGCTGTGGGTGGCCGTGACGGCAAGTACTACGTCGTGAGCGACCCTGGCGACGACGACGCTGTAAACCCAAGGCCCGGTACCCTCCGCCACGCTGTCATCCAAGAACGGCCCTTATGGATCGTGTTCAAGAGGGACATGGTGATCACCTTGAAGCAAGAGCTCATCATGAACAGCTTCAAGACCATAGACGCGCGTGGGGTCAACGTGCACATTGCGAACGGGGCGTGCATCACTATCCAGTACATTACAAACGTGATTATTCATGGGCTGCATATTCATGACTGTAAGCCGACGGGAAACGCCATGGTTCGGAGCTCGCCGAGCCATTACGGGTGGCGGACTATGGCGGATGGGGACGGGATCTCGATTTTCGGGTCGAGCCATATTTGGATTGACCATAATTCGTTGAGCAAATGTGCGGATGGGCTGGTGGATGCTGTTATGAGCTCCACTGCTATTACCATCTCCAACAATTACTTCACCCACCATAATGAGGTTCCCCCTTTTTCTCTGTTAGATAGATTTTGTTCTTAATTGAAAAACTCTAAATAATGGTTACATTTTTTATTTTTGAAAACAGGTGATGTTGCTAGGGCATAGTGATTCTTACACGAGAGACAAGAACATGCAAGTGACTATTGCGTACAACCACTTCGGTGAAGGCCTCATTCAAAGAATGCCCAGGTACGTGTTATTTATTAGTATCTATAAACCACTTCGGAGAGCTCGAATATTACGTAACGGGATGGGCCTAGGGTCGCCGCTACTAGCACATTCCATTTTTCGGGATAAAAAAAAAAAAAACCATATTTACAATATTATTCCTTCCTTATATATGTAAAAGAATTTTATACTAGTACTGATGAATTATTGGAACAATTGAATTTCAGATGCAGGCACGGCTACTTCCACGTGGTGAACAACGACTACACCCACTGGGAAATGTATGCCATCGGCGGCAGCGCCAACCCCACCATCAACAGTCAGGGCAATCGCTACCTTGCTCCGGTTAACCCCTTCGCTAAGGAGGTAATTCATTCATTAATATCCTAAATTATCCCTTTTTGGTTAACAACCTAAAAGTAATCGCTATATACCATGTTGCTAATCGATTTTCTAAATTTAAAATGTAGATAGATACTCGATGTCTAAATTATCAGATTGGTTGATTTTAAATTTTTATTTTAGAATTGACAAAACAAAAACAAATATGTATTTGAGTATCAAGTTAGCTCATAAGTAACAAATTTGATACTATAAAAAAGTGGAAAACAACATGTTTTTGTTGCTTAAAATATCGATTAAAAAAACAAATTTAATAAGTTGGACACCGAGAATATCAACATTCTAAATATGAGATAACAATTAGCAATACGTCATATTGTCTACGAGGCCATATAAAATAGGCAGCACATTTAGCATAGTTACTCTACGTCTAGATGAACTTATATCTACATTGGGTGCAGATTAAAATGCTGGTTATGATTTATTTTTTTCTAGAGTTCAAAATCTAACTTTATCTGCATTGGGTGGAGAGTAAAATGCTAGATTTTTTTTTTCTAAAGTTCAAATCTAAAATATCTATCTAATGGACTTACTTGATAATGTACGGAAAATATTCATTTCTATTTTAAAGCTGGCTTTGAAATTATATAATATATATAAACTTTAATTAGCATTGGAATAATTAATAGGTGACGAAGAGAGATAACGCAAACGGTGGGATGTGGAAGCACTGGAATTGGAGATCGGAAGGAGATCTGCTCTTAAACGGCGCGTTTTTCGTTGCATCCGGAACTGGAGCTGGAGCTAGCTACGCTAGAGCCTCTAGCTTGGGAGCCAAGTCATCTTCCCTTGTGGGGTCCCTTACATCCACGTCAGGAGCACTCTCTTGCCGTATTGGTCGCCGCTGTTAATTCCTGAGATAAAAAAATATTGGATGCATCATCAAACTGTAAGTAAATGAGAAGAGATATAAATATTTGAAGAAGAAAAAGAAAAATGTATTTTTCGTAATTGGATTTGGCAATGTAATTTTTCAACCTGGTTAATATGTTGGAGGGGATTATTGTACATTTTGTTGTACCAGCCACGTACGCACTTCTTATTCCTAGTGCGAGCTATTAGGTCGAATTGGTCACAGTTGATCTTTTTAAGCATCAGCTGAACAATGCGTTTAAATGTAATTTATTACTTATTCTTGAAAATTTTATTTTAATGACTATCTTAGTATTGTGAGATGTTTAAACATTTTTACTATTTTTTATCCCAAAAAAAAAACTTTTTTACTATTCGGATATGTTAAAAATGTTTGGCCCGTTTTAGAATGAAAATAATTTCAAACGACCCATCAAAACTGTAAAAACACTTCATAAAGGAGATTCTTTTTTAAGGAAAAAAAAAAGTCAAATTACTGAATACAAATAGCATTTTTATAATTATATAAAAATAATATATATGATTAGGAGGAACCTCATCCCTCTATTAATCTCCATCGCTAACAAGATAAGATACAATATTGTTGAAGTTGAAGACACTAAACTTAGGAGTGCAAAAAGGTAGTTAAATTTGTTAACTTTCGAATCGGTCAGTTCAGCAGTATGTGGTTCAATTTCGATCCAGATCGAGGAGACATTATTGTAGGTTATTGATATGGGCGAAGTGTCGGATTTTGTGCGAGAATACAGTTTTTTTATGGGAAAATGTTTGTCTGAGCAATACCAATGGCTATGCTATGGAATAGAATCTTTTTAATCTAAATTCTTTTATCTAGAGGGTCAAAATCGCAATTTTATGCTTTTTAAGTTGTTTTTGCAATTTGTCGATTTTGTTAGGAGATATTTGCTATTTTCCGATTTATTCTAGATTTATGGTTTTACTTTTAGTATTTAAACTCTATTTAACAGTTTTTGAGAACTCAGTATTATTGATTTATGAAAAACGAGGTTTTCCTCAATCGCGCATCGAATTCTCGGTATTTTAAGTTGAGGGGAGCAACTGCCCATTCATCACATGGTAGATCTGTGCATGCTCTTTAATTATTGGTTTAAAGGTATTTTTCATAGCATATGTTTGACCAGTTTCCGCTTTTGGTACCACTTTTTTTTCGTATAGTTTTGGTACCAAACGCTTGAGACGGAATTACTCTTACCTGCAGTCTCATTAATCTTTACTCTAGCGGCGACATCTCTCCTTGTTCCACCTACTTGGTTCCTTATTCCTCAACCTCTTTCTCCTAGTACTTCATCTCTCTTCATTTTCTTTTTTAAATTTCATTCCAGCTAATAATTGCAGTATAATTTTCCATGAGCTTCACTTCTCTTTCTAAATTCATTGTGGCTTTGTAATTCTTTGTAATCGCGAGTCTACTGCTATCCAAATCTCTCATCCTCTCCAATGCTTAACTTTTTGTTTTACTTTCCCACCACAACTACCACACCCGTCCTCTCATTGTATTCATCTTGAAGTCATTGCTTCTCTCTCTAAGCTTTCTCTCTCCTAAAATCCATGACCTACCTCCATAACCGACACATATATAATGAATGATTTATTAAGTTATCTAAAACGGACAATTTCTTGAATCATTGCTCTTTCTAAACTGCATTGCCTAGTATTAACCCCCCCCCAATTACAAAATTCATGAACTATCCGTTGAGCTCAGTTCTTGAAAGAACCTGTTGGATTTAGGGGATACAATTACGTATCAAAACACGTGTAGATGCTAGGTGAACTAATTACGCAGCGGAAAGGAATCATATACCAGTTTTGCTTTCTGTAGCCCAAGAACGTCACGAGGGAGTTCACGATCTGTCGGACGATGTCCTGCAGGAACCCTTGTTGAAGGGCAATCCAATTGCTATGGTCTCCACAATAAAGTATCTTCAATCCGGTTGCTGGGATGAATCTCTGGGGTAAATTGTTATCACAATTTCGGCACCTCCTTTGATGAAGCAAGGTTCGGCCGGACCACTTGATGTAAGGGAGATGAGATTTTTTTTCTCAACTAAAATGGAGAAAGTGATTAACCTTAAAGATATCTCTGACACCTCCTATTTATAAAAGGAGGTGAGCAAAACCCCTCAGGGTTTTACTCCCTATTTCGGCCGAACCACACAAGCAATTGGGCTGGCCCATTTTGGGCCAGCTGTGGCTCATAGAGATTTTGGCCTGACCCAAAATCCCTTATGTGACGAACCTCAATTCTGCTTATCCTGTTGGGCTTATATTAATGGGCTCCCTATTACGGCGGCCCATATACACCAAATGCCAACAGCTCCCACTCACCGGAATGGGAGGGTTCCTATTAATATGTGACGACTAACTCATCAATATCCATTCAATGATCCAATCCAGTTTCCGTATTTTTCATACGAGATTTTTCGTGCGACCACATACAAAATGGACATCATGCTACTCATCGGTTAAATGTGTTGTAGCGTCTGTTGGATTCAAAATGACGTGGCTCTAGAACTTCGGGTAACGGACTTCGAGATCTCGCCGGGAGCTAGCTCACTCAGGTATCTTTCTTGACCTCATGGGTACTTAGTTTCCTTTGGTGGCTTTGTGTTGGGCGAGGACCTGAAAAGGGGTGGGGAAGGCCCCTGATTCCACTCTGAAGCTTAAGTCAGTAATGGATATCGAGAGAATATTATAAAGTATATGATATAACTTTTGTTTAAATAATGAAAATGAGCCCCTATTTATAGGGAGATATTACCGACTTTTAGTGGCGGCTACCCTCTTGGGAGGGTTTCTGTCCTGTGTCGGCATAAGCAGGTGACAAGCAGGTTGCCAACCGGTACCACTTCCTTAAGAGGAAGGTTTTGTGGTATAGAGGGTGGCGAGCAGGTCTCCAGATGGTGCCTCTTTCTTCAGAGGAAAGTTTCGTGGCATAGGGAGCGGCGAGCAGGTTGCCAGCTGGTACCTCTTTCTTCAAAGGGAAGTCTTCCTAGAGGCGGCGAGCAGGTCTCCACCTGTCCTTTCCTTAAGAGGGAAGGTTTCCTCCAAGTATCTGATGGCCTACTCGACTCGTACTTTAGTAGGGAAGTTTTGGTCCTCGAATCGACTTTACACTTCAAGAGAGGAGCCTTGAATGACCTTCTCGCCTTGTTCTTTACGACTTCTGTCTGGAAAGTCGACTTCTGTTTGTTGGGTAGTCGACCATTCATTTTTATCTCCTTATTGCGGACTCGAATGTCGATCATACATTCTTTTGAGATCTTCGACTTTTGTTCTGTCGACTCGTACTAGGTTGCCTCGAATCATATCCAACACTTGCCCCCGAGACATAAGTCATTAGTCTTTAAAATAAAGAGGAAGGAGTTATGTCGAGTACCTTTTATGATGAGAGGACTTTGCCCCTCTGCTCTCTTAACGCGTAGGCTCTTTTCCGTCATTTGGCGATGACAGAATCAAGGAGTCAGTAGGGACTGATCTGCTTCGTAGAGGCAACTTTAGGAAGTCGGGGAGAGATTCGGTATCACCGTCGATCTCTTGGTCACCACTGACTACGGGAAATCGAGGTGACTGTTTCTTGTTTGAGATAGAAATCTCTAGTCGAGACGCTGTGTCTAGTATTAATTTTTTGATTGTTGGAAAAGGAGGCGTAAAGAAGCTTAAGAGTCTCTTGCCCATTGACATCGGTAATTTTGAAGCAACGATCACGTTGTCAGTAACTGCAAAAATAGATGATTACCTAGGGAATGCTTCCTCAAAAAGTTATCTTGAAAGGTGGGAGGCTTCAGTATAAATACTGCTACCTCACTTTCATTTTTTCACCTCTGTTTTTGCGTTTTTAGTCTGATCCAATCTTCAAAGAGTGAGCTGTTCTCCAACAAACATCAAGCATTATGGCTGACCATCCCTCATCAGGTATCCCGTGATTATTTTTTAAGATTGCCATCCCTAGTCTTTAATGGCTTTTTGACAATTGGGGTTTTCTTTCTAGACTTTATCAAAATGATCATTCGAAAGCATCGTCAAGCTATGGAATCGAAATCATCGTCAAGCTATGGAAGCTTATTCTGCCCCTCCGTAAAAAAAGGCCAATAGCGGGGTGTCCATCGACACTCCAATTGATGTTGAGGCTATCCCTTTTGATAAGGAGTCGCTAGTAAGGCCTTCTAAGGATGAGGGCGAAGTGAAGGGTACCACTCATCACTCCAATCGAGATAAGGATACTGGTTCGTGGCGAAGAGGAAGGCAAGGCGAGGATTCCTCTTCTTCTTCATCGACTCGATTGTCCCCGCCTCGTGCTGAGACTTCCACTAGTGGCCCCTTAGATTATGAGGGTCCTTGTTTTGATTGGAACATGTTGTTGAGCCCATCTGTCGAGTTTTCCAAAGATTGGAATCCCCTTCACTTTCTACGAGGGTATCCTCTCAAAGAGGGGCATTCTATCGCCAATCCTGATTTGGCACTTCATTTACTGAATGCTTCAATTCCTCCCTGGGATCGTAGGCACCTAGAAACGAACTTGGGGGAAGTGGAGGAGGCTACTCGCCTTCTTCTTTTGAAACAGGCCTAAGTGAGTATTGCCTTATTCTATTTATTTGGATTTATTCTTCGTTTGTCGTAGACTAATCCCTTCTTTCTTGATTCTTTCTTTAACAGGCTTCCAGGGATTCTCTTCAATATTCTCGCCTGATGATCGATCTCTTTAGGGAGTTACAGGCGACCAAGGAGAAGCTTAAGACCTCAACGTCTCCTGAGATTATGGGAGAGGTTCAAAGTCTTCGAGAAGAGAATGCCAAACTGAGGGAGAATCTTAAGCTAGCGAATGAGACTTCTTCCTTTTTACGGCGGGACCTCCAAAAGTGCGAAGAGTCCCTACAGAGCTCTATTTCTTTGATGAAAAAGCATCGCCACTTGCTGGAGAGGAAGAACAAGGAAAAGGATAACCTCAAAGTCGAGAACATAATCCTTCGTGAGAGGGTCAATGTGCTACAAAAGGAGATGTTGAGCTTGAGGAAGTCTGGAGTTAGGGTTGTGGAAAATTACAAAGCGGGTTCTGCTTTTGAATCAGATATTTCCATAGCCGCTTCTGATATGCTTTTTCCTTCCTTAAAAGAGATTGCAGCTAATCTGAGAGTCTATCTACCTGACTACCCTTTTTCTCAAGTTCCTCTTCTTCAGCAGTTTTTAGAGATCCCTACTGAAGGGGATGATAGTTTTGTTGTTTCTTCATCTAAGGTAAATAAGGCTTTGTAAACGGTTACTTTCTAGGATGTTTCTGTTAAGATCGATCCCTTGCGTAATAAATCTCTTTTTGTAATAAAGGGTTTTATCACTCGTATTTTCGATAATCATATATGGTCGAATAATGTCGATCGTTAGTGATGGATATTTTCCCAATTTGGGTTCGTATTTACATTCCGGACTTCGTAAACACGTCGAAAATCACATTACGGATCCAAACGCGTCGTCACCCGAGGTTCAAAACGGTCCGGAAGCGCGGCATGCGCGTCCGGACGGGACCTCCGGATTGCCCTTAGGCAATCCGGACGGCCCGGATTGTCCACAGGCAATCCGAACCCCGTCGGATTACCTAAGTCCGACGGAGTTCGGACTGCTGTCCAGGTACCGCGCCCTACCTCTGTTTACGTACACTGAGTAAAGAGTCTCCCAAAGCCAAACATAATCAAACTAGACGACGGTCCCTAGTTTCCTTTAAGAACGGCGTCGAACCGCACAAAAATCGGGCTTGGTTCTAAGGTTGCCTATAAATAGGGGACCTTGGCCACCCATTTCAGGGCAGATTCTCAAGAGATTGGGTTTGGAGCTCTGACCTCTCTCTAGAAACTTTCTATCTCTAGACTCTTATTTAAGCATCGGAGAGGGCTCAACCAGTACCACCCCCCTCTCCGTGCTGGTTACTGCCCTTTGTATAGGTAAGGAGCTCGCGAAGCCGGCGAAGTGCACATTGCCGAAAACCAGCTGCCGTCATTCGACAAACCACTGCCGTCATCCGACAACCCGACACGATCACAACCCGAAGTGCCGAAGAGTCTGACTCCCCGGTTGGATTTGGACGCAATATTTGGCGCCGTCCGCGAGATTCGAACAAAAAGCTATATCGCACCACGAGATATGGAAAGCAGTCAACCTCCTCCGGATGATGTCAACCCGCAGGAGAAGAAGAGAGGCCCTGGCCGCCCAAAGAAAGCTGCAACCACAAGCAAGAAGCCGACGAGAAGTCAGCCTGGACCTTCACACATCCCCGAAGCCACATCCACTGCTTCCTCCGTGCCAACCAGAAGCGTGCCTGCCACACAGCACGGTCCGAAAATCCAGAACGCAGCACGCGTAACATCCCCTCCCGGGTTCGAGCCTAGGGCGCACATCAATGAAGAATTCTCTTACGGGATGCCTGCTGAAGGAGTTCAGCAACAAGAAGGAGGTGCAAACCCACCGCCACCAGTCACACCCACCATGATGGCTGCACTTGAAGAGTGGTTAGCATTCAGAAAATCAAGGATATGATCCACCACCTCCGCCACCACCGCCACATCCGCCGCCAGTCTACGGACATGCCGCGCCGGCAAGGGAAGTGTCACGACACTACTCGACAAGAGACACCGTACCAAGGAGGAGGAGGAGGACAGTATTCTGAAGGTACATACTAGTACCAACAGCCAAGGCATGAAGCAACGCACTCATACACTCCGTACGTAGAAGCACGTCATCAAGAAGAGACATGGGGACAACCTCCACATCCACGTTCACTTCCTGCCAAGGATTCCTTTACGATCATCAAAGGATCGAATCCGTACTGATATACCAATCAAGCAACGTTAAAGTGCACAGACACGCGCATTTCCAAAGTGCGCACATTTCAAGGGCGCGTACAGTTCCAAAGCGCACGTAGTCCCAACTTGCGGTGTACCCTAATCAATACTCGACAAGCACACGCATCCGCATCCTTACAATAAACCCAAGTCATGGGTATACGAGAGTTCGACCTCCGACGATGCGCGGATAGGAAACTAAAATGCAACACTTCCTACGAAGGATGTTCCAACACTCAATAATCAAAGATAGCCTCAATACCGGGAGAAGGAAATTGTAGCAAAACACCGCACCCGACGCGTCCGCTACTGACAGGTCCGTTCCCGACGCGTTCGCTCCCGACGTGTCCACGCCCGACGCGTCCGCACTCGACGTGTCCGCTCCCGACGCACCCACACAAATCCCGAATGTACCCGAAAATCCCTAACAGGGGCATGCTCCAACTACACCCATGCAATGGAGCCTCAAGCGTTCTATGCGCACAAGATTAAAAATCACACTGTAGTAATAAACAAGGCGGGGGCATCACCCAAGTGACAACACCACCACCATTACGGAAGATAGGAATTCATAAGGGAATCCTATGTTATACACACACTTGTGCCAAACCCATCAGGTGAGAAGATTTAGAGAATTATTTCCAACATCCATCAAGTTTACCCTTGTCAAGCACACAAGAAGGGTTGTACCACTCAAAACGTACGCTGACAGCAAAACATCACCTTCGGCCACAACAAAGGAGAAGAGGAGGATTCCACCAGTTTAACATCTCTCAACCATGTGCACAACAACTCCGTGAAGAGTCACAAGTGTATGAAGAAACACACCAAGTAAACTCAGGCCCCTTGAAAGTGAACACATGAAGCATACAACGCAAAGCGTACACACTATATTCAACAACGCGCAACGCGCGTCAGAGAGGGAAAGATTACTCTTACCCACTCCCAACAACAAACACACTTGCATCAAAATGCAAGAAGATAGGAGAACGAAATCGCAAGTCTTCCCCAAGTAAGGGCACTGCCTTATGACAGTCTCCAAGAGACATGCTCAACACTCGACGCAAGAGCGGGGGCATCTTGCTGAACCCCCGCATATAGAACAAAACATCCCTCGTACAGGATACAATCATTATACTATATCAAGAAACAACAATGCGACTACCAAGCGACTTGGGGGGCACCAAGCTGACAAGTGCTTGGCATTCCACCGAAGTGAAAAAACGAATCATAGCAAGAACACGCGGTACCGCTCCTCTAAGAAAATGAACTAACGAGGAATACAACTTCAATATCCTATAAGGATTGGTCCCAAGAGGGAAACACCAAGCATCGCCCTCAAATGGCGATCTCTTCTACTTGAACAAGGTCCAGGTAACACGCGTTACTGCCAAATGTAAACTCAGGTATGAGGTAACAACTCCACAACAGTACTATTATGAATAAAGCAGACCACTCGAGCAGGATATCTACTCAGGGTAGCCTGATTTAGTCAAAAAAAAAAAATCCAAGCTGAACGGAACAGACTTGTCGCGAATAGTCTGATCCAGTCATATTGGCATTGCATGCGATAGATCCATATGAGGAGACTTATAACTCCATTCTATTCCCTAAACCAATATATATCTCAAAGCATTGCGACTAATTTGAGACAGGTTATATGTACATCCAAAAGATTTCTCAATGACACACCCTATCTAGAGAACAACACGAGGTGGAGCTGTATGCAACACTCTCTGGAATTCTCTATCTATGGACATTCTACTTAGGCATCTAAGCCAAGTAATGGTCGCGTATATATCATTTGCATGATCGCAACAAGTCTCCAAGTTAACTATAACTCGCGACATCTCGACGAATATTCTACTCAAACATCAGCTCTTCCCTTGGAAACAACACCAAACAACGATCATCTATAGGCATGTACATCACGCTTAGGAGGCATCGATGCATATCAACTAGAGGACGCATACAACAATGCATAGTTGCTGTTTATATGTACATATTCACAAACACATATAGCGGGTGGTACTTGAAAAAACTCCGCTCCCAACATGTGCGCACCTGTCGCGTCTGCACCTATCGCGTTCGCACTTAGGGAAGTTTCCTGCACAACCAAGGAGTCCTCGTATCAGACTCCTTTATTCTATCTATTATATGCATTACTTAAAGAAAATTCATAACTCCATATTTTTGCAAACTTGTAAATATTGCAACTATCTGACAAAACGCAATCCTCTTCGTAGGTACAAACTCAACTATCAAAACAGCAATGTACTCTACTCAGAAACAACATCGAGTATTGATGCAATCTATATCCAAACAACCACAATCGCCGTCAAGCCAACCACGAAGGCGGCGAAAACACTATCAATCCCTTTATCTTCATTTTTGCATATCTACTTTAAGTCTTCTTAGATTAAATACAACTAGCACTCTAAGTGTAGTTTATGTTTACTAGCCTTGCTACATTTCGGAAGGAGCGATCAGTTGACGCCTTCCCACAACCCATTGTACATACACCAAGTATCTAATGAAGTTAATCTACTTTCGTAGGTACATACTACATTATGCTTACTACCTTGGAATTACGCCAAGTAGCAAACTACGCGCATATTACTCGCATCAACAATACAAGATATCGCGCTATGTACAACAAATGACTTATATCATACGACGACATATCTACTATCAACATCAACAGTGAGCATACAAACGCTCTCTATCTATAACGACGACTACCCCGAATAGCATCAACAACATACTACATCTTGAGTTCAAACCAAGATTTATCAAAGTGACATGCTGCGACATCCTCCTTAGAGGGCAACCCCCATGTTCACTGTTAGCATATGGTGACGTGGCGCCGTAATTGGTAGCCCGTTAATGCTAAGGAAATTACCTAAGTTAATTAGGTAATTGTCACATTAGGTTAATTGGGCCAAACCTAACCCTAATTGACATGGGAGGCCCAAAATTGAGCATCCCCCTTTAATAGCATGGTTCGGCCGAAACTTGTCCCACATTGGTTGGAGTGGACTTTTGTCCACTCCACCAATCCTTTTTAAGCATTTCTTTGAGACTTCGTGGCTTGATGCGTTCAGAATTGACGTATCACGTGTAACGTCGTTACGTCCGGGCCAAAATCGAGTGTTTACAGATACAATTACATATCAAAACACGTGTACATGCCAGGTAAATTAATTACACAGCGGAAATGAAGTACATACCAGTTTTGCTTTCCGTAGCCTAAGAACGTCACGAGGGAGTTCACGATCTGCCGGACGGTGTCCTGCGGGAACCGTTGTTGAAGAGAAATTCACAAGATATGGTCTCTACAGTAAAGCATCTTCAGTTTGGTTGCTAGGATGGATCTTTGGGGTAAATTTTTAACACAATTTCGGCACCTCCTTTGGTGAAGCAAGGTTCGGCCGAACCACTTGATGTAAGGGAGAGGGGATTTTTTTTTCTCAACTAAAAGGGATAAAGTGATTAACCTTAAAGAAATCTCTGACACCTCCTATTTATAATAGGATGTGAGCAAAACCCCTCAGGGTTTCTCCATATTTCGGCCGAACCACACAAGCAATTGGGCAGGCCTATTTTGGGCCAATTGTGGCTCATATGGATTATGACCTGACCTAAAATCTCTTATGTGCCAAATCTCAATTCTGCTTATCATGTTAGCCTATATTAATGGGCTCCCTAATTGGACTCACCGAAACTGCAGAGATTTCAAACAAACGTTGCCCAGTAGAATTAGCACGACTGCAAGAGTGAAAAAGCCCACTCTCTGAAGGTATGAAGTCCCAAGGCCACGGAGGAAGGATATAGTCATCCACCTTAAGCTTCTCAAAGAGAGATGCTAAGCTCGCATCAACCGCCATTTCAAATTTGGAAGCTTGTTGAAGATCAATGATGCTCGTCGGTGACCCGGATGCTAATTGCTCGAAATTCACCGATTCGGTCCACTAATCTATGCCCATGTCATGAGGAGAAGTCGTGCAGTTGGGTGGTGTGGCATCTTAAGCAGTGCAGTGGTTGATCTTGAACTATGTTTGGATTGGAGAGTAAATTGCGGGAGATCGTTGAGAGAAAGTGGAGGGAAACATATGAAATTGTTCAATTTTCCTTTCAGAAGAGAAGAGACCCGTTCGAAAAAAAGGAAAAGAGAAAAATGTAGCTAAGGGCATTTCCGTCCACTCAAGTATGTTTTTTGTTAAAAAAAAAAATGGTCACGTGCACTTCACGTGACCGACTAACGGCCATTTCCGACGAAAGTTAACGGATGTATGAAAATTATACTTTATCCAAATGTTTGGTGCCAAAACTAGACGAAAAAAATAAGTGGTACCAAAAAGGGAAACTGGCTAAACATATGGCATGCAAAATACCTTTAAACCCTTAATTATTACAATATTAAAGAGTAAATAGTATCATAGTAAATTAAATTAAATGAAAATAACTTATAAAATATTATTTAACGACATGGAAAATAATATAACACCTTGCAAATTCAAAGAGTGAATGCCTAAACTAGGTTCATCTCTCAAACTATTTCCCAAACTATGCTTCTTTAGAAACTAATTCCCAAAATAGGTATTTTCAATTTTTAAGAATATAAATTTTATACTTTGGCATCCTAAAGTTTACATTATGTAACAGATGACCCTAAATTGAAAAGAAGATAATACAATTTGAATATTAAGAAGATAAAATGTATGAAAATAATAAAAATGGAAATAAAAAATAATTCATTAAGGTAAATGATGAAAATGTAATTAAAAAAATAATCAAGTAGATTTTTTTTCTAGATTTTAATTCTTAAAAAAATTAGTGAAAACAAAAGATAAAATTTAGAAATAAATAGGTTTTGAAAAAAGTATATAATAATATAAAAATTATTCATTGAGAGTATGAAAAAATAGAATAACTAAAATCCACTCTTAAATTTATTCGATTGATTTTTCAAATTTAAATTAGTTTATCCATTATTTTTTCCAATGACTAATTCTATATAATTTTATAAGTTTAAGTGTTTAACATGTTTTATTTAGGGTTTATGTACGTTTCCATTTTTATATTTTCATACTTAAAAAACTCACGAGTATTTAGTTTCTTTACATTTTCTATCACCATTTTGTTTATAATTTATATCTTTAGCATATTTTATTTTTAGAATTTTTTCACCATTACGAATTTATTATTTTTAGTTTATAACTTTTATATAAAATCACCTTAATTATTTTTTTAATTTTTTTCATATATTTCTTGTATTATATTTTGGTTTAGGATCAATTGTAACAAAATATAAACTTTGGGATGTAAAGTAGAATATATAAATGATTAGAAAAAAAACTAATTTATGAATTAGTTTATGAAAAAACCTAATTTAAGAATAATTTTAGCAAGTAAGCTTGCGAAATGCACTCAAATTCAAATGCCTTATAAAGTTTAAAATCCAACAAGTTTGTCATATGTTATTGTTTTAACTTAATCAAATTAATCAAGTAGAATTATAATTATTTAGATACAAAGTTTTACGATAATAATTATAAGCAAAACTAAATAATGTGGATGCACTATTTGTAAAAACAAAAAAAAGGCGAATATGCTATAAATTAAGAAGTCATACACCAATTAAAGTTTAGTTGAACAAGTCATGCATAGTTCAATTAAAAATAAAAATAAACTAAATGGTATATATTATATATAATTGTTTTTATGAGTTTTCACAAAAAATATCTACTTGTTTTTTCAAATTTGAGCAAGTAAATCGAAAATTTTAATTAAATACCCATTACGTATACTTAGACACTATATCAGTATATCTATACTATAATATATTTATAATAAATATCAACTTGTAGTTTAGTTTTAAAATGACTAGATACAATTATAGAAAATAATTAAAACTAAAAAAATAAGATTACCTTATCCCACATGGCTCATATCAATATACATCCGCTCATGGATTTAGATTATAGGTGGGTGTATCACCATCATTAATTCCTTGTGCATGCGCTTAAGCTGATAATGATTCCTCTTTTTCTCCCATCCAACGGATTGCTCATTGTCCACATTATCCATCTTGATCCATCATCTCAGTGATCCAACGGTCCACAGATTGTTTCATCCTGGGCCCACCTCATGACTCTCTTAACTCAACGGCAGTTTGTTTCCGTTAAACGCTACCTCGATTTTTAATTTTCAGTTTTCATTTTACTTTGACTGGTCAAACTTACTTCGAACTTTTTTGTCCACTTCGCACTCCAACTTTTTTTCGCGTGTTGTTTATGAATCATATGAAGTGAGCATTGGCAATACACTTTTTTATATTCAGATTAATTTTTATTTATATAGAATTAATCTGGAAAAATCTTTTACTTAGATTAGATTTTGTTGTAAATAATAAATAAGAAATGTTTTACACGCACATGCAAAATAGAAAGAAGACCTAAAAAATAATTGATGTAATATATTATATTGTACTGGTTGAGCAGAGAGATTACTAATATATCAGGAATTAAATCTCGTTAAAGCTTATGAATGAAAAATATTTACGAGCTAACCTAGTAAAATACTATTTTTATTTTTAGCAAATTTAGGCATGGACATGGTATATGAAAGAAAAAAAGAAAAAGAAACTGCCGAATTTTTTTACCAGAAAGAGACACAGTCCTCTCCCACCTCTCGTTTTTGCACTGCACACTTCTCGGCGATGATACCGGAGAAGTAACACACCGACTCAGTAACTCTCTCTCTCAGTCTCTCTGCTGAAAGTCTCCGTACAGGCAACTCTCTTTCTCTCTATATTGCCGTTCCAGTTCGCGCCGACAAGTGGGCTAAGAGAGATGATAGCGCTTTGGCTACGGGACACTCTTGTCGAGCGCTTTTCACGGCGGTGGCTTCAGCAGAGGTCACCCATCTTACTTTCCTTCCTTTTGAGCTTGTAAATAGTTGTCGTTGGTCGATTCTGGCGGTGGTGAACGGTGCGATCTCTTCTCTCCGGTTGAATCTCGCAGATCTGAAGTGTTCTGGTAGAGCCAATGGCGTCGGTCCCCGGATATTTCTCTACCCGCGGTTAGCCTCAACTCACGCTGTTTTCCTCCCATTGTTGCTAAATCCACCTCTCTATACGGGTTAGCGTTAATAATGAGTGATAGCTCAAATTGAAAGTAGTGGTGATTTGCTCTAGCTTTCTATTTTACATGGTGGAGTTTTCAGCTTTAGAGCTCAGAGATAACAAAGAACTGTAGCCACGGATAATAAGTTGCGTCTTGATAGCTAAAAGAGTGTGAATTGTGTTCAGCATTATCAATTATACTGCCTGCCTATCCGAGATAATTTTACTCTGCACTTTGAAAATTTCTTTAAAGTTCCTTTGATGAAAAATAATTTCAGAGTTCCTCTTCTACATACAAACTTGTGGTCTTCGTGTTCTTCTTTGACAGCAGATCAAATAGTATTGTTTACATCCGGTTCCACTGAGTTAAGTTGTTGCTCTTATGTTGCGTGAGCTTGAATGTGGTATATTCTTCGAGAAGCTTTCCCTTTGAGCTTTCTAATTTTAGTTTAGTCCTACAAATTTCTTCTCTCCTCTTGGGTAGTATGCGGAGATATCGTGGTATTTTCTTGCTTCAAATTACATTAACTTTCAGAATTCGCCAAAGGAGCTTGTTTATGCTTATGAAAAGTTTTTTTTGTAGGATTATTAGTCCCTATAGGTGGAGAAAATAAGTGCTTAGATCGTTGTTGTTTGTCTGATCCTTAATTTTCACAACAATATGCTTGGATGTCTTAACATTCTACATCAAATTTTATGTTTCATTTCCTTGGATTTTAATTTGCAGGAAAATGGAGCTTGCTGAAATGGTTGATCATTTTATTTTGCATTAGTCAAGTTTTTTGTGCCAACTCACTCCATAATTCCTTAGAATCACCTAGTCCAGTAACTTTACCATCCGATCCGCCTCATTACGGACCCTTAATCATTTCGGGTCCTCCTCCTACTAGTTCACGACTGTCCAAACCATTACTGAAGAAGAGTAGCGTATTGCCTCCAAGTGCTATAAATATTGCCCCAACTCAGGATGGTCTTGGTTCAATACCTGACGGGTTGTCTGAGCCTCCGCTGTCACCTTATGTATCACGTAAGTTGTATCCAGCATCTTCATACATTTATCTTACCATTTTCTATCTTTATTATTTTGTTCCGCTATTTCCTAGAGTACGAAAGTAGGGAAATAGGAACAGTACTTTCACCCGTGGAAAGGTGCATGATGAATAGTCAATTTGTTTTTTAAATAAAAGAGGGAAAAAATGAGTTCTATTACATAGAGAATGTTAGGAAACTTATGGTGCCTTTTTTTTCAGATTGCTGTAAGCCCGACACGGTGTTGAAACGAGGGACTCGAGGATGCCATTGTGTATATCCCATAAAGATTGACCTCTTGCTCCTCAATGTTTCGCAAAATCCTGATTGGAATGATTTTCTGGAGGATTTTGCATCTCAGCTCGGTTTACGAGTCTCTCAAATAGAGTTGATAAACTTCTATGTAATTACCTTGTCAAGTTTAAATATCTCAATGGATGTTACTCCACACACGGGGTTGAGTTTCTCTCAAGCTGACGCATCTTCTATAAACTCTTCACTTTCTTTGTACAAAGTCCATCTAAACCCTACATTAGTGGGAGACTATAAACTCCTCAACTTTACCTGGTTTAAGGCTTCTTCAGTTTCAGAAGGTAATGCTCACTTCCTTGCCATGCGTATGTATGTCACTATATGTCACTATCTTCCAAGAATACCTGTTCTCACTGAATTTAGAACATCACTGCTAGTTTGTCAATGAGACTGTATTTGATATATATATTAAAGCTATTCATAAGATGCATTTGTAATCTTGTATTCACTGTGGATATTGGTGCAGCTCCTCTTGCAGCAGCACCCATAGCAGCAGAGCCACATAAACCAAGCCCGAACCCACTGAATTCAGCAAACAGAGAACAAAAGCATTCAAATTTGATTCTTATCATCGGTGTTGGTGCTGGAATTCTATTTGTTGTTGTTGTGATGATAATCGTTATATGTGCGTGCTCATTGAAGTGGGGCAAGACTAAAACATCTGAAGAAATTGTTTCTAAGGATATTGGTAAGTAGTAGACTACAGTAACTCCATCTCAATTTTCATAAAGAACAAAGCCTTGATGATTAACCAAACAGTTTCGTCTTTCCTCATATAGTTCCTCACTTAGCATTTGTCATCTAATCTTTTTTTCATGGAAGTTCAGGCCATAAACTGGATAGTTTTTTGCTTGATGAATTATCTTTTGGAATAATTTTCATATGATGTATGAACAGAAATAATTTGTTACTGCAGCGAAACCAAGAACACCAGAGGCGGCTCCACCAACCAGTTCCCTTCCTCATCCATCTTCTAGTACACGAATTCTTGCATATGAGGAACTTAAAGAGGCAACAAATAACTTTTCATCTACAAGCATACTTGGAGAGGGTGGGTTTGGCAGAGTTTTCAAAGGTGTCTTGAGTGATGGTACAGCTGTAGCAATCAAAAGACTCACCAGTGGAGGTCAACAAGGTGACAAGGAGTTCTTGGTTGAGGTTGAAATGCTGAGCAGATTGCATCATCGTAATTTGGTAAAACTAGTGGGTTATTACAGCAGTCCAGATTCTTCACAACACCTCCTCTGTTATGAACTTGTCCCCAATGGAAGTTTGGAATCTTGGCTTCACGGTAATTCGCTTCTTTAGCTTTTGACATGAATGGGATGTACAAATACAGCCACACATCAGAAGCATATAAAGTCTTGAATGGACAGCTTTATGCATAAAAACACACTCCCTTTGCTAATAAAAGAGGCAATTCTGAATCTCTGTTTTCTGACCTTTTTCTTGTTAGGTCCATTAGGTGTAAAATGTCCTTTGGATTGGGATACTAGAATGAAAATAGCACTTGATGCTGCTAGAGGCCTTGCATACCTACATGAAGATTCTCAGCCATGCGTGATCCATCGAGATTTTAAAGCATCAAACATATTGCTCGAGAACAATTTCCATGCTAAAGTTGCTGATTTTGGCCTTGCTAAACAGGCGCCTGAAGGCAGAGCAAATTACCTTTCAACTCGTGTCATGGGCACTTTCGGGTTAGTCCCTTTGTCTCCTCAAATTTCTTTGCAAGAAATGCAAAATCCAGCAAGAACACTGCATTAGTACTTGGGGATTCATAATGTTTCTGTGCTTCACAGTTTTCATTTTCACTGACTTACAAATAGTGTTTTTCTTTGAGTAAACATCCACTGTGAATATAAATGTGAATCTTAGAACCTGACCTTGCTGCACTACTGCCATTTTTAACCTTAAGTTTCCCTATGATTCTGCTAACTCATACTTGGACTTTGAAGGTATGTGGCCCCTGAGTATGCAATGACGGGACATTTACTTGTCAAGAGTGACGTTTACAGCTACGGTGTTGTCCTCCTTGAGCTATTGACGGGGAAAAAGCCCGTCGACATGTCACAACCATCGGGACTAGAGAATCTTGTTACATGGGTTAGCTCGTTTACCTTCATCGCATTCTTTGCAGTATATTTGGTGTTAAGCATACACAACTGAGCCATGTATGTGCATTTTTTAAAGTTTTTTTTGGCCAGGGGCAATATATATGCATTCAAACAGAATATTCAGCAAAATTAAAAACTTAGTGAGAAAGTGAAATTTTTTTGTAGCATACCCTTTTAAAGGAAAAAGTGTGGTGGGCCGATAATGAAGCTTAGTGAGAGATTTTATTTTTATTTTTTTTGCGTGGTGTGATATCATGAAAGTTTAGACTAATTACTTAAACCAATTGTCCTAAACCTCAAGGTGATAGGTGAAAGCTTAAGTTACTTCAACATTATCAACAGTTTCCCAAAATGGAAAAATTTAGGTATTCTCAGGAAAGGTAATACTCCATAGCATTATTGTTTTCAGAATCAGTGAATTCCTTTTTCCTTGAACTGCAGGCAAGGCCGATTCTCAGAGACAAGGACCGACTCGATGAACTTGCGGACCCGAGCCTCGGAGGAAAGTACCCAAAGGAAGACTTTGTGCGGGTGTGCACAATTGCAGCTGCTTGTGTTGCTCCAGAGGCAAATCAAAGGCCAACAATGGGTGAAGTAGTGCAGTCGTTGAAGATGGTGCAGCGCGTGACAGAATATCAAGATGCAATGGCGGGTCCCACTACGCGGCCAAATATCAGACAGTCTTCCACCACGTACGAGTCCGATGGGACATCTTCGATCTTCTCCTCAGGTCCTTATTCGGGTCTCAGCATCTTGGATAATGATAATCTCTCCAGGATAGTTTTCTCAGAAGATCTCCACGAAGGACGATGATGGTACATGAATTGCACGATTTGTTCTTTCTTGGAGTGCAAGTGTAGATTAGATTGTGTAGTTGGGATGAGCATTTGAGCCCAAACTCAGTTTGGAGATTTGGATGGAGAGATTTTTGTTGGTTTGATTGTCAATGGCGGTGAAGCCACATCGAGAATCGGCCAGTGTTGGTATTTTGTGCTCACATGAAGTTGGGGATTCTGCTGTATATATATACACATACATATGTATGCCTCTTTTAACTATTTTTAGAATTTGCTAAAACATTCTAAAATTTCACTATAATAATATAATGATAGGAGTGTTACGAAAGTAGAGAGATGATAGAAGAGAATACTTGAGATGATCTTATTATCACACGTAGGGGCCCTTATATAGGGATTACATAGACTTGGAGAGGAAGTAAAATCAGTATAAGGAAAGTCTAAATAAGGAAGATCATATATATACATAATATTGAACATCCTTATAATATATTCATAACACTCCTTCTTGGATGTTCATAAGGGAATTGCGCCTCGTTAAAACTTTATTAGAAAAAACTCATTGGGATAAAAATCTAGTGAAGGAAAAAGAGTACACAATTATGGATTCCTTTTGTAAGTTGCCTCGTTAAAAACCTTACCAGCCTCGTTAAAAACCTTACCAGGAAAACCCAGTAGGACAAAACCTTGGTTAAGGGAAAAAGAGTGCAGCGGTGTAGATTCTCCATCTGATGTTGACATCACGTAATTTCATTAAGTCGACGCAATTCATTATTGTTCACCAATTTTCAAATTTCGCAGTCGGTAAACCTCCGGGAATAAATCAACACATATTTATTGGATGTTATGTTGCATTCTTCTCAACATCTTGGATGAAAAATAACTTGGGAAAATATGTTTCGTCTTGTCTCCTTTGATGTAACATTATTCTTCAATTGGAGCTATATAACATGCATTATCTTAAAATATACAAAATAATGGTACATTTCATAATATAATTTGCATTTTGCACAGCCAACTAATTTAGGACTTGATTCAATCCGATAATAAACTCATGTAATTCGTCCCTCGGAGATACATAAATATTTTATTAACTTTGTTCAAATTTCACTATATTGGAGAGAACTAAATCTTGCTTATAACCAATAATATAGCATATCTCCAGTATAGTTAGCAAGAATGATGGAGCTCATGTAGCATCATATAAGGTACTTTTGGACCATTATGTTCTTTATAAATCTCATGAGGACGGAAACTATATTTATCCACATCTAACAATCTTATAACTCAATAGATGCAGTTTGTCTATGTCAAATATTTTTAAGACGTTTTTTATTGGACAAGAATATTTCAATCTTTTAAGTACTCGATCTTCAGGCCGAGCCAAACCTTTGTCATTTCAAAATATTTTGTCTGAATTTAATCTCATCAATAAATTGATTGTATTTAAAAACTCTTCAGGAGTTTCAATATTTTCTAATTCTCCCCCTCACGTGATGCCTCTTTTCAGTTATAGTGTGGTCCAGTCAGCTTATCAAATATCGATTTGCTTTATTCGTATACTTATATTAGCATCCGCTACAACTTACCTCAAATGTTGATATAGTGGGGATTATATACCATAAGCAACCCGTAAATGGTACAATATTTTTAGCATCCAACATTCTTGAAAATATGCATGCTAGCATTTTAAATCCTTCTGGGATTTTTACGTGGATATCACTATCAAATTAGCCACCCAAATAGGCTATAAATAATTCATATCTTGAGACGCATAAAAAAAAAAACTTATTTATGTACTGCCAACGTAATAATATATTTGAAGGTGATTGCTCCACTAAATGATTCATATAATAATTGTCAGGATTCTGCATATAACATTTGTACCACATGTTGTGCGTATATATCTTACGACACAATTTATTTATGCGGGAAATAATTTGTATCCACTGGCTTCCACCTTCCGCATTTTTCATGCTAATACTTGCGTCTTTTCAAACTTTGGCCAATCATAATATTTATTTAACATATTGAGCTCAAGATCCTCGTTTAGTTTTATGATTTCACTCATGAATAATATTCAAAATTGTTGTCGACAACTTTATATTTTACGGTTTCATCACTTCCCGTTATTGACATAAGTCATTGAGATCTCTTTATTGTAATTATTTTCAGGTACCTGAACCACTTCTGGGGTTTCATATTTAGTTATGGCTTACTTCTTTTGGGAAATCGCCTCCATAATAAGACGATATTTATATTTCTTTTCATGCTCTATTTTTCTTAAAAAAAATGTTTGGAACCGATATCACACGCTTCAGGGGTTGATTATTTTTCATTATAGTTTGTCCTACCGGGACATTTAAATTGGAGCATTTACAGCTGATAATTGAATTATGACTTTTTGGGCTTCATAAAGTCACTTAATTGGTAGTATCTCTAATATTTCACTCTTTGAACTTCATGTTCATATTCTCATAATGCGAGGATCTAACTATGATAATAATAAAATATTTTTCAGTCAATCTATTTTCTGCCAGCTGCTTCTTTTTTCCCTCTAATGTTGAGAAAAGTTGTTCATTAATAACAATCAGCAATTCTTGCTTTAAATATATATCAGTCATTGTTCCTAATAAATTGTTTATATCCAACATATTTTTCCGAACATTCCAGACCAATCTTAGTGTGTTGCGGTTGAGCAATTCAAATATATATATCGCACTTCATAAAATTCATATATAGGAAAATTTATGTTGACTAAAGTTGGTTTTATTTGGGAGAGAGCTACGCTTTAAAATTGGCTTGATGCGCAATTATACTGCCGCTTTCATAATAGCATGCAATTGTACTCAATTTGCTCTAATTGGTAACAGTTTAGCTATTTAATTGGAGGTTTTTGTAACTTTTATGCTATACTGCGAATCTAGACATGCAATTGTCTGATTCTTATATGAAATATCAACTTTTAACATCATCATCATTCTTTATTGCATAATCTGGAAATTTTCAAATTCATAATCAACGCACATGTGACCATATTGTAGATGCATCTTTCAAAATAATATGTCGATCCACATGGCATGTGAACGGGCCCATATTCACCTTTTATTATTTCCATAAATAATGGAATTCAATCCTGATTTTATTGATGATGATCACACAATGAATTTTCCATGAGAGCAATTATCGTAATGATTTATGGAGAATCTTCAGGTTCTTCCAAATTATGTCTCGCACATCGTAATTGAACCGGAATGGTCTGTAACCGGTCACGCCAAATATTGTATTATATGGGTAAAACTTCTGATTTACCTCTATGCATCAGTAAACTTCCGGTTTACCGGGATATTTAATCAATCATGCCAATATTGGCGGTAAACTTCTGGTTTACCTGATATCTATTTCTTTCATAATTTGCAAGAGATTTTTTTTTTTTTTTTTTTATCTTTTGTAACACATGTAAGCATATGATGATGGGCGCCGTAATTGGTAGCCCATAATATGTATAGTTTACCTAATGAACTTGGGTAAATGTCATATTAGGGTAATTGGGCTAGACCCAAATCCCAATTGACATGAGAGGCCCAAAATTGGGCCTCCCTACACTAATGGCCGGCCGAACCTATAGGGAGGGCAAAGTGGATTTTTGTCCACTTTACTCCTCCTATAAATAAGAGGTGTTAGGGGATTTTTAGGGTTAATCACAATTCCCTCATTAGAGTGTTTTAGAGAGAAAAACCATCATCCCCACACTATAGTTCAGCCGCATCAAGCTAATCAACAAGGGTGTGCTAATTTGCTTTCCAAGTGAACACTCCAGAGAACTGTCCCCGTGCCAAGAATCGATCAGAGGCTTTGTTGTGAAGCTTGCACCACGTAGGGCTTCTCTAACAAGAACCTCTACGGGTCCCGACCAGAGGATCGTGAACTTCCTCCTGATAAGATCTTGGGTCTACGGATCACCTTAAAGGTATGTGCGAAACTTCCGTTGCGTAATTCTAATTACTAGCATGTACCGTGTTTAAGTATCCGTAGTGATTACTCCTCGTAATCTAACAGTGGTATCAGAGCCTGTGTTAGGAGTTCATGATTTTGATAAATTGGTGTTCTTGAAAATTTGAAATAAAAAACCGAAAATTTTTAAAGAAAATTTTAAATTTTCGATTTTTAAGGTTTTGGTAAAACTGAAATTCTCATGATGTTCTTGGTAAAATTGATGTTCATGAACTTCAAGAAAAGTGTAATATTTATCAAAATCAAACATTGGATTGTAGATCTTATTAAAATTTGATCTTGAAACTTGACAACTTGTTTCTAATTATGTGTTAATTTCGGCTAACCCTAAAGAATTGCAAGGTAAAAATTTTAATTTCGTAGGCACCAAGAAAATAAAATTCGGCCGAAATTAATTATTGTATTGTTTACCATATTTTAATTTTTAATCTAGGTAACAATATTTATATATATAATTAGAAACATAATGATAGATTCACATAAATATATAGAAATATATATCACTATCAATATATCTAAATATTTAATAAGGTTAAAGATAATATTGATAGATTTAATTGCCTAAAAGATTGAGAAAATATATTGTCAGTATATTTGTTACCCTATTTAAGATATTGACAATAAATAAATATATATATTATATATTGTGCCGATTTTTACATACATATATATATATATATTATTGTTGATTGATTTAATCTTATAGATAGAATTTTAGCAATAATGTCTTGATTTGGCCGAAATATATATATACACTTAATATTGGAAATTATTTATATAATTAATGTTACTTGGTGGCTAAGTTAAACATTTTTGGACTTTAAAACCTAACTTGGACCACAAGTAAACATTACGGCCCAACCTTTGAATTTTAATTATTGGGCCGGTCCAATATGTTAAACCGGGACAGATTTAAATCGAACCGGGTTTTCTCAATCGGTTCGACCTAATCGGGTCGGGTCGAACCGGAGTAATTAAGTGGATCTAACCGAATCGGTTTTGTGTGTGAACCGAACCGAGCCCTATTTTATTGGACCGGTTCGGACCGAACCAGGTTTTAAAATTTAAAACCGAACCGGATTTGCCGGACCGAACCGGGCCGGATTTGCCGGACCGAACCGGGCCGGATTTGCCGGACTGAACCGGATTTTCTAAACCGAATCGAACTGGACCAAAACGAACTAAAATTGACTGAATCGAACCATGTTTTCAAAACTGAATTCAAGTCAATTAAAATAGGGAGGTCAAGTTTTAAAATCCAAATATTTTTTAACCTCTAAATGGACTACACGGTGCTCATAAGGTTGCTAACCTTTATGCCTTGTTTCGATTATGGGGCTGGATCTCGGAAATACATGTTTTTGGGACTGAATTAATAAGAGGGCTGAATTGCAATTGTTTATTATTCAATATATATTAATGCATGATTAGAAATGTTGTCTTGACTTAGTCAAGCTAGCTGGATATTGCATGTTGTGGGCGGAGCCCTGGTTAAATATATGGAATGCGCACTAGGATAGACATGTTGTGATGGTTGGAAATGCCTAGGATTCATGTCTAGAATGTTGCGTAATTGAATATAAGCATGAATTGCAAATCAGCCCCTAATGTTTAAAATTATTTTAAAACCAAAATCCAGTCGCCAAATATGTATGATGGATGTGAATGATTCGTGTTTGACACGTATGCTGGAATGTTGAGGATGTAGACGCATTTGATAATTTACTTGGAAGTAGAATTATGTATGCAAGCATGAGTTCCTCGGAACATTAGACGCATGACGCGTAATCATGAGTGTGGTTTGTTTGATGAATGTTACTTGCGTATGATATTGGCGATGCCAACTCTTTGTTGTATGTATTTCAGATTTGTCTTGAAGAGTCTTACTGCTAATTTGGAGTAATAGCGTCACTTTGATATTTTGGTCGTCGCCTAAAAGAGTGAATTTGCCGTCTGAGTCTTTGATGTTTGCAAGGGATCCAACATTAACTAAATGCAATTAGCTAGTTAAACTTTTTGAAAACTAAATAGTTACTCAGATGTTCAAAATTGGCAACTATGTATCTCAAATGGGAAGCAAAAGCAACTATGTATTAACGAGCTAGTTAATAGAATTTGTCATGTTGTTTTGATGTGATCGATAAAGTAGGTTATTAAACTGATTAATTGAGTATTAAGTATTATTTGAGTATTTGTACATTTAAATGTGAGTTTAGTTATGAGTTACTAGTTTGAATTTTAGAAAAACCAGGTTCAGGTTGCTTCTTTTAATTTAATCGGAAATGTATTCCATGAACGAAGGATGTCAATCACTTGAGGAGCACAAGACAACTTCTACCAAATTTTAACACCAAATTGAATAAAGATATATAATTGCTTATTTATAAAAATATGACTAGCTTTTTAATTAAAAAATATATATATATATTTAGCTAGTTGATTAAATTTTCATGTAAAATTTAATTAGTTATTTTGTCAGTATAATCACATTTCCAGTTCTACCACTTCTAAAAAAAATTAAGACTTAAAATGGGAAGTCTCTTAAATTATATATATATATGGCCTCAATATAAATATTAAGATCTTAAAATGAATCTCACATATGTCATGTTGTTATTAGTTGTTTTAATTGATTTTTATTTCTATATATGAATAGAGAAATGCTTTGGCATGCGAATGTTAGCATACGACAACATGCGAAAGTAATCAAAATCAACATCCCTTAAAGTAGTGGATCTCTTGATAATTAATATTAAAATAATTTATTTTGCTTTCCAATATTGCCTCTGCATCTCTTAACAGTATATATTGTTTTCATCTCACATACCAAACCAAGTCACGTGTTTAAATAGTAAAAAATGCTAAATGTAATTTACAGTATTCTTCTTGGCCAAATAATTTAATTTTTTCTACAGTATTCTTATATACAAAAGATTGTTTTATATAAAAATTAGTTATAGATTCAGTATTTGTATTATAAAAGCTTAGATTATGATATAATATTATTGACTTGCAAACTCGTTTTTTAAATTAATAATATATTAAAAGATATGTTCTTTTTTTTTTTTGTTACAGTCGTGTACATAAGTTATAAATATATATTAATTTAATATAGCTTTCTGCATAAAACAAATAAATATTTTAAGATAAGTTATCATTTATTATAAATTTCGCGCGCGTAATGCGCATGTTAATGACTAGTTGAAATCTAAAAACTAGATAAAAATTATAGTAGAATTCAAAAACAAATTTAAATAAATATAATTTTGCTTTAATATATATTAGATAATAACCGGCAATTCTAATTTCTAAGGTTAAAAATTAAGAGCTTTTGGCTCGATATGCGTATTATTATAGCATGTGGCACAATTGACGATTCCAAGCTTTAAAATGTACCAGAAAAATCTACACCATTAGATAATATTATATAATTATAATACTATATACTCCTAAGAGCATCCACAGTGGTATTACGTAAAGATTACGTAAACGTGGGTCCTACATGTTTATTTAAGCAAAGCAACAAAAACTATTTACAGTGGTTTTACATAGCATTCCTTAAAGATGAGACCCACACGTAAATTTATGCTTTTACATAAAGCATTCCTTAAATTTAAGTAATGCACTATGTATTACGTAACCAATTTTTTATTATAAATTAATTCATTTTATAATTAATGCTAATATCTTATTGGTGGTTGTTGGAAAATTTAATAATAAAATATATCTAAGGAATATGTTTAAGTAATACGATTGTAGAGAAAATATTTTTTACGTGCGTCTTAAATTTACGTACTACTTAAAATGTACATAAATGTCTACGTGGCAACTTTAAAGAATACAATTTATGTAAAACCACTGTGGATGCTCTAATTATCTTAATTAAAGAGCAAAAACTTTTTCTACGATACTATGATTTACGAACAATATTTTTTTTACGTAAAAGTAGAGGTGAGTATATTCTGAATGAAATATATATCATATATATTTCTAACTTCTTGAGCAGTATATATATAAAACTTATTATGTTTACATGCACCATTGCAATTTTTTTATTGGCCAGCGTCACTCTAATAAATGAACTAATAATATGTTCTTTTAATTTATTAATTCAAACAATGAATTTTCACGTAAAACACATGTTAATAATATAAATTTTTATCTGAGTTGATTTTTATAACAAGAGGGTGAATGGCCAGTATATGTATAAGATAAGACATTATCATAATATATATATCTATAAAGAATAAGTGTTTGTAAAAATAATATTGTCTTCTTTTTTTAAATAGAAGTAAGACAAAAGATTTCGATAGTCTAAAATATTTGACACAAGTCTTGGCAAAATAAATGACACAAGTAATTAAATAGGGGTAATATTGGAAAAAGAAAAGAATTTTCTGACGCTAATTACAAGCTATCAAATAATTTTGTAGAAGTTCAATTTTGGTTACCATCGCATGCTAATCGCATGCTTAGGTTCGCATGAACTAGCACTGCTCATATGAATATATATGAATATAGTTGATTAATAGTTTTCGTCTAAACTTAACATTAAAATAAAATGGATGGAAATGTCACGTGTCTGTCACTTTCAATTGTATTTTAAAGTTTTTCTCATAATCAATTTATTTCCAAAACTTTAAAGAGAAAAAACTTAACCAAGCACGACGGCTCAACTGGGTGAGCTAGCCTTTGCACCCCCAATTAAGCTTAGACCGACTTGGGGCTCCAAACTGAGTCTAACTAATTTGAGACTCAGTTGGGCGCATTCAATCAAGTCATAAGTTGACAATAATCAAGTATATCATATGCATACAACATGTCATGTTTTCATCAGTTTTGACCAAAAAAATAGGAAAATTAATAACCAAATATTCCTATAATTGTTATAGGCTTATAGCAAACAGTAGAAAAAAATAGTTGAACAAGCTACTTTTAGGGTTAAGAACCTATGAAAGGTCTGAACTATGACCCATATTAACGGGAGAGGTCTGAAATTTCAAATGTTGATTAGAGAAGTCTGAGATTTCAACTTTGTTGATATAAGAGGTCTCCGTTAATTTTTTCCGTTAAAACTAACAGAAGTTTGGTCATGTGCTTGATATGTGACCAAAAATAAAATAAAATTCCAAAAATGCCATTCTATCAAAGTGTGCCCCTCACATGCTTGAAAAGAAAAGACAAAAATGCCCTTAAAGCCACCACGGCTCTAGCCACCGCCACCGCGGCTCCGACAACCACCACCCGTCTCCGGCGACCACCACCCCAGCTCCGAAGACCACCACGCAACTCCGGCGACCACCACCACGGCTCCGATTGGGCACAATCGGAATCGGAGCCACAGGGCTCCATATCGGAGCTCTGTGGCCCCGATCTGGAGCCACAGAGCTCCGATCTGGGCCAATCGGAGTCGTGGTGGCGGTCGCCGGAGTTTGGTATGGTCGTCGGAGCCGAGGTGGTGGTCGCCGGAGTCGGGGTGGTGGTGGCCTAACCGGTGGCGGTGGCCGGAGTAATTTGACTTCAGGGGTAATTTTGTCATTTCACATTTCCTCAAATAAGATATTAAATAAAACAAAATAATAAAAGGGGCAAAAATGTCATTTCACAAAATTATTTTAAAGTTAACTCTAAAAATGGTTGGAAAACCTAATTTCAACAAAATTAAAAATTTCAGACCTCTCAAATCAACATTTCAAATTTCAGACCTCTCCCGTTAACATGGGTCATAGTTCAGACCTTTTATAGGTTCTTAACCCCTACTTTTATCTACTTATTAAACATGACCTAAAAATTCTACAAAAAAAAAGGGTTAAGAATCTATGAAAGGTCTGAACTATCACCCATGTTAACGGGAGATGTCTGAAATTTAAAAAGTTAATAACAGAGGTTTGAAATTTCAATTTTGTTGATTTGATGTTTTCCGTCCATTTTTATGGTTAAATTTAACAGAATTGTGTGAAATGACATTTTTGCCCCTTTAATATTTTGTTTTATTTAATATCTTATTTAAGGAAATGTGAAATGACAATTTTACCCCTAAAGTCAAATTAAAACCACCCAACCCCGGCCACCCGACTCCGGCGACCACCACCTCGACTCCGACGACCACCACCTCGGCTCCGGCGACCCAACTCCGGCCACTACCTCGGCAAAAAAGCTCCGATCGGAGCCAAAAAAGCTCCGATCGGTGCAAAAAAAGCTCCGATCCGAGCAAAAAAAGCTCCGATCGGAGCCACAGAGTTCCAGATCGGAGCTCTGTGGCTCCAGCTGGGGCCACAAAGCTCCGATCGGAGGCCAATCGGGGCCGGTGGCTCCGATTTGGGCCCAATCGGAGCCTTGGTGGTGGTCGCCGGAGTACGGTGGTGGTCGCCGGAGTACGATCGGTGGTCGCCGGAGTACCGTGGTGGCTTCAAGGGCATTTTGGTCTTTTCACTCCAAGCATGTGAGGGGCACACTTGATAGAAGGGCATTTTTGGAAATTTATTTTATTTCCGGTCACATGCTTGGCATGTGACCAACTTCCGTTAGTTTTAACGGAAAAAACTAACGGAGACCGCTGTTATCAACAAAACTGAAATTTCAAACCTCCGTTATTAACTTTTTAAATTTCAGACCTCTTCCGTTAACATAAGTGATAGTTCAGACCTTAGGTTCTTAAAAAAAAAAAAAAAAAAAAACTAAAAAAAAGCCATTTGGAGTGGCGCCCCGGAGAAAGAGAAGAAGACCTATAAACTGGGGTGCAGCAAAAATAGAGGACGAAGAAAACGAAAGCCGAAGAGATAAAAGGCGGCAGAAAGAGAGAGAGAGAGACAGAGCACAGGTCGGGTCAGTCAGGACCATTCTTGGGCTTGGGCGGGTCTGGAAGTAGCAAAAAGATGGAGTGGCGGTTGCAGCAGCAGCAGCTTTATCATGGAAGAAGATGCAGACACCAAGCTCTTTTCATATTCCGTAACCTCTCCTTCCTCGTCACTTCTCCACCACTTCTTATCTTTTCAACCCTAAAAAACCCTAACCCTAACTCTACCTCATCGTTATCCTCTCTCTACGCATTCCAATTTCAATTTCCCCCTCTCCCTCAGCTCAAGTCTCAATTTCTCCGTTCCGTGCTTCTTCCGCGTCTCCTCTGCGTGACGTTGTACTCTAGCTTTGTTCACGGCGTAGAAGAGGTGAGAAATTTGATTCCCTGAGCATTACTCATACTGTCTAAGTTTCTTTTCTTAGGTTATGATGCGTCCACTGTTACTATTTCGGTTTTGATAGATTCTTGATGCTTCTCTTTGCTTCCGTTCTGTAATTGGTGATCTTGGTACTGGAAAATTGCTAATTGTTCGTTTTGGTATTCTTCCTGATTAGTTTTTCTCTCGATGGTGTCAAAGCTCTCGAGTCTCCTGTTTTAATCTTTTGCTTGCTCATTCTATTGTATGTTGTAGGCTGCTATAGAAACTTTTCCATTGCAATTTTTCCCATCATGGAAGATTATAGCGGCAGTCAATTCGATGCCATTAGTGGTGCTGTGAGAAAGAAGAGGAGCCAACCTTTTCGTCGACCACCACCCGATATTTCACATACCTACGATGAAAGCAATGTTCAGTCTTCATCATCTCCAACACCTCCTTCTGATGACGCCGCCAAAGGATCCAGTGATGACACTGCAGGTGGCGACACTAATTCAAGGAGAAAGGAGTTTAATCTTAACCAGTGTGTTGTGCTTGTTTCTACGTCAGATGATGGAGGCTTCAACGAGCACATCACAAGTGGATTTAGTAACAAAAGATCCAGTGAGGGCGTTCTTGCGCCAATCAACTGGAAAAATACCAGCACATGTGAAGCTGATAATTATGGTCTGCAGAATGATTTATTAGATATTGATAACAAGGTTACGAAAGTGAAGCTGAAAGTTGGTGGAGTCACCCGGACTATTTCCACCTCTAATTATGCATCTGAGAGTGGATCCTCAAAGAGTTCTCGTGGTGCAGATCCCTCAAGAAGAGGGAGACAGGTAAAATTAATGTTGGATTATTTGCAAAATACAATATGTTGACAACTTTTCTGTGGATATCTGAGATGTCTTTTAAGTAGTTCGATATAGATATAATTTATGCTTGTTCTGGATTAGCTTTTAAAGATGGAGCTTATTTATTGTAATTAATACAGTGTTTGCGTTCACAATAGGGTTTAGTGTGCTCTAAGCTGGTTTAACTCTCTTTAGATAGAGAAAGGTTTAGATTGCACAAACATTATACTGATCTTACCTCTATCTGTTAAAATTTCTAATTTTTGCAGAATAGTTTTTGGAAAAATAATAATAATCGTTTCATGTTTTTTTTTTTTATCACATGTTCCATCTAGTCCCTTTTCTTTAGAGACAGTGAAGCTAGCATTTTTTTTTAATTATGTAGTTGCCTTGCCATTGCAGCTTGAACAAATGATGCATTTGTAATGTCCCAAACTGCAAAAATGAATGATCTATCAGTTTTCCTATTCACTCATTTAGTAGAATGTTACTGCATTAAAAAAGTTTATTCTTTTGCATGTCTTGGAAATTTTCCTTATGCAATTATTTTGTATAAAATATTACTGAACAGGGCAATTCAGAATTTGCTAGCTCTATGGACAAGAGAATCGGTTTGCAGGCCATTCCATGGAAGGATTTCTCAACATGCGGCTTTAGCTTCTTGAGAAACGATTCAAGCTCTGGAAAAAGCTTAGGGAAATCTGGATCTGTCCGGAAAAGCAAGAAGGCGCCTAAAAAACAGTTAATGGATGCAGAATTTGATGATGAAGATGATGATGAGATACGATTTGTGCGAAAACTTAAGGCCCCGAAGATTAATTTAAGTTTGGATTTTGAAGATGAACCAAGCAAGAAACAACGGAAACTTGCTAGTGTTGTTGCTGATGTGGAACGACTCGGTGCAATCAAGAATGGGAAGGGACAACCCAAAAAGGAGAGAGGATCAGAAGATACTGATTATGATGAGGAGGATGAAACTGGTTCTGATGGTGAGGTGGCAGTGGATGGTAAGAAGAAGAAAAAGCAAAAGAAGGAACCTGCTGATTATTTGATGGAAAGTAAGAAGGAGATGACTCTCACAACACGGCAAAGGGCTCTGCAAACAAATTCTGTTGAGTTTCCAAGTGGACTGCCTCCTGCTCCACCAAGAAGTAAGCATGTTATGCATATAAAGCTTGGATCTTTGAATTATGTATTACAATTGCCTTTGTAGTGACACAAAGTTGTGTTCTTTGGGTTACAGAGCAAAAGGAGAAACTGACAGAGATTGAGCAGCAGCTTAAGAAAGCCGAGGCTGCACAAAAACGCAGACTGCAGAATGAGAAGGCTGCTCGTGAGTCTGAGGTTTGTGTTTTTCAAATTATTGTTTCCTTTTGATGATGTTGGGTCTACTTAAAAAACAAGATATATTTTAAAAAACAAAACTGCAGGCAGAAGCTATCAGAAAAATTCTGGGACAAGATTCCAACAGGAAGAAGCGTGAAGAGAAGATGAAGAAGCGTCAGGAAGCACTTAAAGAGGTATTAAGGGTTGCTTTTAGATTTTCAAAATGCTACTTTCTTACATGTTACAACAGTATTGCACATTTTGTTTAGTATTGGTGTCTCTATTGTTATATATTACAGGAGAAAGCGGCCACTGCATCGATGCTTTCAGGCAGTACGATTCGGTTGGTAATGGGGCCAACAGGGACCACCATAACATTCCCGAACGAAATGGGTCTGCCGAAAATGTTTGAACCGAGGCCGTGCAGGTATTTTGTTTTGAAAAAGCTTTTGTTTTCAGCCACTATTCCATTTAAAGATTTAATTTTTATTAATTCGCGCTTCAATTCATTTTGACGATACAGCTACCCTCCTCCTCGTGAGAAGTGTGCTGGACCGTGTTGCTCGAATCCTTACAAGTACCGGGACGCAAAGACAAAGCTTCCTCTGTGCAGTCTGCAGTGCTACAAGGCTGTTCAGCAGACTTCTTCTATATGTTAGCTCGCTCTTATAGTAGACCTAAAATTGGATGGATGACTCTTGATTTGTCTGCGGTGGCAATTTTGTTCTGCTAGAGGCTAATATGTTATGCTAAAACTGCTCACGGTCTAAAAATATGTAATATTATTTCAAGAATATATCTATGTATATATCATTATATGTTTTGAGCTTGGCCAAAATAAAAACTAGGGTTAATATGTCTTTTGGTCCATGATGTTTGACAACTTTTGGGTTTTGGTCAATGATGTTTTTTTTTACCTAGTTTTGGTACCATATGTTTGCAGTTTTTTTCTAGTTTTGGTCTAATCGTTACATTCCGTCCATTTTTTGACATGTACAAGTCACGTGATCCACCCTAAACTTTCAATTTTGTTCAATTTAGTCCCTCTAATACTTTCCTAACCTTTTTTTGGTTCAATTTAGTCCCGAAGTTTCAAAAATTCAATTAGACTTATCGTCCAATTGGGGTCAATTTTGAAACTTCAGGACTAAATTGAACAAAAAAAAGGTTAAGAAAGTATTAGAGGGACTAAATTTAAAGTTTAGAGTGGATCACGTGACTTGAACATGTCAAAAAATGGACGGAATGTAACGGTTAGACCAAAACTAGAAAAAATCTGCAAACATATGGTACCAAAACTAGGTAAAAAAAAACATTATTGACCAAAACCCAAAAGTTGTCAAACATCATAGACCAAAAGACCTGTTAACCCTAAAAACTATTTTAAGAGATAGTGGACCCAACTTGTTATCAAACATGTCTTTTATAGCAATTAGCAATTAAAATAACTACTTTAGTGTTAATAACTCATTTGTATAATATATTTGATAATTTTGATGCAATTTGTTAGTTGACCATTAGATAGTTATGTGGCTAGTTTTGATTTTTTTTTTTTTTTTTTTTTCAGTTTAGTCCATAAATTTATTGCATTTACTTTTATTTTTACATTTAGTCTCTAAACTTAACTAGCTATGGTCTGACACATGGCTGATTCGGACCTGGCTAGGGTAATCGGATTTGGAGGATCCTAGTCAGGATTTGTCTCAGTCATAAGTCGGACCATGATTAGGTTAATTTAGACCTAGGATGCGGTTTAAAATGTTTAGGGACTGGATTGTGAAAATAAAAAGTTAGGGCTATATATTTGAGAACTAAACTAAACAAAATAAAAATTTGAGGCTAGTCACGTGACTATTTAACGATCAACTCGTGGATACACCAAAAGTGTACAAACTGCAAACGTATTATATCAAAAGTATGGGAAAAAAATATTGCACTAAAAGTCAAAAGAGATATTGTATCAAAATAGTTATGAAGTTTAGTTTGTTATTGATCCGCACTATTACATATAATATATGCTAATTGCTCCCACCATCTATAGATAAAATTTTGTGTAATGGTTCATCGTTTTATTATTGACGAGATATTTTATGCTTAAATTATGTTGATTTTTTAGAATGAAAAAAATATTTATGTTTACCTTTACCATATTTCCTTCTCTATTTAAGTTAATCTAATGTAAGTGAGAATATTTTAGGTACTAAATAAGCATATTAAGTGTTGTTCTTCTAATGAACCTGATGAGTCTCGCGAAAAAAAAAAAAAAAATATATATATATATATATATATATATATTATTAAAATTGAACAGCTTGTAACCGTCACATGACTAAATTACATAAACACCCTCTAAAAACTTAATAAACATTAAATTATATATACAAGGTCAAGCTGAACAGCTTTTTGTAACCGTCACATGACTAAATAATATAAACAACCTCTAAAAACTTAATAACATTAAATTAGAGCGACTGGGAGCCCTTTAATTTTTTCTTTCCCGGGCGCTCTAAAATTTTAAATTCAAATTAAATATTTTAAATTTTTTTATAAAATTATGTTACATAATTTAAATGTATTTTTTTACCAAAAAAATTAATTTCGTTCTTTTACATTACGTGATATTCTTGTATCGTCCTAGGGATCGGACTGATCACGGTCTTGTATCTTCCTTTGAGTATTGTCAATAATTTCATGCACCATTCTTACGACGGTATCGTAAAAATTTGACAATGACAATCTATGCGCGCGCTGCGTATAGCGCGGTTTGGGATTAGTATATTTTAAGTTTGTTGGGGAAGCTGCATTGTCTAAGAAAAGTTGGTTGGGCCAAAAAAAAAACTTAGGGTGTGATCATGGACAGTTTTAGGGCCTTAGAAAAATCAATAATCAGAAGGCCCAGAAGGAGCCCAGATTTAAGAAGCGCTTCCCGTTTCATCATCTAGCTCGTCGTGAGAATCCAGAAAGTAAAGCAGTCGTCTCCTTCTGGTTAATCTCCTGAAGCCAATCATCCGTCGTTTATTGTCCAGGTGAGAACCCTAGTTTCTGATTTCTGTCTTTCCGTTTGCGTCTAGAAGATCTGCACATTGATGAGCGCACACGAAGCTTCTGTATTTTTCTTTAGTCGATCATCGGAGATCGGATTTCGATCCTAAATACTCGTTTCCGTTTGGTTTGTTTTGGTAGTTTCGGCTCTCTTGTTGCTACAATTGGTGGAGGTGATGCGTTTTAGATACCTAACGTAGATCTCTGATTGATGTCCGAGTTATGCCACGCTTCCCTGAGATTAGTTCTTCGATTGAAGTGGTAATGATGAAGATGAAATATCCTCTAATCAGTTTCACTTCAATGATTGAGATGTCACTGTTTAACAGTAATGATGCATTCATCATGTTGAGGAATCATCTAGGCTTGTAGACCTAGGGTTAGTTATAGGTTAAGAAGCGAAAATATCATAGGCAGAATCCACAGTAATGTGTTTACTTAAGTTGTAAGAACCTAAAAACAATCCATAATGGCTGTCCCAGATTTAATATGTTGATATTTGTTGTCCAAACTATCAGATTGGTTAATGTTCACTTTTTAGACTGATTTTGGTGTTAAAGTTGACATTTTAATTAACAAAAACATGTTATTTTCTACTATAGTTGAGACTGTTTTTAGGTTCTTAACCCTTTATATCATTCATCCACATTTTTTGAACAAAAAATTTAAGTACAAATTAAGCATGTCTAGATATTGTTGAGACGAGAAATTAGAAAAGAAGTATCAATCCCATGTTTGGGAAAAAGAAAAAGTAGCAATCCAAAGTTCTTCTGTGTAAAATCTATTTGTTGAAGCTTGTCTCTTCCTTATCTTATTTGTGTATGGCTGAGGTGTTTATGATGATGTTATCTTGTCTCAAATCGCTATGTTCTCGCTGATGTATTCAGTGTTCTCATTATTCTGTATTCAGTGTTCTCATTATTCTTTCTTTCTTTCTTTCTTTCTTTCTTTCTTTCTTTCTTTCTTTCTTTCTTTCTTTCGGTCTTTCTTTCGGTCTTTCTTTCTTTCTTTCTTTCTTTCGGTGATGCAGAATCTTTATCGTTTACTGGTTTGTATCACTATGTTTATCTGTATAGCAGAACGGAGCAATGTTTAACCATGTTTTTAGGCATTCCTTTTTCTCTTGTTTCCATCCAGTAGTTAGAAGAAATGGCTGGCCACAGAGTTGCACACGCCACATTGAAAGGACCGAGTGTTATCAAGGAGATAGTGATTGGCATCACCCTGGGTTTGGCAGCAGGAAGCCTCTGGAAGATGCATCACTGGAACGAGCAGAGGAAGGTGAGAACTTTCTACGATCTGTTGGAAAAAGGTGAGATCAGTGTTGTTGTTGAAGAGTAATTCATTGCCCATTCGTGCTGTCATGAACAAGAAAGAAAGCTTCATTATTTTTCACCATTTGAATCTACATGCCCCTTTAATTTCCGAGGTTTGATGGAATAATTCTGTTAGGGAGATGAATACTCCAACTCCTTAAACTTTATCAAGTTGTATTGATTTCGATTTTGCTTGATCTTCAATTTTAACAATTTTTTGCGGGATTTGGAGAATGAACATCGTTTTGCAGTGAAAAACAGAATTAGATTCCGAAAAATAGAGTCGGATTGAGATATTGGTGATCGAAGCCGGTCCACATAAAGTCAGAAATATCGCGAATTGGTGATATTTGTGACCGATATTTTTAGGTATGGATTTGTCTATGACTTATGGCACTGCTAGGAATCACACAAAAAGCTAAAAAAATTAACAACCTCAATAAAAATTGGTAGACGAAACTTGAGAAACAAGGATTATTAGATCAAACAAATCTAACTTGGGGGATGACGTGGAAGAGTCTAATTGGTTATCACTTTAGCACCAAGTGCTATATATGTCCCTCTTCTTCTCCAACAAAACAACCAAAATCATCATCTCCCAACCATACAAACTAAGAATGGCAACCATTACTAGCCTTAGCCTCCGGTCGGGACCCAAAGCTCCGACCGCCACATCAGCCTCTCGGGACCCACTCACCGGTCCATATCCACGGGTGAGTTGCCCTTGGGAGAGAAGGTTCGGTAGAGAGGCGAAGATGGTGGCAGTTGTGAGGGCGGTGCCCGACAGTATCGGGGAGAAGGTGGAAGAGAGCATAAAGCAAGCCGAGGAGGCGTGTTCGGGCAGTGGCACGGCCGGGGAGTGTGCGGCCGCATGGGATGAGGTAGAGGAGCTTAGTGCGGCGGCGAGCCATGCACGTGACAAAGAGAAGCAGACGGATCCATTGGAGGAGTTCTGCAAGGATAATCCTGAGACGGACGAGTGTCGTACCTACGACAACTGAGTAAATTTGGTTGTTAAATTATAGTGTTAATAACCAAATTACTACTTCAAGTTTGACCAAATTATAAATTACTATCTGAATTTTAATTTCTTTAAAATTGATTATTTGAACTTTTAGGTTCTGATCAAATTGCTATATCTATAATAATTTCAGTCGATTTGATCAAAAATGAACATATTTTTTTTTACCACATTGGGTATTTTATGTGTATAATAGATGAAATTTGAATATGAATTGAAAACATTGCTGTGAAATACCTTAAATTGAACGCTCAATTAGACATCTTTCTAATTATAACGGTGCTTTTCAGTTGAGGTTACAATTGAGATATTTCACTATAATCTTTTCAATTTGTGTATAAATCAATCTTATATATACATAATTAAAAGACCGAACGAGACCGAAACATGTTCATTTTGTATCTAATTTGACGGAAACTGTAACAGAGATAGCAATTTACTTGAAAATTGAAGTTCGAATAACCAATTTTAAAAATTTGAAGTTTAGTTAGCAATTTGTAATTGAGTTAAAATTTAAGTAAAGATTGGGTTATTAACCCTAAATTATATCCAAAGTCTTAGAAGAAGACATTTGTATTATATTTATACCATCTAGTGTAACATGATGTTTGGATTATATGGTCCAATAGATTTGTGAAATGATTACACATATATCATTCAACTATTTGGTAAATCCGAATTTTAGTTTTTTAATTTGCGCTATGTTAATTTTTGAAATTGGATCAAAAGGCTGCCTACATCTACTTGTCCATCAACACTGGACGCATAACATAATGTTCCATCAAAGTGATTCTTTTTGTTAACCGTATTTGGTCCATGATGTTTGATCACTTTTGGCTTTTGGTCCATAATGTTTTTTTTTGCCTAGTTATGTACCATATGTTTGCAGATTTTTTTATAGTTTTGGTCCGACCGTTACATTCGGTCCATTTTATCCGTTAATTGACATATGCAAGTCACGTCATCTACCTTAAACTTTCAATTTTGTTCAAATTTAGAGGAATTGACATCCTAAACCTAGTTCAATTTGAGCGAATTGAGCTAGGTTTAATTTGTCAAATATGGGGGAATTGACACCCTAAACCTAGTTCTATGGGTCAATTCCCTCAAATTTGAACAAAATTGAAAGTTTAGGATGAATCCGGTGACTTGCACATGTCACTTAACGGAAAAAAATGGACGGAATGTAACGGTCGGACCAAAACTAGAAAAATCTGCAAACATATGGTACCAAAACTAGGCAAAAAAAAAATTATAGACCTAAACCCAAAAGTGGTCAAATATTATGGAACAAAAGACCTGTTAATTTTTTTTTTTTAATGTAAATTGATTTAATTCTCATAGGTAAATAAATACATAAACGAGATTCATTTGTTCCATCAACGTGGCTTTTTTTATGTCAATTGATTGGATTCTCTTAGGTAAACAAATACATAAACAAGATTCATAGGGATTATGTCAATTGACACAAAAAAAAGAGTGACATAGGCAGTGTATGACATTTTCAGTCCAGTTTTGACGGGTAAATAGATGGAGATTTGTCTAAATTAAAGGTTGAAATAGTAGAATTTAAAAAATTAAAGTTCCAATAATTGATATCAATTTGTTTATTAATGCTATAGTTATTTAGGTACGAATTAACATCTCGGAAGATATAAACAAGTAGACAAACTGACAGTTTTTATTTCTTAGTAGAAGATGAATAAGAACCGCAAGCGACGATACCTTCATAGCCAGGTTATCATCATTAACAATCATTCTTCAACTCACAAAATCAATTCCGCAACATCAATTCGACTCCAATCGATCCGATTATTATTTTCCGAAATAACAAAAAACCGAACAAAGTACGAACTGCATTGCATTCAACCTCTCTAGATTGCAATAGCTAGCAAAGAACCTGTTTATTAGAACCCTCAGGGAGCTGCCACGCTTTCGTGATGCGATCGGGAATCTCAGGTATGTCTATGGCGAGCCCTGCAACTTCCTTCGCCATATGGAGCACCGAATTCAGGGACCTCAATCTATCAGTCAGTTCCACGAGCTGACCCCTCAATACGTTGTTCTTCATATCGATTTCAAAGTGTTTTTGAGAAACGTCACTGATTTGACGCACAAGCTGTTGGTTCTCGTTCTTCAGTTTGCTCGTCTGGTTGATCAAATCATCGAGCATCTTCTGCTTCCTAATCCTCGACCTTCGTGCAGATTCACGATTTGACTCCATCCTCTTCCTCTTCCTTTCATCGGTGGCTGCATATCTAGGACAGCAATCGGATCCTGAGTAGGATACGCTCTGAGACGAAGACATTGTATTTTTTTCAAATTGAATGATCGATTCAACACAATCAATCTCTCAGCTTGGTGAATCAGCAGATGTTGGAGCTAATCATCAGATGGTCGAGCTAGATCAAGCGCGAAGCCATGAAAACACATAGAACCAATAGAGGAAGACGACGGACAGGGAGTGGGCGGAAGGAAGTCGTTGCATCGGCGGGAGGATTTCGCAGCTCATGAAGGCGGCAAAAACATCGCAGTTGCCATCAAATCCCTAGATTTTGAATCGAATGCTGATCAATTTCAAAAAAGAAAAATCCCGACCAAAACGGAAAACCAGTCAAATTCAGTGATTCGATTGACGAGAGAGAGGATGGATAGAAAGCCTAGGAGAAAACGGAAAAAGAGACGGACAGATCGACTTAGCTGCTGAATGTCGATGAAAGCGGAAAGTACAGAGCGATCAAATCAAATTCTGCCAATGGAATGAATGCATTCCAGGGACACGGACACAGATAATTCAAATTTTTGGAGAGGGGTATTTATATAAAGGAAAGAAAAATCATGGTGTTACGTACGTAACTTATGTTACATTTGATATTTTGTCAATAAGCATTTCCAATTCTATTCATTATTATTTTTTTTTGCCAGATTCTATTCATTATTGGAAAAAAAAAAAACTATTCACTAAAAAAAAATTGTATATACAAAATTGAACTCTTTGAAAGTCGAGTTACCCATTCCGATGTTTAGAAGTCTATTCGAGTCGAACCGACTATTTGGCAAGCTCGACTCAACTTGCCTCGTCTTATTTTACTTGAATTTAAACTCGATCGAGTCTAAATTTTTCAAGCTTGAGCTCAGTTCGGTGTCATACTTTGGTTCGATAAGTTTAAAATTGTTCAGATAAATCATAAATAGTGAGCCTTAACTCGAGCTCGAACTCGACTCAGATAGGTTTTTAGCTCAAACTCGACTTGAGTATATATTATATATAATATTATATAAATCTCGAATAAACTCAAACTCAACTCGAATAGACTTTTGAAAATAAAGAAAAGCTCGAATAGGCTCGCGAGTCTCTCGAGTCGAGTATAAATGAACCCGTAATCGACTTGGTAACAGAAATAACTTGACTCAATCTTGACTCGAAATTCAACAAGTCGATTTCAAATACAAATCGAGCAAATCTCAAGTAATTTACGAATAGTTTGAATTGCTTACTACCAGGACGAAACTATCATAGGATGAGGGACAATTGCCGCCCAAGTTTTTGTGATGTGCATATTAAGTTAAAATTTATAATTATTATTAATTTAATTCTTTACAATCTTATATTTACTCCTCAAATTCTCAAAGATTTTACATTTTGAACAGAATTTCTAAATTCATTCCATCTTGGTGCCCAAGCTTTCCAAGTATTGTAGAATATCCTGTACTATACTACAATATTGGGAAAGTAAGACTTATTTACACCATGTTTATTTACACCATGTTTGATTCATTGAATGAAATTTAAAAATTAGGATTAGAAATATATATATTCCTATTATAGTATTTGGTTAATTTGATATGTAAAATAAAAATTCTAACTACTAATGTATTTTTATTTATATTCCTAATTTTTATTCATATTTCTTATTCCACGAGTCAAAACATATTATTATTATTTTTAATGGCGGACTATTATGGTTTTTGGCACATTATGTTAAACCTTTACCGTTAAACCTTTACTGATTTTAGAAAAAAAAAAAACGTCACATCCCGTATTAGGGTTTTTGAAGAAAGTCTGATTTCTACGTTGGATAGTCGCTTTGCTAGGCTTGAATTTGATTGGGCGTCTTCTTGATCGGGACGATGCAATCACTTCGTGGAAGCGTTCGAATTCTTCGAAGCATAGGAGGATCCAAGTGTTTCAACTCACCGGAGCCTATCCCTTTGGGTTCAAGATCTTTCCTCTCCGCCACGGCAAACGCTTCTTCAGCTTCCAAGGTTCGCGTTTTGGTGTTTTCGAGTTCGTTACTGCTCTTTGGTACTGTCCGCTTGTTATTTTTCCGTAAGATAGTCTTTGGTTGTCGGCAAATGATACAGAAGTTGGTTTTTGAGAATTGTGGATGAAATTGCTGCATTTGCCTAGTTTTGAATTGCATTTTCGAAGTGATCTTCGTTCTTAAGACTGTTAGAATTGTGCAATCTTGGTTGATCAGCAGATGAAATCACTTTCTTGAGTTTGGTTTTTTTGGTACTTCGTTTCAAGTTCAAAGCTCTATAGCTTTAGTTCGTTATTTCCGAATAATAGTGAAAACTGAAATGCAGAATGGATGAATGACACTACACATGATTGTGCAACTTTAGAAGGAAAATACCAGCTATCTATCTGAGACTTAACCGAACAGTTTCTTAGAATTGCAGATGAAATTGCTGCATTTGTTGCCTAGTTTTGAGTTGCATTTTGGAAGAGATCTTCGTTCTTGTTTGGCTGTTAGAATTATGAAATCTTTGTTGATCAGCAGATGAGATCATCTTCTCGACTCGAGTTTTGTTTATTTGGTGCTTCGTTTGAAGCTCAACACTCTATAGACTTAGTTTGTTATTTCTGATTACTGGCGGAAACTGAAATGCAGAATGGATGAATGACACTACTCATGATTGTGCAACTTTAGCAGGAAAATACCAGCTATCTATCTGCAATTTGGAGAACATCGAATGATGGTGTTGTTCCACGAATGGAGTCTGTGCTGCCTGCTTTTGCAAAGAGATTCATGACAACATCTTCTGATTCAGTCCAAGCACCGTCACCAGGATTACCCACTGATCCACCAGCTCGTATCAAATTTAAGAGGCTCGACAAACAATCTAAGCACATTATGCAGGTAATTTCCAGAGTTAGTGTTTAGTCATGCAGTTATGAAATATGTATTTATCTTTGCACCTTGTAATGCATTCCATTCCCTTTTCTATTCAGATTCTAGATAAAGAGGCTGTGGAGGAAGTAAAGGCACAGAGGGAGATACCTGACATAAAGCCCGGTTATATTATACAGCTCAAAGTGGTAAGTAGTTTAACTTTATGGTACATTGGTGGATTCTTTCAGTTCACAAGCTCTGTACCATATAGTTATTAAATGTCTTTAAGGTTTTTGTTGACCTTGAGTTGAGCTGAAGCTTCTGGATCTGGATTGTCTCCTTGATGGGGCAGGAAGTACCTGAAAACAAGAGGCGCATTTCTACAATAAAGGGGATTGTTATTGCTAGACGAAATGCTGGTTTAAATACCACATTCAGATTGAGGAGGCTAGTTGCGGGAGTTGGGGTTGAGTCTCTCTTTCCACTGTAAGCGAGTTTCATGTTTACTCTATATACGATGTTGAATCTTCAGGGAGAGAAATAGAAAAATATGAAGGAAGCGAAGCATAGCTGGTATAGATATGGCCTCAGAGAACCAAACTGTCATTGTAGAATGTGGCATCTGTATGCGTATTCAATTGTTGCAAAGAATATATATATATTTGACAGGTGGTGATTAATAATAAATGGATTGGTGCAGATATTCGCCGAATATAAAGGAGGTAAAGGTTCTGGACAAGAAGAAAGTAAGGAGGGCGAAGCTTTACTATCTGAGAGAGAGGATGAATCCACTAAAAAACAAATAAGAAGGGCTCACCAGCCCTTCGTTGAATAAGGGTTAAGAAAACAATAGGGGCCTCAATGTTTGTCCATGTTGTCCGGAGAGGTCTGAATTGAAAAATGTTGTTATTAAGGGTCTGAATTATCATGTTTGTTGTTTTTCGATTTTTCGTCCAAATTTTCAGTTAAATGTAACGGAACCACGCGAAATGACAGAATTACTCTTTTGCAATTATTATACAATTTATCAGTTTAATTAATGAAATGTGAAATGTCTAAAATACCCCTGCACACTAATTATGCCCTTAAAGCCACCACGGCTCCGGCCACCGACACCCGGCGACCACCACCCCGACTCCGGCAACCGCCACCCGGCTCCGGCGACCACCACCCAACTCGGGCGACCACCACCACGGCTCCGATTGGGTCCAAATCGGAGCTGGTGGCTCCGATTGGCCCGAATCGGAGCCAAAAAAGCTCCGGTCGGAGCCCTGATCGGAGCTTTTTGGCTCCGACCGGAACTTTGGAGCTCCGATTCGGGCCAATCGGGGTCAGTAGCTCCGATTTGGGCCCAATCGGAGCTGGGGTGGTGGTCACCGGAGTCGTGTGGTGTCGATGGAATTGCCGCCCATTAGTGTGCTGTGGTTGTCTTGTGATTTTGGGTTTTAGGATTGTATTGTATAAACAACACCTATATGTTGGTATTAGGGGGGCTGACCAGATTCTTTTAGTCACCATCCATCCATCCATCATCGCTGAGCTGACAATCAATCCCCTGTTATCTTCCACTTACTACCAACATCAATATTTGTCCTAATCTGCACGGACCTTAGCAATGCAATGCGGTTCTCCTGCGGAGTGGAGTGGAGTGGGGCATATATCACTTGGAGAAGAAGGGGAAGTTGCCCTCTGAGTGTTGTGGATGTGATGAGTAAGGAAGAGCAAAATGCACTCAATGGTCGTCTTTGGTATCTATCTGCATGGACTAGTAGTTGGCCTGCTGTTGGTTTCCCAAAGCATCGAATAAGAACCAACCGTCTGACATCGGTGGTGAGTACTGCAAGTAGATATCTTCTCTCAAATCAATACAAGAGTAGAGAGGAATTGTTAAAGTAAGTGATGGATGGATGAGATCTGTATCCCACCTATTATAACTCAACGGAAAAATGGAGGGACTTGCACCAATTCCAAACAAACGGGGAAACTACCGAGAAAGTCAGAAGAAATACAATTTTTTTTTTTTTTGGAGGGAGAAAGCAAGTGAATGATGAAGTAAGTTACCCCTTAAAGTTTACACTGTGTGTAGATGACCACAATAGAGAAATAATGGTTGATAGCACCCCCAAAGTTTATACTGCTGTTCAGTAAACAATTTGACTATAAGCAAGTTCCGATGATGATTCTTGAACTAATAAAAGAAAAATCAATGTTTTAAAAATCAGACCGGATGATGAATATTATTTTCCGACCAAGTTTAGTCAGTTTTAACAAAAAGTCTAGACCCTTTCAGTTTTCATCACTAAACCTTCCAGCATTGTTTAGTCTTAGAGTTTTTTTTGCCATTTGAACCGACAAATTGGCGTCGGTTTTCACGTCCCAACGCGGTCCGATCGCCATTTCATTCATTGAATCTGATTTTGTTATGCATTTTGAACATGACCGTGGCTATATAGTCAGTTCACAGTCCAACTATCGCCAGTCCGGTTTTCTAAAACTTTAAGAAAATCAATCATATAATCTTTACAAATTACAAGGCTTTAAGAAAAATATTTGAAATTTGCAAAAGAAAAAAGAAGCTATTCTTTTGCTAAATTTGATCATTCATAACCCCTTTCTTGGGTTTAAGTAGTTAGGAATTGAGGATACTCCTTTTCTCTCTCCTTCTCCTTAGAAATTCTACACATTTATTATAGTAAATGGAAGTTGTATATAAAAGGATCAAAATATAAGTATTTACGGACGTAAAATTATTGTACACCTCTTTAGGCCTCTCTAATCTTACATTTTGTAGGACCAACTACTCTCATTTTTGTTGCTATATATTATAGACTTTGATATCTATCTATATTGCAATGGAATTCAACGCCCAAATCACCAAACCAATACCTTTCCATAAAAGAAGGCTCACAATCGATCTTTGAATTCATTAGGGCTATCAAGAGACTAATTACGCACGCAACGCGATTCCGAGAAACAACCGAAACCCTTACGCATAGAGTTTCTGAACAACACGGTCGACACGATCCAACCATTTCATGACCAGACCACCGAACCCCTGCCCTACGAGCTAGCTGTGGCCCCGGAAATTAGAGAATGTTGCCACGTGTCCTTCTCCGGCATCGTTATCATCAAGCAAGCGGTTTACGCGCTCCCCTTCTTTCGCATCAGGGACAACGAGCAAGTATGCATCTGCCCTTAATCTTACAGAACTCGACAATGGTGATTCGGAGTATAATGATAGTGATTACAATCTTAATGGGGGATAATATGATTGATGTGAAGGCTGAGGAGTTCAGACAGGTGAAAAGGGATTGAATTGATTAGATTAGGGTTTTTTTTTTCTTTCAGAATTAAATTGCTTGATGGATTGTAAAATAATTAATAATAAAAAATTAAAATTAACATCTGAATTTTCGTAGTCACCTCATGCACATGAAGTAGTGCATGCATTATATTCCCTCTATTCCAAACCCTAAATTCCCCACTAGCTACTCCACTCTTTCAAAACCCTAAATCAAAGCATTTTCTGCCCAAACCTAAAGCAAATCTTAGACAACACAGAGAACAAAGATCCTAGGAAAACAAGCATCCATGAAACCCCAACCACCGAACGCTCCAAAGCGGTGCCCCAATCGACGGCTCGGCGTTTCGGGACATGCGTCCTATCCGATATCAGCAGTGCTCTGTAGACAGCTTCCGTTAGGGCAAATGCGGTTACCGGATCGGATTCTTCAGCTAGGAACCCATATTCGGTTAGGCAGACGATGTCATAAATTCCAGTTGTCTCAGAGATCTCGAGGTATTCGCTGATTTTGAGTCGGGCTTCGATCCGATCTTCGCCCGATAGTAGGTCCCCATGGGTCAGGATTAGGATAGGGGTCTGATCTGCATATATAATTTAGTCATAATATTAATGATAAGTTAGGTTTATCATTATATAAAATACTAGAGGAAAGAAACTTCATAAACTATTTTATAAGTTCAAATTATATATAGTCGAATACAATGTTAAACAATTTAACAGTTAAGAAAGAAAGAAGTTAAAAACAACCTTAACTATAGGAGGCCGTGTTATATATCGATCATTGTCCCAGATTTAAAATGTTGATATCCGGTGACCCAACTATCAGAAAAATACGAGTGTTTGTCGATTGTTAACCCTAATAACTATTATTGAAGTACTTACTGGATTGTCTCAGAGCAGGGGAGGAGAAGAGCTGTTTGAGGGCCATTAGAGGCTTGAGATCGCCTTCTTTGACAGCTTTGTACACGTCAGCAACGTTTACCACCACCATGATACAGTTGACCTTCCTTTTAGCAAACTTTGAGGAGGAGGAGGATGAAGAGTTGTTCAACATAAAGAGGTCAGGGTCATCGGAAACTGCTGCCTTCGGTTCTCGATCCCCCGCTCTGCGGCATAGTTGGTTATGACGGACGCCTTGAGTCATCCAATCAGAGAGCTCGTCCAGCCCCTCGTTGACCCGATCATAGTCAAACCCTCTAGAGTCATACACACAGAACCCACTCCTCATTGATCTCAGCACATTGTGAGCCTCCAACCTCATGGTGGTGTAGTTTGAAGAGTTCTCTGAAGAAAACAGAATATTAATTAATTATTATAGATAAAGTTTGGGGGGAGGGTAAGTGAAGAAGTCAATAAAGTTTAGGGAGGTGTTTGTAATTACTCGTCGATGTCCGTGCAAACGGAATCAGCCCGGCGCGGCCGAGAACGCTGTACATGAGGTTGACGACGGCGCTCTTGCCGGAGCCGCGGAACCCGACCAGAAGAATCGTGTTTGTCTCCGGGCTCTCCATTCCATCCCTTCCAACGTCTCCGGTCGGAACCCAGAAATCTCCGGCGCGGTAGGACAGCAGCTTGTGGCGGAGCTCATCGAGGCCGTCGGCGGCGACCATGGCGAGCCGCTCCATCTCTCGAAGAACCCTAATCCGCGGGGTCAGTCCCGAGACGCCGGAGCCGGCGCCATCGAGCTTGCGCAGCTTGACACAGTCGTCGAGCATGGCCGCGGACCGCCACCAGCAGTAGAAGGCCTCCGAGTGGAGTTCCTCACTGGCGGTGTCGTCATCGGTGGTAGAATCGAGATGGGGTTTCATTTGGTGGAAGGAGGTAATTGGATCCAGGTTGGAGTTTGAGGTTGGCAGAGAGAGATGCTACAGTTGAAGAATGGTGGTGGAGAAGGGTGGTTATGTTGGAGAAGAAGAAGAAGAGGTTTTTTAGGCGGTGGTTGAGAGCCGTTGGGTGGCTGTGGCTCTTCCGCCTCCGTGCTGTCTTGTCTTTTTAGCGGGAAATAGCCGTTTCGCAACGTTCATATATTCAAACGGATTAGTTTATGTCAACACTTCCGTAGTCTTTTTCCCTTAACAAGCCCAGGTGCCTTTAGTCCTTCCACGTGTCCCTACTAGGTTATTATGGGCTTTTGGTCCATTTCCATCACAAACATGTCCACTCTATTATATATATTCAACGATGTTTCGTAATAGCCTGTTTATTCTCATATTATTTTGACAATTTTAAAAACGTCGTTAAGTATTGATCTACGTAATAAGTTTTTTTTTTTTTGAAGAAAAAAGTTAACAACGTTTAGTAGTGTAGCAATTTACATGCACTAGTGATACAAGAAAAAGAGTTGCTTCTTTTAAGAATTTTGCTTTACCTTATTGCAAGTATTGTTGTGCCTTTTTGTGACGGTGATCATAAATAACATATCTACATCGTCAGTTAAAGCGTTCCTAGTTTCATGACGATGGCTTTTTGTGTTGCGAGAGAAATCATTTCTAGCGTCATGAAAAGTTAAATTTTTTAAGTGTTTTTTCGTTATCGTTGACTTGGATGAGTAACATTGTCATCTCACTATTGGCACTCGTTGAAGAGTTATTGGTGATATTGATCCTTGTGTATTTTTATGGATCGTGTGTCGACGACATAATGTGGATTTCTTCAAATGATATCTTCATGGATAACTTGGTGGCTCAATACTAATTGATCGTCACAATTGAGGTCAGCGTATCATAATTTACAATCCGGCTGACCAACTTTTGAGCTTAGTCTGACTGACTGAATCAACTCTTATAGCTGATACCTTTCGCGTGAAAACCTACATTCTAACCCTTTAAGTAGGGCTGGCAATTTCTCACACTGCACAATAGTACAACATGAACATACATGAAAAAATTGTGTTTGTGCAATCATATGGAGAACAATATCACAATATAATTTTCGTATTGTGTTCGTATTTAGATATGACAACACGACATGCATGATAAAAAATGTCTTATTAAGTATATTCTTAAGTGTTTTTCTGAACAAAATTTTTTTTTTTGTAAAAGAACAAATTTTATTTAATTGTTTGAAAACTCCAATTATTGGTTTAATTTTTAAAGTTTGTCAATCATATATTACGAACTTAGGAATATGAAGATTTTAATTCATTTTTTTTTATTATATGAAGCTCACTATTTTGATTGTTTTACTTAAAGATATACAATTGAATAACAAACACAACACGATAGCACGTTATGAAAATGCAATGCACAAAAAATTGTATAATATGTTCGAATTTATGAAGCATAGACATTATAAACTTATCTTTGCGGCATTTGTGTTAGTAAATTTAGAACTAACGCGATTATTAAAATGTACGATAGCACAAAAAATTATGAACCATACATTTAATCATCAACTTATTGTAATTTTTTTTATCAGAAGCAAACATATATTGTATTAGTGGTGCATATATATATGGCATCGGGACTTGAATTTGTTTTCTCTTTTCAAGGAAAAAATAATAATAGCGTAGAGTCTAAGTCACCATCATCAATCAACCTTTAAATACACTATAGAGTTTCTAGCTAGCTAGTAGGCTTCTTCTTCTTCTTCCATCTCTCTCCAAAATGTCTGAACCTAACAGACTCCTCCCCTCAAAAACCCTACTAATCACTCTCCTAACCACGATGTTCCATTTCACAGTCACCGCAACGGCGGTCTCCACATGCACAATGTGCACCGCATGCGACAACCCATGTCAGCCCCTTCCATCTCCGCCGCCGCCTTCTCCTCCACCGCCCACTCCAGTAGTCCGGCCACCGCCGAACCCTCCCGATGTTTCAACCAACTGCCCACCTCCTCCGGTGGCGCCAGGCACCACTGGAGGCGGCGGCGGAGGACCAGCGACGCCCTACAACGGCTACTTTCCGACGACGCAGCAAGGTACACCTAATTCCATGTATGTCCCTAATAATGGATACTACTACTCATCGCCGTCTGCTGCCGAGCGCCCTGTCCAGCTGAAGGGAGTCGTTGCTGCCGCCATCTCCGTTATAGTGATCTTCCTCGTCCTGCGGAAGTAGCTAGTAGACAATATACGCATGATGTTTTCCTTATAAATAATATTTGTATGAATAACGATATGATATAATAATTTTTGTATGAATAACGATATATTACAAATAGTCAATATAAATTTTATCGAATATTCGTTTGTTAATTATACATTTTGGTAACTCACCACGGGCGATGCGCAAAAAATGCACCTACAAAGTAGGAATTACAGAAAAAAGTCTCTATTTTGTGATGGCACAGATAATAATTAATTAGGAAAATACTTGGATAAGGGGTCTCCGTTTTTGTGGAGAATAGATATTAATGGAAGTGAGATACGTCATAATTTATCATAAATTATTGTTTAGTGTATAGTAAGTTTAATATATGTAATTATCTCCCTATCTTTTACTTATATTTTTGTTTGTTTAAATTTTAATTTTTTTTTCTAGTTAAATCTTTTTATAAACATTTATACTATTTTTTCCTATATAATATTTACATAATAATTTAATTTATTATAACATAAGAATACTTATAGACTCATTTATACTATAGGGTTCATCCGACTAAACTGTTCAACTAATTAATAATTTTAGAAGAAAAAAAAAATATTTAAACACATTTACCCTCTAGGGTTCACCCGTTCCTACAGAGTTTTAGAAAATTTTTTCCACAAAGCTATTGTAAATTATCATATATTAATTGGCTCGATGTAAAGTGAAATTCTTATAAAATTAGTCGGATAAAAAAATGCGCTAACAAAGAATAAATATATTTTTTTAATAAAAAGAAATATATATATATATTAAGTAAAATTAACTAGATTAAAAAAAGGGCAAAAGAAACAATTACATTTTAAGCATGTAAAAAAATCACATGTGATGCATTTTACAACAAAAATGATGATGTATCATTGTAAAATTGACATCTATTTTTTTGCGTTTTAAAGAGCTTTCTTATCTTAGCCCCTCTTTAATAATTAATTAAGCAACTTATTCATAAATAAACTAATCAAGTTAAGTACTGGAATCTGTAGGGACATTATATGTATCGGAAATGATTACAATTCTGAAATTAAAGATCCGTCATCCTCTGATTGTGTGTAAATAGACAAATGCCATTAAAATTGATTGGAATTACATTATATCATTCATTATAATAGAAAATCAGATGGTTGACATTTCGATAGTTGGAATCTCTATCACGACTCTATATATATACTTGTCAACTCATTGTCTAACATTTTGCATTTAAAAAAAAGTATAAATCATGAATAATATTCAATCATGATGGTTTTTAAAAATGGTAAATAAGTTAATTAGTGATTCTTCAATAACAAAAATAGCAATTAGAACACTTTCGTGAAAGATAATCTATATCAGGGAGAGGGAATCAATTTTCTCGGATCAAGCTACTCGAGCCCACTAACCAAGAGGTGTCTCGTGCAATAGGAGGTCACCAACGTTTCACCAATCTATACTTTATATTCAATATTACTTTAGATGTAAAATACTGAGTAATTGGAAATATATATAAATTATTTTTAAATTTTAAATTCTAAAAAAACAATCTAAATTAAAAAAAATATGTTAATACAACATACTTATAAAAACTACTGCTCAACATATCATAAGTTTTAGGGATTGTTTATATAGTTTATAAGTAATTATACTAATTAATATAACTATAATTATATTACTATTATATATACTATAAAATTATAAATAATATGATTTTTTCTTACAGATTTATACGAAATAATTTTATTTTTTATTGACACCCCACGCAGTATGCGAGATTTAGCACCTAGTAAATTACATTAATTAATTAGAGTTCAAACTTTGAGCTCTGCCTTCCATGAATGCAGCCTTGAACTATATATATAAAGTTGTAATACGGTAACTCCATCTAATTTATTAAAAAAAAAAATGGCCAAGATCTAATTTGTTGTTAACTTATATACTGTTTTGTTAATCTTAAATTTATTATATATGTTGCTGAACTGAAACTACAAATTAGTAGTTGAACTTTGCTAACTGTCTAAACGTAACAAGTGATTTTATTTCTGTAAAATCTTTTTTTGCAATTTGCTATAGCTAAATATATTCTGATATAGCACCTGAGAGAAATGTAAAATTTTATATCCTCAATTTATAACAGCAAATTAAACAACCCTAACTTATTCACTTTTGTATAACAATTTGCCGTAGCCTCAAAAGTTTTGACTTAGCAAAGCTAGGTAACTTTGAAAAGAATTCTTCTTGACACGTGACACGAATCTGAAACAAGTGTAAACTTAGAATGCTTGACTCGGTAATTTCTCTTCTAATTAACAACTAACCATAATAATAGGATGGTAAATAACTAAAAACAACACGTGGATGGTCTCGACTGATCAATTCATTCACAGAAACCGACATTTGCGGACGTGGAATCCCAAACTCCACGTGATCGTCACGTCACTATAAAAGCATATGGGTTATGCATGAAGGAAGCAGACATCATCGATCGAGTTGAGCCCTAAATAAGTAATTCCTAGCCATAGCCCTAGCCTAGCTCACCTCCCGATCGAAGGAATTAAGTAATTCCGGAGAAACCCTAAATAATAATAATAATAATATAATATAAAAATGAAGGGTTTTTCGGACCGAGGGGTGAGCGGCGGCTGCCACGGCCAGAGACAGCAGCTCCGAAGCTCCGGTGGTATCCGAAAGAAAAGGAACGAGCAGAGACAAGCCTTGCGAAGGCTCGCAAGGGGGGTTGTGCCGAGGAGTTCGATGAAGAGGAGATAATTCATGCCATCTTATCTTATATAATAACATGGAACCTAGCTAGCTAGGGCATCAACTCTCCAAATTATGAAATTTTGTTTTGCTTTAAATTTGGTTCAACAAATATGATGGGTAGACAAAATGTGTTACCTTACCACATCACTAGACAACTAATTAATAACCAACTCAACATCTTGTATCCAATGTTTTGTTATGTTTAGTGTGTTTCAATGCAAATAATAATAATAAATATATATACATAAATACATTAGCCTTTAACAAAACAAACTAAATAGAGAGATATAAATAGAGAGATACCTGTTGGATATACGCTCAAGCTATCACGAATTGAACCCGATAAATGGGTCATAATCGAATATAATTCGAAACTTGAAAAACGGACACCCGATGCCCAAATACTTAGGCCCCAAAACATCCCGAGTAGCGAAATCCACTCGGAAAGACCCCGAGTGGCAAAAATCACTCGAGGGTATTCGAGCGGTGTCCACACTTGGTAACCAAGTACACCACACTTGGTACCAAGTGTGGGGCGCTCGGGTTACCTGAGCGGTCAGTCCAGAGTACCCCCGTGGCGGATCCAGAAAATTAATAATAAGGGACATTTTTGAAAGAATTTTTTTAACATAATGCCATAAAGAATGATGGTTGAAAAAGTCATATTATATATTACTTTGTAATAAAATAAGTAAGACAATTTTTTACAATTAAAATAATAATATTATCTATAATGATGTTTTACGATGATTTGTTGTTTTAAAGTTTTCTAATATTAATTCAATTTTAATAATAAAGTATATTTATATATACATAAACTATATAAAATTCAATAACATCATATAACAAATTGAATTTTTTTAATAAAAAATTACATAATTGGTACATAAATTACATAGATGTGACTTTACTTAATGATTAAACATTTTGTGAATTTTTTTATTATATTATACAGTAACTATTTTAAAGTGTTTGAATTTCGAAACTTTTTTAAAGAAGTTACATTTATTTAAAGATTATATAAAAGTTAAAATATCATAACTCATATAATATATATATATAATTATATACATATCTTCATAAAAATAAAGTATATTTTGAGAATAATACATGGACATATTTAGTAGATAGTAATTGCATTCATAAACATGGACTTAAAGATGGTTCTTTACAAGTTTGAGCCATAAAAAAAAAAAAAGAAAAAAAAAACTAGCTTATGATACTACCGTAGTACCATAGTTGGGTCATGAATCTTGATAGTATTATTTTATATTTAAAAATCTATATATATACAAGAGTAGATTTCATATTTATATGTCATTTTTTTCAAGTTACATTTACTTATATACATAACTAAAAGAAAAACATATAAGAATTTGAAGAATTAGGGTTTGGAGAAATAAAACGGGACACGTAGAGAGAGACATGTGATTTTTCTTGGCAATGGAAGGTAGACATGATAAGAATCAACATTGACTTATCTTCATAGGCCAATAAGATCTTACTACAGCGGGCCTATATTATAGTTAGTTGGACCAATAAGAATGATCCAATAAGATTATGTGATTAGTTTATATCTAGATAGTTCTAGGATATAAACAATTTCTAGGGGATTCTTTAGAGTTTCTAGAGATGTTCTGGAGTGGTCATCTTCCTTAATTTTCTAGAGACTTTAGGATCTAGAGTTCTCTCTAGGATAGTATAAATAGGTCTAGAGTCATTTGTCAAGTGTAGCAAGTAGAAGCAAGCACCACCACAACTAGATCCACCACCACAAGTTGTAAGAGTCTCCAATATATCATATTTAGAGTAAGAGAGTTATATATATAAGAGTTCTTCATTAGCTACTAGATACGGTCTTGGGCAAGTGCAAATCGGCACTTCGTTATTTTTACATGGTATCAGAGCCAATTTCGCATTAACGCGGAACGATTCAAGATCGGGATTTAATAACTCGGGTACTCTAAATATGGATGCTGCCGGTCGCGTGATTGGACAAGGAATGGAGCTAATGAACTCGTCCAAGTACCAGATTTGGAAGTCCTGCATGGAGTCATACCTCGTAAGCGAAGACTTGTGGGATATCGTTGGAGGCAGTGATACAACCGCTCCAAAGGATACCGCCAGAAACGGTGAAGAGATCAAGCGCTGGAAGCGGAGGAATGCCAAGGCGGAGTTTGCCTTGAAGAGGTCGATATCGTCAACGGTGTTTGAGAATATCTCACGACGCACCTCTGCAAGTTCGATCTGGAAGACGTTAGACCAGCTATATAATAAGAAGAACGAGGCGCGGTTACAGATGTTGGAGACGGATCTGGCGGACGCAAAACAGGGTGAGTCATCGATTTCACAGTTCTTTCTAAAGGTGAAGAATTTGTGTTCAGAAATTAATCTACTCAACCCGGAGGAGCCAATTTCGGAAGCGTTGATAAAACGGTCCATTATTCGGGGATTACGTTTCGAGTATATACCGTTTGTTACGTCAATTCAAGGTTGGGTTCAAAAACCATCTTTGAAGGAGTTTGAGAACCTTCTAGCTTCACAAGAGTCGTTGGCTAGGCAAATGGATGGGGTAAAGCTGGAGGAAGATCAGTGCGCGCTCGTGGCTAAGATGAAGGAGAGTGACGCCAGGAAAAAGGTTGGTGGGAATGTGGAGTCGTCTCGAAGAAAGTTTTCAAGTGTTATCGATGTGGGAAGCCTGGTCATCTGAAGAGAAATTGCCGGACTAGACTGAAGGAGAGTAATATGGTGGAATCTAAGACTTCAACCGAAGATGAAGAATAGGAAAATGTTTTCTTGCCAAGACCACTCCCACATGTGCATTCACAGCTCGAAACTTGGGAAAGAAGTGGATTGTTGATTCCGGTTGTGGTCATCATCCCACTGGAGATGTGAAACAACTTTCGAATTTTCGCCGTCATGAAGGAGAAGAAGTTATAGTCACGGCAGATGATAATGTTCACCATGTTGAGAAGGAAGGCACTGTTGTGATCAACAGTAGCGGTGGGACATCGATCAAGATCGATAGCGTTTATCATGTTCCGGGCATGAAGAGAAATCTCCTTTCAGTGGCGAGTGCAGTTGATTCAGGTATGCATGTTTTATTTGGTCCGAAAAATGTGAAGTTTCTCAGGAATGTTGAGAAGATCAAGGCGGATGTAGTTCACATCGGTGAGCGAGTAGACGACTTGTTCGTGATACCGGCTTCAAGTAAGGAAACTTCTTCAAATAAGGTTCATAGAAAAAGGGGGAGTTCGAATCCTCGCAGAGACGTCCATGGAGGAGCCGATGATAATCAAGTATTGAAGAAAGGATCAAGAAGATCAATCATTAAGCCAGTTATCGATCGAGATAAAAGTCGCATATGTGCTTATTCTTGCTTCCTTGCAAGTCCGGTAGTTGAAAATCAATCGTTGTCTCAAGATGAAGAGAATGAAGAGCCATACTTTGAGATGTCTAAGGGAGATGAAGCTGTGCTGCCGACGATGGAAAACAAGCGTCGCCAATTTATTTTGTCACTTGCTAAGAGTTCAGTCCTCGATCAAGGAGGAAGTGCTTCAAAGCCAGAAGAGATCAACAAAAGAAGCCATTCTTTGTCGACTAAAGGTGAAACGAACAATGTAAGAAGAATGAAGACCTCGAGAAGAGAGAGATTTGAAAGTACGAAGATTTATCGAGGCGGAAAATTTGATCCGAGGAATAAGAGTTTCACCATAATCGACAAGAATAGAAGAATTTATCGAGGCAGAAAAGTACGATTGAAGAATCGAGAGCAGCACGAGCCAGAGTACAACATTGACAAGAAAAAACATGAAGGAAAGTCAATGTTGAGGGGGAGTGTTAAGAATCAACATTGACTTATCTTCATGGGCCAATAAGATCTTACTATAGCAGGCCTATATTATAGTTAGTTGGGCCAAGAAGAATGATCCAATAAGATTATGTGATTAGTTTATATCTAGATAGTTCTAGGATATAAACAATTTCTAGGGGATTCCTTAGAGTTTCTAGAGATGTTCTAGAGTGGTCATCTTCCTTAATTTTCTAGAGACTTTAGGATCTAGAGTTCTCTCTAGGATAGTATAAATAGGTCTAGAGTCATTTGTCAAGTGTAGCAAGTAGAAGCAAGCACCACCACAACTAGATCCACCACCACAAGTTGTAAGAGTCTCCAATATATCATATTTACAGTAAGAGAGTTATATATATATAAGAGTTCTTCATTAGCTACTAGATACGGTCTTGGGCAAGTACAAATCGGCACTTCGTTATTTTTACATGGTATCAGAGCCAATTACGCATTAACGCGGAACGATTCAAGATCAGGATTTAATAACTCGGGTACTCTAAATATGGATGCTGCCGGTCGCATGATTGGACAAGGAATGGAGCTGCTGAACTCGTCCAATTACCGGATTTGGAAGTCCTGCATGGAGTCATACCTCGTAAGCGAAGATTTGTGGGATATCGTTGGAGGCAGTGATACAACCGCCCCAAAGGATACCGCCAGAAACGGTGAAGAGATCAAGTGCTGGAAGCGGAGGAATGCCAATGCGGAGTTTGCCTTGAAGAGGTCGATATCGTCAACGGTGTTTGAGAATATCTCACGATGCACCTCTGCAAGTTCGATCTGGAAGACGTTAGACCAGCTATATAATAAGAAGAACGAGGCGCGGTTACAGATGTTGGAGACGGATCTGGCGAACGCAAAACATGGTGAGTCTTAGATTTCACAGTTCTTTCTAAAGGTGAAGAATTTGTGTTCAGAAATTAATCTACTCAACCCGGAGGAGCCAATTTCGGAAGCGCGGATAAAACGGTCCATTATTCGGGGATTACGTTCCGAGTATATACCGTTTGTTACGTCACTTCAAAGTTGGGTTCAACAACCATCTTTGGAGGAGTTTGAGAACCTTCTAGCTTCACAAGAGTCGTTGGCTAGGCAAATGGCTGGGGTAAAGCTGGAGGAAGATCAGTGCGCGCTCGTGGCTCAGATGAAGGAGAATGACGCCAGGAAAAAGGTTGGTGGGAATGTGGAGTCGTCTCGAAGAAAGTTTTCAAGTGTTATCGATGTAGGAAGCCTGGTCATCTGAAGAGAAATTGCCGGACCAGACTGAAGGAGAGTAATATGGTGGAATCTAAGACTTCAACCGAAGATGAAGAATGGGAAAATGTTTTCTTGCCAAGACCACTCCCACATGTGCATTCACACCTCGAAACTTGGGAAAGAAATGGATTGTTGATTCCGGTTGTCGTCATCATCCTACTGGAGATGTGAAGCAACTTTCGAATTTTCGCCGTCATGAAGGAGAAGAAGTTATAGTCACGGCAGATGATAATGTTCACCATGTTGAGAAGGAAGGCACTGTTGTGATCAACAGTAGCGGTGGGACATCGATCAAGCTCGATAGCGTTTATCATGTTCCGGGCATGAAGATAAATCTCCCTTCAGTGGCGAGTGCAGTTGATTCAGGTATGTATGTTTTATTTGGTCCGAAAGATGTGAAGTTTCTTAGGAATGTTGAGAAGATCAAGGCGGATGTAGTTCACACCGGTGAGCGAGTAGACGACTTGTTCGTGATACCGGCTTCAAGTAAGGAAACTTCTTCAAATAAGGTTCATAGAAAAAGGGGGAGTTTGAATCCTCGCAGAGACGTCCATGGAGGAGCCGATGATAATCAAGTATTGAAGAAATGATCAAGAAGATCAATCATTAAGCCAGTTACGATCGAGATAAAAGTCGCATATGTGCTTATTCTTGCTTCCTTGCAAGTCCGGTAGTTGAAAATCAATCGTTGTCTCAAGATGAAGAGAATGAAGAGCCAGACTTTGAGATGTCTAAGGGAGATGAAGTTGTGCTGCCGACGATGGAAAACAAGCGTCGACAATTTATTTTGTTGCTTGCTAAGAGTTCAGTCCTCGATCAAGGAGGAAGTGCTTCAAAGCCAGAAGAGATCAACAAAAGAAGCCATTCTTTGTCGACTAAAGGTGGAACGAAGAATGTAAGAAGAATGAAGACCTCGAGAAGAGAGAGATTTGAAAGTACGAAGATTTATCGAGGCGGACAATTTGATCCGAGGAATAAGAGTTTCACCATAATCGACAAGAATTTATCGAGGCAGAAAAGTACGATTGAAGAATCGAGAGCAGCACGAGCCAGAGTACAACATTGACAAGAAAAAACATGAAGGAAAGTCAATGTTGAGGGAGAGTGTTAAGAATCAACATTGACTTATCTTCATGGGCCAATAAGATCTTACTATAGCGGGCCTATATTATAGTTAGTTGGGCCAAGAAGAATGATCCAATAAGATTATGTGATTAGTTTATATCTAGATAGTTCTAGGATATAAACAATTTCTAGGGGATTCCTTAGAGTTTCTAGAGATGTTCTAGAGTGGTCATCTTCCTTAATTTTCTAGAGACTTTAGGATCTAGAGTTCTCTCTAGGATAGTATAAATAGGTCTAGAGTCATTTGTCAAGTGTAGCAAGTAGAAGCAAGCACCACCACAACTAGATCCACCACCACAAGTTGTAAGAGTCTCCAATATATCATATTTAGAGTAAGAGAGTTATATATATAAGAGTTCTTCATTAGCTACTAGATACGGTCTTGGGCAAGTGCAAATCGGCACTTCGTTATTTTTACAATGATGGGATCCGATATCTGTCGATGATTTATAGGTTTAGTTGCTTAAGCGTCTCTCAAATTGTGAGGTCATCACCACCTATTGTATAAGTACTAGATGTACTTGTGAAAGTATTGGGGACATTTTGTTTCCAATTAGTGATGATGTATCCGCCACAGCCCCCCTTCCGTCCGGAAAAGTCTCACTCGTCCGGACCCCTACCCCCGGACGATATTTCACCCTGGGCTTGCCATTGGAGGCCATTTGCACACACTTAAACATATTAAACCTATCCACGGTCGAACCAGGGTCAAATGCACCTTATTTACGGTAAATGTCAACTTATATTACGAAACTGCCACAACCGGACCAGGAAATCACTGGAACCGGGGCGGTCCAATAGGAACTCTATAAATAAGAGCTCTCATCCCACCATTAAAAGGTAATCTCTCACTCTCTCACTCTCTCTCTCTCTCTCTCTCTCTCTCTCTCTAAGCTCACACTCTCTCTCTAAAGCATATACTCATTTAAGCATCGGAGAGGGCACACCGAGCACCCCCCCCCTTTGGTCTCGGTATCGCCCATTTTGCAGGTATCACGAGGAGAAGGAAGAGCGGAGGTCCGAGGCAAGAAGGCACTCAGGACATCGTATGCGAACAATGGGCTTACCAGGAACCCCCTCCCCGGTGCCCATCTACAGGTATATGAGAAGAAGAAGCCCACGGAGCGGGCATATGAGAAGAAGAAGCCCATGGAGCGGGCATATGAGAAAAAGAAGCCCACGGAGCGGGAATACAAGAAGGAGAAGCCCAGGAAGTCGGAGAGAACGGAATGAGAAGCCCACGAAGTAAACTCGTGTGCAAACATTAGCGTCTTGCACCAACGCCAAATCTTGGAACTTCAAGAGGCGGAAAAACGCATTTGCAACTAGCACCTTGCCAGAACGCTATCTCGAGGCAATGAGTAAGCGGAATAAAACGTACCAAACCAAGCAAGTAACGTCTTGCCATAACGTCACATCTTGGAACTCCAAGCGACGGAAAACGCGCTAACTTTAGTAATTAGGATTGCGAGTCGCGTCTCGCCACAACGCTACCACAAGGCATTGGGTAAGTGGAATAAAACGTACCAAATTAAGCAAGTAACGTCTTGCCTCAAACGCCACCTTGAGTCATATGGTGGACGGTAAAGTGCATATCGCGAGTTGTGTCTCACCCCAACGCTATCTCAAGGCATTGAGTAAGCGGAATAAAACATACCAAATCATGCAAGTAACGTCTTGCCTTAACACTACCACGAGGCATCTGGTAAGTGGTTAAAACACGCCAAAATAACAAGTAGCGTCTTGTTCACAACGCTATCCCGAGGCATCGGATATGCGGTCACAAAACGTATCAACACAACGCAAGTAGCGTCTTGCCAACAACACTATGTCGAGGCATCGACTAGTGGACGAACGTCATGTACCACTTACGATGAACAACAAAGGGAAGATCCAAAATTACAACTCTGAAATATGATAAGGGGAAGATCCACAAGACAACCCTTACATATGGAAAGAGGAAGATCTAGAAGGACAACCCTTCCAACCAAAAAGGGACATAAGACCCATAAGGCCACCCTTCCAACCGAAAAGGGGAAGATCGAAAAAGACTATTCTGAAATATGATAAGACGATCGACAACACTTACATATGGAAATATGAAGATCTATAAAGACAACCCTTACAACCGAAAAGTGACATAAGACCCATAGGGCCACCCTTTCAACCGAAAATGGGAAGATCCAAAAAGACAACTCGGAAATATGATAAGGGGAAGATCCACAGGACAACCCTTACATATGGAAAGAGGAAGATCTATAAGGACAACCCTTCCAACAGAAAAGGGACATAAAACCCGTAGGGCCACCCTTCCAACTAAAAATGGGAAGATCCAAAAAGACAACTCTGAAATATGATAAGGCGATCGACAACCCTTACATATGGAAAGAGGAAGATCTATAAGAACAACCCTTACAACCGAAAAGGGACATAAGTCCTATAGGGCCACCCTTCCAACCGAAACTGGGAAGATCCAAAAAGACAACTCTGAAATATGATAAGGAGATCGACAACCTTTACATATGGAGATAGAAAGATCTATAAGGACAACCCTTACAACCGAAAAGGGACATAAGACCCACAAGGCCACCATTCCAGCCGAAAAGGGGTAGATCCAAAAAGACAACTTTGAAATATGATAAGGCGATCGACAACCCTTACATATGAAAAGAGGAAGATCTATAAGGACAACCCTTACAACCGAAAAGGGACATAAGACCTACAGGGCCACCCTTCCAACTGAAAAGGGGAAGATCAAAAAAGACAACTCTGAAATATGATAAGGGGAAGATCCACAGGACATCTCTTACATATGGAAAGAGGAAGATCTATAAGGACAACCCTTACAACCGAAAAGGGACATAAGACCCATAGGGCCACCCTTCCAACCGAAAAGGGGAAGATCCAAAAGGACAACTCAGAAATATGATAAGGGGAAGATCCACAGGACAACCCTTACATATGGAAAGAGGAAGATCTATGAGAACAACCCTTACAACCAAAAAGGGACATAAGACCCACATGGCCACCCTTCCAACATGATATGAGAAGTAAATCCCACAATCAAAGGGCAACTCATCCAACAAGACATGAGAAGTAAGTCCCCCAATCAAAGTGAAACTCATCAAACATGATATGGGAAGTAAGTCCCCTAATCAAAGGGCAACCCTTCCAACAAGATATAGAACGTAAGTTCTTCAATCAAAGAAGGGTACTACCCCCTATACTTCAACAGGTGACTATCACGTCCATATATCAAAGGAGGATACCATCCCCCTATACATAATCAAATGGCTATCATGCCCATATATATCAAAGGAGGGTATCACCCCCTATACATCAACAATGGCTATCATGTCCATCTATGTCAAATGAGGGTACCATCCCCCTATACATCATCAAATGGCTATCATGCCCATATATCTCAAAGGAGGGTAACGTACCCATATACAATCACCATAAAGACATCCATCTAGGTTACAAAATCCAACAACCGCAAGATCGGAGGTCGAAGAGACAAACTAAGGAACAAGACTCCACCAAGCTTTCAAACAACTTTCAATAGCCTAACCGGACGCCTATCCGACCATCATAGAGTCAAGCAAATGTTAAGGCCATTGCTTAACTCGGGGGGGGGGGGGGGGGGGGGGGCAAAGCGGGATACACTCCCAGTTAAGCAACAGACATCCTCCAGCCCACCTCACAAGCAAGTAAGGAAACTTCAAGGAAGTAGCAATCAAACACAAGGAGACCGTCAATCATAGCAAACTAGGGGGAAGAAGCACATAGCGAAAGTACCCCATGAAGAGCGGAGGTCCGAGGCAAGAAGGTACTCAGGACATCGTATACGAACAGTGGGCTTACCAGTAACCCCCTACCCGGTGCCCATCTACATGTATATGAGAAGAAGAAGCCCACAGAGCGGGCATATGAGAAGAAGAAGCCCAAGGAGCGGGCATATGAGAAGAAAAAGGCCATGGAGCGGGAATACAAGAAGAAGAAGCCCAGGAAGTCGGAGAGAACGGAAGAAGCCCACGAAGTAAACTCGTGTGCAAACACTGGCGCAATAACACATCAGGTACTATTAACCCTGCCACGACACACTATGTTAATCCATCAACGCCAACCTACCCAGGAGTACGTCCCAAAGTGCACAAAGATCAAATGCTCACTACGGGGGCAAATAAACGTGCATGGATGATACTACTTGCTAAAGGAAGGACTATGGTGGATAAACAAACATCACAAGCACCCCTAAGAGAGAGACAGGAAAAATCATCCCAGGGCTAACCAAGATAGTCGGGGGAGGGACCAAACACCTACAATGAGCTATGTATCAACCAGTGGCATGAGCTACCAAGCGTAGTCAATACAAGGAGTATCGCCTTATATACAACAACATGTCCACTACGGGGGCACTTACACAGTCATCAGTTACCAAGCGTGACCAGCACAAGGGAAAAACCCTACATTTAAAGATATCAAATACTCACTACGGGAGTAACGATACATACATGGACTGCCAAGCGTAATCACCTCAAGGGCTAACCCCCCACGTCCGAAACACCAAACACATCTTCTGTAAGGGACAACTATATATATACAATCTCAATACACGCAGGTTTCGCAATTAACGCAAGGGCTAATTCCCCAGCGTCCGAAGTGATGGATATGTGTCCAATTCGGGTTCGTATTTACATTTCGGGCCTCGTAAACACGTCAAAATTACGTCTCGACTTTAAAAACGTCTCCCAAAGGGTCAAAACGGTCCGGAAGTGCGTTACGCGCGTCCGGACTGGACCTCCGGATTGCGCAAAGCAATCCGGACGTCTGGATTGCACTACAGGTATTGTGCGATTACCGTTTTTGCGATTACCGTTACGTGTAGAGAAGTCGAGTTCGCGCATTGCCAATATGGATGACGGTTACCGCTTGCTTTTGAACCGTCATCAAACCGCTTTAAAACCGGGTCCGGTCCCAAGGAAGCCTATAAATAGGAGGCCTTGGCCACCCATTTTCACACATCCTCTCATTTGCCCAACTTTGGTATTTTGAGCTCTGACTTCTCTCTAGAAATATTTTCTCTCTCTAGAATTACCCTTTTAGCCCTATAGTGACTTAAGCTTCGGAGAGGGCTCCGCTAGCACCACCCCCCCTCTCCGTGCTAGCACCGTTCCTTTGTGCAGGAATCGACGCCCAGACGTTCGGACTTGTGCACAGATCACCGCCTTTTGAGACTCAGACGCCCCCTGAGACACAACCGCGCTTTGAGACACAGACCTTTCCGGGACTCAACCGAACACTCGTCAGTGGCACAAACCTCTTTCAGACGAAGGGTTACAGCCCGAAATCCCGCTCAACCATACGAACAGACGCGTCCCCACGACCCAGTTCACCCAGGACGCAACCGGGTCTGGTCACGATTGCGGGGACTACGTCTACGTTACTAGTCATCCACGTTCAATAAACACAGTAAGTGATAACGATATGAAATATTACTAACAAGTTATCATGCAAACTGCTATGTATAAAACAGGTTCAAACGACGTAGTTCAAAGCGAACAAGTCACAAGCAACAATCAAGGAACAACTCCAACAAGTTTCTAAACATAGAAGACGGGGGGCAAGCGGACTCATAAACGAGTTCAACATATCGAAAAGATGGCAGAGATCAAAGAATGCCATCATCCCTGACAGGACTGGGCGGAAAGGCAGAAGTTGCACATTAGTGCCGCCACCGTCTTCTCCAAACAAAAATGCAAACTGAGATGTTGCAGTATCCAAACGACGGAGCTCGGCAACTTGCCCAACAGCAAACTCCGCATACGACCCTAACTTGTCAAAAGGAAAGGCAGGAGCAAGAATGCTCACCCTACGAACAAATTCCTCAGCAAACTCGCTGAGCATAGGAGCGGCCTTCGCCGTAGCAGCAGCAGTAACCGCGCTGTCAAATCCAGGAGTAGAAGGGAACTTGCTAAGTCCCTCTTCAATGCCAGCCTTCATTTCTTCTTCGCGCACTTTCCGACAGGCAACTTTGTTCTTGCCCGCGTTGTCAGAAATTGCCTTCTCAATGGCAGCGTTCTCAGATTCAAGCTGAACAAGGCTGGCATGATCAGAATCATAACGAGCATCAAAATCCTTCTTCTTCAACGAAAGACGGCGCACTTCGTCCGTAGATTCCTCAAGCTCCTTGGACAAAGTGGCAACTTTATCAACAATGGCACGCCTCTCCTGGACAAGCTCCAACATGAAGGAGGCCATGTGCACCATATCAGAAACAACCTGAAAACAAAGAGACAATAAGCATACATGTTCGAGAACAACGAGCATAGCAAAGTGAAGAAAGATACTCACTGGAGTGAATCCAGATAGAGATCTCTCAACAAAGGTTCGTGCCTCCTCGTCACTCGAGGGCCGAACAACTCGATCACCAGGAGGAATAGATCGATGAAGAACGCGCACGCCAACTTCCGGCATGCTCAGCTGGGAGTTCTTGGGAAAAGTAAGATCTCCTGCCACATATGGCATCCACTTACCATCTGAAATATCACTTTCCAAAGGACGAAGCAAATCCGCACGTCCAAGTGGCGGGATCACTACATGCAAACCAAACAGAGTTATGCAAAAGCCAAAAACAAAGCGCACAAAAGCACACAATCAAGTGTTCAGCTTATACCAGAAGGAAGAGAACGTTCCACCTCGGACCGCTTCTTCGAGCGGGGGGCAGACAATGCATCCTCGCAACCATCAACTTCCTTCCCTTTATGACAGGAAGGAGTAGGAACGGTCACAGTAGTCTTCGGACGCTTCGAACTGCTCGAAGAACGCGCCCCAGTGGTGGACCGTTTGGAAGAGTCAGGAACGGCAACAACGCGATCAGTAACAAGCGTCGTGCGACCTGCAAGTAACACGCAAAGTTACAACCCAACCAAGAAAATACATAAGGAAGATTTTTTTTTCAAAACCATCTACCTTTTCCACGTCCAGAAGCCGCCGATGCTCCAGAAGCAAGAGGTGGAACAATCCTTCCGCTAGAAGCAATCTTGCGAGCGGCCGCCGTCTGCAAAGACGAGCTTTTTCCGTCAAACCAACCTACAGTGCAACATGGTAAAAAGTTATAAAAATGATTAACATACCGAAGCTGCAGAAGGGAGCACATGAATCCCAGCATCAACCAATTCCTGATCGGATGCACGCAACGAGCAAGTAAAGACGCGCGATTGTTGACAGTGATATATTTGCTTTATCACTTCCCTATCCGACAAGGAGAGCTCTCGCAAAACAGGCGCGGGATCAGATTTCCGAATATACTCGACATCCCAAGTCGTACCCGCATCATGAGCAAAAAAGTAATGATGCCTCCAATGGTCAGCAGACCGTTCCGCGGCAGCGACTAATCGGTAACTAGAATCCCACTTGGCTTCACCAAGACCAAGTTCCTCAAATCCATCACTTTGCAAGTTCGGCCAGCGAACTTTCACACTGCACAATCCCGCAGAGTCCGGACTCTTAAGCTGGTAGAAGCAGCGAAAGAGGGTGCGAGAGTAACGCCAGGACTGCTTGTGAAGCAGCACTCTAAAACAAGTCCATACTCGAATCCCGTTGGGCGCAAGATCTAAAGGGGAAATCCCATAACCGCTACAGAGCTCAATCAAGTCAGAGCAGTAGGGAAACCGCAAACCCTCCCTAACGTGAGATGTATACACAACGGATAAATCTACAGGCGGAGGAGTAGCATCTCCTAAACTACTCTCACGGATTGCGTCAAAGGGATAAACGGCCTCGGTACAAGGGTCAAGTCTGGAAGCACTCGCATGCATATAGGGTAAACAAGGATCTATCCAAGCGGTTAGTGTAGTACCTAACCAACACCTCGGTCTATCCAAGCGGTTAGTGTAGCTACACCCTCGTCGGTGTCCAAAACACTATCTACTGGTAAAACCAGGTCTACCTCCAAGTCATCCTCTATATCAGAATTAAAAGGAGTCTGCGATAGAGGAGTTGTGGACTTACTCATTGCAACAACTCGATCAAAAGGAAGGGAGCTCCGCAAGAGGTTACTACGACTCCACAATCTGCAAGAACCAAGCAGAAGTCAACGCGCATAGCAAAAGTCAACACACGTAGCAAAAGTCAACGCGCGTAGCAAAAGTCAACGCGCATAGCAAAAGTCAACGCGCATAGCAAAAGTCAACGCGCGTAGCAGAAGTCAACGCGCGTAGCAAAAGTCAACGCGCATAGCAAAGTTGGTACGTACGATAAAAGAGACTAACGTCTTAAGAGGCTATCATGCAAACGGTGGGACTAACGCGACGAACCGCGAGGATCAAACGCGGCAACACTTAGGAAAAATATTTTTCTAAGGCGTCAAAACAACAAACGATTACTCCTAAATTCGTTTGGCAATCCCCATCAACCAACAAACCCGCCAAGGGAAAAACTACGCACACCGACCAAAAAGCCTCTACGCAAAGACACGGGGGCAATATGTCCAATCGGAGAATTCTACCTCAACTATCCACGGAAATGAAAAATCATCTAAGGCATGAACTAACGACGATAATAACGGCAACCAATCAGCAATTGTGCGACATACAAGCACCAATAAGCAGTTCCATACGACAACAACGACAAATAGCTCAAACGAACAACAATACGACGACATTCGAAATCAAGTCGAAGCTGTCCTGTAAAATCGAGTTTCCAGATTACCTCAAAATGTGACGAAAAGTATCACAATGGACTCCCCTCGTCGAGAAGATTTCAGAAAGGTAAGGACCGCGACGGACGGAGCCCGGGAAGGCGGCGCGTGGCTTACACGCGCCGGCAAGGCGAAACTCACGCGGCGGCGCGTGAGGCGCGTCCGACGTCTCCTGGTGATTCCGAAGGCGGCGCTGGAATCCTCGTGGCAATCTAAGTCGATTGGTGGTGTCAATTTCTGAAAACAAGTCAAGAATCAAACACGAAACTTTCGGGATGCACCTAAGCTTTACGGCGGTGAAGAAACTATGAACACACAAATGATTTCTGGAAATGGTGAAGTAAATACCTGCAAAGAAGAAGGAATGATGAATTCCCAAAGTGCTGGAAGAATGATTGGGGATTTGTGTAATTACATATCCCAAAAGATGCCTTGGTGATAAGGATTGAAGGAGTAACTCATCTACACTCACGCCTAAGCACTTACGGTATACCCCACCCTCCCTTCTAAATATCTACTCCTACGTACGTGATTATTTTGATATTGCACGTATCAAACCCGTCATTCTACGCGTATGTTTTCATATCGCATGATTCATGATTTGATAATCGCTAAGTCGTTTTAGAAGTGTACGGATTGTATTCCTTGCATCGCGTAATTACTATCTTGTCATGACCGTTACTTGTGCATGCATGTTGATAAAAGCATGTTCGCATGACGTATTACTAATTGCTAACGGTAACCATACTTGCACGCTACGTATGCGCATTCTCTATTGCACTAACCGTGATGACAGGAAACAAAGTCATTCGGTCGGAAAATCAAAGGACGGACGAAATCAAGATGTCTACGTCCAACCAACGACCAAAACCGAAAGGTTAGCGTCAATCTCAAATTGGACACGTATCCTAACTTAAAAATAGAGTCAAGAAAGGTCCTAAACCGTTACTTGACTCGGGGGCAAGCGATGGATATGTGTCCAATTCGGGTTCGTATTTACATTTCGGGCCTCGTAAACACGTCAAAATTACATCTCGACTTTAAAAACGTCTCCCAAAGGGTCAAAACGGTCCGGAAGTGCGTTACGCGCGTCCGGACCGGACCTCCGGATTGCTTGCAATCCGGACCTCGCCGAATTGCCCAAATTCGACGAGGTCCAGATTGCACTACGGGTATTGTGTGATTACCGTTACGTTTAGAGAATTCGAGTTCGCGCATTGCCAATATGGATGACGGTTACCGCTTGCTTTTGAACCGTCATCAAACCGCTTTAAAATCGGGTCCGGTCCCAAGGAAGCCTATAAATAGGAGGCCTTGGCCACCCATTTTCACACATCCTCTCATTTGCCCAACTTTGGTATTTTGAGCTCTGACTTCTCTCTAGAAATATTTTCTCTCTCTAGAATTACCCTTTTAGCCCTATAGTGACTTAAGCTTCGGAGAGGGCTCCGCTAGCACCACCCCCCCTCTCCGTGCTAGCACCGGTCCTTTGTGCAGGAATCGACGCCCAGACGTTCGGACTTGTGCACAGATCACCACCTTTTGAGACTCAGACGCCCCCTGAGACACAACCGCGCTTTGAGACACAGAACTTTCCGGGACTCAACCGAACACTCGTCAGTGGCACAAACCTCTTTCAGACGAAGGGTTATAGCCCGAAATCCCGCTCAACCATACGAACAGACGCGTCCCCACGACCCAGTTCACCCAGGACGCAACACGAAGCATGCCGACTACGGGGGCAACCATACACATACAATTCTATATGCACAAGTCACAGAGCATGAGTAAAGCAAGGGCCAAGCCCCCGCATATGGAGGTGCAAGGTATGCATACCGTGGAAGTAACCTCAACACTGAGACACGAAGGCAAACCTGAGTATCTAGCGATAAAACAAGGACATCTCCAAAAGAAGCAGGAGAAAAACGCAAAGATGCAACGATAAAAACACCAACAAGGGATATCATCTTAACCACCCTTCACAAGGGGAGGATCATCCTCTCCTGCAGGAACTTGTGAAGAGGTAGAAACTTTAACAGCACGAGCAGAATCCAGATCATTGGTCTTCGAAGAACGGTCGGCGACAACCCATCAAGCGAAACGCTCCGCACGCTTGCTAAGGCGACCCACAACATCCAAGCATTACCCTTAACATAACCAATGATAGGGCGGATGAGATCCTCAGAAAATATCAAAGGCAACTTGATTCTACCTGGAAAAACAAATGTAAGACACGACAGGAGCATGATAAATACATATATACAAGAAGGGAACATCATCATATACCTGGCACTTGAGGTCTATCATCGGAGGTTGCAATCCACGGGGGGGCGGGGGGGGGGGGGGGGGGGGGGGGGGGGATGGGGCGAGGAGACAAGGACTCGTCGGCATCATTCGAAGCCTCCCTGTTTTCCGGTACAATAGGACAATCATCAGCTACGTCCTCAAAAGTAACCTCTCTCTCTTCATGACAAGAGGAAGACCTGGAGGAAGAAAGGAACGAGGCTATTTTCTGATCCTTACAGTTAGAGGCTTCCACCTCCGAGCTAGACCTCTTTGATTTGATCTCAGTCAAGATCTGCGCGGCAGATATAGAAGGGGACCTTCCTAATAAACAACAAAATATAGAAACAACGGCCGGAGGATCAACCACTGGCAAAGGGGATAGGAGAAGCAACCGAAGATTCCCTCTCTGAAGGGATATCTTCATCAACACCGTCGTTCTCCTGAAATAGGGAAGACCGATATTGAAACCAACCTACAAGGAAAAGCAATAAAGTCACAAGTATTAAAAACTCAAAGGCTTGCATACCAAATATAAGACGGGGGGGCGTCATTCGAATCCCCGTAGCACATAGCTCTTCCCCCAAGATGCGGTGAACGGATTCGAAGGAGGCCGTCATGTTCCCAAAATATATCAGCTTTAGAGCCTGCCTATCAGACGTAGAAAGTTCGGAAAACCGGGGACGCGCATCCGTCAATAGAGGGGAGTCCAGGGACCAAGAAACACACTGATCCTCAACGAAGAAGTATTATTCCTCCCAATCACCACTACCATTTTCAAAGGCAAGGACGAATCGACGTTTGCTATTCCATTTAGCATCACCCAATCCAGAGAACCCTTTATGAGACAACAAGGGGTACCGGATCACTAAGGAAGAGAACCCTTACTCACCACCGTGCTGGATACGATATAAGTATCGAAGGGACGAAGGGAGTAAGCCCAGAGTTGGCGGTAGCATAACACTCTAAATCTGACCCAAGCACGGATAGCAGAGGGGGCAAGATCAAGAGGGTCGGTAACACTTGTAAAGCTCCTGAAATTCCGCGCAATAAGGGAAGCGAAGCCTCGCCTTAATCTGACAAATATACACAACCGCCATCCCATCCGGAGGTGGGGTAACGGAGCTACCAGTACAACAACGCGGCACGACGAAGGAGTAAAACGACCTCCCCAAACCAAACAATCCCGCCGTCTTAGCACGGGATAGAAACCCTTTCCTACTCAACAAGTTCTCACGGTAGCACGGGGTCACGAAGAAAAACCAGCTCATCCTCAAGGATGGGCTAAAACTCGACATTCGATTCCGAAATGGAATCGGACATCTCCGGGACGTAGTCCAGGCTCAAGTCAGGATGCAGAAACCGCCCTCCCATAAAAAACTTCTTATGCGGATAACAGATTATGGGAGCATTAGAAGCAAGGCCACCACGGGAAGCCTTAGGAGAAGAAGGCTTACTCATTTTGAAGGGGAAGTGAAACGACGCTCCTTAGCCCGGAAAAAGCTCCAAAAGCACGCCTGGAAATAGAAAGAAAAAACGACGGTCCGTCATAAATTACCAACCCCACCTCAAGGTACCCTACAAATCCATCAAGACCGACCTACCCAAGAGTACGTCCCAAAGTGCACAAAGATCAAATGCTTACTACGGGGGAAAAAGACACGTGCATGGACGATAGTACTTGTCAAAGGGGGGGGGGGGGGGGACTATGATGAACAAAGCATGGAAAACACCCCTAAGAGGGGGAGAAAAATAAAATCACCTCAACACTACCTAAGGTAATGAAGGGTGGAACTAAACATCCTCCATGAGGGCATGTATCAACTATACAAGTACGGGATGACCTAGGCAAAGCACTAAGGCACCCAAACAACAAGCAACTACCAAGTTCCTAAGGGGGAAACATCTATATCAAACACTCACCTCAAAGATGCTCCAAAAATCTCCAATCAAAGGGAGACACGAACAAAATGACACAGTCTGAAGGCTAAGTAAAACGAGACCAAGGCTCGTAATTCTTACCCTCATATAATATCATCATATGACGTGAATTTGCTTAAATATAATAAAAGAATTTTATGTACATGTATTAAGCTTCTCTAAAGAAGGGGCATGGGAAATCAAGACGCGTTTCGAGTACTCGATAAAGGCCGGGATCTTCACAAATGTACGCCTCACTATTTGTTTGGGCGATATTCCTCGAAAATAGAGTCAAGAAAAGGTTAAACCATTCCTTGAATTGGGGGGCAAATGTTGGATATACGCCCAAGCTATTACGAATTGGACCCGATAAATGGATCATAACCGAATATAATTCGAAATTTGGAAAACGGACACCCGATGCCCAAATACTTAGGCCCAAAAACACCCTGAGTGCGAAATCCACTCGGGAAGACCCCGAGTGGCAAAAACCACTCGAGGGTATTCGAGCGGTGTCCACACTAGGTAACCAAGTGTGGACACCACACTTGGTAAATACCAAGTGTGGGGTGCTCGGGTTACCCGAGCGCCATACAAACTAAGTGTAGACCGCTCAGGTTACCCGAGCGGTCCTCCAGGGGTACCCGCCCGGGTACCCCCCCTCCGTCCGGACGAGTCCCACTCGTCCGGACCCCTACCCCTGGACGATATTTCGCCCGGGGCTTGCCCTTGGTGGCTATTCCCACACACTTAAACTTATTAAACCTATCTACGGTCGAACCGGGGTCATATACAACTTATTTACGGTCAATGCCAACTTATATTACGAAACTGCCACAACCAGACCAGGAAATCACTGGAACAGGGGCGGTCCAATAGGGACTCTATAAATAAGAGCTCTTATCCAATCATTAAAAGGTAATCTCTCACTCTCTCTCTCTCTAAAGCATATACTCATTTAAGCATCGGAGAGGGCACACGGAGCACCACCCCCCCCCCCATTTGCTCTCGGTATCGCCCCTTTTGCAGGTATCACGAGGAGAAGGAAGAGCGGAGGTCCGAGGCAAGAAGTCACTTAGGACATCGTATGCGAACAGTGGCTTACCGGGAACCCCCTCCCGATGCCCGTCTACAGGTATATGAGAATAAGAAGAAGCCCACGGAGCGGGCATATGAGAAGAAGAAGCCCACAGAGCGGAAATACAAGAAGGAGAAGCGCAGGAAGTCGGAGAGAACGGAAGGAGAAGCCCACGAAGTAAACTCGTGTGCAAACAATACCTACATGTCAAGCTCAACCGAACTCAATTAAAAACTATCACACTTGAACTCGAACTTGGATTGCCAGTTGAGATTGACTCGTAAACTTAATACATTATATATCAAGTTGGTGTTTTTCGTGACTACTCGGCTCAAAAGCTCATTAGAAATCAAAATAAAATAGTATTTTTCATGACTATATTAATTAAGCTCGATTCGAACTCACATAAATTATATATTATAAAGTTCGATTTAGACTCGCGAATACTTCGAGATGAGTATTATGAAACTTGAACTTGACTCAAACTCGGATCAGCTCGAATCAGCTCCTAATACAATATTTGTATGAAACTTTGTAGTATGATATATGACTAAAAGATCAAAATAACCCTATATGCATTTTTTTAATAAGATTATATTTTTACATATGAATATTTTGTAAACACTCGATTTTGACCCGGACGCGAATTTCTGATCGTAGACCGATTTGATATCTAGGTGTTTAATTCGTTATTCCCTAGGAAATTTAGGATCCTAGTTAGCCTTATAATTAACTAGTGGCGACTCTTTTCAAAATCCACGTTTTCAAAACGTATTCACCGCAGGTCAGATTTTAGTTCTGACATATTTAAAAAATAATAACTCTAATTATGTAAAAGTACCACGAATACAAGGTCGATGGAGTCTGGCATGAATTTGGCGAGGCCCGATTCGAACCCTCTAGAGATCGGCCCGAACTTGCCGGGACCTACCTGAACCCGATCCGACCTGAACTCGTCATGGCCAACCCGAACATGGCATGACCCGAACCGAGCCTGTCACGGCCCGACCAAAAACTGACATGACCCGAACCCGACATGGCATTAACCCTAAACCTGATATGACCCGAGCCCGCAATGACCCGACCCGAACCCGCAATGATCCGATCTGGACCAGTCGTGACCCGAACCAAACACATCGTGTCCCGATCTGAACCCGTCATAACCCGACCTGAGCCCGTCATGACCCTATCCTACAACGTTATGAATTGACCCGAACCCGTAAAGACCCGACCCAAACCCGCAATGACCCAATCTGAACCTGCCAAGCCCCAACTTCGCCATGACACAATCTGAACCCGCCATAACCCAACCCAGACACGTCATGTTCCGACCCGAACCGAGCATGACCCAACCCGAATTTGTCATAACACAACCATCCACAATAACCCAACATGGGCTCATCATGCCCCGACCCGAACCCGCTATGACCCGATCTGAACCCGCTATGACCAAACCCGAACCCACCACGATCCGACTTGAACCCTTCGTGACCCGACCTGAACCCACCATGACTCAATTCGAACTCAGCATGGCCCGACCGAACTCACCATGACCAGACTCGAACCTGCCAATATCCGACCCAAACCCACAATGACCCGACCCGTCGGGGTCAGGCCCGAAGTCAACATAGTTATTATATTTATTAAGTAAGAATATGGGAATTTTGGTCATTAGTCACTATATATTAGTTAATGCATTATTTTTTGGAAGGCTTAACTAATACATGATTTACTATAAGAATGAGTATTAGCTAATACTCATGTATTAGTTAATATTAATACCAAATTAAAACAAAAAAAGTATTAGCTAAGTTATGTATTTGTATATTCTAATACATGCAATCAAACATGCCATTGGTATCCGTGTGTAATTGTTATAGCTTTGCGTACATGTAAAAAGAGTTATTGGTCGACAAAATGTTTAGGATAAATTAAGTATTTTACCATATATTTATTTTGATATTTTTTAGATGCGCGACACGTGATGTTAGCATCTATTTATTTTCTCAAACTAAAAGTGAACTTGTTATTGAAGATAGATCATCATGGGTGGTTTAGAGATATAGAGCGCCCACTCCTATTTGGTTGGGACCTAGGATCCCGAGTTCGAATACCTCAGTGTGATATGATTAAAAATCATTTCCTTGGAGGAATGCTCTTCGACTTTGGGTCTAACAAGTTGACATTTTGACTATACTAGACTGGTTTTGATATTATGTTCAAATGTCTGATAAGTTCATAAACGAACAAGAAAGTCCAAACATTATGTACCGAGATGACAAATGGTATCACTATTAACTCATCTTTCTATTTACTCAGAAAAATATGTGTTGGTTATTTAAATGAATAATGATTTAACAAATAAACATAAAAAATCAAATATTATTGTAGCGAATATTGTCACTAGGCTCATTCCTTTAATATTTACATAGGTTAAATAGAAAATTGCTAGCTGAACTTGTATTGAATATGAATATTGATAACTAAACTTTTATGTGCAACAAATTGCTAGTTGGACTTCTTAATTTGAGCAATTGGATAGCTCCGTTAACTTATTATGTTAACTTTAACGAAATTAAAAAAATAATTACAAAAAGAACATCCTAAAGTTTTTCTTTGACGATAAAATAACTTCAAATTTTATATGGAAGTTTAATTTAAAATTTTGATTTAATTAACACACATACTATAACAAATTAAATAAGTTAAACAAAAATCAAAATATCAAAATATAAATATATTGTTTGACAAAAGTTTTTTTTTTTTTTTTTAAAAACCATAAAAAAAGATTTAGAAGTATCCCACCGGTCATTATTAGAAGCACTATAATTCCTTTTCATTTGTGAATTTTCTTTTTTTGTGTTTTAAGATTTTGAAAGAACAAATTATTTAATTTATTTACTTATAAATTTTTATATTAAATCAATATATTCAAAATTTTACTTTAATACTTGTGGTTTATAGTTATATTTTTTTTAATCATGTGTACTATTTTATCTTCGATTTACGAATATTATTGTTTGGATGAAATTAGAAAATAAATTTTAGATTATTTTACTAGTATATTAAAAATATATGTTTTTTTTTATTTTATTTTTTAAAAGTTTTTTTTTCCGTTAAAGTTAACTGAATTAATGAACGGAGCTAGCAAATTGTTCCAATTTAGAAGTTCAATTAGCAATTTGCTATGATTAAGAGTGTAGCTAACAATTTACATATTAGTGTAGATTCAGCTAGGAATTTACTATTTAATAATATTTACATTTAAAAATATAATAATAAAAAAATAAATTGTTTGATTTCACTTTCACCTGACATGTTGCTAGGTGGCACAACAATGAATATTAATAGAAACCTTATAATGTTTGACTCAGTAAATAACTAAATATTAATCATCCTATTTTATGGTTGCGCGTCAAATTCTTAAAATGACTCATTTATTTAGTAATAAACAACCGAGATTTGCGCTAATTAAATTCCATATGACCTGAATATTATCACTATAAAACCATCTATTCCACTACCATGTAAACATCATCCACATGTCCCCGGCCTCTAACTTTCAAAGCTAATAAAGCCCTCATCGTCCTTTGAAGGAGAAGACCCTTAAAAAAAAGAAATGAAGGGTTGCTCCACAAATGAGAATCGAGGGCCGCACCGCCTGAGAAAAACCCTCGAGCCCCTTCGCACCTCCGGTGGTATCAGGAAGAAACGGACTGAGCCAAACCAAGCCGTTCGGAGGCTCGCAAAGACCAATAACTTGATGGTGAAGAAAAGAGCTTTCGAGGCCGGATTAAATAAGTGTTGAAGGGATCCACAGCCAATTAAGACCACCTCCCAGAGACTTTGTGATAATTTCTCCGAAGAGTTTTAACACGTTCGCGAGATTTTTGCGTGTCCCATATGGCGTGTGTAACTGAAGAAGTAATAAATTCAGGGACTTATTTGTTTGTTATTAAGACGATAAGGACCTTAGTGTTGTTTCTCAAACTTAGTTAGTTAGAGGCTGATAATCGTCATCTGTATTGATGTAATTTGAACGAGATAGTGTGGAATTTAGTGGATGTGAGTTCTGGAAGATCCTCTCTTACTCACATTTCCGATCAAGATTTGACATTTTTATAGAATCCTATGAAATTCTCATTCACTTGGTGATAGATATTGATATAAACATGATATCATAATAGGTATTAACTATAAATAGTCTAATGCCATAACGGTCAATCAGCTATTATTATTCAACTAACATAACAGTAATTGCCTAAACGTTCTGTTACCATAACGGCCATCGTCAATAAATGGCTATATACCATAATAGTTATTATGTTATTTTATATAAAGAATCATCTGATAAACATTTAATATATGATAAATTATATACAAAATAGTGATTTCTCTTTATATAAACGGTTACTAATTTGACCGTCGGAGAGGGATCGCCGGGGTTTGATGGGTTCGACTACAGCCGTCAGGCCCTTTAACGGCGAGGAAACGGCAAACAGGCCCACCAGGCCCAAAATGAAGGTCAAGATGACTTAGGAGAAGGGTCCCAACGAAGGGAGTCCCGATGAGGCAAGATCCCGACAGAGTCGATCCCGACAGTTGAGCTGGAAGCTCCCGATGAGAAGCCTTTAAGTAGGCCCCGATGATGAATCCCTGAGAATGATTGGCCCTGTCACGATGACGAGGGGCCCCGAGCGGTGACACAACGAGATAACTCTGGAGTCCCCGACGGGAGTCGGGACTCGTTATCAGAGGATAAGGCCAAGATATGCGGGGCGTGGCCGAGATACGCGGAACGTGGTTAAGATACACGGAGCGTGGCCGAGATACGCGGGGCATGGCTGAGATACGCGAGATCACATCCGAGATATGCGGGATACGGGCTAACCACCCCCAACGGTTCGCCAGGTACCTGAGGCATCTCTTTGCCTATAAAAGGGCAGGAGATCACCTCAGAAAGACTTACGTTGAATTCAATACACTTTGAGATTACTGCTTGCCAGTCATACGAGATACTCATTTAAGCATCGGAGAGGGATTCTGGGTCACCGCCCGGTCTATCCCCTCTTGCAGGATTGCGTGGAGCAAAGGAGCTAGGATTGCCGTCAAAGTCCGTACCGGAGTTCCACCGTGATCCAACATTGACGCCGTCTGTGGGAATCAAACAAAAAGCTGATATGCCTTCTACTCGATCGATGGCGGCTGGCAAGCACAGAAGACAGGGACAATCCGGTGGTTCCCGTCACCCCGCTGCAACAAACTTGGATTCAGTACCGGAACAGGAAGAAAACCAGAACCATCCCCCAGCCGAGCTCTCCCAGACAAGGGGGCACAACGGAGATCCCGAAGATATTGCTCCTCAGCACCAGGGCAATAGGGGGCAGGAGGCTCCCCCAGCTACAGACTTGACGAGGGCCGTGGCGGAAGCCATGCCCATGTTTCTGGCGGCCGTAGAGGCTCTCTTGGATCGGAGAGAGGCTGCGAGGAGGCAGGAGGAGATGCCCCCGTTGAAGGAAGTGGCCCCGCCAACAGAGGGTCGGAACGCACAGGAAGCCCCGCCTCGAGGCCAGGACAGAGGTAGGGCAACCGGTCAGCCGGAGAGGTTCGTGGTTGACGGGCCAGGACCGGTACAGCACAGGACCATTCCCCTGAATGGTCCCATCACTCCCGACCAGGTGGTAAAGATCGTGAAAATCTGTATGGGAGAACAGAAGCCGCTGGTGTCGGAGCTAAGGGATCGATCCACTCATCCCTTCGTCCCCCGACTCATTGATACCCTAGCCCCGCCTGGGCTAGGCATCCCCACGATAAAGGAGTATGATGACGAAGGAGATCCAGGTCGCCATGTCCAGAAGCATCTCATGGCGTGTCTGGGAAGAGCCCCGAGTGAAGACATATTGTGTACGCTGTTCCCGAACACACTTGGAGAAAGAGCCCTGACCTGGTTCTTTTGTCTGCCCCCAGGCTGCATCACTTGCTGGGCAGACATGCACGACCGATTCATTCAGTAGTACCAGGGTCGGAGGCGTTTATTGAAGAGCGTGAGGTCCCTGACCCAGGTGGTGCAAAGGCCCGACGAATCACTGGCGCACTATTACCAGCGGTACACAGCCAGCGTAGCAGAGATAGACGAGGAAATCTCAGAGGGCGAAACCATCCGTACCTTCATTCGGAACCTGACAGCCCCCTATGGCTCCGACTTGATGCACAGCGTGGCTGAGAAAGCTGTGTGGAATATGGAGGCATTACAGAAGAGGGTGAAACGACAGATCGATGTCCAGGAGTCGAAGATAGCCGCGGGAGAACTGGAGCCCCCAAAGTCGAACAAAGGGAAGCAGTCGGTTAAACCTTTCGACGATCGTAAGTCAAAGGGTAAACCCGACAGTGGCAAGAATCGAGGCCGTCCGGATTGGAGGGACGATAGGCGTTCTTCAAGGAAAGATAAGCGGGAGGATCTTGACATTCCTCTCAACTGATCCATGGCGGAGGTGCTGACAGTCATGGAACGACAAGGTATCTCCAGGTACCCCCCGAAGAAAGATGGAGAATTCTTGGGATCCCGCACGGATCGCTACTGTCGATTTCACCGCGCAAATGGTCACGACACCAATCACTGTCGGGAACTGAAGAAGGAGATTGAAAAGCTAATCCAGAAGGGGAAGCTTAAGGAATTCGTCGGGGATAAGCGGTGTCGATCCCGCTCTCGGTCCCGATCGCGGTCCCGTTCCCGGTCCCGCGATCGGTCCCCAAAAAAGAAGATAACTGATCCAGAGTCATCCGGTGCTCGCAAGGAGAGACGAGTTATCAACGTGATTCATGGAGGATTTGCTGCTGGAGGTGATACCTCATCCGCCCGAGAGGTCTATGCCTCTAGAATCCCTACGGCTAGGGGTGGGCACTGAACCGGTTCAGGCCGAACCGGTTCCGGACCGGAACTGTTTTAAACGGTCTGGTCCAGTAATAACTAGGGTTTTTTTTTTTGGCTTAGGTTGGTCTAAAAAAAACTGGACTGGTTTGAACCGGTCCAGAACCGGTCCAGAACCGGTTTTGGACTGTTTTTTAAAAAAACAAGTCCTGGACCGGTTTTATATGTCGGACCGGTTTTATCAATAAAAATCTGTCCAAAACCAGTCAGAAACCGGTCAGAAACCGGTCAAAACCGGTCAAAACCGGTTTTTTTTTTTTTTAAAAAAAATTCTCGGTCAAAACGTTTTTTTTTTTTTTACTAAAAAACGGTTCAAAACCGGTCCGGTCCGGACTGGTTTATTGGACTGGTTTGGTATACCCCTTGGACTGGTTCCAATTTAGGGGTTACAAACCAGTCCAATTTGGACCGGTCCACTCCGGACCGGTTCCAAACGGTCCGGTTCCAGACCAGTTCCGAACCAGTCCGGCCGGACCGATTTTTATGCCCAAGCCTACCTACGGCGGTGGTACTGGGTAAGAGGTCCCGATCTTGGACCTTGAAAGAAGAAATGGTAATCTCCTTCTCGTCGGAAGACCTCATAGGCGTGGAGACTCCGCACGACGATGCCTTGGTGGTAACCTTGGATGTAGACGGGTTCGAAATGAAGAGAATTCTAATCGATGGAGGAAGCTCCTCCGACATTCTATTCATGGACGCGCTGGAAGCTATGGGGAAGACAAAGAAAGATCTGAAGGAGGCAAACTTCCCGATGGTCGGGTTCTCTGGCTCAACCTCCTATCCGCTAGGAGTAATCACCTTACTAGTGGAGTTTGGTAGTGGGTGGAAATCAGAAAGGAGGAACGTGGAGTTTGTCGTGGTTGATTCCGCGGGGACCTACAACGCGATTATCGGGAGAACCACCATTAATCCCCTGATGGCGGTTGCCTCGACTGTGCACCAGAAGATGAAGTTCCCGACCGACCACGGAGTCGGAGAGGTCAAGGGCGACCAGGTGGCTTCCCGAAAATGCTATGTTAATGCCACCCGGAGGAGGAGGCGAGAGGCCATGACTGTCCTCCAGACAGACACAGATCCCAGAGAAGAGTTTGGACGTCCCGCCCCCGTAGAAGATCTAAAAGAAGTGGAGATCGACGGGCCCCAGAGGAAGGTGAAAATCGGGTCTGCCCTGACTGAGGAGACGGCCCAAAAATTAATCGAGTTGCTGAAGGAGTTCAAGGAGTTGTTTGCCTGGTCGCCGAGCGATATGCCAGGAATCAGCCCCGATGTGATCGTACACGAGCTAAAGATAGATCCCGCGATCAAGCCTATCACGCAGAAAAGGCGTCCGATGGGCACAGACAAGAAGATCGCGATCCAGCAAGAGGTGGGCAGGTTGCTCGATGCTGGGTTCATTAAGGAGCTCCGATTCCAGACTTGGGTTGCTAACCCAATACTGGTGAAGAAGACTAACGGGAAATGGCGAATGTGTGTGGACTTCCGCGACTTGAACAAAGCTTGCCCAAAGGACTGCTATCCACTCCCGAGAATCGACCAGTTGGTGGATGCCACGTCGGGACACGAGCTGTTGAGTTTCATGGATGCGTATTCAGGCTACAACCAAATCAAGATGGCTAAGGAAGACTCTCCTCACACAGCGTTCTACGCAGACAATGACATCTATCACTACGATGTCATGCCTTTCGGGTTGATCAATGCTGGAGCAACCTATCAGCGGATGGTGAACAAGCTGTTCGGGGATATGCTAGGGGAAACCATGGAGGCTTACGTGGATGATATGCTGGTGAAGTCCCGACAGGCCGAGGATCATGTGCACAACCTAACCATGGCATTTGAGCGGATGAGGCTCCATCAAGTTCGCTTGAACCCGACGAAATGCGCCTTCGGAGTCCACTCAGGGAAGTTTTTGGGCTTTATGGTGAGCCAGAGAGGAATTGAGGTGAATCCTGAGAAGCTGAGGGCAATCGAGGAGATGCAGTCTCCAGTAAACCATCGGGAGGTACAAGTGCTGAATGGCCGACTAGCTGCAATGAATCGCTTCTTGTCCAAAGCCAGCGACCGATCAATGCCGTTTTTTGAAGTCCTGAGGGCCAACAAGAAATTCGAATGGACCGCCAAATGTGAAGAGGCGTTCCAAGCGCTCAAGCAGCACCTTCGCACACTCCCGCCGCTGGCGAAACCGGTTCCAGGCGAGCCGCTCTACCTTTATTTGGTTGTTTCTGAATTTGCCCTTAGCTCTGTGTTAGTGAAGGTTGTCGAGGGTAATCAAGTCCCCGTCTATTATGTAAGCAAGGCGTTTGCCAAGTCTGAATTAAATTATCCTGCCGTTGAGAAGTACCTCTTTGCGTTGATTATTACTGCTCGGAAGCTAAGGCCTTATTTCAACGCACACGAGATCACTGTGCTGACGAACCAGCCTTTGAAGCATTTTTTGAACCGACCGGATGCGTCGGGAAGATTAGTAAAGTGGGCAGTAGAGCTTAGTGAATTTCGAATACACTTTGCTCCAAGAACGGCCATCAAGGGCCAGGCATTGGCAGATTTTATAGCAGAATCTACAGCCCCCGATCTAGAAGAAGCGGGCCCTGTAGAGGGGGCAACCATGGAGGTCCCGATAGAAGAACAACCATAGAGGGCAGAGCAATCAGAACAGCCAAACAAGGAAAATACCTGGGAGATGTACACGGATGGCTCCGCGAGTTCGGACGGATCAGGAGCGGGCTTCTTGTTGATACCACCGGGCGAAGGTGAACCGCTCCGATACGCCTTGGCTTTAACATTCAAGGCCACAAACAACGAAGCGGAGTATGAAGCTCTTATCACGGGCCTAAAAATTGCTAAAGGCACTGGAATCGATCACCTGAGAGTGAAGTGCGACGCAGCTTTAATCGTGAACCAGGTTCAAGGGCGATACGAAGCAAGGAGTCCGATAATGAAAAAGTATCTGCGAGAGGTACAAGCCCTGAAAGAGAGCTTCAAAAGCTTCGATATCGAGGCTATTCCAAGGGAGGAAAATGTAGAGGCAGATGCCTTGAGCAAATTTGCCTTGGGGGCACCCTTGGAAGAAAATCGGAAGGTGCACTTCTTGGAGAAGGTGATCTTGTCAAACATCGACCCAACACAGGTGTGCGCCATTGAAGCAAGATCGGAGGAAGAGCCAACCTGGATGACCCCAATAGTCGCGTACCTGACTACGGGGGCAGTCCCCGATAATCAAGTGGCAGCGGACAGGATGCATCGGATCGCGGCCAACTATGTGATGCTGCACAATCAGCTATACAAGAAGGGCTGGTTCTCAACTCCGTACTTGAAGTGTGTAGCAGAACCCGACACCAGTCGAATCCTGAAGGAAATGCATGAAGGGGTCGCGGCTTGTCACGAAGGGGCCCGATCCATTATGAGGAAGGTATTGAACCTAGGCTATTATTGGCCCACGATGAACAAGGAAGCAACGGCGTTGGTCCGATCCTGCGACGCGTGCCAGAGGTACGCCCCGAGTATCGTGGCTCCGGCCGCTAATCTGACATCCATCAAGAGCGCTTGGCCCTTCGCGCAGTGGGGCATTGACTTGGTGGGACCTCTTCCACAAGCACAAGGTCAATGTAAGTATTTACTTGTAGCAATCGATTATTTTTCGAAATGCATAGAGGCGAAGGCATTGGCCAGAACGACGGGGAACCAGATCGTCAAGTTCCTCCAGACCCACATCGTGTCCAGATACGGGATTAATAAGGTGGTGATCAGCGACAATGGTCCACCGTTTAACGGCTCTCAGGTGAGGGAGTATCTGGAAGAATTGAACATTGAGCATCGGACCGCTTCCGTACGCCACGCTCAGACTAATGGCCAGGTGGAGTCAGCCAACAAAATCGTGATGGATGGCCTGAAGAAGAGGGTCTATGCCTTGAAGGGCAAGTGGCTGAACGAACTGGAAAATGTGCTTTGGGCCGTTAGAACGACACCCAAACGATCAACGGGGGAGACTCCGTTTGGCCTCGTTTATGGCACGGAAGCTGTCGCCCCTGTGGAGGTAGCTGTGGCGTCCCATCGGATGAGATATTACGAGCCCTTGACGAACGATGAAGTAAGACGTCTGGACTTGAACTTACTCGAAGAGAAGAGGCGGGAAGCCGATGAAGTCCAAGCTCGAATGCGTTTGGCGACGGCCGGGTACTACAATCGGCGAGTGAAGTCCCGACAGTTCTTTGTCGGGGAGCTGGTTTGGCGTCGCAACGATTTCACCCTTTTGGATCGAATCAACAAGATGTCACCAAAATGGGAAGGACCTTATAAGGTCGTGGGGATGCCAGCGCCGAATGCATACAAGTTGGAAGACCTCGATGGCAGAACGTTAAAGCATTCTTTTAGTGGCGAACACTTGAAGAAACACCATGCTTGAAGAAAGTCGCCTTAAGTGGTGCCCAATAAAGTCGCCTTAAGTGGTGCCCGATGAAGTCGCCTTAAGTGGTGCCCGATGTAAAACCGCCTTAAGTGGTGTATGCTGTTTATCGTTTAATTCGATGTAAGCCAATTTTGTGCCGTCAATGAATAAAGAGGTTGCTTCCAAATAAGAGTTGTCCTTAGATTTGTGCTTAGTGTAAAAGTCGCCTTTAGGGGTGCACGAGAAAAGTCGCCTTAAGTGGTGCACGAGAAAAGTCGCCTTTAGTGGTGCACGAGAAAAGTCGCCTTAAGTGGTGCACGAGAAAAGTCGCCTTTAGTGGTGCACGAGAAAAGTCGTCTTAAGTGATGCGCGAGAAAAGTCGCCTTGAGTGGTGCACAATGCTTAGATTTATTCTAAATATCCAAAAGTCGTCTTAAGTGATGCGCGGCACTAAGTCGCCTTGAGTGGTGCACAATGCTTAGATTTATTCTAAGTATCCAAAAGCCGTCTTAAGTGATGCGCGGGACTAAGTCGCCTTGAGTGGTGCACGATCTTTAGGTTTATCCTAAATAATGATTAAGTCGTCTTAAGTGATGCACGGAACTAAGTCGCCTTAAGTGGTGCAAGTTATTAAATCGTCGGGAAAGACGTGCGAGAACGGAACTAAGTCGCCTTAAGTGGTGCAAGTCATTAAAATCGTCAGGAAGGACGTACGAGAATGTCTTAAGTGTCGAGGTTTCGACTTAAGCGCGTATAAGTAAAGTCACTCGGAGAAATGCAACAAAAGATCGGAACTAAAGAAGTCTGATATTGATAAGGGCCCAAGGGCCCGACGACGACAAAAGAGAAGAAGATACAAGGACTCTAAAAGTAAACATTCAAGCTTGGTCCTTGTCGGCAGCATTGGCAGCAGCCGGGTCCGCGGAGTCGGTAGCAGAGGGATCCACAGGGTTGGCTTCGGGAGGATTGGCTATCGGGGCGTCCACACTTGGAAGTTCAGAAACGTCTTCGACAATTACGGGGGTACTCCCCCCATCACTCTCCTCGGAAAGAGCAAAATACTTCTTCGCAAAGGGAGCGAGGGAAGGAGACTTGTCGAAATTGATGGCGTCCCCGTACTCCAGGAGGAGCTCCTCAACCGCGTTGAAAAGAGTGTTCTCCACCTCCGCACCAAAGAACTTCATGGCGTCGGCTTGGAAGTCCTCGGACCTCCGATAGTCCTCCCGACCCTTCACCTCTGCCTCGGCTAGCTGCGCAGGAAATCCTGCGATTTGCTCCTCCAGAGCCTTCTTCTCGAGGACCAGTTTGTCCTCGGCAGCCTTCTTCTCCTGGGTCAGCCTGTCCACAGCTGCCTCCCGCTCCTGCCGCTCTTGCCTCAAGAGCCCCTCGAAGTCCACGATCTGCTGCTGGACCCGAATCTTCTGATTAAGGACAGCCTGCTCCTTGACAAGCTTTCCCCGCGAAGACTGGGAGGCCTTGAGATCCTCCTGGAGCTGCTCGCGGACCCCTCGGTCCCGCTCCCGGGACTCATCGTAGGCAATAACATACCCGATGAGGCGGTTGAAGTCCCCGAGCTCCTGCAACAAGAAGGAAAAATGTTAAAGGACAAACGACCCGATTTATCATCAAAAAATGAAGAAGCGAAGTCTTACCTGTATACGGTGCATGGCCATATTCCTGACATCCCGCTGCATGTGCGTCCGATTGAGGCAAATCGGATGCCGCATACTAGGCAGGATTGAGCCTGCCAGCAGATGCAGGGCCAGCTCCTGGTCCTGCTCCCCTTGTGTGAGCGGGACTCCTTGAAGCGTCTGGATAGGAGTCCAGGGGGCATTCTCTTGTGAAGAATCAAAGGGCTTGTAGAAGTTCCCATCAAGAGCAAGAGGAGAAAGAGGACGATGAGTGGAAGGGCACGCCTCCGTCTCGGCCCGAACAGGGGAAGGAGTTAACTCATGAATAGGCGATGGCTGCCGCTGCTGCGGAGAAGATGAAGGAGGCGGCCCCTGAGGGGTTGGTTTCAAGGGGGATTTCCCCGCCTTCCGACGCTGACGAGGGGGGCCACCCTCGTCAGTCTCCTCGGAGGAGTCCAAAGTCTCCACCTGACGGAACTGTTCGCCAGTTGGAGCCTTCTCTCCAGCTGAGGAAGGCACCCCCGCTGAAGACGGTGCGTCTGCGGAAGCTGCAGCACCCGATGGAGCTCCCGAGCGACCTGCACCTGGAGGATGAGAAGCTTCAGAAAGTTAGTCAGGAAGTTCATCGGGATTCTTACACCAAATGATACGTCGGGAGACGTATTGATCCTTCCCACGATAATGATAGTAGCCTGCCTTCAAGACTCGAGGAGTTTCACCTCGAAGGATTCTTTTGACGTCAGCGATGCGGGCTTCCTTGGTCGAGGAAATCAAATCTGTCGGGACCATCCTCTTGTATGATTTAATAGCAAGTCGGAGTTTTTTACCTTCTTCAGCATTCTGGACATCAAAGAGCTGGTCCAGATCCACCCGCTTCCGCTTGGGTTGCTCCGCTGAAGGAGACCCCGACCTAGCAGCAGTCTTCTTGGCGGACTTCCTCTTCCGCGAGGGGCGGACAGCATCAGTCTCCCCCTGCTTAAGGAACAGATTGGTCAGCACAGATACCTTCTTGGCTGCAAATAGTAAACAAAGAAGAGTTAGAAGTTTACCCAAGAGACCATATTAGAAGGGCCGTCGAAGAGCTGCCCCCCAGAAACAATATCGAGGAGTCGGATCCCGGCCTGCACCAGGTCCCGCTCCACGAGGGAGTTGGCGTTGAGAGGAGTGTAAGACTCCTCCCACCGATAAAGCTGGATAAGTTGGAGAGTTTCAAAATCCTCGTCGGCATAAGTGTGGAAGGCAGGCGGGGGGTCTGCGGCCACCTCCCACCGAGGCCAGGGAATTGAGGAGTGACGGATGAAGAAGTAGCTCTTCTTCCAGCTACTGTTGTCGGACCCTGTATCAACCAAGAGTCCCCGACCCTTGACCACCTTCCAGGTGTCATTAGTCCAACCACATCGGGCAAGCTGCTGCTTACTCCATTTAGGCATCCGAGGGTAGAAGGCGCAAACCCCCGCCTCATTGCACTTCATCCCATAAAAGGTTCTGAAGAGCTGGAGGCTGTAGACCCACTTCTGTCGGAGACAGAGGACTTGAAAGGCGTTCCAGAGGCGGATGGCATGGGGAGAAAAGGTAGTGGGGTGCGTTTTGTAATGATGGCATAGCTCGACCAGATTACCGCAAAATGGGAACCTGATCCCCGCCGATACTTGTCCCGTAGAGACAAATACCGCCCCTTTCTGGGGACGAGTAACCTCAGGGTTACTCGAGGGGCGATGCCGAGGATACGGGAAACGAGGTTCCCAGGTGATGGTGATACAACCCTCTCGGAGAGCTGCATCATAAGTAGTATTGGAGATCTCATTTGAAGCATAATCAAAATTAAAGGGTTTTCTCCCCTCAGAGCTGGAACCGCTGTCTGAAAAGCAACCAGGGCAAGAAAATACAGTGGGACTCTTGGAAAATTAGAAAGGAAAAGACGAACAAGCAACAAAGGGGGATCCCTTACCAGACATGATGAAGTAGAGGTTGAAGGAGATGAACGAAACGTCGCCGGAAAGATGATTGGAGAAACTCCAAAGACCTTCGAAATCACAGAGCTTGGAATCGCAGAGGAATCGCAGAGAGCTCTTGAGAATTCGAAGACGGTAAAAGTTAAATTGTGACCATGGCTAGGGTTTTATAGTCGAAGAAGACGGTTGAAAGGACACTTCGATCCGAGTCGTCGAAGTCGAAGAGTCTTAATCTGGACCGTTGAGATGAAACATGCAGAAGGACAACGGGCGTAATGATGAAACGGCCTGAAAAGCACTTTTCAGAAAAGGACAGGCGCGAAAAATCAGGCACGTGGGCTGAAAACGTCACTCCATTATCTACTGCATTTAATGCACTGGGGAACCGAGGAGACCCTTGGGATATAACATTTATCTACAAAACCCTGAGGAAACGTGAAGGAGAAGACTGATAACTGAGTAACTGAACTAAGGAAAAGATCCCCGACTCTAGTATTGGAAGATCGGGAGTTGGAAGACACGACGAACTAAAAGTCCCTCATGTCTTGGGGGCAAATGATGGGTTCGACTACAGCCGTCAGACCCTTTAACGGCGAGGAAACGGAAAACAGGCCCACCAGGCCCAAAATGAAGGTCAAGATGACTTAGGAGAAGGGTCCCGACGAAGGGAGTCCCGATGAGGCAAGATCCCGACAGAGTCGATCCCGACAGTTGAGCTGGAAGCTCCCGATGAGAAGCCTTTAAGTAGGCCCCGATGATGAATCCCTGAGAATGATTGGCCCTGTCACGATGACGAGGGGCCCCGAGCGGTGACACAACGAGATAACTCTGGAGTCCCCGACGGGAGTCGGGACTCGTTATCAGAGGATAAGGCCAAGATATGCGGGGCGTGGCCGAGATACGCGGAACGTGGTTAAGATACACGGAGCGTGGCCGAGATACGCGGGGCATGGCTGAGATACGCGAGATCACATCCGAGATATGCGGGATACGGGCTAACCACCCCCAACGGTTCGCCAGGTACCTGAGGCATCTCTTTGCCTATAAAAGGGCAGGAGATCACCTCAGAAAGACTTACGTTGAATTCAATACACTTTGAGATTACTGCTTGCCAGTCATACGAGATACTCATTTAAGCATCAGAGAGGGATTCTGGGTCACCGCCCGGTCTATCCCCTCTTGCAGGATTGCGTGGAGCAAAGGAGCTAGGATTGCCGTCAAAGTCCGTACCGGAGTTCCACCGTGATCCAACAGGGTTCGCCCCGGCATTGTCCATTTTTGTAGGTGCGTGCTCGAAATTTGAAGACTAAGGAGCTCGGAGACACCGAGAAAATCAACCGGTAAATCCAGGATCCAACATTAGCGCCGTATGTGGGAATCGAACAATTTGTCATGTACGGTTTCGAAAAATCTGGGCACGCACCTTATCCCTAGCAAAATCGCCGTTGTTCTAATTTCATATGTAAAACAAAAACCAGATCGAGGAAGAAGAAGGATTGGCGTCACTGACACCTTTCTTCAGAAATAAATAAAGAAGGATGCTTGTGTTGAGTCCAAACATATCAAAAAGGATCTGAGCTTATATCCGTGAGATTGGGAAGACCTACACCGGCAGCTCCTCCCACTAGGGGTGAAACCGGACCGGTCGGACCGGTTTTTAGCTTGTTTCGGTCGGGTACCTAAATTTTCGGTCCAGTTTTTTTATTTAAAAAAATCCGACCAAAAAACCGTTTGAGGAAAAATAAACCGTCCATTAGTAGTACGGTTTTTTCGGTTCAGTTTTCGGTTTAAACCGAAAATACAATATTAGCAATTACCATTATAAATTCTTGTCATTTTTATGGACTATATCAAGTCAAAATGATAAATTAATTCCATTATTACAATTAAATAAATTATAAAATAAAAGTAGAAAAAATAATCTTCATAAGTGTCTCTTTTACAATTTATATTAACCAAATTAATTATTTATATTAATTAATATCAACTAATATAACATATATTATATATATTTAATTAACATAACGGTCGGTTCGGTCCCCACGGTCCTCAAAACTTAAAATCCGAACCGATCCGAAAATCCGAAGTAGAGAAAAAAATCCGACCAAAAACCAAACCGAATATTTCGGATTCGGTTTTTTCGGTCCGGACTGGTTCAGTTTTAACCGGTTTTTCAGACCAACCGGATTTTGGTTTCACCCCTACCTCCCACGGCAGGCCTAAGCAGCTTTTACCTGACGATTCGGGGACCCACTGGGAGGAAGGAAGTTCGAGTCATCAGAGGTCTGAAACTTGCGGTCGACCCGATATCTGTCCGACCCGGCACCTGCCTAAGCTCCTGGGTATTATCAATGCCGCTGGAGATCAGCCACCAATAACACGCCCCCGACCCATGGCGTCCGACTCCACCACCACTGCCCTGTAGGGAACCATATATGACTCTTATGGAAGGACATCACCGACCAGTTGATTATCAGGCGGTGGTCATCGACCATGATGTCGAATCTAACAATGTAGCGGTCATCGTCCTTGATCTCCAGCTTCTCCCGGCTGGGTACCGCAGGGAGCTCTGACACCACGTGGACCTCCATCATGGTCCCCACTGTTGGATCACGGGCGAAGCTCCGTTACGTCCTTGACGGAATGCTCTGGACTCCTGGGCTCCGCGTAATCCTGCAAAAGGGGATGACCTGGGTGGTGACCCAGAATCCCTCTCCGATGCTTAAATGAGTATACAATCAATGGGGTGGCAGCAGTATTCTAAGTGCGTATTAGAGAGTATGTGTTTTCTGGGGTAACTTCCTCCTTTATATAGGAGGAGGAGTTGCCCATCTACCTGTGACCATGCTTGGCCGTTGTACCCATGATTCCGCGTATCTCGCCACGATTCCGTATATCTCGGTTGGGATTCCATATATCTCGCCCCACGCTCCGCGTATCTTACCCGTACTCCGCGTATCTCGGGCACGCCCTGCGTATCTCGGGGAATTTATCTTTATCTCTAACCGTCTCCCACTACTCTATCTAGTAGGCGGGTTTCTCGGTCTTTATCCTCTGATCGCAAGTCCCGACTCCTGTCGGAGACTCCAGAGTTGTCTCATTCTAGATCACCACCCAGGACCTTCAGTCTCTACGGGACAGGTCCAGCCTCTGCGAGGCTTTATTATCAGGGCCTTTACTAAGGCATATCGGGGCCTACTCAAAGGCTTCTTGTCGGGAGCATCTAGCTCATGTGTCGGGGCCGCTATCGTCGGGACCCTTAATGCTGGGCCTCTGGGCCCTCCAGGCCTTTCACGAGGCCCACTGGACCTATTCGCCGTACACTGGCTGTTAACGGGGCTGACGATTACATCGAAACCCATCATTTGCCCCCAAGACATGGGGGACTTTTAGTTCGTCATGTCTTCCAGTTTTAGATCTTCTGATCTCGTTATCGAAAGCTTTCGTCTCTACACCTCCCGATACCACCGTCGGAGGCTTTTACCTTTACATTTCTTGATACCTCAGTCAGAGGCTTTTGCCTTGCGCGTGGTTGTCGTACGACAGAGTCTCTCACTCATGATTACCTTGGGCCCACTGGACTCTGTGGACAGTTGTCAAACCCGAGGAGACTCCTCGGTTACTTCAGCATTAAATGCTGGGGATTATGAAACGATGCTTACATCAGCGTGACTGTTGCTTTCTGAAAAAGGCACTCATTACGTCACCAACGTCTTTTCTGTACCGTCCCTCAGTCTTCAACGGTCAAGATTGAATCGTTTCGTCTTCAATGGTCCAGATTAAGTCCATCCAGTTTGTCCTTTTTCTTATAAAAGCTAAGACCCTGGCACTATTCTTCTTCACTGTCTCCATTTTTGGAAGTGCATCCATTTTTGAACCCGAAGTTTCTTCTCCCCATGTCTTTTGCTCTTCAAGTAATTCAAGACTTTACCATGTCTGGTAAGGTTTCCTTTTCTATCGTTTGCCTTCATCTTTACTTAGCTTGATTGTAGTTTTCCGAATAAACCTAACCTTCCTTTCAATGGCTGATTTCAGATAGTGGATCCGGTTTCGAGGGAAGGAAGCCTTTCAACTTCGACTATGTTCTGAACGAAATTTTCAGCACTGCTTATGATGCAGCTCTCCGGGAAGGATGTATCATTTCCACCAAAGAGGCCGATGCTCAAGGCCGGAAATGCATACCACAAGTTCAGAGTGAAGAGGAGCTACTTCTTCATCGGAAACTCCTCGATCCCATGATTCCGATAGCCATTCCTCCAACGGCTGACCCTGTGGAGCCTTCTGCTACCAACTCCGTGGACCCAACTCCTGTTGATGCCGCCAATAAGGACCAAGCTTAATGCTCTGTATTTTTAGTCCTTGTAATTTTTCTCCTTGTCTTCTTTATCCTTTGTATCGGACCCCCTTTGGCCTTCGAGCCTTTATATAAGGAATTTCTTTCATCTGTTTTGGTTTCGATAATCATTTGCACTTATTTAAAGCGGCTTTAAACTCGTTACTCAGAACGTTCCGATGCACCATTTGAGATGACTCCATACGTCCTTCCGACGCTTGACTCGGGACTTTACCGTCTAAGGTTTCTCGTCAAATCGGGACTTCACCACTTAAGGTTTCTCGTCCAATCGGGACTTCACCACTTAAGGTTTCTCGTCCAAAATCGGGACTTCACAACTTAAGGTTTCTAGTCCCCAAGGCCATTGTTCACACCCTTTAGGGCTTTTGTCGCGCCAACTCTGATGGCTTCAATCGTACCCTTTAAGGGCTTTTATCGCGTCTTTGTCAGACGACTTTCGCGGACCTGTTAAGGCTTTTCATACCCGTTAAGGCTTTTGGCCGCATCATATAGACGACTTACGCGGACCTGCTAAGGCTTTTTCGTACCCGTTAAGGCTTTTGGCCGCATCATATAGACGACTTACGCGGACCTGCTAAGGCTTTTTCTTACCCGTTAAGGCTTTTGGCCGCATCATATAGACGACTTACGCAGACCCATCAGGGCCTTTTCGTACCTAGGCTTTTGGTTGCATCATATAGACGACTTACATGTACCCCGTAGGGCTTTTGTCCGTACCTGTTAAGGCTTTGGGCCGCATCATATAGACGACTTACGCGGACATGCTAAGGCTTTTTCGTACCCGTTAAGGCTTTTGGCCGCATCATATAGACGACTTACGCGGACCTGCTAAGGCTTTTTCGTACCCGTTAAGGCTTTTGGCCGCATCATGTAGACGACTTACGCTTACCCCGCAGGGGTTTTTTATCCATACCTCATAAGGCTTTTTGTCGTGCCATAAAGGCGACTTACTCGTACCTCGGAAGGCTTTTGGTCGCGTCCTTTGGGACGGCTTTCTAACAGTTAGAATAAATCTAAAAGCAATTTTATCGAAGGCAACTTCTTTTATTCACTAATAACTCAAAGTAGGCTTACATCGGATCTTATTGATAGACAATTTGCGCCCTTCGCGGCGGCTTAATATCAAACATGATACTTCTTCAAGTGTGCACCACTGAAGGAATGCCTCAACGTCTTGCCATCGAGGTCTTCTAACTTGTACGCATTTGGAGCTGGCATCCCTACGATCTTGTAAGGTCCCTCCGATTTCGGTGATAGCTTATTGATCCGATCTTGATGAACGAACTCGTTCCTCCGCCAAACAAGTTCTCCCACAAAGAATTGTCGGGACTTGACACGCCGATTGTAATATCGAGCTGTTGCCAAACGCATCCGAGCCTGGACTTCATCAGCCTTCCACCTCTTCTCCTCGAGTAAGTCTAAGTCTAGACGTCTCATTTCCTCGTTTGTCAGAGGCTCGTAGTATTTTGCGCGATGGGACGCCACCGCTATCTCCACGGGAGCGACTGCCTCCGTGCCATAGACCAGGCCAAATGGAGTTTCTCCTGTTGATTGCTTGGGTGTTGTTCTCACAGCCCACAGCACGTTTTCGAGCTCATCCAGCCAATGGCCCTGCAAGGCGTAGACTCTCTTCTTCAAGCCATCCATCACGATCTTGTTGGCCGATTCTACCTGGCCATTGGTTTGAGCGTGGCAGACTGAAGCGGTCCGATGTTCGATGTTCAATTCCTCCAGGTACTCCTTCAACTGAGCCCCATTGAACGGAGGGCCATTATCACTGATCAACACTCGAGGAACCCCATACCGGGATATGATCTGAGTTTGAAGGAACTTGAGGATCTGCTGTCCCGTCGTCTTGGCCAATGCCTTAGCCTCTATCCACTTTGAGAAGTAATCGATGGCCACGAGCAAATACTTGCACTGACCTTTCGCTTGAGGAAGAGGTCCCACCAAGTCAATCCCCCATTGCGCGAAGGGACATGCACTCCTGATGGGCATTAAGTCCGCGGCGGGAGCCACGATATTCGGAGCGTACCTCTGGCATGCATCACAGGATCGGACCATTGTTGTCGCCTCCTTGTTCATCGAAGACCAATAGTAGCCCAAGTTCAGCGCCTTCCTCACAAGAGATCGGGCCCCTTCGTGACAGGCCGCAACTCCCTCGTGTAGCTCCCTCAGGATCCGATTCGTGTCAGGTTCCGCTACGCATTTTAGGAAAGGTTTTACATACCCTTTTTTGTATAACTGGTTGTCCACCATCGCGTAGTTGTCCGCAATCCGACGTAACCTGACAGCTGCCACCTCATCATCGGGGAGTGCCCCCGTAGTCAGGTACGTGACCATCGGGGTCATCCAAGTGGGCTTCTCTTCTTCCTCCGATCCTGTCTCAATAGCGCAGATCTCCGCCGGATCAATGTTTGAGATAATCACCTTTTCTAGGAAATGCACCTTCCGATTCTCCTCGGGGGCCACTCCCAGAGCAAACTTGCTTAAGGCATCTGCTTCCGCGTTTTCTTCCCTCGGGATCGCCTCGATATCGAAGCTTTTGAATGATCGACCCCCGTACCCTTGGCAATCTTGAGGCCCGTGATGAGAGCCTCGTATTCTGCTTCATTGTTGGTGGCTTTGAACGTCAACGCCAAGGCATATCGTAGGGGCTCGCCTCCACCGGGCGGTATCAATACGAATCCTGCCCCCGAGCCTTCTACACTCGATGAACCATCAGTGTACATCTCCCAAGTGTTCTCCTCATTTGGCTGTTCTGTTATCGGGGCCTCTTCCATGGTTGCCCCCTCTGCGGGACCCGTTACTTCCAGATCGGGTGCCGTAGACTCAGCTATAAAATCTGCCAATGCCTGGCCCTTAATAGCAGTTCTCGGAGCGAAATGAATACGGAACTCTGTCAGCTCGATGGCCCATTTCACCAGTCTCCCCGACGCCTCTGGTCGGTTCAAAAAGTGCTTCAGGGGCTGATTAGTCAATACCGTGACTTCATGGGCATGGAAGTAAGGTCGTAGCTTTCGAGCGGCAATGATCAACGCAAAGAGATACTTCTCAATAGCGGGATAATTTATTTCAGACTTGGCAAACGCCTTGCTTACATAATAGATAGGCACTTGGTTGCCCTTGACAATTTTAATCAAAACAGAACTAACAGCCACATCAGAAACAACCAAATAGAGATAAAGCGGCTCGCCTGGAACTGGTTTCGCCAACGGCGGAAGGGTACGGAGGTGCTGCTTGAGTGCCTGGAACGCCTCCTCGCACTTTTCGGACCATTCGAACTTCTTGTGGGCCCTCAGCACATCAAAAAATGGCATGGCTCGGTCACTCGCCTTGGATAGGAAGCGATTCATCGCGGCCAACCGGCCATTCAGCACCTGAACCTCCCGATGAGTCTTTGGGGACTGCATCTCCTCGATTGCTCGCAGCTTCTCGGGATTCACCTCGATTCCTCTCTGGCTCACCATGAACCCTAGGAACTTCCCCGAGTTCACCCCGAAAGCACATTTGTCGGGGTTCAGCCGAACCTGATGAAACTTCATCCGCTCAAACGCCGCCGCCAAGTTCTGGACAAGGTATCCTGCCTGTCGGGACTTCACCAGCATGTCATCCACATACGCCTCCATGGTTTTCCCCAGCATGTCTCCAAACAACTTGTTGACCATCCGCTGGTAAGTTGCTCCGGCATTGATCAATCCGAAGGGCATCACGTCGTAGTGGTAGACGTCACTGTCGGAATAGAAAGCCGTATGGGGGGCATCCTCCTTCGCCATCTTGATCTGGTTGTACCCGGAATAGGCATCCATGAAGCTCAGCAGTTCATGTCCCGATGTGGCATCCACCAGCTGGTCAATCCTCGGAAGCGGGTAGCAGTCCTTCGGGCAGGCCTTGTTCAAGTCGCTGAAATCGACACACATCCGCCACTTTTCGTTACTCTTTCGCACCAAGACTGGGTTAGCAACCCAAGTCTGTAATCGGAGCTCCTTGATGAATCCAGCGTCGAGCAGTCTGCCCACCTCTTGCTGGATCGCGATCCTCTTGTCCGCGCCCATCGGACGCCTTCTCTGCGCGATAGGCTTGATCGCAGGGTCTATCTTCAGCTCGTGCACTATTACGTCGGGGCTGATTCCTAGCATATCACTCGGGGACCAGGCAAACAGCTCCTTAAACTCCTTCAGGAGCTCGATCAACTCTCGGGCTCTTTCCTCCGACAAAGCAGACCCGATCTTCACCTTCCTCTGAGGCCCATCAATCTCAACCTCCTTCAGATCCTCCATGGGGGCGGGACGCCCATACTCCTCTCGAGGATCGGCATCAGTCTGAAGGACAGTCATGGCCTCCCTCCTTCTCCTTCGGGTAGCGTTAACATAGCATTTTCGCGACGCCACTTGGTCGCCCTTGACCTCTCCGACTCCGTTGTCAGTTGGGAACTTCATCTTCTGGTGGACCGTCGAGGCGACTGCCATGAGAGGGTTGATAGTGGTCCTCCCGATAATAGCGTTGTATGCCCCCGCAGATTCCACTACGACGAAATCTACGTTTCGCTTCTCCATCTTCCAGCCACTACCAAACTCCACCGGTAAGGTAATCATTCCCAGTGGGTAAGAAGTGGAACCAGAGAATCCCACCATCGGGAAGTCCACCTGTGTGAGGTCTTTTTTCGTCTTTCCCATGGCTTCCAGAGCGTCAATGAAAAGAATATCGGAGGAACTCCCTCCGTCTATCAGGATCCGCTTCATCTCGAATCCGTCCACGTCCAGGGTCACGACCAAGGCGTCGTCGTGAGGGCTCTCCACGCCTACTAGATCTTCCGCCGAGAAAGAAATCACCATTTCCTCCTTCAGAGTCCACGACCGGGACCTTTTGCCTAGCACCACCGCGGCAGATATGCGGGAAGCATAGCTCTCCCGAGAAGCAGAGGTATCGCCTCCCGCCGCCATTCCTCCGTGGATGACGTTGATAGTTCCGCGCCTCTCCTTGCGGGCACCCGAACCTGAGGCTTCTTGCTCAACCTTCTTCTTCTTCGGGGATCGGTCACGGGACTTGGAACGGGACCGCGACCGACTTTTGGAGCGAGATCGGCACCTTCCCCTTCCGACGAACTCTTTTAACTTCCCCTTCTGGATCAGCTTTTCAATTTCCTTCTTCAGCTCCCGACAGTTTTCGGTGTCGTGACCATTGGCTCTATGGTAGCGACAGTAACGGTCAGGGCGGCCTCCTAGGAATTCGCCTTCTTTTCTCGGAGGGTATCGGGCGAGACCCTGCCGGTCCATCACCGCTAACACAGAAGTCATCGAGCTATTGATGGGAACGGCCCGACCTTCTCGATTGTCCTTCCTCGGGGGACGCTTGTCTTCTCTTTTCTCGGGGCGACCACGGTTTCTACTCCCTTCCGACTTGTCGCTCCCTTTGCGATCATCCGACAGCTTGGACGGTGGCTTTCCTCTTCCCGACCTCGGGGGATCGAGCTCTCCGGCAGCAATCTTCGACTCCTGGACGTCGATTTGCTGTTTCACCCTCGCTTGCAGGGCCTCCATACTCCACACAGCCTTCGCGGCTACACTGTGCATCAGGTCGGAACCGTACGGAGCGCTCAAGTTCCGCAGGAAAGTGCGGATGGTCTCTCCCTCCGATATCTCTTCATCGATCTCCGCAGCACTGGCAGTGAATCGTTGGTAGTAATATGTCAACGATTCATTGGGTCTCTGCACCACCTGGGTTAGGGACCTTACACTCTTCAGAAGACGCCTTCGACCTTGGTACTGCTTGATGAAGCGGTCGTGCATATCGGCCCAGCAGGTGATGCTTCCTGGCGGTAGGCTGAAGAACCAAGTCATGGCCCTTTCTCCCAAGGTTATCGGGAACAATGAGCATATGAGGTCATCGTTCGAAGTCCTACCCATACAGGCCTGGACATGCCTCTGAACATGGCGCACTGGGTCCCCCTCACCATCGTACTCCTTGATGGTCGGAATACCTAGCCCGGGCGGGGCAACGGTATCTGTTAGCCGCGGAACAAAAGGATGGCTGGACCGATCCCTTAACTCCGATGTCATCTGCTTCTGATCGCCCATGCAGATACTGACGATTTTCACCACCTGATCGGGGGTGATGGGGCCATTCAGAGGAATGGTCCTGTTTTGCACTGGTCCTGGGCCGTCGACCACGAACTTCTCCGGGTGCATTGGTTCTTTGCCCTTGCTCCTGGGCGGAACCACCTGTTCTTCTGGGACCACCCTCGGGGGGGGGGGGGGGGGTGGAGGTAATTCTTCTCGCGGAGGCAACTCCTCCGCCCTCTTGGCGACCTCTCTCTTGTCCAGCAAGGCCTCCATGGCAGCCAAGAACATGGGCATAGCATCTGCTACTGCCTTGGCCAACTCCGAGTTCGAAGACGACCCTTCTTCCCTTCGCGGGACTCTTCCTCCTTCATGGCCCACCGGGTTCGGGGGAGCCTCATCTTCCTCCCTACGTGGGATATCCTGCCTGTTCATCTCCGTGTCTCGGACTGAGACCTCATAACCATCACCCTGCCCCCCTGTCTGGGAAAGAGCGGGGTTCTCACCTTGTTCAGCAACACGTTCCGGCAACGGGGAATTCACGGTTCCTGCGGGGCGAGAACTGCCAGCCTGAACCTGCTTCTTCTTGCCACCACCGGCCATTGATCCGGTAGAAGCTATCTTGACTTTTCGTAAGCTTCCCACAGACGGCGCCAATGTTGGATCACGGGCGAAGCTCCGTTACGTCCTTGACGGAATGCTCTGGACTCCTGGGCTCCGCGTAATCCTGCAAAAGGGGATGACCTGGGTGGTGACCCAGAATCCCTCTCCGATGCTTAAATGAGTATACAATCAATGGGGTGGCAGCAGTATTCTAAGTGCGTATTAGAGAGTATGTGTTTTCTGGGGTAACTTCCTCCTTTATATAGGAGGAGGAGTTGCCCAGCTACCTGTGACCATGCTTGGCCGTTGTACCCATGATTCCGCGTATCTCGCCACGATTCCGTATATCTCGGTTGTGATTCCATATATCTCGCCCCACGCTCCGCGTATCTTACCCGTATTCCGCGTATCTCGGGCACGCCCTGCGTATCTCGGGGAATTTATCTTTATCTCTAACCGTCTCCCACTACTCTATCTAGTAGGCGGGTTTCTCGGTCTTTATCCTCTGATCGCAAGTCCCGACTCCTGTCGGAGACTCCAGAGTTGTCTCATTCTAGATCACCACCCAGGACCTTCAGTCTCTACGGGACAGGTCCAGCCTCTGCGGGGCTTTATTATCGGGGCCTTTACTGAGGCATATCGGGGCCTACTCAGAGGCTTCTTGTCGGGAGCATCTAGCTCATGTGTCGGGGCCGCTATCGTCGGGACCCTTAATGCTGGGCCTCTGGGCCCTCCAGGCCTTTCACGAGGCCCACTGGACCTATTCGCCGTCCACTGGCTGTTAACGGGGCTGACGATTACATCGAAACCCATCACCCACCTAACTATGACGTGACAGCTCTTGGGGAAGTGTTTGTACATAGGTGGTCTGTGGTTGTCGAATCGACAGATCACAGACCATACGACGCCGACTGGGGCGGTATGGCTTGTAGAAGTTGTCCGGGGACTACCTCTTCGTAGGTCTATCTGGAGGGCATCTTATGGTGAAGAAGATGCAATCTCGGGTGAGGTTCGTACAATTAAGGCTGATTGCCTCTATGATCGGTGCATTAAAACGTGAAATAATAATTTAAATAAATATGCTGCAGTCTCCGTTAAACTTATGAAATTGCCTTTGTGGATTGATTGCGTGACTGTGAGTTCTATTTTCCACTGGTTATCGGGTGGAGAAGACAACATTTCGGTCGGGTTTAATATTAGCTCGGATCTGAAATCGGATTGGTGGTTACTGGTGCCGTTCACAAGAATTTATTTCTGGGCTTTAAATAAATATAATAATTATTCATTGCACATATTTTCTAGCTGTCTGGATGAGTGGATAGCAGATGAGTCTTGGCGTTAGACGTTGATTAGAGATCTCGGGTTCGAGTCACACTGCTCACGCCACATTTATAATTTTCGATCATTGGGCTTTCAAATTGGACGAAGGGACACAAATCAGCTAGGCGAGCTGTATCATCATTAAAGCTGGATAGGCCCAACAAAATAACTGACTGGGTCTCCGTCCAAGCGTCAATGCCTATGGACTCCCAGGAGCTGAGTCGTCCACCCAAGACCAAGTGAACCGGTCAACAACGGTTCTATCGGTCAATCGCAATCCAACCGGTCAACAAGGTCCAACCAGTCAACATCGGGTAAACCGGTCAATGACGATCATAATCAGTCAAACCGGTCAACGATCGTTCAAACTGATCAATGCTTCCAACCAGCGACAAAACTTAAGGAAGTCTTACATTTACATTTGTTGGATCACGGGCGAAGCTCCGTTACGTCCTTGACTCCTGGGCTCTGCGTAATCCTGCAAAAGGGGATGACCTGGGTGGTGACCCAGAATCCCTCTCCGATGCTTAAATGAGTATATGATCAATGGGGTGGCAGCACTAATCTAAGTGCGTATTAGATAGATGATTAGCCTTTTCTGAGGTAACTTCTTCATTTATATAGGAGGGGAAGTTACTCAGTTACCTGTGGCCGTGATTGGCCGTTTTGCCTATGATTCCGTGTATCTCGCCATGATTCCGTATATATCGTTAGGGATTCCGTAGATTTCGCCCCACGCTCCGCGTATCTTACCCATACTCCGCGTATCTCGGGCACGCCCTGCGTATCTCGGGGGACTTGTCTACATCTTTAACCGTCTCCCACTACTCTATCTAGTAGGCGGGTTTCTCGGTCTTTATCCTCTGATCACAAGTCTCGACTCCTGTCGGGGACTCCAGAGTTATCTCATTCTAGGTCACCATCCAGGACCCCTTGTCTCACGGGACGGGTCCAACCTCTGCGGGGCTTATATCAATGGGGCCTTTACTAAGGCATATCGGGGCCTACTTAGAGGCTTCTTGTCGGGAGCATTCAGCTCATACATCGGGACCGCTAAAGTCGGGACCCTTCATACTGGGCCTCTGGGCCTTCCAGGCTTTTCACGAGGCCCCCTGGACCTACTCGCCGTCCATTGGCTGTTAACAGGGTTGACGATTACATCGGAACCCATCATTTGCCCCCAAGACATGGGGGACTTTTAGTCCGTCATGTCTTCCAATTCCAGACCTCCTGACCTCATCGTCGGAGGCTTTTGTCTCCATACCTCCCGATACTGCCATCGGAGGCTTTTGTCTTCATACCTCCCGATATTGCCGTCAGAGGCTTTTGTCTTCATATCTTTCGATACTGCCATCAGAGGCTTTTGTCTTCATACCTCCCGATACTGCCGTCGGAGGCTTTTGTCTTCATACCTCCCGATACTGCCGTCGGAGGCTTTTGTCTTCATACCTCCCGATACTGCCGTCGGAGGCTTTTGTCTTCATACCTCCCGATACTGCCGTCGGAGGCTTTACCACTTAAGATTTCTCGTCTACTCGGGACTTCACCACTTAAGGTTTCTCGTCCACTCGGGACTTCACCACTTAAGGTTTCTCGTCCAAGTCACTTAACGTAATTTCGTATGTCTTTCGCGACATTTTCCTCGGGACTTTACCACTTAAGGTTTCTCATCCCTGTCTCTCAAGGCCATTTTGTACATCACTTAAGATGATTTATTTCACACCCCTTAAGGCTTTTACCACGCCAATCCAGACGACTTAATCGTACCCTTCAGGGCTTTTTACCGCGTCATTCCCGACGACTTAATCGTACCCTTCAGGGCTTTTTACCGCGTCATTCCCGACGACTTAATCGCACCCTTCAGGGCTTTTTACCGCGTCATTCCCGACGACTTAATCGCACCCGTTAGGGCTTTTTGCCTAGGCTTTTGGTTGCATCATAAAGACGACTTACGCGAACCTGTTAAGGCTTTTTCGTACCCGTTAAGGCTTTTTGTCGCGCCATAAAGACGACTTACTCGTACCTCGTAAGGCTTTTCTCGTACCTCGGAAGGATTTTTATCGTACCTCGGAAGGCTTTTGTCGCGTCCTTCAGGACGTCTTAATCGGATTGATAGATAACTTGCGCCATTCGCGGCGACTTAATATCAAACATGATACTTCTTCGAGTGTGCGCCACTGAAGGAATGCTTCAACGTCTTGCCATCAAGGTCCTCTAGCTTGTATGCATTGGGTGCTGGCATCCCTACGATCTTGTAAGGTCCTTCCCATTTTGGCGATCGCTTGTTGATCCGATCTTGATGAATGAACTCGTTCCTCCGCCAGACAAGTTCTCCAACGAAGAACTGTCGGGACTTGACACGCCGATTGTAATATCGGGCTGTTGCCAGACGCATCCGAGCCTGGACTTCATCAGCCTTCCATCTTTTCTCCTCGAGCAAGTCTAAGTCTAGACGTCTCATTTCCTCGTTCGTCAGAGGTTTGTAATATTTCGCGCGATGGGACGCCACCGCTATCTCCACGGGAGCAACTGCCTCCGTGCCACAGACCAGGCCAAACGGAGTCTCCCCCGTTGATTGCTTGGGTGTTGTTCTAACAGCCCACAGCACGTTTTCAAGCTCATCCAGCCAATGACCTTGCAAGGCGTAAACTCTCTTCTTCAAGCCATCCATCACGATCTTGTTGGCTGATTCGACTTGGCCATTAGTCTGAGCATGGCGGACGGAAGCTGTCTGATGCTCAATGTTCAACTCCTCCAGGTACTCCTTCAACTGAGCCCCATTGAATGGAGGGCCATTGTCGCTGACCAACACTCGAGGAACCCCATACCGGGATATGATCTGAGTTTGAAGGAACTTAAGGATCTGCTGTCCCGTCGTCTTGGCCAATGCTTTAGCCTCTATCCACTTTGAGAAGTAATCGATAGCCACGAGTAAATACTTGCACTGGCCTTTCGCTTGGGGAAGAGGTCCCACCAAATCAATCGCCCATTGCGCGAAGGGCCAAGCACTCCTGATGGGCATCAAGTCCGCGGCGGGAGCCACGATATTTGGAGCGTACCTCTGGCATGCATCACATGATCGGACCATTGCTGTCGCTTCCTTGTTCATCGTAGGCCAATAGTAGCCTAAGTTCAATGTCTTCCTCACGATAGATCGGGCCCCTTCATGACAGGCCGCGACTCCCTCGTGTAGCTCTCTCAGGATCCGATTTGTATCAGGCTCCGCCACGCATTTCAGGAAAGGCTTCACATGCCCCCTCTTGTATAACTGGTTGTCCACCATCACGTAGTCGTTCGCAATCCGACGCAGCCTGACAGCTGCCACATCATCATCGGGGAGCGTACCTGTAGTTAGGTATGTGACCATCGGGGTCATCCAGGTGGGTTTCTCTTCCTCCTCCGATCCCGCTTCAATAGCGCAAACCTCCGTTGGATCGATGGTTGAGATAATCACTCTCTCCAGGAAGTGCACCTTCCGATTCTCCTCAGGGGCCACTCCTAGAGCAAACTTGCTTAAGGCGTCTGCCTCCGCGTTTTCTTCCCTCGGGATTGCCTCGATATCGAAGCTTTTGAAGCTTCCCTTCAAAGTCTGCACCTCGTGCAAATACTTCCTCATTGTCGGGCTCTTGGCTTCATAGTTCCACTGGACCTGATTCACGATCAAGCTGGCATCGCACTTTACTTTCAAATGGTCGACCCCCGTACCCTTGGCAATTTTAAGGCCCGTGATGAGAGCCTCGTACTCCGCTTCATTGTTGGTGGCCTTGAATGTCAAGGCCAGAGCATATCGCAGGGGCTCGCCTCCACTGGGCGGTATCAATACGAATCCTGCCCCCGATCCTTCTACACTTGATGAACCATCAGTGTACATCTCCCAAGTGTTCTCCTCATTTGGCTGTTCTGACTGTTCTATTATCTGGGCCTGCTCTGCTATCGGGACCTCCATGGTTGCCCCCTCTGCGGGACTCGTTACTTCCAGATCGGGTGCCGTAGACTCAGCTATAAAATCTGCCAATGCCTGGCCCTTAATAGCAGTTCGCGGAGCAAAATGAATACGGAACTCCGTAAGCTCGATGGCCCATTTAACCAATCTCCCCGACGCCTCTGGTCGGTTCAAGAAGTGCTTCAAGGGCTGATTTGTTAACACCGTAACCTCGTGGGCATGGAAGTAAGGTCGTAGCTTAAATAGAGATAAAGCGGCTCGCCTGGAACCGGTTTCGCCAACGGCGGGAGGGTACGGAGGTGCTGCTTGAGTGCCTGGAATGCCTCCTCGCACTTGTCGGACCATTCGAACTTCTTGTGGGCCCTTAGCACATCAAAAAATGGCATGGCTCTGTCACTCGCCTTGGATAGGAATCAATTCATCGCGGCCAACCGGCCATTCAACACCTGAACCTCCCGATGTGTCTTCGGAGACTGCATCTCCTCGATTGCTCGTAGCTTCTCGGGATTCACCTCGATTCCTCTCTGGCTTACCATGAACCCTAGGAATTTCCCCGAGTTCACCCCGAAAGCGCACTTGTCTGGGTTCAACCGAACCTGATGAAACTTCATCCGCTCAAACGTCGCCGCCAAGTTTTGGACATGGTCTCCTGCCTGTCGGCACTTCACCAGCATGTCATCCACATACGCCTCCATAGTCTTTCCCAGAATGTCTCCGAACAACTTGTTCACCATCCTCTGGTAAGTTGCTCCTGCATTGATCAATCCGAAGGGCATCACGTCGTAGTGGTAGACGTCACTATCAGCATAGAAGGCTGTATGGGGGGCATCCTCCTTCGCCATCTTGATCTGGTTGTATCCAGAGTAGGCATCCATGAAGCTCAACAGCTCATGTCTCGATGTGGCATCCACCAACTGGTCAATCCTCGGGAGCGAGTAGCAATCCTTCGGGCAGGCCTTGTTCAAGTCGCGGAAATCGACACACATCCGCCACTTTTCATTACTCTTTCGTACCAGGACTGGGTTAGCGACCCATGTCTGGAATCGGAGCTCCTTGATGAATCCAGCGTCGAGCAGTCTGCCCACCTCTTGCTGGATCGCGATTCTCCTGTCTGCGCCCATCGGACGCCTCCTCTGCGCGATAGGCTTGATCGCGGGGTCAATCTTCAGTTCGTGCACAATTACATCGGGACTGATTCCTGGCATATCACTCGGAGACCAGGCAAACAGCTCCTTGAACTCTTTCAGAAGCTTGATCAACTCTCGAGCTCTCTCATCCGACAGAGCAGCTCCGATCTTTACCTTCCTTCGAGGTCCATCAATCTCAACCTCCTTCAGATCCTCCATGGGGGCGGGACGCCCAAACTCTTCTCGAGGATCGGCATCGGTCTGTAAGACAGCCATGGCTTCCCTTCTTCTCCGTCAGGTGGCATTGACGTAACACTTTCGTGACGCCACCTGGTCGCCCTTAACTTCTCCGACACCATGGTCAGTCGGGAACTTCATCTTCTGGTGGACTGTCGAGGCGACCGCCATGAGAGGGTTAATGGTGGTCCTCCCGATGATAGCATTGTACGTTCCCGCGGATTCTACCACGATGAAATCCACGTTCCGCCGTTCCATCTTCCAGCCGCTACCAAACTCCACCGGTAAGGTAATCATCCCCAATGGATAGGAAGTCGATCCAGAGAATCCCACCATCGGGAAGTTCACCTGCGTCAGGTCCTTCTTCGTCTTTCCCATGGCCTCCAGGGCATCCATGAAAAGAATGTCGGAGGAGCTCCCTCCGTCTATCAGGATCCGCTTCATTTCGAATACGTCTACGTCCAGGGTCACGACCAAGGCGTCATCGTGGGGGCTCTCCACGCCTATCAAATCCTCCGCCGAGAAGGAAATCACCATTTCCTCCTTTAGAGTCCACGACCTCTTGCCTAGCACCACAGCAGCGGAGATGCGAGAAGCATAATTCTCCCGGGAAGCAGTGGTGTCACCTCCCGCTGCCATTCCTCCATGAATGACGTTAATGGTTCCCCGCCTCTCCTTACGGGAACCGGAACCAGAAGGCTCTGAGTCAACCTTCTTCTTCTTCGGGGATCGGTCACGGGACTTGGAACGGGACCGCGACTAACTTTTGGAACGGGATCGGCACCTTCCCCTTCCGACGAACTCCTTAAGCTTCCCCTTCTGGATCAGCTTCTCTATCTCCTTCTTCAACTCCCGACAGCTGTCTGTGTCGTGACCATTGGCTCGATGGTACCGACAATAACGATCCGAGCGGCCTCCTAGGAACTCTCCTTCCTTCCTCGGGGGGTATCGAGCAAGACCTTGCCGATCCATCACAGCTAGCACGGAGGTCATCGAGTTGTTGATGGGGATGCTACGACCTTCGCGGTTATCCTTCTTCGGAGGACGCCTGTCCTCCCTTCTTTCAGGGCGATCGCGGTTCCTACTCCCTTCGGACTTGTCGCTCCCCTTGCGATCATCCGACAGCTTGGACGATGGATTTACTCTTCCCGATTATGGAGGATCAAGCTCTCCGACAGCAATCTTCGACTCCTGGACGTCGATTTGCTGTTTCACCCTCGCTTGCAGGGCCTCCATACTCCACACAGCCTTCGCGGCTACACTGTGCATCAGATCGGACCCATATGGAGCGGATAGGTTCCGAAGGAAAGTGCGGATGGTCTCTCCCTCCGATATCTCTTCATCGATCTCCGCAGCACTGGCAGTGAATCGTTGGTAGTAGTATGCCAACGATTCATCGGGTCTCTGCACCACCTGAGTCAGGGACCTTACACTCTTCAGGAGACGCCTTCGACCTTGGTACTGCTTGATGAAGCGGTCGTGCATATCGGCCCAGCAGGTGATGCTTCCCGGTGGTAGGCTGAAGAACCACGTCATGGCCCTTTCTCCCAAGGTGATCGGGAACAGCGAACATATGAGATCATCGTTCGAAGTCCTACCCATACAGGCCTGGACGTGTCTCTGAACGTGGCGAACTGGGTCCCCTTCACCATCATACTCCTTGATGGCCGGAATACCTAACCCAGGCGGGGCGACGGTATCTATCAGCCGCGGAACAAAAGGATGACTGGATCGATCCCTCAGCTCCGATGTCATCTGCTTCTGATCGCCCATGCAGATGCTAACGATCTTCACCACCTGATCGGGGGTGATGGGGCCATTCAGGGGAATGGTCCTGTTTTGCACTGGTCCCGGGCCGTCGACCACGAACTTCTCCAAGTGCGCGGGTTCCTTACCCCTATTCCTGGGTTGAACCTCCTGGACCTCCTGTTCTTCTGGAACCACCCTCGGAGGGGGTGGGGGCAGCTCTTCTCGCGGAGGCAACTCCTCTGCCCTCCTGGCAGCTTCTCTTTTGTCCAACAGAGCCTCCATGGCTGCCAGAAACATAGGCATAGCATCTGCTACCGCCTTGGCCAACTCTGAGTTCGAAGAAGAGCATGCTTCCCTTCGCGGGACCTCCTCTCTGTGCCCCACCGGGTTTGGGGGAGCATCCACCTCCCTTCGCGGGATATCTTGCCTGTTCAGTGTCGTGTCTCGGACTGAGACCTCCTCATCACCATGCCCCCCTGTCTGGGAAACAGCAGGGTATTCACCTTGTTCAGCAACATGTTCCGGCAACGGGGAATTCACGGTTCCAGCGGGGCGAGAACTGTCGGCTTGAACTTGTTTCTTCTTGCCACCACCGGCCATTGATCTGGTAGAAAATATTTTGGCTTTTTGTTAGTTTCCCACAGACGGCGCCAATGTTGGATCACGGGCGAAGCTCCGTTACGTCCTTGACGGAAAGTCCTTGACTCCTGGGCTCTGCGTAATCCTGCAAAAGGGGATGACCTGGGTGGTGACCCAGAATCCCTCTCCGATGCTTAAATGAGTATATGATCAATGGGGTGGCAGCAGTAATCTAAGTGCGTATTAGATAGATGATTAGCCTTTTCTGAGGTAACTTCTTCCTTTATATAGGAGGGGAAGTTACTCAGTTACCTGTGGCCGTGATTGGCCGTTTTGCCTATGATTCCGTGTATCTCGCCATGATTCCGTATATATCGTTAGGGATTCCGTAGATTTCGCCCCACACTCCGCGTATCTTACCCATACTCCGCGTATCTCGGGCACGCCCTGCGTATCTCGGGGGACTTGTCTATATCTTTAACCGTCTCCCACTACTCTATCTAGTAGGCGGGTTTCTCGGTCTTTATCCTCTGATCACAAGTCTCGACTCCTGTCGGGGACTCCAGAGTTATCTCATTCTAGGTCACCATCCAGGACCCCTTGTCTCACGGGACGGGTCTAGCCTTTGCGGGGCTTATATCAATGGGGCCTTTACTAAGGCATATCGGGGCCTACTCAGAGGCTTCTTGTCGGGAGCATTCAGCTCATACATCGGGACCGCTAAAGTCGGGACCCTTCATACTGGGCCTCTGGGCCTTCCAGGCTTTTCACGAGGCCCCCTGGACCTACTCGCCGTCCATTGGCTGTTAACAGGGTTGACGATTACATCGGAACCCATCAACATTTAATTTCTCTATGTGATATTAGCATCCATGTTTGATATCATGTTATATGATAATCTTTATTCCTTTGTGTGGCGGGGCATTGGCTTCGTTAAGCGTCAGAGTCCGAAGCTCACAACTATCATCGCTTATCGAAATTACAGGGTGTTGACTATGTTAAGCATCAAAGCTCACGACTATTGTCGTTCGTCTAAGCTATGAGGCATTTACTTCGCTAATGCACGAAGTCTTAATGCTCATGGCTCACTTACGAGAAGCTTACTAGCTAAGCAAGCAAGATAAGTCTTATTTCATTTACATGAGTTACCTATCGTTTTAATGATATTGCTAAAGCAAGCACATATATGAACTATTTACACTCTTGAATTAAGCATGCCTCCATGCATTTATTGCTACATATGCAGGTGTTAATTTATATATAAATAAGCACAAATGTGCATAGTCAGCTGAGATAACCTCGGTTAAATCCTAGTCTTTATCATGAGGACCAACCCGCATTACTAGCAACTTATAAGTGGGGGCATAAATGTTTAATAAACCTTACAATGATTAGTAATAAGAGGTGCGTCGAGATCTTCTCTATTGCCACATGTATGTTTCATCAACGGTTGCATAAAACGTTACTTGCTAATTAATATGAAAATAGTCCTGAGGGATCCATGACACTTTATCAGTGACCGATCGCCACGTCATAATGCTACATGTATAGCTATTTCATACACTAGTATCGTAACATGGGCATCTATACATGCATACATGTACGAGTGATTACATCATCATTTGATATAATATGTTACATCCACATCATGTGTTGTCTTAAGGCATGTTATATAAACCAAGAAGAGGCAACACCTCTCCTTAGCTTGGGGGCATGATATATATACAACTTATTACCTTTTGACATCAGAGGAAACATATGGAAATGGAAGGGAAACAACTTCTAATCTATCTATGATCGCTCAATACCGCATCATGTCGCAAAACTGACCAAACCAGTCAACATCAATTAAACCGGTCAAACCAGAGAATCGGTTAAACACTGATCAAACTGGTCAACATCAATTAAACCGTTCGACAGGAGTCAAACCGGTCAACGTCAACCGCGGTCAAAATCTGTCAACAAGTGTCGCGAAACGCCGAAATCAAGGAAGCATCTATTCCCTACACTATTTATTGTCCATGGCATGCTTGCAAGATTCAAATGAGTATGAATTTATATAAATGCATATGTCTATGAAAACTCATAACTAATGATTGTCGAATCTGACATTCTATGGACATGATAAGAAAACAAAGGAGCAAGACTCTGAAGTGTATCTCCAAGTATACAACGACCAGATCAAGGGGACACAAGCGTCTAACACACGCACGCTCCTACGTTTCTCAATACTCAAACATACCCACAACGTGGGGAAACAAAACCCATAACGATGGGAGGATAAATATGCCGCAACACACGCACGGGGCAATCTGGACGACCGCTACATAGCAGGAAAGTCACCCCTCCAACTTTTACATTATGCATCTTTTTAAGAGCGATCATATTATCTTTACTACCTCTATTTTAAAACAATTAGGCTTGCCCAAAAATTTATTTCCGCCCAAGCCCGGGGGCAGGGGAGTACTAGGCAGCACCTTGTCTGCTTCATTACTTTACTGCATAAATACGAACGCCCTAGGGGCTACATATACACCCTAGTTGCCAAACAATTAGACTCACTGGGAATATCCAAATTCCGAGTCAAAACGTGGTGGTTAACACCCAACTTACATACTAAAACGCGATGGCTAACACCCGATATAAATTAGAGCGGACGCGTCGCTACGCTCCTCTTATAACTTAAACTTGGATTTATATCCGGTTATAACTCAAGCTCGGATCTATATCTGATTACAATGATACGCGTAAAGGTTCCCCCTCCTTTACAACTCAAACGAGCACATCGTTCAGGGTCTAACGACCACAACTAACGTGTTACGCTCTAGCACCAATGGTGCATCTTTATACCCAAACTGAGATTCATTTTCTAGCAAACATGCCATTCACAAGGACAAACGCCCCATATAACATCTCACAGACGCGATCCTTCGATCAAGTGCGTAGTTTACTTACAACATGCGGCCATGATCCTTAGATCTGTCGCACAAACGTATAAAACGACAGAAGACCTACCAGGAGTGGCAGCAAGAAGACCTCAACCATTTATAGGGAACCATTACCCCTTATAAAAATTAAAAGTAGCTTCTGGGTACCACCAATGTGTTATGCCCAAAGCTCAAAATCTATCAAGTGCGCGGGTATATCACTACTGCTGCTACTGTAACTACAACAACTCTCAGGCGTGCAGGTATATCACTCATGCCGCCCTGACTATTCCTATTACGACATCAAGTGCGCATGTATATCACTCATGCCGCCCTGACTATTCTTATTACGACATTAGGCGCGTAAGTATATCACTCATGCCGCTTTTGATTATTCATATTACGACGTCAGGCTTGTAGGTATATCACTCCTACCACCATGATCCGGTGATCGGGCTCATCTCCATATTATATTACTATCATGCGATCAGGTGCGTAGGTATATTACTCATACCGCTATAATCCGGTAATCCGACTTATTGTCATATTATATTATGATTCCCCGATCAGCCGCGTAGGTATATCACTCCAATAACCATGATCTGATGACCATGCTTATCGCCATATTATTTCCATATTATATTACGATTCCCCGGTCAGGTGTGTAGGTATATCACTCCTACAAGCGTGGTCATTCGATCAGGCGCGAAGCCATAATATATTTACAACCACGAACATCAAGGTGGCTATCATATATACGAACATTAAGGTGGCTATCATGTCCACATGAAATGAGATCTTGTACACCTCTCATGTCAGCATATCTTTTAATGGTTATCATGTCCACGACTTTCAAAATGGCTATCATGTCCATGGGTCGCAAAATGGCTATTTTTTTTAGGAATCTCCAATATGGTTATTATGCTTACATATATATAAAGGACCATCGGGCGATGGAGATACAAACGTCCTTCATGCAAATGTGTCCATCCAAAGAGGCGGTCATCCTTAAACTACTCCAAAGAGAGTAATACTTCACATGAAAGGATTGGTGGACAAACTATCATTCATGCAAAGATGTCCGTCCAAAGAGGCGGTCATCCCTAAACTACTCCAATAGAGTAATATTTTACATGAACGGGTTGGTGGACAAACCACCCTTCATAGGTGTCCGTCCAAAGAGGCGGTCATCCCTAAACTACTCCAATTGAGTAAAATAAAGGGTCGGTAGACAAACCACCCTCCATAGTCGATCGTACAAAGAGACTATCGTCCATAAACACTCCAAGTGAGTAAAATAAAGGGTCAGTAGACAAACCACCCTCCATAGTCGATCGTACAAAGAGACGATCGTCCATAAACACTCAAAGTGAGTAAAACAAAGGGTCGGTAGACAAACCACCCTCCATAGTCGATCGTACAAAGAGACGATCGTCCATAAACACTCCAAGTGAGTAAAATAAAGGGTCGGTAGACAAACCACCCTCCATATTCGATCGTACAAAGAGACGATCGTCCATAAACACTCCAAGTGAGTAAAATAAAGGGTTGGTAGACAAACCGCCCTTCATAGTCGATCGTACAAAGGGACGATCGTCCATAAAAACTCCAATAGAGTAATATAAGGATCGGTAGACGAATCGCCCTCCATAGTCGATCGTACAAAGAGACGATCGTCCATAAAGCTCCAAGTGAGTAATATAAGGGTCGGTAGACAAACCGCCCTCCATAGTCGATCGTACAAAGAGACGATCGTCCATAAAAGCTACAAGTGAGTAATATAAGGGTCGGTAGATAAATCGCCATCCATAGTCGATTGTACAAAGAGACGATCGTCCATAAAAGCTCCAAGAGAGTAATATAAGGGTCGGTAGACAAACCGCCCTCCATAGTCGATCGTACAAAGAGACGATCATGCTCCAAGAGAGTAATATATTGTAATATGAATGATTGTCTAATTGATGCAGGTTCATTTAACTCAGAGCCTAATGCAGGCAAAGCCTCCATCAGCCTCGGGGGCAAATGATAAATATTGATATAAACATATTTATTTGATACCATAATAGGTATTAACTATAAATAGTCTAATGCCATAACGGTCAATCAGCTATTAATATTCAACTACCATAACAGTAATTGCCTAAACATTCTGTTACCATAACGGCCATCGTCAATAAATGGTTATATACCATAATAGTTATTATGTTATTTTTTATATAAAGAATCATCTGATAAACATTTGATATATGATAAATTATATACAAAATAGTGATCTCTCTTTATATGAACGGTTACTAATTTGGCCGTCAGAGAGGGATCACCGGGGTTCGCCCTGGCATTGTCCCTTTTTGTAGGTGCGTACTCGGAATTCGAAGACTAAGAAGCTCAGAGACATCGAGGAAATCAACCGGTAAATCCAGGATCCAACACTTCGGTTATTAAAGACGGACACTTTAACTGATTTTATGTGCTGACAATGGCGAAGAAGCTGAAGATTCATAATGATTTATCATAAAGCTTAGAACTTCTAATTTACAAGTTATAAATCGCGTGATTATGATTTTAGTTTTTAGTGCCTTTACTGATGCAAAATCTCATTTTGGCTTGTTTTGTTTCCTGTTAATGCTTATCATTGCTATATTTGCTCATTTCACTATTTTAGTAAATGCTATTTAACAGCCAAAACCAATGAGGCTAACTCTTCAAGTGTTGGATCTTGGATTTACTCCCTGAATCTCTCTGAAACTATTTTAGTAGCTCTCCCTGAATCTCTCCAGTCTACAAACTCCTTCACTCTTGAGGCTAACTCTTCAAGTGTTTCAGCAGGTCGTTTGGACATCTTCTCAGCGAGCGTGTATCCTTTACGACCTAAATTGTTTATGAAAGCGCGCACTATCTCCCCTTCAGTCAAGTTTCCTTGGATGTCAGCAATGTTATGGTTGAAGCGGACATAGTAATCTGCCAATGATTCGTCGTTCTGCTGCTGGACGCTATTCAATGCGTTTGCTCGTTTTAGGAGCGTGCGCTCTCCTATATAACGCTGAATGAATTTAGCCTTTAAAAAGAGCCAAGAAGTCACACTTCCGCATGGAAGTGAGAAGAACCAATGTGCTGCAGTCCCTGCCAGAGTTTGGGAAAACGTCATGGCTACATGATGTGGGTTATCGGTTCTTCCCAGCAGAGAGACTTCATGCTGCTGTACATGCTCTATTGGGTCACCTTTTCCCCGGTACTTGTCTATTTTTATTCCATAGAGCGCGTCTGGTACACGACTCTATACCAGTTCGTCTGTGAAGGGATGAGATGCATTCTCAGCTAATGCATGCATGCCCTTCATCTTGGCCTCCTTCATATTTTTCTCTATTATTGCTTCCAGGTCTTTTGCAATGAGTCCCGTGATTGGGACGTCATCATTGTTCACTGGTCTTCTACATCCAGTGTTGTGATACATCCCAGCATGTTCTTGGCTGGTTGCCTGGTAGGAATTCTCCTTATAGTATTGCTGTGAGTGTGGAGGCGGTGGTTGTCTCCATGATTCTTCCAGACCCCGCGTTCTTTCATAAGGATTGAATGAACGCGCTGCTTCTTGCCTTGGTGCACTCCTTGCTTATTGGAACTGGAATTCTTCTTCCGGATGTTATTCCCCTCCTTGGAATGGAGTCTTTTGGCGGGAAGTGTTGTGTGACACTGCCCTTGCTGGCATGGCACGTCACCTGACTGGTGGAGGTGGGGGAGGAGGTGGTGCAAATCCTTGGTTCCTTAGCATTTCTCTGAAAGCTAACTGCTCTTCAAGTGCAGCCATCATAGCAGGAGTAACTGTTGGTGCTGGGTGTGCACCTCTTCCAGGTTGTGTCTCCTCAGCAGGCATCCCATGGGGGAATTGTTGATTTGTTTGCGCTTCGTGCTCGAACCCTTGAGGGGGTGTATTGTGCACTGGGTTGTGTGCTCCTTTCTCGTGCTGTGTTGGGGGCACGTCTCTTGCAGGCACTGAGGAAGCTTTCGAGGTAGCTTGTGGGATATTCGAAGGTCCAGGCTGACTCCTTGCAGGCGTCTTCTTCGGGCGCCCTAGGGTTTTCTTCTTTTCCTGCAGGTTGACACCATCAGGAGAAGGATGATTGTTCTAACTTAGTGAGATGACACAAAGGGAACACGCGCGTCGCAAAGGACGACTCGGGTTACGTCGGGTTCGGGCGATCCCGACGTACTCCGGGTCGTCTTGGGCAATCCGGAGGTCCGGTCCGGGCGCGTGTGTCGCGCGTCCGGACTGTTTTGAACCTCGGGGATGTGTTTTCAAACCGTTTATGTGATTTTGACGTGTTTACGAAGTCCGGAATATAAATACGAACCTGAATTGGGCGATTATCCATCAGCGACTCTTTAATAAAATGCACATTTTCCAAAACGTATATCGCCTTATGTTAGATTTTAGGTCTGACAGGATTACTTAATTAATCTTCGACATTGTTATATCAATCTGATGTAGTATACAATAAAGTTGACAAATTAAGTGAATTGAGTACTGAAATGGCATAGTTAAAAATTATATTTTTAATTCGTAATAGAACTCTCGAACTCGAATTTCTGATCGTAGACCGATTTTATATCTAGGTATATTTAATACGTTATTCGCTTAGGTAATTTAAGATTCTAGTTAGCCTTAATTAACTAGTGGCGACTCTCTTAAAAATGCATGTTTTCAAAACGTATCGCCTTAGGTTAGATTTAGGTATGACAGGTCAAACATATGGTACCAAAAATACATTTAACCTATGATTAAATTATATCATCGAAATTTAAATAATGTTAAATTTAAATTTACTTGCGGCCATAACTTCTGGATTTGAACCTAGAGTGTGGAGCACATAGTCAATGAGAAAACTAGGAATGGGCATAAAAACCGGTTCGGCAAACCGAACCGGAACCGAATCAATACGAACTGGTTCTTACTGAACCGATTCTAAAATGGTTCATTTCTGATAAGTAATATATGGAGCGATTTTCGATCGGTTCAAACAGGTTCTGAACCGGTTTTCAAGAACCACCTTGTTACATAAACCCTAAATTGTTAGATAGTAGGATCAATAACTTGGGAGATGTCTGAAGTTTGGGTCATGTAAATTTGAGAGGTCTGAAGTTTAAATTGGTGATAATAGAGGTCTGAAGTTTTGACTTGTAGATAATAGAGGTCTCCGTTAGTTTTTTCCGTTAAAATTAACGGAAATTGGTCATGTGCTTGACATGTGACCATAAATAAAATTAAATTCCAAAAATGCCCTTCTTCCACCTCACATGCTTAATTAAATGAAAAGACAAAAATGCCCTTAATGCCACCACCAACTCCGGCGACCACCACCCAATTCCGGCGACCACCACTCAGCTCCGGCGACCACCACCCGCTCCGACGACCACCACCCAACTCCGGCGAGCACAACCGCGGCCCCGATTGGCCCCAAATCGGAGCCATCGGCCCCGATTGGGCCCACAAAGCTCCGACCTGGGGCCACAGAGCTCCAATCGGAGCTTTGTGGCTCCGATGTGGGCCCAATCGGGGTTGATGGCTTCGATTTGGGCCCAATCGTGGTCATTGTGGCGGTCGTCGGAGTTTGGTGGGGTCGCCGGACTGTGAGTGGTGGTCGCCGGAGTTTGGTGGTGGTCGCCGGAGTTGGGTGGTGGCCGGCGAGAGCCGTGGTGGTGGCCGGAGTTGGGTTATGCTTTAATTAGTGAAAGGGGTATTTATGTCATTTCATGTTCAATTAATTAAACTTTAATTTGTTTAAAATATTGTCAGGGGTAAATATGACATTTCACGTGGTTCTGTTAAATTTGACAGAAAATTTGGACGGAAAACCTAAAAATCACAAAGTCCAAATTTCAGATCTCAGTTATCACCATTTCAATCTTCAGACCTCTCAAATTCACAAGGTCCAATCTTCAGACCTCTCCCAGGTTATTAACCCTAGATAGTAATACACCCTTGCATCCTTTTTTTGGGTATATCCTTCACTATTTGGGTTTGGTTCATATTAGATATATAAGTATTCTGGTCGTAGTAGGTCTGTTAACCAATACATAGTTCTACAATAAATTAACTCATGTTTTGAACTCGAAACTTAACTTAGAAGTACTTCTATATTTTAACTGAGATGATAGATTAACTCACTTAACATACAAACAATTTGTATTTTTTCAAACAAAGATTTGCTGCACTTTTGAAGTTTAAGCTATGCCTCTTGACGTCGTTTAAAGTCTCAAGATTTATGTTTTAAATATTTAGATTTTTTTTTTATATTATTAGATTGTTTTGAATTTTAGTCTTTGATACTCTCTACTTTGAAGCGATCGGTAGTCTTTATAGTTTGTGTTTTTCAAAGGGTTAAATGATCTTTTTTGGTGCCATATGTTTGGCCAATGTTGGCTTTTGGTGTCACATGTTTTATTTTGTAGGCTTTTGGTGCCATATGTTTAGCCACTATTGGCTTTTGGTGTCACGTGTTTTATTTTGTAGGCTTTTGGTGCTATATGTTTGCATTTTGTAGACTTATGGTGCATTTGTTAGTCAACGGTTAAATTTGACCATTAAATAGTTTTATTTTGTTCAATTTAGTCCCTAATCTTTTTCAGGCCACCGCCCAAAATATTCCGGCCACTACACAAAGCCGCCGTAACCCACACAAGGCCGCCTGAACTCATCCAAGTCCACCGGTGACCACCAATCGGGTCGGACGGCTCCGAGTAGAGCCGTCCAGCCCCGATTGGGCCATCGAGGGCCCAAATCGGAGCCACAAAGCTCCGATCGGAGCTCTGTGCCTCAGGTCAAAGCCACAGAGCTCCATATCGGAGCTCCGTGACTCAGGTCAAAGGCCACAGAGCTCCATATCGGAGCTCTGCGGCTCCGGTTTGGGCCACAAAGATCCAGATCGGAGCTTTGCGTCTCTGGTCGGAGCCACAGAGCTCCAGATCGGAGCTTTGTAGCTCCGATATGGGCCCTCGGTAGCCCAGTCGGGACCAGACGACTCAAATCGGAGCCATCCAGCCCCGATTGGTGGTCACCGGTGGGCTTGGATGAGTTCCGACGGCCTAGTGTGGCTTCCGGCGACCTTGAGAGGTGGTCGACGACCTTGAGTTGTGGCAGGAATACTTTTTGCGGTGGCCGGGAAAAGATTAGGGACTAAATTGAAAAAATAAAAAATATTTAACGGTCAAACTTGTTGACTAACAGATGCAGTAAAAGTCTACAAAATGCAAACATATAGCACAAAAAACCTACAAAATAATACAAATGGTATCAAAAGCCAACAGTGGCCAAACATATGGCAAGTAGGATGTGTATTTTGAATTTTAGTAAAAAAAAAACGAAAAAAGGGTTCAAAACCGATTCAGCTTTGGTCGGTTCTAAGACCTAAAATTCGGTTCGGTTTTAAACCGGTTTGGCCCAAAACCGAATCATGCCCAACCTTGAGAAAACCAACACAAAACGTTGTTTACTGTTTAGTCATTAAAGTCACAATTTATTTATCTATCTACTCTATTTTTTATTTTATTTTTAAGTAGGCATACTCTAAAATTACAGCCTAAACACTATTTTTTCATTTTATTTGGTATTGAAATAGAAGAGCGAACAATAACTATAATATTAGTTAAATTTAGTAATTATATATAATTTTAATTTTAATGAAAAATATTAATTAGAAACTATATATATATATATATATATATATATATATATATATATATATATATATATATATATATTTTGCTGGTATTGAGAAACTATATAGTTGGCCAAAAAAAAAAAATTGAAGGGAAGCGCACATCAATTAAATGCACCTTTGAAAGATTGCACAGGAGACACGACACTTGCCTATTTTATTTTTATTAATTTTCTTTTTGCAATATCTAATTTTTTTTTTAAGAAAGTCATAAAAAAAAATTGGCTCAAGAATCAAGATGTAATGAGTTTGCAAGTTGCAACTCAAACGTGAAGAGACTTCGTATACTGGAATCCGGTTGAAAACTTAATTTTATTTTATCGAGGATTTTAACTGATATTAACGTTTCGGATCTAAAAATTGCTGAATTAATTATTGGGTTAAGAACCTATGAAATTGAAAGGTCTCAACTATCACTCATGTTAACGGGAGAGGTCTGAAATTTAAAAAGTTAATAACGGGAGAGGTCTGAAATTTAAAAAGTTAATAACGGAGGTCTGAAATTTCAGTTTTGTTGATAACAGCGGTCTCCGTTAGTATTTTTCGTTAAAACTAACGGAAGTTGGTCACATGCTTGGCATGTGATCGGAAATAAAATAAATTTCCAAAAATACCCTTCTATCAAGTGTGCCCCTCACATGCTTGAAGTAAAAAGACCAAAATGCCCTTGAAGCCACCACGACTCCACCAACCCAGCTCCGGCGACCACCAACCGTACTCCGGCGACCACCACCGTACTCCGGCGACCACCACCGTACTCCGGCGACCACCAACCGTACTCCGACGACTACCAACCGTACTCCGGCGACCACCACCAAGGCTCCGGTTGGGCCCAAATCGGAGCCACCGGCCCCGATTGGGCTCCGATCGGAGCCAAAAAGCTCCGATCTGGAGCTCTGTGGCTCCGGTCGGGGCCATAGAGCTCTAGATCGGAGTTATGTGGCTCTGGTCGGAGCCACAGAGCTCCAGATCGGAGCTTTGTGGCTCCGACCAGAGCCACAAAGCTCCGATCGGAGCTCTTTTGGCTCCGACCAGAGCCACAAAGCTCCGATCGGAGCTCTTTTGGCTCCGATCAGAGTTTTTTTGCTGAGGTGGTGGCCGGAGTCGGGTGGCGGTGGACGGAGTTGGGTGGTTTTAATTTGACTTTAGGGGTAAAATTGTCATTTCACATTTCATTAAATAAGATACTAAATAAAACAAAATATTAAATGGGCAAAAATGTCATTTCACACAATTCTGTTAAATTTAACCATAAAAATGGACGGAAAACCTCAAATCAACAAAATTGAAATTCCAGACCTCCGTTATTAACTTTTTAAATTTCAGACCTCTCCCGTTAACATGAGTGATAGTTCAGATCTTTCATAGGATCTTAACTCTTAATTATTCGCAAGAGTGGCCAGATAAAAAATAATTCGCAAGAAAAAAATAAATTATCCAAGCCGAACACACGTGGATATTTTTCAAAGTTAGCCACGTCGGACATCGCACGTGTGCCTCCATCTTTCCCGTGAGAAAATCGGCTGCTTTCTTTTTTTTCCCTCGATCGATTTTCTCCTCCGCTTTCTCCTTTCCATTTGTCTCTTTTACTACTACGGACTAATCTCTGTTCTCTCTCTACTTTCTCTCTTCGCATGCGGTGAAGATTGGCGGCCAGATCGGTTCTTAGGAGCCGCAGCTGATCTCCCGCCGCCATCTCACCCAGCTGGTACACCATTTTCTCTTTCCTGTTCTTACCTTCGATTCAGTTTCGTTTCTGCTGCTTGATGAATGGTCGGAAGTGATTTCGGAGGTAAGGCTATGTGTTTTCTGTAGATTTCCGATCAATGAGTGTAGTTTATGTATCTGCTGGGAATTTACCTAGAGGATCCTGGAGAGTGGAGACAGTTCTATGCGTGCATTCTAAGCTTGGTGCTTTGAGTTTGAATCATCTGGGTTTAGGTCTAGCTTCCATCAATTCAACTGATCCAACAAGATCCCGATTGTGATCCGTACCTGCATTTTGAAATACTCGCCACGTCTTGAGATCAATGATTTAGCAGAAAATGGATGATCTGTTTGAGAATATTAAGTTACTTACCTTACTGAATTGGCGGATTCTTTAATCTGCTAGGTGCTACAGAAAATTATTTTCTTCTTGTTATGACTTAATTTTATAAGCACTAGGAACACTTTCTGGTGAATGCTTTTCAGTTCCTGTCTCAACTTGGTCAGATTGGAGTCATATGCTGTCAAAATCTCAATCATAGAGGTCTTAACAGCAAAAGCTTGATCAAACTTTATACAATATACCCGTGGGAAATTTCTTGTGGCTTTTTTGTTTGCTGATTACATGTCTGGAAACAGTCAAACGTGAGGATTCATAATTAGTTTGTAGTATGATATTATACAGCCTAAAGTCCTAAACACGCTGAAACAGCAACTTTAGTTGTACAACATCCGTACTTATTTGTCAAGGTTCTGTTTGATGCTATAATCCAATAATATTTGTTTTGCAGATTTCTCGAGGCGTATGCAACATGATGGAATCATGTGATTGCATTGAGACTCCATGGCCGCCTGGAGAATTACTTGTGAAGTACCAGTACATATCAGACTGCCTAATTGCAGTTGCATATTTCTCCATCCCTCTCGAGCTTATCTACTTTGTGCAGAAATCTGCATTCTTTCCCTATAGATGGGTCTTAATACAATTTGGTGCCTTCATAGTTCTCTGTGGCGCAACCCATTTCATAAACCTGTGGACAATCAATATGCATTCTAAAACTGTTGCGGTGGTGATGACAGTCGCAAAGGTTTCATGTGCTGCTGTTTCATGTGTGACAGCCCTGATGCTTGTCCACATAATTCCAGATTTACTGAGTGTCAAAACTCGGGAAGTGTTTCTGAAGAATAAGGCAGAAGAGCTCGATCGAGAAATGGGCATTATTCTAACACAAGAAGAGACGGGGCGCCATGTCAGGATGCTGACTCATGAAATAAGAAGCACATTGGATCGACACACAATACTAAAAACAACTCTTGTGGAATTGGGTCGGACACTTGGGCTCGAGGAATGTGCATTGTGGATGCCAACACAATCTGGAACAACCCTTCAACTCTCACATACCCTTCATCACCAAATATCTGTTGGATCTAATATTCCGATAAACTTATCAGTTGTGACCCAAGTATTCAACAGTGAACAGGCAATTCGAATACCATATACATGTCCGTTGGCAAGGATCAAGCCTCTTGTGGGTAGATATAGGCCACCTGATGTAGTTGCTGTTCGAGTACCCCTTCTACATCTCTCAGATTTTCAGATCGATAACTGGTCTGATCTTTCTGCAAAGAATTATGCTGTGATGGTTCTGATTCTCCCGACAAACAGTGCTAGGCAATGGCGGGACCATGAGTTGGAGCTTGTTGAGGTTGTGGCAGACCAGGTTTGTTTTGTCAACTTTGCTTTTACTGAAATTCCTTTTGTTTGTTCTTTGGTAGGAGGATTTCATTGCATGTTATGAGTTCTAATCAATGTTTTGAGGACTTGCATATGCCTTGCTATGATACTGGAGAATCCAATTAAGAAATATTAACAGTTGCTTATTAGGTATCTTCCTTTTATTTGTGTGAAGGGATTCACAATTATTGTTCCATATTTGTCTTTTGATGCTCCCAATTAATGATGGATCAATCATTTTCTGGCTTTATTCATTACATCTTCATTAGGTATTTATAGGAGCCTTTGGATGCTTGGAATTAAAAAAAAAATTAATAATAAAATCATTTTTCCTCCGTAATTTTCTCTTAATACCATGTATGTATTTTATAGGTAGCTGTTGCTCTTTCGCACGCTGCAATATTAGAAGAATCCATGCAAGCCCGAGACCAGCTCCTGGATCAGAACATTGCATTAGACAAAGCACGCCGTGAAGCTGAGCTGGCAATTCATGCTCGCAATGATTTCCTTGCTGTCATGAACCATGAAATGAGGACTCCCATCCATTCAATAATATCACTTTCTTCACTACTTCTAGAAGCTGAACTGACTTTAGAGCAAAGAGTTATGATCGAGACAGTTCTGAAGAGCAGCAATCTCTTGGCTGCCCTTATTAACGATGTCCTTGATCTCTCTAAGCTCGAGGATGGCAGCCTTGAGCTAGAAACCCGGAAATTCAACCTTCATGGCTTTATCAGAGAGGTACTTAATTAAGTATGTATTCTTCAATATAATAGAATGTAATAACATACCATAATTTTCACCTTGCTGTCTTACTTTCCAAACAGGTCATTAACTTGATAAAGCCAGTAGCTTCTGTAAAGAAGTTACCCATCACTTTAATCTTGGCTCCTGATGTTCCCTCGTGTGCTGTTGGAGACGAGACACGGGTCGTGCAGATTCTCTTGAATATTGTTGGAAATGCAGTCAAGTTCACGAAAGAAGGTTACATTTCTATTAGGGCATCTGTTGCTAAACCTGATAGAATAGCTGACTGGAAACCACCCGAATTCTACCCAACTTCTGCTGAAGGTCACTTCTACTTGAGAGTCCAGGTCTGTACCCAGTCACATTTCCATGATTTAGCTAGCTGTACTTAAGGATTTTTTTGGCAGACATGCATCTGAACCATGTATGATGTTGCAAAGGTTACTTTGTAACTTTACTGGTATATTCTATTCTACTAAGAAGAATTGGAAACTTGGTTGGACAACAGGTTAAGGACTCGGGTTGTGGCATTTCTCCACCCGACATTCCACACCTCTACAACAAGTTTGCTTTATTATCCCCAAATGGATCCAACCAATTGAACAGTAGTGGCTCGGGTCTCGGACTTGCCATTTGTAGACGGTATGCGTTGCTTGCTTCATTCGCATTTGTCTTAATTCTCGTTTTGTTTATCTAATTTCAATTGCTTCACTTATAATGTTTGTACCAGATTTGTAAATCTAATGGGAGGTCACATCTGGATCGAGAGCGAGGGACAGAACAAAGGTTCCACGGTGACATTCATCATCAAGCTGGGGCTCAGTCCAGATGATTCAGATGTAATGCCGAAACCGAGATATATCCACGGAAGTGCAGATTTCTCCAGGCATAATAATACTGGGAGAGATACGGATAGGGTGGTATCTCGTAACCAACGCTATCAGAGAAGCTTTTAGGGTTTGATAAGGTAATAGTCGATCCGTGAACCGAGATTGCAGTAGCGGATATCATAGATTTGATTAATAGCCTTAGCAAATGTAATAATTATTATGTAACTAATCTTTGTCAAACGAACCAGACTTCCCCCCCTATATAATATTATATTAATATATATATACACGACCATTTAAAGTTACAATAACTGTTTTAACTTAAATTATTCTCGTTAGTATTGTGTTAGTTTGATATATGTGAGATTTTTGTGTCCCAAGTTTAAATTCTTGATATTAGCTGTCTGAAGTTTTAATTTGTTAAAATTTGGTTTTCCTCCGTTTTTTCTTTCAAATTCGACAGGATAGTTGTGAAAAGTCAAAATTGTCCTTGATGCATTTATGTTTACTCCGTACAACTCCAGCTGGCCACCAACCTACTCCAGTCGGCCACCACCCAACTAAGGGCAATCTTAGAATATTTTTTTTATTGGGTCATGTGACAAGTATATGAACAAGTTCTGTCAATTTTAATAGCAAATTTGTACGGAGACAGTAAATTTCAACAACGTTGAAACTTCGACAGTCAATATCAACAATTTAAACTTTAAACACAAAAATATCACAAATGACAAACTTCAAAAAGTTTATAAATTCTTAGCCCTTGATTTTTTTAGATGTTGAATTGTTTTTGAATGTTTGAATTTTCTGCATTCAGTTATAGATACACATGAATTTAGTTATGAACCAAAAATGGATATACAAGTAATTACATGATGAAACACCATGGTTATTGATCTGACGCTTAAAGTAGGGGTGGAAATTTATGACACGACACGAATACACGAGATATATCTGAGCTGTTTTTTCACATCTCTAACACGACACGGCACAGTTCGTGTCTAAACAACTCTCTGACACGAATATACACGACTATAAGCATTTCCGTGTAGCTCAGAGCTGCATGTCCACGATTAAGACACTAATAGACACGATTTCACGGCTAAACACGAATAGACACGGTTATTTAAAATTTAATATTTACATATATAGATCTAATCATTTTCAATATTGCAACTAAGCCCTAAATTAATATATATTTTAGGGATGACAAAAAAACCGATCCGACCAGACCGTTTAGAACTGGTACATTTCGAACCCGTTCCAAACAAATAAGGTTTTCAAGTGGAGAACCTAACCAAGAACCGTTAGTATACTTCTTTGGAACCGGTCTTGAACTGGACTGAACTGGTTTTGGACTTGTTTTGGACTGGACCATAATGGTTTTGGATTGGCTTTTTTTTTAAGTTTAGTGTAAGTTTATATATAAAAATTGGAATAACCGGTTTGGATCGAGCCGGACTATTTTTAACAAAATAGTCTACAACCTGTCCCGAACCAGACCATTTTTTCTCTCTTATTTCTTAGCCAATAGAAAATTTGGACCGGACCGGACTTGACCGGAACTGTTTAAACAAATTCCGATCCGCGCCAGATCCGGCCCGGACCGATTCCATGCCCATCCTTAATATATTTACATTATTACACATATTCACTGCACCACGGACCCACAACATTTATACTAATAAAAATAAAACAATGATGAATTTATTTATCAAAAAGTGATGTTGGTTCATTATGGATCATTTCGTAATATTTGTAAAAAAAACGGGCCAAATGCGTAATATTAGCATTATTGATTTTCCTGAGATATCACTTATCATGTCACACGCATGTATCACGGGCTTGGAGCTTTCCACGCTCCCAGCGGAATACGCCCGCGGGGCATCCGGCACTCCCACGTCCGGATCAGCCCTCTTCTCTCCCAAGATCAGTTCTCGAAGCCCAACTCGCACTGCGCATACGGACGGAACGGGTCGTGGTTAGGGGTATTTGCTCCGGAGAGCAGCTTAACTGGTTTTCGGCCTGCCCTGGCCATCATCAGGAGAGCGGCATTAGCTCCCGAACCAGCAGGATCCCGAAGAATATGCAACGTCTTACCGATAACAACCAGGACATTGGAAACCAGCCATTGGCTTGTAAGCGACACCCCATGTATGGGTGGGGGGGGGGGGAGATCCACATCCATCACGTCCTGTCCTGGCTTCCAACTACTACTCCCCCCTAAAGAGCTTTATTTACAAAAGCTACTCTAGAAGTAGTAGACGTTGGGTGTGCTACAACTAGCACCAGTTTTTCAGGCACGTGACATTCTCCCCCACCCAATCCAACGCAACGCCCTTGTTGCGTTCGTCCGCTGTCTTCCAAGGAATCTTTGATTCTTACACAGCAGGACACACTTCACCACGCCATCAACATCTTCTGCTTTCTTGAATATGGTCAAAGTTGCTTTTTGCGCATTGACTCCTCGTTTGAGAAAATCAACTTCAATCGTTGGTCACAGTCACGAATCCACGTGAGCCACCACTACGATCCCGTGAAAAGGTCTCCCTCCTCAGTCCAGAGAAACGACAATCCAGCCTAAGAGACTTCCCACCTCATAGGCACGCTACTTGGCAACTTGCCTCCGCCCTTCCAGCAGTTGATATCATCACTCGCTCTTTTGGTTATAGACAAGTTGAGTCCACAACTTGCTTCTGCCCTTCCAGCAGTGATCCGCACAGCAACGCAACTCATTCCTCCTTATCGAACACTCATCCTTCAAGTTCCGTAACAAGCCAATATATGTGCGACTGTCCCATATCAGCGCACAACACTGAACTCCGGAGTGAAGGCCCACCTTGTTCTTTAAGGCTTCCGAGCCGCGCCACTCAATGGCATTCTGTGGTAAAGCAACAACCACTAACGTTCAGAATCCGCAGCAGTAATTCTTCTATCTTGAAGCTCCCATGGAAAGATCGAGAACTTTGCTCTGATACCACTTGTCACGGGCTTGGAGCTTTCCACGCTCCCAGCGGAATACGCCCGTGGGGCATCCGGCACTCCCACGTCCGGATCAGCCCTCTTCTCTCCCAAGATCAGTTCTCGAAGCCCAACTCGCACTACGCATACGGACGGAACGGGTCGTGGTTAGAGGTCTTTGCTCCGGAGAGCAGCTTAACTGGTTTTCGGCCTGCCCTGGCCATCATCAGGAGAACGGCATTAGCTCCCGAACCAGCAGGATCCCGAAGGATATGCAACAACAACCAGGACATTGAAAACCAGCCATTGGCTTGTAAGCGACACCCCATGTATGGGGGGGAGAGATCCACATCCATCACGTCCTGTCCTGGCTTCCAACTACTACTCCCCCCTAAAGAGCTTTATTTACAAAAGCTACTCTAGAAGTAGTAGACGTTGGGTGTGCTCCAACTAGCACCAGTTTTCCAGGCACGTGACACATGTCACATGGACACGACACGATAATTTGGTGACACGGACACGATACGACACGAAAATATGATGAACACGTTTTGACACGAAACGAGTAGACACGTTTGTCACTAGCGACACGACACGAATAGACACGACACGATCTGATTGCCACCCCTAAGCCCCTAGCTTAAAGTGTACCTATTGTTTCGTCCTGAACCGCTATAGGTAACGGCCTTGACGAATCTTCAAGTTATCGTCGTGTCGGGTCCTTCCTTCTCGCGCTCTTTACTTCACGCCTAGTCGTCCGAACCTGCGCATAGGGCAGTAACCAGCACGAAGAGGGGGGGTGGTGCTGGTTGAGCCCTCTCCGATGCTAAAATGAGAATTCTATAGAGAGAAAGCTAGAGATAAGTCAGAGCTCCTAAGCCAATCTCAAGTTGATTTTTTTTCAAATGAATGGCCTAGGTCCCCTATTTATAGGCTTCCCTAGAACCGATCCCGGTTTGACGACGGTTTTAGAGGAAATGTGAACCATCGTCTGGTTTGATCAAGGTTGGCTATTGGAAAACTCTAACTTAGTGTGATGACACAAAGGGAACACGCGCGTCGCAAACGAAGACTCGAGTTACGTCGGGTTTGGGCGATCCCGACGGACTCCAAGTCGTCTTGGGCAATCCGGACCGTATTGAACCTCGGGGATGTGTTTTCGAACCGTTTATGTGATTTTGACGTGTTTACGAAGTTCATAATATAAATACGAACCCGAAATGGGCGAATATCCATCATTTTCCCCCGAGTCAAGTGACGGTTCAAACCTTGCCTGACTCTATTTTAAAATAGGATAATCGTCCAATTTAGGTTCGGTGCTGACCTCAGAAGTTGATTGATCGTCGATTGGATACTTGAACTTTAATTTCGTCAATCCTTGATTTTTCTCGACGAGTGATTCGTTATCTGCTGACAGGGTTAGTGTAACAGAGATATATATATATATATATATAATGGATGCATGTGATCATATTCATAAATGTCAACATGCATAAAGATGCACTAATCATGGATGTGTTCACTACGTACATGACGAATGCGATGATAACAATGTTTATGATACAATGATGTTTTACTAATAACGAAATCATGTGATCAATCATATGATGATAACAACATGGTTCATGACTTAAAATAAACTAGATGATCATAATTAAATCATAGGTACGTGACATGTGAGTGTGATTGCATATAACGTGTCATAGAATGTCATATGTGAACATGTGAGGTGTACAACGCAAAGGATACACACTATACTCAACAACGCGCGACGCGCATCTGAGAAGGGAAGGGTTACTCTTACCCACTCCTAGCAACAAACAAACTTGCATCAAAATGCAAGAAGAGAGGAGAGCGAATTTACAAGTCTTCCTCAAGTATGAGCACAGCTGCATGACAGCCACCAAGAGACACACTCAAAACTCGACGCAAGAGCGGGGGCATCTTGCTGAACCCCCGCATACAGGACACAACATCCCCCGTACAGGATACAATCATTATACTATATCAAGAAACAACGATGCGACTACCAAGCGACTTGGGAGGCACCAAGCTGACAAGTGTTTGGCATTCCACCGAAGTGAAAAAAAGCGAATCATTGCAAGAACACGCGGTACCGCTCCTCTAAGAAAATGCACCAACGAGGAATACAACTTCAACATCCTATACGAATTGGTCCCAAGAGGGAAACACCAAGCATCGCCCGCAAAGAACGATCTCTTCTACTTGAACAAAGGTAAACTCAGGTATGAGGTAACAACTCCACAACAGTACTATTATGAATAAAGCAGACCACTCGAGTAGGATATTTACTCAGGGTAGCTTGATTTAGTCAAAACAAAATACAAGCTGAACGGAACAGACTAGTCGCGAATAGTCTGATCCAGTCATATTGGCATTGCAGGCGATAGAGCCATATGGGGAGACTTATAACTTCATTCTATTCCCTAACCAATATATATCTCAAAGTATTGCGACTAATTTGAGACAGGTTATATGTACATCCAAGAGATGTCTCAATGACACACCCTATCTAGAGATCAACACTAGGTGGAGCTGTATGCAACACTGTCTGGAATTCTCTATCTATGGACATTCTACTTAGGCATCTAAGCCAAGTAATGGTCTCGTATATATCATTTGCATCATCGCAACAAGTCTCCAAGTTAACTATAACTCGCGACATCTCAGCGAATATTCTACTCAAACATCAGCTCTTCTCTTGGAAACAATACCAAGTAACGATCATATATACGTATGTGCATCACGCTAAGGAAGCATCGACGCGTATCGACTAAATGACACATACGGTAATGCATAGTCTCTCTTTATACATGCATATCCACCAACACATTTAGCGGGGATTACTTGAAAAAGTTCCGCGCTCGACGCGTCCGCACCTGTCGCGTCCGCACCTGACGCATCCGCACCTAGGGAAGTTTCCTACACAACCAAGGAGTCCTCGTATTAGGCTCCTATTTTATCTATTACATACATTACTTGAAGGGGATTCATAACTCCAACTTTGTAATTGCAACAACTATCTAATGAAATCAATGTGTTTTCGTAGGTACATCACTACACCATACATACTACTTTGGAATTACGCCAAGTAACAAACCACGTGCATATTACTCGCATCAACAATACAAGCTATCGCGCTATGTACAACAATCGACTTATATCATACGTCGACATATCTACTATCAACATCAACAATGAGCATATAAACGCTCTCTATCTATAACGACGATTACCCCGAAGAGCATCGACAACACACTACATCTTGAGTTTAAGCCAAGATTTATCTACAAGTGACATGCTGCGACATCCTCCTTGCGAGGGCAACCCCCATGCTCACAACTAAAACATGGCATGTTGCGAAATCCTCATGTTAGAGGCAAATCCTCATGTTCATAGCCATTTCCTGAATCATAACAGGATGCGGCAACTTTCAAAGGGACTGATCACCCTGGCATGGCGGACGTCCTCTTGTTAGACGACAACCCCATGCTACTTCAAAGTATGCTTCCCCATCGCGGGTTGATACATCATGGCAGACGTCCTCTTGTTAGACGACAACTCCATGATACTTCAAAGTATGCTTCCCCATCGCGGGTTGATACATCATGGCAGACATCCTCTTGTTAGACGACAACTCCATGCTACTTCAAAGTATGATTCCCCATCGCGGGTTGATACATCATGGCATACGTCCTCTTGTTAGACGACAACTCCATGCTACTTCAAGGTATGCTTCCCCATCACGGGTTGATACATCATGGCGCGACATCCTCTCGTTAGAGGGCAACCCCATGCTATTACAAAGTATGCTTCCCCATCACAGGTTGATACAACGCTATCAGGAGCGCACCCTGTTTGAAAAACTCACCAACCCTACAAGTTGAGTCTTGTAAAACGATATCTTGCCCGTGAGCATATAACGGAATAAAACACACCAAATTTAGCAAGTAGTGTCTTGCCACAACGTCGCCTTGGAGTGGACCAAGAGATGGTAAAAACTGCAAGTCACTCTAACGTGGTCTTGTACAACCCTTCTGGACTAACCATGGAGAGGTGCAGTAGCATCGAAAGGTAAGTACGGGTCTAACCATGGAAAGCCTTGCAACAACGTCACGCAGGGTGTTCCCAACTGACGGATGGAAAAACGCATAGCATAGTGCAAGTAGCGTCTTGCCACAACGTCGCCTTGAAATGGTTTAAGAGACGGTAAAAAACTACAAGGCGTATGGATACGACCTTTGTCCCGTCCCTTGGATTAACCAAGTTGAGACGTAGTAGCATCACAAAGTAAGTACGGGTCTAACCATGGAAAGCTTTGCAACAACATCACGTGGGGTGTGCCCAACCGACGGATGGAAAAATGCATAGTATAGAACAAGTAGCGTATTGTCACAACGTCGCCTTAGAGTGGAACTAAGAGACGGTATAAACTAAGGTCTTGCCTCGTCAAGACGACTCTACTACGTGCCAAGTGCCCTCGTGCCAAGTGCCAACACCGAACGCATTGCTATCTTATGGTCTTGTATGTTACTATCTATAAACATGACAAGTACTCAATACACTCATCATGCCATCCCTTGGATATCAAAACAAGATGGGCACTCATGACACATAGCGACGCACGTCCTATTGTCACAGCTACGGATGTTATATCCATTACACACAAGGAAATCAATCCTATCATGCAAGTCCAATATATACGGACAACTATGGTAACACAAGGTATGAAACATTACTAACGAGTTATCATGCATTTCTACTATGATCATGACAGGTCTATTCGACAACGTCAAACGTATATATAAAAAGGTTCATGGAACAACATCCAGCCTGACCTCAACCCAAACATGGGGAACAACAACTATGTACAAATCTTGGTAGAGCAAACACAACCAACCTAGTACAACATGCAAGTGGTATACCCCACTCAACATCTACATAGCCTATACGACCCTTACGTACGCGCCCACGCGACCTGTATAATACACGCCTAAACGACATCTACAAGCATGACCAACATGGCAATGCGCGACTATTCAGGGTAACATATATAATTATGGTATTAACACCTATAGATGTATATTAGCCAATGCTTGCAGGACATACATGTCTACTCACATACTCTATGAAGAGTTTCAAGGTTCGACCATTGCTGCGAACAACTTCCTAATACTAAGCATGTGTATACAACGACTAACATAATAACAAGATGTGATTCAAACATCATCATCAACGAACACAAAAATTAGTACAATGTGCAAACCTCACTTTGAGTGCGCAAGGGTGCTACATGATCAGTGGCAGACTTAGCAAATATACCAATATTGACCAAACAAAAGCACGGGGGCAAGAGTATACACATCTTGCATAAATCATACATCAAGATGCCAACGCCTATCTAGACGTCATCGCAAAATAATTGTGCACCTCGCTATCATCAGCAACCTTCTTGCGAAGGACAGTCATCTCGGATTCAATGGCAGCAACTCGAGCCTATTAAACAAAGGCAGAAGCCTTCAATCCAACAACCTTAGCATCCAAGCAGCAAGCTTTCTTGTTCGCTCTAGCCATTTCATAGCAAACAACATCATGCTTCTTGGAGAAAAAAATACAAACGAGTAAAGAATGATACTCACAAGGATAAACCAAGCAAGACGCACGGGGGCAAAGCAAACATGCATACGCACGCCTTTTCAACACGCGCAGGATCCCTCGGCAATACTATCATCAAAGAAGCAAACAAGAAAGATAAACGTGACAATTTCAAGGGGTGATCGACAACATAGACAGCATACCCATTCAAATCGGCTCCTCTGTCGAAATTCGCCCCTCAACCCGGGGGCAGGAAGAGCAGGCGGACGAGTCTAAACCTAACATATTTCTCTCTATTGTGGGAAAGAACCTTCGATGACTCGCCGCCAGCAGTAGACTCAGATCGCTTGAAGTGGCTCGAGGGACGAATCTCGAAGTCGGATCACTTTATTCCTGATCAAGTAAGAGTATTGTTGACAGTGACGATGCTAAGTCGACCTCGACCCTGACCCAGACCCAGAAAGGCGAGAAGACCATTATCTTACCGGATTCCAGAAAGTATCATTCCCAAGGGCAGCACGTACGCGTCAATACCCTAGGAGGAAGACAACATGTTGTTCAAAAACTAAGTTTGGAGACGTCAAAAGCGGAACACGCATGTGCCGACGCATTGAGGGAGGAAGCAACACCTCTCGTTCAAAAACTAAAGATAGTAGCAACAAACATGACATAGTACTCTCATGCTCTGACACGTCAATAGGAGATGTAACAACTCATTTCCAAATGATAAGTATAACTGCCATGATCACGAGTACGCGTACGCACGTGTCGACATGCCAACGTAAGATCTACTACTTCATGGTTAAGCGGCTATCGTGTCCGCACGCCTCTAAGCGGCTATCATGCCCGCAAAATCAGCTAAGTCTGGATGTGTACTCTGGAAGATACGCTTTGACAACTCAGTCTACAAGGATGAACAACAACTTGATCAGCGCGTGTATACACGACAGTCATCAATGCAAGCACTAAGGAATGAACACTCTCCCAATGGAGACAACTACATATCTACAGACTTGTTAGTCTCTATACATCATATAGCGAACATCCCCCTCGGGGAGTAACTCTATGTCAACATGGGCCTCGTCCCGACACTCACATATTTTATGTTATCTACGCGCATCTACATAAGACTCTATGTCAACATGGGCCTCATCTCGACACCTACGTGTTCTACGTAATCAACGCGCGTCTACATGATACTACGGCTTCATTTAAGGTAACAAGTGTGAATATGATTATGGCACTAACATTTATACTTGCATGTATTTGTCAGTTAATGTAGGACTACGACATGTATGTTGACATACAAAGGAGAAATTCTAAGTTTTCAAGATATTACATCCGCATGCTATGATCATGTACACAACGAGCAACACGCGCAGTGAACAGCGCGTGCGACATATAACAAGCGTCGACTATCAAGAAATATTTTCTAAGTATTTCTCCATGATGACAGATGTCAGATAACAAGGGTCGACTATCAAGGAATATTTTCTAAGTATTTCTCCATGATGACAGATGTCAGATAACAAGGGTCGACTATCAAGGAATATTTTCTAAGTATTCCACTATGTCAGCAGTCGACAAATGACAAGGTGTCGACTATCAAGGAATATTTTCTAAGTGTTCTACTATGGCAGCAGCCGACATATGACGAGATGTCGACTATCAAGGAATATTTTCTAAGTGTTCCACCATGTCAGCAGTCGACATATGACGAGGTGTCGACTATCAAGGAATATTTTCTAAGTGTTCCACCATGTCAGCAGTCGACATATGACGAGGTGTCGACTATCAAGAAATATTTTCTAAGTGTTCCACTATGGCAGCAGTCAACATATCACAAAGTGTCGACTATCAAGAAATATTTTCTAAGTGCTCTACTATGTCAGCAGTCGACATATGACAAAGTGTCGACTATCAAGAAATATTTTCTAAGTGCTCTGCTATGTCAGCAGTCGACATATGACAAAGTGTCAACAATCAAGAAATATTTTCTAAGTATTTCTCAATGATGGCAGATGTCAGATAGCGGGTGTCAACAATCAAGAAATATTTTCTATGTATTTCACCATGGTGGCAGACGACACATGTCAAGTAGCAAGCGTCAACTATCAAGAAATATTTTCTAAGTGTTTCACCATGCTGGCTGACGACACATGACACACAACACGTGTCAAGTAACAAGCGTCGACTACCAAGAAACATTTTCTAAGTGTTTCATCATGAATGAGACAATAATGATCAATTATCAACTATCAACAATCAACATCAAGCATGTTCGAACACTATCTACGCTATGGTGCAACATGTCGACAATGATTACTATACATGAGGGGAGTATTTCTACTTACTATATATTCATAAATTTTCAGCACTTGGACAAAATTTTGGCTAATTTGGGGAACTAATCTCTTTTGGGAATTTTAACAAACACTTGTGTGCATTCTAGATTAACCAAATTCAAGATCAAATTAAGCATGAGTGAAGTTTCAAAGGGTCCAGCCATACTCGAAATTAGACTCGCCACCACGAGACGATCCCGGAAAGCTGTCCACCGCCGCTGGAAGCCACCTGCCGCCACCTGAACTTCACGTGCCGCTGCAGCTCCGCCACGCGCCGCCGTGAGCTGCACCGTGGCCACCTCCTTTCTTCGCCGGAATTCTGCCGGTGATAAGCCTTATATGGCTGCCCCTAATTGCTTGGTCTTCAAATGTGTTTGGCCCTGAATTTGCTACTCCAAAAGTTTCTTCCTCTTCAAGAAATGAGATGATCTTGATAATTACTAAGGGTGGAGGTTTAACTAATAGTATTCTTATGGGTAACACTTGACCCCTCTCTATTTTTTACAAGTCCTTAGTAGCATGACTAAGTGTATTTACATCTCTATTACGACATACATCATTTTTGACACGTCGTATGCAATCATGCTCACATGTTACGTACACATGATTTATTTACGATCATCTTGTTTATCCTAAGTCATAATCCACGTTCTCATCATCATATGATTGATTGCATGATTTCGTTATTAACAAAACATCATCGTATCATAAACATCGTTATCATCACACTCGTCATGTACGTATTGAACACATCCATGATTAGTGCATCTTTATGCATGTTGACATTCATGAGTATGATCACATGCATCTATTATACATGCATATCTCTGTTACGCTAACCCTGTCAGCAGATATCGTCAAGAAAATCAAGGATTGAGTTCTCTCTCCTATTTCCACTAATAGTATTCTTATGGGTAACACTTGACCCCTCTCTATTTTTTACAAGTCCTTAGTAGCATGACTAAGTGTATTTACATCTCTATTACGACATACATCATTTTTGACACGTCGTATGCAATCATGCTCACATGTTACGTACACATGATTTATTTACGATCATCTTGTTTATCCTAAGTCATAATCCACGTTCTCATCATCATATGATTGATTGCATGATTTCGTTATTAACAAAACATCATCGTATCATAAACATCGTTATCATCACACTCGTCATGTACGTATTGAACACATCCATGATTAGTGCATCTTTATGCATGTTGACATTTATGAGTATGATCACATGCATCTATTATACATGCATATCTCTATTACGCTAACCCTGTCAGCAGATATCGTCAAGAAAATCAAGGATTGAGTTCTCTCTCCTATTTCCACTAATAGTATTCTTATGGGTAACACTTGACCCCTCTCTATTTTTTACAAGTCCTTAGTAGCATGACTAAGTGTATTTACATCTCTATTACGACATACATCATTTTTGACACGTCGTATACAATCATGCTCACATGTTACGTACACATGATTTATTTACGATCATCTTGTTTATCCTAAGTCATAATCCACGTTCTATTCATCATATGATTGATTGCATGATTTCGTTATTAACAAAACATCATCGTATCATAAACATCGTTATCATCACACTCGTCATGTACGTATTGAACACATCCATGATTAGTGCATCTTTATGCATGTTGACATTCATGAGTATGATCACATGCATCTATTATACATGCATATCTCTGTTACGCTAACCCTGTCAGCAGATATCGTCAAGAAAATCAAGGATTGACGAAATTAGAGTTCAAGTATCCAATCAACGATCAATCAACGTATGAGGTCAGCACCGAACCTAAATTGGACGATTATCCTATTTTAAAATAGAGTCAAGCAATGTTTGAACCGTCACTTGACTCGGGGGCAAATGATGGATATTCGCCCAATTCGGGTTCATATTTATATTCCGGACTTCGTAAACACGTCAAAATCACATAAACGGTTCGAAAAGACATACCCGAGGTACAAAACGGTCCGGATGCGTGACACACACGCCCGGACCGGATCTCCGGATTGTCTAAGACGACCCGGAATACGTCGAGATCGTCTGAACCCGGCGTAACCCGAATCGTCGTCTGCAGCGCGCGTGTTCCATTTGTGCCACCTCACTAAGTAAGTTTTCCAATAGCCAAGCTTGATCAAACCAGACGACGGTTCACATTTTCCTTAAAACCGGCATCAAACCGCTAAAAAACCGAGATCGGTTCTAAGACTGCCTATAAATAGGGGACCTAGGTCATTCATTTGGGGTAATGTCACTTGAGATTGGCTTGGAAGTTCTGATTTCTCTCTAGCTTTCTCACTCTAGAATTCTCATTTAAGCATCGGAGAGGGCGCAACCAGCACCACCCCTCTCCGTGGGTTACTACCCTGTGTGCAGGTTCGGACAACAAGCGCGAAGGAGCGCATGTACAAGGGAGGACGCGTATAAGCACAACTTGAAGATAACGTCCTAACACTCTGGGAACAATGCTGTCTGCAACATTCTGAAACTTATGGGTTCCGACACCCCGACTAGGACTCTACACAATGATCAACCTAAAGGCCGTTACCTCTAACAGTTCAGGACGAAATACCTGTAAAGTTATGTTATGGTTGCTATATTCTTAGAATCCACACCAAAACCGTAACAACGAAAATAAAATACAATCAGCAAAATTTAGAGACAGATCATAAAAAGGTTTCAAGGTATTCATATAGCTTTCTTCTGATTGTGACAAGTTCAAAAAACAACAGAACTGAACAAAACAAATCTAGGCAACATTGCTGCTAGAATACCAAAATCAGTGACGGCTTGGGCTATGTTTCTTAGCAGTCTCACTTCTTCGACTTCTTTCCCCTGATATACCCATACACAAAATCATTCAGCTCAACCATTGTTATTAACAAGCTCTACAGGACTAAACCTAAATTCATAATCATAAGAGTTTCCTCGTATACTTACTCTGCAACAGGTGCTGCGGCGGGTGGTGCTGCTACAACCTTCTCAACAGGTCCCTGAGTCAGAAAGTAAGACGTCAGGATTTAAAAACTCAGTACCAAGTCAAATTCTATGACGTAATGTTCTTCGTTATTTCACTCGAAACAAAAAGTAAATGGCATTCACCTGAGCCAAACGCTCCTCTCTACGGGCATGTTTCCTTTCCCTAGAGGCCTTGTTCTTGGCACGCTTGGCCTCAAACTGGTCGGATAAAGTCTTCTCTCTTGCCTTCTCGGCCTTGGACTTATGGATACTCTCCATCAAGACACGCTTGTTCTTGAATACATTACCCTTCACCTTCATGTACATATCATGGTACATATGTTTGTCAATCTTCTTAGACTCCCTGTACTTACGCAGCAAACGCCTCAGAACACGCAACCTCCTCATCCAGAGCACCTTCGTGGGCAACCTTGCTTCTCGGGTACCCTTTCTCTTACCTGGAATTAGTTTAACAAACCAATCAGATAAACGATCATGAAACAGACTCAACCAGCAAGACATAATGGATAGTGACTGAAAAACTACAATAATTACTACAAAGTATGGAAAAGGTTAATGAAGATTACCATATCCAGAGTGACGACCCTTTCTCTTAGCCTCCTTCATGCGGCGTGCACGGGATCGAGAATGGATCTTAGTTGGTTTCCTGATGATGAAACCATCCTTGACCAACTTCCTGATGTTTTGGCCTGCGATTACATCACCAATGTAAGATCTACAACAATCAATTTTGAATTATTGCATCAATAATGTTAAGCATAGGTAAGCTACTGGAACAAGAGAATAAACTAATATAAGTATCTACTATCTCGCAAATTATTGCATTTCTTTATGAATCATAAAGCCCTAAGGTTTGGTATTATTTTCTAAACAATTCTCAGTTGATCAATTTATAACACTGACTAAAATTTTACAAGGAAGCCCCAAATGACTTCAAAGAAATTTCACGAATGCCATGGCATTAATCAGAATCATTAGATTATCTGAAGGTGCCGAAGCTCTATGAAATACTAATAATGATAAAATACATAACAAACTCAGCAACATCTGCATGATATAAATGATAATTGAAATCTAACATTTCCAGACGGTATCTTCAAAATGATATAACAGATGCTATACCGCAAGGATTTGATACTTAGTGCGATATCAACTAAAAGGGAATAATCTGCTGCCTACTTAGAGAAGCCACTTTCTTTGGCGCGACATATAAAATCAGCCACAACTAACTACGCTCCCAGAAATTTAGCTCGATAATGCAAATCATCGAACAGATCGTAAGAATGCATACTTGCTGGAATTAAATCAAAAGCAGAAATGTAATGGAAAACAAATCAAGCAAGCAATTCATCCTGAATCAGGAAAACGAAGAGAGATAGAGCTAGTGAAACATACGGGAGTTGGCCATGGAGATCTCGCTACCCTCATTGGGGTCCAACCAGACCTTGCCTCGGCCGCACTTGAGGACGCTGGCGGCGAGCCGCTTCTGCAGCTTAAGGGAAACCATCACACTTCTCCGGTTGAAATCTGTGCGGAGCACGAGAGGCTACAGAAAGCGGCAGGTGAGAGGTTTATATATGTATTCTTTGCCCTAGGGTTGAAGAAAGGTGGAGGGAGTTTCTGGACTGAGCCTCATCAGCCCAGCCCAAGCTCATAACCACATACATGATCTATCTATTCTAATCTCAACTGTTAAAGCTAAAAAAAATATTCAACTGTTGAGTTAAGGCCCAATTCTCACAAATTTATTTATTTATTATTATTAACTGTGTCTACTAAATACTTTTGACTTATTATTCAATGCATTATATGTGTTGTCAAATGCACCATTATGTTTTGAATGTTGTCTGACGTATTACTTTATTAGTTTGTCAGTAAATTTTATATTAAAAATGTTGTTGACGCATATATTTTCTATATGAACTTGCCAACTAAGCTATGATAATACTCATTGAACATATTAAAAACTAGGGTGCTTACCCCGCGCGCCGCGCGGGGTTGATTTTTAAATCATAAACCATAATATTTATTTATATTAGTAAAATAAAAAAAAATAATGGATTATGTTTGAACTTTTTGTAAAAACAATTATTTAAGGATGATGTTGTATAATTTTTTTCCTAGCCACGATATCTATTTGTTTGAATTCGACGGAATAATCATTTGTTTTAACTGTTTCACTTTGATTTGCAACCCATAAAAAATCCACTTTTGTTGAGGAGCAAAAAAAATTATCAATTAGTTTTTATAAAATAACAAAATATATATCATAAAAAATCCAAAATTTTCGAAGGTGTAAAATATTTTAGAATTATCAATTACTACTATACAAAAAATTGGTTAAAATCAAAACGTACATTTATTAAATAAAATTATATACACCTAATTAAGTTATAATATTAAATTTGATTATTAAATTTTTTTTTGGTATGGTTATTAATAATTTAGAAAAAAAATGGTTTAATACTTTTAAACTCCATAACAAAAAAAATATTAAACTCTTATATATAATATAAATATATTCTAATTGAGTTAAAATCACAACAGTAATCCTTTTTTTTTCCTCAATCAATTGTAGGTTCAATCTAATTCTTCAAAAAAAAATGCCCAAATAATTCTTAGAAATTTACTCGTTGTACATTCCTTCATGTTTAAGGGTTATTTGAATAGTGGTGTCTAATATCACCACCACTATTAACGAAAAGTAGTTAATGATTTCAAGGTGGAAAGTCTCCATAAATTTATAAACAGTTATCATCATTTATTAATAATTTTCTTATACAAATAACATAATATATATATATAGAAAATTATGTTTAAATGTTTTGTTTATTATAAAAAAATTGAGGATTAAATTCATAAAAGTTACTTTAGGAAACCCAACCCGATCCATTTTCTGTTGTTTTTTAAATCGTAAGCCCTAACATTTATTTTAGTATCAAAACTATAAAAAGAACTAAATAAAAAAAATATTTTGACAAAAAGAAGATAATTTCTTAAGTTTGGACTTCCTGTACGCACATTCTTTTTATGCAGATAGACAATTTACATGCTGACGGGGATTAAAAAAAAATCTATTTATAGATGAGATTGTATATCTATCTGAATTTGACGAAATTATCATTTATGTTAAGTTTTCTATTTTAATTTTTAAACCTAAAAAATTCCACTTTGGTTGGGGATGTAAAATATTTAAAGTATCATTCAATTTTTTTATAAAAATAACAAAATCATCTGAAAATAAAAAAAAAAATTTAAAAGTGGTAACATATCTTAAAAATATAAATTACAAATATACCAAAAATTGATTAAAATCAAAACATAAAATTATTAAATAAAATTGTATACACCAAATTATGTTTAATATATGTTAAGTATTAAATTTTGTTATTAATAGTTTTAATATTTTATTACTATAGAAAAAACTAAAAAAAAATGTTATTAATAAATATAATTTAATAAGATACTTAATTACGGTCTGAAAATTTTGAGTATAAATATATTATATAAGGAAAAAAATTGATAAAGAAAGTTGTAGCATAATTCACGGCTGAAATACAAATTTGGTGTTAATCTGGCCCAATTCATGGCCTCATCTAATATAATTAAATTTATGGCAAAAAAAAAAACTAATATAATTAAATATAAATAAAACCCTAGCATTGCCTCTCTACCACGCTGCCTAATCTCACCAGCCACTCCAATCCTAAATACCCAAAATCACACCCACAGGCCACACCTCACATAAAAATCAGATTCCCTCATCTGAAACCATTCATCCGCGCCAAAGCCGCCGCCGCCTCCTCCGCCTTCTCCGCCTCCAGTGACCTCCCACCAATTTCAAGTCAGCAACTCTATTCCATCTTTGACCGTTTACGCCTCTGGACCTCTCAGAATATGGGCGAATGCAAGCAATCCGCATCCACCTTCAGCCATATGAATCTCCCCTTTCTCTGATGTTCAGATCTAATCCTTAGACTACCCCTCAAGATGTCGCACGGGTATATGCATGCAAGCCGCCTCACCTTCTGCTCCACCTCTGGCCAAATGGAGATCAAGGGCCACTCCAGTTTCTCGTACATATATTTAGATAAGGAACTCATCAGATTCAAATTGAAATGTGAGTACGATGGAATATCAATATTTATAGTGGAATTGTTCGTTGCCTTAATTGAGACTTAACGTCGCTTTGTTTCCGTCTTAATTTTAATTGCTTCTGGCCAGAATCCGTTTCAACTGGAGTTACTGTTCGTCTGATATATATTAAGTTTAAATACTAAGAACGTTTATTAAAAAATTAAATGCTACTGTAAAACGTTTATAGTTGAATAGATTGCGTTTCGATTTAAGTGAGAAGCACTGCGCGTTGGTATTTTGCTGATGTGTCATCTCACGGTGAGACCATCAGCTTGGACCATCCGCTTTAGATAGTCGAATCTGTGAGTAGAAGAAGAGAGAGGTTTCAATTAGATTGACTAAGAGGGAATTAACTAAGACAGAGATTTGAGTTAATTATATTAATGTTGACGTGTCAGCTTCTTATTGCCTAGTTCTGATGATGTGTCAAGCATGGAATAAACCTTTTATATATGCCATTAGCCTTAGTATATAAGGCGCAGAAGGAGTAGACAGCGTGAACATAATGCTAATATGGGCCTGACGGGCAAATCATATGGGCCTCGAAACATTTGACTGAATTTTGGACAGGTGTCACATCTAGAATTAGGATTTTAGACAGGCGGCAGGCAATTAAGGGGTTAACTGCAGGTTAGTATATTATTTAGATTTAGATAGATTATTGCATCATGTTTAACAAAAAAAAAAAAGTGGAGGAACACTCCTAGTGGAGGAAAATGTCGTTTCTCCAAAAATTCATAGTGGGCCGAGAAAACAACATAAAAAAAGGTTGAATTCAACATTAAAAAGTCTTATAAATGCTGAAAACAACATAAAGGCTGAAACGGGCCTTAAATAGGCTGAGAAGAACAAAATGGGTTAAGTCTGTAACGGACTTCTAGGTGTCACAATTAGGGTAACTTAAAATGATGATGTGGCACTCCCAAAATGTTTCACTCTCTCACATGTTCCCTTATATATATACTAGGTGCTGGCCCCGCGCGCCGCGCGGGGTGTCTCCGTTCATATATATAAATAATATTATTTTATTTAATAAAATCACAACAGTTATAATTACATGGGAAAATAAACTTTAAATAATTTATTAGACATTTATAAGAACATAATTTTTTTATTTTCATGCAACTTTTCTAAATTATAATGACCAAGTTGTTAATTATAATCAATATTCAGGTTTAAAAAATTCAAGTTTAACAAAGTACTAAATATGATCATTTATATGAGGAGCGATAAAATTGTAGAATAGTAATTAATATATATATAGAGAAAAAAAAATACTATTATAAAAATGAATTATTTTACCAACAAATGTGATTAGAGCTATTTTTATAATATAAATTATGAATAATTTTTAATTTTAAATAAGTAATTAAAAATATAATACAAAAAAACATAAAAAGTATGAGAACCAATCCGAAATTATTATTATTTTGCCACGATCTGAAAATTAGATCAGATCATTAAACCGCAATAAACTTATTTTGATATATGGAAAAATAACCCTAAAATATAAATACTAAAAACCGGTTATAATATTAAAGAAATTTATTAGAACCTGCAATTAAAAAAGTTATTAGACATGATCAAACCGGAAGAGGCATTAGTTCCTGAATTGGACTAAGTAACAACAATTAACCGTTGTAGCATCTATATAAATACTAAAAACCAGTTATAATATTAAAGAAATTTATTAGAACCTGCAATTAAAAAAGTTATTAGACATGATCAAACCGGAAGATGCGTTAGTTCCTGAATTAGACTAAGTAACAACAATTAACCGTTGTAGCATCTATATAGTTTTTATATTAATAATAAATACCTTTCCAACTAAAAAGATTGTTTTGGGCTTTTGCGGCCCAAAAATATACTCAACCAAACTATTATTATTATTATTACATATGAATGTTTTATTATATATGTAGAAGAATGGATTTGCATTTACTCTCCAAAGTCAAGCACGTGGAAGATTAATACTAACAAAAGGAACACGTGGATTATAGCCAATTACGTTAATCTTTTAATTATCTTTACTTAACTGAATATAAAAGGTTTGATAATTCAAATAGCTTACCCAACAAAGAATAGCCTAGCCCAAACCATATCAATCACAAAGCCTAAATACTATGCTGACGTGGCATCGCCTGGTAATTCCTTAATGCTGACGTGGCATCAGAAGGTTAGTCAATTCTCTTTCACTTTCCTTTATTATATATATAGATAGATATAGATATATTACTTGTAGTAATCTGGTGAGTGGTAAAAACTTATCATTCCTACACGGATCTTCATTGCTCCGAATTCTTTCTTTGATTTAGCAAACTATATCAGCTAATTTAACAAAATCACTTGGAAAATCTGCAGTTTTATTGAACAATAATCAATCAATTGCTAGTCATAAATATCATCAATCGTCAATTTTTCCTCTCGGATATTACATGAAGCTGCATCAAGTCATTCATTTTTCTGTAGTGGCATGAAGATCGATTTTCCCTTTTAGAAAAAAAAAATTTATCGAAGTTTTCAGTAATATGCAAGCTTGCACTTTAGTCAGTATCTTCCACAGTTTGACCAAATTTTCTCCAAATATTAATATAATATAAGAATAAAAAAAATTAACACATGAAAACTGAAATAAGAAACAACATAATATATGATTAGCCATGACCACTACTATAAGAAGGAAACAATTCAATAACTAAAATAACCTCAATTACAAAAAGGGTTCATCTGTGATACTTGAATAGCATATTACATGTGTCGATCCTTGATGAAATTCAGAATTATCCAATCAACTGCCCAGATTGACCAATCTTTATGTAAGGAAAATATGATATAATTGTTTCCTCGAAGTAGCAATTATTTTGAGGAAAAAACACAGAAGAATATCTCACCGGAATTCAACAGTTGGGGCACATCTTCTTGGTTCTTGGTGGGACCTTATACCACTTTCTGTAGAAATTTCACATTAAATTTCACAGTTTATAGCATCACTCTTTTTTTTTGGAAGCGTAATAAATTGTTATATTTTGGTCACAGAAGTGTTATAATTAAGTGAGACTTTTGGTTTCTCTAGAAGTCATCATTAAAGTGAGATGGTTGAGATGAATGAACCAAGTATCAAACCGGTAAAACCAAAAACCGGTTGTAGAAACCATGCTAAAGGATGACGTGGCGTACTTACATTCACCTATTAGTCTGACGTGGCGCATTTACATTTACTTAGTCTCTTTCCTATTACCTTATAATATATATATATATATATATATATATATATATATATATATATATATATATATATATATATATATATATATATATATATAGATATATAGATTGGGCTAGATGTATTTAAAAAGAATGGGCCGAAAGTGAGATAAGCCCTTATTATATATATAGATTGGGCTATATATATTTCAAAAGAATGGGCCAAAAGTGAGATAAGTTGGCCCAAGAGTGGGTCTACAGATCTGAAATAATACATGAGAGAGTGGATGAGGTGTCAACCTTAGACAAATTTAAAATGCTGATGTGGCAAATCCATATTAAACCACTATCTCTCCTATTCCCTTATTATATATAAATATAGATATATCAAACTATAACAAAACTAGGTGGTTGACCCGCGCGTTGCGCGGTAAGCAATTTGAAATATTAATTTGTTTATTAAATTGTTAGGATATTGCGAAAATTCAAATTTGATTTTGATAATTAAATTTGTTGGTTTGTGTTATTCAAAATAATTTATTCAATGCAAATGAAACATCACTACTAAACTTATTTAATTATATAGATACTATTTTAACTTATATAATTTCATATTAGTCGAACATCGTACTTAACGTGTTTGGACATTTTTAAATTTGTTAATTAATAGATAAACATATGATATTACGATTTTTTTATATACCAGTTCAGACAATAAAATATTAAAAATATACTTACAACAAAATAGTTTTCTTAATTATATTAGATAGTTATAGTATCTAATAGATTTTTTATATATCGTTTATACAATTTTGATAGAAATTTATACGTTTAGTTGAGAATTAAAAATTTAATTATATTTTAGATAACAGTTATAAATTTAATTTCTTACTTAAGTGAAACATAATTATCTAAAATATAATTTCATAAAAATGGATAATGTGTATTTCTGTCAAATATTTGCAAATATACGAAATTTCTAATGAACCGTAATTAATTTAATTTAGTTTTTTAGTAAATTATTAATTTATATTGTTACGTAACTTACTGCAAAATTGTAACTACTTCAAAAATTGAATGTAGAGCTTTGGAATAATTTTAACATGTCCTTGTTTTGAGTGCCTATTTATTTTCTATCGGTATTTATGGATTGATCACGAGTCGAAATATGGTTAGGGCTCTTATGTGCCTTGAACTTATACTGAATTCTGTTAATCTTAATTTCGTAACATTTTCGGATTTTTTTGATAGTCTTTAAAAATATTATAGCACATGATAATATGTATATATTCAATATTTGTATTTATCCAAATATTATTTTATGAAATGAAGCATAAGTAAATTGTATTTTAATTTAGTTTTAGTAGATTTTTTGGCCAAATAGTAGATTATTAATTAATATTGTTATGTAACTTATTAAAGAGTTGTAACCACTTTCAAGGTTGAATGTGGAGCTTTGGCACAATCTTAAAGTCTCCACTAGGGATGTCAATGGGGCGGATCGGGGCGGGTATCGCCAGACCCGGACCCGCCCCGCGGGTCAATATGGTCGACCCGGACCCGTCCCATGCACTTTCGGGTCGGGTCGGGTCGACCCACGGGTCGACCCGTGTGAGGTATAATTTATCATTTTAAATCTTAAATTCTAAATTTTATGTTACCGTATCCAAATTCAACTCCAAATTTAAATCATAAATTATTAAATTAACTCATAATCCAAATATAAATCACCCCATTCATTAGAATAATTGTTATTTTGACTATGTGTTATATTACCCGTATAGTTTTATATAATATACATATATTAAATATATATGTAAAATGAAAGCTCGGGTCGGGTCGGGTCGGCGGGTCGCCGTGAACCCAAACCCGAACCCGCCCCGCGGGTCACGGGTCGGCGGGTCCTCGGGTCAAAATCGGGTCGGGTACCCGCGGGTCGGCGGGTACCCGTGACCCGTTGCCATCCCTAGTCTCCACATGTTCAAAAAGATGATGTCACATGATCATTTGTAACATGTGGTCTAGATGGACCAATATAATTAAGTGAAAAATTTAAATTTGCTTACTTGTCAACATATTGTGCATCACTTTGAAATTATATTATATATAGATAACGGAAAAGTGCACAAAATCACAATAATTATTAAGAAAAATCTAAAAATATTGAAATATATTTTAATATGATAATACTAACATAATTACAAGACAACGAATATATTTAACGACAACAACATATACAATGTCATCATTTTTAATATAAATTTAGATGTAGACGAACATAATGGTGTATCTAGCCACATTTAAAAACATAGTGGTGCATTTGGCAACACGAAAAATGAAGATGGTGCATCCTGTAACATAGTCAAAACATAGTGGTGTATTTGGTTAATTGACCCATATAAAAAAGGAAATATATATGTTAGTTACTTAAGCTTGCCAATGTGATTGTTTGGTTCAAATGTGTGTTTTTTAGTTACATACGTTTGCACTATGTGATTAAATGGTTACATTGAAATGAAATATCCAAAATACCCTTCTATCTTCTTGATTCATTATGTTCTTCACATTCACTATGTTCTTCGAAAAAATCATACTTCCATTTTTAAAAAAAATCAAATTCGAACCCATAAATTTTAATCTAGGTTCGAATTGAACCCATAAACTGCAGTTTTGGGTTCTAATCGAACCAAAAATGCAGTTCTAGATTCGAATTGAACTCAATACAACATTTCTATGTTCAATTCGAACAGATAAATGTCGTTATGGGTTTGAATGGAACCCATAATTGCAAATCAAGGTTCAAATCGAACACAAAAATACACAAAAATGCAGTTCTGGGTTTGAATTGAATCCATAACAGCATTTCCTCAAACTACGCTCCAATTAGGAACAATGCTCCCACTAGGAACCATGGCGTTACTGGAATCTTCTCCTGCAACCTTTCTTGGACGACCCATTGGTCTCGGGTTTTTACCCCCGAGATAAATTTTGTGGCCACTTGGACCAGGAACCAAGTTGGTTGTCCCACTCCCACGGTTGCCAGCGGGTAGTTGAGGAATTATAGGATTCTCATCAAACGGTTCAGCGACTAGATTATCAGGTACTACTTGATTCGCACCAGGAGCAACTGTGATCTCTGTGGTTGGTTTGACTCCTCCCACTGGATTTAGTATGAAAATGTTCACATTCTCATTTACCATTTCATTCACAGTTGTTGCTCCCTCATTCTCCCACTCGAAGTAAGTGGGGCATGATCATCCTCGTCCCGTTCAAGTTCTTTTAAGACTTCATTCGTGTTGATATCACCAAGCTTAGAATATTCATCCTCAATAAATGTAATGTCCATGGACGACTCATGTTCGACCACGCCACCATTTTCTTGAGCCGCCACAAACACATATCCCTTAGAGTTTCCGAGTATCTTATAAAGATACTTTTCAATCCTCTAGGTCCCAGCTTGTCGAATCGGCTGTCGTTCTGATGCGTGTATACTGCGCAACCCCAATGTCACGGCCTGGTAAGATCCACCTCTTTACCAGTCCACAGATCATATAGTGTCGTGTCCTCCGATTTTGTATGTACACGGTTTACTACACGAGTAGCAGTTAATAACGCATCACCCCAAAAGGAGATCGGAAGTTGAGCTTGCGATATCATGGTTCTTGCCATGTCCAAGAGTGTACGATTACGTCGCTCTGCCACACCGTTCTGTTGTGGCATATAAGTGATCGTCGTTTTACGGACAATGCCCCTTTCATTGCATAACTTATCAAACTCATTCGAGAGGTATTCACCACCTCTGTCAGTGCGCAAGGTTTTCACATTACGCTCCAGTTGATTAACTACGAGATTGAGATAGCTCTTAAATCACTCAATGACCTCGGATTTACGAGTAATCAGATGAGTAATATCATAACGGGTAAAGTCATCAATGAAAGTTACGAAGTAGCGTTTACCACCCTAGAGGTGACATTCATGGGTCCAAATACGTCGGAATGAATTAAATGCAATGGATATTCAGCTCGAAGTGCGTCGCCAAATGGTTTGCAGGTGGACTTTCCAGCTAGACAGTCCTCACAAGTGGTTTTCACCACATGAGCTGCACCAGGCAAAAGCCCTCTTTGTGCTAGTGTCTGAACTCTGACATAGCATATATGTCTCAACCGGGCATGCCATATGGCCGCGTCAGTCTCTGCTTCCCTTGATGATATTGAAAACATTCTGTTTGAATTCTCACTTTCACTTAAATCCATAACAATGAGACCATTGGAAGAATTTGCATATCAATAAAAGACGTTGCCTTTATTTATTTTAACCAATGAGTTCTCAAATGATAAATTGAAACCATTATTCATAAGAGAAATAACAGAAACAACATTTCTACGGACATTTTCGAGAAGTAAGATCCTGGTTGGCAAAAAAAAAAAAAAGTGTAAACACCTAATTTTGGTACGCGCGACATGTATATAACAAGTTAAAAATGTTATGTGTAACGCGTTTAAAAAATGAAGTATCTGGATATGGAAGGTCACGGATTTGCTAAAAATAGGTTTAATTTAAATTAGGATATTATATATATATATTTATTGTAAAATATTCCAAAAATATATTGTGAGTATTTATGACAGATTTAGTGAATACTCACTATACATTTTTCGAAATATTAGCATTAATTAGGTTAATTAGTCAGATTTTTTATTTTCTAAACTAGTGCTAAAAATTCTAGCTATGGTAGTATAAATATAGGCTAAGTTTACATGTAAATGGGGGATTCCAAGACTAAGAAGTGAGGTAATTTAATAAAAACGTGCTTTATCGATCTGGCGTGCAAAAGCAATATTTTTTTCCCAAAAACTATTTCTCTCCCCGTCACTATCAGCTCCCCCTGCGGTAAGGCCACCGGCGCCGTCGTCCGTTGCCCGTGCTCCAGTCCGGCCGCACCGCTCTGCTACCCGCCAGCCACCGGAATCGTCCCTGCTCAGCCCGCTGCCAAGCTCACCAGAGCCACCACCTCTGGTGTCCTCTGTCCCATCCCCACCCCTCCGACCAGTGACCCAGTCATCATCAGGCCGCCCGATTCGTACCCAGCTGTCGCCGTTGCTGCTAGGTCGCGCTACCGCCCGTGGGTTTCAGTCAGGTCCGACCACCTCCCCCCCCTCTCTCTCTCTCTCTCTCTCTCTCTCTCTCTTCTTTTCCCTGCCAGCAGCCCGTTCCTCCTGCCTCGCCGGAGATTGCTGTTGCTGGACCGGGTTTGCCTGTCATCGCCGGAGCTCCATCGTTACTGCCTACTGCCGTGTCGTTGCCGTCCCGAGTCGCCAGAGCCCTTCGTCGCCGGAGCCGGAACTCCACCGGAGCTGCTGTTGCCATCTTCAACTCATCCCCTTCGCTGCTACAGGTAGGTTCCGCGTTTCTATTTTTTTAATTATTTATTAATATTATTATTATTATTATTATTTTATTTTCTATTATTATTATTATTATAGCATGTTTTAGCTAGTTTATTTGTAGATTAATTAGACAACATGTTTTTTTGTGAATATATGTGTATGATATGTAATTATTAAATTGTACCATGATTTTGAGCATGTTTAGTTTTATTGAGATAAAATCTCAATCAGAGGATTTAGATGCATAATAGGGTTTTTCGGCTTAAGTTTTTCATTAATAATAATTTGTGTATAAAAATTAGTTTAGTTTTTTTGATATCGTTAGATTGATTCATCGTAAAAGCATGTTTAAATTTTAAAATTGGAAAATAGGTTAATTAAGTACTGAAAGGGCGTTGTTGCGTCCTGGATGAACTGGGTCGTGGGGACGCGTCTGTTCGTATGGTTGAGCGGGTTTTCGAGTTGTAACCCATCGTCTAAAAGAGGTTTATGCCACTGATGAGTGTTCGGTTGAGTCCCGGAAAGGTCTGTGTCTCAAAAAGGCGGTTGTGTCTCAGGTGGTGTCTGAGTCTCAAAAAGGCGGTAATCTGTGCACAAGTCCGAACGTCTGAGCGTCGATTCCTGCATAAAGGACCGGTGCTAGCACGGAGAGGGGGGGGGGGGGGTGGTGCTAGCGGAGCCCTCTCCGATGCTTAAGTCACTATAGGGCTAAAAGGGTAATTCTAGAGAGAGAAAGTATTTCTAGAGAGAAGTCAGAGCTCAAAATACCAAAGTTGGGCAAATGAGAGGATGTGTCAAAATGGGTGGCCAAGGCCTCCTATTTATAGGCTTCCTTGGGACCGGACCCGGTTTTAAAGCGGTTTGATGACGGTTCAAAAGCAAGCGGTAACCGTCATCCATATTGGTAATGCGCGAACTTGACTTCTCTACACGTAACGGTAATCGCGGAAACGGTAATCGCACGATACCCGTAATGCAATCCGGAGGTCCGGTCCGAACGCGCGTAACGCGCTTCCGGACCGTTTTGACCCTTTGGGAGACGTTTTTCAAGTCGAGATGTAATTTTGACGTGTTTACGAGGCCCGGAATATAAATACGAACTCGAATTGGGCACATATCCATCACTTGCCCCCGAGTCAAGTAACGGTTAAAAACATTTCTTGACTCTATTTTAAGTTAGGATACGTGTCCAATTTGAGCTTGACGCTAACCTTCCGGTTTTGATTGTTGGTTGGACGTAGGAGTCTTGATTTCGTCCGTCCTTTGATTTTCCGACCAAGTGACTTTATTTCCTGTCATTACGGTTAGTGCAATAGGGAATGCGCATATATAACGTACAAACATGATTATCGTTAGGGACACGTCATGCGGACATGCTTCTATCAACGTACATGCACAAGTAACGGTCATGGCAAGAACGTAATTACGTGACGTAAGAAATATAATCCGTATACTTCTCAAACGACTTAGCGATTATTAAATCAGGAATCATGCGATATGTAAACATGCATGTAAAATGACGGATTCGATACGTGTAACAGCAAAACAATCATGTATGTAGAGATAAATACTTAGAAGAGGGCGGAGTATATCGTAAGTACTTGCAGGTGCATTACTTCTTTGATCCTTATCATCAATGAGTCTCTTGGAAGTAGTCGTTTGTTGCTTTGATGCCTTAGAGAAATATTTCCTTAAGTGTTGTCGTATTTGTTCTTCGCGGTTCGTCATATTAGTCGCATCGCTTGCATGATAGCTTCTTGAGATGTTGGTCCTTTTTACTGCACGTACCAACTTTGTTATGCGCGTTGACTTTGGCTATGCGCGTTGACTTTTGCTACGCGCGTTGACTTTTGCTACGCGCGTTGACTTTTGCTATGCGCGTTGACTTTTGCTACGTGCGTTGACTTTTGCTACGCGCGTTGACTTTTACTATGCGCGTTGGCGCTAATGGTTGAGCATCAGGTATAGTCTGTTGGTCATTGCCTGCAAGTATGCTAAAACACTTAGGAAATATTTAAGTGATATCTAATACTTGTTACCATAGATGTCGTCGTATGAGCTTTGTCGATGAGCGTCGTAGGTGTGATTAGGAGGTATAGCTACTTGCTGTATGCAATCCATCTTTGTCGACATGTATGTACGTACATGGAAACACTTAGAAAATATTTTCTCTTTGTCGATATGCATCCTTGTCGACATGTATGTACGTACATGGAAACACTTAGAAAATATTTTCTCCTTGTCGACATGTATCCTTGTCGACATGTATGTACGTACATGGAAATACTTAGAAAATATTTTCTCCTTGTCGGCATGCATCCTTGTCGACATGTATGTACGTACATGGAAATACTTAGAAAATATTTTCTCCTTGTCGACATGTATCCTTGTCGACATGTATGTACGTACATGGAAATACTTAGAAAATATTTTCTCCTTGTCGACATGCATCCTTGTCGACATGTATGTACGTACATGAAAATACTTAGAAAATATTTTCTCCTTGTCGACATGCATCCTTGTCGACATGTATGTACGTACATGGAAATACTTATAAAATATTTTCTCCTTGTCGACATGCATCCTTGTCGACATGTATGTACGTACATGGAAACACTTAGAAAATATTTTCTCCTTGTCGACATGTATCCTTGCCGACATGTATGTACGTACATTGTGTGTGCGTATTTGCCCCCGCACTTAGAATCTTTTCACCATCTCTGGCTATGTATGCTGTATCCGTATGCTTGATGCGAACACAGGTTATATGCCAACTCCTGATAATATGCTGACACGTGGTTGTATGCCGACAGCTTGCAATATGCTGACTGTCATCCTGAGCCAAGTACTTAGAAAATATTCCACCACTGTAATCTTGTATGCTGCGAGTATGAGCTCGGTGTTGTCATGCAAGGTTAATGTGTTGAAGAGGTTGCCCCCCTTGCGTGATGCTTGTTACTTTGTCGGACCCTAAAAATCCAACCTAAGGCGATACACGTTTTGAAAACGTTGATTTTGAAATGAGTCGCCACTAGTTAATTATAAGGCTAACTAGAATCCTAAATCACCTAAGCAAATAATCAATTAGACACTTAGTTATTAAATGGTCTATGATCAGAAATTCGAGTTCGGGGTTCTGTTACGGAAAGTAAAAACATAATTTGAATTCCGCCCTTTCGGTACTCAGTTCACTTATTACCACTACTACAATTTTAAATTTTCAAAGAAACCACATATATAAAACATCAGAATAAAACCAAAGTGGAAACAGACATATTAAAACACGTAAGGTAATAATCAAAAATCTATATAATAAAGGGTTAATAACTAAAAAACTGTCCAAGGTTTACCCTATGTTAAAATTAGATGTCTGAAGTTTGAAATGTTAAAATGGACTGTCCCAAGTTTCATTTTTGTTGAAATTTGGTGTCTCGGTATGATTACTTTAGAGAAGTCAATTCCAACGAAACCGTCAAATTCAAGCTCTCATACACACTCCCTTCTCGTCATATTGCCGGGACCGTCACCGAAAAAGTTGGTCACATCCGGGCAAGTAAATCTCGCTCTATTGTCCTTGGAAAATGGCTCTACACCACTCTTCTAGAAAGTTTTTTTTTAATGTTCAATTTTTAGGTGAAATTTGACGATTTTGTGAAAAGTAAAGAGTGATTGATTATGTGTGGGTTGGTGGGTTGATGAAAATGATTGAATGGAGATGAAAAGACGCACAAAGACACCAAATTTCAACAAAAATGAAACTTGAGACAATCCATTTTAACATTTTAAACTTCAGACACCTAATTTTAACATAGGGTAAACATTGGACAGTTTTTTAGTTATTAACCCTATAATAAACTATATAGTGATGAACACAACCTGACAAAGACTAAACAATTAATAAAAAAAAAAGTGAATTCAATTATTCAGGTGAACAAACACGTTACCTTAGTAGCTAGTCCTCTAAAGTAACCAATGGAAACAAAGTTAATCTCTTTGACGACTTGTGGGAGCTAGAGATATCGATCAGAGCTCGTGGGCACGGAGCTTCTAGACACCGCCAAAAAGTCGGACTTCAAAACTAGAGGCGTGGTGAAGTCGACTTGCTGGGAATCGTAACAGTCGCAATATGAACGCGGTCGGATGATGAACGGCTGAGGACGAACAAGCAAGTGATGACCAAAATCGGGCGAGGCAGCGACTTGACGAAGTTGATGATCAGAGCAATAGACAGGCGAGAGGAGGTGGAGAGACGACTCTATGATGGTGAATGACTTCGCCAGAGATGATGGTGGATGACTTCGTCAGTGGAGGAAGACCGGCTCGGTGGTAAGTGAACGATCGAGATCGATTTCGATGATTAGAGGGAAAACGCTATTCACGGTTGCTTGAGGATCTGGTGCGGAACGAAGTGCCCTTCTCCATCAATTTCTTCATATGTGTTGGATCACGGCAGGAGCTCCGGTTACGGTGATGGATTCCTTAGCTCCTCGCAATCCTGCAGAAGGGGAATAGAGGGCAGTGGCCCAGAATCCCTCTCCGATGCTTAACGTAAGTACGGCAGCCACAAAGCAAGCAAGCAATATTTGTGTATGTATAAAGCGTAACCCTAATCTGGAATAACTTCCCTCCTTTTATAGAGGAAAGGCTATCCCAGTTACCTGATTCGGCGGTTGGATTGTGATCCATTATCCCACATATCTCGCCGTATATCTTGCCACGTATCTTGTACAGTTATTCGTATCCCACATATCTCGCCCATTATACCACTACTGTGATCATGGCGAGATTTCCGGGATTGTGCTCTTACTGGCGAGTCTCGATCATTATCGGAGACTCCCAGGTTGCATCGTTGAGGATTCGGTGTCGGGGAGTGGTATCAACTCCCATATCGGGACCGACTACGTCCAGGTCCGATATCTTCGGGGCTCTCCCCTGTCGGAGCCATACTTACTCGGGGCTATTCAATGTCGGGACCTCCTTCCGTCGGAGCCCTTAGCCTTCCAGCAGCCCAGCTCCTAGCCCAACGGGCCTAAACCCCGTTTGCTAATCCCTAAGGGGCCTAACGGCCTTCGCCGGGGCCCATCATTTGCCCCCAAGGCGTGAGGGACTTATAGTGCGTCGCGTCTTTCAGTATCGGACCCTTCTACATCCCAGTCGGGGGGTCTTTGTTTGAGACGTCGGAGGCCGTTGCCTTAACTTTTGTCGGGGGCCTTTGCCTTGGATTTCTTCAAGATCCTTTGGGATCCTACTTGGATTCGAGAAGTTTTCTTGACCAGACCAGCATTAAATGCTGATAGGAGGTGAAGGAACGTTTCGGGTTCCGCATGCCTGCTTTCTGAAAAAGCACTTTTCAACCACCCGGTACGTCATTACTCTTGTCTTATCTGTCCCATGCGTCCTGACGGTTCAAATTGAAACCGTTTCGCCTTCGTCGAATTAGCACGTTTCCCCTTGGACGCTTATGATTGAATCGTTTTGAATTCTGTGGCTCAGATTGCCCGCCTCTTCAGTTCCCCTTTCCTTCTCTTATAAAACCCTAGATCCAGAAATTGTTTCACTTTTCCCTTACTTCTTCTTCTCTGCGATCCCAAGAACCCTAATTCTTCTCACTCCAAGGTTTTATCGGCGTTTTCAGCATCCAGACTTTCCGATCACGATCACTTCAACCACCATGTCTGGTAAGGTTCTTCACCTTATTACTCTTTTCCCTTTCATCTTTGGTTTTCCTAGGTTTCAATTTTCCCCTCCTTCCTTCCCTCGACGATTTTCAGCCGAGGGATCTGCTATTGTTGGCCAGCCTTTCGTCTTCAAGTATCTCAAGAACGTGCTTGCGCCCATTAGCTACGATAGGGCTTGTATAGAGTGTGGTATCTTTGAATCCTCCTTCGGAGCCCGCTATCCCTATGAGCAATTCAATTCTCGCGAGGCCCAGATTACGCTCCCCAAAGGAGATGAGGTGTTCATCTCCCCAGGGCAGATACGTGCGGGAATTCGGCTTCCTTTCTGTCCGAGTTGGGTGGAGCTGTGCAACCACTATAAGACGTACCCTACGACCTTCTCTCCACACGCAATCCGTACATGGATTGCTTTCCAAGTGTGGTGTGATATCAATGGGGAGGACTGGAGCTATACCCTGGAGCTCTGGCGGGTTCTCTACAAGATGACCTGCAACAAGGACGGAATCTGCTCCTTTACCCCCCGCCAACCCGAGGGGACCGATGAGCAGTATAAGGAGATGGGCTGGGACAGGAAGGTGTCCTGGAAGATTTGCAAGGAGCGGGCCATCATCTCCGATAAGGGGAACGATAATGCTAACTGGAAGGAGCAATACTTTTTCATCCAGCCTGGTCCCATCGAGTGGCCGAGGACCATCGTGGAGGCTGATCCCCCCGTGCCCTTCCGTTCATGGTCGGAGCAGACCAAGAGGGCCCTGATGCTTATCCAGGCCCGTCGCTGGGAGGAGGGTTACCAGCCCTTCGAGGCCACTTCTGTCACTGATCAGCAGCGGATCAAGATTGGGATTATGCTGATTGATCCCAAGGCCGGGGGAAAAGTTCATGATGGTGTTTCCAATGTAATTCTCTGGGTAATCTTCTAATTATTTCTTGTTTCCACTGTTTACAGCCCCTCGAACATCGCTGACCACCCGTCTGTTTCAGGAGGATACCGATGCCTCCCATTCGCTGAAGCGCAAGAAGAAGTCCTCCCATCGGAAGGCTTCTGCCCAATCGGGGCCGTCTCGGAAGAAGGCGAAGACCTCCGAGGCCCCCGGGTCTGCCCCCACCTCCGAGGGGCGGACTAATGTGGATGTGGTCAAGACCGCCTTCAACGTCCGCTCCGAGAAGGAAGGTAAAGAAGTTTTTCGTGCTATAAAAAGATATAGGGAGTTGGTACCTCAAGACCTTCAAGCCTCCGATATGGAAGGGCGGATTAGGGATGTCGGGAATATCCTTCGAGGGGAAACTCCACATGTCCTCGAAGCGGGCTGTTACGACTTTTTCGGCCAAGAGAAGTATATGGAGCGTTGTTTAATTTGGCACACTGATATCAAATTAATTCCTCGACTTATTCGCCCCGCTGCAGGTCCCGCGGACGTCGCCCCTGCTGCACCTGCCTCGGACTCCGCGCCTGCAGTGGAGCCGGTGGTGGAAGATGCCCCGACGGAAGCCCGGGGTGAATTTGGTCGGGTGACCAGCTTGGAGGACTCCCCCTCCGAAGATCAAGCTGAGGAAGGCTTAATCCTCCGAGGAAAATCAAGGTCGACTCCTGCTAAGTCACCTGGTAGGAAGGCGACTCCACTCCCTGTCACGCCGCCATTGTCACCTGCACCGTCAGCGTCGCCAGTTAGGGGCGCGACTCCCGAAGCCCGAGTGAGTGAAGATGGAGGGGTTCGCCTGGTAGTTCCTCCATTCCCCTTGGATGGAGACTACTACCAGGCCTTCTCTTCGGATCGGAGCGCCGAGCCTTGGAGGCCGGTGGAGTCCCTTCGGGGGATTCCTCTACATCGGGGGTGTCAGGAGAGGAACCTGGCCTTGCACTTGGTGTCGGGCTCGATCCCGCCCTCACTGAGGCGCCCTCTTTCTCTGGAAGGGGAGGACATCGAGGCGGATATCCGGGCGATGGCCGTCCGTCGGATAGAGGTAAGTACACTTTGTTTTTATTCATCTGGGAGTACTCCGACTTTTTAAATATTAAGCTATACCTTGCCCTCAGGAAATGGCGGACCAGGATCGCTGCTTTGGCTACATCTTGTCTTTTCGGGAGGCTTTGGGGCAAGAACGGGCCAACTCCAACCTCGAGAGCTTGACCAAGCTCCAGGAGGACTTAGCTGCCTCCGAGGCGTCAAGGCTTCGAGCGGAGGAGGGTAAAAAGCGAGCCGAAGAGCGGGTCGAAGAGGTTAGGCAACAGGCTGAGGAGGAAAGGCAGCGAGCCGAGGAAGTCAGGGCCAAGCTTGCTCAAGAGGCTCAATCCCAACACAGGCAGATTCTAAGTCTCGAGAGCTCGCTTAGGCGGGAGCAACAGGCTGCCCTGGCGGATCGGAGCCAGGCTGCCTTTGATAAGGCAGCGTTGCAAGAAACTGCTGAGCGGCTGGAGCTTGAGAAGCAGAGGGCCATCGCGGAGCTAGAGGAGGCGAGGGCGGATTATCCCGCCCAAATAACAAACGCGAAGGTCCAGGCCCTCGAAGAATATCGGAGCTCGGAGGACTTCAAAGCAGACGCGGCAAGACATTGTCAGGAGGATTTGCAGAATGCCATCCTTGATATTGTCGAAGAGCTTAATGAAACCTACGGGGACTCCATCGACTTGAGGAAGTCCAAGACTCTCGGCCTAGCCGCAGAGACGTACCTTAGCCTCCCGTCGGAGAGCTCCTTCGAAGACGCCGACGAGCCTCCTACCGATCCCTCCGAGCCTGCCCCTCCAAGGCCTTCTGAAGATTCAGCGCCCGAGGACCGAGTTTAATTTGTTAAATCTTAAGTCCTCGTACTCCTTCCTCATTTATCTCCCTTGTATCGAACCTCTTAGGCCTTCGAGCCTTTTATTACTATCTTTTTCGATTATGTTCTTCGTAGCGCTTCTATCGGGTCCTGAGAACCTTAAGGCTTTCGGACGTCCAACGACGCTTTTTAATCGAACCTTAAAAACTTAAGGATTTTCGGACGTCCAATGACGCTTTTTAATCGGACCTTAAAAACTTAAGGATTTTCGGACGTCCAATGACGCTTTTTAATCGAACCTTAAAAACTTAAGGATTTTCGGACGTCCAATGACGCTTTTTAATCGGACCTTAAAAACTTAAGGATTTTCGGACGTCCAATGACGCTTTTTAATCGGACCTTAAAAACTTAAGGATTTTCGGACGTCCAATGACGCTTTTTAATCGGACCTTAAAAACTTAAGGATTTTCGGACGTCCAATGACGCTTTTTAATCGAACCTTAAAAACTTAAGGATTTTCGGACGTCCAATGACGCTTTTTAATCGGACCTTAAAAACTTAAGGATTTTCGGACGTCCAATGACGCTTTTTAATCGAACCTTAAAAACTTAAGGATTTTCGGACGTCCAATGACGCTTTTTAAATGTATCGAGAACGACTCAGGAATACTTTGATCAGAAGTAACTTCTTTATTGATTGATGTCTTTAACATAGCATGCACCACTCAGGGCGACTTAATTACATCTTCGCGCCTCCACGGGCGACTTATTTGTCAAACATGGCACTTCTTCAGATGTTCGCCACTAAAGGTGTTTCTTAAAACCTTGCCGTCGGGATCCTCTAACTTGTAAGCGTTCGGGGCCGGCATGCCTACGATCTTGTAAGGCCCTTCCCATTTCGGGGACATCTTGTTGATCCGATCTTGTAAGGCGAATTCATTCCGTCGTAGGACCAGTTCTCCTGCGTAGAACTGTCGCGACTTGACCTTCCGATTGTAGTACCTGGCCGTCGCCAAACGCATCCGAGCTTGCGCTATGTCGGCCTCCAGCCGTTTTTCCTCTAGCAAGGATAACTCCAGGCGCCTTGTTTCGTCATTCGTCAAAGGTCCTATCCTGGCTCTTCCTGGACTCGTCGAGGGCTCATAGCTGCTGGTTCGATGGCACGCCACCGCGATTTCCACGGGAGCGACCGCCTCTGTTCCATAAACAAGTGCAAACGGGGTTTCACCTGTTGACCGCTTGGGTGTCGTTCGGACCGCCCACAACACGTTCTCCAGTTCGTCCAGCCATTTTCCATCCAAAGCGTAGACCCTTTTCTTCAAGCCCTCCATCACGATTTTGTTGGCCGCCTCTACCCGCCCATTGGTCTGAGCGTGGTGGACGGATGCTGTTCGATGCTCGATACCGAACTCGTCTAGGAACCTCTCCAACTGGGCCCCATTAAACGGAGGACCATTGTCACTGATGATCACCTTCGGCACCCCATATCTCGACAAAATTCGGGTCTGAAGGAACTTAATGATATGTCCTGCTGTTGTTTTGGCTAGCGGCTTAGCCTCGATCCACTTCGAGAAGTAGTCGATCGCGACCAGCAGATGTGTGCACTGGCTCTTTGCTTTCGGAAGGGGTCCCACCAGGTCGATGCCCCACTGTGCGAAGGGCCAAGCACTCCCAATGGGCATCAAATCAGCGGCGGGAGCTGTGATATTCGAGGCATATCTCTGACACGCGTCACAGGATCGAACAAGCGCCGTTGCTTCCTTATTCATCGTAGGCCAATAATATCCCAAGTTCAACGCCTTCCTCAGGATAGATCGAGCGCCTTCGTGACAGGCTGCGACTCCTTCATGCAATTCTCTCATAATCCGAGTCGTATCGGGTTCGGCCACGCATTTCAAGAAGGGCGTCGAAAGCAGACCCTTCCTGTATAACTGGTTGTCCACCATCGCGTAATTAATTGACATTCGTCGTAATCGCTCCGCTGCCACTTTATCTTCAGGAAGTGCCCCCGTCGTTAAGTACACAATTATCGGGGTCATCCAAGTGGATTCCTTCTCTGCCCCTGTCCCGATAGCGCACACCTCCGACGGATCGGTGGTCGATAGAATCACCTTCTCCAAGAAGTGTACCTTCCGACTCTCTTCCAAAGGTGCCCCCAAGGCATATTTGCTCAAGGCATCAGCCTCCACATTCTCTTCCCTGGGAATCGCCTCGATATCAAAGCTTTTGAAGCTTTCCTTCAAGGTCCTAGCCTCTTGAAGATACTTCTTCATGACCGGATTCTTTGCTCCATACTGCCCCCGAACCTGATTTACAATCAGGCTAGCATCACACTTCACCTTCAAATGTTTAATTCCGGTGCCCTTTGCGATTTTCAGCCCCGTTATGAGAGCCTCATATTCCGCCTCGTTATTGGTGGCTCTAAATGTTAGGGCCAATGCATATCGAAGTGGCTCCGCCCCGCCTGGCGGAATCAATACGAACCCCGCACCCGATCCGTCTGAGCTTGAGGAGCCATCCGTGTACAACTCCCAGGTGTTCTCTTTATTTGGCTGTTCCGACTGCCCTGCCGTCGGGGCCTCTTCAGTATTCCCGGTTGCCCCCTCTACTGTTTCCGTTGCTTCAGGATCGGGAATAGTAGATTCAAATATAAAGTCGGCCAATGCCTGCCCTTTGATAGCTGTTCTCGGAGCGAAATGAATTCGAAACTCGCTAAGTTCCACGGCCCACTTTACTAGTCTCCCCGACGCATCGGGCCGGTTCAAGAAGTGTTTCAATGGCTGATCAGTCAGCACCGTAATTTCATGCGCATGGAAGTAGGGTCGTAACTTTCGAGCAGTAATAATCAACGCAAAGAGGTACTTCTCAATCGGAGGGTAATTCATTTCACTCTTGGCAAACGCCTTGCTTACATAATAGACAGGAATTTGATTGCCCTCGACAGCTTTAACTAGAACAGAGCTTATTGCAAACGAAGAAATAGCCAAATAAAGATAGAGCGGCTCGCCTGGAGTTGGCTTCGCAAGTGGCGGGAGGTCGCGGAGATGTTGTTTGAGCGCTTGGAACGCCTCCTCACATTCAGCAGTCCATTTGAATTGTCGGTTGGCTCTTAACACACCGAAAAATGGCATCGACCGGTCGCTGGCCTTGGATAAGAAGCGATTCATCGAAGCCAGCCGACCGTTCAGCACCTGCACCTCCCTATGATTGGTCGGGGACTGCATCTCCTCTATCGCCCTTAGTTTTTCGGGATTCACCTCGATCCCCCTCTGGCTCACCATGAAGCCTAAGAACTTCCCGGAATGGACTCCGAAAGCACATTTGGCTGGATTCAGGCGGACCTGGTGGAGCTTCATCCTCTCGAAGGCCATTGCCAAGTTGCCAACGTGGTCTGATGCTCGTCGGGACTTCACCAGCATGTCATCTACGTAGGCCTCCATGGTACTCCCAATCATGTCCCCGAACAGCTTGTTCACCATTCTCTGGTATGTCGCCCCCGCATTCACCAGGCCGAAAGGCATGACGTCGTACTGGAAGACTTCACTGTCAGCGTAAAAGGCGGTATGTGGGGCATCCTTTTTCGCCATCTTTATCTGGTTATAACCAGAGTAAGCATCCATAAAGCTTAGCAGCTCATGCCCCGATGTAGCATCCACCAGTTGGTCGATCCGAGGGAGTGGATAACAGTCCTTCGGGCAAGCCTTGTTTAAGTCGCGGAAGTCGACGCACATCCGCCACTTCCCGTTGCTTTTCCTCACCAGTACTGGGTTGGCTACCCAAGTCTGGAATCGGATCTCCCTAATGAACCCAGCGTCGAGCAATCTGCCAACCTCCTGCTGGATTGCAATCCTCTTGTCTGTTCCCATCGGACGTCTCTTCTGTGCGATCGGCTTGATTGTGGGGTCGATATTCAATTCATGCTCGATCACATCCCGACTGATTCCTGGCATATCGCTCGGAGACCAGGCAAATAACTCCTTGAATTCCTTCAATAGGGCGATCAACTCCTGAGCTCTTTCCTCGGATAGGGCGGATCCGATCTTTACCCTCCTCTCGGGTCCATCTATCTCGACTTCTTTCAGGTCCTCCATGGGGGCGGGACGCCCAAACTCCTCTCGAGGGTCAGCGTCTGTTTGGAGAACCGACATAGCCTCCTTCCTTGATCTTCTCGTGGCGTTGACATAGCATCGTCTCGACGCCACCTGGTCGCCTTTCACTTCGCCGACCCCATTCTCAGTCGGGAACTTCAGTTTCTGATGGACCGTCGAGGCTACTGCCATCAGTGGGTTGATAGTGGTTCTTCCAATGATCGCATTGTACGTCCCTGTGGATTCGACCACCACGAACTCCACATCTCTCTTCTCCATCTTCCAGCCACTGCCGAACCATACAGGCAGCGTAATAACCCCCAACGGATTAGAGGTTGTGCCGCAAAATCCTACCATCGGGAAGTTGACCTCCCGCAAATCTTTCTTCTTCTTCCCCATCTGCTCCAGGGCGTCGGAGAAGAGGATGTCGGAGGAGCTTCCTCCATCAATGAGGATCCTCTTCACTTCGAATCCTCCTACATCCAGTGTTACTACTAGGGCATCCTCGTGGGGGGTCTCTACTCCCTCCAGATCCTTCGCCGAGAAGGTGATCTCCATCTCCTCCTTCGGGGTCCACGACCGTGACCTTTTTCCCAAAACCACTGCGACTGGCACTTGGTTGGCATAACGTTCCCGAGAAGACGATGTGTCTCCTCCTGCAGCGAACCCTCCATGGATCACATTAATAATCCTCTTCTGTCTGGACCCAGATGGGCCCTCCGAAGGCTCTGCGTCGGACCTCCTTTTCCTGGGGGACCTCGATCGAGATTTGGACCTTGACCGAGATCGTGAGCGGGGCTTGCAGCGCGAGTCTCCCACGAACTCCTTCAGCTTACCCCTCTGGATAAGCTTCTCTATTTCCTTCTTCAGCTCCCGACACTGGTCAGTGTCATGACCGGAGGCCCGATGGAATCGGCAGTAACGGTCGGTGCGGGAGCCCAACTTTTCTCCTTCCTTCTTCTTGGGGAAACGAGCGAGGCCTTGCTTCTCCATTACCGCCAAGACCTCTTTCAAAGGCCTATTGAGGGGGGTAAACTCCTCCCTCTGATTGTCCCTCTTGGTCGGACGCCTATCCTCCCTCCGATCGGAGCGTCCACGATTCCGACTACCCTCGGAGCTATCCTTCCGGTGTCGGTTGTCCAATGGTTTGAACAACTGCTTTCGTTCGTGCCCCTTAGGAGGGGCCAATTCTCCGGCAGCAATCTTCGACTCCTGGACGTCGATTTGCTGTTTTACTCTCGCCTGGAGCGCCTCCATGTTCCAGACTTTTTTGGCCGCGACACTGTGAAGTAAGTCGGAGCCGTAGGGGGGATTGAGGTTTTTTATGAAGGTGCGGATGGCCTCGCCCTCCGATATCTCCTCATCTAGCTCGGTCATACCAGCAGTGTAACGCTGGTAGTATTGGGCCAGCGATTCGTCAGGCCTCTGGACCACCTCATGCAGGGTCCGAACACTCTTCAGCAGTCGTCGACGTCCTTGGTACTGGGCGATGAACCGCTGATGCATATCCTTCCAACAGGTTATACATCCAGTGGGCAGACTGTAGAACCACGTCATCGCCTTCTCTCCCAAGGTGCTCGGGAACAACGCACAGATAACATCCTCATCAGGGGTCCTGCCCATGCACGCTGTCAGGTGCTTCTGCACGTGGCGAACCGGGTCCGCGACCCCATCGTACTCGTCTATCTTCGGGATACCCAAGCCTGGAGGGGCCAAGGTATGGATCAACCTGGGAACGAAAGGATGGGTCTCCTGACTCCCCAATTCCGACATCATGGGCTTATGATCTCCCATGCAGATGCCCACGATCTTTACTACCTGGTCGGCAGTGAGGGGACCATTCAGGGGAATAGTCCTTTGTTGTACTGGCCCGGGTCCATCGACCACAAAATTCTCCGCCGGTGTTGGATGAGGGGGAATGGGTTGTTCCCTCAACGGAGGGGGTGGCGGCAGGTTGTCGTCCACCTGCCTTCTGGGGGCATCTCGCCGCGGAGGGAGCGGCGGGAGATCGGCTTGCCTTCTAGCAGCTTCTCTTCGGTCTAGGAGGGCCTCCATGGCCTCCATGAATAGGGGCATGGCCTCTGCCACTACCCTGGCCAGCTCCGGATTCTGGGAAGGTGCTTCGTTCCGGCGAGTGCTGTCACCCTCATCTCTCAGATCCTGATGCTGGGCAGCATCCTCAGGGGGATTGCTGGTGGCCGGTACTTGCTTGCCTGAACGTTGCGATCTGTTGCCAGCCATGGAATGAAATCAGAGGGAAGCAAACTTACTTTTTGGCTTTTTGTTGTCTTCCCACACACGGCGCCAATGTTGGATCACGGCAGGAGCTCCGGTTACGGTGATGGATTCCTTAGCTCCTCGCAATCCTGCAGAAGGGGAATAGAGGGCAGTGGCCCAGAATCCCTCTCCGATGCTTAACGTAAGTACGGCAGCCACAAAACAAGCAAGCAATATTTGTGTATGTATAAAGCGTAACCCTAATCTGGAATAACTTCCCTCCTTTTATAGAGGAAAGGCTATCCCAGTTACCTGATTCGGCGGTTGGATTGTGATCCATTATCCCACATATCTCGCCGTATATCTTGCCACGTATCTTGTACAGTTATTCGTATCCCACATATCTCGCCCATTATACCACTACTGTGATCATGGCGAGATTTCCGGGATTGTGCTCTTACTGGCGAGTCTCGATCATTATCGGAGACTCCCAGGTTGCATCGTTGAGGATTCGGTGTCGGGGAGTGGTATCAACTCCCATATCGGGACCGACTACGTCCAGGTCCGATATCTTCGGGGCTCTCCCCTGTCGGAGCCATACTTACTCGGGGCTATTCAATGTCGGGACCTCCTTCCGTCGGAGCCCTTAGCCTTCCAGCAGCCCAGCTCCTAGCCCAACGAGCCTAAACCCCGTTTGCTAATCCCTAAGGGGCCTAACGGCCTTCGCCGGGGCCCATCAATATGAAATTATGAATACAATAAGACAAGCATCTGTTAAACTAAAAAATAATATATAATAATAAGTAAAGGTAATGAACTTGTTATATGAACATGAACATGATTAAAAGTAAAACACTGCTAGCAATCTCTTGATTCAGAACAACCACGCCTTTTATTTCTTCTCTGTGTTTTCTCCGTTATTGATTTCCCCCCTATTGCATCGACAAACATCCTTTTACCAATATATTAATTGGCTTGGGTCCTCACCCCCAATGGGTGCCTTTAGCCAAAGGATACCACATCTAACCTGAATCGGTCTGCTAAGGATAACAGGCTATTCCAACCGGATTGGATCGGTCAAGTATAAAAGGCTAGATGTTAATTTTATTTCTAGGTCGAGGGAGTATTTTTCTCAAGCGGTAAGCAGCAGCAAAAAAGAAGATGCCGCAACTGTCACTTCTCTGCCAGACTGCCACTGGACGAATGATCTCTTACATCCGCTACTGGCCTGTCGATCTGGCTCCACCCGCTGTTGCAATCTCGCACGTCTGTAACTGCAATCCCGCTCGACCGCCGCTACAATCCCCCTCGCCCGAAGCCGCTACAATCCCGCTCGCCTTCCGCTGGAATCCCGCCCGCTCACCCGACGCCCGCCGCTGGACTGGTTAGTCTATGTTCCTGATTCGTTCAATAATTCGCTACTTCCTATTTTGCATGTCTGATTATGCGATCCTTTGTGAATTGATCGCTAGGTATCTGTCGTTGATCCAATCAAGTTGTTGAACGCTCCATCAATGTCCGTGAAGTTCTTCCTGTAGTCAAATCTCTCCCACATCTCATTCATTCTCTAAAAAAAAGTTACTTCTACATCACTGTTTTAACATTACTATTCTACATGTTCGTTACTCCATCTCTATATATTTTTTTCAACTAGTATATATATATATACTAACCTAGAGTTATCTATCTAGAAAGTAAATATTGTTGATTTATTCTCTTAATAAATGCTAAATATTCAGAAAATATACCCTAAATATTCAACAAATATTTTCTATAATAAATACAAATAAACTATCCTAATTTTGCCGGAGCCATTCTTGGAAGTTTCTCGACTTGCCATATTTTGAACACTTCCCCATTTAGCACGCCATAAGTCGCGCGTCTCGCGCATGGTCCAAAATTAGGTGTTTACAGTTTGCCCCTCTTTGGGAGGATTCCCGTAGAACACGTTCGAGGGGATTCGTCCAAAGACAAGGAAACACCGAATTTTGGATGAGAAGTCTGTCTTTCTTTTGAGTCTTCGAGTCTTCAAGGGAGCTCCTGGCTTATTATAGATGATGCGAAAAAGTAGAGCCTCTGTCGGCGATGCCCCTGTTGGCGGTGCCTCCATTAGCATGCCCCTGTTGGCGATGTAGAAAGTATAACCTCCGTCAGCGGTGCCCCTGTTGGCAGTGCTTTTCATTGGTAGTGCGAAAAAGTAAAGCCTCGGTTGGCGGTGCCCCTGTTGGCGGTGCCTCCTTTGGCGGTGCAGAAATTAAAGCCTCCAGTGGCGTGCCGAAAAGTAAAGCCTCCAGTGGCGTGCAATAAAGTAAAACCTTTGGTGATGATTGGTAACAGAAGACCTCTACGTCAAACAGTACCAACAACCTCTGGTGATGCCTCTAGTGGCGAGTGGTAACGGAAAAACCTCTACGTCAGACCGTACCGGAAAACCTCTGGTGATATCTCTGGTGGCGAAAGACCTCTACGTCAGACCGTACCAGAGAACCTTTGGTGATGCCTCTAGTGGCGAGTGGTAACGGAAGACCTCTACGTCAGGCCGTACTGGAAAACCTCTGGTGATATCTCTAGTGGCGTAAGACCTCTACGTCAGACCGTACCGGAGACCCTTTGGCGATGCCTCTAGCGGCGTATGTCGGAGAAGAGCCTCTAGTGGCGTCCGTTGGAGAAGTGCCTCTAGTGGCGTGACTTGCAAAGGTTGAATACTAAGGCTTCGTTCGTCGGGGTTGACTCTCAGGAAGCTGGAAAACTTCAGATCCTGATGGTTGTGACTTGTAGGAACAGACTGTAACAGTCATACTCATCATTTGAGTGGTGACTTGCGCGAACAGACAGTAACCGTCCCGTTTTCCGTGAATTTGACTCGTAGGAACATACTGTAACAGTCCTACTCATCCTTGAATGATGACTCACGAGAGCAGACTGTAACCGTCCCGTTTGCCGTGAATTTAACTCGTAGGAACAGACTGTAACAGTCCTACTCGTCCTTGAATGGTGACTTGCGAGAGCAGACTGTAACCGTCCCGCTTGCCTTGGAAGACGTTGTGTCGTAGAAAATATGTTTGCGCATGAGCGTTTGTCCCTAATTTTTGCCTAAATTGTGCATTGTGCGACAACCTAGCGGGATCTTTTTTCTTTTTTCTCTTTTTTCTTTTTTCTCTTTATTTTTTTTTTCTTTTTCTCTTTTTTTGTTGTTGAGAATTTCTCTTTTTTCTCTCCTTTTGCCACGGCCGATTGAGAGATTTTCGACCGTGCCCCTCGGTTTTTTATTTTCTCTCCTTTTGCCATGATTGCAATTTCTGAACTTGTAACCATGCCTCTCATTTCCTGATTTTGACTAGGCCGCCCTTTCGGGTTTTCAACCTAGCGGAAGCACTCTTCATTTGGTAGCCGATTAAGCGGTGGCTGTGACCCGTACTTTATTTTCTGCCTCGATGCGGGAGTATTTGTAGCCATTTGGAGGGTAGCTGCGACCCTTTTCTCACCGTCTTCAATGTTGCGGGAGCTCTTTTGATTGTAGACATTCCTCGTCTCTGATCCGGGAAACACTCTTTGTATGTAACCATGGCTTTGAGGTAGAATTTCCCGTTCGGACATAGTGCCCCCATGGCTTTGTGTAGAAGCTTTTTGGTCGATATGCATAATTTTCCTCTTGGCGGGTTTTTTAGTTGTCGGGGATTGCCCAATAACTTTAGGCATAGTCACTTGTCGTCTTGACGCCTTAGAGAAAAATTTCCCTTAAGCGTTGCCACGTTTGATCCTTACGGTTTGTCGCGTTAATTCCACCGTTTGCATGATAGCTCCTTAAGACGTTAGTTCCTTCTATGGTACGTACCAACTTTACTATGTGCGTGGAACTTGGCTACGTGCGTTGACTTTGATACGCGCGTTGACTTTTTGATACGTGCGTTGATGTTGATACGCGCGTTGATGTTGATACGCGCGTTGACTTTGATACGCGCGTTGACTTTGATACGCGCGTTGATGTTGATACGCGCGTTGATGTTGATACGCGCGTTGATGTTGATACGCGCGTTGATGTTGATATGCGCGTTAACTTTGATACGCGCATTGATGTTGATGGTTGAGCGTCAGGTATAGACCGTTGGTTATTGCCTGCAAGTATGCTAAAACACTTAGAAAATATTTAAACAATATCTAATGCTTGTTACCATAGATGTCGTCGTATGAGCTTTGTCGATGAGCGTCGTAGGTGTGCTTAGGGGGCATAGCTACTTGTTGTATGCAATCCCTCTTTGTTGACATGTATGTGCGTACATGGAAACACTTAGAAAATATTCTCCCCTTGTCAACACGCATCCTCGTCGACATGTATGTACGTACATGGAAACACTTAGAAAATATTTCCTCCTTGTCGACATGCACCCTTGTTGACATGTATGTACGTACATGGAAACACTTAGAAAATATTTTCTCCTTGTCGACATGCAACCTTGTCGACATGTATGTACGTACATGGAAACACTTAGAAAATATTTTCTCCTTGTCGACATGCATCCTCGTCGACATGAATGTACGTACATGGAAATACTTAGAAAATATTTTCTCCTTGTCGACATGCATCCTCGTCGACATGTATGTACGTACATGGAAACACTTAGAAAATATTTTCTTCTTGTCGACATGCAACCTTGTCGACATGTATGTACGTACATGGAAACACTTAGAAAATATTTTCTCCTTGTCGACATGCATCCTCGTCGACATGTATGTACGTACATGGAAATACTTAGAAAACATTTTCTCCTTGTCGACATGCATCCTCGTCGACATGTATGTACGTACATGGAAATACTTAGAAAATATTTTCTCCTTGTCGACATGCATCCTCGTCGACATGTATGTACGTACATGGAAACACTTAGAAAATATTTTCTTCTTGTCGACATGCAACCTTGTCGACATGTATGTACGTACATGGAAACACTTAGAAAATATTTTCTCCTTGTCGACATGCATCCTCGTCGACATGTATGTACGTACATGGAAATACTTAGAAAATATTTTCTCTTTGTCGACATGCATCCTCGTCGACATGTATGTACGTACATGGAAATACTTAGAAAACATTTTCTCCTTGTCGACATGTATCCCTGTCGACATGTATGTACATACATGGAAACACTTAGAAAATATTCCACTGTTGTAATCTTGTATGCTACGAGTATGCGCTCGGCGTTGTCATACAAGGTTAATGTGTTGAAAAGGTTGCCCCCCTTGCGCGATGCTTGTTACTTGCTGCACGAAGACTAATAAGTCTTGTACGTACGCGATTGTCTCGCATGGAGCGTTTGTTGCATAAGTGCTTAGACAAGTGTTGGTGCGTGTTTGCACACTGACTGGATTGTTGATAGAACCTTCCAGGATATCGTTGGCTTGTAGTTTCTGTTCTTAGCATAATTCTCGAAAGATCCGACGCAGGGGCGCGTTCCTCGAGCGATTCTTAGTTCTTTATGCTGAGCATGACCGTGCTAATTCCTTCTTGTGATAAAGGAAATAAAGTTGAGGGTTGTGTAGTGGCGTCTTCTGCCCCCCGGTCGAGGGACCGGCCCAAGGAGGAGCGTTACTCCTACCGAGGTAAGTATTTGTTGATTGTGATCGCCGCCCTTATGTTGAAGAGCTATGTTGTGCTGAATGTTGAAACAATCATTCTTGTCGTGTCTTCTATGTGGATGACGACCTTTGCATTTGATGTTGACATTATTAACTCTTTGCCATAAGTCCTTAGAAATGATGTTGAGTCTTGGTTGCTGTTAGGCTATCTGCTTCCAGCATGTTGAACCCTTTGTGAATGGGTTGATGTTGATAATTCTTTGTTCATGCTTTTGCTTGCATGATATTTCGTCACCTGGACATTGTTAAGTGTTGTGATCGCCCCTCTTGGCTAGACTCCAAGGCATGGCGAGATGGGTAGAGCATAGGATGTTGCGACTTGCACATTGTAGATTTTGTTTGGAGAAGACGGTGGCAACTTCTGCTTGTTCCGCCGAGTCCTGTTAGAGATGATGGCATTCTTTAATCTGTGCCATCTTTTGGATATGTTGAACTCGTTTCTGAGTCTGTTTGCCCCCTGGCTTCTATGCTTGAAGACTTGTTGTAGTTGCTCCTTAGTTGTTGCTTATGACTTGTTCGCTTTGAACTACGTCGTTTGAACCTGATTGTTTGCCTGATGCATTATGCATATTGCCCTTCTTTCCTGAATAGCTCGCCGCTATATGTGTTGCACCCTGCCGAGTATTTTTGCGTATAGCAATATATCTCAACCAGTAGTGTATTTGAAAGGTGTTATCTTGGCTAAGCAACATAGTAGTTTATACCGTCTCTTAGTTCCACTCTAAGGCGACGTTGTACAAGACCCGACTTGTAAATTTTATGAGTTTTAAACAGGGTGCGCACCTGCCAGCGTGTATCAACCCGCGTTGGGGAAGCATACATAAAAGTATTAGTTGAGAAATGTTACCTTGACTAAGCAAGATACTAGTTTATACCGTCTCTTAGTTCCACTCTAAGGCGACGTTGTACAAGACTCGACTTGTAAATTTTATGAGTTTTAAACAGGGTGCGCACCTGCCAGCGTGTATCAACCCGCGTTGGGGAAGCATACGTAAAAATATTATTTGAGAAATGTTACCTTGACTAAGCAAGATACTAGTTTATACCGTCTCTTAGTTCCACTCTAAGGCGACGTTGTACAAGACTCGACTTGTAAATTTTATGAGTTTTAAACAGGGTGCGCACCTGCCAGCGTGTATCAACCCGCGTTGGGGAAGCATACGTAAAAACATTTTATTTTTTGAAGAAGCATTTTGTGAACCCTAAAAAGCTTGTTGGTAAAATATTTGAAAAAATATTTTGACATTGAATGTGATACATCCAAAAAACCGTGTTGATAAAATTTTTGGAAAGGTGTTTGATACATAAAATATTTGATAAAATTTTTGGTAAAATATTTGAAAAAATTTGTGATACATGATTCCTGCGTCCAGGGACCATGTAACACTTTTTTGAGAATATGAATTGTGATGCATGCTTTCTGCGTCCAGGAACCATGCAACACGATTTGAAAATCTGTAGTACGGAATTGTCATCTTAACCAGAGGACTTTTGCCGTATAAAACGAACCCTGATGGCGTTCGTAACATGGGAGTGTCGTCTAGACAGAGGACATTCGCCATGAAGAGTGCACCCTAAACTGGATATACGCACTTATTATAGAGTGGGGTCGTTGTCTAAACAGAGAACTTCCGTCACTTAAGGGGTGATCAGCCCCGTATGCCCATCCTGTTCTGAATCCAGGGAATGGCTATGAACATGAGGATTTGCCTCTAACCAGAGATGTCACAGCATGTCATTTTTTAGAAGTAAACATGGGGCTTGTCTTTTAAAAAAGAGGATACCACAACATGCTATTTTGATAGTAGGCCTTGGTGTTAATCCAAGGTATTGCTTGTAGCTGACGTCCTGAATAGCCGTCGTTTTGATAGTATGTCTTGGTGTTAATCCAAGATATTGCTTGTAGTTGACGCCCTGAATAGTCGTCGTTTTGATAGTAAATCCGCAGGTTGTCATTGCGGTATATAAGTTGATTGTGCGCATAGCTTGATGGCTTTGTGTTGCCGGCACCTTCTTGAGATAGACGCCTGTATTATGAATGGAGAAATAAACTCCTTGTTGCTGTAGATAATAGATATGTTGGTGTTGTATACCATAAGTCCCTCCTTGAACACAATGCGTAGCTTGTATTGTTGAAGTAGATTTTTGTGCATAGGTTACTACTTGGTGTAATTCCTGAGTAGTAATCGTAGTGTAGCATGTACCTACGAGCAGAGTTATTTTTGTCAGATAATCGCAATTTTTATAAGTTTGCAAGAGTATGAAATCATGAAATTTTCTTTTTAGTTATGCATATAGTAATTAAAGTAAAGGAATCTGATACAAGGATTCCTTGTTTGTGTAGGAAACTTCCCTGAGTGCGGATACGATAAGTGTAAATCATGATAGGCATGTATATATGTTAGGTAGAATTGCCGAGCACTTGTCAGCTTGGTGCCCCCCAAGTTGGTTGGCAGTTGTATCGCTGTTTCTTGATTGTTTATATTGTTTCGTCTTCTAATAGTGCATGATCTGTCCTTGTGTAATGTCCCCGCCTTGTTTATTATTGCGACATGATTTTTAATCTTGCGCGTATAAAATGCTTGAGACTTTGTGTTGTTGACGCGAGGAATATGTGTGTAGTTGTTACTTGGCCACGACGGATTACAAGAAAGCGTCTAGTGATCACTTCTTTTGAAAATTACTGAGGCTAATAAGCATGAGTTGTACTTAAACTTTAAAAGATTGAACATAGATATGCGAAAAAGGAGATAAGGAAGATAAAGGGATTGGTGATGTGTTTGACGTCCTCATAGGTGAGTTGTTGGCTAGTTGATTCTGCCACGTGACACATAGTTTCTCAATGCATATAGCGTGTTGAGTTCTTCAATCTCCCCTTTTGGGGATGGACAAAAGTTGATGTCATGCCCCCAAGTTTTACTTTGCTTGTGTTGTTCTTCAACATCTTTGCCAAGGAAGGCAGTCGTTGTCTCAAGTGGGCGGTGAGGTTTGTTTCCTGGGAGTTTGAGGTTTGCTTCTTCTGCAGTCATACTCCAAAGATTGTACAAATCGTCCCAATTGGTTCTGTAAGTGACGTTGTTTTTCTGGCGTTTGGCGATAGGTGGATTATCATCCGCCTTTTCTTTTCCCTTGCCTTTTTCTGAAGACTTGACACGAGGCTTCCTTTGATGCTTATTGCCATGGTCGATATACTTCTTCATTTTTCCTTCTAAGATCAAACTGTTTATGTGAAATCTTAGTTCAACACAGCTTTCGGTTTCGTGGCTGTATACTTCATGATTTTCACACCATTTGCTTTCATCTTCTCCCAATGGTCCCTTGTGGAATTTGGAGGGTTTTTTCCATAGCTTGGTTTCTTTTATTTCCTTCAGGATGACAGATAACGGTGTGTTCAATGGAACACATTTGGCGAGATTGGACTCTTTGATCCTTTGGGCATTTGACTGGAATAGGCTCTTTTGTTGTGGTTGTCTGTTTTTCCAGGAGACGTGTATCTCCTTTTTAATTATTGCCTTCAAGGTTCTTGTTGTCAATCCCGTGATTGGGACGTCATCGTCACTAACAGGTTTTTCCCGTCCCTTCTTGTGACAGATGTCAGCATTGTCTTGGCTTGTCCTTGTGGAAGGACCTTCCTTGTGTATTTTGGATGACTCTGGTTGAGTCTTTTTTGGAGGGCTGTCGCCTTGATCAATGAATTGCTTTAATTTGCCTTTGAGGACGAAGCTGTTAATGCGGTTACGTAGGCTGACACAGCGGTCCGTTTCGTGGCCGAAGACCTCGTGGTTTTCACACCACTTGTCTTTATCTTTCCCCAACATACTTTTTCCGAAATTGTTCAGCTTTTTCCACATGTTCGCATCTTTCATCTCTCTTAATATCACGGATAGCGGGGCATTCAAAGGAATGTAGTCAGCGATGTTTACTTCTTTTGGCTTCTCGAAACCTCCTTGAAAATGTCGTTTTGGCTGAGGCTGCCAATTTCTTCCTTGCTGACCGCTTGAGGGCGGTTTTGCTTGATTCTGCTTTGGGGGTTGTTTCCATGCCTCTTTTTGGTGTTGTGTTATCACATACCGGTTGCATGAGCGTGCAGCTTCGTGCCTTGGCTGTTGGTACTGGAAGGTACCTTCTGTGCATTGCCCCTCTATTCTTTGGTGCAGTGTGTCTTGATGACTTGTGACTCGAGACTTTGTCCCTATCGTCTCAACTTGTTCGTTGATTGGAGGCAAAGGAGGTGACGGGTTGACACCTTTGTATTGGAAGGCTCCTTGGTTGGACGGAGGTGGCTGAGCCGCATATCCTTGGTTCTTTAGAGATTCGTGGAATGCGAGTAACTCTTCCAGCGCCGCCATCATTGCTGGAGTAATGGTGGGCATCGGGTTTTCCCCCGTTCTTTGTTCGTCCTGCGGGATTTCTGCCTGGGATTCATCTTCATGTACCTCTGGTTCGAAACCAGGTGGAGGTGCGTGATGTTTGTCCTTTTGCTCTTTGTGCTGTGCGCCGGGCACATTGTCAATCGGTATGGATGAAGTTACGGAAGTAGCTCTTGGGATGTGGGAGGGTCCCGACTGGCTCCCAGCTGGAGATTGGCCTCCTGTTCTTTTGTTTGCCGGGGACTTCTTTGGACGTCCAGGCCTTTTCCTTGTGTTTTTGACCTCTTCGGGAGGGTTGTGATCACTCGTCATGATTTTGCGGAAATGTAGCTTTTTGTTCGAGTCACGTAGACGGCGCCAATGTTGCGTCCTGGATGAACTGGGTCGTGGGGACGCGTTTGTTCGTATGGTTGTGCGGGCTTTTTGGGTTGTAACCCTTCGTCGGGAATAGGTTGGGCCACTGGCGAGTGTTCGGTTGATTCCCGTGGAGGTCTGTGTCTCGGTACGGTTGTGTCTCCAGGGAATGTCTGAGTTTCGGAAGGCGGTGGACTGTGCGCAAATGCGGATGTCTGGGCGACGGTTCCTGCACGAAGGACCAATGCTAGCACGGAGAGGGGGGGTGGTGCTAGCGGAGCCCTCTCCGAAGCTTAAGTCACTATAATGGCAAAAGAGTAATTTCTAGAGAGAGAATATTTCTGGAGAGAAGTCAGAGCTCAAAATACCAAAGTTGGGCAAATGAGAGAGTGTGTCAAAATGGGTGGCCAAGACCTCCTATTTATAGGCTTTCTTGGGACCGGACCCGGTTTTAAAGCGGTTTGATGACGGTTCAAGATCATGCGGTAACCGTCATCCATATTGGTAATGTGCGAACTTGACTTCTCTACGCGTAACGGTAATCACGGATACGGTAGTCGCGCGATACCCGTAAGGCAATCCGGACCTCGTCGAATTTGGGCGATTCGGCGAGGTCCGGTTCGCCGCGCAACCCGGAGGTCCGGGTTGCAATGCAATCCGGACATCCGGATTGCTATGCAACCCGGACGCGCGTAAATGGGCTTCCGGGCCGTTTTGATACCGTGGGAGGTGTTTTTAAACCGAGATGTAATTTTCGACACGTTTACGAGGCCCGAAATGTAAATACGAACCCGAATTGGACATTTATCCATCATATATTATATTCGTAAATTTTAGTATAATTTTTTAAATACCAAAAGAATCATTTAAAAAAATTATAGTACGTATAATTGAACTATTACCCTAACGACGTCGAGTTATGAATTTCGGGATAACAATACACGCCAGTCAAAGTTGGAATCCAAATATTTAATATAAAATTGACCAACTTTGACGAATTCGTAAACATGTAAAATTTAATTAAAAATCAATTACTTTTTTTTTTTTATGATTTTGTATATATATATATATAATATATATATATATATATATATATATATATTCTAAATATGAATATTTAAATTATATATAATGCTTTAAAAAAAAAATCATATTGTGAGTATGCAATTATATGAGTCCCAATATAGAAATGAAACTTGACATTCACTATTGAAAAGTGTTACAAGAGAGTTTCAATTTTACTGTAAAAGTTACTATAACAGTGTCATTTCAATGAGTTGACAATGACACAACAGCTGACGTGGAGTCACTACGTAGTTACTATTAGAAGTGCTCTAATGATGTGGAATTGTCACAAAGTTGAATTCGGTGATGCTAAGTATTGGAAAGAGGAGGGAAGAATAAAGGGTAGGTAAATTTAGAATAAACAAGAGAAGAATATATATATTTTCAAGGAAAACAAAATTGGCACATTAATTAGTGGAGCCCACTCAACTTTCGTAAGTATTTTATTTAACATTACTAATCTTTGTCTCCATCTTCTTCGCTCTGCTCTGCAATTATTATTATAACTAGGTGCTGACTACGCGCTACGCGCGGGGCAACTGATTAAATTGCAAATGATTCACGTTAACATGTATGTAAAAAATTAAAATTTTTTCCATTTTGATTGGTCATATAATGTAGCAAATGTATTGTAATCTATTTTTTTATTTATTATACATGAATATGAACTTTTACAAAATTAATTTAATATCAAGTTTTGTTAAAAAGAATAAATCAATTTTTATAATTACTATATATGTAAAATTAATAAATCATATTACCTAATTATCCAAAAACATTTTGGCCAAATATTTTTATATAAAAAAACATAAAAATGATCAAAATTACAATACAAAACTCACAAGTTAAATATGTAAAAAGACTATGTAATATATAAGAAGTTATAGTAGTATAATTAATTATACATTTTTATTAAATATAGATATATTACTATTTTTTTATGCAAAAGACATATTAATATAATTATTATATCTACGTAATTATCTTTTGCATATAGTATCTTTTAATTATAGCCTTTATCTTAAAAATTAATTAATTCAAGTAAATAAAAAAAATAATAACAACCATAGTATAATTAGAGTTGTAGAGATTAAGGCCGATTGATATTGTTTGCCTCCGATCAGGATGAAATTGTCGGTACTATAATATACTCTTTTTTTTTTTTTTTTCCAAAATACACTATACTCCATATAAATATTTTAACTAAAATTATGTTTAGCCCAAGTAAGAAAATAATTTAGCACAACCTAACTATTAGTTATAAACAAAAAATGGTGTGTCAGCCCAACCCATAGTCCCATACCATCAATAAACCTAAGTGGCGTTATTGTGCTGCTCCAGATCTAATTTGATCCGCCTCTGCCTCACTTTACTGAACCTTCATTCTTCCTCTCAATCTTCCTCTTCCTATTTCTCTTCAACCCCTTGATGAAACCCGAATCACTTTTGTCCAGCGTGGGTTAGTAACTGAAAATTAAAGACCTTTCTCATTTCCCTATTTCTATCCAACTCCTCGAAACCCTGATCTTATTTATCAGGCGTGATTAGTACCCTGGAATCACATATCTATTATTTGAGGTGTATGCATGGGCGGAAGGACGACGGGAGAACGGCGGTCAACCGACAGACGGGCTGTGGGTGAACGATCTTCCACCAAAGTTTCTCATCGCAGACCGATTCAGATCGCCACTTTAAAATGGAGGAAATGCGGCGAATAACGACGGCTGGCGGATAAGCGGCAAACGGATGACGGAAGAACAGCAAACGGTCACATGTGAACGAACTTACACGAATTTTTCTTCTCGACTCTAATTCAGGTCGTTGTTAGTTTCACTTGAAACTCGATTTCTTCAAAATCCCGCAGTACCTATCTAATTTCTAGACTATATATATAGGTCTCCAACAAAGGAGACACTTTGTATGTCTAGACGTTTGGTTTCGAAGATAAATTTTTATATTGTAAAATTTAATTATTGAAGAAACTGATTTAGTTATAATTATGAATTTCATTTATAAGAGTAAATGTATGGTCTGTTTCTGAATATTTTTAATTAAGGATCACCAATTAGGTTTTGATTGTTGAACCGATGAGAGTGAAACCGATTTAGTTATAATTATGATTTTCATTTATAAGAGTAAGTGTATGGTCTGTTTCTGAATACTTTTAATTAAGGATCACCAATTAGGTTTGATTGTTGAACCGATGAGAGTGTTGAACCGGGAAACGTTCTGATAAACTGTTGTGGCAATGTCTGATTGGCCACTTATGATACATAGCCTTCCACCATCGGTTGATTTCGCATTTTCAGATACATTTCAGATGCTGATGTGGCATCACCATGTTCTTCAACTCTCTTTCCTCTCACCTTATTATATATAAGATAAGATGCTGATGTGGCATCACCATGTTTTTCAACTCTCTTTCCTCTCACCTTATTATATATATATATATAGATATTTTTAATTAAGGATCACTAATTAGGTTTTGATTGTTGAACCGATGAGAGTGTTGAACCGGGAAACGGTTCTGATAAACTGTTGTGGCAATGTCTGATTGGCCACTTATAATACACAGCCTTCCACCATCGGCTGATTTGGCATTTTCATATGCATTTCAAATGCTGATGTGGCATCACCATGTTCTTCAACTCTCTTTCCTCTCACCTTATTATATATAAGATTATATAGTCCAGAATTCCAGACTGACAATGGGCACCTCCTCCGCCAAGACTGAAAATGGAGAAGATGGAGCACTCAACTGTCCGTACAAATGGCATCAACATGCACGTCGCCTCCATTGGCTCCGGTCCAGACAGCCATCCTCTTCCTCCATGGATTCCCCGAGCTCTGGTACTTTTGATTTGCTTAATTGGACCCCTAATTTTAGATTCTGCTTTCGTGCTTTTTACCCAATTCCACAGTAGGCTGGTTGATCAGGGTCGATTCAGTTAAAGAAAGATAAGATGAATTGCTTTGCCTGAAATCATTATTCCTGAGCATTGCTCTGTTTTTTTTGGCAACCAACAGTAGAGAAGTCGTGGCTTTGACGTTAAACAAGTAATTTTAGTCACACCTACTGTTGGAAATCATTAGGGCTGGGCATGGTTCGGTTTTTGGCCGAACCGGTTCAGAACCGAACCGGAACCAGATTTTAGGTTCAGTTGGTTTTCTATACCAGGTAAGAACCGAACCAGATTTTAGGTCCTAGAACCGAAACATAGGAGAACCGGTTTTGAACCGGTTCGAACCGGTTTTGAACCGGTTCGAACCGGTTTTGAACCTTTTTTTTTTTTTTTTACTAGAATTCAAAATATACACCTTTTTTTTTTACTAAAATTCAAAATATACGGCCAATATAGAACTATTCCTAAGTTAAGTTTCGAGTTCAAAACTAAACTCAATTAACTGTAGAACTGATATGAGCTAACATAATATATAATAACTATATATAAGTAAACAAATCTGCTACGACCACCTATATATCCAATATGAACCAAACTCAAATAGTGAAGGATCTACCCTATGGGTGTAAACGATTCAAGCTACTCGTGAGCTTCTCGAGATCGGTTTGGTCGATATTCAAATTCGACTCGCTAAATTTCGAGTCGAGTTGAACTTTTTTTGATACCGAGTCGAGTTCGAGTTCACTTGTACTCGACTCGAAAGGCTCGCGAGCCTAATCGAGCTTTTTTGTTTTGCATATTCGAGTCGAGTTCGAGTTCGAGTTTGAGTTTTTCGAGTTTTACGTAATAATATTATATATGTATATATTGAGTCGAGGAAGAGTTCAACCTCGAGCTAAGATGCACCATTTATTATTTAATTGAATTTTTATCGAGCCGAACTCGAACATGTCAAGTATGGCACCGAGTCGAGCTCGAGCTTGAAAAATTAAGGCTCGGCCGAGTTCGAGCTCGAGTAAACTGAGTCGAGTCGAGCTTGCCGGATACTCGGCTTGTTTATAGCCCTTTAATCTACAAAAAAAAAAAGATGCAAGAGTGTATTACTATTTAACAATTTAGGCTTTATGTAATAAAAGTGGTTCTGAAAAACTGGTTCAAAACCGGTTCGGAACCTGTTTTGAACCAGTTGAAAACCGCTCCATATATTCCTTATCAAAACCGAACCATTTAAGAACCGGTTCAGTCAGAACCGGTTTGTATTGGTTCGGTTCCAGTTTGGTTCCGGTCCGGTTCGCCCGAACCGGTTTTTATGCCCAGCCCTAGAAATCATAAAACTATATGCAGTGCAGATATCGATCGGACCGTCGAGTCCGGTAGTTGCGCTCTGACATCACCATTAGAAATTTTCTTAGGACGCACGCTTTAAATAATTATTATATATTATACAATTAAAATAGCAACTATTATTATTATAGAAGAATTCAACCAGTGGCGAATGTCAACCGGGGTTCGACTCAGATTTTTTAATTACTATATATTCTTGCAATAATCTTTTTAAGGAATCCGCTTAAAACTTAGTTAGAACACCACTTAATCTATAGAACTTGATAGCTTAGTTGGTAATATGTTAGATAATAGAATTTAAGATAAGATTGAACGATCAATTCTCACTAAGGCAAACTTTATAATTAATTTTTCAATTTTCTAGAATACCAAAATATGTTACTTTTTTTTCAAACTTTTTAGAATGACAAAGATTATATATTTTTCCAACTTTTAGAAGACCAAAGAATGCTACTTTTTTTTTAATGTTTTCAAATTTTTAGAATGCTAAACAATGCTATATCCCTAAAATAAGTAAGATGGATATTTAATAATTTTCCAACATTTTAGAGGTTAAAGAATGCTGTATTTTTTTTTTAAGTTTTAGAATGGCAAAGAATGCTATATTTTTTTATTTTTCCAAAATTTTAGAATGTTAAAAATGCTACATTTTTTAAATAATTGAATGCGATATTTAATTTAAAAAAAAAAAACTTTTTTATCAATATATTTTTTTCAACATTTTAGAACGCCAAAGAAGACAACATTTTTTTTACAAAACAGAAGACAATATTTATAGAAAAATACATTTTTTACATAGCAATTTATGTCTAAACATTAATTTTTAATTAGTAAGAAGAGTTATCTTATTTCCCATATGAATTGTTTATTTCATCAATGCACAAATTAATGGATTCGTTGAAAGCTCGACCTAATTTCATTTCTTCTTCATCATTAATTGTTATGGATTATTAATATAATTGACAGTCATTCTAAAAAATGACTCGAATTGATATCTACATGAATTGTTCTTAATTGACGGGGTCACAAGTGAAGGTACCGACTAAGTTGATCATCGGAGACATGGACATCACTTACTACTTCCCGGGTTTCAAGGACTTCATCGACAACGGTGACTTCAAGAAGTCGGTGCCGGACTTGCAGGAGGTGGTTGTAATGGAAGGTACGGTGCCACTTCCCCACATTTACGACTTCATCACCAAATTCTCACACCTTCTTCTCTAATATTAGGCTTAATTACGGGTTCCCTACTTCACGTTCAGTAATTTGAGCATTCAAATAATTAAGGTGTTCCCAAATAATTAATTTGTTACTTCGGTTTTACTTTATTAATAAATTGCTAGCTGATTTTTTATTTGGATAATTTACTGTAGATCTTGCAATTTTTCAAAACATGAAAAAAATTATGTTCGTACAAGTTTATGACAGAGCAATAACATGATATTCCGAACACGATTAAAACAGTGATATTTTTGTATGGTGTTTAGGCATCATATCACGACAAACATGAAAAAGTTGTGATATTAAGTCTAATTATTAAGTACTTTTTTAAACAAGTCTTATTTAATAATAACGTTTGAAACTTTAATTAGTTGTTCATTATTTAGAGATTGTCAACTATATATTATACATACTTATGAATACATGCATTGAATTCATAGGTTTTACTATATAAAGTTCATTATTTTGATATTTGCTTAAGTATATATCATATCTAGATGCAATTGAATAGCTTATTACGAAATGAATATGCATGAAAAATTATGTGTCGTGTTTGTAAAACTTAACGCGATAAGTTTATCGCGTGTATTCGTGTTCAATAAATTTAGCACGGTAAATTTATCAACATGTACGATAACACAAACGAAAGCACAAATTTTGTCAACTCTAGTTTGCTAGCTCAAGTTATCTTTTGTGGACTATTTACTAGTTCATGTAAAGGAAATCCTAACTAGCAAAATAGTCCACAATGCGAAAGATGAACTTATAAATTGTCCAAAATAACAGTTCAGTTACCAATTAATCTGATTGGTCAAACTCCAACTACCAATTAATAATCAAACAGTAACTAACCCATAATATTATTACTAATCATGCATTATTGGAAAATGCCTATATCTTTATATAGCATTACATTACAGAGTATAAATGCATATGTTATATTTCTTTAAAGAGATTATGTAAAATTATTGTAAAAGCTTTAGAGCATATAAAATGAATTTTCTAACATGTTTTAGAAGCACCATACTTATGCTTTATATTTTTAAATATTTAACTGTAATATAGATAAAACTTTAAAATTATAAAACTATATCTAGCTAGAATTAGCACCACACTATTGTTAATGTAAAACTTAAAAGATTAATAATTTTAAAGAAAATGTCTGGACAAAATAATAAATAATTTTAATTTTTGGATAAAATTTGGAGTCGGCAAAAGAAGGCGGGCGGTTTGGTCCTTAGCTTTTCCGCCTCGACTCGGTGCAATAACCAGTAAAGAACCGAGACAAGGAAAGAAAACGCAATTCGCAAAGCAGCAGCCATGGCGGAAGCGATGGACAGCGGCACCGAAGTTCCTCAAAACATGACGATATACATCAACAACCTCAACGAGAAAATCAAACTCGACGGTACGAGTTTATGGTTTTTCTGCTCACCTAAGATCTTATGATTTTATTTTTTTTAGGGTTTTGACACGGAGCATTCGGTTGTTATGTTGCAGAGCTGAAGAAGTCGCTGAGAGCGGTATTTTCGCAGTTCGGGGAGATACTGGACGTGCTAGCATTCAAGACGTTGAAGCATAAAGGACAAGCTTGGGTTGTATTTAAGGATGTTCAATCCGCGACCAATGCGCTTAGGAAAATGCAGGACTTTCCTTTCTACGACAAGCCCATGGTACTCAATTGTTTTCTCGTTTATATATTCAGTTTGATTTTCTGGCAATGTGCTCAAATTCAATTGTTTTTAGGATCATTGAGGTGTAGTTCAACTTTTCAAGGATGTGACTATGATTTAGGAATAGGGTTGGATAAGGGGAGGAGATTCAGACCTTTCTTCCGAAAATTAAGTTCCAAAATAGTAAATTTAATCGTTCTCCAAATTCTGCTTTTACTAATAAGGATAGGGGGTGAATTTAGATGAGGGAATGAAGCTATAGGTTGCAAAGTAGAAGGAAGTAAAGCACTTAAGAATGTGCAGAGATTAAATATGTGAGCTTCAAACATGGGAAGTTATAAGTTCTTTTCTAGTTTCCTTTATCACTGGCGTATAAGAATTTTGAGCAGGATTTTTTTTTTATTTGGAATCTGACTTGAGCAAGATATTCTTATATTTCATGGATATGCAGTTGTTTGTGAGAAAAAGAAGATTATGTTCTCCTGGTTGTTTGTTATTTCTTGGTAGTTACCATAAACTTCCCCATTCGATGGGCTGATTCAATGTCTCCGTTACAAGTGGCACACAGTTAATAGGTCTTCCTGTTATGAAGTTTGTTTTCTGCATTTTTTGTGTGCTTATGTTTAAGCACGGTTTTTCTCTCTGTTGTTGTGGTTTAATTTATGGGAAAATATGTTAGATTTTTCCATATTATATGAAAGATGGCGGTCTTTTTTTTTTACATGAATCATGGTCACTCCAGGCATGTGGCCTTTTCTAGTGAGTGTTAGTGATGAACATGAATGTGGCCGCATGCCTGGAGTGATGACCACATGTGGTCTTTTCCACAAGTAGTGAGTGTTTAGACTATTCATAGTTGTTTGAGCTCGGTTTGTTTTCTTTCACTTCTTCTGGAGACAGATTAACTTTATGACATATCATAGAAAGTAGTAGTATTTTAAAACAAAAATTTATCAGTGCTAATTACTTAAATTTCAACCATGAGGAAGTGTTTGGATTCTATCAGATATGTTTCTTCACAATCTTACCATTTTTTTTACTTATATAAATAATGTGCTCTGTTTCCAATTGAACAGAAAATACAATATGCAAAGACAAAGTCAGACATTATAGCAAAGGCTGATGGCACCTTTGTTCCTCGTGAGAAACGGAAGAAACATGAGGAGAAAGGTGAGCATTTTGTTCTGTTCAACACAGCATCCGTGCCATCCATATCTAAGATTCGTTTCTTCCAAGTTTTAAAACAGTCTAAAATATCTTTCCCAAACTGCATAAACTTGAGTATATAAAGCATTTTCTTAGATATGAATTTTTCTGAGCGTCGTTGCAGGCAAAAAACGAAAAGACCATCATGATGCCGCTCATTTGGGAATCGGTCAAAATCCCACCTTTGCCGCTCCATACGGCTCAGCACCTCCTGTAAACACTCTTTTCATGGCTGTGAACTCTTCTCCAGTGTATTTCTATGAAGGGTTTTTTTTTTTGGCTATGGATTAACTGAATATTCCTATTGCAGCTCTCTCAAATACCTTACCCTGGAGGCCCAGTAGTCCCTGAAGGTCCAGCACCACCAAATAACATACTGTTTGTTCAGAATCTCCCTCACGATGCTACCCCGATGATGCTACAAATGCTCTTCCTTCAGTACGAGGGGTTCAAGGAAGTGAGAATGGTGGAAGCAAAGCCTGGAATTGCATTCGTGGAGTATGGAAACGAGATGCAGTCGACTTTGGCAATGCAGGCACTCCAAGGTTTCAAGGTACAGCAGAATAACCCCATGCTGATTACTTACGCCAAGAAATAGAGGGATGCACCTTTGTTGTTGTTTTAAAATTTGATTATTTTTGTCTTTCTTTTTTTGTTATCAAGAACAAAGACAAAGTGAGTCGTCCTTTCTCGGGCTACATTAGTCTTGTTCTTAGTTTTCTGGAGAACTCATGTGATTATCCGTTTATTAGCATCAGTGGGTTGAATCGATTTTTATTTGGATTGTTATTATCAACTCCGAATCTTCATGAATCATAATTTTTCTGATTTGCTAGAAACCTGTAGCTAAGAGCATCCACAATGGTATTACATATTATATATTACTTAAATATTGGTTAAACATATATTTTATGTTAAATGTATAAAAACGCGCTACAATAGGTTTACATAGCATTCCTTGAAAGTGGGACTCACCTGTTTTTACATAACATATTCCTTAAATTTAAAGAATACACTATGTAACCAATTTTTTTATTATAAATTAATTTATTTTATAAATAAGCTAATATCTTATTGGTGGTTGTTGAAATTTTAATAATAAAATATATTTAAGGAATATATAGTTAAGTAAAACGATTGGAGAGTAAATATTATTTATGTTTATCTTAACTTTACGTATTACTTATAGTACACATAAATGAACTCGGGTTACAGGATTCAGAGTACAATGTCTTGACCATTAGACCATGAGAACAGTTGTTCCTGATGCGAAAACTTATTAAAAAATAAAAATAAAATACTTAATTATGATAAATAATAAAAAAAAATTGGCCGCTAAAACATTATTTATTGATTCAATACGAAATACTCAAGGTGAGATTAAATCTCGATCCTTTACAATCAACGATAATAAAGAGGGCGAGGTGAAAACACCAAATTCAAAGGACACAACCTCTTTCTAGATTGACATGCAACCCAATCTGCACAAGCATTTGCAAAACGCAGGAGTAATGACCAACTTATAACATTAATGCATAAATCGTCGATTGGATCTGACCATACTCCCGTTGTGGTGCTCCCTAAGCATGAAGATGCAAAAGGATCAAAGCTTTTCCGTTTTAAATCAATGTGGACCGAGCATGAGGAATGCGATCCGTTAGTCACTTCGACGTGGAGGGAAGACAATCAGACGCCACACGCGTTTGAAAATCAAATAAAATCGAAACTCGATAGATGTCGCGGGAAGCTTATAAAATGGAGCAAGAAAAGTTTTGGGAATAACCGCAGGAAGATTAAGGATATCTATGCTAGGCTCAAAGAAATCAAAGATGGAGGCCAAGGGCGTGCTGTCCATAATGAGGAGATAGAACTGAGTAAACAACTTGGAGACCTCTGGCGACGTGAGGAGCTATATTAGAAGTAACGTTCTCGAGTCAAGTGGTTGAATTACGGGGATCGCAATTCAAAATTCTTCCACATGGCGACAATTGACCGACGAAGACAGAATAAGATTCTCTACCCCAGGGATAGAAATGACAACCAAATTACGGGCGAAGCTGAAATTGGTGGTGAATTGAGCAATTTCTTTCGAGGCTTGTTCACATCCAATGGGCAAAGGGATTGGCATTCGCTGTTGAATGTCGTTCCTAGATCGGTCTCTAACGAGATAAATAAAGACATAAAGAGGGAGGTAATTATGGAAGAGGTCAAAACGGTAGTGTTTCAGTTGGGTGGCTCAAAGGCGCCAGGGCTGGATGGTTTCCCGAGATTGTTTTTTCAACGGTATTGGGACGTAGTGAGGAAAGATGTCTTCACCATGGTTAAGGCGTTCCTACACACATGTATTTTTTCCCCAGCCATAGGATGCACGGATATTGCACTTATACCAAAAGTGCAAAATCCGAGCTTTCCCAATCAATTTAGACCGATTAGTCTATGCAATTTTGCTTATAAAATCATCTCCAAAGTTTTGGTTAATCGTCTAAAGCCTTATCTTTCAGATATGATCACCCCTTTCCAAAGCGCGTTTGTCTCAGTTCGGTTGATACAGGATAACATCATTGTGGCACATGAAGCATTCAATTATCTGAGAAATCGGGGAAGCGCCCGAAAAGAGGATTGCGCAATAAAGGTGGACATGCAAAAGGCGTACGATCGAGTTGAATGGGACTTCTTAATGGCCGTTCTGAACAAGATGGGGTTTGACGAACGATGGGTACGGTGGATACATGCTTGTGTCTCAACGGTGACTTATCGGATCTTAATAAATGGGAAGAGGACTATGCCATTTAAGCCCACGAGAGGAATTCGACAAGGTAATCCCTTGTCCCCATATTTGTTCATTTTATTAGCTGATGTTCTTTCTCGGAGGATACTTATGGCAGTTGAGGATGGGAACTTAGAGGGAATAAAGCTGAAACGTGAGTGCCCCGAACTACACCACCTTTTCTTTTCCGACGACTCGGTGTTCTTCATTAAGGCCACGACCCCTAATGCACAGCAACTGAAACAAATATTGACCGAGTACTGCCAAGCATTGGGCCAAAATGTAAACTTGGATAAATCTAATGTATACTTTGGGTCCAATGTTCGGGAAGAGACAAGAAGACCAGTGGAAGGCACACTCGGAATCAAAGCAACACAGAACCCGGGAAAGTACCTGGAATTGCCTACGATTTGGGGAAGGTAAAAAAAAGAGGCGCTTAGGTACTTGAAGGAGAGAATCATAACAAAAATAACGGGATGAAAATCTCTTCTCTTAACCAATGCGGGGAGGGAGGTCCTAATAAAATCGGTGGTGACGGCGATGTTGACGTATATGATGAGTGTCTTTCTCTTGCCAAAGACTTGGTGCACGGAAATTAATGCGCTTATAGCTCGGTTTTGGTGGGGACAACGTGGTGGCGAAAGGAAAATTCACTGGCAAAGTTGGGATGTCCTAATTAAATCGAAGACATGTGGGGGACTGGGTTTCAAGGAATTGCAAGTTTTCAACATAGCCCTCCTTACCAAGATGGCGTAGCGGCTACTCCAAAACCCAAGTGATTATTGGGCTCAAGTGATCAAAGGTCTGTACTTCCCGAGAGTCCCGAGAGGTGATCTATTCGGTGCGAAAAAGGAGCTAGAGCATCGTGGGCTTGGACGAGTTTATTGGCCGTCCGAGACGTTTCGATGGAAAATGGGATGTGGAGAGTAGGAGATGGGCGAAGCTTAAGAGTTTTCAACACGCGTTGGGTGCCGGGAATCCCTAAATTCACCCTAGAAGCTCCGGACGGCTTAATGCTAAGCCAACTAAAGCAGCTTGTTTCTTCAATTACGACGGAGGAGCCTCAAGGATGGAACCTGCAACCTCTCATACAACATCTAACGGCTGAACAAAGAGCAGCCATTGCTCGAGTCCCGCTACCAGACTCGCCATGTCTCGACAAGCTAATTTGTCCTTATACGAAAAGCGGTGACTTGAGCATAAGCTCTGTGTATCGACAAATAAAATGCCAAGGTGAGAATGCAAAATTTCTTGTGTCGCAAGTGCAAAATGGCTCTGATGCCCTGAAGTGGAAAGATATATGGGCGATGAATACGATTCCAAAAGTGAGAACTTTCCTCTAGAAAGTAAACACTAATTCAATCGCTGTGAGAGCCAACCTATGCCGACGAGGAATAAATGTTGAAGCTCGCTGCCCGTTTTGCCATGAAAAGGAGACCACGGCGCACATGCTTTTTCAATGCCCGTGGACCATCCTGATTTGGTTCGCAACGTTGAACTTTCGAGCGGGAGAAAATGGGGCTACTGCGTCGCTGATTGGTTTTCCAAGCTTAGGGTGATGCCTGGACTGAACAAGGAGGAGAAGACCAAGCGATGGGCCCTAATCAGAATGGTAAGTTGGTCGGTGTGGAAGGAGAGATGCCGGGCATTTTTATCGCAAGAAATCCTTGTCCGCGACGAACAATAGAAGCTGCAATTTGTGATAACAGAGAATTTTGGTGTTCATATAGGTCACAGTTAAGTTCACATTGACAATAACGAACTATGAGGGAAGACGTCGTCTAGACTCCGCCACAATTGGACGTCATTAAAATCAACTGTGACACTTCATAGGAAAGGAGCACGGGAGCTGGCAGACCTGGAGGAATAGCCCGAGACGGCAGTGGAAATATTGTTGGAGGATTCAACTGTGCTCACAGGTCAGATGGATGTCTACAACTAGAAGTGGAAGCGGTGCATAGGAGAGTGGAGCTAGCAAGATCTAATGATAATTTTGTTTAAAGTTGTAATTTGTTACGTTCGTTTAATTTAATGCGTCTTTAAATGGTGATAAAGATATACATGTGCGTATTACACGTCATAAAGTTCGGTTCGTTGATATTCCTCATTGTGCAATCCTGCAAGAAGGGATGAATTGGGATGTTTCCCGGAAAAGTCACTATGATGCTTAAGTTAGTCTCAATTCTAAAGAGATAAAAGACGGAGTATGAGTGTAGAGAGAGAATGGTTCATCTAAAATGAATAGTAGAGGTGAGTATTTATAGGGTATTGGACCCTTATTTTCGGATAGGAGTTAATCATGTGTGGAATAGTGTTATTCCAGGATAGTTACCTCATTAATTGCAGATAAGCTATGCTTAACCTATTTGGCAACTGATGAGTTCAAGTAGCTTCCCTTGTGGATGTTGAAGTTGGGGTGAATGTGTTACCTTCGTCGAAGTATACAATTACCTTTACCTATGTTCCTACGGTTTCAGGGGTTCGAAGATAGCCTCTTATGACTTAATTCGAGTGGTCAAGTAATTCGATCGAAATGGGGTAAAAAGAAAGGAGTAAGAGCATGATCATAGTGGATTGGATCCACTCGGATTGGCCTTGATATTAGTGTGCCCGTTCAACTCGGATAAGCCTGATTCGAGTGGATTCGGTCCACTCGGATAGGCTTGATCCGAGTGGGTCCGTTCTACTCGAATCGACCTGATCCGAGTGGAATCGGTTCACTTGGAACGGCCTTGATCCGAGGGGATTCGGTCCACTCGAATAGGTCTGGTCGATTGGGTGTACAATTTATTTGGCATCAATTTTGGGTGTTAAGTTTACTCGGATACGTATCAGACATCAAGTTTAAAAAATACAATTTACGTATTACTTAAAGTACACATTTGCGTGTGCGTATTTTTCAGGTTTGCGTTTTTTGGATTTAACCAAAATCCGTACATTTTAATAGTTTGATCTGGCGACGTCATTGAGCCGTGAACTGGGTGATTCAGCTATTAACTAAATTAGTCTGTCGATCTTATAATTGGATGTATATCCATCAGGAATAATCCAGGCTTGTAAACTTTGTTGTCTTAGGCTGTTCTGCTTGCGAACCTTCACTTGACTTTCTCTCAGTTTAATTTTTGTCATTGTATAAAATTCTAGTTTCCCTTATGCATACATATATGTGTTGGATTACGGGGACGTAATACTACGAAATGCTAAACGTGTACTAGCAAGAAATCTAATCTACGCAGCGGAATTAGTACACATACCTTTTAGCTTTCCTGCCCAAGAACGAAGTGGAGGGAGTTCTGATCCTCCGTTCGGAACCACGTGCAAGTTCTTCGTTAGAAGAAGTCCCACGCGATGTAGCTCCACAACAAGACCTCTGATCGATTCTTCAACGGAGATGGAACCTCAGACCAGATGTGATGGTGCCGAAATTTAACTAAGGGAAACAAGTGTTCTCAATGGAGATCCTTGTTATTATGAATGAGTGAATAAACTATTAGAAGACACCCCTATATATAGTATTGGTGGAGTTGCCAAAAGGCAACTCCAACCAATGTGGTATAAGGTGGCCGGCCGAATTGCATGTATAAGGGGGAGGCCCAATTTTAAGTCTACGGGTTCCGTCCGGTGGGTCGTGAACTCCCTCAGCAGGATCCCTGGGGACTACAGAAAGGGTTTAAGGTATGTGCACATCTTCTACTGCGTAATTCTGATTACTGGCATGTACCTGCGTTTAAGTTGTTGGATTATGGTGACTAATCCTACAGAAACGAAACCCTAGATACGTGCATGGTAACTAATTACGCAGCGGAAGAAAGTGCACGTACCTTTAACGATTTCTGTAGCCCAAGATCTTCAAGGGGAGTTCTCGATCCACCGACCGGTACCCCGTAGAGGTTCTTGCTAGAGAAGCCCTATGCGGTTTGATCTTCACAGCAAAGCCTCCTTCAATTCTCGCGAGATGGATCTTAGTTGGAGTAAATTGCTTGTAGCAATTTAGGCACCTCCTATAAGTGTGTTTCGGCTGAACTAGAGAGGGACTAGAGGGAAGGTTTTAATCTCAACCGAACTAGGTGCTTTTTGGCTCCGACCGGAGCTTTGGAGGCGGTCGCCAGAGTCGGGGTGGTGGTCGCCGGAGCCGGGTGGTGGTTGCCGGAGTCGGGGTGGTGGTGGTGGTCGCCGGGGCGGTGGCCGGAGCCGTGGTGGCCTTAAGGGCATGATTAGTGTGCAGGGGTATTTTAGACATTTCACATTTTATTAATTAAACTGATAAATTGTATAATAATTGCAAAAGGGTAATTCTGTCATTTCACGTGGTTCCGTTACATTTAACAGAAAATTTGGACGGAAACCCGAAAAAACACAACATGAAAATTCAAGCCCTTAATAATACCATTGTTCAATTCAGACCCCTTTTGACAACATAGGCAAACATTCAGGCCCCTGTTGTGTTCTTAACCCTTTTTTATTTATAGATTTCTTACGTTTTCTATTTGATTTTTCAGAATTTTTCCTTATCGTTTTGTATTTTATATATATATATTTCTTTAGAGTCATTTGTAATATGATGTGTTGCCAAAATGTTTTTCTAATATGATGTAAAATTTAGGATACAAAAACGAAATTATAGAGACTTAATTTTCTCTTTAATATTTCAAAATTTTGATTATCTTTTTTGCATCATATATTTTATTTTAGGTTCATTGATATAAATTTTAGGATGTAAAATAAAAAAAAATTAGAAAAATTATTTAGTTAAATTTGTTAATCGATTAATATTTGAAGAATTTTTTTTTTAAAAGAAGTTCAGTTTGGCCAAAAAAAAAGGTTCAGTTTCAAAATTAATTTTGTAATTTAACCTTTTTGTGAATTCACTCTAATATATCCTAAACCAATTTTAAGAAGCGACGGACCACAGTGTGACCTCTAAAACCCTAATCTTGGTGCTGTCTCCGAATTCCTCCAAGGTATAAGCTGGATTTCAACTCCATAAACCGTTAATGGATTTGTTTGGTTGTTGATCCACTTCAATTCTTTGTTAATTGGAGGAAAATCTAGTGAATAACTGGTAGCGATGTCTGTCTAGCTCAATTTTGCCGAGTTGGTATGGTCATTTATGCTTCAGTGATCGTACTATTGACGAGGATGAATACGGTGTTCTGTTTTTCAGTTACGATGAGCCGCTCCAGCCGGACTGTTTACGTTGGCAATCTCCCTGGCGACATTCGTGAGAAAGAAGTGGAAGGTTTGTTCCGCAAGGTAACTTGATACTACTTCTGATTCTTTGTTTGTTTCACAAGAAATCATGAGGAATTGAGCAACTGCTTGGTATATTTCGTGGCATGCATGTTGGTATTTGCCTTTTGCTTTAGTGGTTCCACTATGCTGGAGTCATGCATTCAAATTTTGTAGCATACTAGCATATTCATATTCGCTAGCAAAAACTTTTTTTTTGTTTTAACAGTATGGACCCATAGTTCACATTGATCTGAAGATTCCCCCGAGGCCACCTGGTTATGCATTCATTGAGGTAAGTTGGGAATTTGGCAAGGTTATGTCTCCTCTTTTCACTCTCTAAATGTATCTAAAAACATGTCATCCTCATCTCAGTTTGAAGATGCTCGAGATGCAGATGATGCAATTTACGGTCGTGATGGCTATGATTTTGATGGGCATCGCTTACGGGTTAGTCATTTGTACTTAAAGCATTCTCATGTTTTGGGTGGATGGTGGTGGTTTATGGTGATTTCGTTAATTGTTCAATAGGTGGAGCTTGCTCATGGAGGTCGTGGCAATGGGCGCTCATCATCAATTGACCGTTACAGTAGCCATGGTGGTGGTGGTCGGGGTTCACGTGGGGCTTCAAGGCGTTCAGACTATCGAGGTTTGGAATTTGTATTCCCTTGCATATAATCAATGTCAACTAGGTATGTATATAGAGTCTTCTGTCTATTTCTTATCTTTATTCCGTTGGTTACATCTTTATGTAGTGGTCGTGACTGGATTGCCATCTTCTGCTTCATGGCAAGACCTTAAGGTGAGAGTTCTTTTTTTAGTGCTAAAAGTTCTTGGTTCTTCCCCTCTCATTATGTGCCTGCAAAATGAAATCTTCATTCTATGATCTTTTTCCTCGAGTCATACTTTCTCTTGATGTTGAGCAGGATCACATGCGTCGAGGAGGAGATGTCTGTTTCTCTCAAGTATTTCGTGATGGAAATGGTCAGTTATTTCATTATGTGTTCTGCCTTCTGCGGAGAACTTCAGAATATATATATATATGAGTTTCTTGCATTCTAGGAATGTGGATAACTTTTAAATGTTTAAATTTTCTGCTAGGGACAACTGGTATTGTTGACTACACTAGCTATGAGGACATGAAGTATGCTGTAAGATCTCTTCGCACTCGTGCTCCTACATGCTTCTCTCACCTACATATATGTGAATTTTTCGGCTGCATGTGATTCTGGTCTTTTTATTCGCAGATAAAAAAGCTCGACGATACTGAGTTTAGAAATGCCTTTTCACGGTCTTATGTTCGAGTAAACTCCACTCTCCTCCCTTCCTCTCAAACTCTCTGTTGTCCCTAGCAGAAAATTTACTTAATGGTTTCTATGTACAGGTTAAGGAGTACGATTCAAAGAGAGACTCATCCAGGAGCCCATCTCGTTCAAGAGGCAGAAGCTATAGCCGCAGCCGTAGTCGGAGTTATAGTCGAAGCAGGAGTCCAAGGTACAGTTCTTGCTTTTGGGCAGCTGCCTCTCAGAAAATTAAAAAGGAAAATGTTAGGAAACAACATTTGAGTTTCATATAACTAGAGGAAAGAGTAAACAGAGATAGGATTATGATTTTGCTCTTATTTCTTATTAATACTTAATATGTTTGCTTGCATGCAGCAAGTCCCCAAGAGCTAAATCATCAAAGCGTTCCCCTGCTAGGGCTCGATCTGCATCCCGTTCTCGCTCTCCCTCTAAATCCAGGTCACGCTCTTTGTCCAGGTATGCTTCTATTGTGTGTTAGATTGCTCATGCATTTTTATTTAATAATAATAAAATACCTGAGCACGACATACCTTGAGAATGCAATACCATTATTCTCTTCTGAATGAGGTACATAAGGTATACATAGGAACACACATTAAAGAGAAGTAGTTGGCTGCTGCAAGTATTTTATTTATCCCTAGATGACTTTGTTGTCAGATGATAAATGTTGGTCGGGGGGGTTAAGTGAGCTTGCCAGTTGTGGAAATCAACTGAATCTATTCCCTGGCTGTATGAAAAATTGCTTTGTTCTGTTTTTTTTAATAGATAGATAATGGATATATGCAGCAACCTGGGGATTGGGTTTTTAGGATCTTGAACTGATGGTATAGGATTCAATTGCTTGGAACTTTTTGTTATGGAGGTAAAATGCTTTCTGGATGGGCCACATTGAGAAGCACCTCAATCTCTTGATTCTGATTTTCTAGTGTATTGCAATCTTAATGGGTGCTAGATTGGGACAAAGGAGACCATGGATTGGATAAACAAAGCTCAATTTCTGTGAGAACTAAATGCATGGGGGGATATGGAAGCAGTATAAACATTTGCATTTGTCATTTCTTCTCCAAGAAGTGGACAATCTTGTAGAGGAACACTACTTTCTGGACAACTTTGGATAACCATGGTACTCGAAGGGGAATTCTCCTCTTCTACCCTAAACCCTAGTGCATACTTTGGTCTGATATTCTTTTTGTTGGGCTATAAAAAGTGTGGCTTTTTATCAATTCTCACTGGTGTATCTGACATGGGAGAAGCACCAAGGCTCTTGGATGAAAGTTGTTAAAACGGGACTGGCTTTTTAAATCGGATTATTTCTGGTAACTTTTGCAGATCGAGATCAAGGTCCACGTCCCCATTGCCTACTGTAAGTATATAACACCACTTTTTCTTGTAAATGGCCCTTATGCATATACAAGCAACTTTATGCCATATAAAACTAGAAAATGCAGCAAAAAAAGAGAGCAGAATCTTTGTTTTGAATATGTTGAGGTTGCATTTACAGCGTGAAAAGCAGGTGGCGAAAAGTCTGAAGAAACGTAGTCCCAGCAGGAGCAGGAGCAGGAGCTCAAGTAGGAGCAAAAGCTTATCCCGGTTAGATTTGGTTGCTATAACTTAGCCCTCTGGCAATTTTAGGGTTCATTGTTTTAGGTTGGCTCTGATTTCAACAATTTCTTCTTACAGGTAAGTTTTTCCTGCTTGGTTGGAGCTTGATGCATCAACCGAGCCAGAGTTATAATGTCTTGTTAGTTATGGTGTTCGAATGGAGTCTAAAGTCTGCAAATTTGATGGACGAATGTTGCACTAAGTTATTGACATTGTCGTATAAATGTTTGGTTCAGCTTCTAATAGGGTTGTGCAACTTCATGGTGCTGACTTTTATTTGCCAGAAAACTCTCAAATTGTCTTATGGTAAATTTGGTGTATTGTTTCAGAAATTATTAATGGAATTAAGTGGAAATTGAAGTGGTGTATCATTACGACAATAACTTGCATGTTACATGGTGTGTCAATCAATAAGAATGTAATCACCCTTCTAAATTTGCACCAATTTGCTTTTAGATGTTTCATGTTTAAATTGTTGCTAATATGTGTTTTAAGTTTCGTTTTTCGTTTGTTCATTCTTTTTTTTTTTGGTTAAATATGACAGATTTTAGTCTAATATTTCTATAAAATTAAAGAATAAAAGTGCATTTCTGCTTTCATTTAACTTATATCAATTAGTGTGTGCATACATTGAAATTGAAGAACTTATGTAAAATTGAGGTTCAGTGTAATTTAATTGGTATAAATATGCATGAAATGAAAAAAAAAATTATATTTAAATTCATCAAATTTAACGAAAAATAAAAAGTAACAAAAATTAAATTTGTGACACTTGTTAGCAATAATTTAAACCTAAGATACCTAAAAGCAATATGGTGCAAACTTAAGACTGTAGTTTTTAACCCTAAAAAAATCAACAAGTTTTATTTTAACTTGAGTAAATAAATATAGTAATAATAACAATAGTAAAAGGTCTGCATTTTGGATTTTTTTTTTTATTTTATAGTATGCTATACAAGCACTAGCATGATGTTTGTGCTATTTTTACTACGTGTTTTTTTAAAAGAATAAAAAAAATTAGCTACACTTTGAATTTGTAACATCTATTTAATAATATTAATTTTCATATGATTTACCTCTAGTATAATAAAATAATACAAAAATAATAAGTATTACAAGCATTATATCTTCATAGAGAAATATTAAAAAAAAAATGACACATGGAAAAAGGTCCATACATTTTATTTTTGGCAAAGTCTTAGATATAGTGACTAAATTATTTGATAGGTTAAAAACATAAGAACTCACTTCGTAAAAGAATTATTTTTCAATAACAAGAATATAAATTTCAAATATATAATCCACTCAAACCCGAGAATATAAAAAAAAAAAAAAAAAACAGAACTTGAGGGCATGTTTTTTATTCTTAAATAATATGTCCGAGCCTGCTCACGCCTACCCCTTGAACAATTAATCGATCATGCTTTTATAATATTAAATTATTAGTTTTTTTTTCCATCAAAAGTTATAATGGACTAGTAGTTGTGACCAGTGTTATCAGAACCGGAGCGGCGGTCAGACCGGGTTCGAACCGGAACCGGTGCCTCTGCCGGTCCGGTTCGCGTATTTCCGGAGGATGTAAGTAAACCCGGTTCAATATCCGGTTTTTTAACGAACCGCCGGTTTTGAACGGACCGGGCGGTTCACCGGTCCACCGGTTCGTCATTATTCCGAAAAAGGAAAAAAAATCCCATTTTTTAATTTTTGCCACCAAATCCAAATCAAATCGGTAACAATATCTAAATCCAAATCAAACACCAAATCTAAATTGTTACATCTATTCCCATACCAAATCTTGAATCTAAATTTCTAAATCAAATATTTCAAAGAGCCCCAGGTCCCAACAGATCCACTCCTGATGAAATCGAAAATGACGTCAACGACAAATCCAGTCCCAGATCCAGTCCGAACCACGATGTCGCCATTAAAGCTTGTCCCGTAAGCTAGTACGACCTGAAGGAGGCCCGGGAAGGTTAAGACCTCGTGGTGGCGTTCTCGGCGGTGCCTCTGACGCTGTACGTGCCATCAATTTGCCGCAGATTCGTGGAGACAATCGATGAGTTGCTCCGCCAGACAACCATCTACACTCTCCAGGTCTATCCTTGCGCCTCACATGTACACGCATCTACAACTCCCTTGCTAGATTTGGAGAAGGAAGGTAGGCCAATTGCTCCAAGTCTGTCAATTGGTGATATGAAGGATGGAGGAAGGATGGAGGAAGGAAAGTACGCTTCGGATGTGCTAAGGCTTTGGGTTGATGAAGAGGTGGAAGGAAAGATGAGAGGACATGTGGTAAAAATGGGGAAATGGGAAAGATGAAAAGGACATGGGGTAATGGGAAAGATGGAAAGGACGTGGGTAAATTGGGACATGGGTAATGGTGAAGCATTTATGAAGGCATGGGTTATGGGAAGTTTCTGGAATGGACGGGAGTATAAAGGAAAGTTTCCGGTCGGACCGGGTTCAACCGGGTTCGAACCGGACGAACCGGGAACCGGTGTCATTACCGGTCCGGTTCTGATAACACTGGTTGTGACTTTATGCATCATATCGCTACGTAATATTCACGTTCTTCTATTTACGGTATGCGTTTTTTCCAATCAAACTTAGTGATCAATTCGCGTATGCACTAACTCCATCAATATAGTAGCAGCCTAGTATAGACAAGATATCTACCTCTTAAGCCCAATTCTATTTGCATTCTCTTATGCATGACGTGGTATGCGGGTCATGCGTAACCTAATATTTTAATCAGGTCATCGCGAGGTAACTCCCCAAGGAGTTTTGAACTTACGACTATGGACCAAACCTTATGAAAATAAGCATTCTTAACCACTAGATCACCACTACATGTGGTGATTGTTAGTTTATATATATTAACACTATATATGTATTTTCAGAGCATCTTAAACCGTCAGTGAGCCTGTTAAAATACCACACCAATAATATTTCAACGATAGAAGTTAGAAAACATATGTTCAATTGAGAAACATCTTCCAATCTGGAGCTCTATGGCTTCGATCTGGCTCTGTAGCTCCGATATGGGCCCTCGGTGGCCCATTCGAGGCCTGACGGCTCTACTCGGAGCCGTCCGGCCTCGATTGGTGGTCACGGTGGACTTGGATGGTGGTCGGTGGCTTTGTGTGGGTTCCGGCAGCCTTGAGAGGTGGTTGGCGGCCTTGTGTGTTGATCAGAATATTTTGAGCGGTGGTCGGAAAAAGATTATGGACTAAATTGAACAAAATAAAACTATTTAACGGTCAAACTTAACTGTTGACTAACAGATGCACCAAGAGTCTACAAAATGTAAACATATGGCACCAAAAGGCTAAAAAATAAAACATATGACACCAAAAGTCAACCGTGGCCAAACATATGGCACCAAAAGACCCTTTAACCCTTCTTTTTTTTGTTAATTTAGACAAAATGTTTACAACATTAAAAAGTACACTTGAAATTATTTATATCTAATTTTACTTTGATTATACACAAAAAAAAAAATTTGTGCAAAATGTTCACATAATTGATTATACAATGTCACCAATTTTTTTTTAAAGATTATTGTTTATTGTAAGTGGATGGAGTCGGTTTTTTCGTGTTTCTCAAAACGAACTTGTGTTTTAACTAGGAACATGTATTGTGCGATGGATCAGGATGATTTTTCTCAGATTTCAAGTTTTTTTATGCCCACCCCTAGTATTAGTCAATTATACTTTTACCATCGAATTCAATCTATTATTATTGAGCTAATTACCAAATTGTTAGTTCAACTTTACGTGAACGTATAATTTGCTAGACATACTTTTTTTTGTAGCAAATTCTAGCCGAACTTTCACTATTGTGCAATTTATTAGATCCGTCAATTTTTTCCATTAATATGGACTTAATATTTTCTAAAATTACTAAAAATACCTTACAGTTCTATAATTCTAAAAAAAACATCAACTTTTATATAAAAGCAAATATAAATTTTAGAACGATACATATTATACAAAAAAAATATATATAAGTTAAATATATAACTCCAAAGTTTAAAAATTAAAATTAAATATCTTTTAAGAGTATGTCTTATAGAATTATCAAAAAAAAATTTGAGTAAATTAATTTTTTGTATTTTTAAGTCAAATCTTTTATTTTATATATTTCTTAACATGTATTATTTTAAAATTTGATTTCATATGAAACATCATGTCATTAGATTAATATTATAAAACTTTAGGGTGTTTTTATTCATTTTTAAAGTATTTTCCGTCTAAGACAAAAAAAAAAATTAACATGCTTCACAAATCCTATATTTGTGCTCTTTTTACTACTAGAAAGAACTTAATTGTAATTAATATAGATAAAATTTTGAAAATATGTTTTTTTTAACTACACCTAGAATTTGCATCGCATTATTGTTAATATCATTTTATCTATAGGGTTCACCTATAGGACAATACAAAATGCAAAAAAAATATACCACAAACATGGTGTTTTAAGTTTAGTAGAAGGCCTTGGAGAACAGAAAATTAGGCAAAATTAGTTTTTTGCACTATATAAAAAGTACAGCTATCAATTTGCTAAAAAAAGTGAATGATTAGCAATTTACACATTAATATAAAGTTTGACAATTAACTCTATTTTATATTTGTAAATATTATCAAGTATAAAATATAGGGAAAAAAACATATTTGGTGTCCCAGGTTTACGTGTCTTAGAAATCAATTGTTAATATTTGGTGTCCCGGGTTTTAATTTTGTTGCGATTTGATATTCCGTCCATTTTTTAAGTTAAATTTGACGTAGTCGGATGAAAATACGATTTTGCCCCTTATACTTTTTTTTTCGCAAATCACCCGTCCGGTTCCAACCACCCACCTCTGATTCTGACCCACCCACTTCCGATTCCGGCCACCCACCTCTAATTCGACTACCCACCCTAGTATTCCAGCCACCCACCGCCTTGAACTACCCTTCTTCCACTCATCTGCTCCGTCGCCGCAGCAGTTAGCAGCCGCTCTCCACGGGATGAAACAGTCTCTTCTTCCACAAGAGCTGACGTAATTTTGGTGTCCAATTCGGTTGAGTCGGTTTTGAGCTTGGCGGCGAAGCTGCTAGGGTGGGGTATAGTGACCCGATTCCAGCGATAGGGGTAATTTGGGCATTTTTTAATTTATTCGGTGGTCACATAACCGAGTGGGGTATAGTGACCTGATACCAGCGCAAGGGGTAATTTGGGCATTTTTTAATTTATTCGGTGGTCACACAACCGAGTTCGAAGACGCCATTTTCCAGCGTAACTGAATCATGGGACATTAAAAAATAACAATTTATTTCTAAGACACCAAATTGACATAAGGTAAACCTGACATAAGGTAAACCTGATACATCAAATAAGTTCTTTTCCCTAAAATATGTCACCTCCAAAAATTTATTATTTGGGGATGGCTACATTGGGCTCGACCGATATATAAGACGAATTTTGGGCCGTTGGATTAAAACTCTCGTGATATGTGCTGCTAATTAAATACATTCTCTCACTTATTTCTCAGCCCGATATTTTGTACGTTGAAGGGACATCTCTTGCTCTTCTAGTCTTTTTCCTCTCTCTTTCTTTTTATTTTTTTTTCTGGGGATGGCTACATTGGGCTCGACCGATATATAAGACGAATTTTGGGCCGTTGGATTAAAACTCTCGTGATATGTGATATGTGCTGCTAATTAAATACATTCTCTCACTTATTTGTCAGCCCGATATTTTGTACGTTGAAGGGACATCTCTTGCTCTTCTACTTTTTCCTCTCTCTTTCTTTTTGTTTTTTTCTTGTTTCCATCTATAATTAACTATTTTATTATATATTATATTTAATAATAATCTAATAAGCTAGGTTACTTTTTGGTTCTTCTTCTAAACTTCTACATAGTATAAATTTGGATTTCATATTAGTATGAATTTGATATACAATTATTTATATATAGTAAATAATCGTATAATTTATTAATGTATAAACTTGACCCAAATTTAAACGTATATTTTACTAATGTTTAGAAAATAAATTGTAATTTTTACAACAGTAGTAAAGAAAATAAAGATTTTTTTTTGGAGAATATATATAGTATAGAAATTAGAAAAGGACGATAATGCATATATATATATATATATATACATATAGAATAGGGACCTATAAAGAAAGATAATATAATTATATATATAGAAAATTAGAAAGAAAAAAAAAAACCAAAAAAAAGTAAGAAAGATAAAAAGAGGATGGTTTCAGATAATCTCATCAAGTTCAGAGACACGGGCTTCGGGCTGGAAAATAGGTGAAAGAAAGTATTAAGTCAACAGCACATATCACGAGGGTCTTTAATCCGACGGCCATAAATTCGACTTATGTATCAGTCGAGCCCAATATAGCCATCCCCTATAAATTATCAACGTCATTGAAAAGCTGTATTAAAGAGAGCAAATTAAGGGATCTGGAGGGGACAAAGCATTCAACAACAACTAAGAAAAATCCCTCACACCACCATGTAACTATGAAAATCCATAAGCCCCCAACTCAGAAACCAAAGCTGCCTGTTAACGTTGGGCCTATTTCTTCTCCGCCTCGCCTTCCACTTCTTCCCCTGGTTTCGAAACTTCTGAAAAAGCACAACATAAGTGTAAGTGGTAGCAACAATTAAGCAAACAGAATCATCAAAGCACAAAAGCTAACAAACTACTGTGATTATTGTAAACATCTCCATCATGATAAACTATATATATAGCAGATATGCAGAGATACATAGAAAACATGCCTACCATATGCTTCAACTATTAAAACTACAATGCCCTGCCCACGCAACACAATTGATTGACGAGGAAGAAGATGCATCTATGGTATAGCATTTCAAGAATCATAGATATTGCCTGCTGAATGTTATATAGACTTCATGAAAATCTTACCTTCATCGTCACTATCATCGAAGTCTTCACCCATGCCACCCATTCCTCCCATTCCACCCAATGCACTCAAGTCCATTCCACCCATACCTCCTCCCATGCCACCCATACCACCCATCATGCCGCCCATACCACCCATGCCCTCCATTCCACCGAATTTCTGCAAGATATTAGTATAAATGGATCAAACAGAAAATCCAAAGAGGACATGGAGCTATAAGGAAGAAGCAAATGAGTAATCGAAGCATACAGAGAAATCCATGCCACCCAAATCCATGTCTGGCGCACCTGCTGGAAGATTTTGAGATCAGTAACTCAGACATACAGAGTACTGCTAAAATAGGGTTCAAATGAGGAACATATTCATACCAGTCTCTTCTTCATCTTCATCCACCCATTTGTCCCAGTCTACTTTGACATAATGAGGAGTCTTGCCCTCTCCACGCAACAACTTCTTCCACCATACTTTATCTGCCTTCTCTACTATAATGAATATATTCCTCAATCCAATGTTGATTTTGCTCTCCTACAAAAAGGACGGAAAAAAAAACAGTTAACAAAAGAAGCAAACAAACCAACAATGCAGAAAACATGAGTCACATTTCAAAACAGTCCCAACTATAAGCCATGTTGCTAATCATTCTCCCAAATTTAGAATGTTGATAATCAGTGTACCAACTATAGTTGAGACTGTTTTTAGGTTCTTAACCCTGAAATCTATGGTTATCTTACCTCCACATTAACCTTGTCAAAAAGCTCTAACTTCAGCTCATAGGGATGATCCCCTGCACCAGCCTTGGCGGTAAAGGTGAAAACACCTTCTGGTTCGAGGTTAATCTTAGCATCCTTTGAATCAGGTAACAACACTGTGAGGAAAACCTGGTCTGTCCTCTGAGCCCATTTGACCTCGGGATGTCGGCTACAAGTTTGTAATGTAATTTTGTTAAAAGAGTGACAATCGTGAACAAATTGAAAATCTAAAAGTACATAATTAGGGAGTAACATCAGATTTCACAACCCTGAACCGCTCTTCACTACAGTACCCACAAGGCAACAACATATTTTCATTCAATAGTAGATTTTAGATTTTAATTAATGGGAAAAAGGCCATGTAATAGACCCTAGAAGCTAGAACACAAAGTGGAACCACACATCTACTGACAGAGTACTTAGAAGACACAACATTATTGCCTTCAAGCTTCAACGCAAAAATGCCAATGCTGTCTAGTTAAATCAATCAGTCAGCTAGTAAGGTTCATAGGCTGCAACTCTTTATTCTAATCCAAAACTGAACTCCATTAAAGGGGGAAAAACAGTATGCTAGCACAGTCTCACACTTGAATATTGCTCCACGAGACATGAAGATCAAGTTTGCATGAGGAAATTTCAAACCAATCGGGCAAGCAAAAAGATAAAGATAAATGACAGGGACAGCTCTACTCATCTAAACTGTTCGTCGGCCATGAATGAGAGCATTTCCAAAAACAAATTCCTCGATTACTAATTCAATTGCAACAGCAACTTAAGCAGAGAAACGGCGATTAACAGCTAGAAAGACGAGACCTCATCAACAGAAGATCAGTATGTATAGAACCTACGACTATGTCGACATGTATTACCTCATCGTGACGTCGATCGTCTGTAAGTGTCTGAGAGAGAAGTTTAGGAAAACCCTAGAAGAAGCAGAAAAACCCAAGCAGCAATAAAATGAACTTCGTGAGCTGCTCTCTTTATATCTAAACCTGAAAAGCAGCTTCTAGTACTTTCATTCCACGGGTAATACTCAGGTGTGTGCATGCCTAAACTATTTTCCACATGTGATCATCGAATGGGTAAAAGAGAAGGAGAGTTATGATTGGATAATTTAAACGGTCCGGATTATTTCCGGATTTGAGATAACCTTACCCGGGCACAGACTAAATATCTACCCACCAAACTATGGAGTCGAAAACCAGAGAAAATTTCCGAAATAAAACATAATATAATACAAAAATACATAATTAAGCACCGTAAATTCAAAATAGCAAAAATAAGCATACCCTCGAATCTCATTCGAGGGTTTGACCGGTCAAACCCTAATTTTAATTGCTCCAATTCTCTTCGAGACCTCTTATCCCGTCCGTGTCTTCAGCAGCAGAGCTCCACCGCGCCAGAGAAGATCATCCGCACCAGAGAAGCTCTGACGCGCCCGTTGCTCCGACGCGCCCGTTGCTCCGCCGCGCGCCGTCGACCAACGCCCCGCCGCTAGCCAGCGAACCAGCAGCTCCGCCCGTCCGAAGCACCCGCATCGCCGTTCAGCTCCGCCCGTCCGAAGCATCTGCCCGACACTCCACCGCCTCATCGCCGTTTCTTTCGCCGGAGGTAGCCAATTTCAGACCAAGCAAGGCCGCGGGTCGATCGCTGGAGTAGCTGCTCCAAATTCAAAACCCTAATTTCGCAATTTGGGGGCAATTATCCAATTTGAGGTAAAATTGATGCTATTTTCTTTAATTATGAACTTTTAAGTGTTTAATTGTTTATTGGTTTGCATAATTGCGATGAAATGTGCATTATTTAGAAGATTATTAGTTTATAGGTTGACATTATTGAGATGAAATGTAGATTTTAAGTTTACATTGCAATCAAGTATGTATTATTTAGTGAGTAATTGTGAATAAATGTGGGTGTCGTTGGTGATCAAATGTTAGTTAGTTAATAGATAGTTAGATTGTTTAGATAATGAGATGATTAATAAGTTGTTTATTTGAAAAATTCATTGTTAAACATATATCGATAAATATTAAGCTTTGTCTTTACATTTTCTTAAGACATGGTGAATCTATTATGTCATTACGGCGGCAGAGTTACACGAAATGGAGGAGTTGTTGAATATGTGGATGGTAGTTTCGCGATGTCTTAGACGAGCAAAGACATAGCTTTGCTCCAACTGAAGAAGATTGTTATTGAAGCGTGTCAATTGATTAGTTCTCATGTTGATGTTGAACTTGAGTGGAAGATGGATAACAATAAAATTATCCCAATTAATAGTCAAGCCGCAATGAATGTTGTTTTTGAAACATGTGAGGACAAACTTATAGAGATTTACGTGACCACAAGAGTCGTTCAATCTGGACGTGAACATGTGATGCAAAGAGATATGTGTGCTGACAGCGAAGAAGATGACGAAGAGGATGAAGAAGATTCAAGTGATGATGAAGAAGAAGATGTTGATGTTATTCAGAATGTTGATGTATCCTCATCGGATGATGGTGATGGTGATGATGATGATGCTGATGGTGGTAGTGATAGTGATGGTCGTGGCACACAACATAAACAATCAGCTGTGGTTATTGGCTCCTCCAGTGATCCCAACAAATTACTTTTAGGCAACTTCTCCCTTAGCATGTTTCAGGTGATTGGATCCGTAAGTTTGACTGCAATGATTGGGAGGTTAACCAAGGGCAATCATCATTTGTCGCGGATCATTTCCAGAAGGGTGCGTCTTTTGAGAACAAGGCTGCACTAAAGACTGAAGTGAAGTTGTGGCATATCAAGAATTGTCGAGATTGCTACACTGAAAAATCGACAAAAACAACAGTTAATTTCAAGTGTCGTAATGCGGGTGAGTAGCTTGTATGTGGTCCTTACGAGGATCTTTGAAAAATTTAGGGAATTGGGAGATTACAACAGTTGGTGCTCCATACACATGTAAGAACACTGCTACTAGGAAGAAGCACAGACAGCTAGATTCAAGTGTTATAGCATATTTAATTTATCCTTACGTGTATAATCACAGAGGGATAAAGATCTGCGATTTGCAAGAGGTAGTGAAAAATAAATTCAAACAGAAAGTGTCTTACCGCAAGACTTGGTACGCCAAACAAAAAGTTCTTGAAAAGATGCTTGGCACGCATGAGAGTGCATTTCAAAGGTTGCCACATCTGATGGTTGCATTGCGTGAATCAAATCCGGGAACGGTGTTTGATTATGAGTGGAAGGGGATACCAACTCAGGAGGGAGCAATATTCGGCAAGTGGTTTTGGGCATTCGGGGCTTCAATTGAGGGGTTTCCACATTGTCGGCCACTAATCAGCATTGATGCCACCCATCTTTACGAAAAATACACAGGAAAGTTTCTTATTGCTGTTGCATACGACGCGAGTAATGCGGTCTACCCATTGTGTTTTGCTTTTGCGGACTCAGAGAGTGCCGATAGCTGGACTTGGTTTTTAGAGCATCTTCGACATAATGTGACAAAGGATGAGAGGATGGTATGCATTATTTCAGATCGTCATACTGCAATAAAAAGTGCGGTTGCGAAAGTGTTTCCGGAGCCTTGGGGTGTGCATCGGTATTGTGTGCGTCATATGACCAGCAACTTTAACACGCACTTCAAGGATCTAAACCTGAAGAGTAAGTGGTCTGAAATGGCGTGGAAAACCTCTGTGAAGAAGTTTGACAAGTGGTACGAGGATTTCAGGTCCTTGAACGATGGGAAATATCGAAAATGGCTTACCGATTGCGGTGATTTTAGTACTTGGGCACAATCATATGACATGGGTTATCGATATGGTGTCATGACAACGAATCAATCAGAGGTGTTGAACAATATTTTAAAAGGAGCACGTTCTTTACCTGTGACAGCATTGGTAGAACTAACCTTTAATAGGTTGAACACATATTTTGTTGATCGTCGGAAGCGATATCAAAAGCAAGTAGACAAGGGATATGTATGGCCAAGAAAAGTGCGGATATTGTTGTCAACGGCGGATGACATGTCTCTAACGATGGAGGCAACAACGTATTCATACGGTGAAGAATACGGAGTTATGACCCGTGGAGGACGACGTTACAGTGTTAACATCATACATAAGACATGTGATTGCGGTGAATGGACATTATTTCATCGTCCATGTGCACATGCTATGTGTGTAATACGTGAGGCCAACTTGGATTTGAATACAATGGTCGATCAATTTTATAGTCTAGATGCTTATAGACGAACTTATAGTCCGAAATTTCATCCCCTTCCGGACGAGCAGTGGTGGCCTGGGTGGAATGGGCCTGTGGTCAGATGCCATCCCGACAAGTTAATCTCCAAACGTGGACGGAAGAAAACCCGAATACACAATGAGATGGACTCTAGAGAGGGACGTGTGAAAAGAAAATGTGGTAAATGTGGGCAGCCAGGGCATAATAAAAGATCATGCAAAAACTGATGTAAGTTAGTGTGTAGCCATTGTCAGTGCATATATTTGTGTATTGTGTAATGTATTTCATAGCTGCATATATTTGACAAATTCATATACAAGTCTTATATTTTACTCTAGAAAGAGGACCTATTGATCCATCGTTGCTTTATCGTCAATCTCGTCATATGTCAAAGATCGCTCCTGTAGATACTGTAATATCTCCACTTTTCTAACAAATAGATGTATGGCTTTGGTTTTTTTCTTCTAAGTAATATCGTGATGCCTTTTTCAGGTTGATGAAGATAACTCACTCCAAGACCGCGTATGGAGGGCAGGTAAGTGTTGGGAGTTAGATGAGCGTACACGAAAATATGTTGACTTAGCTGGTTTTGGGTACGCCTCTGATATCTCCCGAATCGTATATGATTGGGAATTACTCCATTCACTTCTTGAGAGGTGGCGCCCCGAGACCCACACCTTCCACCTTAGATGGGGAGAGATGACAGTGACCTTACAGGATGTTCAGCTGTTATTGTGATTACGAGTTAACGGTCCGCCGGTGACAGATACATACACAGTTGGTGGTAATAAACCAGATTTACTCCAGCTTTGCAAAAACCTTCTTGAACATACTCCGCCATCTACAAATGGGGAGGTTAACTTGTGTTGGCTGAAAAAGATGTTTAAAAGGAAGAAAAAAAAACAAGTTGGTTTGGTTCCAGATACAGAGGAACAAGTGGTGATGAGAGCTAGAGGGTACATTCTGCATTTGTTGGGTACATTTCTATTTCCCACATCGAGCAATACAGTTTCTCTAGAGTATCTCATATTTCTGGAGGATTTGACTAAGACATCATAGTGTAGTTGGGCATCCGCCGTATTGATCTATCTTTACAACGGAATGTGCAAAGCTGTGAGGGAAAAAAGTAAAACAGCAAATGGGTGTGCTATGTTATTGCAGGTATTAGAAATGATATGTTCAGTTATCTTGATTCATTATTTGTTTGTTTCTTTTAAAAGGATATTAAATTTAGATATTATTATGCTTGGTAGTTGTGGTCGTGGGAGCATTTGCACGCTGGTCGCCCATCGATTTGGCGCGGGAAGAAAATTCAAGGACCAGCTCCATTAGGAATGCGGTAAAATTCAAATGCCACCTCAATTGTGAACATTTAACTTTTATTTTATGTTTATAATGAATGAGTAATGTTGAACATGTGTTATTAATTAGGTGGACGCTACGTAAGACATTCAAGAAGAACCCGAAGCCTAATGTTCGTCAGTTCTACAGAGACGAATTGGAGGCACTTGAAGAGTTCCAAGTAAGATATTTATTAAACATTTCATAAAGTAGTTTATGTTGTTTTTTTGTAACTTAGTATATTTTTTTAATAATTAAAGGTAATGTGGAACCCGTACACACCTCAGCGCTTGGAGAACCTACCTGATGTATGTAGGGATCACAAGGAGATGTGTTTGGCAAAAGTGCCGCTTATCCACTTCAGCACCGTTGAGTGACATCTTGTTGATAGGGTATTGCGAAAATTTAATATGAATCAGCATATCCCTGAACCTTTCAGTGATATACAAGAATGGGAAAGACTGCACTCGTTGAGGTGGACCAGAGGAGCGGGTTGGGTGACAACACATGATTCATATATTAGGCTCTGGAATGACCGTAGCCAGCATATTGTACATGAATCTGAACCTCAGTTTCCATTATCTGAGTATTTGGCTTGGCATTACGAGGTGAGAGTTGCTCTTTTTAAAGATATTAAGAGAATGGATGAAGAGGTTGATTTGGAACCAACCATGCAGTTTGAGCCGCACGGTGAAAAAAAGATGTTTGGTAAGTTCTAAACTGACTTATAGATAGTTGTTTGTCTTAGAATTTCGTATTGATAGTTGTTTTGTCTTAGAATTGCTTATTGATGGTTGATTTGTGTTAGAATTGCTTATTGATAGTTGTTTTGTCTTAGAATTTCTTATTGATGGTTGATTTGTGTTAGAATTGCTTATTGATAGTTGTTTTGTCTTAAAATTGCTTATTGTTAGTGGATTTGTGTTAGAATTGTTTATTGATAGTTGTTTTGTCTTAGAATTGCTTATTGATAGTTGATTTGTGTTAGAATTGCTTATTGATAGTTGTTTGTCTTAGAATCGCTTACTGATAGTTGATTGTTTTACTTGTAATGAATTAGATGAGACAGTTTGAACAAGCTACTCGACTCACGAGAAAAAATCAGAAGAAGGGAATTAGAGAAATTGAAGATGATGTGACTGGTCTCATCGAAGTGTGTCGCGTCGCGCACGAAATTACAGGTGGAGTCCGATCGTTCAACTGTATCCTAGAAGAAGTTGATCATGATAATCCGGGTGATGAAGAAAATGACATGTATGACATAGATGATATTGTGCATCTACAGTCTCAGCTCACTCAAGAGCCAACCGAAACTTCTAGGCCATCAAAGTTAAGAAATGTGAGAGGTTTAGATGGAGGACGTAGGGGTGGGAGAGCTAAGCGGGATAGACAAGGTGGGAGACCTTGATTATCTATTATGTGTAGTGTTGAATAATGTTTTTTTTTTTTTGTATTTGAAGGAAAATACTGGATGTATTTTGTGTTTTTAAAAAAATACTTTATGGTGTATTTTAAATATTAGGATCAATTTAAATGTTGGATGTTTTTTTTAATGGTTTATATTAATGTGGTAATTTAATTTTTTTTTTTTAATTTTAATTTTAAGTCAAACGGTCAAACCCTCGAATCTCATTCAAGGGTTTGACTGGAGTATTCGGTCAAACCCTCGAATGGCATTCAAGGGTTTGACTGAGAACACCAGTCAAACCCTCGAATGAGATTCGAGGGTATGCTCAAATTTGACAATTCCAACTTCGTGTGCCTATTTTTTTATTTACCAATAAAAATATGCTTAGTTAGCAAAACAACTCCGAAAACCATATATAATTATATGAGGGATTATTCACTACATCGGTGCCAAACAGGTGGCACCGATGTGGTGAACCTTCACCCAATGAGAGACTGACACGTGACACAATTTTGTCACATGTCAATTCCTTATTGGGTGAAGGTTCTCCACATCGGTGCCACATGTTGGCACCGATATAGAGAAGAATTTCTCATAATTATATATAGTTTCAGTGGTTATCACTTAAAATATTTCAGTGACTTTTAAAATATAAATATATTCATAGCAGCAGAAACTACTGTGGACCAATTACAGTCTAAACATCATCCTTGTGCAATATACATTATTTTTTAAAAAGAGAACTATTATTAGAACAAAAATCTGCATCAACTCAACATGAATAGATCCAACCAAAGTAAAAATAAATAAATAATCCAGTCATTACATGTAATTAATTGAATCTCGCAGGCACTCACAATATTTTTTAAAGCATAAACTCGAGCTTTCTTCGAATGAATACTGTAAGTAACAAAGTTGAACTCTTGATAAATCTCAATCCTAACCAATACGTACGGGACTGAATTAGCTTCTCGATATTCTTTTTGAAATTTGTACCTCCATAGTTGGAGTAAGAGATTTATAGAATCCAAAACAACATGCATGAGTTTCAAATTGGAAAGACAACTATCTTGGATAAATTGTTGAACGTTCATATCATAAGTCTCAATGTGTAAATGCTCAATTTCCAAAATAAGAGTAAGGTATACACAATCTCAATATGTTTTATACTCATTCAAGACATTATCATAATAATTTCAAGGGATTTGTAGGGGTTTTTCTATCAAGCTTGTGGAGCACCATGTTTTTGGTTTTTTTATTACTAAGGGTGGACTTAATTTTAACATATATAAAACTTTAAAAGTATGAAAAAGTATGAAATTTTTTAACTACATCTAATATTTGCATCATACTATTAATAATATCAATTTCCCTCTAGGGTTCATCTTTAGGGCAATAGAAAAATACAAAAAAAAAGTACAAAAAACATAGTGTTTTTGAAGCATGATAGAAAGACCTGATTTGTAGGTTGTCAATAATCATGTACACTTATAAGTTGATGATATTACAAGACTACCATTTGTAGTTTCTTGAGCTTTTTTCTTCTACCAGAAATTGTAGTTAATTGAGTTGTTTGAGATGTTTAAGCATGGATAGACCCGGTTGGTTAGAGAGGTGCATGCATGTATATAGATGTGTAACTGAGTCAACCGCTCAAGAGACTCGGTCTAAACTCAAATCTGACTCGGCATTTTTCGAATCAAGTTGAGTTTGAGTCAAGCTTTGTGGTTCATCAAGTCAAACTCAAGTTTGATACGACTAGGCTTGAGTTGCTCGGAAGTCTAAACAAGTTATATATATAATGAGGATTGAAATCTTTTAGGTACCGGAGTAAACTCGGATTGATAATTTCGTACCTTAAATAATTTGTATGACTTTTAGGTATCTCAGGATTCTAAAGGGTTGCATTGTCACTTTCCATCCATAATGACACTTGAAAAGACAAAAATATATCCTTCTTCTTTTAACGCTCCTCCGAATTCTCATCTTCCACTTCTACTTCCTCGTCCTCCTCCTCTTCTTTCTTAATCTTCATCTTCCTCATCCAACAATTCATTTCCTTCTCGTTTGACTCATCCTCTGATGAATCCCCAACTAAAATCTTATATGAATCATACAAATTGTTCATCTTCCTCCGGCTACTCCTCATTTGACGACTTATCTCATCCTCCCGCCTCGCCCTTTGACTCCATCTCATTATTCTTCTTCTGATGAATCCTACAACGAATCCTCCCCGTCCACTAGTCATCAGAGGAGGAGGACTGACAATTCAACACTTTGAAACTTTGAGATACATGAAAGTTAGAAAACATTTTCTCATATACCAATTTTTAAATCGTATTTTCTCAGACACCTTTAATATTTTAATCCCTACATCCGATGAATCCTACACACTCCTCGTCCTTCGACTCCTCTTCCATTCTCGTCCTTCGACTCCTCCTCATCAGACGATTCCTCCTCATAGCACTCAATAGGCAGAGGAGGAGATGATTCGTCAGAAGAGGATATGGGAGGAATGAGAATTCGAAGTTGAAGAAGATGGAGGAATGGTCGTTATCAGATGAACCGTTGGCGGAAAGGATGTGAGTTTGTCATCCGAGGAGGAGGATTCATCGTAGGAGGATTCTTCAGAAGAGGAATTGTTGAATGATGATGATGAGGAGGAGGAGGATAAGATAGTCGGCGGAGGAGGATGGGGAGGAGGAATGAGACATCAGAGGAGGATGAGTCAGCGAATACAATGAAGGATTTGAAAGATGAGGAGTTAGAGGAGATGTCGTCGGAGGAGTCATCAATGGAGGAGGATGAGGAAGAAGAAGAAAATGTTTTTGTATTTTTAAGTGTCATTAATGATCACATGCCGTGATGCCAAGCACGTGAAAGTCACAAAAATTATACCAGGTACCAGTTTGTCTATCTGTGTTTACTCAGGTATTTAAATGATTTTATACCCTATAAAGTGTGTTAACTACATTCTACTAATCAAACTCATTCTTTTATTAAGTAATTGACTCGAATGTGTGTACTACCATCACAAACAAAGTGGTGTTTTGGGGTCCGAAATGAAAATCTTTTTAACCGTTACACAATTACATAAGTCATATGAGAATGCAAAAAAAAAAAAAAAAACTAACTAATCTCGTCCAAAATGGAGTGACTACCGTTCCCGTCTAGTATTCATCTATGAATAATTATTGTAATTTTGGCAAAAAAAAAAAATAATAATAATTATCCTAATTAGAAAGAAAAAAAATTGGGAAGCAAATGTGATTCCTGTCCCTTATTTTTTTTTTTTTAACATTTTATACGTGATTATGCATAATCCAACTGTTGCTATACTTCGAGTTTGATTTTTTTTTTGTCATATTAAAAAAAAAAGTTTAGTTTAAAAAAGTAAAAAGAAGATGAGAACTGATTTCATGCACCTAATATGAAAAAAAAAAGTTGGTAGAAATTTCAATATAATATATTTGTTTTTGCCATGACTTTCAATATAATATAGGGATTTAAATCAAATTGGTACCTGGTCTAACACCCAAAGACGAATTGGTACCCTGTTTAAATTTTGTGACAAATAGGTACCTGGGTTAACCTAAGTGTTGCACCGTTAGAAAAATCGTCAAATCTAGACGGAATGGACCACGTGCCCCGCACGTGACTATTTTTTTTTCAAATTCAAATTGACCGGCCAGATGAAATGACAAATATACCCTTATGTGACATAATAGAAAACGAAACGTTTTTGTTTCCCTTCTCATTCCTGTCTCGTCACCTTGGCACCACCTCAGTTCTGTTTCTTCCTAACCAGAGAGCTCTCCATCTTCCAGGCGATCGCTAGGGTTTCTGCGACTGCTTCGTTTCCGGCGATTTTCGCGAATCGACCGGCCGGAATCGCGTCTAAATCACGTCTCCAGTCCTTGGAATTGCTTCTCAACTCGCGTATCAAATAGCGTCTGAAAGTGGCAAAAATTTCTTGTAACAATGAGCGAAAACAGGTTGGGTTTACTTTTTCTTGCTTATCTCTGTCAAGATTTATGAATCGTTGTCAAAATGAAGTCGAATAGCTAGATATTTGAGTGGGTGTGTTATGGGTTTCTACGAGCAAGATGAATTGCTGTTAAAAATTGATTTTTTTTGTTTAATTTACTGCATAACTGGTTATGAAATGTTCTAATCGGAACCAAATTGACCTTTTGGTTTAGGGTTTTGTACTGATTTTCAAAGATTTTAGTTTTGGATGTTATGGGTTTCTACGAGCATGGTGAATTACTATTGTTTTTTTTTTTTACTGCATGACTGATATGAACCCTTAATTTACTGCATAACTAGGTATGAAATGTTTTAATCGGAACCAAATTGACCTTTTGGTTTAGGGTTTTGTACTGATTTTCAAAGATTTTAGTTTTGGATGTTATGGGTTTCTACGAGCATGGTGAATTACTATTGTTTTTTGTTTTTTTGTTTTTTTACTGCATGACTGATATGAACTGTTCTTATCGGAACCAAATTGAACTTTTGGTTTCTGGTTTTGTACTGATTTTCAATTCTGGTTTTTAAGCAACTGGTTGTGCTGGTTGTGCTTCTTGTGCTGGTTGTGCTTCATGTCCCTTATTATAATCCATATTTTGGGTTTAGCATAGAATTCTCAGTTTCGTAGTTGACAAATGATTCTTGTTCATGTATGCAGTCCAAATATGGCAGACCCTGTCCATGTTGCTGCAAATGTGTTGTGTGAGTTACATCACGATGGGTTCTTTGCTACAGAAAACGGACAAAAGGTGAGCTATACTGGAGTGATGGATTACATTGAATTCCCAGTGACAATCAGTTTGGAGGAAATTCTTGATATGTGTAAGGTAGTGTGTGACTATGAAGAATGAGATAAGGTATATGGGAAGCTTGCATCAAATGGATCGTTCGAAGGTAAACTTTGAAATTCTAGGTTTAGCTTTGAAATTATAGGTTTAACTTTCAAATGTACTATATGTGAACTTTGAAATCTTCTTTTTGTAGAAGGATTGATGAGGTTAAAGACCACTGAAGATGTTCGTGATGTATTAGAGAGGCGGCAAGGGAATGACATTATGTCATTGTACTTTGTGAAGAAGAATGGGCCCTCGGATGAACATGAAGTGCCCGATGAGCAGTTTGAAGTACCACTTCCGAATTTAGACGACTGTTCTACTGATGAAGACTGGGAGCCTACTCCTATGGATGAAGATATTATTAGTGAGAGTGATAGCATGAGTGACTCCTCATGGTGAGAGCATGCTACTCAAACGGCTGAAACGGTGGAGGAGGAATGCATTGGTCGAAGTCAGGAACCTGTTGAAGGAGTTGGTCCAAGTCAGAGGCCTAGACAAGCTGGACAAGGAAGTGGGGCTACACCGGAGGCTGGAGAATGGGGCACACTAAACCTAAGCGACGATGAGTTGATCTGCGGGAGTGATGATCTCGTGACACCTCCTGGGTCAGATGATGAAGAGCAAACCAATGCAGCTAGGTTTGCAAGTTTCAGTGAATAGGCTAACAACAAAGAACCTGAGTTGAGCCTTGGGATGTGCTTCGGGACAGTTGACGAGCTGAAGAACGCAATAACCGAGCACAGTATTCATAACGGTTATGCTGTAAGGTACGTGACAAACACACCCAAGAAGGTTCTTGTCCATTGTAAGGAGAATTGTGGGTGGAAGTTGTACGCGTCTTTGATGGCCCATGAAGAGACGCTTCAAATCAAGACGTATGTTCCAACACACAAGTGTGGTGCTGTTCATTCAAGCAAGATGATCAACGCGAAGTGGCTTGTGAAGCATTACACTGGGAAGATGAAGGAGCAATTGCTTCAGCCAAACTACATCCAGATGGAAATTAAAAACACGTTTGGATTTGATGTCAGCCGATACACTATCATCAGAGCTAATGCCAAGATCAAGAAAATTATTTGGGGAGACCATCGAGAACAGTACGAGAATCTAAGGGACTATATTGCAACTGTTTTGAAACATAATGAAGGCACTACAATGGTCCTTAGAGTTGATTCAACCATCAACAATCTCAGGCCCAGATTTGAGCGACTGTACCTGTCGTTTGATGCGTCGAAGAAAGGGTTCCTTGCTGGCTGCCGACCATATTTTGGTCTTGATGGTTGTCACTTGAAAGGATTGGAAAGGGGGCAGATCCTTAGTGTCATCGGGCGAGATGCTAACAACGAGATGTTCCCCATAGCTATTGCATGGGTTGAAGCTGAAACAAAGGACTCTTGGAAGTGGTTCTTGGAGTTGCTGACTAAAGACATAGGGATGGGTCCTGCATGCAGTGACAGGGGTTGGACAATAATGTCCGATCGACAAAAGGTACCTTTGATAACTCAGGGGTTGGACAATAATGTCCTGCTGTAATTTTTTATTTTTATTTTTTGAAAATTTAATATTTCAGATTTTTTTCTTTATGAACAATTTACTTGCTTATGATTTCATTCGTATAATTTGATAACTCAGGTTTCTTTATGAACAATTTACTTGACATTATTAATGCTTGTTTAAATGCTTGTGTAGGGACTTATTGCTGCAGTTCAAGAGACATGCCCTGGTGCGGAACATCGAGCGTGTGTAAGACATATCCATGCAAATATGTTGGTGAGAGGTTGGAGAAGCAAGGCTGTCGGGGATCGTATGTGGGCAGCTGCAGCTGTGGGTACTAGGTCTAAGCATCTAGAGCATATGGAGGAATTAAAGAAGATCAAAGTTGAGGCGTTTAACTACCTCAATGATATTGAAAAGTATGTATGGGCTAGAAGCTACTTTCCAGTCGACTCGAAGGTAGACTTGATTGTCAACAACCTAAGTGAGAGCTTCAATGCGCGCATTCTTGAATGTCGGACAAAGCCGATAGTTACAACAATGGAAGAGATAAGGAGGAAGTTGATGAGAGAAATGCAGCTGAAGAGGGAAGCTATAGAGAAGCGGGACCATCCGATTTGTCCAAGGATTATGAAGAAGCTTGCTAAAGCTGAAATGTCCATGCCATATTGTCACATAATTTATGCTGGGGATGGTGCGTTTGAGATTAGGTGTCTTACTAAGACCTACGTCGTCAATTTAGATATGCGAGAATGCAGTTGTGGTATGTTTCAGCTGTCCGTGTTGCCATGTGCACACGCTTTGGTTGCTATAAGGAAAGAAAGACGTGATGTTGTTGACTACATCCACAAATGTTATTCGAAGGAGGCTTTTAGGAGGAGCTATGCAGGTGTAATATATCCAGTCCCAGGCAAAGAAGACTGGGTTCAAGCCGAGGGATACAAGTTGACAGCACCTTTGCAAAGGGACCAACCTGGGAAAAAGAGGACCAAGCGGATAAGGGCTGACCATGAACCAAATCCGACTAAGCTGAGGAGACAGGTTGTGAATCATGATAGGACATGTACAATATGCAAGCAAAGCGGCCATAACAGGAAGACTTGTCCCTTGAATCGGGTATGTAACATGCTGTTTTTTTTTTTTTTTTTTGCTCAAATTTGCTGGTTTTTATATTGCTGAATTTGTTGAATTGCTAGTTCAACATGCTGTTTTTTATGTTCAAGTTGCTCAAATTGCTGGTTTTGATGTTGCTGAATTGTTATTTTTATTCTGTTGTTAAATGGGTTGTCAAATGCTGAATTTGCTGAATTGCTGGTTCAAGATGCTGTTTTTTTGTTCAAGTTGCTCAAATTGCTGGTTTTGATGTTGCTGAATTGCTGGTTTATTCTGTTGTTAAATGGTTTTTGATGTTGCTGAATTTGCTTCAAATGTTGTTTTGATATAGGGGGACATGATGATTGGCACATCAACTGGTGTGACAGATTCAGCTCCTACAAAACACGAACCTGGTGTGGCACAAGATGCAGCAACTGGTGTGGCACAAGAAGCACAACCAGCAACTGGTGTGGCACCACAGGAAGATGCAGCTGCAACTGGTCCACAACCAGCACCACCACAGGAAGCTCGAGGGCTCAGCTCCACAGTTGAAGCACCACCACAGCCAGCCCAGGAAGCTCAAGTTCAGAGGGGCAAGATAGGAGGAAGGCAAAAAATGGCAGCAAGAAGGCTACCACCACAAGCACCACCACATGAAGCACTACCCCAGCCAGCCCAAGAAGCTCGAGGACAGCTCCACAGCTCTACAGTCGAAGCACCACCACAGCCAGCCCAGGAAGCTCAAGTTCAGAGGGGCAAGATAGGAGGAAGGCCAAAATCGGCAGCAAGAAGGCTACCATACCAGCCAGCACCACCAGCATCAACACCACCAGCACCACCAGCACCAACACCACCTCAGCCGGCACCACCAGCACCAACACCACCTCAAGATTCTCCAAGGAAATTTAGGGTCAAAATTAAAGCAAGAAGGAAGGGAAGATCACCAGGTGGTAAAACAGGTTCAAGCTCATCTGCTGCAGGGAAGAAACTATGAGTTTGTTTGGTAGGGTAGACTGAAACTGGAATATTTTGAGTAAGACACAGTTGCTTGGGCATATGTTGGCTGTTGAATTTTTTTTTGTTGTAATGAACTTGTGGGTCTGTCATAGTTATGTAAGCAAACTGCGTGTTGTGGTTGTTATTACGTATGAAGTAGGTTATGATTACGACTGTTGTCTATCCAAATTGGGTATGAGTGTAGCAGAAAAGGGTGTATCAGATTAGAATGACTGAAAAATATTAAAGCTACTGAATTGAAACATTTAAAATATTGCAGGTACCAAATTGCAACACAAAAAACATCACATATATTAAACTGAAACATTAAAGACATATCAGACACCAAAATGAAACGGTTACATCATCGACACAAACAACAATAGAAACCAAATACAGCAATCAACAACAGCCCAAATAGTATGACAGCAACAATTTTATAAGTCTTCACTTTATGTTGATAAATCTGCAGCTTTTGCTTATAAAACTTCTCTTTTTCATGGAAAAGCATCTCCTTTTCTTGATGAATCTTCTCCTTTTCCAGAAAAATCTTCTCATTTTCCTGAAAAATCTTCTCATTTTGTTGATACTTCTCAAGTTTTTTATCAGCTGCAGCCATCATCTTCTTTACCTTGGAGGATACTCTCTTAGCATGAGGACAAACATCTACATCGAACCATTCGAAATACGAACAACCTGCTTCTTTTTTAATTGGCTAATGCGAAACAAGAAATCAGCAATTGAGGGTAAAAGGAACGAAAACTTTTGTAAAATTGAAAGAACAAATACTTACATTCCATATAGGGCACGTGTAGAACCTCCTTGCGAAATTTTCCCCCGTGCCCGACGTTTTTATCGCAGCTATCAGTCCACAACCGCATTTTTTTTGAATGAGTGTGGCCAATGAAGAACAAGAAGCCGTAGACGACATCAATTTGAGCTGGAGGAAGGGAAATTACAGCTTTCTGTGGTTTTAATTTCGCAGTGTTCCAAGCCCTAATTAGAATGAGGTAAAGAGGAAGGAGAAGTGGGTTGCTGCTATTTATTTAGACAATAAGGGTATTTTGGTCTTTTCAGATCATTTTTTTTCTTTAATTCGCGCCAACAATAGTCATGTGCGGGGCACGTGGTCCATTCCGTCTAGATTTGACGAATTTTCTAACGGTGCAACACTTAGGTTAACCCAGGTACCTATTTCTCACAAAATTTAAACAGGGTACCAATTCGTCTTTGGGTGTTAGACCAGGTACCAATTTGATTTAAATCCGTATAATATATTCGTACGTTAAAACTTAAAAGTGATATTCATAGTTAATATTCGATATTGTAAACAAAATATAATGTTCTTTTTTTACGATGTACTACTTTCTTCTCTTAATTAATTAGTATATAAACTCTTAATTAATTAGTATATAAATGGATAATTTAATTTAATCCCTTGAAATTCTATTCTCTCAAGTCTCGACATAATATTACACTACACCCCTAGTCTGAGGACATAAATCCAAGTCCCAAACCTAGCCACTGTCATGTTGGATCACAAGGTATCCCTTGGCCTCAATCAAACAAACCAGCGTGCCTTATTAGCAACGATGAATTGTGAGGTTACTCCACATCATCAAATTGAACACATTTCTTGCAAATTGAGGAACAAAAGTAGCAAAACAATAAGTGGGCAGCCGAAAACCACTTTCCAACTGGACACTCAAATCATCGAAAATGCAAAATCACTGAAATTACATTAAGGGAGACATGGGTGCAAGATGCATGTAAAAGTAGCAAACTTGCCCCCATTAAAAAACACACCATCATATTCATCATGCTTTGCTTCGGATAGGATCATCCACGCCCTCCTCGTCCACCACCTGCCACCAAGTAGATTTGCTTCAGTTCGGGTTCTTGGGCAAACGCATATAAATTCCACCAGATAGATAGATACCAATAATGTATTAAGTTTGAGTTTGGTAAGCAAAACTAAAGAGGTAAAGAGTGTATGGTGTAGTTTGTTTGTTTTTTTGTTACTTGGCTCTTGCTATAAGAGAGAGGGACTGGTGTTTCTTACCTCGGTTTCCACTTGGTCTCCCACCGGAGCCACCTCTGCCGCGACCTCCACCAAATCCCTTGGAACCTCCATCATCAAATCCACGACCACTTCCTCTTCCACCATCCTCTCTGCCTCTTCCCCCCCTTCCCCCTCTTCCTACACCAGGAGGCTTCCTATCTGTAGAATAAGAAATTACGGCATTATTATGTTAACATTTATGACAATACCCATATACGAAATGGTTTCTCTGATTTCTGCTTCTAGACGTCTCCCACATCAGACATCTATCTATAACTAAAATATACAAGAATGCAGGCCATACAATTTTCCTTTTATGATACATTACAAGTTTTGTATATTTTAACAGAGATTAAATGCACGTCCTTCTATCTCTCGATCAATATACCCAAGTAAATTATCTAGGCAGTTCAAGTAATAGACACAACATAGGTTAATACATGACAGATAAAATTACCAGTTCGACTCTTGCTTTCTTCTTGTACCTTGTCAATCACCTGAAATTCAAGTCAGGCCAACAAGTTTTTCAAAAGTATTAACCAGCAAAAAGAAGGTAAACTATGTGAAAGAAAGAAGTGGAAAAGAAAGATTTGCAAAGTCGTTTGGTGATCACACACGCTTTAAAAACCCAAAAGTAAAGGGTTGCTACACAAAATGGTTAACGGATTCCATGGTTTATCCAATTTTGAAAAATAGGCATGCTATAAACCTATAAGTCCCATCTGAAAGCACTATCCTTATCAAAACTAGATCAACTTAAGAAAGTTTGGAGTCAAGACGCGAAACCTACATACCATTCATTTAAAGGGCATAGAACATAATAACATACGGAAAAAAGGACGAAGCATGTTTTCATAAATATGGACATCGTACACAAGCTGAACATACAGAAAAGTATTATACAGCTATAGAGCATGAACAAATATAAGCAGAGCTTTGGATTCGAAAAAAGACGGATTGTTAAAAACTTCAGAAATGTTACTGACATACCTCATCTGGAACTCGGAGATACTTAATTGTATTTCCACGAATGTAACATTCAGGCATCCGCCAAAACCTATCTCCATCCTGGAAGCACAGAGAGTCTCCAACTTCAGTTAAGTGAAATCACTAAAACACTTATTTAGGTATAAAATGACCATACTTTCAAAGATTACCTTGGAAGTACAGATGACTTCACGGAGATGGATGTTCATCCAAGTATCACAGTTGACAAGATGCCCATTATAAGTCTCTCCATTTTTCAATTCCACCAACTGTTACAGTAAGGGAGAATCAAAATTCCAAATTCCAATACTCATCTTCTTAAGAATTTCATAGAGAGAAAACGATAGACAGAGATGCGTAGCTGCCGTACCATGGGATGCCCTTGGGCAGTCTTCAACAATGACAGCGGAAGCTGAAATAAAAACAATGAGAAGCTGATACTAACTACTAATTCAACTCTAAACACAAAACCACAAAAAAACGAAAAAAAAAAAAAAAAAAAACAGATTCACTAGCAGACTCTCCGGGGAAAGCATTCAAACCAGTAGGCAGTAAAGAAAAAATGTAATTTGAAAAGAAAAAAAAAGTAGATACAATGTAGTGGCTCTCTTCGAACACAAACAATGACAATGAAGGATTAATTTCCGGTCATGCGCTCTCTTCCCAAGTAGGTATATACTTGGTGAGCTAAAAACTATATGCAATAGCTGTAAGATCAAACGAGAAGAATCATACTCATTAAAGAAAGCCAGCAAGTAAATAAGAACTTTTCCATCATTTTGTTCAATTAGCAGCCAAACAAAAGAAACACAGATGCAGCCAAGCTAACTGGTTCAGAGACTATGAACTATGAACATACCATATCTTTGTGCAGAGAAGAAAATCGCCAACGATTTAAGAGACCTGCGACAACCGAAGAATCCTCAGACAAACCATAAATAGAGCTCCTGAGGGTGAGGATTGAATCAGATTGAAGTGTCGAACCTAAACCCTAGCTTCTCGTTACAAGAAAAGGGAGTGAAGAATTTCAAGAAACAATGAATCACGAGGGTGTTAAACCCTAGCGACAACCATACACGTCGCTACGCTAGCAACCACCGTTTCAGCTCAAAGACAAAAAGAAAACTTTTCGATCTCCAAACTCTCTCTCCGTCGATCTCCTAGCCCGTCCGTACCAAAATTGGGCCAAAGCTCTTATGAGATGGACTTTTACGCAGTATTATCAGAACCGGACCGGACCGGCGGTTCGACCGGGTTCGAACCGAAACCGGTGGCTCTAACGGTCCGGTTCAATCAATTCCAGAGGATGTATGCGAACCCGGTTCGAAATCCGGTTTTTTAGCGAACCGGGGGTGAAACTAAGTGGAGGTCCGAACCGACTGATGTTGAAGAGGACCTTAGCTCCACGGAACAATATGCTACTGCTGAAGTTTTGCGAATTCAAGAGAAGGTCACGGCGAGACGAGCCGTTTATCATTATGGAAGAATGGCCAAATGGGTGATCGAACTCAGCGAGTTCGATTTGGAAGATATAATTGGAGGGCATGTATGGTTAGGTTCCACAAATCAAAGAAAAAAAAAGTACTGAACTTCGGTTTTGTTCGAACCGGACGGTTTACTGGTTCGCCAGTTCAGGCTTTATGGAGAAAAAAATTGATTTTTAGGTTAACTGTAGAGCGTCGCAGCTATAATTGACATCGTCATTGAAGAGCTCATCGCCATTGAAGAGCTCACAAGCTTGTGAGCTCCGGTCCGCCGATTTAGGATTTAAGAGAACGGGAAGCTGCAGAGGCGTGATGAGATTTGCTTCAATGGCGAGGTTCCCGAGGTTTTCCTGGTATTCTGAGCTCAGATCTGCACTCAATCAACTCGGTGGAAGAGTGACGTAGCGTGGAAGAGTTACTCTAGAGATATGGACATGGAAGCTTGGAGGGAGGGAAGATAATCTGGGCATCGTCCATGGAAACTTGGAGATCTGGACCATGGAGGAATATTCTAGATCTGGACAACAGACAAGAAATTCAGACAGTAATTCTTAAAGAATAAGAGCATAGCCACCAAAAAAGCTCCAAAACTCTCCAAGATAAGCATCACTAACAAACTTTCCATTATATGTAATAGTCGAACTCATTACCTTCTAGAACGACAAAGAGGATGAGCCCTAACCCACTGAGGGAGAAGAAGTGGAAGACAGGCAGTAATTAGACAGGTTATATCTGGTAGGTAGTTGGACCGGGTTCGAATCGGGTCGAACCGTGCGAACCGGAAACCGGACCCCTCACCGGTTCGGTGTCCGGTCCGGTTCTGATAACACTGCTTTTACGTCCAACTAAGGCTAAGGTTATGACTTTTTTCAAAAAAAAATGGAAAGTTCCGAATGTCCTTAGTTATATACCCTAATTTAACAATTTACAACTTAAATAATCTAATTATACTTAAACTAGATGAATATAAAATAAATAAAATAAAGCCTAATTAGTATATAACTAATGTAGCTTCATTTCTTTCTTCGTCAAGATATCGTAAAATGTCTGGACATTCCGTTTTAGATTTTCCTTTAAATATGCTTTGCACTAGAACATTTATTTATAGTTTTAGATTTTACCATTTAAATATTCAACTCTTTTCAAGTGATGAAGCTGATTTGGAGTTGATTTGGAGCTGCGTTGAGCTTGAATGTTAGTGTTCGTATTGTAGAACTTAGTCTACGTGTGCGGACTTAGGGGTCGTTTGGATGGACGTAATGTGAGATTACTTGAAATGTGATATTATAAGTAATGTGAGACGTAATGTGAGATTACTTGTAATTTTAGATTACAGTGTTTGGTTGTGCTGTAATGTGAAGTGTAATGTTAGATTACAGTGTTTGGTATGAGTTGTAATGTGCATTGTAATGTGATTTTTATTATTATTATATTAATACATATGAGAGTTTGTTATATCTTAATATGATAAGATTTAAATGAACAAATATTTTGACAACTAACTTCCTAAGGATTATGTGTGTGGTTAATACTATAGTCATTTATGAAATCTAAAGACAAAATATTTAAACTCAATACGCACAACTACTAAAATTCTATTAATTAATTAAAACATTATATATAATTTTATAAAATAATATTCATAAAAAAAATATACAGCGAAAAAACTTACTCATTTTATACGAACGTCTTGTGTATTATTATTTATTATAAAAATGAATTATGAAGTATCTAAAAAATAAAAAGCTAATAATAATAAAAATAGTATTATCATAATAACTATAAAGATAATACAAAATAATTTATCTATTTAGTAAATAATAATAAAATAATAACACTCTGTAATGTTGAACGTAATCTCACATTACATCCTTTTTTGGATATAATCTTACATTACGTTGAATGGAATTTGGACGTAATCTCATATTACAATGAACCATTACAATGCACATTACGTCGTTTGACAAACCAAACAACGTAATGTTGATGTAATGTTGGACGTAATGTGATATTACATCTCACATTACATCCATCCAAACACCCCCTTAATGAATTGTTTGTGAACTTGATGTATGTGATCGTGAATTCGATATATGTGTTGGTGAATTCAATGTATGTGTTCGTGAATTTGATAAATGCTTGAACTTGGATTTGTATTTGAGTTGAAAATTAAGGTTTATTTTCATTCTTAGGTGTAAACTAGGGTTGTCCCTAGCCCGTCCCGAATTTGAAAAGTCCCGACCAAGTAGGGACTTTTTCAAATGTTTGACATAGGGATAGGGCTAGGGACGGTTGTGGAAAATCCCGAAAATTAGGGCTAGGGACATTTTCTTGAAAAATCCCGCCCGTTTGTCCCGAGCTCACCCCTAGTATAATTACATCACATTTTGAGTTATTGCAAATAACTCCTTAGTCTGTTATATTGAAACAATCCAGTCCTAGGCTGACTCAGAAGCTAATTTCATTACTTGTGCCAGCTAATATGCCACGTAATGTGTTTCACTTTCTTTCTTTCTTTTTCTTTTTCAAACGGTTAATAGCCGAATCAACGTCTTATTTAATCTACTTGCAAATTTTTATCCGAACTTTACTTTCTTAAATGTCAATGAGTCTTCTTATCATGTGCATTAACGTTTGAGCTCGATAATAGCTAATATTAAGCAAATGGCAACTCAACTTCAAGATGTGTCATGGAATGCAATTTCGAGATTGACAAATTGTCAGACCTAAATCTAACTTAAGGCGAATTACGTTATGAAAACGTGGATTTTGAAAAGAGTCGCCACTAGTTAATTAAGGCTAACTAGAATCCTAAATTACCTAAGAGGATAACGAATTAAACACCTAGGTATAAAATCGGTCAATGATCAGAAATTCGAATTCGGGGATTCCATTACGAATTAAAAAAAAGAGTATTTTTTAATTACGCCCTTTCGGTACTCAATTCACTTAATTTGCCAATTTTATTACTTAAACATGTGTTGCATCAGACGACGTCAAGATTTTAATCGAATTTTATTATATACAAAAGACTATTATTATCACATATTAACCCCAAATCTAAAAAAACTAATTATAATCTCTAACTACTTCTAACATACATACAACTCGAACGATTAAATGTGTCACATAAATACATTTAATTAATTACATTTAAACCACTGATTAAATTTTAACCAAACATATTTAAACTATTTGACTAATAATATAATAAAATAATAGTAATGAAGTATGATAAATATAGTAATATAATAGTAATAATAGAATAATAAAATAGAAAAAAAGAACAAAGAACAGAACGGGACTTACCTGCAGGCGGACACGGAGGGGATGGGAGCTCGCCTACGTCGGATGGTGCTGTCCACGATGAAGGACCACGACGATGAGGACATGGCGGAGGTCCACGACGCGACGGAGAGCAGACGGACCAGGAGTGGCTGGATTCGTGCGGGCAGAGTTCCGGTGTCGGAGCAGGGACGGCAGGAGTGGCTGGCGATGTGAAACTCCGGCTGAGCCGGGGCAGGACGAAGGTCATGATGGATTACGGGGACGTAATACTATGGAATGCTAAACGTGTACTTGTAAGTAATCTAATTACGCAACGGAATAATGTACACATACCTCAATAGCTTTCCTGCCCAAGAACGTTGTGGAGGGAGTTCTGATCCTCCGGTCGGAACCCGTACAAGTTCTTCGTGAGAAGAAGTCCTACGCGGTATAAGCTCCACAGCAAATCCTCTGATCGATTCTTCAACAGGGACAGAACCTCGGACTGAATGCTCGGAAGAAATTTGGCACACCAATGGTGGTGTTAGGGGGCCGACCGAAATATGCTTGTAGAGAGAAATGAATTTCTCTCAAATCACAACTTAGGAGGAGTTGTGATCAAGGTGTGTTTTGGGAGTGACCCCAAGACCTCCTTATATAGTGGGAGGAGCAGAAAATCCTCCTCTCTACTATTAGGGTTTCGACCGACTTATGATGTGGGTGGGATGCCCAATTTTGGGCCTCCCATGTCACATGGGAATTGGGTCTGACCCACGTGACATTTACCTAATTATCTTAGGTAACCACATATATTAACGGGCTACCAATTACGGCGTCACGTCACCATATGCTAACAGCTCCCACTCGCCGGAATGGGAGGGTGCCTGTTAATGTATTGTCATCCAATAACATCAACTTTTCAGTCTCCTGTTATTGTCTCCGTCTCCGAATAGTTCATACGAGGTTTGCCGTGCGACCGGCGGATACAACGAGCATCGTGCTACTCATCTGTTAGGAGTGTTGTAGCGCCCTCAGAACATTGATTCCCTTTCGTAAATCAATCCTGTCAAAAATAAAATATGTACCGCACTGTATCCTTGGTCAACTGATAATTCTCCAATTGCCCAGTTTTCCACATAGGAATACTTCTCCAGGGCATCCGTACAAGTGTTCACAACCTTCAACTAATACCCGGTTGGTGGCCACCTTGTGAACACAAGAGTCGGTGAATTATAGGTGAACATGACCATCCCCATCGCTTATACCCTTGGTCTAACTCAACCGGTTTCCAAAGACGTGGTCACTTGGTTGTTTTCTTTGGCTCTACGCTCGTACGCCGGGAAGAATATTGAGCTAGACTTTAGGTATAAGTTCTGAGTCCGAGAGGATACTTTGGGTGCCTCTTCATAAGACACCCGGGATCAATCACACGCTCAAGGTGAAGAAGTATGCGCCCTTTGAATCACAAGGATTCTAGCTAGCACAACTGAGCATGACCCCGTGGTTGAACATGGCACGCGTAGTATGAAACACGCGTCGATAGCACACATGGACAAGCCAGGTGTGGGATATATCAATCATGCTATTGCAGATTCTTTCATCTGGCCCTGAATGTGATTTTAATGATGGACAGAGTCCAACACGGCGATTTACAAAACGAAGATTAAGTCATGCTTTAAGCGTGACCAAGTTATCGTTTCGTTTAACCAGGTTTATCCCCCCGGTTCTTAGCCAATCTTGCTGTGGTAGAGGTTCCCCTCTCCTACAAGATGACCGTGCCTGTGTGACGAGGCAAGGTTCACATCCGACATAATTTTGGTGGAAGAGTTTTACTTCTTCCTACGACTTAGTTTATAAACCGTAAAATCCGATGTTTATTTATCATTATGACGTCGATAGATCATATACTCAATCTGTAAATCTTTTATTCAATCGAAATAATATTTCAAATGTCAAAATGCCATCACTCATACAAGCCACTTATTAAGCCCTACGTAATCCAAGCAGTTTTACGTGCTTTTCAAAAATTTATCTACGTAATGGCTTAGTTAATGGGTCTGCGACCATATTGTCTGTGGACAAGTATTCTAAAGCGATTATATTGTCTTCCACACAGATTTGGCATAATTGTATTTCACATCAATGTGTTTGGTCCTACTATAGTACTTTGGATTCTTAACTGCTGCAATGGCTGCCTGACTGTCGGAGTATACCTTCACATGTTTGCTCTTCTTGTCAGTGCCAATTAATGCAGTAAGAAGTCTTTTCAGCCAAACTGCTTCTTGTGTGTTTTTAGAAAGGGCAACGAATTCTGATTCCATAGTGGAAAGCGCGACACAAGATTGCTTCTTGCTTACCCATGATATGGCAGCATTAGCAAGGAGGAAAACTCCCCATGTGGTGGACTTACGATCGTCCAGATCGCCACCGTGGTCGGCGTCACTATAACCAGTCAATTCGATTTGCCTGCCCTTATAGCACAGAACATAGTCGGCAGTACCTTTCTTATAATTCGTTTTACTGCCTTTAAATGTTGATAGCCAGGATCTGATTGAAATCTTGCTACTAGACCCACAGCGTAACAGATGTCTGGCCGAGTACATAACATGGCGTACATTAGACTTCCTACCATGCTTACGTACTCTGCATTCTTCATCTGTTCACGCTCCTGCTGGTTTTTCGGGCCATCACGCTTCGACACCGCGCACCCGAACACAACCGGCGTATCCACGGGTTTGGCATCGACCATTCTGAATCTTTTCAACAGTTTGTTGATATATGATTCTTGAGATACACAATCTCCGGGCGGCACGATCTCGGGAAATTTTAATGCCTAAGATGTACGTGGCCTCTCCCATGTCTTTCATCTCAAATGCTGATGATAACCAGGACTTTGATTTGTTCATGAAACTCACATCGTTCGCAGCAATGAGTATGTCATCCACGTATAACGTTATGATGACATATTTAGACCCGGAGGTCTTGGTGTAAACGCAGGATCCTTGTGAAGATTCACAAATCCGTTTCCGAAGATTTCCTCGTGGAATCTGCGATACCATTGCCGAGACGATTGTTTAAGACCGTAAATAGATCTTTGGAGTTTGCAAACTTTACGTTCTTTGCCAGGAGAAATAAAACCCTCTGGCTGCTTCATATAGATCTCTTCCTCCAGGTTTCCATGGAGGAATGCGGTCTTAACATCCATTTGGTGCAGCTCTAAATCGAGACATGCAACAAGGGCAAGGATGGCCCTAACTGTGGTATAACGCACAGTTGGTGAGTATGTTTCATCAAATTCCACTCCGTGAATTTGGGTATATCCTTTCGCAACCAATCGAGCTTTGTATCGCTCGACTTCTCCATCAGCAGTGAGTTTGAGTTTCAAATCCCACTTAGCTCCTATTGCTCTGCGTTTAGAAGGTAAATCAACTAAGGACCATACCGAATTAGCTTTTATTGAGGCGAATTCTTCTTCCATTTCTTTTCTCCATTCTTTTGCTTGAGGTCCTTCCATCGCTTGTTTAACCGTTACCGGTTCATCAACAGACGTGAGAGTGAAAATCTCGCCTCTCTCAATGGGATACTTCTTGGGAGAAGTCCGTTGCCTTTGACTGCGTCTAGGCTCATTTGTCCCATTTTGAGTCTGATCCATACTCCCACTGGAAATAATGCTTCTTATCAGAGCACTACTCCCACTGGGAATAATGGCGGTACTAGAGCTTTGAGCGACAACTTTCCTAGGACGACCTCTTCGTCTCGGGATTTCACCTCCGAGATTAGTTCTTTGATCGCTAGGATCTGGAACCGAAGTGATCAATCCGCTCCCATTTAGAATTATGGGAACAATAGGTAGTTGTGTGACATGATTATCAGTTTCTACTTGATTCGCATTCCCAGCAATAGTGATTTGTGTTAGGGGGGAGTGATCCCTCCCACTGGATTTATTATGTGGATTATATCCCCATTAACCGAATCACTTGTTGATGTGTCAAATCTCCCACTTGAAGAAAGTGGGACCTGAGAATCATTGTCATCTTGTTCTAGTTCGATCAAGACTTCGTCTGTTTTTATTTCTCGTAGCGATGGAAATTCGTTCTCAAGAAAAGTGACGTCTCTAGACTCATGTTCGTACACATTACCGTTCTCAAGGGCTGACACAAATACATAACCTTTTGAGTTCTCAGAGTATCTGATGAAGATACTTTTGAGTCCTCTGAGGCCTAACTTGCCAAAACGGCTGTCAGTTGTATGTGTGTAAGCCGCGCACCCCCAAGGTCGCAGCTTAGTGAGATTTAACTCTCTACCAGTCCAGAGTTCATACGGTGTTGTGTTCACTGCTTTTTATGGGACAAGGTTTACTACTTGAGTAACAGCAAGCAACACATCTCCCCAATAAGAAATTGGTAGTTGTGCTTGTGACATCATGGTTCTTACCATGTCAAGGAGAGTTCGATTACGACGCTCAGCCACACCATTTTGCTGTGGTGTGTTGGGGATCGTCGTTTGACGGGCGATCCCACTTTCTTTGTATAACTTATCAAACTCAATAGAGAGATATTCTCCACCTCTGTCGGTGCGTAGGGTTTTAACCTTTCGCTCATGTTGATTCTCTACGAGCTTTAGAAAGCTTTTGAAGCAATCTATTGCTTCCGATTTACGAGTAATCAAATGAGTAAACCCGAATCGGGTGTAGTCGTCAATGAAAGTTACGAAGTATCGCTTTCCATTTCTAGCAGTTACATTCATTGGTCCACATACGTCTGAATTGATTATTTGTAATGGAACTCGGCTCGTTTTGCTTCACCGAATGGCTTGCGGGTGGATTTTCCAGCTAGACAGATGACAAGTGTGTTTTACCACATTGTTTGTTCCGGGAAAAAGCCATCGTTTTGCTAGCGATTGAACTCTGTCGTAGCCTATATGTCCAAGCCGCGAATGCCATCCGGTCGCGTCAGTTTCTGCTTCTTTGGAGTATATTGCGTACATTCTATATGAATTTACATTTCCATGTAAATCCATGATAAATAGACCGCTATAAGAAAAGTCATATCCAAATAAAGTATCCCATTTATTTATGCGAACCAAGGATCTCTCAAATGATAAGACAAAGTTACAGAAACAACATTCCTACGGATTTTAGGAGCATAAAGGACATCTTCAAGAATTAAGGATTTGCTATTGCCTATTGGCAATTTACAAATCTCTATTCCTATGACTTCAACTTATGAGTTGTCGCCAATGAATATCCTTTTAGAATCCTTCGGCAATCGTCTAAACTTGGCAAATAGTTCTTTATCGTTGGCTATGTGGTCCGTTGCACCTGAATCAAGAATCCAAGATGGATTTGTGTCAGTTAACATGACAGTTTAGGAAACTAAAGTTTCCTCTACATAACCAAAGTCGCATACCTTTTTAGGGTGCGATCTGCTGGAACCTGCACCATCGCTTATTCGGCGTGGGCTGGAATTCCTGCATACTATCTCAGATTTTAATATGGGACTGCCTTGTTTAGGCATGGTCAATGTTTTACTTTCGACCGCCTGTTGTTTCTTTCCTTTGTTCCTGAATTTCCTTTTCTTACGGCCCGCTTGTCCTGCCATTTTAGGTTCTTTCGACACCGAAGTTAATCGAGTTTCTTCCATCTCGATTAGTTTCAGGACATATGCAAGATCAAGCACGGAACTGCTAACAGTCAATATGACCTTGGTTGCTCTCCAAGACTTCAGGAGTATCCCTATTATGGCCTATCCCATTCAGCAATTTGACTGTCATCTTCCAATGGTTTGAATAAGCGAAGGATACCGCCTACTTTTTCAAGTATGCTTTTACTGTTGTTGTTCAGGTAGGTTTCTAATGTTGGTATAAGTGGGTGCAGTGTAACCGCCATGCCACTTCCATATTTCAAAAAGAGAGCATCCCGGATGTCCTTTGAAGTCGGATCATCCTTATACACGTCATAGAAATCCTGTGACATTTCAGACAGTATCATCTCCTTAGCTTTCTTGTCATCTTGCTCCCATTGAAAATGGGCAAATGCTAGATCCTTTGTTAATCCGACATTCGGGAAATTCATGGTCATTTGAATGTGGTCAATTAGACCATGTGCTTCCAATATTGTAACGAAACATTTGCTCCACGAGTCATAATTCGTCTCAACTAATAGCTCAGATGATAATGCCAACTATTCATTAATGAAAATTCAAGGTTGGGAAGACAACAACATTTTGACAGAATTGCAAATATCTGATTATCTATTAGGATGGAATACGACGAATAGTGATCCTTCAGTCACTAAACCAAACCGACCGCCAGTAAACCGAGGGAAGGGGTGTTGCATTACGGGGACGTAATACTACAGAATGCTAAACGTGTAATAGCAAGAAATCTAATCTACGCAGCAGAATTAGTACACATACCTTTTAGCTTTCCTGTCCAAGAATGATGTGGAGGGAGTTCTGATCCTCCGGTCGGAACCACGTGCAAGTTCTTCGTCAGAAGAAGTCCCACGCGATGTAGCTCCACAACAAGACCTCTAATCGATTCTTCAACGGAGATGGAACCTCAGACTTGATGTGATGGTGCCGAAATATTAGACTAGGGTGACAAGTTTTCTCAATGGAGATCCTTGTTCTTAATTGTGTGTTTAAACCCTTAGGAGTCACCCCTATATATAGTATTGGGCAACTCCACCTTATGTGGTACTAGGGTTTCGGCCGAACCATGCAAAAAGTGGGGGAGGCCCATTTTGGGCCTTCCTTGTCAATTACTAATTGGATTTGGCCCAATTAGCCCAGATTAACAATTACCTAATTAACTTAGGTAATTCCCTTAATTAACGGGCTCCTATTACGGCGCCACGTCACCATATGCTAACAGCTCCCACTCGCGGGAATGGGAGGGTGCTCGTTAATCTATACGATTACGCAACAGTATCAACATCTTAGTCTTCAGTCTTCGTCTCCGTCTCTGAATAGTTCACACGAGGCTTGCCGTGCGACCGGCGGATACGACGGGCATCGTGCTACTCATATGTTAGGAGTATTGTAGTGCCCGCAGAACGTTGATTCCATTTTCACGAACCAAACCTGTTAGAAATAAAATCTGTACCGCACTGCATCCTTGGTCAACTGTTAATTCTCCAATTGCCCAGTTTTCCACAAAGGAATACTTCTCCAGGGCATCCGTACAAGTGTTCACAACCTTCAACTTAAATCCGGTTGGTGGCCACCTAATGAACACGAGAGTCGGTGAATTAAAGGTGAACTTGACCATCCCCATCGCTTATACCCTTAGTCTGACTCAACCAGTTTCCAAGACGTGGTCACTTGGCTGTTTTCTTTGGCACTACGCTCGTACGCCGGGAAGCGAGCATTGAGCCAGACCTTAGGTATAAGTTCTGAGTCCGTGAGGATACTTTGGATGCCTCTTCATAAGACATCCGGGATCAATCACACGCTCAAGGTGAAGAAGAATGCGCCCTTTGAATCACAAGGATTCTAGCTAGCACAACCGAGCATGACCCCGTGGTCGTGTATGGCACGCGCAGTATGAAGCACGCTCGATAGCACACCTGGTCAAGCCAGGGATGGGATATGTCAATAATGCTATCGCAGAATCTCTCATCTGGCCTTGAATGTGATATATAGTGATGGATAAAGTCCAACTCGACGATTTACAAAACGAAGATTAAGTCATGCTGTTAAGCGTGACAATGTTATCATTTTGTTTAATAAGGTTTATCCCCTTGATTCTTAGCCAATCTTGTTATGGTAGAGGTCCCTCTCTTCTTACAAGATGACCGTGCCTGTGTGACGAGGCAAGGTTCACATTCGACATAATTTTGGTGGAAGAATTTTACTTCTTCCTACGACTTAGTTTATAGACCGTAAAATCCGATATTGTTAATCATTATGACGTCGATAAATCATAAACTCAAATTGCAATTCTTTTATTTAATTGAAACATAATTTCAAATGTCAAAATGTTATCACTTTTATAAGCCACACAGTTTAAGCCCTACGTAATACAAGCAGTTTTACGTGCTTTTCAAAAATCTCCCTACGTAACGGCTTAGTTAAAGGGTCTGCGACCATATTGTCTGTAGGCAAGTATTCTAAAGTGATTATGTCGTCTTCCAGATCAGATTTAGCATAATTGTATTTCACATCAATGTGCTTTGTCCTACTATGGTACTTTGGATTCTTAACTGCCGCGATGGCCGCCTGACTGTCAGAGTATACCTTCACAGGTTTACTCTTCTTGTCGGTGCCAATTGATGCAGTAAGAAGCCTTTTCAGCCATACCGCTTCTTGTGCGTTTTTGGAGAGGGCAACGAATTCTGATTCCATAGTGGAAAGCGCGACACAAGATTGCTTCTTGCTTACCCATGATATGGTAGCATTAGCAAGGAGGAAAACTCCTCCAGTGGTGGACTTACGATCATCCGGATCGCCACCGTGGTCGGCTTCACTATAACCGGTCAATTCGAGCTGATTGCCCTCATAGCACAGAACGTAGTCGGTGGTACCTTTCAGATATCTGATAATTCGTTTTACGGCCTTTAGATGTTGATAACTAGAATCTGATTGGAATTTTGCTACTAGGCCCATAGCGTAACAGATGTCTGACCGAGTACAGAGCATGGCGTACATTAGACTCCCTATCATGCTCAGATACTTTGCATTCTTCATCTGTTCACGCTCCTGCTGGTTTTTCGGGCCATCACGCTTCGATAGCGCGCACCCGAACACAACCGGAGTATCCACGGGTTTAGCATCCAGCATTCTGAATCTTTTCAACAGTTTGTTGATATATGATTCCCGAGATAGACATAATCTCCGGGCGGCATGATCTCGGGCAATTTTGATGCCTAAGATGTACGTAGCCTCTCCCATGTCTTTCATCTCGAATGCTGATGCTAACCAGAACTTTGATTTATTCATAAAACTCACGTTGTTCGCAGCAATGAGTATGTCATCCACGTATAGTATTATGATGATATACTTAGACCCGAAGGTCTTAGTGTATACGCAGGGTTCCTCGTGAAGATTCACGAATCCGTATCCGACGATTTCCTCGTGGAATATGCGATACCATTGTCGAGACGATTGTTTAAGACCGTATATAGATCTTTGGAGTTTGCAAACTTTACGTTATTTTTCCAGGAGTAATGAAACTCTCCGGCTGCTCCATATAGATCTCTTTCTCCAGTTTTACTTGGAGAGGTTTGGTCTTAATGTCCATTTGATGCATGCTCGAGTTCGAGACTTGCAATCATGGGAAAGTAAGGCTTTGACTATGGTGTAATGTATAGTCGGTGAGTCCGTCTTTATCAAAGTTCACTCCGTGAATTTGGGTATATCCTTTCGCAATTATTCGAGTTTTGCACCACTCAAAATTTCCACCCGAAAGAGTCGGTGAATTGCAGGTGAACTTGACCATCCCTATTGCTCATATCCTCAGTCAAACCCAACTGGTTTCAAAAGACGTGGTCACTGGACCTTTTTGTTCAGCACTACGCTCGTACGTCAGGAAGCGAACATTGAGCCTGACCTTAGATATGAGTTCTGAGTCCGTGATGATACTTTGGGTGCCTCCTCATAAGGCTCCCGGGATCAATCACACGCTCGAGGTGAAGAAGTTTGCGCCAGCCAGAATCATGAGGATTCTTTCCTAGCACAACTGAGTTGTGATCCCGTGGTCGGACGTGGCACGTGTAGTATGAAGCACGCATCGATAGCATACCTGAACTTTTAAGTTTAAAGGAATGGGACATGTCAAATCATGCTATCGCAGATTATCATCTGGCCTAGAATGTGGATTAATGACGAACAAACTTCATCACGGCGATCTGCAAAACGAAGATCATGTCGAGTTACTTCGACACTAGATGATCGTTCTGCATAATCAGGTTTATCCCCCTGATTCTTAGCCAGCCTTGCTTAGTAGAGGCCTCCCTCTTCCGCAAGACGACTGTACCTCTGTGACGAGGTAAGGCCCACATTCGACATAGTTTTGGCAGAGGATTGCGTCCTCCTACGACTTAGTTTATAGACCGAAAATTTGATGTAATCAAAAAATTATGACGTCGATTGTTCATAAACTCAGTTGCAATTCTTTCGCTTACAAAATGTAACTTTCTAATATCAAAATGTTATCACAGATACATGCCACTACTAAACCCTACGCAATCCAAGCATTTTTACATGCTTTTCGAATATCTCCCTGCGTAGTGGTTTATTTAATGGGTCCGCTATCATGTTATCAGTGGACAAGTATTCCATAGTGATTATATTGTCTTCTACCATAGATTTAGCATAAAAAATATTTCACATCAATGTGTTTGGTCCTACTATGGTACTTCGGATTCTTTACTGCCGTAATGGTTGCCTGACTGTCAGAAAACACCTTCCCAGGTTTACTCCCGACGTCACCATCAAGCAGCGCAGTAAGTAGCATTTTCAGCCAGACCGCTTCCTGTGCGTTCTTGGAGAGGTCTACGAATTCTGATTCTATCGTGGACAGCGCGACATAGGATTGCTTCTTGCTCGTCCATGAAATGGCGGCATTAGCAAGGAGAAACACTCCTCCTGTGGTGGATTTATGATCATCCGGATCGCGACCATGGTTGCCGTAAACTGTAACCGGTCAGTTCGAACTTCCCGCCCTCATAGCACAATGCGTAGTTGGCAGTACCTTTCAGATAACGAATAATTCGTTTTACAGCCTTTAAATGTTGATATCCAGGATCTGATTAGAAACGTGCTACTAGGCCCACGGCATAACTGATATTCAGACGGGTGCATTTTGTTGGGTTACGATTAAACGCGACATGACTAGAATAAAGTCAAGCACGTTTAAAAGGCGAGATCGATAAGTCGTCGACCAACCTTGTTCAAAATAATAAAACAAAAGGTAAAAGGTCGACGATCACATTCGAATAAGTCGACTTCCAGAGTACGATTAACAAGATAAAGGCTACTAGGCTGCCTAAATCCCTTCCCTATTAAAGAGTAAGTCGAATCGACAATCGAAGTCTCATCAGAAATCCTTCCTCTTAAGGAAAGGGACAGGTGGCGACCTGCTTCAGCCGCCTTAAGAAGCAAACCTTCCCCCCCCCCCCCCCCAAGAAAGAGCATAGGTGGCGACCTGCTTCCACCGCCAAAGGAAGAAACCTTCCCAGCTAAGGAAAGATGAGGTGGCGACTTGCTTGTCACCTGCTTAAGCCGACTCTAGACAGAAACCCTCCCCAGAGGGTAGCCGCCATATAAACTCGGTAATATCTCCCTATAAATAGGGGTACATTCTAAGTTCATATGTTAAGTTTTGCTTAATACTTCATATTATTCTCTCTAAATCCATTTCTGACTTAAGCTTCGGAGTGGAATCAGGGGCCATCCCCACCCCTTTTCAGGGTCAAAAAAGATACCTAAGAGAAATAGGCTGCGGCGATATCCCGAAGCCCGTTACCCGAAGTTCAAGGCCACGTCATTTTGATCCCAACATTTGGCGCCGTCTGTGGGAACTGATCAAAAATTCATGGCCGCCGAGAAGAATAAGATGCCAAGCCCCATTATATAGGATATGGGAAACACTCAAGTAAATCCCACCACCTAAAGTCCAACACCCAGAGAAGACCCACCCGCGCCTCATGCTAACGACACTGGTGGTGAAGAGAATCTCAGTCATGCCCGGTCATTACCCAATCTTGAGGAAGCAAGAACAGTCCCTCTGACTGTCCCTCAAGAGATAATGGCGGCCTTCATAGCCTTCTGGAACCAGACCTAGGCGGGAACTGTTCCTGATAAAAAGGAACCGACTCGAGAATCCTCCCAAAAGGAAGAGGTGGCCTCTAGTGTGAAGATCGTAGAAGAAAATCTATTGGAGAAAGAGGTTCCCAAAGCTCCTGAAATCGAAACGGCGAGCAAGGGCCCTGTCCTATTCACTATAGGACAGGTAGAAGAATTGTTGGAAAAGAAGAGAAGATGAGCGAATGATCTACTTATTGTTCGCGACCACACTTTTCATCCTTTCTCCAAGAGGCTATTCAACACTCGAGTTAATCCACAAGTCTTTGCGAGGAACATCGAATTACACGGGCGAGGGAGACCCGGTTCGCCATATCAACGCCCATAACTCTTCTCTTGTGGGAAGAGGGGCAACTCCGGACCATTACGCGACGCTCTTCCCAACAACCTTGAAGGAAGAGGCATCCACTTGGTTTTATGGTCTTCCCGACAATTCAATTTACTCGTGGGAAGAATTGAAGGCTAAGTTCATAGAAGGTCATATAGGCCAAAGACAACGTCTCAAGAGTATGGACTTTCTAGATAAAATTGAGCAAGGTCCTGATGAAACCTTAGCCAATTATTATACTAGATATCAAAAGATACTCCAGCAGTCGAACGAAGACGCCACTATTGGCAAGTTGATCAGGACCTTCTGGAGGGATCTCAGAGTGCAGAGTCAAGCTCTGAAGGATAGCATGGTGATGAAGCCAGTATGAAAGATTAACGCTCTCACCATCAAGGTTAAGAAGTATATCGACTTGGAGAGGTCACACGAAAGATCGCCCATAGAAGCCAAGAGGCAGATCGTCCCGACCAAAGTTGAAGAAGGTTCTGCTTCTCGACCATCCAAGAAAGAGGAGAGGCGAGAAGGGGCTTTCCGACATGGAAATAGTCCGGAAATGAAAAGAGACCCTATTCCTTATTATGCAAAGTTCACTCCTCTCACACATAATATATCTGTAGTACTTCAAGAGATGGAGAAACTTTGGCTGCATGATCCCCCTCTAGTTAGAAAGAGTCCGATGGGATCTCTGATGAATGATTACTGTCGTTATCATCGAGTTCAAGGGCACGATACTAACGAATGCGTCGCCTTAAAACACGATATTGAGGCGCTAATTCGAAGAGGTAAACTATTAATGTTTATTGAAAAGCCTTCTAAGGCGCCAAGGAAACGAAGTCGTAGCCCTCAGAGGAATTCTCGATCTCCCCTTCATGACAATCCTACCCCGACTCAACAAGGGACGATAAATGTCATCGCCAGAGGATTTGCTTATGGAGGAGAAACTAGTGTCGTCTGAGAAGTCTACGCCGCCCGAATCTCACAAGGGAATGAAGGAAAGACACATGAGGAAATCAACCCAATAACCATAAGCTTCACCACTGACGATTTGATGATGGTTACTCAACTTCACGATGATGCCTTGGTCATCACCGCCACTTTAGCGGAATACGAAGTAAAGAGGATTCTCATCGACAGTGGAAGATCGACGGATATACTCTTTTATGAAGCTTTCCAAAACTTGGGATTAACTAGAAGAGATCTCCTGAAGGTCGACTTTCCCTCATAGGTTTCGCCGGAAGAACTACCTATCTGATGGGAGCCATCAAACTACCAATGATTCTGGGAAAAGGAAAGACAACCCTGACAATTGATGTACTTTTCGTGGTCGTCGACGCCGCCTCAGCATATAATGCTATCATCGTAAGAACTACTCTCAATCCTCATCGGATGATCCCGTCGACTGCTCATCAAGTAATGAGGTTCCCGACACTTCATGGGATATGAGAGGTAAGAGGAGATCAAACCACATCCCGACGGTGCTACGTCAGCTCGATGCGACGTCGCAATCAAATAGAAGTCATAGGAACAACGCCTAATTAAGAAAAGTAACTTTGTTTATCTTTAAGGCTAATGTTTGTTCTATGATGCTTTTTGTGTAAAAGACTCAGGAAGGATAAATAAATATAGCATTTCAAGGCCCCTTTATTCCAAGATATCTTGAGCCCTTCCGTCAAAATACTCAAAGAATCGACTATCAACAACCTGATATCATCTAAATCACTCAGATTAATCGACAAAGAGGTGGCATTGAAGATAAAAATTTTCCGAATCAAGAGTCGACCATCAACAATATGATATTATCTAAATCACTCAGATTGGTTGACTACTTGAAAGAGGTTAAGTATTGAAGATAAACTTTTTCTGAATCAAGAGTCGACCATCAACAATCTGATATCATCTAAATCACTCAGATTGGTCGACTACTTGAAAGAAGTTAAGTATTGAAGATAAACTTTTTCCGAATCAAGAGTTGACCATCAACAATCTGATATCATCTAAATCACTCAGATTGGTCGACTACTTGAAAGAGGTTAAGTATTGAAGATAAACTTTTTCCGAATCAAGAGTCGACCATCAACAATCTGATATCATCTAAATCACTCAGATTGGTCGACTACTTGAAAGAGGTTAAGTATTGAAGATAAACTTTTTCCGAATCAAGAGTCGACCATCAACAATCTGATATCATCTAAATCACTCAGATTGGTCGACTACTTGAAATATGTTAAGTATCGAAGATAATCAAGAGTCGACCATCAACAATCTGATATCATCTAAATCACTCAGATTGGGTCGACTACTTGAAAGATGTTAAGTATCGAAGATAATCAAGAGTCGGCCATCAACAATCTGATATCTTCTAAATCACTCAGATTGGTCGACTACTTGAAAGAGGTTATGTATTGAAGATAAACTTTTTTTCGAATCAAGAGTCGACCATCAACAATCTGATATCATCTAAATCACTCAGATTGGTCGTCTACTTGAAAGAGGTTAAGTATCGAAGATAATCAAGAGTCGACCATCAACAATCTGATATCATCTAAATCACTCAGATTGGTCGACTACTTGAAAGAGGTTGAGTACTATAAGTTGATCTTCTTGAAGTCATATATCGACCATCCGGAATCTGATATCAACCAAATCACTCAGAGGGGTCGATGACTCAGAAGACAGGTTAGATCTTCTTAGGAAAATCCTTCTCAAATATTAAATTATCGATTATATAGAATTTAGACGTTTTCTCTAAAAAGTCGATCCTTAGGGAATGAATGCATGAGAATTGCCAAAAGAGGTCTCCCTTCTATCATTGATAAACACAGATTTCATCAAGACGGGAAAGAAAAGAAAAACATCTATACATAGTTTTTCCTACTCCTAGCCTCCTCCACTAAATATTCTCGAAGAACCCCCACCTTCGAGAAGTCAAAATTAGGGTCCATGGCCCTGATGTCTTCTACCACCGAAGCAAAGCTTGAAAGGAGCATCTACCCGCTGACTACGGAAGCGTCGGTTTGGAATTCAGTACTAGCCTTGTAGTCAGCAATGATCTCCAGGGCGGGCTTCTTGTACGCCTTTACCTCCGCCTTCAGCCTGGCAATCTCCTCTTGGTGAGAAGCTACCTTGGCGCAGAAAGTCCTCAGGACAGCGGCAGAGGTACGGCTAGCACTGTCAAACAATGCACCAAGAGTCATAGAGGCCCTTAGAATATCCTTAAGGGAGGAGAGCTCTTCAGATATAGTCGCCGAAGCCTCATTCAGACGAAGAAGCTCCTCTTCCAAGTGAGTAACCTCTCCTTGAAGGCGCTGCACCTCTCCTACCTCTGACTCCACCGAGGCGAGTCTCCCTTTTAAAGAGGAAACTTCCTCGTCCAAGTCGACAAGCAGCTGACTAACTTGGAGAAAGTCACGAGTAGCCTAGAAAGAACAGGGCAAAATAAGTACAGGATCGACCTCAAAAATTATATGTGATAAAAAGAATAGCGAGTCTTTTTTACCTTGGCCTGCCGGTGTAAGAACACGCAGGCAGTCTCGCCGGCACACTCAACGGGTAGGCAAGGGCGGTCTTGAGGGGGGGATGAAGCCATTCATGAGGTGGAGGGCTAACTCCCTATTGGCGACAGAGTGACCCTCCTTCAACTGGTATCCCATCAAAGAGGCGAGGGGATCCCAGTCGGTATTTCCAGATGAAGACTCGGGGGCAGAGTGGAGCATCTTCCAAGTAAATGGAGGACCCTCAAACTTCAAGCCAGTCATGGCTTGGGAACACGAAGATTCAGCACGACCCCTACCCTTCGGATCGACTTCTACAAAAAAGGAGGATGTTAGAAAAATTCCATGAAAATCCAAGAAAAGATAAAATCAATGATAGAGAATTCCTACCTTTGGAGCGGCTAAGGAGGCCATCTCCTGGAATTCTGAGATAGGGGTGGTGACAGTCACTCTCGCCCTTTTGATAGGCTTGACAACGCCTCTATTGGCGTTCCTCTTGGTCCTCATGCGAGGAGTCTTCGTGTCGCCTTCTGCAGATTCCCCCTTTTCAGAATCTGAGGCAGCATCAGTAAGAGCTCCCTCTAGAGAGGGTTGTTCAGAGACGACCTCCGCGCTGGTCGCCGCAGAATCGTCCACCAAGGGCACTCCTGTTGCCGCCTGACCACGTGCATCAAAAATCTTCTTAAAGATACCTACAAAAAACCAAAAAAGGATTTAAAAAGAGATTACAAAGAAAAAGAAAAATTACCCAATTGAGAGGAGGGTCTTCGGTGTGAAGGCGAATTGAAGCTCTAATAAGAGCCTCCTCTGTTGTATCTTCATTCTCTCAGAGGTGGATAGCCACTTGTAGTGATGAGCCACCATAGGTTCCTTGAATCTTCAAAGAAAGTTGGACGAAAGATAAGTTCCAATGTCTCAAGTGGTGAGGTTCCGATGTTTCAATCTTCCACAGTGTCCAACAAGACAAAGCTCCACACTTCAATCTTTTAAAATACTAAGGTATGACAACCCGGTTTTCATAAAACAGTCATTCCGATCTCCAAAACTTAAGAACTGTCCTCAAAACAACCATTTTCAGCAAATTCAACTGCAAATCAGTTGAAATCCAACAATTCAAGCTATCCATAGCTCGAACTCAACAAAACCACAGCAACATAACTCCGGACATCCAAATTTTAGCAATTTCAGCCATTTTCAGCAATTTTTCAGCAACTTTCAGCAAATTACAGCAACAGCAGAATTTTGACAGCAACAGCAGAATTTTGACAGCAACATAACAACTGAAAATCGCAGCCAATCACAGCAACCATTCCCGCAACAACAATACAACATCAACAACAACCCCAATCTGAAGTTTCAGCAGCAATAGGTGCATATACAACAGCAGAAACCAATGTAACAGTAATTGCAGAAAAGGGGCGTCTCAGTCGAATCTTAACAGTAAAATACGAACATCCAAATCACCTCAGAATTCGAAGAAAAGTATCGCAATAGATTCGTGACGTCGAGACGATTCCGGAAAGGTAAGGTCGGCGAACAACGGACACCGGGAAGGCGGCGCGTGGTGCCCACGCTCCAGCGGCAACAGAGACGACGCGCGGCGCGTGCGGGCACGTGCGGCGGCTGCTGACGGCGGTCGAGATGTCAAAAAAATCGTCGGAGCATGCTGGGTTGATTGATGATGTCAATTTTGGAATAAGAGTCGTCTATCAGATGCGTAGGATACAGACTGAACCGAAACTTCACGGCGGTGCTCGGAAACAGCAAGATAAACAGCAAACGATTTCTGGAAAATGAAAAAATAAACGAAATCAAATCACCACGATCGGTGGCTCTGATACCATATAAACGTTTATAATTTTAGATAGGTTGAGAGTATGTGGAGAGCAATCCTTTCATTATACTAAACATGATAAGAGAAGGTTGCTTCTTACTATTACAAGAGTGGAGGCTCCTCTATATAGGAGACCTCATAGGCTAATATGCAAACCCTAGTAAACATTAGGGACTAGAATGTAAACCTCCAAACATAGAGGACCAACATAAGACTTAGCCTAAACATAGGACTAATATAAAACCGATGCACCGTATATGGCATTATGTGGACAATACGTATGCACCATGTATGTCCACATATATGCACCATGTATATATCCAATAGTAACATATGTAAAACTTTAAAAATATATGGAAAATTAAGAAAAATTTTAACTACACATAATATTTACATCATACTATTAATAATATCAAGTTCTCTCTAGGGTTCACATCTAGATCAATAGAAAAAAAAAATACCAAAAGCATAGTACTTTTGGAGCATGATAGAAAAACCCATCTATTTTTGTTCGGTCCTAACAATTAAGTGATTGATCTTACTTATACATATTGATGATCCATTTTGTTCAAGTTGGAAGTCTGGGGTGTTTACTTCATTTATTATGTTTTATTGTTCAGAAGTTAGTTTGTTATATTTGATAGTTGTGGACTTCTTTGTTATTTCGGATGGCCCGTTTGACTATTCTTTAGTTTGTTTAGGGCCTTGTTCCTTCATTTATTTTTCTTAGGGTGTATTTGAACCTATTTGAAACATTTGTTATTATTTATGGGTGGGGGAATTCAGATGAAGGAACATTCTATGTGACCCCAAGTGCTTGTGTTGATTATTTCTCTCCAAATCTAGGGTTTTGTTATTTAGAAGTTATCATGGTATCAGAGTCATCCATAGCTCTTCGACTCACCTTCATCCGTTACTCTCCATCTTGATGTTCTTGTGTTCGTGATTCCTGGTTTGCGTTTCTCGCTTTCTGCTCTTTTCGTCCCGATGACGTTTCGTCTGGAGATTCGTGTTTGGTTCAGATCGTCTCCTCCCCTGACGATCTGATCTTTTGCCTCTTTTTTCTCTGTTCCAGCAGGAGTTTCTGTGCATGTAGTTATTGTTGGATCACGACGGAACTCCGGTACGATCTTTGACGGCGATCCTAGCTCCTTCGCTCCACGCAATCCTGCAAGAGGGGATAGACCGGGCGGTGACCCAGAATCCCTCTCCGATGCTTAAATGAGTATCTCGTGTGGACTGGCAAGCAGTAATCTCAAGTAACGTATCTCAAAACGTAATTGATCTGAGGTGACCTCTGCCTTTTATAGGCGGAGAGGTACCTCAGTTACCTGGTGAACCGTTGGGGGTGGTTAGCCCGTATTCCGCGTATCTCGGGCACGATCCCGCCTATCTAGTCCATGATCTCGCTTATCTCGGCCACGCCCCGCGTATCTCGGCCTTAACCTCTGATAGCAAGTCCAGACTAACATCGGGGACTCCAGAGTTATCTCGTTGTGTCACCGCTCGGGGCCCCTCGTCATCGTGACAGGGCCAATCATTCTCAGGGATTCGTCATCGGGGCCTACTTAAAGACATCTCATCGGGAGCTTCCAGCTCACCTATCGGGACCGACTCTGTCGGGACCTTTCATCATCGGGACTCCCTCTGTCGAGACCCTTCGCCTGGGTCATCTTGACCTCCATTTAGGGCCCAGTGGGCTTGTTCGCTGTTTCCTCGCCGTTAAAGGGCCTAACGGTCATAGCGGAGCCCATCATTTGCCCCCAAGACATGAGGGACTTACAATTCGTCGTGTCTTTCATCTCCCGACCTCCCAACGTCGAAGTCGGGGATCTTTCCCTTGGCATAGTCACTTAGTACAAGCCTTCTCGTTCATGTTTCCTCAATACCTTGTGGATAACTGCCAAATCCGAGAGGACTCCTCGGTTCCCCAGCCATTAAATGCAGCAGATGACGAAGCGACGTCTTCAGTACCCGTGCCTGATTTTTCGCGCCTGATTTTTCTGAAAAGTGCTTTTCAGGCCGTTTCATCATTGCACACGTTGCCATTCTGCACGTTCCATCTCAACGGTCCAGATCAGAACACTTCAACTTCGACGATTCAGATCAAAGCGTCCCTTCGACTGTCCTCTTCGTCTATAAAACCCTAACCGTGGGCACAGTTTCACTTTTACCGTCTTCGAAATTTCAAAGGCTCTCTGCAACCTCTCTGAGAATTCAAGCTTCTGCGATTCCAAAGACTTCAGTGCTCCTCCGGCCTCCTGTTCTTCCAAGCCATTTCGCCAACAACGTCAAGTTCATCCTTTCAGCCTTCAACCATCATGTCTGGTAAGGGTTTCTTCTTCGTTGCTTGTACCTTTTTCCCTTGTTTGTAGTTTTCCGGAAAACCCAATGTGCCTTTCCATGCCTGATTTCAGACAGCGGATCTAGTTCCGAGGGAAGGAAGCCCTTCAACTTCGACTATGCTCTGAATGAAATTTCCAGCACTGCATACGATGCAGCTCTCTGGGAGGGATGCATCACCTCCACCTGGGAACCTCGCTTCCCGTATCCCTGGCCCCGCCCCTCGGGTAACATTGAGGTTACTCGTACCCCGAAAAGGGGAGGTATTTGTCTCTACGGGGCAAATATCAGGGGGGATCAGATTCCCCTTTTGTGGTAATCTGGTCGAGATGTGCCAGCATTATAAGACGCATCCGACCACCTTCTCTCCGCACGCCATACGCCTGTGGAACGCCTTCCAGGTCCTCTGCTTCCGACAGCAGTGGGTATACAGCCTCAAGCTCTTCAGGACCTTCTACGGGATGAAGTGCAGCGAGGGGGGGGGGGGGGGTTGTGCCTTCTACCCCCGGATGCCGAAGTGGAACAAGACGCAACTCGGGTTGTGCTACTGGACCACCGACACCTGGAAGGTGGTCAAGGGTCGGGGACTCCTGGTCGACACGGGGTCCGACAACAGCGGGTGGAAGAGGAGATACTTCTTCATTCAACACTCCTCGATCCCGTGGCCTCGATGGGAGGTGGAAGCGGATTCTCCTCCCGCTTTCCACACCTACACCGATGAAGACTTCCAGACTCTTCAGCTCATCCAGCTTTACCGGTGGGGGGAGTCCTACACTCCCCTTGACGCCAATTCTCTCGTGGAGCGGGACCTGGTGAATGCCGGGATCCGACTCCTCGACGTAGTCTCCGGGGGGCAACTTTTCGACGGCCCCTCCAATATGGTTCTCTGGGTAAATCTCTAACTTTTGTTTTTCACTGTTTGCAGCTAAGAAGGTATCAGTGCTGACCAATCTGATCCTTAAGCAGGGGGAGACCGATGTTGTCCGCCCTTCGCGGAAGAGGAAGTCCGCCAAGAAGGCTGCTGCTCCATCGGGGTCTCCTTCCGCGGAGAGGCCCAAGCGGAGCCGTGTGGAGGTGGACAAGCTCTTCGACGTCCAGAACGCTGAAGAAGGTAAAAAGCTCCGCCTCGCTATTAAATCGTACAGGAGGATGGTCCCGAAGGAGTTGATTCCTTCGACCATGGAGGCCCGCATCGCCGACGTCAAACGAGTCCTTCGAGGTGAAACTCCTCGTGTCCTGAAGGCGGGCTACTACAACTACCGTGGGAAGGACCAATACGTCTCCCGACGTATTGTTTGGTGTAAGGGTTCTAATGAATTCCCTGATTACGTTTCTAAAGCCTCTTCTCGTCCTTTAGGTGCAGGCCACTCCGGGACTCCATCGGGTGCTGGAGCCTCAGCAGGCGCGCCACCTTCAGCAGGGGCACCTCCTTCGGCAGGGGCGCCACTTTTCTCCAGTGGTGGGACCCCGACCGGCGAACAATTTCGTCGGGTGGAGAGCTTGGACTCCTCCGAGGAGACTGATGAGGGTGGCTCCCTTCGCCATCGTCGGAGGACGGGGCAGTCCCCGCTGAAACGAACCTCCAAGGGGCTGCCCCCTCACCCTCTTCACAACCGCAGCGACAACCGTCGCTTGCCCACGACTTCACTCCTTCCCCAGCCCGGGGTGGGTCGGAGGCACGCCCCTCCTCGTCCCCAGTCGGCCCTTCTACAAGGCCTTCGACTCCGACCAGGAGGATGCTCCCTGGACCCCGATCCAGACGCTGCAGGGGGTCCAGCTCTGACAAGGGGACACATATCGGAGCTGGTCCTACACCTGGTAGCAGGCTCCATCCTGCCTTCTATGCGGTATCCGATTACCCTAGATCGGGAGGAGATGCACCGGTATGTCAAGGAGATGTGCATGCGTCGGATAGAGGTAAGCTTTTCATCCTTTTTTTCTTCATCCATAAATCCGATTGTTCATCTACTAATACTTCTTTTCCTTTCTTCGCAGGAGATGGGGGATATCAACCGTTCCATCGGGTACCTTCTCGCCTATGAGGAGGCCCTGGAGCAAGAGCGGGCAGTCACGGCCAAGCTTAAGGAGGATCTCGCGGCCTCCGAGTCTTCGTGGGGAAAACTGGCCAAGGAGCAGGCCATATTTGACCGCAAGACTCGGGACCTCCAAAAGCAGGTCCGTGACTTTGAGGGGCTCCTCAAGCGTGAGCGGCAGGAGCGGCAGGTTGCTGAGGACAAGCTGGTCCTCGAGAAGAAGGCTCTGGAGGAGCAAGTTGCGGGGGTTCCCGCGCAGCTGGTCGCGGCCGAGACCAAGGGCCGGGAGGATTATCGGAGGTCCGAAGACTTCCAGGCTGATGCTGTGAAGTTTTGCAGCGCGGAGGTGGATAACACCCTCTTCAACGCAGTCGAGGAACTCCACCTGGAGTATGGCGACGCCATCAACTTCGACAAGTCTCCTTCTCTCGCTCCCTTCGCGAAGAAATACTTTGCTCTTTCAGAGGAGAGTGATGGGGGGGAGTACTCCCGCGATTGTTGAAGACACAGCGGAGCCTCCAAGTATTGATACTCCGATAATCGACCCTCCAGCGGCTAAACCTGTGGAGCCTTCTGCCACCGACCTCGTGGACCCAGCTCCCGTTGATGCCGCCAACAAGGACCAAGCCTAACTGCTTATCTTTAGAGTCCTTGTATTTTCCTCATTTTGTAATCCTCGGGCCTTTGAGCCCTTATGAATATCAGACTTTCTCAGTTCCGATTTTCCCTTGCACTTCTTCACACATCACTTAAGACGATTTACTAAGTTGCACCACTTAAGGTGACTTACCATCGTGCACCACTTAAGGCGACTTTCCAATACTTAGAATAAATCTAAGAATCATGCATCACTTAAGACGACTTAATCTCGTGCATCACTTAAGACGACTTAATCTCGTGCATCACTTAAGACGACTTTAACATCACTTAGAGTAAATCTAAGGATCATGCATCACTTAAGACGACTTAATCTCGTGCACCACTCAAGGCGACTTTAACAACACTTAGAGTAAATCTAAGGATCATGCATCACTTAAGACGACTTAATCTCGTGCACCACTCAAGGCGACTTTTCTCATGCACCACTCAAGGCGACTTTTCTCGTGCACCACTCAAGGCGACTTTAACACTTAGCATAAATCAAAGAATAACTCTGATTGGAAGCAACCCCTTTATTTATTGATGGCATAAAATTTTCTTACATCGAATCAAACGATAAATAACTTACACCACTTAAGGCGATTTTACATCGGGCACCACTTAAGGCGACTTTTCATCGGGCACCACTTAAGGCGACTTGTCATCGGGCACCACTTAAGGCGACTTCTCATTAGGCATGGTGTTTCTTCAAGTGTTCGCCACTAAAAGAATGCTTTAACGCTCTGTCATCGAGGTCTTCCAACTTGTACGCATTTGGAGCTGGCATCCCCACGACCTTGTAAGGTCCTTCCCATTTTGGTGACATCTTGTTGATTCGATCCAAAAGGGTAAACTCGTTGCGACGCCAAACCAGCTCCCCGACGAAGAATTGTCGGGACTTAACTCGCCGATTGTAATACCTGGCCGTCGCCAAACGCATTCGAGCCTGGACTTCATCGGCTTCCCGCCTCTTCTCTTCGAGCAAGTCCAAATCCAGACGTCTCATCTCATCATTCGTCAAAGGCTCGTAATATCTCATCCGATGGGACGCCACAGCTACCTCCACGGGAGCAACAGCCTCCGTGCCATAAACAAGGCCAAACGGAGTCTCCCCAGTTGATCGTTTGGGTGTCGTTCTAACAGCCCAAAGCACGTTTTCCAGCTCGTTCAGCCATTTTCCCTTCAAGGCATAGACCCTTTTCTTCAGGCCATCCATCACGATTTTGTTGGCCGATTCCACCTGGCCATTAGTCTGAGCATGGCGGACAGAGGCTGTCCGATGCTCGACGTTCAACTCCTCCAGATACTCCCTCACCTGAGACCCGTTAAACGGTGGACCATTGTCGCTGATCACCACCTTAGGAATCCCGTATCTGGACACAATATGAGTATGGAGGAACTTGACGATCTGGTTCCCCGTCGTTCTGGCCAACGCCTTTGCCTCTATCCATTTCGAAAAATAATCGATAGCTACAAGCAAATACTTACACTGACCTTGTGCTTGCGGAAGAGGTCCCACCAAGTCGATGCCCCACTGCGCGAAGGGCCAAGCGCTCTTGATGGATGTCAGATTAGCGGCCGGAGCCACAATACTCGGGGCGTACCTCTGGCACGCGTCACAGGACCTGACCAACGCCGTCGCCTCCTTGCTCATCGTAGGCCAATAATAGCCTAAGTTCAGCACTTTCCTCGTAATGGATCGGGCCCCTTCATGACAAGCCGCGACCCCTTCATGCACCTCTTTCAGGATTCGACTTGTGTCGGACTCAGCCACACACTTCAAGTACGGAGTCGAGAACCAGCCCTTCTTGTATAGCTGATTGTCCGGCATCACGTAATTAGCCGCGATCCGACGTATCCTGTCAGCTACTACTTTATCATCGGGGACTGCCCCCGTAGTCAGGTACGCGACTATCGGGGTCATCCAAGTGGGCTCCTCCTCCGTTCCTGCTTCGATAGCACACACCTGTGTCGGGTCGGTGGTCGACAAGATCACCTTCTCCAAGAAGTGCACCTTCCGATTTTCCTCCAAGGGTGCCCTCAGGGCGAATTTGCTCAAGGCATCTGCCTCCACGTTTTCCTCCCTCGGGATCGCCTCGATGTCGAAGCTTTTAAAACTCTCCTTCAAGGCTTGGACCTCGCGCAGGTACTTCCTCATCATCGGGCTCTTCGCCTCGTATCGCCCATGAACCTGGTTTACAATCAGGGCCGCGTCACACTTCACTCTCAAGTGAGCGACTCCTGTACCTTTGGCAATTTTTAGGCCCGTGATAAGAGCCTCGTACTCAGCTTCGTTGTTCGTGGCCCTAAATGTTAAAGCCAAAGCATATCGGAGCGGCTCACCTCCGCCTGGTGGTATTAATACAAACCCTGCTCCTGATCCATCTGAACCCGAGGAGCCATCCGTGTACATCTCCCAGGTATTTTCCTCGCTTGGCTGTTCTGATTGCTCTGCCATCTCTGGTTGTTCTGCCATCGGGACCTCCATGGTTGCCCCCTCTACAGGGCCCGCTTCTTCCAGATCGGGGGCTGTAGACTCTGCTATGAAATCCGCCAATGCCTGGCCCTTAATAGCCGTTCTCGGAGCAAAGTGTATGCGAAATTCACTAAGCTCGACTGCCCATTTCACTAACCTCCCCGACGCATCCGGTCGGTTCAAGAAATGCTTCAGAGGCTGGTTCGTCAACACAGTAATCTCGTGTGCATGGAAATAAGGCCTTAGCTTCCGAGCAGTTATAATTAACGCAAAGAGATACTTCTCAACGGCCGGATAATTCAATTCAGACTTGGCAAACGCCTTGCTTACATAATAGACGGGGACTTGATTACCCTCGACAACCTTCACTAACACAGAGCTAATGGAAAATTCAGAAACAACCAAGTAAAGATAGAGCGGCTCGCCTGGAACCGGTTTCGCCAACGGCGGGAGGGTGCGAAGGTGCTGCTTGAGTGCCTGGAACGCTTCTTCACACTTGGTGGTCCACTCAAACTTCTTGTTGGCCCTCAGGACTTCAAAAAATGGCATTGATCGGTCACTTGCCTTGGACAGGAAGCGATTCATTGCAACCGGTCGGCCATTCAGCACTTGCACTTCCCGGTGGTTTATCGGAGACTGCATCTCCCCGATCGCTCTCAGCTTCTCGGGGTTCACTTCAATTCCTCTTTGGCTCACCATAAAGCCCAAAAATTTCCCTGAGTGGACTCCGAAGGCGCATTTTGTTGGGTTTAAGCGAACCTTATGAAGCCTCATCCGCTCAAACGCCAAGGCTAGGTTGTGCACATGATCCTCAGCTTGTCGGGACTTCACCAGCATGTCATCCACGTAAGCCTCCATGGTCTCCCCTAGCATATCTCCGAACAGCTTGTTCACCATCCGCTGGTAGGTTGCCCCAGCATTGATCAACCCGAAAGGCATGAAATCGTAGTGATAGATGTCACTGTCTGCGTAAAACGCTGTGTGAAGGGCGTCTTCCTTAGCCATCTTGATCTGGTTATTGCCCGAGTATGCATCCATGAAGCTCAACAGCTCATGCCCTGACGTGGCATCCACCAGCTGGTCGATTCTCGGGAGCGGGTAACAGTCCTTCGGGCAAGCTTTATTCAGGTCGCGGAAATCAACGCACATCTGCCATTTCCCATTTCTCTTCTTCACCAGCACCGGGTTAGCAACCCAAGTCTGGAATCGGAGCTCCTTGATAAACCCAGCATCGAGCAACCTGCCCACCTCCTGCTGGATTGCAATCCTTTTGTCCGTGCCCATCGGACGCCTCTTCTGCGCGATAGGCTTGATCGCGGAATCAATCTTCAGTTCATGCACAATCACGTCGGGGCTGATTCCTGGCATGTCACTCGGGGACCAGGCAAACAGCTCCTTGAACTTTTTCAGCAGATCGATCAACTCTCGGGCTGTCTCTTCGGTCAAAGCAGACCCGATTTTCACCTTCCCCTAAGGTCCGTCAATCTCGACTTCCTTCAGATCCTCCACGGGGGCGGGACGCCCAAACTCCTCTCTAGGATCAGTATCTGTCTGGAGGACAGTCATGGCCTCTCGTCTCCTCCTTCGGGTGGCGTTGACATAACATTTTCTGGAAGCCACCTGGTCGCCTTTGACCTCTCCGACTCCATGGTCAGTCGGGAACTTCATCTTCTGGTGTACAGTCGAGGCAACTGCCATCAGGGGGTTGATGGTAGTTCTCCCGATAATCGCGTTGTAGGTCCCCGCGGACTCAACTACCACAAACTCCACGTTCCTCCTTTCCGATTTCCACCCACTACCAAACTCCACTGGTAAGGTGATCACTCCTAGCGGATAGGAGGTAAAACCAGAGAATCCGACCATCGGGAAGTTCGCCTCCTTCAGGTCCTTCTTCGTTTTCCCCATGGCCTCCAGCGCGTCCATGAACAGGATATCGGAGGAGCTCCCTCCATCGATCAGAATTCGCTTCATCTCGTACCCGTCCACATCCAAGGTCACGACCAAAGCGTCATCGTGCGGAGTCTCCACGCCTATGAGATCCTCCGACGAAAAGGAGATCACCATCTCTTCCTTCAGGGTCCAGGATCAGGACCTCTTACCCAGCACCACAGCAGCAGGAATTCTAGAGGCATAAACCTCCCGAGAGGACGAGGTATCACCCCCTGCAGCAAATCCTCCATGAATTACATTGATAGTGCCCCGCTTCTCCTTGCGGGCACCAGAAGACTCCGGGTCGGACCTCTTCTTCTTTGGGGACCGATCACGGGATCGGGAACAGAACCGTGATCGGGATCGAGAACGGGATCGACACCGCTTATCCCCGACAAACTCCTTAAGCTTCCCCTTCTGGATCAGCTTTTTGATCTCCTTCTTCAGCTCCCGACAATGATTGGTGTCGTGGCCATTCGCGCGATGGAATCGACAGTAGCGGTCGGTGCGGGATCCCAAAAACTCTCCTTCATTCTTCGGGGGGTACCTTGAGATACCCTGTCGCTCCATGACCGTCAACACCTCCGCCATAGAGCTATTGAGAGGAATGTCATGATCCTCCCGCCTGTCTTTTTTCGAAGAACGCCTATCATCCCTCCGATCGGAGCGACCTCGACTGCTTTCGTCTTTATCATTCGACTTACGCTCGTCTAAGGGTTTGACCGACTGCTTTCCTTTATTCGACTTCGGGGGCTCGAGCTCTCCAGCGGCTATCTTCGATTCCTGGACATCAATTTGCCGCTTCACCCTCTTCTGCAGTGCCTCCATATTCCACACAGCCTTCTCAGCCACGCTGTGCATCAAGTCGGATGGTTTCACCCTCCGAAATCTCCTCGTCAATTTCTGCCACGCTGGCAGTGTATCGCTGGTAATAGTGCGCCAGCGACTCGTCGGGCCTCTGTACCACCTGGGTCAAGGACCTCACACTCTTCAGTAGACGCCGACGACCCTGGTACTGCTGAATGAAACGGTCGTGCATGTCGGCCCAGCAGGTGATGCAGCCCGGGGGCAGACTGAAGAACCAGGTTAGGGCTCTCTCACCCAGTGTGTTCGGGAACAACGTACACACAATATCCTCATTCGGGGCTCTGCCCAGACACGCCATGAGGTGCTTCTGGACATGACGAACCGGATCTCCCTCGCCATCATACTCCTTGATCGTAGGGATACCTAGTCCTGGCGGGGCGAGGGTGTCTATGATTCGAGGAACGAAGGGATGGGTGGATCGATCCCTCAGCTCCGACACCAGCGGTTTCTGCTCTCCCATGCAGATGTTCACGATCTTCACCACCTGATCGGGGGTGATGGGACCATTAAGGGGAATGGTCCTTTGCTGCACTGGTCCTGGCCCATCGACCACGAATCGTTCTGGTTGGGTGGACTCCCTACTTCTGCCCAGGTTTCGGGGCTGAACCTCCTCAACATTCTGAACCTCCGCTGGCGGGGGCGCTTCCTCTTCTAGCGGAGGCATCTCTTCTTGCCTCCTTGCAGCCTCTCTCCGATCTAAGAGGGCCTCCACAGCTGCCAAAAACATTGGCATGGCTTGCGCCACAGCCCTCGTAAGGTCCGCAGCTGGAGGAGCCTCCTACTCCCTATTCCCCTGGTGTTGAGCGGCAGCATCTTCGGGACCTTCATTATGCCCCCCTGTCCGGGAGACCTCAGCAGCAGGAAGATTCTGGTCCTCCTCATGTTCCGGTGGTGAATTCAAAGTCGTCGCAGCAGGATGACGGGAACCACCAGATTGTCCTTGTCTTCTTTGCTTGCCAGCCACCATTGAACGAGTAGAAGGCATATCAGCTTTTTGTTACGTTCCCACAGACGACGCCAATGTTGGATCACGGTGGAACTCCGGTACGATCTTTGACGGCGATCCTAGCTCCTTCGCTCCACGCAATCCTGCAAGAGGGGATAGACCGGGCGGTGACCCAGAATCCCTCTCTGATGCTTAAATGAGTATCTCGTATGGACTGGCAAGCAGTAATCTCAAGTAACGTATCTCAAAACGTAATTGATCTGAGGTGACCTCTGCCTTTTATAGGCGGAGAGGTACCTCAGTTACCTGGTGAACCGTTGGGGGTGGTTAGCCCGTATTCCGCGTATCTCGGGCACGATCCCGCCTATCTAGGCCATGATCTTGCTTATCTCGGCCACGCCCCGCGTATCTCGGCCACGCTCCGCGTATCTCGGCCACGCTCCGCGTATCTCGGCCACGCCCCGCGTATCTCGACCTTAACCTCTGATAGCAAGTCCCGACTAACATCGGGGACTCCAGAGTTATCTCGTTGTGTCACCGCTCGGGGCCCTTCGTCATCGTGATAGGGCTAATCATTCTCAGGGATTCGTCATCGGGGCCTACTTAAAGGCATCTCATCGGGAGCTTCCAGCTCACCTATCGGGACCGACTCTGTCGGGACCTTTCATCATCGGGACTCCCTCTGTCGGGACCCTTCGCCTGGGTCATCTTGACCTCCATTTATGGCCCAGTGGGCCTGTTCGCTGTTTCCTCGCCGTTAAAGGGCCTAACGGTCATAGCGGAGCCCATCTGTTATCCTGTTCGATCATCCTTGATTGCCAGGAATAGGTTCTTTTCCTTTGACCTTGCGTTCTCTTTCGAGCAATCGGTTCTTCTTCTCTTCTCTGATGGGTGATAATAAGCTCGATGAGAAGGAAACAAAGACCACTACTAATGCATCTGGTAAGGAGATTCTTGGAGGAGACTACTATCATGAGGTTCACTCACAACATCATTTATATTTGCACTCTTCTGATAACCCTAGCATGAGTGTTGTGACTGATCGATTGACTGAATCTGAGAATTATGCCACGTGGAGTAGATCTATGTTTATCTTTTTGCATGGTAGAAACAAGTTAGGGTTTATCAATTGGAGCTCTGTGCGTGATAAGTTTGATGTTGGCATGTTGACCTCTGGGATCGTTGCAATACTGTTGTATGTGGCTGGCTTCTTAACTTAGTTGAGTGCGATATTAAGATTAATATCATGTATGTTACGAGTGCCTCAGTAATCTGGTCTGAATTGATATAGAAGTTTGACAAAAAGAATGGTTCTCGTACCTATCAGCTTTATAGAAAAATTGTGTTCACTAGACAAAATCTAGATAGTATATCTTCTTTCTATACCAGACTCGAGTTCCTTTGGACTGAATACGATTCTGCCACATATTGAGGGAGAGACTTTCAAGAAACATCTTGAACACAAAGAAAACCAACGTCTCTTCCAATTCTTAATGGGATTGAATGACACCTACTCGGCAGTGAGGAGTTAATTGCTTCCTCTGGGATCCTCTTCCTACACTTAACCAGGCATATAGTATGCTCATTCAAGAGGAAGGTCAGAGGGTTGTTTCTTCGGATATAGCTGGTGAAGTTATGGGTGCTGGTGCAAATGTTGGTGTTGCTGGTGATAAAGGCAGGAAGAATCCCTTCGCTAATACTATATGTGAATTTTATAAAAAGAAGGGTCACACCTCTGAAAGCTGTTAAGCAAGGGGATGTAATTTTTGCAAAAAAAAAAAAAAAAAAGACTTCGTAATGAGAACTGCTTCAAGCTTCAGGACCTTTGAGAGGGAAAGGAAGCTGTAATGCCACCCCTATTGTAAATTGAGCATGGAGCTTGAGATGTCTGTTAGCAATGTTACCTCTACTAAAGCCAATTCCTCAAATGGTGGGATGTCTCAGGGTGTGATCACATTCACCACTGAGCAATTTGCTCGTTTTCTTCAAAACATGAGTCAAGTTGGTGGCTCTGCTTCTATTTCACAGGCTGTGAATAATCAACCAGCTGCGGCAGGTATAACTCTAACTACTTCTTCTAATAATGGTCTAGACAGTTGGATGATTGACATTGGAATAACTAATCATATGACATACAGATTAGATTGGCTTTGCAATAAAAAACTGATTAGTGATTCTAGAGTCCAATTACCTAATAGTCTTTATTCTGATGTTGGCTGCATTGGTGTGTAAGCATATGGTGTTGGGCGCCGTAAATTGAAGCTCATTATATCTATATGTTACCTAAGTTAATTGGGTACATGTTACATTAGGACATTGGGCCAGACCCAAATCCCAATTAATATGAGAGGCCCAAAATTGGGCTTCCCTATGCATAGTGGCCGGCCGAATTATGTAGGTGGGTAAAGTGGATTTTATTTTTATTTTTTAAGTTATATCGATGTAGGGTATATTAGGGTTTATCAATTTAGAGCAAGATTAATTCTATAGAATCCCAGTAGCAGAAAGGAAGCCAAAAATTAAATATTTCAATATTTTATATACATGTTATTATTTAAGATTTTGCAAGTCGCACCGCGCGTAGCGCGGGATAGCACCTAGTATAATAATAATTAAATAGCTGCACGCACCTTCTAGTCATCCCCTACGTCGCCTTTTTTTCAGCATTTGGCTTCTTATTATATTTCAGTCAGCTAACAGAAAAGGAAAAACGTAATCTCAGATCCGACATCAATCTACCATCTCCGATTTTCCCGTCCGCCATTGACGACGCGGCCAGATCTAATCTATCTATCTAACCTTACCACTTTGAAGGACACTGAGCTCGATTCAGCTAGGAGAGGCGCCGTACGAATCCCCCTACAGAGAGATTGAGATGCTCGAGCGATGTTTGGGTGTCCAACGGTACCGGAGGATCCAGCGCGCCTTCCGCCATTTTAAGGTCACCGCCATATGCCTCTTCCTTACCATTATGGTCCTCCGCGGCACCATCGGCGCCGGCAAGTTCGGCACCCCCGAGCAGGACTTCATCGAGATCCGCGACCATTTGTACTCCCACCGCAAGTACGCTGAGCCCCACCGCGTCCTCGAGGAGGTGACGTCATCTTCCGACGCCAGTGACGTCAACGGCGGCACCAATTACGTGGAATTCGACATCAATACCATTTTGAAAGACGAAGGGCAGGAAGAAAAGCCCGACCCAAACAAGCCTTACAGCCTCGGACCCAAGATCTCCGATTGGGACGAGCAGCGACAACGGTGGCTGAACCAAAATCCCGCCTTTCCCAATTTCATCAGACCTAACAAACCCCGAGTGCTCCTCGTCACTGGTTCTTCACCCAAACCCTGCGAGAACCCTGTCGGAGACCATTACCTCTTGAAATCCATCAAGAACAAGATAGATTACTGTCGGCTACACGGGATCGAGATTTTCTACAACATGGCTTTGCTCGATGCAGAAATGGCGGGTTTCTGGGCAAAGCTGCCATTGATCCGGAAACTTCTGTTGTCCCATCCTGAGGTTGAGTTCCTATGGTGGATGGACAGTGACGCTATGTTCACCGACATGGCATTCGAGGTTCCATGGGAGAGGTACAAAGATCATAACTTTGTAATGCACGGTTGGAATGAGATGATTTACGATGAGAAAAATTGGATTGGTCTCAACACCGGAAGCTTCCTGCTGAGGAACTGTCAGTGGAGTCTAGACATCCTCGATGCATGGTCTCCGATGGGACCGAAAGGGAAGATCAGAGATGAAGCAGGGAAGGTATTGACGAAAGAGCTCAAGGGCCGACCCGTGTTTGAAGCTGATGATCAGTCTGCAATGGTTTACTTGCTGGCCACGCAAAGAGACAGTTGGGGTGACAAAGTTTATCTGGAAAACCATTACTACTTGCATGGTTACTGGGGAATCTTAGTAGACAAGTATGAGGAAATGATTGAGAATTACCACCCTGGGTTTGGTGATCACAGATGGCCTCTGGTGACTCATTTTGTCGGTTGCAAGCCTTGCGGGAAATTCGGGGATTATCCGGTCGAAAGGTGTTTGAAGCAGATGGATAGGGCATTCAATTTTGGGGATAATCAGATTCTGCAGATATATGGCTTCACACACAAGTCATTGGGTAGTAGGAGAGTGAAGAGAGTGAGGAACGAGACGAGTAATCCGCTCGAGGCTAAGGACGATCTGGGTTTGCTTCATCCTGCATTCAAGGCAATTAATGTTGTTTCATCTTCATAGGAATTTGGTCTGCTCTGATCTATTATCTATACTATTGTTGGTATATGCAGAAGAACATGATATTCTTTTGGTTCTCTCACTCACTGTTGGAATTTGACGGATCGGTATTAGATTGTTCTGATCATGTGAATTAATTTACTTACGGGTTTGCCGCTGTAAAAAATCGGATACTATTGGTTGCAGAATGTTGCCATGGTTTAGATTGGTTATAATTAAATCTACACATTGAGGTTCTTTAATGTTATGATCAGCCTTTTGAGTATTTTCATCGAGTTTATGTACTGAAGAATTCTGCAGATGTAATTGGTGCCGCATTTGTCCCAACATCGATAACTGCAGCACCGGGTTTGAACCAATGAAGGTAGTGTGATAGTTATGGAAGGAAGACGGTGAAAAAAACCTAAATGCATAGTACAGTAAAAATTGGTTTTACAGCAGGCAGGATTATTGGAATTCAGTTAAGTATAAAAGATACAAACATACCTACTACCATCATCTGCTTCTCGGATTATGGCTTGTGGGTTCGGAGTGCGAGAATGGACTACAGTTACAGTGGCATCTGCTTTAAGAAGCAGCAAGGAGACGGGCAACCCGACTATGTTACTCCGTCTGATCACCACTGCTTCTTTTCCCTTTATGCTGATACCACTACGAGATAGATTGATCAAGTAGTGTTTTGGCCTTGTATTTTGTTTTTGAAGAGAACTTGCCTTGGGTGTGCAAAGAGGGTCTCTGCCTTTCATGGCTAGCTTCCCCATGTTTAGAGGATGAAACCCATCCACATCCTTCCTTATCGATGCTGATCTCTGTCAACACTTTCTCCTCATTTATATGCTTCGGCAAGGGAAGCTGCACCAATATTCATTCCTACACGAGAAGAAAGCCCAAATTTGAAAAACATGCTAGTATATCAACTCAGTTACAATAATATCATGAAAAATGCCACCATATCATTTTTAGCTCAGTTTCTTGCATGTCTCACTATCATGATTTCTTTGACATGACTCTTGAAGAACCTCAACATTTTTCTTTTTTTTTTTTGCCCAAAAGAACTTCAAGAAGTTGAAAACACATTTTCACATCTAAGCTAAAGAAGACGCTTCTTTATTAGTATGATGACTATGTCTATGGAGGTGGACTTAATGACACAGTTAAGAAAACAGAGAAAATTGAGCCAAAACTAGGTCTTTTAGTACCCTATGTTTGCCCACTTTTGGCTTTTGGTACCACATGTTTAGTTTTGCCTATTTTTTGTACTGTATGTTTGCCAGTTGTATACTTTTGGTCCGACAGTTTGTTGACCGTTAGAGTTGAATGTTCAATACTCACGTAATTTGCACATGTCTAGCCCCAAATTTTGATTTTGTTCAGTTTAGTCCTCATTTTTTTGTCCTAACTTTTTATTTTGCAATTTAGCTCTTAAACATTTTCAACCGCATAGGACTTAATTGACCTAGCCATGGCTACGTCGGACCATGACTAGGTTCCTTGGACCCGGGCAACCCTAACCATGGTCCGACTAGCCATGGCTAGGTCAATTTAGCAATTGGTTCCAATTGACCCAATTGAACCCTAATGCTAAATTGACCTAGTTATGGTCGGACCCATGCCTAAGTCGGACCATGGGTCTACGAAAAGCATTGTAGGTATGTGCCCCAATTCCGCTGCATAATTCATTTATATAGCATGTACCTTGTTTTGTTTTTGTAGTATTTGTAAACACCTAATTTTGGTACGCGCAACACGTATATAACATGTTCAAAAATGTTATGTGTAACGCGTTTAAAAAAAGAAATATTTAAACATAGAACGTCACATAATTCATTTATATGGCATGTACCTTGTTTTGTTTTTGTAGTATTTGTAAACACCTAATTTTGGTACGCGCAACACGTATATAACATGTTCAAAAATGTTATGTGTAACGCGTTTAAAAAAAGAAATATTTAAACATAGAATGTCACAGGGTTGCTAAAAATAGGTTTAGCTTAAATTATGATAGAATATATGCATTAAATATCATGTAATATTCAGAAAAATATATATTATATATTTATGACAATTTTCATAAATATATATATATATATGTAATTTTCGGAATAAATAATGTGTATATTTAGAAAAATGTGTTTTCCTAATATTGGGACCTAATTTAGCTATAAAAGGACCCATTGTTCATGTAAAAAAACACCACATCAATAATAATACATCAGTTCTTGAAAACCGTGCAGATTTGTCTCCTAGTTAATAAAAGTTTTTTTTTTCCCTTTCTCTTTCTTCCTCCCGCTTCTGAAGGCTCCCCGCCGGCGCCGGAGTTTCGACCCACAGCACTCCGCCCCGCCCGTCACCCTGCCTGGCTGTCCGCCGTCCCTACTCGACCTCCCATCGCTGCTGCTTCGATCCTGCCCGTCCCCTCCGTGCATCAGGTCTGCTTTTTTTTTTTTTTTTATTGTTATTATTTAATAATTTGTTTTTTGTTTAAATTTTCTGTTTATTCTTTATTATTATTATATTATGTTGGCTAGGTAATTAAAATGTAAATATAATTAGATAACATGTTTTTGTGAATATATGTGTATGATATGTAAATACTAAATTGTATCATGTTTGGAGCATGTTTAGTTTTGTTTAGATTTTATTTCAATTAGGAGAATTAGATGCTTAATAAAAATTTTTAGGTTTATATTTATTGTTAATAATAGTTTTTGCGTAAAAATTAGTTTAGTTCTTTTTCATAACGTTAGATTAGTTTGACGTAACGAATGTTTAAATTTTAAAAAGTGGCAATTAAGTGAATTGAGTACCGAATGGGCGAGGTTAAAAATTATATTTTTAATTCGTAATAGAACCCCCGAACTCGGCTTTCTGATCGTAGACCGATTTTATACCTAGGTGTTTAATTCGTTATTCGCTTAGGTAATTTAGGATTCTAGTTAGCCTTAATTAACTAGTGAGGACTCTTTTCAAAATTGCACGTTTTCACAACGTAATTCGCCATAGGTCGGATTTTTAGGTCCGACAATTTGGCGACTCTGCTGGGGAAGTTTAGAGGGTTCGGGCTCATTGTATTCGCTTATTGCCATGTTTTTTGAGTTTTCATATTTTATTATCTTCACCATTCTAACTTTGTTTTTTTGTGTGACAGGTACATATTTTTAGAGTAATTAATTGACATTTTCTTTTTGTGGCATTATTTGAATTCGCACACCCACTTTAGTGTAATATCCAAAATGCCTAAATCCCAGGGCAACTAGGAACCCCGGAGAGTTAGTAAGGGTACGACCGCGCGGCCGAGCCGCCGAAACGACTTAGAACAACTCCACTCGCTTGTGAAGGTCTTATGATCCCTGTGATGGGGTGAGGAAATCACTTTGTCGGGAACCTATCAGTGGAACCTACCTTGTAGAGCAAAGCCACACATTTTTTACCCCCTAACATGTTGTGTTTTATCCGTGTTTTTTTGTTGTTGTAAAAAAAAAAAGAGTTGTCAGGATAACTGTAAGTTTTTTTAACTGTGTAATTTTTATTCTCATGCATTCATCTTCTAGCATTTTTTTAAAAAAAAACAAAAAAAAAACTTTTTTTCAGCTAAGTAGTCGGACATTTAGAAATTTTCTTTCCGAACATGCATTTTGTATGCATTTTTAAAAATAAAAAAAAAAAAAAAAAACCTCTTACCTGGATTTATTTTTTTTCAAACTTGCGTTTCATACGCATTATTTTTTTCTTAAAAAAAACCTATTCAGGTAAGTTGTAATTTTTTAGTGCATCATACATGCGTTGTTAAAAAAAACATTTTAGAAAAAAATTGTGATTCCTCTTTAGCTATTAGAGCTTCTAATTTCGAACGTGCATTCCACATGCATCATTTCAAAAAAACTTTTTACCTGAATTGTTTTATTTTTAAATAATGCATCAAATATGCATTAATTTAAAAAAACTTTTTAGATAAATCGTAAGCTCTCTTAATTTTAGAGTTCTTTGTTTAAAAAACCTTTTACCTGATTTTTTTTTTAAATGTGCATCTCATATGCATTATTTTCGAAAAAACCTTTCAGGTAAATTGTAATTTTCTTAGTTGTGGAACTTTTATTTTTAAGTTTGCATCTTGTATTTATTGTTGTGCATTTATGCATTCTTTTAAAAAAAAACTTTTCACCTGATTTTTTAATCTTGAGCAACCAAGATGCATTTTTTTCCTCGTTAAAAAAATAAAAAAACAAAAAAATCTTTTCAGATAGCTTTTAAGTTTTCTTAACTGTGCAACTTTCATCTCATGTACATCTCATAGTTGTTGAACTTTTGATTCCAAACATGCATTGCATTTGCATTTGCTTTTATAAAAAAATTTACCTGGATTTTTCATTTTGTACATATGTATTATTCAGGTAAACTGGTTGTAAGTTGTAAATTTATTAGAAGTAGAACTTTAACTTTCGAGCATGCATGAGCATTTAAAAAAATTCAAAGTGTCATTCAGTTTATCCAAGGTGTTACACTTTTTCGGCAAGATCTTCATTTCAACATTCGCATGAGATAGTGTTTTTAAAAAAAAAAAAAAAAAGAGATTTGATTCTATTTTTTGAGAAAATAGTTTAACTGTGCAGTTGATAGGGCTGGGCATGGTTCGGTTCTGGGCCAAACCGGTTCAGAACCGAACCGGAACCGGATTTGTGGTTCACACTGGTTCCTATACCAGGTAAGAACCGCTCCACTTTTAAAGTTATAGAACCGAACCATAAAAGAACCGGTTCCGAACCGGTTCGAACCGGTTCTGAACCTGTTTCTTTCATTTGTTTTTTTAAACAAAAAAAAATACACAAATTGACCAGTGGATCAGTAGAATAAACCTCGGCAGGATGCAAACATGATATCAGGATTCCCTAAACAACCTATAATCGCAGCAGCATCGGGATAAGAACAACACCCTTAGTGATGTTCATCAAGTGATAGCTAGAATACAAACAAATCATATAACTTTTAAGGTGTAGACAATCAAAGACATACTTTCACCTTACTAGCGACATGAAATCCAAAAACAACATTTCATCGATAAATTCTATTTCAAAACAGCAATAAAAAGTGAAACCAAGTAGCCAAAGATTCAATCTCTCGTGAATTTGGCAGTAGCATTTTAATCATCATAAAATTAAACAGACAAGTTTCAATCAACTGATATAAACAACCAATAACGATCATGGCAATGAAAGACTACGATGACCATGAAGAATCCAGAACCATTTAGGGTCAGCACTCTTGATAGAATAAAAATCAATGATCGATAACCATGAAGAAGCTCAAACCAAATATAAATTGCTCGTTTTTCACTTCCACTACGACCAAAGATCAAGAAACCTGTATCAAAAGAAACATGATAAATCGAAGTCATTGGTGGGTTCTATTTGCCTCACCGTTCCTAAAAATAGAACTTTGTAGGTTCTATTATGCTCATCCAACAATGGCTGCTCTTTTCTCCTTGCCGTCACCAGGTTGTTACCAAAATTGACCCATCCCATCCCCTTAGATTCGATAATCCTTTCTGCGGGATCCCAAACTGAATTGAGTTCTTCATTTGGGTTTCAAATTGAGTAAACCATAGAAAGGGTTTCTCGTGGTCTGTGTTCTTTTCTTGTGTCTTTTAATACTTCTTGAGATTGCTAGAGCAGGTACGCAGTACATAGGCAGAGTCAATTCAGGTCTCGAAGGAACCCAGATGAATTGAACAGACAAGAACGAATTTCTCCTGAAATCAAACACTACGCTTTTGCTTTCAACTTCAGCACCATCGCTACCAACGATCCGACAATGTTCATTCTTAGCATTGTCCATCTGGGAACAACGATCGGTGGAATTGCCGATGAGATTAGGTTGTCTGGAGAGGATGGAGTAGTATCAGAGAATAGGAATTAGGTTTGCGATGGAGAGGTAGTAATGTTTACGGCTGGTTGAATAGAATTAGGGTTAAGAAAAACCGGTTTTGAACCGGTTTTGAACCAATTTGAACCACTCTAGAACCGCTCCAATTTAAGACCACAAAAACCGAACCATATAAGAACCGGTTCAGCCTGAACCGGATCATTTCGGTTTGGTTTCGGTTTGGTTTCGGTTCGGTTCATAAGAACCGGTTTTTATGCCCAGGCCTAGCAGTTGAGTGCAATTATTTGAGTTTAAATAAAGGACGAGAAAATATTTTTTGAAAAATTCAGTTTTTGAGCATTTGTCCCGCGTTCGAGTCAGATGGTGCACTCAGCAAACTCAGTAAACTTCATGATGATGCAAAACACCTTAGATCATAAATTTTGATTCGCTTTTAAAAAAGTAATCAAAATTATGAAATGAATGACATTAGACTTTTAAAAAAAAAATCATGCATGATTTCTCATATTCTTTACACTGATTTTTCATTCACTCTTCAGGTACCCTTGGTTAGGTATCCTGCACATACGAGCTGTGTCGGCCAAATGGGGCAACTAAAAGGAACGTGCAGCCATACAGTTGCACGAAGCACAAATTGCGCACGCGGATATCCAACGCTCAGGTACGATGAATTGTACTTGATTTTTCCTTAAGATTTGAGTGTCCCTACTCTTTTTACAAATCAGATGACCACTCCGACGAGGTCGTAACCACGTGAAATGTGACTGCTTCAAAGAACTTCCATTCCACCTACCATATGTGGAATTCATACGCGTCCCCGAACCAAGCTGCACATCGTTTTACGGTGAGGTCTAAAACGGTCGGTGGTAACCAATGGGCATCTCCTATTGAGATCGGTCATGTCCGAAGATGGGAAAATATCAAGAGATCATCGAGAGTCTCGTGAAGATTCAATGTGCTGATCAATGAACATTTTGGATGTCAAGCAAAGAGAACATTATTGTTGGTGTCTTCCATCAGAGGTCCAGGGGCATTTACTTTCCGGCAAGGTGTTCATATACAAGTTGAGATTTCTAAATAGAGCAGGAAAATCAGGACATGCAACAGATCCATTCACATATGGAGCAAATTTCCATTAAAAATGTCAGGCACCCAGGTAAGAGAAGTCGTGGTCAATTTTCTCCCCGAAAATTGATTTTTTTTTCCTTACTCATTGTGCAGCTCGAATAATCATCCAAATAAAAGCCTCTGAAGAGCACATCCCGTGCACAACCCTTTGCTCGCCAACCATTCTTGTGCCAGTTGCCGAATTTATCTCGCGCAATATCTATGCCCCAATGCGGACTACTCCACGTCATCCACGTGTGTTCATTGGCCAGGCCATTCATCCTGCATGCGACGAGCCTAACCCGGTAGGTGCTAGCCATGGGGCATCCCCAGACGAGATTGAGCAATAACCGGGGCACTTGAGAAGCCGAGATTAGATATCACTGTCTACGTCATCCATTGGTCGTAAGGTCCATCCAGGGCGTCGACACGACCGACGTTTAGACTCAATTAACTGAGTCGTTCTCTAGAAGGTTTTTTTTAATCTGCCACTAAGGGGCATGTACGTAATTGTTGTTGATTATTTTCGTTAAATTTTCTTTTCCAAAAAAGGAGCAAAAAAGGCAAAAAAAAAAAAATCATATTTTTTAGGGTCACAGCCGCCCTTTAATTGGCTACCGGTACAAATAAAGAGAGTGCTCATGCATATTTTGTGAAAGCAGTGAATAAAAGGGTCAAAATTGTCCCTAAATCAACTACAGATAAAAAGGGTCTCAGTCGTCCCTAAAACGACTATAAAGAAAGGGCGACAGCCACCCTTCAAATGGCTACAGATAAAGAGCGCTCCTGCAACGTCAAAAGCGAAAAATAGGTGAAAGGGCCACAGCCACCCTCCAAATGGCTACAAATAAAATAGTGACCCAGCGAACCCTGTGAGGGCGAGAGAATAAAAAAGGGCCACAGCCACCCTTAAAATGGCTACAAAAAAAGAGTGATCTCGCAAACCTGATGAAGACGAGAAAATAAAAGAAAGGGTCATAGTCGTCCCTCAAATGGCTACAGTCAAAAGAGCAATCCCGGAACATCTATGGCGGATATTAAGTGAAAGGGCCACAACCACCCTCAAAATGGTTACATACAAAGAGTGTTTCCCGGATCAGAGACGAAGAATGAAGGGCCACAGCCACCCTCCAGATGGCTACAATCAAAAGAGCTCCCGCGACATTGAAAACGGTGAGAAAAAAAAGGTCACAGTCACCCTCCAAATGGCTACAAATACTCCTGCATCAAGGCGGAAAATAAAATACGGGTCACAGCCACCGTTTAATCGGCTATCAAATAAAGAGTGCTTCCGCTAGGTTGAAAACCCGAAAGGGCGACCTAGGCAAAATCAGGGAAATGAGAGGCATGGTTGCAAGTTCAGAAATTGCAATCATGGCAATGAGAGAAAATAAAAAAACCGAGGGGCACGGTCGAAGATCTCTCAATCGGCCGTGGCAAAAGGAGAGAAAAAAGAGAAAAAAAAAAAAAAAAAAAAAAAAGATACCGCTAGGTTGTCGCACAATGCACAATTTAGGCAAAAATTAGGGACAAACACTCATGCGCAAGCGTATTTTCTACGACACAGCATCTTCCAAAGAGCAAGTGGGACGGTTATAGTCTGTTCTCGCGAGTCACCATTCAAGGGCGAGTAGGACTGTTACAGTATGTTCCTATAAGTCACAACCGACAATCGGGATCTGAAGTTTTCCAGCTTCCTGAGAGTCAACCCCGACGAACGAAGCCTTAGTATTCAGCCTTCGCAAGTCACGCCACTAGAGGCACTTCTCCAACGGACGCCACTAGAGGCTCTTCTCCGACATACGCCGCTAGAGGCATCGCCAAAGGGTCTCCGGTACGGTCTGACGTAAAGGTCTTCCGCCACCAGAGATATCACCAGAGGTATTCCGGTACGGTCTGACGTAGAGGTCTTCCGTTACCACTCGCCACTAGAGGCATCACCAAAGGTTCTCCGGTACGGTATGACGTAGAGGTCTTTCGCCACCAGAGATATCACCAAAGGTTTTCCGGTACGGTCTGACGTAGAGGTTTTTCCGTTACCACTCGCCACTAGAGGCGTCACCAGAGGTTGTTGGTACTGTCTGACGTAGAGGTCTTATGTTACCAATCATCACCAAATGTTTTACTTTATTGCACGCCACTGTAGGTTTTTCCTTGTGGCTCGCCACTGGAGGCAACGTCGATTAAGGTTTTACTTTACTGCATGCCACTGGAAGCTTTACTTTTCTGCACTACCAATGGAGGCACAGCCAACAGGGGCACCGCCGACGGAGGTTCTATTTTCTGCACTACCAATGGAGGCACCGCCAACAGGGGCACCGCCGACGGAGATTCTATTTTCTGCACTACCAATGGAGGCACCGCCAACAGGGGCACCGCCGACGGAGGTTCTAATTTCCGCACGCCAACGGAGGCACCGCCAATAGGGGCACCGCCGACCGAGGCTTTTCTGCGATACCAATGGAGGCACTGTCAACAGGGGCACCGCCGACAGAAGTTTAACTTTTTCGCATCGTTAATAAAGCCAAATGCTACCTTGGAGACTTGAAGACCCGGAAGAAGATATACTTCCTAGCCAAAATTAGTGTTTACTCGTCTTTGGACAAACCCCCTCGAATGCATTCTACGGGAGTCCGTCCAAAGAAGGGCAAGCTGTAAACACCTAATTTTGGTACGCGCAACACGTATATAACATGTTCAAAAATGTTATGTGTAACGCGTTTAAAAAAAGGAAATATTTAAACATAGAAGGTCACAGGGTTGCTAAAAATAGGTTTAGCTTAAATTATGATAGAATATATGCAATAAATATCATGTAATATTTAGAAAGATATATATTATATATTTATGACAATTTTCATAAATATATATATGTAATTTTCGGAATAAATAATGTGTATATTTAGAAAAATGTGTTTTCCTAATATTGGGACCTAATTTAGCTATAAAAGGACTCATTGTCCATGTAAAAAAACACCACATCAATAATAATACATCAGTTCTTGAAAACCGTGCAGATTTGTCTCCTAGTGAATAAAAGTTTTTTTTTTCCCTTTCTCTTTCTTCCTCCCGCTTCTGAAGGCTCCCCGCCGGCGCCGGAGTTTCGACCCACAGCATTCCGCCCCGCCCGTCACCCTGCTTGGCTGTCCGCCGTCCCTACTCGACCTCCCATCGCTGCTGCTCCGATCCTGCCCGTCCCCTCCGTGCATCAGGTCTGCTTTTTTTTGTTTTTTTTATTGTTATTATTTAATAATTTGTTTTTTGTTTAAATTTTCTGTTTATTCTTTATTATTATTATATTATGTTGGCTAGGTAATTAAAATGTAAATATAATTAGATAACATGTTTTTGTGAATATATGTGTATGATATGTAAATACTAAATTGTATCATGTTTGGAGCATGTTTAGTTTTGTTTAGATTTTATTTCAATTAGGAGAATTAGATGCTTAATAATTTTTTTTAGGTTTATATTTATTGTTAATAATAGTTTTTGCGTAAAAATTAGTTTAGTTCTTTTTCATAACGTTAGATTAGTTTGACGTAACGAATGTTTAAATTTTAAAAAGTGGCAATTAAGTGAATTGAGTACCGAATGGGCGAGGTTAAAAATTATATTTTTAATTCGTAATAGAACCCCCGAACTCGGCTTTCTGATCGTAGACCGATTTTATACATAGGTGTTTAATTCGTTATTCGCTTAGGTAATTTGGGATTCTAGTTAGCCTTAATTAACTAGTGGCGACTCCTTTCAAAATTGCACGTTTTCAAAACGTAATTCGCCATAGGTCGGATTTTTAGGTCCGACAGTATTTATCCCATTTAATCCTACAAATACAGTTTTATTTATGTAGTATTTATCCTAGGGCTGTCAATTTTACCCGTGACCCGCAAATGACCCGCAAATAACCCGTTCACGGGTCGGGTACGGGTGATGCTACTCATGCTAACTGGTCATTTACGGGTTGACCCGTAAATGACCCGTTGAGGGCGGGCCGAGTACGGGTTTATAGTTATGACCCGTACCCGGCCCGTGACCCGTTTTAAATCAGTTTTTTTTTCTTTCTAAATCCTAATTCATCCTAACCCTAGGCGCGCAGACCGCAGACCAGAGTATTGAATTTGTATTAAACTATTATTATGTTTCTTCTCTGTTTTGTAAAGTAGAAATTTCAGAAGTAGCGTTGTTTTTTTCTTCTAGATAAATAGGGTGGGGTTCCTTGATAGTTCATTTAACACATTGTTACTGGGATTCTGTTTGTTGTTTGTATGTTTTTTTTGCCTATGTTGTGTGTTTGTCTTTGTTCTTATGTATGTATGTGAAAGGAAATGAAAACAAACATGTTTTGGTCCCCTTTAAAATATATATAATACTATTGTATGTGATTTTTTTTTCGAAACCATTAACACATAACAACAAATTTAATTTAGTGGTCAGTGTGAAACTTTTTGTAACCGTGGCAATATAAATTTCCGATAATGTCACAATATCCTCCTCAATCTTAAAAGTGAGGATAGTCTCTCAAATTTTATAATTCCCATCTTACCCCTCTAACTCCAACGTTATAGTCATGTTTTTCCAACTTCTTTCCCAACTTGCCCCTTAAACTCCAAACATCACGACTTTTGCTCTCCGCTTCCTTTCTCCAAATACCAGACACACCAACCGCTTTCTTCCAATTTGATGTGGACCATATCCTCCGTAGACTATTTGTTCATACTTATTCCCACTTTCACTTATCACTGTCATCCATACCAGGCGCCAGTGTTTCTCGCTTTCTTGCATTCATGGATATGTCCATAATAATAGGTAATTTCTGAAACTTCTTTTTAAGAAATAATTCAACTCGGCTTCTCGCCAATTTCCAAAACTGCTGGCAAATCAATACTTGCCGCTAATTACACAGTGGAAACTTATCTACTACTACCTACCACATATTCGATGAAATTACTCACCCTACCGGGCCACCGGCCTTTTCAGTAAGCCTTCTGGTTACCTCTGGCTGGTAATCACAATGTTACTTTTTCTTTTCTCACTGATGTATTTCTATCAATGATCAAATGGTTCTTTATTCCTATAACTATACGATCTATAACATAATCCTATATAAGATAATTATAGCACAAATTGAGTGTTAGTTATTTTACATCTAAAAGTTCCCTTTCCTTTTATGCAGATTTACGTTAACAAAATATATATGTAATTACTCAATTTGTACTTCCAGTATGAGATTTTTTTTTGTGAACTGTAAGTATGAGTTTAGTTATACATGAATATATTCGACCCTTTAAGTAAGCCATAACAATGATATCTTATTGGGTGGTCCGACAAGAGTTGGGTGTGATTTCTCTAATTAGATAATAATGTAGGGAAATGTCGAGGTCTCTATATATATTCTCCTTTTGAGTTGTTATTGTTATTGTCATGTGCAGATTGAAACTAAATGCCGAACTTGCTCTAATTAATAACTTGATCGATTGAATTTAATGGATTAATTGTCTGGGGTTTATATGGATTTAGCAGGAACATCACCGTTCTCAAACAGATTATCTCCAAATGGAAATGTTGTCGAAGAGACCCATTCATCTTTATGATAATAATAATGAAATGTCATTTTTTTTTTTTTTTTGCAGCAATGTTGTCGAAGAGACCCATTCTTCTTTCTCTTTTCATTTAATAAATAGGGAATTTTCATGCTTGCATTGGTTTCTATGGTTTTTTTCGGTGCTGTGTTTTAGACCAATTTTAATTTTTGAATCGTAAGACATATATAGTTTTCTACTGAGATATTTAAATATCTCAAAGTAGTGGCAGGTTTGATGGTGGATGTCGATCTTAAGAACACTCCTTGGAGCCTTGGACAGAAAGCATGGTTTGGGCAAACTTATCACCTAATTGTCATGTATTCAAGATTGGCAATTTATAAAGTTTGTTGCTTCTGCATGCATGATATTTATGCAATCCGTTTCGGTTTTGTTTACTACATTGTATACCTCTTACAATTTTATATATAGTTCTTGTGTATTCAATTTACACAATAATTTCCTAAAAATAGGCACGACATGATTATGTTCTCGAATTAGATGCACGTGCACCGCACGTGCTAACATCTCTAGTATAATTAAATATGTGGAATCTGATGAGAGGGACCATATATCCTAGAATAGAAAGACCAACAAATGGCAAGACTACAAATCTTGATCGAGGCAACTACACTTTAAGCAGACCTGCTGGCTGGCTGGTGCACTGCTGTTGCGGTGCTGCCCGTGCTGCACAGCACAACTCTCAGTTGTGCATTGCATTGCTTGACCCGGGTCAACCCGTTGACCCGGGTACGGGTTTATGACCCTGACCCGTGGTGACCCCCGGGTCAATCACGGGTCGGGTCGTCTGTGACCCGTTGACAGGCCTAATATATCCCATTTAATCTTACAAATGCCGTTTTGAATTGCTCGACCATAATAATCATAATATATAATTGAGCCTCTTCAACGATTTTTTTTTTTTTTTGAAGTTGGGTTAGAGTTTAAGATGTAATTAAGAATTAGTCTAAAAGTAGCCTGAATTTACATATATTATGAATTTTTTATATTATATTTAAATGACTAACTATATCTAAATTTTTTAGCCAAACTAACTTATCTAAATTAAATTCACCGACTTTAGTTAAAATATAACCCAAGAGAAATATGTGCAATTTTAGTTAAAGCTCCGATCGGAGCTCTCTGGCCCCGAATCGGAGCCACAGAGCTCCGATCGAAGCTTTTTTGGGTCGTCGGAGGGGGTGGTGGTCGTCGGAGCTGAGGTGGTGGTCGCCGGAGATGGGTGGCGGTCGCCGGAGATGGGTGGTGGTCGCCGGAGCTGTGGTGGCTTAAAGGGTATTTTCGTTAGGCTTGGGCATAAAAACCGGTCCGGCCGGACTGGTTCGGAACTGGTCTGGAACCGGTCCGGAGTGAACCGGTCCAAATTGGACTGGTTTATAACCCCTAAATTGGAACCAGTCCAAGGGGTATACCAAACCAGTCCAATAAACCAGTCCGGACCGGACCGGTTTTGAACCGCTTTTTAGTAAAAAAAAAAAAAAAAAAAAGTTTTGACCGAGATTTTTTTATTTTTTTTAAAACCCGATTTTTGACCGGTTTCTGACCGGTTTTGACCGGTTTCTGACTGGTTTTGACTGGTTTTGGACCGATTTTTATTGATAAAACCGGTCCGACATACAAAACCGGTCCAGAACTTGTTTTTTTAAAAAACAGTCCAAAACCGGTTCTGGACCGGTTCAAACCGGTCCAGTTTTTTTTAGACCAACCTAAGCAAAAAAAAAACCCTAGTTATTATTGGACCGGACCGTTTAAAACAGTTCCGGTCCGGTCCGGAACCGGTTCGGCCTGAACCGGTTCAGTGCCCATCCCTAATTTTCGTCTTTTTAGGTCGGGACACACTTTAGTCAAAGGGCATTTTCGGATTTTCAAATTATTTTCGGTCACATGCCAAGCATGTGACCACTTCCCGTCACTTTTAACAGAAAAAATAGACGAAGACCTCACTTATACACAAAACTCAAAATTCAGACCCTTAATAATACGTTTTTTCAATTCAGACCCCTTTTGACAACATGAGCAAACATTCAAACCCCTATTGTGTTCTTAACCCTAAAAATTATCATACTTACACACTATCAGTTCATAGGGATTTTTCAGAAAGTCAAGTTTAATATGCTATTAGACAAAGAAAATGGATGATTATATATGATGATCAAATGTTTAAAAATATCCACATTGTGACAAATAGAATCCTTTGACATGAACTTGAAGACAAAGGCTACTGTACAACATACATGGGGTGTCCTAATTGTTTGCTCAGCAAGAAAAGTTTTATTCTCGAAGAACAGAGATGAACTATCTCTACAAGCAATTTGACTATACAAGCACTTACTTTACCTCCAATTCGAGGGTTCATCTCCAGAAATGAGCCAAGAAAATTATGATCCTTCCTACCTATCGACAAATTATCTCTGATAAAGGGAATCAATCAATAGCCAGTACAGAAGAAGCCCTTCTTCCCACCACCTTAATCATTCATCCACATCTGAGCCAAAAAAAAAAAAAGAGAGACAGAAATTAGCCTGTGTACTGGATGAGTTGCAAAACCGGAATTCCAGACAATCAACAAGACAGTAATTAAACATCATGGTACCTGAAAGGTTATGTGATGAGCAGCCAAAGGTGAATCAAATTCAAAAAGTGAACCTTAGGGCTTTGAGATCAAGGAAAACCTGGTTACCCCTCCCTCATCTGAAGACGTGTGTGTGTGTGTACATTGATTGGACATTGATACGCTGCACAGAAATGGGACCAATAAATTCAGTAAGATAACACAGGAACCCACCTATTAGATGAAGAACTAGAGGTGCTATGTTTGTTTTTTCAAAAATATTAAAGGCTATGAAGATTAGACTTTACCTTCAAAATTATGAAGTAAGTTGATGCAGAGATCAAGCTCCTTTGCTTGCTAATTTTTTAACTTTAGTACAACATGATACATAAAGAGGCAGATTTCCTTGAAATACTCAACTTAGTACAGTATAGTATATATTGTGGGGGGCTTTCATCGGGCTATGTCTTCAGTGGCTTGGCGTACCAATTGTAGCAACCCCTCCACATCTTGGAAGTTATAATCAAGGGCTTTTCTAATGGAACAGATGACCTCCTTTGACTGGGAGTCCTTGGATTTTCCCATAGCAGAATCAAAGGCAGCCCTTGATTTTCTAGAGGCTTCCATTGCATTGTTCACATTCTGTGCCTGAATATCAAAATATTCAAACTTAAAGACCCAGATACTTACTTTTCCTGTTTAGGGAATTAGGTCATTGTGAAGCTTACGCATTTGAGCAATCGATCAAAGATGGGTCGATTCCGAGCAGTGATGATGTGGTTTCCTGTAACTTGAGGAGAATAAATGCCTTTCGCCATATTAGCCTTGTCTGTAACTACAGAATTGTTCACGTGATCCACAGATGACGCTGAAGAAGGAGACTCTTCTGACAAATTGTTGATTCACATCAATAAAGAACATGCAGTTGACAAAGTTTTCAAATTCAGGGTTTAATGATAAAAAATCAAGTTTTACTGAGAAAATTGTAACCATGTGAAAGTTATTACCAGGAGGAATCATCTTGAGAATGGTCTGCAACTCGTGTCTATCTCTGCTTGCAATGTTCTGGGTCTGGGATAAATAAACTACCTTCAAGTATGCCACTTCTGAGCATTTGTATGCTAAAGCGGCAGATGCCATATCCTTTGACTTCTCATACTCACGGGCACAAAACCTATTCATTTAATTGAAGATAGTTATATTAGATGCACAAATTTTTCTTATAGCAAAGGTGACTTAAAAGGTGCTGGGAGAGCAAATATCAACAAGAAATCATAAAAAAGATTGCTTTCAAACAATTGACGGAAATGTGGAAAGGATTATCCACTGTTTCTCTCTCGGATGCACAACTCAACGTGCCCACTATTATATATCATAGCCAAGGCAAACTACAGCAATTCAGAAGTTAGGTCTTCATCAAATTACCCCATTTTTTTCCATGAGAGACCATTAATTTAGATAGGGTCTTTTGGTGCCATGTGTTTGACCAAAGTTGACTTTTGGTGCCATAAATTTTTTCTCTAAACTTTTGGTGTCATACGTAGGCATTTTGTATACTTACTGTGCGCCCGTTAGTTGACCGTAAGTACCCTTGTGCAAATCACGTGACTTCCCCTTTTTTTTTTTGCACAATTTAGTCCCTTTTTTTTTCTCCGGTCAGCCATTTTTCTTCCGGCCACCGCCCAAGTCTGTCGGCCAACACCCAAGGCTGCCGACCACCACCAATCGGGGCCAGTCACCACCAGATCGAGGCCGGCCACCACCAATTGGGGTGGTGGCCAGGCCCAATTGGTGGTGGCCACCACCCCAATCGAGGCGGACCACTGATTGGGGTGGTGGCGGCCTTGGTGGTGGTTGGCGGCCATGGGTTGTGGCTGACAGACTTGGACGGTGGCCGGAAGAGAAGTGGTTGACCAGAGAAAACAATAGGAACTAAATTGTGCAAAAATGAAACTTAGAGTAAATCACGTGATTTGCACATTGGTACTTAATGGTCAAATTTGACGGTTGACGAACGTATGCATCAAAAGTCTACAAAATGCAAACATATGACACCAAAAGTCTAAAAAAAAAGGCACTATAAGCCAACTTTGGTCAAATATATGACACCAAAGACCCATTAACCTATTTAGCTAATAAGCGGTGAGGAAAACGGCATAGACCCAACTGGAAATTGAATTATTGCAGAGGATGTGGTAAACAACCATAAAATACTTACTCGCACAGATTTGCAGTATCACCATACGTGGCTATTGAATGAACAAACTCAGAATTTTTCAAACTAGCATCGTAGGATTCCAGTAGAGAAGCCCCATGCAGAAATTTAAGTGCTGCTTCAAAGTAAAGTCCAGTACGATCAATAGTCTACAAAAGATAGCAACTGTGGCTCAGTTACAGAAACCAGTGAAAATCCCTGCTACAGGGACTAGGGAAGGAAAAAGAAAAAAGAGAAATATGCTGACCTTGACACGATCAGCCAGGTGTTTCAAGTCTTTGGCTTCTTTAAGGGCATTATTAGCCAACTGAAAGAGGGACTCTCGTCTAATGGGAGTTTTGGTACCGATGTCCTGAGTAGTACCATTGGATGAAAGGTGTTTTTCATTTTGATGTCTCTTCCCATTCTGAAGAGCTGCTCCTCTTTCAATTTTTCCAGAGATTTTTGCTGCATCATCTCCTTCTATCGCACCAGCAAGCTTAGAATCTATTTTGACTTTTGGCTTCAGACCTTCTTGACCTGCACCAGAGGGTGGAAGTGTTTGTCCTTTACCTCTTCCAGGAACAACCATCATTGAGGAATTCTCTTCATCATGAGATCGATTCAATACTGCATCTTGACTAGATTTACTTCCTTTTTTCCCGTCTCTACTAGCACCCCGTTTCTTTTCATCACTATCCCTGTGTTCTTGCGAATCCTTGGAAGGATCTGAAACCTTCTTATCAGCAGCGCGATCATGTTTCGAACTTCGTCTTTTCTCACCATTGGCGCCTTTTCTAGATTTTCCTGAACGTTGTTTGTCACCATTTTGGCCAATGTGTCCTTGATCTGAACCCTGCAGCTTCGCCAGGTGTTGAGCAGCTCTATCAGAACCATCTACAATAACTTTTAGAGGGCGGTTGTGGGAAATATCAATGGGAGGCACAACCTTCTCTTTATCAGTTGCCCCAACACGATCATCTCTATCAGAGGCCTCCAAAGACTTGCGATAAGGTCTGGCTCCAGTCCCATCATCTTCACCCTCTAAAGATTGCCTCGGGCTACTAAATGGCAAAGAAACAGCATCAAGAGAGTCATCTTTCCATAGACCTTTGCTTCTTCCAAATAGCTTATCAGGCTTTGAACTTCTCATCGGTGATGAAGAAACAGATTCTCCAGGAGAGACCTTCATTTCCTGCAAACTGACTTTACCTTTATCAGATTTGCGGAACTTAGAAGAGCTAGATGTGGCTGCCAAAGCAGAGCCTGAAGCTTTTGCTTTTTTTTCCTTGGAATTTCTCCGATCCGACTCCCGTTGAGACTGGCTACTCCCAGGATCATGCTGCAAGTTCTGCTTTTTCTTACTTCTTTTGTCAGCTCTACCATTTCCTTCACTTGCAGTGAAATCTTTCTCCTCAGGTTTTGATTCCCTAGCTTTCTTGTGCTTTCTGTATTCATCATCTTTGACAAGTACCTCAGTGGATTGATGTTGATGCCAAGGACTGGGAGCACAATCCAAGGAAGGTTCCTTTGCCTTCCTCTTTCTTGAGGCAGACTTTCCAGAATCAGAGGTTCCGCGACCGTCGCTATCAAAAGAAACCTGAATTTTGTCTCTGGGTTGTTCTGTCAGAGTATTGTCCACAAACTCCTGCTTCAAAACATGATTAGGTTCATCAAAACTTCTGTTTTTCCCTTCTGCTGCAGCAGACGGACCCCTATGGCCAAGTTTCTTGACATTACTTCTATGGCTCGACTTTCGTTCTTCATCTGGGAATTCTTCAGTCTTGACTTTCTTCGACCCTTTTGCAATCTTGGCATCACCTGAACATATTCATTCAGCACCATATTAGCATATAGAAGTTTAATATAAGTATAGAAAATGTGTGGTTGTGACTTGTGAGTTGAAAGCATACTTTCATCAAGGTAATATCCAGATGACCTCTGTTTATAATTCTGTCCATCAGAACCCAAGTCTTGGATCTTGTTGGGCAGCTGCAAATCAGCATCTCCTTTCAATGGTATATGACTCCCACCATCTACACTTTTCTTTCTATCCACAACAATGTTACTCTTTAAGGGGATGGAAAACTCAGTGTAACCATCATTTTTTATACTTATATGCACACTGTCCTTAAGATCAGGAACCGGGACTTGGTGTAGCGCCCTAACAGCCTCATTAGTTTCTTCCTCAGTGAAACTGCACCGATTCATGCCAGGTCTGCAATTAAAAGACAACGTTAGACACTTGTCCATCATTTTCCAAGACTGCACAAGGTAAACCTGAAAGTAACAGATAAACAAACTTAACAACTTACAGCCAATCGAGCATGATGCATAGCCATTTGTCAGGTAAGCCATTCGTATTTCTACCAAAAGGAAGAAGCCGCCATTGATGACACTTGTCGCACTGGACCCAGTTCTCTTGAATTATGACAGGAGGGACTGGAGCAGGTACCACATCAGTACATTTCTCTCCAGAGGCAGAACCAAGATCCCTACTGAGATTATATGTACCTGTAGGATCCTTATCAGACATCTTATTTTTGAATCTGTCTTTTGATCCATTGCTAAAGGCGGGAACAGGTCTTTCAACTAGTCTAAGGTTTTTGGGTGTGTTCTTGGTCTCTTTCTCTGCTGCTTCAGTAGGGTTGCCTTCTTCTTGCCCTATGTCCCCAAAGAAATCACTGTAATCTCTGCCCTTCCCTACAATCTTCCGCAATTTCAAGTCTGTATTATCATTTTTAGTCCTAAAACTATCTTCTGAAGGACGTTTCTTATTCTTGGATGAAGAAACATTCAAACTATCTTTTGAATTATCTGCAGTTCCACTACTTTGACTTCCCTTCGGTTTCTTTTTCCCACTAGAAGGTCGCTGCTCCTTCACTACAACTCTGGACGGCCCTTCTAGGGATGACGATTTTGAACCAGTCTTTTTCCCCTTCGGTTGAGGATCAAATAACTCAGCTTCAAGCTCGTAAGCTTTTTCTTCTTTGTAATTGCTTGGTTTCTTTGAAACTGAAACAGAATACAGTTTTGGATGATCAAAAAAACCTAATGACTCGAGAAGATTTTATCAGACTACAAAGTGAGAAACTTAAAGTGAAAATAGAATTGTTCCACTTCCATTTGAGGAAACTATTAACGATCTCATACAATCATTTTTTTCCTGGAAAAGGTAACTTATGTCACTGCCCCACTGAGTCACACTCTACGTTTCACAATCTGTAGGATATCAAAATGAGCAACTAGGGAAAAAAAAGGCCATATGCAGATAATGAAGAACCATAAGACTGAATTACCAGGGATGTTTTAGTCAAACTAAATTCCATTAACTATCATATACTCTATGCTTACCTTTTGCCGTGTCAACAGTGGTATTATTGGCGGTAGAAATGATTGGCAGCTTCATGGTATTTGAAATTAGCTCCTCATATGCTAAAGAATCAGCATTTGACTCCTTCCTTGAAGTTCCACCAACATCCCCTTGAGGCTTTTTGCTTCTACTGCCAACAGACTCAATTGACACCTTCTCTACTGACTTTTGTTTCTTGTCCCCAACAATGTTTCTGGGTGCTGATGTTGTACTATGTTCCATCACAGACTTTTGACCGAAGAAGATCAAGTCATCAGAAAGAGGTGACAGCAGCAGAGCCCCATTCAATGGAGATGATGTCATGACCTGATCCGACACAACATTAAAGGAAACTGTCCCTGAACAAGATAATTAATGACAATATTGCAGACAACGGAATCACCTGTAGAATACTTGTTGGAGAATCGAACCCAATCGGTTGAGGATCACAAGACCTTCCTTCACTTTCAAACGGACTTTGCTCCAGTGATGAAGATGGTGAGTCAAGGCCGAGTCCGCTATATAGTGCAGCCTTATTTTGTGTCGACAAGTTTTCAGCAGAACCCAACTTGATTCTCACTTTTAGTGTCTTCTGGTCTGACATATGGCTGAATTTCTTGTTCTCAGATTCATAGCTGTTTTCATCTTCTAATGTGCGAAGCGAAGGCATGGATTTCTCCTTCCCTGTTGAATTTCTGATGTGTTGCTTGCTCTCTGAACCTGGGGTTGTGGCAGTACTAGAAGGTCCATGCCTCAGTATTTGAGGAGCAGGTGCTGTTACAACAGAAGAGCGCTGTCCCTCCTGAATCTAAAAAGAAAGAAAGAAATAGCCTTTACTTGACCATATTCAGTCCTGATCCACTAGCCATTTGAAATATACTAGAGAAAAGTACCTCAAAGGGTAAAGGACTTGGAGAGGGTTGTGCATCTCTCTTTTGAATATTTGGTGAAGTTTTGGAATGTGGAGATCGCTGATAAGTAGGCAAAAATGACCCATAACCGCCAAATTTTGCTCCTGTAGACATAAGATCCTCGGAATCACTTCACTGTAACAAATGGCCATCATAATACCACGGAATTAACAATTACGACAGTAATTGTCTTAGTTTTTTTTTCTCATTTATTTACCAAGGTTCTCAGCAGAAACCCCTCCTTCAAAATCTTTCTGGAAGTGACCGAGCACATGTTGAAGTTTCACATCCTGTTCATCGGGACAAGACCAATACAGTCAGTTCAACGGAACTAATAAAACAACTTAATTGACAACAAAGACAAAGATGGATAGTTGTAGAACTCAAAAGTCTCAAATAAACGCTCAAGAAATTTCTAGAGTCCTATTTTCTGCTAATACTTGAGAAATTCCAATCAATACAAAGCTAACCTTTTTTATTAGGACGATCAGATTCACATACTAATCAGTCAAAAGATGCATATTTCTTTCATTTCTTCAGATCTTACCTCAAAACAAAAGGAAATTCTAGTCTTGTCTTTCCAGAAAAAGTCGACAATTAATAGAAACCATATTGGGGAATATCAAGCTCCTGGTTAGAGTTCCTACTATATCACTTTGAGCAAAAAAAAAAAAAAAATCTTCCATCAAAAGCCTAAAGCAATTCCATTCTATTTCCATGTATTTGCAGACCAATTTCTCTATCCCGTCGGGTATAACTACACCATCAATAAGTAAAAACCAAAAGTGAACCCTAAATCAGATCCAGAGGTCAGCGAGTACGATTATCCAAAGCTTAATTGCAATAGAGGAATCAGATAGATTTAGTTAAGAACTACTTACAATGTAGTCGAGCTCATCAGGGTCCATACAGCCGCCGTACTGATCATTATTATGGTAAGAGTACGCCTCTCCCTCCTCGAGCTCCATCTCCTCCTCCATTCGTCTCCTTGTTTCTCACCAACTCCAAGCAATCGCTACCTCGAAAATTCTCTCTCTACAGTAACCATCGACGGAATCAAAACTCAGTATCCCGAGCAGAAGCATCCAATTCGGAAGAAGAAACGCTCATCGATTCCAATTCGCGGTAGCTCCGAGCAAAACCCAGAGACGGATCCCTCAGGGTCCTGATCAGGAACGTATTGCAGCAGAATCGGAATCAATTAGTTCGATAATAGCTGTCTCTCTCGAAGAACTCACGACTCTAAACTCGCGATCTTTGACTAATCCAATGGTTTTGTTGCTGTTTTGGATTGATCTATCTCTAATTGGGTAATACCGGGGAAAGAGAAAGGAGGAGCGGAGAGACGAAGAACTTTCTTTCGCTGGTTTTCTTGGTGAACCAGAGCAGCCGCGTTATTTTTTATTTTTATTTATTTTAATCATATATATATATATATATTTTTTCGGGCAAAGAAATTTATTAAAAAAAACATATATTTATATATATAACCAGCGGCAGTGGCAGTTTAGTGGTTAAGAACATTTTTTTCTATATAATATATAATTTAGCTCTGCCCTAATTTCGAATTCTTCTGAACGTCAAATCTCGTAATTTGATTATAAAAGCAAATCTCGTTCGACTCATATATCATGTCATGCATATGAGGAGACGAGTATAATTGAACGATCCGACCTCTTGAATATCTAGACTGCTAGTGGAGCTATGGTGACGGGGTGAGTGTATGCGTCAGATTTTTGCTAAATATAATCGGAAAAACCATGTTAATATGTGTAGTGGTTCTGCATGTCACCCATTTATGTAATAAATATGGTATAGCGGTTCAGCGGTTCAGCGCTTCATCTATTAACCAGATGTCAGGGTTTAATCCCCACTAGTGATCATGAGAATTAAAGGATATCCATAACCAGTATTTTACCTCTTAAGTAGGGCTGAGCAAATATGGTCTGGTCCTAGAACCAACCAATACTATCTGAGACTGTTTGAAAATGGTCATTTTCTAAATGGTCTAGGACCGAACTAGGACCATTTGGACCATTTAAAACGGTCTTGGTCTTTTTTGTCTTGGTTTTGGTCCATACTATTTAGGACAATTTTTATTTTTATTTTTTTTAATTGGTCCAATATTATCTTTGTAGATTTTGTCTCTCCAAATAGAAAGCTAGAAGTGATCTCACCATCTCTCAATAAGGATAAAGCAACTCGACTACACATTCATCGTTTCCAAATCCTTGATAAAAAAAATTGTACTAAATTTTGGAATAATAAGTAGTTATTATAAAATGTATATAAATTAAATATATAATCCAAATTTAAAATTTTAAAATAATCTTCATTTAGAAAAAGTTTATGTTTTCTAGAATTTTCAAAAAAAAAATGTTTTAAGTCGAGTCAAAATTGACAAATATTCGAATCAACTTAGTCCGTTTACCCATTATCTTTCTTTGAACTACATAATTAGTATTTACTGAAAATAAATAAATGCATTCTGCTGAAGAAAAAAAAAAGGACGTTTTTGCATTTTTGGTTTATCTCGTCCAAGAGTGAGCCTCAAGTTTGTTTTATTATTATTATTATTTTCACATTCCGTTTTTTTTTAATTCTAGTTGTTTACGCGCGTGCTTTGCACGCGCATATTTCTAATATTTTTTAGTTCAGTTTTTTTCATGCAGTTAGCTTTGTGAAGTGTGTCGTTAGACTTCTGGACTGTAATTGTAAAAATAAACACGCGAGGAGCCTTAAAACGGTTGAAGAATCTCATCGGGGTTTTATATCATAATAAAATTTATATGGACAAGAATTATAATAGTATTTGAACTAATTGGAATTCGATTTAGTATAGTCACTAAAGAACACAATATGTACTTATGGTTGTGATTTAAGTTATTAAAAAAAAATCGTTCATAGTAACAGGTGTATAAAATGATATTTTATGTCATGTGCATAATAACGTGCAAATCTTGGTATATATAGCTAATCTGAAACACAATAATCGTCTAGGGCTTATTGTTCACCAGTGTGACTTGTATATTTATCTAAACACACACATATATAATCGTCTGTGTATACAGTAGCAAGTTAGTATTTAGTAGAACGATACTTAAAAATAATACATGATAGAAAAAGAACATTCTTATGAATGTGCAGATGCTTTGATGCGTTGATTGTAGATGTGGCGAATGTATCTTCTTAATGAGACATAAAAATTTAGCGAAGAAGATAAACATTTGCATAATTATAAATTTTGTACTTAAAAATTTAGCGAAGAAGATAAACATCTGCATAATAATAAATTTGTACTAATCTTAAAAAAAAAACATATCCACAAACAACTTCATATATATCTATATATAATTAATTTTAAAAGGAAATTTTCCCTCTAAGGGATAAGTAACATCAAGAGTGCATTCTCATATAAAATTTACAAAATAATAATTATTATAACAATAAATCAACTCAAACACAAGCATTACACCAAAGTTTGCTATACCAGAGTTTGATATACGATAGAAAAAATATCATCTCTACCTTCAGCCTCATCCCACTGTAACAAATTCTAATTGTTCATATTATTAATATACATAAAAGAACATGTTTCTTACAATCTCTTTGACTTTGACCAGCTCGAAGTCTTCTCCAAGTAACTCACGATCATGTTGTATCAGAGTCTTTGTCTACACTCAATACCTTGCTCCCTAATTTGTTGTACATGTACTGATCGGTCAACAGATCAATCATTAACTGTGGCTTGGTTAGGTCTCTGATGAAATGAGAAGCCACGGTCATGTCTACGACACTCACTACAGCCGTTGTGCCTGAAAGTTTACGAAATTAAGTTATTTAGGAAGATACCTTATCAGAACAATATGATTTTGGCATGAACATATATAATTAAGATTTCTACCATGCTCAACAATTTCTTCAGCAACACTAAAGATGAAGGGCTTTGTTGCATGCATTCGAGTGAATCTCTTTGGCTGTAATAAGACCAAATGGATTAATCCTTCAAACCCACCATATCATTTCTTTGGTTTCTATGAATTGAAGAAGCACCTACATACCTGCAAATGCATCTTAGTTATACTCACTTGAAATCACAACTAAAAAGAAATGTACAACTTGTTAGGTTCGCAAGCTATGTTGGAAATCATTCCTACATGAAGGTCAGGGGATCATATCCTTTCTTCATCAAAGAATAATTAAATCAGTCGAGTCTAATATGTTAAAAAAATATCTACTATTCAAGAACTGATCATTCTCATTCTTTGAAAACCATTAGGGATTGTGTTCGGTTGCATAATGCATTATCTACAAGAGGCAGAATAGATGTTAATATCGCATCATCATAAAAATGCATTTTTTTAGAGATCCAAAAAAGATAATCAGAAAATAATGTTTTTCGTACACGATCCATGTTCACATAGAGAAATTGCACAATTATAGATGATGTCGTCCCTCTCAAAGATCTTCCATCCTTGCTCATCTAGCCTTGTGTCCATGTACATTCCTCTTTTACCAAATAAGTTGAGGTACAATCGACGCCAGATTTATAAAATTTTAAGACCCAATTTCGTTCTTAAGAACTCAAGACTTAGCTTTTTTATTTCTTACACATGTGCAATAGACTCGAGAGCTTCTTTAGCTTTGGCTCTGCATTTCCCGGAGGATCCTTCTGCCATCAACTACATTACTAACATGCAATCATATGCAACCATTGGCTGCGGCTCAATCAATCAATATGTGTTGGCGAAAGTTATTTTTCTATTAGCCTCATATTTCTCTTCCCCTTCTCTAATAGCTCGTCTATTTTTACTATTATTTGGAGATCCAAAGTCCCAAACACCCAAACAAACAACAATTGCTTCTATAGCAGTCGCAAAAGCTGATTGTTATTCGTTCATTTTTTTTTAGCCTTAAACCTCTCTTCCTCTTCTCTAATAGCTTGCATCTTCCTATTATTTCGAGATCCAGAAACCCCTACACCCAAACCAGCGGTAACTGCTTGTAGATCATCTAAATTCAACTTTGATTTATGACTCATTGAGTATAGTAATCATATAAGACATTAGTAGTGGCAGTGAGACCTTCAAAGTGATTATTGCTGAAATCCAATATCCATCGAAGAAAAAAGTATTACTGAGGTAAAGTCTATGGTTTGATAAATGAAACCATATCAAAAAATTATTTTGGCAAAAAAAAAATCAAGAAATTACTTACCTCTTCCCGTTTAAAAAAAGCTTCAGCAGATATGTCCCCTTACATTACGAGTGATACCCTGAAATACAATTAAGTCACGATCTGTTGCTACCTTCGTCACAGTCCGCTGCGGAATCTAGTGGGAATTCTGTTGTTTCCTTATGTTGCGAAATCTAGTTGATGTTTGTCACGTTCCTCGCAATCCGTTGTTGTCTGCTCCTCATTCGGAATTGACTACTTCAGTCGGTGACGATCTATAGAGGTGGAGGGTTGACTTAGTCAGACTCCCGCAAAGTTGCAAGTTACACTTACAGCCACGTACTCTTCAGTCGGTGACAAAATCCTGTTTGCAGTCAGCAACCAGTTGTCGGTGCAAGTTTGCAGTCGACAACCAGCAATCGGTGCAAGTTAGTTTTTTGTCCTCTGTCCTCAATTGCTGGAAGACTGGTCTTTATTTCTTCATGGAAATCTGTTGGGTCTAAACGTTAAAGCCCTAATAGATTGAACATCCATGGTGGGAAAGTTGCAGTTGAGGGCGGACTAGCGGCGAACAGTGGGGAGCGGGGGGTGGTCGTTTGTTGTGAGGAGCGGTGTTTAGACATTAAACGGTGGTGGAGGGAGAGAGATTCAGAAGTTGCGTTTTTTTTTTCCTTCTATAAACGGTGGTTTTGTAAATTTGGTTGGACTTTAATTAAAGCGGATCGGTTTACTACGTACCGGTTTGAGATTCATGATATACCAAACCAGAAAATGTACCATTTGTAAGTTGGTGTCTTTTGGGTGAGGACACATCTCACATTATATATTGGTAAAGATATCATAATACAATTAGATTTGGTCCAATTTTGGTCTTAAATTGTTCTAAATGATTTTAATGGGATTTTTGGTCTTGGACTGAAATTGAGGCCATGACCAAATAAGACCAATAAAGGAGGACCGATGGTCTTAGTCCAAAATGGACTTGGTCTTGGGCAGTCTTGGTAATGGTCTTAGTGGACCATTACTCAGCCCTACTCTTACGGTTTGACCCTGTGTGAGTGAAGATTAATTTAGGCATAGAATAAGCATGTTACAAGTGTTGTCCTTCAAATGGAGCTCCTCATAGTACCACCCCGGCGTAATTTGTCGGTGTGAGCATGTAAGCACTGCCGGAATAAGAAAGACTGAATATTCTGGGTTGAAGGATCAATGATGTAACTTTTTGGGCAAAGAAAAAAAAAGCTTATTTTTAATGACAGTTTGTTAAAACAATGATCATTCATATCAGTTTTTTTTATATGCCACGTTATTTTTCAACTAGGTGGCTGACCCACGCGTTGCGTGGTAAATAATTTTTGTATAACTGTTATAATATTATAAAAAATCTAATTTGATATTGATAATAAAATTATTTGGTTTTATTTATCAAAAAAAAATTATTCAAGACGAATGAGACATTACTATTTACTACACATTTAAGGTGTATGTATAAGCTTATATAATTCAGTCTTAACATGTGTGAACGTATTTTCTTTTCATTAGTTAATAGGTTTACACGTATGATATAAAGAATTTCGGGAAAACTCATTACAAACCTTCAAATATTTAAATAAATAATCACTTATTAAATATTATTGTCAATTCTAACTTATAATCTTTGTATATAATAAAGTTTTTATATATTGAACACAGGTGTATGATAGGAACTTCTACATTTAATTGATAATTTAAAATTTTAATTATTATTTCAAGTATAATGTAAATATAATTGCTTATTTTTGCCAATTTTTTTAATTTAATTGCAAACAGATGGTGCTAACTTATTTCCATACATTAAACATATCTAATTTATAATATTATATAAATAAAAATATGTAGATAGTATTTTATTAAAAAAAATTTGTTTTATAAATTTTTTAAACACTTGATTTTACTTACTAAAAGATGTCAACAACGCATTATACAGTGTAATTTCTTTTTGACAGCTAAGTGGGACAAAAGATTAAATATATACACACATTAAACATATCCAAATTATATATATATTATCTAATAAAAAATGTGTTTTCTTAATTTATTTATTTTTTACACTTGAGTTCACATTTCTTTCTAACCTCATCTATTTATTTTTTATTTTCCTATTTTTATAAATTCAAGAGACTAAACATAGTTATATATTGTATACACTAAAAACATATATCAACTACGTGTTATATATTGTAGTTTTAATTTATTCGTTATTTATTAAACAACTGCTATTTCATATGAATTGTCTATTTGTTTATCTAATCTTATTATATTGAACATAGTTTTTTATGTGTTTATTTATTTTCAGCAATTTAAAGCAGACGTTTCTTAAGTAAATGTAATTAAATAATAATTAATTAGTATTCAAGCACAAAGATATAATAAAATACCACATCAGTGATATCAATGTAAATGTAAATGCAAATATTAAATATTTATGTAAACATAGTACATAACTCAAGTTACATGACTAAAATCAAACTGATCAAAAAAATTATAAGAAATGATCAATTACAATATGATCTACTTGATGGGTTTGTAAAGGATGTGATATATCTTATTTAATTTCTATGACAGTCTCTTTCATGTGAATATTATAGAAGAGTTTCAGATCTATCCAAATAAAAACTCTAAGAAAAGGGAAATAAATATAGGTGACATATGCAAATCAAAGTTCCAAAAAGAGTAAACAATGATAAGAAATAAGCAATTGATTACAATCAAATATATACATCATAAATTGAAAATACGTATAAGGAATGAACTATTAATTTCAACGAAGACATAATAAATTACAATTAAATATATACACCACAATTAAATATATACACCATAAAATAAAATTACCAATAAATTCTAAATAATTAATTTCGCATGTTGATATATAATCTACTATTTTCTTTTGAAATATCTTCTTGTATTGCATCCCTATAACTTTTTTCAGATGTATTAGTTCATAAACGTGTTGGCGCACAACAGTAGCAGAGGTTGTGCAACAGAGGAAATGATTGTGAGGGATGATGTTGCGACGGAGGCGATTAAGGTAGCGACGTCAATGAGAGATGGAATTGTAGTAGACGATGGTAAGAAGAAACTCAGAGTGAGGGAGGTGGATGATGAAGAATATGTCATTTTAGTTTTAACGGAAATTATTTCCTTCATTACTTAACTATCAATTCTTATATTGTCTTGGCAAAAAAAAATCATATTGTCAATCAATAATAATAAAGACAACGTTCTAGATTTTGTTAACTGTTGCACATATTTTTTTAACAAATAATTAAATATAAATATATTTATTTACTTTTATTTTTTTTGCCAAAATTTTACTTTTATTTTTCACTTTTATATTTATTAAATTTATAATGAAAAAAAACATTATATATATATATATTCTACTTTTTAAATATATATTTATTAGTTTTTCTATTTTATGTTTTTAAAATTTACGAAACTAATTTATAGTTGTTTATTAATTATATCAACTAAAAGTTATACTCAGTATTTCCGTATAGTTTATGTATTATAGTTTTTTTAACTTTATTTTACGAAACTAATTTATAGTGATTTATTAATTATATTAGCTAAAAAATAAATTTACTATAATTTATCTATTATATTATTTTTCTTACTTTATTATTTATTTAAAATTTTATTTTATTACACTTTCATGTTAGTTTTTCATACCAAATATTACAACATTTTTAAAATCAAATTGTTTGGATGAACAACTTGCTTTTTTTTTAATTGTATGGGGTTCAAAACTCAATTTTACAATCTTGGAAATGAAACGGCTTCTGAAGTGAAATGTGGTTCTTTGCTTATTTTATAGAGTTCCGTGTGGATGTGAATAGTGATGTAACTTATCAAAGTATGATATAGACCAATCAAAACACATTATTTTAACACATATGAAAGAGAATGTTATACAAAAGTCTTACTTGTCAACATGTTAGAAGTTTTTTCTGAATTATATTATACTAGCCACTAACCCCGCGCACCGCGCGGGAAAAACCCTAATAAAATTAAAATTAAAAACATCAATTTATCTTAATTTATTTAATATTATATATCTAAATTTTAAAAAAATAAAAATGAATATGAGTTAACATAATTAATTAGCCTAAAATTTAAGTAAAAGTGTATGCTTAAAAATATTTTATAAAATTAAATATTAATTTAAATAATCACATTAATATTGTTTGTTTTTATATATTTTTTTTATTATGTAGCTTTATCCATTACAATTTGCATTGCCCCCAATTTTTAGTTTATATATACTTGCCTATAATTTTTAATTGTTAAAAATAACAAACCATCCAAATAGATTTATGTGTCTGAAAAAAAGAGCAGTAACAAAAATAAAATTGGATGATGGGTAGATATAAGTTGTCTTTACAAACTACAATTCATAACAAAATACAAACTTCATTCTAATTAAATATAATAATGTCAAACATAGAAGATGTATATGTAGAGGAAAGTGAAAAAAAATATTAAAACTTTCATGTATAACTGGTTTTATAATATATATATATATATGTGTGATTCAGTTTTAATACATAGTTACTTGCTGTCAAATTTATGTAGTTGATTTAAGAAATCTCGTTGATCTAGCTTGCAAGAACAACAATGAATATGAATTTACTTTGGTTAATATATATATCAACTCCTAACCTACCACAATAATAAATTAAAATCTTAAACATCCATAAGTTCATGTTGAACACAAATAATAAAGTACGGTATATACGCTTTTCTAAGAAAATGAAAATTTATTATTTTTGACGGAATCAAAGAACCCTGTAGTTTGTAGATTTTATCTATTTCTCCTTCAGTTAGTCTACTGATAAATTCCAAAACGTTATTCACAAGTATTATATTGACCCGAGTGGTAAAATTATTATCTCTTCAACAACTGCTCGCAGTAAAGTACGATAATATGACATAAGAGAAATATCATATCATATGATAGGCGTTCCGATTTTTGGAAAGTGATATGTTCCGATTGTGAGACAGGGGTATAGGATGTAATATTTAGAAACTTTTAGGGCAATTATTATCCTACACTCAATCGGAATATATCAGAATCCCAAAATCGGAATTCCTATCAAAACTCATAGAAGATAATATGCTAGAAATTTACAATGCACATGAAGAATCTTAAGCTTTCTTGTTATCTTTCAATAAGTCATGTGATGCAAAAAAATAGCAAATCGTACTTTATACGCGTATGATCACCACCATGGAATACGCGTATGATCACCACTATGGAATTGAATTTGAGGACTCTCAGAGAAAAGCTCATAAAATAGAAGTTATCAGATGGTAACATTGGTGTCTATCGAGCTACTTCTTCAACTGTATATTTACGGATTAAATTTTACACACCGCATCCACCTAGACTCATAACCCTCCTGTCAATTAAACATTTGAAGGAAATAAAAAATCATGTCAATAACACCTTAGTAAGGAAGATCGAAGAATATAATACATGTTGCTTTTCTTCACGCCCTAGGAAGAAACTAATAAAACAAAATAGGAGAAAAATTAAGTAATTAATAAGCTAAATGGCAGCTAGCATATATGGCAGCCGAAGAAATTCCATAGCTATATATATAGCTTGAAATTTCCTAGTCAAAGAAAGCCTATATATATATATATTATCATATTTTGTTTTTTTTCCTAATTATATATATATAATCCTTTAATTCTATGCCCTTTCATTAATTATTACAATATTAAATACGATTTTATAGTCCATTAATTAAATTTATAATGCCTTAATCAAATTTTACTACTTCCTTCTTAATTTAAATATTATTATTCCATATATGTATTGTTTACGTGGCGCTCTACGGTCTTCCGAAACCAAACTGTATAGAATTACTATTTAAATGGAAACTTTAATTTAAATTGTTTCTTTAAATTGCGTAGAGACCAAAATAGGAGATAAAAATACTTCTTAATTTTCAATCAATCAATATTTTGTATCTAAATTTATAGAACCCCTATTAAATTCCAACTAAATTAGGAAACGGTGACAGGGCAAACTGTCCACGTGTCAGACAGAGGGCTTCCGGTGCCGAATTAATATAATATAGTAGATATATAATATTTTAAAACAGAAATAACTAAATATTACAAATTTTAACAAATACTAATTTTGGTTAATATAACAAGTGATAAAATAGGTAACGGGAAATTAGTATTTAATTATTGTTATTTTTATTATCTATATATGTATTATATTATTCAGCAATTTATATATATATATATATATATATATATATATATATATATATATATATATATATATATATATATATATATATATATATATATATATATATATATATATATATATATGAGACGGGTTCTTGGAGACTTGCGACACCTAAGTCGGACCTGCCCTGCTAGTGGGAATGTAAACTCATGTTCGTTTGATATCCTGTGAGGATGTGGGTTCACAGGGTAAAATTGGAGCAGGTCCACAAACTTCATGGCCCGTTGACATTCCTATATACAGATACGTATATATATAATAAATAATTAAATACATAACTATATCTATAAAGTAGTTCTATAAGCTTACCTTTTTTTTTTTGCCAAAAGAGATTTTATTTATTTATTATGATAACGAAAAAGCTCAATCCAGAGTACAATCAAATAACATAATTGAAAGAAGAGGATGAGGGGGCACTACGACCTAATTAGTCGGACACATCTCCTTTATGGATTGGATTGCAATCCAGTTTGCACATCGATTGGCGCTTCTTCGAATGACCTTCCAAGTAATATTTTGGATCAAGCTCACGACTTGCTGAATGGACCTAATAAAGTTGTCGAACTTCCAGTCGGGGGTTGTCGAACTTCCAGTCGGGGTTTGTCGACGTGTGTCGAATTTGGTTTACTAAGTGATGGGTTCCGATGTAATCGTTAGCCCCGTTAACAGTCATTAGACGGCGAGTAAGTCCGGTGGGCCTCGTGAAAGGCCAGGAAGGCCCAAAAGCCCAGTACGAAGGGTTCCGACCCTGGCGGTCCCGATATATGAGCTGAATGCTCCCGACAAGAAGCCTCTGAGCAGGCCCCGATATGCCTTTGTAAAGGCCCCGATAATAAAGCCCCGCGGAGGCTGGACCTGTCTCGTGAGACAAAGGGTCCTGGGTGGTGACCTAGAACGAGATAACTCTGAAGTCCCCGACAAGAGTTGGGACTTGTGATCAGAGGATAAGGCCGAGAAACCCGCCTACTAGATAAGAGTAGTGGGAGACGGTTGAGATATAGATAACCTCCCCCGAGATACGCAGGGCGTGCCCGAGATACGCGGAGTATGGGCGAGATACGCGGAGCGTGAGGCGAGATACACGGAATCCCGAACGAGATATACGGAATCATGGGTAAAACGGCCAGCCACGGTCACAGGTAACTGAGTAACTTCCCCTCCTATATAAAGGAGGAAGTTACCTCAGAAAACACACTCTCTAATACGAACTTAGACTTCTGCTTACCACCCCATTGATCATATACTCATTTAGGCATCAGAGAGAGATTCTGGGTCACCACCCAGGTCATCCCCTTTTGCAGGATTACGCGGAGCCCAGGAGTTCAAGTCTTTCCGTCAAGAACGTAACGGAGCTTCACCCGTGATCCAACATTGGCGCCGTCTGTGGGAATCGTAACAAAAGGCCAAAATAGTTTCTACCAGATCAATGGCCGGTGGTGGCAAGAAGAAGCAAGTTCAGGCCTGCAGTTCTCGCCCCGCTGGAACTGTGAATTCCCCGTTGCTGGAACATGTTGCTGAACAAGGTGAGCACCCTGCTGTTTCTCAGACAGGGGGGAATGGCGATGATGAGGTCTCAGTCCGAGACACGGCGGTGAACAGGCAGGATATCCCGCGAAGGGAGGTGGATGCTCCCCCAAACCCGGTGGAGCACAGAGAGGAAATCCCGCGGAGGGAAGCAGGTTCTTCCTCAAACTCAGAGCTGACTAAGGCAGTAGCAGATGCTATGCCTATGTTCTTGGCAGCCATGGAGGCTCTGTTGGACAAGAGAGAGGCTGTCAGGAGGGCAGAGGAGTTGCCTCCGCGAGAAGAGTTGCCTCCACCGCCTCCAAGGGTGGTTCCAGAAGAACAGGAGGTTCAGCCCAGGAATAAGGGTAAGGAGCCCGCGCACTCGGAGAAATTCGTGGTGGATGGTCCTGGACCAGTACAACACAGGACAATTCCCCTGAATGGCCCAATCACCCCCGATCAGGTGGTGAAAATTGTCAATATCTGCATGGGTGACCAGAAGCAAATGACATCGGAGCTAAGGGACCGATCCACTCACCCTTTCGTTCCACGACTGCTAGATACTGTCGCCCCACCAGGGCTAGGCATCCCGACCATCAAGGAGTAAAATGGTGAAGGGGACCCGGTTCGCCATGTTCAGAGACATGTCCAGGCCTGTATGGGTAGGACTTCGAATGATGACCTCATATGTTCGTTGTTCCCGATCACCTTAGGAGAAAGGGCCATGACATGGTTTTTCAGCCTGCCGCCGGGAAGTATTACGTGCTGGGCTGATATGCACGATCGCTTCATCAAGCAATATCAAGGCCGTAGGCGTCTTCTGAAGAGCGTGAGGTCCCTGACCCAGGTGGTGCAGAGATCCGACGAGTCGTTGGCATATTACTACCAGCGATTCACTGCCAGTGCCGCGGAGATCGATGAGGAGATATCGGAGGGAGAGACTATCCACGCTTTCCTTCGGAACCTAACTGCTCCGTATGGTTCCGATCTGATGCACAGCGTAGCCGCGAAGGCTGTGTGGAGTATGGAGGCCCTGCAAGTGAGGGTGAAGCAGCAGATCGACGTGCAGGAGTCGAAGATTGCTGCCGGAGAGCTTGATCCTCCGAAGTCAGGAAGAGGAAAGCCATCGTCCAAGCTGTCGGATGATCGCAAAGGGAGCGACAAATCGGAGGGAAGTAGGAGCCGTGGTCGCCCCGAGAGAAGGGAGGACAAACGTCCTCCGAGGAAGGATAACTGCGAGGGTCGTAGTGTTCCCATCAACAGCTCGATGACCTCCGTGCTAGCTGTGATGGATCGGCAGGGTCTCGCCTGATACCCCCCGAGGAAAGAAGGTGAGTTCTTGGGAGGCCGCTCTGATCGTTACTGTCGGTACCATCGAGCCAATGGTCACGACACGGATAACTGTCGGGAGCTGAAGAAGGAGAAGAAAAGCTGATCCAGAAGGGGAAGCTTAAGGAGTTCGTCGGAAGGGGAAGGTGCCGATCCCGTTCCAAAACTCGGTCACGATCCCGTTCCAAGTCCCGTGATCGATCTCCAAAGAAGAAGAAGGTTGAGCCGGAAGCCTCTGGTTCTGGTGCCCGTAAGGAGAGGCGGGGGACCATTAACGTCATTCACGGAGGAATGGCAGCAGGAGGTGACACCTCCGCTTCTCGGGAGAATTATGCTTCCCGCATCTCTTCTGCTGTGGTGCTAGGCAAGAGGTCCCGGTCGTGGACTGTAAAGGAAGAAATGGTGATTTCTTTCTCAGCGGAGGATTTGATAGGCGTGGAGAGCCCCCACGATGACGCCTTGGTCGTGACGTTGGACGTGGACGGATTCGAGATGAAGCGGATCCTGATAGACGGAGGGAGCTCCTCCGACATTCTTTTCATGGACGCCCTGGAGGCCATGGGAAAGACGAAGAAGGACCCGACGCAGGTGAACTTCCCGATGGTGGGATTCTCTGGATCTACTTCCTATCCAGTGGGAATGATTACCTTACCGGTGGAGTTTGGTAGTGGCTGGAAGATGGAACGGCGGAACGTGGATTTCGTCGTGGTAGAATCGGCGGGAACGTATAACGCTATTATCGGGAGGACCACCATCAACCCTCTCATGGCAGTTGCTTCAACCGTCCACCAGAAGATGAAGTTCCCGACTGACAATGGGGTCGGAGAGGTCAAGGGTGACCAGGTGGCGTCACGAAAGTGTTATGTCAATGCCACCCGAAGGAGAAGGAGGGAAGCCATGGCTGTCCTGCAGACTGATGCCGATCCTCGAGAAGAGTTTGGGCGTCCCGCCCCCATGGAAGATCTGAAGGAGGTCGAGATTGATGGACCTCGAAGGAAGGTGAAGATCGGGCCTGCTTTGTCGGAGGAAAGAGCCCGAGAGTTAATCGAGCTCTTGAAGGAGTTCAAGGAGCTGTTTGCCTGGTCCCCGAGCGATATGCCAGGAATCAGCCCCGACGTGATAATGCACGAGCTAAAGATTGATCCCGCGATCAAGCCTATCGCGCAGAGGAGGCGTCCGATGGGCGCGGATAAGAGGATCGCAATCCAGCAGGAGGTGGGCAGACTGCTCGACGCTGGATTCATCAAGGAGCTCCGATTCCAGACTTGGGTCGCTAACCCGGTCCTGGTGCGAAAGAGTAATGGGAAGTGGCGGATGTGTGTCGATTTCCGCGACTTAAACAAGGCCTGCCCGAAGGATTGCTATCCGCTCCCGAGGATTGACCAGTTGGTGGATGCCACATCGGGACACGAGCCGTTAAGCTTCATGGATGCCTATTCTGGTTACAACCAGATCAAGATGGCGAAGGAGGATGCCCCCCATACGGCCTTCTATGCCGATAGTGACGTTTATCACTATGTCGTAATGCCCTTCGGATTGATCAATGCTGGAGCAACTTACCAGAGGATGGTGAACAAGTTGTTCGGGGACATGCTGGGAAAGACTATGGAGGCGTATGTAGATGACATGTTGGTGAAGTCCCGACAGTCAAGGGATCATGTCCAAAACTTGGCGGCGGCGTTTGAGCGGATGAAGTTTCATCAGGTTCGGTTGAACCCGGACAAGTGTGCTTTCGGGTAAACTCGGGGAAATTCCTAGGGTTCATGGTGAGCTAGGGAGGGATCGAGGTGAATCCCGAGAAGCTGCAAGCAATCGAAGAGATGCAGTCTCCGAAGACCCATCGGGAGGTTCAAGTGTTGAATGGCCGGTTGGCCGCGATGAATCGATTCCTATCCAAGGCGAGTGACAGAGCCATGCCATTTTTCGATGTGCTAAGGGCCCACAAGAAGTTTGAATGGTCCGACAAGTGCGAGGAGGCATTCCGAGCACTCAAGCAGCACCTCCGTACCCTCCCGCCGTTGTCGAAACCGGTTCCAGGCGAGCCGCTTTATCTCTATTTGGCTGTTTCTGAAGTTGCTGTTAGTTCTGTTTTGATTAAGATTGTCAAGGGCAACCAAGTGCCTTTCTATTATGTAAGCAAGGCGTTTGCCAAATTTGAAATGAATTATCCCGCTATTGAGAAGTATCTCTTTGCGTTGATTGTTGTCGCTCGAAAGCTACGACCTTACTTCCATGCCCACGATGTTACGGTGTTAACTAATCAGCCCTTGAAGCACTTTTTGAACCGACCGGAGGCGTCGGGGAGATTGGTGAAATGGGCCATCGGGCTTACGGAGTTCCGTATTCATTTTGCTCCGAGAACTGCTATTAAGGGCCAGGCATTGGCAGATTTTATAGCTGAGTCTACGGCACCCGATCTGGAAGAAGCGGGTCCCGCGGAGGGGGCAACCATGGAGGTCCCGATAGCAGAACAGCCAGAACAGCCAAAAGAGGAGAACACTTGGGAGATGTACACTGATGGTTCATCGAGTGTAGAAGGATCGGGGGCAGGATTCGTATTGATACCGCCCGGTGGAGGCGAGCCCTTGCGATATGCCTTGGCCTTAACGTTTAGGGCCACCAACAATGAAGCGGAGTATGAGGCTCTCATCACGGGCCTTAAAATTGCCAAGGGTACGGGAGTCGATCATTTAAAAGTGAAATGCGATGCCAGCTTGATCGTGAATCAAGTCCAGGGGAACTATGAAGCCAAGAGCCCGACAATGAGGAAGTATTTGCACGAGGTGCAGACTTTGAAGGGAAGCTTTAAAAGCTTCGACGTCGAGGCAATCCCGAGGGAAGAAAATGCGGAGGCAGACGCCTTAAGCAAGTTCGCTCTGGGAGTGGTCCCCGAGGAGAATCGGAAGGTGCACTTTCTGGAGAGAGTAATTATCTCAACCATCGATCCGTCGGAGGTTTGCGCTATTGAACCAGGATCGGAGGAAGAAGAGAAACCCACCTGGATGACCCCGATGGTCACATACCTGACTACGGGGGCACTCCCCGATGACGAAGTGGCAGCTGTTAGGTTGCGTCGAATCGCGAGCAACTACGTGATGGTGGACAACCAGTTATACAAGAGGGGGCATGTAAAGCCTTTTCTGAAATGTGTGGCGGAGCCTGATACAAATCGGATCCTGAGAGAGCTGCACGAGGGAGTCGCGGCCTGTCATGAAGGGGCCCGATCCATTGTGAGGAAGGCGTTGAATCTAGGCTACTATTGGCCTTCGATGAACAAGGAGGCAACGTCGATGGTCCAATCCTGTGATGCATGCCAGAGATACGCTCCGAATATCGTGGCTCCTGCCGCGGACTTGATGTCCATCAGAAGTGCTTGGCCCTTCGCGCAGTGGGGCATTGATTTGGTGGGACCTCTTCCACAAGCGAAAGGTCAGTGCAAGTACTTACTCGTGGCCATCGATTACTTCTCGAAGTGGATAGAGGCTAAGGCGTTGGCCAAAACGACGGGGCAGCAGATCCTCAAGTTCCTTCAAACTCAGATCATATCCCGGTATGGGGTTCCTCGAGTGTTGATCAGCGATAATGGCCCTCCGTTCAATGGGGCTCAGTTGAAGGAGTACCTGGAGGAATTGAACATCGAGCATCGGACAACTTCCGTCCACCATGCTCACACTAATGGCCAAGTCGAATCAGCGAACAAGATCGTGATGGATGGCTTGAAGAAGAGAGTCTACGCCTTGCAAGGTCATTGGCTAGATGAGCTTGAAAACGTGCTGTGGGCTATTAGAACAACACCCAAGCAGTCGACAGGGGAGACTCCGTTTGGCCTTGTCTATGGCACGGAGGCAGTTGCCCCCGTGGAAATAGCGGTGGCGTCCCATCGCAGGAGGTATTATGAGCCTCTAACGAACGAGGAAATGAGACGTCTAGACTTAGACTTGCTCGAGGAGAAAAGGTGGAAGGCTGACGAAGTTCAGGCTCAGATGCGTCTGGCAACAGCCCGATATTATAATCGGCGTGTCAAGTCCCGACAATTCTTCGTTGGAGAACTTGTCTGGTGGAGGAACGAGTTCGTTCATCAAGATCGGATCAACAAGCTATCGCCGAAATGGGAGGGACCTTACAAGATCGTAGGGATGCCAGCCCCGAATGCGTACAAGCTAGAAGACCTTGATGGCAAGACGTTGAAGCATTCCTTCAGTGGCGCACACTTGAAGAAGTATCATGTTTGATATTAAGTCGCCGCGAATGGCGCAAATTGTCTATCGATAAAGATCCGATGTAAGCCAGCTTTGAGTTGTTAATAAATAAAAGTTGCTTTCGATCAAATATTCTAACTGTTAGTAAGACGTCCTGAAGGACGCGACAAAAGCCTTCCGAGGTACGATAAAAGCCTTCCGAGGTACGATAAAAGCCTTACGAGGTACGGGTAAGTCGCCTTTATGGCGCGACAAAAAGCCTTTCGAGGTACGGACAAAAGCCCTACGGGGTATGAGTAAGTCGTCTTTATGATGCAACCAAAAGCCTAGGTACGAAAAAGCCCTAACGGGTCCGCGTAAGTCGTCTATATGATGCGGCAAAAAGCCTTAAAGGGTACGAAAAAGCCCTAACGGGTCCGCGTAAGTCGTCTATATGATGCGGCAAAAAGCCTTAAAGGGTACGAAAAAGCCCTAACGGGTCCGCGTAAGTCGTCTATATGATGCGGCAAAAAGCCCCAACGGGTATGATTAAGTCGTCGGGAATGATGCGATAAAAGCCCTGAGGGGTACGATTAAGTCGTCTGAATTGGTGCGATAAAAGCCTTAAAGGGTGCGAAATATTATCTTAAGTGATGTATAAGATTGCCTCGAGAGACAGGGATGAGAAACCTTAAGTGGTAAGGTCCCGAGGAAAATGTCACGAAAAGACATATGAAATTACATTAAGTGACTTAGACGAGAAACCTTAAGTGGTGAAGTCCCGAGTAGACGAGAAACCTTAAGTGGTGAAGTCTCGAGTAGACGACAAACCTTAAGTGGTAAAGTCTCGAGTAAAGCATCGGAAGAATGTGTAAAGTTATCTTAAGTGATGCGTCAGAACGTTTTAAGTAACGGATCTAAAGTCGCTTTAAATAGCGCAAACGATGATCGGGACCAAAACAGATGGAAGGAAATTCTTATAAAAAGGCTCAAAGGCCTAAAGGTTTCAATACAAAAGATAAGGAGGAAAAATTACAAGGACTTAAAAGAATAGAGCATTAAGCTTGATCCTTGTTGAAAGTTGGGTCCTCAGCAGCGTCGGAGGGAGTAGGATTCGGAGGGGCCTGGGCAGAAGGCTCCGCAGTCCGCGGAGTCGGGTCCGCGGCATCAACCTCGTCACTCTTCGCAGGGAGGTTGAAGTACTTCTCCGCGATAGGGGCAAGGGTCTCGGACTTCTTGAAGTCGATGGATTCCTCGTATGCCGTGTAGAGCTCCTCGACGGCATTGAACAGAATGTTCTCCACCTCGGTTTTGCAGAACTTCACGGCATCCGCCTGGAAATCATCGGAGTTCTGATACTCCTCGCGACCCTGAGCCTTTGCCTCAGCCAGCTTGGCAGAGAATTCAGCCTTCTCGGCCTCAAGTCTCGCCTTGGCCTCCTCGAGAGCTTCCACGAAAACGCCCTTCTCGTGGATGAGCTACCTCCTCTCCACCTCGTTCCGCCGCTGATCCTCCTGGGTCATCCTCCGCTCCCGACGCAGGACGGCCTCATGATCGTGAACCTGCTTCTGCATGCCCGTAGCCATCTCGTCGAGGAGGGTCCGTTCCTTGGCTATCTTGTCCCTGGCCGCTACAGCCTCGGCGAGGTCCGCTTGGAGCTTGGCCAACGCGTCGGGGTCCGACTTAGCTTGTGCCTCCTCCAAAGCACCCTTGAGAGCCAGGATGAAGCCAAAGCAGCGCTGCTGGTCCGCGGTTTCCTAAGACGAAAGGGAAAAAGATTAGAATCTGATAATCGAAGGTAAAAACAATGAAGAGAACAAAGTAAAGGTAAAGTTTTTACCTCCATCCGACGGATGGCCATATTGCGGAGCTCCTCCTCGATGTCCTCCCGCGCCAAGGAGATTGGCTGCTTCAAGGCTGGAGGAATTGACCCTGCCAGCAGATGCAGGGCCAATTCAGGCTGAAGGTCCCCCCGTTGGAGTGAGACCCCTTGGAGAGACTCGATCGGGTTCCAGGGAACCGTCTCCTGGTCGGGGGTGAAAACCTTGTAAAGATTTTCATCCACGGGGAGAGGAGGGATGACCCTGGAAGCCTCAGCCGGAGGAGCCACCTCGGTCGGAGGCTCGGGAGTTGGAGAGCGGAGCTCTGGAGGAGGACTCCGGGACACGTCCTCCACGGTTGGCCTCAGGATGCTCCGACCTAGTCTTCGGCGGAGCAGGCCACCTTCATTTGGCTCCTCGGAGGAAGGAGAAGCCTCCAAGTCAGTCACCTGATGGAACAGAGCTTCCGTCGGGGTCTCCTCCATCATCGGCGCCTGTGGAGTCGCGGCCCGCGCTGGAGTAGCAGCCTTCCTCGGAGTGAGAGCCTCCGATGGACCTGCGGTTGCGGGACGAATAAAGTCAGGCAGAGTATCATGGGGGCACCAGATGATTTGGCGCTCGAGATGTTGGTCCTTCCCAAAGAAGTTGTAGTATCCCGCCTTGAGAACTCGGGGGGTTTCTCCTCGAATGATGTATTTGATTTCTCGAACCCGCGATTCCCGATTAGCGGGGATAAACTCCTCGGGGACCAGCTTCCTATATTTCTTAATAGCACGACGGACACGCTTACCTTCCTCGGCGGTAGTGACCCCGAAGGCTTGGTCTATCTCCTCCCTTCGGGCCCGCTTGGCCTCGGCCCGCTCGGCAGTCGGGGGAGCAGCAGAAGAAGAAGTTCCCTTCTTCAGCGACTTCCGCTTCCGTTTGGAGCCACCCTGGACGGCATCGGTCTCCCCCTGCTTCAACATGAGATGAGTCAACAGAGATGCTTTCTTGGCTGCAAAAATGAAAAGACAAAGTGGTTAGAAGTGTTACCCAGATGACTAAATCCTTGGAAACGGAATTGAGGAGCCGGACTCCGATATGAATCAAGTCCTTCTCCACGAGCTTGTTGGAGTCGAGGGGAATGAAGGATTCCCCCCAACGGTAGAGCTGGACCAGCTGGAGGGTGTTGAGGTCATCCTCGGTGTAGACCTCGAGCTTGGGGGCAGGGTCCGCCACAACCTCCCATCGGGGCCATGGGACAGAGCTGTTTTGGACGAAGAAGTAATACTTCTTCCATCCGCTATTGTCGGACCCTGAATCACGAGTAAGCACCCGATCCTTGTGGAACTTCCAGGTCTCGCTATCCCAGCTGAAACGTGAAAGTTGCTCCTTTGTCCACTTGGGGAGTCGGGGGGAGAAGGAGCAAACACCAGCCTTATTACACTTCATTCCGTAGAAGGTGCGGAAGAGCAACAAACTGTATGTCCACTGCTGGCGGAGGCACAGGAGCTGGAAAGCATTCCACACGCGGATGGCATGTGGAGAGAAGGTGCAGGGATGTGTCTGGTAGAAGTTGCACATCTCCACCAGGTTCCCGCAAAAAGGGAATCGAATCCCAGCGTTTATCTGCCCGGTGGAGACGAACACTTCTCCCCCTCGAGGACGCGTGACGATATGTTTCCTCTTGGCGGTGGGCTGAGACTCTTAGGGGAAGCGGGGCTCCCAGTCCGAGGTAATGCAACCTTCTCGGAGAGCAACCTCGTACGAGGTCTCGGAAATCTCGTTAACAGCAAACTCAAAGGTAAAAGGGATCCTTGCCCCAGAACTAGCTTCGTCTAAAAACGGTTACAAACAAGAGAACTTGAGAAAAGAGGAGAAGGTAACATCAGCAAATCATGAAAACAGAGAAGGAAATCCTTACCAGACATTGTTAGTGGTTGCTTGGAGAAGATGAAAAAAGATCGGAAGGGTTGAAGGCCTTGGATCACTTGAAGAGCAGAAGAAACTTAGGGAAGAAGCTTCAAGTTCGAAAATGGCAGAACTTCCAGAAATTGAGACGGTGAAGAAGAAGTGAATAATGCCAGGGTTTTAGCATTTATAAGCAAAGGGACAACTGGAGGGATTCGATCTTGACCGTTGAAGACGAAACGATTCAATCTTGATCGTCGAGATTATGGGGACGGTACGGAAGAGACGTTGGTGACGTATTGAGTGCCTTTTCAGAAAGCAGCAGTCACGCCGATTTGAGCGTCGTTTCATAATCCCCAGCATTTAATGCTGCAGTAACCGAGGAGTCTCCTCGGATTTGGCAACTGCCCATAGAGTCCAGTGGGCCCAAGGCAGTCATGAGTGAGAAACTTTGTCATTCGATAATTACGCGCAAGGCAAAAGCCTCCGATTGAGATATCAAGAGGCCTGAAGACAAAAGCCTCTGATGGCAATATCGGGAGGTATGAAGACAAAAGCCTCTGATGGCAGTATCGGGAGGTATGGAGACAAAAGCCTCCACCGATGAGGTTAGGAGGTCTGGAGTTGGAAGACACGACAGACTAAAAGTCCCCCATGCCTTGGGGGCAAATGATGGGTTCCGATGTAATCGTTAGCCCCGTTAACAGTCATTAGACGGCGAGTAAGTCCAGTGGGCCTCGTGAAAAGCCAGGAAGGCCCAAAAGCCCAGTACGAAGGGTTCCGACCCTGGCGGTCCCGATATATGAGCTGAATGCTCCCGAAAAGAAGCCTCTGAGCAGGCCCCGATATGCCTTTGTAAAGGCCCCAATAATAAAGCCCCGCGGAGGCTGGACCTGTCTCGTGAGACAAAGGGTCCTGGGTGGTGACCTAGAACGAGATAACTCTGAAGTCCCCGACAAGAGTTGGGACTTGTGATCAGAGGATAAGGCTGAGAAACCCGCCTACTAGATAAGAGTAGTGGGAGACGGTTGAGATATAGATAACCTCCCCCGAGATACGCAGGGCGTGCCCGAGATACGCGGAGTATGGGCGAGATACGCGGAGCGTGGGGCGAGATACACGGAATCCCGAACGAGATATACGGAATCATGGGTAAAACGGCCAGCCACGGTCACAGGTAACTGAGTAACTTCCCCTCCTATATAAAGGAGGAAGTTACCTCAGAAAACACACTCTCTAATACGAACTTAGACTTCTGCTTACCACCCCATTGATCATATACTCATTTAGGCATCGGAGAGGGATTCTGGGTCACCACCCAGGTCATCCCCTTTTGCAGGATTACGCGGAGCCCAGGAGTTCAAGTCTTTCCGTCAAGAACGTAACGGAGCTTCGCCCGTGATCCAACACTAAGTACTCCACATCCGACTCTATAACGACGTCCCTCCATTGGTAGTAAACTGCAAGTTCGACACCTTGCAAGATTGCCTTCACTTCCATCATTGTTGCGCCAAAGTCTCTACTCCTTGTGTGTCTCCCCGCTACGAGCCTTCCGTGTTCATACCTTGCAACAACCCCGGTGCCACCCCGGTGCCACCCCAGCCATCATGTTGCAGCCAACTTCCTTCACAATGTACGGAAATCTCCCCTGGGCTCGGTGGCGAGTTCTATAAGCTTACTACTATATTGTTCTTACACCAAATTTTAATTACTTAGCCATTTCCGTCAAATAAACATGCTACTTTCATATGTTGATTGTTGGGTTAAGAACGCTATTTTACTCATGTTTAAAAACCTAACAATAATTTGAGTCCTGATTAAAAAATGTTGATATTCGGTGTTCCAACTATCAGATTTGTTTTGGCAAAAAAAAAAAAAACTATCAGATTTGTTACTTTCTTTTTTTTTGACTAATTTTGGCGTTTTAAGTAACAAAAACATATTTTTCACTTTTCTGAAATATCAAATTTATTGCTCATGGTTTAAGTTTATTTGGTGCTTAAAAATATATTTTTGTTCATCAATTTTAAGAGAAAAAAATGAAAATCAACCAATCCTATAATTGAGACACCAAATTTTAACATTTTAAATTTAGGACGGTGATTAACAACGTGACATATTCTAAATCCTGAATTATCAAAAGAAAGTCAAAACTCGAGGATATCATGAGTGAAATGTCATTTCTCAGTATCTTGGTTTTGAAATATGAGGGGATTAAGACTTGTGATCGAATCTACATCATATTCATTAGAACTCATGGAAATGAAAGATATTTTAAAAGATGCCAAAATGATTAAAAAAAGAGAGAGAGAATTATACTCTAAGTTAGGAAAGAATGATAGATCGAAAAACGTTCGACCAGTCCAGAATGCCCATAATCAACGGATAACATAAGATTGTATTACAGACCAAAGTGATGACTATATGGTACGCCTCTCTAGAGTTTTAAATTTTAGAATTTTGTGTACTTAAATATGATCACTTGTTTGGTAATTCTCCTTTACGGATTAATTTTCAGACATTGGATGATAAAGAAACTCGAGACTATGATTCTGAATCCAATGGAGATGAAGAACTTTCTTTCTGTTATAATTGTTTAAGTGATTTCACTTTGTAATTTTGGATTTATTAAGGATAAGTACTAGGTGCTGACCCCGCGATACGCGCGGCGCGGCTCATTAAACCGTATATGTTAATTGTATATATGTCAAAGGTAAAAATTATGTTTTGAGTTGGTTGCGTTCAACATTTTTCATTTGAAATATATTATATAAAAGAAATTACAATTATACCAACTTGAAAGAATTAAAAAAAAAAAAAAAAAACTCAAGATAAAATGAATACTCATATAATGAGAGTTAGGATGAAGACGTTTAGTTGAATTTGTCTTCTAAATTATGGCATCTTAAGATGATAAATTTAGAAGATGAAGATGAATTCAAAAACTGATGATATAGTATTATATAAGCAGAGTCTTAACAATTAAAGTTAATCAATGGGTAGAATAGGATCTAATTCATCATTCGTAGAGAGAATGAACATAAGAAAAACAAAAAACATTAAAAAAAATTCCACTTTTAAAAAAGACTACTTCAAAGTTTTCCATCAATGAGATTATAGGAAAAAATTCGGCAAATACAGGTAGAATGTACAACATAGACTTGGCCCGTAAAATAAATGAACCATAAAAATTATGAGGACTTACAGTTCAGAAGCTAGGGTGGACTTCATTAACTGTGCTGGAAAAATCCATTCCAATAACAACACATTGATCATGCACAGTGCTCATGAATTCAAAAACTTTATGCAGCCTTTCACTCTAGAAAAATAAAAATCAGCAGAAAGTGACAATCTGGTGAGAGAAAATAGAGAGCTCGTTTTTTTTGTAAAAACTATACATGTATAAATAAGGTTTACATTTTTCCCTTTGAAGTTCTTGGAGCTAGGCTTGATACTCCTCTAATGGGATGATAAAAGAAATTAAAATTTAGTGTTCCACGGGGAAGATGAATCGGGTGAGAGTGAAGACTGTACCGTGAGAAATTGAAGAAGATGAAGTGTTCTTGAATGAAAAAAAAAAAAAAAAATTTGGCCAAAAAAATGAAAAATAAATTTTGGCAAAAACAAATGAAAAAATAAATAAAATCTCTATTTTTTTTCTTAATCCATGTTTTTTTTATATATTTACATTGCTTTCGCAAGTTCGGACCGGGAGCGTTAATGTTAAAGTCCTCCCCAAGGCGGCGTCTCCGGCGGGTTTCGACCTCGGGTTATATAATATAATAGAATTGGTTCAATTAAATAAAAGTGATAACCGATCATTTTTATTTGATGCTTCAACAATTTTCGTAAGAGACATTTTCTGCTAGGGATATAATTATCAATAATAAATTAGAATATATTATTTGTATGGTTAATATTAGTGATAATGTTAGATATATTATTAGTGATAAAATTATTTATTATATTATGTACTGTTATCTATTAGAATATTCTATCTATTTAGATTGTACGGGTCTAGATATAAGAGACGCAGTTATTGAATTAGAAGATAAACAGAAAAGTTATTTATTCAATTTATGTTATTTCAATTATCTAGTTCTTAGGTAGATTAGTTGTTAGGGTTATCAAGACCTATAACGATTTGGTATCAGAGCCGACGATCCAGATGGGCAACGATGTGAGTCCAGCAGTCATGTCAATTATGAAGGAAGAACGAGTCAAGACTGACATGGCTCTCGTGGAACTAACCAAGAAGATGGAGAAGATAGAGGCAAGACTGTCCAACCTCGAGAAAAAAAGAGTCGTTGATGCAAAGACCTCGCAGGAGCAGTTCGCGACCATTAGTACCATGTTGCAAGCGATGATGGCCGATTGTCAGACCCCTGCCAGCCAGCTGCCCCAACCGCCTCCCCAGCTGCTGCCCCAGCTGCAGCCTGCACTGATCCCGATCTTGCTGATCCTGACCTCGCCGGCTCCGACCTCCCCGACCTCGCCAATCCCGACCTCTGCGGGTCCCAGCCCAGCCGGCGAATCGCAGGAACAGCACCCAACCAAACCAGTTGCGCCCATTTCCCTAGTCGTGCAATCCCCTCCGGCGATCCAAAATAAGAGCAGCAATCCCAGCCGACCACAGATCGCATCGTCCTTGCCGCCCTCACCACCTCCCTTGCCGAGACCGCAACCGTCGAGCCTTCGTCGTTAGCCGCCAGCCGCCCAGATCAGCCACCCTTCATGGTGCAGACTCTGCTTTCTGTCAAAACCTTAGAGCACACTAGCTTTTCATATTTTCCATTTTCCCCTTTTACTATTCAAAAGCACCACATTAGACCCCCATAAATTATATTGTTATTTAGTCCCTCCCATTTTCCTCAGAACAAGTTTACCCCCAATTAATATCTAATAAGCAAGTACCTCGAAAAATGGCACCATTCAGTAGTCACCAATAGAAGATGGATTTTCGAGCTTGAGGACAAGCTCGTGTTCCAAGGTGGGAGTAATGTTAGTATATAATTATCAATAATATATTAGAATATATTATTAGTAGGGTTAATAGTGATAATGTTAGATCTATTATTAGTAATAAGATTAGTTATTATATTTTATATTTTATATTTTATATTGTTATCTATTAGAATATCATATCTATTTAGCTTGTACTGACATAGTCCTATATAAGAGACGCATTTATTGAATAAGAAGATAAACAGAAATGTTATTTATTTTAGTTATGTTATTTCAATTATCTAGTTTTTAGGTATATTAGTTGTTAAGGTTATCAAGACCCATAACATTTCACCAATAAAATAATGATCTCAACAGTTGACTAGAATCAATGTCCAATTGGATATAATGCGACGCCTCTCAAATGAGAAACACGAATCTCCGAAATGATTGAACCGAAACGTATAATGAATCTTCCATCTCTTTTAGTAATCAACAACAAAAAACATGAACATATGCATCGACTAGTAAAAATTGCTCTGATTGCCCAGGAAATTATTCATTAAAGTTGTAGACAGAAATATTGCAAACACAGGCAGTATTCTAGAAAAATTCGGTATGTAATCCGTATTTAAATTTTATTTTATTTAATAAATCAGTTAGAAATCGGTATGAAATTTTATTAGCGATTTTGGTATTTTAATCATAAATTATTACACACCGATTTATTACCGTTCATTTCAGTATGTAAATTTGGTCAGAAAAAGGTATTAAGACCTTTTTTGCTTGTTTGGTCATAAATTGGTATGTAATTTCTGACCGGAAAATTGGTATGTAAACTTTCGGTATGTAAATGCAAGTTTTCTTGTAATGTATATCTGACCAATTTCGCTTTTTTTTTAACACAGATCTATGCATGTTATTCAGTTTCAGTACCTCAACATTACATATCCTTGCAAGATCTGACCTTAAACCCCCGACCTCTCGCAAATTTCGTTCTTTGTAACACAGATCTATGCATGTTATTCAGTTTCACTACCTCAACTTTACATATCCGTGCAAGATCTGACCATAAACCCCCGACCTCTCGCAAATCTATTGGATTTTTTAGGCATACCAATGTCAGATTGTTTAGATTCATATCTACGGAGTATTAAAAAGTGTCATGTCGATGATTCTCTAATAAAAGGGTCAATAAAGAAAGATTTTTTTTTTTTTTTTTCCAAAAGAAAGAAAGATATATTGATAGTGAGATTTAATGGTGAAAGATCAACCAACATAAGCAGTGTCAACGGCCTTAAATACATTTGTTCCACGAATCCCTTATTTGGTGTGGAATGAGAAGTGAATTTTAACTGTTGAGTTGTAGGAGGTTTATTTAGCTGCTGAGTTAATGCTTCACATCGTGTCTTGTTTATATAAACATGCCATAAATAGGTACCGCAATGTAACATGCAAATAAGCAAACCACAATCATCATTTATAACAAACAAAAACCAGACACTGCAACTGTAACAACTAACATCAATACCTTGCGGCTCACGCATCCAATTTCTGTGACACAAACGTATCTATACGTACGTTTATTTTAAAATCATATCGGAACAACAGAATTGTAGTGCTCCCCGAGCCCATACGCGTGTCTATGAAACGACAACTTGATGCTCGACTCTTTGCCATCCCGATACTCCTTGCCCATTTCCACATCAGGAAACGAACCAGAGAAGACCACTATGTGTTTTTTCAGACAGTGGCTCATTGCCCCGAGCTCGAGCTGTCCTCCCCAAGCAGCCGTAGCCTCCACCTCCGTACAGTAATTCTCAAACCTCTCTTCAACCGGAACCTCAGGGGGCCCACCTTCTGTTTCATTCTCTGAAGAGAAAAATGGGAGGAAATCGGATGCGTGGTTTCGCATGTAGGCGGCCACGAGTTCTCGAAGCTTCTGGAAGGTGATGTTAGAAGAAGGTCCAGTGAGGTGGGTGAGCTGGTCCTCCACGGCTCGGTACAGACAGTGCCCGTCCGGTTTTATCTCATTCACGGTTAAACCGAGCGGTTCGAGCTTTCGGTTCAGTTTCTCATCCTCGACCAACCGTTGGCTTACGATGTTTTTCTGCTCTTCGATCCTCTGCTCCCTTGCGGCTTCTTGCTGCGCTCGTTTCTCTTTCCTCTTCACACTCTTGCTGGGTTTCGAGTTGTCGGGCTGTGGGGACATGGAGACTCCAGCTATCGCCTTGACCAGATTGTCGATATTGCCCTTAGCAGAAGGGTTAGTGTCGTTGTATCCAAGAGAGGCGAGTTCATTGGACTGGCGTTGTTTGAGATTAGTGGAGAGTTTGGAGATCTCTTCCTCTACTTGCTTCTTTTTCGCCTTCTGTTCTGCTTTGCTGCCTTTTGCGGCCGCCTTTTTCAGCTCGACTTCCTTGTTCTGCAACTGTTGTATCTCTTTCCTGCATAAAAATGTGATCTGTGCTGTAAAAATGTAATCTTGGTGGGAAATTTCAAAACTTTCAAGATACGATCATAAAAAATTTCAAGACCAAGCATCTCCATCATGTTCAAGTCTAAGCAGTGAATTTAATCTCCAACTGGAAACTGTAAAAATATAATTTTGGTGGGAAATTTCAAAACTTTCAACATATGATCATAAAAACCTTCAAGACTAAGCAGTGAATTTAATCTCCAACTGCAACTGTAAAAATGTAATCTTGAAGGGAAATTTCAAAACTTAAAGATATGATCATAAAAAATTTCAATACCAAGATATCTCCATCATCTTCAAGTCTAAGCAGTGAATTTAATCTCCAACTAGCAACTGCAACAATATAATCTTGGTGGGAAATTTCAAAACTTTCAAGGTATGATCATAAAAAATTTCAAGACCAAGATATCTCCATCATGTTCAAGTCTAAGCAGTGAATTTAATCTCAACTGGCAACTGTCTATAAAAATGAAACCATTGCTGTAAAATTATAATCTTTTTGGGAAATTTAAAAAAAAAAATTGAGATATTGATCATCACAATTTCAGAAATTTCAAGAAATTCATGATTGTTCTTAATAGTATCTATCCAAAAAAAAAAATCATTGCACATAACTCAAGACCCAAAAATCTCTGAATATGAGATGCACAACAAAGTAGAAAGCATAATCATCTAAATACCTGTGCCTAGAAAGCATTTCTTCCCGAGTCTCCGGTTCAGGTGCATTTTCAGGTACTTCAGCTGAACATAGAGGAGCCTCCTCCATTGAAGCAGTTCTACCTGTTAGGCAACAAGAAATTTAACGGCTAAACAATAAAAGCAATCGAGTGTCAACAATGTTCCATCAATCTCAAGATAACGAAAGTGCAAATTGCTTCTTTAAGACCATAATGATGGTATCGCCGAATGGATAGTATACTATGTCGAACCATTCCAAATCCCTAAGTGCAGTTCAAACAGCAGATCGCAATACTCAAATAAAGGATAATTAGGTGGTAGCTTCACGACTCAAATATCCAATTTTTAGGGCCAATGGAGTCGGATCATGATCACTTGAAGATAGGAATAATAAATTAAGCTGATTCGACTACCTAAAACACTTCTAGACATGCACAAATTCAAGAAACAATAACAGCAATAGTGGAATCAAGATCCACACCAATTTGATCAATATTCTGTATCTTCAAGAAAACATTTTGGCAGTAACAGTGGAAAAGAGATCAATTCAGGCTTGTTTAGGTAGATCAAAGACATGTAGGTCTGCTTTAGTTGCTTAACTTGACAAGCCTTACTTACAGGCTTGATTGAGGACGTGATTTTTCATGAATCAAAGCTCCCAACTTCACAGAACAGACTACACTAGTTACAAATTCAATCACATAGCCAAATGTCCAAAACTATATATCAATATCGCATGCTCATGAAGATCTTAAATTGAAGTAACAGCTAAGAGGACCATGACAGGTTTATGCACATTATAGCCAGGAAAGTACCTATCTCCTAGTCCTATTATCTTTTGGGTTAAGATCCTAAAAACAATCTCAACTATAGGTCATGTTGTCAATTGCTGTCCCAGATTTAAAATGTTGATATTCGGTGTCCCGACTATCAGATTTGGTTGATTTTCATTTTTTTTTCCTCTCAAAATTGACGAAACAATAACATGTTTTTAAGCATCAAATAATACTAAATCATGAGCAACAAATATAATACATAAAAAAAGTGGAAAACGACATGCTTTTGTTGCTTAAAACGTCAATTCTAATGCCAAAGTCACTAAAGTGACAAGTAACAAATCTGATACTTGGGACAACAAATATTAAAAGTTTAAATTGGAAAGCAATTAGGAACATGACTTATAGTTGAGACTGTATTTTTGGTTCTTTAACCCTAGATACCCTTATCTTTTTGTACTCTCGAGATAGTTTTGCTTGATATCGGGCTCACAACATATTTCTGCTCCAGATGCAATTAACGAGATCAATGAAGCAGAACAACCATCAATGTTCACATTAATCACCTAAAGTTCTGTCCTTTTACTCAATCAATGAGAAAGATTCCATTCGATGTCGAACGCAGCAAATTTCAGACACCCAACAAAACCCTTTTCAAGAGCATCTCTACTGACACCTCTAACTATGCAAAACTATTCTCTGCGAACCACAGAAACAGATTTACTTTAAACCGCGGCCTGCTCCACTGACATCATGACGATGCTTTCGTTATCATGGACGTTCAATTGGGATTGAAGCTGAAAATAATCTGCTTTCCAAATTCCAATCTTTCTACGGAAGTCTAGTTAGCTCAGATACTAACATTCATCATATCACACGCCCAAAAAAAAAAACTGATTTTCCATCGTAAGTGAACTACACCAAAACTATGAACAGAGGAGACTGAGTTTAGCATGGAGACATTGTAGATTGTAGAAAAAAAAAAAATCTATGTTCGAGCAGTTTTGGACAGCCGTGAAAGACGGGTTTAGTGAGGTTCGTTGAAGTACCTGGTCTGCTCCAATGTCTGTTCTTCGGCTGCTACGGCAGTTGGAGATGGAGGGAGAGACGGGAAAGAGAGAGTATTGAAGGGTTTAATGCAGGTTTCGGGTCACTATGATTGGTGGGTGATGTATTGAACCCGAGCCTGTAATGAATGGGTTCACGAATTATTTGCCCTCCCTTCAAGGCCCAAGTCCTTCCTAAGACCATTATCTATCTAATCAAGAAGATTTCTGCTTAATAAATAATAATTTCTTAAATTAATGATTCAAATTTTTCGGTACATATTTTATCAAAATTCACTTTTGGTACAATATTTTTTTAAGACTTTTGATACGTTCACAGTTTGTGAATTTTTCTACAATACTCCAAGATCACCGTGTTTTTTGTTTTTTTTATTACTAGGTTGGACTTAATTGTAACATATGTAAAACTTTAAAAGTGTGAAAAAATATGAAATTTTTTAACCACACCTAATATTTGCATCATACTATTAATAATATCAATTTACATTTAGGGTTCACCTTTAGGGCAATAGAAAAATACAAAAAAAAGTACCAAAAGCATGATAAAAAGACCCACAGTTTGTAGACTTTGGGTGAATTCGTTTATTGATCGTTAAGTAGCACGTGTCTTGTCCTCTAATTTTCATTTTGTTCAGCTTAGTCCCCTAATTTATGTAAGCATTTGGACTATGGGCCGCCGTAATTGGGAGCCCATTAATTAAGTCCATGAACCTAAGAAATTAGGTAATGTCACATTAGAGATTTTGGGCTAGGCCTAAAATCTCAATTGACATGGGAGGCCCAAAAGTGGGCCTCCCTACAAGCATGGCCGGCCGAATTATAGTGTAGGGTTAAGTGGACTTTTGTCCACTTTACTCTTCTTATAAATAGAGAGTCCTAGGAGGTTTTATTAATGTTACTGCTCTCTTCCTAAGTGTTGAGATTAAAAGAAATCCCTCCTCCCTATATTCCCTAGGTTCGGCCGAATACACCACAAGAAGAAGGAGGTGCCAAATTGTGTCAAGCAATTTACTCCAAAGATCCATCCCGCAAAGAATCGACTGAGGCATTGTTGTGAGGCATAATCCGCGTAGGGCTTCTCTAACAGAAACCTTTACAGGGAACTTGTAAGCATTTGGACTATGGGCCGCCGTAATTGGGAACCCATTAATTAAGTCCATGTACCTAAGAAATTGGGTAAAGTCACATTAGGGATTTTGGGCTAGGCCTAAAATCACAATTGACATGGGAGACCCAAAAGTGAGCTTCCCTACAAGCATGGCCGACCGAATTATAGTGTAGGGGTAAAGTGGATTTTTTTCCATTTTACTCCTCTTATAAATAGGGAGTCCTAAGAGGTTTTATTAATGTTAATGCTCTCTTCCTAAGTGTTGAAATTAAAAGAAAACGCTTCTCCCTATATTCCCTAAGTTCGGCCAAATACACCAAAAGAAGAAGGAGGTGCCAAATTGTGTCAAGCAATTTACTCCAAAGATCCATCCCGCAAAAAATCGACTGAGGCTTTGTTGTGAGGCATAATCCGCATAGGGCTTCTCTAATAGGAACCTCTACAGGGAACTTGTAAGCATTTGGACTATGAGCCGCCGTAATTGGGAACCCATTAATTAAGTCCATGTACCTAAGTAATTGGGTAAAGTCACATTAGATTTACATACCCGCGCATACATATGCATGTCTACACATATACACACGTTTGCATATCCATGTCACGTGTTTATAATTACGATCCCATTACCCATATACTTATACACATGTCATCGCAGATACACACATGCCCATACTTACATGACTTAATTTCATGGCATTGCACGTCACGCGCCAACTCACATACGCGTACATACCATGTTCGTACACATGTTAGAATTCGCATCCATGATTGCATACATAGACTTACATTATCATATATGTACATGTCATACACATACAATCGCTGCACTAACCACGTCGGCAGTTATGACCACTCCCGCTCAAACAAAATGAGGGATACGCAATAGCAAGGCCCACGCGCCAACGGACAGTAAGTCCACCTCGAGGTAACACCCGAACTTAAATCGAACGTATACTCTATCAAAAATAGAGTCAAGCAGGGGCCGCGCTACCACTTGAATCGGGGGAAAATGATGGGTATACGTCATATTCGGGTTCGTTTTACATTATTCGGACTTCGTTTACACGTCAAACTCACCAACGGCTTCAAATTGTTTACCCGCAATTTTGGAAAAGGTTCGGGACGCGCGCGTGCGCGTTCCGGGCCTAAAAAACCTCGTCCGGATTGTCGCCACAATCCGGACCGGGTACGGATTGTTAAACAATCCCCGGACCTAGGTCCGGATTGTGGGACAATCCGAACCTCCAGATTGTCCCGACAACCCGGACCACACCGGGTTGTCGCGATACCCCGGTGTGGTCCGGACCAACCCTCTCGGTGACGCGTAAACCCTTACGTATACACTACACGATCGGACCTTCTCAGTGTTAGCTTTACTCCTGTCCACGCCCGGTTCGTATTTTACAATAATACCGACGTTGGACCGTTCAAAACCCGGTCTGATTCCAAGGTTTCCTATAAATAGGTGCCTTGATCATTCATTTCACAACTAAGTTGATGCGGAAGCTCTGACCTCTCTCTAGCTTTCTCTCTCTAAGATTTCTTATTTAAGCATCGGAGATGGTTCATCGCACTCCACCCTCTTCTACGTGGTGTGCGATATTGCCCATTGTGCAGGTGTTAGGAAGAGGCGCGTCTACGCTGCAAGGCATGCATACACGCATACACTGCAAGATGCGCATACGTGCATACCCCGCAAGGCGCGTATACATGCATACTCCGCAAGGCGCGTATACGTGTATCCTCTGCAGGGCGCGTAAGGAGCCATATTCCATAATGATAAAGAAGACTCCTACATATTCTCTTTGATGGACCATATATATGAATTAATTGGAAAATGATTGATCTTGGAAGTTTAAAGTGGCGGTGGACTTAACAACGTAGCTCTGCGTATACCTTATCTCTATACCCTCAAGATATATATTATTATATGTATATGTATGTATAAATGTACGTACGTGTATATATTTGGGGGTATATATACTGTGGAACAGAGTTGGATAAACATAAGGGTCAATCTTTTTTGACGGATCATCTGACACCACTATAGTCTACAAGTCCACATTACTGCCGATGCGAGAGATTATCTTGTGGTGTCGAGCCACCATACGGTGAGTGCCTCTCAAAAGGGGGTGATAGTACCTCGAGTCCAATTGACCACTTCCAATGGCAAAAGACATTTTGAAGGACATTTACCGCCATGTCATCGCCATGTCATTGAAGAAAGAGAATAATGGAATTTGGCCAAAGTATTCACAATGGGCAAAAGTCATTTTGGACACATTAGATAAGCCATTTTGGATTTATATGATTTTTATATGATATAAATAAATAAAATATATTTACTTATAATTTTTTTAATTAACTAATTATACTATCATACATACAAATCAATGTTTTATTCAAGTAATTATCTATGAAATATTAAAAAAAAATACATGATTTAAATTATTAATAATATTATAAAATAGAAAATTTTATTGCATTAAATTTTATACTAAATAATAAAGTTACATAATTAATTACTCAAAGTAGACTTCAACGTAAAGAGGCCACTAGGTATATAATATATAACAATTTAATATTACAAATGTTACCATCATTTTTATTATTAAATTTGTAAGTTATTTTTTATTGTTATTAAAAATAAATAAATTAATTTTTTATCTTGGAAACACAAATGTCCTTAGGACAACTTAGATGAAAGAGAAAATGTTTATATAAGGACAATTAGTGGTAAGACATAAAATGTCCTTCACTCTCTCTTCCACATAGGCAAAATGTCCTAACATATTTGCCCATTGAAAGTGCTCTAAGTGCCATTACCAACTGGTTGCTCGGTGGCACTGGAGAATTTCTCCTACCAAGACACTATATATATAAAATATTTTTGGCTGAAATATACAAATATAATAATGAAAATGCGGGTAATTGAATTATGTAATATGATGTAGTGGTTCAGTCCCCCATCCCTTAATCAGATATTAGTGGTTCAAGCCCCGCTAGTGACCATTGAAATGGATAAATATTTAGGACCATCACATTACCCTTTACGGACTGACTCGGTGCCAATGATAATTAGTTTATGTATGAAGTAAGCATGTTACGGACGCTTGCTTCCTAATGAGGGCCCTTTCTAGAATAACCTGGAAACAAAAAAAAAATGCGGGTGATTGATATATATACTATAATAATAAGGGTTAATAACTAAAAAACTGTCCAAAGTTTACCCTATGTTAAAATTAGGTGTCTGAAGTTTGAAATGTTAAAATGGACTGTCTCAGGTTTCATTTTTGTTGAAATTTGGTGTCTTTGCGCGTCTTTTCATCTTCATTTAATCATTTTCATCAAACCACACACCCACTCATAATCCACATCTCTTTACTTTTCACAAAATTGTCAAATTTCACCCAAAATTTGAAGACTAAAAAAAAAGTTTCTAGAAGAGTGGTGTGGAGCCATTTTTCAAGGATAACATAGCGAGATTTACTTGCGCGGATGTGGCCAACTTCTTAGGTGACGGTCCCGGTAAGATGACGAGAAGGGAGAGTGTATGGGAGCTCGAATTTGACAGATGGTTTCGTCGGAATTGACTTCTCTAAAGTAATCACACCAAGACACCACATTTTAACAAAATTGAAACCTTAGACATTACAGTTTAACATTTGAAACTTCAGACAACTAATTTTAACATAGGGTAAACCTTGAACAGTTTTTTAGTTATTAACCCTAATAATAATAATATAATCAAGCACAAAAGGAAAAGACGGTGGATTCAAATATTTCGTCGTTGTATAAAACTAGAGAATATAATGTGGAGTAGACAAACTCACCACGTCACCAGAAGAACTTTTTTTTTTTTTTGATAAAAATGCGGGTAATTGAATTATGTAATATGATGTAGTGGTTCAGTCCCCCATCCCTTAATCAGATATAAGTGGTTCAAGCCCCGCTAGTGACCATTGAAATGAATAAATATTTAGGACCATCACATTACCCTTTACGGACTGACTCGGTGCCAATGATAATTAGTTTATGTATGAAGTAAGCGTGCTACGGACGCTTGCTTCCTAATGAGGGCCCTTCCTAGAATAACCTGGAAACAAAAAAAAAATGCGGGTGATTGATATATATACTATAATAATAATAATATAATCAAGCACAAAAGGAAAAGACGGTGGATTCAAATATTTCATCGTTGTATAAAACTAGAGAATATAATGTGGAGTAGACAAACTCACCACGTCACCAGAAGAACTTTTTTTTTTTTTTTTTGATAAAAGAAGCAATATATTAAGAGGAGAAAGCAACTTACAAAAGAGGTAAATGATCAGGGAAAGGCCTTGACCAAGTACCAGATGTTCGAGTATTAAGAGCAAATTTAGCAAGCAGATGACCAGATCTAACCCTTAATCTAGGAACTTTTACAATAATCAAAGAAGGAAACCAAGAACAAAGAGTTTTTAAGTCACTAAGAACACTAAAGAGTTCAGCTACATGCGTAGTAGATCCTTTGATCGCCCTGAGAAGGAGTGATGAGTCGGTCTTGAGCAAGATAGATTCATCTCTGTAGGGGAAAGCCAAAAGGAGAGCTACTCTGCATGCAAGGCCTTCAGCAAAAAGAGGGCTAGACCCTGGCAAAACATTCATTGAAACATAAAAAAGTTCATCAAAAGAGTTGTACAGTAGGGCAGCTCCAGATACAGCTCCTGCAACAGCTTCATATGCACCATCTGTGATTAAAGTCCATGTATGAGGCTGTTGAGCTTGTCCCCATCTCTCTATGGGTTGTCGAGAAAGTTGTCCCCATGGTGTGGAAGTTTCTGTTTGAGTTGAAAAAGCACCAATATTATCATTACAAAGCATATTAAGAGTAATTCAATACAAGGTGTTTCCCCCTGAAAAACCAGTTGGTTCCTTGCTAGCCAAATATTCCACATAATCAGACATTTCAAAGGTAGAGTCTTCTTCGTTGACTCCTCTGAGGAACCAAAAGATAACCAATCTCGGACTGTTGAAAAAGGCAAACATTCACTTCTTACAGCAAAACTAGAGGCAAACCATATATGTCGGGAGAAATCACAATTCCACATAAGATGGTTCCATCTTTCTGGGGAAATTCCACAGAAATGGCAAGCAGGGTTAAAAGTCACAATACGTCTTTGGAGGTTAGCACCCAGAGCTAGACCCCCAGAACACCCCTTCTAGACGAACATTTCAATCTTAGGAATAAGCTCTGAAGACCAGAACATCTTCCAAAAATTAAAATTAGCAATCATAGGGGGTGCCGAGGTTGAGCCAAATTTTGAGTTGTACTCCTGTGAAGAGAGCATATAGTATCCCGACTTGACTGTGTATAAACCTGAATTGTTCAAATTCCAGAAAAGGGAATCATCTGTGGGAAGGATGGGTAAATTAATCCTGACTATGGAGTCCATTAGGATTGGGTGTAGAGTTGTTTGCAAAAGAGGGATGTTCCAGGTGAAAGTATGCTGATCAATAAAATCTTTGACCCTTATTTGAGGTAGGGGAACATCAAGGTTTGCCCAGTCAGCTAGGCAAGAGAAGTTTGGGACCCAAGGGTCCATCCAGAAACAAATATTGTGGCCATTTCCTACAAACCATCTGACACCCATAAGAAATTGAGGTCTTAAGTGTACTAGGGTCTTCCAGACGGAGCTGTGATACTGTCTTGGCTTGCAAGTAAAAAAAGAGGTCTGTGAGAGGTATTTGAGTCTAAGACAGTGAGCCCATAAAGAGTTTGTGGACGTTAGAAGGCGCCAAATTTGTTTCAGCAGTAAGGCTTCATTCTGGTGTTTCAAGTTTTTGATTCCTAAGCCTCCTGTTGATTTGCTTCTTGTGATTTTATGCCAAGCAATCCAAGGAATCCCCTTTCTCTCAGGATTAGATTGCCACCAAAACTTTCTTAAAATTGACTCCAGCTTGTTATGGAAGTGTAGTGGAAGTTTGATGCAAGACAAAACATAGGTTGGAATAGAGGAAGCTGTAGACTTGATTAAGATTTCTTTTCCATATGCATTTAGAAGTCACCCCATCCATCCTTCAACTCTTTTTGAAATACGTTCTAACAGAGAATTTCCTATTTGGAGTTTCTGTTTAATCCAGTTAATGGGAAGTCCCGGGTAGAGATCTGAATCTTGCATCCTGTTGACATTCATAGAGATAAAGACAGAGTCCTGTAAGGGGGAGGGGGTGTTGAGGCTGAAAAGGATGCTTGACTTTTGGAAGTTAACGCTCTAACCATATTGTTGCTCATAGAGAAAGAGAAGATTCTGCAGAGTAATAACATGTGAAGTATTTGCTTCCAAAAAGATGAAGTTGTCATCTGCAAACAGGAGATGGTTAATTGAGGGACAAGAAGTGCCTGGCTTGATACCTTTGATGGTTCCTAGTGCTTGTAGATTCGAGAGATTTCTGGAAAGGATCTCAGCACAGAGTATGAAGAGAAAGGGAGAGAGAGGATCTCCCTGTCTTAATCCTCTGGAAGGAGAAATAGAGGGGGATGGTGATCCGTTGATAAGGACAGACAATGTGGAAGTTGAGACACATTCCATGATCCAGGCGACAAAATTTACTGGAAAACCTAACCTCAGCAAGGTTGCCTTAAGAAAAGGCCACTCAATTCTATCAAACGCTTTACTCATGTCTAACTTTAGAGCCATAAGCCGTATTTTCCCTTTTCTCCTCTTCCTGATCACATGAAGTATTTCTTGAGCAAGAAGAGTGTTATCTGAGACGAGTCTTCCTTTTACAAAAGCGCTTTGGAAGGGTGAGATGATACTGGGGAGTACCCCTTTCAATCTGTTTGATAGAACCTTTGAAATGATTTTGTATGCTGTTGTGCATAAACTGATAGGCCTCCATTGTTGTAAGGACTGAGGTTGTGGGGTTTTGGGAATCAAAACTACAAAAGCTTTGTTGAGATCCTTTAAGAGATGTCCTGTTTGGAAAAAATGAATGGATGGCAGCTAGTGTCTCAGGAGAAATGATGTTCCACTGTTTTTGAAAGAATCCAGGGGGGAAGCCATCTGGACCCGGTGATTTGTCTGGATTTAAATCTTTCAAAGCTTGTAGTATTTCAGAGTTCATGACAGTGCTACCCAAGGAATCCAGAGAATTGTCAGGGGGATGGATGACTTGAAGCAGAGAATAAACAGGAGGTTGAGGAAGAGCTGTGAATAGTTGAGTAAAGTAATCTACTACATGGATTGAAATCTCCTGTGGGTGGGTGATCAGGGAAATTTTTCAATTTCCTCTCAAATCTACTCAAACCCTAGTTTCACTGAGTTCGTCCTTACCTTCTTCCCTTCCGTTTAGCTTACCCTTCTCCAACCAATAGCTGTTTATCCTTCCCCGGCACGCCAAGCAAGCTCTGGTTCTGACACGATTTTTTGAAACTTTTCGCTTCGATATCCTTCAAAGGGAGCTGGACCAATTAGCTTTCATGCAGAACCATCAGTGGCGCGACTAACAAGAGAGAGATAATCTATACAATCATTACCTACAAGCCTGCAATGCCTATCTATACTCGTACAGCTACTTTCCCGCTCCAACTTCCTATTCCTCGTCTTAAATCACTCCGACGGAAGAGAATTTTTGTCTGCCTTCCAATTAAACTCTCCCCACCTACCTCGGCTCGCATTCACTTCATGGAGAATCTTAATCTTGTCCTTCTTGGACGTTTCCTCAACAACAAAAGACAAAGTGAGGCCACTGTCACCAACTTTGTGGAAAACCACTGGAGAACAGCTCATGTTCCAGAGGTAATCAGAAGGGAGGACAACTCCTGGGCATTTATTTTCAGAACTGCAGACGAGGCTAACGAGGTTTTTCATAATGGGCCCTTCATCATCGAAGGGAACCTCCTTGCTTTTGCCAGACCCACCACTGAAAATCCCTTTCCTGAGGTGGACTTCTCGAGAGTCCCAACTTGGATTGAGATTCGAGACATTCCACATATGTTAATGGAAAGGGAATATGTGGAGTTCTTAGCCTCAGCGGTCGGGGAGGTTATTCGCTCTGAGTTACATGCAACTCACCCTTGGCTAACCACACATCCTAGGGTTTTGGTGTACATAAACTACCTAAACCCTGTCCTCCCCTCAATAGGTGTATCAACTGGAGCCGCAGAAACTGAAGTACTCATCTCATACAAGCCGGGCATACCATGCAGAAGGTGTGGAAGATTCGGGCACACCTTGGGACACTGCAGAGTTGCGGACGAGATTGTGATCAGAGATCTCAATTCCATGTTTCTTCGCATGTCTGATAGAGCTGGAGTTGCTCCAGTTTCGGATGCCACGCATGACCTCTACACTGCTGGCAATAGGGGTTCTGGTCTCCTAACAAACTGGATCCCTTATAACCCTGATTCTAGGAGGAATACACCTACTCAGGGTGGTACATGGACGGCTCCACAGAGAAGGCAGAAGGGTGAATCTTCACAACATGCAGGATCTAACGGACATGCACATCCCTCTGAGCTAGCAGCAAGAATAACTCTCTCAGTGGCACGTCATAGGGTCTCTTCAACCATGGAACCAAGGAGGGTAATCCCTATGTCATCCCCACTTCCTTCACAGGAATTAGCCCCAGGTTTTCTTCAAACTAGTGAGACCTCCACTGAACACACTGAGTCAGGGTTTCCAGTGCAAGCTACCTCATCGCCCTCTTCTGTGCTCCCATACCTTTTCCTCTCACAAGCAGAGATAGTTGAGCATACACAAGTAAACCTTTCCAACACCCACCATACCAACCCTCACCATAATCACCCCTATCACCATCAGCCTTACCCTTACCCCTTCTTTCAACAACCTCTTTATTCACAAATGACTCAGCAGTTTTTTACACACCATCCTCAATGACAGCAGTTAATACAATGCAATACTCGGGCTACTCACCAATGGCAGTTTTTTACCCCTGGCCTCTTGCCTGGATTCCTCCCACCCATCCTATCATACCTTTTCCACATTCCTCCTCGGATAACCTCCAGTCACAGACAAACTCCATAAATAACTCTATGCATCAGACTGTCCCTCCAGGTTTTCATATACCAGCTCCCATAGCTACTATTTCTCCCTCTCTGCCTCCGTAAAATCAACACATTCACATCTAATAGAAGTCAACACATATTTTAAAGACCGATATTATATATAACGAGATGTTTATGAATCCAAAATACTCATACAAATACAAATAGTGCTTAAGAGGGGAATCAAACTCAAACCAACAAAGTATGATACAATTGTAACGGAGTAATCACTACGGAAACTAAATTATGGTACATGCTAGTAATCGAAATTACGCAGCGGAAGATTCGTATATACCTCTACAGTTGTATGTAGTCCCAAGATCTTTGCAGGAGGGAGTTCACGATCCTCCGGTCGGCATCCGTAGGGGTTCTTGTGAAGGAAGCCCTACGTGGTATATTCTTCACAGCAAAGTCTTTGATCGATTCTTGGCAAGGGACAGATCTCTGGAGTGTTTGCTTGAAGGCAAATTGGCACACCCTTGGTGAGGTAGTGGTTTGGCCGAAATATGGTGTTCTTGGGGGGAAGTGTTTTCTCTCAAAACACCACTTAAAGGGAATTGTGATTAACCCTAATAAAACCCCTAACTCCCCATATATATAAGAGGAGTAAAGTGGAAAAATGTCCACTTTATCCCCTCCTAAAATTCGGCCGACCTACTAGTATAGCGAGGCCCAATTTTGGGCCTCTCATATCAATTGAGATTTGGGTCTGGCCCAATGTCCTAAAGTGACATGTACCCAATTAACTTAGGTGACATATACATATAATGGGCTTCCATTTACGTCGCCCATCACCATATGCTTACAGCTCCCACTCGCTGGAATGGGAGGCTGTCTGTTAATGTATTGTACTCCAAATCTGCATCAACATTTCACTCATTCGATCTAGTCATTTGCTTCCGAATAGTTCATACGAGGTTTGCCGTGCAACCGACGGACATGACGGGCATCGTGCTACTCATCTATTAGGAGTGTTGTAGCGCCCGCGGAATGTTGATTCCCTTTACTCCAATCAAACTGTTATAAACAACATTTATATAGTGTCGCGTGGTATCCTAGGTCAATTGATAATTCTCTTTTTTTCTAGTTTCCTCACAGGAACACTTCTCCAAGGCATCCGTAAAGGTATTCACAACCTTCAACTAATATCCGGTTGGTGGCCACCTTAGTGAATACAAGAGTCGGTGAATTACATGTGAACTTGACCATCCCCATCGCTCATATCCTCAGTCAAACCCAACCGGTTTCCAAAGACGTGGTCTGGGCCTTTTTGTTCAGTACTACGCTCGTACGCCCGGAAGAGAACTTTGAGCCTGACCTTAGATATGAGTTCTGAGTCCGTGAGGATACTTTAGGTGCCTCTTCATAAGGCTCATGGGATCAATCACACGCTCGAGGTGAAGAAGTTTACGCCCGCCATAATCACGAGGATTCTTTCCTAGCACAATCGAGCTGTGACCCCGTGGTCGTACGTGGCACGCGTAGTATGAAGCACGCGTCGATAGCATACCTGAACTTTTAAGTCCAAAGGAATGGGACATGTCAAATCATGCTATCGCAGATTCTCATGTGGCCCAGAATGTGGATTAATGACAAACAAAGTTCATCACGGCGATCTGCAAAACGAAGATCATGTCGAGTTACTTCGACACTAGATGATCGTTCTGCGTAATCAAGTTTATCCCCCTGATTTTTAGCCAGTCTTGCTTAGTAGATGCCTCCCTCCACCGCAAGACGACCGTACCTGTGTGACGAGGTAAGACCCACATTCGACATAGTTTTTGCAGAGGATTGTGTTTCGATATAGTTTTGGCAGAGGATTGCGTCCTCCTACGACTTAGTTTATAGAACGAAAATTTGATGTAATCAAAACATTATGACGTCGATTGATCATAAACTCAGTTGCAATTCTTTCGCTTACAATGTAACTTTCTAATATCAAAATGTTTATCACAGATACATGCCACTACTAAACCCTACGCAATCCAAACAGTTTTACATGCTTTTCGAATATCTCCCAGCGTAGTGGATTTTTTACTGCCGCAATGGCTGCCTGACTGTAAGAGAACACCTTCACAGGTTTACTCTTGACGTCACCAAAAGTAGCGCAGTAAGAAGTCTTTTCAGCCAAACCGCTTCCTGTGCGTTATTGGAGAGGGCTACGAATTCTGATTCCATCGTGGACAGCACGACACAGGTTTGCTTCTTGCTCGTCCATGAAATGGCGGCATTAGCAAGGAGAAACACTCTTCCTGTGGTGGACTTACGATCATCCGGATCACCACCTTGGTCAGCATCACTGTAACCGGTCAATTCTAACTTCCCGCCCTCATAGCACAGTGCGTAGTCGGCAGTACCTTTCAGATAACGAATAATTCGTTTTACACCCTTTAAATGTTGATAGCCAGAATCTGATTGGAAACGTGCTACTAGGACCACGGCGTACATCAAACTACTGACCATGCTTAAATACTCTGCACCCTTCATCTGTTCACCATCTGCCAGGTTCTTGGGGCCGTCACGTTTTGACAGTGCGCACCCAAACACCACCGGCGTATCCACGAGTTTGGCATCCTGTAATCTGAATCTTTTCAACAGTTTGTTGATATAAGCTTCCTGAGACAGACACAATTTCCGGGTAGCCCGATATCTAGCAATTTTAATGCCCAAGATGTATGTGGCCTCTCACATGTCTTTCATCTCAAATACAGATGCCAACCATGACTTTGACTTGTTCATAAAACTCACATCGTTTGTGGCAATGAGTATGTCGTCCACGTATAAGGTTAAGATGACATACTTAGACCTGGAGGTCTTATAATACATGCATGGATCCTCGTGAAGATTCACGAATCCGTTTCCTACTATTTCCTCATGGAATCTGCGGTACCATTGCCGAGACGACTGTTTAAGACCGTAGATGGACCTTTGGAGTTTACAAACTTTTCGTTCGTTACCAGGAGTAATGAAACCCTTTGGTTGCTCCATGTAGATCTCTTCCTCCAGGTTTCCGTGGAGGAATGCGGTATTAACGTTCATTTAGTGCAGCTCGAGATCAAGACTTGCGACCAGGACCATGACTGGCCCTAACCGTGGTGTTACACACAGTCAGTGAGTTTATTTAGTCAATGTCAATTCCGTGAAATGGGTATATCCTTTCGCATCAAGTCGGGTTTCGCACCTCCCGACCTTTTCCATCAGTGGTGAGCCTTCTTTCAGGACTCACCGTATCTTTGTGCCCCCGTGGTTAGCAGGTAAATCAACTATAGACTATAATGGCTTTCATTTAGGCGATCTCTCTCTTTTATTATTTTCCTCAATTTCTCCACTTAAGGTCTTTACAATGCTTGCCAACAGTTGTTAGAGCGAGGTTTTCACCTTACTTGATGGGATACTTCTTGGAGAAGTTCGACGCCTTTGACTTTCGTCTAGGTTTAGTTAATCCCATCTAGAGTCTGGTCATTTCTCCCACTCGGAATAATGCTTCTTATTGTAGCATCACTTCTATTGGGAACATTTCTCCCACTAGGAACAATGCTTCTTATCGGAGCATCGTTTCTTTTGGGAACAAGAGCAGTGCTTGAACCTTGACCATCAACTTTCCTTTGACAACCTCTCGGTCTCGGAGTTTCACTTCCGAGATGAGTTCCTTGATCACTAGGATCTGGAACCAAGTTTGGTCGGATCACTCCTACTGGAAACAATGGGTATCACTCCCACTGGAAAAAATGGGTAGTAGAGGTAGATGTGGCTTTCCTGGTTCAGCAATATGACAATCAGGTTCAACTTGATTCGTCTCTGCGGCAACAGTGATCTCATGTGGTAGGGTTTATTCCTCCCACTGGATTTACTATGAAAATTTTTCTTTTATCATTTACCATGTCATTCACTTGAGTTGCAAGTTGAAATCTCTCCCACTCGAATTAAGTGGGATCTGATTGGTAGTGTTATCCTGCTTCGTTTTGATCATGACTACTTAGATTTAAACTGTCCATGCATTTGAAATATTCACCATCAAGAGATGTAATGTCTTCATCTTCGACTACGACACCATTTTCAAAAGCTTTAAACATGAATTTTCTAAGAGTAGTTATCATGCTCTTGTCCTAAATGCGTGTTTAGTGTGCAACTTAATGTCACAAGATGATATGATTTAACTCATTATCATTCTTTAGCTTTTACGTTGACGTGTCTTTCCGATTTTATTGGAACAAAGTTTACATATATGTGAATCATCTTTTTCATCCCTTAGGGAACACCTGATAGAGTGATTCTAACATTATGTTCTTGAACCGTGCTTCTGGAAGTGTGTTTTAATTGATTTAATGCCTAGTCTAACTTATCGTTCAAGGTGCTTGAAAGGAAAATCGTTTAACTGACTTCATCCTTCTTCGTTTGCAAACTTATCTCAAAGATTTTATCCCATCTCCGAACTGAGCATCTTGGGTTTTCACCCTATGTGTCAGCTGATACTTTTACAAGGTCGTGGTAGTTTCGAAGCCTACTTCGTACCGATGTAAATGTTATCAATAAGTTGTTTCCGAATGAATGAAAACGAAAATTCAGCACCTAATCATTCAAACACTTCATTATTAAATTCGTATTTTGAAACGATGTGTTCCGTCTATCGAGGTCCACTTCCGCGTAGCGCTATTTACCGTAGTTTTAATCCTAGGGTGAATCGTTTCAATTCTGAATTTAATTCAATTTAATCCAATCGCTATCGCACATGATTAGCATTACTAACTATTTCATTTCAATGGAGTACTAATAATAAATAAATATTTATAAGCAATATATATAAGCAATGCATTAAACAGCAATCAAAAGGATCGAATAGCTTGAGAAATAGGTAACGATGCTTTGTCCAAGCATTTATCTCATGCTCAAAATGAAGTGTTTCCTATATTTCAAGGAACATTATTATCGTTGAGTATCTTAAACTGAAAATTAAGAAGAAGTTCATTTAGCAAATAACGATAATGTCTTTCATTTAATCTTTATGTTTCTGGGGCAAGCTCCTCAGGTTTGTGCTTGTTCTCCCTCTCGTTTCTGTAATCCAAAAAGGGTAAATTTAAATTACTTTCGATTGAGAAGAGTCCTTGAAGAACTTATGAGGTTATCATTATTCTTCAGCACGTACCTTGGGAGGATTGGTACAGGCCATAGCAATGTGTCCTTTCACGGCACACCTGGAACACGTTCGAGTTTCCTCTCTACGTGTCTGTTTTCCTTGCCTTTTCTTGCCACTGAATTGCTTTCGCTTGAACTTCTTCTGAGGTTTTGGAGCTAAAGGCTTATTAGCCTTAAATTCTTTCCTTTTCTCTTGCGCTTACCCTTTTCCTCAGCTGGATGCGAGGATGCAAGATGCATTTCCGTTATCGGCTTTTCAGCCTTGAGACGATCCTCTTCCAGCTCGAGATGGACTCGCACTTTCTCGAGGTCATCGAGTTGAGTGGCATGGTAAGGTGCATTTTTATGCTATTCCAAGAGTCAGGCAAGGAACTGATAACACATTGGACCTTTTGTTCGTTAGTCAGGATTTCTCCTGCCTCATTGAGTTCAACAAGCATGTTAGACATGTGTCTAATATGCTCTTTCATTGTGTGCTTGGGATTCATCTTGTACGAGTCTAAAGCGATGTTTAATGACGGCTTCTGAGTTGTGGTGTAAACACCAAACCCTACCTTAAGACCGTCCCAAAGGTCCTTGGCAGACTCATAGTGATCATATCCATAGAGTATGTCATCCTCAAGCAGTGACAACAAGGCGGAACGAGTTTCCTGGTCATTTGCATCCCATTCATCACAAAATTTCTTCAGTTCGGCCATGAAGTCTCCCTCTGGCCTGACTTGTTTTGAAGTCAAATGCTCAAAGCCTTTCATTTCAGTAATTACCATCCTCGCGCGCTTATTCCAGATCTTATAATTGTGGCTGTTCAACCTCACTCCCTTATTCATTTGGGAGATAACAATGCTGATATAATTTCATTATTTTTATTTTTACTTAAATATCTCAAATATGATACAAATGACTAAGCCAACACGCACAAATAATAACATACCAAGATCACGTACGAAAAATAGATTGTCATGTTTACATTTGTGAGCATAATACAATAAGCTTATCTTGTATGCTCTTATTTGGTAAATCTAACACGATAAACTTATTCGTTGGCCAAAAAAAAAAAAAACACGATAAACTTATTAACTTGCATGATAGTACATAAGTACCCAAGATTCGCCACCTCTAAAAGTCATAAGGTTAAAAGTTTGTTAAGTATATGAACTTTTGGGAAGTGACTTTTTGGTACCGAAAGATTAAGGTAGAATTCGGACGAGGTCGGATCATGAATGGGCCTTATAGGGCCAAAAGTTTTTAAAATTTCTGATAAGGTAGGCCAGCGTTCCAATTTTGGGCTTTATTTGACTCAAAGCTCAACTAAGTGTTATAATGTTGTAGCCGTTGTGGCTAGTTCAGCCCAAGTACACCTCGGTTAATTCAACATATTTCGGTTCCAATCGGGCTTAATTGGACCAAAATGTTAATTTTTTTTTTTTTTCAATAAAATGAATATGCTAGTAGTAGCGATCCTAAACTCATCCCGTTACGTAATATTCGAGTTCTGACGGTCTGAGTTTTTTTTTTTTTTTTTCTGACCAGACTTAGCGAACAACCAGCGTATGCACTGGCCCCGCCCCGTCAATGTAACCTCGCCAGTAGCCTAGTACAGTCAAGAGGTCGGCTTGCTAAGCCCAGTTATACTCGGCTCCTCATATGCCTGACACGGTATGTGGGCCAGACGGGACCTGATATTTTTATATCAGGTCACCGCGAGGTGACGCTCCTGAGGGGATTTCGAACCTGGGACCTCGGAGTCAAACCACTTGGTTGTATTAAAAACCGAACCCATTAATAGGTATAATAATTTAAAGGGTTAGTTATCAAATTGCGAGCTGAAAGTTGAATACTCGAACAAATTATTAGCTGATTATTATTTTTTTAATTTTTAATTTATGTTTCGTTTGTAGATTAAGTGCTAGTTCTATTAAAACTTAAAATTTTGTTCAATTTGGATGAAATTGATCACTTTAACTTGCACGTAACTGAATAAAAATTGAAAAATTAATTTAAAATGACTGAATTGCCCTTGTATATGTTGTGTCTTGATTTCTTCTTATCATGCAACAGAGATAGATTTTCTAAAGAAAATCGGGAGTAATTATAACTTTAAGTTAGGTGTATCGACAGTCTAACCGCTGTCAGACCGGTTCCGACCGGACCCTACCTAGTTCGGGTGGATGCGGTTTTAGATAACAATGTCGTAAACATTGACCATTATTACAATTAAATCAAAAATTCTAACGTGGAGATCTTGAAGTGTCCGATTTTGGCGTGCGAGTACAGTATTTTATGCGGAAACGACGATCTGAGTTAGATACATAGTAAACTATGAGGTTTGACGTTAACGTTTTTCGGCCAAATTTCTTCGTTTAGGGGTCGAAATTGCAATTTTATTCTTCATCGGGTCTTTTTTGTAATTTATCGTTTTTTGTTAAGATCTGTTAGCAAGTTTTGGTTTTTGACTTAGATTAGTGTTTTTCTTTTCAGTATTAAACTATGTTAGCCGTCATTTATATTCAGTTTATTGATATATGAAAAAAACTGAGGTTTTTATTACCATACGTCTGATTTCGTTATCTTTTGATTTTTGCGCATGTATCCTACGAGTCTGCATCAGATTCGAAAGTATGTTTACTTGCATAAATAAATAATATAAATTCCATGAAGTTTGTTTTATTATAACAGGGCCTCGGCGGGGGTCAACGCTGGATCTGAATCTTATTCCATTTTTGTCACTGACAAGGAAAGACCTCACGAACTAGAAAATATTGTTGAAGAGACAATTCAGTGGAAAAAAAAATTACAACTAACCGTGAAAATATATTCATGAGAAAAGAGAATGGAAAGTTTCGTGAAAATATATATAAGCTTGTACCTAAAAACTTCACAATAAATATTCCGACTTTATAAAAAAACCGGTTAAGATATTTTATTTTTAATACAATAATAGAGAGTGTGCATGATCATGGCCAGACTATTGGCAGTAGTATTAATGTGTACGGATAATTATCTTCATTTACATGTTCAAACTTACGAAAAAAATAGTTTAAAAATTGTATTTTATTATTAACAGCAATACGTGATAGACAAGATAAGGATATAAAATGTGCTAGTTAGTTGCAGAGAAGCATTACTAAACTCTTCTCACATGTGATGTTGCAAAAATAATGTATAATATATATACATATATATGATGTGGTGCTGCAGAAATTAGTCTTGTTTGTGGTTTGGAAAACAGGCTTTTCTGGTGGTGAAAATGAATATCAAACACCACACGATCAAGATGTCCTAATATCAGTTGTAAGTTCATTATGTATATATATTGTCCTGTTTGCCGATTAAATTCGGCCCGGCTGGGATTTCTTTAACTAAAAAAAGTTGGTCTAAATTACAGTAGAATTTGCGGCTATGAAGCACATTAAAATTTGTATAACGGTCGAGATCTGATTAAATTTATTTCCTAAAATCCGATCTATTTTATCTCCTAATCTAACATGTACAAATTCAATTGCATTTACAGTCAACTGTATTTTAGTTAAAGAAAAGGTGGTAACTAATAATTATTACTAAATTAACAATAAAAAAGGTGCATGCAAGAAGTATTGTGTTGATGCGCTTATACCCTAAATAGCTGCATGCCACTTTCTCCCTAAACTTTCTATTACGTGAGAGGAATAACCGATTAACCAGTAAATGCTTCTTCTTATATGGCATTTCTGGTGGTTACAACCGAAGATCTAACTAGCTAGTTAATTAATAGCTAGCTGCTCTTTTCTTAATTGGTAAATAATTAATTAATAGTCTAATCAGTGTACGAGTCTTTGGATAAATCGTACCATTATTGCTTACAAGTTACAATCTCCTAAACCCTCAACCCCCAAAATCAAGCTAGCTAGCTAACAGGCTTATTGAGTCGTTTGATTATTATATCTCATTATTCAAATCTCCTAAACCCTCAAGTCCCATCAAATTAACTACCACATATATACGCGCACGCTGCGCTCGTCGAGCAATTGATTATCGAAAACATATAGGGGGTGTTTGGAAGAATCTAATGAAGGATGTATTCTAATAGTTTATTCAACTATTATTATTATTATCTATTTCATCACTCATAATTATAAATAATAAATAATAATGCATAGGATCTTCAAAAAATATTGAGTAAAGTCTTTTTCGTTATATTTTTTTTAATAAAAATTATTTTATTAAACTATACATTATGTTTCAATTTAATAGAATTTTAATAGCTGCATTTATATTTAGTTTTTATAGTTCATGAATATATTATATGTATCAAACACAAAATACAAAATTTACGAAGTAAGTTTTTCTTCAAATAAATTTCCGTTTAAATCTGATATGTTAAGATATAGTAATTAAACTCTCATAGATATTAATATAACAATAATAAAGCCGCATTACAGTGTTTATTACAAATCATACCAAACACTATAGTCTAGCATTACACTTCCTATTACAACACAACAAAACACTACGATCTAACATTATATTATACAACTCACATTACTTATAGTCCCACATTTCAAATAATCTTATACTACGTCCATTTAAACACCTCCATACTGAAAATATGTTGGACGAAATAGAGTTTAGAGAGGTAGCATGTCAATAATGTGTGGCCACTCGAGGAAAATATCTTTAGCGGGTCGGGTGCTAGGGTTCTAGAGCCTAATGAGCACATGTATTATAGCTATAAGTAGCACACCATGACAAAGCTTCATTGTTTGATACTTTTACCAAATATATATATATAAAACCATTACGTATTCTTAAGAAATAAGACGCACGTCTTAACTAATTGTTCAAGAAACTTAAATTTTTTATGTTTATACTTTGGACAAGTTATTATTTATGCTTTACTATCCTCAATTAAACTGATGTTATGAACTATAGTTTAGCCATTAGCGATGATTATGTATTGTCAGAGAATAATAGCTAACTGGCACTAGAGGTTTGACTTTTTAAATGTAGTTATCATAAGTAGAAACATGGATGCTCTAAACACCATGTCAAGAAATAAGACACCGCTTTTTAATCAACTACCTGCTAGGGGTGAAACCAAAATCTGGTTGGTCCGAAAAACCGGTGAAAACCGAACCGGTCCGAAAAAACCGAAATATACGGTTTGGTTTTTGGTCGGATTTTTTAACTATAGTTCGGTTTTTCGGTTCGGTTCGGATTTTGAGTTTCGAGGACCGTGGGGACCGAACCGACCGTTATGCTAACTAAATATGTAAAATATATAATATATTACTTGGTATTAATCAATATAATTAATTAATTAGGTTAACAAAAATTATAAAATAGTCACTTATGAAGATTATTTTTTCTAATTTTGTTTTATAATTTATTTAATTATATTAATTGACGCTAATTTTCATTTCGGTTTGATAAATTCCATGAAAATAATGAGAATTTTAAACGGAGATTGTTAATTTTGGATTTTCGGTTTAAACCGAAAACCGAACCGAAAAAACCGTACTACCAATGGACGGTTTATTTTTCCTCATACGGTTTTTTGGTCGAATTTTTTAAAGAAAAAAAACCGGACCGAAAATATGGGTAACCGACCGAACCAAGCAAAAAACCGGTCCGACCGGTCCGGTTTCACCCCTAACTACCTCATAAGTTAGAACTGAATTAGTGAGTGAGTGCGCCACAAATTATTAATTGGGGGGATAAGGAACAATAAAATTAAAGGCCTCCAAATGAAACTAACTAGTAACTATATATATATATACATCGACTTCATTCTCTCCATATTTTTTATGTAACAAAGCCACGTGAGGGTGTAGTTGTGAGGTGCCATTTGATCATACAATATGTAACGGTCGAGTTATGGTCTCGACAAGACAAGCAACGATGTCTCGTTTGTTGAGGCTCTAAGCATGCATGGGCATGTTATAATGTTAATTATATTTAGTACCCTAACGTAGTACTTTCCACATTAATTTTGTTACAAAATAAAAATCTGTTAATAGAATATACAATTGTTGTTCCGACTCTATAAACATGGATAATTTATTGGTAAGAAATTAACACACGTGTTGATAATTTTCGTAAAATCGAACTTGGGAATTAATGAATATTTACAATTCTACATCATGCTCTCTCTAACAAGGTTAGAATCATATGAGATAGAACCACAATATTAAAACATATATAATCGTTCATGTAGTATAATAAAAAAAAGGTTCCTAGTTTGCTAGCTGAATAAAGATTATCAGAATTTACAAGGTTGCCGAAAACCGAACCGAACCGAACACCGGAAAGTTGAAAGAGACATGCATGTTTTACCAAAATTTTAACTGAAAATTAGGTATCGATCATTGAATGATCCCCAAAACCTCTATGAGTTCAAGTATATATAAAGCCAGAAACATTTAGTCCAAATGCATCCACTCACTCCTAACAACACTCCTTTAGAAATCCTAGCTAGCTAATTTCTTCATATACTTAATTATATACTATTCAAAATATGGCAGCTTCTGGCGAAGACCTAGCTTTCATTTTTGGCATTTTGGGTACTTAGTTAATTAACCGTTTCCTATATATATGATTATATCTTGGATCGATCTTAATGAAAAATAATTATATATATGCGATACTGATTTTAGTTATAATGCTTTTGCATTGTCTTCCTCAGGCAACGTTATCTCGGTCCTTGTCTATCTCGCACCACTGTAAATACTCTTTGTCGCTTGCTTCATCGTCGCGTTCATATATATATATACGTGCACGTGAATAAATATGCATGCATGTGTCTTATTGATCCTCTTTGCAATTTTGTTTGTGTTTCTAGGCCAACTTTCTATAGGATATATAGAAAGAAATCGACTGAAGGGTTCGCCTCGATACCTTATTCCGTGGCTTTGTTTAGCGCGATGTTGACGCTATACTACGCGTTCCTCAAAAAAGAGAATTCTATGTTGCTCCTCACAATCAACACTATCGGATGCGCAATAGAATCCGCTTATCTCCTAATCTACATTGTCTACGCATCAAGAGAACTCAAGGTCAGTTACTAAAAAACTGTCCAAGGTTTACCCTATGTTAAAATTAGATGTCTGAAGTTTGAAATGTTAAAATTGACTGTCTCAAGTTTTATTTTTGTTGAAATTTGGTGTCTGTGTGCGTCTTTTCATCTTCATTCCATCAACCCACCAACCCACTCATAATCCATCACTCTTTACTTTTCACAAAATCGTCAAATTTCACCTAAAAATTGAACATTAAAAAAAAAGTTTCTAGAAGAGTGGTGTAGAGCCATTTTCAAAGGACAATAGGGCGAGATTTACTTGCCTGAATGTGATCAACTTTTTAGGTGACGGTCCCGGCAAGATGACGAGAAGGGAGTGTGTATGAGAGCTCGAATTTGACAGACGGTTTCGTCGGAATTGACTTCTCTAAAGTAATCACACCGAGACACCAAATTTCAACAAAAATGAAACTTGAGACAGTCCATTTTAACATTTCAAACTTCAGACACCTAACTTTAACATAGGGTAAACCTCGGACAGTTTTTTAGTTATTATATACAACCCAAAAGTCTCTTTATATATATGTGACAAACAAATTAAAGCATATATATCTTATTATTATACTTGAACGTCTATATAATAAGTTACTTAATTAAAACTAGAATTTGTTTTGCAGATACAAGTGACAAGGTTGTTGTTAGGGTTTAACGTTACGGTTCTTTCACTAATCATCGTTTTAACCGGTCAACTAACACAAGGCTCTCAACGAGTCGAGGTTGTCGGATGGATCTGCGCCGTCTTCTCCATTGCTGTTTTCGCCTCTCCCCTTAGTGTCATGGTAATTAATTAAGTCATAAACATATATATCGACTTATTTTGTTGATCAGATCGGCTTACTTTGATCGTGTTTTAAAATTTCTCAGAGGATGGTGATAACAACGAAAAGCGTCGAGTTTATGCCGTTCTGGCTGTCCTTCTTCCTAACACTTTGCGCGGTCATGTGGTTCTTCTACGGCCTATTGATCAAGGATTTCTTCATTGCCGTAAGACTATAACCCTAACACTTATATTTACGGATGTGGCTAAAATAAAACCGAATTATAATTTAATTCAAATTTTCGATTACGCACGTTATGATTTTGTATAACAACCATTAATTTTTTTTTTTTTCTCTCCTAAAGTCTGATCTTCTTTTATGATTTAACGGCTAAAAAATCAGACTTTGGCTGTATTTTAGCCAAGCTTCTACATATATGAGGACACAACACGAAACATTTAATATATCATTAACGTAATTTATTTATTTATTTTTGTCGATTTCAGACGCCAAATGTGTTGGGTTTCGCTTTCGGGATCGTCCAAATGATACTATACATGTGCTACAAAAATCACAAGCCACAAGATTTGGTTAAAACCGTTGAATGTGATATTCCATCAACACCTAAGTTGAAGGAAATGAAAGACATGGCCGTCATAATCAATGTGGAGCCCGACGAGACGAGTGCATCGAGCTATGGTTCCGAGTCAGCTGGGTCAGGAGATGACTCGATCGATGCGGCTTGATGGGTCCGGCTCGGTCTATATACACTTAGTCGATCAACATGAAGAGAAACAACAACAACACAAAGAGATTTACTTCTCTATTTGATTATCGCTTCGACAATATAAAATCTTAACATGCTTTTGGTATTCTTTTTCCTTTCCTTAAACCCACATTGGACTAGGGGGTTTGGGGATTAATGCCCTTTTAGTACCATTTGTAATGTTCCTATTAATGGAGCTTCATACCTTATTTTTAAGAACTAATTAAGCAACATTTCTATATCTTAATATTTTTTTTGCACTTGAGAAATTAAAGTGTGGCTATGACTAAAATGAATTCAACTTTCATTTAAGTTAAATTTTTTTTGTCGTTGGATAATGTACATCAAGATTTGTTAACGGGGAGTGTGAGTGAATGCCTTCGATATACTCTTATTCATACTCTAACACTCTCATTTACACTAAAGTTTGCGTATCAACAAAAAAAACTGATGTTTGTGAATATTGGTTTATCACCGGACTTATTATTTGGTCCATAACCATGTGCTTCATGCCCAACTAACTCGGTCTTTCATAAAAGATTTTTTTCAACATTTTTTTCTTATAATGTCGTTACCGGGATTCGTACCCTCGGTTATGACTGCTGAGGAATAAGAAGTACGCTTTTACTGTGAATAACTAAACCTAGTAGAGATAAAGTTTGAACTGGAATTTGCGGCTCGTCAAACTAGGGCTACAAAACCTAACTCTTACCTATATATATGGGCGGGGTCCCAAGTAAATACTCAAGGATCCCCTAAGTTTGTCAAAACTTCATTTTGATCCTTAATAAAACCAACTGGACCAATTACACACAACCAACCCAATCCGTCAATTCATAACCAACTTGGCCAAGCCCAAGAGGCAAATAACAACATCAACCCAGTGAGCCTTGATTGCAGTGAAGTCAACACTCCCCCTCAATCTGGGGTCTATACCAACCAAAGCAACAAAAGCACCCTCTATCCAAGCCAATGAAATCACCGGAGTCTCCCCCTGACTCAGAAACAACATCATCATTCTCATTTAACTAGTTTCCTGGAGGTAGACTACTTGGAAATATGTTTAACATACCTAACTTACCAACCAAGTAACGATGTAGCTTAGTTGGAAGAGGTTTAGTAAACACATCGGCAACTTGCTCTCCAGTGTCAACATGAACTACCTGCACAATACCATTAACAATGCTCTGTCTTGAAAAATGACAGTCAGTCTCAATATGTTTGGTCCTCTCATGAAAAATGGGATTAGTAGTAATTTGTATGGTTGCCTTATTGTCACAATATAACATGTTAGCATATCTTGTGTAAAACCAATTTCACTTTATAAACCACGAATCCAAACAATCTCAGCAACAACATGACCAATGCTCTTATACTCTGCCGCAACTGCAACTGATGACTTAGAAACAATGTCATGTTTTTAACTTTCCAAGAAACAAAATAATCACCAAGATTTACACAATATCCATTCAAAAATCGCCTAGTTTCACCAAAGTTACCCAGTCACGGATATTAGTTGAAGGTTGTGAATACTTGTACGGATGCCTTGGATAAGTGTTCCTATGTGGAAATTAGGCAAAAAGGAGAATTATCAGTTGACCTAGGATACAGCGCCACACTATATAAATGTTGTTTATACAGGTTTATTGGAGAAAAGGGAATCAACGTTCCGCATGCGCTACAACACTCCTAACAGGTGAGTAGCACGATGCCTGTCGTGTCCGCCGGTCGCACAGAAAACCTCGTATGAACTACTCGGAAGCAAGGACGAGATCAAATGAGTGAAATGTTGATGCAGATTTGGACGATAATACATTAACAGGCACCCTCCCATTCCAGCGAGTGGGAGCTGTAAGCATATGGTGATGGGCGCCGTAAATGGAAGCCCATTATATGTATATGTTATCTAATTTAATTGGGTACATGTCACATTTAGACATTGGGCCAGACCCAAATCCCAATTGACATGAGAAGCCCAAAATATGGCCCTCCCTATAAATAGGCCGGCCGAATATGTTAGTGAGGGGTGAAGTGGACTTTTGTCCACTTTACTCCTCTTATATATATGGGGTGTAGGAGGTTTTATTAGGTTAATCTTTAATCCTTACTTGGAGTGTTTTAGAGAGAAAAACTCTCATCCCATAACACATATATCGTCTGAACCACACATACACCAAGGGTGTGTCAATTTTCCTTCGAGCAAACACTCCGAATATCTGTCCCCTGCCAAGAATCGATCTGAGGCTTTGCTATGGAAAATATACCGTGTAGGGATTCCTTAACCAGAACCTCTACGGGTGCCGACCGGAGGATCGTGAACTCCCTTCTGCAAGGATCTTGGGACTACGGACTACTTGTGAGGTATGTGCGAATCTTCCGCTGCGTAATATCGATTACTAGCATGTACCATGTTTATAGCATCTGTAGTGATTACTCCCCGTAATCTAACAACTCCTCTCACTGGATTTACTATGAAAATGTCTCCATCTTCATTTACCATATCGTTCACTGGTGTTGCCGCCTCAAATCTCACACTCGAAGCAACAATGATCTGGGTGGTTGGATTGACTCCTCCCACTGGATTTACTATGAAAATGTCTCCATCTTCATTTACCATATCGTTCACTGGTGCTGCTGCCTCAAATCTCCCACTCGAAGTAAGTGGGACCTGATCATCATCATTCTGCTCTAGTTCAATCAAGACTTCGTTCGATTGATGTTTATAAAGCAATGGAAATTCAGCCTCAAGTATCGTAACGTCTCATGTTCGACCACACCACTATTCTCCTGAGCTATTGTACACATGTATGTCATAGAGATACTTTTCAGTATTCTAGGTTTCAACTCTGCTTTCGCAGTTTTTGGTACAATGTGTGTTTATGTTTGCAACTGGAATGTCGCATTTGGTAAGATCCCTCTCATTATCAGTTAATAGCTCACGTGGTGTAGTGATAACCGATTTTATAGGATCAAAGTTCTACATGAGTAAAAGTCAACATCATATTACCATTTGAGGAGATCGCAAGTTGAGTTAAATACATCATGTTTCAGACTATGTTCTATAAGTGTATGATCTTTAATTATGCTTGAGCCAATCTTATCGTTAGAGGCGTATAGTGGGAGTCGTCACTTTAACGGACGTCCCTTTTCATTGCATACACATTTTCAAGGGTTTGTCCACCCTTGAATTGTGCATTCGGTTTTCACCTATTGCAACATTTGATTCTTTACTAGATCGTGGTAGCTTTTAAAGCATACTTCTTCTCGGTTTATGAGAAATCAATGAGGAAAACCCGGAATAGGTCTTAAATGCAAATGAAAGTATATAAAAAGCATTAAATTAAGAATACACTTCGTATTGAATTTGTACTTCGAATCAATGTGTCCCATCTTTCGAGGAACCTCGCGCTTCGCGCGCGCTGCTCACCAGCTTTTACCCGTGGTGAAATCGTTTCGTTTCCGAAATTCAATTTAATCGGTTTCGCACATGTTCATCATTAGGATTTTAAATATTTCAAGGAGTACTAAAAAATAAGGAATAATTTAAAAATGATCGCACTCAGATTAACAGTATATTGAATAGTAACTCATAAGATCAAGCGGCTCGAGGTGAATACTAATAGAATTGATCGATACTCAATCCAAGCATTCTACACATGCTCAAAATTAAAGGTTCCCGCTTGTCGCGAGGAAACTCATAATTCAAGAGTATTCATTAACTGAAAATTGAAAGGAAAAAGTTCATACACTTATGGATGATTTCCACATTCAATCCTTATTTATTCGGGGGCATCTCCTCCAACTCTACGCTCCTTCCTCTTCTCGGGTCTATAATTCAAAAAGAGGAAATTGAATTACTCTCGAGGAAGTAGGAATTTGTTGAGAACATATGAATTTCATCATTCGTCCTCGGAACGTACCTTAGGAGGATTGGTACAAGCAGCAGCAGGTGACCTTTCACGCCGCACCTGAAGCACGTTCGAGATTCCTCTCTACGTGCGCGCTTTTTCTGCATGTTCTTGCCACCAGCTTGCTTAGGTATGAGCTTTCTTTGTGTGTTTGGACCATGCAACTTGTTAGTCTTCTTTTGAAGTTCTTTACCATTTGTCTTGCGCTTACCCTTTCGCATAGCTGGAGAGGATGATGCAACATGCATCTCAGCTCTAGGCTTCTTAGCCTTAAGTCTATCCTCTTCCGGCTCGAGATGAGCTCGCACCTTCTCAAGAGTATCGAGATAGGTAGCATGGGTAAGGTGAATTTTCATGTTGTTCTAAGAGTCCGGTAAATAGCGGATGACGCACTGGACTTTCTGTTCCTCAGACATATGTAAGGGTTGTCGATCGCCTTATCATATTTCTGAGTTGTCTTTTTGGATCTTCCCCTTTTCGGTTGGAAGGGTGGCCCTATGGGTCTTATGTCCTTTTTCGGTTTTAAGGGTTGTCCTTATAAATCTTATTCTTTCCATATGTAAGGGTTGTCGATCGCCTTATCATATTTTAGAGTTGTCTTTTTGGATCTTCCCTTTTTCGGCCACTAGTCGATGCCTCGACATAGTGTTGTTGGCAAGACGCTACTTGCGTTGTGCTGACACGTTTTGTGACCGCGTATCCGATGCCTCGGGATAGCGTTGTGAACAAGACGCTACTTGTTAGTTTGGCGCGTTTTAACCACTTACCTGATGTCTCGTGGTAGTGTTAAGGCAAGACGTTACTTGCATGATTTGGTACGTTTTATTCCGCTTACTAAATGCCTTGAGATAGCGTTGGGGCGAGACGCAACTCGCGATATGCACTTTACCACCCACTTGATTACTCAAGGTGGAGTTTGAGGCAAGACGTTACTTGCTTAATTTGGTACGTTTTATTCCGCTTACCCAATGCCTTGAGGTAGCGTTGTGGCGAGACGCGACTCGCAATCCTAATTACTAAGTTTAGCGCATTTTCCGTCGCTTGGAGTTCCAAGATGTGACGTTATGTCAAGACGTTACTTGCTTGGTTTGGTACATTTTATTCCGCTTACTCAATGTCTTGAGATAGCGTTTTGGAAAGGTGCTACTTGCAAATGCGTTTTTCCGCCGCTTGGAGTTCCGAGATTTGGCATTGGTGCAAGACGCTACTTGCAAATTTTGAATGCGTTTTAGATGACGCCTCCTCTTTTGTGAGTGATTGTGTCTTTCCTTTCCCTTGTGTCCTGAAAATCATTTGATTCATTTACTGCTATTGTCATTTCTTACAGGAAGGAAAGTTTAAGTGGAGTCCGTAGATCTCCCTTGGTAATAAAAATTCATATAATGGAAGTGGATATTCCATTTTCCCTTCGGGTGTTGAACTTGTTCGAATGTTCTCCACTGAAAGTGGTAGTTGATATATGCCCTTCTTCATATTCCAGTTGGTATAAGTTGTGGATGTCGCCTTTTGAGGGTGGACACTGTTGCTTCCAACACAGGAGCGAGTCCTTGTAGTGGGTTTATGTTGTATCCTTCCTTTGTGGTTTCCTTTGGAAGGAGTCATGCCACATATTCGCGTGGCCTTCTATTTCTAGATGGGCAATCAAGCACCAGAGCACATGGTGCCCCCCTAGTCGCTTGGTAGTTGCACCGTTTATTCTTGTTTAGCCTGTTAAGGCTTGTCCTCCTGTTTCTTGGTTAGGTGCCGAGCACTTTTTCGTTTGGTGCCCCCCAAGTTGCTCGGTCTCCTTACTCTTTTGTGCTCTTGGATCATGCCTTTCTTGTATGCATCTTCCATGATTTGCGAGGGGAGGGGGCTTTCGATTTTGATCTTCTTTAATGTTTCTTCCCTTGACGCAGTGCCCCCCAGCCTTGTGTTGTTCTCACCATTAGGTGTATAATGTTGGTTCTCACGCACCTTTAGGTGTAATATGCTTGATAAGAGGTGCCCCTCAGGGCGGAAAATAAGTGAACGTGCACTAGCCGCTCTGGTAGTATTAAGTTCATTTTTTCCTTCTTCAAGAAATGTTTGTGGTGCCCCCACCCTTCTGACGGGATGATGGGAGTGACTTTCATCACCACCTAAGTGTTATTCCATTGGTGGAGGTGTGCACCCATTGCGGGGGTTGCTCTAAGCTTTGATATTCCTCTTCTCCTCCTTATGGAATGATGGTTGCATAATTCCTAATATTTGTTTCCCAATAATATTTTTTCTTCCTTCCGGTGTGATAGACCCGCATTGCAAATGACTCTTTTATGTGGCTATTTAATATAGGGCGGATGTGGGAGTGATGATATCCCTAGCATCTTGGTTGATATGATTACTCTTCGTGTGTAGGGAGTTGGTTTTGCAAATCCGCCCTCTTTGCGATTGGCATAGGTTTGGTGCTGCACCCTCATTTAGTGCTACCCTTCCTTGGATGTAGAAGTGGTTTTGGCTAAAAATGAATATTGTGCTAGTGGGAGGAGAGGGAGGTTTTTTCCTTGCATGCTAGGTTGGAGTGGTATTCCCTACTTTCACAGCGTGTTGTCCCGTCCTTTGGATGGGCGGGCGTCTGGTGGTGTAACTTCTGTACATAGATATATTGTAGGATGGGATTCTATATGATGGCACTACATATGGTTCTCCATGGAAATGCATATCGTATTGGAACCCTTTAATTAGTGTTTTCTCAAGGTAGGCGATGTAGGCCCTCCCCCCCCCTTCCCAGTGTATGTGGTTGCTCTAACTAATGTCATATTCTTTTGGGGATGGAGTTATTGCTCATCTCTCCTTCCTTAGTGTTGCCATATCCTTCACAGAGTGGCTGTTGTTCAGTGGTCACCTCCAGGTGCCTCCTATAAATGTGCTCTGCAAGAGCTACTCTAGGTGTATTCATGAAGAGATGTGAGGATGGTTCTCTTCCTTGTGGAGAGGTTGTTGTTCTGCTCCCTCCTTATTTTGCCCCCTATTGGTATACTCTGGAATAGTTGCTATGGTTGCACTTTTTTTGTAGCCACTTTTCTGGCCTTCTGACTTGTTCTTGGGAGTTTGGTTGTTGCCCCCACTAGGGGCTTGTCTTTCACTAGGGGTGTGGGAGGTAGTTGTTGATTGACTATCGACCGTGGTGTCTTGGAGCTTGATGTGGTGTTATTCATGGGGTGTTGTTCTCCATTGGACGACGGTTGCTTAGCATCCTTTGGTTGTTGCCCCCGGATGCTAGGCTCCTGGAGACCCACGGTAGGTACCTTACTAAGCCGCCCCCTTGCTCTCTTGGACCCCCTTATTTATGTATTGCCATCGAGCACAAGTAGTAAGCTACGTGCTTTTTGCTCGAATCCGCAGACGGCGCCAGTGTTTACACACGAGTGTTTGTCGTGACCTTCTCCTTCCGTTCTCTTCTTCTTATCGGACTTCTCCTTCTTGTATTCCTGCCTCGTGGGCTTCTTCTTCTCGTATACTTGCAAATGGGAGCCCGGGAGGAGGCTCCCGGTAAGTCCACTATTTGCATACGGTGTCCTGAGAGCCTTCTTGCTTGGGACCTCAGCCCTTCCTTCTCCTCGTGATACCTGCAAAAAGGGGCAATACCGAGACCCAATGGGGGTGGTGCTTGGTGTGCCCTCTCCGATGCTTAAATGAGTATATGCATTTTAGAGAGATAAAGTAGAGAGAAGGCAGAGCTTGAGTGAGAGATAACAAGATTAGTCTCAAATGAGGAGGGGAGGTCTCTATTTATAGAGTTCTTATCGGACCGCCCCGGTTCCAGTGGTTTCATGATCCGGTTGTGGCGGGTTCGTAATATAAGTTGGCATTGACTGTAAATAAGGTGCATTTGACCTCGGTCCAACCGTAGATGAGCATAATGTGTTTAAGTGTGTGAGAATGGCCTCCAAGGGCGAGCCCCGGGCGAAATATCGCCCGGGGGTGGGGTTCCGGGCGAGGGGGAACTCCTCGTCCGGACGGAGGGGGGGGGGGGGGGTACTCGGTCGGGTAACCCAAGCAAGGGTCCCTTGCTCGGGTAACCCAAGCAAGGGTTCCTTGCTTGGGTTGCCCCCGGTGGTCTTTCCACCCAGGGTCTTTCCGAGTGGATTTCGCCACTCGGGGTGTTTTTCGGGCCTAAGTGATGGGTCTCGTGTGTCCGTGTTCCAAGTCTCGAATTATATTCGGTTATGGCCCATTTCTCGGGTCCAATTAGTGATAGCTTGAGCGTATATCCACCAATATCGTAAACAATAAAATGTTAATTATAATTTTTTTTAATTTAAAAAAGAAAACTCTATAAAATTAAAATATAAATTTTTAATTAAAAAACAAAGTACTGAACGGGGTTATCCAGGCTTATTTCATTCACCAAAACCTATTTATGATATATTTAATATAGATAACTTATATTATAGGCGCAGTTGCTAGAGAATCTGATTATGTGAGGGGTAAATATGGCCTACCTCCTGACTTGTCTGTTCATCAGGTGGGTTTTATTATAGTTTAAGACTTTAAGAGTTGAACGTCAGAGATTGGAGCTTCAGTCATTATTACTCCATTCTTTGAATGTAATGCAATGGTAATAATAATTACGAGGGTAGTACTACATGCATGGTTTTGTGCTCGAGGACAGTGAAAAATCCCCCACCAATTATTAACTACACTTTCACCAAAATCATATATCTATAATAAATATATTTTATACCGCTCGTATAATCCGAAAATAAAAAATATTCATAACTAACCTTCTTTACCGATAGATTTTTATGGTTAACACTTTTACATCTTATGTCAGATTTAGTACGAGAGGGGATCAGTTTAAGTGAGTAGTAAACATACTACAGATACTTTTTTTTTTATGTGGCCCCCTAGGACAACCACATGAGAAACCAAAAAAATACTAGTCGTGAGTTACTTGAAAGTTGAGATTGACTCGAGATATTCGAATTCAACTTGCTGAATTTCGAGCTCGACTCAAGCTTTTTCTGATAACGAGTCAAGTAAAAGTTCATTTATACTCTCGATTCAAGAGACTCTCGAGTGTAATCGAGTTTTTCTTTTTCGCCAAAATTATATCTGAATCTGAGTTCAAGTTTATTCTTTGCTATACATAATATTATATATATATATATATACATATATATTCACACACTAGCTAACGAGTCGAGCTATATATATAGTTAAGTGTAGAATTTACGATTTATCTGGATAATTATAAACTTAGTGAACCAAGTCTAGTCGAGCTTTAACTCCTCGAGTATGTCACCAAGTCGAGCTCAAACTCGTCGAGTATGGTTTCGAGCGAAAGTCGAGCTTGAAAAATCAGGCTCGATCGAGTTCGAACTCTAGTAAAATGAGTTGAGTCAAGCTTGTTAAATACTTGATTCGACTGACCTCGTTTACACTCCTAAGTGGTAGAATATAGCACCAAATTGTCATTAAATGAACAACCAAAATTAGCAAAGTATATATATATACAAAAATAGCTCTTGTCGCTAAAGCCACTTGCGACACTTTTTTTGCTGTGCCCTCCGTGCCTTCAGCGGCATAAATGTTTTCTATTTTTTTTTTTTAATTTATTTAGGGTTTATTTACTTTTAACGAATATGTGGTTTTATAATTTTTTTAAACACTATAAAATAAGCGAATAGTTTGGCAATATAAACTTTAAATGACTAAAATTAAATAGACAGTTTAACTGGATAAAGCTAAAAAATCAGGATTAAATACTTTAAAATTTATATTATGTAGAAATTTAGAGTTTCTTTCTAGAATTCTATTAGAATGAGCAACAATTTTACATTGTGAATCTAAAACGCTAAAATTGGACTGGTAATAATAATGTTCTAATCTAAGAATATCTCTTATCGCCAAATCTAACTGATTGTTTTAATAATTCAAACAATAATAATATAATAATAAAAAGATAAAACAACATAAACATAACAATAATCGAAATCTCGACCATGAAGTAGAAACAGCTACAATACATATACGAGGATGCTGCTGCAATAAATAAATAATGAGCTGAGCTGAGCTGAGCTTGCCTGCCTCAAAGCATTATCTCCTCCTCCTCCTCATCCATGGACCAAATAAACTCCGGCATGTCCGACCTCGCCCCCGCAACCGACCTATAAACATACAGCTTCTCGACGGGGCAGCTCTGGGGCACCTCCTCGGGTCGAGACCCGCTCTCATCAATCACCTCGACATTAAGCTCGCCCATCTTCTGCCCCAAAACCCTACACCCCCCAAAACTGACCGAACACGACGACATCCAAAGGGATCGCATTGTCTCCAACTTCTTAGCATTCCCGAGAAGCGCTTTATCCCCGAACGGACAGTCCCTAATCTCCAGCTTCCTTAAGCTGTCGCAGCCCGACAGAACATGGTGCAGTCCTAGGTCGCTGTCCCCCGCAAAGGCCACCGACAGCATCTCCAGCTTCTTTGCGTGGGTCCCAATGTGTTCGAAAACCCGGTCCGTGAGAAGACCCGATAAAGACAGCCTCTTGAGTCCCTTGCAGTGCTCGACTATGGCCCCGAACCCTGAGTCGAGTGGCTGGTTTGTTAGGTAGTCGGGGGTATGCGGTTCTATGATGCAGAGCCGGAACCGCGTCATGTTGGGCCGGTTCCTTGCGATGGTGGTTAAGGCAGTGTTTGACATCCGTCTGCAGAAGTAGAGGACGGACTGGAGCTTGGGGCAACCCTCTGAGACAGCGACTAGACCTTGTTCGGTTAGTGATACATTTGGTTCCACAACAAATGGGTCTGACGGAAATACCCTCAGCTCGGTTAGGTCTTTGCAGGTGGCTGCTATTGTTTCCAATCCACTGTCCTCTATGTAATCAAGTACCTACAAAAATCAGCCCTTCCAAGTTAGAATGCGCGCAGCAAGCAATTTATCTAATTTTGCAAATCTCAAATGAATGTAAAAAAATAAGGAAGGATCATACCCAAAGTTTCTGCAGATTCAGACATTTACTGATGAGGACGGCGAGATTGGGGCTGTTCATAGTTGCGTAGCTCAAGTTCAACGACGTAATACCTGAACAAACCGAATAAAGAGCTGGCACGTATCCAGGGACCACATCCCAAAACCCAGAAAGGCTCTTAAGCTCCTTGCAACCGTTAAAGGCACTTGCTAACTCGCCATAAACATTGGGCCTTAGCTCAGCGGAGTAGGCCCCGGTGCCCAACTCAACCAATTGTGGAGCCCGACGAAGCAAGCCCTCGAGCCGGTCAAGAGGAACGGCACGGTTCAGTTTGAGGGAGCTCAGGTTAGGGCACCGCCCCACAAGGCGTTCCAATGTCGAAATGCTGACTTCGGAAGATAAACAAGAAATGTTGAGGGTTTCTAATGATGAATACGTGTCCGGAAAATGGCTGAGCCAGTGACCGCTCATGTCATCTACTTCACAATCCCTCAGATCCAACACCTTCAGTTTCCTGCTCAAACAATAGCTATAACCCTGTTACAAATGGCTAAAACATAGGAGAATAACTGGAAAAAAAAAATTAAGCCACGTGTTCAACTAAAAGTTGGAGTTATTTTTATGACAGATGGTCAAGTGGGTCAATCTAGTGAATCATCAATGTTCATCGTTTTCGACTAAATTCAGATGAATCACCTGGTTTTAATTCTATATGACAGTGACTCAACTACTTGTATTAAGTAGCAAGCTTTTCTGATTCTTGATACTTAAATGAAGTTCAACTCTCTCTCCCTCATGACCCCACTGGCTCATTACTTCTGAGGCATCTAACAAATAAAATGGGACCATACAAGTTTTCACTTTATATAAAGAACTAGTTATAAGCAATTGAATCAATAATGTTAGTAGTTCAAACTTTTCAAAGTAGATTGAAAAAAGGATGCTTTTCTCTTAAAAATCCAATTTTGTATTGTTACAGAGGTAAACATATGTACAAGAAATCAATCAATATGTAGTTTTTCTGAAGCTAATTCTTGATCTTCCAAAGTTGTTGAAAAAACCGCAATTTGTAAGGTCAATAAATATTAGGGTTAAGAATGGAAAAGCAGTCCAGGGCCATGTTGCTAATTCTTGCACAAGATTTAAAATGTTGATATTTGGTGTCCCAACTATTAGATTTGTTACTTTAGACTTTTTTTCAACAAATTTTAACATTAAAATTGGTGTTTTAAGCAACAAAACATGTTACTTTCTACTTTTTCAAAATATCACATTTGTTGCTCGTGATATAGGCTTATTTAATGCTTATAAAGATGTTTTTGTTTCATCAATTTTAAGAGAACAAAAGTTGAAATCATCCAATGATAGTTGGTACACCGAATATCAACATTTTAAATCTGGTACATCGGTTAACAACTTGAACTATAGTTGAACTGATTTTAGGTACTTAACCCTAAATATTAATTGGTATAAGATAATACTGCAAATATAAAGAGGGCGACTAAAAGCTTTACCCAGATTCATGAGGAAGGAAAGTAAAACTTAAATGAGGCAATGAACCAAATACTGATTCTCACCTAAAGAAACCAATCATTAAAGTAAAGCCTATGGAAATGATCATAAGAAAAGTCAAATCTTTACTCATTATATATATATATATCATGAACGAAGTTAATGAATCTATCATGAAACATGGATGGAGCCCAGAACTCAAACAATATAGACCCATAAAATACGACTTTTTACTAATGTCACTTGCATTAGTACATATATGTAGTAAAATGTAGAATGAAAAGCCCTAACCTGCAATTGGCTGCAATTGCAGCGAGGCCGTCCGTGGAGAAACCCTCACAAGAAGACAAGACCAGAACTTTGAAGTTCTTGAATGAACTGGCGATCAATTCGAGGCTAGCATCACTGACGACCATCCGCTTGAGCTTAATTTCTTCAAGGAGAGGATAGGCGGCGGCCATAGTGGCGACCCACGGGAAGACGTAGCCACCCCAGCCTTCAGGAACAAGGTTGAAGTCCGCAAAATGCGGTTTCCCCTTAATCTCCACAGATCTGAGCTCCGGGAACCTCCGGACGACCATTTTGGGGCTGACGGCGTAGCAGTTGCCGACGAAGACACGTTTCCGGCACCACCGCTCGATTTCGTACCAGGAATTGCTGACGAGGGAGACAGCGTTGCGGTCCCTGTCAGAGTGGATGAAGGAGAAGACGTGCTCTAGGACCTCTTCGGGGAAGGATGACGCCATTGGGAGTGCGGCTGGAGAGCTAGGGATTGAAGATGAGGAAGAAGGAGAGAATTGGAAACAGAGGAGTGGTGTGCTGCTAGATCTGGATGGGCATGGAGGAAATGGAGCTTCTTGTCACTGTAATTTTTGAGGTGCTGAAGGAACAAGAAAATGGCGAAAAGTAGAGAGAGAGAGAGTGAGACGTCTTGTCGCATTCATATATTATCCAAACATTTTTACAGGCTACGATTAATTCTCTTTTTCTTTTTCTCAACCAATTTGGTCCCCTAACTTGCAAAGATATGACTTTTAGTTCCTAAACTTTTTTTTGGCTAAAAAAAAGTTCTTAAACTTGCAAGTAATAATCTTGCCCGACTAGACCATATAAATAATGTACCGATTCACGTTTTATTCCTTAAACTGAGGTTTCTAGTTCAAAATTATCGAGCCTAATAGGTAATAAAATATTCATAATCAACATTTTATTTATTACAGGCTAACTAAATGCGATTGGAGAGAACAAGTGATATTCTTGACCTGTAATTTATTATGCATAATTTTTTTAAAAATTATGACTTGGAAGATAAAATAATCATTAAAAAATACTTATGCATATTTTTTTAAAAATTATGACTTAGAGGATAAAATAAGCTTTAAAATATTCTGTACTTAAAAAAAAATACCTTTACCATTCAGACTTATCATCTATCTCTTTAATCTTGTTAAATTGCTTGATAATAGAAACAAGCACATAAGAACCATTTTTCTCATTGGTCGGAAAATTTATAAAGGAGTAAGTTACAAATTTTTCTAGAGATACTGTTAACATAAGTTTTCATGTAAATATTCGTGGCCTGAACAATATTAGCCATTTTTATTTATTATTATTATTAATAATAACATAAAAAGAACTCGTCATGGGCAAAAATCAACTCCTTGACCCACCAAGACCAAACACAAAGGGGGCGTTTGGATGGATTAATATGAAATTATTTATAATGTGAAATTACAAGTAATGTGAGTTACGTGTAATGTTAGATCAGAGTGTTTGGTTGTACTGTAATGTGAAATGTAATGTTAGATTACAGTGTCTGATATGCGTTATGATTTGCATTGTAAATTGTAATGTGACTTTATTATTATTATATCACTCTATATGAGTAGGCTTGGGCATAAAAACCGGTCCGGCCGGACTGGTTCGAAAGTGGTCTGGAACCGGACCGTTTGGAACCGGTCCGGAGTGGACCGGTCCAAATTGGACTGGTTTGTAACCCCTAAATTGGAACCAGTCCAAGGGGTATACCAAACCAGTCCAATAAACCAGTCCGGACCGGTTTTGAACCGCTTTTTAGTAAAAAAAAAAAAAAAACGTTTTTGACCGAGACTATTTAAAAAAAAAAAACCGGTTTTTGACCGGTTTTGACCGGTTTCTGACTGGTTTTGGACCGATTTTTATTGATAAAACCGGTCCGACATATAAAACCGGTCCAGGACTTGTTTTTTTAAAAAACAGTCCAAAACCGGTTCTGGACCGGTTCAAACCAGTCCAGTTTTTTTTAGACCAACCTAAGCAAAAAAAAAAACCTAGTTATTACTGGACCGGACCGTTTAAAACAGTTCCGGTCCGGTCCGGAACCGGTTCGGCCTGAACCGGTTCAGTGCCCACCCCTATATATGAGAGTATATTATATCATAATATGATAGATTAAAATAATATATATTTTGACAACAACTAACTTTAAATATTATGTGTGTGATTAATACTATATTCATTTATAAATTCTAAAGTCTAAATATTTAAACTCAATATGTACAACTACTAAAATTCTATTAATTAAAACATTTTATATAGTTTTATAAGATAATTTTCATAAAAATATGCAACGAAAAATACTTACTCATTTTATATGAACATCATGTGTATTATTATTTATTATAATTATAAGTTATGAAGTATATAAAAAATATAAAACTAATAATAATAACAATATTATTTCAATAATAAACTATAAAGATAATACAAAATATTTTATCTATTTAATAAATAATAAAATAATAACACTCTGTTAAGTTAGACGTAATATCATATTACATCCGTTTTTAGAAGTAATCTCACATTACGTTGAATGAAGTTTGAAATCTCAAATTACAGTGGACATTACATTACAATGCACATTACGTTATTTGACAAACCAAACAACATAATGTGAATGTAATGTGTGACGTATTGTGAAATTACATCCCACATTACATCCATCCAAACATCCACTCACAAGAAAAAAGAAAAAAAATATTAAAATGAGTGTGCATGAAATGTGAAAATAAAGTTAGTGGTGTAGCTTAAAGAAAGTGAAAAGTTCAGAATGCAACTCCAAATAATTGAAAAAGGATAAATAAAATGTTAGTCTTAGGGAAAAAAAATAATCTTAAAACATAGGTGTCTCTAAAATAATCTTATTCACATTAAATTAACTGTATGTTAGCGGTTAGCCATCATTAAATTAAACGCAAAACATCTAATTAATTAATAAACCATCTATCGAAAAAAAAGCATTAAAATTTAAAACTCTGTAGTATTTTCATAAAGCTATCTTTATTATTATTTTTTTCCGCTCAGAAATTTAGGTGTTGTGAATCTCTCCTCGAATACTGAGTTTATTTATTTTGTCATAAAAGACTGCTGGCCTGGCAGGGGGGCTGAGTTGTTCTGCACGTAATGTGCATTATTATTAATTGCTTAAGAGACCTTAATTAATTAACACTTAATAATAATATAATTAAATCAAAAGTTAGATGCTTACGTGAAGAAGCTGTTGGTACAGTGGTGTAATCCGCTGCCTAACACAATTTAAAAAGCCCTGAATCTTTTTTTTTTTTAATAGGGAAAATTCGATTTCTCCCCTTATCTTTGGGGATTTTAACTATTGCTCCCCGTGAATATCACTAATTAGTTAAAAGTTATCCATATAAGTTGTGAGACATGTTTAATGTTACCCCAATATACCCAATTTTTCATGCAAATACTAGTTATTTTAAAAGTTGACAAGTTAGCCCTAAAACTTGAAATAGAAATACCCCGGCTTCAATTGAACCTCGACTAGTTCAAGATCTAACTGATCAATCTAGATCATTTATGAATAGCGACCTAATCTAGATGAGAGATCACGTTATGAGATTCATAGTTTGAATCCAAGTGACCTCGATGAGAGCTATACTATATTGGATTAATTAGAAGAGAATGCAGAAGTTCAAAGACTATTTTGACAGGTTTTAAAATATGTAAAACTCAAACATTTTTGTCTAATTAGATGTTAAGTAAATTAAACTTGTGAAAAATCTATATACAAAAATTATTGACATAATTAAATTTTGGAGAAATAGTTATAGTCATATAACAACATAAGGGGTGAAGTCATAATTTTCCCTCTTATAAGTTTTTTTTTTTTTTAAAAAGGGTTAGTAATTACAATTATAAGTCCATACCGCTACGTAATATACAAACATTCGTTTACAATTTGAATTTTTTCCAGATCAAACTTAGTGAACAACAAATATATGCTCATGTTGTCAGGCACGAGGCTAAGTCATGCCGAGAGGGTGCCATTGCCCCCTCTGAATCTATGGTTTCTATTACATTATATAAACTTAGTTTTGAATAGAATGAGGAACTTAGCCAAAAAAAAAAAAAACAAAAACAAAAACAAAAACAAATTTAGGAAGAGTGATTAAAAAATTTAAGAAGACTGTAATTTTGTCCCCTCAATTTTAGAGATAATTTCAAAAAAATAATGTAATATTGTTCATAATGAGTGGATCAACAATATTGAGGTTCTAAAATTTCTGATGAACCGCAATATTGTTGATCATTTTAATGTAATATAAAGTATATCACTTTTTGTATTTGTAATTTAATTTAAATTTTACACCATCTAACTATTTTTCCTGGCTTCGTGTCTGAGTGTTGTCAACATAGCTCCACCAGTAGTCAAGTATAGTCAAGATGTCAGTACAATATTATGATCAATTCTACTTGTCTCCTCTTATTAACGCGTATGTAGACTAGGCGGACATAATACTTTAATGAAATCACCGCGACGTAACTTTCCGAAAAATTACATGAAAATAAACCCTATTTAAAAGTATATCACCGGTACGCTACCTATAAATTTTATAAACCAAAAATAGAATCTCAAAACAAATTATTATATGTAGTGACAGAGATTAAACTATTAATTATTATATTTAAAAAGGGGTTGGATTATTAAGGGCACGCACGAGTTCTCCGGGAATCTCTCTCTCCCCCTCGTGTGTTTTCATTGCTTCAGCTTGAACTGTGCTTCGAATTTTTCTAGAAGATAAGACATGTCACATGTACACACATACATATATTATTTATTTTCATATAATATAAATAATAAGTTATATGAATAAATAAACCATATCATTGAAATCTCCACGAATACACCATTAGTATCACAAGATTTATGAAAGCAATCATGATAAATAAATTATGATATCACTACACTATAGGTGGACCAATGGCTTCCAATTTGCAATCCATTTGAAGTGGCATTTTTGTGTAATGAAATATATGTAAACATAAATATAAAATTTGTTATCGCAATTTCTCTTATTAAAGAGGAATTTCTAATGGAATTAGAATATCATTTGCATAGTAGGTCAACCTTTATTAGATTTAGAGTTAATATGGCCTATTTGTTGAAAAATATTCAGTGAAAAAAATGTACGAGTAAAAAGGAATAATAATTGAATGAGAAGGCCCATTGAGATCTATTATGATGGGTTGAGATATGATCAGGGCTGAAATAAGGTAATGATGGGGTTGGTCCAACTGGTCAATTATTGTGTTGGATAAGGGCTAGCTAGCTAGTTGTCTAATATTAGCTAGGCTCCACCTATACTACTTAGCCACCATTCTGAATTTTCTGATCGAGGTCTAATTAGAGGGGTCATCTATATGAATTTTCTGAATTTTTTGATCATTAGAGGTTTCAACTCCAACTCTTGTTCACCAAAGATAAATTATTACTTATGTATTTATATATTATTATTACTAGGAATAGAATCTAAAAACTGTCTCAATTTTGACCTATGTGTCAGTTTGGTATATGATGTTGAAATTCAATATCCTAATTTTCATATGTGTTGCTATTTGGTGTCTCCATTAAATTTTGGGGTTAAGTTGAACGGAATCTGGTCACGTAATGGTCACGTGAGTGGTCAATTTTCAAAATTCCAAAAATACCACCGACCAGAATTAGGGTTCCGGCCGATTCCGACCAAACCCACATGATTCCGGCCGATTTTGGCCTATTGCGGCCAAACCCACCCCTATCCCGGCCGATTACGACCAAACCCACCCCGATTCCACCCTATTGCAGCCAAATCCACCCAATTCCGGCCGATTATGGCCAAACCCACCCCGATTCCGACCGATTACGGCCAAACCCATCTCGATTCCGGCCGATTACGGCCAATTCCCGGCCGATTCCGGCCAATTCTAGCTGATTTAGGGTTAAGCAGCTCCGATTTAGGATTTAGGGTTTATGCTAATTCCGGCCGATTCCGACCGATTGGAGGTGGGTCTTTTTACTCAATATGTTAAACTTAACCTCAAAATCTAAAAAAAAAAAAAAAAAAACCAAATATGCACAAAACTGAAAATTGAGACACCAAATATCAACTGTTTAAATTGAGACACCAAATTGACACTCGGGTCAAAATTGAGACAGTTTTTAGGTTCTATTCCCTTATTATTATTATACAAAATCAACCATGGTAAAACCACGATTTTTACCATATATATATATATTAAATACATGCGGTGATACGCGCACATGCACATGCTTATTGTGAAAATAATCGAACCAACTTCAAGTAAAATACGAAAAGATGATCATCCGACTCCAATGATAATACAAGAATAGAATTTTATTAAAAATAAAAATAATGTTATAAAACAAAAAAATAATAGCTTAAAAATTATAAGTCAAATACTCGAGGGACAGAGTGCGAAAACACTCATTAAAGGGCCCCCGATTGCTCGAGTATTTGACTTAAGATTTTATTTTTCAATAAGGCTATATTCTTATATCATTGGAGTCGGTTAATCATCTTCGTAGTATCCTCTAAGTCAACCAGTTTGATCATTCTCACAATGGCACTATACGCGTGCATGTAGTGCATGCCTATATATAGGATAAGCATTAGATAAATCCACTTAAGTAGATTAAAAAAAAGTTAATTTAATTTTATTTATGATTATAGATATATGTGTGCGTAAAATAAAACTTGGCGATAATTGGAGAAACCTATTTCATCATTATAATATAGGTCGATATCAATATAATTTCAATAAAAATAATAATTAAAGATACAATTAAGATCGATTTAATTAAGTGATGTATATTTTTATGGCATTGCGACAGTCGTGACATGTGCGCCCCAAATGAGGAAGTATTTAAATATGGATAGTCACGAAATTTCTAAGAATACTCAGGCAAAATTAGGATAATTATCGTATTTATTGCAGAGTATATTTTCTGAATATTTAGATTAATGTTTAGAATATATTATATTTATTAGTAAAATAAATCACCAATATTTACTTCCTAATTAGACTAAACCATAATCACCTAGAATAGTATATATATAGGTGGTTAATTATTCGATGTAAAAAAAAAAGGAGGAGCTGAATAAAATAATTGGTTCTTGCTTCGTCTTCGTTTTCTTCCTATTAACCTAGCTCCATCGATATTGCTACCTCCCGTAGTCTGATCGCCAACCACTGCTCCACAGCGGCAACACCATCATTCCGTCCGACGAGAGCCAGAAAGAAGAATTGTTGTGGAGTGGAAGATGGGCATCTGAAATTATCTTTGCATGCTGAAGGATCTGCCGACAAGAACATCACTCATTTTGCCATTAATTCATGTACATATGATACCGTTAACTGGCAAAATCAACATTTTCAATTACTTTGTCTTGTTTGTTTAATTTAATAATATGATATATGCAAATTAGGGCTGAGCTCGGATGGGACGGACGGGCTTTTTCATTAGCCCGAGCCCAAGCTCGAAATTTCGGGACATATAATTTTGAGCCCGAGCCCGAATACAAATGAAAAGTCCCGCCCGAGTCAGGATTTCAGGGCACATCAAATTGTATCCCGCGGGAAGATCTAAGAAGATCCAGTCGATTGGTCTTCTAAATCTGAGAAGAGTCGTGAAAGAAGAAACAACGAACCAGCGTGACCAGAGGGCGGTGGCGAATCGTCATGATTTGGGGGCTGCTAGAGTGAAAAGCAGACCATATATTTGTGGCGAATGAGAGGGAGATGATGGGCCTGTAGTCACAGTCGCGAATGAGAGAACTGAGCAGTCTGACTTCTGAGGTGAGAGTGACTTAGGCATGAAGTTAAGTTAAGGAGTGTCTAAAGTCTTGACCAAAAATGCGGAATGAGAAGTGAAAACTAAACCTAGTACCGCTAGGGTTGCTCATGTTTGAGCTTTTACCAAAGAAATGATCTTGTTTGGGCATCTACAAAAAAAAAAATCATGTTTGGGCTATATATTCTATACCACTGTAGTTGTTAATTATTAATAATTCAAAAAATATTTATATAATTAAATAATTTCGGAACGGGCTCGGGACTTTTGGATTTCTGAAGAAAAAGCCCGAGCCCGACTTGGAAAAAAAGTCCCGCCCGAACAAGCTCGGGCTAATTTTCGGGACGGACTCGGGTCGGGCTCCTCGGGCTTTCGGCCTCTTCGGGTTTTCTTCTTAGCCCTAATGGATACGTATGATTTTGTTTGGACTAAAGGACATGTTGTTCATTTTTATTAGGACTTACTAAAGTGGTCACACAACCTATATGTAATTGATCAAACCATCGATTGTGTAGTTATGACGATTATTATATTTCCTTCTCGACCTCTTTGTATTATTTTTATAAACCGTCTGATATTAATTTGAATATAAATATTAGATTCGTGGCAAATTAAGTGAATTGAGACCGAAATGGCGAGATTAACTTCATCTATTTAATATCGTAATTAAACCCCCGAATCCGAATTTCTAATCGTCAATTTTAGACCTAGGCGTTTAATTCGTTATTCCTTAGGTAATTTAGGATTCTAATTAGCCTTATAATTAACTAGTGGCGAATATTTCCAAATTCAAGTGTTTTCAAAACATATTCGCCTTAAATTATATTTAGGGTATGACACTTAGTTAATGTGGGTTGCTTTTATACACAAAACTTCAGGGGTGAGAATTTTATAATTTTTTCTCTTCAAATATTGAGAAATGAGAAATTATTATAATGGGCAAAGTTCATTGTCTATCTATTTATTATAATATATTAATTTGGCTGACGGGTATTCTCTGAGTGACACATGTATGTTTTTTACAGTTATTATTTCCTAATTTAATTAGGGTTCTACAAATTTATATAATATTGAGTAAGTTTAAATTTAAAAAAGAATTGAATATTCTATTTTAATTTCTACGTAAATAAAGAAACAAAAGATTAAAAAAATCCATTTAAATAATAAATATATAAAAATTGATTGAGATGCCTTATGATGTAAGTATTGAAAGGTTTAAACCTAGGTTAGTAGCGAAAAGTGATACTCAACGATATGTGATACCCATAGGGGTTCTTGTGAAGGAAGCCCTACGCAGTATATTCTCCACAGCAAAGTCTCAGATCGATTCTTGGCAGGTAAATTGGCACACCCTTGGTGGTGGTAGGTTCGGCCGGACTTAGGGTGTTATGGGGGAGGGTTTTTCTCTCTAAAACACTCCAAGGAAGGATTAAGGATTAACCTAATAAAAACCCTAACACCCCATATATATAGGAGGAGTAAAGTGGACAAAAGTCCACTTCAACCCTCACTAATATTCAGCCGACCTATGTATAGGGAGGCCCATATTTTGGGCCTCTCATGTCAGTTGGGATTTGAGTCTGGCCCAATGTCCTAATGTGACATGTACCCAATTAACCTAGGTAACATATACATATAATGGGCTTCCAATTACGGTGCCCATCACCATATGCTTACAGCTCCCACTCGCCGGAATGGGAGGGTGCCTGTTAATGTATTTTCGTCCAAATATGCACCAACATTTCACTCCTTTGAACTCGTCTTGCTTCCGAATAGTTCATACGAGGTTTGCCATGCGACAGGCGGACACGACGGGCATCGTGCTACTCATGTGTTTGGAGTGTTGTAGTGCCCGCGGAACGTTGATTCCCTTTTCTCCAATCAACCTGTTATAAACAACATTTATATAGTGTCGCGATGTATCCTAGGTCAACTGATAATTATCCTTTTGCCTAGTTTCCTCGTAGGAACAGTTCTCCAAGGCATCCGTACAAGTATTCACAACCTTCAACTAATATCCGGTTGACGGCCACTTAGTGAATACAAGAGTCGGTGAATTATATGTGAACTTGACCATCCCCATCGCTCATATCCTTAGTCAAACCCAACCGGTTTCCAAAGACGTGGTCACTGGGCCTTTTTGTTCAGCACTACACTCATACGCCGGGAAGCGAAAATTGAGCCTGACCTTGTATATGAGTTTCGAGTCCGTGAGGATACTTTGGGTGCCTCTTCATAAGGCTCCTGGGATCAATCACACGCTCGAGGTGAAGAAGTTTGCGCCTGCTAGAATCACGAGGATTCTTATCTAGCACAACCGAGCTGTGACCCCGTGGTCGAACATGGTACGCGCAGTATGAAGCACGCGTCGATAGCATACATGAACATTTAAGTTGACAAGTATTGGATATGTCAATCATGCTATCGTAGATTCTCATATGGCCCATAATGTAGATTAATGATGAACGAAGTTCATCACGACGATTTGCAAAATGAAGTCATGTCGAGTGATGGATATTCGCCCAATTCGGGTTCGTATTTATATTCCAGAATTCGTAAACACGTCAAAATCACATAAACGGTTCGAAAACACGTCCCCGAGGTTCAAAACGGTCCGGACGCACGACTCACGCGCCCGGACCGGACCTCCAGATTGCCTTGCAATCCAGACATCTCCGGATTGCCTTAGGCAATCCAGAGAGGTTCGGATTGCTCAGGACGACCTGGAGTACGTCCGGATCGCCCGAACCCGACGTAACCCGAGTCGTCATTCGCGACGCACGTGTTCCCTTTGTGTCACCACACTAAGTTAAAGTTTCCAATAGCCAACCTTGATCAAACCGGACGACGGTTCACATTTTCTCTAAAAACAATCGTCAAAACGCTCAAAAACCGGGATCGGTTCTAAGGTTGCCTATAAATAGGGGACCTAGGTCATTCATTTGAGACAATTCTACTTGAGATTGGCTTAGGAGCTCTGACTTCTCTCTAGCTTTCTCTCTCTAAGAATCTCATTTTAGCATCGGAGAGGGCTCAACCGGCACCACCCCCCTCTTCATGCTGGTTATCGCCCTTTGTGCAGGTCTAGACGACTCGGTGTGAAGGAGTGAGCACGAGAAGGAAGGAGCCGACACAACGATAATCCAGAGATTCGTCAAGGCTCTTGCATCCAGCGGTTCAAGATGAAACATTTGGCGTTGTCCGCGAGATTCGAACAAGAAGCTATAATGCACCACAAGTTATGACGAGCAATCATCCTCCTCCTGATGGTGTCAACCTGCAGGAAAAGAAGAAAGGCCCAGGGCGCCCGAAGAAGACGCCTGCAAGGAGTCAGCCTGGACCTTATAACATCCCACAAGCTACCTCGACAGCTTACTCAGTGCCCGCAAGAGACGTGCCCCCAACACAGCACGAGCAAGGAGCACACAACCCAGTGCACAATACACTCCCTCCAAGGTTCGAGCATGAAGCACACACAAATCAACAATTCCCCCGTGGGATGCCTACTGAGGAGACACAAATTGGAAGAGGTGTACACCCAGCACCAGCAGTTACTCCGGCTACGATGGCTGCACTTGAAGAGCTGTTAGCTTTCAGAGAAATGCTAAGGAACCAAGGATTTGCACCACCTCTTCCCCCACCTCCACCAGTCAGGGGACATGCCATGCCAGCAGGGGCAGTGTCAGACAACACTTCCCGCCAAAAGACTCTATTCAAAGGAGGGGAACATCAGCCATAAGAAGAATTCCAGTTCCAACAAGCAAGAAGTGCACCAAGGAAAGAAGCAGCGCGTTCATTCAATCCTTATGAAAGAACGCGGGGTCTGGAAGAATCATGGAGACAACCACCGCCTCCACACTCACACAATACTATAGGGAGAATTCCTACCAGGAAACCAGCCAAGAACATGCTGGGATGTATCGCAACACTGGATGGAGAAAACCAGTGAACAATGATGATGTCCCAATCACGGGACTCACTGCAAAAGACCTGGAAGCAATAGTAGAGAAAAAGATGAAGGAGGCCAAGATGAAGGGCATGCACGCATTAGCTGAGAATGCATCTCATCCCTTCGCAGACGAACTGGTATACAGCCGTGTACCAGACGCGCTCTATGGAATAAAAATAGACAAGTACCGGAGAAAAGGCGACCCAATAGAGCATGTACAACAACATGAAGCCTCTCTACTGGGAAGAACCGACAACCCACAACATGTAGCCATGACGTTTTCCCAAACTCTGGCAGGGTCTGAAGCGCATTGGTTCTTCTCACTTCCATGCGGGAGTGTGACTTCTTGGACCTATCTAAAGGCTAAATTCATTCAGCGTTATATAGGAGAGCGCTCGCTCCTAAAAAGAGCAAACGCATTGAATAGCGTCCAGCAGCAGAACGACGAATCCTTAGCAGATTACTATGTCCGCTTCAACCTGAACGTCGCTAACATCTAAGGAAACTTGACTGGAGGGGAGATAGTGCGCGCTTTTATAAACAATTTAGGTCTTAAAGGATATGCGCTCGCTGAGAAGATGTCTAAACAACCTGCTGAAACACTTGAAGAATTGGCTTCATGAGTGAAGGAGTTTGTAGACCTGGAGAGATTCAGGGAGCAAAACAAATCTAAAGTAAGCACCGCCCGAGCAAAAGAAAACAACAAACCAGCAAAGCCTCATCAAGGCAGCCAGCAAAACAGGCAGTGGCAACCACAACCTAAGAGACCATTTCAATCAGATTTCCAGAGGCCCAAGGAAATTAATTTTGCTGAATGCGTTCCTCTAAATGCGCCACTATCCGTTATTTTAAAGGAAATGAAGGAAACAAACATGTGGAAGGAGCTTGTCAAATTCCGAAAAGGTCCGTTAGGGAAGGAAGAGAACAAGTGGAGTGAAAACCACGAAGTTCATGGCCACGAAACGGACAAATGCGTGAGTCTCCGATTCCGCATCAACAATTTCATCCTGAAGGGCGAGTTAAAGCATTATGTTGACCAAAGCGATAAGCGTCCAAAGAGAGCCAATACAGAGTCATCTGGAAAGGGCAAGGTAAAAGAGAAGGTCAATGATAACCCGCCTCCGCCAAAAGCGAGGCATAATCAATGTCATCCATGGAGGCCCAGTTGCTGGCGGGCACATGTCAAACCTAAGAGATGTTTATGCCTCGCAAGTGAAGACACTTCCTAAGTATGGGAAGCGACGTCAACCTGAAGAAGACGACGTCGTCATTCAATTCTCAAAAGAGGATATGAAACATATTATCTATCCTCATGACGACGCTCTTGTTATCACGATGGACATTGATGGGTATGATGTAAAGCGCATCTTTGTTGACGGAGGCAGCTCTGCTGACATTCTACATCTCAGAGTTCTCGAACAATTGGAAAGACAGTAGCGGACCTTACTCCGGGATCTTTCACATTGGTCAGTTTTGCCGGTGCCACAACAAGTCCCTTAGGAACAATCACACTGCCGGTCATTTTTGGTGAAGGGTGGAAAACCCTTAGCGTCAATGTCACCTTTGTGGTGGTGGAAGCTCTAGGAGCTTATAACGGAATCTTAGGGAGAACGACTATAAACCCTTATGTGATGGTTCCATCCACTGTTCACCAAAAGATGAAGTTCCCAACAAAAAACAGAATTGACGACAGCACGAAAGTGCTATGTTAATGCACTCAGGAGCAGACAACATGTCACCATATCAATGGTTGACACTTCTAAAAGGAGAAGGTTGGATATCGAACCCAATGATGAAGAAGCAAAGGAACAAGTTTTAAGACTTGTAAATCCGCCCGAGAGAACCTGTCTCCCAACATGGCAAAGCGTGTAGGACATCAAGCAGGGTCAAAACGAGCCAATAATGAGCTACTTCAGGAGATTTGCCTACAACGCTGCTCTGGTTAGAGCAACAAAGGAAGACGTGATCAATGCATTCTTCTTGCACATGAATGCTCCATCTTTCCTCCTTTTCGGAAAAGTATATGGATGGAAAACTACTGATACAATGGCGGACTTGAAAGACAAGATGGATACCGCAGTGGCATGCGAAAAAGAGCTGGGATAGGGTACACCTTACAGCCATGAAAGGGAAGAACAAGCCGACAAGCAACCAAATGAAGGAACAAACATCAACCAAAACTGCATCTTTACACCTTTGAACACAGAGGTCGAAAAGATATTTGTCAACCTCCTAGAGAACAAGCTTCCCTTACCACTCGAGCCAAAAACTGTTTTCCTCGGCAACGACACCGAAGAATGGTGCAAATACCATAGAACGTGGGGGCACAGCACCAATGATTGCTTGTCTCTACGACTCGAAATTGAGGAGATTATCTCGCTGGGAGCATTGAAAAGCTATGTGGCATACAACTACTCCACTACTCCATCAAGCCTACCATGAAGACAACAAATACTTCATCCTTTCCTCCATATCTATCCATGCTTATTTATTTAAGTATTTTTAGATTCATTATTACCTCAATGTAATTTATGCTTAGTAGTTCTACTACTTGATTGGAAGGAGAGACCAGTTAACGCCTTCCCACAACTCATTGTATATACAACAAGAACCTAATGAAGTTAATCTACTCTCGTAGGTACATTACTACATTATGCATACTACTTGGAATTACAACAAGTAGCAAACTACGCGCTTATTACTCGCATCAACAATGCAAGCTATCATGCAATATACAAACAATCGACTAAGTATAAACGTCGACATATCTACCATCAAAACCAGCAATGAGCATATTAACACTCTCTATCTATAACGACGACTACTACAAATAGCGTCTACAACATATTACATCTTGAGTTTAAAACCAAGATTTATCTACAAGTGACATGCTGCGACATCCTCCTTGCGAGGGCAACCCCCATGCTCACAACTAAAATGGCATGCTGCAAAATCCTCTAGTTAGAGGCAAATCCTCATGTTCATAGCCATTCCCTGAGTTCAAAACAGGATGCGGCAATATTCAAATGGACTGATCACCCCATCATGGCAGACATCCTCTTATTAGACGACAACCCCATACTAGGGATGGCAACGGGTCTCGGGGCCCCGCGGGTCAGCGGGGCCCCGACCCGGTTTTGACCTGAGGACCCGCCGACCCGCGGGTCACGGGTCGGGTTCGGGGCGGGTCGGACCCGGGTCGGGTCCGGGTCTAGGGGCACGGGGCCCCGTTGACCCGCCCCGAAATGCCTATATATATATTTTTAATTTTTTTTTAAAGTTAATATAATGTAACATTTACTAAATATGGTTAATATAGTACCTATATAAATAACATAGACCAAATTATAAATAGATGTATATTTAGATTATTAGGATTTGTTAATTTGGATTTGGTGTTCGGATTTGAATTTGTATTTGGTGATGAATTTGATGTGTTTGTATTTGATTGATGTTAGATTTATGGTTTGAATTTATATATAATGTAATTTTTTGGCAAAAAAAAAATTGTATTTAATATTGAAAAAAAAAATGTTCACGGCGGGTCAGGTCGGGGCCCCGCGGGTCGACCCGCGGGATTTTTGACCCGCCCCGGGAGGTACACTTACCCGGGTCCGGGTCAGCCAGGCTGACCCGCGGGGCGGGTCCGGGGCTGCGAAAACCCGCCCCGACCCGCCCCGTTGCCATCCCTACCCCATACTACTACTACAAGTATGCTTCCCCATCTCGGGACGATACAAGTATGCTTCCCTATTGCGGGTTGATACATCATGGCGCGACATCCTCTTTACAGAGGGCAACCCCATACAACTACTACAAGTATGCTTCCCCATCGCGGGTTGATATATCATGGCGAACGTCCTCTTGTTAGATGACAATCCCATATTATTTTCAAGCTAAGAATACGCGCTTTTTCCTTGGATTGAGAAAGCTCACAACTAACAACTTTGCACTTCTCAACCGCAGCCCGCTTTTCGCTCACAAGCTCCATCACATAGGACGACATGTTCACCATGTCAGCAATAGGCTGGAGATAACACAACAACAAACAAAGCATAAATGGGTCACAACGATACATGCATTCATACAAATAAGGAAAGGAGAAGATTAACACTCACAGGGGCAAAACGAGTCAAAGCGCCTTCAACGAAAGATTGCGCCTCTTCATCAGTCGACGACTGTGTATGTCGGTCGCCGGGAGGAACACACCTGTGCAAAATGCACACACCCACCTCCGGAGTGCTACGTTTGAAATCCTTAGCAAACCGGGGTCCATTAACAGCGAAGGGTGTCCAATCGTCCCCAGAAATGTCGCCCTCCAGAGGACGAATCAAGTCAGCACGGCCGAGCGCAGGGAGCGCTGAAAAGCAAGTAACCACAAATGAAGTAAACAAGCAAGATAACGCAAAAGTAACAAAGGAAAGAAGCGTGTAATACATAACTCGGCGAGGAATGCGCTCCTCCGCGGGTCGATCCCTCGACCGGGGGGCAGAAGGCACCTCTGTACGACCTGCCACTCCTTTCCCTTTGTCGTAAGAAGGAGTCTGCCCGGTCGCACCAACTTTAGCGCGCTTAGGATCACTCGAGGCACCCACTGCCGCGTCGGACCTCTTAACGGATTTGTTGGAGCCTGGAGCAGGAACAACGCGCTCAGTCACAAGGGCAGAGCGATCTGCAAACAAAGACAAGTTAAGTGCGAACAACATGGAAGAATAGCAAAGAAAAAATAAACTATCTTACTCATTAGCCCCTTCCCACGGCCTTGTCTGGAAACCTTGGGTGCAGGAGGAACTGAAGACGACACATCCTTCCTAGCAAGAGCAAGGACGCGAGCAGGATCCGTCTGCAAAGACGAGCGCTTTCCATCAAACCAACCTACATCATAACATGATAAGAAGTTATAAAGATTCGCAGCATACCGAATCCTCAGAAGAAAGTATATGAATCCCGGAATCAATCAGCTCTTGGTCCGAAACACGCGACAAACACTGATAAGTGCGCGCCTGTTGGCACTGGTATATTTGCTTTAAGACTTTCTTGTCCGCTAAAGAAAGTTCGGAGAAAGCAGGGGAACGGTCAGCTTCTGTGACTTCTACAGTATTCCATGTAGTGCCATCATCACATACGAAGAAATATGGACGACGCCAGTGAGACCCGGAACGATCAGCTTTTCCAGCAAGTCTGACACTACTGTCCCACTCGACATCTCCAAGCCCAAGTGTCATGAACCCCTTATCCTTCTAGCAGGGCCAACGCATCTTCATTCTACACAACCCTGTCATATCTGGACGTAATAGTTGGTAGAAGAAACAAAAGATAACCGAGGAATAATGCCATGACTGCTGATGGAACAACACTCGGAAGCAAGTCCACACACGGATGCCTGCAGGCGCAAGTTCTAAAGGAGAGATCCGATAAAACTTGCAAAGATCGACCAAGTCCGGACAATAGGGAAAGCGTAAGCCTTCTCAAACTTGCCCCAAGTAGATAGCAGACAAGTCGTCAGGAGGTAATGTGGTTTGACCATGGACGACATCGTGGAGCACGTCAAAAGGAAAAACAACGTCCAATTATGGACAAAGACCAGAGGAAGATGCCCTCAACATGAAACGCCCCTATCTATCCTGTTACCACCAAAGTACTGAGTTACATCTGTCATCTCCATCTCGGACTCGTCGGCAGATTCCAAGATATGATCAACCTCAACTTTCAATTCATTATCTAAGTACGCTACCAAATCAGCTTCGGACTCGTCGCCAGTACCCGAACATAAAGTAACTAGTGGGGGTAGAAATGAAAAACTTACTCATGACGACTGTTCCAGATGAGCTAATAGCATGAACCCGAAGACTATCCTGTCAACCCAACATGCAAAAGTAGATGACGACCCAATCAGCATATGCGTACATGACATTTACTCATACGAACACTCTCCCGATGGAGACAACTACATATCTATAGACTTGTTAGTCTTTATACATCACATAGCGAACATCCCCCTCGGGAGGCAACTCTATGACGACATGGGCTTTGTCCCAACTCCTACATGTTCTATGCGAATGACACGCGCCTACATGATACTACACATTTACCTAAGGTAACAAGTGCAAATATAATTATGGCACTAACACGTATACTTGCATGTGTTTTCTAAATTAATGCAGGTTTATACCATGAACGCTGACAGCAGCAGACACATGACAAGGTGTCGAATATCAAGGAATATTTTCTAAGTGTTCCGCTATGTCAGCAGTCGACACATGACAAGGTGTCGACTATCAAGGAATATTTTCTAAGTGTTCCACTATGTTAGCAGTCGACATATGACGAGGTGTCGATTATCAAGGAATATTTTCTAAGTGTTCCACTATGTCAGCGGTCGACACATGACAAGGTGTCGACTATCAAGGAATATTTTCTAAGTGTTCCACTATGTCATCAGTCGACACATGACAAGGTGTCGACTATCAAGGAATATTTTCTAAGTATTCCCCCATGTCAGCAGTCGACACATGACAAGGTGTCGACTATCAAGAAATATTTCTAAGTATGTAGCTATGTCAGCAGACGACACATGACGAAGTGTCAACTATCAAGAAATATTTCTAATTATTTTGCTACGTAAGCAGACGATACATGACGAAGTGTCAACTATCAAGAAATATTTCTAAGTATTTTGCTATGTCAGCAATCTACATATGACGAGGTGTTACTATCAAGAAATGTTTCTAAGTATTTTACTATGTCAGCAGTCGACATATGACAAGGTGTCGACTATCAAGAAATATTTCTAAGTGTTCAACTATGACAGACAACATATGACAGACGACATATGACAAGTAGTAAACATCAACTATCAAGAAATATTATCTAAGTGTTTCATCATGAAGGAGGTAACAACGAACGATTATCAACTATCAACAATCAACAATCAACATTGAGCATGTTTTGATGCTAGCTGCGCCATGGTGCATCATGCCAAAAATGATCACTATACATGAGGGGAGTATTATTACTTATTATCATGATTATGAATTTTCAGCACTTAGCCAAAATATTTGTCGATTTGGAAAACTAATCTCTTTTGGGAATTTTAACAAACACCTTGTGTGCATCCTAGATTAACCAAATTCAAGAGGCAATCAAGATCAAATTAAACTTGAACGAAGTTGCGAAGGGTCAAGCCATACCCGAAATTAGACTCGCCACCACGAGACGACCCCGGAAAGCCGTCCACCGCCGTCGCCGGACACCCACGCGCCGCTGCCGATTCTGCCACGCGCCGCCGTCCCTGCTGCCGTGAGCTGCGCCGTGGCCTCCCCTTGCCGGAAATTTCACCGGTAATGATACTTAGATGGCTACCCCAAATTGCTTGGCCCCCAAATTTACTACTCCAAAGTTTCTTCTTCCTCAAGAAAGGAGAGGATTCTAAAAACTATTAAGGGTGAATGTTTAACTAATGGGTATTCTCTCTCCTATCTTCACTAATAGTGTTCACACTTTTAGATAAGTCATAAATTCATTTCTATTTCTCTATAAGTCCTTAGCATCATGACTAAGTATGTTTACATCATTATTACAATATACGACACTTCACGACGCGTTATATGCAATCATGCTCACATGTTACGTACCCATGATTTAATTACGGTCATCTAGTTTATCTTAAGGCATGATTCATGTTTTTTATCATCATACGATTGATCTCATGATTCCGTTATTAGTAAAACGTCATCATATCATCAACATCGTTATCATCGTACTCGTCGTGTACATAGCAAACACATCCATGATTAGTACATCTTTACGCATGTTGACATTTACAAATGTAATCACATGGATCCATTATATATATATATATATATATATATATATATATCTCTGCTACACTAACCTTGCCAGCAGACAATGGATCACTCGTCAAGAAACATCAAGGATTGACGAAACTAAAACACAAGTATCCAATTGACGATCAATCAACTTCTAAGGTCAACTCCGAACCTAAATTGGACGATTATCCTATTTTAAAATAGAGTCAAGCAAGGTTTGAGCCGTCACTTGACTCGGGGGCAAATGATGGATATTCGCCCAATTCAGGTTCGTATTTATATTCCGGACTTAGTAAACACGTCAAAATCACATAAACGGTTCGAAAACACGTCCCTGAGGTTCAAAACGGTCCGGACGTGCGACACACACGCCCGGACCGGACCTCCGGATTTCTCAAACAACACGGAGTACGTCGGGATCGCCCGAACCCGACGTAACCCGAGTTGTCATTCACGACGCACGTGTTCCATTTGTGTCACCACACTAAGTTAGAGTTTCCAATAGCCAACCTTGATCAAACCGGATGGCGGTTCACATTTTCTCTAAAAACCGTCGTCAAACCGCTCAAAAACCGGGATCGGTTCTAAGGTTGCCTATAAATAGGGGACCTATGCCATTCATTTGAGACAATTCCAATATAGATTGGCTTAGGAGCTCTGACTTCTCTCTAGCTCTCTCTCTCTAGGAATCTCATTTTAGCATCGGAGAGGGTGCAACCGGCACCACCCCCCCTCTTCGTGATGGTTATCGCCCTTTGTGCAGGTCTAGAAGACTCGGTGTGAAGGAGTGAGCACGAGAAGGAAGGACCCGAAACAACGATAATTCAGAGATTCGTCAAGGCCGTTGCATCCAGCGGTTCAGGACGAAACATCAAGTTACTTCGAGACTAGATAATCGTCTTGCGTAATCAGGTTTATCCCCCTGATTCTTAGCCAATCTTGCTTGGTAGAGGCCTCCCTCCACCGCAAGACGACCGTACCTTGTGTGACGAGGTAATGCCCACATTCGACATCGTTTTGGCAAAGGATTGCGTCCTCCTACGACTTAGTTTATAGATCGTAAATCTGATGTATTCAAACAGTATGACGTCGATAGATCATAAACTCAATTAAAATTCTTTCGTTTCAAAATTGTAACTCTCAAATATCAAAATGTTATCACAGATACATGCCACTTTTAAACCCTACGCAATCCAAGCAGTTTTACATGCTTTTCGAATATCTCCCTGCGTAGTGGTTTAGTTAATGGGTCCGCAACCATGTTATCAGTGGACAAGTATTCCAAAGTGATTACATTGTCTTATACCATAGATTTAGCATAAAAATATTTCACATCAATGTGTTTGGTCCTACTATGGTACTTCAGATTCTTTACTGCCGCAATGGTTGCCTGACTGTCAGAGAACACCTTCACAGGTTTACTCCCGACATTGCCATAAAGCAGCGCAGTAAGAAGCCTTTTCAGCCAAACCGTTTCCTGTGTGTTCTTGGAGAGGGCTACGAATTTTGATTCAATCGTGGACAGCGTGACACATGTTTGTTTCTTACTCGTTCATGAAATGACAACATTAGCAAAGAGAAAGACTCCTCCTGAGGTGGACTTACGATCATCCGGATCGCCACCATGGTCGGCGTCATTGTAACCGGTCAATTCTAACTTCCCGCCCTCATAGCACAGCGCGTAGTCGGCAGTACCTTTCCGATAACGAATAATTTGTTTTACAGCCTTTAAATGTTGATAACTAGGATCTGATTGGACACGTGCTACTAGGCCCACGACGTAACAGATATCCGGACGGGTGCATTGCATGGCGTACATCAAAGTACCAACCATGCTTAAATACTCTGCACCCTTCATTTGTCCTCGCTCTGCCAGGTTCTTGGGGCCATCACGTTTTGACAGTGCGCACCCAAACACCACCGGCGTATCCACGGGTTTGGCATCCTGTAATCTGAACCTTTTGTTGATATAGGCTTCTTGAGACAGACATAATTTCCGGGCAGCCCGATCTCTAGCAATTTTAATGCCTAAGATGTACGTGGCTTCTCCCATGTCTTTCATCTCAAATACAGATGCCAACCATGACTTTCACTTGTTTATAAAACTCACGTCGTTTGCGGCAATGAGTATGTCGTCCACGTATAAGGTTAAGATGACATACTTAGACCCGGAGGTCTTATAATACACGCACAGATCCTCGTGAAGGTTCATGAATCCGTTTCCTACGATTTGCTCGTGGAATCCGCGCTACCATTGCCGAGACGACTGTTTAAGACCGTAGATGGACCTTTGGAGTTTACAAACTTTACTTTCGTTACCAGGAGTAATGAAACCCTCCGGTTGCTCCATGTAGATCTCTTCCTCCAGGTTTCCGTGGAGGAATGTGGTCTTAATATCCATTTGGTGCAGCTCGAAATCGAGACTTGCGACCAAGGCCAGAATGACCCGTACTATGGTATAATACACAGTTGGTGAGTATGTTTCGTCAAAGTCCATTCTGTGAAGTTGGGTATATCCTTTCGCAACAAGTCGGGTTTCGCACCGCCCGACCTTTTCCATCAGTGTAGAGCCTTCTTTCAAGACTCACCTTATCCTTGTGCCCCTGTGGTTAGCAGGTAAATCAACTACAGACTATAATGACTTTGATTTTAGGCGATCTTTCTCTTTTATTGTTTTCCTCCATTTCTCCACTTGGGGTCTTTCCAATGCTTACTAACAGTTGTTAGAGCGAGGTTATCACCCTACTCAATGGGTTCGATGCCTTTGACTTTCGTCTAGGCTTGTTAATCCCATCTTGAGTCTGAACGTTTCTCCCACTCGGAATAATGTCTTTTATCGTAGCATCACTTCCATTGGGAACAAGAGAATTTCTTAAAACCTTGACCTACAACTTTCCTTGGACGACCTCTTGGTCTCAGGGTTTTATTTCCGAGATAAATTCCTTGATCACTAGGACCTGGAACCAAGTTGGTCGGATCACTCCCACTGGAAACAATGGGTAATCTAGGGAGTTGTGGCATTCCTGTTTTAGCAATATGACTATCAGGTTCTATTTGATTTGTCTCTGAGGCAACAGTGATCTCATGTGCTAGGTTTATTCCTCCCACTGGATTTACTATGAAAATGTTTCCATTATCATTAACCATGTCATTCACCTGAGTTGCCGGTTCAAATCTCTCTCCCACTAGAATTAAGTGGGACCTGATTGTCAGTGTTACTGCTCTGGTTCGATCAAGACTATATCAGTTTGAAACTGACCATGCATTGGAAATTCGTCCTCAAGTGATGTAATGTCTCATGTTCGACCACAGCACCATTTTCAAAAGATTTAAACATGTATTTTCTAAGAGTAGGTAATGTACTCTTGTCCTAAATACGTGTTTAGTGCGCAATTTAATACCGCACGATGATATGATTTTAACTCATTATCATTCCTTAGCTTTTATGGTAACGTGTCTTACCGATTTCATTGGAACACATTTTTACATAAATGTGAATCATCTCCTTTCATCCAATCGGGAACGTACTGATAGATTGACTCTAACATTATGTTTACGAACTGTGCTTCTTGAAGTGTGTCATTTGATTTAAATGCCTAGCCTGATTTATCATTCAAGGCGTATGGAAGGAAAGTCGTTTAACCGACTTTATCCTTCTTCGTTTGCAAATTTATCTCAGGGATTTCATCCCATCTTCGAACTGAGCATCTTGGATTTTCATCCTATGCGTCAACTGATACTTTTAAAAGGTCGTGGTAGCTTATGAAGCATACTTCTTTCTGATGTAAACGTTATCATTAAGTTGTTTCCGAAGGGACGCAAACGAAAATTCAGCACTTAATCATCAAAACACATCATCATTAAACTCGTATTTTGAAACGATGCGTTCCATCTTTCGAGGTCCACACGCGCGCGACACTAATTACCGAAGTTTTAACCCATGGTTAAATCGTTTCATTTCTGAATTTAATTCAATTTAATCCAATCGGTTTCACACATGATCATCATTACTAATTATTTCATTTAATGGAGTACTAATAAATAAAGAAATACTAAATCTTTCGATCTAGCTACGCAATCGATGTGTATGTTCAGTTCAGTTGTCCCGACTAAGATGACGGAGTACGTGAATCGTTTCGTTTTATTCGACAAATTTTACCTGGCCGATATTTCGTTTCGGATCGATCCTGTTTAACCGGGTCGATTAATTTTGACATGTAGATCAAATTTCGAATCGAACGAAACTACTATATTCAATAAATCCGAATATCGAAATAACCAAAATTTTAGTAACTCAAACAAACGATAAATGACAATGGTAGGGTTCTTGATCTGAAGTTCGCGTATTTGATCCATGATTGTCGCATAGATAGTCGAGAACTTTAAGCCATGTTGAACATCACATCTGAGTAAATTCACGAGTGAATCACATCAAATGATTTTTGTCTGTATAAAACATTTTACAGCTTCATACACATGACCTACGAGGCGTACTTGAGACAGACTTTATCAACATGGTTTAACCCACCAGATTATCGTATAAGACCTTTATGGTCCAGTTCTCTCTATAATATGCGGATCATTGTTGACTTCTTTCGAACCCAGTATGGTGAGCAGAGAATGTTTCCCTTTTACTGCTGTGGTTACTGTACTTGATTAGGCTCAAGGTCATTGAGTCTTGTCAACATTAGACAACCATATACATCTTTTCATGTTGACCTTTCATTCTGAAGATCCGATGCGGGTTTTACACCAACATCCATGAAAAGAGAGAATACCATCACGTTTAACCGAAATGTTTAGCTTTTGCATCCTTGCTTCCACTGAGGCGGATGCAAAGGGATACTAAGTTGTATCATTGCCTGGTTGCAATTGAAGTCTTCTTCGACCCCTTTTTACCAAGGTTGAATGTATCACCACATATGCGTTCAGATCATCAAAGAACCTACTCCCATACTTGGGGAAACAAATAATCACATTCATTTCTCATTGTCAGAATCATACAGACTAGTATATTCATCCGTAGTTGTCCTCTCCACTTTTCGGAATTGTAGTAGAGAGTTCAACACGTAATCCTTTTATTCATCATGATTCATACCATCAAGATTGCGAGAATTATCGAATCGCACTAATTCAACCAATTCATAATAACACATTGACGATTATGCAAAATAAGGGAGACAATAACATTTTGAGAAAGAATTGCATACATCAAATATCTATTAAGATGGAATGCGACAAGTAACGATTCCTCAGTAATCTAAACCAACCAACCACCAGTAAACCAATGGAAGATGGCTGTGAAAGAGTTCACATTACTGTCGTCTTCAATCCAATAGATCAGTCTTTTAAAACGGTTTTAATCGCAAATTACCGGAACAGAGATTTTAAAACAAACATACCCGATATTGGCTTTCCCAAGGCCTTTTTTTTTGGAAAACTATTTTGATGAATTCACTCATGCATATATAATTCTACCATTCATGTAAATTATCATACGCCAGTAACATTCATCACACAAACTACACTCATGCTTACGCGTCATGCGTCTAATGTTCTCATACGTGTCAAACATGAAACCTCCACTTCAATCATACATATTTGGCTGGTTTTCGATTTTAAAATAATTTTAAACATTAGGGGTTGATTTGCAATTCATGCTTATATTCTAATTATGTAACATTCTAGACATGAATCCTAGGCATTTCCAACCATCACAACATGTCTATCCTACTGCGCATTCCATATATTTAACAAGGGCTCCCACCCCAACATGCAATATCCAGCTAGTTTGACTCAGTCAAGACAATAGTTCTAATCATGCACAAATATATATTGAATAATAAACAATTACAATTCAGCCCACTAATTAATCCAGTCCCAAAAACATGTATCTTCGAGATCCATCCTCATAATCGAAACAAGACATTAAATGTTATCAACCCTTGAGCACTGTGTAGGCCATTTAAGGTTCAAAACATTTGGATTTTAAAACTTGACCTCCCTATTTTAATTGACTTGAATTCGGTTTTGAAAAATCAGTTCGGTTCAGTCAATTTCTGTCCGGTTTGGTTCGGTTCGGTTCAGAAATTCCGGTTAGGGTCCGATCCGATGTAAAATCCGGTTTAGATCGGTCGGTTTTAATTTCAAAATATGGTTTGGTCCGAAGCGGTCCAATAAAATAGGGTTCGGTTCGGTTCAACACACAAAATTGTTTCGGTTAGATCCACTTAATTACCCCGGTCCAACTCGACCCGATTAGGTCAAACCGATTGAGAAAACCCGGTTCGGTTCAATTTGTCCCGGTTTGACATATTGGACCGGCATAATAATTAAAACTAAAAAGTTTGGGTCGAAATGTTTACTTGTGGCCTAAGTAGGGTTTTGAAGTCCATTAAAAATATTTAACTTAGCCACCATGTAACATTAACTATATAAAACAATTTCCAATATTATATATATATATATATATATATATATATATATATATCGGCCAATATTGTAACATATATAATATATATATATATATAAATATATGTAAAATTCGGCTACCATATATAAATATATATTTTATTAATTGTCAATATATTAAATAGGGAAACACATATATTGACAATATATTTTCTCAGTCTTTTAGGAAACTAAATCTATTAATAATATCTTTAACCCTATTAAAAACATTTAGATATATTGATAATTATATATTTCTATATATTAATGTGAATCTATCCTAATGTTTCCATTTATAGATATATTGTTACCTAGAATAAAAAATTAAAACATGGTAAAAAATATTTTTGATAGGTTCAGCCGAAATACACTTTCTTGGTGCCTAAGAAATTAAAAGTTTTACCAGGTGATTTACTTAGGGTTTCGACACAAACACCAAATTGGAAACAAGTGGTCAAAATTTAAGATCAAATTTTTAATAAGATCTACAATCCAATGTTCAATTTTTTGATAAATATCACATTTTTCTTGAAGATCATGAACATCAAATTTCCTAAGAACATAATGTAAATTTCTAGCCATCATCAACCAAAAAATTCGAAAATTTTAAATACTCTCTTTTAAAATTTTCGGTCCAAAACTTTAAATTTTCAAGAACCAATTTATCAAAATCATGAACTCCTAACACAGGCTCTGATACCACTGTTAGATTACATGGAGTAATCACTACGGATAATATAAACATGGTACATGCTTGTAATCGAAATTACGCAGCGGAAGATTCGCAGAAGGGAGTTCACGATCCTCCGGTCGGCACATGTAGGGGTTCTTGTGAAGGAAGCCTTACGCAGAATATTCTCCACAGCAAAGCCTCAGATCGATTCTTGGCAGGGGATGGATCTCCGGAGTGTTTTCTCGGAGGCAAATTGGCACACCCTTGGTGGTGGTAGGTTCGGCCGGACTTAGGGTGTTATGGGGGAGGGTTTTTCTCTCTAAAACACTCAAAGGAAGGATTAATGATTAACCTAATAAAACCCCTAACACCCATATATATTATATAGGAGTAGTAAAGTGGACAAAAGTCCACTTCACCCCTCACTAATATTCGGTCGGCCTATGTATAGGGAGGCCCATATTTTGGGCCTCTCATGTCAATTGGGATTTGGGTATGACCCAATGTCCTAATGTGACATGTACCCCATTAACTTAGGTAACATATACATATAATGGGATTCCATTTACGGCGCCCATCACCATATGCTTACAATATTTAATTCTCAAGATTCTATTTTAGGGATAAAATATATCAACAATATATTTTCTCAATATTTAGGAAATAAAATATTACAAATATATCTAAATCCCTAAAATCATGCATAGAATATATGTGTAATTAATATCACAATATTTTATTCCTAATTCACCCTAGGCCGGCCAAACTAGTGTCTTGGCGCCGAAAAAATAATTTTTTTCCATATGTGGTTCGGCCGAAACACCAAAATTAGGGTTGATGGTCAATTTTTTAGATCAAATTTTACCTTAATGACAAATCCAAAGTTCAATTTTGATAAAAATCACGTTTCAGTAAGAACGTCCAAGAACACCAGTTTTACTAAAAACATGAAAATCAGATTTATCTAAAATCATGAACACCAATTTTATAAAAAAATCATGAACTCCCTACACATGCTTTGATACCACTGTTGGAATTAGATGATAGTTAATACGGATTAAAACACGTGTACATGCCCGGTAACTAATTACACAGCGGAAATGGGAACATACCAGTTAATCTTCCGTAGCCCAAGAATCGTCACAGAGGGAGTTCTCGTTCTGCCGACCGGGTCCTGTAGGAACTCTTGTTAAGGAGCAATATGCAGGCAATTGTCTCCACAGTAAGACCTCTTTCAATTCGGTGACGAGATGGATCTCTGGATTAAATTGGTGACATAATTTCGGTACCTCCTTGTGATGTCTCACTTTCGACCGAACCTAATATGTATTCAGGGAGAGAGATTTCTTTTTTTGTCAACTTAGGGAAATAGTGATTAACCCTAAGAAATCCCCTAACACATCCTATTTATAAGATGAGGTGAGCAAAACCCAACATTGGACTCCCTATAGGTTCGGCCGGCCACACTAATTGGGGGAGGCCCAATTATGGGCCTCCATTGGTCAATTGAGATTTTGGCATGACCCAATAATGTGACTAACCTCAATTAGTCTTAATTTGTTGAGCTTATATTAATGAGCTCCCTATTACGGCGGCCCATATACACAAAATGCCAACACTTTAGTATCGAACCTTTGGATTCTACATGTCGTAAAGACATCCCCCAGACTGTGCAGACAGTCATTTGTAAGTAACATATCGGTCAGAACATTTAATACCGATTTAATGTAAAAACCGACTCCTGATCGATTGGGTCGGTAAGGAAAATTTCCTGACCGATTTTTACGGTCAGCATTTCTAATACAAATTACCGACTCGTATATTCAATATCGGTTATATCGGTCAGAACTCGGTATTAACAGACCATCTAATACCGATTTAACACCGATTTCGCAAGTAGGAAATCACAAGTTTTCTTATAGTGTGCAACGGTTCTTTCAAACACATAAAAAACAATGGTCAAAGTAAAACAATTTAATAAATGAGAAAAAAACTAATGTATTTTATAAAATGGAAAACTCCCTTAATTGTAAATATCTTGTTGTTTTTTTAATCGTTTTAGTGTAATCTGATTTATAAGACCTTGACTTCCGTTATTTGACATTGGCAACCTTTTGAGACAGATAAATAAAAAAACCTTTTTGTGACATGGTAATTGGTAGCAAAAACATTACCGAATAGACAAAAACTAGTTTTTCAATGTATAACAATTCCACCAAATGGCAGACAAATAGTGTTTTTTTAGTTTCAGTATATACTCTTTTAATATTTTCTAGCCATTCTTGATCATATAGTCTAACTCATTGTTCCAATTAAGTTCCACATTTGGGCACCTTACTTAGGGTTTTATACTAGGGTTCACTTTGAGTTTCATTAAGGTCAATTTACATGAGGACTGCGGCTTAATTAGCTAGTTTATACCATGTACAACATATGGACTTACCTTATACAAATCATCCATACCACATATGGTGTTTTTTTTTCGGATGAGCGGAAAATTAACCTTATCAGAGAAGAGCGTTACGATATGACATACGACTACCGTGCTAAACGTGTGTCTTCGCCTCCCAGCATGACCATCTCTGATAAAAACTGTAACTGGAACCGCAAAACCCGGATAAATTTCTTATAAATTAAGCTCATATCTACACTTACCATAGGCGTTTCTCATCCATTTTGTATCTGAGCAACATTTCTAGCCGCTAGAGAGACGATTATGGCGAAGGATGCTACGACTGCTGCCGGTGCCGCTGTTCGTGAGGACGACTCAATGTCTACAGACCGATCTGGAGACGACTGCATAGGTGAGAAAAAAATGACAATTTTTGTTGAGATTATGAGTATATTTTGCTTGATTTTTTGATATGTGAATAGTTGAGATAGAAGGATGTGGACCACTTTATGGTGAGTTATGGAAAGCTTGTGCTGGTGGTCAGCATCTCTGCATCCCAAAATCAGGAGAAAAAGTTTTTTACTTTCCTCAGGGCCATACTGAGCAGGTAATTTGTCAGAAATTACTTGATATTGGATCGATCGATATCGATGTTGTTATAAGATGGTTGATTTTTTGTGTGCTTTTATTGCTGGGAATGGTTGGTTCTTGTGTATGTAGGTTGATCCTTATGGTAATCAAGTGGGTTTGGACATGCAATTCTTTCCCACCTGTCGCATACCCTTCAAGATCCCTTGCTTAGTTGTGAATTCTCAGTTTTTGGTGTGTCCAACAAACCCTTTGACTCTAACTTGTCTAATAATTGTGCAAAAAAATTAAGAAATCTAAAAACAATATCAACTATATGTCATGTTGCTATCGTTATTCCTAGATTTAAAATGTTGATATTCAGTTTCTTAAATATCAGATTAGTTCATATCCAATTTTTTCTCTTAACTTTGATAAATCAAGAACATGTTTTTTAAGCATCAAATAAGCTTAAATCATGAGCAACAAATCTGATACTTCGAATAAGTGGAAAACTTGTTTTTATTGCTTAAAACGTCAATTTTAAAGTCAAAATCAGTCTAAAAAAATGGAAAGCAACAAATTGTTAGATAATACCAACATTTTAAATCTGGGACAACGATTAGCAACATGACCTATAGTTGGATTTTAGATTCTTATTAAAAAAAAAATGTGCCCTTATTCTTTAGACCGTGACAGAAGGTGGTATCTCGTAGGTTGAAGCTGGGACGGACGAGGTATTTGTCATGTATACATTAATTCCATCGGTAAGAAGTTGAAAACTATATATTTTTTGTTCTTATATATTTGTGGGATTGCACACTTAAGTATAAATAAAAGCTTGGTGAATGTCTAAGTTGGAATTTAAATATCTTCTTCAGAATGAGGAAGCCAATGCCGGCATTGCTGATCAAAACAGGATCTCAACATCACAACAGGATCAGGCGTGCATCTATAGCAAGACCCTCACTGTTGCAGATATAAGCACTCATGGTGGATTCGCTCTAGATAAGCGTTTTGCTGATGAATGCCTAACTCTCATGGTACCTATATTATTACTACATCCGGTTAGGTTAGAGTGAACTCACCGTCACTCTGTTTATCCCACGTTACTATCACCAATTAGTTTTAGAATGAAACTCCACTTATATAGATTGTTGTTTTATATTGGGTTTCGGTCGGCCCAAATTGAACATCATAAAATGGTATTGACGCTAGTTGTTGGATCGAATCTGGTGAATTTAGTTTCTTTCTGTCTTGATTTAATCAATTCCACCTTGAATTTGATTGTCCCACATTAGTAGTGTCACTATGGGGTAATTGTTTTCAGTTTGACCTTTTAAATATTAGGTATGGCCCCTATTTTGTTTTATACTAGTTATTATTTGCACTCAATTCAATTCTTATACTCGAACAGAAGTTCTGATTCATAAATGCATGTAGTTTAATTAATTCATTCATATGATGATGTTACAATGCATATGGTTGTTGATGCACAGAACATGTCTCGCGATCCTCCGGCGCAGATCGTTGTCATGAAGGATCTGAATGGACAGGAATGGTCATTCCTTCATATATATCACGGTAACATTCTCACTGATCAACTTAATTAATTATCTAGTTATAAATAAATGATAGTTAATTAGCAGAATTTTGTTTAAGACAAGTTTTATTGAATGCTTGTACAGCCGAGCGGGATCAACACCTGTTGACTACTGGTTGGGATAAGTTTGTTGCTGACAAGAAGCTTGTGGAAGGGGACAAGATCGTCTATCTTAGGTTGTTGTTCAGTATATCGTTCTACTACCTTGCAAATTTTCCCTTTTAATTAACATAAATATTTAGTATTTCACTTAATGAAGTGTGATTTATAAGTCATCAGCAACTTGATTAATCTAGTAAAGATGGCTTGCTCGGACCCGACTCCGTGCTAGACTAGTTCGTCTAGTATTAGGGCTCAATTGGCGTCAGATATGTCTCCTAGACCAGGTGATTTGGTCTGGCTTGAGCCTGAGTTTGGGCGAGTTGCCGAGCTTTCTGACTAGGTGAATCAAGTCATGAGTCACTCATAAATCATGTTTCGAATGAAGTACTAAATATTAACAAAAAAAATTGTAATGTAACAAAATAATACAGTCTAACTATTGTGGTACTGATTAAGTTATTTTCCCGAAATCTTCTCTTTTAATAAATGTTTTTTTTTTGTTATTCGAACTTTGCTTTAGGGATGCAAATGGAGAGCTCCGAATCGGGATCCATCGAGCCAAGAGTGCCTACATGAGTAATTATACAACATCCGAATCTTTCCGAGGTGCGCAATGCGCGATACTATCATCTGTGGCTCATGCAATGTTGGCCAAAACTCTGTTCACTGTAATCTACCGTCCGTGGTAATGAAATCTTTCTGAAATATCAGTTTAGTTCGTGGCGTCGGAAGTTACTTGCATCCTAAGAAACTATTGAATGATTACTTACTTGTAGGGCAAGTGATTCCTGCTTCCTTGTGCCTTTTGACAAGTACCTGAGGGCTATAGATGAAGAGTACCCTATCAGGGCACGGATCAAAATGTTGGTTGGAAATGAAGAGTGTCCTAGACCTAGGTACGTATATGATTTAGGGATAATAATCAAATTGCTACCTGATTTTTTTTCCACTAATTGCTACCTTAATTTGACTATTAAAAAAAATTCACTACCTCTAGTTTCAATTTCAATTTTAGACCAAAACTATAAAACTATCTCTCAAAACTTGATGGAAAGTATTATGTAGTGTGGCTTACGTGACTTTTATTTCATGTCAATTGATTGAATTACCCATAATTAAAAAAAAAAAATCTTACATGAATTAGGACCATTTTGCAAATTGCTACCTAACTTTGATTAGGTTTGAGTTTTGCTACCACAACTTTTGATTTTAAACTAAGAAATTAAGGTTGACAATTTCTCCGACGACACGTAACATGACTCGAACACATATATATGATTCTCATATAGTATTGACAAAAATGATTGGTGTTGCAGCTTTGCGCTAGGAACAGTGGTTGAGACCAGCCCGATTGATCCAATTAGGTGGCCGAGATCGGAGTGGCGATGCCTTAAGGTGATATGGGATGGTCCTTCGGTTATGGGTCCACTGCCGGAGAGGGTTTCGCCATGGGAGATCGAGCTTCTGTCGCCTCGCAAAAGTATACGCGAGAGAGTGTTTCGTTTACCACCAAACTTCATTGTGTTGTTGGTCCTTGGCATTCTAGGTTTGATCATAATAATCATCTGCCTTCATGTATCTTCTGTGGTTGGTGAAGATTAATCTCTCAACTGATTCTGGAACTTATAATAAATATTGTTGTAATATAATATGTCTCTTCTACTTATCAAAGAAGACCTCTCCTCATATGAAGAGCTATATTATAACAAAGGGTTACCAAACTATTTAGTTTCATTACTTTTTGGTATCTCAAGATAAAATTTTTGTTTTTGGGTGTATCTGTTTTTATTAGGATTGTTTTTCGGTGTCTCCGTGTGATTACCTTAGAGAAACCAAGTCTGACGATTGTCAAATACGAGCTCCCATGCACGCTCTCTTTCCCTTCACCATGTCGGAACCATCACCTGAGAAGCTGGTCACGTCCGTGCTGAAAAATCTCACTATGTTCTCACCGGAAATCGCTACACACCACTCTGCCAGAAATCTTAGCTTTTGGATGTTCAAGTTTAAGGGAAAATCTGTCAATTTTTTTGAAGAAAAGAGAGTAAGGGATTATGAGTGGTGGAGTTGGTTGATAAAAGTGATTGAAGGGAGAGGAAAATATGTGCGGAGACACTGAAAAAACAACCAAAACAAAACATGTTACATTCAAAAGCAACAATTTAATTCTGAGACACCAAAAAAAGAACAAAAAGGTAAATCTGAGACGCTAAATATATAATTTCAGCAATTTTAAAGGGTTGCGGAATTAGTTTTTTTTTTTTTTTTTTTTCGGGGTGGTTTTGCAGGGACGGATGTATGAAGGTCATTATGAAGTAAGATGACACCGCTTAATTTCGACTGAATTATAGAAAGAAAAAAAAATAGTAATTACCGACCTGAATTCTGTATAATAATTTCAAAGGAGATCCAATAAAATACTTTTAAAGGAAATTAATGCCGTATGATGCTTATTAGTTTTTGGTTAGTTTTGTGCATGTATGCTAATTCTCTCATCCATGGTTCAATTTTCACCATATCTACTTTTCAGTTTTACCTGTTAAACTAGATTAAAAAAATATTATTTATTTAATATTTTAATATTTTCTTCTATGGTCATCAACTTTTCAGTTTTACCCATTAAACTAGATTAAAAAAAATTATTTCTTAACTGTCTTTATTTAATATTTTTCTGTGTTGTGTTTAATATTTATTTTTCCAAATGTCATTAAATTAGATTACCCATCAAACTAGATTAAAAAAATATTATTTTTGTATTGTCTTTTTTTTTTCAACAAAATCTTTATTCATTCAAATGAGAAAAACCTCAAGTTTGGGGCGGATTACAGAGAGTATCATTACTGATTAAAGAAAGAAGAGAATGCGGAGTACTAAAACCCAATTATCTAAAAACGACTTCTTTCTGGCTTGGATAGCGATCCAGTTAGCAATCTCATTTTCTTTTCCCGAGATAAACTCCACCGTACCATAGATATTTGTTCATATAGAATTTGATGTGCCAATCGCAAACTCGGTTCTCCTGTGATACTGATTCAATAGCTTCTTTCGAGTCTGATTAGATGATGATGTGATTCAGTCCTTCTAGCAAGGAAATTCGGAGAGCTTCTTGAATTGTGAACGCTTCAAGTTGTTAGATTATGGGAATAATCACTACGAAAACACTAAAACATGGTACGTGCATGTAATCGAAATTACGCAGCGGAAGAGTTACACATACCTCAACAGTTACCGTAGTCCAAGATCCTTTGAACGAGGGAGTTCTCGATCCTCTGGTCGGGACCCGTAGAGGTTCTAGTTAGAGAAGCCCTACGTGGTGTAGCTCCACAGCAAAGCCTCAGATCAATTCTTGACACGGGGACAAATCTTCGGAGAGTTGCTCGAAAGCAATTTGGCACACCCTTGGTGTAAAGCTTGGTGCGGCCGAACTAGTGAGGTGTGGGATGAGGGTTTTCTCTCTAAAACACTCTTGTGAGGGAATTATGATTAACCCTAAATATTCCCTAACACCTCTTATTTATAGGAGGAGTAAAGTGGACAAAAGTCCACTTTACCCCACCTTAATAATTCGGCCGACCTATGTATTTGGGGAGGCCCAATTTTGGGCCTCCCATGTCAAATGGGATTTGGGTCTGGCTCAATTACCCTACTGTGATATTTACCCAACTTCATTAGGTAAAGCATACATATTATGGGCTACCAATTACGGCACCCATCACCATATGCTTAAAGCTCCCACTCGCCGGAATGGGAAGGTGCCTGTTAATGTATTGTTGTCCAAATCCGCATCAACATTTCTCCCCTTTGATCTGCTCTGTGCTTCCGAATAGTTCATACGAGGTTTGCCGCGGAACGACGGGCATCGTGCTACTCATCCGTTAGGAGTGTTGTAGTGCCCGCGGAACGTTGATTCCATTTTCTCCAATCAACCTGTTATAAACAACATTTTTACATATTGTACCGCGATGTATCCTAGGTCAACTGATAATTCTCCATTTGCCTAGTTTCCACATAGGAACACTTCTCCAAGGCATCCGAACAAGTATTCACAACTTTCAACTAATATTCGGTTGGTGGCCACCTAGTGAATACAAGAGTCGGTGAATTACAAGTGAACTTGACCATCCCCATCGCTTATACCCTTAGTCAAACCCAAGCGGTTTCCAAAGACGTGGTCACTGAGCCTTTTTGTTCAACACTACGCTCGTACGCCGGGAAGCGAGCATTGAGCCTGACCTTAGGTATGAGTTCTGAGTCCATGAGGGTACTTTGGGTGCCTCTTCATAAGGCTCCCGGGATCAATCACACGCTCAAGGTGAAAAAGTTTGCGCCCGCCAGAATCACGATGACTCTTTTCCTAGCACAACCGAGCTGTGACCCCGTGGTCGTACATGGCATACGTAGTATGAAGCACGCGTTGATAGCATACATGAACCTTTTGGGTCAACAGGAATGGGATATGTCAATCATGCTATCACAGATTTTCATCTGGCCCAGAATGTGGATTTATGACGAACGGAGTTCATCACGACGATCTACAGGACGAAGATCATGTCGAGTTACTTTGACAATAGATAATCATTCTGCGTAATCAGGTTTATCCCCCTGATTCTTAGCCAGCCTTGCATAGTAGATGCCTCCCTCCACCGCAAGACGAATGTACCTGTGTGTCTAGGTAACCCCCACATTTGACATAGTTTGGCAGATGATTGCATCCTCCTACGAATCAGTTTATAGACCTTAAATATGATGTAATTAAAACATTACGACGTCGATTGATCATAAACTCAGTTGCAATTCTTCCGCTTACAAAATGTAACTTTCTAATATCAAAATGTTATCACAGATACATGGTATTTCTAAACCCTACGCAATCCAAGAAATTTTACATGCTTTTCGAATATATCCCTGAGCATTGGTTTAGTTAATGGGTTCGCGGTCATATTATCAGTGGACAAGTATTCCATAGTGATTATATTGTTTTCTACTATCGATTTAGCATAAAAATATTTCACATCAATGTGTTTGGTCCTACTATGGTACTTCGGATTCTTAACTGCCGCAATAGCTGCCTGACTGTCGGAGAACACCTTTACAGGTTTACTTCCGATGTCACCACCAAGCAACGCAGTAAGAATCCTTTTCAGCCAGACTGCTTCCTGTGCATTTTCTTTTAGAGAGAGCAACGAATTCCGATTCTATTGTTGACAGCGCGACACATGTTTGCTTCTTGCTCGTCCATGAAATGGCGACATTAGCAAGGAGAAATACTCCACCTGTGGTGGACTCACGATCATCCGGATCGACCATGGTCGGCATCACTGTAACCGGTCAATTCTAACTTCCTGCCCTTATAGCACAAAGTATAGTTGGCAGTGCCTTTCAGATAACGAATTAGGTATAAATAGTAATTCATTTTACAGTCTTTTAAATGTTGATTGCTAGGATCTGATTGGAAACGTGCTACTAGGTCCACGGCGTGATAGATATTCGGATGGGTGTATTGCACGGTGTATATCGAAATACCAACCACACTTAAAACCTATGCACCCTTCATCTGTTCATGCTCTGCCGAGTTCTTGGGGCTGTCACGATTCAACAGTGCGCACCCAAATACCACCGGCGCATCCACTGGTTTTGGCATCCTGTAATCTGAACCAACTTTCAACTGCTCGTTGATATAGGCTTCTTGAGATAGACATAAATCCCGGGTAGCCCGATCTCAGGCAATTTTAATGCTTAAGATGTACGTGGCGTCTCTCATGTCTTTCGTCTCAAATACAGATGCCAACCAGGACTTTGACTTATTCATGAAACTTACGTCATTTGCGGCAATGAGTATGTCGTCCACGTACTAGGTTAAGATGACATACTTTGACTCGGAGGTCTTATAATGCACGCACGAATTCTTGTGAAAACTCACTAATCTGTTTCCTACGATTTCCTCGTGGAATTTGTGGTATCATTGTCGTGACGACTGTATAAGACCGTAGATGGACCTTTTTGGAGTTTACAAACTTTTCGTTCGTTACCATGAGTAATAAAACTCTCCGGTAGCTCCATGTAGATCTCTCCCTCTAGGTTTCCGTGGAGGAATATGGTCTTAACATTCCTTTGGTGCAGCTCGTGATCGAGACTAGCAACTAGGACCATGAATGGCCCTAACCGTGGTTTTACGCACAGTCATTGAGTTTCTCTTATCAAAGTCCTCTCCGTGAAGCATAGGTAAGACCTTTCGCAATGAGTCGGGTTCTCCGACTTGTTCCATCAGTGGCGAGCCTTCTTTCAGGGCTCACCTTATCCTTATGCCCCTGTTGTTAACAGTTAAATCAACTATAGACTATAATGGCTTTCATTTAGGCGATCTCTCTCATTTATTATTTCTTTCCATTTCTCCACTTGAGGTCTTTCCATTGCTTGCCAACAGTTTAAGTGGGGTTTTCACCTTGCTCAATAGGATACTTGCCTTTGACTCTCGTCTAGGCATCATGAGTCCCATTTATTAGTATGATCTTTTCTCCCACTTGGAATAACGCTTCTCATCGTAGCATCATTTCTATTGGGAATAATCTTCCCACTCGCAACAATGCTTCTCATCGGAGCATCGCCTCTGTTGGGAACGATAGCAGTGCTAGAACCTTGACATATAACTTTCCTATTACAACCTCTTGGTCTCGGGGTTTTACTTCTGAGATGCATTCCTTGATCACTAGGATCTGGAACCAAGTATGGTTGGATCACTCCCACTGGGAACAATGGGTAATATATGTAGTTGTGTCACTCCAGGTTCAACAATTTTGACCATCAGGTTCGACTTGATTCGTCCTAACAACAATAGTGATTACTTGTGCTAGGGTTTATTCCTCCCACTGGATTTACTATGAAAATGTCTCCATTGTCATTTACCATGTCATTCACTTGAGTTGTTGGTTCAAATCTCTCCCACTCGACTTAAGTGGGACCTGATCGTCATCGTTATTCTGCTACGTTTTGATCATGACTATGTTTATTGAAACTGTTCCTGCATTTGGAAAATTCGCCCTCTTAGTGATGTAATGTCTCATGTTCGACCGCGGTACCATTTAATCCAAGCTGGAAACATGTATTTTCTAGGAGTAACTGGCGTACCCTCGTCATAAATACGTGTTTATTGCGCAAATTAATGTCGCATGGTCATATGATTTAACTCATTGTCACCCTCCAGCTAAGATGATTACCTACCTTATCGATCTTAATGGAACATAGTTTTACATTTATGTGAATCATTTGTCATCATTCCATATGGAATGTCTTATAGAACGACTCCAACATTATGTATATATATAAACTGTATCTCTTGAAGTGTGTCATTTGATTTGAATGCCTAGCCTGACATATCGTTCAAGGTGTTTGGAAGGAAAATCGTTTAACCGAATTGATCCTTCTTCGTTTGCCGACTTATCTCAGATATTTTATCCATCTCCGAACTGAACATCTTAGGTATTCACTTTATGTCTCAGTTGATACTTTACAGGGTCGTTGTAGCTTAAGTAGCCAACTCATACGGATGTAAATGTTATCATTAAGTCATATTTCCGAAGGAGTGCAAACAAAAATTCAACACTTCAATATTAAACTCATATAATGAAACGATGTGTTTCGTCTATCGACGTCCACTCGCGCGTTGCGCAATCTACGTTGGGGTTAAACCCTTGGTTAAATCGTTTCATTTATGAATTTAATTCAATTTAATCGGCGTTAACGGTTTCAAACATGAGTATCATTACAGTTTATTTCATTCAATGGAGTGATAATAATAAAATAAGATTTATAATCAATATGTAAGCAATGCGTTAAACAGATAATTAAAAGGATCGAATAGCTCGAGGAATGATAATCAATAGTTTATTTGAGCAGTTTTCGAGTGCTCTAAATATAATGTTTCCTATGTTTCAAGGAAAATTATTATTATAAAGTATGTTTAAACTGAAAAATTATGAAGAGGTTCAATTTCGCAAAACAAATAAACATAAAGTCTTTCAATCTTTATGACTCGGGGGCAAGTTCCTCAGGTTTGTGCTTGTTCTCCTTCTTGGTTATGTAATTCAAAAAGGTAAATTGAATTACTCTCGAGGAGTCCTTGAAGAACTTATGAGTTTATAATTATTCTTCAGCACGTACCTTAGGAGGATTTGTGCAGGCAGCAGCAAGGTGTCCTTTCACTCCACACCTAAAACACGTTCGAGTTTCCTCTTTACGTGTTTTTTTTGCTTTGCCTTTCTTGCCTCCGAATTGCTTTCGTTTGAACTTCTTCTGAGACTTTGGAGCTAGTGGCTTATCAGCCTTGACCTGAAGGTTCTTTCCCTTTCTCTTGCGCTTACCCTTTTGCTCAGCTGGATTTGAGGATGCTAGATGCATTTCTGCTCTCGGCTTTTCAGCCTTGAGACGATCCTCCTCCAGCTCGAGGTGAACTCGCACTTACTCGAGGTTATCGAGTTGAGTGGCATGGGTAAGGTGCGTTTTCATGCTATTCCAAGAGTCAGGCAAAGAACGAATCATGCATTGGACTTTTTGTTCGTCGGTCAGGATCTCTCCTCCCTCCTTAAGTTCAGCAAGCATGTTAGACATATGTTTAAGATGCTCCTTCATTGTGTGCTTTGGATTCATTTTATATGAACGATCGCTTCTGAGTTGTGGTGTAAACTCCAAACCCTGCCTTAAGACGATCCCACGGGTCCTTGGCAGACTCATAGTGATGATACCCATAGAGTATGTCATCCTCCAGCAGTGACAACAAGGCAGAACAAATCTCTTGATCCTTTGCATCCCAGTCATCATGGATTTTCTCCAATTTAGCCGTGGGGTCTCCCTCTGGCCTGACTTTCTTCGTGGTCAAGTGCTCCAAGCCTCTCATTTCAGTGATCACCATCTTTGCGCGCATATTCCTGATCACATTGCTGATCGCAGCCATGAATAACACATCGATGATAAAGCAAAATAAGGGAGACAAGAACATTTTGAGAAAGAATTGCATACATCAAATATCTACTAAGATGGAGTCCGACAAATAGTGATTCCTCAGTCATTTAAACCAATCGACCACCAGTAAACCAATGGAAGATGGCTGTGAAAGAGTTCACACTATCGTCGTCTTCTATCCAATATATCAGTCAGTTAAAAACGGTTTAAATCGCAAATTACCGGAACGGGAGTTTTAAAATAAGCATACCCGATAATGGCTTTCCCAAGGCCCTTTTGTTTTGAAAAAATAATTCCGATGAATTCACTCATGCATACACAATTCTACAATCCATGCAAATTATCATATGCTAGTAACATTCATCACACATACCACACACATGCTCACGCGTCATGCGTCTAATGTTCCGAGGAACTCATGCTTGCATTCATAATTCTACTTCTAAGTAAATTATCAAACGCAACTACATCCTTAACATTCTAGCATACGTGTCAAACATGTAACATCCACATCAATCATACATATTTGGTGACTGGTTTTCGGATTTAAAAACAATTTTAAACATTAGGGGCTGATTTGCAATTCATGCTTATATTCAATCACGCAAGCGTCTAGACATGAATCCTAGGCATTTTCAACCATCATAGCATGTCTATTCTAATGCGCAAACCATATATTTAACCAGGGCTCCGCCCACAACATGTAATATCCAGCTAGCTTGACTTAGTCAAGACAACAGTTCTAGTCATGCATAAATATATATTGAATAATAAACAATTGAAATTCAGCCCACCATTTTAACAGTCCCAAAAACATGTATCTCCGAGATCCATCCCCAAAATCGAAACAAGGCATAAAGGTTAGCAACCCTATGAGCACTGTGTAGTCCATTTCGAGGTTCGAAAACATTTGGATTTTAAAACTTGACATCCCTATTTTAATTGACTTGAATTTGTTTTGGAAAACATTGTTCGGTTCAGTCAGTTTCAGATCATTTTGGTCCGATTCGGTCCTGTTCAGAAAATCCGGTCGGTCCGGAACGGCAAAAATCCGGTTCGGTCCGGTTTTTAATTTAAAAATCTGGTTCGGTCCGAACCGGTCGAAGAAAAATAGGGTTCGGTTCTACACTCAAAACCGGTTCAGTTAGATCCACTTAATTACCCCGGTCCGACCTGACCCGAATAGGTTGAACCGATTGAGAAAATCCGGTTCGGTTTAATTTCGTCCCGGTTTAACATATTGGACCGGCCCAATAATTAAAATTTGAAAAGTTGGGCCGAAATGTTTACTTGTGGCCCAAGTAGGGTTTTAAATCCATTAAAAATATTAAACTTAGCCACCAAGTAACATTAATTATATAAAATAATTTCCAATATTAAAATATATATATATATATATATATATATATATATATATATATATATATATATATATATATTTATTGCTAAGATTATATCTTTAAGATTAAATCAATCAACAATATATATATATATGTAAATTTCGGCACTATATAATATATATATATATATATATATATATATATATATATATATATTTTTTTTTATTTATTGTCAATATCTTTAATAGGGAAACAAATAACTGACAATATATTTTCTCAAGCTTTTAGGTAACTAAATCTATCAATAATATATTTAACCCTATTTAAATATTTAGATATATTGATAGTCATATATTTCTATATATTTTAATGTGAATCTATCCTGATGTTCCTAATTATAGATATATTGTTACATTAATTAAAAATTAAAATATGGTAAACAATATCCCTAGGTGGTTCGGGCGAAACTTGTAACTTGGTGCCTAAGAATTTTAAAAAATTTACCTTGTAATTCATCTTAGGGTTCGGCATAAACACCAAATTAGGAATTAGTTGTCAAATTTTAAGATCAAATTTTAATAAGATCACAATCCAAAGTTTGATTTTGATAAATATCACATTTTTCTTGAAGTTCATGAACATCAAATAAACTAAGAACATCATGAAAATTTCGGACTACCTTGTTAGCATATGGTGACGTGGCGCCGTAATTGGTAGCCCGTTAATATATGTGGTTACCTAAGATAGTTAGGTAAATGTCACATTAGGGGTAATTGGGCAAGACCCAATTCCCATGTGACATGGGAGGCCCAAAATTGGGCCTCCCACCCACATCATAGGTCGGCCGAAACCCTAATAGTAGGGAGGAGGATTTTCTCCTCCTCCCACTATATAAGGAGGTCTTGGGGTCACTCCCAAAACACAACTTGATCACAACTCCTCCTAAGTTGTGATTTGAGAGAAATCCCTTTCTCTCTACAAGCATATTTCGGTCGGCCCCCTAACACCACCATTGGTGTGCCAAATTGCTTCCGAACATTCAGTCCGAGGTTCTGTCCCCGTTGAAGAATCGATCAGAGGATTTGGTGTGGAGCTTATACCGCGTAGAACTTTTTCTCACGAAGAACTTGTACGGATTCCGACCGAAGGATCAGAACCCCCTCCACAACGTTCTTGGGTAAGAAAGCTATTGAGGTATGTGTACATTATTCCGCTGCGTAATTAGATTACCTACAAGTACACGTTTAGCATTCTGTAGTATTACGTCCCCGTAATCCAACACACCTTATACTTAAAAGTCCGAAAATTTTAAATTTTCCTTTTAAAAATTAGGTCCAAAATTTATATTTTCAAGAACAACAATTTATCAAAATCATGAACTCCTAACACAGGCTCTGATACCACTGTTAGATTACGGGAATAATCACTACGGAAACACTAAAACATGGTACGTGCATGTAATCAAAATTACGCAGCGGAAGAGTTACACATACCTCAACAGTTACTGTAGTCCAAGATCTTTTCTGAGGGAGTTCTCGATCCTCCGGTCGGGACCCGTAGAGGTTCTTGTTAGAGAAGCCCTACGTGGTGTAGCTCCACAGCAAAGCCTCAGATAGCTCCACATATCTCCTTCCATCGCAAATGCATAGCTTGATTGTTCTACTCGGTATAGTTATCTCTTTCCTTCAATCGTCGGTAAACTAACTTGACTATTGCATCTCCCCGACTTAGTAAATGGCCATAGGACTTTGTGACCTCCTTAGTTCTGGTTCACGTGGACATTCCTAGCAGCTGCCTTTTGTTCCTGAGTTAAGTGATGACCAATATAATTCATGTAAGAGTATCTTGCCCATGCCTTACAATGGATGCTACTCTCTGTCCGACAAGGGGAGCAAGTCGGGCGGAAGAGTTAATTTTATACTCATGTAGATCTAGCAGTCATCGGTCGTCTAGCACAAATATTCTCTCCCCATTTAAATGGACCAAATACTGTTATCATTAAGAACATCTCGTCCCGCTAGTAGACTTGTCCACACCCATGATGCACGGCTACCCTTAGTCGCATATCGAAAATCGCGATTAGGGATGTATATGCCCTTGAGAGTTCGAGCCCAGTGAGAGTATATATTATTACAAGTATCTAAGCCACTTTTGTAAGAAGTGCAATACTGTAAACTTGTAGTTCTTTAAAACCAAACACACCTATCGTTTTTTGCTTTGTAAGATGGTTCCAACTGGATCTTTCTTTCTCCCTCTTTTTGACCCCACCTAAACCTTGCGATCATGGCATTTATCTCCGCACACCACGTCTTAGGAAACATGTAAAAACTCATCGTATAAGTGCAAGTGGTCTTATCACAGATTTGATAAGAACTGATGTTCCCGCATTGTTCAAAAGTAGAGCTTGTTAGCATATGGTGATGGGCGCCGTAATTGGTAGCCCATTAATATGTATGGTTTACCTAATGAACTTGGGTAATTGGGCCAAACCCAAATCTCAATTGACATGGGAGGCCCAAAATTGGGCCTCCCCCAATACATAGGCCGACCGAAACTAATAGGAGGGTAAGGTGGACTTTTGTCCACTTTACTCCTCCTATAAATAAGAGGTGTTAGAGTTTTTTTTAAGGATAATCACAATTCACTCATTAGAGTATTTTAGAGAGAAAACCTCCTCCCCACACCTAGTATATTCGGCCAAACCATATAGTAGCCTAGGGTGTGCCAATTTGCCTTCGAGCAAATCACTACAGAGATCTGTCCCTGCCTACGTGTTGATCAGAGGTTTTGCTGTGGAGACTATACCACGTAGGGCTTCTCTAACAAGAACCTCTACGGGTGCCGGCCGGAGAGCCGCGGACTCCCTCAGCAGGATCTTGGGTCTACGGACTCTGGTAAAGGTATGTGTATTACTTCCGCTGCGTAATTCTGATTACAAGCATGTACCTTGTTTATTGTGTCCGTAGTAATTACTCCCCGTATTCTAACAGTGGTATCAGAGCGAGTGTTAGGAGTTCTTGATTTTGATAAATTGGTTTCTTGAAAAAAAAAAAAAACCATGTTTTAAAACCGAAAATTTTTAAAAGGAAAATTTTAAATTTTTCAGATTTTTGGTGTTGGTGAAACCGAAATTTTTCATGGTGTTCTAGATAATTTGATGTTCATGATCTTCAAGAAAAATAAGGTTTTTATCAAAACCATACATTGAATTATTGATCTTAGTAAAATTTGATCTTGAAACTTGACATTGTTTCTAATTTGATGTTTGTGCCGAACCCTAAGAAGAATTACAAGGTAAAAAATTTAATTTATTAGGCACCAAGTTTGTAAAATTCGGCCGGACATGTTAAGGATATTGTTTACCATATTTTAATTTTTAATCTAGGTAACAATATATCTATAATTGGAAACAAATGGATAGATTCACATTAATATATAGAAAATATATATAACTATCAATATATCTAATATTTAAATAGGGTTAAAGATATTATTGATAGATTTAGTTACCTAAAAGATTGAGAAAATATATTGTCAGTTATTAATTTGCCTATTAAAGATATTGACAATAAATAAAATATATATATTATATATAGTTGTCGATTTTACATATATATATATATATATATATATATATATATATATACTAGTTATTAACGCGTGCGTTGCACGCGTATCAATCGTCTAAATTTCAAAATATATAATTTATCTTCAGTTTTCTAATATTTTAATATGTAGTTAATAGATGGCCAAATTTAGGGTTTGCGAGAAATGAATCTGTGATCGAAAAGAACGACATAAAGTAATTCAAAACAGGAAAAATAGAAGAGGATAATTAAGTCAAAAAATTAACTATTGTTTTAAATTACGATACTAATTTACTGTTATAACTAATAATGAGTTGGATTGAGCATGACGTGAGTTATTAACGACAAAGTTGTATCTAATTTATCAACTTGAGTAGTGAAGAATGTAAGCCCGTAATTAGCCACTTAGAGTCATCGGTGGAGCAGTTTGACCTATACAAACGTAACTATACACTTTTCATGCAATTTTATATCATAATACCAACAAAAATTGATTTAAAGCTAAAGGGAAAAAAAAATTGGCCAACGGGACGCTAAAAGAAATTTCAATTCATTAAAATCTAAAGTTTATACTTGATATGTCAATTACTTATTTAACTACTAATTAGGTTACAACTTGATTTAATTAACAGACGGAAGAACTAAATTAATGATTCGAGACCCTAAATGTTGGACAACGAGTACCAGGTTATCTGTAAAAGATCAAAATTCAAGAACCGTGGTTAACCCATAGTTTGACATTTGATATGATTTGACAAGTGACTGATCTATGTGATACAAAAAAATCTCGACATGTACTCGAAGTTTGCATGAGTTGAGTACATATCATACTTTATGCGTGACTCAAATTTATAGGTATATTGTATTAATAAGTTAATGATAATTAATGTAACATGTCAGTTAAGCGACCTTAACAAAAAAGTTAATGCAATTTATCTAATGAAATTTTTAGTAATACTCAAATATTGTAGGGACTAAATCATCGATTTTTTTAAAACACTAATGTCTAAAGTTTATACTTGAATTCAACTTAACTATTTATTCAACTATCAATTAGGAGATGCCAAATATGATTGAATTTACAAACTCAAGAACTAAATCGATAGTTCGAGTCATTAAGTATTAAACATTGAGTAACATGTTATATGTAAAGTCAAACTTCAAGAACCACGTTTGATCCATATTTGATATGTTATATGAGTTAGCAAGTGACTAATTTATTTGATACAAAAATGTCAACAAGCGGAACATCCCCAGATCGGTGATGTAGTGAATGGAAAAATGCATCTACCTTACATTTGCACCTATTGAATGCATGCTGACTTTAATTGATAAGTATATTTGATGGAGAAATTAATAATAACTACAGTGACCTACCAATTAAGCGAACTAAAAAACTAAAAATAACAAAATGGTTATTTTTAGTAATAGTAAAGATAAATAGATGGGTCTCAAAGATAAAAAGACTAAATCGCCAATTTTATAAAAAAAAATAGGGGAACTAAATATAACATGTATATATATATATATATAATAAAATACAAAATATGGAAACTAAATTATATATATATAATAATAATAAAATAAAATAAAAATAAAAATGTTCAAGATGTACTTTTAGGGGTGAGGACAACTTTTATATTGGTATAAAGATATATTGTTGATTGATTTTGTCTTAAAGATAGAATATTGGCAATAAATATATATATGTTTTAATATGGCGAAATATATATATATATATATATTTTAATAATGGAAATTATTTTTATAATTAATATTACTTGGTGGCTAAGTTAAGTTTTTAGTGGACATCAAAACCCTACTTAGCTCACAAGTAATAATTTCGGCCCAACCCATTTTCAAATTATAGGGCCGGTCGAATATTTATTAAACCGGGACGTAAAACAATAAACCGAACCGGGTTTTCTCAATCGGTTCGACCTAGTCGGGTCGGGTCGGACATTGTTAACTAAGTGGATCTAACCGAACCTATTTTGAGTGTTGAACCGAACCGAAACCAATTTTATCGAACCGGATCGGACCAAACCAGATTTGAAAATAAAACCGGACCGAACCAGACTGAACCAGACCGGATTTTAACCGAACCGGACCCAAACCGGATTTTTCTAGACCAGACCGAACCGGACCGAAATTGACTGAACCGAACCGAATTTTCAAAACCGAATTCAAGCCAATTAAATAAAATCGGGATGTCAGGTTTTAAAATCCAAATGTTTTTGAACTCCGGTTAGCTTAAACACAGTGCTCAAAAGGTTTATTAATTTAAACCTTATTGCCTCGTTACGATGATAGGGATGGATCTCGGATATACATATTTTTGGGACTGGTATAATTAGTGGGCTGAATTGCAATTGTTTATTATTCAACATATATATTGATGCATGAATAGAACTGTCTTCTTGACTAAGTCAAGCTAGCTGGATATTGCATGTTGTGGGCGGAGCCCTAGTTAAATATATGGTATGTGCATTAGGGTAGACATGCTGTGATGGTTGAAATTGCCTAGGATTAATGTCTAGATGTTGCAATCTTGAATGTAAAAATGAATTGCAAATCAGCCCCTAATATTTAAAATCATTTTAAATCGAAACTAGTCGCCAAATGTGTATGATTGATGTGGAAGTTGCATGTTTGACGCGTATTCTAGAATGTTAAGGATGTAGCTGTTAGCATATGGTGACGTGGCGCCGTAAATGGTAGCCCGTTAATATTAAGGATATTACCTAAGACAATTGGGTAAATGTCACATTAGGTTAATTGGGCTAGACCCAATTCCTAATTGACATGGGAGGCCCAAAATTGGGCCTCCCTCCTTTAATAGGTTTGGCCGAACCCTATACCACATTGGTTGGAGTGGACTTTTGTCCACTCCACCAATCCTATATATAGGGGAGTCTCCTAAGGGGTTTAACACATCAAGTCATTCATAAGTCCCTCCATTGAGGAACTTGAGAGAAACCCTCTCACCCTTAGTTGAATATTTCGGCACCACAATAATCAGTCTAAGGTTCTGTCCCCGTTGAAGAATCGATCAGAGGATTTGCTGTGGAGCTTATACCGCGTAGGACTTCTTCTCACGAAGAACTTGTACGGGTTCCGACCGGAGGATCAGAACTCCCTCCACATCGTTCTTGGGCAGGAAAGCTATTGAAGTATGTGTACATTATTCTGCTGCGTAATTAGTTTCCTTGCATGTACACGTTTAGCATTCCGTAGTATTACGTCCCCGTAATCCAACAGTGGTATCAGAGCAGGTTAGGAGTTCTTAAAATTTTGATAAACTGATGTTCTTGAGTTTTAATTATGAACACCGAAATTTTCATAAGTAATCCGAAAATTTTGAACAAAATTTCATGTTTTTTATCTTTTAAAACTTAAAAAATTCGGATTTTACATGTTTTTATAGATCAATTCCGAAAGTTATGTTTAAATTTGAGTGTGATGTTCATAATCTTCAAGAACATGATGAGTTTTATTAAGAACAGTTTTTGGATTAATGAAGTGTTTGATCTTAAAATTTGACAATTTTTCCAATTAAAGGTGTTTGTGCCGAAAACCCTTGTAAATTTTTAGGTAAATTTTTTTAATTTCTTAGGGTGCAAGTTAGCTAATTTCGGCCGGCCTAATGTAGATATATTTGTTACCATATTTTAATTTTATTAAAGGAAACAATATATCTATAAATTGGAAAGATAAGGAAAAGATTCACAATATATAGTAAAATATATAAACTATCAATATATTTAGCTAAAAGATAGGGATAAAGATATATTGAGAGGATTTAGTTACTTAAAAAGTTTGAGAAAAATTTATTGTCTATATTATATCCCTAAATATATATTTGACAATAATTATATATATATATATATATATATATATATATATATATATATATTTATATTATTGATTGATTTACATCTTAAAGATAGAATCTTTATAATATTTATATATATTAATAATGTGTGTGCCGAATTTTATGTATATGTTAGCAATGTTGGAAATTATTTTACATAATTAATATTTCTTGTGGGCTAAGTTAAGTTTTTGGTGGATTTTAAAACTCTATTTAGCCCAAATAAGTATTTTGGCCGAACCCACTAGGGTTTATGGGCCAATCCAATTTGCATTAACGGAGCGGGTTAAACCAATCCGGGTTTTCTTAATCGGACCGACCTAGATGGGTAGGGTTGGACCTAGGTAACTAAGTGAATCTAAACCGAACCGGTTTTGAGTGATGAACCGAACCACAATCTTATTTTATTGAACTGTTTTGGACCAAATCAGATTTATTAAATCGGACCGACCTGAACCAGATTTAAATTGGACCGAACTAAACTTTTAAAATTTTCGGAAATTTTAAAATGTTCAATAAAATAGGATGTCAAATTTTAAATCCAAAATGTTTTCGAACTTTAAATATTAACCTAAACAGTGCTCTTAAGGTTTGTGTTTTTTACACATTTTCGGTTAAAACCTTAATGCATAGTTACGATTATGGGGATGGATCTCGGAAATGCATGTTTTTTGGACTGGAATAAATTAGTGGGCTGAATTGCAATTGTTTACTTTCTGCAACATATATTTGATATAATTAGAAATGTCGTCTTGACTTAGTCAAGCTAGCTGGATATTATATTGCGAGCATTGAGCTATGGGATTTAAATATATGGTTTGCGCAATAAGATAGACATGCTGTGATGGTTGAAAATTGCCTAGAATCCATGTCTAGAAATTCGCATGATTGATTGTAAGCATGAATTGCAAATCAGCCCCTAATATTTTAAAGGTGTTTAAAACGAAAATCCAATCTCCAACTATGCATGTTTATGGAAGTTTCATGTTTGACACGTATGCTAGGATGTTGAGGATGTAATAGCATGTGATAGTTTACTTGATAGTAGAATTATATATGCTAGCATGAGTTCCTCGGAACTTAGACTCATGACGCGTATGCATGATGTTTGGTTTGGCCGATTTTAATGGCATGATGTGATAATTTTCTAAGTGTATTAGAATTATATATGCATACGTAAATTGTCGGATATTTTCTAAATACAAAAGGGTTTTGGGAAAGCCAAGATCGGGTATACATACTTTTCAAAATATTCCCGTTCCGGTAATTTGCAATATAATAATCGTTTTCAAAAGACTGATCTATTGGATTGAACCCGACGGTAGTTTGAACTCTTTCACGGACCCCCTTCCCTCGGTTTACTGGCAGACGGTTTGGTCTAGATGACTGAAGAATCACTATTTTCCGTATTCCATCTTAATACATAATCCGATGTTTGCAATTCTTTTTCAAAATGTTATTGTCTTCCTGGTTTGCATAATCATCAATGTGTGAGTTGGCTAAATTAGTGCGATTCGATATTACTCGCAATCTTGATGGTATTAATTATGATGAATAAAATTGGAATGTGTGTTGAACTCTCTACTACGATTTCGAAAAGTGGAGAAGACAACTACAGATGAATATAGTAATCTGTATGGTTTTGACAATGAGAAATGAATGTGACAATTTGTTTCCCTAAGAATTGGAGTAAGTTCTTTGTTGATCTGAACGCATATATGGTGATACAATCGACCTTGGTAAAAAGGGGTTGAAGAAGACTTCAATTAAAACCAACAATGTTAAAGCTCAGTATTCCTTCGCATCCGCCTCGGTGTAAGCAAGGATGCAAACGCTAGAAATGTTTCAGTTGAATGTGATGGTCTTCTATCTTTTCATGTATGTCGGCGTAAAACCCGCATCGGATCTTCAGGATGAAAGGTCAACATGGAAAAGATGTATATGGTTGTCTGATATTGACAGGACTCAATAACCTTGAGCCTAATCAAGTACATTAACCACAGCAGTGAAAGGGAAACCTTATCTGCTCACCATAGTAAGTTCGAAAGAAGTGAACCATGATCCGCATAGCAAGAAGAGAACTGGACCGAATAGGTCCTATACGATAATCTGGTGGGTTAAACCCCGTTGATAAAGTGCGTCTCAAATACGCCTCGTAAATCATGTGTATGAAGCTGTAAAATGGTTTATACGGACACATATCATTTGAAGTGATTCACTCGTGAATTTACTCAGATGAGATGTTCAACATGACTCAAAGTTCTCGACTATATGCGCGACAATCATGGATCAAATACGCGAACTTCAGATCAAGAACTATACCATTGTCATTTATCGTTCGTTGTTCGTTACTAAAATTTTGGTTATTTTGAGATTCGAAGTTATTAAATAAAGTAATTGTTGCTCGATTTGAAACTCAATTTTCTTATCAATTTATCATCTCGGTTAAACGAGAACGATCCGAAACGAAAATACAAATAACATACCTACGGGTTAGAACCAAAATTTCGGCCAAGTAAAAGCAGTCAAATAAAACGAAACGATTCACATACTATGTCATCTCAGTCAGGAAAACTGAACTGAATAAACCCATCGATTGCGTAGCTTGATCGAAATATTTAGTATTTCTTATTTGTTAGTACTCCATTTAATGTAATTTTCCGTAATGATTGAACATGTTCGAAACCGATTGGATAAAATTGATTTGAATTTGGAAACGAAACGATTTAAAACCACGGGATAAAACTGGTTTTAAGGCGCCATGCGCGAGTGTACCTCGAAAGACGGAACACATCGTTTCAAATTACAAATTTAATAATGAAATGTTTAATGAATGAATGCTGAATTTTCGTTTATGAACATTTATGGAGTAACTCATTGATTACTTATACGAAATTCAGAGGTATGCTTCAAAAGCTACCACGAACTTGTATAATATCAACTCTCGCATAGGCGAAAGCTTAAATGCATAGCTCAATAGGTGGATGAGTCTATGAATGAGTTGACAAACGAAAAGAAGTAGTCAGTAAAATGACTCTCCCACTATAAGCCTTGAACGATAAGTCTGGCTGGACATTCATTTCAATAAAAACAATTCAAGAAGCATAGTTTAAAATTACATAATGTAAGAGTTCAACAACTACGTTCTTTATGGGATGAAAATCAATTGACTCACATAAAAGTAATACTATGTTCCGAATAATCGGTTGAACACGCTACCATAATTAGCTAAAAGGTATGATAAGGGTTGCACCTTGTCAGCTTGCGACATTAATTTGCGCATTAAACAAGTATTTGGATAAAAGAGTACACACTACTCTCGAGTGATACATGTTTAATTAGCTTAAATTATGATCCCGTGGTCGAACATTTAACATTACAAAACTTGAGGAAGAAATTCCAACGTTTAGAAACAGACGAAGTCTTGATCGAACTGGAAAAGGATGACGATGATTCCAGGTCCCACTTACTTCAAGTGGGAGATTTGACACAGCACAAGTGAATGACATGGTAAATGATGATGGAAACCTTATCATAGTAAATCCAGTGGGAGGACTCACTCCCCCCTCCCCCCCCCCCCCCCCCCCCCCCCACAATCAAATCACTAATGATGCTAATGCGAATCAAGTTGAAACCTGATAATCACGTCGATGAACCGTTGGATGAAAATCCAACAGTGACACAACTACCCATTGTTCCAAGTGGGAGTGGTACGACCAACTTGGTTCCAGATCCTAGTGATCAAGGAATTAATCTCGGAGGTAGAATCCCGAGACCAAGAGGACGTCCAAGGAAAGTTGTTAGTCAAGGTTCTAGCACTGCAATTATTCCCAGTGGGAGTGATGCTCCGATAAGAAGCATTATTCCGAGTGGGAGTATCGATCGGACTCAAGATGGGTTTAACGAGCCTAGATGTAGTCAAAGGCAACGAACTTCTCGCAAGAAGTATCCTATAAAAAGTGGTGAGATTCTCACTCTAACGTCTGTTAACGAACCGGTAACGGTTAAGCAAGCGATGGAAGGACCTCAAGCAAAGGAATGGAGGAAGAGATCGCCTCAATGAAAGCCATTTCAGTTTGGTCTTTGGTTGATTTACCTGCTAAACGCAGAGCTATAGGGGCAAAGTGGTCTTGAAACTCAAACTCACTGGTGATGGAGAAGTCGAGCGATACAAAGCTCGACTAGTTGCGAAAGGATATACCCAAATTCACGGAGTGGACATTGATGAAACAAACTCACCGAATGTGCGTTACACCACAGTCAGGGCCATCCTTGCGGTTATTGCAAGCCTCGATCACGAGCCTACATTAAATTGATGTTGAGACCGCATTTCTCCACGGAAACCTGGAGGATGAGATCTATATGGAGCAGTCAGAGGGTTTCATTACTCCTGGTAAAGAACGTAAAAGTTTGCAAACTCTAATGATCTATCAATGGTCTTAAACAATCGTCTCGGAAATGGTACTGCAGATTCCACGAGGAGATCGTTGGAAACGGATTTGTGAACCTTCACAAGGATCCCTGCGTCTACACTAAGACCTCCGGGTCTAAGTATTCCATCATAACCTTATACGTAGATGACATACTCATTGCTGCGAACGATGTGAGTTTCATGAATAAATCAAAGTCCTGGTTAGCATCAACATTTGAGATGAAAGACATGAGAGAGGCCACGTACATCTTAGGCATTAAAATTGTCCGAGATCGTGCCGCCCGGACATTGTGTCTGTCTCAAGAATCTTATATCAACAAACTGTTGAAAAGATTCAGAATGCTCGATGCCAAACCCGTGGATACGCCAGTTGTTTTCAGGTGCGCGTTGTCAAAGCGTGATGGCCCGAAGAACCAGCGGGAGCGTGAATAGATGAAGGAAGCAGAGTATCTAAGCATGGTAGGAAGTCTCATGTATTCCATGCTATGTACTCGGCCGGATATCTGTTACGCTGTGGGCCTAGTAGCAAGATTCCAATCAGATCCTAGTTATCAATATTTAAAGGCCGTGAAACGAATTATAAGATATCTGAAAGGTATTGCCGACTATGTTCTGTGCTATGAGGGCAGGCAAATAGAATTGACCGGTTATAGTGACACCAACCACGGTAGCGATCCGGATGATCGTAAGTCCACCACAGGAGGAGTTTTCCTCCTTGCTAAAGCTGTCATATCATGGGTAAGCAAGAAGCAATCACGTGTCGCACTTTCCACTATGGAATCAGAATTCGTTGCCCTCTCCAAAAATGCACAAGAAGCGGTCTGGCTGAAAATGATTCTTACTGCATTAATTGGCGCTCGCAAGGAGAGTAAACCCGTAAAGGTATACTTCGATAGTCAGGCAGCCATTGCAGCAGTTAAGAATCCAAAGTACCATAGTAGGACCAAACACATCGATGTGAAATAAAATTATGCTAAATCTGTTCCGGAAGACAATATAATCACTTTAGAATACTTGTCCACAGACAAAATAGTCGCGGACCCACTAACTAAGCCATTACGTAGAGATATTTCGAAAAGAACGTAAAACTGCTTGGATTACATAGGGCTTAATATGTGGCTTGTATAAGTGATGGCATTTTGACTTTTGAAATAAAATTTTGATTGAATAAAAGAATTGCAAATTGAATATATGATCCATCGACGTCATAATGATAAATAACATCGGATTTTACGGTCTATAAACTAAGTTGTAGGAAGAGGTAAAATTCTTCAACCAAAATTACTTCGAATGTGAACCATGCCTCGTCACACAGGTTGGTCATCTTGTAGGAGAGGGGGGCCTTTACCACAACAAGATTGGCTAAGAACCATGGGATAAACCTGGTTAAACGAAACGATAACTTTGTCACGCCTAAAAGCATGACTTGATCTTCATTTTGAAAATCGCCGTGTTGGACTCTGTCCATCATTAAAATCACATTCAGGGCCAGATGAAAGATTCTGCGATAGCATGATTGACATATCCCATCCCTGGCTTGTCCATGTGTGCTATCGACGCATGCTTCATACTGCGCGTGTCATGTTCGACCACGGGGTCATGCTCGGTTGTGCTAGCTAGAATCCTTCTTCACCTTGAGCGTGTGATTGATCACGGGTGTCTTATGAAGAGGCATCCAAAGTATCCTCACGGACTCATAACTTATACCTAAGGTCTGGCTCAATGTTCGCTTCCCGGCGTACGTGCGTAGAGCCGAAGAAAAAGGCCAAGTGACCACGTCTTGGAAACCAGTTGAGTTGGACTAAGGGTATAAGCGATGTGGATAGTCAAGTTCACCTATAATTCACCGAATCTTGTGTTCACTAGGTGGCCATCAACCAGATATTAGTTGAAGGTTGTGAACACTTGTACGGATGCCCTGGAGAAGTATTTCTATGTGGAATACTAGGAAATTGGAGAATTATCAGTTGACCAAGGATACAGTGCGGTGCATATTTTGTTTTTAACATGATTGATTTACGACAGGGAATCAACGTTCTGAGGGCGCTACAATACTCCTAATAGATGAGTAGCACAATGCTCGTCGTATCCACCGGCCGCACGGCAAACCTCGTATGAACTATTCGGAGACAGAGACGATAACTGAAGACTGATATCTTGATTTTATTGGATGACAATACATTAACATGCACCCTCCCATTCCGGCGAGTGGGAGCTGTTAGCATATGGTGACGTGGCGCCGTAAATGGTAGCCCGTTAATATTAAGGATATTACCTAAGACAATTGGGTAAATGTCACATTAGGTTAATTGGGCTCGACCCAATTCCTAATTGGCATGGGAGGCCCAAAATTGGGCCTCCCTCCTTTAATAGGTTCGGCCGAACCCTATACCACATTGGTTGGAGAGGACTTTTGTCCACTCCACCAATCCTATATATAGGGGAGTCTTCTAAGGGGTTTAACACATCAAGTAATTCATAAGTCCCTCTATTGAGGAACTTGAGAGAAACCTTCTCACCCTTAGTTGAATATTTCAGCACCACCATAATCAGTTCGAGGTTCTGTCCCCGTTGAAGAATCGATCATAGGATTTGCTGTGGAGCTTATACCGCGTAGGACTTCTTCTCACGAAGAACTTGTACGGGTTCCGACCGAAGGATCAGAACTCCCTCCACATCGTTCTTGGGCAGGAAAGCTATTAAGGTATATGTACATTATTCCGCTGCGTAATTAGTTTACTTTCATGTACACGTTTAACATTTCGTAGTATTACGTCCCCGTAATCCAACAGTAGCTGCATGTGGTAATTAACTTGGATAGTATAATTATGAATGCAAGCATGAGTTCCTCGAACATTAAACGCATGACGTGTAAGCATGAGGTGTGATTGAATGATGAATATTACTTCCGTATGATAATTTATGTGGATAGTAAAATTGTATATGCATGAAGTGAATTCATCAGAAATTTTTCGAAACAAAAAGGGCCTTGGGAAAGCCAAGATTGGGTATGCTTATTTTAAAATTCTCGTTCCAGTAATTTGCAATAAAACCGTTTTAAAAAAGATCGATCTATTGGATTGAAGACGACGATAGTGTGAACTCTTTCACAGCCCCCTTCCATCGGTTTACGGGTGGTCGGTTGGTTTAGATGACTGAGGAATCATTATCAGTTGTATTCCATCTTAATAGATATCTGATGTATGTAATTTTTTCTCAAAATGTTATTGTCTCCCTGATTTTCGCATAGTCATCAAAGTGTTAGTTTTCAATGGCTGGATTGGTTCGCTTCTACGAGCCCCGCAACTTGGATGGCAAGGACTATGATGATTGGAGTAATTATGTAAAGGAACTTCTCTTCGCTGAAGGTGCATATAGATGCATAGGCGTGAATAGATGAAGGACACTGGTGAATGAAAAAGACATTCCTCTTTATCCCAACAAAGTAAGGAGCCTGCTCGATCAGAAAGCTTGTGAGGTGATACTGGCAGCCTTGGACAAAGAGGTTGCAGAAGACTTCAGACTCAACTTCAGCGCTCTTCAGCTTTGGTGCGCCATAAGACTCCGCTTCGCTGGAGGTAAAGCAGCTCAAGCTAGAGAAGTGCTGAATGAGTATGTTGCTCTCATTTCCAATGATGCAGGCGTAATACCCACATCGGATCTCAATGATGAAAGATCAAATTGGAAAAAGATACTCAGTATCGCGCAAAGGTACCCGCTATCATGGTTGGCTGATGACTGGGGTTTGGATTATTTGATTAAATCAATTGATTCAACCATAACCCTGTTATTAGAAAGCAAAGAAAAAAAACTAGAGGGAGCCTTTCTGCAAAACCGAAAGAGATCAAGGGAAGGTGCAGAGCAAACGGGATCGACATCTTGGTCTTCAAACGGGAATCCGGTGTGATGAACACCAGTGATATCTGTGCCTTTAATAAGTACATCTCGTTGGACTAATGTACTCCTATTACTCTTCATTTGACTCTTAAAGCTTCGTAAACGATCTGAATTCATAACCATTGTCTTTTGCTATCCTTAATGTTCGATTTATGTTTGAATTTTTGGTTAATGAATTCGGAATTATTGAATAAATTCGTTTCCTTTTGACTCGAAAAGTGATCTACTTATCAAAACTAATTGACCCGGTTAAACGGGATCGATCCGAATTACGATAAGAACCGAAAATCAAGGCTATGAAAAATGGCCGAGTCAAAAAAATCCATACATCTCCACCATGGTCTAATTATTTGAGTAAAATCAAATGCCATCAAAATTCCAACAATTGCGCGGCTACGAGAATGAGCCGATCAAAATTCTATCTTAATTCATTATTAGTACTCCAATAAATGAAATAATCTGTAATGATAAACATGATTCATCACCGATTAGATTTAATTTGTATTAAATTTGGAAACGAAACAATTTTACTTTAGTGTTACACCTTAGTAAATGGTGCCTAATAAGCGCAAGTGAACCTCGAAAGACGGAGCGTATTTGATAAATAAATGCTGAAATTTCGTTTGCGTCCCCTCGGGAATGACTGATTGATAACATTTACAACGGTAAGCAGTATGCTTCATAAGCTACCCCAAACTTGTAAACATATCAACTGACGCACTAAGTGAAACCTAAATTGCTCATTTCGGAGATGGTATAAAGTTTCTAAAATAAGTTTACAAACGATGAAGGATTAAGTCGGTTAAACGATATTCCTCCTATAGTCCTTGAACGGAAGTTGGGCTAGGCATTTATTTTACATCACACGCTTCAAATAACAAAGCTTGGAAGACATAACGTAAGAGTCGATCTATCATGCGATTCCTATTGATGAAAGAAAGATGACTCACGTTTATGTAAGACTTTGTTCCAATCATATCGGTATATACACCGCCATAAAAGTTAAAGAATGATAGTGAGTTAAATCACACCATCATGCGACATTTTAATGACGCATTAAACATGTATATGGAACAAGAGTACAGAAACTACTCATACAAAATACATGTTTATAGCTTTTGGGAATGCCGCTGTGGTCGAACATGAAACATTACAAGACTTGAGAACGATTTTCAATGTTTGATAAAGTTTTAAACAGATGATATCTTGATCAAATTAGAGCAATATTTGACTGATATTCAGGTCCCACTTACTTCGAGTGGGAGAGATTTGAACCGGCAACTCAAGTGAAATGTTAAATGAAAATGGAAATGTTTTCATAGTAAATCCAGTGGGAGGATGGATTAAACCCTCTACCATACAAAATTCACTGTAGCTGTAAGGACGGATCAAGTCGAACCTGATAATTATGACGCTAAACCGCTGGATGAAAGTCCAATGAATCCACAACTTTCATTACTACCCATCATTTCCAGTGGGAGTGGTCTAACCAGACTTGGTTCCAGGTCCTAGTGATCAAGGAATTTAATCTCGGAAGTGAAATCCCAAGACCAAGAGGTTATTTAAAGGAAAGTTAAAGGTCAAGGTTCAAGCACTGCTCTTATTACCAGTGGGAGTGTCCGAAAGGAAGCATTATTCCAAGTGGGAGGAATGTTCAGACTAAAGATGGGATAAACAAGCCTGGATGAAAACCAGAGGTATCGAGCTTCTCCTGAGAGGTATCCCATCAATAAGGGTGATAACCTCGCTCTTATATCTGTTAAAAGCATTGAAAGGATCTCAAGAGGATAAATGGAGGAAAACAATAGAATGAGAGAGATAGCCTAAATGAAAAGTTATTATAGTCTTTGTTGATTTACCTGCTAACCACAGGAGCATAAGGATGAGATGAGTCCTGAAAAATGAGACTCATTACTGATGGAATAGTCGGATCATCCAAAATCCGACCTGTTGCAAAAGGATGAACCCAAATCCTCGGAATGGACTATGATGAAACAAACTCAATGATTGTGCGTAAAACCACGGTTAGGGCCATTTATGGTCCTGGACGTAGGTCTCGATATGGAGCTGCACGAATGAGTTTTAAGACTGCATTCCTTCACGGAAACCTGAAGGAAGAGATCTATGTGGAGTAACCGGAGAGTTTCATTAGTCCTGGTAACAAACGTAAAGTTTGCAAACTCTAGTGATCTGTTCATGGTCTTAAGCAATCGTCTTGGCAATGGTACCGCAAATTCCACGAGAAAATCGTAGGAAACGGATATAGAATCTTCACGAGGACCCGTGCGTGTTATATAAGACCTCCAGGTCTAAGTATGTCTTCTTAACCTCGTATGTGGATGACATACTCATTGCAACAAGCGATGCGAGTTTTATGAATGAGTCAAAGTCCTGACTGGCATCTGCATATGAGATAAAAGACATGGGAGAGACCACATATATATCTTAGGCATTAACTTGCTAGAGATAATGCTACCCAGAAATTATGTCTATCTCAAGAAACCTACATCGACAAATTGTTGAGAAGGTTCAGAATGCAAGATGCCAAACCCGTGGATACGCCGGTTGTGTTTGGGTGCGCACTGTGAAAATGTGATGGCCCCAAGAACCTGGCAGAGCTTAAACAGACGAAGGGTGCATAGTACTTGAGCATGAACGTAAGACTCATGTACTCCATAAAATGCACCCGTCCGAACATATGTTACGCTATGGGCCTAGTAGCACGAATCCAATCAAATCCTAGCTATCAACATCTAAAAGATTGTATAAAACAAATTATTTCATTATCCGAAAGGTACTGCCGACTACGCTCTGTGCCTTGAGGGTAGGCTGATTACAGTGACGCGTACACGGTGGCAATCCGGATGATCGTAAGTCCACCATAGGAGGAGTATTACTCATTGCTAATGCCACCATAACATGGACAGGCTAAGTAGCAAACCTTATTGTCGCGCTATTTGTGATGTAATCGGAATTTTTAGCTCTCTCTTTAAAACGCAAAAGAAGCGGTCATGCTAAAAAAAAGGGGGTTTCTTACTGCACTGCTTCAAATCAAAGACTAGAGTAAACCCGTCGTGGTATACTCTAACGGTCAAGCGGCTATTGCGGCAGTTGAGAATCCAAGTACCAAAGTAGGACTAAACACATTGATGTGAAATAAATTTATGCTAAATCAAAGGTTGAAGACAATATTATCACTATGGAATACTTGTCCGCCAGTAACATGGTTACGGACCCATTAACTAAACCACTACGCATGGTGAAATTCGAAAAGCACGTAGAACTGCTTGGATTGCGTAAGGTTTAACTATGGCATAGTATCTGTGATAGAATTTTGATAATTAAAGGTTACATTTTAATATACGAGAGAACTGCAATCGAGTTTATGATTTATCGACGTCATAATGTTGAATACATCAGATTTACGGTCTATAAACTAAGTCGTAGGAGGACGCAATCCTCTGCCAAAACAATGTCGAATGTGGGCCATACCTCGTCACACATGTACGGTCGTCTTGCGGTGGAAGTAGGCTTCTACCAAGCAAGACTGGCTAAGAATTAGGGGGATAAACCTAACTACGCAAAGCGATTATCTAGTCTCAAAGAAATTCGACAAGATCCTCGATTTGCACATCGCCATGATGAACTTAGTTCGTCGATAATCCACATTCTGGGCCAGATGAAAGTCTGTGATAGCATGATTGACATATCCCTTATCTTGTCAACCTAAAGGTTCAGGTATGCTATCGACGCGTGCTTCATACTACGCGTGCCACGTTCGACCACAGGGTCACAGCTCGGTTGTGCTAGATAAGAATCCTCGAGATTCTAATGTGTGCAAACTTCTTCACCTCGAGCGTGTGATTGATCCCGGGAGCCTTATGAAGAGGCACCCGAAGTATCCTTACGGACTCAGAACTCATATCTAAGGTCAGGCTCAATGCTCGCTTCCTAGCGTACGAGCGTAGTGACCACGTCTTTGGAAACCGATTGGGTCTGACCAAAGATATGAGTGATGGGGATGATCAAGCTCACCTATAATTCACCGACTCTTGTATTCACTAGGTGGCCACCAATCAGATATTAGTTGAAAGTTGTGAATACTTGTACGGATGCCTTGGAGAAGTGTTCCTATGTGGAATCTAGGCAAAAGGAGAATTATTAGTTGACCTAGGATACAGCGTGACACTTTATATGTGAAATATAACATGTTGATTGAAGAAAGGGAATCAACGTTCCGCGGGCACCACAATACTCCTAATAGATGAGTAGCACGATGCCCATCGTGTTCGCCGGTTGCACGAAAAACCTCGTATGAACTACTCGGAAGCAAGGACAAGATTGAAAGAGTGAAATGTTGATACCGATTCGGGAAACGATACATTAACAGGCACCCTCCCATTCCGGCGAGTGGGAGCTTTTAGCATATGGTGATGGGCGGCGTAATTGGTAGCCCATTAATATGTATGGTTTACCTAATGAACTTGGGTAAATGTCACATTAGGGAAATTGGGCCAGACCCAAATCCCTATTGACATGGGAGGCCCAAAATTGGGCCTCCCCCAATACATAGGCCGGCCGAAACTAATAGGAGGGTAAGGTGGACTTTTGTTTACTTTACTCCTCCTATAAATAAGAGGTGTTAGGGTTTTTATTAAGGTTAATCACAATTCCCTCATTAGAGTGTTTTAGAGAGAAAACCTCCTCCCCACACCTAGTATATTCGGTCGAACCATATAGTAGCCTAGGGTGTGCCAATTTGCCTCCGAGCAAATCACTACAAAGATCTGTCCCTGCCTACGTTTGATCAGAGGCTTTGCTGTGGAGACTATACCACGTAGGGCTTTTCTAACAAGAACCTCTACGGGTACCGACCGGAGAGCCGCGAACTCCCTCATCGGGATCTTGGGTCTACGGATTGTGGTAAAGGTATGTGTATTACTTCCGCTGCGTAATTCTGATTACAAGCATGTACCTTGTTTATTGTGTCCGTAGTAATTACTCCCCGTAATCTAACAGAGCTTTTCACCCATTAATTTTTTTTTGGATGCGTTCTTTAAAGTAGCCGAGAGCCTCATTTTTTATCGGCCCCAGATGGTAGGTAGACTAAAATACTTGGCCCGATTATGAACTTCCTTGATACATGTCGCATTCTCTACTGCTCTCTTGGTCCTTGGACTTACATTATTCCCGAAGTAGAGATTTGAATTATCGTAGTTCACCCGTTGTCCCAATGCCTCACAATATTGTTAGCATACGGTGATTGGGCGCCGTAAATGGAAGCCCATTAATATGTATATGTTACCCAAGACAATTGGATAAATGTCACATTAGGGAAATTGGCTTAACCCAAATCACAATTGACATGAGAGGCCCAAAATTGGGCATTCCTTATACACTAGGTCGGCCGAATTATGGGAGTGGGCAAAGTGGACTTGTCCACTTTGCTCCTCCTATAAATAGGGAGTGTTAGGGATTTTATTAAGGTAATTCACAATTCCTCATTTGTGGTGATTTGAGAGAAAACTCTCATCCCTAACACACACATACTTCGGTCGAACCTCACCTACACCAAGGGTGTGCAATTTGCTTTGCGCAAACACTCGGAAATCCGTCCCTGCCAAGAATCGATCAGAGGCTTTGTGGTGGAGACTATACCGCGTAGGGCTTCCTTAACAAGAACCTCTACAGGTTCCGTCCGGTGGATCGAGGACTCCCTCAGCAAGATCTTGGGACTACAGAAAGCGATTAAGGTATGTGCGCATCTTCCGCTGCGTAATAGTGATTACTAGCATTTACCATGTTTATGTTTCCGTAGTATTTAGCCCCATAATCCATCAGTGGTATCAAAGCCTGTGTTAGTAGTTCATGATTTTGATAAATTGATGTTCTTGATTTTAAACATGTTGGCCGAAATTTTGAATACTAAAAAATTTAAAATTTTCGACTTTTATAATTGTTAGTGCCGAAATTTTCATGATGTTCTTAGTAAAGTTTGATGTTCATGATCTTCAAGAAAAACGTGACTTTTATCAAAATCATCAAACATTGAATTGTAGGTCTTAGTAAAATTTGATCTTGAAATTTGACCACTTATTTCCAATACATATTTCGGCCGAACTCTAGGGAATTTACAAGGTAAAATTTTTAATTTCTTAGGCCCCAAATTAACATATTTCAACCGAAATATAGATTAATATTGTTTATCATATAGTAATTTTTATTAAAGGTGACAATATATCTATAATTGGAAATATATTGATAGGTTCACATTATTATATAGAAATATATATAACTATTAATATATCTAGCTAATTTATAGGGATACAGATATTATTGATAGATTTAGTTACTTAAAAGATTAAGAAAATATATTGTCAGTATATTTGTTTCCCTATTAAAGATATTGACAATAAATAAATAAATATATATATATATTAAGGAAACACTCTAAAAAGTAACTACTTATAATTGTGTTACAAAAATGCCCATCTTAAACTAAATTACCCTCTCTAACGCATAGAGAGTGTATAACATATAAAGGGTATTTTGGTAATGTGAAGTTTAAAAGAGTTATTTTACTCCACGTTTTACAGTCATCCTTTCTCCACCACAACTCCACAAGTCTTCTCCTACTTGTCCACGTACGGCTTCTCCTTCTTCTCTCTTTTTGGTAACCTTCTTCTCATAATCATCTCATTCTTTCTCTCGCGCTACCCCACCGAAAATGAATCTGCTCCACCAAGCCACCAGCGCCGAGCAGACTATCAACGCTGATGGTGAATGGCTCGATTGGACGGATCGAAGTTAATAGAGAGAAGGGTCAAATTAGCATGATCTTGGTCGCCGTTCGCGACGCCGGAAGGAAATTGGGGCCGTTGAAACGATGGAGGCGGACCGAAGCACCGTTGGAGGTCAACTTCGGCTGTGGCGGCTCTATTGAAGGCAGACCGATGGGTGTGGGTTACAATAAATACGTGTAAGTTTTCAAATTCCTTTTTTCATTGCTCCATTCGGCTACACCCTTGGTAATGTCTTCTAGAACCAGATAGTCTGATTTGGATTATCAGCAAAATCCCGTAATTCCATTTTCTCGCGGCATATCATGGCAGATGTCTCTCCAATTTGGATTGCACTATCTATTTATTTATTTCTGCTTAGGTCTTTCCACCAGACAACATGGCAGGTGTCACGGACGACATGGCAGGTGTCTCTCCAATTTGGATGCACTCTTTTTTTTTTTTTTTCTAACGGCGGCATAATATCAATTTCAAGGCAGTATATTGTTGCGCATTTAGCTCTTTTACTGCGTAATTTGCAAATGTCAGGAATTGATGCGCCTTTAGCTTTTGTACTGAGTAATCTGCAAATTTCAGGAATCAATATGGCTGAAACTCAAATTGGGTCTGTTTTGATTTGAAGGAGCATTTTTTGCAAATGTCACTGGCATTCTTGCCTGGGGAAGGGAAGACCATTATATTAGTTGCAAAGTATTTTTTTGTAACAAAATTTTGATTATGGTATTGATTGTGAATTTCTTATGTTTGAATGTTGTTTCCAGTTAATTTGGATGCTTCAAATAATAGTTAATTGTTTTCAGGCATATCTCAGTGAAGATGCGAGTGCTGCAGCAAAAGAATTGCTTCCCGATTCTGCTGGTGGAGATCTTGCTTCAATGTACTCATGGCCAGATATGATTCACCCTACCTATAAATGGCGATGGACTGGCCCATTGCACTACATTTATACCCCGGATTTCAAGTCTACATATGAATACTGTAGTATGTATTAGTCTCTATTCTTCAACATCATGTTATTTTTCATTCTCAATTGCATTATGCTACCAGAATATGCTTCTAACATTATTATTTCAAACTACCATATTTTTTTTAAACAAATGGATTATGCTTTAACAGAATCAAGTGTTAACTTACTTCCATTAGGCTTTATAAGAGTAAAAACTTGTGAATTAACGGTTTTGAGGTCGTACACAAGCCTCATGCATTATTTTCTGCCAATTTTGGAAATAAGTCTATACGTTTCATACTCCTGCAGGAGATTGTTAACTTGCTATGACTTAGCAGCCGTTAAAGATCGATATGTGACCGTGGCTATCGACAACTACACACAACAACTGACTACATTTAATCAACACTCCTATTCTACAAGGAACTGTAAGATTCAAGTCAATATATTATGGTCTCGGTCTCGTAATATATATCTCATTTATGTGGTATTTTTTTGTTGTTGAAAGGCTGTCCTTTGTAATAAGGACTTCATGAGACAGGACATGAAGTTCAAGGACCAAATTATCACTTAGTTTTATATTTATCAGTTTAGTTAGTTTTCTACCGTTATTTAGGTTTTATCTCTGCAATATATATTGCAAACCTGCAGCCATGAGTGTGTAAGAACGAGAGATGCAATTGCAGAGATCCTCTGCTCTGTTTTGCATTTGGATGACAAATTATTTATAGACTTAAGTTTTATTATGGTATCAGAGCCACCTATAATGCTCTTGTTGCTCTGGTTTTTCACCCAACTCTGATTATAAGTCTGATTGCTGAAATTCATCTGATTACAAGTCTGGCTGCTGAAATTCAGCTTGTTATCAGTTTACCCGATGGCCGAAGATACTACCCCACTTCACGGTTTGCGGTTTGGGAGCAGGCAAGAAGCTTTTCCAGGTTCTTTACAAGATATGAACACGCACCAGCAGCAGAACTTTTCTCAGCAGCAGCAGAACCTTTCTCAGCAGCAGCATCCTTTTGATGATAGACTCTATCTGCACCCAACAGACGCTCCAGGTTCTTCTTTAATCTCTGAACGCTTGACTGGTATAGCAGATTATCAACATTGGAGTAGGTCTGTCATGGACTGCTCGGCTGTTAAAAATAAGTTGTGCTTTATTGATGGTACTTGCACTCGTGATTCTGTGCTGCCTGTTGATGTCTCTCGTTAGGATAGATGTAATATTTGTGTGAAATCCTGGTTGGTGAATTCTGTGAACAAGGAGCTGCACGGGGGCATGGTGTATGCAGCTACTGCTTTTGATATTTGGCAGGATCTCAAGCAGAGGTATAACAAGGTTGATGGAACTCGTTTGTTTCAATTACACAGACAAATTTGCACTGCTCAGCAGGGTAGCAACTCTATAACTACGTATTTTTCACACCTTCAATCGCTGTGGGCTGAGGCTGAGGCACTTACACCTTATGAACGTTCTACGGCTTTTCGTGATCATTTAGACAATCAGAAATTACTCCAGTTTCTGTTTGGCTTAAATGAGAGTTTTTTTAATACTTGTTTCGACCAAGTTATTGCGGGCTGTCCGCCGGATAACTCGTCGAGGTCTTCTAGTTAGGTGTGAGCTAAATCCGCCTTCTAGTGTCGCGCGCGGGCTTTAGCTTTGTCTTCCAAAAGAGGGCAAGTCTCTCTGGGTCTCTAACGGGACGTCCGTCGGCACCTGCAAATGAGCGTTACCAAGCAGTCCCCGTGGAGAGGGGGGGGTGCTTGGCGTGCTCACTCCGACGCTCAACATCAGTAGTTTTCTAGAGAGAGAAAGAGAGGGTTTTTAGAGAGAAGTCAGAGCTTTTTCCCGAGCTTGCCCAAAGTGATTTTGGAATGAATTGAATTGACTTGAAAATGTTCACCCCCAAGGTGGCTATTTATAGGCAACCTTGGACCGTAAACCGGTTTTGACCCGGTTCAATGGGGAAATGTGAACCGGGATGTAGGGGTAAGCTTCGGCAAAAAGGGTTCTGACGTGCGTCTCAGGCGGCTGTCGTGGACGGGACGCGCGCGCCTCTGAAACAAAGGTCTCGGACACATAGGAGTTAATATAAAAATCGGGTCTCCGTATACGTCCGAGGTAAGAGGGGGGGTGTGCGCGACACTCCCCGGGTGTGGAACTTACCCGGAATTCCGGGTAAGCTTAGGCTTACCCGGAAATTCCGGGTAAGCTGGGGCTTACCCGGAAATTCCGGGTAAGCTAGACTTACCCGGAAATTTCCGGGTAAGCCCCCCGGGGATGCCGGGCAAATTCGAACTTGCCCGGTTTTCCCTGGTCAGCTTGAAATTGGGGAGGAACGGTGAGTCCCGTACGTGTATGAGGTCCGAATAATTAAAACTGAGCCCGGATCACGCGTATGTCCATCAATACTCGTGGTCAGTTGTTGTTAATGACACCTCTACCAAGTCTGAATCAGGCTTTTTCAATGCTGGTTCAAGATGAAAGCCAACGCCAGATTTCTAATTCTGGTATTTCCGTTCATGTTGAGTCTATGAACGAACCTCTCACAACTCTTTATTCTACTAGAAATGTTGGGGTAACAAACAATACTGGTGGTACTAGGCCGAAGAAGGATTTAATATGCTCGAGGAGCCCATCACACAACCATCTCCACATGTTCAACCTGCCCATCCCCTGATTTTCTCACCGCAGATGCTTGAACAAATTCGACAGATAATGGCTAAGGAGTCAGTGATTGATGCTCGTGCAAACATGGCAGGTATCACCACTTGCTTTTCTGGTTTTACTCAAGCTTTCAATGCTGAATGGATCATAGACACAGGAGCAACTAATCACATGACTGCACATTGTGAATGGCTAACTGATTTACGACCAAATCAAACAACTTTTAGATCTGTCAGCTTACCAAATGGTCATAGTTCACATGTCAGTCACCTTGGCACTTGCATTCTTGGACACGAACAAGTATTGCACGATGTTCTTCTTGTTCCTGAATTTCGTTTCAATTTGATATCGGTTTCAAAGTTGACTCGTGATATGGATTGCACTGCTATTTTTTTCCCTGATTGTGTGGTATTTCAGGACCTCTCCAATGGGAGGGTAAAAGGGATTGGTAAAATGCGAGGGGGTCTCTACATCTTGCAATCTGAAAGCAATAAAGAGGTGGCCTTATTTTCAGATTTGACGAAGGAAGGATCGAGTGGAGTTTCTGAAGGTTTACTGCTTCATCAAAGGTTGGGGCATGCTTCTTTTGACAAGATGAAGGGTCTGCTTGGTAGAAAAAATAAGTGCGTCACTGAACAGTTGATCAAGAACTGTGATGTTTGTCCATTAGCTAAGCAAGTTAGAGCAACTTTTCCGTTGAGTCCTAGTTATGCTAAAAACAATTTTGATTTGGTTCATATGGATGTTTGGGGGCCTTATCGGACTCCTACTTATGATGGATTTCGTTATTTTCTCACTATTATTGACGACCATAGCCGATGTACATGGGTTTATTTGATGAAATCAAAATCTGAAACATCTCATTATATCAAGATGTTCTTGAAGCAAATACAGACTCAGTTTACTACAGTTGTCAAGATAGTGAGATCCGACAATGGAACAGAGTTCTTTAATGGTGTTGTTTCACAGATTTTTTCTGAGCTTGGTATATTACATCAGAGTAGTTGTGTGGGAACCCCACAACAAAATGGTAGAGCAGAGAGAAAACATAGACATTTATTAAATGTTGCTCGTGCATTGAAGTTTCAAGCTGCTGTACCCATTAAGTATTGGGGATGTTGTGTTCTTGCAGCATGCTATTTGATTAACATCACTCCTTCTGACATCATTGATGGGAAATCTCCGTTTGAGTTGTTATATGGTAAAATTCCCGATAGAGGTCATTTGCGTGTTTTTGGATGCCTTTGCTATGCTACGAAACTAGGAGTGACAGATAAATTTGCAGCTCGTGCAATTCCGGCTGTGATGATGGGATACTCGATGACACAAAAAGGATACAAATTATTGAGCATTTCTCATTCTCAGTTTTTTGTGAGCAAAGACGTAGTGTTTAAGGAAACTATTTTTCATTTTACATTGCCCAAACACCTTGCCATGGATCAGTACCTTGTTAATGCTCCCTTCAATCCTAAGTTTGATGATTTGGATGTTCCTTCGTCTAGTTCTTTGCAACCCTCGAAGCCTCCAGAATCATCCTCCATCGCAACTCCTTCGCACAATGCTGAATCATCTTCCAGTGTTACTCCTTCTCCTAATGCAGATATTGTGGAATATGAACATATAGGTCTTGATAATCTTTCTGCTGAGCCTGCTGAATTTGGTACTATCTATGACGAAGCTGTTGATATCGTTAATGCTCCTACTCAATTGAAAAGAAGCACTCGCACTCGTCGACCTCCGACTTGGCTTGATGATTATGTTATCGACAAGGGGCGAAAGCAAGTTGCATATCCTATTGCAAATTATTTGTCTTATGCTGCAATATCGAAGCCATATAGATGTTTTTTGGCTGAGATCTCCAAAGTTTCAGAGCCTACTTCCTTTATTGAAGCATCAAATGATAAGAGGTGGGTAGATGCCATGTCTGATGAAATTTCTGCACTGGAACAGAATAATACTTGGACCCTTACTGATTTGCCAAATGATAAAAAGGCAATAGGATGCAAATGGGTTTATAAAGTAAAGTATAAATCTGATGGTAGTATTGAGCGTTTCAAAGCTAGACTTGTGGCTAAGGGATATACTCAAAAGGAAGGGGTTGATTTCAAAGAGACTTTCTCACCTGTTGTCAAGATGGTTACTGTCCGTACCATTCTTGCTTTGGCAGCTTCTTTGGGGTGGTCGATATGCCAAATGGATGTGAACAACGCATTTTTACAAGGAGATCTTCATGAGGATGTCTATATGAAGATTCCTCCCGGTTTCAATAAATCTAATTCGACACAAGTTTGCAAATTGAACAAGTCTCTATACGGTTTGAAACAAGCTTCAAGGCAGTGGAATTTGAAATTGACCAATGCACTATTGTCTTCTGGCTACACTCAAAGTCGGTATGATTATTCTTTGTTCACAAAACGTGATTATTCTATGTAGATGATTTACTCATCACTGGCTCAGATTCTGTCATGATAAATCAGTTGAAAGCTATTTTGCAGCACCATTTCAGATTGAAGGATTTGGGTAAAATTTGCTATTTCCTTGGTATTGAAATTGCTCGTTCAGATGAAGGCATTGTCATTAACCAAAGAAAATATGCACTTGAGCTCATAGATGATACAGGATTGGGAGCTTCAAAGCCTTGTTATACTCCCATGGAGCAAAACTTGCGTCTTACAACACATGATTATGACGTAGCTTTCCATAAAAATGCTTCTGATGCTCCCCTAGTGAATGCAGATCAGTACAGACGCTTAATTGGTCGTCTACTCTACTTGACGATGACCCGACCCGACATCTCATACTCGGTTCAACGATTAAGTCAATTCATGCATCAACCGAAGCAATCTCAACTTGCCGCAGCTCTGCGAATTGTCAAATACATTAAGCAATCTCCCGGTCAAGGGATATTCTTCCCAGCTATGAATTCGCAGAATCTTACAGTTTACTGCGATAGTGATTGGGCATCATGCCCATTTACCCGGCGATCGACTAGTGGTTATCTTGTTAAGATTGGAGATGCTCTTGTATCATGGAAAGTGAAGAAACAACAAACCGTATCGAAGTCATCAGCAGAGGCAGAATATCGTTCCATTGGTTATGGTGTTTCTGAAGTTATTTGGTTGAGAGGTCTTCTCGAGGAGCTTGGTTTCAAACAAGAGTCTCCAGCCACCTTGTTTTGCGACAACAAGGCAGCATTGCAGATTTCAAATAATCCAATGTTTCATGAGCGCACTAAACACATCGAAATTGATTGTCATTCTGTTCGTGATCGAATACAGGATGACACTATTTCTACAGCTCATGTTTCCACCGACAAGCAACTTGCAGACATTCTCACGAAAGCTTTAGGTAGACAACAACATCATGCTTTACTGGATCAGCTGGGTGTGAATAATTTATTTTCTGCAGTGAAAGTTCAGTCTGCGGATGAATAGCCGAGGAGGAGAAGAAGATGGAAGAATAATAAGGACTTCATGAGACAGGACATGAAGTTCAAGGACCAAATTATCACTTAGTTTTATATTTATCAGTTTAGTTAGTTTTCTACCGTTATTTAGGTTTTATCTCTGCAATATATATTGCAAACCTGCAGCCATGAGTGTGTAAGAACGAGAGATGCAATTGCAGAGATCCTCTGCTCTGTTTTGCATTTGGATGACAAATTATTTATAGATTTAAGTTTTATTACTTTGATAGTTACAGATAATTTGACTGAGGCTCTTTTGTTCTTAGTGCATTATGTAGGTGATGTTGATCGGGTTTCTTCATATCTGTTGTCGATAAGGTTTGTTTGTTAAATGTTTTATTTCCTGGCGGATTATTTTACATCTAATGTTTGGGAATTATTGTAATAAGACAGGATAGAAGGAGAGAATGGAAATCTTTGAATGTATGATGTAGAATTGGATCACTAGATTGCTTAACTTGCATGGTGAAGGAAGAATCCAACTAAGTACAAATATATCCCATTCCAGCTTGGAATAGGTGAAGCTTACTTCAATTTTATATGGTTATCAATGTGTCGTCTTTTATTGATGACTCGTGTTTAGAAATTATTATTGTAATTAATTTTGTTTCCTGAGATGTAATTATTCATATCAGCGTCCTCCATTAACCATTGTATTATTATTATTAACTAGATGCTAACCCCGCGCACCGCACGCGGGTAAAAAAATCTAAAAAATAATAATTATAGATTGTAATCGAGTAATAATTAGTTTTTATACTATATAGTTATAATAATATAAAATTAGGAACCATTTTTTTGGGACTGGTTAGAAAATATTGGAAAAAAAAAAAACATAAATTTAGCATCATAGTTAGTAGATTATATTTAAACGTAAAATAATTGTAATTATTTTTCCAAAGATTCAAGTTATTTTTTATAAGTATAATTAGAAAAACGGTACTTATAATATTGCATATACGTAATAATAATAATAATTGTATAATAGTTACCCTGAAATTAGTTTTTTTTATTATTTTCATAAATCTTTTTATCATGTTACATGATGATTTTGATATTTATTCTGTTTGTTTCAAAAATTTATATATAACCTACCATGGTTTTTGTTTTGTTGTATAAAATATATTTATCATATTTAAATTTTTGTCAGATATATGATGTGGCCAAAAATAGATTTTTCTAATTTGCAGAAACTTTAACTATATCAGTTGTATTAAATCTTATTATGATAAATAGGTTCACATTTTTACAGAAATTGAACAATATATATATACTTTAAAGTTGTGGTAATATCTATATATACATAATGTCTCTTTAAAAAAATTAAGTCCCGACAAACCTAATATGGAACCAAGGTATGTCATATAGATCAAATTAAGCATCGGGAAGAACGTTCCTATTTTATTAAATCAAACTATTAAAAAAAATCATGAAAAAAAAAACCGTGTTCCCACGAATTTTATCTTGTTTATTCTTCGTATGAACAATATACATATTAAAAAAAATCCTCACGTGAGCTTGTATATTACCTATTTCAATTCGCAATTCAATCCATTGTTAATAATTATTAAGCCAAAGAAAAAACATTTACTGTAAATCAGATAATTTGTAACTCCTCTAATGATGTTAAGTAACCTGCAGTAGCGAAATCCAAATATCCTACCAATTAATACAAATTTATGTCGTCGGTTCCTAAAAAAACTACAACGAATTACCTCGGGATTTGATCGATTGAAAAAAAACATTTTGTATTTTTGTTGACTCTAGCTAGCCGAATTCGATGTGCAACTCTTTATAGCTCTTCACGAGTAAAGAAACCTGGCACTTACTGAAAAAAAAAAATCTTTGTTTAGAATTTGTGTTAATGACGATATTGATTCCGGCCATGCACATATTCACTTACACTTTTGGATGTGCCATAATGACTCATACAACTAACGATATATATATATATATATATAGAGAGAGTAAAAAAAACAGAAAGTGGCTACCTATGAATTCGCTAGAGACATATGTTAGGGTTTTATCAACACTAAAGGTTTATTACTATTGTAAACTATGACAATAATATATATAGTATATATAGTATATATATATATATAGTTTAGAAATTTACGATATATATATATACTAGTTATTTCTACACGTGCTTTGCACATGCATGTTTCTAAGATTGTTATTTATATAAGTTTTTAATGTATATCTATAATAATTATATTAAATATAAGTATTAATAACTAATAAACTGTCTGAGATTTGACCGTGTTGAAATTTGGTGTCTGAATTTTAAAGTGTTAAAATGGTCTATATGAAGTATGGAGTATGGACTTCGTTGAAATTTGGTTTTCCGTCCAAAATAGCTTTTAATTGTGACAGAATGTTACGAAAAGTCAGAATTGCCCTTTCTACCAAATATGAAGTGACAAAATTACCCCTAGATTCAAAACAGCCACCACCCAACTCCGGCCACCACCACTCAACTCCGGCGGCCACCACCCAACTCCGGCCGGCCACCATCCAACTCCTGTCGACCACCACCCAAAAACCATAGTTGTTGATTTAGTTAGAAGGGGTAATTTCGTAAATTCGCTAGGTAATGGAAGGTCAGTTTTTTTTTATGGAGGGTCATTTTTGGAATATCCATTTTATTGAGCTCACGTGACGGTCACGTGATACACTTCTGTTCGACTTAACCCAAAAATAGGAGACACCAAATTTCAACAAACACAACCTGAGACAGTCAATTTCAACGACGGACACCATATTTCAACATGGGTCAAACCTCAGACAGTTTATTATTAACCCTAAATATAATAAGTTTATTTCTTTCTAGTAACATGTGTAGAATTTGGTGATCGTTATGGGGGAAAATTTGAGATTTTTGCATGATTGTCCTTTAATAGTTGGGACATCATATGTAATGGAACATAAAACAGGCAGCTTTATAAAGCGTGTTGTTCAAATTCTGAACCATATACATACAAATAAATTTGTGACCCTAAATACGTTGAATCGTTGATACATCATATATCATCATATATAAATAAGAGTTGAGAGAACAAAAAATTTACGGATTTCTTCGGCTTATTAGTGTTTATAATAGTGCCAGTTTAGTTCTATATTCTAAGTCCCTACTTTTTTTTTTATATAGATTGTGTCGGTTTTGTAAGATTTCGGTCAAATCCGGTTTTATAAATAAAAAATAATCCAAACCTGCCGGCCACCACCCAAAAACCCTATAGTTGTTGATTTAGTTAGAAGGGGTAATTTCGTAAATTCGCTAGGTAATGGAAGGTCAGTTTTTTTTTTTTTTTATGGAGGGTCATTTTTGGAATATCCATTTTATTGAGCTCACGTGACGGTCACGTGATACACTTCTGTTCGACTTAACCCAAAAATAGGAGACACCAAATTTCAACAAACACAACCTGAGACAGTCAATTTCAACGACGGACACCATATTTCAACATGGGCCAAACCTCAGACAGTTTATTATTAACCCTAAATATAATAAGTTTATTTCTTTCTAGTAACATGTGTAGAATTTGGTGATCGTTATGGGGGAAAATTTGAGATTTTTGCATGATTGTCCTTTAATAGTTGGGACATCATATGTAATGGAACATAAAACAGGCAGCTTTATAAAGCGTGTTGTTCAAATTCTGAACCATATACATACAAATAAATTTGTGACCCTAAATACGTTGAATCGTTGATAAATCACATATCATCATATATAAATAAGAGTTGAGAGAACAAAAAATTTACGGATTTCTTCGGCTTATTAGTGTTTATAATAGTGCCAGTTTGGTTCTATATTCTAAGTCCCTACTTTTTTTTTTTTTTTTTTATAGATTGTGTCGGTTTTGTAAGATTTCGGTCAAATCCGGTTTTATAAATAAAAAATAATCCAAACCTGCCGGCCACCACCCAAAAACCCTATAGTTGTTGATTTAGTTAGAAGGGGTAATTTCGTAAATTCGCTAGGTAATGGAAGGTCAGTTTTTTTTTTTTTTTTTATGGAGGGTCATTTTTGGAATATCCATTTTATTGAGCTCACGTGACGGTCACGTGATACACTTCTGTTCGATTTAACCCAAAAATAGGAGACACCAAATTTCAACAAACACAACCTGAGACAGTCAATTTCAACGACGGACACCATATTTCAACATGGGCCAAACCTCAGACAGTCTAAATATAATAAGTTTATTTCTTTCTAGTAACATGTGTAGAATTTGGTGATCGTTATGGGGGAAAATTTGAGATTTTTGCATGATTGTCCTTTAATAGTTGAGACATCATATGTAATGGAACATAAAACAGACAGCTTTATAAAGCGTGTTGTTCAAATTCTGAACCATATACATACAAATAAATTTGTGACCCTAAATACGTTGAATCGTTGATACATCACATATCATCATATATAAATAAGAGTTGAGAGAACCAAAAATTTACGGATTTCTTCGGCTTATTGGTGTTTATAATAGTGCCAGTTTGGTTCTATATTCTAAGTCCCTACTTTTTTTTTTATAGATTGTGTCGGTTTTGTAAGATTTCGGTCAAATCCAGTTTTATAAATAAAAAATAATCCAAACCTGCCAAAATAGTATGGTTTAAACTTTAGAAGGTTTTGATATTTAAAAAAAAAAAAAAAAAAAAAAAAACTTTAGAAGGTATTTGACTTTTTTGGAAGCTATGTATGGAACCTTTTGGAAGGTATGTGACTTTTGGGGGTGAGGACTCAACACAAATTATATATTGGTATTGGTATATATATATATATATATATATATATGTAAAGTAGTGTATATAAGAATAACAAAATATACATATATTATAATTTCTAAACTTATATATATATATATATATATATATATATATATATTATACTTATGTATTTTAATATTTTTTTAATTTAATTTATATTCATATAGTTTTATATAGGGGTGGCAATTCGTGCTATCGTGTGTGCTATCGTGCGTGTCAATAATCATGTTGTGCTAAACTTACTGAACACGAACACGCACGGTAAGCTTATCGTGCCACGTTTTACAAACACAAACACGGCACGAATATTTTCGTGCGTGTTCGTGTCGTGCTATCGTGTTGTATAAGGATATACATTTGTACATCTCTATACGAGATCTTTAAGCAAAAATCAAAATAATGAACTCCATATATAAAAATATTATGAATTAATATGTCAGTATTCATAAGTTAATAATATAGAGTTTACAAACACTAAAATTAAACCACTAATTGGAGTTTGTAAAGGTAACAAATAAGAATTGTTCAAAAAATACTTAAGAATTACTCTTAATAGTACAACTTTATCGTGCTATCGTGCGTGTCGTGTTATGATACTCAAACACGAACACGACACGGAAGTTATGTCGTGTTAATCGTGCTCGTGCTATCGTGTTATCGTTCTTCCATATGCTAGCACGAACACGCTTTTTTTCGTGCGTGTTCGTGTCGTGCTATCGTGTCGTGTCACAAATTGCCAGCCCTAGTTTTATACGGCCACTTTTTTAGTAAGCATTATATAACCTACATTGTGGTTCTATATATTACAAATATAAATCTTTAAATCAAATTCCAAAAAAGATTGAAATCCACAAAAAAAAACGGAATGAATAAAAACAAAATTAAAGAAGATGACATAAAATTTTATAATATATATATATTAAAAGTTTAGACAAAAAAAAATTATACATATATATTATGCATAGAGAATATAGAAACGATTATAAATTATAGATAATAGAAGATTATAATTATCAAATAGAGTTTAACAAATATTAATTCGGCTATATTGGAATGGAATTGTTAATACCAGTGTTATCAGAACCGGACCGGACCGGTCGGACCGGAACCGGACCCCTCAACGGTCCGGTTTGCTTATTTCCGGAGGATGTAAGCGAATCCGGTTCTGAAGTCCGGTTTTCACCGAACCGGCCGGTTTTGGGCGAACCGGGCGGTTCACCGGTTCGCCGGTTCGAACTCTTTTCATTAAAAAAAATTAAAAAAAAAATTAAAATTTTTTTAGGGTAAACTTATAGAGAGGCAGGCCCCGATCCGGACTAAAACCTACAGAAGGGTTAACTTACAAAGAGGATATGCAAATTTGCATTTTTTTTACTAAAACCGGTCGGACCCGGTTCGGACCGGGTCCGACCGGCCGAACCGGGAACCGGTGGCCCTGCCGGTTCAGGCCCCGGTCCGGTTCTGATAACACTGGTTAATACATTATATTTAGTTATTTATGTATGATTTATTTATTTTAAATCGTTGGTGAAAGTTTATTACCTATTAGAGCATATAATGTGATTATAGTGAGATCACATATTTAATTGGAGTAAATGCTAACTGATTAAAGATACATTATTATTATTATTTGACTCTAACATTTATTACATCCAAAAAACCCGTAAACTTCATTCTAAATTATTCTATATATTATTTATTAATTCTTCAATTATTCTATATATATTGTGCTGACGTGGCGGCCTACGGTCTTCCGCAACCAAATTGTATAGATTTTGATTTTAAAAGGAAACTTTTAATTAATTTGTTTCTTTAAATTGTATAGAGACCAAAATAGGATATAAAAATACTTCTTAATTTTCAATCAATCAATATTTTGTATCTATATTTATAGAACCCCAACTAAATTAGGAAACGCTGACCGGACAAACTATCCACGTGTCAGTCAGAGAGCTCCCGGTACCGAATTAATATAATATAGTAGATAATTTCAATTGAAGTTATCTTATCTTATCTGACATAATCTCAGTGTATGTTTTTGTATTGGTGGTTGATTCTCCCAGTTACCCATTAAACTACTTCCTAATCTATGCGTGATCTATGCGTGATGCAGTTGCTTCCATGTGTACTCCCCCCCCCCCCCCCTTTAATGTGTGTTTGCTCCCGGTCCATCGACATTTTATTTTAGATTTTGAAGATTATAAATTATGTTACATAATTTAAGTTAATTAAGGTTCTACTCTTGTATTGTCCTCGGAGTCGGACGATCATAATCTTGTATCATCCTCGAAATCAACTTGATCATGTCTTTGTATCACCCTCGGAGTCGAGTTGATCATGCTCAAGTATTATCTAATCAACGACAGTGCGCACGCGCGTATAACGGGCAGGTATCCAGTATATATATATATTGTTGATTGATTTACATCTTATAGATAGAATCTTAACAATTTATATATATATGTGGCCGGAATTTTTTATATGTAATATTGGAAATTATTTTACATAGTTAATATTTCTTGGTGGCTAAGTTAAGTTTTTAGTGGACTTTAAAACCCTACTCAGTCCACAAGATTTATTTCGGCCGAACCCTATGAGTTTAGTGGGTCTGTCCAATTTGCAAAACCGGAGCAGATTGAACCAAACCGGGTTTCTTAATCGGTTCGACCTAGTCGGTTCGGGTCGAACCAAGGTAACTAAGTGGATCCAACCGAACCGGTTTTGAGTGTTGAACCGAACACAAATCCTTTTTTATCGGGCCGAACCAGATTTTCAATAAAACCGACCCGAACCAAATTTATGGAACCGAACCGGATTGAACCGAAATTGACTGAACCGAACCGGAATTTTCAAAATCGAATTCAAGTCAATCAATAAAATGGGATTGTCAAGTTTTAAAATCCAAATGTTTTCGAACTTTAAATAGTCTACACAATACTCGAAAGTTTGAAATTTTCACGTTTTAATTAAACCTTAATTCCTAGTTTCGATTATGGGGATGGATCTCAGAAATGCATGATTTAGGTACTAGATTAATTAGAGGGCTGAATTGCAATTGTTTACTTTTCCTCACATATATTTATTAGAAATGTCGTCTTGACTATGTCAAGCTAGCTGGATGTTAGGGGTAGAGCCCTGGTTAAATATATGGTTTGCGCACTAGGACAGACATGTTCTGATGGTTGCGATTGCCTAGGATTCATGTATAGAAACACACATGATTAATTGTAAGCATGAATTGCAAGTCAGCCCCTAATATTTTAAAATGCTTTAAAAACAAAAGCCAGTCACGAAATATGCATGTTTGATGTGGAAGTTTCATGTATGACACGTATGCTTGAATGTTGATGATGTAACTGCATGTGATAGTTTACTTATAAAGTAGAATTATGTATACGCTAGCATGAGTTCCTCGGAACATTAGACGCATGACGCGTGTGCATGATGTGTGGTTTAGATGATGAATTTGGCTTGCTATGATGATTTACTTGTGAAGTAGAATTGTATATGCATGCGTAAGTTCATCGTAATATTTTTCAAATACAAAAGGGCCTTGGGAAAGCCAAGATCGGGTATGCTTATTTTAAAATTCCGTCTCGGTAATTTGCGAATAAAGTCGTTTTAAAAGACTGATCTATTGGATTGAAGATGACTGTAATGTGAACTCTTTCACGAACCCCCTTACATCGGTTTACTGGCGGTCGGTTGGTTTAGATGGCTAAGGAATCATTATTAGTCGTATTCCATCTTAATAGTTATCCGATATATGCAATTTTTTCTAAAAATGTTATTGTCTCCCTGGTTATGCATGATTATCGATGTGTTAGTTTTCATAGCTGGGTCAGTACGCTTTTATGAACCTCGCAATCTGAATGGTATGAATTATGATGAATCGAAAGACAGTGTTGTGGATATTATTATTGCTGCGGATGTTGATGAACGCAATCCGAAAGCAAAGAGGATTGAGACGGATGAATATGGAAAACCATAACCCTACAACAACAAGAAAAGGTTGAGGAAAGATCGGACATCATGAGAATTTATTTACTCGAAACTGTCAGTTGAAGTGGAGGAAAAGTTTATGGAGAGCAACGCATTGCATCTTTGGTGTGCCATACGCCTTCGCTACGGTGGAGGAAATGCCTCTGAAGCAAAAGACCTCATGGCAGAATACTACAGTATTCGATGCAATGATGACGGTATTATAACCGCTCATGATCCCGCTGACGAAATAGACGTATGGACAAGAGCTCAGAAAGTAATGAAGATGTTTCATCTCTCATGGTTTTCTAACGATGATGGACTGACACGTCTAATCACATTGATTAAGACGATCGTTGATATGTACGAGGCCAACCATGAAAAAGGAAACACCTTCAAAGAACCCGAGACAACCGATGACATATTCGATGGTCTTCGAAAATGCTTGGCTAACCCCAGCAACAAAAAGTCTAAACGAGGATCCAGTGCAAACCACTGTTGATTCATGTTCCATAAAAGGTACAACTCGTTTGCCACACATACATAGAACTGAAATACGTTTTATATGATGCAAGACATCTGATCAAATTCACTTGTGAATTCTTTCAGGTGAAATGCTGAACGGGTTGTGAGTGATTGTCTATCTTACCTTCATTATAGCTTCACTCTATGATCAGAGACCTTATTATTGTTGTTGATGGATTTCCTATTTGTTTGTTTAATGTTTGAATTTTGGTTGATTAAGATTCGTAATTATTGAATAAAGTAGTTTCCGTTCGATTCGAAACGAGATCTACTTGTCAAAATTAATCGACCCGATTAAACGGGATCGATCCGAAACGAAGTTAAAACTGAAATATCTGCCAAGTGCAATTGGTTGGAACAAACGAATAGACACACTCCCCTTCATCTTATATCGTGAAACATCAAAATACCATTATTATCCATTGATTGCGTAGTTCTAAGAGCGAACCGATTTAACTCTTTCTTATTTGTTAGTACTCCATTATATGATAAATTTTGTAATGATGAACATGTGCGACACCGATTGGATTAAATAAAAATTAATTTTGGAAACGAAACGATTTATACCATGGGATAAACCTGGAATAGGCGCCACAGGCGCGTGTACCTCGAAATACGGAACACATAGTTTCAGAGTACGAATTTAACGATGAAGTGTTTTAATGAATGAATGTCGGAATTTTCATTTGCCTCCTTTTTGGGAATGATTCATTTAATACTTATACGACGAAAAGAGGTATGCTTCATAAGCTACCACTAACTCATAAAAGTATCAACTGACGCATAAGGCGAAAGTCTAATGCAGAGTTCAGAGATGGATAAGTCTTTGAAATGAATTAGCAAATGAAAAGGATGATGTCGGTAAAACGAATCTCCCACTAAATGCCTTGAACGAGTAGTTTGGCAAGACATTCATATCGATAAAACACTTCAACTGGCATGGTTTGAAAACATAATGTTAGAGTTCAACAACCGACGTTTCCTATAGGATGGAAAGCAGTTGACTCACATTTATGTAGAACTATGTTCCAACAAAATCAGTCAAACACGACGCCATAAAAGCTAAAAGGAATGGTAACAAGGTGAAACTTATCATCATGTGACATTAATTTGCGCATTAAACAAGTATTTGAACCAACAGTACGATAACTACTCTTAGAGGATACATGTTTAAATTACCTCGGGATAATCGTGTCGTGGTCTAACATGAGACGTTACATTCCTTGAGGACGAATTTCCAACGCTTGGTGAAATGAAAACATACGAAGTCTTGATCGAATTGGAGCAGAATAACGATGATAGTCAGGTCCCACTTATTTCGAGTGGGAGATTTGAGGCAGCAACACAAGTGAATGAAATGGTAAATGTGGATGGAGACATTTTCATAATAAATCCATTTGGGAGCAGACAATCCTACCACATAAATCACTGTTGCTGCAGGCAAGTTGAACCTGATAATCACGTAGCCGGATCGCTGGATGAAAATCCAATAATACCACAACTACCCATTGTTCCCAGTGGGAGTGGATCAACCAACTTGGTTCCAGGTCCTAGTGATCAAGGAATTAATCTCGGAGGTAAAATCCCGAGACCGAGAGGTCGTCCAAGAAAAGTTGTAGGTCAAGGTCCTAGCACTGCCCTTATTCCCAGTGGGAATAATGCTCCGATAGAAAGCATTATTCCGAGTGGAAGCAACGTTCAGACTCAAGATGGGACTAACGAGCCTAGACGAAGTCAGTAACATCTAACTTCTCCCAAGAAGTAACTCATCGAGAAGGGTGAGATATTCAAATTAACTTCTGTTGACGAACCGGTAACGGTTCAACAAGCGTTGAAAGGACCTCAAGAGAAGGAATTGAGGAAAGCAATGGAGGAAGAGACCGCCTCAATGAAAGCCAATTCAGTATGGTCTTTAGTTGATTTACTTGCTAACCGCATGGCCATAGGGCTAAGTGGGTTTTGAAACTGAAACTCACTGCTGATGTAAATGTCGAGCGATACAAAGCCTGACTAGTTGCGAAAGGGTACAACCAGCTTCATGGAGTGGACTTTGATGAAACATACTCACCGACTGTGTGGTACACCATAGTCAGGGAAATCATAGCCCTGGTTGCAAGCCTCCATCTAGAGCTACACCAAATGGATTAAATGCCGTATTCCTCCACGGAAACCTGGAGGAAGAGATCTATATGGAGCAACCAGAGGATTTCATTACTCCTGGTAACGAACGTATTGTTTGTAAACTCCAAAGATCCATTTACGATCTTAAACAATCGTCTCGGCAATGGTACCGCAAATTCCACGAGGAAATCGTTGGAAACAGATTCGTGAATCTCCATGAGTATCCATGCGTGTATACAAAGACCTCTGAGTCTAAGTATGTCATCTTAAATTTATACGTGGATGACATACTCATTGCTGCGAACGATGTGAGTTTCATGCATGAATCAAAGTCCTGGTTGGCATCTGTATTTGAGATGAAAGACATGGGAGAGGCTTCGTACATCTTGGGCATTAAGATTGCTAGAGATCGTGTCGCCTGGAGGTTATGTCTATCTCAGGAAGCCTACATCAACAAACTGTTGAAAATGTTTAGATTACAAGATGCCAAACCCGTGGAGACGCCGGTAGTATTCGGGTGCGCGTTGTCAAAACGTGACGGCCCGAAGAACCAGCAAGTGCGTGAACATATGAGGAGTGCAGAGTATTTTAATTATGGTCGGAAGTCTCATGTATGCCATGCTTTGCACTCGTCCGGACATCTGTTACGCTGTAGGCCTAGTAGAAAGATTCCAATCAGACCCTGGCCATCAATATTTAAAAGTTGTAAAGCGGATCATACGATATCTAAAAGGTACTGCCGACTACGTACTGTGCTATGAGGGGTGGAAATTAGAATTGACCGGATTCAGTGACGCCTACCATGGTGGCAATCCAGACGATCGTAAGTCCACCACAGGAGTAGTGTTTCTCCTTGCTAATGCCGCCATTTCATGGACGACCAAGAAGCAATCCTGTGTCGCGCTGTCTACGATGGAATCGAAATTCGTTGCTCTCTCCAAAAATGCACAGGAAGCGGTCTGGCTGAAAAGGCTTCTTACTGCGCTGCTTGGTCGCGATGTCGGGAGTAAGCCTGTGAATGTGTACTCTGACAGTCAGGCAGCTATTGCGACAGTAAGGAATCCAAAGTACCATAGTAGGACTAACCACATTGATGTGAAATATCATTATGCTAAATATGGTAGAAGATAATATAATCACTTTAGAATACTCGCCCACTGATGACATGGTAGCGGACCCATTAACTAAACCATTACGCAAGGAGACATTTGAAAAGCATGTTAAACTGCTTGGATTGCGTAGGGTTTAAATGTGGGCGTGTATCTGTGATAACATTCTGATAATTGAAAGTTACATTTTTGATAAATGAGAATATTGAAATTCGAGTTTATGATTCATCGACGTCTTAATTTTTTATTACATCGGACTTTACGGTCTATAAACTAAGTCGTAGGAGGACGCAATCCTCTGCCTAAATTATTTCGAATGTGGGCCTTGCCTTGTCACACGGGTACGGTCGCCTTGTAGGAGAGGGGGACCTCTACCATAATGAGACTGGCTAAGAACCAGGGAGACAAACTTGGTTACGCAAAACGATCATTTGGTTTCGGAGTAACACGACATGATCTTCCTTTTGAACATTGTCGTGATGAACTTTGTTCCTCATTAACCAGATTCTAGGCCAGATGAAAATCTGCGATAGTATTATTGACATATCCCACACCAGACGATGTTTGGGTATGCTATCGACGCGTGCTTCATACTACGCGTCGGGGTCATGCTCGGTTGTGCTAGGTAGAATCCTCGAGATTCGGATGGGCGCAAACTTCTTCACCTAGAGCGTGTGATTGATCCCGGGAGCCTTATGAAGAGGCACCCGAAGTATCATCATGGACCCAGAAATCATATCTAAGGTCAGGCTCAATGTTCACTTCCCGGCGTATGAGCGTAGTGCTGAAGAAAAATGCCAAGTTACCACGTCTTTGGAAACCGGTTGGGTTTGACTAAGGATATGAGCGATGGGGATGGTCATGTTCACCTGTAATTCACCAACTCTTGTATTCACTAGGTGGTCACCAACCGGATATTAGTTTAAGGTTGTAAATACTTGTACGGATGCCTTGGAGAAGTATTCCTACGTGGAAACTAGGCAATTGGAGAATTAACAGTTGACCTAGAATACAGCGCGATACAATTTGATTATTTTAACAGGTTGATTTGAGATAGGGATTCAACACTCTGCGGGCACTACAACACTTCTAACGGATGAGTAGCATGATGCCCGTCATATCCGTCGGTCGCACGGCGAAACTCGTATGAACTTTTCGGAAGCAGGGGAAAGATCAGAAGAGTGAAATGTTGATTTGGACAACAATACATCAACATGCACCCTCCCATTCCGGCGAGTGGAGCTGTTAGCATATGGTGATTGGGCGCTGTAAATGGAAGCCCATTAATATGTATATTTTACCTAAGAAAATTGGGTAAATGTCACATTAGGGAAATTGGGCTTGACCCAAATCCCAATTGACATGAGAGGCCCAAAATTGGGCCTCCCTTATACACTAGGCAGGCCGAATTATGGGAGTGAGCAAAGTGGACTTTTGTCCACTTTGCTCCTCCTATAAATAGGGAGTGTTAGGGGTTTTATTAAGGTAATTCATAATTCCTCCTTTGTTGTGATTTGAGAGAAAAACCTCCTCCCTAACACACACATACTTCGGCCGAACCTCACCTACACCAAGGGTGTGCCAATTTTCTTTGAGCAAACACTCTAGAGATCCGTCCTTGCCAATAATCAATCAGAGGTAGTGCTGTGGAGGCTATACCGCGTAGGGCTTCCTTAACAAGAACCTGTACGGGTTCCGTCCGGTGGATCGATGACTCTATCAGCAAGATCTTGGGACTACGGAAAGCGATTAAGGTATGTGCGCATCTTCCGCTGCGTAATAGTGATTACTAGCATGTATCATGTTTATGTTTTCGTAGTATTTAGCCCCGTAATCCAACATATATTTCGTAAGGATTCCATTCAGAGTAGTCATGTTATCCGTCACTGCCCGCATGAAAAAGGTGCGTCATCCGCGAAGAAAAGATGATGCGTTATCGGATAATGACCCTTGAACTGGATTCCTTAGAGATTTTCTTCATTAACGTCGTTATGTTTCACGATAAGACATTCGCCATTAAAATGAAAATATAGGGCGATAAAGGGCCCCTTTGGTGGATCCCTCTAGTGGGGACCACTATGGTCAGTATATTCCCGTTTATGAGGATTTGGTATGAGTCTGTGGACATATACACGATTATGAATTGGATTCATACTTTACGAAACCCCAATTTTAGCAATACCGATTTTAAAAAATCCCACTCGACTCTATCATACGCCTTTTGCATATCAATTTTAAGAGCATATTCTTCAAATTGTACCTTTGACCGATTTCGCAAGTAATGTAACATATTATGTGCCACTATGATATTATCTTGAATAATTCGTCCTGCAACGAAAGCACTTTGGAACGGAGAAACAATATCTGACATTCGTCAGTACTTTCGATATAATCTTATGACCAAAATTGCATAGACTAATAGGCCTAAAATGGTGGGGAGACATGATTAGGCAATTTTAGAATAATTGCAATATCAGTGTGACTTAATTGGGACGAGAGAGTACCTGAAGTGAGCAAGGATTTGACCATTGTGAAAACGTATTTTTCCACCACATCCTAATACCTTTGGAAGAAGAGCCTTGAATATATTTCAGGTCCCGGAGCCTTAGACCCACCAAGTTGAAAAGTTGTTGTCTTAACTTCTTCCATAGACGCCGGTTTCAGCAGCTTTGAGTTGATTTCGGCTAAAACCATCTTTGGGACAACTTCTAGCATATCCTCTCAACATCTAGTTCCATTCGCTGTAAACAGCTTGCTATAGAATTCTGTAAATTCTTTAGCAATTATATTCTCTTCCACCACAATTCTTCCATCTTCGGTGACAATTTTCAGAATTTTGTTTATCCTTCGCCTTTGAAACTTAGTGTGTGGAGAACATCAAATTTCATTCTCCATGGTTCAGCCATTTCACTCATCGTTGGGGCTAATTATATATCTTCCCTCCTCCAAAATTTATGCAGTCGTTGCTTAAGATCCTTCTCTTCGGCAACTCGATCCTCGTTTAGCAGCATTGTTTGCACCGATTTAAGCCATGCATAAGCTTTCGTAATCTCCATCATTGTATTAAAAAACTTTGAGCGGCTCCATGTGATCAGTTTTACCTTGCAATTGGACAGCTTAGAAGCAAGGCAGCTGTTAGGTTCCAAAGTCTCGGGTCAACGGGCGGTCGACCTAAGCCTTGTTCCTCACTGGAGATGTTGCGGGTTTGGTGCTCTCGGGTTGTGTTGTCCTAGCTTGTGTCCTTCCGTCCTTAGCTTCTCTTCTCGCCCTGCAAGAGGGGCAATACCAGGCACAGAGGGGGGGTGGTGCCTGATGAACCCTCTCCGATGCCTAAGTCAGTACGGTTTTAGAGAGATAAAGCTAGAGAGATGTCAGAGCAAAATTATGCAACTTGTCAAGATGATCAAATGAATAGTGGAGGTGTTGTATTTATAGGCAACGATGTCATTAAGGTGGCTTAATGACATCGTTAACCTTTAAACACAATTAATTATCCTTTAAACACGTAATTAAGACCTTAGGGTACGGAGAAGGTTGGCGGAAATAAACCGAGTATGGGAGTCCAAGAATGGTGCCGGGGCCCTTGGGGGGAAGGAAAATCTGACCCCCAAGGGTAGGGGTTGGGTGAGGCCACCCAACCCCTCCTAGGGGAGATAGGGTTGGCTGACCCGATCTCCCCTAGGGGAGGTCGGGTGTGGCCACCCGACCTCACCTAGGTGAGTCTAACTTGGCCGGACGAGCGCTTCGGCCTCGTCCGGACCGTTGGTGTTTTCGCGAAGTGTTCGGGTTGAAGTTTCGATTTACAATCATTAACGGGGTAATCAAAATGAAACGAATCGGGAGTCAACGGGTTCAAATTGGGCGTATATCCATCACATGCCCCCGAGTCAACCAATGGCCTAACCCTTGATTGACTCTATTTTAGGATGGTATGACACGCGCAATTTGAAACCGGGATTTTACCTTCTTGTCTGAATACTTACTTACCCATGGATGTGTGCCTCTGACTCTGCCCCCTGCCTTATAAGATAGAGGAATTGTAAATGTCAGAATAGCACGGACACGTGTCCAAGCACGCGTCCGTCTGAGGTGGAACTAATAAATCTGTCCTTACTACGGGCGTATACTCGAAAAATACACGCTCGCATAGGGATGCAATACGAATACAGCTAAGCGATTCATACTTCAATTTCATGCCGGGATTTGTCTAAGTGGAGAAAAATTTAATTTTGGTCTAAAATTTTTCTAAGTATGGGATGCTTAAAAATAAACCCATGGGATGTTAACTTGAGTGGAGATATGCCTAACCATAGTCTAAGGGAGGTAAAGATGATGGTTTTTCTTTAACCCTTAGATCTCATCTAATTTTAAATGGAGGGTTGTGATTATGTCACTTTAAAAAACCCTACACCTTTTCAAATATATATGAGAGTTAAGAAAATACCTCACTTAGCCACCATTGTCATCCTTTCCTCTTTCCTCACACTTGGAGACCAAGGGAGACATTCTTGCACACCAAGGGAGGGGGGCCGGCCGAAATTCCGGTGAGGAACCAGCAATTCCGACCAGCAGATCAGGCGGGACGGCGACGGGAGAAGGTCCAGCCGGAGACGACGACGTGACCTAAGGCGGACGGCAGCCAACGGTGGTGCGGGGTGCGGCTGAGGCGACGGGGACTGCCGTTCGCGACGGCGAGGGATTCTGCAGCTTCGACGGGCAGCCACGGCGGCGGGACAGGCGGGGATAGGCGTAGCTCGGCTCCGGCGGCGAGAAAATCGAGGCTCCGGCGAGGGGCTGATTCCGGCCAACTCCGAAGTTCGATTTCCGGACCCGTTTATCGAATCGGGTCGGGTTTTCCCAAGGTCTACTCTTTTCCTTCTCGTTACCGCGTAAAATGTTGATTTTTGAATTGCCAATATTCGATTGCCGATGCTTGATTGGATATGTGATTGCCGTGGTTAGCCGTAGTTAGTTGTAGATTTGGGAAAAAAATTTGGCCGGTCGTCCGGAGATAGTTTCTTGTCCAATTAAACTATCCCCGTTTTGAATTTGATGTCGGGGCGCCCTTTTGGGTGTTGATTTCCGTTGAGGGGCGTATTCGTAATTTGGCCCGGGAACTGACTCTTGGTTCGGACAAAATTGTCCGATTTGGTTGTCGTGGTATCTTTGGTGCATGTTTGTTACCTTTGTTGGATGTCTTCGAATCTTTGGTTGTTGTTGTTGGTCGAGTGCCGGGGTACTCCCGGTTTTTCGGAAATTTTCTTGTTTTTACATCTGTCATGCCGTGGCAGGTACTGTATTCCTGGTGGTGTCCCCGCACACAGACTCTGCAGAGGCGTTACATCCTTCGAAGGATGAGTGAGTTTCTTTTCTCTTCTTTTCGTCGCATTGCTTCCTTTCCTATCATTAGCTTAGTGTTGCGATCTGAGCCGGGGTGTTAGTCGAAACTTGATTCGAACTTTGGGATTTCCTGCTACCTTTGACTTAGGTCTCGCTGCTTTGTCGGAGAACCACCTGACTAGGTCTGATTATAACGAGCACGTTACCTTAGGTGATATCTGCCCCTTAGATGAGCCTCTATATCCCTTCCTCCCCTCCTTGGGGAATACCCGCCAGACAGTGACGGAGCCTCCCAGGGGGAAGGTCGTCGTTTACCCTTCCCAGATCCGATTTGGACTGCGGCTGCCTTACTGTGATGATCTTGTAGAGTTGAGTAGGTTCTTTAGGATCTCCCCTGTGAACCTTGCTCCTAGTGCTATCCGTGTCTGGGTGGGCTTCCGGGTGTTATGCCACTGGTACTCCTGGAAGTATTCACTGGTTTTGTT